>OY720675.1:27121538-29991025 GCA_963170755.1 Amphimallon solstitiale | reverse complement strand
AATTTCATGGTAAAAAAAAAACTATAAATAAGTATAACAGGAATACCATAAAATAACATAAAAACGACCCTTGAAATAGAAATTAAAATTAGAGATTCTCTCCAGTAAATATAACGAAATAACAACTCTGGAAAAATAAATGTATATATCTATATCTGGCGAACACAGCTAGCGGAGATCATTTGCCGAATATACGTCCGAAGAATATCGACTAGCATCGGGTGATCATACCCCGCGCGCTCAAGCTGTATACAAAAAATATTGCAAATCTAGTTCTAAATACTTTTGTACTCTTGATAAATTTATATAGAATGCATAACTTACGACATATTTGCAAAAAATCGCTATTCGATAAGAGTAAAAGTGGTACTTCCGTTCTGAATTTTGAAATTTTTTTTATACAAAAGATACTGAAAATTATGTTCTAAATACTTTTATATCCGTAACGTACTAGCCAAAAAGGCATGACTTGCGAAATATTTGCAAAAAACTGATTTTCGATAAGAGTAAAAGACCTACTTCCGGTAGGAATTTCGGAAAACTTTTTAGATAAAATTATACTCAATTTTAATTTTAAGTATATATGAATTCTTTATAAATTTGTTAAAACTTAGTAGTTGACGAAATATTGGCAAAATTCGATTTTTTCGCTGAAGTAAACTGCTACTTCCGGTCTACCGATTTTACTGAAAAACTAATCAGATCTCAAGAGGGAGATTATACACGTAAATACAAAATTTGGAATTGATATCTACAGCGAATTGACCGCTATCGTGGTCACGCACACACACACACACAGATACACACACACACAGACACACAGACATGTTTTAAAAACCACTTTTTCGGTATCAGGGGACTTCAAAACGTGGACATCTGCAAAAATCTCGAGGTCGAAAATTTTCATCATCACAATACTTCCTTATACTACGTATAAGAAAGTAAAATGACTAAAATAAAATACATACAGCTCGCAGATTGAGAGCTGACCGGTGAGCTACCCTTCCCACAAGATGCGCAGTGGATTCTTATAATATTAGAGAAGCACGAGCAGTCTGGAAAAATTGTCAAGCGTTACACATCGAAGTGCAATATATTTCTCATACATGCATCTCTTTTCAGTATATTACAATTTCTTATCTGCATTTACTCGTTCGTCGGGCTAATTTATGCGATGATGAACAAATGTTATCATTTCTTTTTTCCGAATACTTTCTCTGTCACACACTGACCTGTAAGTCTGCGCGACTTATAGGTCAAGGACTCCTACCAGCGGTCAGGACTCGGTCTGTTTACTGTACATACATATGTACGCTGTTCTTGTAAATTACGCAGGCGAGTCAGCAAAATAATTTATAAGCCGGGAATTTACCCAGTTCACACTTTGGAGCTTTAATAATAAAATTTTAGTTGTTCGTATAAACGAGCTGTTCAATGAATAAAGTATTCACTCTACCGAGCGGCTACTGTAATTAAATCATATGAATGGTTCGTGGATCTTATAATTTCCGATTGCACAACCGTCTTAAAAGACTAGAGGGACACCCAATATGACGACTAATTTCTCGTTTTCTGATCATCTAGACATTCAATCTCTGGATTATTACGACTTCTATGGAATGCTGAGATTGAGAGTATAAGCCTTGCCAATACTTTACTGATGCTAATAAAAATAGTTTGCTTCAATCTTTTACTACCCGGTATTGTAAAACTTAAATTTACGCAAACGCAAAATAAACATGAATGTCAACTATATTCTAAACAAAGAAATACTTATTTAGCAGAGAGACGGAAAAAAGAAAAAGGTTCATCTCCGCTACAGGATGAACCTGAAGAAGAAGAACCACTAGACGAAGAGACGCAAGCACTCGACGCTGTTGCGTTAGAACGAATTAAGCAAATAATTACCGAATATCAAGAAGAAATGAACAACTTCGAACTAAAGAAAGAAGGTGATTATAAAATCGCAAATTACAAAAACATTAGGACTAAACTGTATTTTTTCAGAGGAAGTAATAGAAAAACGCAACAAGATTCTTGATGAAGCGGACGTCGAGGAAGAAAAACGAGATCTGATCACTAGAGAGATCGGGAAATTCCGCGAAATAATGAAGGTGAGTGATGATGTCTGCATTGACGAAACGTTCGTGTTAATTTATATCAGTTCAGCGGTCAATTATATACATACGTTAAGAAAGTTATTTTTATTTATTTTTTTTTTGGTTTTATTTTTTGTCGGCGAATTTATGATAGAAAGTTTTTTTGTTGCGAGTGATGTACGGATGATAATTTACCAAACATAACCTAAACATTTAAGATAAATCATCGTTAGATATACCTTGATTTCGATAAGCATGTTATTTAGGTTATGTTTTCTTATGAAACAGTGTGTGGTTAGGTTGTGTATGTTGGTTAGGTTAGGTTATCGTACAAGCTTTGAGGTTGCGCTCATATGGTACTATAAACAGGCAAATGGAGCGGCGCAGTTCCTCCTAGGTTCGGCCCGGAGCGCCGCTGGTGAGTAATGTGACATCAGTTACACAGACATAATTTTTTTTCACATCCATTTCACACTTGCATAGTACTTTTATTCTTAATTCTCAGCTTTGAGCAGCGACCATTAAATTTTTTTAAAACATGTTTTATTGGTTAAATGCAAGTGCGATTTGATGTATGTCGTATTTTTTAATTGTTATTGACAGCAATGCAAACCACTAATATAAAAACGAACATTTGTCATTTATAAAATATAGAATAAAACGCAACAAATATTGATCATATATATATATGTAATATTTCATTGAATTTATGTGTAGCAGTTGGTACTTTTACCATTGAGCTAAATAAGATAAACTGCCAGTCAGGTCACAGCCTACTTGTCTAATGCCGTCTTTACACGGTCAAATAAATTCATGAATAAATTGACGAATTTATTCACGAAGAAATTCATGAATTTATTCATCAATTTATTGCACCGTGTAAACCCAAACATTCATCCAATATTTTATTGACGATATCCACTAGTACCAACCATCAAATAGTGACATTTGTTTTCTTGCAACCTTTAAATGTTTTTGTTTTCATTTATCAATTTGGAGGTTACGCGGAACTCGATATTTGTAGGGGTTAATAATACGCGATTATATATACAAAATATGGACTTACAGATTGCTGATGGATACAAAAGCATATCCGAATATTTTTATATGTACTTGATTGTAGTAATCACAAATATCTTTTTTTGTGAGACTTGAACATTTTCATTAAAATAATTATTTGAAATTATTCACATCTCACAATCAATTTTTTGTCGGTCCTCTGCAACGTTTGTATAGAATAGCAATAGCTGCATATTATTGAAGTGTAAACTTCTTTAGGCGCGTTGCGCTGATTGTAGGCAGTGAACAAGACTGACCTGCAACGCTCGGATATGTAACGCTCTTCGGGTAAAGTCGGCTAAGGGAACAAGATAAATAAATATATTATATAGAGGTATTTAATTTCAATTAAATTGAAATTTAAATGAATAAATAAATTCATGTCCCAGAGCAAATGTGAATCGGAGCCGTCTGGGTGAGAAGCCAGCACTTAACCATTGGACCAAGGGCAGGAGTCGAAAGCCAGTATTCATATCGTCTATTTATATATATACATGCGTCCGAAAATCTCCTTAATAATACTTGCGGCCGAGGCAAGACAATTTCGAGTACGTTAAAGTTTTTCGCGGACAATATATACACACAATTTTTTGGGCAACCGGTAAAATTTTTCAATCGATTTAATTTAAATTGAGACACAATTTAATTTAATTTAGTTCTAAAGGTGCTAAATTAAAGTGGTTTACTTGCTTTACATGTGTTACCATGGAAATGAGACGAATATAATAAACTACAAATACTTGAGTGTTGTCAAAATAAGTCGTAGGATGTGTGATTAAACATGTGTCAAAATGTGTATTTACTTTAACCGCCGCTGCCATAGCAACGGCCGTGAAATTGTATTTCGCGAACTCTGTTGCGTTCGCGAATTGGTAACTTCGCGAACGATTAACCAAAAAGTTTGTTGTGTGTGTATGAGACATTATCTCTCTTCATAAAATATAGTTTGATATTTTTTAAATGTAATACAGAACGAAAAAAAAAATTGTATTTCGTATTATTAACCTCGCCTTGATGAAGTTTACACTTCTGCTGTGTGGTTTTAAGCACACCCATTTTCTTGTTTATTAGAACATTAATATTTCTTTACAAATACGACTAATTTAACTAACTTTATCAATCTTTTATAATAAAAAAATTATTCACGGGGCAGAAGGTTCACAATGCGAAAGTTGGCATGTATTTTAAACTAAAATGTTACTATAATTCCCTAGAATATTGACGAAAAATTAGAGCGGGTTCTAATTCGATAATTCATTCGTGAATTTATTTGACCGTGTAAACACAGCATAAGAAAACACTCAAAATTATTATTATTACGTGCGGAATTTGAATTTCATTCAATAGAAGATATACCGTAATAGCATTTTGACGTTATTAAGGTAATGAAACATCTGCAGCTTGGACGAAATACAAGATTTGTTTACAAACTTTAGTGTTTTTATTTGCCAAGTGTAACCGCGGATTGATAGTAGTATCTAAACGAAAAACATAAAAAGCAGAAATTAGATAATGGTAGAACGGAATAGGACAATGAGTCGCCTCCGGGACAACCCGCCGCAGGGAGAACTCGCCGCGAAATATATATGTATACATATATACCTATACATATATTCGAGAACACTTCTAGCAAATAATCATTGGTTACCAACAATAGCTTGCAATTGATTAGAGCCATTTGCGCTCGTCAGTTCGACTACGCTAACGGCCTGGCGTTAATCCGACCCTACAACTCGGCCACGATCTTGCGTGAGGAAATTATTAACGTAATGAATCACCCATGCTAGCAAAATCTGTTGGACGACTATAAGTAGCGGATGTCGCAGTTTTGAGACACTTAATGAAAAATATTAAAATTAATGTTTTTATTTCCGTCAATGACATTTGATAAACCAAAGAAAAAAATTATTCACAATACAGTAACTATAACGTAATATATTTTGTAATTGAAATGCTCTAAGACTTTAGTCTTTCTCAACTTATAAATTATATTAATTTAGATGGTCGAAAAAACTTGAATCAAAAATCAACTATTTTTCAACTATTCACAGATCCACTATCAAGGAGCCTTAAGCAAGTTACATAATATTAACCTCCTATCAGAATCATCAGCTCTTAAACTGTCAATCGATTTAATTTTATATGGGGTTATTTTATGTTGTTTTAGAATGAAATATACCTTTTTTGAACTGTCGACGTTTTGAACGCGCCCTGTCATTTATTCTGTTACGACATAAAGTAATGAAATAAGTACAGCATGTGATATACCGGTGTAAAGATAAATTCATGTAGTTCCAGAATATACAACGTTCCACTTAAAATATTAAATTTATTTGCTTTACCTAACTTATGGTGGAATTCTGTAACTTTCTCGGAAGCTCCGGCTATCGTAGGCCCTGGCAACGAAGTGACGTTGGGATGACGATTTCAGAATTTTTACAGTTAGTGACGTAGAAGTGTCAATTTACGATTTTTTGTACATAACCTTTATGTTTATCATGTAAACAGACATATCATCTCGTAAACATATACCAATATATTTCAATTTAAAATTTTAACTATAAGAAAATTGTTTGAAATATAATATAGCGATTGCTAACATTTTTTTTAAAAGAAAATGTACGGAACATTTTGTAATGCCAAGACATAGTATAAACATATGTTTATACTGCTGCCAAGATAGCACGAAGCACTTTGGAAAATTTCAACAAGAACTGCTATCATTAGGAGAGTTACAAAGGACGTAGTATCGCACTAGTGTATAGTGAATTTGCAGATAAATGTCTTTTCAGGCACATTTATGGATGATGAAATGTGATTTTTTTATGAAGCCAACAAGGATAGGTATCCCTATAAAGTGGACATTATTTTTCTTACAAGAGTACCTAAACACAAAAAAATACATAAACCTAGCAGACAATATCCACACAACATAAAGCATGTGAAATGTGCACAAACTAAATGTTCGAAAAAGTCTCTTATGGTATCGTGTTCACAATAACTTCACAATTTAAAGTTGACTTTTTCATAAGATTTTCTAATAATAAAACTACATCAAATAGTGAGGATGTTTAACTTTATATTATGTTGAAGAAGATAAGAGGAAATTTACCTGTTTAGTCAATGAATTTCTTTATTTGTAAGTCAAACCGTAAAGATTTTATCAATATGTAACTATATTAAACGATTAATGTTTTAGTCTCCAAAAAGGTAACATTAAGTTTTAATAGCATAGGCCAAAGTATATAAATGGTTGAAGGATATAGATGATTTTGTATTTAGAAAATCGACCAATCCTGTGCTGTACTGTTGTACTTGGTACACCAAATCATTCGATATTATTGCCGAGCCTCTGAAATTATAGTATTTGAAAGTTCTCTTTATTTGCGGTTTTTACAGGAGAGTAATATTCATTAGGCTGAAATTTTGCACTTTGTCAACTCAAAAGAATGTAAAGAATTATTGTTTAATAAATTTACCAGCAAGTATTATAAAACAATAGAAGACATTTGACTCGGATAATTATACTAATATTGGATATGAATTATATGTTTACTATTAAATCTTAACAATAAAGATCAAAAAGAAAAATAATAATACTGAACTAGAAATGTGAACTTTGAATAATAGGTACTCAAATAGAAATTGTTCGTATAAATATTGAAAAATAAAACACATTTTATTGTCAAATATATTTTTTTTATTAACCTTACCATAAAAGTAGCGCTGAAATTTAGAAACAAAATTACAGTATGTGAATATAAAAAATACCTATATAAAAAAAAAGGAGGGTGTTCTTCATCGGCTAAAGGTGGAGCAAGTATATCGACATGTGTGCTATCAATTACATCTACAACATCTCGTGCACCCCATTTTTCATAAAAACTAAACAGAACAATAATTTTCAGAACATTTAGAAAAGATATGATTGCCCTTGGTAAATATATGAACTGGGTGCTATCGATTAAACAAAATACATCTCCGGTCTCCTATTTTTTTTCATAAAAACAAAATAAAGAATTATTTTTAGAATATTTTGATACAACATAATTACACTTGCCTAACACGATTCACAATCACTGGGAAATTTTATCCATTCAGGGAATAAATTGTTTGATATTACAAGACAGACCTGATGAACTATTCGACTTACTGAACTCTGACTGAGAGAAACAAAGCTATTAATACCAACACTGTTCTGATAGCTGCCTGATGCTACGATAGTTTATGTTGTTAAGACCTGTAACAAATATATAATGTGCACTATAAAGTTAATATGCATTTCAAGTGATGTTTATAATAATAACCTTCAAATGTAATGGTATATTTGTTTGTTCAATATGTCCATCTAAACATTTGTTTAAAATGCCTGGTTGGTATTTCAAAAGGCTTTCCGTGATCTCTTAAACGTTTTCGGAATATACGCATATAATTTCTAAAATAAAGAAAATAGAGAATATTATGTATACTCTATATATTTTATATTATCGATTACCTACCTGTTGTGATCTTCATCTAATAATAATGCTATAAAGCCATTCATATTGGCAAATATAAAACAATAATAAATATAACGGATAAACAAACAGGAACAATAATAATTATAAGAAATAAACTAACAGAAACTATAAATATAACAACAGGAACAGTATATTAACAATAATTATATAATAATAATATAACCACAATATAACCAACAAAATCTTTACTCACGAACGTTTTGACACTTCTACGTCACTAATTGTAAAAATTCTGAAATCGTCATCGCAACGTCACTTCGTTGCCAGGGCCTACGATAGCCGGAGCTTCCGAGAAAGTTACAGAATTCCACCATTTTATTTGAGGTTCAATTGTTTTTAGATTTTGACACATTATTGAAAATAAACCTAAACCTCTTACATGTCATTTTTTAATCATTCATACAATAGCCGAGGTATTTGCTGTGATACATACAATCTAATACACTGTTTGTGTTTGTCTTTTGTTTCTGTATTTTCAAAAACAAAATGCGAAAGGCAGAGTGCCTTACCACAAAAATTAAAAAGATATTAAAAAATCTATGTATACTGGAGACGCGCTAAGTTCAGTTGCACGTCATCGATGACGTTTACATGTTGTCATAACTGTATTAGAGAAACTAAAAAAGTTACTTTGTTAAATTATACTTGAGGGCATTTATTTCATTAGCTTAAATAGAAGATTTATAAATTGATCGTAATATACGCATTCATGGCAAATAAACACATAATTTCCGTTTCAATATTAAATTTCTTTATTACATATTTTTAATAGACTAATAGTTCAATTCGGTGTTGACAGATAAATCATATCTGTCAAAAAGACGTGCGTTGTGTATATTCTTCCTGTCAAGTTTTTCATGTTTATTTTTGCTTTGATATAAATGGTTTAAAAACAGTGCTTCTTAGAAGTGTATTTATTATTTATTTGCGTCCATTGAATATAATGCCGAAAGGTTTCTGTAAACAGTCGAGGCTTTTTACAAACTTTTCTATAATCATGTGTTAAATTTAATGTGAATAGCGTAAGTATTGCTTATTTTAAATTATATTATGGATACGTAATGAAACATTTAAGGTTTTTCGACAATCTAAAACAGTATAATAAATAAGTTGAGAAAGACTGAAGTCTTAGAGCATTTCAGTTACTAAATATATTACGTTATAGTTATAGTATATTGAATAATTTTTTTCTTTGGTTATATCAAATGTCACCGACATAAATAAAAATAGATCCGGCAACATATACAAGGCGAGTCGTCATGGATCTAGTATGACGTGCAACTGAATGTAACGCGTTTCCACCATACGAATTTCAGTAGCTAAGTTGCCATCTTCAGTAGAAACCTGTAGAATAACAGAAAAGAGTGTTAAACGTAGCGTTTTTGGCTAAGGTGTAACCTTAGAAGATATGCTTTTCACCAAATCACCAATGGGATAACACCTCTGTTTTTTTGTTTTTCTACAGGCTTCTACTGAAGATGGCAACTTAGTTGCCGAAATACGTTATAGATTTTCTTATCTTTTTAATTTTTGTGGTAAGGGATTTTTCTCTTTTGCATTTTGTTTGAGATTTTGAGCCACAGTCTTCGCCCATTATTGGATCTGTATTTTCATTTAATCTAATTTGTTCAGTGAACAGTTAAGCTTCTGTTCTTTTTTCTTTGTACTTTTCTGTAGTAAGAGTAATAACTGAAATTAATTTTTATTTATTACACATTCCTTATGTACTATATTGTTTAGTAATCTCTCACATTCCATGTGCTTCTAGCTTTTCCAACAAAATTGTAGGTAAAATACAACCAACTGCTTTTGGTATCCACAGAAATATACAATGTATTCAAGTTTTTCTTCAAAGGCAACTAGGTATTATGTATTCTTTTAGTCATTACATGTGCAGTGTACATGTAATTTTCTTACTTTAGGAATATTGTTCAGATTTAGCTCATCTACATAACATTCTCTCTCAACAAAAAAAAAGCGGCTTATTCCACTACTGTTTTTAACTAATATAGTCATTATTTCCGTAAACCTCTGAATTCATCTGAAAATGCAAATTATATAATTAATGACTCACCAGAATTCAATATTGCGTTTAAAGTATTTAATTTTAAACTTTCTTTGAAGAAATAAATAGTTGATAAAAGACTAATTTATTATTTCTTGGTTTTACTATTTAGGAGCATTATTTACAACAGCTAACCGATGACAGCATATTTGCAGAAAACCTGATAATCAAAAGCTACTAAAATTCTCAAACGTCTCCTTCACCGTCATATAGTGTTCGGTGATGTTCATAAATATTATTGGATATTTTCTCTTCGAGGTTACAAATAATATTTTAACAACACACTGCTTGTTCTTATATGTCACATAATTTTGTATATAAACTGTAATACATACATGTTTGGTCAATTATAAGTCGGAATGTTATAATACTGGACGTATAATTTAATTTCAACATGCATATTTCTACCATAATTTTTAAAAGTACTCCAATCAACTATCATGGAAACGATAAAAAATAGGGAATTCATATGGATCAAATATTCCATTTTAAATAAAGAGTGTTTTGTTTTGGAGACGGAGAACTTAAAATTGAAATAAAACAAAGAAAAATGTTTTTAATATCCATAAAATGGGCTTTATTTAAAAGGTAATTTTATGGCATTAATGTTTGATTATGATTTCGGGCATGTGGCCGCCGCGGCTGGCGCGTCCATGACCTAATCTGGAGGTCCAATTTTCACACACTTTTCGTATTAAATCAGGCTGTATTTCGGCAATAACGCGTCGAATGTTGCTTCCAAGTGCTCAGTTGTTATCGACGTAGACATGCGACTTCACATATCCCCAGAGAAAATAATCTAATGGCGTCAAATTCCACGAACGAGATGGTCAGTTGACAGGTCCATTTCGCGAAATTAATCTTTCGTCAAATGATCTTGCAGTAAATTAATTGTATTGCAAGCTGTGTGGCATGTGGCGCCATCCCGCTGAAATCACATGTCTGCAACATTAATGCTTGCCAATTGAGGCATGAAAAAGTTAATAATCATGTCTCTGTACCGCTCACCGTAGACTGTAACGTTCGGATTGTTATCATTTTTGAAGACACATGGACCAATGACTCCACCAGCCAGTAAAGTGCAACAAACGGTGACTTTTTCTGGATGTAATGGTGTTTCGACAATGGCTTGTGGATTACCATCGCTCCAAATTCTGCTTATTGACAAAGCCATTTAACCAAAAGTGTGCTTCATCACTGAACAAAATTTTCAAATGAAATTGTGGATCAATAGCAATGTTTCCTTCGGCCCATTGACCAAATGAACGGCGCTATAACGATGATCGTGTGACTTCAATTCCTGTGCAAATTGAATCTTGTAAGCACGTAAACTAAGTTCTTCTACGCAAAGTTTTCCATAAAGTGGTCGGACACAAGTTTAATTTTATTGTTGAGCACGATGATGAATTGTCGCATTTGGATCATTATCAACAGTACGCTGCACACCATCAATCCGTTGTTGTGTGCGCAATATACGACGTCTTAGGGGATGCGTATTATCGTTTAGAGTAAACGTATTGCGAAAACGATCCATAGTTTCTCTAATTAATCGCTCTGATGGACGATTATGAGCACCATAAAATGCACGTAATGCCCGATATGTTTCTCGATTTGAACCATGTTTTTCTAGATACATTTTGAAAGATTTGCAAACGTTGCTCCAGCCTGAATCGGTGTTGCCAATTTAAAGTTCTTCGCCTCCAAGAAAAACACCCTATATATCACCACACGTCCATTTTTTATTAATCGATGTAATTACTTCATATTTAATATGCAAATTCTTCAAATATTTATTTATACGAAGTTTATGTTTTCAAATTAATTTGTCAATCGCGTTCTCAAGCCTGGTCGAACACAACCTTGCGGCTGAGGTCGAGGTTCCGCCAACTTGACTACCGTCTGGTGCTTGACGTTATTTTATGAAACGCAGATGTGTCGTATATACGTACTTGAGCATCTGCAGCGCCTTGAGCATGATTTATAAAGATCGTTTTACATCTGTCAATTTTAAGTTCAAGTTCTAGAACTTGGTCAAAATTGACGGCAAGGTCTATATTGCATCTGTCAATTTCTAGTTCAATTAAAAGTTCTTATAATTGACGCGTGTAATAGTATATTACATACTGAGATGGAAAGTGTTTCATTACTGTCAAGAGATTAAGTAGTTAACCGAGACGCGAAGCGTCGAGGTTAACTTTATCTCGAGACAGGAATGAAACTTTTCACCGAGGTTTGTATACTATTTTATTTACAACCATAATTATTATATTTATTTGTGGTCAAAATTCCGGTAAAAGTTTCTAGCTTAAACATCAAATAAATATACGTCAGTTTTTTTCGGTGAATAGATTATAAACGAAATGTTGAGTAGTAAAGCCTTCAAGGACTGCACTCCACTTGAACTGAGGGAAACTGTCCTACCGTCGCAATCCAGATATCTTGGCTCGAATAGAGAAGGACAAGAAATCACTATTTCATAATATCAGCAATAGCAGGGCGGCCAATCTGCATGAATTCAAGCTTCCAATAATTCTAATGTAACAATTAATTTTATTTACAACCACACAATTAATAATTATTTGTGATAAAAATTCCGATAAGGTTTTGACATATGGGGTTGACAGTTTTGTGATTGACATTGAGGTTCGGAAATGAGGGCAGTAATAGCGGGCGGGAAGTAAACGTGAACAAACTCACACTTCCAAACTTTTAAAAAGTCAGAAATGCCAACGTTACGCTTATGGTTGTAAATAAAACACTATACGTACCTCATTTTGGCGACCTTCAATTTTAAGTTCAATAAATTGACAGATGTAAAACGAGCTTAAATTTGAGTAATACTTCAATCGCTTTGGTAACTTACTTGCGCCAATAAATTAAAATAGCGTCAAATTTAAGATGTTCGCTAATTTTTTTATCTGTCAAGTAATATAATCAACAAACGTCATTTCAGGACTGTCATAAATAGCAAATTTGTCAACATTGCTTGTTTACTAAACAGAATAGCTAAGTATTATTTTAATTTAATTATAACATTTAATTTGTAACTGCCTTTCATGTAATAGTATTTTATCGACGACTAAACAATAAAGTACGTATTATATTAATCACTATTGATTAATAAAATAACACACAAAATACCCGGAGGGAATAATAAAATGCGACCGGGGAATAATGAGACATAACGTTACCATTATTCCCTGCATTCCGCCAATAAGAACATAACGTTCCCAACATTGTCGTAGTAACGATAGACAAGTCCTGTCTAACCGTCAAACGTCATATTGATATAGTAATCTGACATTTTCTTTTATTTTGATTTTTTTAAGTAATTTTCAGTTAGTTGTAGATAAAGTAGTGTATACTAACTCGCAATAATGACTATTATTCCCTCGAGCCGCGTTACTCCCTCGCCGCTTCGCCGCTCGGTTAATAAATTCGGCTCTCGGGAATAATAACTGTCATTATTGACTCGTTGTATAAACTACTATTACTAGCGGTAGCTATGACCTTATTTTTTATGTTAATTAGTTTAATTATATTGTTCTGAAATTCTTGTTTGGCCCTATCGGTTGCAAAAACGATTCGACCATATGTGTTTTGTGTCTACAGTGAGATTTTAGTACATACGGTGAAAATTGTCATAAGTTGCATATTATCAATATTCGACCAGAATATTTTACCCTAAATTTGTGGGAAAACGTTTAGAATTGATCAATTTCGATATATTTTGTGTTTCAGTTTTGATTCTCTATCGGTGCGTGTAAATTGTTATTAGTTGTTTGCATTGTTTGTGCCGATGCTGTTTAAATGAATTATGTTATTCTTAGAGCAGCATACAATTATTAATAGTTAGACATTTTTTCGCCGCGGATCGTATTTGTAAGTTACGATCTGTGGTTACTATTGTAATAATATAATTGTCGTTCGACTTGATTTGAAGAAGGCTACCAAGAACACTGACAACGACAGATGGATCGTGCATCATTACATTAATTCAATGTAAGTTACTATGTACATGTACATTAAGACATTTGTTTTAGTAAATCAAACTCAAACTTTACAAATTCATGATTTTATCCCTTTTTTGATAATTTATTACCGATTACTCTCTTGTTATATATTATTTTTAACGGATAAGTCCGTTTCTACATGAAACACTACGCATTTCCATAAAATATCATTGGAATCGCATACCGTTGTGGGACATCTAAAAGTGTTATTATCATTTTTTTATGGAAATTCGTATCAGAGGAAGTATAACATACTAATGCTTCTAACAATTTCAACAATGTTTTTGAATACCTTCCAATTTTTACGATTATTTTTAAACAATATAGTTTTATTCGACTGAACTATGTGCATGCCATTTTATGTATGTATCATTGCTTTTTCTGCCATTATTATTTCGAATTATCACACTTAAAATTGATGTTTTCCTGTACGTTTTGTAAGGATTTTGATAAGTTTATATGTATCGTTTTCACCGAAAACATGTTACAGTATAATGTTTTTAATTAGATCTTGATAAACAACGTGCGAATCCGTTCAAGCTTAGCATACGAGTGGGTTTAACTTAATGTGATATATTAATTTATTCGATACGAAGCAAACAATTAACAAGAAAATTAATGAAAAAATAAAAAGCGTGCACTATAAACAAAGTACACGAGGGCCTCGATTTGCATCGGTGACATGTTACAGAAATCGTTCATATTTTTATGTTTGGTAACAAAATATAAATGTAATATAGTGTTATGTATTTGACAAGCTATATTTCTTATACCTCTTGGGCTGAATTTCTCTTTAAATAATCAAATTTACTTATTTGTTCTTAAAATATAACAATTTCATTAAATTCGAAATATGATAAATATTGCATTTTATAATTATATTAAAGATGAATAAAAATTCAATTTTTCCGTCACTAAGTGCATACAAGGTGTATTTGAAATAAGGAGACAGAGTATGATAAATGGAAAGGTGCAATTATGTAGAACATAAATCCTAAAAATTGTGAGTCAATTACGACACGAACGCCAACATTAAAAACCCCCGAAAAGTGTTTAATGTGCCGCCTATGGATTTAGCATGTGTCTATATGTCGTAGGTATCGCGCCAGACGTCGACGGTTCCACACAGTTTGAGGAGACGTAATAATTTCTATCGAAGTAAATAAACACGCATAGATATACGCAATAACAGCTGTAGACGTTATAAAAACCCCAATGATAGCATTGTTTACTATTTCTAAACAGATGTTCATGCTAAGAGTTCAACAACCTTAATATGAAATATCAGCTGTTAAAATATCTTATTTTTCAACAACGAGAATTTTTTTTATTGAGATGGATTATTTAGATATTACGTTTTCTTCCGCTATTACTGTTATTATGATTAAATTCAAGGACTTTTTACTTCTTATTTCTCACAAAAACAAATTTGTGTTGTAAAATTTGCCCAACTCTACTTATGAGAAACTGTTATTTTAATTGGACGCAATTAATTAAAAAAAAAACATAATTTATTTCAGTTCGTGTGTTGTGTAAGCAATACTCGAAACATCCACACGTAACAATCGAACGAGACTGACCTCGCACGCCTTCACACTCCTTACTAACCCACCCTTCCATAGTCTACAGTCGTATTAAAGTGCAGTGGCACGACGAATATTTTAAAAATATCTTTGTAATTTTTAAAATTTGAATTTGCGCAAAATATTTTGGATTTGAGTCTAATAAAATTACATCTTTCTATTAATCATACTCTGTCCGCTTATTTCAAATACACCCTGTATTATAGTCCAGTCAACGAAGCAAAAATAGAGAAAATAATTTGTGTAGTCGCAAATTTTTGTACAATAGTAGGGGAGAGTGCCATGAACTACATACTAAAAATCCTGACCGGTGCTGGGTGAGCGGAAGGATGGGAAAATGATTAAAAGTCATATTTGTACGTTTTTCTTGAATAACTCGAAAACCGTGGCTTCTATCAAAAAATTGTTCATATACAAAATGAAACTACATAACATTTCCATTTTATCTCTGATGAATAGTTTGTAGGAGATGGAAATATCGCGGATTATTCGTACACGTACCATGGCACGTGCCGCACGCCATGGCGCATAGAATGCCGGCTTTTCAGCATCCACATGGTCCCCCATATCCAGTCGATTATCAGCAAAAAATGTAGTTTAGTATCGCTTTAGGTGATAGCTGGGTCTTTGTTACTGGGATGAGCGATCCATCCTGCTCTCGGTTCCATCCGAACTCAATCGGTGGTGGGGGATTGTTGAGCCATTGCTGTATCTTTAAGAGGAGCGTTTACCTATCGAAAACTATGGCCCCGTAAGGCATCGTCGTTTTGCGTTTTTTAAATTTATTTTGTAATTTTAGAATCTCAAATCTAGGTTCGCGATGCAAAAGGCATAAATTTATAATATCAAAGCAAGTTTTTGTATTAATTAATGTCAAAAAACACAAAAGCCCCATTAACACCAAAGATGAAGAAACAAATACCTGAATTAAAAGTTAGAATGGTAACTCTGTGAGAAGTGACAACAATAATAAATCAATTAAAAAACAACACAGCACCAGGATTTGATAAAATAACAACAGCAATTAATTAATTAATTAATTAATTAGCATACATGATGGAGAATTCCTCGAATATCTAAAAAAAAAAACTATTATTGTGCCCATATACAAGAAAGGGAACAAGCTGAACGTAGAAAATTATCGTCCTATATCCTTACTACCTACACTGAACAAAATCTTACAAATTCAATTGTCTGATCATCTATGAATGAATAAAATTGTGGACTCGAACCAATATGCTTTCCAGAAGAACTCCGGTACAACATCTGCAACAACAGATTTTATAAATGAAATTAAAGAAAAAGTAGAAAGGGAAAACATAGTAACAGCACATAATATACAGGGTGTTCCATTTTAAAAAAGCAATGATTGCTGCATATTGTAACGTTTTCGGGTTCCAATAAACAACTCGTGCAATTTATTTATTTAAAACAGTCTGTATATTTATACACTTAAAATTAATTACAATATAAAATATAAAACTAACGCATCACACTTAAACTACTACGATTTAATTTAACACTTGTATTTATTTCTATTACTAATATGTCCTTATATTTATATCACTTAAGGAACTATTTACTTCTTTATTGCACTATAATAAGGACTGCACCTTATTTATGTCTTTTCTTCGGCTACCACTATATTTATTTCTACCGTACGACTTATATTTATTTCTACGCGCGTCGGCTACTTCTTAAGGACTTTCTTATTCCGGAATTCCCCATCCATCCGTGTAACTGCCTTTTTATATACGCGTTCGAAACATCTGGAACACACCAGACAAACGCCAGTGTTCTTCTCGATTTTTGTAGAACATACAAGAGACATTCTGACTCTTTACAGTACAACGCAAATGGATGATTTATTGCTTTATGATGTTTACCAGTCGCGTCGAGATGATTTACAACGTCTTTTTATTGTCGCTCGGAGGTCTGCCTTTCTTTTGTTGTCGCCCGGACGTCTACTGGTTTCGTTACAAAATGTTCTTCTTTAGACATGTATATAATTTTCTTATGTCAAAAAATTCAAAACTAAAAATACTAATCGACCTGTCCGAGCGTTTTTCTGCAAAATAATTACCTGAATTTTAAACGAATTTGTTCCTTTCATCATGAACGCACTGTATAAATGTGTACATCGGTTTGAAGTGGTTCTGCGCTATTTTTCCCCTTTCCCCTTCAGAACGCGTATTTGTCCCGATCTACATTGCGACAGAATCTGTGAATAAAACCGAAGCGCTCTGATAGAAACTCGAACATCGTCTAGCTCCACCTATTCGCACTCCCTTGCGTCTATCGTCCCGCTAGTAATACAAGTTGCATAAGTTTCGGTCACCCGGAACAGTTGGTAAATGCCCCTCTTAAGTAAATAACCAAACGACTGGAAGTAACAACAGTGTTGTAGAAAGCATTACCTAAAAACAGTAAGTTAATAAAGTTTACATACCTGTAAATAAACTCTAAAAGAGCGCAGCTCCTGTGGTTGGTGGGAGAGAGGCGAGGTCTGGTTTTGGCTTCGTTGATACGCTTAGGATTGCAGCACGTTGATTCAGATCTAGCTGATCTGCAGTAGCTTGGTATATTTCTAAAAATAACTTCTCACCAGCCTGTGTGACCTTATCTGCTGCTGTCGAGAGGTTACTGAAAATGTCGGATATTGTCTACATTTGGCCGGAAACCTGGCTGAATAGCTTAACTAATCTTCTTTTTCTTTTGTTGTAAATGGCGGAGGTGGTGTCACACCCACTAAAGGTGTGGAGAAGGAGAATGGTTTCAAAAAAAAAATAAGCCTATATGCTCCTCAAACGAGTAGTAAGCTCTCTCCAGCAAAAAGCCCCTTAACTGACCCCTAAATCGATGACCGCTCGCAGACGAGCCATTCTTCAAATCAGTCGGCAAAGAATTATATGCTGTAATTGCTCGATACTGGGGACCCTTTTCAAAATGTGCGGAAATATGAAGCGGCACCGAATAGTCGTCGCAGCGCCGAGTACACATTGAGTTGTAAATGTTCCCTGTTCCGAACAAGCATCGATCGGTTATCCACAAGGAATACAATGAGTTCATATATACATAAGGAAGGTAAAGTTAAGATTTTAAGATCTTGAAACCACCTGCCACCTGCCTTCACTCACCCATCTGCCCTCTAACTCCCTCTCCCTAATATCCCCAGCACAGGATTTGTTCCTAAATGCAGTACTACTGCACTTAGATGTTGTACGGTCTGAATTCACTTCATTTAACATTAAACATTAATTTTATACCATTAAAACACTATTTTTAATAATCCGCAATATTTCCGTCTCCTGCTCTCGCAAACTATTCATTACAGAGATAAAATGAATAGGACCTTTTTTTGTAGGAAATTTTATGTAATTTTATACATGAACACTTTTTCGTTAGAAGCTACGGTTTTCGAGTTATTCAAGAAAAACGACGTTTAAAGACTCTCCCACCGCTTCCCCCCCCCCCCCCACCACTGTACAAAAATTTGCTACTGCACAAATTATTTTCCCTATTCGACATTTTTTGGTCTTCGTTGAATGGACTATTAGTGCTCTTATTTATAAAAGTATCTAAAAATTTTATTTACATTGTATAATGAAATTTAGAAATATTTTCAAGGACGTAATTTGAAAATGTCGGTTTGATAACTGAACTTCTTTCTAGAGTCTAATAATTAATTAGGAAAAATAATTATACAAATTTCTTTCTAGGTGTGTGCAAATTTAAGTTATTCAGATGACAATAAACAAGTTTAATAATAAATTTAAATACAAACAGTGATGTTTTTACTACTTCTAAGAAATTATATTAGTTGTTATGTAATTGATAACAAATTGATACATTTATATAGATAATTATTTTAGTCTAACCTTCTATGGTAAGTGACGTTTAATCCAATATCCCAAGTCTTCTAAAAGTATTTTCATTCTTGAATGGATATTCAATATTTTTCGTCAAGAATGAATAATTGCTATTTAATAATTTGGATGCTTCTCAAGTATTAAAAATCTTTTTCAGGGTTAGTTTTTATTTATTATATCCAATCTTCTTTAGACTACTCTTGACGCGTTTGTAATCTTTTCCATGATATTTTGAGTTAGTATTCATTAATCGTTACACATATTTTGTTTGTTTTTTTAAACATCAAAAACTATCTGCTATCTGTCCCATATCCATGCATTAATTTGCTTCCAGAGAGTTATACGTTTAGAATTCAGTGAATCAAAAATGCTTATTTTCAACCATAACGTTTTAGAAAAATATGAAAAACTTGTGTGTTTTAAAATTTTTTGTTTCAGTCTATTTTAATAGTTCTATAATTTATAAACTCAAATTGTAATATACTACCCTAACATTCTCATGTAACGTAATCAGAGATTAACGATCAACAAGGAACGCCAAATTGTTAAAAGCGTGTCTGTTTCTTCGGTGGCAGGTGAACTTGGTTGTTATATTATCACGCGGTCGTCTGGCCAGATTTACTTATAATACTTAGTTTATGTATGACATAAAGATCATTATAACAATGGACATCTCTAGTGATGGCATTCACCACACTTATGTTTTCATTGTTCTCGTATTAATGAAAAATCTTAATACCTTTCTCTATAATCGGATACGCTTCTTGTAATTGTTTTGTGCTTATCTGTTTTCCTTCATTTTTTACCTTCCCCTTATGTGCGTTTTATTGCGTATTATTCAATATTTTGGAGCGCCTTTACATTGTTGAAAAATCCAAATACCTATCTTTCAGGAAAATTCAGTAGTAGTGAAGTTCAGCTACAACGATATCTCTTATCCATCCTTAGAGAGAATTGCTGTCGTCTATCCTTTTTAGTTCCACCACCATTGATTGCACTTAAAACTCTTCATTCGTTTTTTTATTAATATTGAATATTTACTTTTGTAAGTTAAAAGAGATTTATGTTGATGATGACTTGTTGATTTAGCACTTAAATGAAGAATTAACTTACTTCCCTTAGATCTGGGTGCAATTTTTCTTGTTGGGTAACGTAAATTCTCTTAGGAGACCACTTTCATCTATGATGAACATCTGTTTAGTAGAATATCCACCATTGCGAAGTAGGTGTTCTACATCGAAACACGTACTATAAATCATACCGATGCAAATCAAACCGAAACAATGCATATCGAGACCCGTGTGTATAAGGGTCGTCAGTATCTTACGGACCATGTTGAATTCAGTTCTTATTTAAAATAACTTTGTTTTCTATACAAAATTGTGACTTTGAATGAAATGATATTTTTTGAGGTAAAAGTTTGACAAGAATAAAAATAATATGATAATAAATACTTGACATTAATAACTGGAACCAATCTTAATGGCTTACATTCAACAACTGGTAAATCTCAATTTCCAACAGGATAATGCGCGACCACATACCGGGAGGGTTGATATGGAGTTATCGGATAACGTATGTTAATCGTTTACCATGGGCAGCGAATGTATCACGAATGGAACACGTGTCGAATATGGTACGACAGAGTGACGGTCATTTATCACAACCCTAAAGAATGTAGATGTTTTACATAATGGATTTTATAAGGTTAGAATAGCACACTACAGGATACCATTTATGCGCTATGGTTTTATGTTGTATGTTTACATAAATTGTGATGATTATAACTTGCTGAAGTTTTCATCGTTTTTTGTTTTTTTAGTGTTAACAAAATACATAATGTTCATTGAGTATTTGTTTATTTTACGCGGTCTCTATATATACATGAAAATACTTGTCAAAGCTGATATTAAATTAGATACTAGAGAATTTAGTATTTGTCAGAGTAATTATGATATCCATTGATAGTCTGTTCTTGTTGTTTGTCATGTAATAGGTATATTCGTTACATTAAATCCACTTGTTTCAATACGCTCTAATACAGTTACGAATTGTAAGATAAATCCAATAAGGATTAATTCAATAACAGGGCAAACAAGTTGTCACTCTTAAGGTGAACGCGAAATAGGTCTTTTGGGCATTCGTAGTGACAAGCTGGAGATGCTCAGTGGTCAATTAGAATATTGTAGGGCGGAGTATACAAACCGAATCATAACAATAGGTGTCCGAACAATCATGTACTGTCAATATCTCTCTAATATGAACGATTCTTATTTATCCTTCCTAGTGACACTCAATACCTTTTCTCAGAAAGTACATGTCTACTCCCATACTTTAATTGTATTATTAGATATGCTGAACCTGTACTTTAATGATGTCCATTACGATACAGATTTTCATTATGATACAAGTTTATACCCAATAGGAATACAGATTTTTCATTACGATACAAGTTTATATCCAATAGGAATGCGACATTCCAATATTCAAATAATATTCAATATGGCGACTGCATATCTGACAGATATAAAACTTAATTAAATGTGACAGTTCTCTGCAATTTACAAGTAAGTAGTTAAAATTTGTGCTTATTTGAAAATATAAATAATAAAAATGAGGGATAATGACAGTGAAATGTAAAATTTGACTCCAGCAGAAATTATGGAACCGGTCTTAGTAGCCACGAACAATTTATTACCAGCTTAATTCGAAAAAAAGTACGGAAAATTTTACGCTCAATTTATGAAATGGAATGTTCAAAAAATAATGTTTTATTATGTGGTCGTAGAAAAAATTGTGTATGCAACTCGCATTTAATGACTATTAAGACACTCGTATTCATTACAATGCTCGCCTTCGGCTCGTATTGTAATTTTCATTCTCGTGTCTTAATAGCTATCATTAAATGCTCATTGCATAATATACTATTATCTCATTCATTTAATCATGGTAGTCTCAGTCTCGCATGTCATCCCAAATTCTGATTTTGAAATAGTTCAAAGTATTATTGGTCTGAAAAATGTTATAATTGAATTTTTTCCACTTCCAACACGAGTAATAGAGGTATAAAAAACAACAGACACAACTGTACTGACGTAAATAAATGTCACACACTTAAATCACCTAACCATCAAAATTGCGACAGGAGCAGGCAGTAATTAAAAAATAAGAAAATGTTATTTTTGTTGTTTATAAGAATTTGGATATATTCCTGAAAGTTTATTCCAAACTGTGAAATAGTATAATCTGTGGTAGAGCATTGAAAATTCTGACACTTGGTATATATAAATGTAACATCACTTGATTTAGGAATACTCTGTAATCAGGTAAACTTTATCATACGAGTCAGTACGAAGTCAGTACGAATGTGTGAAAGATATTCAAATAGGATGACTATAGTCGGGATTTTTATCTGGAAATGTACGTCCATCGTTCGTCAATTTTTTACCCATTGCCAAGTTACCACTTTTTGCTAAACATTACCCTTAATAATATTTAAAGGTTATGTATGTTTATGTGCCATAAATTGTAAAACATGACAATTTAGGGAATTATTTTAAACAGAACTAATGGAATAGTTTATAATTTTTTGATTTGCATGGGTGGTACTAATTTTTCCGCCATTCGTGTCGTGATTATGGCGTGCATTGCTAGATACGAAATCTCAACAGTATAAAATTAAATTAACCTACAATAAACACTCAAATGAGCAATATAAAAACATAATCAGAAAAATGACAATCGGCCATGTTTTCGTAAGTCACGCCATCTATGTGTGAAATAAATATAATACACTCTTAGAAAAAGAACTATTGATAAATTACTGTTAAAATCAATTTTAAATTATTGCCATTATAACTGACCAAGGATTATCCGAAACGTTTAAAACAAGCATAGCAATAGCCATAAAATTGAACAAGTATGAATTACAAACAGTGATGAGACATTTTTATTTAAAGAAGTGGACGGGTCTCTAGATCAAAGCGAAATTGAATTAAATTTACGGAAACTCTACTCAAATCTTATTAAACTACATCAACATATGGTTTATATCAAATTACCCATCTGCATAGCTGACTAAGCAAGTTAAGTTTGACGCAACTTATATGTTTTATGTTCCTTGGTGTCACATCCTAAAAATTAAGGAAAAGAAAGTACTAATACTTTAAGACATTTTATTTGTCAAATTATTAATGTTCCGTCGAAAATTGTAATAACTCCTTCAAATGAAAATGGTTCCACGTGAAAATTATGAGAAAATAGTTAATGAAGATAATCGTACCAATTTTTTTAGGGTAAATGTTAATGTAGTATTTACCATAGATTACGAGATTGTTAATATAAACAATACATGTAGGTATTTACAAAGAGAAATTGAAGGAAAACATCGATCAGTGTCCTTCAGATTGTTGAATAAAAGAAAATAATTGAATAAACTTTAAAGTTCTGTACCTGTTTCTGTACAGTTTTTATTTTTTTATTTTAATGTTGTCATACTTTAAAAGATATAAACATTTTAACAGGATTGTGAAATTCTAAATTAATTTTTCTGAAAGAATGAATTAGTTGAACTGCATGTTATATTGGCAGAACTGGAAACAGACCACAAACTGGTGCTGATGAAATTGGAAGAAGTACCTAAAGAAAAAACAGGAATATACAATAATAAATAAAGAAAAATTATATGATTTCGAGAAAACAAGAAATAGTTTTAAAGAAATAACATTTATAGCAGCAATAAAAGAAAGAGGTGAGTTACTGATCGGTTATTAGCATTTTATCGAGTTTTATAATTTCTGCTTCTGCCTCATAATTGTCAGATTTGATATTATAATACCGTGAGCGTAGTTTAAAAGGGTTTTTACCAACGATTTTAAAAATGATAACATTAACTTTATCAGAATACGCATTCAAAATTATATCTTATTAATGCTATTTTATCATATTGGCATCGCTGTAATTATATGTAAGCATGATAATAAGTTTATGAAATGATGTTTATTTGTTAAATTAAATATTTAAGCTCGACTTTGGCGGTAGAACAAATGAGGGAAGACATTTCCATGTTGCCGAGTTAATAACATATAATTCTGATGTCATGACAAACGCCAAACAAACAAAACCTCTAAAGTGATTCAGGCATTTCGTATGAAATTCGTCTATTCATGAAATTATAATGGATGTCTGTAATTGGTTTACTGATCGGCCATTTTAGCGAATTTTACGGTCTATAATTATGCCCTGGCCTGAATTCAACATAAGTGCCAAATTTAATATTATAATCCAATAAGCGCAATTTAAAGTTTCTTTTTTTTTTTAGAAATTTTGACACTTAACGACATAAACTAATCAACTGTAAGAGAATATGTATTCGAAATTATAGGTTAT
This sequence comes from Amphimallon solstitiale, assembly GCA_963170755.1. NCBI lineage: Eukaryota > Metazoa > Arthropoda > Insecta > Coleoptera > Scarabaeidae > Amphimallon > Amphimallon solstitiale. The sequence goes on along the minus strand of OY720675.1, from coordinate 29,966,429 downwards.
TAATCCTATTTCATCATATTGCAATTGTTATAGTTGCATGCTAGCATAATCATATCTTTATGAAGTGAAGTTTATTTTTATAAATTAAATATTTAGGAACGACGGTAGAACAAATAAAAGAAGCTATGTTGTCCATTTAATAACATGAAAATTCCTAATTAATCCAGTCATACTGTCCGAAAATAGGCCCTGAATTAGAAAATGAACCGAACAAGCCAATTTTTTTATATGATGTTGGATGGGGTCAGGACAGCTTAATTTGAAGTTTTCGACCGAAACCCCTCAGGGCGTTTTCCGCCATCTTGAAAATAAAGGTGAATTCTTGTTTCCTTTGTAACTCGGCTCCTCGTCGTCCTACGGGGAAGTTGTTTTGTTCCCTTTTTTATTCTCTATAATTGATGTTATATAACTTTTTCACCTAACATCTGCCGTTCTCGAGATATCGGCAAAAATAGGACATAATTTGGGGTACGAGCTCGGTTTTTATTTTTTTTCTTCTTTATCGTCACACATAGCCAAAAAATGTCTATTACCAAAATGGTAGAGCACGTTCGTACCTAAAAAATTGTATTTTTGTTTACCCTCCATTTTCAAAATTACGAGTTCTAGTTTGCCGCAAAGTCGGCAAGTCCGTGCGAAGTTTTGATTCTATGGCTCGCGCGATTGAATAGATACGTTGTTACGGATTCACCGTTCTGAATATAATTATTGAAATAAAATAAAAGTAAATAAAACAGTGAAATTATGAATCACATGTATAAAATTTATTAGGCAACATTTTTTACAGGTAAAAAAGATATTCATGTCTTCCTTCTTTTCGACGGTCCTGCTTGTTCATATTGCTCTTGTTCAGCATCCTCTTCGAGACGTGGAGATTCTTGAGCTACGTTGTCTTCGACGGTCGCATCATCCTCTTCGTCTGATTCACTGTCATGTGGGTAGTCGACTTTGGCGGCGTTGTCGCATGTTTGTCCACTGCAATTAAGGCAAATCGTGGAACACGTAATGCGTGCTTTCCTGCACCCACAACCAGCTCCACATTTTTGTTTACATTTACACGATACAAGCTTTAGAAGCTCGGTTGGCACGGGTTCGGCTGTGCTTCTGATTGGTTCTAGTCCTTGGTGTGTTCGTCGCCAACCCCATTCCTCATGCGTGGCACTTCTTATGTCCTCGCGGATAATTGCTGCAGCTTCGCGAATGACTCGTAATCGTTCTCCTCGAGAATCCTCATTTCTTTGGCTGTACCAGTTATCCGAAAGTATTTTATAACCGGTGTTCCGAAAGCAAATCAAGCAATCGCATCCTCGTTTTTCACTGATCAGAATGTCATGTCCAAACTTTGCTTGTAAACGACTTTTCACAGTTTTAATATGAGGAACGTAGTCTCCTTGTATTTGGCTGATCAATTCATTTAAAGAGAATTGACATTCGTCGGAATTTTCAATTAGAAATGAGTAAATGTCCTCCATGACTTCGTCCACTTTGTCCCCGGTCGGTCGTATTTTTTTTATGTCCTTGGAAGCTAACGGGTAATACACATGAGTAATGCATTTGCGATGGTACCGAGATCCAGCGGCGACGAGATCAGGTACATGCTGGATACGGTTCTTGATTGAAACAGCAAAATCACCATCGCGTCCAGCAAGGTGTTGCATAATTTTTTCTTTCATCGATCTGTCTTTCACCACACTAATTCGTTTTTGTTTTCGATGTTCTACTTTCCCTTCTTCTTCTATTACTTCTGCACAAAATAAGCATTTATTTTTGAAATCAAAAACAGGCTCAAGCAGCGGTTCTTCTTCTGGTTCCTCGAGTTCTTCCGAATGCCTCAATGCAGATGTCCTTCGTCGATAAGCAATCGACGCTAGTCTTTCGTTGCTGTATTGTTTGTAGCACGCATGGTGAACACTCACTGAATCGAGAGTTTGTAACATACGCTGATAATCCTCATGTCCTCTTTTAATGCTAGCCGCTAAAAGAGATTGGACAGCTTTCTTCTTCGTCATATAAATGTCTTCGAACAAAGGTTTTTTGCAAATAAAACAATCGCCCATTTTCACAACGATAGTAAATACGTACGCTCACACTGACATTCGCGAAACAACTGCATAACAATCTCCTATACAATGTAAGCACACTTATAAATTTCGATGGTGTGCGTAAGCCGAGGAAAGCCGAAGATCACAAAGACCAATTCGGCTTTCAAATGACGTAGATGTCCGGCAAGGCAATATAAAAGTGTCTTATACCTAAACATCTCGCATTCCAATGAGCGAGCGTAAATACACTACAGCTGACATTGCGGCGCGCTAGAACTCTTAATTTTGAAGATGGAGGGAAAACAAAAACCTCAAACTTTAGTTACGAACTTGCTCTACATGCTTCATAATAGATATTTTTCGCTGTATATGGCGATAAATAGGGAAAAAATTTAAACCGAAACCCAATTTTTTTCCTATTTTTGCCGATATCTCGAGAACGGCAGATGTTAGGTGAAAAAGTTATATAACATCAATTATAGAGAATAAAGAAGGGAACAAAAAATACCTAAACCACTTCTCCGTAGGACGACGAGGAGCCGAGTTACAAAGGAAACAAAAATTCACCCTTATTTTCAAGATGGCGCAAAACGCCCTGAGGGCTTTCGGTCGAAAACTTCAAATGAAGCTGTCCTGACCCCCTCCAACATCATATAAAAAATTTGGCTTGTTCGGTTAATTTTCTTATTCAAATGTATATAATGACTGGACTAAATTTGCAATGCGTAAATCAATTACAGACATCAAATCCACCCGTTATGCGGAACAAGAAAACTATACTGAAAAATATCAGATACAAGAACATAAAGACGAAAAAGTGTGCAATATTAGAATAGAAAATGGATAAAACTATTATAAATGGAAGTGGTAAAATTAAATTATAGAGATTTTTTTCGGCATCGATAAAAATGTAAACGGAAAGAATGCAGAATAAGTTAGGAAAGGAAATCGAAAAGAATTTTGAAGTGGAACAAGCTTTATCAAAGGAAAGTCTGTGTTGCAACAACAGTCAAAGCAGTTTGGGTGAGGTAGTAAGCCGAAGAAGGCAAAGACTTATAGGAATTTATAGCTACTGTTTTTTTTTTATTGCTATCTTTGCCTTCAATGCATATTTTGTGGATTTTGAGAAAAACTAATTCTCAGTTAAAACGAAAAGTCTGGACCAAGTGAATACATTTTTGACGTGTCTTTTGCCAGTTATATAAACCCCCTTCCGCATTATTTTATTATACGAGGGCCTATTTTTATGATATCTACCTAGCCATGAAAAAAAGCACATAAGAGAACAAAAAAAAATATTTTTCTACATAACTCCCTTCAACACTAATACACTTATTCCATCTTTTTTCCAGTTGCCCCATACCCTCAGAAAAAAATTGCTTCGGTAACCCCGCAAAATATTCTTCAACAGCTTCTTTGAGTTGTTCATCAGAAGCAAAATGCTTTCCTCTGAGATGCTTTTTTAAATTTTTGAATAAAAAGAAGTCTGACGGAGGTAAGTCGAGGCTGTAAGGTGGATGCCTTATCTCTATAAACCCACATTCATTGCTTATCTGCTGAACTTTGTTTGCCTTATGAACCCTACAATTGTCGTGCAGTAACAAGTTTTTTTTGTGGATAAGAATGCGGGCATTTTTCCTCCAGAGCAGTTTTTAAATTTTTAATTGTGTTTCCGTAGGCCTCTCCATTTATGGTAGACCCTCTCGGCATATATTCAATAAGCAAAACTCCTTCAGCATCCCAGAAAGCAGTTGCCATCAGTTTTTTCCAGAAAATTGTGTCTTGGCTTTTTTGGTGGTGGAGAGCCCTTATGAACCCACTGCATGGATTCTTGTTTAGTAGGAGGGTCCCAGTAATATACCCAAGTCTCATCCCCGGTAATAATTCGAGATGAAAATGTTTTGTCCCTCTCCAACTTGACCAAATTTTCTTGAGAAACTTCTTTTCTGCACAGTTTTTGTTCAGGTGTAAGCAATCTGGGTATCCACCGTGCAGACACCTTCTTCATACCCAAATCGTCATGCAAAATTTTGAGAACACTTGTTTCGGATATACAGACTTCATTGGCAATGACAGAGATCTTTACACGCCGATCTTTCAATACCAAATTTTCGACTTTTCGCACAATGTTTTCAGTTCGAGCTTCAACGGGTCGTCCGGACTTTGGGTCATCATTGATTGACTCTCGGCCCCATCGAAAGAGTTTAGACCAATATTTTACTTGGAAATAAGATGGTGTATCTTCCCCATATACAGCAACCATTCTTTCATTAATTGCTTTTGGACCATTGCCTTCCTTTGCCAGGAACTTTGTTACGCTGCGATTGTTCAACTTTAGTTTCACTCATTTTATCGAGAAATGGACCGTCTCAAATCTCTATACACAACATAAACTAAACACAACTTAGCACATGTACTTCTAACAGTGACAGCAATTTTTCAATAATTTGTTTGACATCGTCACTCTTTTGTTTCATGGCTAGGTAGATAATATAAAAATACGCCCTCGTATATTCAATTGCAAATATATCTACATACATTTGTTCTCTGTTTTTAGAATTTTAATATTAATAATTCAAAGATTTTTTCGTATACTCAAGACAAAAACATTTATACTGTGACATGCCAGCAAAAGAACGTCATAGAAATATTACTGATTATCAATTTCATAAATTGTATTCTATACTTATGTATAAATATTTGATTGTGTGAAATTAGGTTTAGAGTCAGTGAAAGATTTAGTTAGTCATGTACATTTATTTTTTCTAATCGGCAGATTGGTTAGGAATCGTGTCAGATTTGTAACGGCCCCGGTAACAGAGTGGTATGAAAAAATTTCTATATAAATAACAAATTATTATTATTTCCCATCATTCGATCATTGTACCCTCTCTAGACTCATATTTCTGCTTTATTCTAGAGACAAGAGGAGGAGAAAGAAGTAATTAGGCGTAAAGAAAAAGAAGTGAAAAAGGAACGATCACCTTCACACTCGCCAAGTCCACGTAGACGAGAAAAGGATGAGAAGAAGCGCCGGCATTCGAGATCGAGGTAAAATAATTTTTAAATTAAAACTCTTTATAACCACATCTTGCCTAATATTCGCTTGGCGATTTTTCTTTCGAATGTATGAACACTGCCGGACATATAAAATCCTTCATCAATAACATCTGCTTCAACACCAGTAATTATTATTTTAGGGTTTCTTAATTTCGGTTCAGAAACTACATATTTATTTCCAATTTCATTTATGACTTTTTCTCTTAATTTTTCTTTAGAATCACTACAATTAATAGCGATACCACCTTTTCCAACAGTTTTTATTGTTTCAATTCCAAGTGCTAGTTTACTTGAATCCACTTTATTTTTAATATCCTTTTTTGTTTCGTGTGATTTTTGATCATCCTTTTTAGGTTTAACGATTAACACATCATTTTTCTTTTTCAATAGATCGCTGTACATTGTCTTCTTTTCTGCCTTATTTTTGGTGTTCGAAATAAACTCTAATATTTTGTGAATCAGTACATTTTGTTCTGATATTGTTTGGAGATAATCATTAAGTTTCTGGTCCATTTCTTTCATTGTTTGACACACTTTCATTTTGCGACAGATATCGCATACATATGTAATAATATCCGTGTCACTCAACTTCTTAGCTGTTTCGTCACTAATTGCAGCACATTTACAATGTGTCTCTTCCTCACATACGAAACACTTTACAGTTCTTTTTGTTCTTCGGAATTCCACGCGGCAAATATAGCACTTATTGTTAGACATATTTTTGTTGTTTTATATATTATATATTGACTTGACAAATGATTAATCATCCATTTGCTTCATCGATGTATTTCACTAATAGTTTATCATCACAATTTCATTTATGTCTCAATAATAAATAACAATATTTTTCTTTTCGACACTGCACTATATGCAGAGCCGATAAAAAATACGTCCTCACTCTTTGAATTTTAAACTACTACTGATTTTTTAAAGTTTTTTTTATATGTATTATATGGCAAATTTAAAATAAAGTAGGCACAGGGTTATTCATTATAAATTACCATTCTTCATCATCGTTATTATTGCATATACAAACAAATTTTTCAAATAGAAAGTTGTGTGGCTAAGACTGAATTTTATTTGCATGCTATCAAAACACAGTGGCGTGCAGATACAACGGTATAAATGGAAATTATTCCCTTAATAAAATAGACAAAATGGAAGTCATTTATCAAACACAATAATTGTTATTTTCATAGCTTACTTTAATAATGTTAACTTTTCCCTAGTACAGTACGATATTCGACATTTAATAACTCGAAAACGGCTTAAGATACCGGTATCATATGGTATATTTTTGAAATCAGAGTAAAAGACCATTATAAAAACTTAATAATGTACAGGGTTATTCCATGTAAAAAATAATAATTTCCATTTATACCGTTGTATCTGCACGCCACTGTGTTTTTGATAGCATGCAAATAAAATTCAGTCTCAGCCACACAACTTTTATTTGAAACATTTTTTTGTATATTCAAAATAATGATGATGGAGGGTGGGTAATTTATAATGAATAACCCTGAACAACATAAATAATTTTATTACGATGAACAAAATACAGTAGTAGACTGACTCCCTTTATTACGAACCCTGGATATAACGTACGTAAAGCTTGTTCATTTAGGGAAAATACATGACGTCACTGCCTTCAAATACTTTCCGTGTTAGAGACGGCCATGCTTTTTTTTAATGGTTGGTGACAGTGCATAATTTTAATAGTTTGGTTATGTCATGTAAATAATAATAGGCGTCTATAACTTGAATTTAAGTATAACAACTGTCAGAATTTGAAGTTTTCAAAAAATTAGCATGTACACCAACATTGATTACTTAAAAACTTCAAAAACAGCCTACTCTAATGCGGAAAGTATTTGAAGGCACGGAACAAATTTAGCACTTGCCGATATACTGTGTTACTACCGTGCCTTCAAATACTTTTTTTTATTAGAGTAGGCTGTTTTTTAAGTTTATAAGTAATCATTGTTGGTGTACATGCTAATCTTTTGAAAACTTCAAATTCTGACAGTTGTCATACTTAAATTCAAATTATAGACGCCTATTATTATTTACATGACATAACCAAACTTCTTGTGACTGTCACCAACCATTAAAAAAAACATGGCCGCTTCTAAAGAGGAAAGTATTTCAAGGCACGGTATAAAGTCCTGCAAAAGTATCTTTTTTGTTATTTAGTATGATTATACAGGTGCCCATTTTCTATCTCCCCATATGGGTAACTTTCTTAATGTTGGAAGGATCGGTTAAATTAGCAAAGTTGTTAAGAAATTTAAGGAGTATTTTGTAGTACTTTTAGATTTGACATTTATTGTCAGCTTTTGAATATATTTAAAGAAAATTGAAAATTGCCGTAATTTTTAATTATCCATATCTTCGTAACCATAAAAGATATCAATATCAAAAGTAACAACGACACCTGGTAGTAATTTTTATGTCAAATTTAATAATCTTAGTTAAAAATTTATGGCACACTTAATTATAAAGATATAAATTTTAATTTTAAAAAGATAACTATACCAAATCCTATATCTATGAAATAAGAAAAAAATAAGCATTTTAATGTAGTCATGGCTAACTGTGTCTGCCATTAAAAAAAACATAAGTTTATGTCATATCTTGATAATTAAGTTGGCCATGAATTTTTAATTATTTAATTTATTAAATTCTACGTAAAAATTGTGTCATTTTTAGTTTTGTTCTATCTTTAATGATTACGAAAATATGGCGGATAACGTAAAATTTCGGCTATTTTAATTTTTTTTTTTTTAATACAAAAGTTGACAAATGTCAGATTTGAAAATGCTATCAAATACACCTCAAATTTCTGAATAACTTTACTAATTTTATCGATCCTTCAATATTAAGAAAATTACCCCTGTAGGGAGATAAAAAAATGAGCAGCCTGTATAGCTAAAAACGAATCTATTAATGACATTTTTAAGCTCTTTTGATGTGTCTCTATTGCTATTTTGGTCGCTGTTGTATATACATAATTGATTAATTAAGAGTATTCATTTCTGTTGTAGGTCTAGAGATAGGAGCAGAGAACGGGAACGGGAGAGAGAAAGAGAACGTGAAAGAGAGAGAGAGAGGGAGAGGGAACGGGAAAGAGAACTTAGGGATAGAGAAAGGGAAAGGGAAAGAGAACGGGAGCGGGAGCGGGAAAGAGAGAAAGAAAGGGAAAGAGATCGCGACCGAGATCGCGAACGTGAACGTGAGCGTGATCGTGATCGTGAACGTGATCGTGAACGCGAGCGTGATCGCGAAAGAGATGACAAAACCAAAAGTACAAAAGATCTGCTAAGAGAGAAAGAAATGGAAGAGGAAGCTAAAGAGAAAAAGAAAGCTGAAAGACGGGCTAGAGAAAAGGAAGCGCTGTATCAAGAAAGATTAAGGTATGTATGCTATCACTATATTTATACAGGGTGAGTCATTAGAAGCCGCTTCTACGATTGCTCTTTTTTTTTTAAATAATAGAAACAGCAATTAGTGGAAGATTCATGGTTGCTTGGGGCGCATATTCTAAAAATATCTTAAAGCTCTGACACACTTCCGGTTTCACCGGATATGCATGGAACTTAATTTTTTTTAATGACTCACCCTATACAGGGTGGTTGGTTTTTCATTGTCCAGCCTATATCAGCTCCATTATCAAAAATTCAAAAAAATGTTAGAGGAAAATGTTTTTTATCTCGAAATGGTCTATCATATTGCATCATTAGAAATCTTTCATAGCCTACTGATTTTTAGCAGCGATAATCAACTTTAATTTCTTAAATGGAACACCCTGTATATTTTTACGGGATATGATTCTAAATACATTTCTCTTTATAACGATGTATAACAAGTAGGGAGCTAATAATAAAATTACCACGGCTTGCTTGCTAATTACACCTGCAATGCTGCAAAACGCCAGGAGGAACATTATTACGCGAGCCGACAAATGTTTAGAATGTAATGGTGGACAATTTCAACAATTATTATAAGACACATTACTTACTATTTAGTATTTAATTTTTTTTAATTTATAATAGAAATAGCAAATTTTAGTTTTCCATACTTTTTCTTATTATTTCGTTTCCGTAGACAATTGCTACACATATGCCAACTTGTGACGTATCATAATAAACAGAATTTAATGAGGATTCATTTTTATAGAAAATATACAGGGTGTTCCATTTAAGATATTAAAGTTGATTATCGCTGCTAAAAATCAGTAGGCTATGAAAGATTACTAATGACGCAATATGATAGACCATTTCGAGATAAAAAACATTTTCCTCTAACATTTTCTTGAATTTTTGATAATAAAGCTGATATAGGCTGGACAATGAAAAACCAACCACCCTGTATATTTTTAGATTTTCTAGTACTGGTTTAAATTGTCTATTTAACTGTTTTTTCTTTGTCAAAATTGAGCCAATAGATTTTGAGTTATTAAACATTTTTTATTGTTTTATAAGTTGCACTCGACAATACCTCAAAAAACTTTGTTTTTTCAAAGCCTACTTCATGTTCACGTACCAAAAACTTATTTTTTTTTTAAATGGAACAGCCGGTATTTTATTGTGGCTTCTTGTTCCCTTTTTATTCTCTTTCGTTTTTGTTAACAATGTCCTATACCTATCTTTTGTAATTTTTGAGATAATCACTATAGGAGCAATCAGCAGTCAAATAAAGAACTACGAGTGCAGTTCTATACACCCAAATATTCGTCCAATAAAGGCTGGAATGCAGCCGACTGCCTGAGTCAACTGCTAACAAAAGTCGGTAAACATTTATGTCAAATTTACAAAAGCATCGCTATTAGTTATCATCCAAATGAACTATTCTTATGAATAGTTAATAGATATGATTGACGTTATGGGTGAATCGGAAAGAAACTCTTTGCTAGCATCCAGACTTTATGCACAGCGATCCCTGGCAGAAGTCAACCGAAGCCACAAACCTTTGAAAGTATAAAGGAACGGTTCGAGTGAACAGAAAATACTGAATATGAAAAAAGAGCGGAAAAAATCAATAACTGGTGAGGATAATACGTTTATGGTACTTGCGAGTGTAGTCGAACACCCCCATATTAGTACTACAAAAATTAGTCGTCAGTTAGATGTAAGTCAAATTTGAGAATCCAGAATAATTAGGAAATATGTAATTCTTTCGTAGTATATTCATACACAGCGTTAGATGAAAGAATTTTTCAGAATCGCTTAGATTTTTGACAATGGACAGCAGCTAAATTATCCCGACTTTCTTAATTTTTTGTTGTTTACCGACGAAGCCACCTTCTATTAAAGTGGATACGTTCATCGTCACAATGTTCTTTATTATAACACATAAAATCCCTCACTTTATCACACCTGCTAACTTTCAAAATCATTGGTCATTAAATGTGTGGGGAGGAATAGTGGGCAGTTACATAATTGGACCTTATTTCTTTGATGAAAATGTTAATGGAGATGAGTAGGCTTCGGATAAATATGCATAAAAAAAGTACAAAATATGCATGCAAATATGCATCTAAAATATTAAAAGTATGCATTTAAATATGCATTAAAAAATCGTTTATCAGATTTAAATAAAACATTTTTTAAAGGTTATATTGGTCTATTTACAATAAATTTACAGATTTTTACTATTACACTTCACTATGACATGATGTAATGAATTGTCAAATATATATTTACGCCTATCACCTAAAATATTTTTAAATTCTTAAAAACATTGTTCCACGTCACATGATACAATAGGAGCGAATGATAAATCCACTATGTCAGTGAGATTCAAATTACTGAGAGAAACAGCAGTTTCCTCATTTTTTTGCAAAACTACAATTTTTTAATTTACGTAACTTATCAAAAACATTTTCAACAATTTGTATGCCGTTTTCTAAAGAAAGTCCCTTGGTTTCCAATTTCAAAATAGCCTCGGAAATACAAGTAAAATTTAATATAATGAAAATCAAATCTTCGCGCAATCCTCTTTGTGTTAAAGCGTTTTGAGCACCCTCTATGCTTTTGGCTTCTTCAAGATCGAAATCGTTCACAATACGGGCAATAATCTCAAAATGTTGGGCGTAATAGCTTGCAGCTTCAATCCAGGTGCCCCATCTTGTAAGAATCGGGGACGGCGGAAGTGGAATCCCACCACCAGTAATTTCTTTGAACTTGGCAACGCGAGAAGGTGCTTTTAAAAACACTTTCTTGGTCGATGATATTAACAAATTTACATTTGTATAAACGGAGCGCACTAATTCGGCTACTCGATGTAAGCCATGCGCCACACAAGTAACGTGAGTCATTTTTGAATAAAGTATTTTCAAACCACTCATTGCTTTAAACATGTATGGAGCAGCATCCGTACTCGTACACACAACGAGCACTTTTGCGTAGCAAATGCCTGTTGGCCACAAAAAAGTTAGTGCATCATTGAAAAATGTGGCAATTGTTGTATGGTTCACTTTTTCCAACACTTTCATTGTTAACAGATACGATCTATTTCTTTCTTCTTAAACTCCCAAAATACCAAAAACAAAACTTGCTATGCTTCTTTGTTCTACATCCGTTGTTTCATTTAAAGATACCCAAATATTTTTATCTTTAGTTTTTTCCCGCAGCTTTTGTATTGTGGCGTTATATAATGGCAGAACATAGGTTTTTCGCAGTGTAGATTCGTCTGGAATATTTTGCTTGGTATGTTTTTCCAAAAATGTTTTAAATGTTTCATTTTTTAATTTCGCCAACGGTACGTCCGCAGAAATTAGAGCTCCACACAATTCCTCGTTAAATGGTGAACGACTGGGACCAGGTTTTAATACAGCTGGTACTAACATCTGCTGTTTACTTCCTAAGCTTCGGTTTTTCTTTTTTTGGTGCTTACTGGTTTGTAATTGCTGCGTCACTTGGCACTTTTTCGTTGCTGTTACACTCACTTCACAGTATTTACAAAACAGCACACTTCCAACAGTTATAAAATCGCAGAAGTCTTTGACAAATTGGTTTAAAATTGCGCTAACTGATCGTTTTTCTTTCGGCATTTTTATCACTGGGATGTTCGAAAATAATAGGATTTCTATAAAAAGGCAGCCGGACAGAAAAATTTGTTCAGAGTCGGTTATGTAAATACCAAATAAATACTCTTACATAAATCTGTCACATAAAATATTCTTAGATAAATTGTACATAAATAGAATTTTGTGTTACTGTGATTCAATAATTATAGTTTTAATGAATTTAGTTTATATATAGTTCGTTTGTTTCAAGAGTGTTCTTTAATTTCATTTTCAATTATATTTTTATTTGGTGTTTTAAATATAGACTTTTAAAAATAAATAGTGAGTGAATTGTTTATTATTTTTCGGACCCATAAAAACCATTACATTATGTTTTAAAAAAAATGTTAACTGGGAAATATGCAGATAAAACTGAAAATGACTAAAATATGCACTTCAACTCAAAAATGACTTAATTATGCATTACAATATGCAGTTATGCAAATGCATATTTATCCGAAGCTTAGAGATGAGTATCTTCGTTTTCTGCGGACGGACTTTCAAATATTTTTGAAGCCATGAACATTAAAATCAGAAAAGCGTTTACAAGAATATGTCGAAACGTCTAACGCATCGTTAGTACTTCTTTGGAAAACAGAATACTCGCGTGCTGCACAAAGTTGTGGCTATGTTGAACATATTCTTTAATGAAATTTGTTTTTCTTACTTTTGATTATTGTTACGTTGCTCATTAGTTCTAGGTTATTTAAATTGCGTTGTTTTGTTGCTTAATTTTTCTCTATCTATTTATAATTTAGAAAAACTTCAGCCAACTCTTATGAAGAGCTTCAACAATGAAAGAATAAAAGCAATTAGGCAAATTAAATTGAAGATAGCAGCATTGTTTCATGCACCTTTTAGTGGGGCGGCATCTTTAATTATGTCAGTAAACATAACCTTTATTTCGTTGTCAACCAACAGTGTAAAAAATGAAATACTGCAGCTGGACATTGCCGGAATTAAAAAATTGAAATGCGATGCTCTTCATTCTGTAAAATTATTACTTTTAGGATAATTGGATGTAACGTTTTCTTTGTTTGACAGATGACTAAGGAATCCGGGCACCATTCCTGCCTTTTGTGGTTGAACGAATATTTTGGTGCATAGAACAACAGCGCTCCTAGTTCTTTAATATGATCGCTAATTGTTCCTATAGTGATTATTTCAAAAATTACAAAAGATAGGTATAGGACATTGTTAACAAAAATGAAAGAGAATAAAAAAAGGAACAAAATGCCTCAATAAATACTGGGTGCTCCATTTAAAAAAGATATATTTTTGGTATGTGAATATTTCGGGAAATAGGCTTTGAAAAAACATGGTTTTTTGAACGTGACTGTATCGCGGGCTCCTCTTGGAAGCCGTGTTTATAAGTTCCACGCTGAGGTAGCGTCCTCCTTGTGGTGTGTATTTGTTGAGGAAATCAGAGTCTTCCAGGACTCCCGTGCCGAGTACCAAATTTTGTGTAAATGTGCGTGTGTATGTTCGATGTTGTGTGTTTTGTATTTCGGTTTACTGAAAGTTTAGCTAAATGTTATTAACAATTGTAGCGGTTAGAATTGATTGGTTATGTTGTAGATGACTGGTGAACGCGAACACTAGCTGACGATGGTGCGACCTACCCGGAATATCCCGTAGTTTTCGGAGAATGAATTATTTTGTGTGCTGATGTGTGTGCGAAATATGTGTATTTCGCTATGTTAAATGTATATGCAAAAGTCCGACCGTGAATTGAATCTTTGACCGAGTTCGTCGTACCCGGATTTTCGATGTGTGTCGGTTGGTGTGTTTTATGTGTTTGGAGCGGTTTCTGGGATAGGATTTGGGAGTTTTTAGGTTTGTTGGTTTGTTTTCGTGTTGCTGAAAGGAATTTTGATTATTGGTTTTTTGAGGTTGGGTTGTCGAGTGCAACTTATACCAAATGATGCAGAATTTTCTTAGCTACAAACACCACCAAAGTTAATGTTTTTTTACAATATGTAAATGATTTTTTTCTGAACACGTGTTTTCGTTAAATATTTTCAAAATAATTAATAACTCAAGAACTATTGGCTCAATTTTGAAAAAGGAAAAAAAAACAGTTGAATAGACAATTTAGAGCAGTACTAGAAAATCCAAAAATATATAGGGTGCGTCATTTAAAAAAAATTAAGTTCCGTGCATTTCCGGTGAAACCGGAAGTGCGTCAGAGCTTAAAGTATATTTACGATATGCGCCACAAGCAACCATGAATTTTCCACTACTTGTTTTTTCCTTTAAAAAAACAATTGCTTTAATTCTTTTTCGATCACATTCCAGATTTGTCCAGATTTTTATTTCATATGCTTTACATATATTTACAATATTAAGCTTTAAATATAAAATACCATCATAAAATTAATAACGAAATGATATTTTAATTTAATATTCTTCCTATGTCAATGTGATCAAAACAACTATCAAAACTCTCTGGAAAGATTCAAACATAACATTGCTTACTACCCGTTTTCCTCAGGTTTTCCTTAATTATTACAACCTTGTTTTTAATAGACAGCCTCTTCATCTTTTCCTTGACGATTCCCTGGTTGAGAATTCTTTGGCCCATCAGTCACTTCTACAAATACTATTGTCTACAATAACATAAATAATAATGTTTATCTGCCTACCAATAGCTTGTTTTTTTGAACTGAATATATTATTATTATATTTCAGAAATTGGGAAATTAGAGAAAGGAGAAAAGCGAAAGAATATGAAAAAGAAAGAGAAAAGGAACGTATTAAAGAAGAAGAGAGGGAAAGGGAAGCAAAACGATTAAAAGAATTTTTAGAAGATTACGATGACGAGCGTGATGATGTTAAATACTACAAGTAATTACTTTTCAATATGCATTCTATAATAAATTTAATCTTATTAATTACAGAGGTAGAGAACTGCAAAAACGTGTTGGCGAAAGAGTTAAGGAAGCCGAATCGGATACTAGAGATCGTCTCAAAGAAAAAGAAGAAATCGAAGAATTAAAGAATAAGATATTTTCGGGAGAATTTGAAGATCCCAATGCAGAATTTGAAAGAGTAAAGAATAAATTTCTTGATAATAATTAACAAATTAATTCGTAATCTTTCAGATAAAAAAAGAACGCGAGGACCAGTACAAACCCAGATTGTTAATAGACGTTAATTTAGAACAATCAAAACAGAAAGAGAGGGAACAGGAGAGAGCGTTAGAAAGACAACACGCCAGAGAGCGAGAGAGAGATAGGGAAGCTGAGAGAGAAAGAGATAGATTAAGGGCAAAGGAGGAACGAGAAAAGTATGTTTCATATTTCTTCTAATCACTATCATTTGTTGATTATACACTTTCAGGTATATTGTTCAACAAGCCGCACAAGAATTAGCTGCTGTAGAAGCTGAACCAATAGATAGCGATAGTGATATGGATGACAATCACTTCAGTCCACCACCACCAGAACAAGAAACTAGCATGGAGGTTGAACCAGCACAAGTATGTAAAAAATCGAAAATCAAGTTATTTAATTTAATATAATTAACAACTACGTTTGAAATTCACCAATCCATACTTTGTAAATCATACATTCCATGCATCTTATTTGCCTGAATACTTAACTATCAGACTTAATATGACTAAGATTCCCATTTTTACATTATCTATTTTTTTTTTTGTGTTAAGTCAAGTATCTATAGTCCAACCAAAGAGAGTTTAGAGCTGATATATAATGTGATTTTTTTTGTAATGATTTTAAAAATTATCAATGTAAACAAATCAACTGTAGCGGAATATCAAATATAAATTACGGAATATTAAAGCTATTTCGTCATATTGGCAATGTTATAATTGCACCTAAGCATGATCATATGATAATGAAATGATCTTTGTTAAATTAAATATTTAGGCAAGGCTCTGGTGGCAAAACAAGTGAAGGAACACGTTTTTGCAAGTTGCCGTTAATAAATCGCAATGCATTAGTCAATATAGACACCCGTTACAATCAAATTAAATCATACATTCAGAGACAATAATTTTATGAAATTTTAATTTCTCTAACCTTGAATTTTTGACATATACCTTACGCTTTGTTCAGTTTTATTAATTGACGACTTGTAATAATAAATAATCTACTAAATTTAATTTAAAATACCCAAAAATTTAAGAAATGGAATTAACAAATGTTTAAGGCAACATAGAATAATATTAGACCCTGAAATGTGAAAAATAATGATGCATGGCTGAGCAAGCAACCTTGAGGTTATGATATAAGTAGAAAGATAATGTAATGTTTCCCGCTGTAACCAAATTACTGACAAAAATTGGATGTTCGGTTTTAAATGAAGGAGAAGTGGAAGAAGATATCTGTTTCGACCACATTGCCCCACTTAATCTTGCAATTTTTCATTGCACTTAGTGTAAGAAAAAAATAAGGGACATCCAATATGACGAGTAATTGTCGTTTACCCAATATCTATGCATTCACTCTCTAAATATATTGCGAGCAAGGAAATTGATGAATTACTCCAGACATTTTCCGAGGCTCAAGTTTTATTTGGTAGTGCTATAGTATACTTTAGTATGGTTGAGTCGCGTTGGCAAACGACATGCAGCAATAATTGAAAATGTTGTTGAATTTGAGGTGTTGCAATATCTTATCTGTCAAGTAATATAACCTACAAAAGCCACTTCAGGACTGCCATAAATAATAACATTCATACAACTTTTGACATTTGTCAACAATGCTTGTGTACTAAACAGAATAGCTAAGTATTACATAAAATATAGGTATAGAAAAGTAATATTTAATAACTTTATTTATAATTTTCAATTTGCAACTGGCTTTCATATAATATTATTTTATTGCCCCAAAAATTGTAATTAATTAGTTTAATTTTATTGTTCTAAATGTTTCCGGTCGATTGGAATTTGTAGTGGCATTGAATTGTTCTGTTTTCTATTTTGGCCATGTCGGTTGCCAAAACGAGTCTACTATAATTTTAATTTTTATATATATTTGTGCAATAGATTAATAACCTATATCTATTTGCGAAATAAATGTGCCCAAAAAAATATTTGCCGATTTTTCGCGACCGACCTGGTAACAGAGGGGAAGGTGTAATGACGTCATCAATAACTGTCACTTTGCTAACCGCTGCATACACAAGTAGGGAGGAGTATTACGCTCGGTATGTTGTATCTGTCTCTGTCTGTCATTGTTGACAGCTGGGTAGGTAACCAAGCACTAGTCGTGGAGTGGGGAGTGTCACCAATAGTGACCGTGACAGTTAACCTGGTTAGTGCATGGTCAGTCGCGAAAAACCGGCAATTGTCGTTACTGTACTAAACTTTATATCAATATTCCTACAGTGGACACAGATACAACCAGATGAGGATTCTCGCCACTCAACGATTTCGAATCACAATGACGACACACCACCAGTAACTGGCACTACTACCATGAAAATATCACTTAGCAAACCTATAGTATTTAGTCCACATGGTCAACGGGATCCAAAACGAAAGAAACCCGATTTAAGAGACGTATTTAATCCAGATGAAGACGACACAACAACGCTAGTTAAAAAACGAAAATTAGTTCCTCTCGGTATGTATATTCACGTATACACAGATATACTAACCGAAGTAGAATTACGGCGGTTTGCATTCCATGCGCAATTTACACATATACGCAAAATTTTAATTATACCCCACGTGGGTGGTCTGACAAGTTTCCAACCTAGCAGAGGCACAAGACATTTTTTTCTAAAATTTATTTTTATTTTTCTACATAGTCTCCTTTGTAAGTTTACACACTTCTCCCAGAGATGCTCCCATCTGTTCAACCTGTCCAAATAGTACTCGGCGTCTTTCTCTGAAAAATAACTGAAGGTGATGGCCTTATTTAACGAAAATCTCTGTTCTCCGAGCGCAATTTTTAAATTAGGAAAGAAAAAGAAGTCGCTTGGGGCTAGATCTGGTGAGTAAGGAGGATGGTTAAGCATTTGAAACCGTAATTCGTAGATTTTCGCCATGGCAACCGCTGATGTGTGAGACAGCGCATTGTCTTGGTGAAGCAATTTTTGAAGTGAAAACTTCTATGGGCGCGTTGATGCATTGAGTGTTGGGCACTGAACGAGACTGAGCCGTTACGCTCGGGATGTAACACTCGTTCGGGTAAAGTCGGCTCTAGTCGAGTCGACTAAGGGAGCGAGAGGGATATAGTTAACGCGTCTCTGCCGGTCTCTGCTATACTCGCTCAGCGACCGTTTCACGCTCGGCTTTGTATTATAACGCTAACTAGCGGTATTTCATTTCAATTGAGTTGAAATTTAGAATAATTACTCGAAATATTGTATTTTTATTTTCTGAAAAATTCTTGTCCCCGTGCAGATGCGATCCCGAGCCGCCCGGGTGTAAGACAGACACGTTACCATTAGACCAGCGCGGGTACTTGTATGAGAATTATCATATCGTCTATTTGTATATATACATGCGTACGTATGAATTTTTGAAGTGAAAACTTGATCAGACCGAGCGAAATGTACTAGAATAATTTATACACAATAATAATAAATATATTAGTATGATGGGCCATGTGTGGGTGGATAGTTAAGAGATGAAATTGAAACAAGGGGCAAGGTCCCACAGATTCTTTATTTTAAATTACGGCGACCGGTTTCGTGAGTTTAAATAATACACTCACATCATCAGGCCAAGCTTAAACAAGAAAATAAGCTCGTGACACCAAGGTACAAATTTCAAAATAGGTGATAAAATGTGTTTAACAAATTAACTGATTAATATAACAAATTGTACGTCATATAATGGAAAAAAAAATTGTTTTTTTTAAACTAATTGTGAAAAAATTCAAATAATCAAAAATACAGTGAAATTATATCAGTATCAAATGAAGGAGACTAATCCAACACTTACAATCCCAAAAAAGACTACCTTCCTTGCACCAGCAACCACATCCGTGTAAAAATCATATGCCTCAACAGACAGTACTGATAATAAAATTTTCATTCCAAAAATAAAAAGGAATAAATCAGGAATAATTTTGATTTATTTAAATGTAATATAGAACAGAAATGGAAAATGTATATGTAAATGAATATAGAACGAAAATAAAGTTGTATTTCGTCTTATTAACCTCGCCTTGATGAAGTTTTCACTTCTGCCGTGTGGTCTTAAGCAAATCCATTTCTTTTTTTTTCTGCAAATATCCCATTTTTCAGCAATTTTCCTTAGCTTGTCAAGTAATGATGCGTAGTATGCTTCTGTAATGGTTTTTCTTGTTTGAAGATAATCGATTAAGATAACTCCATGACTATCCCAAAAAACAGTCGCCATCACTTTCCCAGCCGAAAAAACAGTTTTTGCTTTTTTTGAGCCGATTTCCCTTTCGTAATCCACTGTTTTGACTGTATTTTTGTTTCGGGCGTATAATGGTGTATCCAAGTTTCATCTACAATAATTAATCGGCGTCAAAACTCTGATTTTTGCGCCAACAGAGCGATGGAACTGTTCATTCGAACACGTTTTTGGTCTAACGTGAGCAAGCGCGACACCCAACGCGCGGACAGCTTACTCATGCCTAAATTTTGATTCAATTTGTCACAAACACGTTCTTTGGACGTATTCATAACCTCTGCAATCTCTCTCACTTTCATTCGGCGGTCGTTTAGCACTATTTGGTGAACTTTAGCGATGTTATCGTCAGTAGTTACAGTTTTTGGACGTCCCGACGCTCGTCGTCTCTCAAGCATGTATGGCCACGCTTAAATTCTGCTGCCCAAAATTTCACTGTGATAAATGATGGTGCAGAGCCCCCGTATACGGCGTCCAACTCATCTTTAATTTGCGTTGGCGTATTGCCTTTCAGAAACAAATATTTAATGACGGCTCGATATTCGATTTTATCCATTTTCACAAAAACACTCACGTCGATTCACTCAAACGATTGTCAAATAACAGCTGCCCGTCTAAAATGGCTGAAATTTTAGTACCTGTCAAGGTA
The DNA here is from genome assembly GCA_963170755.1 of Amphimallon solstitiale. Classification (NCBI taxonomy): domain Eukaryota; kingdom Metazoa; phylum Arthropoda; class Insecta; order Coleoptera; family Scarabaeidae; genus Amphimallon; species Amphimallon solstitiale. The sequence goes on along the minus strand of OY720675.1, from coordinate 29,946,255 downwards.
CTAAAATTTCAGGTAAGGATAATGTGCTCAACCACATTACCCAGTTTTTATTGACGCGTGCTGCCATCTTCACGTTGGGGTCGGAAATATTTCAGATCACCCTCGTATATAGTAAAAAGAGATGGGCATGTGGAATTCGATTGATGTAACTATAATCGTTTTGTGAATCTGTATATATATATATATATATATATAAATCAAATGAATATTAAATATTTATATAATATCTCTCCTTTGTTAGATTACAATGAAGACAAGAAAACGAAAAAGGATAAAGAAAATGGTGAAAAGAAATCGGAAGAATCGCTTAAATCTCAGGAAGAAAAACGAAAACATATAAAATCGCTAATAGAAAAAATACCGACAGAAAAGAATGCTCTCTTCGCGTATCAATTAGATTGGTCTGCAATAGATAATAATTTGATGGAGAAGAAAATTAGACCGTGGATTAACAAGAAGATAATAGAATATATTGGTGAACCGGAACCGACGTTAGTTGATTTTATTTGTTCTAAAGTTTTGGCCGGTTCTCAACCTCAAGTTATATTGGAGGATGTGCAAATGGCGAGTAGTTGCATTACTGGTTTAAATTAATTTGACAGTTTCTTTGTAGGTATTGGACGAGGAAGCCGAAGTTTTCGTTGTTAAAATGTGGAGATTACTTATATACGAAGTAGAAGCGAAAAAATTAGGCTTGGTCAAATAATTAAATTAATGATTCACTACTTTTACTCGGAAAGTAAATATGTAATTTTTATGTTGAAAATAAAATTTATTTAATTATAACTTTGTTCTTGTTTTTTTCGCACTGAAATTAGAATTAATCGAAAGCGATAGCGGCACGAGAACATTTGTGCGTAAAATAGTGTCAATTAAAAAAGAAATCACTCTTCTAAACATTTTCAGACTACTGAAATATGTTTGTAAAACTTAGGGGTTAGACGCCAATTGTCCAGATTGTTGGCACTGCAGTGTATTTATTGGGGTATCACAGACTTCAATCATTTATTAGCTAATTTCAAGTATGTGTAATTCTAATGTTGGTTTTTTGTATGTTCAATTAGTTATAGTGGCTGATGTAATAATTCATGTAGATTTATGGTAATTACAGAACTTTCGGCGGCCGTGAGTCATTATTACGCTAGCACCTGTGGTACTTTTCCGCATTCATTGGGGACTGTGAAATAGTATATTAAAAGAAAAGTTTCGTAAGACATGGTTATTGCGCACGTATTGAGTGTTTTTTAAAAGAACAAGTGCGTACAATGTTATGATACGTGTATTTTATAGTATCTTCTTAGAATATTATTACCGCCAAAGTATAAATTGTTGATTAATTAATTGGTAGTAGTGAATGACAGAAGGCATTCCTTTCATACTGTAAAGTAAATTCTAGGTTAGTATAGTGACTGCAACTTGACGTTAGAATTGAGGGTGGAGTAGGTTCGAAATCCAAACAACAATTGTATTTTATCGCGTACAAAGTATATTGTGTGAAAGAGAGTATTTCTAAATAATTTTTATAAAAGTTGGGTACATATATTAATCTTTTCTAATGGTAGGTATAATATTTGAGATGTTATAATGGTCACAATCAGCAGACGGATCGGGAACCGTTCCCGCTCCAACTGTTCACTAGACAAATCAGAACGCACCCCGTTCTGATTTGACGGCGAGCGTTGTCCGGTAGACAAAATTTTACACCAAGTCGTTCATGTTTGTTGGCCGTATATGACGGTCAACATCTCGGGCGTTCAGAAATTACATCTATACAACGTCCGGATGACAATCCGGTATATGAGTGTTTCAGCACCCATATACCACAAGGCGAAAGTGGGACACGAAACATCAAAGAATTCGACTATACTGTCGCTTCTCGTTCTTCTCTGGTATAACGCCTATTTAATTTTGGCACATGATCCCTAGATTTGACAACGCTGTGAGCCACAATATACATACAAGGCCCCTGCTGGCGCCCCATTTGTCTACCATTTTCACTATTTGTAAGGTAATGCGGCACCGTCAAATTACATTTTTGATACACAAATAAAATCATATTTTTATATATGTATTCTAATTTTCTCACATGGCGTAAATAGGGTGTTTTTTACAAAATGCTTGGATGAGGCCACAGATTATACTAACTTTGAAGTGAAATGGAACACTATGAACATCGCGGTCAGCAATTAATTGACATTGCACCTGTCATAAAATATATCTCTGTTTCAAGTGGCTTAAATGAATAGTCACAAGTTTACTTTCTTCAAAGATTTTTCTGGCTGATTCCACTCACAATTAATTATAAGAGGTGTAGTGTATATATTTGCAATATTTATTACTGAATAATCTCTTATCTGGAAGTGTGAGAATTCTATAAAAGCATATTTAAAATTGTAGGAACAAATTTCATTAGCATATTTATATATTTAAATTCATCGAAGTATGAGTGCCAATAATATGTACAAAACAATGAATGTAGTAGAACAATGTATGGGAACCATTAATAGTGTCAAAGATTGCAATCCAGTGATTTTTTTTTATTAAATAAATGTGAAGCATATTGAAATTCTCTAATAAGCAGCATCAATTGTATATTACTTCATATTATTTATATTGAATTAGAAGATTACGGGCAAACAATCAAATCTCAATTTGTCGTTAAATAAAAGGAAGAGAAATAAAATATACAATATCATATATTACAAAATCATTTTATTTAAACTCTACATCATCAAATACTTCTTAAATAAAGTAATATTTTATATTACATCTATATTAAATTTCCGTTTATATTTATTATACATCTATAAACTAATTACTTCTAATACTTCATAATCTTGTACATAAAAATTAAAATGTAAAAGCATGTGTTCATACATATTTATAGTAATCGTCTTACTAATATGTATATACACGCATGAAAGTAAAAATAAAAAAATATAAATCTAAATACAAAAACAAAGGTCAACTTCTATTGCCTACTGCAAAAAAGTTATAGTAAGTAAATTGTACCATTGTAATGTAAAAGTATGATTTATAATTAGGAATGGGCAATGCAATCGACAAATATATCCAAAAAATAAACATTCACAGCGAAAATTAATTAACTTATTAATATTTATCTCAATTAATTAGATTTAAGAATACGTTTTTCAATCATTTTGTACATGTTGCAATATACAAAAAAAGCACAATAGAAGACCATTACACAATTAAAATGCAAATGTGTTCTTACATCGACAAAAATGAACGAACACAGTCGCAATTTCAGAGATCAATATTTTCCTGTTAACACACGATTAAAATCTTAATTTTGTTATTTAGATAAACAATTTAAAATAAGTTTTAGAAGCACCATAATATAAAAACATCTCTTTGATATATTATTTTTTATTTATTATTTTGGTACTTTAATTTTTTTTATAATGTTCATCTATTCCTCAACTTAATCTACTTTTATTTATCAGAAAAGTAAAATAAGTTAATATTTACTAAAATTAATATCAGGTGAATTAATTCATTTCATTTTTGCGCAGTGGATTGATTTCCGGGATTCTGTGATTATTGTTGAGGATATTGCGTCCATCCCTAAACAAAGAAAAACAATACTATAAAGTAAATACTTACTTGAGTAATTTAAAGAAAAGGTGGATTCTAGAAGAAAACTGCATTACAGTAAGCAAAGAAGAAAGAACTAACATGAAATTCAGCAGTAACTCATAAACGCCGTCCAACATTAACAACATATGATATGCAACTTATTTGGAGACTGGAGGTTGACACTAAACAAAATACACTAAAAACACCATTACCACATATGCACAAAAACTATATAAGTATTTCGCCACTATGTTGTCATCATCAGTAGCATGACTAATAAAAACAAGGCTGTCATTATTTAAACCTGTCCATGAAAATTTAGAAAGCATTCTTTCTGGAGCTAAATAAAACAAGTGTTACTTTGTTATATCACTATAATAAAATAAATGTGTGAATGCAATTTCGAGCAAGGCGATAGTTATACATCAATTAGGGAAACCCCAATACAAAATACAAGATATAGGGATACACTAATATGAAGCAAGCCAAGATTGCAATTATATACCAAGTGCAGCAAGCAAACAACGGTGTATGTATGAAAGAGCGTACATTTTGCCGACAAAGATAAAAAATCAGACAGGCCTGTTGGATGTTTGATTTCTTAATGATCAGAGTGTTTTGATTTATACACCTTCGTTTGTTTGCTGTACTTTGTTTTATATTATTGTACTCATTATTCTGCTTTCTGGCTTCTCCACTATTGACAAATTGATATATAATTACTGCTTTTCCTATGTTGTAACACCTAAAGATAAGTATAAATAATGTGTACTTTGTGCTTCATTGGTAAAGTGTTTGTTGATGATCGAGTTGGTCGAAACTGCGGTCACACATTTATCTTAATATAGTGATATATTTACTTCATTGCGGCTTATATTATTAAAAAAAATGTGTTTATTATTTTGCTACGAGATGGTGTATAAAATTACGGTATTTTGAGGTTAGGAAAATCATAGCATCTTCCAAAGCACCTTGGAAATTAGCATATGGTTTATTTAGAGCAACTGACAGGACAGTTTAACTTATAAACTATATGATAAATTGGAAAAAAATTCTAAACTAGATTCCAGAGACACATAGGATTTTTTAAATATAAGAAAACAGATAGTACTATTTCAAAGCATTTGCTAGAACAAAATCATTTAGCTCTGATTTAAATATATCATAATTTTACTTATGTGCAAAGAAATCTTTTAATATACTTAACGACCAAACAGATTTAACATATTAATGTAAGCACAAGTTTTTCTACATACAGGATTTAGCTGCCATCATGCAGTACTTAAATTAATAACACTACAAACAGAATAATTCATAAAAATTATAGTAATTCGTCTTAAGCACACTCCATTTGTATACATAAATTTTTGTAAGTTTGTATGATTTAATAAGGTCACTCCGTTTGAATGTGATTACTCATTGAGAAAGAATAGGTAGGGAGACGATGTCACGTGATCAAAACGGGTACAGGTCCGCCATATTGGTACTACACTTACGTCAAACAGGTAGTGTTGGTAAAAAATGGACTGTTTATTACGTGTATCATGTATTAGAGTTATATAATAAGTTTAATATTAAAAGACATTATGGTTTCTTGTGCTCTACGTAGATGCAACAGCAGAGACGGCGTTGATAAGAAGAATTCGTCTGGAATAACATTTCATAAGTTAGTGTAGGCCTGACAAGTGTGGGATGACAGATTATAATTTTGTTTGTACGGGCTAGGTGAGGCAGCCATATTGGTCCCACACTTAGCCCCGCCCAATGCTCCCGTTTTGAGAGTACATCAAAGATGCTTTACAGCGTCTCCATAGTATTTTTCCTCAATGGACTTACCAGAGTTAAACTATACATGGAAAGTGTAGAAATAAAAGTGATAAAAATCATAGTAAAACAGTGTTTTATTTGTGTCTTTAGTTAATATACTACACTATCAGTTTTTAAATCAGTTACAAAATTCCTACAACTGAAAAATTTACAACCTAATTTTTATCATGGAATATAAACACTAAAAGGAAAGCTTATTTTTTAGTGAAAGCAAATCCAAAAATAATAAAATTCTGAGTTACCACTGAATCATCCTTATGTATTTTCCTTTCTCCATGTTTTTCTACTGGCAGTAATTCATAAAATATATAGGTATGTGTTTCCTGCACTTGGTGGAGAATAATTTACACTACCATAGATTTTATTATAAAAAAAACATTGTTAATAAATATGATATTTTTTTTATTGTTGAAGTACTGTTGTGCTGAAGCTACGTGTGACATCTAAAATACTGTCATTAAACAGAAAAGATAAAATACATAAAAACATGCTATTGTATGTATGTAAGAAAGGTTTATAATATACTAACTGTAGCAATATATATATACAGATGTATAAAATAGTACAAGTGATATAAGACTACGGTATATAATTAATAACATAGTAACTGCAACTTGTTAGAAACAATTAACAAATGTAATGTACTGAGTTGACTACTTAATACCTTCTTTTTTGATTATACAAGTCATTACTTAATTTAATTTATTTATAACAAGCAATTCAAATTAGCAAAATATTTTCTTATTGGAATTGGTATCATTGGTAATGTGTAAGTATTCAGCTGCCATTAATTCACATTTACACCATTCATCCAAGGGTGGACTGAAATGTTGTAAGCCTCAATACGACGATGGCGATACTAGTTCTGCACTCCAATACTACAACCGTACATGTGTTGAAAGGTACCTCTGAAAATGTAAGCCATTTTTAACGCTTAGTTGTTATGTCAGTGTTTCCGTAGAAATGGAGAAAGTCTAATATAAATTTGCGTTGGCGTATTGCCTTTAAATGCATGTATTAAGCATTTAAAGGCAATACGCCAACGCAAATTTAAGCCCAGTTGTGCACTACACTTTTCCTAGGGGCCTCTATTTACTCCACCATTTGCCACCGCGAAAAGATGGTCAGCTGGATTTAAACGTGGTCGTATCAGCCTGGCCAAGATGAGCGTTCCGGTCGACCACAAAAATTGATCAAATGGTACATAATCACCAGTGAATTAAAATAAGAGAAATACAAAAGGATATAGATATATCTAAGTAACACGTTTAGCACATGTTGCTATTGTATAAAGAACTGGACATAAGAAAGTTGACTAAGTGTTTGGTGTTGCGAATGGTTACTTTGGCTCCAAAGCGCGTTCGAATACACATTTGCTAAGCCCTATTAGAGCGATTTAAGTAAAAGGGGAAAGATTTTTTGCGTCGGTTAATTCATAGCTGCAGATACACGGAGTGTAGTGGATTCACCACTACACTCCGGAGAAAAAGGAACCGTCAAAATAGTGGATTGCAATGGGCGAACCTGCTCGAAAGAAGTTAATGACAGATTCATCAGCCTAGACGGTAATGACGACTGTTTTTAGATAGTCATTGCATTCTGTGTCTCGATTATTTTGGACTCACACTTGGTCATGGCGAACCCTGGGTTGTTATGGCCAAGATTCATGAATGTCAGTTCGAATGGATTCACCAGATTTAGCTATGAGTGACTACCTTCCTTGCTCAAAGATTGGCTCGAAGGACAGAGATTTTCATCAAACGAGGACATAATATCTGTAAATGCGTATTCTGCTGATAAGACGTCAACTACTATTTGGACGGGTTAAAGAGATTGCTGGAGTACGCGTAACAATTTAAAAGCAGACTATGCCGAAAAATAAAATCGTGTTTGACCGAAAGAAAAATTGTTTCTGTTAGTCAGAACTTTTCAACCCACCCTCGGTACATACACCATTTATGTGATATATTTAACATAATTCCAGTAAGAAAAAGTCTAACGGCTTTAATGAACTAACTTGATTGGTTGCTGATTAATTAATGTTTAACTTGATTGGTTGCTGATTAATTAATGTTATCTGATGAGAGTCGTACAATAATTCATTCAATCAAGTTTTGTGTCTCAAAAAATTACTAGCAATACAAATTTCCAAAAATTACAAGAACCTGACGAGTAAAAGTGTAAGTTATTCTTTGTATTGCTATTTCTATGGCTTAAAATGTAATTTCATAGTCAACTGCTATGCTAACAAATTTTGTAAGAGGAAAAAAGATCAAATACAGATAAAACTAGTGATGGCAGTATATTATTGATTTACCGATAAGCATTTACATTTTACCGAGTTTGATGTTCTATACTCTATGCCCCATGTATCATAAATGTTAAAATTGAATTAAACTAATCCAATTTGATAAATTTTTTGAATACAAGGCAATAATATGTAGAACGTAAAACATCAATGCTTAACGATAAATCAATAATTACACCCGTTATACTTAAATCAGTTAAGCTGCAACTGTATACATTTGAAATTTGTAAATAACAATAATATATGTACTACTCAATGCCTAAATTACTACTTCACAGAGTTGAGACAACCTTATTCTTCCATTGGAATATTACCCTGAGCTATGGAGTACTGACCAAACGCAATTTGTTGAAGTGCATAATGTAGTAGTGCTCTACTACAAATTTTTATATGTTCTGAATATCACTAGTTACTACAAACTAATAAAAGCAATATAAAACTATCTTGCTCTACATAAGTACTTCTCCGGCTTCGCAATTTAATTTTCACATATAATATTTTCATAACTTACATATAGGTTGAAAAACTTAACAACTATCCACATCTAAACTAACGACCGAATATATACACACATCGCAAAATTTAAATTACAAACGGCGTCTAAATACTCTAGCGTATTTGTTAGTATTTACCGTATGTCCACCGCCTCTATGTCCACTATTTGTTCCAGTTTGTTGCTGTGGAGTCTGTAAATACAGCAGTTTAGAAGAAATATTTCGAAAATGAATAAAGATCAAATACTGTACCTACCTGTCCACCCCAGTTCTGATATTGACCGTAGTAATTCCAGTTGGGATAATTCCCGTAACTTTGTTGTTGGCCGTACCCACCCGAACCGCCCCCATAGTTCCATCTACCTTGACCACCACCGGAGCCGTAATTCTGATTCCAATTACCGCCACCGGTTTGTCCTTGCCAGTTTCCCTGAGAACCGCCGCCATAACTGCTTCCAGAACTCCAAGCGCCACCTCCACTTCCTTGCCAGCTGCTACCTTGGCTTCTACTGGATCCCTGACTGCGGCTTCTACTGTAACTGTCTCTGTTTTGACGACTGTTGCGATCTCTTCCTCTATCTTGCTGTCTTTGGCTACTACCTACATTGTTAAAATTAGCCTATTAGTCCATTAAATATTGAAAATATTTTTCCACTCTATAACTTTTCTCAAAGACTTTTATGAAACTGCTACTCATTATACATATCTTTGGGACAAAATATATCTATCAGTCGTCTTACAGATCTCTGCCTTTCCTCCGTTAACTCCTGTAGCAATTATATATGAACGACTTAACTCATATGAATTCTGTTATCTCAATTGGTGTGGTCGTTAGAAACAGAAGTTTTCGGATCTTTTACTTTTACTTTTCATTCTCCCAAATAGCATTAGAATAATAATTACAAAATAAAGCCGATATCTCAATAAAATATTCGTTCTCGCCGTTGAAAAATAAAATATATTATGAAAGCAAGCAGAAAATATTGAAGAACAAAAATATTTTTTAAATAAATCAATGTCATCTTGGTATAAATCATACATATTTGCTCGTACCAAATCATGTAGGTATCGCAATTCAAATTATCAAAAAGGCTTCAATTCTCCAAAATGGATTGAAAGAGTGGACTACTTCACAGATTAAAAAAAAGAAGAGGAGTTGACTTTGAACATTGAATATGTATTGTTATATATTTGTTTAAATCCATTATGATTGTTGATTTTATAGTTATGTAATACATATTTATTAATATGTGTGTGCATTGGATGCACGTCCCAATTACACTGGTCAACAGTGAAATTGCTTCTTAGGTGAAAGTACCCAATCCTGAATGAATTCAACGTGCTGAACACGAATATCACATTGAAAAAAGTTGATTGGCTCACGTTCAAGAGATATTGACGTTTTGTCCATTGTATAGATGCTATTGCATAATGTAATGCAATTTAATGAGAAATTACGAAATTTTGCGTCATATTGCATCACCCCTTCATGCAAAGAAGTTAATGCAGCATTTACTGTAAGTTTCCATTGAGAGTGTTGCGAAATTGATTGCGCAATATCAAGCAATAGCTAATTATAGTTTATTTATAAATGGCCGACGTGACAGTTAACTCGTGCAATGTCCGTTCATTCGCGCATATTTTTCGAAGCTCTAGCATACATAAGTGATTGCTATAGTGTAAAGTAACTAAACAGTAGCAATGCCTCGTAACTGTGTTAATAGTGCAAATAACTTCTGTTATATTTGCGGACAAGTGACATTTGCTGCACAGAAAAAGAACAACAGTGCAACAGTTAAGAAAGCGTATCATTTGTATTTTGGTTGCAAGATAGGCGACCAGGACAAAGACTGGGCCATACACGTATGCTGCCGCACTTGTGCCGTAAATCTTTCACATTGGCTTAATGGCAAAAGAAAGGCAATGCCATTTGCTGTGCCCATGATTTGGAGGGAGCCCACCGATCACGTTGACGACTGTTATTTCTGTATGGTACGACCAGCTTCTGGAGGCATCACCAAGAAGAAGAAGTGGACAGTTGAATACCCTAACATACCATCTGCTCTGCGACCTGTCTCTCATGGCGAAGGACTCCCAATTCCAGAACCTCCTACAGATTTTTCTATCAGTTCAGACGATGAGGATGGCCATGCGTCGGCGAGTTCTCCTCAACGTGGCAGTAAGGATGATGACTTTTCGTGCTTTGACGAAACATCTGCACCACATAAAATTACCCAGGATGAAATGAACGATCTTGTTCGCGATTTGGATCTGTCGAAAAGCAAAGCGGAGATACTGGCCTCAAACTTCGACAGTGGAATCTTCTGGAACAGAATGTCCGAGTGACTTCATTTCGCACTCGCCATCAGCTCTTCGAATCTTTCTTTAAGAAAGAAGAAAGCCTTGTGTTCTGCTGCGATATTGATGGTCTACTACAAGCTCTCGGTATTGCACATGATCCCCACGAATGGCGGCTGTTTATAGAAGCTTCAAAACTGAGCCTAAAGGCGGTTTTGTTGAATAATGGGAACCAGCTTCCATCCATACCTATTGCACATGCGGTCTACATGAAGGAGACGTACGGCAATCTAAAGCAGCTACTGGAGACGATTAACTACAGCCAGTATGGCTGGCAGATATGTTCTGACCTGAAGGTAGTATCCCTGTTGATGGGTTTGCAGCAGGGATATACAAAGTACTGCTGTTTTCTTTGTCTGTGGGACAGCAGAGCAATCGATTTGCACTACATCAAGAAAGACTGGCCTCCGAGAGCATTTTTTAAGCCTGGAGAAACGAATGTACAGCACCCACCATTGGCACAGCCACACAAAATCATCATTCCTCCTTTACACATCAAACTCGGTCTTGTCAAAAACTTGGTAAAAGCCATGGATAAGAATGGACCAGCATTCAAGTACCTGCATGACAAATACCCTCGACTCAGTGAAGCCAAAATTAAAGAGGGCATCTTTGTGGGGCCTCAAATTAGACAGCTCTTCCGAGACCCCAAGTTTGAGGAACTTCTTCAAGGTAAAGAAAAACAGGTTTGGGATGCATTCTATCAAGTGGCAGCAAACTTCCTGGGGAATGACAAGGCAGAAAATTACAAGTGTCTGGTTGAGGATATGTTGGCTTTGTTTCATGAATTCGGCTGCAATATGTACTTAAAGATCCACTTTCTTGATTCCCACTTAGATTTCTTTCCTGATAACTGCGGGCAGGTCAGCGATGAGCACGGCGAACCCTTTCATCAGGACATTGCCACCATGGAGCAACGGTACCAAGGCAAATGGTCTACGTCAATGCAAGCTGACTATTGTTGGACAATCAGTAGAGATGCTCCACAAGTCCACTACAAACGGCAGGCCAAAAGAAGTCGAAAGCCGGAAGCAGACTAATGTTTTCTTACCATGTATTATAATATTGACATAAGTACACTTTTTCTGAAATATGCGTACATATTACAGAAAACCCGTAGCCAATTCAGCTTTTTCTTAGTCATTTTCGTGTTCAGCACATTGAATTCATTAAGAAATGACAATTTTCAGCTTGGAAGCATGAACTTTTCGAAAATTTGTTGCCCAGTGTTATTAATAACAGCTTGTATTAAAAATCCTTGTTTTATTTACCCGGTTTATCAGCGAATAATATCCATTACAAAATTTCGAAAAATGTATTTCTTCTGAACAACTTCTTCATTACTAAATCCTGTCGCAATTTTGAGATGTAACATTTAAATGTTCATTACGATTGACATTTGTCTACCAGTGTGGTATTTTCTTTAAAAATGCAGAATTTGTTATTTGTCCACCAGTTTGGTTTTTTGTAACATATAAATATATTGCTTATATAAAAAAATGCAGAATTATCCATTACAAAATTTAGAAAAACGTATTTCATATAAACAACTTTTTCATTACTTTTTAAAGTTACTTAGATGCATTAGCTATTAAACGTTCATTACAATTGATATTTCTTCCAATAAGATTGGTGTTTTTTTAATATTACCATTACTAATGTTGGTAGTACAAGTTTCCCTAAAATTCCAATTTTAAAACTGTTCGAACCTTCAGGATTTCGAACCGTTCTAGAACCAGTATTTGGCCGGACATGCGCATTATTATCAGAACTACTAATTCTAAAACGGTTCCGGAACTGTTCAAAACTGGAGGTTCGAACAAACCTAGTATTGCAAGTTAATTATCGATAACATTGGTACATAGAAAAATAAATTGGCAGTGATAAAGACAGGTAAGGCTAAACAACTTATTTCTTTGATATCGTATGAGTACATGTTGATTCATTTAAACTAATGTTTACCAATCAATATATTCATCAGATTACAAACAAAACTTTAATGTATAAAACATCTGCATACGCATTTACCTCTGTTATTGTTACGCCAATCCCGTGACCTACTGGACGATCCACGGCTACTTTCACGTCTGTCATTTCTGCTCCAACTGCCGGACCTGTCTTGCCAACCTCCAGGTTTGCTGCCACCCCTATCGAAACGTGGAGATGAATAATTTCTCTCTCTGTAGCGACCGCGATAATCATTTCCTAAAAGTGCACTAATGAAAGAGACGCCCCATTTATTAGAATATTGTATGACCTACGTTGATTGCGGTTTTGGTGCCATTTTGCGCGGTCATCTCTGTAATCACGCCGTTGTGAGAAAGGGCCGAAACCGTTCTCCCTACCCTCCTTATTGTACTTTTGCACTATCGTCTTAGATTGTTGCTCGTCCAATTCCACGTAGGTCACTTCTTCTAACCAGTCCCCTACCTTTGGTAGTGACATGTTGGCTGCGATAAGACGAATGTAAAACTATCTGTGCACTACAAGTCTACAATTTCAATATTGTCGAAACACAGACGTCGTACAGCCATTAAGACTAATTTAAATTTACTACGTGTATCGACATTATTAAAACTGCACGAGTTTAAAGAAAAATCGAAGGAAGATGTTTCTGGTATTAAGAATAATAAATTTCATCGTGAGTACTATAAATCTTCCAATAATATGAGGTAAGTGTTATATTCGACTATACTCGTGATGATTTGTTGATTTCGGAAGATTCTAAAGAAATAATTAAAAATTATTTACCAGAATAATATATCTAGCTATAAATTCCAAGAGAGAAAGTCAACATGTAAATAACAGTTTTAATAGAGAAATACATTAAATAAAATATTTCAGCAACTACAATAAAGAAGTTAGTTATGCTCTCAAACGATAGTGAAGCAACATTTATAGTAGTAAATAAGTTAGCCATTTCTCAACAAAATACGGAGGCTTCAGCTTTGCTTGAATTTTTTTTTTTGCTTGCTGCTTACTACCTTCTTTATTTTCCCAATTTATTGAGTATCTATCTGATCTGATATCATTTACCTCTCGGTTGGAATGTTCTTGAAATATAGCTGTTGAAAATGAAAAACCGAGCCACAATTTTGATGCGGAAAGTGTCAAGTCGTTTTATTTGATGACGGTTGATATATGTATCGGGTGGTTCCTCTGGTGATTTCTTTTTGAATCATAGTTTATTTTGATACTGACAGCTATTTCCCGCTCGAAATCTCTACGACTGCATCATTTTCATCTCGGCAGCTATGTTAGCAAACAAAATTGCAGCATCTGGGAATCGGAAAATCAGCACGTGATGTCGAGAAGCCAATGCATCCGCAGAGAGTGACAGTTTGGTGCGGATTTTGGAGTGGTGGCATCATTAGCTATTTTTTACCGAAAATGCTGTTGGATACGGCATTTCGGTCAACGGTGAGCGCTACAGAACCGTGAATACCGACTTTTGTGGGCTGAAATTGAAGACAAGACCTTGGAACGATCTTTGGTATAATCAGGCACGCCATGCCACACTGCTCATCAAACAATCGATCTCTTGTGCGCTAATCTTGTTATCACCCCGTCTTAATGATGTCAATTGACGCCTCGGAGTTGCGATTTGACCCCGTTAGACTTTTTTTTGTAAAATGTCTTGAAGGGTTGATGTTATGCGGACAATCCAGGCACGATTCAGGCCCTGAAAGCGAATATTGTCCAAGCCATACATGATATAGAGCTAGAAAGCGTCAACAAGGTCTTGGTACTACGAAGCAGCCGAGACAGCTACATGAATGAAATAGTGTTCCATAAATAATGGAAATGTTTGCTCTTTCTAATAAAGCTATAACATATCCAAGAAAATTGTCTTTGGTTCATTTTATTGTATTTTGAAAAAAAAATTTACTGGGAACTCTGTAAAAGAAACAATTTACATGCGTCCTAAATGCATTGCGAAAAAATATCCACAGAATTTCTTTACCTTTTAATAAATGTTCAAATAACTCAAGCATATTAACATTTTTAAGGGAAATCGACTATATAAGATCTTAACTTTCATTAGCGAACCACCTAACATCCTGAACAGACCCCGAAATTTAGACGAAAAAAGTGAATTCTATAAGTTTCCTTCTTTTCAGTTTACCTCGAAATTTGGAATTCGTTATATCTCAAAATCTATTCGTTGTTCGAATTACTTCAAATATGGACATAGCTTATATTTCAACATAATCGAAACGTCGCAATTTTTTGAATTTCAAAAAACCATCCACTTTTTATAGTTTTGTCACTGAAATGATAGCAGAATTTTTCATTTTTGATTTTAGATTAATGCATCTATGGGGGAGCTACAAGCGCTTTATGTAGATAATATCTGGATTGCTCATGTATATTTTGCAATAAAAAATGAACTATAACATGTTAAGACAATGTACTAAGTGTGTGTGTGAGAGGTCGGCCTTATCAACCCAAAACCTGTGTAAAAAAATCATTCCATGTTGCTTCATTGATATACTTTAAAGATGATATTTTTAATGATGGATTAATCGAAAACATATAGCCGTTTGAGTTAATAACAATACCTCATTAAATTTACAAATTCCACTGTCAAAAATCATTAAATAAAACATTCATAAAATACCATTACTTCTCCTCAAATTTATTATTCTTAATGGATACACTTATCGTAAATAAGTGGTCAAATTGGTTACCATCACAATTTTTAAAGTGTCAAATGGATAACATGTGAAAAAGGAGATAAAGTGAACAAGGATAAATGATTCATCGCAGAGGTTAATCGAAGGAGAATGTATACACGTATACAACATAAAAACAAAAATAAAATAAATATTATAAGAACATAATTAGAATAAGAGACTCTGTTTCTTTTAATAAGATTTGGTAAATGGGGGTATGTACCTTTCATCTCGTATACGGCGATATTGGGTACGTCTTTACCGTCCTGTGCTTCCTGGAGGGATCGTCGTCTAGCTTGCTCTTCATCCCCACATACTACAATGACAGCACGTCGTTTGAAGCCCTCAAATGGCCGCATTTTGCGGCGTTGGGCCGAGGGGAATACGTTTGTCTGCCACAACGCTCAGTATTATAATAACGTTCACATGTACTTCGTTGATGAATATAAACGACATTCATGTCACATAACAGTTATTTATGATAAAACTTCATATAATAAAAAAACAAATAAACATTGATATTAAACAATTAGATCAAAATTTGGTTGTGTACAGCTTTGAAGTTACTGAAAGATCCTCAATATTCATTATATCCACTCTTATTCCAGTTCCACTTCTAGTTTTAATAATAATAAACGAGTCATTTATAAAGTAGGTTACATTAAGATTAGATTGCTGCTTCTTCGTATTGATGCATAAATGGTGAAGATTTTTTATACTAACTCTCAAATCATCATTCTTAATAGAAATACGGGAAAAATGTCATCCTACCGCGTAATAATTACCAGTAGTAGAAATCTTCTCGTCTCCCCTCTGTTTTTCCAACAAGATTGACATCTTCTCCCTCCTACTTCGAATAAAGAATATTTACAGCAAAATCAGACGCCAGAGCTCCACAGATGCTGCCTCTCGAATTGTATATATGTGTATAAATTGTATAACACTAGAATGCCCTAAATACTTCACTTACATAAAATTTCATGTACACAGGGCGCAACGAAAGTTTTGCAATGCAACATAGGTGTGATCCACGTATTAAATTGGAATTACATTATACTTTTTTGACTAGAAACTTTGACAAGTTTGTACAGGGTGAGTCATTAGTAGCCGCGTCTTCGATTGGTCTTTTGTGTTTTAAATAAAAGAAAAAACAATTAGTGGAAGATCCATGGTTGCTTGTGACGCATATTGTAAAAATACTTTAAGCTCTGACGCACTTCCGGTTACACCGGAAATGCACGGAACTTAAGTTTTTTAAATGACACCCTATATATTTTTGGATTTTCTAGTACTGTTTTAAATTGTCTGTTCAATTGTTTTTTCTGTTTCAAAATTGAGCCAATAGTTTTTGAGTTATTAATTTTTTTTGAAAATATTTGACCAAAACACGTGTTCAGAAAAAATTCATTTTCACATTGTTTTTAAAAGTAAAAACATTAACTTTGGTGGTGCTTGTAGCCAAGAAAATTCTGCATCATTTGGTAAACTTGCACTCGACAATACCTGAAAAAACTTTGTTTTTTCAAAGCCTACTTCCTGAAATTTTTACATACCAAAAACTTATTTTTTTTTTAATGGAAGACCCAGTATTTTATTGAGGCATTTTGTTCCTTTTTTTATTCTCTTTCATTTTTGTTAACAATGTCCTATACCTATCTTTTGTAATTTCGGAGATAATCACTATAGGAGCAATTAGCGGTCAATTAAAGAACTACGAGCGCTGTTGTTCTATGCACCAAAATATTCGTTCAACCAATGGAAGGCAGCAATGGCGCTTGACTTCCTTAGTCAACTGTCAAACAAAGTAAATGTTAAATCCAACTATCCCAAAACTAATAATTTTACAGAATGAAGAGCATCGCATTTAAATTTTTTAATTCCGGCAATGTCCAGTTGCAGTATTTAATTTTTGACGCTGTTGGCTAACATCGAAATAAAATAAAGGTTATATTTACAGATATATTTGAAGATGCCTTCAAAAAGTTTTGAAAATCCGTCCGTAGATAGCGAAGATACTCTCCTCCATTAACATTTTCATCAAAGAAATAAGGTCCAATTATGTAAGTACCCGCTATTCTTCCCCACAGTTTTAATGACCAACGACTTTGAAACATTACAGGTGTGATAAAGTGGGGGGCTTAATGTGTTATAATAATGGAAATTCTAACGATGAACGTGTTCACTGTAATACAAGGTGGCTTCGTTGGTAAACAACAAAAAATTGAGGACGACAGGATAATTTATCTGCTGCCAATTGACAACAATGTAAGCGATTCTGAACATTTCTTTCATCTAACCCTGTGTATGAATATGCTACGGGTGAATTTCATGTTTCCCAATTATTCTGGATTCTCAAATTTGACTTACATCTAACTGACGACTAATTTTCGTAGTATTAGTATGGGGGTGTTCGACTACACTCGCAACTTCCATAAACGTCTTATCCTCACCAGTTATTGCTTTTTCCGCTCTTTCTTTCATATTCAATACTTTCTATTTACTCAAACCGAGCACTTTATACTTTCGAAGATTTCTGACTTCGGTTGACTTCTACCAGGGATCGCTGTGCATAAAGTCTGGATGCTAGCAAAGAGTTTCTTTCAGATTCACCCAAAACGTCAATCATATCCATTAACTCTTCATAAGAATAATTCATTTGGATGATAACTAATAGCGATGCTTTGATATGTTTGACATAAATGTATACCGACTTTCTTTAACAGTTGACTCAGGCAGTCAGCCGCATTCCAGCCTTTATTGGACGAATATTTGGGTGCATAGAACAGCACCCGTAGTTCCTTAATTGACAGCTAATTGTTCCTATAGTGATTATCTCAGAAATTACAAAAGATAGGTATAAACATTGTTAACAAAAATGAAAGAGAATAAAAAAAGGAACAAAATGCCTTAATAAAATATTAGGTGTTTCATTTAAAAAAAAATAAGTTTTTGGTATGTGAAAATTTCAGGAAGTAGGTTTTGAAAAAACAAAGTTTTTTGAGGTATTGTCGAGTGCAACTTTACCAAATGATGCAGAATTTTCTTGGCTACAAGCACCACAAAAGTTAATGTTTTTACTTTTAAAAACAATGTGAAAATGATTTTTTTCTGAACACGTGTTTTGGTCAAATATTTTCAAAAAAAATTAATAACTCAAAAACTATTGGCTCAATTTTGAAACAGAAAAAACAGTTGAACAGAGAATTTAAAGCAGTACAAGAAAATCCAAAAATATATAGGGTGAGTCATTTAAAAGAATTAAGTTCCGTGCATTTCCGGTGAAACCGGAAGTACGTCAGATCTTAAAGTATTTTTACAATATGCGCCACAAGCAACCATGGATCTTCCACTAATTGTTTTGTCTTTTATTTAAAACGCAAAAGAGCAATCGAAGAAGCGGCTACTAATGACTCACCCTGTATATTGAGGGCGCCCTCCATATAATCCCTGCAAACCTGATGCGGAACTAAATTTTATAATCACAATGCTCGTATTTTACAAGTGTGACTTTTAAATTATGTGTCTTCATATCGGGCCTTAATTATTTTTGTAAAAATCCCCGATATATTTGTTAGTGAATCCCTGATGTAATTAGACAGTTGGTTGTTAGTGGTTATTATTTGTGCCTACATAGTAATTTCGATATTTATCAATAAAATGTCCCTTAAAATATCAAAGTATTTTACTCATCATGAAAAGTCGCCTGTGATTCAAGCACTGAATACCCAAAGTATAACGTATTTAGCCAAAAAATACGTTGTGGCAAAATCTACAATTTGTAAAATAAAACAAAAAAGAAAATGATTTGTACAGATGTGAGAGATACTTATATCGGGTCAGGTTACACAAGGACATTAATTTCAGTTCCCCAAATTGAAAATATATTATATAGATGGTCTCCTGAATAAAAGAAATAAAAACGTTACTGTACCTGGTGAAATAATAAAGCAAGAAGGAAGTAATTCATTCACAAATCAGAGAAAATTATAAACAATTTATAGCTAGTGACCGATGGTTACAACCATTATATTGGAGTTATTGTACAATGCCGATGAGACAGGACTCTATTGGAAATTGATACTAGACAAAATATTTGTCTCGGTCAGAAAAAACTGCTGCTAGTAGAAAACAAAAAATCGGAGAATACTATTTTTGGCATGCACTAATGTTACTGGGCCTCATAAAGTAAAGCCATTGGCAGTTGGTAAAACTGCAAACCCTAGGTCATTTAAAAATTTCAATTGTCATGTGCGCTATGAACATTCAAAATCAGCTTGGGCGGCTTCTAGCATTTTCAAACATTGGTTTCATTATTCGTTTGTACCTCAGGTCAGTTTTAATTTTCTATTTCCAAAATCTTACGCTACAGTCAAATTTTTACTTAAAAGTTCAGAAATTTCTCTGACAGCTTTACTTTTAGATAACGCGTCATCGCATCCAAAGAGGATTAACTGAAAAGTGTGGATCCGCAAATTGTAACAGCGTTTCTCTCTCCTAATGTCACAACCCTTATACAGCCAAACACAATGTAATTAGACAATCGAAATTGTACTACAGAAACACTGTAGTAGAAAACGCCATAAATATTTATAATACTTTATAAAAGTTGATTATTAGCGGTAATCAACTTAAAAGATGTTACTCATCACCTGATGAAGCCAAAGTTTGGCGAAACGATATTGTAGTGATATTATTAAATAATTTTTGAAACCAAGTTTACGTATTTTATTTATTCAGTTAAATATGGAGTTTCAACATGTATCACCCTCATCAATTAACTATTTAAAAGATATTTTGAAATCTTAATTCCGAACGACAAAAAGTGTTGGAGGAATATTTTAGATGGAGTTTCAAGGTTGTATGCCATTCGATATTCTGAAACGCCAATGGGACATTGAGAATTTAAAGTCTAAATCTCTTGAGCTTCTGCGTACGTTGACACCTCGGGTTAGTCCCATCTCCATAATACATATGCAGCCTTCTAATTGTATTTACAACAGGCTGCATTTGAAGGGTTGAAGTGGAGTGGAATCAGTATGACACCGTATAAATTCGAAAATGATACTGAGAATTGTGAGGAAGCGATCGAAAAAAATTCTGAAACTTGAAAATACGACGTAAGCGCCAGAAGTTTCCGGCCTGACCATGTTCCGGTAATGATGAAAACAAATATTGGCAGTCTTATGTAACTTTCCATGTATAGTTTAACTCTGGTAAGTCCATTGAGGAAAAATACTATGGAGACGCTGTAAAGTATCTTTGCTGTATTCTCAAAACGGGAGCATTGGGCGGGCTAAGTGTGACACAAATATGGCTGTCTCACCTAGTCCGGACTACTCAAAATATATCTATATATATAATCTGTCATCCCATATCTGTCATGTTTACAATAACCTACGAAATGTTATTTCAGACGAATTCTTCTTATGAACGCTGTCTCTGCTGTTGCAGCTAGTACGTAGAGCACAAGAAAAATGTCTTTTAATATTTAACTTAATATATAACTCTAATACACGATGCACTCAACAAACACTCCACTTATTACTAACACTCTCTGTTTGACGTAAGTGTGTTATCAATATGACGTACCTGTACCCGGTTTGATCACGTGACGTCGTCTCCCTACCTATTCTTTCTCAATGCGTATTTTCCTCAGTCGCATAGCAACAGTTGTTTCTGTTGGTAATGTCACGTTATTTTTCATAATATTGAAAATTGAATACCGAGCAGTGGATTAAATTTCTGAAAAAAGGTGTTAATCCTGAGGATATTAAACAAGGCTTGAATGGTGTATACGGTGAATCTGCTCCTTCCCCTTCCACTGTAAAAGAATGGGCAAAACAATTTCATTTCAGCCGAGAAAGCGTAGAAGACGAGCCACCGCAGTTGAGACACTTTCTGATACAACCATACGACGAATCCTTCATGAACACCTTAATATAAATCAGTACGAGGTGGGTGCCACGATTATTCTCAGCAATTCAGAAACAGCAAGGCGTGACATGTTGTGAGCAGTTTTTAAACTTCTGTCGCGACAATCATAAACACTTTCTTCAATCCATTGTTACAGGAAATGAAACAGTTATTCTATACTATCATCCCTTATCGAAAAGGAACTCAATAGAATGGCGACGGTCAGACAAAAACAGCCAAGGAAGGCAAGGGATTAAAAGGAATCCTCTTTACTTGTTTCAAAGAAAAGAACACAATTGTAATGCACTATACTACGCTACTTTATTGCATAAATTTCGAGACGTAATCAAAAAAGAGCCGTACTGTTCGCCTTCTGCTCGACAATGCTCCTGTCCATTAGGCTACAAATGCGCAGGCTGCTGTGCAGGACTGTGGTTTTGTAGAACTTTCGCACCCACCTTACATTCCAGATCTCGCCCCAGCGATTCCTATTTTCTCAAAATTGAAAACACACCTTCGAGAAAGAAAATTTGAGAGTGATAAAGTGCAAGAAGCGGTTTTAGACCATTTTACAGATAAAACTCCACAGTACTTTTCTGATGGTATTAAAATGTTAATTTCAAGATCCAAAAAATGCATTGAATTATTGGAGATTATATTAAAAAATAATTATTTTGTTTTATTTCTATCCTTTCCAGAATATAACCAGGCCGGAAACTTGTGGCGCTTACCTCATAGTTTGACTAGGTAACGCTATAAACACTTTAAATGTATTAACTCAGTGGACAGAGCAGAATGATATTGTAATTACAGACGTAATAGTTATCAAAGGAAGAGGAGAAAAAGCCAGTATGCAAAAAAATCTCCAGAAACAAACAAAAATTTCTTACTTTTTGAGTAAAAAATATTTTTTAAGATAGTATTACTTATCTTTTATATATTTATTTAGTTAATTATCAATGTCACCATCGTTTTATTCGGCTCACACTATCTGTGTCTACTGTAGTATTTTTCTCTAAGTGGAAGTTAATATCCATAGCCATTCTTCCAATGGCGGCTGCTGCAGGGTGGGCAACGGGGCACTGCCCCCCCCCCTTGACAAATTTCTTTTAACAGATAAATTAATTATCTATACCTAATTTGTATGTAATTTTTCTGATTTGTTTGATAACAAATAATATGTTTTCGGAACAGCGCTGAGTTTAAAAATCGCAGTCTGACGAAGGCTGCGGGGCATCTCGCTCGACTGCACCGTCTGTATTAGGAATCGAGCGATGAAAGTGGTGGGGGTAGAGAGCGGGTATGAGAGGGCACTTCTCTGCGGTGCCGGTGAAGTCCAGTATGTAATATACAGCGGTGAGTGTATGTTGTAATTTCTATCGGTGCAAATACAACTATCAATTGCGTTAGTAACATAATCGAAATGATAAAAAATAACGCACTGAGCTATGACATTAAGATATAATTAAAAAATCTAGGTGCCCCTAAACCAGATTTATTGATTAAACTAGAAGATTACAATTCGAAAACTAATAAAACCGTGACGAGAAAATTCAACAGAAACTCTTAAGCGGGGTTCACACCTACGCATTTTAATGCGGCATCAAAAATCACACTAACATGTACTGACATAGAATTTCTTTTTGACCAACATATTTTTTTTTAATTTTTGGAGTAGTGCAGCGGGAAAAGAATTTAACCCCAAAATTTTGTTTTGCACATCAAATGTTGAAATGGACATCGAAGAGGCTTTATTGCTAATTATAGCTTCAACATCTGCGTTGCTGTTGATGCAAAACAGACAGAGGAGATGGTGGGTAAGACCGTGGCTACAGGAACGCGAAAAAAAGAGTAAGGGTTGTATAAATTTATTACACCAAGAATTGGCACATTCAGATAGAGAGAATTACAAAAACTTTATAAGAATGGATGAAGATGCATTTAATGAACTACTTCAATTGATTTTTGATACAGTTGATTGCCTCTGCTCTCTTAATTTTATTTTTATATTCCTTGCTTTTAGAAGCATATAAAATTCTTTGCGATTCGTATAAATGTATCCAATGTGTCCAATTGAAAACTTTTTTATCCTGTGACATGGTGGCAATTTTTTAATTATATATTTATATGCACAAATGAAAATATACAAATTGAAATGAGATATACCAGTACTGTACAGGCTATATACAGTAACAATAAAAAATTTACAATAACCTCAAAGTAAATCCAAACAAGAGTTGGCAATCAAACGCTGTTGAAATATCTCTAGACAATGCACTAGAAATGCAGAAAAATAGAACATGCTCTAAAGCTTTGCATTTCCATGCAGCATGAAAAAATGCACTAGGCATGCATAGTGTGAATACTAAAAATGCACGCATTTCGCTCCGGCATGTCAGTTGCAGCATTAAAATGTGTAGGTGTGACCCCGCTTTACAGTTTATCAGACTGGTTGTGTGGGTGTAATGTGCAAAATGCTTTTTTTTGTTATATGTGCTTAATTAAAAATTCTCCACAAGCGACCCTGCTTGGACTTCTAAAGGTATTAGGGATTTAAAACACTTTGGTGAAAAAGTAAAAAGACATAAAGTAAGTGAAAAACATCTTAGTAACATGATAGAATATTCAGTTTTAGGGAAGGTAAATATAATGTGCCAGCTGAACACTGCATATAGATTAAATATAATTCAGCATAATGAAAACGTCAGTAAAAACATACATATTCTTGGAAAATTAATAGACTGCATTAAGTTTTGTGGCAAGTTTGAAATCGCTTTAAGGGGCCATGACGAAACACAAGACAGTGCGAATCCGGAGATTTTTCGTGGAATGGTAATTTATTGGCAGGAATTGACAGCACCCTCAAGGACCACATCAAGTCTAATAATAAAGTTTTTATGGGTTTGTCAAAAACCATTCAAAATAAATTGCTGGACAGTATCTACGAAGTTCCTCGCACTTTGATTCTAGACGAAATTAACAAAGCCCACTATATCGCTATACAAGCAGACGAGACGACAGATTCCCAGTTAGCTTTTATAGTTCGATACGACTTGAACGGAAATATACAAGAACGATTTCTGTATTTTCTGCAACCAGAGAATCATACTGCTCATGGCAATAGCAAATGTTTATTGGAAGAACTTACGAAAATTAAGTTGGACCAAACATCTGCAAAATTAATATCCCAAAGCTACGATGGCGCCTCAGTAATGAGTGGTAAAAACAACGGTGTTCGGGCAAAAAATAAAGGTATTTACAAAAATGCAAATTATAATCACTGTACGCGCACCTGTTAAATCTGATAGTTGAACGGATTGCCTCACATAAGAAACAACTGAAAGTTTTCTTTTGCAACCCAGATGGTTTTTCTACTTTTTTTACAAGATCCCCAAAGCGTACTGCTATACTGGATGAGGTTGTGAAAAATCGACTTTCGCGGGTTGCACCAACCCTATAGAACTTTAAATCAAGATGTGTTGTGCGTGTCTTCAGATATAAAAAAGATCTTATCACATGTCTGAGGCAGATCATAGATGATTAATCTAGTGACCAGTCAACAATAAGGAAAGCTGTAGGCTTGAAAAACATTTTAAATGATTATGATTTCAATTATTGATTATATTTTTTTAATAAAATCATGCCGCATTACGAAATTCTCTATAACCAATTACGACATCGTCAAATTGACAAGTATTAAAATACAGTCTTGTGTCATCATTTAAATCGTCAATTGAGCATGTGAGGAACTCAACTGATTACGATTATTACAATGAAAATAGTGATAATGATGAAAAAGAAGAGGAACGTTCCCGACAACGGAACAGAAGACCCCATTATGAAGACAAAGACAAAATGGTTGCTAAAGAAGTGTGCGACATTATTATTAACAATATTGATGACCGTTTTTTGTTTAGTGATCACCTATCTATAGCTCATCTTTTTCAACCACACTTATTTTCAACATATCAAAATTCTTTCCCTGAAACTGAATTCCAGATGGCCGTGCAAACTTTTAATTTGGAATCAATTGCTTTTAAGCATGAATTGGTAGTTTTGTATAATAGACCAGATTTTGGAACTACTTCATCTGCTCTAACATTACTGCAGTGTTTCTATAAAAATAATAACAACTACATTTGCCGAATCTGTGAAGCTATTGAAAATAATTTGTACCATACCGATGACAACAGCTGAATGTGAACGGTGTTTTTCTACTTTGAAGAGAATAAAAACATTTTCTAGAAATACCATGCAGAAAAGCAGACTATGTGCCTTATCAATGTGTTCCATTAAAAAACAATTACTGACATCAACACCAAACTTAAATGGATTAGTTATTAATCATTTTGCTGATCGTAAGGAACGGCGAGTGGATTTTATTTTCAAACAAGTTAATTAAATAACATATTGAGTTTATTTTTTTGTCTATACTTAATTTTTGAAATTAAACACTCAGAGCCCCACGGTGCCCTCCCATCCCAAAAAATCACGGGCCGCCACTGCATTCTTCATCAGGTGTCTTCACTCCCCATGTCCTCTTATCTTGCATGTTGGACTGTGTGCAATATTATTTTACTGTTCTTACAGGAAATACTATTACCCAACAAACTCTTTACTCTGCCTCAGAAAATGTTTAATGCTTAATATATTTAATCAAGTACAGATGAATAAAGTTACTGAGGTTATGATATTTGACAGTATTGATACGTCAAAACACTGTTCACGTGAGTGTTGCGATCGTTATTTGGAACTCGTCGTAAATTGTATGATAGCTTCAACCCTATTATATCCTTGAAAGTGTGGGTAATTTAAAAACGATTCTGATGCATATATTCCACGTTATAGCTTGACTTTTATGTAATGTTTTAATTGCAGTCCTAAGTTTTCACATCTATTGCTATTTTTATTATTGGTTGTTAAGATGAATTTCACAGTAAAGCGCTATAAATTGATGAGGATGTTCAAATTTTACGTGGTTGAATTATGTAATCAAAAAGAGACACTATAGACAAAAACTAGTTCACCTCTGGTATATCTTAATTTCTTACTATGTACAAAACTGATTGCAACTTGTATAAAGCCAGAATGGCGTCGTAATTATTGCCATGCAAATTTTACTTGGACTAACAACATGGATCGATATTTATATTTTTAATAAAAAATATAACCTATAAATGCCTAACCTTTGCTATAAAGACAATTTTAGTCAGTTTCGTCGATATTAATCAGCAGTTCGAGTTTATAAATTTACATTATCAAAGTTCAACAAATACAGGCGAGTTTCTTTTTCATTATTTGTATGGGGATCTCGAAAACCATAAGAGATACGCATTAAGTTAAATGGAGAAAGATTTGCATCCTTATAAGCCACATCCAGATACATTTTTGTCAATTTAAGAAAATGCTAGATATTTGCAAAAAATAGAAATTCTCCAAAACATTTTACTATAACTCTTCTATTCTTAAAGTTAGGAAAAAAATTATTGAATATTGTTTTTAAGAAATTCAATTTCAAACAACGACATCTTCTTAAATTTTTAATTTTGCTTAGCATTTTTGAGTTAGCAAGCAAAGTCTAATTTTTTTAAATGGAAACCATAGTTGGCTATGATATATTCTAATAGCGCATTTTTTTCTGCTTGCAATGATGTAAAGGTTGTAGAACTTATTATAATAAATAACAGCACAATACACTATTATTATGTTTAACAAAAATCATGTCTTGCCATGGAAAACGCGATATTAATAATTGAAGCATTATGTTACTTCATCATTGACAGTTCGTTCATTAGGGTCACTATAGTTGGTTTTGTTAGTGATTTAGTTGCTTTACAGAGTTAGTTATGGCGTACACAAATCTTGAGAAACTTGATATGATTGAATGTTACATTATTTGTAACAAAAATAGTAAAGAAGCCGCCGAACGCTATTTTTTATTGTATTTTGATCGCCCTCAACCATCGTTAGACACGTGCAAGAATTTATACAATAATTTAAAAGAGTATGGAAGTTTTGTTAAACCTAGAAATAAGGGTAATATTGGTGAAAACATGCAGATAAATGTTTCAGCTGCTGTTAATCAGAAACCATCAACATCAACGCGGCAAATTGCACAAGGCGCTGCTCCCTCACAACACACAGTAGTGAGAATTTTATCAAAACATAAGTACCATCCTCATAAAAAATTAGTTGGTCAAACTCTACACCCTCTGGAGACGATTACATTTTTGTGCTTGGTTCGTAAATATGTGCTATGAAAATAACAACTTTCCGATGCAGATCTTATGGACCGACGAAACACGTTTTACAAACTGCGGCATATTCAATCGCCATAATTAACACCTGTGGGCGCAAATAAATCCTCACCGTTTAGAGGAAAGGCGACCCCAGATTAGGTTTGGCTTCAATTTATGGTGTGGTGCTATTGGTTCGCAACTTGTTGGGCCATTTATTTTTAATGAAACTTTAACAGGAAATCGATATTTGCAATTTCTTAGGGAAGATTTCGACAATATCCTAGATGAATTAAATTTACAGACCCGTACAAATTTACGGTGGTTTCAACACGACGGTGCCCCGCCTCACTATCAGGTACAGGTCAAAAGATATTTAGATGAATTATTTCCAAACTCGTGGATCGGCAGAAATGGTCCTGTTTTATGGCCTGCACGTTCCCCAGATCTTTCACCGTTAGATTTCTTCGTCTTTGGAGCAATAAAAGATCTCGTATATGTGCGATCATATGCAACACAAGAGGAGCTATTGGAAGCTGTTATTAATGTATTTGATAGCTTAGATGGGAGCAAAATTAGGAGAGCTATTAACTCAGTGTTGAAAAGGTGCCGTATGTGCGTCGATAAAATTGGTGAGCATTTCGAACACTTAATGTAAATTTAGCGTGTTACATGTTGTTAAAAATGAATTCGTTTAGCGTTTTTATTGTTTCTTGTATTACATTGTATATTATAAGATTATTTTCTTTTCCATGGCAAGATATGATTTTTGTTAAACATAATAATAGTGTATTGTGCAGTTATTTATTAAAATAAGTGCTACAACCCTTACATCATTGCAAGCAGAAAAAAATGCACTACTAGAATATGTCATAGTTTCTTATAGTTTCCATTTAAAAAAAATAGACTTTGCTTGCTAACTCAAAAATGCTTAGCAAAATTAAAAATTTAAGAAGTTGTCGTTGTTTGAAATTGAATTTCTTAAAAACAATATTCAAAAAGGTTTTTTTTTACCTTAAAGATAGAAGTGTTATAGTACTGAAAAGGTTTTGGAGAATTTCCATTTTTTGCAAATATCTAGTAAACCATTCATTTTCTTAAATTGACAAAAACGTATCTGGATGAGGCTTATAAAGATGCAAATCTTTCTCCATTTAACCTAATGCGCATCTCTTATGGTTTTCGAGATTCCCATACAAATATTGAAAAAAGACTCACCCTGTATATCTAGTATAAATGCTAGTGAAACTTTCTTCGTGAAAAAAAGTATAAAGTAATTTCCAATTCTGCGCTTGATGTACATCAGGTTCAACGCTATCCTACACGCGAAACCAACAACATTCACTAGAGTAATGGAAGTTCCAAATCACAAATTTCAACTTAGACCACCCATTTTTCTCCACCATTCACTACTTATTTGAAAAACAGGTAACTTGCCGTGAAGTTCTGTGTTGGGAGATACTGCTGAAGTACGAAAAAAGAATTCCGCCAACATTAATACAACTATATTTTCTTCGCTATGAAACCCATATTCTATATTTGCCGCAACACAGCGTTTACTGAAGATTTAGATCTTCACTTTATCATCAAGAGGTGATTCGGAAACAGTGACTTCATTACATCTTTCAAATTATCCATACAAAATCACGGCTTAACGGACAGTTCTTCATCATGGCAAAACTTGTACATAGAGAGTTGTCTTACAAAACTTTCACATTGCCCCCCTTTACATGAAGAATTGATATTGGTTATTTGAAGCACAAATTAGACTGTTAATTGTGTAACTGTCAAACAACAACTCCCGTGATTTATTTATAATATATGGTATAAAGTCCCTAATTTTGGAGTATGAAACTATGTTGTTGGTAATGGTTATTAATAGGTTTCCTGAAGACAATAAATACAATGGAAATCCATTTCTTGTATTAAGTTCCTCTAAAATTTGACATCTTTTGTATTTATTTGAAGAGAGGGTAGATTAATTTTTATCATACAGAAAGCAGTTTACACAACCAAATAACTAAAACATAAGTTTTTTTTTTTATCAAAAATCACTGTTTATATGACTATTATTCTTCTATAGTAACAAGAGCGGGGCATTAAAATAGCTGCAATTCATAAATCTGTATAATCACACATCCTCGCACGCTCCTAACATTAAAACACATACCTGGTTTCGTTGACCGACAATAATTACATTAAATTAATAACTATCAATATAAGCCATAGTTGTTGGGCAATTTGGACGGCACACAATAAAAATGTAATTTAATCATAATATACATAACCATTTATACATAAACATATGTAGATGTAGACTGCCTGAATTGTTCATTAATTCTCATCCAATTACTCCGTGCTTAGCCTGCATTATGTAGAGAAATACTCCCTCGTTGGGATTGCGTTCCTCCGAGTGAAAGAATGTTGCAGCCAAAGTAATCCTCTCCAAAGTTATTCTTCAGGGTGGTGATTATATCATCTCCAAATATGATGATTTGTGTGCCATTGCCCCCTAACCTCTTATTTTATAATTTAAACTAACCTGTTTCCAGTTCCATGTGCTACGAGACGTTCTACTGAAAGGCAATAATAATACGAAAAAAAACCGTACCTTTTTTCAGCCATTGTTTCAATACTATACTGTTCTGAAATATACTTACCGTAAAGAAAGAAGTACAGAAAAAGGAATAAATATAAATAATATGTACTTACTTATGAACAAATACAGAACAAGTGTCTGTGTGTTTTGGGAAAGGATAAAACTTACGAATGACAGGTTATATAATGTTAGATTGTTTAACTTTGTCGATTACATCTAGTACAGTAATTTGTTTATTCAAAAATATATTTTTTCAATAAACGCTATGAAAAAGAATAAAAAGTTATACAATCCAACAATTATTTTGAACAAAAGAACACATATTCTCATAATCTCGAGCAAACTAAAATAATCACCCGCTTGTAGTTAACTAGACACTCACCTGATCAATCACGTAGTTCCTACGGCGCAGTGCGGCAATTTCAACAAGCTTATTCAAACATTTTGATAATTTGTCAAGGATCACATTCCAGCGTCCTTTCAAACTATTTTTCAGGTGGTTTCCGTTAACCTAAGTTTAAAATATAATATTTTTAACATGCTCAAACTATTAGTCCCTATAAAAACGGTTTGTTAATTTTATAAACGCAAGAGCAATTGAATTTAAATAATTTAATTGTCGTGAGATACCCCTTTTGGTTCTCGGCATCAGGGTGTTGATTTCTGAAGTCGCAACAACTTGGTCACATGTCTCAAAACACTTTATTTGCCTTAAGGAGTGGGGTAAAATCAGCAGAACTACTAGTTGGGTGAGTAGCTCCAAATATACTTTCAGTTTGTAGAAGTACTACATATACACAATATATCAATAAATTCATTATTTATCAAATCAAAATTATTTTGGTAAAACTCTCCGAGAGATCGGTCTTTAATTTCAATTACACAAGTGCATTGGGTGTTTTAGTTATGACATCACTTTCTTTTCGTAGTAATGTTGCCGATACTGTCACTACACGTTTATCCATTCCGAGGAAAGCTGTATATTAAATAATGATATCTAAAACTGGGAGTTATATTCAAATTGCCGAATATGATAACCATGTATAAGTTCGAATCGCAAGGCCAGATTTTATAAAACTGGGCTGGTTTTGAATTCAGTCGCTGTTGAGTAGTTGATCTTTTTCTATCAGCTATGAAGTGAAGTAACAAAACAATGGAATTTAGCACACACAATTTATTCACAAGATGTACGAGGTAGGCGCCAGAAATTCTCGGCCTGATAGGCTTATACAGGTTCAAACGTGTTCAAACTCCTGCACGTCATGCATGCACAAGTGTACACTATAAATATGACGGTTCGAAGACTAGTAGTTTTTAGTAACCAGCCAACCAACGTGACTAGCGCATGAAAATGTCTGAAGTAACGAAAATTGAGTACCGCGCGGTCATTACATTTTTAACAAAAGAAGGGCATACACCTTATCACATTAAACAACGTTTAGACGGCGTTTGCGATGATTCATCTCATTCGTATTCAACTATAAAAAAGTGGGAAAACTGTTTCCGTTTGGTATAAAGGCCGTTTGACACTTACGTAAATTTTAAATAAAATTCACAACTTAATTCACACGCAAATTTTATAATAAATACATATCGTGGCATACATAAATTTTAGCTTGTAGATTTGGTTGTTAATTCACATGTAAATTATTTAGAACATGTTCTATTTTCTGGGTGGGTGTTTCTAGTAAATCTGCGCGCGCATCGACATGAGCAGGTAAATTGAATATCACTGCAATACACTGCGATTGTGCTGCGATATCACGTTTGTTAGAAGTTAGTTATTGCTGATTATTGTACTTATTGTCGGTATCTTGATTCTTGATCAACAGTATATAAAAAAGACATATTGGTCAAACGATCAAGTACGAGCATTAATTAATGAATATCAAACGCATCCTGGTTTATATGCGGTGAAAACCAAAGACGATAAAAATTGACATGCACGATCCCACGCACTTTATTTATTTCCCTCATAAAGGTTTTTTGTTTTGTAATATTTTTTTCAATTAAATTAAGTAAATCGTTAAATTGTACACTTGTAAGTCTAAGAAAATTTTTGTATGCATTCGAATCTTCTATTTACAACTGGTAATTTATCAGACTTAAGATGCCTTTTCTTTTTCGATTTAACCACGATCGAGCTCGACTTTTTTACGTTTTTTACCACGGGCCGTTACAACTACGGTTGTTGCGATTATTATAGTAGTAGTTAGAAGTAATAAACTGTCGTCTACTGCGTCCATAACAAATCCAATAGTGTCCAATATTGATTTAAAAAGCAAACAAACCAACATAATCATAACCTCAAATCATAATATTTAGTATCTAGTGCGCATGTTTAATTATAAATTTGTTAGCAAATTTTATGCAAAAAGTTGATGTGTGGCAAACAGGCATTTCTAGTGAATTCACATGTAAATTTGTAATTAAATTTGTTATCAAAAGTTTCTGTATGATACTGTGTTAAATTTACATGTAAATTATGATGTAAATTTAATTCCTAATTTTGTATGAAATTTATAAGTGTCAAACGGCCTTAAGAATCCCTGGAAGATGCTGATCGGTCGGGTCGCCCAAGTGAAGTGATAACGCCTCAACAAATTTCAATTATTGAACATTTAGTGCTAGAAGATCGCCGTTTGAAAGTGAAGGAATTAGCAGTGATAACAAACATTTCCGAAACAAGTGTTCGCCGAATTCTCCATGACCATTTGGGTATGAATAAAATTACTGCTAGATGGGTACACCGCGACTTCTCCAACGCACTCCAACGTGAACGTCGAGTAGAACGTGCGCAGTCGTTTTTAAACATGTGTGAAGACGACCCAAAACCTATTTTGGAGTCTATTGTCACAGGGGATGAAATAATTGTTCTGTTTTACGATCCTCTATAGAAAAGGGAGTCCATGGAATGGCGGCGACCTGATGAACCTCGTCCCAGAAAGGCGAAAGTTGTTCAATCAATGAGAAAGGTGATGGCCACAATATTCTGGGATTGTGATGGCATTTTGCTAATTGACTTTAAAGAGCGCAATATAACTGTGAACGGTACATATTATGCGTCTTTATTGCATAAATTAAGAGACAGTATTCGTGCAAAACGTCGTGGAAAATTGACAAAAATGTTCCCGTTCATACTGCCGCCATTTCACAAGCTGCCATCCGCGAATGCGGCTTTCAAGAATTGGAACATCCACCGTATAGTCCGGATATGGCTCCATGTGATTTTTTTTTCTTATTTAAAAAAAGACTTTAGGGGAGCGACTTAGTTTTAAGGACGACAGTGAATTGCAAGCAGCTGTTATAACATTTTGACGGAAAAACTTAAGATTATTTTTACAAGGGTGTCGAATTATTAATTAATCGTTGTAATAAATGTTAAGTTAAGTTAAAAGTTAGGGGAGATTAGATTGAAAAATAAAAATTCTTATATTGTTCAAAGTTTCTTTTTTGTATATCAGGCCGAGAATTTATGGCGCCTACATCGCACTTAATAGTCCTAACAAGCCGACTTAAACTTTAGTATCAGGAACATACTACACAACAGAAGAAGTCAATTCTAAATCATTTGTGCGCATTTTTGGAAATTAAAGAACGATCTCTCCAACAATTTTTTCAACATATTTTTTGTATGAGAAATAATTTTAATTTAATGTGCATTAAAGTGCGCACTATATGTTGCAAATGTTGTAAAATGCACTCAGAGGTCAGTCAGCTCACATTTAACATAAATTAGATGTATGGTACAACTAATCAGGAGTATTATTATTTTCTTTACTACATAAGATGGCGTAGTCAGTAGGATGTGATTCTTAATTCCTCGAAGGTTAAACAGTAGTTTCTATTGCAGATATCAATATAAAAAAAATTGTTCTAGATGATAATAATTTTCACTAATATTTCAGTAGATAAAATGTTAAGTTGAAGTATTTTACTACATGTATTTATAGGTCTGATAAAATGACAAATGGATTCAAATACGTCAAACAAAACCTATAAAGCGTAGTATTAAACATCCAGTGGAATTATATATGTAACTATTTTAGCTGTTCTCCCACAAAGCACACAATTTCCTAAAAACCGAAAACGTTACGTACATACATTTACAAATAAACACTACTGTAATTGTTCACATTACATACATAGAAATATTGTGGTGCAGTATGCAATAAAGGGTTCATTTATATGTCTAGCTCGATTACGATTGTGCACCAAATGGTGTTTGCTCAAAGAGCAGATGATATTAAGTTTATCTGGAGCAGATTGATCTATAGCAGAAAGTACCGCGCGATCATTTAAATTCTAAATTAGAGCAGGCTGTGAAATTTAAATTAAGTTGGTATAAAGGGTGTAGATAAAGTCTGGAACAAAATTAATATTTCTGTTATCTTCGGTTTGATGGAAAAACCCTGAAACAGGTCGATTTTGTTTTTATCCCATGCACTTTATAACATCGTGAATTTAATTCTGTCGTCATCTGGTTACGCGCGGGCGTGACGTCATTAGTTTTTTCAAATGGTAACCCGCCACATTTATTACCCCTTGTCGTTAGGTATTCCATTGTGCATGCAACGGTATAAAAAGTTAGGTACCTTACATAACAATTTTTGGGAGAAAAATGCTTTCGAATTTCAAAAAATTAAAATTTTATTTCTAATGAAAAACTAATCAAAAATTATTTTAAAAAATCAGATAAATTATAATCCGAGGTTTATCTTGGATTGTAGTCAAACAAGACACCAAAAAAATGTCAACGGAAGTGTTCAAATTGTCCGCCATTGGCCATTTGACACTGGCCGAGACGGACGTACACGCTTTCTACGACACGTCATATTGACAGTTCATTACTTGGTGTTTGAACTTATCCATTCACAATACTTGCTCCATTGGTAGTGTTGAACGTGCATTGCGAAAATGGCGAATTTGAGCGAAAAAGAGCGGATTCAAATTCTCATTATTGTTGGTTGTGGTGATAAAATACGTAGCCATGAAGAGGCCTGTCAGTTTTTCAATGCAGAAAATCCAAACCGCGCACCGATTTCGCGGTCAACGGTGAGCAAAATTGTCGCAAAATTTGCTGAAACTGGTAGTGTAAAAGACAGGGCTCGTCAAGGTCGACCAAGAATTGAGGAAGATAGAAGGGTCAATATTCTCTTGGAACTTCAGGACAACCCCCACACTTCAACAAGGAACATTGCCAGGGATCATGCAGTCGATTTTACCACAGTATCTAAATTGCTGAAGAAGGAAAAACTTCATCCGTACAAAATCAATCGGGTTCAGGAACTAAATGAAGATGACTTCGACCGCCGACTCGAGTTCTGTGAACAAATCATGCTACGGTGCGATGAGAATCCCGGATTTGTCGACAATGTGGTTTTTAGTGACGAAGCAACTTTTACCTTGAACGGTGAAGTGAATCGCCACAATTGTAGGTACTGGTCGGGCGAAAATCCTCGATGGGTTCGAGAGGAGCACACCCAACACCGGCAAAAAGTTAATGTATGGGTGGGAATAGTTGGAGATCGCATTGTGGGGCCTTTCTTTCTGGACAGAAATTTAAACGCTGAAACATACTTACATTTCCTAAGATTTACGCTAGTGCCGACATTGGTAGAATTATTTCCGGATGAAAACACCCCCGACAAGCCTCACCCCAGAATCTGGTTTCAACAAGATGGAGCACCTCCACATTTTGGCTGGCGTGTTCGGAGTTACCTCGACGAAATTTTCCCCGGAAGATGGATCGGACGAAGGGGAACAATTGAATGGCCTGCCCGTTCGCCAGATCTCACACCACTTGATTTTTTTCTATGGGGTCATGTGAAATCAAAGGTACCAATAAGCCAAATAACTTGGATGATCTGAAACATCGTATCCGCGAGGAAATGCGAAATATTGGTGCAGAGACAATACGACGTGTCGTAGAAAGCGTGTACGTCCGTCTCGGCCAGTGTCAAATGGCCAATGGCGGACAATTTGAACACTTCCGTTGACATTTTTTTGGTGTCTTGTTTGACGACAATCCAAGATAAACCTCGGATTATAATTTATCTGATTTTTTAAAATAATTTTTGATTAGTTTTTCATTAGAAATAAAATTTTAATTTTTTGAAATTCGAAAGCATTTTTCTCCCAAAAATTGTTATGTAAGGTACCAAACTTTTTATACCGTTGCATGCACAATGGAATACCTAACAACAAGGGGTAATAAATGTGGCGGGTTTCCATTTGAAAAAACTAATGACGTCACGCCCGCGCGCAACCAGATGACGACAGAATTAAATTCACGATGTTATAAAGTGCACGGGATAAAAACAAAATCGACGTGTTTCAGGGTTTTTCCATCAAACCGAAGATAACAGAAATATTAATTTTGTTCCAGACTTTATCTACACCCTGCATAAGTACTAATTTACAATTTGAATTGTCAAAGTGACGTTTCAAAATGTTAATTAATCAATAATTGACATTCTGGACAACCTAATAAAAAAAATCCCGCCTGCTATAATTTAGAATTTAAATGATCGCGTGGTATATGATTTACTATTATGAACCTGAAATTTAAGTTATGACGTCATAATACAACAATATAACATACATATAACACCTTAAAAGCAAAATTAAAGTGAGTATTTAAACCATAACAGAGATAAAGGCGTATAATAAAAAGGTCTTCAACAATACCTTTACTTTATTATTATCAATTGATATTCAGTGTTTATTTATGCGGTAAATTTTATAATTCAACTACCCCTGTTACTCAGGTGTTATTCTTCAGCAAGACAAATAAATAAACCCACTGATCGCACATTCATAGTGGTAATGTTTTTGATTTGGCAAAAATCGACTCAAGTATTCAGAAGATTAAATAAAGACAATTAAGAAACATCAAAAGAAAAGGTATATCAAGATTACGAATGTACGCAGATGGATTTATATATTTTATAGCCAGTCAAAACAACATGTGGCTGGTTCTGTTTGGAGTTAAAAATTAAAATATAATAAGTTAGAGAATTACTTAAGAAACAAAAGAAAGTTCATTGATATGATGAAACCAACCTACATATAAAATGTAGAAAAGTACTGAGATTATGACTAAAAGAATTATCTAATAGTACACAAAACGGAGTTCCAATTTGTGAATAGTATAAATGCATCGAAAAATACATCTCATTTGGATGAGAAAACAAGAATAAAATATTACATATCCTATTTGAAAATAAAAATGTCAACACAGTATAATTATATAATTTACTACTTACCGTCATTTTTTCTAAAAGTTGTGCATTGCCAATTACTGTATACCTCTTGTCAGGATTATTAGCAACGTGTTCCTTGACCCAGTGTGTCTTACCAGATCCAGGAAGACCACACATCATGATTACCTTCAAATACATGTTTGTACATTTATGAAGATTATTAATAGTTGCATTAATCTTACCTCACAGTCTGATCGAGATTCTGGTCTAGTCGGTCCCTGTACTTTTCCTTCAAATTTATCAACGTAAATGTAATCTGAAAGTGTTTCGGGATGTTTAAAGAAGGGCTCGTCCTTTCCTCCTAAATTAACTTCAAATGCATAATTTCGCGATAATACATGCGGAAACAGACTGAAATCTTCTTCGGTTATTTCGCTTTTTGGAATCGAAATAGCAACTGGTAATTCTTCTCCATTTATGGTATATTTAATATTTATTGTTTCTTCAGAAAATTCCTAAAACACAACGAATATTAATATACAAATATGATGTATACACTAACTAAAATTCCAATTATAACGACGTGTATTTACCAAGTAAGCACCGACAACATCTCCAACGGCAACTGGTTTACCATATTCAGAAAATTGCTTATCGGATACAAATTTGCCGCTAGACTCATATCCATATGAAAACTTAGATTCTCCCAATTGCAGTCCAGAATTAAGGCTAGACCAGCCAATTCTAATCAAATGTGTTGGAATTGGAGGCAATTCTTTTTCCTTACTTTCTCGCTTCTCCTCTTTGCTTTTTTTATCAAGTTTATTATCCTTATCGTCTTTCTTATCCTCTTTATCATCTGTTTTTTTGTCATCTTTCACTTCATCCAATTCCATGGTTTCATCTGTTTTCTCCTCTTTCTTCTCAGAAGTTTCGGATTCATCGACGTCCATCTTTGTATCCTGTTCGGTCTTACCTTCCTCAGACTTGTCATCGTCCTTTTTTTCTTCATCCTTTGCTTCCTCCTTCGGCTCTTCTTCTATTTCTGTCTCCTTCGGTTCTTCTTCCTTTTCCTCATTTATATCCTTGTCCTCTTTTGATTCAGCCTCGGATGGCTCCAGTTCTGTTTTCTCTTCCGTGTCTCCTCCTTCTTTCACATCCTCTTTCGTTCCGCTGTCTGTTTCCTTTACTTCTTCTTTTGTGCCATCTTCAGTTGCTTGATCTTCTTTTGGAGACTCGGTTTTATCGTCATCCTTTGCATTATCATTGCTTGACTTTTCGTTTTTAGTTTGTGACTTTTCGTTGTTTTTATTGCTATCTTTATTTTGCTTTTGAGCATCTTTCCCTTTATGCTTGGTATCCTTTTTGTCTCCTTGCTTCCTTCTATCCGAAGATTTATCTTTTCTATCTGATCGATCGCGTCTTGTATCTTTTCTTTCCCGATCTCTTCGACCTCTGTCAGGTTGTCTTATGAAATCTTCCCACTTGAGTTCTTCTGTTATTTTCACTTCATAACAAACCTGTAGAAAATTATATATTACATCTAAATAACAAGCAGGTTTTGAAATTTCATAGGTTATAAATAAATTCTACCTCGAAAAAGGTTCAATGAATAACTCGCAAAGTTAAGTGGTGTTCACACTGCATACGATGTTTTAGTAACTTTTACGCCAACCTGTCTTATGAAATGTACCAAAGCGCATGTATTTTTATTCATCACTATACATTGAAAGTAATGATGACATATAATTATTTCATGTTGGTAGTACCACAACAAAAAATTGCATTTGTGAAAAATTGCTCGTACTTCCTGAGAAGTGTGAACCAGCCGTGCAACTCTTAAAAATTGCAACGTTCATGCAACTTTTCACATGCGATAAATCGCTGCAAAAAGTTGCATCAGTGTGAACTCCTCTTTACTCTTTCCTCTACTTTTCCGCTCGAGTCTAGTTTACCCCAAAATCATTCTTATCAATCTCGTGAGAGTTGGAATTCTGACATATCACTGGTGACGTTTCATACAGTAGATTCGTTTTAGTAACCTACATCCGCCAATAATTTAAAGTGGTGTTAAATTTGATATGTTATAGTCAAGTAATATAACCTAAAAAGCCATTTCAGAATTGAGAATTATAATGAGGTTGACCATAATAAGTGACTTCTATCTACAAATATGGCCGCATGTGGCCATTAAACATATAATTATTAATTTAATTGTACTATTTATGTATTTGGAAATAAATTTATTGTATACTTTGGTATATTTTTTGAAATTGATTTGACAGTGGTATCAAGTCGTTTCAAAGAATATATAAGTATCTGTTATACTAAGTATGTGAAAATAAAGGTATTACAACGTGATATAAAAGCAAAATTATTAGTTAAAGAAGCAGAAGCTGCTGGAACTAAATCTTATCTACTGAGGATATGCAACTTGAAAAATGGTTGTACCTCATCGTTTCTATTTAATACATAAAATAGTTTGCATTATAAAGGTTTCAAAAGCTACAAATATTTTATAGATTTGTGCATGATTATGAAACAAGATATTATGAACGTAGTGAAAATGGACTGGCACAAGTTAGTGTTTATGTACCTCTATGTATGTCCAATTTTATGTACATATTTTACTCATATTCAGCATTAGTAACAGTTGAACAGTTCCATACCAATAAGTGTAGAAGGTCAGTGCAATACATTCGGCTCATTGCAACTGCATTCAAGTCATTCTGAAGGTTGCAGTCTATATTGGTTGTGTTAAAATTTAATACAAAAATGTGTTTCAGTCAGTAAAGGCTGAATCATTTCAATTATTACTTGTATATTTATTTTTGATGATTTATTTAAGTTTATTTTATATGAAAAATTTAGCACACAATTTACAACACAACAAGTTATAGGTATCTTTTCCTAAGTAGCACTTCTAAAATAAACAAAATGGATGACAACCCGTTTATTTACGTCCAAATGAACCACAATCAATGTAAATAATATTGCAGTTATTGGAGACTAGAAATATTACCGCAAAGTGACTCAATATGTGTATGGCATGTAGTAGTATTTTACTAAGAGAAGCTGTACATTCTCAAATATTGATTAAATTTCTTTGTTCTGAAATTGTTTCAGCGGATATCATTTTGAAGTGAAATTGACTCGTCAGTAATTCGTACTATATATAATCCTCTGTTGCTGAAACGATTCTATTACAAAACTTGATAGGAAAGCCAACTACTACAACAAATAGAACTTGTTTCATTGAAAATAAAGAAGTTGATACCCTAGCTGTGATAGAGACGGTAACACTGCATGGATAAAAATATTTTACAAACATATTCACCTCAAATTACTGTGTGCAAAATTTGAACGGCCAACGGACGAACTATAGACGACGATTTAATGCGATAACAAATTCCCATCGACAGGAACAATTTTAAGATAATTAAACTAATTATTAATTAAAAATAAAGTTATTAAATATTACTTTTCTATACCTGTATTTTATTTAATAATATTCTGCTATTCTGTTTAGTGGGCAAGCATTATTGATAAATTTGACTTTGGATAACATAACAAATGTCAAAAGATGTATGAATATTACTATTTATGACGGCCGTGATATGATTTTTGTAGGTTATATTATCTGACAGAAAAAATTTGCCGCCATTTTGTTTATTGGGGCATGTCAGTTGACAAAGCCATTCAACCATACTGGATTCTTCATATACAATGTGTCTGTAACTGATTTACGCCGCAGCCTTTTGCATTTCAGTGTTTTACAATTTTCATCCCCCCCCCCCCCCCCACTTGAAGTCAAATAAATTGTCTAATTTGACTTTAGAATCTCAAAAGCGCAGCTTAAAGGATTTTTTAGCAGTTATTTTGAAAAGTAAAACCTAATCCACTTTAATCTAATATGAATTCGAAATTACAGGCTACTATTGCTATTTCAACATACTGGGAATGTTTTAGTTACATACATATATGATCATATAACTATAAAATGGTGATTATATTGAAAATTAAATATTTGGGCACGACACTGGCGGCAGAAGGTAGGAGTTTTCAAGATGCCAATTTAATAACATGAACATTTCTAAATAGGAATGGGTAAGTCAATTAGAGACACCCATTCATTATAACTTGAAACAGTATATACTTTTTTCAAAATTTATATGTTGCCAGAATAAAAATCTCTATCAGAATTGCTAAAAAAAAGTATATGTTTCAAATTGAAAAAAAGATTTCATAGTTTACCCTTAAAGTCTTTAGGGCTATACGTGATTTTATTAGGCCATTTAGTAGCATACTCACAACCATTTAATTTGGTGTATAGATAATTAAAATCTTCCGATAAATAAGGGGGTAATGGAGTCTTTTTTTTTTGAAGACGGTGTGTATAAACAAATTCAAAATTATTTGACATATAATACATAAATTCAGACTCGAGCCCGTGTTTATCCTCTTTTTGACTATTAAGAATTTCTACAATAATATCACAGTCAAGTACTGTAAATAAACATCACCTATAACTGTTCGTTCATTGTTTTTTTTTTTTAAGAACCATAATATCAAAACGAATAAAATAGTAGTGGTCGTTTATTTTAGAATATTAGATTTGACATATAATATATTTAAAAATGAAGTGAAGTATATCCTTCTCAATAAACGGAATATCAATCCAACTATACCGTCTCAAAATAAGGAGTGATTCAAATATCCCGCCAAAACATGGAACACAATTTAAAATGTAGTAGACAATTTGATATGACCATGACAATTGAGATTAGAACAACTGTATTATTTTTAAGTAAGGCTTTAGCTGGTTTGTGGTTAAAATGGATGGACGTGTCGCTTTCCATTCTACCAATCGAAGCGGCAAAAAGAGTCCAAGGCAATTGGAAACAGGAAGTATAGCGAATGCCTTATACCTACATGAAAATTGTGAATCAAGTCTATTTATTATTAAATATTTGTACCAGAGAGCAAGAATGAATCAAACCTTTTATCTTTTATCAAGACGTCCTTAAGAACCAGCAGAAGACATTTTGCTTATTAGTTTTTATTTTAAATATCAATAAAGAACATATACAAATAAATCGTTCGTATTACTGTTACAAACCTTGAACAGGTAAATTCAATCAACGACTCTTGGAAATGTGAATCCTACATACAACAGTAATAAATATAAAAAATTATATTGGCTGAAGTTGCTTACACGACCTGCAAAAATAATTACATATACACATTACCAATTATTACTCGCTATTTATGTATTTTGAAAATATGGAGACAAATTTTAGTTGAATAATGTACACTTATACTCTTATAAAGTATAACAAATTTTTATTTCCATTATATATTACAAATTAACAATAATTTAGTGTTCACGGCATGTTAAAAAGACTAATCACACATTTTTTTCCAATTACTTATGGTAACATTTCTAATTGCTTCTATTAAAAGTGCTCACACAAGTGATACTTTGAAAGGGGAAAGTTTTGAAGCAACTTCACCTTCTAGTTGGGCCCAGATCATTTCAGTCGGATTGCGCTCGCAATGATATGGAGGTAACCTGTCCAGCTGCCAACTCGGGTCATATTTCTTGTAACATCCATCAAAAATGTTACCGTTCATTTCATGAATCAATACAATAGTCCTT
Organism: Amphimallon solstitiale; assembly: GCA_963170755.1. Classification (NCBI taxonomy): domain Eukaryota; kingdom Metazoa; phylum Arthropoda; class Insecta; order Coleoptera; family Scarabaeidae; genus Amphimallon; species Amphimallon solstitiale. Next base: position 29,903,380 of record OY720675.1, on the reverse strand, counting down.
CCCCCACATATATCAATTCAGATCCTAGTGTATCTTCACCAGTAGGGCTTTTAAATCCTGTCGATAGGCTTCCAACAAAAGTTTGTCATGCATTCATTATACTTGTGGCAAACCGAACTTTTTTCTTTGTGTGCCCTTCATTCAAGCATATTTCATCCAATTAAATATTGGACGACCATCATAATCTGTACTGTTTTATTATTCGCACCTTTTTCTGTTAGTACAGGTTTCTTATTACGTTTGACATATCCGAAATATAACATGTGGTAATATAATTAGTATTTAATTAACACTTACTTGAAATTAATGAGTTTCAAGAATCTGTGTAGAACTGTTCAGTTCATTTTTGGTGTGGACTCATCTATAGTTATTTTTTCAATGATATTAAGTGTAGGATGTATGATTTTAAAAAAGAAACTGTGCACTGCCATACGGTGTTTTTGACTGATTCATCAAATTCAAAGTTTCAAATGCCTGATCACTTGTTCCTTAGGTCTTAAGCCATCTGATCACTCATGTTCATGTTGTACATAAAGATACGGATTTTATTTAATAATACAATAAAGTATAATAAACCCAAGTAAAAATGTAAGAGACTAGGTTATGGCTTGGTTATAAACATAAAAGAACGTTTTGGGGAACTTATTTTGCCATGTTAAACTTGCCAACGCAAGAATCAATGAGATACCTTAAAAATATACACCATTTTGGCGCGATATTTGAATCACTCCTTCTTATTATGAGACAAGGTATAGTAGACAAACTAATCATTTGAAAGTATCCAAAAAAAAATTTAATAACAACTATATGAATATGTTCTTTATTACTTGATTATATTTACATAACCATTAATTTTTCCTCCAAAACCAATTAATATAGTGGTATTAATTTGGATAAGTTTTCGTGTCTTATGATAATTATGTAACAAATTAAATCTTTAATGGATTTATACCTGACTGAAGTCATATATATACATAATAATAATAATGAAAATATTGTTTTTTTATCATAATTAGCATTTGCTTATAAATGTGTCTGGAAGCAAATAAACTGAGTTTACCTTTCCGGAATTTGCTCCGTGCGTAGCTCGTGCGCCTGACCATATATAACCAAACGCACCATCGTGATAAGGTTTACCAGATAAGAATGACTCCTTATCAATCTGTAGATGAAGGTCAGAGTCATCTGTAACAAAAACATCAAATGTAAATGCTCGCCGCTAAACTTAATTAAATATTTCTGTTATTCATCATTTATAGGAAATCATTGCATAGGAACTGATAAGACTGAGATAAAATGAAAGACCATAAAAATGACAATTATTTATTTAATAACATTCCATTATTTACAAACTCAATACATTTTATCTTTGTAAATACACAACTTTAAATTTCCTTATGAATGCCTACCAAACTAAGGTGATGTAACAAAATACATCTCAATATTTCACAATATCTAATGCACTTATACACGTGGTATCTTATCACAGTTACTGAGATAAATATTGTCAGAAATGTTACTTCACCTTAAAATATAATTTAAAATTTGTCCTACTTACACCAATTTAGTTGCACTTTGTTGCTATCGATAACAGGCTCATCTTCCTTAATAGGCGATTTGCTGCGTCTTCTTTGAGAACGAGAAGGTGATACACTACGTTTTCTTTTATCTCCTCTTTGCTGGACATCGTTTGCAGATGTCTCCTCTTTCTTTTCTTTAACTTCAGGTTCATTTCCTGTTTCCATTGGTTCTTCAACATTCTCTGACTGGGATTTATCTTCATGTGACTCATCTACAGTCTCCTGAAATTGATTTGCAATCAAGATTTGATTGTGAAATTAAAATGCTACTTATTATACTTCATTTTCATCCTCTTTATCTTCAATAGAATTTGTACCATCTATTTGTTTATCTCCATCAGTTGCATTCACATCTTTTTCCTTCACATTTTCTTTTGCCTCCTTTTGTTCGGTTTTCTTATTTGTTTCTGTGTGTATATTTGTCTTCTTCTCAGGTGTATCATCCATTTTTGCTTTTTTCGAAGCAGGTTCGTCAGCGTTTTCTACTTTTACTTCTTTATTCTCTTCAGTTTTAGAAGCTTCTACTTTTCCATCCTTGAAAATAATATTTAAATTACTACAATAAAAAAAAACTGTTTTTCCTTACCTTTATTTTTTCTGGTGATTTATTGGGATCTATCTTATTATTCTCTGATAGAGGTGTCTCATCCTTGTGTGGAGATTCGTCAGCAGATGATTCTTCTGTTTGAGATATGTTCAAATCTTCTGTAGATGTATCAGCTATAGAAGTGTTCGGTAATTCTAAAAACAACAATTATATTTCCCGCCATTACAACATAACCTCGCACGTTTGGAGTGAATTAAAATCATGCTGTAATAACTTTATCACATGAAGATAAAAGCTTTCAAATTTTTACAAATATTATTATTTTTTAACACTGGCAAGCTAAAAGTGGCATATGTATTAACTAAGTGAAAAACATTGCATTATTTAATCATGAATGAAAATGGCAAACTATTTTTGACAAAACATTAAACATTACGACTAAACTGCTAAAAACAGAAAACAAATCGATGGCTCAAACCTTTCTTTAATTCCTTTTCAAGAGCGTCTTTTAAACGTTTAACCAAAACCGCTTTATTTCCTTTACTATCCAGACCTCTTGCACCCAATTCTGCCCTTAGCTCAACAACTTTTAATTTTGCCGGATCTATTTCGGAACTCATTTTTTATCGGATATTATTTTCTTGAAAAAACTATAAAGAAATAAGCACATATAAACACTTTCCAAGTGAGCATCAGCACGCGCAAATTTTGCAAATGGCGTATGTAATTGTCTATTGACGCATGCGCAAAATATGAATTTGACTATTGGTTAATTTCATTTGCTTAGTTACAAACATATTACGAATTGTTTTATCAATTTTTAAATATTTCTATTTTTCAGTATATTTTAGTTTCTTAAATTTATAGTTATTATAATGGATCAAGAGGAAGAAATTATAGGTATAATGTTTTTATATTTCTTAATTTGTTTTTAATTCATATTTTTTAGTGCCTATTAATAACGATTTGGAAAGGAGAATAGCGGAGGCTTTTGAAATATTTGACCATGCAGGTAATAAAACAGTGGATGTCAGAGAAGTTGGAACTATTGTACGTGCTTTGGGTTGTTGTCCAAGTGAAGCAGAAATTCAGGAAATGCTGGTTGCTATGGAAGATCCTGCAACACCAGGCAATGTTCATCTTATAAAATTTTTGCCATATGTCTCGCAAATAATAACAGAACACAAGCAAGTAATAGTATATATTAAGGAATCGTTAATTACTAAAAAATTGGACAATGCTTTACACATGTTTAAAGATAGCTCTTACAGAATTCGATCGATATAATAATATAGACGCATCTAAATTTTGCCTGTGATAAATGAGTTGCCTATACAGACCTATATAATACCGGAATTTAATATAATATACACGGTGTGCATATTTCCTTAGTGCGTTGGCATATTTAGCAATAGTTCGAAATTTTACTGAAATAAACAAAAATAAGAATAGATTTAAATTATACAAACATATTGGCTTATTTTGTATTTTAAGCAAGAAAGTGTATTCTGTATCGCTAGACGAATGCATTCTAATTTATATACATTTAGATTCAATTGAAATTTCCTTCTTACGCAACAACCAGTAGTTTCTTCTGCTCAGGTCGATTGTACAATCATATGTGAGCAGTAAATGTAAAAAGAAAGATACTCATAGTAAACCTAGGCGTTGCCCGTTGTTAAGTAAAAAATCACCGCCCGAGATGCAATTCGCCCGGTACAGATTAACTATAGAAAAGATAGAATTAAATGATATAATAGGTTTGGTGACCTTTGACAGGATTTTAGAAAAAAAATTAAACTTAATTAAAATAAAATAAAACGCAAATCAAGCAGCCTTTGCCCATCCGCCAAAAATTGGAAGAACTTAACAATGGCAGTAGAGAATGTCCCATTGCCATTATTGCCCCTATCATTTCCCATTTAAACACCAACAAATGCCTGCAATGAAACTAAAATAAACAAAACTAAACAAAGCAACAAAAATTTAATAAAATGTTTCAATTAATACTTAGACAAGCTGTTTGTTTAACTTCACTGAAAATAATGAAGTCCGTGGATAAATCCGTCATCATTCTTTCAAAGAATTCTAATCGTCTGTCAAAATCATCCTCGTTGAATGAATTTTGTATGGGTGGTACTTTGCTCGTTTTAAAATATTTTGAAGAGATCGTCGAGACATATCATGATGTAAAGCCACTTGTAGTACAGACGTTTTCCGCGATATCTCATGAAATATTAAAACAATTTTCTTCGTTGGTGCATGTTCCTGGCCGTTCTAATTTAGGTTGGTTTTTCACACTACCGGTCTGATTAAATTTTTTTAATGTTTTTGTCACTGTTGACTTGCTTATTGGATTCCTATCTGGATGGGTGTCGTTAAACACTACAGGCTTCTTGGTAACTTCGTTTTCTATCTTCATACCCAATTATCATGAGAATTTCAATTCTCTCTCTTTCAATTAAATGATTCATAATTATTAGTTTTTTGCTAATACAACGTCAACTGACAATTAACTGTCAAGAATTTTATGTTTAAAAAAAAAGGCTTTGTATTTCAAAAACATATGAATCAAAACAAAAATAAAAAAAAGTAATAAGTAGTTTTAATTGAGTCCTATGTCCATTTAAAATTTCAGGATTCTAGCTCAAACCGTCTTAGCAAACGAACCCGGTTCCATACATAATCGCAACAATGCTTGCCTACTATACAGAAGAGCCAACTGCTAGATAAAATATAGGTATAGAAAAGTAATATTGGTAACTGTATTTATATTTATAATATTCAATTTATAACTGACTTCCATGCAATAGTATTTTACTATCGGAAGCTATATACCCTAAAATATAAATTAATTAGCTTAATTTTATTTAACTAATATTTTTCGGGTTGATGGGAATCTGTAGTGGCATTGAATTGTCGTCTTTAGTACGTACTATGGCCGTGTCTGTTGCCAAAACGATTCAACTATATCAATACGCATGCGCGTGTTAAATCTTATGTATGAAAATGCGTAACTGTCATAAGTCAAATATCAAAAAGTTCGGTAATTTATCTGGAATATTTATTCAGGTACCAACCAGCATCGCCAGAGCAATTGTTAGAAGCATTCCATGCCCTCGATACAGATGGTAAAGGCTACTTAACTAGGGAACACGTGAGTACTCTTATGACACAAGACGGTGAACCTTTTACGCAAGATGAATTAGATGAAATGTTAGAAATTGCTATTGATCCTCACACCCAAACTGTTCCATATGAATATTATATCAATCAATTGATGGTAAGTTAATTGTTATTAATCTTATTGCATGTGCATGAACAATTTTTAATAGCATGAGCCATCCCAGGAAGATGATATTTATAGGCTTGCTGATGATGTGGAGGCAGCTAAACCACCTACACCAGTTGGACCACGACGCTTTTCCGATATGATGCAACAAATGCAGTCTGTTATGTAACATGTTTGTTACATTTTGAAGCTGTTCATTATTTTAATCTTTTTATGTTTTGTTGAACTTCTATAGTAAATTTTAGTAACGCAATTTTTTAAATGTACTTATACATTTTCATACAGTATAGAAATCTTCAGATATGGTTGAATCCTCTTGGCAACCGATGTTGAATTTCAGATGTAAAATTCTACCACTCAAGTAATATAACCTAAAAAAGCCATTTCAGAACTACCGTAAATATTAATATTCATACACCTTTTGACATTGGTCTTAATTACCTTTTGACGTTTGTTACAATTGTCACACAAATAGTATAAATTTGCCAACACTGCTTCCCTACTACACAGAATAGCCAAGTATTAAATCAAATGCAGGTAAAGGGAAGTATTATTTACCAACTTCAATTATATTCAATGAGTGGCTGGCTTTCGTGTAATAGTATTTTAGGGCCGTTTGCACCGTAACAATTAAGCCTGGGTTAACGTTAAGTGCAGCTTAAATTTTAAAATTCGTTTGCACAGTATGCTAAGTGTTCCTTAAATCTCTTTAAGGAGAGTTTAATTTAAGCCCGGAATTTTGAAGGCTTAACGGCCCCTTAACCTAAAGAAAAGTTACAAGCTTGCGCACTTTACAACATTGAATATACATACGTACAATATCGGAAATGGCGGGAAATGCCTCTGATGTAAATTTTGTCCAACATCTATGAATGTTTTCTTTGTTTTTTATGATCAGTTGTTCACTTTGTAGTAGCAGATATGAACTTTTTGGATGAAGAAAAGGATTTGTTAAATATAATTGATTGAGGTCTCGCTAGGCACTTGGTGAAACATATTAAATAATAAAGGTAAAAGAAAGTTCACACTTGGTTATTTGTTTCACTAAAATTTTATTTACAAAATACGCTTCGATAATTGTTTCGAACTTCTCAGTTCATTCTCAACTGAACAAGACAAGTTTTACTTAAAATTAGAATAGATAATTTGAGTAAGGTGGGAGTAACATTGTGAATAATATAAGGGAGTTATGTATTATGGGGGTTTTCCTAGTAATTAACTAGAAGCAGCCTTAATAACAGGGGAAATTACGAACTTTGTTTGTTCATTTACTATATTTAATGATTTGTTTATTGCTTTCGATATTTCCATTATTTCCAAAAGGTCTAATCGTTTGCTTTTATTTGCTGAGTGTAAAATTTCAAATTATTTAATAATTCAATAGATTCGGCCTTTACTTGATGTAAATCCATATTCCAATAGAAATAAAAAACACAAACACTTGGTTCAGATTTACACTATATTTAATTAAAAAACACAACAGCTGTTTCGCTACACTGTAGCTTTTTCAAGTGGTAACAAATTCTAAATTATTACAATATATTACATTATATTTTTCTATATATAATAGAGTTGTTCTCGAATTGTAATAATTTAGAATTTGTTACCACTTGAAAAAGCTACAGTGTAGCGAAACAGCTGTTGTGTTTTTTAATTAAATATAGTGTAAATCTGAACCAAGTGTTTGTGTCTTTTATTTCTATTAAATTATTTAATGATACCATGTGCTGTTCATTTATACAATGCTCCGATATACCTGAACATTTCTTGGAATATAAGATTGCTTTATGTATATGTATTTGTTAATAGTATATTAAGGCTGCGTTTGATAACGTTTTGGCGGGAGAGAAATGTACCCGAAAAATACCATTTTTATTTCCATTTTTTCAGGCGTATGATATCAAAACATGTAAATTTTATGCATTAAGCATGAAGATAAAGGTTAAACGAGGTGAAAGGTCGAATTCTTTTTTAAATTAAGTTAATATATAAGCCGTAAATAAAATGGGAAGTTAGTGGTTTTGCAACTACTAGAAAAAATGGCTACATTTAAAAATTACACGGTAAATTTATATGTAATATAGCAAGTACATTCGGTATTTATATTTGGAAGGTAAAAATAGTAACAGTAGCTAAATACATGTGTAATTTTTTAAGTGATCCATGAAATAAAATTTGTAACATTTTTGTAAGCAATTACATACATTTACAGATATCTGTTACATTTACGTCGCCTTATAGTGTAGCACATATAGTATAGATGGCGCTATTATCTTGCAATTATTTAGAGGTTAGTTGTGTGTTATACGATACTTTAATTATTTATTATAATTTAAAATTATAATTAACAGCAATTTTTGCGGTTACTAATTATAAAATTTAGTATGTTACGAGTTATTTGAAAGTACGTAATAGACAATGAGCAGTTGGCATCACAGGTTGGCACCACAAATCATAAAAAGTAACTACATAGTTTAATTTGTCAATTTATACTATGTTCGGTAATACCATCTAGATTTAGAGCGGAGAGAGTAGATATTTTGTTACGTCACTAGAAAATCTCTAGTTGCATGTTGACATAAAAGGACACGCTCTTGAATTTTCTGACGTCAATTTTGAAAAGACTGTAGCGGGATTTTAAACGGTTTAAATAACCTTGTCAATCATCGTTTACTAGCACACTCTGGTTACATATTTATCATAATATATAGTATTACCATAATTAGATATCAGCTTTTTTATGTTAGTCGTGATTTACAATAATATGGAAGCAGTAATAGAAGCTGTAAGAACTTTGTAATAATGAGGATGAGGATGACACAATGGAAATAAGAACTATGGAAAAAATAGACCGTTATGCAGAATATACTATTCCCAACTTTAATGATGATCAATTCAAACAACATTTTCGAATGCTACCTACCACATTTGAAGTGTTACTTCATGGACTACATAATTCATCTGCAGAGTTGCATGTTGTTAAATCGGGTAGACCAAAAATTACAATAGAAAACCAGACTTTAATAACTCTATGGTGATTAGCAAATATTGATTGTTTCAGGTAGCTATGTAATGTAGCACCATACAATCAAATTAATAACTGAAACATGTTTCTAGATCAGTTGCTGATAGGTTTGGCATTAGCAAAAGCGGTTGCTGGCAAGTTCTATACCGAACATGTTCAACAATTTTAAAATTAAATCAGCATGAGAAAATAATTGCTTTTCCAATTAGGGAAAGAGCTACAGATATAATAAATGGCTTTGCGCATGTAAATGGGTTTCCAGGTACAAAGTTTTACATGTTTTATATTCTATTCAGATATATATTTTCAGCAATTGTTGGAGCAATCGATGGAACCCATATCCGTATTGAAAAGCCGAAGGATTACCCTAATTCGTATATAAATAGGAAACCTTTTCCATCAGTTCTTTTACAAGGAATATGTGATCATAATAAATTATTTATTGATCTTTATGCTGGAGAAGCAGGTAGCTTACATGATTCACGATTATTCATAAAATCCGATATTTATGATAGAATTAGAAATGGGGAATTTGAATTTACGAATGACTGTCATTTGATAGGAGATTTGGCATATCCCTTATCAACCAAGTTAATAGTGGGATTTAAGGATAATGGTCGCTTAACAGGACCACAAAAGCAATTTAATCAAAAACTGTCGCAAGTACGAGTTGTAATTGAAAATGCTTTTGGATTACTGAAAGGACGATTTCGTCGTCTAAAAATGATTGAATCTAGAAGACTTAATTTCTCTTCTAATCGTTTCTGCTTGCATTTTACATAATATATGTATGATCAATAATGATATTTTTGATGAAGTTGTTGTGGATGAAGAAATACTTGATAATATTTCTAATGATGTAGGAGGAGATGCTGCTGCTATAGCCAAAAGAAGTAATATTGTAAATTATTTATACAATCATAATTAATAACACATATTTCATAAATAAATTTTATTATAAAATAAAAATAAATACAAATTCTTTAACAATTAAAAAATACGTAATAAAATTTACAAACTTTAATTCACTCTTTCTTTGCTGCAAAAATAACGACCATTCGGTCTAATGTTGATTGTAATTTATCCATCCTTTCCATCCTTTCCCTATGTCTTCTATCGATCCCAGTTTCCTTTAGCTTTCTCTTTCTGGAAAATGATGAGCAATATTCAACAGTAGAAACTTCAGAATTTTTATTGGATGAAGAATTTCTTGAACTATCAGATTCATTATGCTCATTGTTGTTATTATTATTTTTAACTAATAGACCATTATGGCTACTGCATGTAGCAATTGGGTTAAGTTCAGGTTTTTAAATAAAATGTCATTCATTAGGTCAAAGTAATCCCAATATTTTCGATTTTTTCCTGATGTATTATTGTGCACTTTGATATCTTTATATGTCTTTACTAAGCCCTTCCACTTGGTATCAACTTGTGTGGATGTATATTTGTAATTTGTTATTTCAGACATTTTAGTTGCATTTTTCTGCCAAATAAATTTCTTCACCGATGTTTCGAATTCTTTTTCATATATTTTAACTAAATTTATTAAAGCAATTATTGTTTTGTTGGTCCATAATTTAATATCTTGATTAGCTATAAGCAAGTAAATAGTTAAAGATAGTTCGTGTTTTGTTGACCTTCTGTCATTTACCATTGTGTGAATCATATTCTCCTGGTAATTCTTCTGAAGATGGTATTTTTAAGTTCTTCCGCAGCTCATCAGTTAAGGTAATATAGTGATAGTTGCCATCTGAAATAATTAAAACAATTAAGAACATACAAACAATTTACATTCGAATATTACTTGCCCAAACTTTGTGTTAATAATTGGTTATTTTCAATTACGTAACTGCCATCATCCGCTTTAACTATATGGCTTACAACAGAATCATCCATTTTAAGCGTATACAGGTATACAATATTCTAAAATGTGATATAAATATGACTGATATGACTGACTACATGAAAATAAAGAGCCTAACCTAAAAATTACTTTTGAAATGTTACTATCCCCGCCACTTATCTACAGAGCTCCCTCTGAATAATCCGAGCAAATCGAGGTACCTCCGTTTACTCCGCAGGGCTGCGTTCGAGAACATCATTCTATGTATGATAACCAAAGAAAATAGTGGGGATGGGGTTATGCCAGAATTCCTTCTCATTTAAAGAGTTTTCGAACGGAAAATCAGGATGACAACTTAACTTTGACACAATGGTTTAAAATAAAATATAACTCTGAATATAACATAACCTTACAAAAGGTAACGGATCTTTGACTAACAAAATTAATGTTGATAGTCAGTGTAAATACCAGTATTTACAATTTTACGGTGTTAATGATGAATGACAATAAAAAGAAGTGCATAATAGCTAGTGTAATACATGCCACTCGAATGTTGTTTTCAACAATATTTGATACTGAGAATAGTGAAGATGAGGAAGATTCTGTACAAACAACTGTAGCAAGAGGAATTGTGGAATTGGTCGGATATGAACTACACCCACGAAGAAATGAAATTGTAAGGAATGAGGGATATTATGAAGTAACCATTCCTCGATACACACCATCACAATTCCAATCTCATTTTCGGCTGACAGTGGAAGCTTTTGAGGCATTGTGCAGAAGAATTATCCCTATATTAAAAACCAATGACAACGGTACAGGACGTCCTTTAAAACAGGCAGAAAAACAGCTGTTGGGAGTTATTTGGCTATTAGCCACACCAGATTCTTATAGGTAAACACATGCTCTTATTTTGGAAAAGCCACATATTATAGAACATTAGTTTCAGATCTGTAGGAGAAACATTTAACTTGGGAAAGTCTTCCTTATCAAATGCTTTTATACGAACAGTCAACGCTATAAACAAAATAGCTCCAGAAATAATTAAATGGCCAGCACTGGAGGAAAGGCCCATAATTTCACGAAAATTCTATTCATTTGCGAAAATAGATGGAGTAATTGGTGCAATAGATGGGACCTTTATACCAATAAAAGCTCCAAAGGAAGACCCAGCAGTGTATGTGACACGTAAATGCAACTATGCAATGACCCTTCAGGCCATTGCAGAACCCAAATTAAAATTTACTGATGCTTTTATTGCATACCCTGGATCTGTGAGTGATGCTCGAGTATTTAGAAACTCAGACATTTATAAAAGTGTAACTCGCAATATGCATGGTTTTTTTAACAATAATTTCATACTAGGAGACAAGGCTTACCCTCTGTTACCATGGTGTGTACCACCATACATTGCACGACGTCGGTTAACACCTGTACAAACTTACTTTAATACTGCTCATGCCAGCACTCGCCAGGTAGTGGAACGGACGTTTGCATTATTTTTTGGTAGATTTCGTAGAATGAAATATTTGGATATGAATCGAACTGATCTCATCCCACAGACTGTTATGGCAGCGTGTGTTTTACATAATATATGTCTTGATCATGATGATTTATTATTAGATGACTACATTCAAGAGGGATTAGAGTTTGTGCAAATGCAGAATAATGATGACATAGAGGAGCAGGTTTTTCAGAATGAAAATGGAGCTATTCAACACAGAGATAATCTGGCAGTTGCTTTATATAATAGACGAAATTACCGGCGATGTAATTAGATATTTTATAATAAAGAACTCTTATTACCAAAAACTTAATTATTAATCTCAGACAAAACTCCAAAAATAAAAAAAATATTCTTACAATAATTATTATAACAGGAACTAAAATAATCCGGAACTATTAAAAAAAAAAACATTAAGTAACCAATTCTAAATTACAGTTTGTCAATTAATTTTTGCATTAAAGTTTTATAAGCATCAATTGCGCTCTTGTTCATTTCTTGCCTCTCTTGATGCCTTCTTTCACGATTCTCTTCAGCCTTTTGTTCTTGAGTTGCTACAGTTTCAACCAAACTGGTAATTTGTTTCTGCAGCCGAGTTGGTTTTGCCGCTGCAACCTCCTGATTTTTTTCCTCTTCATTGTTTTCTGTAGCTTTCCGTGATGAAGAGGCTACTGCAATTGGTGTAACGTTTGGCTTATTACCGAACAGTTCATCCATTTCCTTCAAATATGTAAACATAATTGGACTCTGTCCTGTACCTCGTGTGCCCATGTTATCCTTTTTTTTCATGTATCTGCTTTTTAAGTATTTAAATCTGGTTTCGCATTGTGATGCAGAATATGGAAATTTGGGTATATCTTCTTTAATAACTTTCCACACCGCCTCATTCTTCATTTTAGATTTAAATAATTTTTCGTGCTTTTTATATGACTCGAATAGATGTAAAGTATCTTCCCTATCCCACTTATGGTTCTCACAGCTTACAGAGTTGTCAGTATCGTTACTAGAATCTTCTGTAGCTTCAGGTTGTGCATCTGTTCGAGTCTGATTGTTACTGTCAGGGGCTTGAGTTATCTCTTCCTCAGGTTCTAAAATGCCAAAAAATTGGAATAATTCGTGACTTGGCGCCACACAAATCACTTTGTTCTCTATAATAGGTTACATTATCAATATTATGACAATTTGGTTTAGATTAATAAATTACTTACCTTGGGAATCCCATATCATGCAGTTGCCTGCTTCGTCATAAATGGGGGTTCCTTCATGATCTTTAATTAAACTGTGGGCAGTTGCGGTTAATTCTACTTTGTCATAGACTTTGGTCACTTCCATAATTACTACCTCTATTCTCGTCCCTCGAGTATTATTAGTGTAATGTAAATTGTAATCGTTATTATGGTTTGTGGTTATGTTTATGGTAATATTATTTGTTTTAATGCGATGCGCATGTCAGGATAATAATTCTCATAGTTGTTAACCTAGAGGATAAAAAGGCTCTCCGAATAACGTTATCCGAGGTTTTCGAACGCCCTTACAATGTTGCCAAGTTTATCATTTTCCAGTTCTCGAACGGTTTTCGTATGATCTGGATATGTCGGATACAGTTCTCGAACGCAGCCCAGGCAATAAAAAAACTTACAACGAGTTAGCTCCGTATGCTCGCACTGCTATAAAAGAACGCAATAGATGAGACAGAGCTCTCAAATGCAATTGCCGAACGTAGTATTAATCAAATTGAATCATTTTAAAATATGGAGTTTTCTGTTATCTTTAATTGAAAGATGCCTACGGATTTTTTTACGCCGATAAAAGCCTAGTAGCCGTTTTACATTTACGAAGTGGAGAAGAAATTGTTGACAAGAACCTTCTATATTTTTTTTCAAAATTTTTTTAAGGTTGTTGCTAATTACTTAAAATGTAAATATAGGTACATTTTATTTGATAGCAATTTTCAAAACTTTGAAATGCCGGAGGTCAGTTCGCCGGGTTTTTAGTTTTTAATAATAACAATAATCTTATACTAGCCTCATTATTTATAATATATTAACATTAAAGTAATACCTTTACCTTACATACTTAATGTTTTGAAGATTTTACTACAATTGCTATTCCCCCAGCACAATACCCTAGCAGCATTTTTCGAAATTCGCGGATGTTTTAAGTTGGCTAGGAAGACAATCGAGTTGAGTACAGGTAGGCTAATTCATTTTTTATTGCGAAATTACTAGACACACCGTGTACTCAAACAAAAGATTGGTCAAAAAATAGATGTACAAACATTGATTGACAAAATTATATTTCTATATATATAACTATTATAACTAATTTTATAGTGAAATATAGCGAGTACACCTCTATATATTATTCAATTGCGCCCAGTGCAAACATAAAACATTCGCGAAATTCGAAAAATGCTGCTAGGCTATTCAATTTTAGTTTTTGTAGAGTTAAAATTTTGTACATATTTAAAACTGTTTTTATCGTCTTTATTGTGCTAATACTTGACGCTGTTTGGGTGGTGAATTTCACGGTTTTGTTGGAAGCGCCTTATCTAATGTTCGTGACGTACCTATTTACACTTACAGATAATAATAATAATAATAGACTATATATTTGTAAGACCTCTGTTACATAAAATTGTCAATATTCTCAAACTTGTAATGCATTACAATTGTCAGATCATGATAAGTATAAATAAATAGTGTAGTGTATACTAATACTAACAACACTCTTAACAAATAACAAAGAAGACAGAAAAAAAAACACAAAATAATAAAATCAAATAAGTATATCGATAGTGTTTAATAACACACTAAAATACAATAAACCAAAACAAAAACGCAAGAGAATGTTCACAGGTTACGGCTTGGTTATGTTATAAAATATAACATATATCGCATATATTTATATTTCCTTGTTAAATTTGCTTACCTAGGAACCAATACAATCTGTTAAAAATAGTAGCGTTTCGGCGCGATATTTGAATTGAAAAGTTATAATATGAACTAAATAAAAAGACTGAAAATTCAGACTATTGGTGCGTTTTCGGGTTCCAAATAAACAACTCGTGCAATTTATTTATTTAAAACAGTCTGTATATTCACACACGTAAAATTAATTACAATATAAAAATATAAAACTAATCAAAATATAAAAATGTAAAATAAATGTAACGCACTTAAAATTATTACAAATAGATTAACACATGTATTTATTTCACTACTGTTATTTATGTAACACTGTACCGTATTTATATCACTTCTATTTACATTCCGTAATATTTATGTAACAACTACACTCACTTATTTATGCTTACTTTTCGACTACCACTTAAGGAACTATTTATTTATGTTTATTTATTTATCTGCCTGTTCCGCACGAGACTATTCAATGAATCTCTTATTCCGGAATAAGAAAGTCCTTAGTAGTCGTCGCGCGGAACAGACCAAAGTAAAAATAAATATTAGAAATAAATAAATGGTTCCTTGAGTGGTATACCCTGTCTCAGAATAAGAAGGAGTGATTCAAATATCCCGCCAAAACATGGAACACATAGCTTAAAATTTAGTAGACAATTTGATATGACATCATGACAATTGAGGTTAGAAGAACTGTATTAATTCTAACCAAGGATTTAGCTGTTTTGTGTTTCATTTACTACTTTCGTTAAAATAGATGGATGTGCCGCTTTTCATTCTACCAGTCGAAGCAGCAATACGAGTGCACGGCAATTGGAAACAGGAGAGTAAAGTTATAAACACAAATAGGTGCATATATCTATAATTTGATGAATACAAATCTCTTAACATTCAAATCTGTTCATTCTAGTTTTACAAAAAAAAATTAGAAGAATCTATGGATAAAGATATAGGCTCAATTTACAAATGAAAGCATATAGGCTTTGTTCTGAGCGTTTTGAGGAGGATTGTCGTTATAAATATATAATTACTGCACATTTTAGTGTATGTGCTACATCAACATGAAAATTGCGAATCAAGTCTATTTATTATTAAATATTTGTATCAGAGAGCAAGAATGAATCAAACCTTTTATCTCTTATCAAAATGTCCTTAAGAACTTGCAGAAAAAGTTTTACTTATTAGTTTCTATTTTAAATATCAATAAAGAACTTGTATAGATAAATCATTCGTTTTACTGCTATACAAACCTTGAGGAGGTAAATTCAAGCAACTAGTCTTGGAAATGTGAATCTTACATACAACAGCAATAAATAGAAAAATTTACATCGGCTAAAATTGTTTACACGAACTGCAAAGATAATTACATATACCTACACATTACTAATTATTATTCCCTATTAAAATTTATTTATTATGAAAATATATAAAGTATAACAAATATTTATTTCTATTAAATATTGGAAATTAACAATATAATTTAGTGTTCACATCGTGTTAAAAAGATTAAAAATTTACATGCTCGGTACAATTTTTCCAAATACTTATTGTAACATTTGTAATTGCTTCTGTCAAAAGTTCTCATATAAGTGATATTCTGAAAGGGGATTTTTTTGAAGCAACTTCATCTTATGTATCAATTCAGATCCTATATGAAGTATTCTTAATTGCCTATCTTTATCGGTATGGCTATTTAATCCTACAGGTTTTCATCAAAGCTTGTCGTGCACTCATTATACTTGCAGCAATCCAATCTTTTTCCCATATTCTCCACCATATATTTTCACCTTTTTCTATTAGTACAGGTTTCTTTACGTTTGACATATCTGAAATATAACATGTACCTATATGAACATGTGGTAATATAATTAGTATTTAATTAACACTTACTTGAAATTAATGAGTCAATTCTAGAATATGTGTGAGTTGTCCAGTTCACTTATGGTATGAACTCATCTATAGTTATTTTTGCAATGATATTAATTGTTGAATGTTTGATTTTTGCACTGACGTACAGTATTTTTGACAGATTAATCAAATTCAAAGTTTCAAATGCATGATCAAGTATAATAAACCAAAGTAAAAATGTATGAGACTAGGTTATGGCTTGGCTATAAACATAAAATGACGTTTTGTCAAACCGCTGTCAAACTTATTTTCCCATGTTAAACTTGCCTACGCAAGAACCAATGAAATACTTTAAAAATATACGCCATTTCGGCGCGATATTTGAATCACTCCTTCTTATTCTGAGACAAGGTATAGTCGAAGAGTAAACATAAATATAAGTAGTACAAAATAAATATAGTGGTGCGGTGTTATATAAATAGAAGTGATATAAATACACGGACATAAATATTAGTAATAGAAATAAATACCTGTGTTAATTTAAATCGTAGTAGTTTAAGTGTGATACATTAGTTTTACATTTTTTATATTGTAATTAATTTTACGTGTGTAAATATACAGACTGTTTTAAATAAATAAATTGCACGAGTTGTTTATTGCGAACCCGAAAACGCAACACTATATAAATCAAATGAACGGGCAAATTGACATTTAGGATTTGCAAATACTAACTTTACCCGTATTTTTAGCGTGTAAAACATATTTAATAGAATGTTGAACTAATGGGTACATGAAGACAATATGACTATATATTTCTGTTTTGCTTATTATTATTCTATATGATCAACAAAGGTATGATATACCGCACAGATGCAGTAGCCTGTAATAATTACAAATGTATCAAGTAAAAGAAAATGTTTTATTTGGCACCTCGCAAACACAAAGTTGTTTATTTATTATATAATTTTGTATGAAATAAGAAAGTCGAATGGATGAGTATCACTTACATTCAGCGTTAAAGAATTTGTTAAAAAATAACTAAATCTATAAATAAAATAAATGTAGCTGATTGTAAATGTATAAAAAGTAATTTAATTTAAATTATGTATTTAATAATGCAATCAACATTTTATGGAGGATATGTCAAACTATATTATATATATATGTATTAAGTTTTTCAATTTACAAATAAATTCAAATGAATGCTTAAAGTTCGCGCGTCTTTCTCCCTAATTCTGCATGAAAGCTGACAAGTGCCGATTTGATTCATACGGCATAAAATGAAATTGCAAAGAAAGCCGCACCGACCATATTTACAAATCGTATGTAGAGGTAGAAATTTAAGAAGCAGGTAAAATGACCTTGAAATGGTTTGAGGTAATTGCTATTTAATTTTAGAATGCATACCGTGGCGACATCCTATTATTACTAGTAGTACTTAAGAAAAGCGAAAACCTTAGATACAAACCGAAATGGATTTGCCACAATTGAAACGCAGCCTTAAGATACAAGTTTCATAAGACACGATTTTTGCGCACGCGTTCAAGTTTAGAAAACGAGCCGCTAGGCGAGTTTTCTAAAGAACAAGTGCGCAAAAATGTCTTATGAAACGTGTATTTTATACTATTTTTTCTATTTCGGTTATTGAAAGTTCAAAAAAGATTAAAATGAGAGACATGTTTTGTTCGAACATTTTAGAAATATTGTTTTTTTGAAGTTGGTTACTCTGATTTTTAAGTAAAACAATTTAATTATTTGAATATCGGCGGACTTGTCATTTTGTTTAAAATTTAGTCTGATTTATGCAATAAATTATTTCAAATTATCAACAAAATGGAAGAAATAAATAACTGCACGCCTCCAGAGATTCAAATCTTTTGCCAACAAAGTCTCGACATATTTATGAAAAGCAATACCACCTCTTTTTAAGTTGGTGTAAAGAAAATAATATTGTGAATATTACGGAAAATGTAGTAATTGCTTATTTTGACAAAGAAAGAAAGATAAAAAGGCATCATCCCATTTATATTGTTAATTAGCGTAAATAAAATGTTCGTAACTGTGTTTTTTATTCTCTGTACAACTTCTTACACGTTTGTTAGATTAAACACTTATATTTTGACATTTAAATATGATTTGGTTCCATTTTTTGTTGTTACCAACTTCAAAAAAATAAAATTAGCGTGCGATAAAGTAATACTTTATGCAACCAAAACGGGTGCCGTAAAGTGTACTTTATAGCACCGGAATAGAAAAATACATATATCAAGTTAGTTTTGTTCCCCTATTATATAAAATATATATGTTTAATGTGACACCTTTGATAATACTTACTGCAGTTTGAAAGAAACAAAAATTTAAAACTAATGGGTGCTCACACCCACAAAAACGTAATGTTGTCAACAGTTATGATTATTCAAAACTTTATGCAATGCATTTAACTTTAAGCTACACTTAATTATTTAAGGACCCTTAGTTAAGCTAGGTACCCGTAAAATTAGGACGGCGCAAACGGCCCTTAGTAGCGGAAGTTATATATCTTGAAATATTAATTAGTTTAATTTGAACATTTGTGACATTAACTCGTCGTTTTTATTTCGTACTTTGGACGTGTCGATTGTCAAAACGATTCAAATACATCTAACATTTATACTTTTATTGAATTACTGTATAAATATAATCACTTATTTCTGCATGCATTTGTACAAACCTTAGTACACAGCTAATAGAACGTTTGGTAGTGAATCAGAAGCCACTTCCATTTGAAAGCTATCACATTTAATTAAATCACCTTTAACAATTAGTAAGTATATGTTTAAAATGAAGTGAGGTAATTGTAAGCTAAAATTCGTGAAAACAAAAACAGACAAAATATATACTTATACTGTGAAATAAATATTATAGTTCCAATTGGATGCTGTTGCTATCCAATAACGTTTGTAGGTACTTAGTATTTCCTGTGAGGTGGATAAGCCTTAGTGGAAGTTCTCGTTGCAGCCTCAATCAACAGACCTCATTTCCATTCTATTTTGCAATACAAATACTAGACACTCGCAACTTGTTTAAGATCCTTAAAACAGGATATTTAAAATAAAAAAGGAAATCGAACATAAGTTTTATAGACCTTCTTTCTTGTAATCAACTTTTTTAGAACACAATAACAGCCTATTACGAACCTTCCTTGCGACACACTGCATACGGAGAAATTATTTGATTTCTAAAGAATGAGGTATGGCCACCACACGACTTTCTTATACTCGTACATATAAGAAAGTCGTGTAGTGGTTTCAAATTATACAAAAGTTATTCTAAATTACGTTTTAAATACGTTCTTTTATCTTCTTAAAAAAATAAAAATGTCGTGTTGTGACGTGTTCTGTGGCAATCTTATCTCACTATAATTTTGCCACGGGAGCCCCGCAATCTTAAAACGAATAGCCAATAACAATAGATATGAAATATTAGGCCCCTTGTCAATGTTGAACCATAACAGCACTACTGAAGTAATCAAAGCGGCGGAAAAATTCACTTTGAAAGCGAATTCTGATTCAATAATATAATACACCAAACTAATGAAAGATATTTTAGAAGGTATATGGACTGTTATACTTTGGTGTCTATCTGCTAAGGGTCTCTATCAGTACCGAAAATGTACACGCGAAAGCACCAATTCTTTACCCGTAAATAACATCTTCAATTTTTAATTCTACAGGGAGATCCATATTTCTATAGGATAACAAAGTTGTTTTTTGGGTCGGACTAAATTAATTATTTCCTAATTTTGTTCCTAATACTTTTTATGGTTGCATAATTGAAAAATTGTAAACACGTTTTTCTCCAAGACTTTACATTTGATATTCTTCAGACTTACACCAAAATGACGAGCATGCTGCGAGCAGGGGCGGACCAGATTTATTATTTTAATAAATGTTTTAATAAAAGTATAATTATCTGTTTAAAAAAAAATAATATGCAACCAACATAACTTTTGCATCGAAAAAGTTTTCTTCGAGACGTGATTTATGATACGTGATAATTTCTCTTGCCCCCCTGGAGAGAGGTCGGACTCGTTAATCCATCAACCAGGTACCGACACGCCAATTTGTCTGTCGATTTTACCTACAAATAGTTATCTACTTAGGCAACGTATTATTAAATTTAAATAAATGATATTTAATGAACCCCAATTAATCTGAGGTTATTTGTTGCTTCTAATTTGTTTTTATTATTTTCAACTTGTATATTTAAAAAGGGTACAATTTAATAGATTATTATTAAGTACTTTATAAATATTTGTTATTATAAATTTATTTAATGTAAAAAAACTGCATTCCGGGCCTAGTATGTACGTGATTAATTTACTAGTTGTACAGTCAAACAAAAATTATTTTATTATTAGATGGTAATTGTTCACTGATGAAAGAAAAATAGCATATTATTCGGAATATGAAACGTAACTGTTGTAATTTCACAAATTGTTCTTGGAATTTCTCCCTAATTGGTCGGACCAAAATAACCTGCTCTCTGGGTTTTCCGCTAAGTTAAAGGATTATTCATGATTAGACGTAACAGTTGTTCATTAGAGTTAGAGGTACAATAGAAATGTGCTTTATTTGTTATTATTTCAACTTAGTTTGTGTGCGTCCATAGTGATTATAAGTTTAGTTGAAGTAACGTTCTAAAAATGGGTATCCATGGCAAGAATAAGATTTCTGGTATTAATCGCCGGAAAAGCATAAAAAGAAGAATGAAAGCATTGCGTAATAAGAGGTAAATATAATGGTTTTATTTTATCTATCTGAAAATTTTTGTTTGAAAAGTAAGCGTACTAAAAAAAGCAGTTTACGAAAAAAGAAAATTATTTACCAAGCTGATGCCGATTACGGCACACCTACTGTTGAGGATTTAAGTGTTGATGAAATTCAAAGCATTAAAAAAGAGTTTTTGATTAATATTGAAAATGCCAATTGTGAAACAATTGAAGAAAATACTCGGGGACAATCTTTAAATCCAAAATGGCTGCAAGAACGTATGTATCGATTAACTTCCAGCAATTTTGGAAAAATTTGCAAGCTTCGACCAACCACTTCGACTGCATCGACCGTGAAACAATTAATTTATAATACAAATATTAAACGTAGCGCACCATTACAACATGGCGTTGTCCATGAAGCAACAGCTCGAGGAATTTTTGACAATATGTACAATTTACACGTGAAAGAATGTGGCATGTTTATTCATCCACAATATAAATTTTTGGCTGCCTCTCCAGATGGTCTTATCGATCAAGATGCTATTTTGGAAATAAAATGCCCATACGCTGCCCGAAATATGGATGTAGAAAATGCAGTAAAAAACAACATAATTGACTACTGTTACATTGAAAATAATAAAGTTACGTTAAAAGAAAATCATAGTTATATGTACCAAATTCAAGGTCTCTTGGAAATAACAAATGTTGCTATTTTTTTATTTATACTTCTAAGATCTGCCATTGCGAAGTTATTGTAAGAAATAAACAATTTTGGGAAGATCAAATGGTCAGTAAATTGGAAAAGTTTTATTTTTCTGCATATTTATATGAATTATTAGATTCAAGATACAATCGAAACATGGCTTTAAGAGACATTAAATGTAGAGATTTATAATTGATAGTCGTGAATATGCAATTTTATTTTATCGTCAATGATGATTTGTATCCCTATAAATGCAGAATAATGTACCTCACCTCTTCTTTGTTTCTTTTATTTGTACCTAATAAAAAGCATATTTTTACTATTATAATTGTAAGAATAGTGTGTATTTTAGATTTTTTTTTATAATATATTTTATTGAAATTGTTTGCATCTAATAATAATTATTCTATTGTGTCTTTCTTTAATTTTGATGTAATTTTTTATTATGTATTTTATTAAAACTTTATTGAATAAAAAAATACAAGTTGATATTTATTGTAGCTTTTTTCTCGCTCTTCCTGCCGAAACTTTTTCTAAGTACATTTTAGCATTCTCTAATATATTAAACACAGGCTTCAGGGGAACCCTCTATAAAGTGGCTAGTAAAATAACCGTAGATTCATGGGTCAAGGAAAATCCCAGCGTGTGGTACACTAATCTCTTGATTGACAGCTGTTAATTTTACCCGAGTGCATTTTGTATGGTTGGTTGTATAGTTAGAAAAATATATTTTTATTTTACTGATGGGCACCCTTAAAACGTGAATTATTAATGTTTATAAATCCGAAATATATCAGTAACCTTCTTTTCTTCCTATTATGCCTCTGCTTGTTCATCATTTAATGTTTGGCTAATTTTTTATATTACAATTAGTCATAAAGACGATTTTAAGTAACCTACAATAAGTATATTCATATATGTATAACACTTAGCCATTGTAATATTCAAGACAAAAATACATTCAATTAAAATTTAAATGTTGGATTAATATAAGTTATCGAGGCAAATGTAATATCTACCATAGCAAACAAATTTAAAGAATTGCTGGTCCACAGTAAATAAAGAATTCTTCTAATTTAGTCACCTAAATTTCATTATAGTCACTTCAATATGCAATCAGCGATTCGTTTGACAATTAATTTTTGTAAATAGCGTTTTATGGATGCTGCCTCATTTTTACATTTACCTCACTTCCCATTAATAAAAAAAAAACACTTAAATCCGTATTTGCTTCTTAACAGCATTTTTCGAATTTGGCGAGTGTATTAAGTTTGCACTGGACGCAATAAAATAACATATAGGGGTGTACTCGCTGATAATTTCACTGCAAAATTAGTGAATAGTGAATAAATGTTTCCAAGTTTATTTTTTGCACTGACCTGTATAATATAAATGGATGAGCAATGCGATAGGATGCGCCTGAGATTTTTATGCCAAATTGAATATTTAACCCGGGGCTTACGAGTACGCAGTCGCTAGTCTTTTGACATTCGAATGTGAAATCACTAAAGTTCCGAACGCCGATTTCAATAGACTGGCTTTTTGTTTATATTTTTGGAGTATTTTTATTAAGGAAAATGCGGAAGACATTGAAGAGGATCATAATTATACAATTCCCTACATACCATCACTGACATTGTTATCACAAAATGTAGTTATTTCTTTTTTTGTTGTCAAACAATTGAAGCTCATTGTTAAGTATGCTAAATGTGTGTCCGTACTACAAAAATCTCACAAACATCTATTCTGTCGATAATGCTAGTTTTCATCTTTTGAACAGAAAGAATCATGGTGATTTAATACGTCCTTCACAAGATGTCGCCAAAATATGTAAAATATTGAAGTCCAAGTACGCCATATGCTTGTATAAAACAACAATAAACTTCCTGCAGAGGCAGTGTTTTTTGAGCTATTTATACGTTCAATTTCTATTACCTTGTTAGTATAACATAAGTAATTTGTATCCTTAAATACACATATGTTTAATTCATCCATTTTACATGAAAGTTACGTTTCTCTTTTAATTAAGCACGTTGTGCGATGTTATATACAAAAATCCCCTGTTATAGCATTGCAAAGAAGCAAACGGAAGTAGAACGTGGGGAACTTGTAAGAAAAAATCTCTCCAAATTAATACTTTTTTATAACCAATAAATTTCCCTTAATAAATATTTAATTATCTTTAGATGCAGATTTTAATTTTAAAGTTCATGTTCTGTTACATACTTTCCAAAGATTTTAGGCATTTCAAACTAGCACCTTTACTGTATGTTACTGCGCCCATGTGCGTGAGCCCCGTGCGCAGTTCATATTAGGATTACAATCTCTAACATGCTATTGCTCATCCATTTATATTATACAGGTCTGTGATTTTTTGACCAATCTTCTACTTGGGTACACGGTTTGTTTTATCTATAAGTAATTTCGCAATAGAATGTGAATTAGCCTACATGTTTTCTTCGTAGCCAACTTAAAACACCCGCGAAATTCAAAAAATGCTGCTTGGCTTATTATAGTACAAAAAACATATTTTTCTTGCAAAACATTAAATCATATTATTAATATTTTTTCTAACATTTGCCCATTTTAGATTGATTAACTGCATCATAGCGTCAATAAACAGGACCTCTATTTGGATTATGTATTATAAATTCATCAATTATAAAGGAAAATTCATATAAAAATAGTTTCAGTTGATGTATAATAGAATATGGAAAAAATAATTAAAGTTTAGCAAAAAGAATATTTTCTTCTTTCGTCAACTGGCCCATTACAGCATTCGAAAAATCTTCACTTTGTAATAAAAATTGATTAAGAGATGCCTGCAAACGTTTAACAGAAATTATATAAGGAAGTGTGATGCCACAAAACTACTTACAATATGTTCAAGCCCATCCTGAACTGAATGGTCACGTGAATAGATTAAGCTAGCTTTAGTAGCTTGCACAGCAACTGGACTCTTGGATGCAATATTTTCAGCAACCTTTAGAACTTCGGCAATCATACTACAAATTATCCAAATATAATAACTTGATGTATTAATATGAAAATGTAGTAGGCTGATGTAAAATATATTTATTTTTAAAATAATTTAGTGAATTACTTATCAAAAACAATTTATATTCTCTTTAATTGCAGATTTTCAAACTTTACCTGTCTTTGTCATTAAATACTTTTGATACTAGGCCTGAACTTAAGGCTTCATCAGCAAGGAATCTTCTGCCTGTAAAGCAAAGCTCTCGAACCAAAGATTGAGATCCAATAATTTTGGGTAATCTTTGCAGGGTCCCTACATCAGCAGCCATACCAATAACAGTCTGGAAAATTATATTAAATTGACAAAAAGTTCTGTAGTGAGGCCTAAATGCACAAACCTCTTTAACTTCAAAGAATGCATCTTTTGTGCAATATCTGATATCTGTTGCTGTGATTGCATCAATTCCAGCACCAATACAAGCAGAATGTATTGCACTTAAAACAGGTTTAGAACACTTTTCCATAGAACTGATAGCTTCTTGATATTTAATTATAGCTGGATAAAGTAGTTTTGCTTTTCTTGCCAAGTCATCTATTTCAGCAAGTTTTGGTGCTAAGTCAATCATGCTATTTAAATCAATACCTAAGAGCATAAAATTATACGTATGATTTTGTATTTTTATGCGAAACATCTAATATTAACCTGCACTGAATCCTTTTCCAGCTCCAGATAATATTACAACCCTACATTCTGCATTGCTGTTTAAGTGTTTAAAACAGTTGTTAACGTCTTCCCACATCTGTACACTTATTGCATTCATTTTTTTTGGTCTATTTAATTCAACATGGTAAACGAATGGCTTCGGCACAGTGACTTGCAATGTTTCAAAGGAAGGTGTTGATGACATCCTTGCTACAGAATTATCTATAAAACAGAGAGCCAAGAATTTAGTTTTTTTAAACAAAATTAGTAAAAAATATTTACTTAATAAATTCTTAACAACAGCTGAAGTCACTGTATTTCGAAAAGTTGTAGAAAACATTCTGTTTGGCACTGATATAAAATTAATAAGTAGTAGTGTTATCTATGTATGTATACACAAAAATTAGCTGTTGGAATCAAAGGTAAGTTGGGCTTGATCAAATGAGGTTTAAATACTTTTAATCCTTGTTGATCTTTGTACTTTTGACTTTAACCTATAATTTGGATATGGGCTGGTATATACAAACCACGTACCACATTTCTTACTATAACATATGAGGTGCGCTCATAAAGAACAATTAAGAATTAAGACGAAATGAGGCAGACCTAAAACTACACTCTACAGCTGTGCTACAGCATAAGTGGTTTCCTTGATTTGTTGTCAATATTCTTCAGTATCACTGGAATATGATTGAATAATAATGTCAGTATTTCGCAAAAGATGCTATTCTGTATCAAAATACGATTAAAATTCTGGGTTAACTGCCTAATCATTGATTTTTGTCTCATCATTGATTATCTCTAATAAATTAGTATATTTTGCTCTAATAATATTGGCGCCATCATCTACATTTGAATTTCTTCTTTGTTCTTTTTGCCCTTGTTTTATTTTTTTAAAGATTATATTCTATATAATTAGAAAATTCATTTTAGTAAATAAACTACAGCACGCAGTGACGAGAATTGATTTTTCTTTCCTCGAGTCCGAGCCTGTCGTAGTTAATATGGTAACATTTCAAAATACGAAGAAGGCGCCGTAAATTCTCGGCCTGATATACAAAAAAGAAACTTGGAAAAATATAAGAATTTTTATTTTTAAATGTAATCTCCCCTAACTTCTATACATTTATTACAACGATTAATTAATAATTCGATGCCCTTGTAAAAATAATCTGAAGTTTTTCCGTCAAAATATTCTATAACAGCTGCTTGCAACTCACTGTCGTCCTTAAAACTACGTCCCCTAAGGTTTTTTTTTTTTTCTGAACAAGACTGACCGCCACTCTCGGATATGTAACGCTCGTTCGGGTAATGTCGGCTCGAGTCGACTAAGGGAACAAGATAAATATATCATATAGAGGTATTTAATTTCAATTAAATTTAAATTTAAATGAATAAATAAATTCATGTCCCAGAGCAGATGTGAACCGGAGCCGGCTGGGTGAGAGGCCGGCACTTAACCATTAGACCAAGCGCGAGAATCGTAAGCGAGTATTCATATCGTCTATTTATATATATATATACATACGTCCAACCGACCGTTACATGGGACAGCATGACGCATCAGTCGTATAATACGTTACTGAATATTATACGCGTGTATTTCGTATTATTAACCTCGCCTTGATGAAGTTTACACTTCTGCTGTGTGGTTCTAAGCACACCCATTTTCTTGTTTTTTAATTATAAAACAAAAAAATCACAAGAAGCCATATCCGGAGTATACGGTGGATGTTCCAATACTTGAAGGCTGCATTCGCGGATGGCAGCTTGTGAAAACGCGGCAGTATGGACGGGAGCATTGTCGTGCAATAATCGCACACATTTTGTCAATTTTCCACGACGTTTTGCACGAATAATGTCCCTTAATTTATGCAATAAAGACGCATAATATGTGCCGTTCACACTTGTATTGCGCTCTTTAAAGTCAGTTAGCAAAATGCCCTCACAATTCCAGAATATTGTGCCCATAACCTTTTTAGTTGATTGAACGACTTTCGCCTTTCTGGGACGAGGTTTATCAGGTCGCCGCCATTCCATAGACCCCCTTTTCGATAGAAGATCGTAAAACAGAACCATTGTTTCACCCCCTGTGACAATAGACTCCCAAATCGGTTTTGGGTCGTCTCCACATATGTTTAAAAACGTCTGCGCACATTCGACTCGACGTTCATGTTGGAGAGCAAAAAAGAAGTCGCGGTACCCATCTAGCACTAATTTTATTCATACCCAAATGGTCATGGAGAATTCGGCGAACACTTGTTTCGGAAATGTTTGTTCTCACTGCAAATGCCTTCACTTTCAAACGGCGATCTTCTAGCACTAAATGTTCAATAATTGAAATTTGTTGAGGCGTTATCACTTCAATTGGTCAACCCGACCGATCAGCATCTTCCAAGGATTTTTGTCCCAAACGGAAACATTTTGCCCACTTTTTTACAGTTGAATACGAATGAGATGAATCACCGTAAACGCCGTTTAAACGTTGTTTAATGTGATAAGGTGTATGCCCTTCTTTTTTTAAGAATCTAATGACCGCGCGATACGTCAGACATTTTCGTGCGCTAGTCACGTTGGTTGGCTGGTAACTAAAAACTACTAGGCTTCGAACCATAGTATTTAGTCTACACCTCGCGTATGTGCATGCATGACGTGGCGGAGTTTCAACACGTTTGAACCTGTATAAGCCTGTCAGGCCGAGAATTTTTGGCGCCTACCTCGTAATATACTTCTATTTTACGAAAAATGAACATGGTAATGCAGCGAGGTTGTCGACCTTTTCCACATAAAAGCATTCTATTCACAAAAAAAAAAAACGTCGCCAGAGAAAATCTTTTCAATTGTGGTATTTACGACTTTTATAACTACAGTTTAGCCCTAAAAATTTAGACATTTTTGATGAGTTACAAATAAATTTCCTTTTTGATTTCTGGCGACATTTATAAGTATTCTTCAGATTCGCATAGCCTGGTACCTATTTAGCGGTAAGCAGCGTTGGGATTTTAGTGTTGGTAGATTGTACTAAAACTTGGTTTCTGAATGGAATAGAAATGTAATAGATCATATGGGCGGGAAATTTAAAAATATGTATGTATAGGTATAGAAGAACGCAATTATTTATTTTAGAAAATCTAATAAAAATTTAACATAAATGATACATGAGAATATTCTCAGAACAAAACATAATAATTTCTTAAAAACAAAATAAATGTGCTTTTGTTTACATTTTAGTCGCGGTGGCCTCTGTGCAGTGTTCATCGACCGCGAATCACGAGTTTATAGCATTTCGGGGAATCATTGGTGTAGTTCTTTTAATTCGTAAATTATGTCTACACCGTCATAATAATCTGTATGATCGGTATCTTAAATTACAACTTTTGCCGCCACCAACGGCATGAACACCAACATAAAAGATAATCGATCAAGACAATTCCCACTTGGCAAAATCACTATATGCTCACTTGTTCTACATTAGCAAATACGTATTTTCATCCTTCTCTAAAATTGTGATTTTGCCAAGTGGGTTGTCACCATATCGCCAGTAATTATCACACGCG
This sequence comes from Amphimallon solstitiale, assembly GCA_963170755.1. Classification (NCBI taxonomy): domain Eukaryota; kingdom Metazoa; phylum Arthropoda; class Insecta; order Coleoptera; family Scarabaeidae; genus Amphimallon; species Amphimallon solstitiale. The sequence continues at coordinate 29,874,128 of OY720675.1, read as the reverse complement.
CAGGTATTATCCCAAGCAGCAAAATCACAATTTTAGAGAAGGATGAAAATATAAATTTGCTAATGCAGAACAAGTGTGCATATAGTGATTTTACTACTACGGATACTGTTCCGAAATTACAGGTTACAAGATTTGAATTAAAGTAAAAAAAAAACCCACGAAAACGTAATAGATTTATGTGCTTTCGTAACGACGCGACGTAATAAAACACAAGGAAATGTAATAGATTAATAGATTTATTACAATTGTAATAGCAATCCCAACACTGGCGGTAAGCCTGTATATTCATATGACCTTAACAAGTAACAAAATCGCATAAAATTAGGAATAGTTCAAAAAGAAAAGCCTGCATCTAAGGTCTTAAGTTGCATTATTAATCACATCTAATGGTATTAAATATTGGTGCACTTTCCATTGCCATATCTGAGACGATTTAACTTGCACCGAATTTCTGTAGAATGAATAAAGCCAGACATATTTACTGAAAAATCATATGTCAGCTGTTTATCAAAAACAATACATTCTAAATAATTGTGTGTCCTTTAATCAAAGAATTTTTTGAAACAAGGTCTACTCGATCAATCTTAAAATTAATTGAGATCTTGTTTCCAAATTGGTTCAATGATCTAATACTATTATACTACTAGATGCAGTGTACGCTGTCTTGCTGATTAGGAAGTGACCCACACCATAGGAGAAAGAAGGAAAATATATGAGCGTCGAAAGTTTGACAAGGATGAACAAAATTGACCGTTTTATGTGGGCAAAATTCAAATATATTGCTATAGCTTATAATGTTTAAAAGTATTATTTTGTTAAAAATATGCTATATTATGAGGAAAGTAAAGGTATTGCAACTTTAATAATCAAAAAGATAAATAATTAAATATATATTATTAATATGGTATTAAATATATTCTGTTTAATAACATTTTAAAGGTATCTATGCTAGTTGCCATTCTTCATTAAGGAAAGAAAATTAAATAAATGACTTTTAATGACTATGAGATAACTATATGATTTTGTTCTTCTAATAATACCTACTTTAGCATGTGTGATGATCATTCAGTTTTTATTTAAAACAGTAGTATTAGAAAAATTTTTTAAAAATCACTATACAGATATCAGTTCGAAATTTTGAATTGACCACTAGAATTTTTCAAAATATTACGTTCTGAAAAAATAAATATAGAAACTGACAGCTTTTCTTAGGTGTTCCTTACAACTTCTGATATATTCAAAATAAAAGACAATTAATGCTTAATTTTTTATTAAAATATATGTACATATAATTAATATGGATTAACAAATACGTAAATGGTAAATATGTGATCGAAGTAAAATGGAGAAAGAAATATTAAAAATACATAAAGCTAGAATAACAACTTGTATTATTTCGTGAGGTGTTTTTTCTGTGACTAATTCAAATACTTCAACATTAGTTACATTTGGGGATTCTGAGCTATAAGGTAAATAGAACATTAAAAATATCTAGGTAGAATAATAACTACAAATAGAAATCTTACTTTAACAGTTCTTTGCTTGGTGCATCAGTAATTTTTAATCGTTGAGATCTGCTATTACGGGGAATTTTTCTCAAGTGAGCAGGAAAATTGAAAATACTTTGAATTGCATTTTGGGGCAAATATTTTCTTCCATAACTTATAACAAAATCTTCAGGAACAAAATGCTCTGAACACAATCTTGAATATTTTGATGGCTTAAAATCCTTTCGTTTAGTACAAATTATCCACTGCTTGCATAGTACTCGATTAGATTGAAAACTAAAATTTTTTATATCAAATTTACAAATCATGTATTTTATTAAGAATAGTTAACCTGTGAAATCATAAGTTCATTCCCTTTTCTGCCCTATTAGTACAACCATACGCTGCACATGACATTACCATTGTGTCTTAAATATGTGACTCCAAGCACTGCGAAGCTGGTATATATAATATTCAACAATTTAAAATATTTATTTCTAATTTTGTTACTGATAATAGCACTTTTAACCAAATATATATGACACTAAATCCATGAGAACAACACTGTTAACAACTGTTAAATTATAAGCTGAAGTTAACAATTGCCAATATTCTTGATGATTCTCAATTTATATACTGAGGTAGTACTAGGTATCAACCATCAATATTTATATTTGGTTATGATATGAAATGTATTTTGATGTTAAAAGTTTGAGAAACTTATAAATAGAAATAGTATTATGAAGAATGGTGTTTATTATCCTAGTATTAATATTTACAATTGTTGAATTGATATTGTAGTAAAGTCCTTTGGTTAAGGTCCATAGTTCAGCAAATGATACCAAAACCTGTAAAAGAGAGATTTTGATATTAATTGAGTGTTTGTTATGTAATATAAAATTGTAAAAACTTGTTCAATTGTCTTAAATGATGAGAATTGATTTTAAAAGGGAAACTTTGTTTAAAGGTAACGTCAAAATAGATAAAAAACTCCCGCCATAATTTAATTAGAGGAAAAGTCAATGGTTGACAGATTTTGACATTTACAGAATTTTTGATATAGTAGGTTTTAAAATTGTTTTGAATACTTAAATACATTTATAAATTCATGGTTAAAATTGTTAAAATATGAGTATTGAAATATAGAAAGGCATACAAGAGAATATTAAAATAATAGAATGTATTTTGAATATAAATAAGAGGTGTTTAATAGAGATTGGCCAATTCAAATATATAAATTATCACTAAGGTAATCAGAGTAAATAAAAAAAAAACTTCTTAAAAAATTATGAGAAGAGATGTATGATAATTTCGGTGAGAATAGATTTTAGCCGAAATTAAGTGAATTGAAGCAAAAGAAATACATATTATGTGTATTAAATTATAAATTTAATATATTGGTACATAATTTATGACCAAAACGAAGCATTAGTTAAATATCGTATTAACATAGGCAGTATCAAGTGAATAAAGAAGAGAAGGAGATTCTAGTGATTAAAAGCATAAAATCTAAATTAAATTTACTTACCACAAAAGGATTAAATGTATCGAAGAATTCTTGAAGCGAAGTAGTTCCATTACAAGTTTAACCATAGAGGGGATTTATTTATCGAAGGATTCCTGGGACGAAATCATAGTATAATAGGCTCATCTGACGTGCATTTTCTGTAAGATATCCGTACCGAAGTGGATCCCTAGCAAGTTTATCTATCAAGGCGGTGAAGAACTTCCTGGACGGAATTACATTTAAATTGTAACACTATTCAAATACAGCCGGAGGGAAAATCCGAACGAGATAGGACTATTCTTCATAATTCCAGCACAAGAAATCATCTTTACGAGACACAAACAGCTGTTCCATTGAAGAGGTAAAACATCACCGAGGATTCCAGTTCAACCGAGACTAAAAAGAGAAAAGAGATCAGTTAGAAATTCCTTGTCAAGAAGTTACACATATGTAAAATAAGGTTGTATCATTTAATTGTTACTATTTATATGAAAATCTCTTTTATTCAATGAATTGGCACATAATAGATTAAAAATTAAATGACTAAATGTATCAGAAATTAAATACTGAATCATAAATAACAGCTACATAGTACTATTTGTATTAGAAATCAATGGTATACATTTCAAAAGTTTTAGTACATGCGTTAAATAAACCTACCTTTAAAAATATAATAGGGTTATATCTTCAATTCTTATCATAACCATATATGAGTACCTAGATATTGGACAAGTTTGAATAAGTAATTGTTAAAATACTGGCATTTTCTTCAAATACATGTTTATTGTATGTTATTTCTCTGCAATACATTATATTTATTGTTACTCAACCATTTTTGATTTTCATTTACGTAGATGTATTTGATAGGTAAACATTCTGCATTCATGGTTGTTTGACCTCCTAAAAATAAAAGTAAACATACAGATTAATGTATAGGGAAGATATAGTAACAGTTCAAAATTAACTTACCATACTGTGAGATAATAAATGGTGTAGACTTGAAATTAAACTGAATATAAAGATTTTGTATCGATTGAATAAAATATTTAGTAGATTTATCAAAGTTAGTTCACATGTGTAGCGGTAATATCGTTTTAGTTGCGGATTACCAACTTATATAGTGAAAAGTACTTGGACAATAATCTTTCTTAGATAATATAAAAGAGACAGGTCCGGACTAAGTTTTTTATTAGTAATGAGAATATGGAAGTACAAATAATAAAGAGATAAATTTTGTTTATAGTAAATATATGATTTACGATATTAGAAGTACCTGATAAAGAAGTGTATTTGTTTTTTTTTTTGATTTAGAAAAGAATATTCAAGTATTAGAAATTTTAGCGACTGAGTTAGTTAGGGCATATAAATATTTAACTTATATACAAGTAAGGTAATATATAGAAAACATTCTACTATAATTTATTGGCTTACCCAACGTGTGACGTAATGAGAAGTAAAATGTCTAACTCAGGGTGTAATTAAGGGATATTATAGGTGAATGATAATTTTATAGTTTGATTTTACTTAGGTATTTTGTTAAACTCAGGGTTACGACATTAATATGGCTTCCGAACGTGGGGCGTTATAAAAGAAACTCGCAAAGATTGTGTTTTGATATTTTATTCTCCTGATTATAATTAGTTAAATACATTTTTCAATACACAAAGATTAACAGTATAATAAAACCAGAAACGTAAATACAAGTAATTTTTATTAAAGTGTTGTTACATAAAATTATATAAACATGAATACTAGGTCTAGAAGCAGTTCTGTAATAAATAGGCCAGAGTCTTCAAGCGATAGTGAGGAAGAAACACAACAAATAGGTAATATGCAAGATGGAGGAGAAATACCACAGGTACAGGAAGAGACACGACATTTAGAAGAAGGACAAGATAGGGGTGATAAGACGCAGATACAAGGGGTAATTTTGGAAACAGGAACGTCGTCAGCAGCAGTAGATATGGTATCTATTATGCAGATGTTAAAAGAAATGAGCGAAAAAAATGAGAAAAATAGAGAGGAGGATAATAGGAAAAGTGAGAAAAATAGAGAGGAGGATAATAGGAAAAGTGAGACAAATAGAGAGGAGTCTAAAAAGAATAGAGAGGAGGATATTAGGAAAAGTGAGAAAAATAGAGAGGAGGATAAAAGAGAATTAAATGGAAGATTAGTTAAATTGGTTAAGGCAAATGAAGAAAGTAAGAAAAATTTAGTGGATATAAAGGAAGAATTAAGAGGAGAATTGGTTAAGGTAAATGAAGAATTAAGTGGTAAATTTGACAAGATGATCGAAGAAAATAGACGACAAAGGGAAGAAGTTAAAAGAGAATTAAATGGAAAATTGGATAATTTGAACGAACAAGTAAGTGGAAAAATAGACAAGTTAAATGAGGTTATTACAGAGAATTTTGCACAATTGAAAGAAGAAATAATATCAGAAAAACAAATAAGTGTAAAGGAAAAAATAGATTCAACTGAAGAAAGGGTAATTGAAAATTGTGAGAAGGATGAAATCAATTGTATCAACATTGAACAAAATACAGCTGAAATCAAGAAAATTTACATGATTAAGCCTATACAAAAGAAAACTAAATACTTAGATTCCGGCAGAAAAATTTTAAGATCATATTTAGACTCACTTTTATTAGCAGAAGAAGAGGATACTATTTTGGATTTATATTTTTAAGGCAAATAACAGGGATAGTCATAAGAGATAAAAAGTATATTGGAAGAAGTTTTAAAGTTGGACATAATATAATATCAACTTCTGTGAAAAATGTTTTGGGGAGTGAAAAGATTAGAATGTTAAATAAGTATAAAGAATTTGTAAATGGAAATGATTCTGTTGTGAATATAAGAGATTCTTCAGAAAAATATGTGCGAAGAAATGTTCAACAGGATACACTGATTTTGGAGATTAAGTGCAACGAATTATTGGAATGGGATATTGAAGTTCAGAAAGTTACAGATATAGTTACACCTAGAAATGCAGATGTAGCGAGTATACATGACCAGGTTGGAAAATTTGTGGACAAAATGTTTTATAAAACTGAAGAAAATGAGTTATGGTATAAAGAAGATGTGGAAAAAGAAGAAACATATGGAACATTGAAAAATAGAATAAGATTAAAATTTATAATAGAAAAGATGTCTCGGATAATACATGATACAATTTAACATAAATTATGGACATGGCAGTTGTATACAAGGGCAACAACTGTTGGTACTAGCGATACCATCCTACCAGAGCTACTTCAAATTAACAGCCCACATTTAAATATGGACATGGCAGTTGTATAAAAGGGCGACAACTGTTGGTACTAGCGATACCATCCTACCAGAGCTACAATAAGATAAAAGCCCTCATAAAAATTATTATACCCGAATAAAGAATTTGGACATGGCGGATACTATAGGGTAGTATTTGTTGGTACTAGTGACACCAACCGTTACAAGAGCTACCACAAATTACAAGATAATAGCCCTCATAAAATTATCTTTCCCAATTTAAGGACATGGATCTAATATACAGATATTCCCACTCGATTATGAGATAGGGGCAGGATATAATTTCCAATAATAGAATCACTCATAGAATATGTTAACCAAGACAGAAGTATAGAGATAATTCTTGTAGGTGTTAAGCATCACCAATTATCAAGGATAAAATAAAGAATACAATGACCAGAAAAGGACAAGACCCTTATTACAATTTTCCTCCAATTAAATGTTAGGAGCATGAGAGTTGATATTATTAGGGGCATGGAGATTGATTAAAAGACAATAAAATGATGGTGAATTTAGATATTTCACTTATAACCAGAGCGACTACAAATAATACGAGCCCATATATGGAAGGTACCTATTTGATAATAAGGTAGGGGCAGGAATTTTCAGAAACTCGTCCGGAAGTATAGTTAAGTTATAGAAGTAGGAACGTTATAAATATTAGAATTAGTATTATCATTTATAAAAAGTTATTCCCTTATTTCAAAATATTTGTATATAGTAGAAACAAAAAAAAAGGATGTAATATAAGTCGATAATACAAGAACATGTGTGTATAAGAAAAGGAATTTAAAGAAGATAACTGGAAATGTAAGAAACTTAAAATAAAATAAAATTGTCTATGGAAAGAAAATATTATCAATTAAAAATGTATAAGAATATTATAAAACTAAGAGATATACTACGATAATTTTGCGCGATAAAGCAAATCGTATGAAACATTAGGTGAATAAGAGAATATAATTATTAAGAAGAAAGAAAAAGGGCCTTTTACGAAGAAATATGATAATTGAAGTAATTATAAAATGCTTACTATAATAAAGTAATATAAAATGATCCATGAAAATATGGTATAATAAATGTAAAAATGTATGAGAAAGGGTAAAGAAACCCACAGTTATAAAATGTATATGACAAAAATGTCTACATATTATTTAAATGGTAACGTACGCCAATAAAACGGAAATATAAGTAAAAACTTTCGTATGATGAAAGTAGGGGATAAGACGAAAATGTCTAATAAGGTATATAGGGGATATGTTCGAATAAGAACAATATAGATAATTATTAATAATGTATAAGTGAGCATGACTAAAGCATATTTCAGAAAGGCAATTTAAGTTCCAAAGAAATAATGGAAAAGATGATTTAATATTCACCATAATGTGACAAAGATATTACATATAGTAGTTATAATAAAGTTTTCATAAATGTTTTAAAATCATGATATAGAGGTATACAATGAGAAAATATTTTATACAGAAATTGGAGACAATAAAGTATTTACAGATAACCAGATATTTTTAAAAAAAAATATACTTAGAATATAAATAACATTTTTGAGAAAAATAATTTTCCTTATACCAAGTACACATAATAAAAAAAAATAAAGACAGAAAAGAAACTTATGTTACAGTCAGAATAGTTATAATAGTAGTACATAATGTATATAGTTTTGCATAGAAAATATAGTAATGAATTGTTATTTAAAAAAAAATCTGTGACAAAGTTTACATGATAAAAGTGCCATATGGTTAAAATAATGCAAACATAGTGCTAGAATATAGCAAGCATAATAAAAAAAAATGTTACGTTAAAAGTTGTCAATAGTATAAATGTATTATATAGGTAACAGATAATTAATTATAACTTAAACAGATAATTTCTTATTTAATAAATGAAAATTATTCAAACATGTTGAAATTTTACATTTATTAAAAGGGGCAAAATGAGGTAGTACTAGGTACCAACCATCAATATTTATATTTGGTTATGATATGAAATGTATTTTGATGTTAAAAGTTTGAGAAACTTATAAATAGAAATAGTATTATGAAGAATGGTGTTTATTATCCTAGTATTAATATTTACAATTGTTGAATTGATATTGTAGTAAAGTCCTTTGGTTAAGGTCCATAGTTCAGCAAATGATACCAAAACCTGTAAAAGAGAGATTTTGATATTAATTGAGTGTTTGTTATGTAATATAAAATTGTAAAAACTTGTTCAATTGTCTTAAATGATGAGAATTGATTTTAAAAGGGAAACTTTGTTTAAAGGTAACGTCAAAATAGATAAAAAACTCCCGCCATAATTTAATTAGAGGAAAAGTCAATGGTTGACAGATTTTGACATTTACAGAATTTTTGATATAGTAGGTTTTAAAATTGTTTTGAATACTTAAATACATTTATAAATTCATGGTTAAAATTGTTAAAATATGAGTATTGAAATATAGAAAGGCATACAAGAGAATATTAAAATAATAGAATGTATTTTGAATATAAATAAGAGGTGTTTAATAGAGATTGGCCAATTCAAATATATAAATTATCACTAAGGTAATCAGAGTAAATAAAAAAAAAACTTCTTAAAAAATTATGAGAAGAGATGTATGATAATTTCGGTGAGAATAGATTTTAGCCGAAATTAAGTGAATTGAAGCAAAAGAAATACATATTATGTGTATTAAATTATAAATTTAATATATTGGTACATAATTTATGACCAAAACGAAGCATTAGTTAAATATCGTATTAACATAGGCAGTATCAAGTGAATAAAGAAGAGAAGGAGATTCTAGTGATTAAAAGCATAAAATCTAAATTAAATTTACTTACCACAAAAGGATTAAATGTATCGAAGAATTCTTGAAGCGAAGTAGTTCCATTACAAGTTTAACCATAGAGGGGATTTATTTATCGAAGGATTCCTGGGACGAAATCATAGTATAATAGGCTCATCTGACGTGCATTTTCTGTAAGATATCCGTACCGAAGTGGATCCCTAGCAAGTTTATCTATCAAGGCGGTGAAGAACTTCCTGGACGGAATTACATTTAAATTGTAACACTATTCAAATACAGCCGGAGGGAAAATCCGAACGAGATAGGACTATTCTTCATAATTCCAGCACAAGAAATCATCTTTACGAGACACAAACAGCTGTTCCATTGAAGAGGTAAAACATCACCGAGGATTCCAGTTCAACCGAGACTAAAAAGAGAAAAGAGATCAGTTAGAAATTCCTTGTCAAGAAGTTACACATATGTAAAATAAGGTTGTATCATTTAATTGTTACTATTTATATGAAAATCTCTTTTATTCAATGAATTGGCACATAATAGATTAAAAATTAAATGACTAAATGTATCAGAAATTAAATACTGAATCATAAATAACAGCTACATAGTACTATTTGTATTAGAAATCAATGGTATACATTTCAAAAGTTTTAGTACATGCGTTAAATAAACCTACCTTTAAAAATATAATAGGGTTATATCTTCAATTCTTATCATAACCATATATGAGTACCTAGATATTGGACAAGTTTGAATAAGTAATTGTTAAAATACTGGCATTTTCTTCAAATACATGTTTATTGTATGTTATTTCTCTGCAATACATTATATTTATTGTTACTCAACCATTTTTGATTTTCATTTACGTAGATGTATTTGATAGGTAAACATTCTGCATTCATGGTTGTTTGACCTCCTAAAAATAAAAGTAAACATACAGATTAATGTATAGGGAAGATATAGTAACAGTTCAAAATTAACTTACCATACTGTGAGATAATAAATGGTGTAGACTTGAAATTAAACTGAATATAAAGATTTTTGTATCGATTGAATAAAATATTTAGTAGATTTATCAAAGTTAGTTCACATGTGTAGCGGTAATATCGTTTTAGTTGCGGATTACCAACTTATATAGTGAAAAGTACTTGGACAATAATCTTTCTTAGATAATATAAAAGAGACAGGTCCGGACTAAGTTTTTTATTAGTAATGAGAATATGGAAGTACAAATAATAAAGAGATAAATTTTGTTTATAGTAAATATATGATTTACGATATTAGAAGTACCTGATAAAGAAGTGTATTTGTTTTTTTTTTGATTTAGAAAAGAATATTCAAGTATTAGAAATTTTAGCGACTGAGTTAGTTAGGGCATATAAATATTTAACTTATATACAAGTAAGGTAATATATAGAAAACATTCTACTATAATTTATTGGCTTACCCAACGTGTGACGTAATGAGAAGTAAAATGTCTAACTCAGGGTGTAATTAAGGGATATTATAGGTGAATGATAATTTTATAGTTTGATTTTACTTAGGTATTTTGTTAAACTCAGGGTTACGACAATACATTACCTATATGCCTATATCAAATAAAAATGAAATTCCTAAAATGTATCTAATTACAATCACAATTTTATAAATAAAAATAGTTGATTCAATCATCATGAATCCACAGTTGTCTTTATGCTCGTATTTCTTTAAATAAAAATAAAGTCAGTGGTGTATGAAATAAAATCAATACTACACCTTTTCCAACAGTATATTCGAAAGCGTTAAATGTAGTTTCGAAATGTTATTAGTATTTGGGAATGCATCAATTGAATTTTAGAAATAAAAAAAGTATTTTAGATAATATCATATGTAGTTTAGAGCTATTAATTTAATTATCGATATCGTCAATTGTAAATGAGAATAGTCAAATGATTATGAGACTTCGTCAAAAGTAGTTTCGATTAGTAAATTTAATTTTAGAAATAATCATATGTATTTCAGCTTAATCATATGTAGTTTCGAAAAGGTGATATGTATTTTATTTATTTATTTGTCAGAAAACACTACACTAACTGGTATTAGCACAATAACCCTGTACAGAAAATTATAATATATATTACATTGCCTACGATGAACGTCGGGCGGGCGTCCTACCAGACATACATATTGTATACCTGGTGCACGCCCGACGCTTATCCGGCAATTAATTCGTGAGCAAAAAAAAGACATTCAAGAGAATATAAGTACATAGAATATCGAAATAACATAATGCCATCGAAAATACAAATGATGCTTTCGAAAATTCATTTGATGCTTTATAAAATTCAATTGATAGTTCGAAAATACATTTGACGTTATCCAAAATCCATATGATAAGGATAAAATACATCTGATGCTTTCCACAATCCATTTGATTAGGCTAAAATACATTTGACTGGTTCGCAAATCTAATTCACTGTTAGAAAATACAAATGATATCTTCTACAATTCATTTGCTAAGACTAAAATACAATTGACGCTTTCAAAAATTAAAATGATAATTTCGCAAATACTGTTGGAAAAGGTGTAGAAGAAATCTATTAATAAAATACATAATCCAAATTACCAAAAAGACAAATAAATATGTATAAATCAACAAAATTGAGAAAGTTTATATACAAAACAATGCGATATCGCCATGTTTTGCCCACAACTAACGGTTTTGTATATCTGTCTCCTTTGTATGTAGAGGTCAATTCCTCTCTCTCTACAGTCCATCTAGTAGTTCTATATTATTAGATCATTGAATTGGTTTAAGTACACGATTACAACTTAAAAAATTGTTACAAAACAATTACTAAATCAGTGATGAAAATACTACTATTAATTAAAATAGAAATAAAACACAAACAATTGTTTCAGATTTACACTATATTTAAATTAAAAACACAAGAGCTGTTTCGCTACACTGTAGCTGTTACTATAAAAAAAAAAAGACAATACGATTAAGAAGTTTAAAGCATTTTCTTATTTAGGTCATGAACCCATGAACAAGATAAACTTATGAAATTACTTTAATTACTTTAAAAACAACATTAATATTGCTTTTAGAACAAATAACAACCTAACTAAATACATTAAAAAGAACAAAGAAAAAACGACACGAGACAATAAATCTGGAGTTTATAGGTTAAATTGTGGATCTTGTACTGAAATACCACGCGATCATTTAAATTCTAAATTATAGCAGGCGGGATTTTTTTTATTAGGTTGTCCAGAATGTCAATTATTGATTAATTAACATTTTGAAACGTCACTTTGACAATTCAAATTGTAAATTAGTACTTATATACCAACTTAATTTAAATTTCACAGCCTGCTCTAATTTAGAATTTAAATGGTCGCGCTGTATATAGGTCAGACTGGGAGAGCTTTTAAAAAAAGGATACCTAGCTAATTATTTTTCTGCGTACACTAATAAAAACAACGACTCAGCGTATGCGAATCATTCAAATCATTTGATTGAATACGACCATTGTTTTAATGATAAATTTGACATTTTCAAGTAAAATTAGATTTAGGTACTCGAATGTATAGAAATTAACAAATTGAAATACTCAAGACAATTCATTAAACGAGAAAGTAAATCTGAATCAATCGCCTTTATTATATCTTTCTTTCCCTAATCCTTTTAATAATAATGTAGGTCCCCTTTCGTAAACTGTCGATATAATTAAGAAAACTGTCCTCTTTAAGTAAATACATTTAAATTACCCTTTGTAAATATTTTACAGTTATTTGTTAATGTTGCCCATGATGTTGCCATTATATTTGTCTATATATAATAGAGTTGTTCTCTGATTGTAATAATTCAGAATTTGTTATCACCTGAAGAAGCTACAGTGTAGCGAAACAGCTGTTGTTTTTTTAATTAAACTATAGTGTAAATCTGAAACAATTGTTTGTCTTTTATTTCTATTGGATTACCTATTAATTCATTCCAAAAAATGCAGCAAACAAATACATGTGAGGTTATGCGCATGTGTAAGTAATTTTTTGTACCAGTATTTTTACACATAACAAAGCGCCACGAAAAGTCATTTCTCGACTTGGAACTAATAAGAGGCAGGGTTGTGCCTTTACGTGTAAAGAATTATTGTTTACGTTTACGTGTAAAGAACGCGGAAAGTACGTAAACAATGCTTTCATTCAGCAGACACAACAGTTACGCAACTGTTCAGTGATCATGTCCACTAGACGAGCGCTCACTCTGAACATGTTCAGGAGCGGTCGCCATTTTTGTGAGCGGAAAAATTCTATGCTCACTTGGTGAGCGTATTCTGTACGCATGCGCCATTGATTAATTCCAAGACCAACCTAATACATACTTCTGAAGAAAGTTACTAGAAAAGTGCGATACAGCAAATTAAAGGTATTGTGCAGTAATAAATGTATTATAATATTGGAGTTCACTCAGTATTTTATTCGGGGCTGGAAAAACCAGCTCTTCCACTATAAAAACTACGTCAAACCTTAATGCAGAAAAACAATTTATTATTATTGTTTATTCGGTTTAATCTCTATAATTTTAACATAATGGCAGCAATGAAAAGTATTAGATGACAGTCGATGACATAAAGGTGAGCGGTCCTGTCCAGCGAACACTCAACTGTTGTGAAGTGAACGGTTGGAGCGGGATCAGTTCCCGATCCGCCTGCTGAATGAAAGCATTGTCAACAATGTAAAAAGGGCTTTCGTTTTACATGCGCTTCTGATGTTTCACTTCACTTCAGTTGCGAATCCCTTTCGTTTTAAAAATTATGTGATGTGGAAATGCACTCTATGATGCACTTTTCTGAAGCGTTTCAACAAAATCTGAAGTAAATATAACGCGTATCACTTTTACTGAAACGTTTCACTTGCAGTAGCATTTCCGTGGATTTTCAGTTGACGTCATAAGTGAAGTGAAGCACATGTAAAACGAAAGGCCTTAAAGTATAGGTTTGTTCGAACCTGCAGTTCTGAACGGTTCTAGAACTAGTGCGCATGTCATTTAAGAAAAAGACTGTTCGGACCATGCAGTTCTGGAACTGCAAATTCTGAGAACTGATAGTTCGGTGTTCGGTCTTTCAGAACTAGTAATTCAAGAACCGTTCGGAACGGTTCTAACAGTTCTCGATGATGGGCTAGTATTTGAAATTCTGATAAATCCGGAGCATGCGTAATTGTCATCTGATTGTCATTCGTATCAGCTTTCGCATTTTTCTGGTTATGTTTATCGTATTTATGTTGAACTTTAGAGTTTGGAGTTGTTGTAGGTTAGTTTTTAAGTTATCGTTCAAGTACCTATTTGTTTTTTATTTTAGTTTGTGATATTATTAGAGTATTGGTGTGATTCGGTTCATCAAACCTATTTTTAATTTTTTTTACAGTTTTTATTCACACCCATTATATCAATTTTGTAATAGCAAAGTAAACAGCTATAAGTATGTGACTAAACATTAATTTCTTCAAATGGTGGTTTATTGTTTTAGAAATGACTTCATTGACTACCATGTTCTTGAGTCTAGCAAGTGATTCTTCCTCTAAGAATAAAGTGAATGTAATGGTACAATTATAGGAACTTATGAACATGTGAAAAGTGAATTTATAATTATCATATATTCGTAGAGAAACTGACATATTTGTTAAACTTAGACAAAATAGTATTTAATAAACTAAACTTATAATTTTTGGTACGATGTGTCCCCCTTGAGACTTCAGAGAAATAAAGGGAATTTGTGATATCAACATATTAGATATCCGAACAATCTATTATATGTATGTGTTTGTACCAGCCTGTTACGTCATGAAAATTATAATAAATTGCAAGTTAATGTGACTCCTAGACTTGTGACACAAAACATTCAGAGTCTGATTGATGTAAGTACCAAATTATGTAGGTATTGCAATTCAAATTACCAAAAAGGCTTCAATTCTCCAAAATCGATTGAAAGACTGTACCACTTCACAGATTAAAAAAAAGAAGAGGAGTTGGCTTTGAACATTGAAAATGTATTATAATATATTTGTTTAAATTCATCATGATTGTTGATTTTATAGTTATGTAATACATGTTTATTAATGTGTGTGTGCATTTGATGCACGTGCCAATTATTAATAACAGCTTGTATAAAAATCCTTGTTTTATTTACCCGGTTTATCAGAAATATCCATTACAAATTTTTGAAAAATGTACTGAACAACTTCATTATTTTTTAAATCCTGTCGTAATTTTGAGATGTAACATTTAAATGTTCATTACGATTGACATTTGTCCACCAGTTTGGTGTTTTTTTAAAAAATGCAGAATTATCCATTACAAAATTTAGAAAAACGTATTTCATATAAACAACTTTTTCATTACTTTTTAATCCTGTCCCAATTTTAGTAGTAGATGCATTAGCTATTTAACGTTCATTATTCATTACGATTGATATTTCTTCCAATAAGTTTGGTGTTTTTTTAATATTACTATTACTAAGTTGGTAGTACCAGTTTCCCTAAAATTCCAATTTTAAAACTGTTCGAACCTTCAGGCACAGGAAGGTTTATACTGTGCTTCAGGATTTCGAACCGTTCTAGAACCAGTATTTGGCCGGACATGCGCATTATTTTCAGAACTACTACTAATTCTAGAACGGTTCCGGAACTGTTCAGAACTGGAGGTTCGAACAAACCTATTATTATCATATTACTCTTTACAGAACTTACAGTACGATTATAACACCACTAACTAAGTAGTAATAAGAAAAATAATGTTTAGCAACACACACAAAATTTGTTGGTTAACGGCCAGGACCGCTATTCTGGAACTCATGCGGATGGAGCCGTCTACGATTGAATCCGAGTGGTTCATATACGCATGCGAAAGATATTTTGTATTCTCGAAACCCTTCGAAACGGAGATTTTAAATCCGCATGACGAAACGTATTATCGTCACTTGTTCCACACTACACCCCGCTGTGAACCAATGAAACAAAAGGGAGCCAAATATAAAACATGTGCACATATGGCATTTTGTCTTTTAAGATATCACTTGTTGTTTATTGTTTAACTTTGCGAGAGGAAACATCCAGATGGAAGGCAAAAAACGTTGCGGGACCATGTCCCAAGAACAAAAGTCTATGTTAATACACTATTTAAATAATTCACCGCAATTATTATGTGGTAAATTTACCAACGAATTTACTTTTAAATCCGCACAAAATATGTGGGAGGACATAAGTAACAAATTAAATAGTATACCAGGCGCGAAAAAAGATTGGCGTCAGTGGAGAAAGGTGAGTGGATATAAAGAAAAAAAATTAAACAATATTATATTGAAAACGTTACTTGCATTTATTTTTATATCTGTAATTAATAATGTATACAAAATATTTTAGACTTGGCAAGACATAAAAACGTCAGTCAAATCAAAAAATGCTGCAAAAAATAAGGACTACAATTCTGCAGGAGGTGCTGGTCCATCATCAAATGGTGATGAAATGACTGAAGTAGACAATATGATTTTGAATTTAATAAAACCAGTGTGTTCAAATGGTCATTCTTCTGTGGCTGAATCAAAAGTCCAATTTGTATGTATGAAATATTATATATATATATATATATATATATATATATATATATATATATATATATATATAAATAAATTAAAATATAATTACTGATAAGTAGTTAGTATAATATAGTAACAAATAATTACTAATTTAATAAAAGTAGAATTCTGGGTTGGGTTAATTAAAACACATTTTTTGGCTAAATGGCGTTTCGAAATATAATTTATGACACTTTTACAAAAATTTTTACATAAATATAAATTATTATATTTCTTAAAATGTTAGGATTTTACAACAAGTACGGGAGATGTGGACGAAACACAAATAAAACAGGTACAGAATGAAGAAGAAAATTTCCATCTACAAATAAATGAAAATAATACGCCAAAAAAATCAGGTAAAATTTAACATTTTTTGAAAAGATACATTACGTATACGACGGGTCGTTTTTTATATTCCCGAACTAGGCCGGAAAAAAGTTTCGAACAGCAATAAAAATTTATTTTTCAGTATAGTCCCCTCTGTTTCCCTTGTTTTGTTTTGATAAGTGACAACATAAACTGACAGATATTAAAACTAATACTCCTGCAATTGTTTTGTAAATAGTCAATGTCGTTACCAAGGCAATGTATGATAATAAAACACTATAATGAAAAATTATATTAAAATTGAAAAATGTCTAGTCCGGGAATATGAAAACAGCGCGTAGTAGATGTATAAAATTTTCCGGTGATATTTGTAAAATAAAGGAATTCAATGTAATGAATTGTTGAAGTGAAATATATGTTTTTCTAATAAATAATATATTTTTCTATTTTAACAATGTTCTACATATATTGCAATACTTACAGGCCTTGCTCAAAAGAAGCATTCAAAAGCAACTGCGGATGCAGCAGAAGCATTAGTAAGAACTTCAGAAACAAAGTTAGCGATGAAAGAAAAATATTATGAAAAAAAGATTGAAGTACTGGATCGTATGGCAACAGCAAAAGAAAAAAAAATAAATTAATAGAAGAAAGTACACAAGTATTAAAGGATATTAAAGATATCTTGTACGAATTAACACAAGATTTAATAAAGCATTTTTTTATGAGTATATTCTAGAATCTGATTTCATATTCCTCTGCATGTTAAAATACATTAAGTGAATTTATTACCAAATTTGCCAAACATATATGTATACTTCCAAAGAATAAAATACAATAAATTTAATATTACAATATTTATAACTGAAATTTAATATAATAAAGACGACATTTTTAAATATAATTACTAAAAATAATTCCTTATAATTCTATTTCGGAGATTTCTCCCTTCCACCAGGTCGGGATCCACTCGGCGATTATGTTCTACAACATCAACATGATCATTAAAAATCCTACCATAATCCACACCATTTTCTACATCCTCATTAAGTGGAATATTATTTGCAACACACATATTATGTAATACAACACATGCATTAACAATCTTTGAGCATGTTGCTGGATCATAATGTAGTACACGGTGTTTTAGTAAGCATCTGAACCTCTTCTTTAACACACCATTGCATCTCTCAATGAGCCCTCTACATCTCTTGTGAGTTTCATTATATCGAGCTTCTGGTGTTCCAGGTTGTGGTTCATCAGCTATTGGTGTCAGTAACCAAGGCCTTAGTGGATATCCAGAATCGCCTATAAAACTTGTTTTAGTTTTATGTATTATGCAAGTATTTTATAAAAACAAACCCAACAAATAAAATGTATTATGTCGTTGGCCATGCAAATTTTGCAAAAGTTGTTGTACACCAGAATTTCTCCATACAAATGCATCGTTTGTGCTTCCTGTGTATCTAGCATTAACATTTAAAATTCTCATATTGGAATCGCATATCTTAAAAAGAGAGTGTAATTTAAAAGTTTCGATAAACTAGTTTTCATCTTACCAATTGTACATTTATGGAATGATATCTTTTTCTGTTGACATATACAGCCTCCGGATATTGAGGATCATTTACTTTTGGTGGATATATGGCAACATGCGTACAATCAATGCACCCAATAACTCCAGGAAATTGGAAATGTTGGAAAAATCTAAATAATATGTTCAGTAATAAATGTTTTTAATCTATATGCTAACTTATACCGATTCCGAACTTGTTCCAGCTCACCAATATTTCTTGGAAACTTGACCCCATTCATTAAAAATGTGAGGCATATTTAATACATCAATCACTTGATGTATTGCACGAGACACTGATGACTGACTTAAGGTGCCAGTCCACAATGAGAATATCTCATGAGATTTGTGTCTCATGCAATAAAAATCGCTTCAATTTCATTGTGGAAACAGTCGAAAGACCAATGAAATTGGGGTTGTCCTGCGATTTTTATTGCATGAGACACAAATCTCATGAGATATTCTCATTGTGGACTGGCACCTTTACAGCTAAAAAGAAATTGCATGCCGTATCCATTGATAGCTGCCACTAGCAAAAAATCTTAATGCTATTAAAACCTAAAATATATATTTCTGTGGCACATGTTAAATAATAAACCATTTAACTTCTTTACCTTACTTTGTACATCCAGTGAGGATTTCCTGGATCCACACATTATATGTGGCCTAACTACATTAATAAGTGAAAGAACTAAATCTTTCGAGAGTCTAAATAATCTAATAAAGGCTTCATCATTCGATTCCGTAAAGGGCTCTAACTTTTTATAAAATTTATTTCTTCTAGCGCCTTCATTTTGTCGGTTTTCATATTCTAACAACTGCAACATTATCACTTGTCCAGCTTCATCAAAATTTGCCATTTTTTGTTTTTTTCAATTACTGAGTGTATTCGTTCAGTCGGATTCAAATTCGATTACCTTGAACCACTCGATGTAGATTTAATCGTATACGACCACTTAAATTCGATTCGAGCGAGTCAAGAATACCAACTATACATTCGTATACGAAAAATGTGTAAATTCGTATACGAAAAAACTCCAGAATAGGCCTCCTGTACCCGCTTGCATAAAGTGACAGCACAGTAGTAGCGACATCTCAATTATTCGGTTAAAGTCATGATTCAAATTTACTTCTAGGTCTCTTGTTTCTAACACCGTGGCGCCGTCTAGGTGCGCCTGCATTAGGTAGATTAGGCGGCAAAACCCCTCATTTAAGTGAACCATCCGATAATCCGTGCGATAGATGTATATTCTCCCAACTCTTGAGAGAAGGGATCGTTCTCTCAAGTTCAAGAATACGATTTTTAACATATCAAGAGAATCCCCTCCATTGTTCTCTCGAAATCTCTGTTCTCTCGACTCGAGAATCGGGCCCGTGTAGACAAGCAAGCTCGCTGTACAAGTGAAACATAACACATAATCATATACCTACCGGGGGCCCGATTCTCGAACTTAAGAGAAGTGAACGTTCTATTGAGAGAAGTGATAGATCACACTCCCATCCCTGATTCTCCTAACTTCAAGAATAGCTGTTTTTAGGTAGGGATGTGTGTCGATCGTGTAGGAAATAGCAGTGCAATGTTGCCAGATTGCAAATGAAGGCGGATTAGGACAATTGTTGTATAGAACAGTGTATATTTTAAGGGGGCGTTTGAATCATAGAAAACATAAGTACTTTCGTTACTGTCAAAAAATAACATCATTTTACTCCTAAAGATGTCGCGCGCTCTATCAAAACTCATCATCCCAAATATACAAATAATTGAATTGGCAGAATTTGTTTGAAATAACAAATATGTATACGATCACTATTAAATCATTTTAAATAACTTAGATATTTATGATTATCTGTAATTTCCTTAGATAACCAGTTACACTACAGTATTTTCGGATCTCGCGCCCTCTCTTAGGGAATCCTACAAGGTACAAAATACAAATATGGCCGTTCTTTAACAATTATTTAAAATATGCAAATAAACCAAACTAATACATCATTGCCGAAATTTCTGTTATATTTCTCTTCTACGAAACACGCGTCATAGGGTTAAGGGGTTCTTTTGATAAAATTGAAATAAAAATTTTATAAAAAGAATTTATGTAAATTAAACCCCTATACCATACGTAGGAGGATATTATGACTTATTACACACAATAAAATAAACAATTAATGATTTTATAACCGACATTTGCATAATTATAAAATTATGTTGTATTCTATGATTCAAACGCCCCCTTAAATAGCGTGTGTAATGTTGAAAGGTTTTATGGGTTATATCAGTTGGATTTCCGGAAAGTGTTAGGCTAAACATCGAAATGTCAATATTGTTTTCTACGTATCATACATGTAGAAATAATGTAACATGTATTAAAGTAATAAAAATAATAAAATAAAATAAAACACCTTTTTCACAAAATTAGTTTAATAACTATTTAAACATATTACCTACCAGACATTTTATAATAAGTAAAATACATGTTATACAGACAAATTTTAAAGGTAGGGTGAAAAAACGATTAATGCAAAATTACAACGAATATTAACACTATAAAATTCTGAGAATTAGTTGAATGGGAAATACAAAATATTAATGAGAAAGAACGGGTAAAACTAACGCTGACAGGATTACGAATTACAATTCTAAATAAGATATTAATGAAAAGTTTAATATATAATTATGTATTTAAACCTATTATCTACGAGACATTTTATAATAAAAATACATGTTATACAGAACAATTTTAAAGGTAGCTGAAAAACGATTAAAGCAAAATTACAACGAATATTAACAATATATCATTCTGTGAATTAGTTCAATGGGAAATACAAAATATTTCTGAGAAAGACAACGGGTTAATTTAACAGTGACAGGATTATGGATTAACAATTCTAAATAAGATATTACTCAAAAGTTTAATACATATTTCAAGAGTGTCTTAAGTGTTATCCGATGTCGGTATACAAGATAACAAACCAGAAGAAACGTTCAAATACGATATAAAGAACACATGGTTCATGTCAAATTACACAATGTAGAAAAATCCGCATTAGCTCTACATCATATTGATACAAGTCACAACTTCAGCCTAGAAAATGTTAGTTTAGTTAAACAAAGCAACAATAGAAACTTAGATATGTGGGAAGTCATATACATGAAAAAACATAAAAATTATCTGCTGAATAATGATATTTCTCCCCTTAATAACAAGCATTGATCGGTCATATGTACAAAATTTAAGTCGATATGCGCATGCTTCTCTTAACTTTTAATATGTTCGCTTGACTTGAACCGATAGATGTAAATTCTCCCAACTCTTTAGGGAAGGGATCTATCTCTCAAGTTCAAGAATACGATTTTTAACATTTCAAGAGAATCCCCTCCATTATTCTCTCGAAATCTCTGTTCTCTCGACTCGAGAATCAGGCCCCTGGGGTAACAGATATATTTCTCAATAATGGAGATGTAATTGAAGGCCCTAGGTGAGAGATAACTAAAAATAATAATAATCTTAACAAAACTGGAAAAGCAAAGTTGTTTGTTACAAAGTCGCAAGCCTCACACTTAAAATCAAATTCTTTTAATGATTACTTTTTATATGCACTTGTAAAAGATTTTTGTAGTTTGTTTCAAAGTCACAAGAGTCACACTTAAAATCAATTTTTTTTAAATGTTTGGTTTTTGTATGTAGTTTTAAATGGTTTTTTGTGTTTGTTCTAAAGTCACAAGAGTCACACTGAAAATCAAATTCTTTTAAATGAATAGTTTTTATATGCACTTGTAAATTACTTTTGTTGTTTGTTCCAAAGTTACAAGAGTCACACTTAAAATCAATTTTTTTTAAATGTTTGGCTTTTGTATGTACTTTTAAATGGTTTTTGCTGTTTGTTCCAAAGTCACAAGAGTTACACTTAAAATCAAATTCTTTTAAATGATTAGTTTTTATATGTGATTTTAAAGAACTCTTTCTGTTTGTTCCAAAGTCACAAGAGTCACACTTAAAATCAAATTCTTTTAAATGAATAGTTTTTATATGCACTTGTAAAAGATTTTTGTTGTTTGTTCCAAAGTCACAAGAGTCACACTTAAAATCAAATTCTTTTAAATGAATAGTTTTTATATGCACTTGTAAATGATTTTTGAGGTTTGTTTCAAAGTCACAAGAGTCACACTTAAAATCAAATTCTTTTAAATGAATAGTTTTTATATGCACTTGTAAATGATTTTTGTTGTTTGTTCCAAAGTCACAAGAGTCACACTTAAAATCAAATTCTTTTAAATGATTAGTTTTTATATGTGATTTTAAAGAACTCTTGCTGTTTGTTCCAAAGTCACAAGAGTCACAATTAAAATCAAATTCTTTTAAATGAATAGTTTTTATATGTCTTTTTAAATTACTTTTGATGTTTGTTTCAAAGTCACAAGAGTCACACTTAAAATCAAATTCTTTTAAATGAATAGTTTTTATATGCACTTGTAAATGATTTTTGTAGTTTGTTTCAAAGTCACAAGAGTCACACTTAAAATCAATTTTTTTTAAATGTTTGGTTTTTGTATGTAGTTTTAAATGGTTTTTTGTGTTTGTTCTAAAGTCACAAGAGTCACACTGAAAATCAAATTCTTTTAAATGAATAGTTTTTATATGCACTTGTAAATTACTTTTGTTGTTTGTTCCAAAGTTACAAGAGTCACACTTAAAATCAATTTTTTTTAAATGTTTGGCTTTTGTATGTACTTTTAAATGGTTTTTGCTGTTTGTTCCAAAGTCACAAGAGTTACACTTAAAATCAAATTCTTTTAAATGATTAGTTTTTATATGTGATTTTAAAGAACTCTTTCTGTTTGTTCCAAAGTCACAAGAGTCACACTTAAAATCAAATTCTTTTAAATGAATAGTTTTTATATGCACTTGTAAAAGATTTTTGTTGTTTGTTCCAAAGTCACAAGAGTCACACTTAAAATCAAATTCTTTTAAATGAATAGTTTTTATATGCACTTGTAAATGATTTTTGAGGTTTGTTTCAAAGTCACAAGAGTCACACTTAAAATCAAATTCTTTTAAATGAATAGTTTTTATATGCACTTGTAAATGATTTTTGTAGTTTGTTTCAAAGTCACAAGAGTCACACTTAAAATCAATTTTTTTTAAATGTTTGGTTTTTGTATGTAGTTTTAAATGGTTTTTTGTGTTTGTTCTAAAGTGACAAGAGTCACACTGAAAATCAAATTCTTTTAAATGAATAGTTTTTATATGCACTTGTAAATTACTTTTGTTGTTTGTTCCAAAGTTACAAGAGTCACACTTAAAATCAATTTTTTTTAAATTTTTGGCTTTTGTATGTACTTTTAAATGGTTTTTGCTGTTTGTTCCAAAGTCACAAGAGTTACACTTAAAATCAAATTCTTTTAAATGATTAGTTTTTATATGTGATTTTAAAGAACTCTTTCTGTTTGTTCCAAAGTCACAAGAGTCACACTTAAAATCAAATTCTTTTAAATGAATAGTTTTTATATGCACTTGTAAAAGATTTTTGTTGTTTGTTCCAAAGTCACAAGAGTCACACTTAAAATCAAATTCTTTTAAATGAATAGTTTTTATATGCACTTGTAAATGATTTTTGAGGTTTGTTTCAAAGTCACAAGAGTCACACTTAAAATCAAATTCTTTTAAATGAATAGTTTTTATATGCACTTGTAAATGATTTTTGTTGTTTGTTCCAAAGTCACAAGAGTCACACTTAAAATCAAATTCTTTTAAATGAATAGTTTTTATATGCACTTGTAAATGATTTTTGTAGTTTGTTTCAAAGTCACAAGAGTCACACTTAAAATCAATTTTTTTTAAATGTTTGGTTTTTGTATGTAGTTTTAAATGGTTTTTTGTGTTTGTTCTAAAGTCACAAGAGTCACACT
Organism: Amphimallon solstitiale; assembly: GCA_963170755.1. NCBI lineage: Eukaryota > Metazoa > Arthropoda > Insecta > Coleoptera > Scarabaeidae > Amphimallon > Amphimallon solstitiale. Next base: position 29,849,616 of record OY720675.1, on the reverse strand, counting down.
GAAAATCAAATTCTTTTAAATGAATAGTTTTTATATGCACTTGTAAATGATTTTTGTAGTTTGTTTCAAAGTCACAAGAGTCACACTTAAAATCAATTTTTTTTAAATGTTTGGTTTTTGTATGTAGTTTTAAATGGTTTTTTGTGTTTGTTCTAAAGTCACAAGAGTCACACTGAAAATCAAATTCTTTTAAATGAATAGTTTTTATATGCACTTGTAAATTACTTTTGTTGTTTGTTCCAAAGTTACAAGAGTCACACTTAAAATCAATTTTTTTTAAATGTTTGGCTTTTGTATGTACTTTTAAATGGTTTTTGCTGTTTGTTCCAAAGTCACAAGAGTTACACTTAAAATCAAATTCTTTTAAATGATTAGTTTTTATATGTGATTTTAAAGAACTCTTTCTGTTTGTTCCAAAGTCACAAGAGTCACACTTAAAATCAAATTCTTTTAAATGAATAGTTTTTATATGCACTTGTAAAAGATTTTTGTTGTTTGTTCCAAAGTCACAAGAGTCACACTTAAAATCAAATTCTTTTAAATGAATAGTTTTTATATGCACTTGTAAATGATTTTTGAGGTTTGTTTCAAAGTCACAAGAGTCACACTTAAAATCAAATTCTTTTAAATGAATAGTTTTTATATGCACTTGTAAATGATTTTTGTTGTTTGTTCCAAAGTCACAAGAGTCACACTTAAAATCAAATTCTTTTAAATGATTAGTTTTTATATGTGATTTTAAAGAACTCTTGCTGTTTGTTCCAAAGTCACAATTAAAATCAAACAGCCCTATTCATAATGAAAGTTAGTGGCTACTAAGATCCAACTAACACGCTACTAAAAAAAGTCATATTCATATCGTATTTAACAGCGTACTAAGCGTAGTAGCCAACTAAATTGTTAGTAGCGTGTAGGGGTATGTTTAAAGTTACAGCTCACCGTTAAAGCTAACCTAAAAAAACAAATTGGTACGAATAAAAATAAACACATATTTGTCAGACATCTTTTAGATCCAGGATTATAACTTTTTAATTAAATACATTGAAATGGAAACATTTAGAGTTGAAAAAGATCCGCGATATGAACATACAAAATGAAATTCAATATCATAGCTATGAAAATGAAATTGTTAAAAGAGAAAAAGGAAGGAATGAGTGTATAAAGATATTTTTATATTTAGACTTTATTTTAAATAAAACATACTTATGATAATAGGTGCTTTTAATTAAAATGTCTCATTATATGCTAATCTAATGCTTAAAAATATTGCCAACACTATCATTAATAATCATTTTAAATCATTATCCACATTATCAATCTAATTCCATACAAAGTTAATGAAAGTGAGAAGATATTTTTTTAATGTGAAGATTCCTCTGTTTGCAATTTTTCCTTTTATAATATTCATAATGGATATTGCTACTATCGATGCCCTTGTGTCCAGTTTAATGAAAAAAGCAACCAAATTTATTCTTCATAATTTCAAATGCTTTTTAAGACATTTCTCGTTGATATATGGAGTCTTATATTTTAACACAGGACTTGTCGTTAGTGTTTGTGATAGAGTTAACAGATATCTTGAACATGCATATCCATTATCACTAATCAAAATACCTTCTATATCTTCATTCTGAAATCATACTAATATCACCTAATATTGTTTACATTTTTCTTAGCATTTAATTTTAATGAAGAATTACTTCAAATTTCCTGTTTAATGAACATTTGTTCCAAATTCTCTAAGTCATCGGTACAGTCTTTTTACCTTGCAAGTGTATCACAAATCCTTGCCTTAGCATCGCATAGATTATTATTAATGCAAAATATAAGAATAAACTATATATATGATTTAATGTGTAGTACCTATAACATCTTTCCACCTATATTGATTATCATGTTTGAAACTTATTTTATTTCATTCTACATATATTTTGTATAGAAATTCAATTATTATTGAATTATATATTTCCAGTGGATTAAGCCATTTCTAGAACATTTTTGGATTTAGAGCCCCATTAACTTGACCTTCCTCAACTTCTTGCTATTCTGCTCTAACATGTATTTGTTCATAATCCATGAAAACTTTTTCTGCTATACATACAATTTATATATAATTGTTATTTTACAGATTTTAGTTAATCTGAAATTGTAAATTCGAACCTTTTAATATTTGCTTTCTATCGTGATTACCGCAAATTTAAATTTGTACATCAGTGCGCACGATCGTTCTTCATATTACCCTGTTGCCATATGCATTTTTCTATTAACATCCTACTACTTACTAGCCACTAAATAAGCGTTTATGAATAAGGTAAGTTAATAGCGTCTTAGTAGGATGTTAGTAGCTACTTACTAGTAGCGTACTAACACCCTATTAGGGTGATGATTATGAATAAGGCTGTAATTCTTTTAAATGATTAGTTTTTATATGTCTTTTTAAATTACTTTTGATGTTTGTTTCAAAGTCACAAGAGTCACACTTAAAATCAAATTCTTTTAAATGAATAGTTTTTATATGCACTTGTAAATTATTTTTGTTGTTTGTTCCAAAGTCACAAGAGTCACACTTAAAATCAAATTCTTTTAAATGAATAGTTTTTATATGCACTTGTAAATTATTTTTGTTGTTTGTTCCAAAGTCACAAGAGTCACACTTAAAATCAAATTCTTTTAAATGAATAGTTTTTATATGCACTTGTAAATGATTTTTGTAGTTTGTTTCAAAGTCACAAGAGTCACACTTAAAATCAATTTTTTTTAAATGTTTGGTTTTTGTATGTAGTTTTAAATGGTTTTTTGTGTTTGTTCTAAAGTCACAAGAGTCACACTGAAAATCAAATTCTTTTAAATGAATAGTTTTTATATGCACTTGTAAATTACTTTTGTTGTTTGTTCCAAAGTTACAAGAGTCACACTTAAAATCAATTTTTTTTAAATGTTTGGCTTTTGTATGTACTTTTAAATGGTTTTTGCTGTTTGTTCCAAAGTCACAAGAGTTACACTTAAAATCAAATTCTTTTAAATGATTAGTTTTTATATGTGATTTTAAAGAACTCTTTCTGTTTGTTCCAAAGTCACAAGAGTCACACTTAAAATCAAATTCTTTTAAATGAATAGTTTTTATATGCACTTGTAAAAGATTTTTGTTGTTTGTTCCAAAGTCACAAGAGTCACACTTAAAATCAAATTCTTTTAAATGAATAGTTTTTATATGCACTTGTAAATGATTTTTGAGGTTTGTTTCAAAGTCACAAGAGTCACACTTAAAATCAAATTCTTTTAAATGAATAGTTTTTATATGCACTTGTAAATGATTTTTGTTGTTTGTTCCAAAGTCACAAGAGTCACACTTAAAATCAAATTCTTTTAAATGAATAGTTTTTATATGCACTTGTAAAAGATTTTTGTTGTTTGTTCCAAAGTCACAAGAGTCACACTTAAAATCAAATTCTTTTAAATGAATAGTTTTTATATGCACTTGTAAATGATTTTTGAGGTTTGTTTCAAAGTCACAAGAGTCACACTTAAAATCAAATTCTTTTAAATGAATAGTTTTTATATGCACTTGTAAATGATTTTTGTTGTTTGTTCCAAAGTCACAAGAGTCACACTTAAAATCAAATTCTTTTAAATGATTAGTTTTTATATGTGATTTTAAAGAACTCTTGCTGTTTGTTCCAAAGTCACAAGAGTCACACTTAAAATCAAATTCTTTTAAATGAATAGTTTTTATATGCACTTGTAAATGATTTTTGTTGTTTGTTCCAAAGTCACAAGAGTCACACTTAAAATCAAATTCTTTTAAATGATTAGTTTTTATATGTGATTTTAAAGAACTCTTGCTGTTTGTTTCAAAGTCACAAGAGTCACACTTAAAATCAAATTCTTTTAAATGATTAGTTTTTATATGTGATTTTAAAGAACTCTTGCTGTTTGTTCCAAAGTCACAAGAGTCACACTTAAAATCAAATTCTTTTAAATGAATAGTTTTTATATGCACTTGTAAATGATTTTTGAGGTTTGTTTCAAAGTCACAAGAGTCACACTTAAAATCAAATTCTTTTAAATGAATAGTTTTTATATGCACTTGTAAATGATTTTTGTTGTTTGTTCCAAAGTCACAAGAGTCACACTTAAAATCAAATTCTTTTAAATGATTAGTTTTTATATGTGATTTTAAAGAACTCTTGCTGTTTGTTCCAAAGTCACAAGAGTCACAATTAAAATCAAATTCTTTTAAATGATTAGTTTTTATATGTCTTTTTAAATTACTTTTGATGTTTGTTTCAAAGTCACAAGAGTCACACTTAAAATCAAATTCTTTTAAATGAATAGTTTTTATATGCACTTGTAAATTATTTTTGTTGTTTGTTCCAAAGTCACAAGAGTCACACTTAAAATCAAATTCTTTTAAATGAATAGTTTTTATATGCACTTGTAAATTATTTTTGTTGTTTGTTCCAAAGTCACAAGAGTCACACTTAAAATCAAATTCTTTTAAATGAATAGTTTTTATATGCACTTGTAAAAGATTTTTGTTGTTTGTTCCAAAGTTACAAGAGTCACACTTAAAATCAAATTCTTTTAAATGATTAGTTTTTATATGCACTTGTAAATAATTTTTGTTGTTTGTTCCAAAGTCACAAGAGTCACACTTAAAATCAAATTCTTTTAAATGATTAGTTTTTATATGTGATTTTAAAGAACTCTTGCTGTTTGTTCCAAAGTCACAAGAGTCACACTTAAAATCAAATTCTTTTAAATGATTAGTTTTTATATGTCTTTTTAAATTACTTTTGATGTTTGTTTCAAAGTCACAAGAGTCACACTTAAAATCAAATTCTTTTAAATGATTAATTTTGGTATGTCTTATTAAATATCTTTTATGTTTTGCTCGGAAACCACATAGGGAACATTTAAATGTTTTTGTTTGATCTGGTGAGTTTGATTGTGCCGGGTCTCCCTTTCCGCCAATAGAACTGTGCGTATTTTCCACGTGCAACCCCAGATATTCTGTTGTCTCGAATCGTCTATAACAAATCCCACATTTAAACTTTTTCAGTTTGAAGTGCTGGCTGTTGATGTGCTTCTTGAGATCTGCTTTATACCTTGTTCGGTACTTGCACTGCTGACACTTATACAATTGGCTGCGACGTCTCTTGCGTCCGTTTACCGCTGTCATTTGATAGCTTTGTGTTGGTGCATTACATTTTCTGAAAACAAATAAAAATATGTAACCTCATTCTCCAATACGACAGGCTTAACAACTACATTTGGTAAATAAGTTCAAATTCTTAATGTTGGTATTTATGAAATAACGTTTTGAGTAACATAATTATATTCAGCGTAAATTGTTCCAGCGATTTCTCAACATCTAAGCTCTTTGCACTTAGGGCCCTATTGAATTAAATGTGAGTATTATTAAATTATTTTTCGAACATCCTGTATATTGTTTCGTTTTAATAATAATAATACTTTATTGCGTACCCAACAGTAAAAAAAAAAAACATCATGGGAAACTGTAATTTACAATAGATGTGCGGATTACAAACAGTATAATACAATAAATTACACATAAATCATTCATTTAAGTTTGAGCTCCAAAAAAATCATTAAATACTTGTTTCCATTACGGCACATTTGATGTAGTGGACGTCTCAACATGATATTTCGCCTTCACGTGGAAGTAAAAAACGTAATTTGACTTCCGGCAGGGAGCCATGGCTCGATTCGTTGAAATGAATTACACCCAACAGATAGGGACAGTCAATCCTGCTATGCACTAAATCATGTTAAAAGTAAGGCCAGGAATCGAATATGAATAATTCAAATACCTATTCAAATTTTTGCCGATTTCCAAATTTTTATAAAAGTATTTTTCGAAATAATGTGTCTTTTACAATTATCGAAAAATATTTTTTCGATATCTCGCAAATCATGCGGACTAAATCATGCTATACGCACCTAATTAAGAAAATGAAAGAGATAGATTTAGAATAATTTTTGTATAAAAAGATATTCGAATTTCAGACCGGAAGTATCACTTTTAGTTTTATAACAGTCTTTTTGAAAATATATTGCAAACTATGCATTCTATACAGATTTATCAAGAGCACAAAAGTATTTACCGTATTTAGAGTTCGCCCTTTTTCCCGAAGTTCATGAATATTACGAGGGAGGATCAATAAATACCCGTGTTAGGAAAGAAGACGCAAGTTTTTCGCATTTTTTTTTTATTTTTCAACGTAATCACCTTTTAGTGCAATACCCTTTTCCCAACGTTTCTGCCATATCTTTAACCCCTCCAAAAAATACGATTTGTCAAACTCTGCCAAATACGCTTCTGTCTCGACGATAACCTCCTTGTTTGAGCTGAATCTTTTTCCCCCGAGCCACGTTTTCATGTTGGGGAACAGAAAGAAGTCGCAGGGAGCCAAGTCAGGCGAGTACGGTGGGTGCGGCAGCAATTCGTAGTGCAGTTCATGCAACTTTGCCGCGACAATTCTGGATGAATGTGCTGGTGCATTATCGTGGTGAAACAGCACTTTTTTCTTAGCCAAATGGGGCCCTGTCTCCTTCAATTTTATATCGAATCGATCCAATAATTCACTGTAGTACTGCCCCGTGACCGTTCTTCCTTTCTGCAAAAAGTCCATGAGGATTATTCCGTTGGAATCCCAAAAAATCGTGGCCATGACCGTCTTTGCCTTCTTCGGAGCAGATTCACCCCGAAAAATCCATTGTTTTGACTGTCGCTTGGACTCTGGCGTATAATAATGGATCCAAGTTTCATCGACGGTGACGGCTCGACGCAAAAACTCCTGCGAATTTCTCTTAAAGAGGTCCAAACACTGCTTCAACATTGACAACCGTATCCGCTTGTTGTCCACCGTAAGCAATCACGGCACCCATCGGGCCGACACCTTTCTCAGCGATAACTTATCATGTAAAATATTAATTGCCGTTCCGTACGACACGCCTACGGCCTCTGCTACTTCGCGTACTTTCGTTCGGCGATCAGCGAGAGTCATGTCGTGGACCTTTTCAACAATTTCCTCGGTAACCACGTCTGCCGGGCGGCCTGGGCGCTCCTCATCAAAAACAGATGTACGACCACGTTTAAATTCGTTGAACCAATATCTTACGGTTGTCATAGATTGTGAAGGGTCCCCATAGACATCATCCAACTTCGCTTTTATTTCTTCGCATGTTTTTCCATCCAAAAATAAAAAGCGAATTACGGATCGATATTGCTCTTTTTCCATTTTATCAAGAAACACGAAACACGCGTGATACAACTGGCTGCCAAATAAAAACTAACCTATGAATCTGTCTGAAATTTATTATGGTGTTGTCTGACAGATGGTAGTACACGACGGTAATGCCAACTTCCCTCAGCAGCGCCACCTGTCTTCAAACACGGGTACTTACTGATCTTACCTCGTATAGCACCATCTGGCACCGTTGGAATTCAACATATTTTATGTTGAAACGTATACTGAACAACGTGAAGCATTGATCAGCGTATTATCTGACAGGGCAATAACAACAAGAGCTCAGGCAGGACATTTAATGTTAACTGAAGATGAGTGGACGATCATTGAAAATATTGTTCAAATATTGGAACCCTTCGAGTTGGCTACAATGTCTTTATTGTCATCAGAATCTCAACCGACGATTTCAATGATGATGCCCATTTTGCAATCTTTGATGGACAATTTCATTTCAAAGAACCAGAAGAGATAAAAGAAATAAAATCTGTTCTGCACAGACTTGGGTTGAATACTGTAATCCGGTATTCGAATACGAATCCTGAATACTGTATTCAAAATTGTATTCGAATAATCAAGATTCGAATACAAAGAAACAAAAGCATTTGAATACTGCTGTATTTGAATACCTGGATTCGTTTACATGTGAATACTTCATGAATATTCCAACTGAAAAGAACATATGCGCACATAAGGCTTGATTGTTATCTATTTAGTTAATTTATAAAAATATATAAAACATAAAAAATATATATTAAATAGAGCTTAAAATATAATTTTTTGATACACAGTGTCACCAGGGAGATTATATGAAATAATTCTTTAATAAAAAACATTATTAATTTTTATTTCTTAAAGTTTTAATAAAAAAATATATAAACAACGGTATTAAAGTTATAAATAAAACTTAAAGTTCTTTGGTAGATACGCCGTGAGATAACAAAAACATAAACTTACTATTTAATAAAAAATAAAGAAATCTTGATTTTTGATTATGAAAGTTATAAAAAAAACAATTCCTATTACGTACCTACGACCTACCTACAAACTTAAATAATAAAGAAAACTTAAAATAAAGTACTTTGGTACATTGGAGAAGAAGCTAACCTTGAAAAAAAATCTTAAATAATAAATAAAGCTTAAAATATTTTTTTCTAATTTAAATAAGAAATAGGAACCAATATAATATTTCTCATAAAGTCATAACGACGTATTAGTACTATTAGTAGACACTTATACGAAGATATAAACATAAATATATAACACTTTCGGCTGTTACTTTGTGAAGATTCATGATATTGGATATAAGTAAAATAACACACTCAATTAAACTTTAAATAACTTCACATTATTTTAATCACTATGTGACTGCAGTTTCGACATTATATGTCATTATCAAACTGATCAGTTTATGTTTATATAAGTAAAATAACACACTCAATTAAACTTTGAATAACTTCACTTTATTTTAATCACTATGTGACTGCAGTTTCGACATTATATGTCATTATCAAACTGATCAGTTTGATAATGACATATAATGTCGAAACTGCAGTCACATAGTGATTAAAATAATGTGAAGTTATTCAAAGTTTAATTGAGTGTGTAATCGAATACTGGGATTCAAAAACCGTATTCAGAATCCAGAATACCGAGTACTGAGCAAAAAAGTATTCAGTCGAATATCAAATACCAAATACACAAATGTATTTGAATAGTATTCGAATACCAACCAAATGTATTCTGGATAGGATTCAGAATACCGAGTATTCGAATACTACCCAACTCTGGTTCTGCACGGGAATTTCAATCTAGGTTCACAAAAGTTGTTCCTAGTAATGTTTTTGCTAGCGTGCTTCACCAATTGGAATATTTGACATTAGTACTTTTCTTTCCTTCTTTTTAAACCTTGGATCTAGGTTTAAAAATAAGGAAAGATCTTGAAATCTTGAAAAACGAAGAGGAGTCATCAAATGAATTTGATGAAAGGAACATGAATCCAACAAAAAAACCGCTTTAGATATTTTGTTCCCCAATGAATAAGTAGATTGCGCCAGTGAAGTCGATATATATTCTTAGGAATGTTGTATACCAAAAAACATGTGCCCGTTACAATGGTGGAAAAACAATGAAAAATATACAAAGCTATCATAATATGCTAAACGATATCTCTGCGTCCCCGCCGATACCCTCAGAATGGGCTTTCTCTGAAGCCGGTAATATTGTAACGGTGAAACGTTCTTGCTTGAAGCAGGAAAATGTGTTTTCTTAGCGCATAATTTTGTAGTGTATTACTTTCTTATACGTAGTATAAGGAAGTATTGTGATGATCAAAATTTTCGACCTCGCGATTTTTACAGATACCCACGTTTTGAAGTCCCCTGATACCGAAAAAGTGGTTTTTAAAAAATGTCTGTGTGTGTGTCTGTCTCTCTGTGTGTGACCACGATAGCGGTCAAACCGCTATAAGTATCAATTCCAAATTTTGTATTTACGGGTATAATCTCCCTCTTGAGATCTGATTAGATTTTCAGTAAAATCGACAGACCGGAAGTAGTAGTTTACTTCAGTGAAAAAATCGAATTTTGCAAATATTTCGGCAACTACTAAGTTTAACCAAATTTATAAAGAATTCATATGTACTTAAAATTAAAATTGAGAACAATTTTATTTGAAACGTTTTTCGAAATTCCTACCGGAAGTAGAAAGTAGCGAGAATCAAGAGAGGCACTAACATCTAGGGCGATACAAAGCAGATTATTCGTCGTTGAGCGAGTCACGAATCCATGCTGTATAGAAAAAATTCAGGTCACTCCAATCACCTTTCTTCAGAACAGGGCTAATGCTAGCTTTCTTCCTTCTAGTTGGATAAACATTTTTGAGCAGCGCCAGTTTGAAAATAATTTTTAATGGGTGCACAAACACACCATACGGCTATACTTAATAAGATAGGCTCGTCACCAGCAGTGGGGGTTGATTTCAGATGATTGGCAACCCACTAAATATCCTCTTCGTTGAGAGATGTTATGGTTAAATAATCAGAAACTCTTAGCTGATTTTTAATGTCAGAACCAGTGGAATTTGAGTTTTTTCGGTAAACCTGGGAAACACATAAGAAAATCCCTCACTACGTAAATGGGCAGGGCCGTCACAGCTAAGGTGAATATAGCGCCAAAGTTGTTTTGGATCACTCATTAGTAGGGCGCGGACACGAGCGAGTCATGACTCATCGCCCATGGGCGCACTATTGAAATGTTGTATTTTTAAAGAGGTTTTAATTTTATTTATATAATTGGATAACAAGTGGCTGGTGATCTATAAAATACAAAATACCTTATTATTTGTTTATTTTCTCTTCTGTAAGACTTGTTCTCTTTGAATTAAGTACATCCTTGTAGGTAGAAAACGTCCTTTCTACATCGCAACTGGTTATATGTGCGTACTGGAAATATTCTTTTATTTCAGCGTATTTAGCATATACAATTGCCGCAATGTTATTAAATCTGGATTTCTATTAAAAATTGCGTCTAACTTTTGCCGAAGGCCACATCCGAAGTCACTTGGAATTATTAATAGCCACATCTAATGTGGTTAATCCATTTTTTAATTTGAGATTCAATTTTCAAAATATGTGATTAGTTTAGGCAAATTTCCAAAGTGTTCCTGAAGGAATAACAACTGATTTTTTAAATTTGGGATTTGTGTTAGTTCCTTGCACTCAGAACTACTTCGAGCATCGTCATTTAAACATTTAACGAAATTTTGTAAACTATCGAAATTCTCTGCATAAAAACTATTTCTGTGTATGTTTTAGCAAAGCTAAGTGACGAACGTGCGATATTTTGGCATTCTGTAACGATATTTTACAGACTTTGTAATAAATTTCGGAATCACTGACAATTCATTTTCATATCAGAAAGAGTAATATAAACAATGTAGAAAGAATTTTACTCATAAATTCCTTATTTTATGGCCATTTTTTGTTCTCATTCTCGGGCTCTTCTCGAGCGTAAACACATGTTGCAGTTCACCATATGAATTAGTGCTATTCAGTAAATGTGTGTTGTTTACATTATTTCTTTGCTCCGTTGTAACTTCGTCGTAGTTTAACTCGGTCATGTCCGCCCCCTACTCATTAGGTTTAATTCAGCTTCATAGAAAAATCTCAAGTAAGACACATGAATCTGCTTTTTAGTGATAGTCTTAAGCCTACTGACCTCACGATAAAAATAAATCTCCTGGGTTGCTCTCCATCTGCGATGATAATAGATTTTAAGCTTAAGATTCTGTTTGATTTCATTAGTAAACCAATGTGGATAACAGTTATGAGAAGACGACTTACATAAAGGAACAGAGACTTATTAAGGACATTATATGGCTTTCTACAAAATATTTCAACGCACAAATCAACATCAAATGTACTTAATTCAGATCAGTCAATTGACAGGATATCATTATAAAGAGTTATATAATTAGCTTTAGGAAAGTTGTATCGAAAGTTGTTAGAAGGAAATTCAGAGGCTTTATGAATTACTGGAATCTTAAAATATATAGAAAGTGCGGGATGATGAGAATCCTCGACAACAATTGGCGCCTGTTCGGGAAAAGGGGTATAAGTCTTAAAATACGACAAATGAAATAAATATAGGAGTCAAGTCAGTATGTTATAATTAATGTTTAGGAAGAGGGAGATAAGTCTACTTAGAGTGAGAATACAGTAAAATGTCAATGTGTTTGAGGGTATAACTAATTTAGAAAAATAATGTTTAGAGAAAAGAGGTATAGATCGTCTTACTTCCGAGTTTTTGCACCAAGTTAGCTTGATTTTAAGTGAAAGGAGGTATATGTCTACTTATTCTGTTTACTTTTCTTACATATTTAGAGAAAAAGGTTACATGTCAATATGTATCCCTTTTCCCTTATTTGATCAATATTTCTATACAAGGGTTTAATAGTGTAAAGAGGTATATATCTACTTATAGGTTTTGCACTGCTAACTTTTAATAGAGGGAAAGGGTATATGTCAACTTATACCCTTATTCGCTAATCTGGTCTTACATTTTTAACAGAAACAGCTTAAGCCATATGTCTTTTCGCATTGTTATGCACATGCTACTTTTAGTCATCCACTTTTTTTAGGTACGAATTTATTTGTGCACGACAGGTTTTTTTTGTGGGAAGTGTGAACACTTTATGCATAAATAGTAGGTATTGTTTTCAATCCCAGTTTGTGGAATAATATGATATGATTTTTGAGGTTATGATATGATGATTTCCCAAAGAAGTAAATTACTTGTTGAATTATCTACAAACGGATCGCATGAAAACCACAGCAATAATCAAGGTACGTATGTATGTATGTTTTGATGAAATTATTTTCATAGTGAAATAAAATGGGTGAAACCCGAAAATACAATGCAAGTAGTAATCCTTTTACAAATTCATTTGTGACTATGATAACTAAACTAAAAGAACACTGTAGCTGATCAATTTTGTTTTTCATGCATATGTTTAAGGTTTAATTCTAAATTAATCAAATAAACATACCTATAGTACGGTAGGTACCTGCTCTCAGAAAAATCATTACCTTGGCCATTTATTATTGAATTTGTATAATTTGTACGAAACAGCCTGTGCGGGTCACACTTGCTTTGTAATACGTTTTACTTGAGCTAATGACTAAAACATTCACAGACGAAAATGGCTTCAATTATTACGAAAATGACTGTCTTATGGAAAGTGACAACTTAGAAACCCAAGAGTCTTCACAAAATGCGCTGAAAATTGATAACAGCAATGATATAGGTTTGTAGAATACTGATAAGAGCAAGGCAGATAAAAAATGTTACCTATATGGGTTAATTTTAGAATCAAGTGCAGCACCATCGATAGCTTCTTTGAATGATAGTGAACTCAAATCATTATCACAGATTATCGCTACAGCTTGTGAATCCGTTGATGCAGTTACAAGAACTAATGTATTGGAAGAAAACCTTTATGATGAACCTTTTGATGATTCAGATGCAGATCCGGATTATAGGACGGAGAGTGGTACTTCAGATTCTGAAATTGATTTACTTGATATTCCAAAGAAAACATTGAAATCAAGTGAATCGCTTGCTCAAAAAACAAATGTTGAAACAGCAGGTATTGTCATCAAAAGCAAAAGGGGAAGGAAAGCAACTAAGAATGAAACTAGGGAAGTGCGAAAAGAGAGGAAGAAGAAGAGAAATTTGGGCCTTGAATATACTACAAACAAGGGAAAAGTGGTAAGACAGAGACAATGTAAAGAACTTTCAAGATGCAGACTTCAATGTAAAACAAGAATAAATGAAGAAAAAAGACAATCGCTATTTTCGGAGTATTGGACAATGGAACACTTCAACAAGCGCGTTGCATTTATTGCTAGTTTAATAATGACTGAAGAGAAAAAATCTGCAAAGCTCAAAACTGTAAATAAAGAAAAGCAAAAAAATAGACTCCTGACTAATACATATCATCTACGTATAGATGGAAGCTTAGTGAAAGTTTGTAAAGAATGCTTCCTTAAGACATTTGATGAGAGTAACAAGTCTGTTACTAATGTCTTAAAGAACAAAGGAGCATCTACATCTCGCATTACCCATGATGATTTGAGAGGAGCATCTACCCCTGCGAATAAAATTCCTGAAGGAGATATGGAGCTTGTTCGCTCACACATCTTATCTATTCCCACATACGAAAGCCACTACTGCCGAAAAAAATCGAGTAAAAGATATCTCCCTCATTACTACACTCTTTCTCAGATCTACGAAGAGTACAAAAAATGGCTTCCAACAGAAAGACGTCCAGTTTCTAGATGTGTGTATCAAAATGTGTTTCACACACTTGGTATTAAAATCAAAAAACCAAATAAAGATACCTGTGCCACGTGTGACAAATTCAAGATGCGTCTGAAAACAATTTCTGATATTCACACAAAGGAAGAGCTTACTACTCAATTGGCGAAATATCAAGCTCAAGCGGAAGCTGCTTACGAAACCAAGCGAATTGATAAAGAAGTTCTATTGGCTGATTCTACCAAGGAAGTGTATACATTTGATTTACAACAGTGTTTGCCGACACCTGCTATAGAGACCTCAGTAGCTTTCTACAAACGGCAGCTTTGGACCTTCAATTTGACCCTACATAGGTGCAGCAATAATCAAGCCATCTGTTTAATGTGGCATGAAGCCATAGCCGGTAGGGGAGCCAATCAGATAGCCTCATGTTTATACAAGTATCTTAACCGCATTCCCTCACACATAGAAGAAATCACGTTCTATTCCGAACACTTGTGGTGGGCAGAATAAAAATTCAATTTTGCCATTGATGTTCATGCTAATTTTAAAAAATAAGGAGAATTTACGTTATATCAACCATAAATTTCTGGTCCCTGGGCACACTCATATGGAGTGTGATGGGGATCACTCAATTATTGAGAAAAAAAAGAAGAAATATTCATGCCCTATAGATCATCCACGGGACTGGATAAATCTTGTTCGACTGTGTGGAACAAAAAAACCATTTGAAGTCATAGAGATGACGAGGAGTGATTTTTTCGAATATTCAGCTTTATACAAAAATCTGTTTCAACAAAGGAAGAATAATGAACAAGGAGAAAAACTAATCTGGAAAGATATTCAGTGGTTAAGATATTCGAAGCAAGCTGGAATAGCAGAATATAAGAACAGCCTTACAGAAGAAGAACCGTTCAAAAGATTGGATTTGCGACGCAAGTGGACCACGTGGCCAAAAGGAATTAAAGTTCCACTATCTTACAAAGGACCAAACCCGATAAACCCTGAAAAAAAGAAAAATTTGTTAGAGCTATTGCCTTATGTGAATGAAAATTTCCACGACTTTTACGAAAATCTCAGGACTAAAGATGACATAAGAAATATTTATCCCGATCCCGACTCTGAGAACCATGAAAGTGAAGAAGAGACAGAAGAGACAAGTTAAGAAGGGCAACAATCACTAGTGCCAATTTAAATTTTTTCATTTAATATGTTTTCTTATTTTAAAATGATAATTTAGTGTAAATTTACATTACTTGTTTTAGTGTAGGTCTTACTTTAATAAATATGTTGTTGTGAAAAGAGAGATAAGTGTACTTTTTTTCTCAAAAAAAAAAACCAAAATAAAAAAATAAATAGACATGTTAGAAGATAATATCGTAGAATGTTGACAGCCAAAAAATAACGGCAAGTTTATCATAAATAGTTCGTTTTTTATAACGTCAAAAACTAAAAATCTTTGCAGCAGTTTTTCTCAAAACTCGTTATTATGACCTATACCTCTTTTCCCGAACAGGCGCCAATTGGTGACGGTTCACGTTCTACTAACACTTTGGAAGCAGAATTTGAAAATATTAAGTCGAGAAATCTGTCATTAGCATTGTTGATATTATTGAATTGATTTAAATTGAGAATAGACACGAAGATAGTGAGCGTACTAACCCTAGGATCAGTAATATTTAAAGAACGGGACATTGAAATCGCCAACAAGAAGTATGTATTGCTCTAAGACAACCAACACGCCTCCACCGGTGGTGAGGTTTACCAAGTTGAATTTCTTGTCACTTCGATGAACAGAATATTTTTCTGTAGAGAGCTCATTGCTTGCAATGGAATCGTTGAGCCAAGTTTCAGTAAAAACAAATATATCAGAGCCAGAATTAAAGATATTTACGTAGGCTTCATGGGTTTAAGTGCGTAACCTGCGAGTATTTTGGTAGTAGATGGACAAATCTAGAAAGCTATTACTGTTATCACTGTTGGGATTAACTAGTTTTTCTGGTTTGATTTTAAAATTGTTGGAATACCTAATCCGTGTTTAATAGACAGATTCTGCTCACCATTTGCAATACGAGTTTTAAGTGTAGGATCAAACATGCCCAGTCGTACAGGTTGAGAGGTGACAAAAACGAGAGTACATCCCTAACTAGTGGAGTATCGAGAGTGAGTTGTCCCTTTGTTGGAAGGTGCCAGTTCGGGTGTGTTGGAGAAAATGATACTACATTTCCGCTTTTCACGTTCGGCCACTTCAAGAATAACTTTCTCCATGTCAATTGAAGAGGCAGTAGCGGGAGAAGAAGCTCTAATAAATTCCTTTAATGCAGTAACTTCATGTTGAAAGTTAATAATAAGAGATTTTAAAGAATTAAGACCCTACTCAAACCCTCACAGCCCTTGCAGGTTCAGGTAAATCCAGAATCCTGGCGAATATGCCTTGCAAGTGTAGCAGAAACTGACACGCAATCAATATCATTTTTACCACATATCGAACAACAAATAATTCTGTGCGATTCATTATCCTTTCCACAGCAACACAACTAACCATTTTATAAACAAAAATGATGGATAGAAATGGGAAGAAAAACATTTCACACCGCCGGGGTCCGTCGTGGTGACTAACACAGAAATAACAAATCAGACCACGGAAGGAAAACAATAGAGTACACAGGTTTGTTAAATTAATATAAGTTAAATAAATACACAGGCATAAACACCAACGAAAGAGTACTGCAACGTGACTGTTAAAAGAAAAAAGATATAAGAAATATTCGTGAAAAGAAAGGATCGCTTGTAAAATCCAAACTTACGTTTAAATAAAGTGTTGACAAAACTATAATGTATCTCGGTAAAAATACTCAATTATAGAAAGGATTTGTGTACATAATACACATACCATTCGAAAGCACACATTTCAAACTATCTGCTGGTAGTAATTTTAAAATTTCTTGCAGTAAAAGAATGTTTATATCTTAATAAATAGTATGTATAATAAAACAACATTTTGTTGAGAAAATATATTTGTATCGATCACTACTTTTGCACAGCTAGATTATCAATTTCGATTTCCATGAGATGGGGGTTATATATTATTGTTGGATGAATTAAAAAAAAGAACGTAACAATTCGGCTGGGCAGAGTAAATTTAAAGTGTTAAGAGGACTGAAATATTGCCGTATATGAATATAATAATGTAACGAAACCAGCAGACATTCGAAATGAGTTTACATTAAATAAAGGAATCAGATCTCTCGGCGCGATAAAAAGGAAATTGTCACACGCAAAAAAAAGAGGCAGACCGGGCGAGCAATAAATCATATTCGGCGCGACTGGTAAACATCGTAAAGCGTGCCTATGGAATATTCTTCAAAACATCGGGAGAAGTATGGAATTTACAGGAATGCTCTAGTAATCTTCGCATGTGTATATAAGGCGACTGTGTCACCGATTATTGCATTACGGGATTCATTACGGAGAGTAATTGCGGAGTAATTCCCGAATAAGAAAGTCCGTAAGAAATAGCCGACGCGCCTAAAAAATAAATATAAGAGATAAATATAAGTCGTTCGGTAAAAAATAAATATAGTAGTGCCGTCTTATATAAATAGAACTGTTATATAAATAAATACGGACATATTAGTAGTAGTAAATAAATACAAGTGTTAATTTTAATTTATTAATAGTAGTTTAAGTGTGATACTTTAGTTATATATTTTTATATTGTTAAATAATTTTAAGTTACATAAATATACAGACTGTTTTAAATAAATAATTGCACGAGTTGTTTATTTCGAACCCGAAAACGCAACAATAAAATAAATAATTAATAATAATTCATTGTTTACTAAAACACACCATTAGTGTATGGTGCTACGTTGATAAAATTTTATGATAATGAATTATACCTGACATTTCTTTCAGAACAGTAGGCCAAATGGCGTTGCAAATAATCCTTTTGTTCAAAGTGGATTTTGCATATCGGGCACTGCATACATTCTGAAATCACAAGAAAAACATGCTGAAATACAATGAATAGTGACATTAAATTATATTACAATTTCAAAATTGCCATGGCACTTCAAGACACTGTAAGGATTTTTCCAACTACGACTAAATACTCGGTTAACTAAACAGTGTTCAAGGATTAATTATACAAAGTGGGCAATATATTTTCTAGTGCATTTGATCTGAATTAGTATATTTTGTTCTAATAATATTGGCGCCATTTTCGACATTAGCATGAGATGGCAACTCTATATTTGGTTTAAAAATACTCCAAAATAGGCCACTAAGAATATGATATCCAAATTTTAATACTATACTAGAATCGCCGAAGAGATTCAGTGATAAAAGTGCGTGACCATAACGTGATCGAGGCAACCTATGCATAAAAACGGTCGGCGGCAAAGATCGTTTATATTAGGCGATTAGGTAAACTGTAATAGTATCACAGATCGCAGGTGTGTGAGAATTACTGCGTGCCATTTTATAAAGACAATACAGTTTTAATACGTTTTGATAGAAAAGATTTGAATATGCACAATTTCTTATATCAAATACTACGGCGATAACTATTTTACAGACATTGATCCTTGAATGATTTTATGTGCCTGTGTACATACCACTTTGGTGTGATCACGTGAACCCAACGTGATCACTGAATCTGTTCAGCGATTTGAGTATAGATATCATCGAGTTTGGTATATTTAAACACTGAAATAGCACTATCACACAAGATATGACGTTATTAAAAGGGAATCCCAGTTGTTCTTTGCAATGTTGGTAGACATAAACATAAACACATACACTACTTCTCCCAGCACATTTTTACTCCCTTATATTTAGTATAAGGAAGTATTGTGATGACGGAAATTTTCGAACTCGAGATTGTGTGTGTGTGTGGCCACGATTGTAAATATTTCGTCAACTATTAAGTTTAACATCACTCACAGGTTTAATTTTTCAAGATGATAAACTTATTTAAAACTTAATTTAGAACAACATCTGTATAATTTGAAAGCTCATACGTGCCCACACCTCATTCTTACCATTATTGTAAGTTATATTTATAATTTTGCAACAACATGCAGTTTACTTAAGGGCTCAGATATACCTGGGTAAATTGGGAAAATCGATTTTTCAAAAAGGTGCTCATTCGAAAGTACTATCCTTCCAGTGTCTATCCTGAAAATTTCACAAGGAAATTCGCAATTATGATGAATTTATAGCGTTTTGTAACTCACCGGGTAAGCCACGAATAACGGTCGGGGCGCAGGTAGACGCAAAACAGTATTTTCAAAATCGGTACCAGAAATATCTCCGCAACTACTGGACCGATCGGGATCAAGTTTTGCACAGTTATGCTTCACACAATAATCTAGTACTTATCGAGCCGTTTTTTCGATATTTGGCATAGATTTTTTTTTTGTCATAACTATTCAACAATTTTAAAGCGAAAAACCGCCAATTTTATTCAAATGACTGCCATGACCCGAAAAAATTGAATTCGCAAATTCCGGCTCGATAAGTACTAGTTCTGTCTATCTACTTTAAGAAAATAATTTTTATTTTTTTTTCAAATAAGAAATGGCAGAGGCACGTCTGGTACCGCGAACGCTGTCGACAAAAACCCAACTCAGGAAAACGACTGTAATTTTTTTACCGTTCGAAATTTTCGAACCCGATTTTCACAAAATTTATAATAAATGCCATACTTCAAAATGTATATTATGGTTTTTAAAAAAAATGCAGTTTTATACACGAAAAAAATTCTTAAACGTGACCCTACTTTTAGGTGCTCAGGTATATGTGAGCCCTTAATATTATGTATTTTTATAGGAATAAATCACGGACTTGTGTGAATTTATTGCATTTATCTCAAAAATTAAAGAGCATCTTGGAACAGATCTTATTCATTTTAATACCAATACATTATACACCTCCAACAAATAAATTACACGTGCAAATTACAATTTAGTAGATTAAAAAAAAAATACATGTGTTTCAAATACACCCTCGGGTTGAGCAGTTCCAAGTAGTATAAGGTAACACAAAACACTACAAACGCAAAAATCGGCATGTTTTGTAAAACATGAATGGCTGCCAGCGGAATTCAGAAAAAGACAAAAATTTAAAAGCAGTGTTTTTGGACTCTCTAATCATGTAGGAATCAACAAACAAAAAATCACGTATCATAAAAAGGTCAAGCGACCATCTTTGGATCACTTATGGAATGACACATAACTGCTGTTAATGTTTAAGGCTGGCGTCTCGGTACGCTGCACCGGACAATATTCACGTTGAAAACATGTTCACATTTTTTTGATAAGAAATGGAAACTATTAATTTAATTGTTATAAAAAGTACACAGTTATGTTAAGGAAACTTGATTCGAGGTCGTAGGGGGTTTTTAAATGTCTAATTGGACTGTTTTTACACTATATACTGTGAATAAAATACCCCTTTTAGAGGTAAAAATAAATATTTTTTATCTGTAATTTTCAAATAAAATATAGCATTCTTGCACCCCCCTTGACCTCAAAAAATTAGTTTGCATTGTAACAAAAAATACTGCAACGAAAATAATATCTTCGTTTGTAAATGGTATCCAAAATAAAAATGCGTGGACATTATATGAAATTAGGGTTACAATTCAACTATAGTGTGGAGAAAAACCGTCAAGATGCAGAATTATCACGCCAGGAACTTGAATATTAGTGTAGCTTCTGGGCATTAGGGGGCACTGGAAATTGTGCGTATATATGTACCTATTATTAATTAAAAATGTCAGGATAGGTACTTTTATTTACGCAAAAGTACAATTGCTCACAATACTTCGTCTAATAATAAAAACAGTTATATATTATTATTATTATATATTCAACAGTTTAACACTTTGCGGAATGTAATATAAAATATATACCTATAAAAAACAAAAACGATAATAAATTTGCTATAGGTATAATAATCTTACACAGTGTTTACTTTCGAGCGATGTATATTTATAGCAACTTTTGACAGTTTGACATTATTTGAAATATGTGTGTTGTGATAACTGGACGAAAAGGGAAAACCTTTATTGATTTAATATACGATATAATTAACTTCTTATAATGTTATCTAATTACGATTACATGTGTATTGTATTGTACTGAAATAAGTAAAATCTGCAGTGGTACAGCTTATATCTTGATAATCTCGAAGACTTAAACAATGCTTCTGCTCGTACTATTATCAGAATATAATATCCAAACAATCACATAAACATGGGTAAACTAGAAGATGGTATACCAACTCTAGGTATATTTTATTTAGTCTACTTCAGAAAATTAAATAATTCTTGATGCACAAATTTATTGAATTTTGCGACGGGACTACAAAGGCATTTTGATACCTATAAATATATATAGGTACATTTTTTACTTATTCAATAAATTTTGAGATTTACCGGTGCTTAACGCAAATTATCATTGTGTACATTACTCTAAATAAATACTAATTCATTTATTCATAGTGTATGATTAAATAATTAAAAAATATGTACCTATGTATTTATTAATAAGAGTCTATTTGAAATATGTAAATGTACAATAGCTTAAATTACATCAATAACTTACGAAAGTAATTTTTATATTATACACGTACACACAAACAAAGAAGCTGCAAGATTTACTGTTGCAGAGCATAACAAAATCTATATTATTCCTACTAATAATATTTATACGTCTAATTTGCTATGATTCCGATTGATAATTGGTAGAAAGGATTAAATATAATACCTATACACGATAAATATAACAAGCTTTTTTGAAAACTTTTTGGCTTATGAGCCGCCATCTGAAAAAACCGCAAAATTTTTGCACTATACCAGTTTTTACAAAATATCTTCCAAAGTATTCCAATACTTCCCGAGATAGACCTCTTTGAATTTACAGATTTTTTCTTAAAAATGTAAAAATCAAAGATTTTTAGTTGGTTTTTGCTCGATAGTAAGTATATAGTGAATCCTACGCTAAAGTTTGACACTGCATTTATAGTAGAGGTAAATAGCTAAAGTTCCGAAGCTCCAAATGTGGCTTGTCGTCCAGACACATTTTGTCTTATATAACAAAATATCACCATTTGGTTTTTATAATGTAAAGTTGTGGTATATCTGACACTTTTCTTGATGAAACTTATGTAGTATATAATTTATTTATAATTATTTATCAATTATTTATTTACTTACAAATTTATTGATATATAATTCACAGACCTATTGAATATATGAGATATACAAACTTAGCAATAAATGAACTTTTTTTTGTTTTTAATAAATAGATACATTAATTTTGTCAGTATTAAGTTATTGCGTAACGTGTCTTCCTAAAAGACTACAAAAATATTCAAAAGAGAGTATCATAGTCTAAACGAGCTAGAAGAATCAGTTTGGTCTTAAACTTTAGCTACCTACCTCTACTATAAATGCTATGTCAGACTTTAGCGGAGAATACACCATTTACTTACTATCGAGCAAAAACCGATTATAAATCTTTATTTTGACATTTTTAAAAAAAAATTCTCTAATTTCAAAGAGGTCTATCTCGGGAAGTAGGTAATGAAGCTAAATATTCCGTTTTTGTATTAAATTGTAGAAAATTTTCTCTAGTTTAATAAGAACGTAAACGGCTTTTTTGCTCAAACTAATACTTTAGGAGATATTTTGTAAAAAGAGGCTAAAAAATTTAGCGGTTTCTTCAAGATGGCGGCGTCTGCGGTAGTGGGGAAAATAAGAAAACTTGGAACTTTGCAACAGTGTACCAATCCATACACCATATCAAAATATCAAAGGTACCCTAATTAATTGAACCATGCGAGATTTTTTGGTATAGTTTGACTGGGCTATATGTATATTCTCCAAGGATATTACATCGGTGGTGTTTCTATTACAGAAAGTTAATATTCTACGTTTTAGATATCTCTTGAAGGTACTAGATTTGGTAGACCATATAAAAATATGGCACAAAAGGCTTAATTATGTGTTCTGCTTCTTTTTCGGTGGTTTATACCAAAAATTCTTTATGTTGTCATTAATAGTGAAATATTAGGTAAGTCTATTAAAAGAATATAATAGTTGATATGTCATCTTTGGATAATATGGAAAATCAAAACCTTATTTTGGCAAACTTAGTTCGGTAAAATATATTTAGGTACGTTTAACAACTAAAATAATTACTTTCACTTCTGAATGTTGCGCATCTCCAATATTATTTAAGAAGATAATAAAATATGAATAATGTTAAGTACAGAAGCGCAGTTGATTTTTGCCAAAAACACTAGTGTCACCTATAGACAACCTATAATTAAACAGATTTACTATGAAAATTAATTGTGGACTAAAATATAAACGTAAGTAATTAATACCTATTGATCTTTTCTGGTTACATTCTGAATCATATCTCCTAAACACACAGTTAAAGTTACGAAAATCACAATATAAGCTTTATGTTTTAGTTCATATGTTCAGAGACCGGACACGAGCGGCCGATGACTCATCACCCACGCGCACTATTGAAATTTTGTATTTTTAAAAAGTTTTTAATTTTATTTATATAATTGGATAACAAGTGGGTGGTGATCTATAAAATACAAAATACTTTTTTATTTGTTTATGCTGTAGTTCAAATCGAGTAAATTTTCCGTACTTTATTAATCTCACGAAATATAAGGTAGGTAAATAGAAGAAAGGAATTTAACATTAAAATCGACTTTTTTGCTGTCCGTTTTCTCGACGAAACCAGATGTTGCATCACCATACGAATAGTGCTATTCAATAACTGCGTGATGTTATACATTATTTCTTTTGTCATTCATTACACAATGTTTAGAATAAAACTGCAGTCTATGGTCGACTGTTCTACTTTTTCTACCCTTTGTAACACATCACACAAAATGTCACTCATAAATATTTTATTTTCATTACTTTTTAACAGTTTTTGTGCGGCAATAGAAGCTCATTCTTTTTACGATGACCCATGTTTTAAATCCAAAATTCATTAAACACATTACAAATTAAGCGAGAAAGAATACTTCAAACTGACTTGTTCTTTACCATGTCTATAGTCACATGAATTACTAAATATTGTTATTATTATTACTTCAAAAAATATTTTTTCCAAACATAAATTGTTTTATTCCTATTTATTTTATAAGGTGTACCTACTTGAAATTTTATAAATTGCTATAAATGAATGCTTGTATTTATTGATGCTTGACTGTTGAGATTATTTCTATATAGTCAGGTTCGTAATAAATACTAGCATAAATTTAAAATACCTATGTAGACAAAAACGTGTTGAAAGCGTTTCTTTAATAATTTTTTGTGCCTGTTAGTTTTTTGTCTGTCTATGTTCGAGTTCATTTAAAAGCCCCAGATATAAATTTGTTGCTGTAATAGCAATCTACATTTCTATTGCTTCATCTCTCATCCTCAATTAAGTTCGTCTATTTGCCAACATGAACCGCCACATTACCGACACCTAATCCTACCCCCCCACATTATATTCTTCATCACCACCAAACTGAAAACTAAACGCCAGCCTTAATAGCAAAAATTCAAATCTCCTAGATTTTGCGCATGTGTAAGAAATCCTAATCACCGTTTAATATTTTATTAGGAAAAATTTCTTTAATTGGAGACGTCCTCAATCAATGATTAGCGGTAACCAGTGTTGAAAGAACGCAAATTTACATTAACCGTACTTGAACCAATGATTACGCTAACCGGCATTTTAGTTGGAGATGGAAAAACCGGGCCCAAAATTCATATTCAATCATTGTTTTAAAGATCATAAAGTTGATGTTTTTATTAAATTACTTTCTTAAAATACTCATCAATTTAATGAAATGTATTCATTGAAGAACTAATTTAAAGGAGGGGAACTATACCTACTAACATGCTTTTAGTAACTTTTTAAACATGTAAATAAAAATATCAAAATGGATTTAAATAAAGTGTATAAGCTTTGAAAGAGCTTTTAATTCCCAAATTTGATATACCTTGACATACCTTCAAATAAAAAGTTGCTACATGCATCTCCAGGGCAAATTGTTTTATGTTTGGCCAAATACGATTTCGAGCTGAATCCAAGACAGCAAAATGTGCAGGCAAATACACTCTTCATGATGTATTTCCTAGTGGGAATAAAATCTACTTCAACATTACCAATCTGGCTGTCTTCAAATTCTTCACCAAAATATACTAGTAATTCTTCACCACATTGAATTTGACGAGTGCTTTGATAATACAGATAATCTTCATGTTGAAAAACAATTAGGTTTCGTTCAGAAATATTTCTGGCAGTGTTAATGTACTGCATCCAATTTAAATACCCTGATGTATCCTTGTCAAATACAAGTTTTCCTCCTTTTATTTTCCAAGTACATTCTGTTCTACAAAGTCCAGAAAAAGGACCAAATGTTACACCTTCAGGAATAAATTTTAAAGCTAATATTTCGAACTGTCCAAGCAAATGTTGAATTTCTAAAATATCATTTGGTAATTCTTCTTGTGTTCTGTTACTGGGATTGTCTGGAGCATGCCTGTTCAAAATATGTACCAACATTCCACACTCGATACAGTAATCTTCATAATATGCCCGACAATGTTCACAATCTGGTGGACAAATTTAAATCAAGTAAAAACTATATTATACAATATTCACATATATGAAAAAGAAACGAAAGCTTATTTGGCCATTTAACCAAGCTAGGCTTTACTAATTTATATATAAATATAAATTTTGAAAATAAATATGTTATTATTTGGTTTATAATACAATGAAATAGTAATATTGAAAATTTAATTGCACTTTCAATAGAGTGGAAACAAGCCTAAAGAACCAACTGAGTAAGAAGTAATTAATAGTTATTTAGTAGTTCAAGTAGTTAATTTAGGCATTTACTTACATAGTAGTCCATTATCAAATTCGATTTTTATATTACTAGGATTGAATTCTTCCTCAATTTTAACATTGTCGTTTACTACGTTATACTGTACTTCAGATGATTCCATTTCCATCTTTATATTATCCAAAAAAGTGGCTGCTTCATATTCTTTTAACTTGTCATACCATTTCAGGCGATCTTTTAAATCGAAATTGTTTACGGTAATAACAGTTTCAGAGACATCAACTTTATCATGTTCAAAATCGTCTTGTTCGTTGGTACTCGATGTATTTATAGAAAACAATGTGTTATTCACATCACAATTTTCAATTTGGTCAGCCATCACCACCACAATTACTAATTACAACTCTAATTTGTGCCCTTTTGTTGAAAGTTAATGGTTAACTGTAACTTCTGTGAAGTTTGAAGTTATTCATTCTTTGTTTTTGTGAGTTGCTAGGTCACGACCACAGACTACTGAGTATATTCACAGTAGTATAGAGCATATATACACGGTGGCCAGAAAAATGCGGACAAACGCCAGGTAGAACGATTCTTTGTTCAATTCTGAGGCGATAATCTTAATCCAAAAAAGTTATACGGTCCTTCCTTACGGCATACGAGACCATCAAACATTAAGTTGTACGGCTAAAATTTAGCAAAATTCGTCAAATTTATCTATGTAAAATCATTGTGGTGAAATTTAGAAATGGAATTATCTCAAATGCATTGATGTAACCACAGTATAGTACCAATACAGTAAAACGTCTCCCTTAAAAATCCTGTTTCGATCCCCTCCATAAAATAGATGCGCATAGTTCACCACTCTGTAGCACAGTATACTTCTTCGGTAACGAGTGTTTGTTTACATTTAATATATAACCCTAAATTTGAAATATATTTAAAAAGAAGTGATTTTATTACATTCTGTTTGTTTTACTTTTTGATTTGTGTACGTGTTATATAAATAGCATTTTTTAATAACTAATTGATTCTATTACTGTTTTTTAAGTGTTTAGGTACTTTATTTAGAATTTATCTAGGTTTACATTTTGTAATCATTTACAATATGGTTCAGAAATATGTTGCTAATGGTTGTGGAAATAGGTGATCCAGGAATATCCTTATTTCGATTTCCACTTGATGAATCTCGGTAATAATACTAAATAGGTATATTTTATAATTTATTTTAGTTATGTAATGTATTTTTTAGATGTTTTGAATGGATGAATAGGGTTCGTTTTAATGAAAACCACAAATATGGAAATTTCTCGTCGAAAAAATGTCATGATTATTTGAGATTATGTAATAAGCATTTTGAAGATGATTGTTTCTACACTACTTGAAAGAATAAACTAAGGAAGGGTGTCATACCAACATTATTCAACCATCGTATGTTAATATATTTTAATTGATATTAAGTGTTGAAAATATTGAAATACTATTTCAGAATATAAAATTCAAGAAATAAGAAGTACTGCAAGACATCAGGAGAGTCTGTCTTTTTGCGAGTCTTCTCTAGACAATCGAGGAGATATGTCCAGTGTCGTTTGTATTGGTAAAGTGCCTTCCACAAGTTTTGATGTGTCTCAAGATGAGATTTTTACAGGTATCATTTTCTATTAAATTTAACACTTCATCATATTTAATTAGTACAAAGATGTAGTACATATGAATTTACACAATATAGTGTGAATGTGTCATTGGGATATGCAGTTCCACAGTAAATATTGTGAAAAGGTTAGAATTAAACACTAAATATTGTCGCAAGCCTGAAATGTAATTAACAGATCACTGAGATATATAACCCAATTACACATACTAAGTTATTATATTAGCATTACTGTGATTTAGTGGCATTTATTGAATTTTGTTAAAAACACTTACTGATACATTTCAATAAGTGATTTTCTTCAAGTTCAGTAAAAGATGCTAAATCAAGAAAGAGTATGAAAGGTATTTTATGTATGTATGTGTGTATGTATATATATATATCTATTTGTGTGTTAAGCTGTACATAACATTATTTACTTTAAGATGCAGCAACATAAACTTCACAAGCTTTATCAGCTGCATCACCAAGGAAGGAGGCATTAAGGAAACAGATCAGGACCTTATCGAAAGCACAAGGAAGATATGAAAAAATATTAAAGGAACAGGAAGATGTAAGTATGGATATTAAGAAGAACTTAGGTAAGTATTTTAATGGTGAGTTTGCTAATTTTCTTGAATTTCAAATTTATGTGGCTGGAAAGTCTTCCAGAGGTATTCGATACACCAATGAATTAAAACAGTTTGCTTTAACATTATATTTACATAGTTCCAATGCCTATAAATATCTATCAAATATAATTCGACTACCATCAGTATCAACTCTAAGGTCTATTACGCATAATTGGGAAATAAGCAGCGGATTTAATGAATTCTTATTTTCAGCTATAAAATTGAA
This sequence comes from Amphimallon solstitiale, assembly GCA_963170755.1. Lineage (NCBI taxonomy): Eukaryota > Metazoa > Arthropoda > Insecta > Coleoptera > Scarabaeidae > Amphimallon > Amphimallon solstitiale. The sequence continues at coordinate 29,821,156 of OY720675.1, read as the reverse complement.
AGTGAATACGTTAGATGAAAAGAATCGAGAATGTATCCTTTGCATAGATGAACTGTCTTTGAAATCACATTTGTTTTATAATGTCAGCATTGATGAAATTGTTGGGTTCCATGATGTTTTTAATAGTCGTTCAACAGATATTGCCAATTATGCTGTTGTCATTATGTTCATGTTTTTAATTATTAAATTATATTATTATCAATAAATAATTATTTCTACTAATATCGTGTTTTATTACCTGTAACCTTGAATATGTGTACATTAACCCATGAACTAATAAAATAATATTCGTTTATTATGATAGATTTTTTCCTGTGCTTATGTTTCTTGCTTAAAAAAAAGGAACTTGAAAGTGAGATAGAGCATTTGTTTATTTGCCACCTTACAAAGTGGTAATAAGTAAAGCAAACTTTAAAACATACAATAAATAACTACATTTTCAGTAAACACATTAACACACACACACATTATTCTCTTGAATTTTGTTGATTTTCCACTTGGAATGATGGTTGATTTGAAAATTCTAGAAACACAACAGAAAACACCGTTGATGTCTTTCACATTATATTTGTATGGCACAGATTTTTTAAATCATTGTTTAATGACCCCGCTTACAGTTAACCAATTTTATCAATAGAATCACTAAAAGTAGTATAATTGTATTATTTTATATTTTTATAGGAGTGTTATGTAATTTTTAGAATGTGAAATATTAAAAACTAGCTACCATATATATTTTTTGTTATCTAATATAGTGTTCAGAATATCTAATATTTATTATTCATATAACTAATCGAATTATTTATTATTTCATTATGATTGTATATTTATAACTTTTTCGCCGACCCTTGTATATTCACTTCCCCTTTGCGCGTAGTTCACTGCGCAGTCGTCCTAAAAAAATAAAACTCGAACACGAACATCAAAGGGACCGCGGTAGAGTCGCGGTACTGTATAGTTACTATACTGTGATGTAACTAATCGATTAATACCAATGGTTTACAAAAAAAAAAAAAAAAAAAAAAAAAAAAAAAAAAAAAAAAACACTGTACTACTTTTTTTAATTAAGATTGTCAACTCAGAATTAAACAAAGATTTGGCCTGCGTGGCGTTTGTCCGCATTTTTCTGGCCACCGTGTATAATACTACTATATCGCGTGTAGACAAGGAAAACTTCGCTCCAACATTGTGAAATAAAACATATCGTGCTATGCCGTTTAAGAGTCGCATTGTCCAAACTGCGCATGCGTTATAAATAATTTTTCAAATTTAGGTCTGTTTGTTTATCACATAGATTTATTACTATAAATATTTGTAAACAACGTTGTGATATTTGAGGTTGTGTGTATATTAGTGTCGGGAAAAACTGCTATTTTTCGGTAGCAGTGACAAACTGTTACTGCGACAAGGTAGTCACAGTGAAAAGAAGCAGCTATTTTTGTCACTGTTTATATTCACTGATACTACTGAAAGCGGTTATTTTCGCAAGTCGCAAGTCGAGGAAAAACGTATTGCATATAACTGCGCCCTTCCTATGGTAACAGACTTGGCGTTCACGTGAAAGGGCGGGTTTATAAAACTTTATTTGATTGCGGTTAATAAAATTTTAATCGCAATCATAATATTGACAATTTGACAATGTAAATAAAGCAATTGGTACACAAGCGTGCAGAAAAATCGCGTACATTTAAAAACTCAAACAATCAAGTTTTCGAGTATTTTGTTCTTTGTAAGTGCGGATTTTGACATTAATTTGCTAATAGATTCTAAACTGTCAGTGAAACTGTTACAGTTTTATTTGTTAAAGCAACTTTTTTTGAAATAGACAAATAAAAAGTCAGTGAATTCTATACTAACGTAACTGGTAGGGACGCGTAATGCAAAGCGTGAGGCAGATATATTTTTAGGTAACCCGCAGTACTTTAGTATCGGTCTTTCTTTCTAGCACATTTCTTTTTACTTTCTTATACATAGTATAAGGAAGTATTGTGATGACGAAAATTTTCGACCTCGAGATTTTTGCAGATGTTCAGGTTTTGAAGTCCCCTGACACCGAAAAAGTGGTTTTTAAAAAATATCTCTCTCTCTCTCTGTGTGTGTGTGTGTCTGTCTGTCTGTGTATGTGTGACCACGATAGCGGTCAAACCGCTATAGGTATCAATTCCAAATTTTATATATACGAATATAAGTAGCAGTTTACTTCAGTGAAAAAATCGAATTTTGCCAATATTTCGTCAAATACTAAGTTTAAACAAATTTATAAAGAATCCATATGTACTTAAAATTAAAATTGAGAACAATTTTATTCAAAAAGTTTTTCGAAATTCCCACCGGAAGTAGGTCTTTTACCCTTATCGAAAAACAGTTTTTTGCGAATATTTCGCAAGTCATGCTTTTTAGAAAAGTACCTTACGAGTATAAAAATATTTAAAACATAATATCTTTTATATAAAACAAATTTCAAAATTCAGACCGGAAGTACCACTTTTACTCTTATCGAATAGCGATTTTTTGCAAATATGTCGTAAGTTATTCATTCTATATATTTATCAAGATTACAAAAGTATTTAGAACTGGATTTGCAATATTTTTGTATATACGAAATTTCAAAATTCGGACCGGAAGTAGCAAGAGTTGTTATTGTTGTAAAAGCTATTGTGACTTACTTTAAAAGAAGTACACGAGGGACGCTTAAACTAGGCGAAGTACAAAAACAGCAGGGAAAGGCGCCGAAAAAACTCATTCAACAACTTCCTACTCGGTGGAATTCTGTTTTTTACATGTACGAGCGTTTTGTAGAATTACAGGAAGCAGTGCGAACCACTATGGCATTAACCGATCACGACTTGCCCGTTGTTACAGGTGAAGCATAGAAGATGATGTATGAAATGGTAAAAATAATAAAACCTTTAGAAATGGTGACGAAGATGATGTCAGGTGAAAAATATGTAACTGCTTCCCTTGTGATTGTATTGACCAAAGGGTTACTGGAAGTTTACCAAGAAATGCTAATTTCCGACCAATTAAAATGTTCTTTGGGCAAAGATTTGATTAACAATATAATACAGGGTATTCAGTCTAGACTGGGTGATTTAGAGTTAAGTCATACTCTTATAATGTCTACATTCTTAGATCCAACATTTAAAAATGTTGCGTTTAAGGATGAAAGTATAAAAAAAAAGCACAGCAGTTAATAACAAATTTAGTTTCCCAAAAATTCCGTTCCAAAGAAACAGCCATTGCCACAACATCTACTACTCAACTGCCATTAACAAAGGATGACGACCATGTATTTTCCATTTGGAAAAATTTTGATAAACTCGTTTCATCCCAACCAACTTCCAAAATTTTAAGTTCACAGTCCCGGGCAATAATGGAAGTTCAAAGATATTTAGAAGAGCCTCTTTTGTACAGAAAAGAAAATCCATTAATTTTGTGGAAGGAACATATGTACAGTTTTCCTCATTTAGCTGAAGTTGTTCAAGAAAAATATGGTACAATTGCAACATCAGTCCCCTGTGAACGGATATTTTCGAAGACTGGACAAATTCTTTCTAATCGACGAAGTCAAGTTTCTCTAAAGAAAGTTAAACAAATTATGTTTTTACATGTAAATTGTGAAAACTAATTTTTTACTGTAATAATATTCCGCAAACTGTTTTTTATTGTTTATTTTTTATATAAGAAATATTTGTTTTGTTTAATAAAATATTATGAACTTATATGTAGTTCTTGATATATTAAAATAATAAAGTACCTATCCTAATTTAATATATACTTACTGTGCGCAATATTAACAGAACAAATATCCCCTAATGTACATTCGAGTATTCTCCGCTGTAACGGTGATGATACGAACTCGCGGCCAGTTCGCGATATACATATTTGTGAAATATGCTACACACGAATAATGGTGACAGAGCTGTAACTGCTCTGCTTCAGTTACAGAACCGATCCAACTCAAACTGCTACTGAGAGAACTGCTACTTTAAAGCTGGTGTCACTGTTACTAACGGTGACTGACCAGTAGCAGTGACAAAGTAGCAGACTGCGATTTCACAACCCGCCTCTAGTGTATATGGATCAAACAAAACTCAAACGCACGCACAGTATTCATTAAGCTAACAGGTGGTTTTTAAGTATTTAAAGATATTTAGAGATATGCCGCGAGTTGTCAGCGCTCACTTCAATAAACTTAATTTTAAATTATTAAAAAATAATGGGAAATATAGTGCTCAGTGCTTATGGTGCAATAAGATATTGGCAAATTCGGCCGAATCGCGTTTAAAATCCCACAGGTTTGTATCTTATTAATGTTTTAATTAATATAACATTATATCTATTTTGATACGATTAGGAATGTTTGTTCTGTGGCCAAAGGAAAAGTAGAAACCCCCGGCAGCAAACGATTTATACTGTCTTCATCCTCATCATCAAGTAATTCCAGTATTAATCAGCACCAGGTAAAAGCAAATATATGCAATCCAAACTTACGATTTATGTTCTTTTTGTATTGTGCATTGTGCAGGAAGAAAATATAATTAGTCCCACTATAATCGCTGAATATGAAGCAGGTGAAGATGGAATTTTAAAAGAAGTTACTCCTACTAGTCTTGCTCCTGCTAGTAGTGCAAGTTCTGGTGAAAGTTCTTCCGCACTGAGGTCGATAAGTCTTAAACTCGATGCCAATTCTCCTCATACATCCTTTAATACAATATTATCTCAAAAATCAGAAGCACAAAAGAACAAACAAAAAACCAGGAATCACGTTATAACAAAGTACGTTGATAAATTAGACGACAGCGATCAACGTGCCATTAATGATGCTTTGGCGTTATTTATGTATGGATGTAATATTCCATTACATGTTGTGGAGTCGAAATATTTTAAAAAATTTTTGGGGGTGATACGTCCGGCATATAAAGACAAGATTCCATCTAGAAAAGTTTTGTCTACTTCACTGCTCGACACATGTTACAACAAGTGTATAGAGCATACTAAAATTAAGATGAAAGGAGAATCAGTTCTAATAATAGATGGATGGAAGAACAGTGCATCAAATGTTAAAACTGTTGTCACAATGCTCCACTGTACTGACGGAAGTCAAGCATTTTTAAACGCATGGGATTTGAGTCTTGAATCGGAAAATGGAGAAAAATTGGCAGAAATCGTTAAAGAATCTATGAGAATGAGTAAAGAAATTTATAAAACTTCCATTTATGCTGTTGTTTCAGACAATGCAAGCCCCATGATCAAAATGGGTGAACTCCTAGGTCACGTAATATGGCACTCCACCTGCAGTAGCCACACTGCTAATTTGCTATGTAAAGACGTCTTAGATAAAAATCTCATAGAGCAAGTTACTAGCATTTTGAAAGAATTTAAACACACAGACCATGAAAAGTTGTTGATACAAAAAGGAGGTAAAAAAGTTAAATTGCCCTGTGAAGTTAGATGGTGCTCTTATCGCGATTCCTTTCTATCTTTAACTGAAAATTTAAAGTATATGAAGGTTATAGCTGCTGATGAAAACACTAAAAAAATCAAAGAAAATGTTGTTTCTCTTCTTTTTAATAACAATTTCGTTGAACAAGTAAAAGAAAATATAAAACTTATGGATCCCATATGTAAAATAATAAATTTATGTCAAAGCAGCAAATTTTCAATTGCTGATGCCGCAAATCTATGGTTGCATCTAGAACTGCCAGAATATTTTGATAACAAATTCAAAGGGGCAATTCAAAAAAGAAAAAATATGGGGTTAAACATTTACGCATTGGTGGCATATTACTTGCACCCAGATTATGACAACAACGATCTTCCCAGAGAAGCAAAACAACAAATCAACAGATTCTTTTTAAAACATCTGAGTAGCAATGGTTTAGAAGAATTGGATTTGTTTCAAAACAATTTAGGAATTTTTGAAATATGTCGTACAAAGAAAATTGCTAATCCAATACTGTTTTGGAATCTAACCGAAATGGAATGTCCCAATTTAGCTAGTTTGGCCATAAAATTATTAAAAATTCCGGCAGCATCGGCGCAGATTGAACGCGTGTTTTCCAGTTGGGGACATGTTCACTCTTTTTCAAGAAACCGCTTGACATTTGAGCATTCAAAAAAGTTAGCACATATTTATTACACTCTCAGAATAAGCGACAAGGAATATTTAAATAACGAAGAAAGTGATAAGGAATAGTTGTTTTCACTTATTGTCATTTGTTTTTCATTTTGTTTCTTTAAGAAAATTCTATATTGTTTTATTTTGTTTGTTGCAGTATACATGTAAAAGATGAATTTTTTTCACTTATTAAAAATTATTCACTCTTTCTTAATTCACAACTGTCTTCTTTAACCAAACATTTAAAAATTTGAGTTTATCGGCCAAACCTAAAGAAAGTGTAAAGAATACGTAAAGATTATGTAAAGAATCTTCAAATAAATAACGCGTTTGTTTACGTGTCAACAACTGTGTAAACTACGTGGCGTATATTACATGCCCAACCCTGATAAGAGGTAAATAATGAGGCTATTATTGACCTAGGGAAATAATGAAAACAAATAAAGGGAATGCCGCAACTATGCAATCGCAGTAGTATGTATGTATGTCAAGTTGTCAACCGTCAAATTCATTCATTCATTGCAGTTTGTTTATTCAAGTTTATTTTTATTTAGATTTATACCACAAATTAATCATACTCTAAAACTTATAAATGCTCTGCCTCTAAGGTAAAATAACTAACAGTATTTTAACAATAGCAAAATATGTATGACAGAAGTATAATTGGAAACAAATATCCTAACAGGTAACTATTATACATGTAAAGATATTTTACTTTCTTTACATAAAACTGTATTTTAAGGTTATGTAACAACATAATATGGAAACAATATAACACGTAACTATTATACAGATGTACAGAATTTTAATTTATTTATAAAAATTGATAGTGCAATTATGGCATGTCAAATTTATTGATGGTTCAATTCTGATTCAGAGCTGTAGGCACATTAATGACAGTATTGTTAATTGTGTTAATTCCATAAGTATTTACGATATCTTCAGTTGAAATAGAGCCTGATTGTATTGCTGATGTTGATGGAATTTGGTTCATATCGTGTGTAAGTAGATGTAGGTAGACCTTGTAACATATATGCTATATTTTTTTTATTTCTAGGGAATCTTCGATATAACTTTCAGCTACACTAGATTTCCAACCACCATGTACCATGTTGTTTTAACTGAAGGATATTACCACCATTGACAGCTAAAAGTGTAGCCTAGGTTCTACGGAAGGGCAATTTCTTTTGGCATCTGTCCTATTGTGTTATGTCCAATGTTTTATCTAGTACATTTACCATTACGTACACTAATAAAGAATTTTGCTATATCTGGAATTGGTCTAATTTTTAAATAGTTTTTAATTATTTTGATCCAAAGTGGCTCCATTATTACAAACTTTAGAGATGAACCATTTTTGCTATTGCAGATGTGAATAATAATTAAATCGGCTTTCATGATGACATCAGAAATTAATAAATTACACAGCTCATCACTTCGGCATGCACCAGCAACACCAATTACAAGAGCAGTCTACAGAGTTATAAATTGTCAATAATTTTGAAGTATTAATATATAAACATACTACCTTAGTTGCAATGTAACATGTATCGGGTGCCTCAGTAAGGAATTTTATAATTTCCTCTAGTAAATACTAATGACTTTTTGGGCTTATAATTTTCATTTTATCTTTTTAAAAAGGCAACTAATTTAGAATATTTTGATATGTTAATATTCTCTGTTAAGCCAAGCGTAGCTTTCAATATTGAATAATGGGTCCATAAAGTCAAGGCTTTTTAATGTTGTGTGTTTAATGGAAGTACGTTTTGAGAAGTTACTACTATATTTTTGGAATCACACGATTTTTTAAATTCTGTATATGTTTTTATGTATAAGTGTTTAGATATATGCGGAAGCAAGTTCTCAACTGCCTGTTCTGCAATCTCGCGCATTGCAGGTGGTGTAATCTAAACTCTTCAGATATTATAAATGGAATGAAAAATAATCTAATAAATACCTACTTGACTTTTACTTTCAGCATTTATGTCAAAACTTATTTGTCAACATGTATTTGTTTATATGAAGTTTTATTACAAGGGAATTCTTACATGTATGAGTAAATTTATTCATAATTATTAAGGTTTCAAGATCCAATTAGACTACTGGTACAAAAAATAGTATACATACTACGGTTGAGAAGACTATTATTGCCCTTGTGGCTTAAATTCCTCGGCGCTGCGCGCCTCGGAATTTAATCTCGCCACTCGGGCAATAATAGTCATCTTCTCAACCTTGGTATGTAATATACTATTAATCATCGTTTTTCTCAAGCACTCGAAACACCGGTTAAATTAACGACGTTCCTCAATCGACTTTAAAAACCAGAGAAAAAACGCACATTTGTCCTTTTTATGTAAATTTCGTAGATTTGATATTTATTATTACTCCCTTCGTTGCCTATTTAATTATAGCTGTTACGATTATTAGATAGCTAACGTTTATAATTTTACAGTAGTAATGTATTTATTATTCGGAATGTTACTTTCTTTTAGAATACATCCAATATATGTTCTAATAAAAAATACTACTAAGAATTTAATTAATTTGATACTTAGCCAATACTTTCAAGAATGCTTAACAGACTACCTGCAAGCGTGGGAAACAGAAAAGGATTGATGCTTTATTAATATTTACATAAATTTTTCCATTTATATCTTGCCGAAATGTCCGTAGGTTCTTGCTGCGAAAGCAATACCTACATTGATATAGGTATATAAATAATCCGTGGTAAACCACTGAAAAATACTTCGCGGATATCCTTTTGCGTAAACAAATTAACAACGGGGAAATGTTTTCCGGGGAACGAAGTTGATAGAGAATAAAACTGGTTTTGCTGTACCTCACATTGTACATTAATTAGACAATGTAACGCCATAAAACACCGCATTTTCCCTGGTCATTTTCAAATATAAATTATTCCAGTATGTCTGAAAATCATGCCACTGAAAATGTATACACAATTCTTATCATTTCAAGAAAATAGCTTTATTATACGTCAACTAATAATCACATAATAGTAACATTCTTAAATGTTTACAGACATGTAATTATTCCTACAAATAAAATACAAAAATAAAAAAATAAGATTTAATACTAAACACAAATAGTTACACAATTTTAATTAAAATATCAGTATTGATAGGTAGGCATTAAGATAAATCACATTATACTTTTTTTGTTTTCAATTTTTTCTTATCAACAGTGTTTTGGACTTTATTTTTTGTTAATTTGCACACATTAATATGCAAGTCATATGCCTGATTGCCACATACTTTAACACCACATGTGCAGGATTTCATGTTTAAATGATTATGTCGAACAAGTTCATCATAGTCAATTATTTTTGCTTTACAAAAGTAACAAAATACTGGATTTTTAGATGAACATTTCTTTTCTTCAAGATGTTTCATTAATACTGTAAAATAAGAAAAATCCTTCTGGCATTGTTTACACTTAAACGTGGGTGGAATGGCATGTGATTCAACATGTTTATTTCGATCTATGGACTTTTCAAAAATCATATTGCAAATACTACATTTAAATTCGGTATTCTCAGGAAATATATGAGCGTCTAAATGTTGCTTTTTTTCATAAAGGGAACAGAAAGTCTCTGTGCAATCTTTATAGTCACAACGATACATATGAGCCTTACTTGCAGTAGCACTGTCTTTATTTGAGCTACTCGAGTTTGTTTTGGGATAGACTTGATTATAGTTAGAATTGCTACTACTACTATTACTAATATTACTGTAATTATTACTAGTACTATTTTTTGGATTAATTCTAGATACATTATATGAATACTGCACGTTTTTTGATTGATTTGAATTTATATTATTTTCTGAATAAAACTCTTCTTTAACATCAACCATTTCTTCTTTAATATCCTCGAGGATAATTGCATTTTCAGGGTTTTCATCCTCCTGTATACTCAACTCTGCATTCTCCAAATAATGAGCTGCAGTTTGTTGATCATTTATGACAGTTAATGGTACAGATTGTACTTGAATATTTTCATTTGATGGCACTATAAGATATACTAAATTTTGTTGGGCGTCTGTCGTTCTCTGTAGTTGATATAATAATTGTTGGTTTTGAATTATTGGTTGATTTATCAACACTGACTGATTATACGTTGGATTTTGTTCTATAACTGGTGTCTGAATATTTTGTGTTGCAGTTGCAGTCTCGCTTTGGTAATTAACCGATTCTGTTAAAGTTTGCATTAAGAATGGTTCTTCTTCCCTAAAAATATTAAATTTGTTATGAACTATATTTTAAATTTGTATATACATAATATTTTTAGTACTGTTAATATTTCTGAAAAGGGTATAAAACATACTACATTCCAAATTTCTTGGCGAATGTATTATATTATCTAGAACAACTATGATCAGAAACGCTCTAACATCTCCAGTACGAATATTATTAATCATTGCTTATCATATAAAAAGTAATACTGATGTGAAATAAAAATGCAATCATCTAAATTATTCTGTTACTACTAAAATATTAAATTGTAATAGGAAATAAATCAAGCCAAAGATATTTTGAATGAAATAGTACACACACCATTGACACAAAATGGTTCACATTCTCTTTATTATGATAGATAACAAAAATTAACAATTTCGTCAATACCTTTTACGTTTATTGTTGTCCCTCATAGTAATCAAAATTGAAAATACATTCAAATAAAACAATAAAGTTGGGAAATAGACCTCGGAAGCAATACCTCTGTGAAGGTGCACAACTAGAAATATTCAAAATAAAAGTTTTAAGTTGGCACCAGATGTTTTTGTATTTTGTAGTAGTATATGCGCTGGAAAACTTATTATTATAATATATTATTAGCAAATAATTAAAAATACTGTATATACATAAATCTTGTTGAAATAAAAGGAATATATTAAAGGGTGAATTGATATAGGGAATTTAGTTGAAGTGAAGTAGTCACGTCACTTAATTTTACGAGTTTTACACGTCAACGTCATCTTTGGTGTCCTGATTGGGTGTAATGTTTTATAAAATAGGATAATATTTTATACAACACTTCGTAACCCTTAGTGATTATTTATAAGGTCCTGCCACCATGGTAATTATATTCCATTCATTAACTTGCCTACTTTATTATATTTTTATCCTGTGTTTCACATTACAAACATACATGTCAAACACATCATATATTATTTATTCATTTTAATACTTTAATTTTTCTTAAATCTAGGTGCTAATAGCTGCTGCAGTATGCACCAAAGCAGGGAAAAGTAATATGATGTAATTACATTTAAAAATATGTTTTAACTAACACATGTTTTTAGCTATTGTATCACGACAATTTGTGGAAATGACAAAGGCTCGAATAGAAGGTCTGTTAGCAGCTTTTCCAAAACTTATTCCTGCTGGTACACAACATACATTTGTTGAAACTGACTCTGTAAGATATGTATATCAGCCAATGGAACGGCTTTATATGTTGCTTATTACTACACGAGCTAGCAACATCTTAGAAGACTTAGAAACACTACGTTTATTTGCCAGAGTAGTAAGTACTAAGAATATCTGAAGCTTCCTTAAATAATAAACTGTTTTTAGATACCTGAATATTGCCGTTCATTAGAAGAGAGTGAAATTGCTGACAATGCTTTTAATCTAATATTTGCATTTGATGAAATAGTAGCATTAGGCTATAGGGAAAGTGTTAATTTATCACAAATACGAACATTTGTTGAAATGGACTCCCATGAAGAAAAAGTATATCAAGCTGTTAGACAGGTAAACATGTTTGTTTTGTGTTTTTTTAGCATTAATATTAATGATTTTAATTTAGACACAAGAAAGGGAAGCCAAAAACAAAATGCGTGAGAAAGCAAAAGAATTGCAGAGACAGAAAATGGAACTTGCTAAAAAAGGTGTAAAACCTTCGTTTGGTGGTAGCGGTGGATTTGGTAACTCTACGGGCTATACACCTGTTCCAGTTGTTGGTGATGTAGCTATTATGAACAGTGAGGCAAAACCTCCACCTTCATACACAGTTCAGTAAGTACTAATAATTTAACTTTAATTTATTAAAGTATTGACAGAACTACATGTATAGAAAAACACATTAACAGTACTGAACTAATATATTTACATATAGGTATATGTAATATGTGGAGATATTCCAAAAAAATATTTTATTAAAATGAGTAAAAGTTGAATCTCCTATTTTGGTAGTGTTTGATGAAAATTCATAGGTAAATTATACTGACAATTGCAAGTAATTTGAAATGATGAATATATTACTTGTTATCTTAATTTATATTCTGTATATTATGGCTAGAAAAACATTAGCATAAGATATATATAAAACATTAGATAATATATAATTTAATGCTCGACATGCCGGCCGTTTCGGCTTCTTTGACAATACACCAATCAAATCATGTTTTCTTAAGGCTGGTAATGTTTGACAAACAATTTATTTGAAGCTATTATGCACACAAATTTAACATATTATTAGGTTGTTGTACACAATTTAAACAAAACATTTAAAACAAAATTATATATTCATTTGGCATTTATAATTAATGTTTGTCAAATATTTTGTTTGATTGGTGTGTATCTCTTTCAAACATTCCAAATATAATTTATTAATGGACGCTGACATACTTCTGCATCATCACTTTTCCGGTCTACACGCTAACCTATTATAGTGCTGAAATATAATTTATCTTTTTGTTCAGCAGTAAGGATTGCATTAATGTTGAAGTGATGGCTTACAGCTCATACTTACGTTAATTGTACAGTTCAGCATTAACTGCTCTGCCATTTAATACAAGCTCAAACTCAAAATACATAATCTCTTCGAAATTCCACTGCAATTTTTTCCAATCAGATCTTACTGAATTACCAAATCGATTGCTTCATAATTAATTATTGTGTGGTCAAAGTGAACATCCAGGAGGTTTTTGCACTATTTCTACAAACCTCTACTCAATTTTTTTTATTATTAGTTATTTATTAGCAGACAAAACAAACAGTCTATAAGCTAATGTTTGCTAGGCAATATGTTTATGATCTTGTTTGGTGTGATGAGGTTTCTTCAAGGGAGAAATCATGTTCGACAGTTTTTTTTTTTTAGCTTAGATGACTTTTGAGTCTTCTTGAATTTTGCCATTCTAAGAATGAATCAGTGAATGAATCAATCAAATTACATCATGAATGTTTTGAATATTTAAGTCTTATGCGTAAGATTTGGCACGTATTTTTTATTGAATTATTTGGATTTTACCAACATTGGATTCACTTATACTAACTTAGAGCTATACTTTAACGGTGCGGTCTCGATGCCTAACCCTAACGGGGATCCATAGATGGAGCTGTGATTGCATATGGATTTTTTGCAGTTTTTATTATGATCAATAGAGGAACAAACAGAGAAATATTTATAATAAAGATAGTAATACAACAAAAATTAATACAGAAAGGGTTCCCAAATTCGAATTAAAACACCCATCTAATGGATTTTTTCGGTACCATTTTAGGCGAAACCGAAAATCAAAATTCATTTTTACTTTCTTATACGTAGTATAAGGAAGTATTGTGATGATGAAAATTTTCGACCTCGAGATTTTTGCAGATGTCCACGTTTTGAAGTCCCCTGATACCGAAGAAGTGGTTTTTAGAAAATGTCTGTCTGTGTGTGTGACCACGATAGCGGTCAAACCGCTGTACATATCAATTCCAAATTTTGTATTTACGTGTATAATCTCCCTTTTGAGATCTGATTAGTTTTTCAGTAAAATCGGTAGACCGGAAGTAGCAGTTTACTTCAGCGAAAAAATCAAATTTTGCCAATATTTCGTCAACTACTAAGTTTAAACAAATTTATAAAGAATTCATACATACTTAAAATTAAAATTGAGAATAATTTTATCTAAAAAGTTTTCCGAAATTCCTACCGGAAGTAGGTCTTTTACTCTTATCGAAAATCAGTTTTTTGCGAATATTTCGCAAGTCATGCTTTTTAGACAAGTACGTTACGGGTATAAAAGTATTTAAAACATAATTTTAAATATCTTTTGTATAAAAAAAATTTCAAGATTCAGACCGGAAGTACCACTTTTACTCTTATCGAATAGCGATTTTTTGCAAATATGTCGTAAGTTATGCATTCTATATAGATTTATCACGAATACAAAAGTATTTAAAACTGGATTTGCAATATTTTTTGTATATATAACATTTCAAAATTCGGACCGGAAGTAGCACTTTTACTCTTAGCGAGGAGCACTTTTTTGATAATATCTTGCAAAGTATGCATTCTATAGCGATTTATTAAGGGAATAGAAGTACTTAGAATAGGATTTTGAAGAATTTTTATAAAAAAAAATCTTAAAATTCTATAATTTGAAACGCTCATACGTATAAGAAAGTCGTGTGGTGGCCACACCTAATTTTTTTTTTCGGATTCGACTTCAGCATAGTGCCTTTTATAAATTGAGTTAATTTCGTTCTGTTTCTTCCAAATTTACTAATTTTATGATTTTTTTTGAAAAAACTAAGGGCAATAGGATTTTCAAAATAACTCAACCTGATGAGTGTGTTTTAACATTTACTGTGTGAAAATTTAATTGTTCTTGATTTACAACTTTTCGTTAAAATGGTACCGATACTCCTTATGGACATATAACACACAAATTTTGTATTTACGAATATAATCTCCCTCTTGAGAACTGATTAGATTTTCAGTATAATCGGCAGACCGGAAGTAGTAGTTTACTTCAGTGAAAAAATCGAATTTTGCCAATATTTCGTCAACTACTAAGTTTAAACAAATTTATAAGGAATTCATATGCACGTAAAATTGAAATTGTGAACAAATTAATTAAAAAAGTTTCTCGAAATTCCTACCGGAAGTAGGTCTTTTACTCTTATCGAAAATCAGTTTTTTGCAAATATTTTGCAAGCCATGCTTTTTAGACAGATACGTTACGAGAAGAAATCAAAATTCGGACGGAAGTAACACTTACTCTTACCGAATAACGATTTTTTGCAAACATGTCGTAAATTATGCATTCTATATACATTTATCAAGAGTACAAAAGTATTTAGAGTTGGATTTGGAATATTTTTTGTATAAATGAAATTTCAAAATTCGGACCGGAAGTAACACTTTTATTCTTAGCGAGTAATGCTTTCTTTCGAATATCTCGCAAAGTATGCATTCTATAGGGATTCATTAAGAGAATAGAAGTATTTATAATAGGCTTTTGAATAATTTTATATAAAAAAATTCTAAAAATTCTATAATTTGAAACTTTCATACGTATAAGAAAGTAGTGTGGTGACCACACCTCATTTTTTATTCTCCAATTGAGTAACCATTGTTGACTATCATCTAAGTTAAATGGATGACGTCTAATCTGTATCTGTAGCCGTGTCCTTAGCAAATGTTACCATGACTATGCAATACATGTAGTAATGGTCAGAGTATTTACCTTGTGGTACACCTAATCTTATTGATTTATTGTTGGATTTCATTCAATAAATGAAAGTATGTAGTCTCTTTCGGGCTACAGTTTTGGTTAAGTTATTGTAAGTTGTTTGGAGGAATCACTTCTGGAATGAATCTCTGCCGTCGTCTTTTCTTTTCCTGTTGACGTTTTATACAATATTCTAGGGAGCATCTTAACAGCAGAAAAGGCAAGAGCCCTGAAGAAGTCTCTTAGAATAGTAGATAAAACGCCGGCAGCAGTGTAAGAAACGACGACACATATTTAAAGAATAAGAAGGAATCTGCAAATGTATCAGTTTTACAACAAATTGTTAAAATTAAATATGTCTTATGAGAACCTACATAATGAGTATCTGTAATTGATTTACTGATGGCCATTTGCATTTTAGTGAATTATACATTTTATAGTTTTTGCCCCCCTGTTTGAATTCAACAGAATTTTCAAATTTGACATTATATAATACCACGAGCGCAGTTGAAAGGATTTATAGCTATGATGTTCACCATTATCAACATAAACTAATTACTAGTTATTCTTTTTCATCACATTTCTTCATGTAAGCGTTATCATATGATTATAAAATTATGTTTATTTTGTAAATTAAATATTTAGGCACAATTCTGGTGACAGAACAAATTCTTGTTGTGTCACGTAAAAATTTCTAAATCGCAGTGTGTAAGTCAATTACAGACACCAGTTATGTACTACCGTTTTTATGAGTAACGAAATTAAACAAAATACTTATATTCTCAAAATCACATATAAAAATAGTGCGATATTCCAATGACGTATATTGGCAAGAAAAAAATGATGAAATATATATATATTTTAATATTTAGATTGAAAAAATAAACATTTAATCAACTTTTATACGTTATTATGAAGAATGATGACTTAAATGTAGTAAAAAGAAACAGAATCTTTGTAATTATGTATTACATAAAGAAGTTAAGTACACTTAATTTATTGAACATGACTTATTTATTATTCTCCAGAGACAACTTACTTAGTAGCATGGTACAAATATATAAGGTATATCCTGACACAGCTTTTGAGAACATTGTGTGTGACTTAAGTGCTCTTACGTCAGACTATTGATATTAAAAAAAATTAGAAAGTGGATTACTCATCATTAACCACAGATATAATATTATATAGATTGGCGTATAAACATTAATGATGTAAAATAAAATATTTGGTAAAGAGTATATGTATCTTCAAAAGTTTCCTTAGCTGAAAATGCTACATTTAACAGTTTTCTACTTAATCTAGTGAAGATGGTAGCATAATATCGAATTACTTATCTAGTATATTTTGATTTTATTATTGTTAGGGCTTTTATTTTAATATTTTAGACTTCAAGCTATAGTCTCCAGATTTGATTGTATCTAGATGCTTGGTTCTGTTAATACATATTCTTATGAAAAGTGCCTTCTTAATAAACACATCTTATTTGTTACGAATTTTTAATTTTTATTATTACTATTTTTATTATTTTTTAAATTAGAAAACCTACCCCAGCATCTAATCGTGCAATGAAACTAGGTGGTAAATCGCGAGATGTAGAATCGTTTGTAGATCAATTAAAATCTGAAGGAGAAAATGTTATTACACCCATAGCGAACAATGTTTCCCAACCAGGACACAAAGCACCCGCCATCAAACAGGATATCGAAGGGTGAGATTATATACCTTACGTTCCTCATCTTCTTATACATCTGTTCTTTTTTTCTTGGGTGATTATTTCGGCAGTGTTCATTTACGACTCGAAGAGAAACTGGCAATTAAAATGGGCCGTGATGGTGGTGTACAACTCTTCGAACTTTTAGGCCTTATTACTCTACATATCGGCAACGAGAAGTGGGGTCGTATTCGCGTACAATTGGAAAATCAAGATGTCAAAGGCGTTCAATTGCAAACACATCCGAATGTAGACAAGGAGCTCTTCAAAATTAAATCACAGGTAATCATTACAATAATAGTGCGGTGGTTAGAGCTTCTGAATATATATTTGAAGTGGGTAGTCTTATCAAGTTATACACAAACGCACGAAGCAATCCACCTTCGTCATAAAAATCAGTGACGTACTAGTTTTAGTACTATTTATGTACGTTATGTATATTATATATTAATCTATGCGAGCATTGTGATTGACGAATAAAATTTACAATTTGTGTGCTGCTAGAAGCCAAGTTCTACATTTTGACAACAACCGTGGAAGTCTTCTAATATAAAATTTAATCTAGTAATTGATTAATAATTATATTTACTTTTTTTAATTGTTAATTATTAAGACTGTATCATTTCAATACAATTTACTTTGACTAATAAATTGTGTAAAGTAAGGATGTGTAGCGGTATGATACAATAACATAGTGAAATAGTGCGCGACAGCGGAGCAATGAAGACAAAGATATGATATCCTGACTTTTGCATTGCTGACCCAACTAATGTATCACCACTTCATCATTGCTAACTATTTAACATTGTAATTTCAGATTTTCACATGCCACTCTACTTATTAATTGAATACATTTTATTTGTTAGATTGGTTTAAAGCATCCAGCAAAGCCTTTTCCGCTAAATACGGATGTTGGAGTTTTAAAATGGAGATTGCAAGGTACAGATGAGAGTTTAGTACCATTACTCATAAATTGCTGGCCTTCAGAAGCTGGAGACGATAGTTGCGACGTCAATATAGAATATGAATTAACCCATACTGATTTAGAGCTTTCAGATGTCATTATTTCTATTCCATTGCCGTAAGTTTTATTTTATTGTTATTAAATTATGAACAACATTCCTATTTTAATAATAGATATTAAAATAGGAACCTTTCATAATGTGAAATACAACCAAAAAAAAAAAACCTATTTTTGCACACGTTACATTCACGAAAATGAATTCACATAACACAAAATATGACCAAATTGATTTATTCTTTTTTTTCAGAATTGGTTGCAACCCAGTTGTATTAGAATGTGATGGTCACTATACACATGAAGCTAGGAGAAATCAGCTGATTTGGTCACTGCCTATCATAGATTCAACTAATAAATCAGGATCTTTAGAATTTTCGGCTCCTAAATCTATACCTAACGACTTCTTTCCATTATCAGTGAATTTTACATCAAAGTCGAGTTATGCAAAAATTAAGGTTGGTAAAAGCATTTTCAAAATTAGTAAAATAAGTCTATGAAATATATCTGATTGCAATGTGTAGGGTGATAAAACGTTTCAATATTGTTTCCTAAATTGGCTGTTGAAAGGCATTTTACGTAATTTCCTTAAATTAACCTGTCTTTGTCAGTGCCTTAGAATGTCTAGGTATAGCAATATCAGCCTTTGTTTGCTCCATCTGATATCATTCCTTATATAAAAATGTAAACACAGTTCTACTATCTTATATTTATATGTTTCACGACGACAAATGATTTGCGATAAATATTTTTTTGTCTTTTAGTGGTAAAAGAGTTGAGATGAAAATAAAATGCGATAAGAGTAAAAGTGATACTGCTGTGGCAGGTAGTAAGACTTACCGATACCACCCATTCCCCCAAATTCTCAGTGGAATGACCCTCTCTCACACCACTTCTTACTTCCGAACGCGACCGACAGAGGGCGCTGCGGCGGCCCGTAAATTTAAAAATAAATTAATGTACAGTGTGTTTTCCAAAATTAGAAAATAAAATTAATAAATGTTTCACAACAAAACAATGTGGCATTTACAATAGGGATGCCACCAGAAAAAAGTCTGACTTAGTGACGTAATAAATAAATATGGCCGAATCAAGATGTAGCTGGCGCGTAAAATTTAGAAGTATGCCGTTTCGAATGTTGCATCTTTTTTATACAAAGTTACTTGTAAATACTTTTGTACTAGATTTGTGTATAATGTATTCCCAAAAATTGATTCACATAAGAGTAAAAGTTATACTCCCGTCTTCAAATTTTGGAAGTTAAAAATTTAACTACCCGTTATCTAGCTTTATATAATGCCATTGAATATATATATATATTAAGAATAATTAAGGCTATGCGAGTAATGTTAAGTGATATTGAAGCTATAAGATTTTGCAGAAGAGAATTTACTTTTCATTCACAACTGTATTTTGATGCATAACCTATAATAATAATAAACAACATACCGCATGTGTCAATTTTCATTAGCCATAGGCGATAAATCCATACAGTACGTGGCAACATAGTACCCCTTCTTTCCTTTCCAATGCCAGCACGACCGATGCATGCTCGTAAATACAAGTTAGCGTAGTTAGCAGTAACTATTCGACCACCGGCTGGGGTGTTTGTAATGCGTTCAGAAATAATATTTACGAGTTGCAAGGATTTGTTTTTCTTTTTCCTTTAGGTAAATGCAGATAATTATTAAGCTGCGTTCACGCTGCATGATACAAACAAAAGCGTAATTCTAATAAAATTAAAAAATAACCCTAATAAGGTAAATAAAAAAGGATTCTGAAAATAATAATAAACTACTAGATCAGGAGATCGCCGTGACCATTTGATGTTTCCCGTTCCAGTAATAAGACGGCTTTTATTGCAGACTAGATCGCAACGTATTCGCAGCTAAACATTGAATGTAAAACCTCGGTGGTGAGTAGTGGGAGAATGGGGATCGGAGAAAATCGTTGTCCTGTCGGCACTGGTGACGGACAGTAAGGGCACCATGTTGCCACGTATTATATGTATACGTATAGATCGCACGCAAACATTGAATCCCTATACCTAATGAAAATTGACACATGCGGTATAGTTGGTTCATTCTTCTATTGAGGAAATTGTATTCTCTTACAAAGAGAACATTCAATTTTTCATTGCTCTAATTCAGGGCTATTTATGGTTAGAGCTCAAGAAGTCGTTGTTTCAACATATTACTCTGTTATGCAAAATTTTAATAAATGTGTCTTGAAATCTTGATAGTCTTACTAAAATAAAATAATATGTTTGTCTTGTTGTGAATAAAATAACAGAATAAAATCTCTAATTTTGTCTAGCAATGATTTTGAAAAGTATCAATATAATAAACCAGTCAACTTTAAGAAAATATGAAGTTCAAATTACTACTGTATGTATGCGGGCTCATATGATTTACAGAATAAGCATATTATTGTGTAAATTAAATATGATAAATGATCTTCAGATACAGATATCAAAGATTAATGAGATTATTTTCGAAAAAAATCACCCAACTAATCCGAAATAGTTTTCGTTCCTAATAATAATAATAAAATCATTTGAAAAACTTAATTACATTACGCGTTCCTTGAAGTTCTATTTATGTTGTGGTAAATAACATAGCCTTTGAAGACACATTAATAATTAAGGTTGGATAGGGCTTCTGGCTAGCGATCCGGAGGTCTTGAGTTCGTATCTCACCCATGGTTAAAATTTTATAATTAAATTTACTTACCTAATTCAATTATCAGTGCTAATAAGAAAATTATGGTTACAATTAAGGTTTAAGTTTTATCCATATTGTGACATATAACAGTATTGTTTCGAAATCTGTACAATATAGGTTGAAGTAATTTTCAAGAGCGCTTACATATGAAATATAGATTAAAATGATCATAAGATATAATGTATATAAGAATTTTATCAAATCTGTTTTTTTAATTTAATATTTAAATTTATTTGGATATAAAGTACAATTTTGATGCAATCATTTTCAAAAGTGTACATGCTTGAAATTGCACTTAGGGATTATAATGTCAAATTTGGAAATTACATACATACTGAGTGGGCCACCGAAAACGAAACAGATTGAATATCTAGAAGGAGAAAACTTTCTTGAAAAAACGGGAAAACAGGTCGATTTTTGATCCAAGGGGGACACCCTTCCATCATATCTTCAACTGTGATACGTCATTCCCCTCCCCTCCATCACTCTAACCATTACAATTTAAATAGGGAAAGTACTAAATACGATACATCATTGAAAAGGTAATTGTACGGAGAATTCAGCAATGTGATTGTTGGTTGCGCTATTTTTGATTTTAGCGCCCTCTAGCGGAAAAAAAACGGTTACGTATTCCACAATGTGACACATCATTTCAAAGCTAATTTTATTAGCAACTAAATACGTAATATCTTTGACATTTATTTGTCATCATTCTCAAGTACAGACTGTCAGTGTCTTTTGTAAACTAATAAGTTCGTAGTTTCTAATATTAGAGCTCTGCAAGGTGTTTCGATTATTTAATTTTTTTTCAATTGTGCATTAAATTGCTAATAAAATTAGCTTTGAAATGATGTGTCACATTGTGAAATACGTAACCGTTTTTTTACCCGCTAGAGGGCGCTAAAATCAAAAATAGCGCAACCAACAATCACATTGCTGAATTCTCCGTACAATTACCTTTTCAATGATGTATCGTATTTAGTACTTTCCCTATTTAAATTGTAATGGTTAGAGTGATGGAGGGGAGGGGAATGACGTATCACAGTTGAAGATATGATGGAAGGGTGTCCCCCTTGGATCAAAAATCGACCTGTTTTTGCGTTTCTTCAAAAAAGTTTTCTCCTTCGAGATATTCAATCTGTTTCGTTTTCGGTGGCCCACTCTGTATATTGAGTTCAAGCAGGGGCAGAAATTGTAAAACGTAAAATTTATTAAAATGCCAATGGCCAATTGATAACTCACTTAAATACATTTATTATGGATAACATTATTTTCACAATTTACGATATTATTTAAAAATGTTATATATACAAATATCTTCTTCAGATATTCATGCAAAAAATGTTTAATACCTTGTTTATTTTACAGATATCAGAAGTTCTTTTTGTGGATGATGATTCTCCTGCAAAATATTCTGTGGAAGCTGTGCTATTCCCCGACAAATACGAAATTGTCTAACAGTCCAATTACTTTAGAGATAATTTAACAATAAACAGATTGGACACTACTGTAATTATTATATTTGTTGCTTTTTGTACAGAATTTTATGGAACTTTTGTCAACATGTATTATTTTTATCTATTTTAAAAATAAAAGCTTTTCCTTTTTCGACGTTTCCCTTATTTTTGATACAAATCGTTCCACAAATCTGAAAATCCATTATTCAGACGAAAGTAACAATACAAAAAGCAACATTTAAAACAAAGCTTTGAATTTCTGGATTTATCACAATTTTCTCTGCTGTCTATTTGGAACTACTTTGGACAATTTTTATTTTTATATGATCTCAACACTTCTAAAATGTTGTCAAATAAGATCGTTTATTTTAACAATTATTTCAATAAATTCATATGGAAAAAAAACACTGTATGGCAGCCCATTGTAAAGTTTCCTCTAACATTATGAACTTAGTATAATTTAGATAAATTCCTTTAGTTCAAATAGATGTATTTGTTAATTTATTAAAAATATAACATTTAGAAAATATTTTGCAAGTTGACTTCAAATGTGTTTGAAGCAATAAGTTAATTTCGTGAAATTGGCACATATACGTATACTCCTATGAAAATATATATCGATTAAAACAAAGTTGTTATTGTGGACTTCAAAGTAAAAACTATAAAAAACATTTATATAGAAAATTGTTTCCAGAAATGCAACACTTATTGTTATGAAAAATGAAACTTTAATACTTTAATTTTTTAAGGATTTAAAAATTTGGAATTTTATATACAAATAAATGTACATACTACCAGTATTAGCCTTTTAGGTGTTAATACTAGATTTTTTTATATGTGTAATAAAAAGAATGGTTATGACAACTGTCACTGAATTCAAAAATAAACATATACATAGTTGAAATAAATATGGAATGGATACTAATTATATAGACTAGATTATTTTTTTTTATCATAAATATGTTGAAGATTAATATTAATGAAAATATATGGATTTTCAGAATATTTGTTTTATTTTACTATATTATGTGTTCAGTGAAATTTAAGGAACAAAGGCGGATATTTTTCGAGGAGGTAGTCTTTGATAGGCTTTCTCTGTTGGATGTGCATTTCTCCTTTTTATTCTGTCTTACGCCATAATATCTCTTATTTGTGATAATAAGTAAACAAGCTGAAAATAATAAAGTCGACTTCTTCATAATTACTTAAAACGCGGCAACTTTTAACGTTACTACTGACTCATCGCGCGTAGTGAATATGATGTGTAGTTTTTTCAATGTTATATAGGTAATTAAATGATATTTTGTACTCACCGCCTGTAAAGTGACATTTGGCGCATGTGTAGCTCGACTGGGAAATATGTTTTCCCGGTTGAGGCGACTGTAAAAATTGAAAATAACACTGGCACTTTGGTACATTTAAAAAAAAATCTAACTTGTAAGTAATAAAATTTAGTCTATAAAATACTACTTCCCTCCACTATTCTTCACTAAAAGTTGGGGAAATAGGAGTAATAATTAAAAATTCTTCCAAAAAAAATTGTGGCGTCATCTATTTGACATTTTAAGCGACATCTTAAGCAAGATTCAAGCGCCATCTATTTGAACCACATCGACATTCATCTTGGCAGTTCGGAATTGTTTGTATTTAAACCAAAAAACGCAATAAATGTTCATTTATAAATATAAGAATAAATGTTTGCATTGTGTAAGAATATAATAACTTAATTTTAGGGAAAGGTCAGTAATAGTTACGTACATGAAATGCTTAAATTAATTAGGTAATCTATCTTAGGTTAGGTATGATACCAATGACATTAATCAATAATATTTTTTTAATTTAATGTTCGTACAAAAAATATTGTAGAGTTCTCGCATTATAAGAAATACATGTACGTCACTTCGTAAGATGCGCACTATGAGAGCAGACCTTACCCACAAATTTGCAAGCGACTCGTCCGAACGCGCTTTCGTTCATAGTGCATTATGACGTACATGTATTTCTTATAATGGGAGAACTCTACAAACCACTTGCGTGAAGACATCTTCCACGCATTCGCGAAATTAAAAGCACTCGCTTCCTGCGGTCGCTCGTGCTTACAATGTGCGCTCATGCGGGAAAATAGTCTTCCCGCACTTGGTTCGTAAATAACTATTATTTACAACCATACGCGTAATGTTGGCATTTCTGACTTTTTAAAAGTTGGGAAGTGTGACTTTGTTCACGTCTACTTCCCGCCCTCTTATTACTACCCTCATTTACTTCCCGCCCTCTATTACTGCCCTCGTTTCTTAACCTCAATGTCAATCACAAAACTGTCAAAACCTTATCGGAATTTTTATCACAAATAATTATTAATTGTATGGTTGTAAATAATAGTAGATATTTTTTAGTATAAATGCAACAATAATTTTAATTAGAAGAAATCAAATCAATAATTTCAATACATTTTATCGAGTGACATGTGTCTCTATATTATGTCATTTGACATTTCACTTAATTATTAATAGTATATTACATACCGAGGTGGAAAGTGTTTCATTACTGTCGAGAGATTAAGTAGTTAACCGAGACGCGAAGCGTCGAGGTTAACTTTATCTCGAGACAGGAATGAAACTTTTCACCGAGGTTTGTATACTATTTTATTTACAACCATAATTATATTTATTTGTGATAAAAATTCCGGTAAAAGTTTTGACATATTGAGTTGTCAGATTTGTGATGATCTAGCATAAACGTCAAATAAATATACGCCACTTTTTTTCGGTGAATAGATTATAAAAGAAATGTTGAGTAGTAAAGCGTTCCAGGTCTGCACTCCACTTGAACTGAGGGAAACTGTCCTCCCGTAGCAATCCAGATATCTTGGCTCGAATGGAGAAGGACAAGAAATCACTATTTCATAATATCAGCAAAAGCAGGGCGGCCTATCCACATGTATTCAAGCTTCCAATAATTCTAATGTAACAATTAATTTTATTTACAACCATACAATTAATAATTATTTGTGATAAAAATTCCGATAAGGTTTTGACATATCGAGTTGACTGTTTTAAATTGTGATTGACATTGAGGTTAAGAAACGAGGGCAGTAATAGAGGGCGGGAAGTAAATGAGGGCAGTAATAAGAGGGCGGGAAGTAAACGTGAACAAAGTCACACTTCCCAACTTTTAAAAAGTCAGAAATGCCAACATTACGCGTATGGTTGTAAATAAACATCATTGTTGTATTAATAATGTCGACAGAAATTCAAAAACTAGCTGCTGAAGCTGAATTAAGTTTAATACCTGCAAAGTCCAAGCATTTATATTATAAAGAGTACGAAAAATTATTATTATGGATGGAGCAGAAACAGACTGAACATATTGATGAATCAGTAATGTTAGCATATATATTGGAAATGTCCAGAATTTATAAAGCTTCGTCACTTTGGTGCATTCATTCCAAACTGCAAGCTATGCTAAGGGTTAAAAACAGAATCGATTTAGCATCTTATCACAAACTCCATGCCTTTATGAAAGGAGTGGGCAAAGGTCAAGAACCTAAAAAATCTTTGGTTTTTACGGAAGAAGATTTATGCAAGTTTTTTAGTCAGGCTCCAGATAATATATTTTTATTTTTAAAAGTTGTAGCAATTTGTGGAGTGTTTGGTAGTTGCAGAAGAAGCGAAATGTGTAATCTGGTTATGAGTGATATAAGAAAAGAAGGATCTGCCCTAATAATTTGTATTCGTCCGTCAAAAACAGAAAAAGGCCGGACGTTTGCTGTAGTAGATAATTCCAACATAAAGTATGCCGAGATATTTAATAAATATCTTGCACTACGTCCAAAGCATATCAGTACAGATCGAGTTTTCTTAAAATATTCTCAAGAACTATGTATAAAACAAGTTGTTGGGATTAATACCTTTGGAAAGTGCCCTTCCATTATAGCACGTTATCTAAATTTCATAAACGCTCATAAATACACAGGTCATGCCTTCAGACGAACATCTGCCACGATTATGGCTAATGGAGGAATGAATGTCGATGAGTTGAAACGCCAAGTGGGTTGGAAATCCTCATCGACAGCGAGTGGGTATATTGAAGAGTCTATCACAAACAAATTAGGCATTTCAAAATTAATTGCTGGAGCTGTTCACAAATAAGCAATGCTGCAAGTCACTTAACAATAACGAATAATCAAAATTGTACGTTTAATATTCATTTAAAATAATTTTTCCGTTCATGTTACATGTTTTGAAATAAAATTGACCATAATTGTTGATTAATTTGATAGTTTACAATAAAATAATAATGTGTTATACGATATTAAATGCGGTACAAACCAAATAAACCAAATCAATAATTCCAATACATATTATCGAGTGACATGTACCTATATGTCATTTGACATTTCCTGACATTTCAATGGACTATTAAACGCTTGGGATTGGCTGTTACCAAGCAACCTTTATACGCACGCCGCGCCGTGCGTAAAGGCCCGATTATGCACGCTTATGGGTGTGTTTTGATTGGTTTATGATGCATGCATACTAAAAAATGAATTGTTACACTAGAATTATTGGAAGCTTGAATCCATGTAGATAGGCCGCCCTGCTTTTGCTGATATTATGAAATAGTGATTTCTTGTCCTACATTCGAGCCAAGATATCTGGATTGCTACGGTAGGACAGTTTCCCTCAGTTCAAGTGGAGTGCAGTCCTTGAAGGCTTTACTACTCAACATTTCTTTTATAATCTATTCACCGAAAAAAACTGACGTATATTTATTTGACGTTTACGCTAGAACAACAGAAATCTGACAATTCAATATGTCAAAACTTTTACCGGAATTTCTATCACACAAATATAATAATTATGGTTGTAAATAAAATAGTATACAAACCTCGGTGAAAAGTTTCATTCCTGTCTCGAGATAAAGTTAACCTCGACGCTTCGCGTCTCGGTTAACTACTTAATCTCTCGACAGTAATGAAACACTTTCCACCTCGGTATGTAATATACTATTATTTACAACCATACGCGTATGTTGGCATTTCTGACTTTTTAAAAGTTTGAAAGTGTAACTTTGTTCACGTTTACGTCCCGCCCTATATTACTGCCCTCATTTCCCAACCGTCAATCACAAAACTGTCAACTCGATATTTCAAAACCTTATGGGAATTTTTATTACAAATAATTATTAATTGTATGGTTGTAAATAAAATTAATTGTTACATTAGAATTATTGGAAGCTTGAACCCATGTAGATAGACCGCCTTGCTATTGCTGATATATAGTGATTTCTTATCCTTCTCCACGCTGGAAAGCCCTTAATGTTGAGAATATTTTGATTAGTTTGAAATTAGTTATAGTTCTAGAGATTCATAGCGTTATTATATGGTGATATATCTGATGAAAATACAGCAAATGTCTTCAACGCTAATAAATCCTGACTTTCAATTTCTGCAGTTAAAAAAGACATTGTCTGTATCACTTCCAGACATAGATATTTTTAAAATGCACTTTATTTTTATCCTATACATTTACAGCAGAATTCTATTCAATGTAATTATTTTGATGAATAAATCCCATTCTCTTTCATAATCAAAAAAAGAGTTATTTATTGCCCTTATGTTCTACTAAATTATATCAATTAAAAGGCTGATTATAAATTTTACATTGATTTATTTACACTTTATGAACATCTTAAATACATTTGTAGTCAACAATTGATAACAAAATTCCTTATATCATAATTATTTTAAATGTACAATATGAATCATGATATCGGAATGAATAACCATGATGAGATCGGTACTTTGAATTTTTAGATTCTTATTAGGTACTTTTTTTGAGTGGTATAATTGGAGAAAAAGTATCAAAAAATAAATAAAATAAAAAAAATAATTCTTATAATTTATTTGGTCATAAACATAAAAACATGAATACAATTGAATATATAAAGTAAATAAATTAGAAAATAAAAAAGGTTTTGAGGAATAAATAAATGTTATTGTCAAATATTGTACGTGTAACAAAAGACTTTATTAGGGATTGAATTTGAAATTCGCAGTCTTTTATTCATTATAATCTTTACTTTGTATACATCACATATTTTTAATTGCAACCAAACAGGTCCTATTTTCCTGAAATAAATAATTAAAGGAAAGTAGAACCTACTATATATTTATAAACATCTTATAATATGTGTGCTTTTCGCCTAATAAATAATAAAAAAATATTACGTAAACAAATCATGCAAATACACAATAAAAGAACACTTAAGACAAAACATAAATATACTTATAATATAACTTCTAGTAAAACTAAACGTACGACAATTAAATTTTTTTAATAAGCTGCTTAAATAAAATGCAAAGTGGTATATTTTGTTGATATACAAAAATAATATATTTCCGTTAATTGATTCCACTTTTCCCTTGTTTGTTTCAATTTCTTTTTATTTTAAATTTAGTGTTTATCGATTTTGAAATTTGGCAATTAGTATTGTGGTGTTGATGGTTCAGAACATGAATCCTGTTTGTGTGACAGTGAATGCTGTAAAGCCATGGGCATCAGCCACTCTTTCGGTAGGCAACGTTCGAGAAAAGGAACCCAACTGCTAAAATATGCTAGTCTATTTACCCACGGTGGAATATCTTGTCCGCAGACGAGCTGAAATATAGAGAAAAAATAGATGAGAATATTTCTTTATCTAACAAAGAAACGATATAACGGAGCCAATATTATGTAAACATATTATAAACTGGGAATAAAAAACATTTCAAATAAAGATTGTGTAACCTATAAGTAAAGCTGAATTGAAATTGCATAGAAGAAGCATTCTTTCTTTTCCTTCAGGATTGAGACCAAAGTCGAAATAAATTCAGGTGATTACGTTTAGATTATCTAATTAATTGAAGACGGAGATACGTGTTGCAACTCCATAATTTACAAGGAAAAATTGAAATAAATTCAAATTGAGTTCAAAACAGTTTTATTCACTTCACTACAATTATTTCACCCTGCTAGGGCTTCATCGGGTGATGAATATTATAATCAATGTAAATAATATTCATCACCTGATTAAGCCCTAGCAGGGTGAAACAATTGTAGTGAAGTGAATAAAACTGTTTTGAACTCAATTTGAATTTATTTCAATTTTTACTTTTAGATTATCTATTAGGATAAATACGAATTTCTTTGCAAAATGATTTGGTACAAAATTACAACTATTTATTTAAATCAGTTATTGTATAAAGAAGACGTGACATAAATTGTAAATTATTTTAAGAAAAACTTTTCAACACAATCAAATATCTAATTTAGAGAAAATACAATGAATACCAAATACAAGTTATACATATATATTTCTTCAATCAATGTCATGTCATTACAAACAATATTTCAAATTTGACGTATTATTGCAATCCTTTCTTGTGTTAGATCATATTAAGTATAAGTAAGTTGATATTGATCGCGAGTTTATGATTAAATAAGTACAGAGTGAAAATTAACTGTGGTGTAATACTACGTGAGCATTTTGAACTGGCCTGGGTTGGCAACAAAAAAGTCCCAGTATTATCAAAAACTAGGAAATATTTACTTCCATGAATTGTCTATATTAAATTTACATGTCAAATGTCAAAATCAAAATGTAAAAAATAAAGTGCAATTACAATATTTCTAAAAAATTCTTTCATATAATTCAACTTAAAACTAACCCTATATCATTGACATTTATCACAGGATAATTTTAAATAGTAAACCTAATCACAAAAATAAATAAAAAAGGCTTGCCCATTACACTGTGTTCCTATATTGAAATCAGTATGGCTAACTCAGGACAGTTCAAAATGCTCACCTTGTATAAACTCACAGAAATATATTGCGTTAGAGTGATTTCATGTATTATATTGTGTAAGTTTAATATACAGAGATTTCTATCAACAATAAAATCTAAGTATTCGTATTTCTTAAATGTAAAGGTTGAAGGTATGTGCTTTCTCTAATAGTTTTGTGTATTATTCTATTACATTAATGACGTATTAAATACACATAATCTAAAAAGATGCTCATTTCAAATTCAGCGCCAATATGCTGCTGGCGCCATCTTCGTACCCGTTCATTCATGTGTGACAAGAATAGAAAATGTTGGATATGTTTCTATCAAGTAGTTGCCGGTCTGGCTTGTTTAGTCTGTATATCAACTGATGTAGAAGATCACAATTTGTTTGAATATCCGAGAGAAAATCCGTTTGCAAGTGCAAGAACAGCTATTATTGAAACAAAGTTCCGTGTGGCAGCAAAAGAAATTCTATTGACGGAAGAAGAAAAACAGTCGCGGTTATTGTATGCACTAAATCATTTATATAACTAAGCAATATTAGAAAATTGTTTATAAATTAAACAGTCAGAATTATTAGTTATTTACGTTATTATTAACGTAACAGAATAAAAATGATTTATCTCACGCCTGACAGGATAAATTACCTACTTTCGTTATGCCTTATTCAAAAGTACAAGTAGACAAACGATGTATCCTACGCCCTTGTCGAGTACGAAAGGATTAAAGAAAACGCAATTTCTAAACATCTTATTCACCGATAAATTTAGAATACTTTTCTAAAAATGCAGGAGATATCTAAAGTGTCATGAAGGCGGGGATAGACAATAATTTTGAATCGCTCGTTATTGTTATATAGTTAAGCACTACCATGCTAGATCTAAATGTAGTGATATCTTTACATATTGTAACGAAACCAGTAGACATCCGGGCGACAACAAAAGAAAGGCACACTTCCGAGCGACAGTAAAAAGAGGTTGTAAATCATTTCGAAGCGACTGGTAAACATCATAAAGCAATAAATCATCCATTATCTATGTACTGCTAAGAGACAGAATGTCTATCGAATGTTCTACAAACATCGAGAGGAAGATGGAGTTTACGCGAATGCTTCCAGATGTTTCGTATGTGTATATAAGGCGGCTGGGTCACCGATGGATGAGTAATTCCGAAATAAGAAGAGTCGTCGCGCGTAACAGACCAAATAAATATAAGAAATAAATAAATAGTTCCTTAAGTGGTAGCCGAAGAAAAGACATAAATATTAGAGTGTTATATAAATAGAAGTGATATAAACACCGTGCAGTTTTTATTATAGTGCAATAGAGATATAAATATTACAGACATATAAATAGTACTGGTAAATAAATACCTGTGTTAATTTAAATCGTAGTAGTTTAAGTGTGATACATTAGTTTTACATTTTTATATTGTAATTAATTTTAAGTGTATGAATATACAGACTGTTTTAAATAAATAAATTGCACGAGTTGTTTATTGCGAACCCGAAAACGTTACAATATTTAGATGTAGGATACACGGAGGTTCATATACGAATGACCGTATATAGACAAGAAGTTAATGCTGTTTCAATACTCATCATCCTAAATTAGTATATTTATCATATTATATAAATGAATGATTAAGTAAAGGTAAAACGAATTTCAAATTTCATTTGAAAAGAATCCTAAGAAGAGGACTATGCTAGTTATAACAAATAAATGAATGAACTAATATAAAGCTTTTCAAATAATATTGAAGAATTTATAACTGTCAACATATACCAGATGGTCTGCCTAGGATGCATTCCCTCATAGTTGTATTATTGTTGCAACAATTATACAGTGTGTTCCATTTAATCTCATATCTAACTTTAGTTTTTGAGCTGTACTTTCGATTTTTTGCCAACATTAGGGGTCGGCGGTTAAGACTTCAAGGTCGTCAATTATAAATTGAACTGAAAAGTGAGCATTTATTTAATATTTCTCCACTAAATGTTACTACGCATTATATCAAGCTTGATAAAATAACACTTTATATAAAGCTTATGGTGGCATTTTACGTCATCGTGTTCCAAATTAGGGTATACAAAAATATGCTTTTATTTTCTTGTGATAAAAATCATACAATCTGACAATACAGTACTACATTACAAATTATCATAAACCCCGACTACACAGTGAAGCATTAAAAGATAAGAAACAATGCAATTTTATACAAGCTGTCATTCTACCAACCTTGATATAAAACCATGTTATTACAATGGCCGCATTCAGCAGACACAAAAGTTGCGCAACTGTTCAGTGATGGGGTTCAGATGACGTACGCTCACTCTGAACATGTTGTGGAATGGTCGCCATTTTTGCGAGCGGAAAAATTCTACGCTCACTTAGAGAGCGTATTCTGTCCGCATGCGGCATTAACGCATTCCAACACCAACGTAACGCACAATTTTGAAGAAAGTTACTAGAAAAGTAAAATAAGCAAATTTAAGGTATTGTGCAGAAATAAATAAATTATAATATTGGAGTTAACCGAGTATTTTAATCGTGGTTGGAAAAACCGGCCCTTACACCGAAACTTAATGCAGAAAAATAATTTATTGGTTATTCGGTCTGTATAATTCTAACAAATGGCAGCAGTGAAAAGTACCAAATGGAAGGTGGATGATGACGTATTAAGTCACGCCTCTTTCTTTTACAAAAATGCCCGGATGAGGCAGGGCATTTTTGTAAAAGAAATAAGCAACCTTTAGACAAATTTAGTCATTCTACTAACCTTTATATAAAAATCGTGTAAGTCCTACAAACAGCATATTACGGCGTTTTTAAGGTACATCAGATATTTGTGTAAATTGGTCGTTGTTCATAATAGAAGAAATCAATTTACGTAACTAGAGGTTACTTTTTTGAGCAAGATACATGAATGAATAAAAGAAACAGAATCGCCATTTGTTTAAGAGTTGTAACAGGATACACGCTATTTAAAAAAAAAAGGGGGTGCAAGTTATTGTTAGAGGTACCGATTTTAAAAAATGCTAGCATTTTTCAAATTTCAATTACGTATGAAAAATACAAACATAGCGATATTAGAATAAAAAAAAAATTATATAAAATCTCTCGATCCGGCGTATCGAATCTATTAATAAATATTAAGGAACGTTCACCAGTGTTTGATCGCTCATAAAATATAATAATAACAGAGCTAGAGAGAAATGCATCTACGGGGTACGCAAAAAAAATAACTACTTGGAGATAAGTGAATGTGAACAAAGTATCAGATTAATTGAAAACTCAATGAACTAAAAATGCATTTGATAAAACATACTACATGAAGCACTTTGAATGAACGAGAATGAAGTAGAACTATTGCGAAAAATATAAAAATCTAAAGTGGAAAGTCAAATAAATGCTAAAACAAAAACAAAAAAATGTTCTCAGAAAGCGTTCAGTAACAAATGAAAATATATTATGATAAAATGTTATCATAATAGCGTGATCTCGCTAATACACATTATTATAGAGAAGATAAAAAAATTTGATGGGGCAAATTTCATCGGCAAATAACCGTACCTGATTCAGTTAATTGTGGACTGCAAGATAAGTAATGAAGCATATTTGATTATCCATACATATTATCTATTTATGACTCATAACCAAGATATCATGCATCTGTGCGTAAAATAATAACAGTGAGGTATAGTTTAGACAAATTTATAAAAATCAATATACATATTTGATAAAGGTAATTCATAGTTGTTCTTCATAACAATACTACACTATACAATACAATAGCGTACAGATTATGTGGAATGTATTACTACAGCAATATTAGAACGGAACATTTCTCCTAAAATTAGTGAAAACAATAGGTATGCAAAAGCCTAACAATAAATAAGACTAAATGTTTAAAACATGTTTTGTATTTATTGTTTCCCTGCTTGATTTCTCTGGTTCTATTACAATTCAATTAAACACGCCTTCTTCTAGCCAGATTTTAACACCAAATAAAGAGAGATTGTATTAATTTTTTAATACATACATAAGTTGATAATACTGGTTTGTAAAAGAAAATACATCTACAAGCAAATATATTATTAGAAAAAATAATTTTGCTGTTCGTCAATATCCTTCTCTCTTTTAGAATTTATTTAATTTTTCCACAGCGAGAATAAAAGTTTTAGCAAGATCTCCTTATCAAACTTATGTATTAAAAATTGAATGCTATCTCCCATTATTAAGTGCTAAAATTGTCTGCAGTTGGCCAGGCTACCCTTCATATCGCTGGTCTTAGGATCCTACAAAACAACTACATTACAGTAAAACCTGTGTTAACGGCCACCTCCTTAAAGCGGCCACCTGATGTAACGAACAGTTTCAAAGTTCCCCGAATCAACTATAAGGAAATTCCCATATACGAAAACCCGTTATTTATGACCAGTCCTATAAAACGACCTCGGCCAAATAAACCCTAACTTTTATGGCCTATCTTCATAGAAATTTACCTGCCGATATCGGCCGGACCATTTATGATGTATCTTTAATGATGGAAATACCCAATATTATTTCGCCCCGAACGCTCCTCGACAGCAAAATGCCGGCGCCATACGTGCATGTTTATGTTTGATCAAACAGCCTGCATTTCTATTAGTTAATACATATTGTGGTCTTTCAGTTACGTGCGGTTTGTTTAAAATTCTCTCCTTATTATAAAATAAAAAAAAAAAACTTAAAAACCAATCATGTATTTTATTTGTAAGACGAAAAACCTGACAATTACGGCCACCTTTATATAACGTCCAATATTGTTTCCTGTTTTGGTGGTCGTTATTCACAGGTTTTATTGTACTAAAAAACAAACACGTAGCTAAAATATTTATACAGGGGCGAGTATAAGTGATGGGATAGCTGCATTCGTAGAGAAGGATAATGTGGCAGGAAATTTAGCAATGAATGGTGCTTCGTATATTCTATAGTTTATCAATAAAAATCGTAATATTACGCATCTCGATTTTGTTATGTTTGTGTTAACAAACTCGTAAATATCGTAATGTAAGAAGAGTTGACAAAAATTGACATTGTTACCCGATAGTGTCGTAGTATATGTGGACAATACCAAATAATACACAGTACGTCATAAAAAAACCCACTAAATGAGTTATTTCATTATCTACTTAAGAACAAGGTCTGGCGGCTGCGATGTATACAGTACGAAACACATTGCTAGTAGCCATATCATAGAGAGTCAGCGTACTTAAA
Source organism: Amphimallon solstitiale (assembly GCA_963170755.1). Taxonomy (NCBI): domain Eukaryota; kingdom Metazoa; phylum Arthropoda; class Insecta; order Coleoptera; family Scarabaeidae; genus Amphimallon; species Amphimallon solstitiale. Next base: position 29,785,568 of record OY720675.1, on the reverse strand, counting down.
CAGCTTTCCATTGTTGCCAATTTTCGCAGATATTACGTGCTATTTCTGTTTAGTTTTCCAAAACTGTGTGGGTATTCTTATGTAATTGTATAAGTGCTTTTCATCAAAAACTTTTTGATGTGGGTGTCTTGAAAAGTTACTCTAGCCTGCAATATGTTAGGTTAGGACATGTACTCATTAGTGTGGTCAATTCATTTTACGATCTAATTAATTCACTGTTCAAAGAAATGATTGAAGGTGCTTTGGGATAATTCTTTCATTCCAGAAACAGATCTTCAAGAAAATGATTTTAAACAAGTACATTACGAAGCTATTACTTATTTGATAGTCTTTTGGTGCTATAACATCTTAAGAAAAATAAAGTGTCATTTTGTCAGATGTATAAATAAACTCGAACGGTTAACAAATGTGTATTCTGAGAATAAGATCAAGGAATGTGAAACTAACACTTGCTGTTACATGCACATTCTGATATATTAAGTATTTAGAGCTTCATTTTGAATAATTTACCTATAAAGAACGTCTCAAAATATGAATCGGAGGTAACGCTTTTACTCTTATCGAAAACGAGTTTTTTGCAAATATATCGCAAATTAAACATTCTACAGATTTACAAAAGTATTTAAAGCTGAATTTGGAACATCTTTTGTATAATAATAATTTCATAATTCGAACCGGAAGTAGCTCTCACGCTTATCGAAATGCAGTCATTTTCCAATAGTTCGCAAATTGTGTATTGCGCAGGTTAATTATTAGAATAAATTTGCAACTTAATTTGAAACAACTTTTGTATAAACAAATTCGTACAGCACATTTAACCACACCCGATTCTTAAGCAGAACATTACCATCAAGTACAACAAACACTCAATTCAAAAATTATGCGAAAAAAGACAGCGTAGGAGACTGTTTCAAATAAATAGTAAGGTAATCTTGGTATTATTCATAAGTTCGTAATATTGTTTTTTGTTTTCATAAATTCACAACTTAAATACAAATACAGGATACTTAAATATAAAAACATTTTATGCGGTGTAAACTTTTTTTGAACGCTACTCAAACCAAGCATTGGCGTAGAATACAAAAAGTATGACAAAAATAGTATATTAAAAAAATGATTAATAGTGTCCTGGTCTACTTAAATTTCAGAAATATCATTTCCAATATCAGAATACTAAGAGGTAAATATTTTATTGTAGCACCACAGGAATCTATAACGCTTTGGAGTCGTCTTAGCATTGACGATAGCGTACTTTGCACACATCTAACGGGATTTCATGCCAGATATTTGAAGTGGTTTGAATCAACTCTTTCCCGGTTTTGTGGCAAAATTTCGTCGTTGATTTTCCTGACCACAATCCCCCAAATGTTCTCTATGGGACTTAGATCCAGGCTTCTCGCTGGTCAAGGCAATGTCTGCACTCCATTACCTTCTAAAAAGTGTCTAACAACATGTGCCATATGAATTGTGAGGTTATCGTGTTGAAAAATAAAACTGTTACCAAAACCCGGAATTACTGACGGCATGTATTGTTCAAGAATATTTCTGTATTCAACAGCTATGAGTCTTTCCTCAACGACAACACATATTTCTGTGCACTTATCCATCCCCAAACACTGACTGAAAATCGTCCGCTGCGTTTACATTTGTAACGTATTGTCCTGTATACCTTTCGCCAATTGATCTATACAGCATGTGTAAAATCATATTGGGGATAAGACATATGTATAGTATGCATACCGGCAAGAACGCGCAGGTCGTGCCAGTAAAGTACGATTAGCATTTCAGTTGCATACAGTCAGCCGGTGGATGAACATGTATTTATCTAAGAATGCATCACACGCTTCGTAAATACATATTTACCAAATAAGAATTCAAAATACTTCTGGGAGTTTTATTATACTGCGTATACAACGTAGTAGGAAAATAAAAGCACAATTCTAATTAAACATTAATTATTAATATTAATTCTTTGTGAATTATTCTATAAATTTACTAATAACGGAATTTTAATGAAAATATAAAATATACTCTAAATAATACTAAAAAATGAGGTGTGGCCACCACACGACTTTCTTATACGTATGAAAGTGTTACTTCCGGTCCGAATTTTGAAATTTCATTTATACAAAAAATATTCCATATCCAACTCTAAATACTTTTGTACTCTTGATAAATATACATATATAGAATGCATAACTTACGACATATTTGCAAAAAATCGCTATTCGATAGGAGTAAAAGTTGTACTTCCGGTCTGAATTTTGAAATTTTTTTTATATAAAAGATATTGAAAATTATGTTTTAAATACTTTTATACTCGTAACGTACTTGTCTTAAAAGCATGACTTGCGAGATATACGCAAAAAATAGAGTAAAAGACCTACTTCCGGTAGGAATTTCGAAAAACTTTTTTAAGACAATTTGTTTCAAACTTAATTCTAAGTACATATGAATTCTTTATAAATTTGTTTAAACTTAGTAATTGACGAAATATTTGCAAATTTCAATTTTTTCACTGAAGTAAACTACTACTTCCGGTCGGCCGATTTTGCTCAAAATCTAATCAGTTCTCAAGAGGCAGATTACAAACGTAAATACAAAATTTGGAATTGATATCTACAGCGGTTTGACCGCTATCGTGGTCACACACAGACACACACACACACATAGAGAAGGAGAGAGAGAGAGACATTTTTTAAAACCACTTTTTTGGTATCAGGCGACATCAAAACGTCTGCAAAAATCTCGAGGTCGAAAATTTTCATCATCACAATACTTCCCTATACTACGTATAAGAAAGTAAAAATAAAATGTTATCGCATAGGCTCAAAAATGCCTCCTTCAGTGTCCGAGCCTATCATAAAAAATTTCTGGCACATTACGAATCATATTGACTGTTGATATGATTTCGTAATGTGCGAGAATTTTTTTTTTTATGGTACTCTTACTTTAAGTCGGTAGGATACACCTTTTTCTAGAAAAATCGATTTGAAAATTTTTCGTTTTTTCGTCATTAAAATTCAATTTATTATTTTTTGCACTAGTTCGCTCTGAACTGCCAACAGAAATAAAACCTACGTTTTTAATTGTCAAATTGTTGTCAGTTCGCGAAGTTGAAATGACGAAAGATGAAATGACGAAAAAACGAAAAATTTTCAAATCGATTTTTCTAGAAAACGGTGTATCCTACCGACTTAAAGCAAGAGTACCCTTTAGTGCTAGAATACCTGAAAATTTAATAATCTAGTGTCACAAATGCTTAAAAGTTGAAGACAAAAAAGTTATGCGTTAAAATAACCGTTTACCTACCCAAAACGGACGCTTATGACCGGTACTAGAAATTCGCAATTGATGGAATCGATTCATCTCTGGAGGATAAATAAGCATACCAGTTTTTGTTTTTTTTAAATAGAAGCGTTCGGGAGATATTAAAAAAAAACTAATTACAAGACGCCAGCTTCAAAGAGCTCTAGCTCCCTTAGGAAGCATTTTCGGACTAGGGTGAATTGGGTTAAATTGTCTTAACATTATCTGAGGAATCTCCGGTCTTCGTTTGTCAGGAGAGTTTCTGGACAGCCTGTATATGAAAAATCTACAGCAAGAGGAAAAAATACAATAATTTATATTTGTCTTGATTTCATAAACTATATACTTTTGTTGTTATAGTTACCTTCATGAATGCATATAAAATCCAAAACATTAGTAAATTAATTTTGTTTACACAGTACATATATAGAAATTATATATTTTTCAACAATTATGCTCCATGGTAGTACTCAAAAAGTCTTTTCAATTTAATACTTTGTCTATATAGTTAAATGTAATTCACCTTTATCTAAACATTTATTAACTTTATTTATTTGCTTTACAGAGGAATTAATTGCTAAATGCTTTCACTGCTATTATTTTGCACACAAGTGTACCTATATGAGTAAACATACACATACCTAATATTGAGTATGATGTATTACCTTTATCTGCATAAATACATATAAGTATACCTAAAATTCAGTGGTATTATAATGTGTGACAATTGATTGAGAAATAATATAATACAAAACTTAATCAGGAAAGTCAAATAATAAAATAATTAAAAACATTTAGAAAACATATACTTTTTTGAAATTTTCTTAAATTTGACTTAACATACACATACTTTTCTTTTATTAAATAGAACTCTTAATGACACTTTTGCTCTGTGAAAATTGTATATATCACAAATATGTTATTTTTCAAGTCCCTAACTGAAGAAAATTCTAAGACAATTAAGTTATTATTATTGCTTCTGCAGATTACTCAAATTTGTACACTAATTCTGCAAGCATTCTAAATATATAATGTTCTAGATTTAGTGCACACATTTTATAAATACCTCAACCAATACATTCCTTTATTCAGACATAATAAAATACAATGCATCTTTGTTATCTTTCTGACCTTCATAGAAAGATTGTGTTCTGTAAGAAGTAATTAATGTTTTTAATTGAATGCATGATTCCCCATAATACTCTATAATTACATTTTTGTTTGAATTTATAACAGTGCTAAAAGTGCTTAAAATAAGTCTGTCACAGTAAAAATATTACTTGAAGATTAAATTTATAAGCCAAAAGTAACTTGAGATATCTTCATTTGAAAATCATATACAATCCACTATAAAATTGTTTTCTTATATTTTAGTACAATTATATTACACTCAAGTTAATAATTTTGTATAAGTTTTCAAAAAGTACAAATTCCAAAAAATCTATGTATATAAAATGTAATACTTACTTTTGTGAATGTTCCTGAAAAATGATTGCAGTTGTGATTCATTAGATGGTATCTATCACCACGAAACTCATTTCCAAGTTGAGTTATTAGTCTTTTTATATCATCTTCTGTAAAATCTGTATAACCAATATGTATACTTTGCCTATCAAACATAATTTTTGAAATCTATGAGTATATTTTAAGTATTTTAAAATCCATACCTAAATCTAAATTGTTCACCTAATTCATTTTCATCACGAGGCATTATTTCAAAAATTCCTGTAAATGGGTATTGATGGCCACCATATGCGAATTCTGTTCCATATATTTCTACTCCTAAAAAACGTAATAGAATACAATAGAATCAGCTGCTTTGCTGCTATCTTTCACCTGAGTGAAATACACCTAAACCTATATTTGAAGTTATATCATTAATTTTGTACATATCATAAACGTTTAAAAGTACAGGTTCCCTTGCCATTTTATTAGGTAACAATTCATCAGATCCCGAGTCTCTAGTAACACTCATACAACTGAAGGGTAGATTACAAGCTAGGCCATTTGAAAACATTCTGTAAAAGTAAGAATATAAGTTAACGAATAATTTCCTTTTTTGGATAAGAACAAAGAATTTACATTTTTTTTCTAACCCTGAGATACTGTTTAGGTTACTTTAAAATAAAAAAAAGGAAATAATATTAATTATTATGTACAACTACACTAACATACTATTTGATTTTAGTTTATGTAATGATCATTTGTTACTTTTAACTTCCAAAAAGAAACCAACCCCAAATAAAATACAACCCAGTTAACCGACAAATCTAATTTTTGACATCTAGAAAAGGTTAGATTTTGACATTTCAATGCACACGCGCATTGTAAATAGAATGTGAATGGGAGATAAAAAAAACATCTTTATTCCGCAAAGCCGGATGTAATAAAATCATTAAATAAAAAAAACTCAGTTGGGAAATACATACTTAAATTTAAATTTTGGCATCGCAACTCCTTATCTGTGAGATAATTTTAAAAATTCCCACAATAAAATCACATTTTTGACATTTTATATCTCAAATAATAGAGTACACTATGATCGCGGTTTGTTTCTGCGTTAGCGCTTGTGGCTTGCTAGTTGCATACGTATGTTCACTAAATCTCTAAATTGAGGTTAGGCTCAGTTAGGCTGTTTGCAAATTTGTGTTGTCATTCATTTCATTCTCTAAACATTTAGAAATGGCTACAATGGAAGTCGATCGTGACAAAAGTTTACAAGACTACAGAAAAAAACTAATTGAACATAAAGAAGTAGAATCCCGATTAAAGGAAAGTAAGTATAATATCTTTTGGAGAAGAAAACGTAAGGAAAATGTGTATCATTACAGTGAGAGAACAGTTAAAAGATTTAACAAAGCAGTACGACAAATCGGAAAATGATCTTAAAGCTTTACAAAGTGTTGGACAAATAGTTGGAGAAGTCTTAAAACAACTCACTGAAGAGAAATGTAGGTAACGGAAATAATTAATTTTTTCAAGACTAACTCTTTGTCTTTTAGTCATAGTCAAAGCAACTAATGGTCCTAGATATGTAGTAGGATGCAGAAGGCAATTGGATAAAACAAAATTGAAAGCAGGAACTCGTGTGGCTTTAGATATGACAACATTGACAATAATGCGTTATTTACCTAGAGAAGTTGATCCCTTGGTATATAATATGAGCCACGAAGATCCTGGGAATGTTACGTATTCTGCCATTGGTGGTTTATCTGAACAAATAAGAGAATTAAGAGAGGTTATTGAACTTCCATTAATGAACCCAGAATTATTTATGCGTGTTGGAATTACACCACCAAAAGGTAAGAAAGAAAATGGTCATTTCATATTTTACTTATAAATTATAATTTCCATTTGTCTAGGATGTTTGCTCTACGGACCACCTGGCACTGGAAAAACATTATTAGCTAGAGCGGTAGCTTCACAATTAGATGCAAATTTCTTAAAGGTAGTCTCCAGTGCTATAGTTGATAAATATATTGGTGAATCGGCAAGATTAATTAGGGAAATGTTTAATTATGCTAAAGATCACCAACCATGCATCATATTTATGGATGAAATTGATGCAATAGGTAAACTTAATAAAGAAATGGGATTTCCCATTTCTTTATTAAGTTTATATTAATACAAGTTTTTCATAGGTGGTCGTAGATTTTCAGAAGGAACATCAGCTGATCGTGAAATACAACGTACCTTGATGGAATTACTCAACCAAATGGACGGATTTGACTCATTAGGTCAAGTATGTATCAAAATTCAAAATTAATTCCATTTCCAGTAATTATTAAAACCACATATAGGTAAAAATGATTATGGCAACAAATAGGCCAGATACATTAGATCCTGCTCTACTTAGACCGGGTCGTTTAGACAGAAAAATAGAAATTCCCTTACCTAACGAGCAGGCAAGACTCGAAATTCTGAAGATTCATGCAGGTCCAATAGCAAAGCATGGAGAGCTCGATTACGAAGCAATTGTTAAACTCTCTGATACATTTAATGGGGCAGATTTAAGGTAAACTAGTAATATATCAAATTAGTTGAGGGAAATTAAAATATATTTTTTAGAAATGTGTGCACTGAAGCAGGACTGTTTGCTATTCGAGCTGAGAGGGAATATGTCATACAGGAAGATTTTATGAAAGCAGTTAGAAAAGTTGCTGATAATAAGAAATTGGAGAGTAAACTTGATTATAAACCAGTTTAAATATAGCTTCTGTATTAATTATTTAATGTGTGTACTAATATCATAAAATGCTTAATAAATATCTTTTGTGTATGATTTTTATTTAATTTGTATTTTTCAACTTTTTTTACTGCAGTTAATGTGTTATGTTGTTGAACATTATGAAGGGATATAATTATAATTGTGGAAGAATTAATATAGAAATATTAACATAAACTAATTTAACTATCTGTGGGAATGACTGTGATATAGTAGTAGTAGAAATTAATTACTGGTCTTGTGTCAAATATTTTTATTTGAATATTTATAAGAAACGCATTTGTCAATAGAAGCATTAGATATGTATAGATAAGTCACATCCTAAAGTTAAGTTTTCGAAGACGCAAAACGCATGCGATAACTCCTACATGCAGCCCAGTCATTACCCCAAAATGTACACTGTCTTCCTATTGGTAGTCGGAACTGAAAATTCGCGTCTGTTGTCCCCAAAGCTAATCGAAATAGTGGCACACGTACTCGCCGCGCTAAAAGTACTTCTTCGTGATTGGTAGTCTTCGTCGCTCGCTCGCGTTTTCAAAAACCTACTTTAATCGTTTGAATAATGGATTGTTGCCAAACTGTTGCGATTTGATTTTACAAGAAGAAATACAACAAACAGATTCTTACTTCTACTGACTAGATGTATCTCTTCATTAATTAAAGTTACTTTGTCACCTTAACTGCGTTGCTGACAATACTCAAATCGCTGAACAGATTAAGTGCTCACATTGGGTTTAAGTGATATAACAAAGTCGTATGCACATATATCTATGCTGTCGATCGTTTTTATGCATACAGCGTAGAGCTCGTTGAAAAAAATATGTAAAGAGTGACTACATTTCTTAAAATATGTACTTTTTAGCGAATTTTTTTAAAAAAAATATGTACCCAATATGTAATGTATAGAAAAAAAAAATTCAACTAACATATAATGAAGGATATTATTTGCTCCAGCGATTGTAGGATCCGCCCTTGTCATTTGCTTCAAGTAAATTGCTGTTTTTTAGAGCTTTTGACAGATCTTGTCGTGCTTCACCTAAAAGTTCTTTGGCAGCTCTCTTCTTTGTAATTTATGTATCTCATAACTCTTCTAGGTCGTTTTGTAAGTCATGCAATCTATGTCTCTCATTTCCCTTAATTCTGAATTCATTTGTATTACCTTCCTTCTCTATTTGTTTTTCAAAATCTGCTTTTTCCAAACGCTCTTTTTATTTCTTTCTTTCTTACAAATATACGTATCATATGATGAATGAGCATTTCTTACCGAAGAATAAAGTTCCGGTGTAATCCGTATATTTTCTGACGACACTCAAACAAACCTACCTTTAACATCGGCGGCCAGCTGATTTTTGAAATATGGCCCAAGAACGAAGTTGACATATAGAGCAGACGCCTTATATTCAATTGCCCAAAATATGTACTTTTATGTTCTAGGGTAAACAATATATATTTTTATGTAAAATAGCGACCGAATATGACCGCTGTGCATAGGTAGCCTTGATTACGCACTTTTATTACTGAATCTCTTCGGTGATTCTAGTATAGTAAACAAACTCATTAAACAAAAAAGACAACCTAATAAAGGAACATACATATGAATGCTACATGAGAAATTTAAAAAAAAGATTGGTACACTTTATATTGGGTTGTTATTTCACCGACTATCTGCAATATGGAATAACTGCGCACACTTGGTTGAAATCCATCAACATAAATCGTCAAAGTCAAGTCGTAGTAGCCGACAAAGAGGTATCACAATTATTTTTTTTATCTTCAGGTTTGAGTTCTCTCTTTATTACGTCCCATATTGCTTTGGTCTTGTTGCTTGATCTCATTATGTACTCTGAATTTGATTTCATTTATCCTGCAAAAGTAATTTTGTTTGAGTTGTCGATACTCTCTATAATAATCTGTATTTTTTGAAACCTTTGCCATAACAGCCCATGCATCCAATGGGTTCCTTAAACTGTTAATTTCTGTATTGACGTAGTTGTTTCTCGTAGCTGTCGTCGTAACTCCTTTTTTTGGAAAACAAGCCTCAAATGCGGCCATAAAAATAATTGGAAGTAAGTAAATAATTCGTTGGCATCCAGTATGTTGTTAGGTAAGTGTATGATATTTCGACATGTCTTCTAAAAGAGGTGTACATGCAGATATCCGCACTATTGGCGAGCATTTTTAACAAATGTATAGAACAAGGTGTGTTTCCTAGCCTATTGAAAGTCTCTAGAGTTGTACCTATACATAAAAAGGATGACGTTAATGACTGTGAAAATTATAGACCAATTAGTATTCTGCCGGCGGTGTCAAAGGTTTTTGAGCATGTTATTGCGTCTAGAATTATAGCATATATGGAGAGTCAACAATATTTAGTGTCCGCACAACACGGTTACAGAAAAGGGCGTTCGACAGTAGTGGTATACTACACATAGTGGAGAGTGTACAGGGTCTTCGACGCTGGTCTGTATGCAGGAATAAATTTAGTAGATTTAGGCAGGGCCTTCGACTCTGTTAGTCCTGAGATCTTGCTGCATAAGTTAGAATATTATGGAATAAGGGGTGAATCCCCAAACCTAATGCGATCTTACCTAACGGGCAGATATCAACTGACGGAATGGAATAACACACAGTCTGAGCCTAGGATAATAAAGTATGGAGTTCCACAGGGATCGATCCTCGGTCCTATGCTGTTCATAATATATATGAATGATCTTCCTTCTAACATAGGCGGGGTGGAGGTATGTATGTACGCTGATGATACCTCTCTTTTGATGCAGGACATGGATCCGGCAGCACTGCATCAGAAGTCGATAGGGGCAATTGCGGACGTTGAAAATTGGTTTGCTGCTAATAAACTGAAAATCAATAGTAATAAAACGCAAAATCTTCTATTCTGTACAACTAGCTCAGAACGATCGTCGGGAGTAAAAATTCTGGGCATCACTCTGGACACAAGTCTGAAATGGACTCTCCACATAGAAGACCCAGCGAAGAAATTGTCATCTGCTGTATTTGCAATAAAAAGACTCACATTTATTGCAACTCGTGAGGCGGCGAAAGCAGCATATTTTGCAGGCTTTCACTCCGTGATGTCCTATGGTGTCCTCTTCTGGGGAATGGCTGCAGAAGCGGACAGGATATTTGTTCTACAGAAGAGGGCGATTGGGTTTTTGTGCGACCTGCCATGTAGGGAGAGCTGTAGATCACACTTCAAAAAGGAGAAGATACTCACTCTACCATCAGTATTTATCCTCTCTGTAGTTACTCACGTCCAGCAGAATAAAGAAGCATTCCCCTTGAACGGTCATCATCACAGCTATCCTACTCGTCAGCGACAGAAGATAAGAATGCCTCATCATCGGCTGACTTGCACTCAGAGGTCGACTGATTACTGGGGGTGCAAATTATATAATAAATTGCCGGCAGAATTCAAAGATTTGCCTTTGACCAGTTTCAAAAAAAAGGTTAAGGAAATGCTTGTGAATAGGGAGTGGTACACGATTGAAGAATTCCTGGCCACTTAATACATCAATATTGACTGTATGTGCTTCGTTTTATGTCTTGTTAGTTCTTATTGTTGGTGTTTATCTTTGTATCATGATTTTATGTTTATATTTGTGTTTCTATATCTTTATATATTATCGACAGTTGTACGCTATGTACAAAAAAAAAAAAAGAAAATGACAATTTTCTGTAATGGTGTTATTACAAAAAAATATACAATATACAATATACCTCTAATAACTAATAATACCCAAATTGTAGAATATGAATAATATATTGAAATTCGATATATTATTATGTAAAACAAAATGAAAACATTCATATCAAGCAGGCCAAGGCTATACGCATCTGGCAAAAATTCTGGGTGAGGGAATTTAAGTGTGGTGACCTTCAATAAATTGACAGATGTAAATCAACTTAATATGACGCAGCGGTCGTAACTTAGTTGGTCGGAGAGGGAGTGCTTGAAACGCCACCCTATATATTTTTAAAATATTTTCGATATTCAACAATATTCCCATAAATAAATCCAATTATCACCCAACCCCAGTCAATCTTCCCTAGTAAAATATTTCACAAGTTGATTTCAGCCCATCAGTATTTCATCGAGTGCAAATCGTCCAACTTAAGTAACGAGGAGTTTGTAATTGTTCTAAATACAATATACATATACCGTAGTCGACAAATTTTAATTTCTGTTAGCTATCTATCCCATGTAGAAGATGACTTTATAATATGCAGCGATGCCCGCTTTCCAGCAGTGGTGGGAGAAGCAACGCAGTCGGGGGATTCTCACATTTGATAGCAAACGTTTGCCGGGTGTACTTGGCAGCTTCGCTATATGTCTTTACTTTATTTCGCTGTGCTCTTTTCCTCTTCTACTTTCGTACCAGAAATTAAAATCTGTCAACTACGGTATAGAAATAAATTGTATAAAACATTAATTGTGCAAGTATCTCTTTTTTTTTCATTTTAAAATATGTTGAAGAAATAACAGTTTTTGTTAGTTGCAAATAATTTTTATTATTTCGTAATGTTCATCAACTGTACTATACAACATTGGGCATAATACTCCGACATAAGCTGCAGAATTTTAATGCAGCGTGATTGTAGAGATGGAATTGAACTCAGTTGCCTAATCTAACTACAGAGGGTATCGAGTGTATTCTAATTTTGAAGACCTTTAATATTTTGGCACAGTGATGTTTTCTGCAGTTCTTCTTTATACCATGAAACGAGAAAGTGAAACGCACCATTAGCCTAGACAAGGGCTTATCTTTTTCAATGAACAATATTGTTATATTTATAATTTCATTACATATTTTAACGTACCTGCTAATTTCATTGGAATATATGGGTTTCTTTCGTTCGATCAAAGAATTACCAATACAATAATCCAAATTTTAGTCAAACCAAAATATGGTAGCCTTTAGTTAAATTTTAAAACTGAATTTGGTAATCCTAGTGAAATCCCCTCTCCTCATAGAATTTATATTATTCTACAATTAAGTTTCTAAATCTGGGAATTCTAACTTTTTTATTTTGTATAGTAAACATAGTCTTACAAATAAAAATTTTAGATACAATAAAGCGTGATTTACAAAAGAGTATGTATTACAATAAGAATTCTTTCTATTTTTTTATCATTCATGTTTTATAAATGCAGATGCTAATGGAATCTAGAAATTACAATAAACAACGATATAGAGTCTATCTGCTAGAAGCATTTCGGATACAGCTGTTGAATCTGATCCAATTTCGTAGAATCAGTAATCCTCTGGTCAAACGAAAGCCAAAAATAAGGCTCAACATTATTAATAATGCAAATATATTTACTTTTAACATAAACATAATGAAATACAAATATATAATTAATTATTACAAAGAAGAGTATCGTCTAAAACGGCACTACAAAAACTTGCAGCTTATTAGCTATTCAATATAATATATATGTAGATATATAAAGTATAATAAAATTTAAGGAAACAAATACATAATAAAAAAATTGACTAGAGTATAACTACGCGCTATTTATTTTTTTGCCGTTAGTCGAGTATATCACCAATATTAGAATAATTTTGTGTTATATTATTTCCCAATCGCCTAAAGAATTATCTGATTCACTTTTGTGTTGATCTTCAATTAATTGTACACTAGACAAGTTCCATTCATTTGGAATATTTTTTAGTTCTACAATAAAAAAATATACATACATTTTAAATAGGATAGATACACACATGTAAAGTGCTAGAGTGAGTTCATTTAAAAAAAATCTGAGTGATGTACTAATTTTGCCCTTACCGACGATAAGATATATACAGCATGTGTAAAATCATATTGGGGATAGGACATATGTATACTATGCATACCGGCAACAAAGCGCAGGTCGTGCCAGTAAAGTACGATTAGCATTTCAGTTGCATACGGTCAGTCGACGGATGAAGATGTATTTATCTAAGCATGCATCACATGCTTCGTAAATACATATTTACCAAATAAGAATTCAAAATACTTCTGCGAGTTTTATTATATTGCGTATACAACGACATTTTACAAACTTAATAATTATGTGCAGGTGACCAAAAAGGCTTAATTTGCTAAATACATAGAAAAAGTTTAACTGCAAATGACACTAATATTTCTACATTTCGATTTTCATGGCCCATCTTGGAAATCTCTTAATAAAGTAATTCTGTATCACGGCGCATGCGATGTATAAGGGGAATTTAAAAAAAAAGCAAACTATACACTGTTCAGTATTATTATTATTTTGTTTCAATGTTGGAATGGACAAGAAATGATATTTAAAAAATAATAGCTAGAGAATTTGAAAACACTTAAATGGAGAATCTAAAGTAATATACGCAATGAATTAAAAAATCCAGAAAAAGATTGAAATGAAGGGTATGATGTAAATTCAAGTGAAAACGAACTATACATTCCGTGCGTTCAGGGAGTTACGGCGCTGGAAGCATATACCGCTAGAGCTTGTGGCCAGCGCCTGAAGTCATTGAACGGGTCACAGTAGTACATTTTAAAATTGTTGCTTGGACATGCGTACTTTTACTACTTCTGAAGTCTGACAGCGGCAATATGGTGTTGTGAAGTTTATTATTATTTAATTTCATTATTATTATTATTATTGCTTGAAGTATGAAGACGTGACATACGTACTTTTAAAATCTAAACTAAAAAGAAAGTCAACGTATTTGGTTTGTAATTAATATATGATGGCAATATAAAATCCTTATTTTAGAATTGACCGAGGAGATGGTAAATTATTTACTATAATATAAAAAGTGTGTCTAAATATTTAATACTACATTCTACAGTGTATTATTACATGGATTATGTGGAAGTTTTCGATGAAGTTGGCATAATCTATTATCAATATTATATCAGCAGTTTTGGTTGATATATTTATCGGCACTGTGAACAGTATTCATTTCAATTTTAATTAGTTGATGAATTTTCTGAATGCTAATCTTGCAGTAAGAGTAGGTATAACCACAGAATTATAACTGATGCATAAATTTATTACAAAAAAATAACTTTGTGTATTTATTTTATTACTGTAGTTGTAAAAACAATATTCTTCCAATATTTAACTTATTGAAATCTGATGTTAGCAAATTCGTTGGAATGTTTTGAGGTTTTAGTTGAAGATGATGTAACGATTAACACTACATATTATATTAGCAGTGTTGGCTGAGATATTTATTGGCACTGTGAATAGTTGTTCATTTCAATTTTAATTAATTGATGTATTTTTTTAATGCTACTTTGTAATAAGTGTATAAATAAATAAATAAATCGCCTATCCTATTGATAAATAAATATGACATAAACTGATAACATTGTGTGCTTGTTTTATTGTTGTGGTTGAAGAAGCAATATTATTCCAACATTTATCATACTGGAATCTGATGGTAGATCTTATGTAAAAGTCTTAAGTTGCGTTACCTAATAGACTATGTAGCTATCTATACTTATGCATACAATACTAATGTATTTTAGAACACGAAAATATAATAAGAAGATAGGGCCCAAAAACAAACAATATTAAATATATAGCTCATTAGTTTCAGTAGCAGCTCTTAATATTTTTGATTAAATTTAGTGCCAAATTAGAAGGAATTATGCTGTTTGACATTACTTGTTAGTTATATCTATTTCAAAATACATTTCAATACCTATATAAACATATCAAAAAGACCTATTAGGCACTATTTAAGGTCTATTGTGCAACATAATTGAAGTGTTTATTGATCGTATTATTCACAAGATTCAAATTTGAATTTTAACCGCTTTCTTTTACCGCTGCTAAGTCATCGAGCCAAATTTATTTTCATATATTACTACTTAGGATTCACTAACAGTTGTTTGTTTATTAGAAATAAATAATCTATTTCAAGTAAAAAAAAGATATTCACTTTATATGTAAACCGAATATAATAGTACTTATTAATATCTATTTTATATGATAAATTTACCTATAACTTTCGCATAACATTAAATATAACAACAAGTACAACAGCAACCGTAAAAATGATATTTACTACTACAATTAATAAATTAATGTGTTTATTAATCCGCGGGTTTGACTTTTTAAATTCATATTTGAATATTCACCGCTTATCCCCACTTCTTTCTAGCGCCGCTAGGTCATCGAGCGAAATTTATTTTCGCTAGGCAAGATGGCGACCGCTAGCTCCAGAGCCGGCACTCAGCACTCGCGTTCAGGACACCGCTCGAGCTAGCACAGCTCAGCGCTAGCGGCGCCGTAACTCCCTGACCACACGGATTGTCTAGTGACCGCTCTTAAAATTAAAGTAAAATTATTGCTCGCAATAAATAAATAAATTTATATTTAATTTTTTCATTTTTCTGGATTATCTTCGTATGACTATGTCTTCGTCAAGAAAAAAGGTAGCAATTTCCGGTTTTCATCATTTTCTTCGGTTTTTTATGTGCTTCAATATTATGATATTAAAAATATACGGTTCTATTTAATATTTTAAAGAAAAAACAAATAATATACATAAATTGAGAACAGCGGCCCCTGTTATTTTTTTTGACAACCACGTAATTTCGTACTACATATCCTTTAATTCTTTGTAAAATTCTCTATCTAATGAACCCAGAAACATTAAAATCCGTTGGGGTAAATCGATATTTTACCAACTTTTTTACGTAAACCTACCCCCTCCACCATCCCCCTCGTATGGGAGGTCGATTAAAAAGTTTCAAATGAAAATTGTATAAAAACGTCTAAAAATGTTTCTAGTAAAATTTTTAATCTATCTTAATCTAGAATTTAATGAAAAATTATCGAATTTTTAATACGTCTTGAGAATGGCGCCCCCTCGCGGTCATTTTGGAAACTTAAAAATATTTTCGTTGAAATTCCCGTGGTTCGTTTTACTATCAAGATTTTTTCCGCCAGGTTGTACGATAAAGTGTTGCCGAGATATGGCCGGTGGCCGAGCTTAAACAAACACCCGGTATATCGGGTGTTTAGGAATTGCACGGCACTATTGTAGGTACTTGTTCTCCAACATAAAATAAACAAAAAAGTCCATATAAACATATGTCTCAAATTAATTTATTACTAAGATATTGGAGCATAAAGATATTTATTTAACAATACAACAACCAAAAGAACTGTTTAAAGTGGCCACCGTTTTGTTGAATGCGGCATTCAGCACGACAAATTCATTCTTCCTTGGCACTTCGTATAACATCAGGATGATCCTTGATAGTTGCCGAGGCTTCCACGATGCGATTACTAAACTACCGATCTAACGGTCTTAGATCAGGATTCATCAGAGTTAGGTATCGCATCGTGGAAGCCGCAGCAACTATCAAGAATCATCCTGATGCTACACGATGTGCTAAAGAAGCATGAATTTGTCGGTGGCCACTTTAAACAGTTCTTTTCGATGTTGTATTGTTAAATAAATATCTTTCTGCTCCAATATCTTAGTAATAAATTAATTTGAGACATATGTTTATATGGACTTTTTTGTATATTTTATGCTGGACAACAAGTACCTATAATAGTGCCGTGCAATTCCCAAAGACCCGGTATAGTTTATATATAATATATTTTCTGGCTTAATATTCATTGTATTTAGCTACAAGTAAAGAATAGAACAGGAGAGATAATAACGTGGTGGGGGAATAGGTATTTTTTTAGACGGAAGTTACCACTTTAAAGTAGGTCAGTTATATCCTGTTATGTCAAAAATGACGTTTTAGTGTTTCTGTAATGCTGAATTGTGTGGCTTGTGGTCGTTCTAAAACGGCAAGAACATAGAATATCACTTTTTCTCTTCATCGGTAAGTTATTTCATTGGCATTCAACATAGGCAATAATAATTTAAAAAAAGTTATTTTAAATAACTTGTCATATATCTGACATGTCTGATTATGTGTTCAGTGGCGTAACATACATATCCAAGTCATATAATATTTGTTATATTTTTGACGTAGATTTCCTTTAAACCCATTTATAATATATTAAAAAGAAGAAAAGAATTGAAAACATAATACACTCACGATACATATTTCTTTAATTATTTTTGGACTAACAACCTATTATAAATGATTATCGAGAACACAGGAAGTGTACATATACCCTATACAAAATATTTATGCAAGCCTATGCATTGCGGCGGCCATATTGAGTTACCACTTTGGACAAATATTATTTTTAAGGAGACTCTCTCCTGTTCTATTCTTTACTGGTAGGTATTTAGAGACACTGAATCAAGTAGTAAATAACTATAACCTAATTTAACAAACATAATAATTGCAAGAGAAATGTTTGATGTACAATGAACAAAGTATTATTTTTACCATTTAATTTGCTCTTTATAACATATTATTGCTACATTTCCATAATCTAATAAAGAATAATACTAACTGGTTGTTGAATCTTAAATGCAGTTCTTTGATCGCTGATTGCTCCTATAGTGATTATCTCAGAAATTACAAAAGACAGATATAAGACAATTTAACAAAAATGAAAGAGAAAAACGAATAAAGTGACGCAATATAATACCGGGTGTTCCATTAAAAAATTAAGTTTTTTGTCTGTGAAAATTTCGGGAAGTAGCTTTGAAAAAACAAAGTTTTTTGAGGTTTGTCAAGTGCAACTTAACCAAATGATGCACAATTTTCTTGGCTACACGCAACACCAAAATAAATGTGTTTACTTTTAGAAACAATGTGAATATAATTTTTTTCCGGAACACGTGTGTATTGGTCAAAAATTTCCATAAAAGTAGGCTGGTCATTTTAAAAACTAAGTTTCATGCATTTCCGGGGAAACCGGAAGTGCCTCAGAACTTGAGGTAATTTTAGAATATGTGCTCCAAGCAACCATGAATTTTCCGCTAATTGTTTTTCACTTATTTGAAACACAAAGGAGCAATCGAAGAAGCGGCTATCAAATATCGTGATCTTGTATTATCGTCATTTTGTAAATGACACTCAATACCTTTTCGTCCATATACGAGGTGTGGCAATTATATAACGAGACTGCGCCCCTCCTACCCCGTGGTCGCATGGTGGGAGGTTGTCAGTGGAATGTAGTCGACCTTGATCCTTCCCGAGCAAGCATACTTCGTTTCGTCGTTGTACCTGCTTTAGTTTGCTTTTGAGACTTGGTTGTAGGGGACGCTGTTGTGTAGTCGTGCCTCGATCATGGTGAACATAAAAGTCGAGCAGCGCATTAACCTGAAATTCCTAGTGAAATTAAAGAAATCACCCACGGAATGTTTTCAAATTTTAAAGGTGTTTGGTGACAATGCTATGTCACGTGCACGAGTGTTTGAGTGGCATAAACGGTTTTCTGAAGATCGGGAAGAAGTTGAAGATGATGAACGTCCCGGACGACCTGTGACTGTCAGAAGTGAAGGAAACATCCAGAAAGTCAGCGAAATTGTGCGGAAAGACCGACATCTGAGTATTCGGATGATTGGCGACATGTTAAACATTAACAAAGAGACAGTGAGACAAATTTTGCATGATGAATTAAACATGAAAAAAGTTTGTGCAAAATTGGTTCCGAAAAACCTCACTCAGGAACGAAAAGACAATCGGAAGGACATTTGCTCTGACATCATGGCACGACTCGCAGATGATCCAGACTTGCTCACAAATGTCATCACATGTGACGAAACATGGATTTTCCAGTATAACCCGGAAACTAAACGTCAATCCATGCACTGGAAGACCCCCTCATCGCCAAGAATGAAAAAAGCGCGAATGAGCAAATCCAAGCTGAAGGCAATGTTGATCGTGTTTTTCGATATCCAGGGTGTTCTGATGATTGAATGGGTTCCTGAAGGTAAAACCGTAAATCAGCAATACTATACAGAAGTCCTAATCAAGCTAAGGGAACGTGTAAGGAAGAAAAGACCAGATGCATGGAAGAACTGCTCATGGATTCTCCACCAAGACAACGCGCTAGACCACAACGCTCTGTCTGTGAAGCAGTTTTTAGCTGAAAAGTGCATTCCTGTGCTAGAACATCCTCCGTATTCGCCTGATCTTGCTCCATGTGACTTTTATCTCTTCCCAAAAGTAAAAAGTGTACTGAAAGGAACACATTTTGAGTCGGTGGAACACGTAAAAGTAAAAACACCAGAGTTGTTGCGCAGTATCACAAAGAATGACCTACAGCATTGCTTCGAACAATGGAAGGCACGTATGCAACGGTGTATAGATAGGGGAGGGGGGTATGTTGAAGGGGATAAAAGTGTATTGTAACTTTGTTTGCAATAAATCACATTTTTCACATCAGTCTTGTTATATAATTGCCACACCTCGTATGTATGCAAGTTCAAAAAATAAATGTTTTACACAAAATTTATTGCGTAGTGTTCACCTCAAAAACATTATACTCCTATAATGAGTCACACTGTATAACCAAAATTAGCAAATTCTCTAGATATGCAACTCACCTGGTGTATCAAGTAATAGACTATTTGGCTTTACTAAATCACTTCTTACTTGTGTTACGTAGCCGTTACTTTTACAATCAGAGACATCTTTAACATTATTTTTATCAGAGGTGTTAAGTTGTATTGAGGGTTTTTTGTACGGTTGAGAAGTGCACACATTTTCTAGAGATTCGTTATGCTTCTTCACTACTTCATTTTGTACATTTAAAGTGCTTGACGAACTTTCACATTCCTTCAGATTATCCAAGTTTATTTTAATTTTATCAAAACTTAGAACGTCGGCGAGTATTTTCTCTTTTTGTTCAATATCATTCAAAATAGAATCTGGACTTCTCAGATCTGGCAAGATTGATACCGTGCTTAGATTCATTATCGTGGCCTTACTAATATTACCATCATGCTCACCCGAACTTGTAGAATTTAAGTTATTTACACTGGTTACCATGTCTGGTGATCTTTTGTGCCTGTGATGCTTAAATATAATGCTGTCATTGAAGTCTTCTTGAGCAATTTTATTGTAAATTTCAATTTTATTCATCTGTTTCATAGTGTTTGCTAGCATATTTTCATTGAAATACGTGGGGCTACTTCGGAACTGAGGAGATTCTGTGGCTTCTTCTGCATTGACTACAGACGTCAGATCTGTATGTATATTAAACACATTCTCAGGAGATTCTGCCTGTGGAGGGATTGCTGATACTATATTAGAGCCTTGGAGTTTATTTGTTATTTCCTTAAATGAAGAGGATATTGGTGAGAATGTATTTACTGTTGAAGATGAGTAACTTTCCTCTAAAAAAAAAAAAAGTAATTTGACAAGTTAATATAGTGGCTATTAGTAAAATAAATTCGGTATATTAAAGGCAACGATTAAGAAAATATAAAATAATGACTATGTAATATGTTACAATCTTCAAAACTATTCTTTTGAGGTTACTGCTAATAAAATTTGATATTCCTCTAATAGTACTTTTTAAGTCGTTTAATTTGGTATGTCGATTCTTACAATCGGATTTCAAATAAAGGTGCTACGAGCTGGGGCGTTTTTTGTGGACAGCTTGTATAAGAGAATATCAAAACATTAAGCAATATATTGTTTTTTATTTTATTTTAATTCAACTGCCGCAATTTCCCAAGAATAATTCTATATTTATTATTATTATTGTAATTCCTTATTAAGTATAAATCACTCAACAATTAAAATACTTGCTACTCTAATAATTTATTATGAAATACAGATAATCATATGCCTATGAATATTGTATGAACAGATAGTGATTCTATTCAAAAGACTTTTATACATTTCAATTTCCTTAAAATGGAATGCATTTAATGAACACTCAGTTTACCAACCATTTGGCATTTTTAATGTTTGTAACATATGTGTTATTGAACTGTTAACATTCTTAAGAAATACATCTATGAGAAACCACTACAAGTACAAACAAAACACATACTATATGTTTTGTAATATATACATATACTTCATACAAAATTGGCTTAGAGTATGTTGAGAAATCTGCAGATGCAATAATATACTGGATGGTTATAGCTGGATATTATTGTGAAAACACTGAGCACTCAAACAATAAATCTTGTCAATATTTGCTCTACTTTAAATAGTGTAGGTGATATTGAAAATGAACTAAATAAAAACACACATTTACTTTAATTTAGCGATATAACTAAGTATTACATTATTTTAGTTCATTATGGAATATCACAAACTTACGGCTTACAGTCTTAACCTTTTCACATTGAAAATGCTGATAATAGTAACTTCAATAGAAGAACCCTGAAGATGTATTTATGCAATTGAAAACAAAATATAACCAGCAAACACATTTTCAATGCAGAATTCAAATAGAGAATAAAGACACCATCCACAAAACTCAACAAGTAGGTAATGCAATTAAATAAACTGCTTTGTTTCTGTTTATATTTAAACATATCATTGCATACTATTTTACTTACGATTTGAAGTTTCTGGGTGATATGCTAAGCGAATCAGACTTCTATCTTCCTCCAATATAAAAATTTCATGTTTATTACATGCCACACACAGAATTCTATATTATATAGTATAAATAGTATTAATATTCAAAATGGTATTACTTGTTTACATACCCTCTCAAATTACTAACAGTGTGCAGTATTGTTAAATCTTTAGGATTCAATACATACACAACATCAGCTCCATGAGTAACTAATAATTCATCCTGATATAGTAATAAAGTACCAAAAGAAGCATCTTTAATTGGTTTGAGACGTCTTAAATGATTTGAAATCGGATTTATTAATGATACCTCTGGGTAGTCAGCTGACAAAACTTCCTGCAAGACTATATTAATAAAATATAAATCAATGGTCTACAAATATTACTTTAAAAAGAAGTGTTTGTTGAACATTTCCTAATATATCTGATTTCCATATGCGTAAACCTGGTCTTGTGCAATATAACACGACATCATTGGGACGAATGCCATTGTTATAAAATATTCCTCCAAAATTTCCTAATCTGAAAATTAATATCACATCTGTATAAAGATTATAGCAAATTAAAAAAGAACAATAACTTTAAAAACAAACTACTTATTCAAAAATTATAATATAAACAGGAATTTTTCCCTTAAAATAAATAAAAACTACACCTATACAGTTTTATGACATATTATGCTAAAATTTACATACGCCTTCCGATCCTTCTTGCCAATTTGGGAAATTTTCCATTTATCCTGTTTCTGGCAAATAATGCTACGATATGTGGTAGATATCAATAAATTCTGTCGATAATAGCTGAGTTGAACTACCTCATAAGTTTCATTTAATATTTCGACAGACTTACAGATGTGCTGCATACAATACTCAAACACTAGATAAAAAATATATTTACATTGAACAACTTACCATATAGAAATCTAATTCTGTTAGAACAACAAGACCGTTTTTATCTCCAGAAAATAATTTCATTCCATTCTTTGACCATTCAAGTGCTGTTACTGCATTTTTGTGCAAATCCGTGACAGTATATCTTTCTACTTGCTTGTTTTTAGGTTTTAATTTCTCTGGCAAATTTTCAGGGTGTGATTTAGGTATTTGAAATATATTCACATTTCCAGCAGCATTACCACATGCTAGCATATAATCAACTGTTGATATAATTTTAATTACTGTAATGGGCGAGTTATTATTCTAAAAAATAATATAAAGTGTATCTGTATATTAAAAGTAATATTAGTTTACCTCACATCTTAATCTTTGTAAATCTTTTTTCCTTCTATTATACCAATAAACAACACCAACGTTTGTACCTAAAGCTATGAATTCTGGTAAAACATCAACACAAGTTAGTTGTACTTCTTGGTTGAACAAGCCGTTCTGAATCCTCGTCGGTAATTTATTAAAAAGGTCAGTTAGTGGTGCCCATTCCCTTAATATTTTAGTATTATTCGCAGACCTTGCCATTTCAATTTAATTTATTATCATTGTATTTTAAATAAGATATTAAATACGTAAACATTATGTACGAATCTGGAGACATGCAAATAATTTTATAATTAAAAAATTTCTTATTTGATGATGGCCAATTGTAAAATATAATAAAATCCCAAAAATGTGTCAATCAAATATTACAAAAATGTACGAATAATTTTTCTAACAAAAAGGCACATGAAAAAGAAAAGATTGACTTCTATCCTTATGTTCACTTATAGACTTGGGAAAAACGAACTAAATAACACAGAAAATAACAAAAATAGAAAATGGGATTAGTGGACTAGTGTAATAATTTGATATAGGTTGGTTATAAATGTCATAATTTATGTCCTAAAAAAAGTTCTTGATTTTGTTTTTTATACCGCGCGATCATTTAAATTCTAAATTAGAGCAGGCTGTGAAATTTAAATTAAGTTGGTATATAAGTACTAATTTACAATTTGAATTGTCAAAGTGACGTTTCAAAATGTTAATTAATCAATAATTGACATTCTGGACAACCTAATAAAAAAAATCCCGCCTGCTATAATTTAGAATTTAAATGATCGCGTGGTACTTATACTCTGTCTAAATGTGAATGAATTTAATCATTCAGTACATATTTTATAAATTACTTAAACCATTGGTACTTGCTTGTAACTAAGATTTGATATAAAGGGCTTTCGTTTTACATGCGCTTCTGATGTTTCACTTCACTTCAGTTGCGAATCCCTTTCGTTTTAAAAATTATGTGATGTGGAAATGCACTCTATAAGGGCTTTCGTTTTACATGCGCTTCTGATGTTTCACTTCACTTCAGTTGCGAATCCCTTTCGTTTTAAAAATTATGTGATGTGGAAATGCACTCTATGATGCACTTTTCTGAAGCGCTTCAACAAAATCTGAAGTAAATATAACGCGTATCAATTTTACTGAAACGTTTCACTTGCAGTAGCATTTCCGTGGATTTTCAGTTGACGTCATAAGTGAAGTGAAGCACATGTAAAACGAAAGGCCTTTATGATGCACTTTTCTGAAGCGCTTCAACAAAATCTGAAGTAAATATAACGCGTATCACTTTTACTGAAACGTTTCACTTGCAGTAGCATTTCCGTGGATTTTCAGTTGACGTCATAAGTGAAGTGAAGCACATGTAAAACGAAAGGCCTTAAACCAGATATTATACATAACCTCACTCTCAGATGTAGTTCGAGAGTTTTTGACATGATGGTTATTCTTAAGCAATACGATTCAGAATTGTTATTATGTCTAGGAGAAACTTTTATAGTTTTTAACACCGTTACTAACGAAGAACAAATTATACAAACTTCAAATAAAGGTACTGAAATTTCAAGAAAACATCAAATCCAAGATAATGAAAATAGATCAATTTCTTCAGCTTCTTATTCCAAAACTGGTGAATACTTAGCAATATCAGCAAGTAAACAAGTCATAATATATAGAAGAGACTTAAGTGTAGTGAAAAGTTTTAATTTACCACGTACTGCAAGTAAAATTAGATTTACAGATGGTAATGATATTTTAGTAGCTGACAAAACTGGTGATGCATATTTATGTAAATTTCAAGATGAGCAAAATGAACCATGTTTATTGTTAGGACATTTAAGCATGTTGTTAGATATTTTATTAACAGATGACAACAAGTTTATTATAACTTGTGACAGAGATGAAAAAATACGAGTGTCTTGTTATCCAAATGCCTACAATATTATGAGTTATTGTTTAGGTCATAGAGAATTTGTAACCAATATTGAAGTTATTAACCAATATTTGGTATCTGCCTCTGGGGATGGCACTGTAAGATTTTGGGATTTTGTATCGGGTGAACAATTATGTTCAATAAACACTAATGATTTTATTAAGGATAAAGATTTAATTGATAATTTCTGTAAAGAAATGGATGAAGAAAAATGTGACGTTTCATTTCTACCTATAGTTGATATGCAAATTTTTAAAACTGATTTATTCATTTATATTGCTGTATCATTGCATAATTATAAGAACATTCAAATTTATGCTGTAGAAATTAATGATAGAGATGTGAAGTGTACTTTTCACTCTAATATTACATTGGATTCTGTACCAATATGTTATAGTTTTAATAAAAATTTGTATGTGTTAACTAAAGAAAACATAATTTTATACAGTTTGGAAAACAATAAATTTGAATCTAAGGAAAATAGTCATTTAGTAAAATTTTACAATAAACATAAAGGACATTTAATGCAATTTCAGAATGTTTCTATATCTGTATTGTATAAAAGAAAATTTGACAATGTGCAGGAATATTTGAAAAAGAAGAAACAAAGGTTGGATGGAAAAATAAACAGTTAATGTTTTGTATTTCACTTTTATTTAAACAAAGTACTTAATGTAAAAAAAAAGTTTACAAGAAGTGGTATTATTAACATTAGGCATCTCTATCAAGCGCTTTGTGATAAAAATGAGGTGCCAATTCAAGTAACCATTCACTTTTGATAACTGTCAAGTCTTTCATAAATAATTTTGTGGTGTGTAGAACTTCACAGAAAAGGATCCTGAAACATAATAGATCACAAAATATATTTTAATACTATTATAAATTGAATAGTGGTCTGATGGATAATATTGTATGTTATATTATTTGTTCTAATGTTAGAGCTTTGTACATTAAAAGACATGTTAACTATTTACTTTGGCCTTTTATTAACATATCCTGAGACTAGATAGTTAAACCTACTCCATCCAATTCTCTTATGAATAATGGATGTTTGTAATTGACTTATGCATTGTGATTTAGATATTTTCATGTTATTATATCGGTAACTTGGAATCGTCTACCTTCATTTGTTCTACCGCCAATGTCGCGCCTAACTATTTAATTTACAAAATATACATCATAATCATATGATATTGCTTATGTGCAACCACATCAATATGATGATATACATTAACAATCAGAAATTTCGAATTTATGTTATATTCAAGTTGGTTAGTTTATGTTGATGATTTTTAAAATCACTGCTACAAAACCCTTTAAACTGCGCTTACTGGATTGTAATATCAAATTTGAAAATTAATTTAAAATCAATGATCTAATAATATAGAACTACTATAGTCCGTCTCAACCTTATTATGCAGTACAGGTCTTATGGGAATTGATTTCATGGTTGCCAAATCGTCTCATTGTATAATGTCGTTACAGTTCCGGTTCAATATCTGACATTTTTTGTAATCAAAACATAACCTATACGACTGTTTGTCATTCAATTGATGCATACTGCATACAAAAAATTAATAGTAATTTGAAACACTAAAAGGGGAGAATATATGGGAAGATGGATTAGCTCAAATATTTGTAATAATATAATCCTTTGGGATTGTTCTGTAAAAAATTATTTAAAATCTAACTGAATATAGTAAGCCAGAGTAAATGAATTAATATTTCAAGGTATACAATTTTCTTCGTTACTGAATATTGACATCTTAATCAACTATCCACTATAAATTCAGACCAAGACAAAGTTAATCACAAGTTTATTTTTCATAAAAAAACTTTTCTATTTATAAAAACAACTTAAATAATACATATTTATGAAAAGAATAACAATAACCACACACAACATGTACTTTTATTTTTTAATATGTTACATGACTTATATAGTCTTATTGAATATTAATATGTTAACCTACATTGCGCTATACACATTTAAAGACACAAATTCCTCACAAATTCATTTTGCAAAAACATATTTTCCCATTTATAAGAACAAGTTAATAATACATGATAACATTTATGAAAAAACTAACCATGACCATACAAAGGAGTAGTTACACATATTGTTTTATTTTTCTTCATCACTTAAAGAATCTTGATCTGATGATGAATGTGTGACGTTAATTATAAACTCTTCAACATCGTCTTGCAAGTTGGCAAGGTGGCCAATGTAATTCCGCCAGTTGTTCACTGTTACATTCTGATAACCCTTCACAATTAATTGTTCAATATCTCTTTGTTTGAATGTCGGATTGTGCATTTCAACGTAGTGCTTAACTTGTGCCCACACCATTTCAATTGGGTTTAATTCACAATGATAAGGTGAAAGCCGAAGATCATAATGGCCCTTTATTCTTTGCAAATTCATCAATTTTGTTTCTCTCATACCGAGACTTAACCTCTGACACACAAGCCAGTAAATCTCTTTTTAACATGTCATTATCAAGTGGAATATTCTTCTCAGTGAGCCATTCAATAATTTGGTCTTCTCCGTGCTACTGCTGGAAACTTTTCTAATTTACTCGTGTGATATGAGGCATTATCGAGACCAACAACCGAGTTCTCTAGTATATTTGGAAGCAATTTATTCTTGAACCAATCTCCATATGTATCTGCATCCATTTCGCTATGAACATCAGCAGTATTTTTCTTACAAAGAAATGTACATTCAGCACCAATAACAAAACCTTGCTCGCCTCCAGCATGAATTAATGGAAATCGAGGCCCAAGACCACTTGGTGATTTTAAACCAGTGCTGAGTCCTTACGTAAAAGCTTGTCGACTGCTTTGGACAGTAGCGTCAGTCCACTTTTTATTTACCGAGTGTCCTGCATTCACTCATGATTCATCAGTATATACTATAGTTCTACCTAAAAATAAAACAATCACAATCAAACACAAGCAAATAATAAATTGCGTAATGAACATAAAAGCATAACAAATTAAATGATAAACTATACCTTCGTCTCTGAATTTTCTGATGTCTCGTAAGTATTTATGTCTCCACCCAATGATGTCATCTCTTTCAATAAGAATACTCTTTCGTCCCACTTTTTAAAATTCAAAACTCATATCATGTAGCAATCTGTAAAAAGTATATGTATATGTAGATAGGTTATCACGTTAATCAGAATTATAGATCTAGGTATGCATACTTACTTTTAAATGCTTGAAAAAGATAATATGCTTGCTAAAAAGAACGATTTAACAGAAATTATATATAGATAAATTAAAGACAATATAAAAGTTTACACACTACGGCAAAAACTGACAATTGACAGCAACGATTACTCATATACCCATCATATACTTTGCATTATACTTTGCATAATAGAACTTGCAACAAGGCAACCGGATATGAAGATGTCGTTATTAAGATACTACTAAAGATAATAAGAGATGCAATATCCCTATTAAACCTGTACTGCATAATAGGGTTGAGACGGACTATAGATGGACTGTAGAGAGAGAGGAATTGACCTCTACATACAAAGGAGACAGATATACAAAACCGTTAGTTGTGGGCAAAACATCGCGATATCGCATTGTTTTGTATATAAACTTTCTCAATTTTGTTGATTTATACATATTTATTTGTCTTTTTGGTAATTTGGATTATGTATTTTATTAATAGATTTCTTCTAGTATTGATTTTATTTCATACACCACTGACTTTATGTTTATTTAAAGAAATACGAGTATAAAGACAACTGTGGATTCATGATGATTCAATCAACTATTTTTATTTATAAAATTGTGATTGTAATTAGACACATTTTAAGAATTTCATTTTTATTTGATATAGGTAATGTATATAAATTGAGAATCATCAAGAATATTGGCAAATGTTAACTTCAGCTTATAATTTAACAGTGTTGTTCTCATGGATTTAGTGTAATATATATTTGGTTAGAAGTGATATTATCAGCAACAAAATTAGAAATAAATATTTTAAATTGTTGAATATTATATATACCAGCTTCGCAGTGCTTGGAGTCACATATTTAAGACACAATGGTAATGTCATGTGCAGCGTATGGTTGTACTAATAGGGCAGAAAAGGGAATGAACGTATCATTTCACAGGTTAACTATTCTTAATAAAATACATGATTTGTAGATTTGATATAAAAAATTTTAGGTTTCAATCTGATCAAGTACTATGCAAGCAGTGGATAATTTGTACTAAACGAAAGGATTTTAAGCCATCAAAATATTCAAGATTGTGTTCAGAGCATTTTGTTCCTGAAGATTTTGTTATAAGTTATGGAAGAAAATATTTGCCCCAAAATGCAATTCAAAGTATTTTCAATTTTCCTGCTCACTTGAGAAAAATTCCCTGTAATAGCAGATCTCAACGATTAAAAATTACTGATGCACCAAGCAAAGAACTGTTAAAGTAAGATTTCTATTTGTAGTTATTATTCTACCTAGATATTTTTAATGTTCTATTTACCTTATAGCTCAGAATCCCCAAATGTAACTAATGTTGAAGTATTTGAATTAGTCACAGAAGAAACATCTCACGAAATAATACAAGTTGTTATTCTAGCTTTATGTAATTTTAATATTTCTTTCTCCAATTTTCTTCGATCACATATTTACCATTTACGTATTTGTTAATCCATATTAAATATATGTACATATATTTTAATAAAAAATTAAGCATTAATTGTCTTTTATTTTGAATATATCAGAAGTTGTAAGGAACACCTAAGAAAAGCTGTCAGTTTCTATATTTATTTTTTCAGAACGTAATATCACAGGTAATATTTTGAAAAATTCTAGTGGTCAATTCAAAATTTCCAACTGATATCTGTAGTGATTTTTAAAATATTTTTCTAATACTACTGTTTTAAATAAAAACTGAATGATCATCAAACATGCTAAAATAGGTATTATTAGAAGAACAAAATCATATAGTTATCTCATAGTCATTAAAAGTCATTTATTTAATTTTCTTTCCTTAATGAAGAATGGCAACTAGCATAGATACCTTTAAAATGTTATTAAACAGAATATATTTAATACCATATTAATAATATATATTTAATTATTTATCTTTTTGATTATTAAAGTTGCAATACCTTTACTTTCCTCTTAATATAGCATATTTTTAACAAAATAATACTTTTAAACATTATAAGCCATTACAAGCTATAGCAACATATTTGAATTTTGCCCACATAAAACGGTCAATTTTGTTCATCCTTGTCAAACTTTCGACGCTCATATATTTTCCTTCTTTCTCCTATGGTGTGGGTCACTTCCTAATCAGAAAGACATAGCGTACACTGCATCTAGTAGTATAATAGTATTAGATCATTGTTTAAAATTCACGCAGGAATGGAAATTGTAAAACGTAAAAATTGAAAAAATGAAAATGGCGGCCGCGTACCCTATTCCAAAATGAGAGACGAAATTCTGAACAGACCCAAGTGACAGTTATTTCTTATTGGTTGATAGCAAGGCGAAATAAAACCGTACTATATTCGCTTTGTGCTATCAATTGTCAGTAGTATAACACCTTTGACACTGTTTGTTTTCTGGACAAATTTATTTACTTTCATGGGCTGTGATTAGCTACATTCACCATTCCGTTGCTTTATCTGTGGATTTATCTATGAGGAATCTATATACAATTTAATTTGGTTCAGATTTTATATTTCACACAATTATTTAAATTTAATTTTACCGCCTAAAATTGATTTTGCCAGTTGTAAGGTTGTAATTTGGGCGGGGGGTCTGTTCAGAATTTCGTCTCTCTCTTTTCGGAATAAGGTATAGCAAAGCCCTTCCGTGTATCGGCCTGAACTGTAAGTGGCGGAAGCGAGACTATGTACATGGTACACACACAATCTCAATGAAACTGAAAATAATTTTATATTACAGAAATGCTAATACACAACTTTAAAACTGGCTTCCGTCATTTAATATGATAAAATACATTCTTTGGTATCGTTTCTCTTCAAAATATATACAGAAATAATGGAGTTCATGACGCATTAAGTCTGTTTTCTAGACGTTCAAGCTTCAGAAATCGGTAATACTTTATTTTTGCCTTTCGAGTATATTCTATGTTTTCGCATGTATTTTTATTACTAAACACCTATAATTAGTTTTTGATTATAAGACGCTTAAAAGTAAGTTCTCTTATACTCAAATCGCTGAACAGATTCATTGATCACATTCGGTTCACATGATCACACCAAAGTCGTATGCACACAGGCAGATTCAAGGATCAACGTCTGTAAAATAGTTATCGCCGTAGTATTTGACATAAGAAATTGTGCATATTCTAATGAAAACCGAATAAATGCAGCCAAAACAGATTTAACGGAAACAGAAACGTAAAAGTAAGTAAACACCTATAATCTGTGATACTATTACAGTTTACTTAATCGCCTAATGTAAACGATCTTTGCCGCCGACCGTTTTTATGCAGAAGATGCCTTGATCACGCACTTTTATTACCGAATCTCTTCGGCGATTCTAGTATAGTGATTCACACGGGTGCGATGATAACAATGAATTGTATACAAGTAACTGGAACGGCATCTCAATGCTTAATAAGTGAGGCAGGGCTAAAACTATGCAACCCGCCGCACTTAGTGGTACCTATCTCTTTCTAACACATTACATGGCTATATTAAATAGTCTAAATAGAGGAAAACCCGCTTATAAATAATTATCTATAAATGTATAGAAGGAAACCTGCTTATAAATAATTATCTATAAATGTATCTAAGGAAACCAGTAGGTGAAAGATTTATGAAATTTCATAGAAAAATTTATTATAGAAATTTATACATTGAGTTAAAGACATTTACACGTTCTTAAATAGTATAAGTTTTGTAAATTTTTGTCTAACACTTGCTTCTTTAGTATGAGTAAGTTTTTTGCATGAGAGTGTGATCTGCAAGTAAAGGCCGTTTGACACTTACGTAAATTTTAAATAAAATTCACAACATAATTCACACGCAAATTTTGTAATAAATTCATATCGTGGCATACATAAATTTTAGCTTGTAGATTTGGTTGTTAATTCACATGTAAATTATTTAGAACATGTTCTATTTTCTGGGTGGGTGTTTCTAGTAAATCTGCGCGCGCATCGATATGGGCAGGTAAATTGAATATCACTGCAATACACTGCGATATCACGTTTGTTAGAAGTTAGTTATTGCTGATTATTGTACTTATTGTCGGTATCTTGATTCTTGATCAACAGTATATAAAAAAGACATATTGGTCAAACGATCAAGTACGAGCATTAATTAATGAATATAAAAAGCATCCTGGTTTATATGCGGTGAAAACCAAAGACGATAAAAATTGACGCACGATCCCACGCACTTTATTTATTTCCCTCATAAAGGTTTTTTGTTTTGTAATATTTTTTTCAATTAAATTAAGTAAATCGTTAAATTGTACACTTGTAAGTCTAAGAAAATTTTTGTATGCATTCGAATCTTCTATTTTCAACTGGTAATTTATCAGACGTAAGATGCCTTTTCTTTTTCGATTTAACCACGATCGAGCTCATGACTTTTTTACGTTTTTTTACCACGGGCCGTTACAACTACGGTTGTTGCGATTATTATAGTAGTAGTTAGAAGTAATAAACTGTCGTCTACTGCGTCCATAACAAATCCAATAGTGTCCAATATTGATTTAAAAAGCAAACAAACCAACATAACCATAACCTCAAATCATAATATTTAGTATCTAGTGCGCATGTTTAATTATAAATTTGTTAGCAAATTTTATGCAAAAAGTTGATGTGTGGCAAACAGGCATTTCTAGTGAATTCACATGTAAATTTGTAATTAAATTTGTTATCAAAAGTTTCTGTATGATACTGTGTTAAATTAACATGTAAATTATGATGTAAATTTAATTCCTAATTTTGTATGAAATTTACGTAAGTGTCAAACGGCCTTAACATACAAATGAACAATTTTTTTAATTAGTTGCAATTCATGCAAATCTTCAGCTAAAAATTCTTCTACTGAAGGATTTGAATAATTTCAATGTTGCCCCTGGTCTTTCATGATAATCAGATTCTGTTAAATGAGCACTACACAGTTTACTTGTTTTAGTAGGCTGCCAGTTTTCTGTTCTCTAAAATGTCTAGCCTTTTAAAGGGAAACTACAGCAAAAAATATATGATTAATAATACATTTATTTGTGCAAAAAATATTACAAAACTTGTCTTGACATCTAATCTGGCAGTTTCAAAATTACCTGTGAAATTCTATTGGTTTTCGTTTATCATGCTCATTTTTACAGCCATAAGCACTACAAAACATAACCATTATTGCACCAGTTATCGGCTGTTTCAAATTATAAAAATAAAAAAAAACTTGCGTCTCGATAGACTAATATAAATTACAAAATATAAACGTGGATATCACATATATACTATGATTTTAAACCGATATATTAACGGGACATGAATTTTTCAACTATCAAACCATATAAAAGCTAAAGCGTGACTGAAATAGATACCCCTAACATTATAGTTGTCTTTGTCTCACACTCGTGCCTCAACGCCTGCCGTGTAAAGGAATAGCTCGATGCCGTTCCAGTTATTGTAAATATAGAGTTCAATGGATGATAATCAGTGCGCTAATTCGCGACACCTTATTATACAATGACATCAATCTCCAGTGAAGTGTGGTGGCATCTAAAAAATCCCTAGATTAAGGTATTTTCTTGTTAGACAGATACATACAGGTACCTCTACTGAATATGTACAATCGCTGTCATTTTATTTCTATTTATTTTCGTTTTATTATCACATTTTACTTGCTTTGTATTTCTTTCACTGATGTAAATATACCATATGTGCACACTGTTACGGCTATACAGAAGTGTTTCTCAATATTACCAACTAGTGATTGTTGCCAACTTAAAAATTTAGGCCATGCAATCTTCACTTGAGAGTGATTACAATGTATAATTAGAAAATGAGTTTGTTGAGCAGCTGATCAAAGGAAATATAAAAACAATTTTGCATTGCTGACTAATTATCATTTCACCATCGCGCGATTCAGTCTTTACCATTGTGGTTGGGGAAGAGTATATAAGGCACTTTCTGGATGCACATGTAATTCAACGTCCCCTCTTATAGTTTTGTAGACTCCAGAATAGTGAAGATATGCGGCATTTGGAAATAAACCCGACACTAAACATTTCAAGATAGGTTCCGTATATCCTGAAATGTGTAAAATAATGTTAATAATGTGCATAAACTTGCTATAGGAGGTAATATTGTTGAACAATATTAAAAGACTGTTAGTATTTATAAACTTTAAACAGGAATTACTGTAATTTATTTAAAATTGCATAAATCCTACCATTGCATGAAATTAAGGGAACATCATAATTGTTCAGCATTTTTGCTAATCTCGCCCGTACTTCGACAACTCGCTTCATCGCCTTATAATTAATGAAGTTTTTCTGACAGAAACCTCTTTCCATATTGCCGTTCATAAAGCCGGCGTAAATGTTCAAGTACATAATCAAATCGCCTTCAGCAACTTCAAATAGCCTTTTCTGAATTCTAGCTTTGATCATGCCGTTACCTGTTGTGGGTTTTGCAAAGACCGTTTCTACTTGTAACATTGACACAATGGTCAGCATTTCTTCTGAACAGCCAAATTCTCCTATTAAAGAAAACATAATATAATGATAATAATAGCGCTAACAATTTATACCATAACATATACTAAGCTTATCAAAAAAAATGCATCATAGTATACCTTTATAAACAAAGAAGTATGTATATTTCGTCGTTTCTGGGCGAAATTGAGTCGTCGGTTCTACTTCTGCTGTCGATGTTTCGTCCATTATCGTAGGGCCATCTATAATGTGTTCATTCTACTTTGATTACCTGAAACATTCATGTAATCGCAGTAGAATCAACAGCCCGAATGATATCCGTTAAGATAGTAGACGAAACGTCGGCAGCAAAAGTAGTGACACGGTTCAACCCAGAAACCATGAATATATTAATGACAATCCTGAAAGCCTACGACTGAGGTAGCTGTGCCACTGCACACATAACCATCAAGTGCCAGTAACCCGCATCAACATTCATCGACTAAAATTTTGTGGTACGGTCTCCTTGGTCGCATTCAGCAGACGCAACTGTTTTGGAACCGTTGAAGAAACGTCTGCTGGATACATACGTTACGATTACATCGACTATTTTACGGAGCGGACGGCCGTCTTTTGTAGATCATTCTATTGCCGATACGTCTCAGTAACATGTTGAGTAATATTTTATTTTGTATTGTATTGGAATTTAATAGACTCAGATTTTCATTGAGACAAAAATAACACATTGATATTAAGAGGAGCGTTTACCAACAAATAGAAACTTATACAACTTATATTACTCACGGGACGGATAGACGCAAGGGGGTGTGAGTAGGTGGAGCTAGACGATATTCGGTTTCGATCACGGCGCTTCGATTTTATTCACAGATTTTGTCGTGGGTTGAAAATTTTAATATACAGGGTGTCTCTAAAAGGTCTTTAAACAACTCTACCACGTATTTTTCGGACCAAATTAAACCGATTTAGCAAAACTTGGCTTAGTGAAAGTTGCTTAGTTTGTGCGCAATACGGTCCTGAAGTTGCAATTGGAAAATTGTTTTTTTGTTATAAATTTGAAACGGCTGGAGCGATTGCGCTAAATTTTGTCACGTTTACATAGTTTTATGAGTCAAGAAATTCTGTATCAAAATGGTGATAGTAATCAATCCATAGGCGGAGAACCTGTGTTTATAAATATTAAAACATTTCCATTTTCTACGCCAATGGATAAGAAAGAGTTTGTCTATAAAATTTTAGATTAAGTGTCTTAAGTACAAGAAAAAAGGTACTCTTGGTAAGACTCGAAAAATTGCATCGTTTTCTCAAAAATCGCATTTTAAGAATTGTTAACAATTTTTTTATGATATGTTTTCTTTTTTAATAAATACGGAACGACCAATACCAAATAGGTCAAAACAAATAGGCACTAGTTAATAAAAAATATATTCTGTTTATTTCGTCAATTAATACAAAGATGCTATTTTTTAATAATGTTTTTTCATATAAATTCCAATTGTGTTCTGGTTGGTGGACAACAGAGAATTATTAACAATTAAACAATGAAATAATGAAAATGAAACAATGATTTAAAAAAAAAAAAAGAAAAGATATTATAAAAGGTGTTCAAAATGTCTACCATTTTCGTGAATACAAAGGTCTATTCGCCGGAGGAAATTAAATTGAACTCTTTGCAAAACTTCTACATCACCTCTGAGATTATTGGTTGCTTCTTGAATACGTTGCCACAATTCTTCTTCATTATTTACAGGTGTATTGTAAACAATGGATTTCTGGTGTCCCCAAAAAAAATAATCCAGAGGATTCAGATCTGGACTTCGAGGTGCCCATTGTACAGGAGCGTCATTACCTCTACCGATCCATCTATTTGGAAAGTGATGGTTTAAGTAGTGTCGTACGTTCATCGAAAAATGTGGTGGTGCACCATCGTGCATAAACCACATATTCCGTCCAATATCTAGCGGTATATCATCTAACAAGTCCGGAAGAGTATGTTGTAAAAAAATCAAATAGGCTTCTTCAGTTAATCTTTGCGGTAGTCTGACAGGTCCAATAATAAAATTTCCGATTATTCCAGCCCATACATTCATTTTAAATTCATGTTGAAAATGGTTAATTTTAATGGCATGTGGATTTTCCTCTGCATAAACATGTTCATTATGAAAGTTCGTTATCCCTCTTCTTGTAAAACAAGCTTCGTCGGTAAATAAGATTTTTTTGCAAAAGTTTAAATTTCTTGCTCTTTTATGTTCAATAAACCGG
This sequence comes from Amphimallon solstitiale, assembly GCA_963170755.1. Lineage (NCBI taxonomy): Eukaryota > Metazoa > Arthropoda > Insecta > Coleoptera > Scarabaeidae > Amphimallon > Amphimallon solstitiale. The sequence goes on along the minus strand of OY720675.1, from coordinate 29,748,422 downwards.
CAAAAATTTAGGCGCCTTTCAGGATCTTGATGTAAGAGATCTTGAACTCGAATCTTATGGTATGGATGTAATAATTGTTCTCTAATTACTCTATTGACCACATCTTTAGATACTGCAATTTCTCTAGCTATTCGTCTAACGCTCAGTTCCGGATCTTCTTGAACACAGTCTAAAATTTCTTCTTCTACTTCAGGTTGCCTCACAAAGCGCTGCCTGCCATAGTTTGCTGTTACAGGAACTAAGCGACCGGTTTCTCGAAGGCGTCTCTCTACTGCGGCAAACGTTGGATGACTTGGATCACGACGATTTGGAAACCGTTCCGAATATACTCTAACACTCTCGGCACAATTGCCTTGACAATATCCATATACTAATAACATATCGGTATATTCTTCGTTGGTGTATTGAACAGCCATGACAAAACGAAAATAAAAGTAATGATGGAAAACACTTTTGAAAATCCAGAAAAGTCGTTGTCAAATATTCAAATAGTCATAACTATGGAAACCAACAATAACAACTAAATACAAACATATGTATTTTACAAAACGCAGGGCACAAGTGGAATTCTTACAACAAAAAAATCATCATAAAATAGCATTCTTTGCATCAATTGTCGAGATAAATAGAATATCTTTTTTATAAACCAGTGCCTTTTTGTTTTAACCTATCTGGTATTGGCCGTTCTGTATTTTTTAAAAAAGAAAACATTTTACAAAAAAAAATTATCAATTCAAAAACGACGTCAAAAGACGTGTACATAGTTTAAAGAGACGTCTAAACTGCCTAAGACACGTGTACACGGCTTAAAGATACATGTACATGGAGCACACAGTATGCGCTGCCGTCCTCTAGTTAATGTTCTCAACTCTTAAAATGCGATTTTTGAGAAAACGATGCAATTATTCGAGTCTTACCAAGAGTACCTTTTTTCTTGTACTTAAGACACTTAATCTAAATTTTATAGACAAACTCTTTTTTATCCATTGGCGTAGAAAATGGAAATGTTTTAATATTTATAAACGCAGGTTCTCCGCCTATGGATTGATTACTATCACAATTTTGATACAGAATTTCTTGACTAATAAAACTATGTAAACGTGACAAAATTTAGCGCAATTGCTCCAGCCGTTTCAAATTTATAACAAAAAAACAATTTTCCAACTGCAACTTCAGGACCGTATTGCGCACAAACTAAGCAACTTTGACTAAGCCAAGTTTTGCTAAATCGGTTTATTTTGGTCCGAAAAATACGTGGTAGAGTTGTTTAAAGACCTTTTAGAGACACCTTGTATACTTGAAATGAATCGTCAAATATTTAATTTCTGAAATCTACTCGCATATCGGTATTATGTACTTAGTTAAACTAAATAAAATTAACAAATATCAGAAAAATTTAATAAAATTGTAGACTAAAAATTACTTACTTCGTATTTTGATTTTTCATACGATTTGTATGATTACTTCTTTGTTTTGTTGATGTTTTATAATAAGCCAATTTTCGCTTGCCCATAACTGTTATATTTACATTTCTTTTAAATGACAAACTATCACTCGGATTTAAGTCTGCAATAGCCGATCGATTCCGATAGATTTTCGTCTTGGCTAGGACCGGTTGAGATACCGTAAAGTGGGGATAGACGACGCGATAGCTTCGAAAAACCTCGTGTGAAATGAGTGTGACAATGTTCACTATTTAATGTTTTTTATCTTCAAAAATAATTACAAAAATTTGATTCTTTTTTATATCTTACATCAAATGTGCAACTGGCGCGTAGAGATTGTTTTTCTCTTTTGTGTACCAGCCTTAGTTAGTAGACATTAATCAAATTCATGCATTTTTGTGGCCTTGACATTATAAATTTATGCCTATTGCATCGCAAACCCAAATTTGAGATTTGAAAATAACAAAATAAATTTAAACAAGAAGAATGAGTGTGCTTAAAACCACACGGCAGAAGTGAAAACTTCATCAAGGCGAGGTTAATAATACGAAATACACGTGTATAATATTCAGTAACGTATTAAGTAAAACGTATTCACACATTTATTACATTTACACATGTACACACGCGTATAATATTCAGTAACGTATTAAATAAAACGTAAACCTCAACCATCCCCGTATCTAAAATTTCACATTCACACGTCAATTTTCAAAAAATTCTTCCGCCATTCTGTTTCTTTTTGACATTTTGACTTTGGATTCGTGATCGGCGATCTAAGACACCCCCGTATCTAAAATTTCACATTCATACGTCAATTTTCAAAAAATTCGTCCGCCATTTTGTTTTTTTAACATTTTGACTTTAGATTCGTGATCGGCGACCTAAGACACCCCCGTATCTAAAATTTCACATTCATACGTCAACTTTCAAAAAATTCTTCCGCCATCTTGTTTTTTTGACATTTTGACTTTGGAATTGTGATCGGCGACCCCCAAAACCCCCGTATCTAAAATTTCACATCCATACGTCAATTTTCAAAAAACTTGTCCGCCATTTTGTTTTTTTTGACATTTTGACTTTGGAATCGTGATCGGCGACCCAAGACACCCCCGTATCTAAAATTTCACATTCATACGTCAATTTTCAAAAAAATCTTCCGCCATTTTGTTTTTTTTTGACGTTTTGACTTCGGAATCGTGATCGGTGACCTCCAAAACCCCCGTATCTAAAATTTCACATCCATACGTCAATTTTCAAAAAACTCGTCCGCCATTTTGTTTTTTTTTTGACATTTTAACTTTGGATTTGTGTTCGGCGACCTAAGACACTCCCGTATCTAAAATTTCACATTCATACGTCAATTTTCAAAAAAATCTTCCGCCATTTGGTTCTTTTTTGACATTTTGACTATGGATTGGTGATCGGCGACCTAAGACACCCCCGTATCTAAAATTTCACTTTCATACGTCAATTTTCAATAATACGAAATACGCGCGTATATACAGGGTGTACCACTTAAAACTCCCAGGTCAAATATCTCGGAAACGGATAAAGATATTTGAATTTTGTAAAAAGTAGTTACTAAAGAATGTGATCGACTCTAGTTTGCTCTCACAATTGTTTTATTATGTGAAGATATACCGGGTGTCCACACGAAAACTTTATATTTAATTATTTCTGGTGTTTTTGAAGACAAAAACTTGAAATTTTGGGTGGTTGTTCAGGATATAGGGGGACAATGAATAGTGTATTTCATACCGCCCCATCGGGTCACCCGCCGCCGCCGGCCACCCCCACTCCAATATTTTAAATGACACCCTGTATTTTTTTTTGGTGGTTTTGAAAGAACACAATTTTCTTGATATTCCTATGTGAAAAAACTAGTAACACACATTATGACATTTATGAGATATTTAAATTTAAAAGTTTCAGATATCAGAAATTATTAACTCCGAAAAATCATAAGTTAGTCATGGAAATACTTAAAACAAGATTTATTCACAACATTTTAGTTAAATTAAATGCTCAAATTGTTCACCGTTTACATTTAAACATAAATAAAGTCTATTTTCAAAAGCATTTCTAACATTTTCGAACACTTGTGGCGTTAAATTTCGACATTCCTCTGTTATTCTATTACGTAAATCAGCTATTGATTGTGGCGGTGTCTTATAAACAACAGACTTCAAATGTCCCCACAAAAAGAAATCTAGGGGAGTTAAATCGGGGGAGCGAGCTGGCCATTCAATAGAGCCCCTACGTCCAATCCAATGTGCTGGGAAAATATTATCCAAATAATTCCTAACGTCTAAACAGTAATGTGGCCCAGCTCCATCTTGTTGAAAATATAATTGCTCCTCCTCTATTTCATTCAAGTTTTCTTGTAGACACTGTATGATAAGAGGATGTATTAGCTCTTCCAAAAATTGTAAGTACTTAGGTCCATTTAAATTTTCCTGGAAGAATATCGGGCCAATTACTTGGTTATTAAGAATTCCAGCCCATACATTAATTTTTTGGGGATATTGTGTGTTGCCTTCTCGGAAAAAATGGGGTTTTACGTCGCTCCAATATCGACAGTTGTGTCTATTCACAAGACCATTTAAGTAAAAGCAACTTTCATCACTAAAGCAAATACTTCGCAAAACATTTCCATTTTGCCGAATCATATCTGTCATTATTTCACAAAATTCGACTCTTCTGTCGAAATCACCGTCACCCAACTCTTGGTGAAGTTGAATTTTATAAGGGTGCATTTTGTTTAATTTTAATATCTTATGGCAGGTTGATTTTGGCACTCCCGAAACTTCGGATAATTTTCTCAACGAAAGCTCTGGGTCTAAATTAATATGCCCAAGAACTGCTAGTTGCATAGCTTCATTTAGTACACCACAATTATTCGTATTTCGTTTTTTATTATTTACAGATCCAGTTTGCAAAAATTTTTCTATTAGCGTTCTGACATAAGCAACAGATACGTTTCTGTTTGGATGGTTTTCATTGAATAACGTCGCCGCTTGGGAATAATTTTTGTTTGCAATCCCATACAAAATCACTATTTCAGTTCTCTCTTCAAGATTATAAACCATTTCAGCGAAAAAGCCGAAACTTTAAGAACAATTTTACAAGTATTAATATTAATGAAACACAAAAGTCACAATTTTGACAATTCTAATTTAAAGCAAACTATTTCCATGACTAACTTATGATTTTTCGGAGTTAATAATTTCTGATATCTGAAACTTTTAAATTTAAATATCTCATAAATGTCATAATGTGTGTTACTAGTTTTTTCACATAGGAATATCAAGAAAATTGTGTTCTTTCAAAACCACCAAAAAAAAATACAGGGTGTCATTTAAAATATTGGAGTGGGGGTGGCCGGCGGCGGCGGGTGACCCGATGGGGCGGTATGAAATACACTATTCATTGTCCCCCTATATCCTGAACAACCACCCAAAATTTCAAGTTTTTGTCTTCAAAAACACCAGAAATAATTCAATATAAAGTTTTCGTGTGGACACCCGGTAGATGGCGCTGCGATGAAAAGAATTTTTTTGATCGCCACAATCTTCATTTGTTTTTTATTTGAAAGAGTATTAAAATTAATGTATATTTTATTATTTGTGTTAGTTTCCAAAATTTAACGGTTTCATAGATATTCGTGTTTAAAGAAAGTAAAGAGTAATTTTAAAGTTTTGTCTTTAATTTGTTTAAATAATTAATTTCTAGGGGAAAATAGCAGTAAACATATTCACAATTCTTGCTATTATAGTTACTTCACAATTTAAATTTTATAGTTTGTAGTTCCTTTTTATAAATTCCACTTCATAGGCACCCATAGGTATGTAAGCAGAAAAGCATTCATGTCTGTGTTATATGTATGTATGCTTGCTTTGATTATTTAGGAAATATTTTGACATTAGCACTGTAATGTTAGCGGAAAACAACAACTTTATGAATCAGATCATGTGGAGTGACGAATGTCGTTCTCACAACAATGGAACTTAAACATAATGCCTTGATATTGGTCAGAAGATAATCCTAGGTGGATAAGGCAATCAAGAAATCAAACAGTTTTTGGCGTTAACGTTTGGTGTGGAATTTTAAACGGATATATCTTTAGCCCCCACTTTTATTATGAAACATTAACTGGTGTGCGCTACTTACATTTCCTGCAAAATGAGTTGCCACTACTTTTGGAAGATGTTATGGAGCTGCGAAATAAATGTGGTTACATCACACTGCTAATAATGTCAACATAGTTACTGACAATTTTAATCAAACGTTCCCACGTCGTTGGATTGGTACTAATGGAGTCCTTAGGTGGGCGGCTCGTTCGCCGGATCTAACCCCGTTAGATTTGTTTCTTGTGGGCTTACTTGAAAGCTGAAGTTTACAAGGAACCCATAACAGATATGGGCGACCTTTATAAAAAAAATTATGCAAGTGTTCAAAAAATTAGTAGAAATACATTGTTAAATGCTTGCGGAAGAGAACTAATAAGGCGGTATACGTTATGTAGCAATCAGGAAGGCAACAATTTTGAACATCTTTGTTAGTTATATTTGATCCTTTTAAGTATTTAAACAAAATAAAGACAAAACGTTAAATTTACTTTTACTTTCTTTAAACACGAATATCTATAAAACCGTTAAATTTTGGAAACTAACACAAATAATAAAATTTACATTAATTTTAATACTCTTTCAAATAAGAAACAAATGAAGATTGTGACGATCAAAATAATTCTTTTCATCGTAGCGCCATCTATATCTTCATATAATAAAACACAATTGTGTGAGCAAACTAGAGTCAATCACATTCTTTAGTAGCTATTTTTTACAAAATTCAAATATCTTTATCCGTTTCCGAGATATTTGACCTGGGAGTTTTAAGTGGTACACCCTGTATATTCAGTAACGTATTAAATAAAACATATTCGCACATTTATTACGTTTACGCGAACGGCCATTTCGTTTGGTCGGTTCGGACGTATGTGTATGTATAAATAGACGATATAAATACTCGCTTACGGTCCCGCGCTTGGTCTGATGGTAACGTATCGGCATCATACCCGTGCGGCTCGGGATCGAATGTGTTCTGGAACATGAAGTTATTTATTCATTTAAATTTCAATTGAAATGAAATTAAATACCTCTACATATATGATATATTTATTTATCTTGTTCCCTTAGCCGACTTTACCCGAACGAGCGTTACACATATCCGAGCGTTGCAGTCAGTCTTGCTCAGTACCTATAATCAGCGCAACGCGACTAAAAAAGTTTACATTTGAAAAAAACGCAAAACAGCAATGCCTTGCAGGGCCATAGTTTTCGATAGGTAAACGCTCCTCTTAATAAAAAGTTATTCTTACTTAAAAATAGATTTCAGAAGTCTAAAGTAAAGACTTATGGTTCAAAATGAATACGGAATTTATGGAATTCTGTTTCAGAGAATTTCCTGTCTCTTATTTTCCATAACCTCTAGTAGTTGAGCCAATTCAGTGTCTCTATTGCCGAAAATAGCTATATTAATGTAATTTACCAAAAGTTATTAGTGCAATATTATAAATCTAATCTTCATCAGCCATTTCAAACACCAATAATCACAAATGTTATTAACAGCCAAGACTACTCCAAACGCTCCAAACTGATAAATAAGAATTGATCAGTTGACCTCTATCAAGTTTCTTAGCAACTAGCACATCCAACAACATAACATTAAATTTTTAATTTCACTCAACTGTTGTCGATGTAGCGTCCGCTATCGATGGATCGGGGAATATTCTTCTGCTGAATGCGACCATTGTAAAAAGTACTCCAAAGTAAAATTTAAATTTCCCGCCCATGAACTTTCAAATTTATAACACAAAACATAACTCATTTTAGTTACAAGTTTCATGCTATTCTTTTTCTGCGACAGTAAGTAATCAAAATATGGTTGAATACTCTACTCGCTAATTTTAATCGATGATCGTCGATGTACACCAAGAGAAATAAGTAACCGTACATTTCGCGGAGATATAAAGTGATATGGGCATGTTCGCCATATACTAATGCATAATGAACACGCCCATACCACCTTATATCTTCGCGAACTGTACGGTTACTGATTTTTCCTAGCGTACGTTGCTTGATCAGTGAGATTGCTGCCTTAAAGAAGAAAAAAATCGTCATTTTCCAATAGACAATTATTAACTTGGTCTTTTAAGACACTAATGGTAATGCTTTAACGCAAGCTCACGTCTTTTGATGAAATTCAAGATCTTTTACAGCCATTTTGATACTTACCGGAATTCAGCAACAATTTTGAATATAAAGGATCTAACGGAAACTCCGCCATATTATAACCCAAAGGTTTTGCAAGATCTCCATTTATATCGATAGCTCCCAACGCAAACAATATTTCTAATGCACTTTTTAGATTGTTCGCAGGAGGGGGATTCGGAAATTGAAACTTCAAAATATTTCGAATCCCTAACGCTTTCAATTGCAAAACCACATAGGTGAGATTGCTTCGTATCACTTCTGGCGGTGTTGAGTCGGCTAATTTTTGTGCTTCCTCTTCAGTATATAATCTGTAAGCCTTGCCTGGTCTCATACGTCCAGAACGACCAGCTCTTTGGTTAGCAGATGCCTTGCTAACTGGTACAATGATCAGACTGTCGGTGTGAGTTTCGTTGTTGAACCATTTTAGCTTCATAAAGCCACAATCGATAACTACAAGAAATACGAAAATAGAACATCGGGGTTTCATAATATATTGGATTTGAAGGGTAACTGAAAATAATAGCAATAACAACAAAAGACTTAACTTGAAAGATCTATGGGACAACGCTCCAGAATAACCATATTTTTTGAATTAAATACATAGTTCCTTCGTACGTACGTTTTGCTGAAGTAATTACAAAAACAAGACTGATTCGTTTATTATCGGTGATATACTTCCAGCTGCCGAACATATCACCGATAAAAAACGAATCAGTCTTGTCTTAAACGAACTCACCAGCCGCGAATGGTCTCAACATGAAGTATTTGCAATTTTTTTTTTTTGGAAACAAGCACCGATATTTTTAAGAATTAGTTGTAACATTTGTTGTTGGTCACTATATCGAGAATAACATGACCATGGCGAAGGTGAGCTTTTATGAAAAAAGACTGACAGTTCGAAAGTACTGGAAAATAAGGTTTTAGGGATGTTGGGCAAATATATTTTACACAGAACAGATTAAAAACAAGATTCGATGACGACCTGCCAGAGGAATATTGAATTTGAGCTCATGTTAAAACGTCTAGGAAAACGTTAACGATATTTTTAAAATGTTTAAGCATAGTGTTCTGCCCAATCTCCCAAAGAACACTACTCCTACTTACATATGACGTGTCAATACAAGTTGAAAAAAAGTATTAGTTAGTGAGGTTACAATTCAAAGTTTTCTCCACACACAATTCACTGCAGGCTATAATTACAGCATTTTCTCAAACCTGTGAGTAAGCATTGGGAAAAGGTGCTTCTTACTTTGCAAACTTAACAGAAGCAGAATTAAAGATTAGGAAGTCTAGAACGAGTTAATAACAGATGTTATTAAAATAATTTTACGATAACTGAGATCTACCCACTTGCTCGATATATCTTAAACAGATGTATTCAAGCCCTGTGACATAAGACAAGCTTAAGAAATCACCAAAAGTTTGTAAATCAATATTAATATCTTCAAATTTAGAAAACCCTTCTGTGTCCGCTACATCTAAGGTATTTTCATAAGCAACCATTTTAAGGATGTTAGTATAAACTGTACTTCAAAGTACAGAAAATTTCTCAACCAAAAATTTGGGCATCTGTTGTAGCTGATGACATTACGGACGTTTTTAAATTCATCGGTGGATCAATTGGTGGAATCAGGTTTGCACCAAAACGTTGTTATATTGCGGTTAGATTTATGATGGGCTTTTCAAAACGCGTTTCTATATTCACCAAAGTTTTATGCTGGACTCAACAGAAATCCACTTTTTCCACCTGCTATAGAAGTTGGTTCTTTGATGGTTGTTTGGTGGACGAATAGTGGGGGAAGTGTCAAAATAGTTGAAGGATAAAAGTAAGGTTCTGGTTGATGTTGAAAAATCGTGTTAACTGATATTTATTATGGAAGAAGCAGCAGGGAGTACCTATTGTTCATCCTTCACTGAAACTTACTTTGCTGTAGATTTAATAGATAATCAAACAAAGCAAAAATATTCAACATCTATGACTAATGCAGAAATTGAAGAAGCAACAAAATCAAGGATAACTAAATGAAATTATATATTTACAATTTATTTGATTTCACCTTAAATAATTGGTGAATTAAAAAACAGGCGTAGTCTTTTAATTTATTTAAATGTTGAAACCAAACTTCTGATGTTTCTCAAACAATTAGAAAGTAAATTCCGAGCAAAATACTCTACTGAATATACACGTTGGACAACCCAGGTTCTCGGCATGATCTAAATATCGTATATGAAATGGTATAGGAAATACTCGTGCGGTGTTGCCGTTGCAGTTCTTAATTCACCCGTCCCGTGTTTAATATTTTTAATATTTCAGTACGGATCGAGACGCTGTGGAGTATGTTGTTGCCGATTAAGTAAATATTACGTAAATGCTAATCAATAATAATGCATGAAGCGATATTTCTCATATTAATAAAATATTGGTGTAGATATTTAGAATGTGTAATACTGACAAAGTGTTTATGTACATTTTTCTGTCAATTTGTCATTACTTCAATAAAATTGACAGATAAATGTATATTAAAAACAATCGTGTCAGACGGGCTATTACACGTAACAATTTAAAATATTGAGTTTCACATTTCTTTGTGATGCCTACTTATACAACAGAGGAGCGAATGAGTATCATTAAATGGTAATATTCTTCTCCAAGTGCAGAAGCCTACGAGGAAAGAATAGAACAGGAGACATAATAAACTGGTGGGGGAATGGGTATTATTTAGACGGAAGTTACCACTTTAAGGAAGGTCAGTTATGGTAATATTGACCAATCATAATTTATAAAATGAGTATTTTGAATAACTTGTCACATATCCGGTATGTAGGATTATGTGTTCAGCGGCGTAACATATATATTCTAGGCATGTTTTCTTTTTATGTCTTCTTTAATACAGTTAGAATAAATGTTACTATGTTAAAAAGAATAAAAGGACTCACGATATTTCTTTAATTATTATTGGACTAAGAACCTATTTTGAATGATTATCGAGAACATACAAAGTGTACATATTCCCTATACAAAATATTTATGCACGCTTATGCATTGCGGCGGCCATATTGAGTTACCACTTTGGACAAATATTATTATTAAGGAGACTCTCTCCTGTTCTATTCTTTCCTCGTAGGCAGAAGCAGTCATTGGGCCTTTTCGTATCCCGATCGACCAGTTCCAAACCGCCAAACAGTTTTAAATATCGTCCATCGTTTCGAAAAGTCCGGTTGTATTACTGGCTGTTCTAAATGCAACAATAGCGATCGGCAGGAACGTCCTTTTTCTGACGAAAGAATGGAGCGGGAGGTGCAAGTATGTGCATTTGCTGAAGCAAATGAACCGTGTTCGGGCCGTTAAATATCCGAAAACGTAAACATTCCAAGAACTACAGTTAGGAATATTTTGAAGCGACATAAACATAAGTGCTTTAAGACACAAAAGAGTCAGGAAATTTCCCAACATGATCAAGTTAATCGCCTTGACTTTTGTGAGGCTATGAGGGAAAAATGTGACGAGGATGATAATTTTGTCCGAAATAACTTGTTCACGGATGAATCCTCTTTTTCGCTTTATGATCGCCACAATCCGTCCATCGTCCGATATTGGTCTCGGGAAAATAAAAATATCAATTTAACAGCAAAAACGCAGTACCCACAGAAGCTAAATGTCTGGGCAGGAATTCTGGGTAACCATATTATAGGACCATTTTTCATAAATCGCACTTTAAACGCCCAGACATACTTGCAATTACTGCATCATGATATTATACCTGCTGTACGCAATGCGACTGGTAATCTTGAGTAAATTTGGTTCCAACAAGATGGGTGTCCGGCCCAAAACGCCAGAACACGAAAGGAATAAAACATTACCAGAGTTACAAATGCGAATTACACAAATATGCAACAGCATTCCACCCCAAAGTCTAAATAATGTACGTCGAGAATTTTATGATAGGCTAGGTTACAGTGAAGCGGAAAATGGAGGGATTTTTGAGCGCTTCATTAAATAATATTAGAAGTTTTTATTAATTTTTCACATTATTTAGAACGCATTTCTTTTGTTTACTGTTTAGAATTTAGCTTGTATTTATTTTCTTTAGAATACATTTTATTATATGACAAAACGCTCTTTAAATTTTTAAAATAGGAATACACTTCGTCAGTATTACATATTGTAAATATCTACAACAATATTTTAATAATATGAGAAATATCGCTTCATGCATTATTATTGATTAGCATTTACGTAATATTTACTTAATCGGCAACAACATACTCCACAGCGTCTCGATCGGTACTGAAATATTAGAAATATTAAACACGGGACGGGTGAATATAAAAACTGCGATGGCAACACCGCACGACTATTTCCTATACCATATTTAGATCATGCCGAGCACCTAGGTTGTCCAACGTGTATAATAATGAAGACTAGTAAAAGGTACAAATAGTTCTGAGAAAAAAAAGTAAATAGAGAAGATTAAAAACAATCGACTTCCAAAGAAAAAGCAAAACAATTGTCATAAATTGAGAATGATATATCCACGCCAGAAGATAAGCTCACGAAGAAACAAATTATGCTGTAGGTGTTCTTTCTTTTTTTTAGTTTTATATGAATCCGAATATTATCCTGGTTAAGTGATGAGACTAAAAACTGAAGGATTAGTTATTGTAGAGCATATGCTGAAAAAAGATCTTATAATACTAAAGAGTAATTCATTTAAGGGGGGGTTTTACTTGATCGGCGTATGCCACAAAATGGTCAAATTCATCGCAAAAAATCGCAAAAATCAAGGCACTTGAAAAAGTTGCCGCTACGTGAACGAAATAATGAATATTTGTTCTAGCGACTGACGATTCAAATTTGCAATTATATTAAAAAATAGTTAAAATACAGCACTTTGAATTTTTTTCGTTTTATAGCGATATAAAGCTTACTCTGTTTAAAAAGTACTTTTTTGAATCGTGAGTACCTAGATATTTTTATTCTGAACTCGACAATGTATTTACTTTACTTTCAAAATAACCCTGGTCTCCAAAAAATTACTTTGAAACCAATGAGAATGATCACAAAGTCCGCACTAATAAATGGCAAATAGGCAACACATAATTCAACCTCTTACTCACACTTTCGTAATGTCTAAGACCAGCTATATGGAAGGTATACCTGGTCGACTGTATTAAGCCGAACATCATATAAACAGGGAGATTTTCACCTTTTTTTATTACCTTAGGTAAACGAATGCTTCATTCAGATATCGGCTTTATTTTCTAATTATTTTAATGATATTTGGGAGAATGTATTAGATATTTAATTCTTCGCCTGGAATAAATATATGTTGTTATTATTATGAAATTTAACTTGTTACTTAATTTCTGGCGGTGATATTTTGCTTTAGATGTTGAAGGTTTTTAATCTTAATAATATGAGCAATGTTGTAGTCAACTAAAATATTACAAAAACAATTCTGTGCTGTAACAGTAACAGTAACAGTGCCTGTTTTGTTTTTTAATAAAATGTAAATATATATATTTTATAATAATCAGATGTTTTGGATTGTTGAATATTATATTCTTCCCAATCGGCATTGATGGAGTTGATTAGCAAAATTAAATTATAAAACATTTTGTCACAGGGAAGATTCGAACTAAATTTTATCACCAAATAAAGTTGTATTCATTATTTCATACATAAGTTTGAGTATACATTAAACATATTTGTAAAAGAAAATACGTGCGGTTGATATATTCAAGCAAATTTTAATATATTTCAGATATTTGTCGGTGTTCATTTATGATTGATTACGTGATAACATTGATGTGTCTACTTTATTAGATTCTTTTTCTGTTCCTTGATATTCTTCTCGCTTTCAAAATGTATTTTATTTTTCAAGGACAAGGTTTCGGCTTTATGGAATTTCAGAAATGCAATTTTCTTCGGCAATAAATATACATTATTATTATTAATTATGAAGTTGCACGACTTATTGTTATTTTTAACCATACATGTTGAAGCTTTTTAGTAATATGAACAATGTTTGTAGAAAACTAAAATCTGACAAAAACAACTTTATGTCATTGTAAGATACGAAATTTACTCTTCAAACTAAGATGCATTGGTTTTAGACAGCAAGTTACACAAATTTCAGTTTTCTAGATGGCAAAAGCATTTATTTAAATATCTGAGTTTGTTGTGCCGTCATGTTTTTGTTTTATTTGTACTTTGTATTTTGACCACAGGACAGTTTTTAGATTTTTTTTTGTATATGTGAATAAGTAAAAGAGCATGGGCCAAACGACCGCATAAGCCTAATTACAGCAGTTTATCAGGAGTGACAGCAATTGTTTAATGGCGAGCGAAGAAAATGTTGTATGTAGGCGTAAAAAACAAATTTTGTTTAATTTGTGCAAAATATGGTGAATCTAAAAATCACGTATGCTACAAAAATTGGTCTTCGTCGTCAACAGCCATGGAGTCGCCAATTATTCCGGAAGGTTTTCGACATTCTGGTGAAATGCACGGTGTAATTTATGGTAGATTAATAGGGGACTGTGATAGCAGCGTTCTTAGAAAACTACGTGAGATGGCTCCTTACGGTCCCCAAAAAATTAATGAAAAAATTGAGTGCCGAAATCATGTATTATGTAATAAATAAAATTAGCGACTGTTTGAAAAAACCTAAATTCAATTCGGACATAGGACAATTAATAACAAAAAATTTACTTAGATTCAGAGCGGCCTTGACAAAAGCAATTGAACATTACAAAAGTTCGAACTTAACAATAACAAACCAGATTGTGAAACTGCAACGTCACATTATAAATGGATCAAGACATATTTTTGGTAAACACTCGGATTGTGCTTGATAACTTTATTAACGCTTTAAGTCAGCTCAGCCTAATAGTAGGTAGATCTTTAATAGGAAACGTAGATGCCAACATTGTAGAATCTTTTAATTCAGTCATTGCAAAATTTGTAGGAGGTAAAAAGATTGTATTATATTCAACGTAATTTTTACAGTGCACGTTGCAAAGCGGCAGCAGTTTCATTTAATTGTAAGGGCAAATATCACTCAAAGCTTCAGACCAAATATGGATGTATACGACAGTGTGTGAAAAAAACGGTATGAGAAGAAAATTTTTTTATAGGAAACAAAAAATACATTCAGGAACTACGGACGATCGCGACTATGGGCCGGAGGCAAATGCATATTTTATTGAAGATATAAATAATCATAACAATACCAGTGTCGACTGTGAAGAATATAATTTTCAATAATTTAAAACATGTGCTATTTAGAGAATATAAATTTTTACATTTTGTAAGAAACACCGGCACTGTTTTTTTAGCAGATTTTAGTTTTCTCTAAAACATTACTCATATTATTACAAAGCCTCAAGATGTAAAGTAAATACAAATCATGGTGAGAAATAATAAGAAGTACAACTTAAATAATTGTTAATCATAAATAATAATAATTAAGTTATATATTTAATAATAATAATGTCTTTATTTAGCAATTTGCTATTATGTATACATGATAAATATATGTTCAAATATAACATCTTAATTTGATATATGTGTTACAAACCAACTTCTAAAGTCAATAATTCAAGTGTATATGCTTATAAGCCAACGTCTTAAATAAACTTAGTCTATTACATTCTTTTATACTATTGGGTAATGTATTATAAAGTTTCAAACCATCAACGTATACACTTGTTGTTGTTTGACTTCGTTGATATCTACTTATATAAAAGTCTTTAACATTACGTGTGCTATAACTATGCGTATCTCCTACTTGTACTAGCTTATCCGTTAAATATGAAGGTGCCTGACCTAGCTTAATTCTATGTATAAAAACGAGTACTCTATATGCTAGTCTCTGTCTAATGTTCATTAATTGTAGTGCACCCAACATTATCTGTATGGGTGTATATTTACTACATTTCAGTATTACTCTCATACATTTATTCTGTAGTTTTTGTAATTGTTGTATCTCATTTTGCTTTGCATTGAACAGAATTGTTGAACAATATTCAAAGTGTGGTGCTATAAGCGATTTATATAACATAAGTTTAACATAGTTTGACAAGTTTTTACCTATTCTATTTAAAAACCCTACTTTTTTAGATATCTTACTTATTACATAGCTTAAATGTTTTTTGAAATTTAAATTTTCATCAATTATTATGCCAAGGTATTTTATTTGTGTTACTGACTCTAATTCAACATTATTAATTAGTATTTTAATCTTATCTTTATCATTGTGTTGTAATTTATGTCTACTTCCAATACACATAAACTTGGACTTATCAATATTTATACTTAAATTATTTCTACATAGCCATATATATAACGCTTCCAGTTCTTCATTCATCACTTTAACCATATCTTCCATATCATCGCCCGATACGCAGAGCATTGTATCATCCGCGAACATACACACGTCACAGCGGCCGACACACGACGACATATCATTCACGTAAATATTGAATAGAACGGGGCCTAAAACAGTTCCCTGGGGCACTCCATACCTAGTTTCTATCGCACTTGATACACTATTATTATATTTTACTATTTGTGTCCTATTATTTAAATAGCTAGAAAACCAATTTCGAACTGTTCCACCTACACCTATTGATTCCAGTTTTTTAATTAAAGTGTCTCTATTTATTGTTTCAAAGGCTCTACGCATTGCAGAATAAAACTTAATATCTAATTAATTTCGGCAAATATCATTAAAATAATTACAAATTACATAAATCGGGAGTCTTAATAAAACTAAATAAATACAAGCCAGGAGAATACTCAGAAACAGCAAAAACAAATTTCGAAGAAAATAGCCGCACCAATATTTTCATGCAATAAATGCAGGAGGCAAATATCCCAAATTTATTTGCTTTCCAGTTGACCAGGCATATCCCTTCATATTGCTAGCCGGTATCTGCATCGTGTAAAAGATGCAGGCATTTTAAACTCGGTAAATATATTCAATTTATTTCAGGCAACCCGACATACGCCGTTCGGGAATTTTTCTTAAGGAAAGCCCACCCTTAATAGATCTTAATATGACATACGAAATATACGACAAAACTATTACCAAATGTGATTCCTGGAATGGTAACTGATGTTTCGGCGACATTAGTAGCTATAACTATTTTTCGATGTCCGTCTGGTGGAGATCTGAATACTTTTAATTGATCGTAATTGCTAAGGGCCCCGTACATAGCAACGACATACATTTTGTTCTTCTTGTCCTCCTGTTCTATCAGACTAGCGTGTTCGTTCAAAATACGTACAGCACGATCAACTTCCTCTTGACCGGTTAAAAAAGCCAATATGTCGCCTCTCTCCTTTGAATTATTTATTTTCAAAACAGTGTCAATGGTGGCTTGCACATAGCAGGGCACAGGATCTAAAAATTATAAGTTATAGCAAAAATGTTCTCTTTTTTAAATTCAATGGATTCTGATGTTACCTTTAACGTAATGTATATCAACCGGATATTGTCTGCCATGTACACTCATTATCACGGCTGTATCGTTCTTCTTCTCACCTGTTTCATTAATGTTAAAAAATGCTTGCAGTTCTTGGGCGTCCATAGTAGCAGAGGCAACAACTAAACGTAATTCCCTGCGTTTCTAGGTAATTTTAGAAAATGCACAGTTTAATATGCTCTTGGTAAGTCTGTATAACACAAGAATATTTTTTTACCTTTAAAATTTTTTTCATAAGACCCATCAGAATGTCTGTATAGAGACTTCTTTCGTGCACTTCATCAAGCATTATTACGGAATATGATTTTAGCAATGGATCAGTCATCATTTCTCTAATGAGTATCCCTTCAGTCATATACTGAAATAACAGATTAAACTACAATAACAAAGGAAACTGTCATTAAAGATGAATTGATGAAGACCGCATTCAGCTTCTTACGAGCACTTCATTAACGTTGAAATAAAAATAAAATAATATTTCTCTTTCCAACGTTCTTCAAATCTTCTACACTAATAACAATCATACTTATTGCCCAACAGAGAATCGCCAAAATACAGAACATAAATACATAGGAAAACCCTCAAATCACATCTTCAGATCGTTAATAAAAATTAAGAAAATTAAGGGGCCCGGGTTAGTTTCTGAAGGACACCTGACGATGGTACAAAAAATCCAAACCATTATACAAATAAGTAACAAAATGCTTACGATCACAAGAAAAAAATCGTACTAGTATAAGTACAAAGTCATTGGTAAATAATCTTGTCGAAGGCTTTGGAGAAGTTAGCATATACCTCATGTGTAAAATCATATTGGGGATAGGATATATGTATACTAGGCACACCGGCAACAACGCCCAATCGTGGCCGTAGTCATGGTACAAAGAAACAAGGTATGCTTTTGCGCATCTCTGGATGACGCGCATTTATCGCAAAAAATGTTACTGACTGAACTCACTGACAGAAAGCATTTTCCAAGACTCCCTTTAACAACTAAAATTGTATCTGGAGATCGTGTCGAACAGCGTCGTTCTGTGTTTGTGAGAGGAGGGGTCAATGGTAACAATGCCTCGCTACATACCAGAAGAAAAACTGCAAATTATTAAATGGTACTATAGTGGTCATTCTGCAAAGGATTGCATAAATTTATTTCCGCAAATATTTGCAGACAGACCCTGTGAGCAAAGCATATTACATATTTTGAATAGCTTTGAAAAATGTCTCTGTTTAAATAATTGCACAAAGTGTAATCCTAGAGAGGTAAATCCACTAAAAGCTGAGGAACGAGAAGAGATGATTTGTAACACTCTCGAAGTAGAGGATACGCTATCTCTACCAGAAGTGTTGCTGAGGAATTGGGTGTGAGTAATAAAACCGTCGCGAACATATGGGAGCGAAATAAATTAAAATGTTTCAAATACTCGAAAACGCAAGAAATATTTCTCGATGACAATTTTAGAAGAATGGAGTTTTGTGAAACCGTAATGGAAAACACAAATGAAAATGAGAATTTCATCGCAAATATTGTATTCACAGATGATACGTCATTTTCATTAAATGGAAAGCACAATCCTTCTGTTGTTCGATATTGGGCTCGGGAAAATCAGCACAGATATTTTGTTAAACACACCCAATATCCTCAGAAAGTGAATGCCTGGGCAGGTACTTTGAGTGACCATTTGCTTGGTCCATTTTTTATTGATGGTACGTTAAATGCGGACAAATACCTCGATATGCTACAGAATCAGATAGTTCGCGCTATTGATAATACCGGAATAGATCGGGATATTATTTGGTTCCAACAGGACGGTTGTCCTGCACATAATACGGTCAGAGTAAAGCATTTTTTAATGAATACTTTTCCTGATCGTCTCATTAGTGGAACAGGAAACATTCGTTGGCCTCCGCGATCTCCTGATCTATCGCCAAATGATTTCTTTTTGTGGGGATACATCAAAAATAAAATATACAGTGCACAAGCTGGCAGGCTAGAAAACTTAGATATTTTGAGAAGGCTAATCCGTAACAGTCGATGTGATTCGTAATGTGCGAGAATATTTTTATGATAGGCTCGGACAATGCCTTGCTGCTGAAGAAGGCATTTTTGAACCTATGCAATAACATTTTATTTTTTAGTATTGATTAGAGTAGGTATATTTTTTATTTTCATTAGAATTCCGTTCTTAATAAATTTATATAATAATTTACTAGGAATTAATGTTTAATTAGAATTGTGCTTTTATTTTCTTACTGTGTTGTATTGTATTTCTGTTAAAAACGACTTTATTGAAATAGTGTCCTGTGAATTCACAACTTTATTGAACTGGTAGTACTAGAGGTCGAATGCGCATCATCCAGAGATGCGCAAAAGCATACCTTGTTTCCTTGTACCATGACTACGGCCACGATTGGGCGTTGTTGCCGGTGTGGTGCCTAGTATACATATATCCTATCCCCAATATGATTTTACACATGCGGTATACGACATTCACCTGATTGTTATTATCAATGTTTTCACATAAGTACTGAGTAAAAAAGTCGCGAGCAATAAATTCTGGTCGTCAATACCATACAAAATTCTGTGATATTTTGGCAAATTAGAAATTTCCACTGATTGATTGTATCTTTTTTTGTCAATAATTACCAACAAATTGTCAAATGTAAATTTTGAGTTGACAAGACATTTTCTAGTCATGCTCATAGGGTAACAGAATGCTTCCAAAACCACAATATAAATGTGCTAGAGTGCCCGAGTTTGAACCTTATAGAAAACGTGTGGGGAAAGTTGGACAAAATATACAAAACTAACCTTTACAATTTCAAAAAGAGGGAGGAACTTTTGGATGCTATACGTACAGTAGTGGACATAATTAACTATACTTCATTCAGTCTAAGAATGGAGTAGATGGCGCTACAATATGAGCACAGTTTACACACGATGAATTTTGTATTTTGAAAACAAATAAAACATATGTTTAATGTCAGATGGATAGCAGGGATATACATTGAATATGATATTATATTTTGACTTTTACGTGTTTATTGACATTTATTTAAGTAAGGCTTACATTGCTTTTAAAATGATAACCATACTAACAAACATGAAAGGGCAAACAGCTAATCAGTACTTGATAAGTTTTCCAAAACAGACATATTGTCTTTATGCTTAATGTACACATTATAAGCCATTTGCCTTTGTCCAGATCTTATGTGTTTCCCTTTACGATTTTTTGAAGGACCTGGTAAAACTGCTTCCGCCATACTATAAAATATTACGATTATGAATAGAAAGTTGACGAAATTGATAAAATACCTTAACAAATGAATATTTTACTTGCGAGTTCTAAGAAGAACTATTTTTTAAGAATATTAACAACAAATGACTATGTAAAATACGGAAATCGACAAACTCTTTGAACAAAACTGTCAGTAAACAAATTTTTGACAGAACTAGCTAAATGCGATTATTTTGCCGGTGTAAATGCACACTCGATTTCAACCAATCACAAACGTTTATTTTAAGTCCTATCTTTCCCAATGCTCCATTCTTAGACTGAATGGAGTATAGGACAAGTCAAAAAATTAAGTAACTTTTTTTTATAAAATTTAGTTGTTTAAATTTGGCTTTATAGTTATGACATTTGTCAAGTTGTTTTGTCAAAAATTTATTTGTCGAACTGAAGTAGAAAAAATGCCTCGAATTAACGATATCGTGAAGTGTTCTGTAATTGCTAGAGCGGAAGAAGGAATGTCGGTCAGACAGATTGTTCAGCGCTATAATATTAACAGAAATTCTGTCACTAACATTGTCAAAAAATGGAGACAAGAAGGCAGAATAGGAAGGAACCCAGGACAAGGACGACACAGGATTTCAAATGAAGAACAGGACAGAAGATTAATTGAGGTACTAAGGGAAAATCCATTTTTCACCGTAATTAGAGCTGCTGAAGAAACAAATTTCCCGGGATCTGCACGAACTGGACGACGACGTGTTAAAGAGTCGGACTTGCGCTACCGTTCAGCAGCAAAAAAAAATATTTTAAGGCAAGAACACAAAGAGGCGCGTGTGGGATTTGCTCTAGAACACATGGTTTTCCATAATAACTTTTGGAATAATGTCATCTTTACGGATGAAAAGACTTTTCAGTCCACATATAGTGGTGTTATTCGTGTATATCGACCTGCTTATTCGCGGTACGATGAAAGATATATTAACAATTCAGACAAGAGTGGCAGATTTTCCATAAATTTGTGGGCTTGGATATCAGCCCGTGGTCCTGATGTTCTGTGGCATATTGACAGTAGATTTAATAGCGAAGAATACATACGGATCTTAGATAATATCATGTTGCCTTCTGTGTCCCAATTATATCCTAATAATGAATTTATATTTCAACAGGACAATTGTCCCATCCATACAGCTCATGCAGTAAAAAAACTGGTTCAGAGAAAACAACATTAATATGCTTAACTGACCTAGTCGCAGCCCCGACTTAAACTGCATTGAAAATGTTTGGGGACTGTTATTAAGAAACATTCGAAACCAAAATATTAGACCCAGAAATGCCCAAGGATTATTAGAAGTGATTAATAATGCATGGGAAAATGTTGTTACCCAAGAGTATTGTATAAATTTGGTAAACTCGATGCAACGGAGACTTACTGATGTTATCAACCGAAATGGTGCGATGACCAAGTATTAGAAAAGTTGTAGTTTTAAAAAATATATGTGTATTAAATCTTTACCGAAATTAAATTGTTCTGTTTTATATGTATTATAAAATTATTAACTTGCATTTGAATTACAATTCTGGTAAGTGAGGATGTCTGTCAAAGCCTAGTTTACATTAGAAAAAAACACTGTCCTATTTATTTATGTCCATTACTGTACAGTTTGGAATGATCTTCCACAAAGCCATTTCAGAAATATACGTTTTTCAATGCCCAACAGCTTAAATAAACGGCGAAATGATCAAGTATTAAGATCTTGTCTCTATATGGTCTTTATTGTATTATGATTCCAATATTTATCATATATGACAAGTATCTGACAAATGGAAATTAATGACAACGTTTAAAAAAATTAATATCAAAACCAGATATACACTAGAGAGCTGTCAACTGCATTAAGAATAACACTGACGACCAGAATTTATTGTTCGTCACTGTATGAACTCCTAACTCTCGAAAACAGGCTATATTTTAATAATTGTCGATAACCTCCATTGAAACAATCTCTCAATAGATAGCTGAGCATATTATCACATCCCATAGTTTTAAAGTTTTTAACAGAATTAAATTATTGAGTATATCGTCGTAAGACAAGCTTATAACATTGATGAGAAATTAGACTAAGTTGCTTATTAGATAAATACACTGATTGGAAGTAGTTAAGGATAGACACATTTAAGATATCACTTTCACTAGTGTTGCGCAAGTTTATAATTCCTCAGTCTCATCAGTCTTTTGTGATCGTATGTAGGACCAGAATTGCTTCAGATATCTCATTATCAACGCTTGAGGCATACCTTGAATGAAATAATTTAAGACATTTATTCTTCTCTGTTTGAAAGCATTGTCATTTGATTTCCAAGTAAAATATATTGAGCATATTCAATTATGAATTAGAAATGAATCATGATGACAGTACTGTAAACCTCATTTATCAGAAGAAAAACTTCTCGAAGGAAGATCAACAATAATTCGGTGACAAAAAAATTTCCCCCTATCGATAAAGTATGAATGTACGAGATGTGATTGCACAGTTTTACCACTGGGCTTGCAATTTCAAAATGGCGGTACATATAGGCTATTCCCATGGATCTCCTTCAAAGAAATCTCCTTCTGAGATTCAAAACACAGGTGTTTCAACTTTTGGAAACATTGCTGGAAATTTTCTTTCTTAAAGGTGTTCAATGTCTTCAATGTAGCCAATTTGGTGCCCTTTCAGCAATTTGAATTTAACAAAGAGGTAGAACCCACGGGGCTAGATCAGGAGAATAGGGGGGTTACGGAAGAATGCACAGGTGCGTCATCGTGGTGAGGAATCCAACATTTTCTTCACATGTGACCGACTTTGAGGCATTTATTTTCAGTGAACCTGGACTCTTCCTCTGTGATAATTGTGCCGTTGTTTCTAAGTCATACCCATAAGCCCATGATTCGTCGCCTGTAACAACTTTATTCAACAAATCTGGGTCATTTTCTGCTTAATTAAGTAGATCTCGAGACATTTGAAGTTGGTGATCTTTATGCTAGTCTGCCAACAATTTAGGAATGAATTTTGTAAACACTCGACGTATGATCAAATTTTCGGAAAAATTGACTTAACCGCGAACAACTAAATTTAGCTCATCAGCTATTTTTCGTTGCTTTTTGAAGTGGAAGCCATATGACATCTGTCCAACCAATAAAAGTTTTGATCAGCATTTTCCCCAAATGTAGTTTTCAACAGGTCATAATTCTGCCAAACTGATTTTCCTGATTTTAAAACAAAATTTAACACAATTTCTTTGTTCGGTTTCCTCATCAATTTTCGATATCCGGATATCCATCTCAAATGAAGCCTGGTGGTATCTTAAAATTCCCTAAATTAGGGTATTTTTATGTTAAACAGAATAGATGCCTATTCTGAATAATCGGAATACGTACAATTGCGGTAATTTTGTTTGAGTTTGTTGTCGGTTTATTATTACGATTTACTTGTGCTTTATTTCTGTACACTTGCGTTTTTCGAAATTTGTCTTTATAAAGACAGTATTGTCAATTAAATAGTCAGCTTTGCTATTATTTATTTTGGCCACACACATATTTATATAATTATTTCAAACACTCACGTTCTCTAACATTGCGATTTAGATTATTTTTTTGTTATAAACACTGAACATCTTATTGGTTTCATTTTATTTACCCATATCAATATAATGACTGCCACACTCTATTGAACAAACATAATGCGATGATAGGTACTTTTGAAAATTTTAAGGACAAAAGAAGCTTTCTTATTCAGATGCACAGGAAAATCCATACCCTTGTATTGAGTGGGCAGCTCCTGTCTTAAAACCTTTCAATAACACCTCGTATATTTCTGGTTTTCGTGAATCAGTGTTTGACATTGCACAATCACTCTCTGCGTCGTTAATTTTGTGCTATCAAATTTTGCACATGTTCATGTTTGGAACGCATGATATTCCGGGAATCAGATGATTACTCATATTGAGTGTATCACATTTTAAAAACACTTTATTTTTAAAAACTATGATCATACTGTTATAATTATTCTAATATGAAACTTATTACAGTGCTAGAAACTTTGTACCTATATCTAATACGTACGAAATAGGATTGCATATAAAGTGCAATATGAAAGAAGTATCGGTAATGTTACGGAGTTAGCCTTTCCCCTGCGATAATCAGCCTGCTATTCTAAAAGTACGTTTGAACACAGTATGACACAAAATACAGAGTATTACAATGATATGTATTATTTAATGTCAATTAGAAAGGTTATATAAGTAACTCCTGGTATTAAACAC
The DNA here is from genome assembly GCA_963170755.1 of Amphimallon solstitiale. Classification (NCBI taxonomy): domain Eukaryota; kingdom Metazoa; phylum Arthropoda; class Insecta; order Coleoptera; family Scarabaeidae; genus Amphimallon; species Amphimallon solstitiale. The sequence continues at coordinate 29,723,672 of OY720675.1, read as the reverse complement.
GTCATGTAATTTTGTACTGAAATTGTCATCTTAGGCCAATTAGATTTGTAGTGATCTTGTCCGGTACCTTTGCAGCTGTAGCAGCGCCTAGGAGTAGTGCACTTCATTTACTACACCTTGTCAGTGTTTTGGTTAGGGGTAGGGTATCTTAGAGGGCAGCACTTTATACAGGATCGAAAACATAATTCTCAATATAGTTGACTGCGTTGGTGAATTTTGTTAGAGTTGTTGTTGTCATGTGATTTTTCTCCGCCATTTGCAATATTGTGAGCATAGATAAAACAGTAACTGTCATTGTTAAATTTCGACTGAATTTCGGAATATCAAACCGATGACACTACCTACTTTAGAAAATAAGGATGTACAGGCGTTACCGTCCACCTCACAAGCAAGTCCCAGTGAAATACCAGAAATTCAGAATGTGTCATGTATTTGTAAGTGTCATTTATAGTATTAAAAAATGTAACAATTTCTTAATCATATTAAATATATTGCAGTTATAAGGTATAATGTTATTTTTTGTATATGATTTAGTAAATATATATTACATACTTATAGATAAAAATACATTTGTTTTAATCTGTTTCATCAGTAGCACTTAGATACAGAAAAAGATTTTACGATACTTCACTATCATCACGAACTAATTTGTTTTTCATGTAAAATTGGAATCAAATATTTTGACGTTTAATCGCTACCTTAGATCAACAAGGTTCTAAATATCATTTTGGTACTTGTGAAAATCTGATATTGTTACTTAGAGATCTGTGTGGCTGCTATCTACTAACATTTATGCAATTAAAAGACAGTAATCTATAGTTATATTTCATAATAAAAATGTCATTCCTCGAAATTTGTTCAAAATATAATCAGATAGAACTTTGTTGCAAATTTACGTTGTTTAATATCCAGTCACAAGGTTCTAACTGATCATCGTTATAAAATAAAGCGAGTGCATAATGACGAAATAATATGGAAATGAAATAAACATTTGAAACCCAGTTTACTGGGAAAAATTAAATAATACATTCTTAATTAAAAAAACTAAATAAATTACAACTTCTTCTTCCCTGCTGTGGATTTTGTCACTTTCTTTCCCTTCTCCGTAGTCTGTGTCCGTGTTTTTCTAGCTAAAGGAGAAATTCGGGAAATGCCTTGTACATTTTGACTGCCATTCGTATGTTGAAACGATTCGCTGTTATAATGACTTAAATCCTCTGATTCCGTAACTTTTTTCAGTTCCTCTTCTATATTAAAAATGGAAAATTCAATAAAATAATGTGCACTAGAAGAACTTTATTTGTTTACCTGTTAAACTGAAAAGAGCTTGATAAAAGTTCCTGTCTTGAATTGACATGAATCTCATCATTTTGATAAAATGTTCTCTCTTATGTTATTGAGGACCGACCCTTCATAGAAGCTGTACAAAAGTTAATCTCGTTAAAGCTTTTCTTGTAGTATACTTCGTAGCATAGATGGTTGATAAACTTTAGCATTGCCACAGACGAGAATGGCAGAGTTTTAAAATTATATTATTGCGTGCACACAGCATAGTCCCTGAAATTTTCGGGTTTCATTTGAATTATGCAGTATGGATTGCTGCGATTAATAGTTTTTAATATCCTCATCAATCCCAGTGGAGAGTAAAACTCTGTTTTTGTTAGCGCTTTTTCTATGACACTGTGTAGGCTATCAACTTCTTGGAGAGCTAAATGGCCAGGAACAGAATACTTTAATGTTATACTGTTAATGTCAGGATTCTCTCTTAAGAAATTTATTATAGCGTAAGACATGAAGCTGTTCATGTTTTGGGGTACACATGAGTCGCTCCAAGTCACTAAATCAGTTATTTGATTGTCATCTACTACTTTCTGTAGAATCTGAATCATGGCCGAAGCGAGATCGTTTCCAGATCTTGCTGACGTAAATTCAGTCCATAAGGTATAATATACCTGTTTCGTTGTAGATAGATATGCAGTTAAGTTATAGATATTCAACTTTTGTAAAAGAATAAGGGTGAAATTTCGGACCTGGGACAAGTAATTACATTCTGCAAATCGAAAGACAAAATAGGGATTTCCTTATTTTCTTTGTCTTGTTTCTTTTCTTCTCTCATTTTCGTTTTTTCTAATATATGGAGATTATAATGTTTTTCCTCTCCATCCTTTAATAAATTTTCTCTTTTAGACACGATGAATGCCTCACACTTCGCGCATCTGTCGCTTTTTGGTTTATGAAAATCAAGATTAAACTCTGTGCAAAATATATTTCTGTACATACTAGATTTCATTGGACGTATGTTCTCCTCCTGACATTTTTCTAAATATAGTTGGTACATTTTTTCAATGCTCAAATGCGATTCTAAGTATTTCTTTGAAGTTCTGGATCGGCAATAATGCGACTCAATAATAGGGAATGATTGTATATGGTTAATGACAGACTGCCGACTATCAGCACTAATACTGTATCAACTGTATTATCAATTTATATTAAAAGGAGTTTTAGTTAAATGACCTTTAAATTAAATGCCCTTTTAAATAGGAGTTCTGTATTATGAAACACATTCAACCAGCATTTAACATTTTTTTTTATTAGTACAAGTAATTCAAATTTAGCACATATGAACTCTCTGAAGTTGTCAGCTCTAAGCACGTTGTGTATTAATTGTGTCATTGGTTTCCTGTAGAATCATATTTGATATGCAGCCTAAAATTTCGTTCACACCTTCTTTCGTGAAACGAAATCTTTCAAAAAATTCATCATCAGTTAATATATTAAATGGTTGTGTTCTTGCTTTAAATATTTTTGGTCGTCTTCTTCTACGAACTATTTCTATTAATTCTTCATCTGATGAAGAAGTAAAGTCACTTGACGAAGAATCCATTTCAAATTCCTTTTATAAATTATTTATTTTTACAAAAGATGAAAGACAGTCTCTGACAGTCTTTCTTGTATTTTTATTTTGGAATAATTTTGCAAGCGATATTACAGGTTATGTAGATGTATCTATGTAAATACCGAAGCCATACGACAATACAAGCCGGAATGCAGGAGATCGAGCGGCGTGTGACGTCATGATTGTGGTCGGGCAGTCGTCGTTTCACTTAGAGTGCAGGTGTATAGGCTTGTTCGGGTTTAATTTTGAACGGTTCCAGAACAGTTCCCGTCAGGCGCGTTTGCAAAATCGTTTTAGATTTCGTAAATGCGCATGACGGGAACATAAACGCGCATGACTAGAACCGTTCTAGAACCGTTCAAAATTAAACCCGAACAAACCTTATGTCTCTCGCACTAAACTGCGTCTCCATATTCCTAGTGTCTGTCTGTACTAGTTTGTACACTTCATTTGATAATTTTAAGAAACAATTTTTATAGTTATCATAAAATGCCAAACTGCTGTGTGCCCGGATGCCGAGCTAACTATTATAAAGATCAACGTGTTACAGTGTTTAGGTTTCCTAAGAACGACAAAATAAAATAAAAATGGATACGAAGTATTCACAGAGAAAAATATATTGTCACTGATAATTCAAGAGTCTGCATTAATCACTTCTCAGAAAATTTTATTGTACGGGAAGATCGAATGACGAGGTCCGATGGCACAGTTTTGGTGATGCCACGAAAAATTTTAAAATTAACAGACGATGCGAAATTTTGTGTGGTGGTTCTTTAACATCTTACATTTTAAATCCCTACAAAATCGAACAAAAAGTGTTTATTACATTTGATGTGGTGCATTTATTGAAGGTGTTAAGGAATATATGGTTAAATCAAAAAGATAACAAAGAGACTTTAATGGTTCCCAAAATCCCCGACAACTTATGTGAAAGAGATTGCGAAATTGGTAGTGAAAAATCATTTGTGCATGCGGCTGTTTTAAAAAAACTTTATCAAGACGAGCAAAATGATGTTATAAAATTAGTTCCAGCTTTAAATCGAAAAGTCCTTTATCCAACTTCCATTGAAAGACAGAATGTGTCTTTGTGTTTACGGCACTTCGACGAAAAAAATATCGCTGCTTTGAAAACCAAATATGTAAGTAATGATTGGTCTTTTGCAAAGGATACAGTCAAATTTTTGCAGTTGGTATCTGATTGGTGGAAAATCGTTAACTGTAACTCTTATTACAAAGGTCAACGGTTTCTAGACAGTAGATACGAACCTATCAAAAGTACGACCAATGATTCTAACTTAATATTTTTACAAAATTTTGTTCGGTGGTTAAATTATTGGGATAAAATAGAAGTTCAAGGTGAACCATCTAAATCTAGAAATGGAAAGTTATCAAACCAGACTCAAATTGCTCTAACTCACACATGTACTTCTTTAATTGAACTTTCGAAATACTTAATATGTGATTTAAGTTTCGAATATGTATTGTTAAGTCGTTTTCAGACAGATGATTTAGAAGCTAGGTTTGGACAGTATCGACAAATGAGTGGAGGAAACTATCACATATCTATAGCTCAAGTTTTAGAATCAGAAAAAAAAATTAAAAATGATAAATTTATTAAAATTAGAATCTTTTAAAAGTGGAAAATTTTGTCTAAAAGACTTTTTAAATATTTGTGAAAATGAGATGGCAAATGAAGCTAACGTGAGTATACAGCAATTTGAAGAAGCTGTAATTATAATGGAAGACGAGATGATATCATCTGATCAAATTGAAATTTTGGTATACATTGCTGGTTACATTGTTCACGTTATTGGTAGAAATTTGCAGTGCAAACAATGTAATGAAATGATTTCATACAACAGGGACCTTGAAATTGAAACTAATAATTGTAATGCCGAGATTTTTCATTATTTAAAACATTTAGATCGCGGTGGATTAAAATATCCCAAGCAAATCTTTATAGATATTATTTCTCAGATGTTTTTACTTTTTAAAGTATTAATAAATGATAAATTTGAAAGTCAGTTTCTAAATTGTCAAAGTCAAAGAATTGTTTTAAAAAAATTGTGTTATCGGCTACTTGATTATAAAGATATTCAAATATATGAGGCCTGTGAAGAATGTGGTTGTTCCAATTTTAATTTAATTGAGAAGTGTAGAGTTAAATTCAGTAACATTTTACTCAATAATTATTCTAAAGTTCGATAAGATAAGATTAGTCATAAAGGTATAAAAGAAAGGAAACTATCTAGTCGATAACATGTCGCTGTTGTCGTAAATTTCGTCATTAGATTTTTCTGCATCATGTGTGTGTTATTGTAACTCTTTGTACCTATTGATTTAATTTTTCTTTAAGATGTCAGAGGAATTATTGTTTAAGTTGGAAATCTATAGTTCACCATGTTTTATTTTAAGAAAATATCAAAGATATCTTTGTTAAATGTTTCATAATTCCATAGCTATTAAAAATAATATTTAATATTTAGCACTAATAAAGTCATTGTTATAAACTGTATTTAGTTCTTCTCAAGAAATGTATGTAAAAGTTGCTTTTTTTAATACACAAAACTATATTTTTTTGTAAGAAACTTGATTTAACATTGTAAAGTCGCTTGTCGCTCTGGAACAATCCCGTCCACGATCGTGACGTCACGATTCCTGCATTCCGGCTTGTATTTTCACACGTCGTTCAGTCTCTTCTGCATGGTGAAGTTTTCGAATTGGATTCAATAATAATTGAGGATTATTGTCACTGGATGTAGATGGGGCATCGTGTTCTGTTAAAAGTACGATATTTTCACTTGCTTGGCCAGCTTCTGAGCCAGATTCAACTACCATATTCAAGTTTTCGTCTGTTCTAGTCTCCAAACTATGTAATAATTGAAGATCTTCATTAGAATTGAGAAAATTTGTATCGCAACCGTTGGGTAGAATTACCACTGGCATGGTCATTATGTTGAAAGAGTCGTCGCTGCCAAAACTGATGTAAGGAACATTAATTTGTAGGTTTCGAATTGGATTCAATAATAATTGAGGATTATTGTCACTGGATGTAGATAGGGCATCGTGTTCTGTTAAAAGTACGATATTTTCACTTGCTTGGCCAGCTTCTGAGCCAGATTCAACTACCATATTCAAGTTTTCGTCTGTTGTAGTCTCCAAACTATGTAATAGTTGAAGATTTTCTTTAGAATTGAGAAATTTTTTATCGCAACCGTTGGGTAGAATTACCACTGGCATGGTCATTATGTTGAAAGAGTCGTCGCTGCCAAAACTGATGTAAAGAATTAATTTGTAGGTTAAACAAATCAATTCGCTGAGAACAATTAGATACCTCACATTGATCATTATTGTCTCCTCTTCAACCTCATCACTGTCAAAAGAGTTCTCACACACTGCATTATCGTTTTGTTCCATTGTAACACACTATTATTTAATTGTAGCACTACTTTAATTTATTAACCTTAAAACAACGGAACCATCATTATTCACGAAGAAGGGCTGTAAGAAAGTGCTACCTGCAACGCAGGAACTCTTTCGATGTTCCAAACTTGCATATGCAAAGCAACATGGTTCTATCTACAAAACGGCCGTTTCTTCAAGAAAACAAAGTTGTATCTACACATATAGAACCATGTTGTACCAAGCTGGAATGAATTTCGAAGCACATATAACTTTGTTCCAAAAATAACTTCAAAAGTAGCCACTAGATGGGTTTGAAACGTATATGAATGTGTAGCGCGAAGCAGATAGAACCTTATTGTAAAGAAATCTCAGTTTTGCAAAAAATGCAGTTAGAACCTTGGTGTTCCAAGGTAGCGTAATGTTGCAGACACATATTAATGTTTCAGCAAATATAACGCCAACAAATATTGATGCAAATTTTCACATGAATTTCATACTTTAATAATTTGCAATCAAGAAATTTCAAAGTTCCCGCCCATTAGAGAGTTATCATTCTCTACAGATTCCTAGGATGAATTCTACCAAAAGTACCCGGGAGGGAATTACAGATGGTGCTGATGTTTGGTTCACTTTTTAGTGAGAGAGTAGGCCATCTATACCTTCTCTTTTATCTATGGCAGCGACCGGTTGAATTTGATTCGGGAACCATTTGGTAATTTCTTATCTTGACGCGATCGCGAGCACTATCATTTATTTGGAACATATATAAATCTATCCTTGTTTACGTCTTCGTCGACTCACAGTTTTAAAATGTGTCAGTCAGGAAAACTAATTTTTGATAGTATGTAATGCCTTTTCTTTATTCAATTACAGAATCCGTTAAACTACATAACCTATAATGTATGGTCAGTTAGCAAAAAATCTTGAGACATCTTCTTCTTGAATCTCTACTAATGCAAATTTCATTGATAAAATATGTCAAAAGTGACAGCGGTTAATTTAAAGCTGAAACATGTCGAATTTGAGTGCCCATCAAAAAGCTATGTTACAAGCCAGATCGGCCAATGGTGTCCCAATAAGGCCTATAGCTGCCGAATTACAAATTATTAAAACCACGGTGATGCCAGCAAAGAGAAAACTTATTGAATTTGTATCAATTGTCAGGAGGCAAGGATCTGGGAGGCGCAATGCAAAATGTGAATCAGTTTAGGCAACGAATTACGTCATGCAAATAGCATCCGCAAATAACACCAGAGTATCGCAGCAACTGATTTTCTTAATGCCAAGAAGATTACAGAAAGTCATTGAAGTCAATTGAACTATGACCAAGTATTAAAGCCATACAAAGAATTGAGACTGAATAATTGTAACTTCTTTAAATAAATAATAACCATAATCGTATTTAAAGATAATTAGACTGTGTTTTAATTCCATCTGATAAGCAATCCGCATGAATTAGATTTTAAATCCAACTTTATAAACGTCACTAAATATCTGGCATATGACACATGCTGTGTAATCTAATATAGGCTATAGTAAAACAATCATGGCGGACAAGTTCTCCGTTACGCCTTGTATACCGGCTGGGGTCGCCACTAGTTCTTGGTGACAAGGCCAACTGTATCAATATCGCTGCGCGATATAAGGCCGTCACATAACTCGAATTTTCTGATTCTTATAACCTCAAAATATTGATCCTCATGTGGCGCCATCTATCCAAAGTACAATAAAATGTTTGGTAATACAACGCAATTTTTAAAATCACGTGATAAAAATATGCAATATGATTCGATTATATCAAATCTACTGTTATTGACATTTGACTGATATGACATTTATTTTGTCTATTCCACAGTGGCGTAACTATACCCCATGCCCCGGAAAATGAGCATTGAATATTCGAAATGTAATATAAGGATAATTCTTGGTAAATAGATATAATTTTTTACATTTTTAGGTTAATTTATTTATTTATCTTAATATTTGTAAATGTATAAAATTCTAATGGAAAAATTGCAGGGCTAAAGTGAAGCAGACGTTATTTGAAAATTTGAACATTGTCAATTTTTGTTCTGTAATTAGACTTGCGCCTGTTGAATAAATAAAGATGCTATAGTAATTTTAAAATGCTCTAGTTATTTAATTATTACCAATAATGCTCCTTGTTATCATCGTAAGGTTGAGAAGTGCCAACAAGAAACTGATTAGTGTTATAAGCAAATTTTGGTCTGTCTTGAAATGTGCGAGTAGAAATACTAACGGATTTGGTATAGGCAGCACTAAAGAGTGCAACACTGTAACTAAATTAGCAAATTGTAATAGTACCGAAATGGAAAAAATAATATATATGCAACGAAATACACAGAAAAAAGAGGTTACTGAATATTACCTTCTTAACTAATGTCATTTGGAAATATTCTATATTTCTTTTAATAAGTGTACATGCATGTATATGAGTTTATTGTAATATTTGAGTATACTGTACAACAAACTTATTTTGCCTTAACAAGATCATTTAGTTGCGATTCTGTAGACCACACGTTAGGGTTAAAGGAGGTGCAAATTATAGTACCTACCGATGCCAGAGTGGCTGAATATTTTATAAGGCAATAAATATTGCGATGTGGAATAGTAAAACTCCAAAATCTTCCAATACAGTTGAAATCAGCAAGTACGTTAAACAAACACTTTACAACGTAATTGAATCCTAATTAGTGTTTCCCTTGGAATTGTTATAAAAAGTTAGAAACGTAAGTAAAACTGTAATTTTTGACACTACCCAACAATTTTATTATCAGCAACACTTTTTTAATTATTTTAAAATTATTAATATCAATTACCCACTTTAAAATAAATTCTTAAAATGTTATTTTACAGTTTATTTCAATAAAAATTCAGAAATTATTTCTTTTTGGGTACTACTAGATGGCGCCACATAAGAATCAATATTTTGAGATTACGAAAATCAAATTCATCAATGTAAATCAAAGTTATGTGACGGCCTTACATCGCGCAGCGATATCAGATATAGTTGGCCTTGTTGGTAATTGGTTTTCGACATGTTTTCTATTGACATCAATCCGTTTTAATTATGGAGTAGGTTTGACAACAAAGTTAATGTATTAGACAAGATGTGCCATCGTCGAAAATTAAGAGAATTTGTAACACTACTAGACTCTAAACGTCAACTTTTTAGAGTCTACATGTATTACAGATTTTCTCATTTTAGTATTCGACGTTTCTACATGCTTCATATAATTTGTAATACCAAATTACCGCGGAAAAGTTCTCCACAAAAAGAAATCCAGTAGATTCGTTCGATTGTGGTTCAACTGCTTTTCATTTTATTCCGTTAGGATTGTATTTGTCTATGATATGACACTCACAATATGTAAATTTTCGAATTTTGAAAGTGGCCAAGGTAACACCGTGTCCCAAGATTTTTTGCTGACTGACCGTACATAATAATAATTAGTATCCTAATATGTTTATTTGTTCAAGTTCATAAAACTCCAGAAGAAAAGTGTTTAATGCGCATTTTTTAGCTAATGAAGTCTTTAATAAAAAAAACAACTCTTATTAGAACGCCCGATGTTTTGTGTACCGCCTAGATTCTCATCTAATCAATAAATCACATCGACTTATTGCTCATATCGATTCTGCATTATGTTTATTATTATTTAATATTCCAGATGCTGCAGCCCTTTCCTTGATCAATTAGGTTTATACTATGCGTCTAGTTAGTTGTTCATTTTCTTTATTCAACATGAGTACCATCATAACCTTTTTTTTGTGTGTGGAATTCAAATTTCGATTTTTATTTTGGTTTTTCTTCAAAGGAGTGCATAAATTTCACTATAAATAAGAAGCTTATTGCTTTCGAAGCTTGCTCATCATGGATGGATATAATCTTGCCAAAGAATATTTTGATAAATACCAATACTTAAAAATAATGAATAATAAAAAGAAGACGATAACCTATAATTTGGAAATTTAGAGTAATGGCGTAAGAGGGACCAAACGTAACTGCTCGCAACATGGTTCAAGAAACCGAACATGACCGCAAATCCAAATAAAATTCGCCTCCTGATTTCTGAATATAAACAAATTTTCATGCAGGGATGAAATTCCATTAATATTAATATTACAGTGCATATGTTTATTTATATTAATTTCTTACAAAGAATTTTTTCTATGTCCCTTCATGACCTTTAGCAATGTTATTTTGGTTAAATTATTTATTATAAATCAACTGTAAGTCGATTTACTTGATTTTATACAAGTCACTTCCACTTATTTCTACATTAATAGATTTTTATCAGTATATATCAAATTAGTATCAATTTATTTATGCCGACAGACAAGTACCCGTATATTATACATCACACATATGTATGTATTGTACCAACATATGTAAGCATTTTTCTTTTAAATAGAATAGCTGTCTGAAATCAATATCCAATTATACAGTAGCAAGTAAACCAGGCCTTGAGAAAAGCGTATTTTTGTTGGTTTCCTTAGCTAATGTTAATCCGTTTTCAAGTGACTTAACAAATTACATAATTTATGTAACGTCTTGTTTCTTGCAGTATTTTGTGCATAAAATCCATCAAATCTGAATAACATAAGCACTACAATTAAAAATACATTAATGATATTTGTAAATATCTAATTACCAGGGTATCATGAATTACTTGCTGTTGCTTTAATAGGTACTGTATGATTATCATGTTATTTGGGAAATTGTTTCATAAACAAATACATCTACATTATTATATGGCAATTTTGTTACCGCGCTTGCATATAAAACTAGGATTTCTGCAAAACCAAGTGAAACAAAGCTTCAAGATAGCACATATTTCCTCAGTTACGGATCTACACTCGGCAGTCGCAATCTATCATAAGCACTGTAAGAAGTTCTTCATAGCCTCTGCACCAACAACGAGAAAAAGAGATGCCTTGGGGATAAAAGGATTTCTGCATCAATGGAGGAGAACTAAATAGAATGAAATGACGACTGCCAGTTCTTCTTGAACAAGTTGTTGGAATAACTTTCGAAAACAATACCTCATATAAAACAATGAAGGAGTGAATCAGACAAAGATATTGTGATAGTGCGGGCGGAACAATTTTATATACAGCACGTGTCAATTTTCATTAGCCATAGGCGACTAATCCATACAGTATGTGGCAACATAGTATACCCCTTCTTTCTTTTCCAATGTCAGCGCGACCGATGCATGCTCGTAAGTAAATACAAGTTAGCGTGGTTAGCAGTAACTCTTCGACTAGCGGGTTGGATGTTTGTAATGCGCGAGTTACAAGGATTTGTTTTTCTTTTTCCTTTTAGTAAATGCAGAGAATTATTAAGCTGCGCTCACGCTGCATGACACAAACAAAAGCGTAATTCTAATAAAATTGAAAATAAGGTAAATAAAAAAGGATTCTGAAAATAATAATAAATTACTTGATCAGGAGATCGCAGCGGCCATTTGATGTTTCCCGTTCCAGTAATAAGACGGCATTGCAGATTAGATCGCAACGTATTCGCAGCTAACATTGAATGTAAAATCTGGTCGGGAGAAGTGGGAAGATCGGAGAAAGTCGTTTTGATGTCGATTGTTCCCGGGATTGGTGACGGACGCTGTGGGGTGGCACGTTGCCACATATTACTTGTATATGTATAAATCGCATGTAAAATTGAATCCCTATACCTAATGAAAATTGACACATACGGTATGTAATAGTAGTAGTAGTTGTGCAGGTGCAAAGGCGAACAAGCAGACGCTGCCCGCAATAATTTTGAAAGAAGAGTCAATGGCGTATAAAAATTTTGTTTTTTTTACCCTGTGACAACTTCTGTAGTCTGTGAAGCTGACAATATGGTATCTCTTATCCTCCATACCTTCATGGAGTGTGTTTCAGTAAGGAAAAGGGCAAAACAGAATACTGAAAAGAAGCTGTCATCTATATCCTCCATGCCTTTAATTTTTCATGTTTCCTATTTTACATGTTGTCGCTCTATTGATTCACAAAAGTTTGGATAAAAAACTTGGGTCAATCTAGTTGCTGGTTTTGAATTTAGTCCAAATTAATACGCAGCTCAACAATTGGAGTATAATGAAATGTGTGAATATAGCAGGGGAGAAAGAAAAACTGTTGGTTGTCTGAAAATCAGCACGACCTCGCGCATTTAAAAATCGAAGAGCATTGCTCTTCTTCCAGTCCAATGGCATTCAAATAACAAGGCTTGGTTGACTAATTCTATTGTGATAAAGTGGTTGCGTGAATTTGATCGGAAAATGATCGATCAAAACGGAAAAAAAATATTTTTGGACAATGCAGCTGCCCATCCTAAGGACGTACAGTTGCAAAATGTTAAACTATGATGTCTTATCTGTTTCAATTAAAAATTGTTTCAAGAAAACAGGATTTCAAGAAGTAAATGAGGAGTTTGAAAGTGACCAATTTAATCCTGAAGATGAAATTCTAAAATGGCTCAAATGTGTACGCTAATTGAAAAATTAGGAAGTAAGGATGTACAGGAATTTATAAATATTGACGCCAATTTGTATACAGAAGACGATAATGCAGATCATATTTTGCCCGATAATTTAGAAAACGAAAGTCAACACAGTGATGATGAACATGAAATAGAAATCCCTAGAACTGATGATTATGAGAAAAGAATAGTATCGTATAAGGATTGTCTACTGGAAATAAAAAAACTAAAACAGTCTTGATTTGAAAAAGATGATGTACAAGCGTTTGGTAGGCTTAGTAAGCTACCATTACATTTTGAGGCAAAATTGGCATGTAATACACACAAGCAAACTTCGTTTTAGACTATTTTGTAGCAGGGGGGGGGGCTATATCGAAAAATAAATTTTTATTGCTGTTCGAAACTTTTTTTTCATGCCTAGTCCGGGAATATAAAAAAATCCCTCGTATTATTCTTAAAAATTCGTGATACTGTAACCCCTGGTGAGCTGGTAACAGTATACATTTCTAATTTTCATTTCAACATCCGCAGTGTGTGCTCTTAATTCATTGGAACCATTATTTTAAATAAGCCTGTGAAATCTTATATGTAGTCTGTAAACTGCATAGTAGTCAATTGAGGCTGATGTGAGGTAAAAACCTAAATTTTCACCGCAACTTTTGATCAATTAATTAATCCCAGGTCCAAATAAAAAATACTGTAACTTGTGATTTTGCATTGTCTGTTCTTTCTTTTTAGACTGTTTGTAAAAAAATAAAAACTCTGTCTCATAACAAACTCTTTAAATGCGGTTAAAATAACACACTATCATTTTTCAAAGGTTATAAGCACTATGAACAGAAAGGCCTGTCTCAAAATAGTAACGGATCTAATGTATCACTAATTTGCTTTTTATTAGACTTTTAATGGAAATCTACTTCGCTGACATCTAGCTGCCCAGTATCCTACCCACGTAAACAACTGGCTGAGATAATAAGAAAAATCGATATTTTTACAGTCCTTTTTCTTTAAAATCGAAATTCTGCCGGTTCCAAAGTAAAGTCATAATCGCCCCATATAAATAAAATTAAAATCAAACAAAACCCGGTTATTTTATTTTGTAAATAAGCCTAGTCACTTTTTCTTTTCATGTTTTTTTTTTCTGTGAAGACCACGTGTGTCGACATTTTTACGGCGTACGGCACAAAAATACAACTATATCGGAAAGACTCTGTCGCTCCTTTCGCTTTCTGCACGTCCGCTTCGTAATGGATTTGTCTATACGTCCTAGCAAGCTGAACTATTTAGATGAAAATGCGCTCTCTCTACGCACGATTCGATCGAGCGAACAGATGCCTCTTAAGAGATGTAAATTATAGGAGGAAACCAGCCCCTGCAAGTAACCTGCACCTGTGAGGACTCATACAGAAGCACTTCGACAAGGATCTACCGAATCTATTTATTTCCCCAGTGAATTATATAAACAATAAGAAATACATACCTTTATTTTGGGTTTATTAATACACGCGTCGAATCTTACTGCATAACCAACAGTATCCCCTTGAACTATGGTACCAGTTTCTTCGGCGACTCTGTTCGCTAACGATAAGGCGGCAACCCTCCTCGGTTGACAAATACCCACCTGATCCGGCCATTCCGCTTCCACGATGTACTACGCAAACGTAGAAAAAACAGAAAATTTAGGATTGGGCGTTAAATAAAACACTAAAGCGATATAATAATAATAAACTTTTATTGAGCTCAAACTTCATCATCATCTTTAACTAACAATTAATACTTTTGACCCGTAATATACAAAAACGTTTTTTTTTAAATGCACATATACATAAGTAATAATAACTTAAAATATTAAGCAATCATTAGTAACCAATTTTAATGAATCATTCTCTTACTGACTTAAAATATACATAAATATCGATAACTTAGATGTGGATACATGACATTCTTCTATAAATAATATTTCTATTTGTTTTAAGATTTTTTTAATAGCAAAAGAGAAATAATATTAAAATAAGAAATTAAGAAAACATATAAGACTAGTTATGAACACGTATATTTTGACTATTATTTCTCAGCGCCAACGTTTATTATAGTGTTCCAACGAGGACTGTAACATCAGGATATGTTCTGCCTGGATTTCAACAACAAATTTACCAAAAACAAAATTGATTATAATGTACTTAAGGCAACAGCAGCTCACCCCTCCTTCATATACAAAGCCACCAGCAATAACAAAATAAACGTCAAAAATCATATTAGACATTCATTGGCTCATTGATTCATTTGAAATGTTTACTAACATGAAAGGTCCAAACAATTGAAAGCCAGGATGCTTTAGATTATTTCAGTAAAAATTATAACATTGCACTTTCCAAAACGGACAATTTTTTGCCCATTAGGTACTTTGAATTTAAGCTTTTTTGACACTTCTTCGTTTGGTAAAAGTTTCTAATAAAAAATGCCTTATCAAATTCTTTCTATTTATTTGAATATTTTAGCTAATCTTGCATTTGAAGTGAATAAATTGTTTTTTGGTTATACGTTGACAACAGTGTCTTTTATTTGCCAAGGTACTGCTTCAAATTAAGAAAGAATACCTTCAAATAAAAGACATTGCCTTCAACGTATGACCAAAAAACAATTTATTCACTTCAAATGCAAGGTTAGCAAGATATGACACTCTTATGTGGGTCCCTCTGAATATAAACATTGTTAAACTTATCTTAATTTAATATCGAGTTTATTTATATAATATTTTGCGAGAATCATCTGAACTCCCTGCGAAAATAAACTTAGTCCTCAGTGGTTCACCGAATTTTTTTTTTTTGTCAGAAAATCAGTTTTGTTTATCAATGTGTATAGAATTTCAAAATTATCTTTGATTGTTCATCGCACGGTAGGCCTAAAATATATTGCCAAAATTCCTACATTAATAATTTGAGAAATATATCGACAACGATGACAACACATGACAGTATTGATGTAAAATCCCTTCGTACATTTTTTCCAGAAAATTCTGCAGGCATCATCGGAATATATTTATCGATAATCATTTCGCTACGTCATAAATAAAAGATAGACTAGGATGGTGGTGAGTTACATTAAACATATTAAGGAATATATACTCTATTTTTTAAAAGATTTACAAAACAAAAATGGAAACTGAAGTTAGTGACTCATTATAATATGTATTGCTTCATTTACAAGGAATTTACATACATTAATACATTTCTCAAACGCAGTCGATCTACACATAAAAGTCGATAATATAATTGGTGTGGCAGGAAATGGTCGCATTTTCTGCATAATTAGGGAATATTATCTGTAATTTATAACTTTTGTTGTAGTTCCGCATCCACATTTAGGCTTCGACACTCAAATTACATACTATTGTAAGTAATTTGCAATATTTTATATTATTAATACATTGACAAGCCCCACCTTCCATTGGTCTTATTTCTAAAGGACCTGTAACATTTGATCTCTAAGCATTTTAGGACATCATTTCAATGGGATTTATGAACTCTATTTTACCGTAGCAGAATGCCCATTAAGCAAGGGCTTACGCATACAGGATGTAGCAAAAATAGCATACATTTATAAAAGTAATAACTTTCCTATTACCATATACTGGGATAATTAGTTGGTAGTTTTAAGGCAGTGAGCTTCTAACCAGCTTTATTACGTTGGCAAGGCATCGAATAGAAACACATTTAACCCTCTATTGCACCTTGTGTCCATTCGGGAACACCATGCGTTTTAAGTTCTAACTTTCTTAACTTCAAAAATACCACATTTATTTACGCATTGTCACCATTCGGGAACATTCCTCTTTAAGTTAGAATGTAACACACAAGGTGGCAGCACATTGCAGTTATGAAATATAAATAGACTATGCGAGCGCCCGAGCAATTTTGTGGTTAGGATATTTCATGATTTTGCGAATTGTTTACTGTGGTTTCAGAGTGCTTTTTTGTCAAAAAAAAATACTGTGAGGTGCATTAAAGCCTGCTGAAGGTATGAATGATTTAGTTTTTGGTATTTTGTATATATTTACCTATACATGTGAACTCAGGTAACTGGTACCGTTCGGAAACACCGTGCATGGGCACTACAAACTTAGAGCCGTCTGACACGACACTGATTTTAGTACTAATTTCAGTACTTACATTGTGCGCGCAATTTTAGTTTGCTTCGCTACAAGAAAATAGAACATGTTCTATTTTCTTGATGAAAGTTTACTGCTCGCATACTCATCGCATGCTCGTATACTCATTTTGATGCTTGCGTGTCAGACAGAAATTCTGTAATATCTACTGATTTTTAAACTGAAATTGCGCGCGCAATTTCAGTACTGAAATTAGTACTAAAATCAGTGTCGTGTCAGACGGCTCTTACGATGGAAGAAAACTTTTCACCTATTCCTTCTAAATCATTTTATGGAAACAAAAGCGATGTTTATGAAATCAGAGATATTCCTTGCGACAGTGAGGATTCTCTTTTATTAGATGAAGATGAAATTCCCGACTTTCAGGACGACTTTGTTGAAAATCACCAACAGGATCTAGAACATTTCAGATCAGAAGACGAGCTCCCGTTAAGCAATTTTGTTGCTCCATCTACTTCTAAATCTCAGCCTCAATCGAAACGTCAGAAAATCCATTGGAAAAAAGAACAGACTACCACAAAAAACGACGAAAGCATAAAATTTAGTGGTAACGATACTTTGCCAGATGAAGTTTTGAACCTTACCACCCCATATGCTGTTTTCAAACAGTTTGTCACAGAAGAATTTCTACAGGTGATAGTAGATATGAGCGTCCTGTATTCTGTGCAAAAAAAACCCAATCGTCCTTTGGTCACATCAACCAACGAAATACAAAAATTTATAGGAGTCTTACTGTGGATGTCGATCATCAAATTGTCTACCACTAGGAACTACTGGTCAGCAGATACCTGAATTGCTCAGGTTGCAGATGCTATGACTGTTAATCGTGTTCAGATACTAAAAAGAAATCTTCATTTTAATGACAACACACAAATGCAGAACAAGACAGAAAAAATTCAACCTGTCATTGATCATGTACGGTCTGTCTGTCTCAAAATTCCAATGGAGGAACATTTGGCTTGTGATGAGCAAATAGTGCCGTTTAAAGGCAGGATTTCTATAAAAACATATAATCCGAAAAAGCCTCACAAGTGGGGTTACAAAATATGGGTACTTTCTGGAATTAGTGGCTTTTCTTATGACTTTAAATTGTTCAGTGGGAAGGTAGTTGCAGCAGATGGAGAAGATGATTTCGGTCCTGCAAGTAATGTGGTTTACCGCATGAGTCGCAACGTGCCAAAAAATGTGCACCACAAACTATATTGAGACAATTATTTCACAGGCATTCCCCTGTTCTGTTATTTGGCACAGAACGGCATTGATTGTGTGGGCACGGTGAGGATAAATCGACTAATGGAGTGCAGTTTTCTCACAGAAAAAGAATGGAAACGGAAAGGAAGAGGTTCCTATCTGGAACAAGTAGGAACCCACGAAAACCAGCTCTTGAGGTGTGTACAGTGGTATGAGAATAAAGTGGTGACATTGCTTTCCACATTCGCTGGCAGCCAGCCACTACATAAGGTTCAGCGGTTTTTCAAGACTGATAACACCAGGAAAGAGATTAACTGCCCAAATATTGTGCAGGTATACAATAAGCATATGGGAGGAGTTGATCTTCTCGATTCGATACTTGGATTGTACCGAATTCACATCTGATCTAAGAAATGGTACCATCGATTGTTGTTTCACATGCTAGATGTTATTACATGCAACGCATGGTTGCTTTATAGAAGAATTGCCGAACACCACAGTCAAGACCAACCTCAGAACCCCTTTTGCAGTTCAGAACTAAATTAGCAAAAGTATTGACTACTTTGGGAGACCACAATTCCATATAAAATAGGGCGAAACGCTGAAGGCCTAGCAAGGACCCACTTCCAGAGACTATGCAAAAGAAACCTGGGGGACAACAGTCTGCATTAGAAACAAGATTAGATGGGATTGGTCATTGGGTGATGCATTCGAACAAACGTAATCGTTGCAGATTGGAAAATTGCACAGGAAAAAGTAGGCTGTATTTTTCGAAATGCTAAGTATATTTATGGTTGTATGAGAAAAAAACTGTTTTTTTTACATATCACAATGTATAAGTACAACAAATATAATTTTTTGAAATACAACTTTTTTTAGTGTCCATGTCTTGTGTGCACAATGCTCCCACATGGGAACAAAAAAAAATATATTTCTTTGGAAAATTATAGGCAAAAAATTAATTTAATTGTGTAGTTTACCAGTTTGAAAAAATGCAGATGGTAGACATATCGGAAGATCAAAGCATTGAACGCGTACGGCAGATTATTAAAAATTCATGTCAAACATGGAGAAGATGTTCAAAATACAGTGTAAGCTCTTTATCTCGCGGACAACCAGTTGCGTTTGTAATATTCCTATCAGGTCGAAAATGACGAGAACCCTATTTAAAATCTGATAAAGAGTGCCGAGTGAAGAAACACGTCTTCAATTAAATGTACAGCTCCTACATGACACTTTTCTGGCCTATATACAGGGTGAGTCATCTCCGCGGGTAAGGCCGATTATGCCTTTGTGAGTAAAGATATTTCGAAGCGGCTTTTTTCTTGTGATAGCTGCTCATTAGGAGCAGATTTTAAAAATATTTTGTATTATACAGTGTGTTCCATAACTTGGTGGCTAACCATAGTTATAGTTTTTTTAATGGAACGCCCTATATATTATTGTATTTTTGTATTCCCCGTATAATTTTTAGTCAAAAAGTAATAACATAGTATAGACCTAAGATCTAAAGTTTTTGACTTATTTCCATTTTTCTGAAAAATTCATTGTTTGTATAACATTATATTTCTCGAAAACGACGTATTAGATGGACACAATTTTTTGCAGTATTATTTACAATAAGAGGTCCTAATAGAAGCATGTTTTATTTTTTTACAGTTACTAACTGCATGTGCAGAAAACTGGATTAAAATTACATGACACGTTTTTTTATAAAAGTCAATTTTTTTAAATGGAACATCCTATATATCAGTTCATTTTTGAATTTCCTATTAAATTTCACATAAAAAACATGTAAGACGTTAATACTTCAAAAGTGACTATTACTGAGCTACTGTCGTTTTCTGATATAATTTTGTTAGTACTATATTATATTAATTAAAACCATAAAACTGACAAAATTATATGAAAAAACGACAATAGCTCAGTAATAATCATATTTAAAGTACTAACGTCTTACATGTTTTTGATGTGAAATTTAATAAGAAATTCAAAAATGAACTGATATACAGGGTGTTCCATTTGAAAAAATTGACTTCTATACAAAAACTAACAAAATTATATCAAAAAATGACAGTAGCTCAGTAATAGTCACTTTTATAGTATTAACGTCTTACATGTTTTTGATGTGAAATTTAATAAGAAATTCAACAATGAACTGATATATAGGGTGTTCCACTTAAAAAACTATAACTATCATTAGCCACCAAGTTATGGAACACTCTGTATAATACAAAATATTTTTAAAATGTGCTCCTAATGAGCAGCTATCACAAGAAAAACCCGCTTAGAAATATTTTTACTCAAAGGCATAATCGGCCTTACCCGCGGAGATGACTCACCCTGTATATATAGATAACGTTTGGGACAGCAAAACTAAGATTTGCATGGAGTGAAAGTATTACCTCATCCAAGGTATAATTGTAGCTTCCCTCTACGCGATTATGGTTTATTCGGTTCCATAAAGCATGATCCTCCTGGATAGTGATATTGAAGAAGTAGAAAGGATCTGTGTACATCAACTACTGTGATCCAATTCAAAAATTCCCTGATCGATAATTAAAGTTATCCAAACTAATGGCATTTATTTTGACCATTGCCTCTTTTTGATATTGGTATTGCCTTACCATATTTTGTGGCATGTGTGTAGCTACCTTAATATACAAGAATTGGTTTTTGTAAGCATGATGTAGTATGCATTTTATTTTGCAGGAGAGAAAGTAACGGAGTAGTTGCAACTGTCAAGTAATTAATTCCACAAATTAACTCCCAACATTTTTTTAATGAAGATGTTAATTGATCCAGGGACAGGTATAAAGGCACCTCAGTTTTTCCGCTTTTATGTTAAAGCTTCATCATATCATCTGAATATTAAAAACTGAGCTTACTTAAAATTAAATTTAATGCAACTGTGATTAGTTACGCTATGAATAAAAAAACGTAGGGGAAGGTGTCCTAAAATGACATAGCATGTAAAATGACATAGTGCTATTTATTTTGAAACTACAGGTGCCATCTAGCGAAAAGGTAATGTTCTGTCGAGCAAAAGCCGTCCTAACTTGGTATTAGAAATCTATTTTGTTTGTCGCTGCGACAGGCAGCAGTTAACCTTACAAAAGTGTTTTACTGGCGGGAGAAAGTTTTAACGTGGTATAGTGCAAGTGTGTTTTTATTGAGAATTTGTGTACTTCTTGAGGCGAAATTACTACTGCGTGTAAGTGTAAGCGTATACTACAGATGCACATTAGCAAAATTGTGATTCATCATCAGCTAAAAAAATCAGGTATGGACAAAGGACTTTGTGTCATGGCGTGTAAAACGACATACCCATGCATAAAGGTAAAATGGCATACTATGTCATTTTACAATCATCTGAAATCAATATGCATTCACTAATAAAATTATCTCGCTTTTTATAGCTTCACAATGGTGGGTAACCGTCAAAGGACCTCAACCAGACAAACGTGGAATGAAGAGGCAATGTTAAATGCGATTGATGCTGTAAAAAATGGTGAGATGGGATGGCTGAAAGCAGCCAAACTTTTCAAAGTCCCTCAGTCAACACTAAGAAGAAGAGCTAATGATGTCAATAAGAAAACCAAAGGCTGTGCGAAGGTGCTGGGACGATTTTCATCAACATTTAATGAAGCAGAAGAGAAAGAGCTTGTCGGGCACATATTGTTATTGGAATCCAGATTATTTGGGTTAACTACCAAAGAAATTAAGCAACTTGCATTTGAATTTGCCACTAGAAATGGTATTCCAAACAGGTACAAAGGTCGCAGCGCTGGACGAGAATGGTTAAGAGGTTTTCGTATGCGACATCCTGAAATATCCTTAAGACAACCGGAAGCTGTGTCTCAGCAGCCTTTAACAGGCCGCAAATTAAAAAATTTTTTGATACGTTGGAAATGACGCTGGAAAACGAGAAAATTGATGTTCATCACATTTATAATATGGATGAAAGTGGTCTGTCGACAGTGCAGAGATCCCCCAAAATTTTCGCAAAGACCGGAAGAAAGCAAGTTGGATCTCTAACCAGAGCTGAAAGAGGTCAGCATGTTACATGTGCCTGCTGCATGAATGCTATAGGTAATTTTGTGCCGCCAGCTCTGATCTTCCCTAGAAAAAATAGAAAAGAGGAACTTCTAGATGCCTTACCTCCAGGGTCCTTGGGCTTGTTTCACGAAACAGGATGGATGACCGCAGATACTTTCGTTTTGTGGTTGGAGCATTTTCAGACTATTGTTAATGCATCTCTTGAATCAAAAGTTCTATTACTTTTGGATGGGCACTCCAGTCATAAATCTCTAAAGGCTCTAACTTTTGCAAAAAACAATAGAATTGTCATGATGTGCTTCCCCGCGCACTGCACGCATCGTATTCAGCCGCTTGATGTGTCTTTCTTTGGTCCCTTGAAGACTTTCTACAATCAGGAATGCGCACTCTGGTTAAAAAAAACCATCCAGGGCGAGTCATCACACAGAATCAAATTGGGGGCCTATTTACTGCTGCTTATGGAAAAGCAGCAACAATAAAAAACGCTACAAGCGGATTTTTAAAAACGGGCATTTGCCCATTTAACTCACATATTTTTCCAGACGAGTTTTTTGAACCAGCGGTGACCACAGAGAGATTGTTGGAGCCAAGCGGTATAGAAAAAGAAATATGTAGTCAATCTGATAAGTCAGTCAGTAATGACATAGAGGGAAATGAGGACGTGGAACAAGCGGTGCAATCAGAACAAGAGCAAATTGACGGCAGAAATAGCATCAAAGAAAATACGCTTCCAAAAAAAAGAATCACTCTGCAGGACATTTCTCCAGTGCCCGAAATAACAGAAATTAGAAAAATGAAGACAAGGCAAGCAATAAATGGTGTTTTAACAACTACTCCAAATTTGGCGGAACTTAAGGAAAAAGAAGAAAAGAAAAGACACCGAGAAAGCAAAGAAAACCTTCGTCAATGTAAAAAAAAGTTTTTGGTCATCCAAGTTCCACTACGCAAACAGAAGATGATGAAGAAGAAGAATATCCTTTCGCAGCCGAAGACAATGAACATGAAGTGGCCTGCCTTTATTGTAACGATTTGTTTGCAAATTCACGGTCTAGGGAACCGTGGATTAGTTGCATGGATTGCATGAAGTGGGCACATACTGAATGTGCCGGAGTGTCTCCGAAGATAAAAAAATTCATTTGTGAAATTTGCAAGAATTGTTTTTTTTTAGTTTTTTAAATTCTCTTTATTTTCTGTATTTTTTATCAGTTGTTCTGGGCATTTTCCAGAATTTATTCTGTTTTTTTAATGTTTCTAGATTTTCTATATCATTTGTTTTAAGCATATGTCATTTTACACCCATAGGTGTGTGTCATTTTACAATATACCTGGTTGTAAAATGACATAGTTTAAATTTTTTCAAAAACTTTTTTTTACGTTTTCGGTAGAGATGAAATAATTTTGCTCCAATTTATCAATAAAGTTTATTGAGACAAACGTGTCATATTTTTTACAGCTTGTCATTTTGAATGATCTTAGCAAAAACGAGTCGTAAGTAAAAAGTATGTCATTTTAGGACACCTTCCTCTAATGCATTTCAATTTAATCAAAACTCAAAGATAAAATTGATTAACACGAACAATGGAACATGATTTTATACAATTTCATATAAACACTAAAAAATGTACAATCAGCGCCGTTAAGTAACGTGAAAAAAAAATATTATAAATATAATTTTTTACGGCGGTAATCATAAAATTCAACATATTTAAATTGAATTTGATGCGCGTGCATTGATATATCTTGTACATTTTACATTTGAATCACCATCATGAATGGATATTTTCTCTAATTTATTAATTTAAGCTGTCTCTGATACTTTTGAATATTAATTCATAACGTTCTAGAAACTTTTAATTGCTTATTGCATTTTTCCACGTTTCATATGTTGAACCCGTAATTGATCATAATTGATATCAATGTCATTCTAACAAGTACCTATGTAGTATCATTTATGTAAACAGATTTCCTAATTAATACTTTCTTTGCAATTTATATATTACTTAACCACTGTTAACCTTTGCCCAGATAAAGCTTTAATATAAACGTGAAAATTTAAACGTGGGAATAAAGAAATTGGTTCACTTAATATCTTCAATAGATTTTTTTAGTGGATTTGAGTAAATTATTTGATGATTTTACTATATAAATATTATGTATTTTGGGCTCGGTCATGCGTTTTAGGATTTTAGGATTAGTCAAAAACTTCAGTTGCATAGCGCGATATATCATTACATATTTGCATTAAGAGATTAATGTTTATACTATATTGCAGAGTAGTGATTTCACCTTTATTTAAATGTCTCACTGAACAAATTTACAAGAATATGCGGTAAAACGTATTTTTTTGAAATCGACTGAAATCGTATTCAAAGAATTTTACATATTCAGTGGGAAATTCCCCGTGATGTCAATATATTCAACGAGGTGAAGTAGCGAATATCATGTAACGGCAAACAGCCACAAATAGAAACTAGCGATAAAGTTAAAATTCCATAATCATAAAATACAACATCGCTCTTGAAAATTTCATGACGTAGACGTCATTTCCTAATATTTACTCATTTCGCTTTTAAAAATACACTAGTGGAAATGTAAACATTAATTATTATATACCTACTTAAAACTAGCACATCCATATAATAAACAAAATTTGATAGATTCATGACAAAAATATATATGGGCTGGCCCAGCGAAAACTAAACAAATTAGACTTAAAGTATCAGCGTACTCTTCAGAGGTTATAGATGAAGTGCGTAGACATTCAAATGATAATCTAGAGCAGTCCCTTTCAGACTATCGCAGAAGAATAACATCTGAGCGGGTGCACAAGATTTTACATCAAGCTTTAGATATGAGAAAATTATCCGTGCGATGGGTGCCGCGTTTACTGACGATCGACCAAAAGCGCATATGGACGGACATGTCGCGCGAAGGTTTTAGCTTGTATCAAACAAATCCCGAGGATTTTTTGCGGCCATTAATAACCATCGATGAAACCTGGGTACACCACCATACGCCAGAGACCAAACAGCAGGCAATGCAGTGGATTGCGGTGAGAAAATCAACTCCGAAGAAGGCAAAAGTCGTTCCGTTTGCTGTGTAAGTGATGGCGAAAGTTTTCTGGAATAGCCGAGGAATACTAATTCTTTTCGATTACCTTGCAAAGGGTTCAACAATTAAGTCCACAATTATGAAAAAACGTCCACATTTGGCAAAAAAAAAAATCCTGCTACACCACGATAACGTTCGGGTTCACACGTGCATGGTTCCAATGTCAAAATTGAAGGAATTGAAGTTGAATTGATTCCGCATCCACCCTATTCGTCAGATCTAGCTCTCAAAGACTTTTCCTGTTCTCAAATTTGAAAAAAAATATCTCGACCGAAAAATTTTTGGTCAAATGCTGAGGTTGAAGACTCTGTAAATGAATATTTTTCAGGTTAGGGTACACAATTTTTTCTGACGGTTGGGAAAAAGGATGGACACATGTATCGAGTTGCAGGGAGATTACGTTAAAAAATAAAATTTGCTTCGAAATATGTTTTTGTTTAAAAGGCCGGAACATTTCAGATATCCCTCGTGTATATAGGACAAGCCAATAAAACATATTAAAATTACACACACAAACAATATAATAGTCAATGCACAGCATTCGAAGTTTGTTTAATAAAAACTAGTATATTAATAAGTCAATATAGATCACGAACAACACCCTGTAGGTCTACGCCGCCTCAATTTCTCACATACATAAGAATCATCAATCAGCACTGCCTTCCCATGAAATCCCTATGGCCACAAGTTAATAAGGTATTCCTTAACCAGCCCAACGAAGCGTATTCATTTGTTACACACGCTAAGTTTAAGGAGAGGTCATTTATCAATTTCTGAGCAGCATAAATCGGACCTCTCAAAAGCAGCTGTTCGGTGGTTAGCTAGCTTTATAGGACCACCACCATGTCTGGTTGCATAACTATGCATGTCACCCGAATAATCAATCTTAACATGACCCACAAAATACTTATACTGTGATAGATATATAGCGGTGGGACCTTCATAAATTTGTTTCTAATGAATGTGTTAATACAGGACCTCTAAGGCCTTCATATCAAATATGTATCAACCTAATAACCCGCTTTTACAAAATCACTTTATTCCAGCACTAAAAATTAATAGGACGAGAAAAAATATATTAAGATAAATTATACAGTGTTAGTAAAAAGTCCCGGAACGGTCGAATAACTTTGTTATTTGAAAATTATGATTTCTGAATTTTGGTATGGGGGTATAGTTAATATAAATGCATTTTATGCAATACAGTTAATATTTTTTTCACTGCCGGTTTAATCGGAAATACGTCCAACTTTTTTTTTTTAAATGGAACGCCCAGATTTTTTTAACACTTTTGAATGCAAAATAAAAAACTACGTTCAGGAAGTATTAAGATGTTTATTTTTATTCACAAGAAAACAGTTAAAAAATTAAAAAAGTGTCCTAATACAGAAAAATCAAGATACCTGTCTATTCAGGTTGCGATTACAATAATTGTTCAAAATGCTCTCCATTTACAATTTGACAAAAATGTAAACGGTCAGTAAAATTTCTTATTGAATTTTGTATTTGTTCTGGAGTGATGCGATTGGCTTCTTGAACTATTCTCTCTTCCAATTGTTCAAGATTATTATTTTTTAACTGTTTTCTTGTGAATAAAAATAAACATCTTAATACTTCCTGAACGTAGTTTTTTATTTTGCATTCAAAAGTGTTAAAAAAATCTGGGCGTTCCATTTAAAAAAAAAAAGTTGGACGTATTGCCGATTAAACCGGAAGTGAAAAAAATATTAACTGTATTGCATAAAATGCATTTATATTAACTATACCCCCATACCAAATTTCAGAAATCATAATTTTCAAATAACAAAGTTATTCGACCGTTCCGGGACTTTTTACTAACGCTGTATACAGAAAAATAGAGGATTGAAAGAAAAACCTATAAAAGGTTGGGCGGACGCTATAATTTAGGCGTTAACATAAATAAGAGAAACGATAACAGTACAGATATAGCAAAGCGGATACAGATAGGAAATACAGCTTACTAAAAATATCACAGGATACTTAGATGTAAGAACACAAAGACAGCACAAAGCACCAATCAGACCAATAGCAAGATATGTCTCGGGAACAATATGCTTGACAAACAAGGATGAAAAAGCATTTTAAAGGATGATATGAAGGAAGATCGTAGGACGAAAAAAAAAGTAAAAGAATACGAATACATGAGACTAACTAAAAAACATAGGGGAGGAAGAAGTCATGGTAAGAAACATGAAAGCCCAAAGGCTGCGTTGTTTTGGTAAGGAATTTTTTTATTAGCAAAGCCAAATATACTTTACCGGTCGCCCAAGAAGTGTCAGCTAAGACAGAGTACACGATATCAGCTTGATTTAGTAGTTACATTAATAAGACTCTGAATGTTTTGTGTGATTGTGAGGTTACATTAAATTTAAATTGATTAAAATTTTTATGAATGGTGCTGCTACAAATATATACATATAACTTAATATGTAAATAATTGAAATGCTTGCTTTATTGAAATATGTCTATTTCAATAAAACAAGTCCTTCCTATTATACAAGGTGTAGCACCTAAGATGCCTCTGACCGTAGCTCCTCTATCATACAATATATCGAAAAAAGTCTAAGAGAAAAATTGTCCATAATTACAATCGCAATTTTCCTAAAATATTTTTGGTCATCAGTGCCGTGCCGTATTCCAGTGGCGTATCAAACCTATGTTTTTTTAAATGGAACAATATATATTTTATGGCTGATTCGGAAAGCCCTTGAAGAGTACATTTTTTCTTATGTAACGTCATACCGCTAACTTTAGCGGTTTCGCTGTCATAGCGGTTTTTCTTCGCAGTTAAACCATACTTCGACATTTTTTTTGGCAGGAACTAAATCGTACCGGCGTTTGGATTTTGATTTTAGGGATAGACTACTCTTAATTTTTTTTCAAGTGATTTAAGGAAAGAGGATAGTTTTTTTTTTTTTTAATGGAAAACTTGGAATTTCGATTATTCGATTATCCAACGATGTAATTATTTTATATGCTTCCCATTTGATATTTTAGAAAAAAATTACTATTTGCGAAGCCCAATCAAAAATTATCTTCTTTCCTTTAATCACTTGAAAAAAATCAAGAGTAGGTAGAAGTGGTCTTAGTCTATCTCTAAATTCGAAATCCAAACGCCGGTACAATTTAGTTCCTGCCAAAAAAAATGTCGAAGTATGGTTTAACTGCGAAGAAAAACCGTTATAACAGCGAAACCGCTAAAGTTAGCGGTATGACGTTACATAAGAAAAAAAGTACTCTTCAAGGGCGCTCCGAATCAGCCATAAAATATATATTGTTCCATTTAAAAAAAAACGTAGGTTTGATACGCCACTGGAATACGACACGGCACTGATGACCAAAAATATTTTAGGAAAATTGCGATTGTAATTATGGACAATTTTTCTCTTAGACATTTTTCGATATATTGTATGATAGAGGAGCTACGGTCCGAGGCATCTTAGGTGCTACACCCTGTAGATAGTAGGATCGCTTTCTTCTGAATGAGACTCGAATGGGTTCGAATATTTCTAGACCAACAATATGCACTATTGATGTCACAAAATTTGTTTATTTTTCTTAAATCACTGGAAGCACACGGATCAAAAAATATGTAGTTCCCCAACTGCCTAGTTCGAGCAGTTTCGTTTGAAATGAATTGTACACTAGTTCTGAAACTGCTTAGAACTGTGGGTTCGAACAAACCTAATGGAGAAGAGGGAAGAGTTAATGCCAGCAAGTTAAATTTATAACATTCCATCTGTTTGGTATTCAATGGGCCACCGGAGATGTAAATATAAAAATCCGAAACGCTTACCATTAACTTTCTTCATTTATCATAAATTTTAAGAGAAACGGAAACATTATTTACAGAAGAGAAGTCTGAATATATAATTATAAACAATGTGCAATGAACAGAAACAATACTGTCCGTTTCTAAAAAGAAACATTGACAATAAATAAAGTATAATATACGGCTTAATATATAATCTATATTGTATTAGTAAAGCACATGTTTAAGAATAAAATGAAAATTACTTCTTGGTTTTTAGGTAATAAATTAATGTTAAAGTACATAAATATAGAGTTTGAAATTCTTATTTTTTAACTAAAATCCAAAAAATATTCCCAATTTTTTTTCCAATATTCTCTTCAACTTTTAACATACATAAACAAAGTCACAATAAATAAATAGGTTTAAAATATATATATTAAGTCTTCCACATAGGCTAAAGAAAATGTAATTTTCAATTTCTTTAAATTTGTACATTTTAATTTTGTGCTAATGGGAGAAAAGGAAGATTTCTTATTTTACTCTCGAGTCTTTCCCAACCAAACAGGTATCACAATCTACTTATATACGTATTAAATAATAAATAAATAATAATAATAAAAATAATAATAAACATATGTGATATACAGAGTGTAACAAAGTTTAGTAGAGATCATTTTAAAATATGATGTGAAGTGTCTTTTGAGTATATCATAAGAAAGATTTATGTAATCACAATTGCTATCAAGTTGTGCAGCTTTGGAATCTAAACTGACAATAATAATATATTCAATTATTACTAAATAAATAAACAAATGGAATCAGGAAATATATAGACAAAAAAATATAACATTAAATCCCATCAGTCTGTTGTGATATTCTATATGTATTAGAATTGAAAATAATTTACAATATTTCACATTTCTTCTTATTACATATTTAGTTATTGCCCAATTGAAAATTATTTCTAATTCTCAGACAAAAAAAAATGCGATATATATAGTTATAGATACAATACAAAATATAATACAAAAAAGGCAAATGCAAATAAGAAGGGAAAGAAGAACAGAATTAATATGCAGCAAAACACAAATCAATGAAGTAATTGAAGTTCTCCCTAAAAGTATCCTCAGCATAGGCGCAGAAAATATCGATTATTCCAGATGACAAGGGCAATCAATCTCTCCATGGAGAAGTTTTGTACAAGAAACAAATGCTTACAGATATTCTCCTAAATTAGAGGAAAAAAATAAGGTCAATTCTAAAAGTTAACAACGCAGTAAACCGACGTTCAACTATGTCTAACTGACATCGTCTATGGGTTAAACAGGATTCAAGCAGTGATCTCACGTGAAGAAAGTAACGAATTGATATTAGGAAAACCTCTGCACTTTCCGATAATAAAGTCCAGTGAGGTTTTAGCAATCGTAGAAACCATTATTTACACAAAATACAAAGTAATCAATTAAAACGAAACAGACTCTATAAAAGATATTTTTCACAAAATACTACAACTACTAGAATTAATAATTATTTATATTAATACACACGTAACATGCTATCGAAATTGATTGGCATGCTCTTATTTTTATTTCCGCGGACATGACATTAATATCTATTGTCACTTTTCAATGTGAAATTAACGTTTTCTTTCGAAGAAGAGCCCCCCCCTCATAATTACCTCTACAGAATCACAAATCTTATTCAAGGAACGGACAATGTCTATGAAGGCAGGTCTCATGGCTTTTGAGGATGACGAAGCCTTCAGGATGACTTGATTAATATCATTATATTATAGGATTGTCATATGGCATAATAATGTTATTCTTTTTGGATATATGAGAGCAAATATAATACTGCAATTGATTTAATGAATATTTCAGGTACAACTGTGTGTGATGTTTAATAAGTTTTTAATTTGATCACAAATAATTATTTGGTTGTAAATTAAAAAAAAATCTGTATTAATAACCGTAATAAAAAAAAAAATTTGAAAGTATGAAGAGAAGAATAGATAGTTGCCTTGCTAATAGACCTTTTACACAAGATATAAAGAATTTAAATAAACTAAATATAACCTTGCCACCTAAGAAATGCTGCAGCAAAGGTAGAGCCGAGCACAATCTAGCCTTAGTGAAAATGATGAAAGATTATTTTTCCCAAGTGTGTTGACATGAAATAATAAGAGAAAGTAAGTAAAATCTAATAGTATTGAAAAGATTAAGTAGTTAAAACAATTTTGAATGCAAACCATAAGAAACTGTAGAAAAAGTGATTAAGTAAGAAATGATAAGTTTAATTTTCTTGTGGGCATGTCTAAGTAATAAAATTTCACGTTTCAATACTGGTCTTTTTCTTTTTACTACAGTATTTTTTATTTAGTATTCATTCAGTGTCTGCCTTCCATATTCCCAAGAACGTTGAATAGTATGTTTCTTAGTGCACCTCTGTAATTCTAGTAAAAATGTACTACTTTAGTTCAGGCTACCAGATAATTTGAAATGGTATTGTGATGTGTTGCCCCAGCGTTTGGCCTCCACTGTTTGCCCCCTCGCTGTTTTGCTCCGGGATGATTCGATTCGTCTCCGAAAATAATACATATTATAAAATACTTTAAAATTCAAAATTATGGACAATGTGTAAATAATCCATAGTATCTTTCCTATCATAATTTTCTGCAATATTTATAATTGTTGTGAAAACGACTAGTAATGTGAAGGGAAATACTTCACATAAATTTCATTTCAATGAAATATTTCAGAACCCTTAAAATATTTCATAAATTTCATAAAAGAATTTTGAATTTTGCGTTCAAAAATTTCGATGATAAATATAACTAACATAACCTAAAAATTTTGTTTTTGTTTTGGTCAGTTTTGGTATATTTTAAATTGAATACTTTGTGTTTCATTTTTATATTTTATTTTTTTGCATTCGCTATTCGCTCTCTAAAGTATTTTGCCTATGCGAACTCCAAACAAGCCGCAAAATGTGTCTTTAGGGGACGCAGTCCGCAAAATAGTTCAGACTTGTCCGCTAAAAATCCATTTTGCGGATTGTTTTGAGTTTTAACTCGTGTAAAAAAATCTGTTTGTACCACTTACGCAAATGGTTCTAGGGGACACATTTCATTAAGGACTCGGCTCCTTGGTCGCCTCGTCCTTAATCACCATTCCTACCCATTCTGTGTACTTGATACTTATATATCTAATAGAGACTTGTTTTATTCTTTATTGTATTGTTTATGTTTAACTGTCTTTTTAATGATTTATTAGAAATGCATTTCTTGTTGTTTTTTATATAAGGAACTTTTGTGTTTTCTTTTTCGAATTTTACGAAATATTTCAAAAAAATAAATTTCATGAAACTTTACACACTAAAAACTACACTTAATTTTTTATTTATATTATGTGAGTACATTATATGTTATTATAATAAGACACCGCTTTACCAAATTCAAAGTCATTAAGCTTATTTTCTTGGTATTTACAGATAAGGTTTTCTAAACGATTTTTTCTTCTGTATATGTATGTTCTTTTGTAACTGTTGTATGCTGTCTCAATCGGCTTATTAAAATACTGCTAACAAATTAAAAGTCATTAGGTAATATTTTATTGGTATATTCAGATAAGATATTCTAAATCCTGTTTTTTGAAATTAATGGCACTTTTTATTTTAGAATAAGTGAATATCTATCTGAACACATTTTATCCACAAACGTCCGTCACCGAAGACGAACAAGCCGGGACGAAGCGGTGGGGGATAACGCCCCCTTCCCATTTGAATTATGGAAAAATTTTATAATGCAATCAGTGTTTTGTGTCAAAGACTGAAATATAAGACTGAAATCAAAGACTGAAATATAACAAGCTTAAGGCTCCTCGATACTGAAATGGCAATCGCAATATTGGTTGCATAGCACATACTTTAATAACCAAAGGATGTCCGAGTACCTATTACACAGGGAATATATAATAAATATTTGAAATAATAACTCAATATCTATGCGAATAAAAAAAAATTGATTTATGATCAAATATGTACACATTTGTAACCACGGGAAAGATTTTTACCAGAATAATTTTCATTGTAATGTGTGTTGTCTAATTTTAATTTATTTTATATTCATTTAAAACAAAGTAAAGAATAGTTGAACGAAAAATAAGTGCAGAGCGGGGTAGCTTTTCAACAATTTTTAACGTGAACTAAAGCAAACAAATCTGCTGGAAAGAATTTTTGAGAAAACTTGTTTTAAATATTTTGACATATAATTAATTTTCTTCAATCAGATAATTTTTTTTCTAAATTTGATTATTCAGCAGGGTAGACTACTAAATTCTTCGTAAGTTGACGATGAAAGGTTTTCTCCAAATTTAAAATCAACAAAAATATCTTGCATCAAAAATCTGCTATTTTTCAACTATTCACAGATCCACTATCGAGGAGCCTTAAGGGTTCTATATAGTGAATCTGTCAACAATGTAAAAATAGCAGATTTTAGATACAAAATATTTTTGTTGATTTTAAATTTGGAGAAAACCTTTCAACGTCAACTTATGAAGAATTTAGTAATCTAACCCGCTGAATAATCAAATTTAGAAAAAAATTATCGGATTTCTCAAAAATCCTTCGGAGGAGATTTGCTTGCTTGGGTTCACGTTATAAATTGAATAAAAAGCTAGCCCGCTCTGCACTTATTTTTCGTTCAACTGTTCTTTACTTTGTTTTAAATGAATATAAAATAAATTAAAATTAGGCAACCCACAATACAATGAATTGTTATTCTAGTAAAAATCTTTCCCGCGGTTACGAATGTGTAAATATTTGGTCATAAATAAATTTTTATTCGCTTAAATATTGAGTTATTATTTCAAATATTTTTTATATATTCCCTATGTGTAACAAGTACTCGGACATCCTTGGCTTATTATATTATGTGCTATGCAACCAATATTACATTTCCGATCCACTATGTAGGACCCTTAACTTGCCTAGCACAAAAATACATTATTAGTATTAAACGGCAGAAAATAGAAAATAAGCGTATTTTCAGTCCACACTGTTCTTAAATTATTCTTTTATTTTATAATAAAGTCAAGAGCCAAATCTGATGTACATTTATTAACATCTTCTGGCTTTATAAAATAACCTAAAAAATATGTTCAAAGCACGCCAATGCTGGGTTTCTAGTTTGAACGTCCATTCATTTTGTTTGGCATACTCTAAAACTCATCGCAAAATCACTACAAGCCAATCAATTTCGATAACGCGTTATCATTACACTTAAAATCTATGTCTCAAATTCCATCACACAGTTTAATAGAAATCTATTAAAAAAAAAATTAATAACGGAACGATTACAATAAACTATCAATAATTTTGGTTGCACAGAAAAATCTGTTCGAACGAAAGTACATACATATATTGTTACACTCTGCATCAACATGAAATGACGAAATGTACAATGTTGAAAATGTGGCATAAATACAAAAAATAAAAATCTATATAATTCTATAGGCAGTAAATATCTACTAAGATCAATTAAATTATTATAGGACGTATAGTTACGGCAAGAAGTTTTGTTGCGCCCTAACCACTGCCCAAAGTCAATTGTAGTAATCCTAGATTATTTCCTAGATTCGATGCGCCTACTTTATTAGAAAAGGGTCTTTTCGTTGTTCTTCCATACAGTTCTCGATTTATTTATTATGTTTTTTTTATTTCAACGGTACGAACTAATGTTTTACGAAGATTTCGGCTTTACAGAATTTGTAATTTTGTGGTCACGTGCAATAAAGGGTTGTAGGTCATTCATACAGACTTTTAAAAGGCATTTAAGCTAATTATTGTGCTGGTCCTCGTATACTAAAAGGAAATAAGTCTTCGTAGCTAAAAAGTCGAAAAAGCGAAATTGAAATACTTGTTAAAAACTTAAAACCAAAGCACAATAAAGGATTAAGTAAACTTAGACTTCTTTAACAAATTGCCGGCTACACCAATACACAATAAAGTACATAGCTGTCCGAGATTAAGAACATTAAATACCATTCTTTTTGAGAGAATCGATATTTTGTTGTGGCGATTGTGAAATATAATAAAATAATAATACATCGTCGAGAATGATTAAAATATTTAACAACTTTAGTTAACGCGAACATGAAAATATCAACGATTAAAACCTCTAATCTTTCTTATAAGATGAAACCGATTCTTCTAACAGTATCTCTAATAGATCCGAAGTAGTCGGCGAATGTACGGTTTATATTTTTCAGTCATGTTGATCAATATAGCAAATTAATGATATTTTACAGGTATACCTCTTAATAATAAAATCCATTTCGAAAAAATTCCGATTCAATGATAGAAGAACTGCCAATTTTTATCGAAGATTGTATTATCACATGAAGAAATTATAACATGCTGATGCCATGATTAGCAGGGCGGTGCAAGGCAATTCTACTGAAATTATTTTCCTAGAAACTGACGAGAACGATAGAATCCCAATTTTAAGTAACATAAGAATTAAACAAACTACTGACAAACCTGACACAGCCGAAGCAAGACATGATGAGGAAAATATCGATGATGATGATGATGAAAGTTTGCATGCAAAGCCAAATAAGTTTTTGTCTAAAAACAATGGAGAAGAAAAAAAAACAACACTGAAAAATAATATCACAATATGAGAACCAAAGAGATTGTAATATAATAGAGGAAGCATGAGTGCAGTTTGTAGGCGAGGTAAGTGGTCGCAACAACTGCAGGTGGGGTAAGGGGAATTGATACACTGCCAAGCGATTATAGTCCTTAAGGTTGTCCGACTTCGTGCTGTCATTGGCCGAAATGTCGTGCTCGTACTTAGTTCGTATGATTTCGTTAAATTCTACGAACCAAGTACGAGCACGACATTTCGACCAATGACAGCACGAAGTCGGACAACCTTAAGGCTGGGGTTCGCCCGTGTTATATGTCCATAAGGAATATCGGTACCATTTTAACGAAAAGTTGTAAATCAAGAATAATGAAATTTTCACACAGTAATTGTTAAAACACACTCTTCAGGTCGAGTTATTTTGAAAATCCTAGTGCCGTTAAGTTTTTTCAAAAAAAATCATAAAATTAGAAAATTTGGAAGAAACAGAACGAAATTAACTCAATTTATAAAAGGCACTATATGCTGATGTCGAATCCGAAAAAAAAAAT
The DNA here is from genome assembly GCA_963170755.1 of Amphimallon solstitiale. Lineage (NCBI taxonomy): Eukaryota > Metazoa > Arthropoda > Insecta > Coleoptera > Scarabaeidae > Amphimallon > Amphimallon solstitiale. The sequence goes on along the minus strand of OY720675.1, from coordinate 29,687,365 downwards.
AATTTTGATTTTTGGTTTCGCCTAAAATAGTACCGAAAAGATCCGTTAGATGGGTGTTTTAATTCGAATTTAGGAACACTTTCTGTATTAATTTTTGTTGTATTACTATCTTTATTATAAATATTTCTCTGTTTGTTTCTCTATTGATCAAGGGTTATAATAAAAACTGCAAAAAATCCATATACAATCACAGCTCCATCTATGGACCCCCGTTAGGGTTAGGCATGAAAGACCGCACCGTTAAGGACTATAATCGCTTGGCAGTGTAACAATTCCCCTTACTCCACCTACAGTTGTTGTGACCACATACCTCGCCTACAAACTGCACTCATGCTTCCTCTATTATATTACAATCTCTTTAATGAGAGCAAATACATGGGAGGCAAGGTCAATGAGACAGAAATGTAACCAAACAATTGCAGAAGAACAAAAAAGTATTTTTGAATTGTATTGTGTGAAAAAAGGGTCCGATTTGTTGCTAGCTGTGTTATTGTAGAGAAAAAAAGATCACTAGATATAAATTATGTTAAAGAGGCAGTAATAAAGAGAGCACGCTTTTCTACTAGTTCGATGTGAATAATAATTAAAATTTCTAATGTACGTTTCTTCAGTATCCTGAATGAAACCAAAGATTTGTGGCTACAACAATAAAAAAACAAACTAGGCAATAAACAAGTAAAAACAATCACAAATTTGTCATTCTAGTCGTATGGATCACATTATATCTGAAGACATAATTAAGTATATATAAAATTATCAGCAGATCTAAATCTGTTAATTATGTATGATTTGAAATGCAAAATTGTAGAAAACCTGGTGTCAATGTCAATTTATATAAATTATCTAAAAAAACGATTTAAAATTTAATAAATCAGCGCTTCACGTTTGCGATACCTGTGAATTTATTGGTCATTCCCAAGAAATCTACTGGTCCGTGTGAAAGATGTTGAAGAAAAATTGAAAAAACATCACTATGAAGCAGATCAAGCTTCTCAGAAGAAGACGTCCAAAAAAATTCCGAATCCCTATTTGCATCGAAAATACCACTTGACCGCCAACGCCGTCAAAACTAGGAACATATACAACATGGACATGACCTACCGAACAAGATAACTTAGAAACAAATCGATTAAGACCAAAACCAGAACAGACAACACCGACTACGACAAATAATAATACCACCCAGATGCTCAGAGTGCAGAAGCGCCGGAAGCAAGCAGTTTCAGTAACATATAGGACTAAGGGACGGATTTTGTATTCTGCCCGAGACGTGTGGCCATCGCATCAACTATCAAAACATGAGAGACGTTAACTTTTAAATATTTTCATTATTCACACCTAAAAATCAAAATTGATAACATCATCGGATTGGTTACTTCATTGATCAGCGCATAACACCATAATCTCTTTTAATCCTTCAGATATTAATTAATTAAACAAACTTATTCAAGGCCTATAGCTTTGTAATATAAATACATATCATAAGAAGAACAAAGATAAAGTTTCGTCGAGTGATTGTATAATCATGAAAATCACTCTGAATCTTTAAAAAAATAGTATTCAATATAAAAAGAAAATATATTTAACTTTGCGTTAATGCAATTTTATTTGAAGAATAAGAAAGATAGAACTTTTCCGTGATTAATTAAAAGAAAAATTTATTGAAATAGATATCTCGTGGCCGCAGAATTATTTCAGCAATATTTGCAAGAATAAATTTAACTTGTTGTTTTTTCGCAGCATTCGTTGTCCCCGTTGAAAAATACTTACTGAAAGCGCGCAGGATATTGAAGAACAGTAAAAAAAACTCAAATTTTAAAAACTAAAACTAGGTGCATCAATTTTATTAGGCAATAAATCATAAATGAATTCAAATATCTCAAATATATTTGCTTGTATATGCCAGATATATACTTTATTTTACAAACCTTTTCAATATATATTCAATCTTATGTATTAAAAAATTGAATACAGTCTCTCTATAATTGGTGTTAACATTTAGTGTGAAATGTTAGAATAATTGGGGATTACTAAAGTTGACTAGGTGTAATTTCCGCATGGCTGGTCTTAGGACCCGACTTTTTGCCGCAACTATTACGATAGGTACATATAAAAAAATAAATATTTATTCCATTAATAATAATTAATAAATTAGTAGGCCGCACCGTTAGTTAGATCTTACACAGGAAGTTTTTTACATCTAAAATATGAATTTCAGTTATGCAGATAGCCGTAAGTATAATAGAGAATCCGATGTATTGTATGGCCCGCAGAAATTCCCATAGTTTATCACAAAATATCGACAGCAGCAAGAAATGAAGAAGATTATGTACATTTACTATCCGCCATATCCACACTATTATAAAGAAAAACGGACTTCTCAGAACAATCAATTGACACGAGATGTCACTGTAGTGACCGCCCAGCATGTCCTGATACACGGCTATGTACCTGTTCCAGCCCGAAGAGCTTATAAAGATTTGAGCTACAAAACAAGAGATTTTCAGGGCAACCTTTTTAGTGGTTACTTTGATCCTACACGCCGTCCCGTTTTCTCGATCACCGTCGCAGGCTATGGTCGGTAGTTGGACGTAACCTCTTCTAGGAGGATTATTCCTCAAGAATACAAACACACCAATAATTAAGGCTAAAATACCAAGAGCGTCACACAGGCCGTCTATGTAATATCCGCTAGTACCTACTTCAGATATTTCACCCTTGATATTTTTTCGCGTTCTGGCTACGTGACCGTCCATGTCATCTAAGAAGGTCCTCACTTCGAACAGGATCACTCCAACGCGTCTGTACGGCAGATTATCGCTCGAAATACATTTGGCGCTGAGAAGTGCCACGAGAACATGTGAGAAACTGATAGCGTTTGGAGTGATCCACTTTATATCGGATATTTTAAAGATGTCATCCACGATTTTCGCAAGTGGTGCGAACAAATAGTGATTTGTGTGATCCAACAGGAGAGCTTTTGGTGTCACGTCGCAGAGAGGCGATATCTCACAACCAATCCAGCTAGCGTCTTCGTATCTCTTCGTGAAATTGGTCGCAGGTTCATTTTCTAACTGATAATTTTGTATTCTCATGTACAAATTAAAGTCCATGAACAAGTACCATAATACAAGTACAAATAACAGCACCAATAATATCTTACTTATTTGTGACGATGGCCACACCATTTTATTTAGTTCCTTTATCTATAATAAAAATGAGGTAATTCGCGAATCACAAAATGTAAATATTTATTATTATTATTATTGTTAGTAACAATATTGTTGTTATAACTTATCATCAGTTAGTATATATAATACGTGTGATAGTAAACAAGTCGATATTACAATACAAGTACAATCATCTATATATATGCTACACTAATAGGCTAAAATATACTTTTTCTCATTATATTAGTAGTTATTATATAGTTAAGTATTTACTTATTAAGCTTAAGATTGGAATAATATAATAGGACGGTAAATCAGTCTCGAATTCGTACATAAATGTGAGTATGATGATCTTAAAATTTATACATTCATTACAATTATATGTGTGTATATAAATAATCTATTGTAGATTCATTTAAGAAAATATATCTCTTTTTTCTTTGAATACAACTACCAGAGGAGAGAGTTGTGTTGTGGGAAAACCTGAAAATTGACAAAAGTCTATTGTTAATGTGACGTTTGAGCTCAATAAAACGTTTTTTTACTTTTGTAAAATATTTGAAAGATTATAGTAATTATTGTATAATATGTATGCTTGTTACAATGATTATTTCTATGGGAAAGGGAATACATCCAGGATATAATCAGATAGTAGAAAGAAAGTAAAAATAATTATCAACCATTATTCAAATAGTTAATGAACGGTTTTTTTAAAGGTTATTTTCATTTACTAATTTTTAAAGATCGTATACATTAAATAACAATATTTTAAAATTTAAATAATCTTTATTTAGTTTTCAATTTTGACGCTTCCAAAGAACAAATTCCAACCTAAAAAGACTATTATCATTGTGAAGATTTCCAGCAAGAAAATACAAGCCATTCCTTTTTGGATAATGGTTACCTTATTAATTAATGACAAAATATACCGGGCTCTTTTTTTATCATTACACATAGCATTTTCCCTATGTGTAATGATAAAAAAAAAATTGTCAATGCATTAGCGATATAGTCACTCTATAGTAGACAACCAGTTATACACCAATGAAGAATTTACGTATAGCATACCTTAATTTTTAAATCAGGTTGCCATGACGGGAAAAACATTTTTTATGTCTAATATTTCTGAATTTTTATTCAAACATAAGTCATAAATTAAATACATTTTATTAAAAAATAGATAATTTATTTATAAATCATGGATAAATACAACACAAATGAAAAGGTGGCAATAGTAATGTGGTACCAGAAAAATAATAGTTTAAGGCAAGTTAGAGACATGTTTTCCGTCAATTATCCAGACAGGCCTATACCTTGTGCAAAAACAATTCTGAACTTTCTTAAAAAATTTCAAGAAGATGGTTGTGTTCTAAATTCTCACAAAAAAAAGAAATAGAACCAATCATGTTCGAACAGAAGACATGAAATTAAATATCCTGTGTTACGTAGAGGAATGGTCTGTAGGATCTCTTTTAGATGTAGCTAAACATTTTGGAGCATCGTACAGTTCGGTATACAAAACTCTGAAAGAATTTAAATATAGGCCATACAAAATATCAAATCATCAACAGCTTTTCGAAGAGGATAAGATAAAACGAACTGAGTTTTGTGAAATAATGTTTAACATGTTAAATGAAAACCAAGAAATTTTAAATAAAATAATTTTTACTGATGAGGCTACATTTACCGTAAACGGTGAAGTCAACTCTCAGAACTTTCGGTTTGTACCCTACATTTATCCATGAAAAATTATTAAATTTCCTATCCATTAATCCATTAGGTACTGGTCCCGTACAAATCCTCACGCTCAAAACCTGACCCGAACACAGTACCCTCAAAAAGTTAATGTCTGGATTGGAATAATAAGCGATAGACTTATTGGCCCATTTTTTATTGACGGTAACCTCACTGCAGTGAAATATTTGAATTTGTTGAGAGACCATATCATTCCATCAATTGAGATGATGAATGTTGATGAACCCTGGTTCCAAATGGATGGGGCCCCGCCACATTCTGCTAACGCTATCAGGAATTTTTTAAATAACTTATTTCAAAGACGGTGGATTGGTAGATTTGGTCCCATACTATGGCCTCCAAGATCCGCTGATTTATCTCCAAATGACTATTTTCTTTGGGGTTACCTAAAAAGTAAAATTTACAACAATGTACGAATACGCAACTTGAATGAACTAAAAGAGCGTATACGTACTGCATGTAATGGAATAAGGCCAGAATTTATTAGAAATACACTTCGTTGCTTTCAAGATCGCCTTGCTTATTGCTTTGAAAGACAAGGTGGACATTTCGAGAACTTGTTATGATATTAGACTTCACATTTAAGTTCGTTTAATTGTTATAATAAACTAATTATTTTGTTCCAAGTGATATTCTGCATTTTCTTTATTAAAAACATAACCTAATTCTTCTAAGCTTTATTTTGCTCTGTATCGCCCAATGTTACCAGTACAAGTATTATTGCCGAATCAAATACTTTCGAGCTAAATTTTAACAGTTTCGTAATAAATGTAAAAGGTTTTATGTACGCTGCAAAGTTTAATTTTTCCGTACAAATAATTTATGGTAGAAGTAAGAGAAAGGGATCTCCAGAATATTATTTTATTTGTATCAACGTTACGCGGACAGTGGGAAATCCTTAATGTAGCAATTATGATGTTGACGACGTGATATATTTCGAATTTAAAAATTGTACAAAATTAGTTATTTACGATATAATTGTTAAAAGTGCTATTTTATTTTGCGAGTAAGATTTGCGACACGAGGGTGATTAGGAACTGGAGCAATTTAAAATAAGCAAAATAAAATCACATTTTAACACGTGTATCGTACAGTGTTTCTGCTACAAACTCAATTTTTATTTTAAAATTTTAATAAAAAGTTTAACGAAAATTGACTGATAAAAATCTTATGACAGCTCACTGTTCCTGCTTGTCAAAATACGAGTGTATAACTGGTTGTCTACTATACAGTGACTATATCGCTAATGCATTGACAATTTTTTTTTTATCATTACACATAGGGAAAATGCTATGTGTAATGATAAAAAAAGAGCCCGGTATATTGATAGCCTGATAAGAAATTAAAAAAAATATTCATAGAAATAGTTTGAATACATAAACATAGATGTCGCTATAATAAAATGCTATCAAGGCCAACTGTATCTGACATCGCTGGCGCGATATAAGGCCGTCACATAATGAGAATTTTCTGATTCTTATAACCTCAAAATGTTTATCAGTATATGGCACCATCTAGCCAAAGCACAATAAAATGCTTGATAACCGCTGAGCATTTTTAAAATCACGTGATAAAAATATGCAATATGATTGGATTATATTAAATTACTGTTCTGTTCATAGGTTCTGTTAGTGACATTTGACTGATATGACATTTATTTAAATACTACACATATTGAATCCTTTCATTTAATGTGTGCTACATATTTACTATCAATATATTTTAGAAGTTACGTCGAGTACCAATAGAAAACTATAAATCCAGTTTTATCACGGAAAAAAACGTGGCTGTTCTGGGTCGTTTAGTTCTTACTAACATAGTCTGTGATAAAGGGCAAGTAATCAAATATTTCGGAAAATGAGCATTGAATATTCGAAATGTAATATAAGGATAATTCTTGGTAAATAGCTATAATTTTTTGCATTTTTAGGTTAAATTTATATCTTAATATTTGTAAATGTATAAAATTCTAATGGAATAATTGCAGGGTTGAAGTGAAGCAGACGTTATTTTGTCTTTAATATTAACATTACGTATGTGAACTCTAAGGTATTTGAGGGCTGATTAAGTACAATTTTAAAAATGAGGTGTGGCCACCACACGACTTTCTTATACGTATGAGCGTTTCAAATTATAAAATATTAAGAATTTCTTTTACAAAAATTATTCAAAATCCTATTCTAAGTACTTCTATTCTCTTAATAAATCTCTATAGAATGCATACTTTGCAAGATATTATCAAAAAAGTGCTACTCGCTAAGAGTAAAAGTGCTACTTCCGGTCCGAATTTTGAAATTTCTTATATACAAAAAAAATTGCAAATCCAGTTTTAAATACTTTTATACTCTTGATAAATATATATAGAATGCATAACTTACGGCATATTTGCAAAAAATCGCTATTCGATAAGAGTAAAAGTGGCACTTCCGGTCAGAATTTTGAAATTTTTTTTATACAAAAGATATTGAAAATTATGTTTTAAATACTTTTATACTCGTAACGTACTACTCTAAAAAGCATGACTTGCGAGATATTCGCGAAAAACTGATTTTAGATAAGAGTAAAAGACCTACTTCCGGTTGGAATTTCGAAAAACTTTTTTAAGACAATTTGTCTCAAACTTAATTTTAAGTACATATGAATTCTTTATAAATTTGAATAAACTTACTAGTTGACGAAATATTGGCAAAATTCGATTTTTGCGCTGAAGTAAACTGCTACTTCCGGTCTACAGATTTTACTGAAAAACTAATCAGATCTCAAGAGGGAGATTATACACGTAAATACAAAATTTGGAATTGATATCTACAGCGGTTTGACCGCTATCGTGGTCACACACACAGAGAGAGAGAGACGCACACACAGACAGACACACAGACATTTTTTAAAAACCACTTTTTCGGTATTAGGGGACTTCAAAACGTGGACATCTGCAAAAATCTCGAGGTCGAAACTTTTCATTATCACAATACTTCCTTATACCACGTATAAGAAAGTAAAAGCGCTATGTAGTACAATATCCTCCGCAATATATGGATGTTCATAGGACTGCAGTGGAATCTACCAATCCCGACAACGACTTAGAATCGGATCCGATATACGATTCGATACGAATCGGCTATTGGAATCACGAACTTTCATCAAGAGTTGTTAGTTCATCTTGATTCACTTATGTCAGAATTGCGCTTTCTACAGCTTGATTTTAAGTATTGCTAGTGTTCATTTCGTTTTTCCTTATTAACAAAATAAAATTAACTTTAATACATTTTGTAAAAGGATTCTTAAAGAAATAAAAATTACATGGATTCCTACTCGTGATACAATTCCTCTCCTTATTAGCCTTCACAATATACTAAGAAAATTATTAGTAAGAATAAAGAAACAATGTTAGAAGATACTAAAAGAACACCTCTGAAAAGCAATATAAATGGAAGAACAGAAAACTAAACCAGAGTATTACGAGTGATGTAACCTCACACAAAAGTCAGGAAATCTATATACAGATATATGTACCAACTTCTCAACCGGAACCGGATGAATGGTTATTACTAATATGTACCTACTTTTTAATAAATTTTGTTTTCAAAATGTGGTTAGATATGGAGCACAAAAATGAATCATCATTACATAATATGTATGAATTGTGTAAGTAGATATGTGATTTTGTTAAAATGTTTACAATTTACATACTTAAATTTGGTGGTGACAAAGAACAGATGACGAATAAAGAGCTACACCATTATTTAAAATTTATTTTTTAACTTGATACATACAGTGTGTCCCCGGATGGACTGAACAATAGGGAAATTTTTTTTTATTTGGGCTTTACGCAAAAATGTCATTTGCCTGTCTCAAAACCACTAATTCTGAAACAATAATTTAAATATTATTTTTAACAGCTGAGAAAATAACAATAACACAAAAATGTAAGCAATAACGTTTCATGTTTTTGGTTTAATCATATTATCTTGTTATCGTCCATGACAACCTAATATGTAAGTCTATTTACTTCCCATCTGTCATTTTCATTACGTATTTGTAAATCTTTAATGAGACTTACTTAAGTAATGCTAACTTTAGAACAAAGAGTTCACTCGTTCAATGTCATGGAACTGGTGAGGTTTCTTATGCGAGGGATAAGCTACAATTATTGAGAATTGAAAAATCTAGTTACCCGTGCAAAATAAATTGTTGCTTATTAAATAGTGCATTATTTTATCTGTCAATTGCAGTTTAGATTGTGACATTTGGTTGAATAGTGTCTGAGAAATAGTTCATAGAATAAGCTTCTGTTATCGGAAAAATGGAATTATCACGAGTTCTCTGGTGATAATTCAGATAATGATTTACTATGATTTCAAGAAAGACTTGAGCGCGTAAGAGTGTGAGGAAAGTTTAAAATCGGCATTTGGGGATCTCGCACCATCATTGGCTTCTGTTTAGAGATGGTATAAAGAGCTGCTGGACCTTCTTTAACTGCTGTTAACTCCGAAAACATTGCTGCGGTGAAGAAGATGGTGGAAGAGGACAACCGCATTACCTATGCAATGATAGAGTCCAATCTGTAGATTGGATCCTCGCAAGTGAGATCAATATTGCACCAATATTTACATTTGAAAAGGGTTGTATCTCGGTTTGTACCCCATCATCTGACAGATTTACAAAAAGCAGAACGTGTTAGAATTTGCCAACAAACTTTAGTTATGTTGAATGCTGGAGGCCATAAAATTATTTCTAAATTTGTAATTGGCGATGAAACATACATACCGGTTTTTGATGTTCCCACTCGCCATGAAAGCCGAGTCTGGATACATGAAGACGAGGAAACCTCTACGATGGTGAAAAAACAACGAGCAATGAAAGAAGTAATGTACGCAGTATTTTTTAGAAGTACGAGTTTGGTGGCCGCAATTAAATTAGAAGATCAGAAGACACTTACCGCTAAATGGTATGTTGAAAATTATTTGCCTGCTGTGTTTAGTAAAGTGCCCAGAGAGGGGATCATGTTACATCATGATAACGCGTCGTCCCATACAGCAGACACAACTGTTCAGTATTTAACGGAAAACAAAATCAAAATTATAGAACATCCTCGTTACTCATCGGATTTGGCAATGTGTGACTTTTGGCTATTTTTTGAGCTCAAAAAACATTTGAGAGGGAAAAGGTTCCAGTCAGAAGAAGAGATTGACATCGCCGTTAAGTGTTTTTTTTTTGATACTATCCCCAAGGACAGCTGGTTGAACGATTTTAAACTATGGAAGGAGAGAATGGTTAAGTGCATTATTGTAAATGGCAATTACTTTGAACATATTTAAAATAAAAATTCTAAAGACTTGTATCAACCTTTCTATTCTCAATAATTATAGCTTGTCCCTCGTAACTTTGCAATTAAAAAATTTCAACAAAAATTTATTAATGTTCACGCGAGCATTAATGCTTTACGATAGGAAAAGGATACACGATGAAGAAGATGCTGCTACAATACGGGCTCTAGGTTAGGTAATGAAAATTGACACATACGGTATTACCACTGCTTATATTAAATTGAAGAGACTATACCCTTACAGGCGTACTCTTAATGAATCAGCGAAGAAAATGTGTGAGGCTTTCGTTTTGTCGCATTTTTCTTACTGTTCAACACTGTATCATGGGTCATTGGATTTCTTCACCAGCTCCAGAATTCAAAGAATACAAAATGCTTATCTACGATATATTTACTATATACTAAAATTTGATTACATCTCTCACAAGTTGAATGATGCGGGCTGGTTGTGCATGGCGGGAAATAGGAGGTTGCAGGCATTGTGTCTCTATCTTGTATACTTTTCCATAGGTCTCCACCATATCTTTATAATAGGATTAGATTTAGGTCAGATGTACACAGTGTGACCACCATATTTGACTTCGTGGATTAATTTCTTCCACGCCCCATAAGGCTATATGAATGATCTTTTACGTATCTGGTATACTGTAATTACAATTAGTTTTAAGCAGGATCTTTCTTTTTGTTGCGTATTGCTCTTATTTTTTACCAAGTAAATGAAGAATAAAACGCTTTGCACAGGTTTTTATGTAAGATATTTTATTCAAACAAAAACATTACGCAGTTGACACTTTTTCACAACGACCATCATCTTACTCTGTCTTATATCTAGTTATACCAACTTAAAGTTACCAAAAAACAACTAACGATTCTTAGCGCATATTCTAACACCCCCCTTCGCTAAAATCGCTTAGACCAAAAAGATTTCTAAACTTAAGTAAACTGTGGACTTCAAATATCTCAAAACCCTCTTAAGACTGTTCCAAGCCTCATCAGTGCCTCTGTCCTGAAATCGACTAAAAAAGTTCACAGAAAAGCATATGTCTGGACGTGATCCCAACATTAGATACATGAGACAACCCACTAATTCCCTGAAAGGTTTATTTGTTACATGTTTATCATTACTTAAATTAATTTTTAATTTAGGATCTATTGGAATAATTGAGCCATTGCAATCGTTCATACAAAAACGTTTTAAAATGCTCTGAATATATTTTGATTGACTAATTCTTAAAATGCCATCTTCCCTGTTATAATTTATTTCCAGTCCTAGAAAGTGTTTTAAAACACCCTTATCTTTCATTTTAAATTTTGCCCCCAATTTATCTTTTATCTCATTTATTTGTGTCTCATCTGATCCACATAAGATTATGTCATCAACATAGATTAAAAGAAAAACTTTGTAACACTTATCAGAGTTAAAAACATATAAACAGAAATCGTTTTCAGATCTAACAAAACCAATTTCCAATAAAAATTTATTTATTTCATCATTCCAACATCTGGAAGATTGTTTCAATCCATATAAACTCTTTTTAAGTTTGAAAACCATGTTTGGTTCAGAACTGATACCTTTTGGTGGATAAACATAAATTTCTTCAGTTAAAATTCCATTTAGGAATGCAGTTTTTACATCCAGTTGCCGAAAGTGATATTTAAACTGATTACCTACTATTAATAAAGCTCTTATTGTTGTCATTTTGGCTACAGGCGAATAAACATTGTCATAATCTTTATTTCTTTCTTGAGCAAATCCCCTTACTACTAATCTAGCTTTAAATTTGTCATTTTCATTTTCTTCTAATGCTTTGAATGCAAAAACCCATTTAGTATCTAAAACATTAATATTATTCGGTCTTTGAATTTTTTCCCATGTTTCATTCTCATCTATAGACTTTAATTCTCTATCTACTGCCCTTAACCACTTTTCCTTATCAGGTCTATTCTCTAACTCCTCAAAACTAGCCGGTATATTTTCTACAAAACTATTAGCATCAAATGCCATATAAAGTTCATAGTCATCAAATCTACTAGGTACTTTTACACTTCTTTGAGTATGTTCCCTAGAACTCCCAACCTCATTTAAACCCCTATTTGAAACATCACTAGCATCACCCTCATCTGTGACTTTACCAGTTTCATGCATTATGTCTGATAATTCATTTTCTATATCATTATTTAATTTTATCTCTCCCCTTTTGAACCAAAAATCATTTTCATTAAACTCTACATCCCTAGCATTAATAATTTTTTGTTTTCCTATATTCCAAAGTCTGTACCCTGTTTGAGAATAACCAACCATAACACATTTCTCAACTTTTGCATCAAACTTATTTCTAAACTCTTTTGGAATATGATTATAAGCAACACATCCAAAAATCCTAAAATTACTCACGTCAGGACGTATTCCATACCAAATTTCCGCTGGTGTAACATTGTCTAGGCTTGCTGATGTTCCCCTGTTCATGATGTAATTTACTGTTCTTATTGCTTCACCCCAAAATTCCTTCGGTATTCCCGATTCTTCCATAATTGTCCTGCTTCTTTCTACCAAACTTCTGTTTTTTCTTTCAGCTTTGCCATTCTGCTGTGGACTGTAAGGTACATTGTAATCCAAAATGATCCCTTTCTCTACACAAAACGTTTTAATATCTTTTGAAATATATTCACCCCCATTATCACACCTCAATTTTGATATCCTCTCATTGAATTTTGACTCAGTCATATTTACATATTCTTTAAATTTATCAAATACCTCACTTTTCTCTTTAATTAAATATACTGCACAAAAACTTGAAAAATCATCAATAAAGGTAACAAAATATTTTTCATTCTCAAATGTAGCAGGTGTAATAGGCCCACAAACATCGGAATGAACTATCTCTAAAATCCTTTTACTTCTAGTTCTAGAACCAAATGGAAATCTAGTTGTTTTTCCTTTTATACAAGGTTCACAAAAATCATTGTCTTGTACTGTTACTTTTTCTAATCCATTGACCATCTCTTTATTTATTAATTCTCTAAGCCCTGAAAACCCAATATGCCCATATCTTTTATGCCACTTTGTAAAATCACTGTCAATATTTCCCACATTCATTGATTCAATTTTTGATAGTACAAATGATATCTCATACAAATTTTCTCTAGTTCCCATACCTATCAGGCTATTATATTTGTTTATCAATTTAACCCTTCCACCTTCAAAAATAACCTTAATATTTGATATTTACAATTTCTTTACACTCAAAAGATTCCTTCTTAAATTAGGTACATACAAAACATTTCTAATAGTACAATCTACCTTTTTACATCCTACATTACTCATTACATTTATGTTACCAACTCCCATAGCCAACAAAAATTCATTATTCTTTGCTACTGCTATTTTAATTGGCTCTTTGAGCATTATGAATTCAGCAAAGCAATCCCTTCTATTGACCATGTGATCGGTACACCCCGAGTCAACAAAGAAATGTATACAATCCCTATCATCCTGGGAATTTTCACTTTTTGTTTCTAACATGAAACACGCACTTTTGTCACTTTCTGGTTCTTCTTCTTTCTCTTCGTTTGATGTATAGTTGCTCCTCCTGTCACCTTCTCTATATCTACTAAATCTATTTCGGAAACCACTTGAACCTCGATTTGAATTGACACCACTGAAATTGCTTCTAGAGCTTGATGTCGAAAGTCTATTTTCACTGTTTGTTTTGTCCTTTTTTCTCCATGAGCCATGTATATTCACTCTGCAGTCTCTTTTAAAATGTCCCTTTTCACCGCATCTGTAACATTCCCACTTTTGTGCTTGAAATGCATAACCTGTACTTTGTGAGTTTTCTTCCTTTTGCCTATTCAAGTTTCGTTTTTCATATTCACTTACTAGCTTCTTTTTAACTTCAGAGTAAGTTAAGTCCTTGGAATTTTCAATCACTGTTACAATTGTGTCATAGGACTTGGGTAAACTTAATAAAATATTACAAATATGATCTTCATCTTTCATATCTGCTCCTGATATTTTTAATTGTCTCACTACTTCATCGAATTCATGCAAAAATTCTGCCATTGGTTGTTTTTCTGTTAATTTCATAGAAAGCAATTTTTTCTTTAAATAAAGCTGTCCAGGCAAGCCTGTTTTCTCATATTTGTCCTCTAATGTACTCCACATTTTGAATGCTGTATCTTTGTCACGCAAATATTCTAACTGTGAGTCCTGCACACCCTGAATTATTAATGATTTAGCCTTCGCATCTTTTTTAATCCAGTCTTCCTTTTGTTGTTCAGTAATTTCTGCGCTTATAACCTTTTCTTTTGTTGCAAATTCCAGTACTCCGTTCTCACCTAATATCATTTCCATACGAAATTTCCAATTGTAATAATTTTTACCATCCAACGGTTCTATTGTATAACTCCTGGTTTGCGACATTTTTCACTGTTAATTTCCTCTTTCCTTTGTTTAACAAAACCACCTGTGCATACGCCCTGTCGCACAAAAACTACCGCCAAAACTTTAACCTTACTTTTTCCTTTTTGTTTGTGCTGGCTACTACCGCCGTTTTTTCGTTGTTTTCTCTATACTTAATACTTCTTCGTGTCCTTCAGCCTGTCTGGGCACATAACCTGAAGAATAAAACGCTTTGCACAGGTTTTTATGTAAGATATTTTATTCAAACAAAAACATTACGCAGTTGACACTTTTTCACAACGACCATCATCTTACTTCTGTCTTATATCTAGTTATACCAACTTAAAGTTACCAAAAAACAACTAACGATTCTTAGCGCATATTCTAACAGTAAACAGTTTCTACTGGGGTTCGCCTTGCGATTATGTTTCTACCTATCATTGTATTTTTGTTATTTGTACTTTGTAAATTTCTATATACGTAATAAAGACATTTATTATTATTATTATTATTATTACTTGGGGGTTGCTTCAAAATTTTTTAATGCCTGCAATATGAGAGGAACCTAACTTGGAAAGTGTATTTTTTCAACAAGATGGGTGTCCTGCTCACTCAACAGTGCTGGTTAGAAATTATCTGCAAGAACATATTGGAAACAGATGAATAGGTCGTTATGGACCTGTTAATTGGCCGGCTCGTTCCCCTGATTTATGCCCATTGGATGTCTTTTTATGGGGACATGTTAAACAGCATGTTTATAATACTAATTTAGATAACAATATCGAAATTTTAAAACAAAAAATTACGGAAGCGGTCAAGTCTGTCACTGAAGATATGATCCACAATGTTTATAAAGAATTTGTACGTAGAGCTACAAAGTGTGTAGAGGTTGGAGGATACCACGTTGAATAAAATACAAAAAAGGAGGTACAGTGATAAGAAAAATTTTGACCTCGAGATTTTTGCGAAGATTCGCGTTTTGAAGTTCACTCATACCGAAGATCTGGTTTTTGCATATCTCTCTCTGTGTGTGTGTATGTGTGTGACCACACGGCTACAGTTATCAATACCAAAACATTATATTTATGAGTATAATCTTCCTCTTGAGAACTGATTAGGATTTCAGTAAAGTGTCGTCAACTACTAAATTAAGACTAATTATTAAAGAATACAAAAGTACTAAAAAGAGAATATTAGAAAGATTTTATAAAAAAAGTTTTTCGAAATTCCTGAAGTAGGTCTTTTTGTCTTAGCGAAAAACAGTTTTTCGCAGTACATATCTCGCAAATTAAGCTTTCTATACAGATTTATTCATAACATAACAGTATTTAGAGCCGAAATTAGAACAATTCTTGTTTATAAAAAATTTCAAAATTCAACACTTTCACTCTTACCGAATAGCAGGTTTTACGAATAACTCGCAAATTATGCATTCTACATAAATTTATTATAAATGTAAAAGTGTTTAGAGCTAGATTTGGAACAATTTTTGTATAAAAGAAATTTTAAAATTTGGACCGACAGTAATACTGATATCAAATAGCAGTTTTTTTTTTGCAAATATTTCGCAAATTTTGCAGTCTATACAGATTTATTAAGAAGTGTATTTAGAGCTGCATTTGGAATAAATGTACATTTTCAAAATTAGATCCAAAAGTAACACTTTCACTCTTATTGAATAGCAGTTTTTTGCAAATATTTCTTACATTATGCATTCTATTGAGATGTATTAAAATAATAAAAGCTTTTTGAGCTATATTTGGAATAATTTATGTATAAAAAAAAATTCAAAATTCGGTTTATTTTATTAGGAATATGTAGAATTTAAAACTTAATTTAGAACAACTTTTGTATACATATTTCCGAACGCGCATACGTATAAGAAAGTCGTGTGGTGTCCACACCTTATTTTTTAAATGATTAATTATTAAATATATCATACCTGCTACGGAACTATATTCCGGTGTTAGTTGTGCATCTACACAGTAAAACTCTTCAGCTTATTCTGAATCTTACGGAACGATATATCCAAACTTATTTACGGCAACATTAATTATTTGTTCAACAAGAATATATCACGATCCACGAAAAGTGATTGAATCGGTTATATACGAACACACGAACAGTAATCTGTTATCTAATTTAACGAGCTATATGCGCCTATAAGATTATATTAACAAGCACGTATTAAATGTATATACATATACTATAGGTGAATATTATTATGAAGATAATCCTTATCATAAACAAACTGTTTATAGTACTACATTCTAATATGTATTTATCTACCACATATATCTACATATTATGAGTATTATACATATGATTCGCAATTCTAGATGCGAATGCATACTGTGGATCCTCTTCTACTATATATGTAGTTAAATACAAGTTTTTGCTATACCATACCATATGTAAACAAGTGTGTACATATATATGATTAAAGTACTTTTTTAATTTCACGGAAACCCCAAATTACATTATTCAACAATTTTCAATTTGCATAATTATAACGAATGTTAGCCCTGCCTAAAACAAAAACATAATTTGTATACTACTAGTTTGTGATGTGTGGGATAGCTTTCTAGTGATTTTTGTTGTGGTGTTGAGAATATTTTGATAAATTTGAGACTAATCTAAATTCTACTGATTCATAGCATTATACCATGTGCTTGCCGGCGACCTGCGAATACAGCTTACTGTAAGATAAAACGATGACACCGAGAGTTTGTATGAGTTAGTACGAGAAAGCAATATACAAACTGCTTTTTGGTCGAGTGTAGTGTTGGAAAAGAGGGGTACATTTACGCTGAGGCTAGACGGGCTAGACTGACTCTCGTTTAATCAGGGCAACAAGGATAGATAGCAGCTGTACTGCAGTTTGTATATTGCGCTTTCTCGTACTAACTCATACAAACTCTCGGTGTCGTCGTTTTATCTTACAGTAAGCTGTATCCGCAGGTCGCCGGCAAGCACATGGTATAGATGAGTTTCTGGTGAAAATGTAGAAATTGAACAAATGTTTTGAAAGGAAATAAAATCTGACTTTGAATTTTCCCATTTCTTGAACATGTCAGCCAACCTCATCCTGAAAAAAATGAAATCGAAGACAAATACGTCAGATTTCTATTGCAATTGTCGGTACAACATAGAATTCCTGAAAATAAAAAAAATGGAAGGAATGTTTAAAATCAAATAGATTATCAATAACAGAACTTGCTATGAAAAGCATGAATACACCTATGACCATTTTAAAATTGGAAAGGCTACCAGATTCTGAATGTACAATAAAGCAGTCAGAGATCTCAGAATCTTTTT
Source organism: Amphimallon solstitiale (assembly GCA_963170755.1). Lineage (NCBI taxonomy): Eukaryota > Metazoa > Arthropoda > Insecta > Coleoptera > Scarabaeidae > Amphimallon > Amphimallon solstitiale. The sequence goes on along the minus strand of OY720675.1, from coordinate 29,669,394 downwards.
GAGTAGAGGTGTAGCAATACAGTTTTGCTCCTCGAAAAAATCTATCTGAAGGTTTGGTGAACTTATCATTGCTTTCATTCAAATGCAGACTCAGAGTGAATATTTAAAGTGCAATAAGTTTGAGAAGAAGTACACTAAGAGACTACCATTATACAACAATGGATTGTATAATTAAATTAGGTTTGGTATTGACAAATGTTGTCATAACCATGATTTTCCAATGATGTTCTAAGTAAAATAGGCATCAAAGAAGCATTCACTGCAGAGAGAAATGAAAACGAAGATAAAGAAAATATTGTACACGCTGATATTGTTGATTTATAATCTTAAGAAATTAATATATTCCTTAGCGATATATTTGTAGTTTTGATATTTATGGTTTTTTAATGTATTAGTGATATTTAATTTTGGTCAATACGTTCTTTATTTAGTTTTTCCAGAATAACTTTCATCATAGGTGTCTGTAATTGATATACGCATTGCAATTTAGAATTTTTCATGTTATTAAATCGGCAATATGGAAACGCTTTCCTTCATTTGTTTTACCGCCAGAGTCGTGCCTAAATATTTAATTTACGAAGAAAACACAAAAACATGATTAAGTAGCATTAATCATTTATAATTTTAAATTCATATTTTGTTAAAGTTCATTGGTTTTGTCTATAATTTCAATATAATTGCCAAAAACACTTGAAACTGCACTTATGAGATTATAATATAAAATCTGATAATTATCTTGAATTCAAAAAGAGGCGACATTGCAAATTATAAAATTAGCTGAAAGGCGAGTGCCTATCAGTAAATCGATTAAATACGCTTATTATTCAACGCGCTTTAAAAGTAACGCATAAATTCATTTATAGCTTACATAGAGCATTTTTGTAAAAAAGTCATTATGTGACGATGAAAATTTACTATTACGATTCCATTTTCATGGCCAACTGGGTTAATTCTTTTTTTAATGACATATCACACTTTTTATGACAATTTCGGGTAGATCAAACAATTCTCCTTTTTAACAACATACCATGGTATGAGGTTTTTTTTATGGAAATTTGACAAATATTTGTCGCCATCTTTTGTAACCAAAATTGGATGATATAGATACTAATGACATGTGGTTTCCACTGTTCATACATTTTTTTAACAATAATACCCCAGATGTTCTCCATTATGTTTACATCCGGGCATGTGGAAGGCCAAAACAAAGTTTCAGTGTTATTAATTTGTAACCACGGAGTACTATTCCTGCTGTGTGTAGGGAACAATTATCTTGTTGTACAAATAATTTAGTGTTAAGATTATTCGACCTTCTTTACGGCGTTCCTTTAAAACACATTTGTTCTATTTTGGTGCTACAAATTCACTCTACGACACTCGTTTTGGTTGCATAAAGTATTACTTTACCGCACGCTACTTTATTTTTTTGAGGTTGGTAGCAAAAAAAAGTGGAACCAAATCATATTTAAATGTCAAATATAAACCTTTAATGTAACAAACATGTGCACTAGAAGTTGTACAAAGAATAAAAAACACACATGCTATTTAACAATATAAATTGTTCAGCAGAGTTGTACGATAAGTTTTCTGATGCTACGGTTGAATTTCGTATTTCCTAATTATTCTGGATTCTCAAATTTGACTTACATCTAACTGCCGACTAATTTTCGTAGTACTAGTATGGGGGTTTTCAACTACACCCGCAAGTACCATAAGAGTCTTATCCTCACCAGTTATTGCTTTTTCCGCTCTTTCTTTCATATTCAATGCTTTCTGTTCACTCAAACCGTCCACTTTATATATTTGAAGGTTGCTGGCTTCGGTTGACTTCTACCAGGGATCGCTGTTCATAAAGTCTGGATGCTAGCAAAGAGTTTCTTTCAGATTCACCCAAAATGCCAATCATATCTATTAACTCTTCATAAGAATAATTCATTCGGATGATAACTAATAGCCATGCTTTTATAAGTTTGACATAAATGTATACCGACTTTCTTTATCGGTTGACTCAGGCAGTCAGCCGCATTCCAGCCTTTATTGGACGAATACTTGGGTGTATAGAACAGCGCACGTAGTTCTTCAATTGACCGCTAATTGCTCGTATAGTGATTATCTCAAAAATTAGAAAAGATAGGTATAGGACATTGTTAACAAAAATGAAAGAGAATAAAAAAAGGAACAAAATGCCTCAATAAAATACTGGGTGTTCCGTTTAAAAAAAATAAGTTTTTGGTATGTGAAAATTTTAGGAAGTAGGCTTTGAAACAAAGTTTCTTGAGGTATTGTTGAGTGCAACTTTACCAAATGATGCAGATTTTTCTTGGCTACAAGCGCCACCAAAGTCAATGGTTTTACTTTTAAAAACAATGTGAAAATGATTTTTTTTCTGAACACGTGTTTTGGTCAAATATTTTCAAAAAAAATTAATAACTCAAAAACTATTGGCACAATTTTGAAAAAGAAAAAATGAGGTGTGGCCACCACACGACTTTCTTATACGTATGAAAGTGTTACTTCCGGTCCGAATTTTGAAATTTCATTTATACAAAAAATATTCCAAATCCAACTCTAAATACTTTTGTACTCTTCATAAATATATACAGAATGCATAATTTACGACATATTTGCAAAAAATCGCTATTCGATAAGAGTAAAAGTGGTACTTCCGGTCTGAATTTTGAAATTTTTTTTATACAAAAGATATTTAAAAGTATGTTCTAAATACTTTTATACTCGTAATGTACCTGCCTAGAAAGCATGACTTGCGAGATATTCGCAAAAAACTGATTTTCGATAAGAGTAAAAGACCTACTTCCAGTAGGAATTTCGAAAAACTTTATTAAAACAATTTTTCTCAAATTTAATTTTGAGTACATTTGAATTCTTTATAAATTTGTTTAAACTTAGTAATTGACAAAATATTTGCAAAATTCGATTTTTTCACTGAAGTAAACTACTACTTCCGGTCTGCCGATTTTGCTCAAAATCTAATCAGTTCTCAAGAGGGAGATTATATTCGTAAATACAAAATTTGGAATTGATATCTACAGCGGTTTGACCGCTATCGTGGTCACACACACACAGACAGACACACACACACACACAGAGAGAGAGACACACAGAGATTTTTTAAAAACCACTTTTTTGGTATCAGGGGACCTCAAAACGTGGACATCTGCAAAAATCTCGAGGTCGAAAATTTTCATCATCACAATACTTCCTTATACTACGTATAAGAAAGTAATAATAATAATAATAATAATAATTTATTGCCGTAAATTTTTACAAAAAAACATTGGCAGTGTCAAATAACAAACAAAGGAAAAGTTAAAAAAAGAACACACTGCAATAGCAGAATCATATACAGCACAATATGTATGTTACATTAAGAGAACAGACATACAAAAGTTAACACAATTTATAGTATCCACGTCCGGTATTTACAACGTATTATTTAATAACTCTTTAAAGTTATAGAAGGCCCTGTCCAAAAGATATGCTTTCAAATTGCGTTTGAATGCGGTTCTATTCACATCAGCAGCTATCTTTAAGTAATCCGGGAGTGCATTAAAAGCCGAGATAGCTTTGCAATAAGGCCCCCTCTCGTAGCTGCTTGACCTATGCGATGGCACAGACAAATTGAACCCGTTTCGCGTGGTCATAGTAACATAAACCTGGTTATTCCTGACAAACCGTGACGAATTTCTCTGCACTAGCATAATCAGCTCATAAATATACAAAGAAGGGAGCGTTAAGATCTTCAAATTACGGAAAAGATCCCTGCAGGGGGCCAAAAAATGCGCCCCACACATAGATCGAATCACTCTCTTCTGCAATAGAAATATAGTATTGAAGCTGGTGGATGATCCCCAAGTAAAACAGTTGCACAGGCAATTTAATGCAGTACAAGAAAATCCAAAAATATATAGGATGTCATTTAAAAAAATTAAGTTCCGTGCATTTCCGGTGAAACCGGAAGCGCGCCAGAGCTTAAAGTATTTTTACAATATGCGCCACAAGCAACCATGAATCCTCCACTAATTGCTTTTTCTTTTATTTAAAACACAAAAGAGCAATCGAAGCGGCTACTAATGACTCACCCTGTATATAGAATGCATAATTTACGATATCTGCAAAACATCGTTATTCGATACAAGTAAAAGTGTTACTTCCGGCCCGAATTTTAAATTTTTTTTTATACAAAATCAATTGAAAATCATATTTTAGATACTTTTATACTCGTAATGTATCTGCCTAGAACGCATGACTTGCGAGATATGCGCAAAAAAATGATTTCCGACAAGAGTAAAAGACCTACTTCCGGTAGGAATTTCGAAAAACTTTTTTCATACACTACTACAAGAAGTAGGTCGTTTACTTTTATCGAAAAGTAGTTTTTTGCGAATAACTCGTAAACTATGTTTTCTAAACAGATATATTAACAAAGTATTTTAAAACATGACTTTAAATAATTTTTATATAAACAAAACTTCAGAATCTGGGCCGGAAGGAGTACCTTCACTCTTGCCTAATATTAGTTTTTTTTGCAAATATAGTTCGATAAGGAACAATTTTTGTATAAGAAATATTCAAAATTCGGAAAAGAAATATAACACTTTTATTTATAGGTTTATTAAGATAATGTATTTCAAAATCAATTTGGCCAACTTTGTAATGGTACAGCCCATTTCACTTTATTAATTTTATAAGATTTTATTTTTTTTAAGGATTTAATTAAGTATATTTTTTTATTAATATTTTGAAGCGATATAATATTTAAAAGCAATGAATGTGTTATTGTTTTATTAAGTAGATATTAGTCATAGGTTTTGTATATATTTATGAGTAAAAAAGGGTGACGCCGAAAGCTTATATTAACGTGATAAACACTCCAATAGCAATATACAATCCCGCGGCTAAACGAACGTGTATGTGCGTGTAATTGTGAATGGGAACCCCTGAACTTTGTTGAAAGCGGGGAACCCCAGACATTCTGATATAAAAGGGAAATACGCGTGAGAAAAGGGAGAGTCGACAGCAAAATACGTTAAATATCGTATCAAAAGGCTAACTCCTAACATTAGACAACGCATAAGAGTCATTGTTTCTATAATTTACTACCGAAAAAACGTAGTAAAGTAGTGGTCAAAGTTGCACCTAAGAAGTAATTGTGCAACGTGTTATATTGTTAAAATAAAGATTGTATTTCGAGTAGCAGAACAAGCAGATGATGCCGTTGAAAACATCGTAGAAATAAGATTTCGTCGATAATAAGCAGCCCGAAGTTCCTGCTGGAAACAGTACAAAGAAGAAGAATTTAGATAAGGTATTATTTAAATGATTATTGTTTAATGACTGTAATGTTTTATGTAATAAAAGAGGAGAGACTATAAAAATAAAAGTTCAAACAGAAAGTAATTAAATACATATAGTCTAACAAATATATGTGTAAAGTAACTTGATATGTTCTCAAGTATCGATGTAAACACGTATAATATAGAATGTGCATTGTATGTAATAAATTCTTGCGTTTATAGCTTACGATTGAATCGAACAAAGAACCTGCAGAAATGTTTGTGTTAGTTTAAGAATTATTAAAAAAATCTAATTCAAATGTATTAGAATTGCTTTTAAGATATATGTTGCTTCTTGTGTTGTTTGTAAAATTATAGATACAGGATTCATTGATTTTAATATAAGAGTTATTAAAATTTTTAAATGACTTATTTTTTTAATGCACAAGAACCCCTTATACTTAATCATTTCAATAAACTCGAATCGCCCTGAGATAATTTGAGTTGAACTGGAAAAACAAATAATTTTACATTTTATTTCTAAAGTTTAACTTTAAATTAAATATCTTAATTTAGAGATAGGGGTTTCTCTACATTGTACCACTCAACTTTGGGACGGTACCTTTACAACTTTTACATAACAAATTCGGAATGCGTATAAGAAAGCCGTGTGGTGCCTCATTTTTTAAAATAAGCGAATGGTCAAGCTTTTGAAAAGTCGGTAATTATGATTATCTAAAGGCTCTAAATGTATTAGGGGAAATAACATACGATAGTAACAGAACATTTTCCCAACATAATAATAAAGTCTCGAAAATGTTGGTAGAGTTACAAATAATTCAAATTGGTTTATATTTTTTGTATGAGTATTGCTTTTTAAGACGGACAGGGCAATTTCTATACTAAGTATAATAAACTGAGAAATAAAAAACTAAGTTTCTAACTAAATGCCAATTAGGTGTAATGTGTTCATTAAATTAATGTAATATGTAAAAAAAATCTAAAACAAAGACACTTATGTGTGCTACATTTTCTGTCAGTTAAATTATGTCGGCTATATGTTTGCGTGATCTCACAAGTGGCCTCACCACTTTCATACGTATAGAAATACAAACATGTCATAGAAAATATTATAATCATATTAATGTTTTTCTTGAGACTTATGCTTCGCGTGTCTAGCTTAACACAATCCATATCCGATAATTACTAAATGCCCAAAGTTGTTCGCGTGTCAATGTAAAAAGCAGGATAAACACATAACCGAAAGTGCAAAATCATGTCCGTAGACAGAATAATAATTAAGCAAAATAATATAATAGTATTTTGTTATATTAAGGATTTCTTTAGAGTTCTCTATGCTCGTATTTATAAATGCTTCAAAGTACATGCAAAGTCTTTGAACATTATTTTTAATCGCCATTTAAAATATGCACATGCTGTACCTGGTGCGATAACCCAAATATGTCGTCTGTTCACTTTATCGACATAAAAATAAAATATGTAAATTGTTAGGTAAATGAATACTGCCGTGTTAATTCCAATTGTAGTATCTGAAATTTTTTCTGTTTTTGGTTAAGGGTTCCTGTAACATTCTTACGATGGATTCTACCAACGTGCTAAGTTAGTTTGTCGTAAACAGCTCTGGTTAGGCTATACTTACATGTAAAAGGTTTGTCGTATCTGCAAAAAAGGTTTTACTATTAAAACCGTTTGTCGTATCTAAAGTTGTTAGGCACATTCGTCGGAACTGTAGTGCGTATTAACAGATACGATAATTTGTTGTAACATTTCCTGCAGATATGACAAAATTATTTAACATCCTGCGATAGTCGGCAGGTATCAGTAAGCTATGTGCCGGTCGTAATAAATAATAGTTCTAACCTCAAAAATTAGTGTCTCTTTTTGCCAGTTTTGATTTAATTTTACTTTCTTATACGTAGTATAAGGAAGTATTGTGATGACGAAAATTTTCGACCTCGAGATTTTTGCAGATGTCCACGTTTTGAAGTCCCCTGATACCAAAGAAGTCGTTTTAAAAAAATCTCTCTCTCTCTGTGTGTGTGTGTGTGCGTGACCACGATAGCGGTGAAACCGCTGTAGATATCAATTCAAAATTTTGTATTTGCGTGTATAATCTGCCTCTTGAAATCTGATTAGTTTTTCAGTAAAATCGGTAGACCGGAAGTAGTACTTTACTTCAGAGAAAAAATCGAATTTTGTAAATATTTCGTCAACTACTAAGTTTAAACAAATTTATAAAGAATTCATATGTTTTTTATTTAAAAAGTTTTTCAAAATTACTACCGGAAGTAGGTCTTTTATTACTCTTATCAAAAATCAGTTTTTTGCCAATATTTTGCAAGTCATGCTTTCTAGACAGGTATGCTACGAATATAAAGGTATTTAGAACTTAATTTCCAATATCTTTTGTATTAAAAAAAATTCAAAATTCGGACCGGAAGTATCACTTTTACTCTTACCGAATAACGATTTTTTGCAAATATGTCGTAAATTGTGCATTCTATATATATTTATTAAGAGTACAAAAGTAATTAGAATTGGATTTTCAATATTTTTCGTATACATGAAATTTCAAAATTCGGACCGGAAGTAGCACTTTTATTCTTAGCGAGTAGCACTTTTTTCGAATATCTTGCAAAGTATGCATTCTATAGCGATTTATTAAGAGAATGAAAGTACTTAGAATAGGATTTTGCATAAGTTTTGTATAAAAAAATTCTTAAAATTGTATAGTTTGAAACTCTCATACGTATAGGGAAGTCGTGTGGTGATCACACCTCATTTTTTACTTTCTTATACGTAGTACAATGGAAGTATCGTGATGATGAAAATTTTCGACATCAAGATTTTTGCAGATGTCCACGTTTTGAAGTCCCCTGATACCAAAAAAGTGGTTTTTAAAAAATGTCTGTGTGTCTGTCTGTCTGTGTGTGACCACGATAGCGGTCAAACCGCTATAGCTACCTATTCCAAATTTTGCATTTAGTAATATAATCTCCCTCTTGAGAACTGATTAGATTTTCAGTAAAATCGGCAGACCGGAAGTAGTAGTTTACTTCAGCGAAAAAATCGAATTTTGCCAATATTTCCTTAACTACTAAGTTTAGACAAATTTAATAAAGAATTTATATGTATTTAAATTGAAATTGTGAACAATTTTATTAAAAAAGTTTTTCGAAAATATTTATTTTAGGGAGGTACGCTACGAATATAAAAGTATTTAGAACTTAATTTTCAATATCTTTTGTATAAAAAAATTCCAAATTCGCACCGGAAGTATCACTTTTACTCTTATCGAATAGAGATTTTTTGCCAATATGTCGTAAATTATGCATTCTATAAAAGTATCTCCTCTTATCGAATAGAGATTTTTTGCCAATATGTCGTAAATTATGCATTCTATAAAAGTAATGATGAAGATTATGAACCAAATTTAAAAAGAAAGAAAAAGGATAACTCTACGCGAGGTAAAATTATAATTTTAAGCGATATAAAGTTGTATCCCAAAAAAACATTTAACATTGTACAAGACATTATGGATATAATTTTGGAAAGAGTATATAACAACAGACAATTGCTACTTTATACTAAAAAGGGAGAAATCCGTAAGAGGAGAAAATTTGATTTGCCGCTAAAAGACAGAAAGATACTTAAGTTGAAGGAAAAAAAACAAGATCATAAGTTGAAAAATATATGCAATAAAATGTGTATAAAAAATTGCGCAAAGAAAATAATCCCCGAAAGACGAAAAACTATTAATGACGAGTATTGGCAAATGAATACAACTGAACAAAATACTTTTGTTAACATATCCTAAGAACCAACAAAGAAAAAAACTGTCGTGGCTGGCGTTGCTTCCTGTAGGTCAAACACTTTAAAGTATTACCTTCCAGATGACAAAGGAACGATGCAAAAAGTATGTAAAATATTTTTTGGGCACATTAGGCTACATTCCGTCAAATAAGAGGATTATTCGAAATGCAGTGTCAGGGCTTAAAACGAATTCTCTTAAACCATTATCTTGCAACGAACGTGGGAATCAGAATGCAAAAAAAAATACAGGCAGTTAATGAATGACCAGCTAAATTCCTTTCAAGTGTCTCACTACAGAAGGGAACATGCACCAAATACTAGATATTTGCCAAGTGATATAACAATCAAGTTACTCTATGAAGATTTCTTAGAAAAGAACCCATCTATGCATTTTTTCTACTACTTGTATAGGGAAGTGGTGGCCCAACAAAAGATTTCTTTCGAAAAACTTGTCAACGAGGAATGTTGGTGCTGTGAGGAATTTAATATCCATGAGAAGAGTACAGGGTAAGAAGATGGCTTGAAAGATGATTGTGCAGCTTGCATCAACTGGAAGGAACACCATGAAAAATACAGAAGAGCTCGTGAGGAATATCAGCTAGATGCCGAAGAATCAGAAGAAAAAGAGATTGTAGTCACTGCGGATTTACAAAAGGTAAGTATGGCTACAGATTAATTTTTTACATTTATTTCAATAACACATTTTTAGGTGATTGTGTTGCCCAGAATTGAGATGTTTAAAGAAGCGATTTTTTGCCCACGACTTATAGTGTTTAATGAGTTTTGTGCATGTCAAAAATGCTTGTCAAAAGAATGGTTCAACTGCAGTTCTGTGGCATGAAGCAACATCGGGTAGATTCAAGCAAGATCTTATTAGTACCTTTTATGATTTTCTATTATCCATTAGAGATTATGAACACGTTATTATATGGTTAGACAACTGCAGTTCTCAAAACAAGAACTGCTGTTTTTTCCTTTTTTGTTTACATTATTAATAGTAATGAAACAGCCTTAAAAAGTTTAGATATAACATATTTCTAATCGGGCCATACATTCATGGCCCACAGGACCACAAAGTTCATTCTTGGGGACTCTTTTAGTGTTCTAGCTAATGGCGTAATCGAAATTTTTATAAGACGTTCCGGTTCTTTGTTCTTTCTGTACATTATCAACTTTCTTATTTCTTATAACCGTTATGTTATATTCTAACACCATTAGGAAAAAATTTCACAATTTCAAATATTTATGTAGAATATCATGAAGAATGTTTTTAGTATTGGGTAATGTATTTTATCGACGACTAAACAATAAAGTATGTATTATATTAATCAATATTGGCTAATAATAACACTCATAATACCCGTAGGGAATAATGAAATGCGACCAGTGAATAATGGGCCATAACGTTACCATTATTCACTGCATTCCGCCAATAAGAACATATAATGGGCCATAACGTTACCATTATTCACTGCATTCCGCCAATAAGAACATAACGTTCCTAACGTTGTCATAGTAACGATAGACAAGTCCGGCCATTTTACTGACTGCCTAACCATCAAACGTCATATTGATATAGTAATCTGACATTTTCGTTTAGTTATTTTGATTTTTTTTAGTAATTTTCAGTTAGTCGTCGATAAAGTAGTGTATACTAACTCGCAATAATGACTATTATTCCCTCGAGCTGAGTAAATTCAGCTCTCGGGAATAATAACTGTCATTATTGACTCGTTGTATAAACTACTATTAAAATACACTGAGTCATTATTAACCCATTAGTGCATAAAGTTTATCTGTGTTATTTTTGAAATAAAAAATACATAAATCTTTTATTTTTAGTCAATATAAGAAGATAAATTAACAAAAAAAAATTTTTTTTTTTTTTTTAAGAAAAATTGTGTCCGTGTTAACGGACACTATGCATACATTTTCGATAACAAAGTTTATTCACTGAAATATAAAATTTATTTTGTGTGATATAATTTAAAACAATTCTTTGGATGGAGTGCACAGTTACATTTTTCACATATGAAATGTGCTTTTTTCCCACAAAGTTTGCATCTACGTTCGGTTTCATTGTATACTATCAGGTGGTTGCGTTCATCGTAACGTATATTATCACTTGGTGGTCGAATCAACTTTCCTCTTGATGATGGTGTCCCATATGTTGTTAATAAATCTAAGGCGATAGACCTTCGAAAAATCAGGAGACTTGACGATGAATTATCTTTTGGACAAACTTTCCTCATAAGAAGCCAAGCGTTTGAAACAGAAACATCTAACAAATAGGCAAAAATAGGCCACCACCATTTTCTTTGTCTCATTCGGGTGCGATAACTAGCTACGGCTTGGTCCATTTTGTCGACTCCTCCCATCCCCTTATTATAATGCGCTATCGGTCTTGGTTGTGAAACGGCAATTTTAGCCTTACTGTCACGCGAATATCTATTACAAGTCCCTTCTTCAACTGGATCGTAATTGGTTATGCATGTAACTGTTTTATTGTCTTTCCATCTGATAAGTGATATTTTATTGTTCGTGTCTGTTTGATAATCATAACTACCCCTCGGCTTTTTATCCATTGTTTTTATATCGATTAGCGGACATTTGCTAGTTCGTGAATCTTGAATAGTCCCAGTTGCACAATATCCTTTTTCTGAGAGATGTTTCAGAAGATCGCTTGATGAAAAATAATTATCAAAAAAAATCTTGAATCCTTTATGAGGCGGAATCTTTGCTGCATTGATAAGTGAAACCACTGTATCACCTCCAATGCCAAAAACTTTGTTGTCATTATTACCTTTTCCAGTGTATATGTCGCAGGCAAATAGTAATTTCAGGAAAATAGTATCTACCTAGGCAAATAGTATCTGCCTTGGCAAATAGAATATTTGTTTCTATAACAGTTAAATGACTAGGCAGATAGTTTTTGCCTAGGCAAATATTATTTACCTAAGTAACTTTTAGGCAAATACATTTTTAAGTGAAAATAATGGTGAGGTTGTGACAGTAAGATGTTGGGAAAAAAACAGACTTTATTTTTGCAATAATGATTGTATTTTGACAAAAGAAACAGACAAAATAAGCTGGATATTATTATACGTAGGTAGGTATTTACCTACTTGTTTTGGCAAGTATTGCTCGAATGACATCTGCTGTTGCACATATTGTTGGACTTGAAACAGGTACATCGTTTAGTGCGGCACTGGGCTTTCGAAGGTTGACATTGACATTTCGAAAAGCCCTGGCCCGAAAACATAGATTGCGCAACGCAGGCTTCTCTTAAAGAAATAAACCTAGGCAGATACTATTTGCCTAGGTAGATACTATTTTCCTGAAATTACTATTTGCCTGCGACATATATATCAAAAGACAATAAGAACCCAAAACTCGTGCAACAAGCCCAATTTTTAAAGCCGAATCTTATCGGTTTTCCTCTAATATATTGCTTTGCGAAATGTTTCCCATAGTAGGGTATCATACTTTCATCTATAGATAACTTTTCTTCACATCCACCGTGGAGCCTAAATGTTTCATTTAGGTGTGTTATTAGTGGCCTCAGCTTGAATAAACGATCTGTATTATCAAGCTTACTATTATCATTTAGGTGAAGGTTTCTTAGGATTTCTTCAAACCTATTTAGTCGTATACTATTGTGTAATATAACAGGTACGTCTGGTGCATTTGACCAATAAAGTCTTTTATTTGGATATTTGGCATATCCAGAAAACAATAGAGCCCCGAAAAAAACCTTCATTTCGTCCAATGTTACATTCAAGAGTTTTTTTTGACCTCCATATAAATTGGTTTGCTCTACCAAATATTGAAGGATATCATTTGTGAAAAATAATTGAAAAAATTCAAGAGGTGTTTTACATGCCTTTGCTGTCTCTGATGGAGGAACTTCTTCACAGTTTACAATCATATTGAATGATGGTTTCCTATGTAACCAGCTATAATTTGTTTTGATCTTCTTTTGGTTTGTTTTTTTAGAATAGACTCTAGCATATTTTGATAACGGTTCGTCGTCACTTGAATCCCAATGGGAACACGAAGGGGTTTGCTGCTGGGCCGTAGTTTCAGCAAATTTTCTTGTTTTCATTTCACATGTTGTTTTTAACATTTTTGGACCTAGACAATTGAGATCTGCAACGTGTTCGTCATCACTCAAATCTTCGTCCATATCGGTATCATTGCCATCTTCTGGCGGTATAGCATATATGTCAACTGGCGCATAAACATCATTTTCTTCGAGAGCTTGTAAAAGTTCTTCAAGAGACAATCTGAAATAACATGTACCTATGTAGTTACTAAAGAACATCTGACGCATAGTGTCCGTTATAACGGACGTGCCATAAAAACACGTATAAAAAAAGTAAGTTGCATTATTAGGCAAATAAATAAAGACCGTCAACAACGTAAAACATAAATATTTACAAATATGACATATATAATGTTACTAAACAAATTTGAGACACAATAAAATATTTATAACTTACCCGTTACCACGCTTGGTGTAAAGTGAGGGGTCCATTTTGAAGAAAATTGTACACTAATTACATATAAACAGTAATAACAGCGTACTATATTTTTTTTTAATTGAAACACACATCAAAGTAAACTATCGTACCACTGAATTTGTATAGGTTATGTTTCTAACAACACGCATGACTCTTAAAACAGCGTCCGTTTAAACGGACATTATGCACTAATGGGTTAATAGCAAACGTCGTACATCGACGAAGAAAAACGTAATTTGTTAAATGTTTTTATTTTTATTCAAAAATTGCAAGCGTAGAGTATTTACATACCTATGCATCCAAAACCATTTTGCTAAATGTTGACAACAACTTGATCCGGTATGAATTGTTTATCAAGCCGTGTAATGTTTATGTTAGCAGAACTTTGAATGACAATGGAAAGGATATTTTACAAATAGTAAAGGCAAAAACTATGTTTGTAGAGTTTACACAAATCTAGTATTTTTAATATGAATAATAATCCTTCACATATACACGGGAAAACGCCTCATATTTAAATTTAACGCAAACACGATTACCTATAGGGAGCGTTAAATCAAAATAAGTTTAATCAATGCCTAAAATATGGAGACAATTAGAAAATGACAAATTTTTTAAACAAGGTATCTGTAGTGGTATTCGTCACGTCAACACTAGTCGTCACGACCCCTAATCTGCATCTTTTAGGGATGCTGATCAAACGTGGTAGTTTACGAAACACTGATAAAGTTTGATTTTTTCACTAATGAAATCTACTACTTCCGATCTACTGATTTCTCTGAAAATCTAATCAGATCTCAAGAGAGAGATTATCCTCCTAAATATAAGATGTGGAGTTGATAGCTTGAGCTGTTTGCCCGCTATCGTGATGAGAAAGAGAGAAGACTATTTCTGGAATATGAATTTGAATTTTGCTAGAAATCACTAAAAACTTGATTAAATTGATTTTATTAGTAATTTGAGATAAATTTAAGTACATGAGAATCTAGATATTAGCTGTCTCTTTGCTGTTACGTTTCCTTGTTTCAAATTTGCAAATTTTGATCCCACCGGAAATATAGGTTTCTATACGTCATTGAACATCGATTTATATGAAACTACTAACATCGATGTCAAAACATCGCAACATCGAATTACAGACATCGATGTTTCGAAAACATCGGTGTTCGATGCGCATCCCTACTATACATACAATATATGTAACTTTTTACTTTCTTATATGTAGTATAAGGAAGTATTGTGATGATGAAAATTTTCGACCTCGAGATTTTTGCAGATGTCCACGGTTTGAGCCTGATACCAAAAAAGTGGGTTTTAAAAAAGTCTCTCTCTCTCTCTCTCTCTCTCTCTCTCTCTCTCTCTCTCTCTCTCTCTGTCTGTCTGTGTCTGTCTGTGTGTGTGGTGTGTGTGACCACGATAGCGGTCAAACCGCTGTAGATATCAATTCCAAATTTTGTATTTACGTGTGTAATTTGCCTCTTGAGAACTGATTAGATTTTGAGCAAAATCGGCAGACCGGAAGTAGTAGTTTACTTCAGTGAAAAAATCGAAATTTGCAAATATCTCGTCAATTACTAAGTTTAAACAAATTTATAGAGAATTCATATATACTTAGAATTAAGTTTGAAACAAATTGCCTTAAAAAAGTTTTTCGAAATTCCTACCGGAAGTAGGTCTTTTACTCTTATCGAAAATCAGTTTTTTGCGAATATCTCGCAAGTCATGCTTTTAAGACAAGTACGTTACGAGTATAAAAGTATTTAAAACATAATTTTCAATATCTTTTATATAAAAAAAATGTCAAAATTCAGACCGGAAGTACCACTTTTACCCCTATCGAATAGCGATTTTTTGCAAATATGTCGTAAGTTATGCATTCTATATATATTTATCAAGTGTACAAAAGTATTTAGAGTTGGATATGGAATATTTTTTTAATAAATGAAATTTCAAAATTCGGACCGGAAGTAACACTTTCATACGTATAAGAAAGTCGTGTGGTGGCCACACCTCATTTTTTATGTAAGAATGTATTTTTCATACTATAATCTTATACTATGTACTTATACTGTCAAAAAGGTTTTAATTTTTTTCTGCAATAAAAAATATATTATATATGTATATAATATGTATTTTTCTCCAACTCAAATTTCTGTAACTCGAAGAAATTTCGCAATCCATTTGCATTCGAATTATGAAGGTTTGACTGTATACGGAGAACTATTTACGAAAATTTATCGGAATCCAGACGTATTTAACAAATTATGGAAATAGTTTCAGAATCAGATGCAAACACGCAGTAATGTATAAGAAAAATACCTGTGTTGAGCAATATAATCAACGATTTCCTTTTTATGAACCGTTCACTGGAGCCAAACAAAAATTAGTTGACAGAAGTAAATGAGGTAATTGTGTATACTATACAAAGGTCTTTCTTTGGTGTCGGTAATCCTTTAACTCTTGCGTAATATTTGATCCAATTGACGATAGTTATCAGTGTAATAAATAATTTACGAGTACTAAATTCTTTCTATAACTACTTCTAGATTACCGAAACAATAGAGAATTAGTAGAGTATTGTTATTAGATAAAACTTGAACAATGATGGAGCCGGTTGCAAATAAATAAGTTTTGTCGTTACAGCAATAAGGACCAATACAATGAAGCATTTATATTATTTCTTCATTAATCGTCGCCCGATACATAACTGGTGATAAATATTTAAACTTAAATATTTGAAGTTTAAATGTCATCGCTTTTAAAAAGACCGTTTACACTAGGGTGTATCGGAAAACCCTTTTTTTTTGGAAATTCAAAATTTCAAGCTGATAAAATGTTGTCTTGATAGATCCAAACATACCATAAAAGAACTGGCACATTTATGATAAATTTTGGCCTCTGCAAGAAGCCTAAAGTTTACTCTAAGGAAAAATAAAAAGGTGCATTTCAGAAAAAGGTATTGGTCTAAAATCATGCATTATTTATTTAGAGATTTTGAAAAAAATATTGCATAAAAAATTTTCAGAATTCGGACCGGACGTAACACTTTTACTGAAAGGTTTATTTTATTAAATTTTAAATACCTTTAACTCCTTAAAAAATGAACCTCTGTTCCTTTCGGTAGCAATTTCTAAAAACTTTTTTAATAATAATACAGTTTTGAAGTACATTTGATTTCTTTATAAATTTGCTTAAACTTAGTAGTTAACAAAATATTTATAAATTTTAATTTTTTACTGATGTAAACTACTACTGCCGGTCTACAGATTTTACTGAAAATCTAATTAGTTCACATCTGCAAAACTCTCGACGTCTAACATTTTCGTCGTCAGAATACTTTCTTATATTACGTATTAGAAAGTAAAATCTGTCTTAAACTTTTTTAGTTTAGTTAGCTTTATTTATCGTCGCCTTTTCTGAGAAAAAAATTCAAAACAATTTTTTTCGATATGCTGTCCTAGAAAGGGTTAAATTAAATGTATAAAAAGTAATTTAATTTAAATTACGTATGTAGTATATTCGCATATTGCTAAAACTTTGTACGTCTTTCTCACTAATTCAGTACGTAAGTTGACTAGAAGTACCATTTGATTCGTTCCTATAAAATTAAAATTCAAAAGAGAAGAAAAACTGGGCAGACAATCTATGAACTAATAAACAGAAATTGTTTTGGCAAACACGGTGTTTCCAATTCTGCGTATCTGTTACTAATATATAACACTCTTCAACCGGCATTTGAACTATGTTCTATAGTTGAAGAAGGCCGAAATGCGCATAAAGCTTTTAAACTGATGCTTTTGTGTAGTAATACGGTGCCAAAAATTTGTGCAAACTCTATACCCAGTCCTTATGATCCAAATTTTCAGAAAACTAACTTAATAAAATCAAATATCTAAAAATACACCGGCTGATCTTTCAGTTAGAGACGCAGTTCTTTAAGCTTTGTCTTTTTACTTTTTAACCAGCTTCTAAGGGCCGGTATTTCAATCTCGGTATAAAGTATAGTATAACTATCTTTCGGATAAAATTATACTGAAGTATAATCTGACCGATAACCATTTTCGGTATTTCAAATAGTAGCAAGTATAAATATATCCTAAAGATAGTTATCCCCTAAAATAACGTATTTTACACATATGTTGGCAACACTTATTTGTTTCCAATACAAAGAAACGGGTAGAAAAGGATGTTATTATATATTACTGACGTGCAAAAGACAAGAACGGAAAAAGTGTGCGTATCCTTGTATCACTCACTGTAACTATTATACACAGATAACCTATATCTTTGTGTTTCGAGGTTATTTTGTAAATACATACTTCAAAACATTATGAATACGCCGAAAAGAAAACGAGCAATACATTTTACAAAACAGGTCTTACGTACAATGTATTATTTATTACCTATTAGTGCGGTGTAATAGAGAATTTTCAATCTTTGGTATTAACAAACAAATTCTGTATCACTATTTTTCGAAATTATTTGGTCGAAATCTGATATTGTTTTCTTGATTGTTACATATATTTCCAAGTTATTTTGTTCATCCAATTATTCATTTAAGTTTTGAAAATCTTGATGCATTGTGAAAAGTATAAACACAACATTTAACCTATAAATTGAACCGCTTTGTGAAAACTTTCGAATATGCGAGTCTGTTCGTCTGTCTTCGATCATCATCGTCACTTATCTTCCGGATAAAACTCATAATACGGCCGTTGACTACCGGGTAACTTTATCTAAGACTTGTATCGAAGATAATCGTTATTTGAACTTCGAAAGACAGAAATATCGAAATATCTTCGGTATATCGCTTATACTTAACTTATACTGACATCGAAATACCGGCCCTAAATCATATAACTTACCATTTAGAATATTATATTATTATATTATATTATATTATTTTCATCATTATGTAATGAAATCATAATCTTATTTTAGTTATAAACTTTGCGATAATAAGAAACCAACTTAAATAAATCTTGGTTTTTTGTTTACTTCAATTTACTAATTAGTAACTGCTACTATAACTTACATTTCTTATTAGCAGCCAGCAATAAACAGAAAATAAAAAGAAATTGTAAGGCAAATTTGTACACGTTTGAGCTAATAATACTAATTGTTATTAGAGTCTTACCGTCAGGTGCATTTTAGGCCCTACCTTATTTGTGTAACAATGTGTACGGAAACTTGGAATACTTTTCTCAAGAAGTGGATGCTACTAAGCGTACAGATACAACACTAAATTTTGTCGAACACGTCGTTCGAGTGTTTAAATTTAGACAAAACTGTTTCTTCATTTCACAAACCGAAAAAATAATTACCGTCTCTAAATTAAAAATAACAGATGTAGGAATTTAAATCCAAGATACTTAGGAATTTTATTAGTTATGCAGTATTCTGAGGCATATTAAAAACGCTGCAATGATTGATTGAGTAGTGTTAGTAGTCTATGTTAAAAAATAAAATATTGTGATATGTTAATTCAACATCAGAAGCCCATCGAAATGTGATAAATTTTTTAATAATTTTCTATTATTATAATACACCGAAGGTTATATAATACCAGGTAGATATAAATGATTGGATTTTTTTTATTGGCTTGGCATAACTTTGGAATTTGTGTTGGTGATATGCCTATCCTTAAAATTGACATTTGTGAAATCAAAAGTTAAGGTCCCGGTAATCCTATTTCCCAGCTTTTTACTACTTACATTGGCGCGACGTACTTTATGCTTGCATTTAAATCCTACATTAATAATTACTAGAGAGCGGAATCGAGCGAGCTAAACTACCACGGCGCCACAACCGTGAAAAAAAATAATGTAAACAACTGCGTGTTGTTTACATTATATCTGAATAGCACTAATTCATAGGGCGAACTGTAACATCTGTTTACTCCAGAGAATCAGAGAAAAAACTGCCATAAAATAAGGAATTTTATGAATAAAATCCTTTCTTCATCGGCGTAGGTACAAGGGTGACGAGTTTTTAAAATTTATTATATTTACCTTATATTTCGCAATATAATATGTATGTTTCAATAACATACGCGTACATTTTTAGTTATCATTTATTTAGATCTAGAATGTTGTTTATGTTACTTTTTCTGAGATAAAAATTAATTGTCAGTGATTCCGAAATTTATTGCAAAGTCTGTAAAATATCGTCACTTAGCTTTGCTAAAACATACACAGAAATAGTTTTCATGCAGAGAATTTCGATAGTTTACAAAATTTCGTTACATGTTTAAATGACGATGCTCGAAGTATTTCTGAGTGCAAGGAACTAACACAAATCCCAAATTTAAAAAATCAGTTATTATTCCTTCAGGAACACTTTGGAAATTTGCCTAAATATAATAATAATTTGCCCCATATTTTGAAAATCGAATCTCAAATTAAAAAATGAGGTGTGGCCACCACACGACTTTCTTATACGTATGAGCGTTTCAAACTATACTATATTTTTTTACACAAAAATTATTCAAAATCCTATTCTAAGTACTTCTGTTCTCTTAATAAATCGCTATAGAATGCATACTTAGCAAGATATTCGAAAAAAGGACTACTCCCTAAGAGTAAAAGTGTTACTTCCGGTCCGAATTTTGAAATTTCATATATTCAAAAAATATTGCAAATCTAGCACTAAATACTTTTGTATTCTTGATAAATACATATAGAATGCATAATTTACGACATATTCGCAAAAAATCGCTATTCGATAAGAGTAAAAGTGGTAATTCCGGTCTGAATCTTGAAATTGTTTTTATGCAAAAGATATTGAAAATTACGTTTTAAATACTTTTATACCCGTAACGTACCTGTCTAAAAAGCATGACATGCGAAATATTCGCAAAAAACTGATTTTCGATAGGAGTAAAAGACCTACTTCCGGTAGCAGCTTCGAAAAACTTTTTAAATAAAATTGTTCTCAATTTTAATTTCAAGTACATATGAATTCTTTATAAATTTGTTTAAATTTAGTAGTTGACGAAATATTGGCAAAATTTAATGTTTTCACTGAAGTAAACTGCTACTTCCGGTCTACCGATTTTACTGAAAAACTACTCAGAGGTAGATTAGACACGTAAATACAAAATTTGGAATTGATATCTACAGCGGTTATCGGGGTCACATAGAGTCACACAGACATTTTTTAAAAACATCTTTTTCGGTATCAGGGGACTTCAAAACGTGGACATCTGCAAAAATCTCGAAGTCGAAAATTTCACATTACTTCCTTATACTACGTATAAGAAAGTAAAAATGGATTAACCACATTAGATGTGGCTATTAATAATTCCAAGTGACTTAGACGCAGTTTTTAATAGAAATCCAGGTTTAATAACATTGCGGAAATTGTGTATGCTAAATACGCTGAAATAAAAGAATATTTCCATTACGTAAATATAACCAGTTGCGATGTAGAAAAGACGTTTTCTATCTACAAGGATGTACTTAATTCAAAGAGAATAAGTCTTACAGAAGAGAAAATGAACAAATAGTAGGGTATTTTGTATTTTATAATCACCAGCCACTTGTTTTATTCAATTATATAAATAAAATTAAAACCTCTTTAAAAATACAACACTTCAATAGCGCGCCCATGGGCGATGAGTCATGACTCGCTCGATTCCGCTCCCTAATAATTACAATAATAAGAGTATATTTGTAGTTTATTAATATAGCTTTGACAATATTATTCTAATTTTGAATTATAAATATAATTGCATTGGATTTTTCTAAAATATTTAGGCAAATTATGCCATACTGAGATATCTTTAGATATATACAGTAAGGAAATCATACTGTGCATCGTTAATTTATGCTGCATATTATTTTTATTTATTCTCTAAATAAACATGTAATGTAAATATCTAGTTTAGCTGCATTGTTTCAATAATTAAATAACAATAACAACAAATAATAATTATTTTTTGTTTTGTTTCAGATACACGCAGATAGAAAAAAAGAATTGCGAGTACAGCAGACCGATTTTCATGTGGCCGGTGGGAGAATTTGTACGTGCGTCAAGTAAGGGTCAGTGTCGCTTAAAACGATGTAAAACACTGAATGCCAGAGGTATGAATTTCGTGCGCATCTCGAGGGCGGTACTTCTAACCGGCCACATGAAAATCGGTCTGCTGTAAAAGACTGTAAAATGTAACCTTATGTGATTATCCTGAGTTATACATGTAAAAATGTTTAATACTAAAGAAATTTTTATATAAAGCGAATAGAGTATTCCATTTCGTTTCAATTAAATATTAATCAACATTTATATACTTATGAAGTATGAGATTCCCGTATTTTAGTTACTATAAATCATTGATATTTAGTCGATATACATATCAAATTGTTTCCAGTGGTAAAATTTACGTTGTTTTACAACCTAACTTGAACTCTATTTTTATAAAAAGAAAGAGAAATTAATTACAAAGGTATATTTTATTCTTCGATGTATTTTCTAGTTACTAATCCAGTATGAAATTGTTCGTAAAACACATCATAGAAGTTGAAGAGATGCTTAATATGTATACTTGAGTTAATGTAAAGGTGGGTTTATACGTGCATGGATTTAGTGGCGCCAGTCGCTACTGGTATGCCAGTTCCCAAATAATTGCAAGTATAGTGTAAACCTTCACTGGCGCGCCAGTACATTCATGCGTGCATTTATGTCAAAAGTTAGTTGCCTTCTAACTTTTCCATCCGCCGGTGAAGATTAGCGAACTTAAAAAATATATTCATTGCAACGTGTAAGCATAAATTTGCAGATGTTTCGCTAAATTTTCAGCAACAAGTGTTATTTGTGTCTGTTGTTCATCTTTGGAGCCCTTTTGTGGCTATTTTAGAGGCTCTACGAATAAGTTCATGAGACATGCTTATTAGACCCAGCGTTGCCAACTATCTTGGAACCGATTATAGTACAGAGTGGTAAATATTATAGTACATTCAAAAAAAAATATAGTACATACAAGAAATAAAAAACAAAAATATGTTTAATTTTTATTTTACTTATTACAAGTGAACGTAACGAACTAAACAAGACAAAATGTAATACAATTCAAATTTTCTCTGTAAAAAATAAAAGTAAATTTAAAAGCCGACCCAAGTTAGAGATAAAATTGAAACATTAGTTGAAATTAAGTTCTATCTCAGTATCTGAGTCAGACATGTCAGAATCTTCAAACTTATTTTTCTGTACATGTACGTACATTAATATATTGCAATTTAGGTCTATGTACATTTGTTTTGACGGGGAAAATGTTATGCAAGAACCATTCCTAACTTTCACACACTGAGATACAAGCAAACTAACATTAACAGTATTTGTAATTTATTTCTCTTTGCAGGTTTAATCATGTTAACTTTTCTAAATATTCTTTCATACTGGGCATTAGAGTGAGGTTAAGCGCCACCAAAAAATATCTATTTGTTCTTCATTTCTTATTCCCGGTTGTGAAATTGAAGGTAACATTTTCCATTCGTTATCAATTCGTTGTTCTATATCAACTGTATTATAGGGAAGAAATCTTTTAGCATTTTGAAATATTGGAAATAAAGTTGGATTTTTATTTCTAAAACCATTAGAAAGAGAAAGATGGAATTTGATGGAATAAAGTAGTCTAAATTTTTTAGAAGTGGATCATTAAAACTAAATCTGCTCTTAATTTGTTGGCATGCGGTAATCATAAATGATCGACAACGAATCAGAAAATGTGTATTTAAATGGGGATGTTTTTTTTACCTCTTCCTTCTGAAGAAGGTATGACAGGTAAGAAGGTAAGACATGTGTATGCCGAGATATTTTTAATGTTTAAAAATCTTGTTTCATTTCGTAAATCCCCTTTCCGCATAAAAATAGTAATTCCGTGAATCCCCGTTACTAATATATTCGAAGTATTTGGCGTTTCATGACTTTCATGGTTCTTGTTCCAATTGTTTATTTATGTATGTTGTAAGAAATATGAAATTATAGTATAATGTGCGTACTCTATCTACTTTGAAATTTTTTTAGTACATCGAGTTGAAATTATAGTACAAATACTATAATTATAGTACGGTTGGCAACACTGATTAGACCACTAACAAAGATTAGAGAATAAAGATACGACGCTTCGATCGGAACCTTTGATCTCTTACTCAAATTTTCAGTGACCTTGGACATTTAAATTGGAATGTAGAAGTGCGGGAATTTTAAACAGAACAGATTTTAAAATTCTTCCGTCATAGAAATAAATGTATGGATTCGCAATATTGTAAAATAGAAATACAAATTATATGTGGAATAATTACATATTATAAGAATATAAAATATTATTATAAGAAATAAGTGTTTAGAGAATATTAAGTGTATATGTGTTACTTATGTTAAATGTGATCGGAAAATAAAGAAATATATATTTGAAACATGTACATTTAAAAAGGTAGGCAACGAAATGCTGAGACAATAATGAATAATTTATTATACAAAAAAATATTTACATACTATAACAATTTAATAATAATAATAAATTTATTGTATCACCAACAAGATTTACATCTATCTTATATTTTCTTTTCTTGTTGTGTGCATTCTAAGTTGAACTTTCTGCAAGTCATCTATAAAATCAAAAGTTTCTTTGATGTCACGAAGTTTATTATTTATAAATTATCTGGTTCCTCTTACTGATTTGGTTTTAGTCGGATATGCTATTACATAGAATTTAATGAAGATAGGTGGAAATAAATAAATTTGCAGGACACATATACGTAAATATAAGCTGTTTCATTTCTAGCATGTGTCAATACCTGTGTAAAAAGTCTCGATATCTATGTGACATGTTTCGATATCTATATATTCATTAATATACTTAATTCCCTATTCATACTTAGTGAATTTTTAAACTCGTTATTAGAAAATTTCAGAAGGTAAAACAGGTTAAATATATGGTATGGTATGGTAATATCAGAAATAACTTTGATATTTTTGTGACCTGTGCTTTCCGTTTCACTCCCCTTTCTCTGAACTTAATAGCATATCTTGAACATGATCGAATTGGTTCAGCTATAAAAAAAATTTTTACTTAAGTGTTTATTGTTAATTGCATAATTCTTACATATTGTTTCTAAAGTGCACTCTGTATGAAAAATCATTTGGCACAGCTAGTGGTAACAGACGCTTCCTTCCAACATTCATTAACATATCTGCTACAAAATGTTTTCTGCATATCCGATACTTTGTATAAAATTCTAAGGAATCTTTGTCGATAAATCATATTTTCCACATGCTTGCACCTATTTTTGACAACTCCAATATGAATTAATATTATTACTGAAAGGCGAAAAAATAGGAAGATTCTTGATAACTTGTTGTTTACTTACATATGATCTTTAGGAAATCTAAAGAAATGTAATTTTTCATCCTTAGATATTATACAAAAATAATGTTTACAGTATATATATGCACACATTTGTTTTGGTATCATACACATAATTACGAAATACGACTAACTCAAATGCAATAATAATTACAATAAACAGACTAAACAGTATAAAGCAAATTGCGTCCGCTGGCTAGGTTATGTGTACATGTTTTGTTTGTGTTCAGTCCATTTAAATTGGAATGTTTTCTATCCTACTCTACAAATGTAGTTCCTTTTTCGAGCGTCGCATCTTTAGTATTCTCTAATCTTTGCCACTAAATTGAAACTGAAACTGGCGAGAAAAATTACTATTTTTTTACATGCAACATGTAAACGTTTACTGGCGCGAAAGTTAAACTGGCGCCACTGAATCCATGCACGTGTAAATGCGGCATAACTCGCCAGATTTATTGGAGTTTTGTTCATATTCTCTTATAGGCATTTGGGCCGGAACTTCGTCATTTGTGTGAACCCATATCTGCCGACATTTCGTCATCAATAAGTATTTTGATTCGCGTGTGAAAAATATCAAATCGAGATTTATTATAAACCTGGCAGTGACATCATGTAAAATAATAAGGTAAATTTACCTTATTATCAATTACCTTACAACATGGATTTTCTTCACATCATGTAAACATTACTTCCGATCCTTAGTAGTGATATTAAGCATATGGAATGCGCCCAAATGCAGACAGAACAGTTTACGTCTTATCAATATCTCTATAATGTATTGAAGGGTGCGTCACTTCGTAAGCACGTAAAGAACATGAATAAAAGCAAATATGCAGTTTTTCGAATCATGTAGTCGTGCGACAGATGCTACGTCAAAGCATTGTTTCTTTGGTAGGAAACACGTTTGCGGAATGTTATTGTTTACTAAGAAAATGCTGGAACACGTTTTATGAGTGTAATAAAACAATAAAGAAATAAACAGTCAGATGACTCCGCATCGTATAGCCTTCCGTTGTTCCATACGTGTTTATATAATTATTAGTAATTATTAATAAACATTGATAAATACCAGGTTTGATAAGAAAACTTTTAAACTGTTGTATATGTGTGTATATGTTTTCATGTACTTGAGGTTTTCAATGTATTTTTTAATATATGTAATTGAATGAATAAACGAAACAAACAAACAAACGCGGAATTTTGTTTTTTTTAATATGTAATTATTCCTAAGTATTAAGTATATACTAGGCAAAGCAGCCCCCCCCCCACATATAATATACAACGTGTTTCAAAAAGAGCTTCATCTATAGTCCGTCTCAACCCCATTATGCAGTACAGGTTTAATAGGGATATTGCATCTCTTATTATCTTTAGTAGTCTCTTAATAACGCCATCTTTATATCCGGTTGCCTTGTTGCAAGTTCTATTATGCAAAGTATATGGGTATATGAGTAATCGTTGCTGTCAATTGTCAGTTTTTGCCGCAGTGTGTAAACCTTTATATTGTAAATTAATAATCGACGAAGGAGATACATGTTGAAACTCCATTATATATATATATATATAATAAAACACAAGTGTATAGTTTCAAAATTATTATAATGTTTAACACACTACATATGTTTCGCCACAATGTGGCTTCATCAGGTGGATGAAAATACATTGTATTTTCATCCACCTGATGAAGCCACAGTGTGGCTATATATATATCAGGTGGATGAAAATACAATGTATTTTCATCCATCTGATGAAGCCACAGTGTGGCGAAACATATGTAGTGTGTTAAACATTATAGTAATTTTGAAACTATACACTTGTGTTTTATTATATATATATATATATATATAATGGAGTTTCAACATGTATCTCCTTCGTCGATTATTAATTTACAATATAAAGGTTTACACACTGCGGCAAAAACTGATGTATTTTCATCCACCTGATGAAGCCACAGTGTGGCGAAACATATGTAGTGTGTTAAACATTATAGTAATTTTGAAACTATACACTTGTGTTTTACTTTATATTGTATTTAATTTACCTATATATAATTTCTGTTAAATCGTTCTTTTTAGCAAGCATATTATCTTTTTCAAGCATTTAAAAATAAGTATGCATACCTATATCTCTAATTCTGATAAACGTGATAAACTATATACATATACATATACTTTTTACAGATTGCTACATGATATGGGTTTTGAATTTCAAACAGTGGGACGAACGAGTATTATTGAAAGAGATGACATCATTAGGTGGAAACATAAATACATACTTACAAGACTTCAGAAAATTCAGAGACGAAGGTATAGTTTATCATTTAATTTTTTATACTTTTATGTTCATTACGCAATTTATATTTGCTTGTGTTTGATTGTGATTGTTTTATTTTCAGGTAGAACTATAGTATATACCGATGAATCATGGGTGAATGCAGGACACTCGGTAAATAAAAAGTGGACTGACGCTACTCTTCAAAGCAGTGGACAAGCTTTTACACAAGGACTCAGCACTGGTTTAAAATCACCAAGTGGTCTTGGGCCACGATTTGCATTACTTCATGCTGGAGGCTATGTTTTGTTGTTGGTGCTGAATATACCTTTCTTTGTAAGAAAAATACTGCTGATGTTCATAGCGAAATGGATGCAGATACATATGGAGATTTGTTCAAGAATAAATTGCTTCCAAATATACCAGAGAACTCGGTTGTTGGTCTCGATAATACCTCATATCACACGGGAAAATTAGAAAAGTTTCCAACAGTAGCACGGAGAAGACCAAATTATTGAATGGCTTACTAAGAAGAATTTACCACTAGATAATGACATGTTAAAAAGAGATATACTCGCTTGTGTGTCAGAGGTTAGGTCTCAGTATAACAGAAACAAAATTGATGAATTTGCAAAGAATAAAGGGCATTATGTTCTTCGGCTTCCACCTTATCATTGTGAATTAAACCCAATTGAAATGGAATGGTCACAAGTCAGTGGCAGCTCGGGGTGGTTCACATAGGGAGTGCATAATTTCAACATTAAAAAGTATAATACAAGAACGCTTATCCAATCTTTATAAGTTTCACCGACATACTGTTCCAGACAGGTACTGTTCATTGTACAGTTTGTTTTGAGGGAATAGTAAATATAATAACACTACAGTTTGATTACATCTGACGATAAACGAAGTCCATTTTGCATGTCTTTGACTTGCAGAACAGTTCTATCACTTTTTCATTAAAATTTGGGAAATCATTTATAAATTCAATTAAACACCGGTGCTGCTTCGATATGATCTCTGAGCGATTTATCCAATTCTGCCGTAAAATTTATCAATTCCCGAAAAATGCCCTTGGTATTCGACGTTTGCCGTTCATCATGATCCCGAAGTGAGAGTTCAAACGCGCCACAAAATCTAATGCAATTTATTATTAAATTTAACACATGCCTATTTTTTGTTACCTGTTCATTGTGTTGTTGAACTGCTTTTCTATATGATGAATCTAAAACATTCTGAATGTTATTTTTTCCTAACATTCTTAAACTAAATATATTTTTCAAACGCCCTTCGGAATTATCATGTTTCGTAATTTTAGCACTAAGATGAATTAAGTCTTTTATTCCGTTCTTTGACCAAGACGGTTCACCACCAAACAAAAGACACGGAAAACAAAACAAAGTATTTTTAATTTCACACCCACAAATCCAGTCATTTTTCTGATAAATATTCATTTTGAATTTTCTTATAACGTCTTTACCTTTAACAGATTGTTTATTTTCTAAACATAATTGAGGCATCGGCCGTTTAAGATTTTTATTGCGATTTTTTCATCATACGTTAACCGCGAAAACGAAATTCATCTTACAACAGCGGTGGGCAGACTGGGAATCTTGCTCACATGCTATGTATTATACGATATGGAAGTAGAACAAAATCCAGTTCTCCCCACCTTCAATGTAATGTTAATGGCTTAACGCAGCAACGGTAGGGCTTTGCTCATGGGTATGTTTCTCTCGGTGGAAGGGGTATATATTGGTAGGGGCATTCGAATAGTTTCTCGTCATTATATCTGTGACGACGATCGGTGCATGTAGGTTGTCACGCGAGCCGCACACGCCACGTTCCTGTTCAATAACTAATAACTATGAATACGTAATAAATAAATACTTTCACAGTTAGTCGCCGCTTGGTTTGTTTTGTTTCAAAATTCCAGGGGGTGCAATTGCTCACTTGCTCTCATTAAAGAGCCGCCACTGCCAGGGGGTGCAATTGCTCACTTGCTCTCATTAAAGAGCTGCCACTGTCACAAGTTAAGCACTACGTTGAAATGCACAATACGACATTCAAACAAAGAGATATTGAAGAATTAATTGTGGAGGGTTATCAGAATGCAACAGTGAACAACTGGCAGAATTACATTGGGCACGTAAAAGACATCGAGCAAAATGTGGATAGTATTATAGATAACTTGCAAGACGATGTTGAAGAGTTTATAATTAACATCACACATTCATCATCAGATCAAGATTCTTTAAGTGATTGAAGAAAAATAAAACAATATGTGTACCTACTCCTTTGTATGGTCATGGTTAGTTTTTTCATAAAAGTTATGTATTATTAACTTGTTCTTAAAAATGGGAAAGTATGTTTTTGCAAAATGAATTTGTGTCTTTAAATGTGTATAACGGAATGTAGATTAACATATTAATATTCAATAAGACTATATAAGTCATGTAACATATTAAAAAATAAAAGTATATGTGTGTGTGTGGTTATTGTTACTCTTTTCATAAATATGTATTATTTAAGTTGTTTTTATAAATGGAAAAGTCTTTTTATGAAAAATTAATTAACTTTGTCTTTGTTTGAATTTATTGTGGATAGTAGATTAAGATGTCAATATTCAGTAACGAAGAAAATTGTATACCTTAACTATTTATTTGAAATATTAATTTATTTACTCTGGCTTACTATATTCAGTTAGATTTTAAATAATTTTCTACAGAACAATCCCAAAGAATTATATTAATACAAATATCCTGTTTTAACTAGTCCATCTTCCCATATATTCTCCCCTTTTAGTGTTTCATATTACTATTAATTTTTTGTATGCATCAAACAAACAGTCGTATAGGTTATGTTTTGATTACAAAAAATATCAGATATTGAACCGGAACTGTAACGACATTATACAATGAGACGATTTGGCAACCATGAAATCAATTGCCATAAGACCTGTACTGCATAATGGGGTTGAGACGGACCATAGTTGTCCATAAATTTCTCCTATAAATTATGATTATTATATAGATTAAATAGTATAAAGGTTATCCACCTGTCACTGTCAAAATCTGTCATCAAGCCATATGGTGATGAAATTAATAACAAGTACAATTGGATTATTAATTTATTTAATAAGACAACTTTAATGATGGGGATATTAAACTAAGAGCCGGTTTTTCCAACTCCGATTAAAAGGTCGGTTAGAGTAATCATTGATTAAAACACCGGTTAGCACAAATTTGCGTTTTTCCAACGCCGCACAGTGGTCTGAAACGTCCAAAAAGTTGGTCAAAACCTAAAAAAACATTTTTTTTTTCAAATAGTTTCTTGTGTGGTAGTCGGTCAACGAGGTGTCTGCGCGTCTATTTCTCGAATAGCAGATAGATGGCGCGCCTACGGGACGTGTAGTTGTGTGTGAAAGTTGCGATTGTCAAAACTTGCTACGTGCAACGTTCAACAATATACGAGAAAAACAACATTTGAAGTGCACACCAAAATTCGTAAACGTGCAAATATCTTCAACAAGAAGATGGAGGATGCGGCTGAAGATTGGTATAATGTTTTGACACTTTACTTTTTTTAAACAATGTTTTTATAATTTGTTATTAAAAATTTTCCGAAATTGTCAAAAAAAAAGTTGTTTCCGCGAGACTCCGCGTTGTTCGCTGATTCATTTCCCAGATGAATGTGTAACTAACTAGAAAATCGAAAATTCAGGTGCGACTTTCTGCGATTCTCCTCGCAATTGATTTATTTGTATTTGGTTGCGCGGCCCTATACATGTGGCGCGTCACATGTATATGTCACATCATAATTACATATTTTTAATTAATCTTGAAGAGATTTAATATGCGCACGATCCGAACCAAATAGTAACTTAGAAGAAGTCACTTTGAATTATTTAAAGTGCAATTACCAAGAAAAAATCATAATTATTATCATTATTATCATTATTATTATTATTATTATTATTATCATTATTACTATTGTTATCATAATTGTTATTGTCTTTATCGTAAGTATAATTATAAAAAGTATAATGAGAAACAACACATAATTTATTAAGCCGAATTTTATATTATTTTATGGTATTTTTGAACATAAAACTGGCAATTTAAAACTCCCCATTTTGCAATTTACCATTTTTTCCTCAAATCTACAATCAGAAAGTAAAAAAACTAAAGCATACTGATTTTCAGCCAAATCCGAACTTTTTTCGAGTTTTGACCAGCTTTTCGGGCGTTTCAGACCACTGTGCGCCGGTTAACGCTAATCATTGATTAAGAACGTCGTTAATCGGCCAAATTTTAACCGGTGTTTGAAGTACCTGATAAAATATTAAACACTGATTAGGATTACCTACACATGCGCATAACCTAGGAGATTTGAATGTTTGTTATTATTCACAGCTGTTATGTTTTCATATGCATTTGTTTTACTGTATAAAAGTATTTTTTGGAATTTTCATCAGTGATTTAGTAATTGTATTGCTTCTTCTATAAATGAAATTAACAGTATAATTAAAAATAAGAATAGCATATTATTGAATATGTGTAACTTTTAGCTTGAAGATGAAGAAGTTCCTGTGGCAATTTACGCTTACATCTGTTCTTTTCTTTGTAATTGCATTTAACAGCACCTTATTAAAACATAATTTTAGCAGTGGGTTTGGATAAATAATGTACTCTGGAGACGCGTTAAGTTCCATTGCACGTCATCGATGACGTTTACATGTTGTCATAACTGTATTAGTGAAACTAAAAAAGTTACTTTGTTAAATTATACTTGAGGGCATTTATTTCATTAGCTTAAATAGAAGATTTATAAATTGATCGTAATATACGCATTCATGGCAAATAAACACATAATTTCCGTTTCAATATTAAATTTCTTTATTACATATTTTTAATAGACTAATAGTTCAATTCGACGTTGTCAGATATGGGTCAGATAAATCATATCTGTCAAAAGGCGTGTGTGATGTATATATTGCCTGTCAAATTTGTATGAAAACAGTTCTTAGAACTGTACCTGTTCTGTGTCCTGTTTATTTTCTTTTAAAAAATGCCCAAAGGTTTCTGTAAACAGTTGAAGCAATTACTTGCTTCATTGTTGACCTATTTTGAGAAAGAACGTGAAGGCGGAAAAGTATTAGTTCCAACAACTGCTGTTCATGAGGTAAACGACTAAATTATTTACCATGTAGGGAATAATAGACTTTTTTTATATTACAGAGGGCTGCTGCTTTAAATATTAGTATATCCACCGTTAGTGGCATAGCCAAATGCATGAAAACAGACCAATCCCTCACAAATCCTTCAAATAAAAGTAATGTTATTTATGAGGATATTTTGTGGAGTGCCAATCATCTGAAATCAACCCCGAGTGCTGGTGACGATCAGATACCTACTTATCTAATTAAGGATTGCCGTATGGTGTTTGTACACCCATTAAAAATTAATTTCAACCTGGCGCTGCGCAAAAATTTATATCCAATTAGATGGGAGATGAGATAGTTAGAATTAGCGCTGTTCTGAAGAAAAGTGATCGGAGTGATCTGAGGAATTATCGTCCAATTGCAATTCTCTTCAACTTCTCAAAGATTTTTGAGCAAATACTATACAAATTCATATATGCTAACTGTCACAGAAGAATATCTCCTATACAGTATGGGTTCGTAAGTCATTTCTCAACGACGAGTAATCTGCTTTGTATCACCCAAGATATCTCTATAAATGGTGTCAGCACAATGATCTGGCACTTAATATCAATAAATGTCATGCTATTAAGTATTCTAGAAGCCACTATTGACCTTTATTTTTCGCTCGTGCGTAGTAAGCTAGAATACACTGCTGTTGTTTGGCATCCAATTTATATCTGCTATAAATTGAAACTGCAGAGCATCCAAAGACGATTTCTTGAGCTTTAAGGCCAATGGAATTTATCCCTGTAGAAATACTGACCATGCAGCTTTTTTTGGAAGAGCATAATTTCGTTCTACTGGACACACGTCGTGTAATTGCTAGTAGCAACTTTTAACATGGTTTATTGCATGACAGGATTGACTGTCCCTATCTGTTGGGTTTGATTAACTTCAACGTGCCACGGCTTTCTGCCAGAAGTCTAGTTACGTTTTTTACTTCCACGTGCAGCACAAATGTCATACTTAGGAGTTCACTACATTAAATGTGCCTTAATGGATACAAGTATTTTATTGATATATTTTTGGAGCTCAAAGTTAAATGAATAATTTTTCTGTAATTTATTGCATTATATTGTATGTAATCCGCACATCTATTACAAATTACAGTGTTCCCCTTACTGTTTATTTAAATAAATGCAAGTGTATACCATTAATAAATTATTTTCTTTAATGTTGTTTGATTTGTACTATTAACTTTTTACAAACTTTTCTATAATCATGTGTTAAATTTAATGTGAATAGTGTAAGTATTGGTTATTTTTAATTCTATTAACTATATGAAACATTTAAGGTTTTTAAGCAATCTAAATTAAATAATTAAAAAATTCTATGACAGCATATCGTTTTATCCTTTCTTAAAAATAGTAAAAAAATTAAAAATAGTTTTGTTTTTCACATATATTAAATTATGAAAGACGGAAGTTGAGAAAGACTGAAGTCTTAGAGCATCTCAATTACTACATATATTACGTTATAGTTATTGTCTATAGTTATTGTATTGTGTCTAATTTTTCTTTAGGGTTATGTCAAATGTCACTGACAGAAATAAAAATAGATCCGGCAACATATACAAGGCGAGTCGTCATGGATCTAGTATGACGTGCAACGGAACTTAACGCGTCTCCACCATACATGCTTGTAAAGTTGACGCGCAGTTAAATTTTACAACAAGGTTTTCTCAATCAACCTTCTTTGACCAAAGAAAATAAAATTAGTTAGGATCTAAGAGGAAAGAATAGAACAGAAGAGAGTCCCCTTAAAAATAATATTTGTCCAAAGTGGTAACTCAATATGGCCGCCGCAATACACAAGCGTGCATAAATATTTTGTATAGGGTATATGTACACTTCGTATGAGGAGCTGACATTCAATATGCGTTTTGTCCAAATTACATAATTTCTGTAAAACGCAAAAAACTATAGTCTAAAAACGATACAACTTATAGTAAAATTCAACATGTCATTAAATATGAAAAAATGTGAGTTTTCATCCTATCTTTTTTTTCAAAAATTCCTCTTTCTAAATAATTGCAAAAAACTAAAAATTGGATAGTTTAATGCTTTTTGATTGTCCAATGTGGACAAAACTCACTTTGTTTGTAAAATAAAGGACTTAAAACTGTTTGTTAGGAAACATGCAATTTTTGTAAGGTAGGTAAACTTTATTCATTGTTAAAGAAAACAATCTGAAAAATGAAGCTAATACTTCACAACCTAACCCCACCATCATCTTCCTGGCATTGACACAGCTCTTCCTGATCATGATCAGAATCATCTCCATCCTCACCCTCTTCGTCATGATTTTGAACATTTTCAGGTAAAATTGGATTCAGCCATGCCAATTCTGGGTCATTCCTCCAATTTTCAGTAGCCAGTTCAACGAGCAACTTTGTTAGACTCTTTACTTTCTTTGTCTTGATTTCTCGATAAAGTGGTAGTTCTGGCAGCACAATATTCTCAATCTTCTTGTTCTTTTTCAACAATGTTTCATACTTTTTTGATTCATCATTATTTCTGTAGTACTGCTCAGTTTTCACGCTCACACCTCTATTTTTGGTTCTTGTGATAAAAATTCTTTTTGCTTCGCTGATCCCATCAACTTTCTTCAAAACTGTTAAAGCTTCTTTGAAATTGTAAACACAAGTCCACTCCATCCCTAATTTTCGTACTTCCCCAACTTGAGAATAAAGTTCCCAGTACTTTTCCGGCGATTTTATTGTACTTTGTGCTCTTATCAATTTCTCCGCTCTTCCAAATGCACGGTCGGCAGGAAGGTACGAATGCCCACGAACTGGAAAACACATCCTTATGCACTGTAATGTTGGTGGGGCACGTCTATGGAGCCAAATCATCAACATGTGTATTATATGGCTATTCTTATTTTGGCCACCACATCCATCTGAGTATAGTCTTAGTTCCCTCACGTGGTCCGGGATTTCCAATTTCAAAAGAAAATCATAAAGCGCAGATCCTACTTCGATCGATCCCCGACCAGCTTGCGTCTCTAGCCAGGAATAGAATATGGGTGTCTTGCTGGAAATGTCGGTTATGCAGAATGAATATAAAGAAACTTGCTGTGCATAAAAAGCATCTCCTATCGGAACTTTCGGTAGCACCTGCACTTGCTGCAAGTCAAAGCAAAAAGAAAGAGAGTCATCCGAATCTTCTTTCATCATGGTATAAAACTGTTTCGCCCTCAATTTGTGTACTCTCAAGTTGGTTATTATCTTTGTTTTTTCTTGCGGATTTTGACTTAATTCTACTTGTCTGCGATGACGTACACAAAATCCACAAACATCGGTGGCGGGAGAACCAAATCCAATGTTGAAGTGACCATTGAAGATGCGACTAAAAAATTTGTAGTTCACTTTATAGCTTAGGTCTACGGAATCGTTATAAGCTTTTGCGAGTTTGGTGATATTAAGCTCAGAAGGTAAGTAAATTCTGCGGGATTTGGCTCGTCCATAGTGGCTTTCTGTGCCCTTCAAGCTCTTGATGAATTCCATAACTTTAAGCTTTTTGGTGATATTTTTTCTTGAGCGGCGATCACCACCACGATTCTCCACTATTCCGTCACCACTTTTCATTTTCTTGGCAACTGTCTGAACTCGCCTTTGGCTGACGCCAAGAACAGAAAGAAACATTTTCTGGCAAACATCTTTCTTCCCAGATCTGGTCCACAATTTGTACTTCACACTCATGCTATGGTGCTTCGGATTTCGAGGCCTCCTACTCCTTTTCCTTTTTGGCGATTTCACGTGAAGACAGTGAGAAATCTTGGTGTCTTGTTTAACTTTATCTGGGTGCTCATAAAATTTTGCGCGGCTCAAGCGTAATTCCCGCAGTGTAATACTGTTACAAGATTCATGATGGCAAGGATATGTTAAACTATCTAAATTGGGATCACTGTCAGAATACCTAAAAGTATGCACCAAAATCAAACCAAACCTAACCACAAAATATTATAAAATTACCTTATCTGCTTTTTTCGCTCTCTGGTTGTCACATTTTTGGCTCGCGTACGACTTCCTCGATCGGTATCGCCCACAATGTGCTCACTTTCCATATTTTTTATCAATTATCAAGCAAGCACGTTGGCACAACGACGACCGACACATCAGAACAATATAAACAAACATTCAAAGTGCAACAAGTCCGCAGTGCGAGGACAAAACGCAATTTGACAGTACCGTTGTTATGGACAAAATGCACTTCGAATGTCCAAGCAACATTCACCATGGATTTTGAACTGGACAAAATGTACTTGGAAGGTCCAGGATGCTGCGAAAAGATGCGCTGTATTTCAAAGACTAGAACGCCATCTCTAACTCAAAACTTGAAATTTTGGACAAAACGCACATTGAATGTCAGCTCCTCGTATGTTCTCGAAAATCATTTAAAATAGGTTCTTAGTTCAGTAATAATTAAAGAAATATCGTGAGTGCATTATTTTTTCAATCCTTTTATTCATTTTAATATAGTAACATTTATTGTAACTGTATTAAAGAAAACATTAAAAAACATGCCTAGAATATGTATGTTACGCCACTGAACATATAATCAAACATGTCAGATATATGACAAGTTATTCAAAATACCCATTTTATAAATTATTATTGGTAAATATTGCCATAACTGACCTGCCTTAAAGTGGTAACTTCCGTCTATAGGTCTTTTCGGAAATTAAACCCAGTCATTACAACACGGTTAGCACGAATGCGTTCGTTAATTCAGTCGGGTAAAAACAACCGTGTTCGTAAAATCGAAAAAGTAACCGGATTCAACAACCCGGTTTGATTTCATAACCCTGGTAAGTGAGTAGGGTAATGCGGGTTGTTTCATCCCCTCCCCGGTCCATTTTACTTTCTTATACGTAGTATAAGGAAGTATTGTGATGATGAAAATTTTCGACCTCGAGATTTTTGCAGATGTCCACGTTTTGAAGTCCCCTGATACCGAAAAAGTGGTTTTTAAAAAATGTCTGTGTGTCTGTGTCTGTGTGTGACCACGATAGCGATCAAAGTATAATCTCCCTCTTGAGATCTGATTAGTTTTTCAGTAAAATCGGTAGACCGGAAGTAGCAGTTTACTTCAGCGAAAAAATCGAATTTTGCCAATATTTCGTCAATTACTAAGTTTAAACAAATTTATAAAGAATTCATATATACTTAAAATTAAAATTGAGAATAATTTTATTTAGAAAGTTTTTCGAAATTCCTACCGGAAGTAGGTCTTTTACTCTTATCGAAAATCAGTTTTTTGCGAATATTTCGCAAGTCATGCTTTTTAGACAAGTACGTTACGGGTATAAAAGTATTTAAAACATAATTTTCAATATCTTTTGTATAAAAAAAATTTCAAAATTCAGACCGGAAGTGCCACTTTTACTCTTATCGAATAGCATTCTATATATATTTATCAAGAGTACAAAAGTATTTAGAACTGGATTTGCAATATTTTTTGTATATATGAAATTTCAAAATTCGGACCGGAAGTAGCACTTTTACTCTTAGCGAGGAGCACTTTTTTGATAATATCTTGCAAGGTATGCATTCTATAGAGATTTATTAAGAGAATAGAAGTACTTAGAATAGGATTTTGAATAATTTTTTTATAAAAAATTTTTAAAATTCTATAATTTGAAACGCTCATACGTATAAGAAAGTCGTGTGGTGGCCACACCTCATTTTTTACTTTCTTATACGTAGTATAAGGAAGTATTGTGATGACGAAAATTTTCGACCTCGAGATTTTTGCAGATGTCCACGTTTTGATGTCGCCTGATACCAAAAAAGTGGTTTTAAAAAATGTCTCTCTCTCTCTCTCCTTCTCTATGTGTGTCTGTGTGTGACCACGATAGCGGTCAAACCGCTACAGATATCAATTCCAAATTTTGAATTTACGAATATAATCTCCCTCTTGGGAACTGATTAGATTTTTAGCAAAATCGGCCGACCGGAAGTAGTAGTTTACTTCAGTGAAAAAATCGAAATTTGCAAATATTTCGTCAATTACTAAGTTTAAACAAATTTATAAAGAATTCATATGTACTTAGAATTAAGTTTGAAACAAATTGTCTTAAAAAAGTTTTTCGAAATTCCAACCGGAAGCAGGTCTTTTACTCTTATGGAAAATCAGTTTTTTGCGAATATCTCGCAAGGCATGCTTTTTAGACAAGTACGTTAGGAGTATAAAAGTATTTAAAACATAATTTTCAATATCTTTTATGTAAAAAAAATTTCAAAATTCAGACCAGAATTACAACTTTTACTCTTATCGAATAGCGATTTTTTGCAAATATGTCGTAAATTATGCATTCTATATATATTTATGAAAAGTACAAAAGTATTTAGAGTTGGATATGGAATATCTTTTGTATAAATGAAATTTCAAAATTCGGACATACGTATAAGAAAGTCGTGTGGTGGCCACACCTCATTTTTTCTTATTGCCAGTACAGCAAAAGTATGTTATGAAGATAGGTATTTATAAGGTTATAGGCAGACGTTTTCGTTACGTTACTCAACGTGACCGTAATTGCGTTCGGAAATGTTTCATTTAACCGGGTAAAGTTACTGAACCTGTTAGGTACTTTTTAACCGGGTCAGGTTAATGCTATACATTTTCCGAAAACGCCTTTAATAATACCTATTCCCCCACCAGTTTATTATCTCTCCTGTTCTATTCTTTCCTCGTAGGTTAGGATGTATTCTTTTTAATAAACAGCTGGTATATGATCTTTCAGTAAAAGTATCTGGGTTTATTTGTCCTATACAAATTTGGTGCAAGTTAAATCGTCTCAGACATGTCCATGTAAAATTATACCATTAGAATGTGATTGAAAAGCCTGCTTAAGACCCTAGATGCAGATTTTTGTATTGGTTTTTTAATTCTCCACAATATTTTTGTATTTCTCAATAGCAGTAGGTAAACAATAAATTTGTTTCAGTATCACTCTGTGTTTGTTGCACTTTGTTACTTATTTCGTAATTGAAATTTTAATTATGTGCTTAAAAAATAAATGCCTACAGTTTATTTACTAAAATGAAATTTCAAATTATATAGAAAATCTTTAAGAAAATAAAATAAAAAGATGCCGGTTAGAGATAATCAACGATTAGGCTTAATCAATGATTAGTTAACCGGGTACTTTAATCGGCGTTGGAAAATCCGGCCCTAAGGTATATAACTTATTTGTAGAAATTTAGGTTAATTAAAATTTATAAAAATTATGCATAATGCCATACGACGTTTCATGTTGTCAAAAATATTCTGCAATACATTTGGTAATATTTCATTACATTTAATTGTAATTGTATTCATCAGGTCATTTAAGGTATTAATTCTTGTCTTATATACTTCATTTTTTAGCAAACTGAAAATAAAAAACTCTAACGGAGATTGGGCTACCAAATATATCTGCTTATAACTTGATGAAGGAAGTAATGTTCTAGACAAGCTAAATTTTCAAGAGTTGTACATGCAGTAGTCCAATCTTGCTGGAAGTAACCCCCATTGAATTCGTCCTGTTGCACTCAAGTTAAGAATGGTGTTAATAACTGTTCTCGGTATCGTTGGCTATTAATGTTATTGTGAAAAAATATTGGTCCTACTATTCTACGACGAGATACAGCTAACCATACTCCGACTTTAACAGAATGTAAAGGAACTTCTATGTGATTGTTTGGGTTATTTATAGACTTTGTTCTGTAATTTTGTTTATTTGAAAAGTCGCTTAAATAAAAACCAACCATGCTTTATCAGTAAAAAAAATTATATCAAGAATGTCGTCATTATTTAAATTTTCTTGAAAGAAACTGCAATATTTAAACCTACTAGCGCGATCTCTAGGTACGATCTGATGAACAACCGATACTTTGCATGCATACATATGCAAGCGACTCCTCAAAATTCTATGAACGGTGCTAGAAGAAACGTTCGTTTGAAGTGATAAACGACGAACTGGTGTATATGGGTTTTCTTCAACAAGGTTTTGTACGTGGTCAACGATATTTTGCTGTATATGTGGTCTGCCAGATTTTTGCCTTTTAACACAGATCCTGTAGCTCGAAACTCCTCCACGACTAGGCGAATGTGATGATGTAAAGTGGTATTATCCACAACTCTATTAGGAAATTGCAAGTGAAACTGTCGCTTACATTTCTTATAGGAATACTGCCGTTCTGCATCAAGAAACTGTGCACTTCGGAAATATCCTTTAACAATAAAAATATGTTCTTGCAATGTGTACATTATTTAGTAGCATTGTTTAAAAAACTTATTTGTCAGAAGAAATTATATTGCTATAGTCTGTTTTTTAATTCTACGGAGTAATAAAGAAATGAAAATGTGACGTAATTGTTCCGTTATTGGCTCAATTCAAAAATACCGCGAAAAAGACACATGTCCAACACAATAAGGCACAAATGTAATATATAGTTTCATCCCAAGAGATTCTTTTCATATCTTTTTGAAACTCTTTTTTGTCGAACCAATCTTGCGGTGTTATTCCCTGTTGAAGGTAATTAAAATTACATACTTGGTTATGTAAATTATAAGAACTGTGTTGCTTTTACCTTCTTATACGTAGTATATGGTATAAGGAAGTATTTTTACTTTCTTATACGTAGTATAAGGAAGTATTGTGATGACGAAAATTTTCGACCTCGAGATTTTTGCAGATGTCCACGTTTTGATGTCGCCTGATACCAAAAAAGTGGTTTTAAAAAATGTCTCTCTCTCTCTCTCTCCTTCTCTATGTGTGTCTGTGTGTGTCTGTGTGTGACCACGACAGCGGTCAAACCGCTGTAGATATCAATTCCAAATTTTGTATTTACGTGTACAATCTCCCTCTTGAGATTTGATTAGTTTTTCAGTAAAATCGGTAGACCGGAAGTAGTAGTCTACTTCAGTGAAAAAATCTAATTTTGCCAATATTTCGTCAATTACTAAGTTTAAACAAATTTATAAAGAATTCATATGTACTTAAAATTAAAATTGAGAATAATTTTATTTAAAGTTTTTCGAAATTCCTACCGGAAGTAGGTCTCGAATATCTTGCAAAGTATGCATTCTATAGCAATTTATTAAGAAAATGAAAGTACTTAGAATAGGATTTTGAATAATTTTTGTATAAAAAAATTCTTTAAATTGTATAGTTTGAAACGCTCATACGTATAAGAAAGTCGTGTGGTAGCCACATCTCTTTTTTTATGTTATATTTGATTTTTCTTGTGCAGTATAGTATGAAATGAATACAAACAATACTATGTATATTCATTCTAATTTTTTTATAATCTTATGATATGACCTATTATTATTTGTAAGAACTGGGAAGATGTTTAAAAAGTTTTTGGTATAGCAATGTGTAAAGTCTGACATAAGACATAGTTGAGGTAGTATAATGTTATATTTATTTGTAAAACTATAATATAAAAAAAGTATGTGTCAGTTTAAAAGAAAACAGGTTTAGTTTGTATTGGATTCTTTAAACACTTCGTCATCTTTTTCAAAATTTGCATTTACATAATATATGATGTAAGTACAAATGTTGAAAATATTTTTTTTCCGTATAATTCCATACATTTTACAAAAATATTTACTATATATTTCTTTAGACTATAATTAAAATATATTATATAGGTATACGTTTTTCTAAGACGTGTGAAATTATATAGAAATCAATTTTTGTTCCCGAAATAGTATATTAAAATACAAGTAACAGAAGGCCTTTCATTCCAGCATGATTTCCAAATTCGGACACGAGCGCGCAGCGCGAGTGGCCGAAGGAAAGAATGATGGAATGGCCTTCTGTTACGAGTATTTTACACTATTTTCTCTGTTTCGGATTGTATTTATATTATTTATTTATAGAAAAATTGTTAAAAATATTCATTAAGGGAAATTTTGATAACGTGACGTAGCGATTGGTAGCAATGATTTACATTTATATTTGACAGTTGACTTTTGTAAGAATTATTTAAATT
Source organism: Amphimallon solstitiale (assembly GCA_963170755.1). Lineage (NCBI taxonomy): Eukaryota > Metazoa > Arthropoda > Insecta > Coleoptera > Scarabaeidae > Amphimallon > Amphimallon solstitiale. The sequence goes on along the minus strand of OY720675.1, from coordinate 29,626,916 downwards.
GAAAAGTGTGCTTAATTAGAAAAAAGTCTCATATTATCTGTGGGCGGAATGTCAGACGAAGAGCGTCAATCTGCGGCACTAGAATTGCGGGACGGGGCCTCCAACGCCATAAATAATTTACTACCAGGTAAATCGAAAAGCAAGTATGAAAAAGATAATGAAAAATTTATGCCACCAACCTATTTCTACTAAAATAAAAAGTTACCAAAAATCGGTGTTAGAATGGAGTCCATTCTAACATCAAAATGGCTGCTAGAATAACGTTATTCTAACACCGAAACAGAGAAAGGTAATTTTGATTATATATTTAGAATTTAAAAGTATGTATACAGTTTTCTGTTTATAATGTGAACTATATCACATAGATGTCGCTGATTCCGTTGGTATGGTGTGCTCCTCCCATTATTTACGTCACTCCGTCGTTTAAAAAAATAGACTACAGTCAGAAAATGACAAATGCCAAAATGACATTAGATAAATAATTATTTATAAATAAAAGGCAAGTGGCTTATTATAATTTGCAAGTACTAGTTACTCGGTACCTACTAAGATGAAGTTCTTTTAGAAACACGTTGTACTTGTGCCAGTGAAACACAATTTTCGGCATGGCGTTTAGATCTGTCAGTGATTCTGTTTTTCTCACCGCAATTCCATCAAAATGTGTCTATCACGGGTTTCATCAAGTTTGGAAATAGAAAGAAATTGTAAAATGGTAATTTCCGAAGAATTCAGAGGATGAGGCATCGTCATGAGCTTTTTCGGCCTTGGTTCTTCAGGAACCCTTTCTAAGGACAGATTGACCTTTGGTTCGACTATATATCCATGCGCACATTTTTCAACACCAATTTTGAACCTATTTGGACAGTCGTTGATCGTTCTTGGTTTTATACAGCAAGTTATTAGCAATGGCATTGTCTTTTAGTCGAAATTCAACAATTTCGGAGAGAATTTTACTGAACACACGTCACGTCTTATGTCCAAAACACCAGAAAAAATACGATGTACCATAAATATAACCTTAAACTTCTCTGATAGGAATTCAGCGATTGTTCAAAATTATTTTTTTCACTTTTCGACGGACATGTTTGAATCGCTTTGGCAACAGACATGTGCCAATAAATTAAAATCGCGTTAAATTTGAGAATGTGCAAAATTTCACAAAATTTCAGCTGTCAAGTAAGCTACCTACAAAAAGTTATTTCAGAACTGTCATAAATAATGATATTCAGACAACTTTTGACATTTGTCATAATTACCTTTTGAGCTTTTGACCTTTGTCATCCCAACAATATAAATGTGTCGAAAATGCTTACCTACTATACAGAATAGCCAACTATTAAATAAATTATAGGTACAGAAATGTAACATTTAATAACTTTATGTACCGCGCGATCATTTAAATTCTAAATTAGAGCAGGCTGTGAAATTTAAATTAAGTTGGTATATAAGTACTAATTTACAATATGAATTGTCAAAGTGACGTTTCAAAATGTTAATTAATCAATAATTGACATTCTGGACAACCTAATAAAAAAAAATCCCGCCTGCTATAATTTAGAATTTAAATGATCGCGTGGTATAATATAGGTACAATTTGTAACTGGTTTCCATGTAATTAATACCACGCGATCATTTAAATTCTAAATTATAGCAGGCGGGATTTTTTTTATTAGATTGTCCAGAATGTCAATTATTGATTAATTAACATTTTGAAACGTCACTTTGACAATTCAAATTGTAAATTAGTACTTATATACCAACTTAATTTAAATTTCACAGCCTGTTCTAATTTAGTATTTAAATGATCGCGCGGTATTTTACTAGAGCTATATATCATCAAATATTTATTAATTATATTAATTTTATTTTTTTGAAATCATTCACGTTGATAAGAATTTTTAGTGACATTGAATCGTAGTCTTTAATTCGTGTTTTGGCTGTGTCGTTGCCAAAACTACTCAACCATATTATTCACACAAGATTCGCTAAAAGCATCATTCCACATTTCCAATACGGTTCTGCATTTATTCCACTCATACCTCAACATTTATTGCTTTCTATTATTTTGAAAGCTCATCTTTTATAATTCCAAATTAATTTAGTATGAGCGTAACCAACTGTATTTTTCGAAATCATACAGTATCTTTAAGATGTATCCCAATTTTAGTAAATAAATAAATTGTGTAATACAACGGGCATTTTTAAGTCGTCTAAATAATATGTAAAGTTCAAGAGTCCTTTTATTTTCAACGTCCAATTAATTAGATTGTCAATAGCTAAACTACATTTGGAATTATTTCTTCTTACAGACCTAATACGGAAATATTTTATTTATGTATGTTTTTTATATTAATTTGTATGTAGGGCTATATTTATATTTTGCCACTGAATATGAATACAATATATGGATGTCAACAATCAATAATAATTGGTCATTCATGTCGCAAAATCAGAAACCTAATATTTGCAACCATGAATTATTATGCCCCTGTGGTCCACCTTAAGTCGATGCGTCTCAGTATGCCAAGTAGTAAGTACAATCACGGCAAAACCTACGCATTGATGTCATAAAATTTTCAGAAATGTCCAAATCTATATTTTTCGTTTATCAACTTAAGTCTTTTAATTTCCGTATCAACACCATATGACATTACATATAAACAATTTACATGAAAGATTGACAATAATGCCTTTTCAGTTCCAATAAAAGAAATATAATTGAAAAGTTAATAAAAAAAGTTCTTAAAAAACTAATTTCTAGATACCAAGATAGGTATGTATTCTTCTATGGAAATAGCTAATGTATCACTTTACATTTAAAAACAATGACATTAATGAATTTAAATACTCACATAAAAATATGTATGATTAGAGCTTAACAAAGTAATATTAAGGAAAGTTAAAATGATGATAAATTATAAATAAATAAATTACTTATTCGTATAATAATAAAACATCTGTTTGCATTTTAATAATAAATCTGTCTAAAAGATTGGCATAATTAGATAAATCTGTTACTATGTTGCTAATAATAACGCTTATTCGTTACCTATGTTACTAAGTATAATACGAAATACTTATAACACAAAAGTCGTAAACCAATTTACTTTTTTTAATACACCATCGTTTATCGTTTGCAGATAAAAAAAATAAATATAAGATTTAAAAATGTAGATTACTCACTTGAGGTATTTGAGTACTTTTTCCACATCCAGTTTCCCCTACCAGTACCAAAGTCTGATACTTTTCTAACAAGTACAAAATATGATTCCGGTTGTTGAAAATAGGCAGCTTTTGCCTTTGGGTCTGTATCGATTGTGATATATACCTATTGTACACAAAATTTGTAGCTTCAGAAGATATACTATTCTCGTTTTTGTCCAAATAGCTAATGTTTTCTGAAGGCTTTAAAAACGTAGGTTTAAAATTACTCATCACTAATAAATTGCAATTATTTATATACAACTGAGACACTATAGGCTGATTATTTTAAAATTCTTCACTTTCATTCCTTGGTATTTACATATAATCAAACATCTGGAAAATACAAATGAATGTAATAAATAATTTGTATTATGCATGTTTTCTTTCGTCACTGCATCCTCGAAAGTAGATCATTACAAATGACTTTTACATGTGCTTTTACAGAAAGAAAATACTTACTTGTTATGAATGAAATACAAGATATATTTGTGTACAATATATTGTCATCGTCAAGTTGTTCCTTAATTCGATATTATTATCGTTGTTTTAAATCTAAGCACTACTAAGAATTAAGAATACTGATACAAATCCACAAGGCCCGACTCATGATACAAATATAGAGAACATGCTCTCTTCTATTCAAACGCTTGAAGGTAGTAAAAATGAGCAAGAGTAGGAGCGCGCATAAGTTAGCGGGATCTTGGCAACAGTAAATAGTAAACTTTCCGATAATGAAAAAAGGAAAAACGAAATACAAGTATTACGTAGAATATTCGAAATACAGGGGGCCTTAATATTAACTTTCATCAAGTAGAATGAGTTTTCAATTTATATCACATGCATTTTCGTGTATCTTTTTATTTAGTGATAACAACAGAATTTATTGTTTATTTCTGGAATTTATTCCTTCAATGCCAATTTAGCTAGGCAACCAAGTTAACAGAACTTATCTGAAGTGCCAATTTGGGACTGTCCTGTTGATGTGTGTGAAGAGATGATCACCGACAATACTTTCGTTCATATTAATTGAATAAACATGTAATAGAAGATGTTTTATAATTCTGTCTAGGTATTATTACAATTACTTCAAGTAGAAATTTTTGAAAAAAAACTAATGAAATAATAAATATAGGCAACTCATTATACTGTACTGTACTCATACTGAACTTATTCTTAAAATATATAAAATTTATTGTCATGCAAACTAAGATATATTATGTAAACAAGAAAATTCGCGTAAATAGAAAAAATCAAATTCGGAAAATATTTTTGGGCATTCATAATTCATCAAATACAATAACATTTATTTGCAACGTATCATAAAATCATTCCCTAAAGTCATCTGTCAAATTTAATACATGTATTTATTTGTTTGTTGTTGGCAATTTTAAATCCTTCTTATCCTTCTTATATCGCAAATTAGCTTTAAACAAAATTCTTGTACATATTAAACAGCATCATTAAGAATGTCTTGGATAAATTTCAACGATAGTTTAAACAATTTAAAAGGACAACTCAGTAATCTTGCAAGTGGTGTTTTGACTGATCCCAGTAATAACAGTTCAGGTAATTTAGACCTTATTAACTGCTATAATAAGGATTGTAAATACTAGAACATAACCTCATTAATAATAATTATTAAAATAAGAATTATTTACTTTACGTTTTAGATTTATCCAGTAATGAAAAGAAATATGAAGATTTGGAACAGCTTATAGCAAGTCAAGCTAATGAGGTAAATACCACTTTAAAATAGAATGTTATGTTTTGTCCGAAAGCTTACCAGAAAGTATCTTAGGCACTTAAATACTAAAAGTTAATATTTGCTATTGCTGAGAAAATTAAAGTCTTCTCTGTTTTGTATATTACTAAATAAATATTAACTTTACGAGCAAAAATTATGAATACTTTTTAGCAGTTACTTCAATAAGCAACTGATTTCATGTTTAAATAAATATGAATAGTAATAGGACTAGAAAGTGGGTGGTGAAATATATATTCAGTACACAAATTTTAATTTACTGAAGGATACCTATATTTTTATTGGTGGAGGTTTGACTGTTTAGTTTAGCTACAATTATAAAGTATTAGTAGTTATTGCTTAGATTGATTTTATATTTATCATACACTGAATTTACCTGCAATATTGCTTTTGTTAACTTCTCTTTTTATTATTTTTTAAATTTTGTAGTGTTGAATTTTTGTGTATGTGGTTGCCTATCATATACTTTAGTAGAAAGTAACTAGATATGTCTAAAAGTACACTCGTATTATTCGGAATGGAGGAACTTTTGTTCCTCCATTCCGAATAATTCCTACCCGTGCTTTCTACTAAAGTATATGATAGGCAACCACATACACAAAAATTCGACACTACAAAATTTAAGAAATAATAAAAAGAAAATTTGAAATAATCCAAAATACTCAACAAATGTTAATAATTCTGTCAACATTGAAAAGAAAGTTGTTACCAGTTGAATATTTTTCATAGCAACTATTTCAAGAATTGATGATTATGAAGGAATATGGATGTAATTAAATAATAATAATAACACTATTGTGCAGTAATTAATTTAGCAGTTATACAAGTAATGGGTTTTTCAACAGGGACATAACAATTTTGTATTTAAATACAAACGCACCTTTAATTTTTGTATGATTTGTCAATGTCTTCTTCTTCTTCTTCTTCTTCTTCATATATGATTCCTTTGGCGTTTAAGTCAACGAGGACTTTCTTCATTCGCCATTAACAACTTATACTGCAACTCCAATCACACATCAATCTCTGGGGGGAAAGAGAAAGAAGGGAAATATAAACAAAGGAGTAAATTCTTCTCGAGCCGATAAAACATAAAGAAAAATGGAGGAAATATTTAAAAGTTAAATATTAATTTTATTTATCGCCAACCGTCAGTAAAGTGATGCGTTACCATAGCGTTTTGCGGAGGTAAAGAAACACTTTATCGTACTGTACAATAAAGTACTTTACCTGCCGCTAATATCTGTCAGCGTAGCATGACTGATGACTTTTAAAAATAAATCGTTTGTCACTGTCATAAACTGTCAAAAGTTATTATATCTTTATTTCTTAAATTAACAATTTTAACGGTTGGCGATAAAATTTTGTATGCACCACGTCAGTAAAGTACCTTTACCGAACTCGTCTGTTACTCGCCGCGCTCGCTTCACTCGCTTGGCTCGTAAACCAGACTCGTTCGGTAAAGTATCACTTTACTGACTTGTTACATAAATAACTATTATCGCCAACCGTCAGTAAAGTGATGCGTTACCATAGCGTTTTACGGAGGTAAAGAAACACTTTATCGTACTGTACAATAAAGTACTTTACCTGCCGCTAATATCTGTCAGCGTAGCCATGACTGATGACTTTAAAAATAAATCGTTTGTCACTGTCATAAACTGTCATAAGTTATTATATCTTTATTTCTTAAATTAACAATTTTCACGGTTGGCGATAAAATTTTGTATGCACCACGTCAGTAAAGTACCTTTACCGAACTCGTCTGTTACTCGCCGCGCTCGCTTCACTCGCTTGGCTCGTAAATCAGACTCGTTCGATAAAGTATCACTTTACTGACTTGTTACATAAATAACTATTTTCTCCAAATACAAATAAAGACGGGGGATAGAACTTTAAATTAATAAGGTTGCATAAGTAAATTAGATTGACGATATCGGAGATTGCAATTGAAGAAAAGATGATTGATACTCCCTTTTCCGTCACATTCGCAGAGAGGAGAGTCAACAATATTCAACCTGAATAGATGAAAGGGAAATAAACAATGCCCAAATCCAAACTATTATTGTAATTTTTTTTAATGATCTGTCAACGTCAAAACGTCATTAAAGGTTTACATTTTTATCTTGATGAAGTTCACGAACGAGCAGCGTTTGGAAATTTTAAAAATTATGACCTAAATTCTGAGTCGGTGGTCGCAACTTTAAGAGCGCTTATTCCAATTTCGGTCGTAATAATCGTTCCACCAGACATGCTGTGCGCGCTATAGTGGATAAATTTGAGTCAGCTTATTGACTATTGAATCTTCCTGTGCTAGTGAGACAACGTATCGGTCGAAATACCGAAAATATCGCAGCCGTAAGTGCTTCATTTCAAAATGTGCCAAATCAGTCAATTCCACACCGTTCACAGGATTTGGGAATCTCTCAGTCCACATTGTGGCGAATTTTGCATAAATATCTTGGCTTATGCCCTTACCAAATTAACTCAAGAAGTGAAGCCTCTTGATCATTTGAAGCGTCGAAACTTCTCCGATTGGGCTTTGCAAAAGTTTGACGAAAATTCTGAATTTCATCGAAAAATCATCTTCAGCGATGAAACTCATTTTTGGCTTAAAGGCTTAAGCAGAATATGGGTAATTGGAGAGTAACAAACCCACATGTGCTTCAAGAGACTCCATTGCAGCTACAAAAAGCGATCCTGTGGTGTGGATTTCATGCCGGAGGTGTGATTGGACAATATTTTTTCGTCGATGAAAATGATCGCCATGGTCAATGTAGTTCGCTATCGTGCCTTGTTGGAAGACCAGGATTGGATGGACTTGATATCAGTGATGTGGTTCCAACAAGATGGTGCCAAGATCTACATGAACGGGAAGTTCGGCAATCGTGTAGTCTCCAGAAACGGTTCGGTCCGGTCGAAACGCTGCAAACGTGCTCGCGCTGGTCATATAAGTGATATCGAATTCCATATTTGGAATAAAATTGAGCATACATTTCAATTATTCTGTGTTGAAAAACCCTTTACATTTGATAAAATGTATACATCGTATACATGTCATCATGTCCTATTGGGAAAAGTTGGATTTTGTGTTTTTATTTAATTTTATTTATTATTTATAATTTTTGATGTATAATCTTCGAAATTTAAGGCTGCACATATTAAACTATCAAGCATTAAATATCTCACTGCCTTAGAATGAACCGCTAGTATCATGCAGATTGGTCGTCTAGAAAATTCTAATGGCTATTTTCAAACATTTTGACAGTTTGCTCAAGTTAGTGTTTCTTTATTTTTTGAAAAGATTATATACACTATATGCTTGAAATGAAGCAATGGCTATGTTTATAATAATAATACTTGCACTCTAGTTACTCCATAACAACTCACAGAGAGTGTAAAATACATTTAAAATATTCTTTGAAGATACTTTTGAAAAGACCCACAGACTTTACTCGCCTTAAAATAAATATACTAAATCTGGATAACGCTTACTATATTCATGTCCCAAACAAATTAAAATCGTGCAGATTGGTTTTATTATACATATAAGTGCTTTATAATATAAATTACTTTATCGACGACTAAACAATAAAGTAGGTATTATATTAATCACTATTGGGTAATAATAACACTCATAATACCCGGAGGGAATAATGATATGCGACTGGGGAATAATAGACATAACGTTACCATTATTCTCTGCATTTCGCCAATAAGAACATAACGTTCCCAACGTTGTCGTAGTAACGATAGACAAGTCCAGCCACTTTAGTAACTGTCTAAGCATCAAACGTCATATTGATATAGTAATCTGACATTTTCGTTTAATTGTTTTGATTTTTTTTAGTAATCTTCAGTTAATCGTAGATAAAGTAGTGTATACTAACTCGCAATAATGACTATATGAGAGCCGAATTTACGAACCGAGCCGCGAAGCGGCGAGGGAGTAATTCGGCTCGAGGGAATAATAACTGTCATTATTGACTCATTGTATAAACTACTATTAATACACTGCAATCTAAATAAACTGTGCCGGTTGCAGAAGGGCTGACAGGATATTGAAACTACTTCACATTGCGCTTTTGACATATAACAGCGTTCTCCAAGTTCACAGCTCTGCCCCATATTAAGATATTATACATTGCGGTAACCATAGGACAGTACACATTTGCTATATTGTCTTATACAAAATTGATTTCATTTTGTAACGGCAAAAAATGCTATTAGCAAACACAGCGCATTACAAAATGACCACCCGCAGTGCAGTGGCAAATCGTTGACAAAAAAAATATATAACAATGGTCCCAATATAGAACTCTGCGGAACTCCACCCTCTCGCAACACACAGAACCCGACAAAATGACAGATAAGTTGTGATTATTCAAATATCACTCTATCCAAAATAATAATTTATAAATTATTTTTCCATAGGCAAATACAACAGGTCAAGTCAATATTTAAAAAATAAATATAACATAAAGAGCTAGCAAAACGAGACATTATAGAACATACAGACGTGATTGTACGAGCACTAACCATGATTTGTTCGTTGTCATTGTGATTGTGAATGCCTTCCAAAATAAAAACGGAAAATACTTTATCTGGTATATGATTTTATAAATATTACATGGAATATGTTTTAATTTAAATCTGCCAAGTATTTAAATATTATATCTATTAGCGAAACAGACGAGTTACCTTATAAACAACGCCAGTTTATAACAGTGTTTATATATTACACTAGCTAATACGGCAGGCCTAGAAGGCCTGCTGCCGCCTCTTATTCCGCTTACAGTTGAGGTACCGCTCTCCCTTATTCTTCTAAATTTATTGCGGATTTTGTCTTTATTGCGTTAAGTTTATAAAACACCATGTCATTCCGATATATAGCGAATAAGTAAATATAATTGTGTTTTAGATTTTCAATACTGCTTTACTTCAGCTGTTTTTATACACCCCTGTATATACATAGTTTGCTACTATCCGATATTTTATTCCGAATGGTTATCGGGTTCTGTTGTTATAGAAAATGTTTTTTTCAAATAAGGGGTGCATCAATTCTTATTCTTTATATTTTAATATTGATATTTAGATGTGTGCACTAACATATTTAAGTTATTTCTTACATGCTTGTTTCAATACTTAAGCGACGTACTTTTCTTCCTAATTAATTTAAATGAAATTATTAATAATAGATTTAGTGACAATAGCAGAGTTTTTAAATTGAAAATGTTTATTGGCTGTCTATGAAGTAAGATGTATTTTATCGTTTAAAGTTATATGGACATTTTTCACATACTTATCCTGTGCTCTTCACAGTCGGTAGTTTTCACTCTATTTTAATTTTTTCTACTATTATTTGTTTTTGTGCCTTCATTTTCCGATGATTTATTTCATTTATTAATTTGCGTTTCAGTTTTTTGAACAGCACATAATTCTGGTATATAGCGAGTAAGTAAATATAATTGTGTTTCAGATGTGCAATATTGATATTACTTTACTATAACTGTTTTCGTACACCCCTCTATATATTTTGCAAATATGCGACATTTATTCAGAATGCTTATCGGATTTTGTTATTACAGAAAATGTTTAAAATGAAGGTGCACCAATACTTATTCTTTATTTTAAAGTTTTATTATTGTTTTAAATAAAATGTAATGTTTGTTTTTTAGATATAAAGTGATTTTTGTTTATGATGGTATTAACATTATATTGTCTAAATAATTAAAACAATTGTAATTAGTTTTTATTGACCTTTTTCAATATTTGATTTACAGAAATAATTTGTTGAATCTCTTTGTCTTCTTAATGTGTGCACTAATATAATTAAATTATTTCTTACATGTATGCTTCAATACTTAGACGACGTACCTTGCATCTTAATTAATTTAAATGAAATGATTGATAATAGATTTTGTGATAATAGCAGCATTTTTAAACTTAAAATGTTTAATGACTGTTCATGAAATAAGATGTATTTTATCGTTTCATGTTATATGGACATTTTCACATACTTCTTCTGTGCTCTTCGCAGTCGGTAGTTTTTCACTCTATTTTAATTTTTTTCTAGTATTATTGGTTTTTGTGCCTTACGATGATTATTTCACGTTTGCCTAATGTATCTATAGTTTGAATTTTCTTTGTAGGGTATAGAATGGACAATCTGCAAAATCTATGTTTTTCATTAGTTGGAAAATGTGGTTTTATAGTTTTGATAGTCAATAGTGTTTCAGTCTATATATGTCGATTCCAATGATCTTTTTGGTTTAAATGAGGGTTCATTAAAAATTAAAAAGAATATTTTGTATAAACCTGTAGATAGCTTCATAAGATGTTTTATTAACACGAATGTATATTTTAAATAACTCACTATTACCATTTGATAGTTTCATCATTATTGTATAACAAATAATATCTATTTCATTGGCATTTTCTATAATTATTCCCATGCCTATATTTTTATAATTTGCAGTGTTTTTTGTGGTAATTTGTATTACAACTCTCAGTTATGTAGGATTTTTAATAATGTTGATAGAATCTTGTTTGCACTGTATATAATTATTCACTTTTGCATTGTACACCTACAATTTATGGGACAAATAGATATAATATATTTATTATAGTAATATTGATTACCTATTGTTATAATCCAAAATACTGTAAGACATCCTTATTGAAGTTCTATTTTGAATTATTGCAATTGACGATGTTGCTTACGGTTCATTTTCATCAATGATAATTAAACAATCTCTTGTGAATACGTACGATATTACTTCGCAATAGCTATTTTTCAATATGTTCATGCTTGAATAGCCTTTTGCGCGTCTGCTTACAGCCTTTTTTACAGCTTTCAGTAAAACCTGATCACTGTCAGGACCGTTGTTAGAATTTCCGTTTTTATAAACTTTTGACACATCCCTGTATATACATTATGCCATTATATTTTGTAAGGCCAATCGTATATATTACTCAGAATTCTTCTCAAACTGTTTTTAACACAGACCGGTATACAGTGTAGAGTAAGAAAGATAATTTAATGTTTAACATAAAAGTCATTTTAAAGTATCCGAAGAAATAATGTGCTCAAAGACAGCACCATTTTCGTTGATACAGTCTGCAATACGCTTCTGATGCAACAATAGAAAAGTTTGATGACTGTTTCAAAGTCTACAGTTTTTAAGAAAAAATCAAAAAGGATGGTAATAAGTCAAAAAAAATTTAAGATAGACATAAACAATAATAATAAAAATGAAGTGTGGCCACCACACGACTTTCTTATACGTATGAGCGTTTCAAACTATACAATTTTAAGAATTTTTTTACACAAAAATTATTCAAAATACTATTCTAAGTACTTCTATTATTTTAATAAGTCGCTATAGAATACATACTTTGCAAGAAATTCGAAAAAAAGTGCTACTCCCTAAGAGTAAAAGTGTTACTTCCGGTCCGAATTTTAAAATTTCATATATACAAAAAATATTGCAAATCTAGAATTAAATACTTTTGTACTCTTGCTAAATATATATAGTGCATAACTTACGACATATTTGCAAGAAATCGCTATTCGATAAGAGTAAAAGTGGTACTTCCGGTCTGAATTTTGAAATTTTTTTTATAGAAAAGGTATTGAAAATTATATTTTAAATACTTTTATACTCGTAACGTACCTGTCTAAAAAGCATGATTTGCGAAATATTCACAAAAAACTGATATTCGATGGGAGTATAAGACCTACTTCCGGTAGGAATTTCGTAAAACTTTTTAAATAAAATTGTACTCAATAATATAATTTTAAGTACATATGAATTCTTTATAAATTTGTTTAAACTTAGTAGTTGACGAAATATTGGCAAAACTCTATTTTTTCGCAGAAGTAAACTACTACTTCCGGTCTACCGATTTTACTGAAACACTAATCAGATCTCAAGAGGGAGATTATACACGTAAATACAATATTTGGAATTGATATCTACAGCGGTTTGACCGCTATCGTGGTCACACACACACAGAGACACAGACACACACAGAGACACACACAGAGACACAGACATTTTTTAAAAACCACTTTTTTGGTATCAGGGGACTTCAAAACGTGGACATCTGCAAAAATTTCGAGGTCGAAAATTTTCATCATCACAATACTTCCTTATACTACGTATAAGAAAGTAAAAATGAACCGAAAATTCAATTTCATCAAAGACTCGAAAGGGGCCAAGTAAGAACCAGATTCCTTATCAGCGAACCAAGTACTAAATTCCATACAGATTCAATTACCTTTCTGTCGTATTGAATGCGCCATTTTGTTTTATCAAATTTCGATTTCAGATTCGTGTTCAGCGACTTAAGAAATCTCCCAACAAAAATAAATTATTTAATTAACACTTCAAGATATATAGATTCCGCTAGTGAATATTATTACATGAAAACCAGTTACAAATATACCTACTTTTTTCTATACATACGTTTTATTTAATACTTGGCTACTCTGTATAATGGGCAAGCATTTTTGATAAATAAAGAGGGTTTGAAAGACAATTATAACGAACATCAAAAGGTAATTATGACAAATATCGAAAGGTGTATGGATATCATTATTGATGAGAGTCATGATATGGCTTTTGTAGATTATATTATTTAACAAATAAACTTATGCAACATCTCAAATTTCACGCCATTTTAAACTACTGGCGCATGTTGGTTGCCAAAGCGACATAACCATATAGAAAATTATTGCAGTTGTTGGTTGTGTTGCTTTTGTTTATGAGCGAATGGAGATTCCTCAAAATACGTTTTCCAATAAACACAACAGACAACTACATTCACATTTTGACATGTGTCTTAATTTTATTTTGACGTTTGGTATAACTGTCATCAAAATAATGTAAAATTGTCAACAATGCCTGTCTACTGCACAGAATAGCTATGCATTAAATAAAATGTCGGTGTAAGAAAGTAACATGCAATAACATTATTTATAATATTCATTTTGTAACCGGCTTTCATTTAATGGTATTTTTGTAGCGGAAGCTATATATTCTAAAACATTAATTAGTTAGTTTACTTTCGTTATTTTGAAGTTGTTGCGGCCAATGTATATTTGTAGTAGCATTGAACCGTCGTTTCTAGTTCGTAGCTTGATCGTGTCATTTACTATATCGAAACTACGCATGTGTCCAAAACGTTTGTATAGGGATTTTTTTTTTAAATTAGTCAATATTTTTCTCATAATGTTTGCGCCATTTTCTACATTTTTGCACTTTTTTTTTTGTTTTAGTTTATATTCTATATAATTAGATATTTAATTTTAGTAAATAATCTGTCGACATTTAGCACATATTTAAAATTTCTATTATGGAATAATAGTGAAAGGTGAAACAATTTGAGGGATACTGAAAGTTTTTGAAGGACCTTTTCGGATGTTGGAACCGTCATTATGTAAATAAAAAAGGCAAAATAGGTTGATTTTATTGTGTTCGTGTTGTTACTTTTATCCATAATAAAAATCTAATTATGTCCAAAAAAAATGATTTGCAAAAATGAGCCTGAACCTATTGGACATGTTAAAATTAAAAAAATTAAACAATAAGAAATGCATAAATTAACTGTTTCATACTTTGAAGAGTGAAAATTAAAGAGTATCCATCTGGCCATTACCAACAATAACAAACTTAACTTCAGCACACGAAGTGTCCTACAGAAGTACATAGGTTTCATAAGCACTGTAATATTTGAATCATCTTTAAAGCCGCTTTAGAAACTTTATTCTAGTAAATAATCTGTAGACATTTATTTTGTGAATACATCTGAAAATTTTTGTGTAAATAGCACATATTTAAAATTTATATTATGGAATAAATAGCAAAGTACAACAAACTGCAGTGATACTGATAGAAATTTATTGATTACTTGCTGCTATTGACAAATACAACAATATAGTAAAAATAAAAAAACTAATACAACGTACATCGATGTGAAATTAACAGTTACCTACAAATATGTGAAACATGTGACATGTAAAAAATTATAAAAGTGGGAACAGTTTGTTGAAAAAGAAAACACTTCATCTGCCGTCATAAACTGGATTATCGATCATATTCTTAAGATATGATCAGTAATCCAGTTTATGACAGCACTTTCACTTGCCATATTTGTGACAATTTAACTTGCACACATTTGTATAGGATGAATAAGGCCAGAAACATTTACTGAAAAATCATATATCAACTGTTTACTAAAAACATTATATTTTACTGATTGTACAAATTTCTTAACTCAAAGAAAGTTGATTGAGAAAACCTTGTCTCCAAATTGGTATACATAATTTTGACTTACAAAATGTTATATTCTGGAGGAATCAGAGTGCCAATAATAATTATAATTATTAATGTAAAATTTAACTACACGTTTACTGAACAAACACACTATTTATCCAAGCCCAGTTTAGTCAAGAGTAATTTATACAGTGTCTGCATAAGCTCCTAACGTGAACATGCCAGCTTCAACTTTGCGTCCGCTTACAGCGGCCCGTCAATCTCCTCTAGTTTGAATCGCCCTTTTCGCGTGCGCTTACAGTTTTTTTACAGTTTCCTGTAAAAGGCAATCACTGTCATGACGCCTTTTAGAATGTTATTTAGTTAGTTAGAATTTTGTTATGCCAATCGTAATATTACTTAGAACTTTTCTTTCCTTCTTACACAAACCGTTACACTGAACACTGAAGAGCGAGAAGGATAATTTAATGGTAAACATAAATCATGTTAAAGTTTACGAAGGAAGGATGTGCTCAGGTCCAAGCACTTTTCACCAAGATTAACGACATTTTGAAGAACCTTTCCGCCATTATGTTTTTTGACATTTCGACTTTGGATTTGTGATCGGCGACCTCATAAACGCCCGTATCTAAAATTTCACATTCATACGTCAATTTTCAAAAAACTGGTCCGCCATTTTGATTTTTTTTGACATTTTGACTTTGGAATCATGATCGGCGACCCCCAAAACCCCCGTATCTAAAATTTCACATTCATACGTCAATTTTCAAAAAACTGTCCGCCATTTTGATTTTTTTTGACATTTTGACTTTGGAATCATGATCGGCGACCCCCAAAACCCCCGTATCTAAAATTTCACATTCATACGTCAATTTTCAAAAAACTCGTCCGCCATTTTGTTTTTTTTTGACATTTTGACTTTTGATTTGTGATCGGCGACCTAAGACACCCCCGTATCTAAAATTTCACATTCATACGTCAATTTTCAAAAAACTGGTCGGCCATTTTGATTTTTTTTGACATTTTGACTTTGGAATCATGATCGGCGACCCCCAAAACCCCCGTATCTAAAATTTCACATTCATACCTCAATTTTCAAAAAACTGGTCCGCCATTTTGATTTTTTTTGACATTTTGACTTTGGAATCATGATCGGCGACCCCCAAAACCCCCACATCTAAAATTTCACATTTATACGTCAATTTTCAGAAAACTCTTCCGTCATATTAGATGCACCATTTTTTTTGTTGAAATTTTGACATTCGGCTTGAGATCACCGACACCAAGAGCCCCCGAGTACCGAGTTTTACCTTAATCAGAAGAAAAAGTTGATTTGGCTCCACCCACTCCGCAGTGCGTAATTATTTAAATAATTATTTCGTAGGGCACTTAAATGTTAAAAGCAATATTTTTTCCCTTAAGAAAACGGCATACCCGTTTTAGAGTTATTGTATTTTAAATGGAATTTATAATAATTAAGAAAAAATCATGCTGTATATGTGAATGATTATTTCATCGACCGGGAAAATTATGTCGAGCAGTCCGGCGTCATGTCTTATAAATTGCCGGTAAAATACACGAAATAAATACACAATATCTCATTCGAAAAAAAAATGTTTTGCCCCGGCCTGGGTTCGAACCCGACCCAGCAAAGTCATTGTATTAAGAAGCCGTCAATCTTGTGCATCGGGCTATCGACCTACATGTAAATAGTTTGTTCAACTGCCATATTTATATGTAGGCTTTACTCTATGTTGAAATCTGCAATATTTTTTTTTAAATCTCAGAGAAAATAGACGTGTAATCTTCAAAAGAATACGTTTAAATTGCGTCCAGATAATTAATTTAGTATCTTGTCCTTGTCCTATATTATGTGTGTTTATTTGCCATGAATTTATTCTGACGTTAATAATTAAAAGCAATCCTTTTACTCATTAAGGAAACTGGACTACGCGTATTTTAAAATTCAAATTTGTAATCATTAAAAGATATCAGCCTGTATGTAAAAATGTTAAGTCAAGCTACCGATATATACCTAATATGTATATTCACGGGCCAGTGCACATGAATGTGTATGTGTGTACATAACATGTTATGAGCATTGCACCTGATTTATTGTGTACATTCATTTGTGACGTATTCCAGCCATTTTTTCGAGTGCATGAAGACTTTAAATTCCTTGTCCTATCAATACCGCATCTGTATCAAGCTGGAATAAGCATGGAAACGCTTCCTAAAACGATATTAGTTTAAATTTCAAGTCGTTTTCCTCTCGAAAAATCGTCAGAGCTTGGAATTTCATGCTTAAAAGTCAATGTTTGGAAATATTTAGTCCACCTGTCAGATTTGCGAAAAGTCAATTTTGTGTTTAGTCCTCGTTTTTATTTACGTAAAATGGGCTTTCTTTAGGCACGTCATGGATAAATTTCGCGTGTTTTGACAAATTCGACGGAACACGGTCAAACGTATATTTTAATTGCTCACGCGTCCCTCGACCTTAAAATATGCATTTGGGCGCGTTGAAAAGCAGAAACTGCGGACTTTTTAACCGTACTTTTCCCTATACGTGTTCTGGATTCGTTTCAGATGAGATAGCTTCAGAAAATCGGGCACGTCGAAAACGCAACTTTTAAGTTTGTCCGTAAATATCCGGCGATCGGACAGAGCTATAAAGGCGAAATTTTTACGGTAATTAGCTCGGACGTTCCCCTTCACAGGACGATCGGTCCGAACGCGCTACCTATACGGGGTGTCGCACAATTTAGAGAAACATCATCCGTTGCACGGTCCTATCTCTATCCCGTACTTACTTCAGTGAAAGAGCGAGAGTCACCTAACAGCTATTATTAAGGTGAACTAGCTATAACGTCCGCTTACAGCGGGTCCGTCCGCTTACAGCTGATCGTCCGCTTACAGCGGTCCGTCCGCTTACAGCGGGTCCGTCAATCTCTTTTAGTTTGAATCGCCTTTTTCGCGTCCGCTTACAGCTTTTTCATAGTTTCGTGTAAAAAGCAATCACTGTTATGACGCCTTTTAGAATGTCTGATTTTATTAACTTTTGACGCACCCCTGTATATACATATATTTCGTGAAGCCAATAGTATATTTTATTTAAAATTCTCCTCGAATGGTTTTTTACACAAAGCGGTACACACTCAAGAGCGAGAAAGGTAAATTAATGTTAAACATGTCATGTTAAGGTATCCAAAAGCACAATGACATCAAAAAGTTCAACATGTTGATTAAGACAGTTTACAATACTACTTTGATGTGAAAGTGTAAAAGCCTGTTAACCTTTTCAAAATGAACTATCGTTAATAAAGGAGCACGAAATAATAATAAAAGGAAAAAGCCCAAGTTTTAAATTTAAGCCCTATTGAAGCGCCTTTCCTGTAAAAAACGCTTTTTAGAATGTCCACTTTTATAAACTTTTGAAGCACCCTTGTATATACATATATTTTGTTAAACCAATAGGATATTTTATTTAAAATTCTTCGCGAACTGGTTTTTCCATGAACTGGTACACACTCAAGAGCGAGAAAGGTAATTTAGTGTTAAACATAAGTCATGTTAAAGTATCGAAAGAAACTATTTTTTCAATTTTTATCACACCTTGTATAGATGCATATTTTTGTCAGCAAACTGCTGTCATGATGACAGATGGAATGATTTTATTGACAATCTTATAATACGCTCTTGAAATAACAGTGGAAAAATATAGTATTTGGCAATCTTTTTGAAGTTTACTGTCATTGAAAGAAAGAATGTAAATAACTCAAAAACAATTTAAGATAGGCTTACACAATAATAATAAATAAGAACCTAAAATTCAATTTAACACTGTTTTGACATCAAAAGATAGAAACCATTTCAAGAGATATTTTTCACTCTTGTGTGTAATATGGAGCAGCTTTTTTAATATAAAATTTCGGTTATCAGTTTTGATATATTGATCTATCACCTACACGAAATTAGTTCGCATATCGATTTAAATAAAGAACTTGTATTAAAGATCATTTTAAATTTACACTGAATTACATTACTATTGGTACGGTTATTTCTCTAGTGATAGAATGGATATTATGTATACTACTCGCCCGCGATCGCGGGCTCGTTATTTTAATTGACATGCTCAAGTATACGTAGTATCTGTATTGTATTTAAAATGTTTATAACAAATTTTGTTTGATAAATGGGCGTCGCTTTCAAACATTTTTATATAATGCTAATAAATGCTGATGAACTTCAAACAACAAACTAAATGTAGTTTAATATGTTAATGACATACAGATTGAGTCTAAAATGAAGTTTTAATAAGGTGCTGTTAAAAGCAATTACAAAGAAGAAAAGAGGAAGCGCAGGCATAAATTTTCACAAATATTTAGAATTTTTCGCAACTGAGATAAAGTCCCAGAAATGAAACAGAATTAAAAAGCTTTCAAAACACAAGTATTTCCGTAGTAAGCTAAAAGTTGCACATATTCAATATTACGTTTTCATTTTTAATTATACTGTTAATTTCATGTATAGAAGGAGCAACACAATTACTAAATCACTAATAAAAATAATTATTAATTACAAATGCATAAGAAAATATAATCGCAGTCAATACTAATAAAAATCCAAATCTTCTAGGTTATGCGCATGTGTAAGTAACCCTAATTACTGTTTAATATTTATCAGGTTTGGAAAAACACCGGTTAAAGTATCTTCATTTAATAACGTTCTTAATCAATTATTAGCGCCAACAGGTTTTTGCAAAAACGTATTATCCCGTATTTTATTTAATGAGTACGCTGATCTGCATTGGGAAAACCGGCCCGCAATTGAACTTAATCAACTAATACAGTGCAATAATATAAATAATTAAAAATACGTTTAAATTTGCCGTTGTAGTTGCTAGGGCATTTTAATGTTGAAGGTTACATTCAAATATTATGTCAACTTTAATGAAACATGCGCCAATAATTTAAGGGCATTAAATTTGAGATATTGCAAAATTTTACCTGTCAAATATTATACATAGACATGCCATTTCGAGAGAGAGAGAGAGAATGTCCGACTTTTGACGCACCCCTGTACACATATAAATTTTGTTATGCCAATCGTATACATTATTTAGAACTTTCCTTTCCTTTTTACACAAACCGTCACACTGAACACAATGTTAAACATAAATCATGTTAAAGTTTACGAAGGAAGGATGTGCTCAGATCCAAGCACTTTTCGAAGAACCTTTCCGCAACATTGTTTTTTAAAATTTTTATTTCGGATTCGTGATCAGCGACCTGAAAATGCCATTTGCTAGATTTCACCAAGATTAAAGACATTTTGAAGAATATTTCTGCCATATTAGATCCGCCATCAAGTTTTTTTTGACATTTTGACTATAAATTCGTGATCGGCGACCTGAACCACCCCACCATCTAAAATTCCACGTTCGTACGTCAATCTTCAAAAAACTCTTCCGCCATTTTGTTTTTTTTGACATTTGTACTATGGATTCGTGATCGGCGACCTAAGACTCTCCCGTATCTAAAATTTCACATTCATACGTCAATTTTCAAAAAATTCTTGCGCCATTTTGTTTTTTTTTGACATTTTGACTTTGGATTCGTAATCGGCGTCCTAAGGCACCCCCGTATCCAAAATTTCACGTTCGTACGTCAATTTTCAAAAAATTCTTCCGCCATTTTGTTTTTTTTGACATTTTTATTTTGGATTAGTGATCGGCGACCAAAGACACCCACGTATCTAAAATTTCACATGCATACGTCAATTTTCAAAAAACTTCGGCAATTTGTTTTTTTTTTGACATTTTGACTTTCGATTTGTGATCGGCGACCTAAGACACCCCCGTACCTAAAATTTCTCATTCATACGTCAATTTTCAAAAAACTTCCGCCATTTTTTTTTTTTTTGACATTTTGACTTTCGATTTGTGATCGGCGACCTAAGACACCCCCGTACCTAAAATTTCACATTCATACGTCAATTTTCAAAAAACTTCCGCCATTTTGTTTTTTTTTGACATTTTGACTTTCGATTTGTGATCGGCGACCTAAGACACCCCCGTACCTAAAATTTCACATTCATACGTCAATTTTCAAAGAACTTCCGCCATTTTGTTTTTTTTTGACATTTTTACTTTCGATTTGTAATCGGCGACCTAAGACACCCCCGTACCTAAAATTTCACATTCATACGTCAATTTTCAAAAAACTTCCGCCATTTTTTTTTTTTTTGACATTTTGACTTTGGATTCGTGATCGGCGATCTAAGACACCCCCGTATCTAAAATTTCACATTCATACGTCAATTTTCAAAAAAACTTCGGCCATTTTGTTTTTTTTGACATTTTGACTTTCGATTCGTGATCGGCGACCTAAGACACCCCCGTACCTAAAATTTCACATTCATACGTCAATTTTCAAAAGACTTCCGCCATTTTGTTTTTTTTTGACATTTTGACTTTGGATTCGTGATCGGCGACCTAAGACACCCCCGTATCTAAAATTTCACATTCATACGTCAATTTTCAAAAAACTTCGGCCATTTTTTTTTTGACATTTTAACTTTCGATTCGTGATCGGCGACCTAAGACACCCCCGTATCTAAAATTTCACATTCATACGTCAATTTTCAAAAAAACTTCGGCCATTTTGTTTTTTTTTGACATTTTAACTTTCGATTCGTGATCGGCGACCTAAGACACCCCCGTATCTAAAATTTCACATTCATACGTCAATTTTCAAAAAACTCTTCCGCCATATTAGATGCACCATTTTTTTTTTTGAAATTTTGACATTGGGCTTGAGATCACCGACACCAAGAGCCCCCGAGTACCGAGTTTTACCTTAATCAGAAGAAAAAGTTGATTTGGCTCCACCCACTCCGCAGTGCGTAATTATTTAAATAATTATTTCGTAGGGGCACATAAATGTTAAAAGCATTATTTTTTCCCTTAAGAAAAAGGCATACCCGTTTTAGAATTATTGTATTTTAAATGGAATTTATAATAATTAAGAAAAAATCATGCTGTATGTATGAATGATTATATCATCGACCGGGAAAATTATGTCGAGCAGTCCGGCGTCTTGTCTTATAAATTGCCGGTAAAATACACGAAATAAATACACAATATCGCATTCGAAAAAAAAATGGTTTGCCCCGGCCTGGGTTCGAACCCGACCCGACAAAGTCCTTGTATTAAGTAGCCGTCAATTTTGCCATTGGGCTATCGACCTAATGTAAATAGTTTGTTCAACTGCCATATTTATATGTAAGCTTGACTCTATGTTAAAATCTGCAATTTTTTTTTTAAATCTCAGAGAAAATAGACATGTAATCTTTAAAAGGTTATAAAAAAACGTTTCAATTGTGTCCAGATAATTAATTTAGTGCCTTGTCCGTGTCGTAAAACTAAATATATTATGTGTGTTTATATGCCATGAACCTATTCTGACGTTAATAATTACATTAAGGAAACTGGGCATACGCGTTCTGGAATTATGGTATTTTAAAATTCAAATTTATAGTAATTAAAAGATATCAGCCTGTATGTAAAAATGTTAAGTCAAGCTACCGATATATAATATATTTACGGGCAGTGCACATGAATGTATATGTGTGTACATTTCATGTTATGAGCATTGCACTTGATTTATTGTGTACATGTATTTCTGGCGTATTTCGGCCATTTTTCTACGATGTCCGTCTGCATGAGGAATTTAATTTACACGCACTATCGATATCGTACGTCGATGAAGTCGCAATAGGAATGGGAATGGTCTAGAAATATCTGTACTTACTATTATGAATCTTGTTGGGCCGTCAAAACCTTCTAAATTCGGAATATAAGGCTTAAAAGTCAAACGTGCAAAATTTCTCGTTGGAGCTGTCAGATTAGCGAAAAGTCAATTTTGTGTTTAGTCCTCGTTTTTATTTACGTAAAATGTACATTCTTTAGGCACGTCATGGCTTCATTTCGCGTGTTTTGACAAATTCGACGGAACACGCGGTCACACGTTTATTTTAATTGCTCACGCGTCCCTCGACCTTAAAATATGGATTTGAGCGCGTTGAAAAGCAGAAAGTGCGGGCTTTTTAACCGTACTTTTCCCTATGCGTGTTATACATTTGTGTAAAAGGAGATCCCTTCAGAAAATCGAGCAACGTCTTAAAAAACAACGTTTAAATTGGTCCGTAAATATCCGGCCATCGGACAGAGTTATAAAGCCGAAATTTTAACCGTAATTAGCTCGGACATTCCTCTTCACACGACGATCGGTCCGAACGCGCTACCTATACAGGGCGTTGCACAATTTCGAGAAACGTCACCCGTTGCACGGTCCTATCTCTATCCCCTGTTTTCTCACGTCATTTTTAAAGGATGACCGTGAGCTATTATTATGTCGCAATTACTTTGAGCAGGTTGTAGTTTGTAAATAATCTAAGGTTAGGGTTAGGGTGACATTTTAAAATACTAACAAAACACCTACCATTAATATATTTTAATTGTAAGACTATGTATATAATGAAAATACAAACAAAATTTAAAAACATGCTACTTTACTTATTTTAGACCACATTCACAAAAGTGACACACCCAACGTCTATATCCTATTAAGTTATATATTAGTGATTAAAAAACTCATAACATGGTGATAAGCATACGATAAAAAGAAAACAATATTTCCTTCTGGAATGCTAGTTTTGTTTATCATTCAAAAATAGTGGTGTAAGGAAGTGGGTTTGAAAGACAAGACATAATATTTCAATTTATAATTAACATAAAAAATGACTCTGATTCAGAAAATAGTGTTTCTGAATCAGAGTCATCTTCATTCTTTCTGTATCAGAGCCACCTCCTTACCCCACTATTTTTTAATTTCGTTTTATATTTTGTGATGAACATTTTCGATCTCTCTCGAGATTTTTGCAGATGTCCAGATTTTGAGGTACCCTCATATACACAGAAACAGTGGTTTTAAAAAAAATGCCTCTCTCTTGTCTGTGACCACAATAGCGGGCAAACGGCTACAGCTATCAATACCAAACTTTATATTTACGAATATAATCGTCCTCTTCAGATCTGATCAGATTTTCAGTAAAATCGGCGGACTAGAAGTAATAGTTTACGTCAGTAAAAAAATAAATACAGGGTGAGTCATTAGTAGCCGCTTCTTCGATTGCTCTTTTGTGTTTTAAATAAAAGAAAAAACAATTAGCGGAAGATCCATGGTTGCTTGTGGCGCATATTGGAAAAATACTTTAAGCTCTGACGCACTTCCGGTTTCACCGGAAATGCACGGAACTTAATTTTTTTAAATGACACCCTATATATTTTTCGATTTTCTTGTACTGCTTTAAATTGTCTGTTCAACTGTTTTTTCTTTTTCAAAATTGAGCCAATAGTTTTTGAGTTATTAATTTTTTTTGAAAATATTTGACCAAAACACGTGTTCAGAAAAAAAATCATTTTCACATTGTTTTTAAAAGTAAAAACATTAACGTTGGTGATGCTTGTAGCCAAGAAAATTCTGCATCATTTGGTAAAGTTGCACTCGACAGTACCTCAAAAAACATTGTTTCTTCAAAGCCTACTTCCTGAAATGTTCACATACCAAAAACTTATTTTTTTTAAATGGAACACCCAGTATTTTATTGAGGCATTTTATTCCTTTTTTTTATTCTCTTTCATTGTTGTTAATTCTGAGATAATCACTATAAAAGCAATTATCGGTCAATTAAAGAACTACGAGCGCTGTTGTTCTATGCACCAAAATATTCGTTCAACCAATGGAAGGCAGGAATGGCGCCCGACTTCTTTAGTCAACTGTCAAACAAAGCAAATGTTCAATCCAACTATCCCAAAAGTAATAATTTTACAGAATGAAGAGCATCGCATTAATTTTTTTAATTCCGGCAATGTCCAGTTGCAGTATTTCATTTTTCACACTGTTGGTTAACATCGAAATAAAATAAAGGTTATGTTTTCTGACATATTTGAAGATGTCTTCAAAAAGTTTTGAAAATTCATCCGTAGATAGCGAAGATGGTCTCTCCATTAACATTTTCATCAAATAAATAGGGTCCAATTATGTAACTACCCACTATTCCTTCCCACAGTTTTAATGAACAACGATTTTGAAAGTTTACAGGTGTGATAAAGTGGGGGGTTTTATGTGTTATAATAACAGAAATTGTGACGATGAACGTATTCACTTTAATAGAAGGTGGGTTGGTAAACAACAAAAAATTGAGAAAGCCAGTATAATTTATCTGCTACCAATTGACAAAAATGTAAGCGATTCTGAAAATTTATTTCATCTAACCTTATGTATGAATATGCTACGGGTGAATTTCATATTTCCTAATTATTCTCAATTTTAAAATTTGACTTACATCTAACTGACGACTAATTTTCGTAGTACTAGTATGGGGGTGTTCGACTACACTCGCATACCATAAACGTCTTATCCTCACCAGTTATTGCTTTTTTCCGCTCTTTCTTTCATATTCAATACTTTCTGTTCTCTCAAACCGTCCCTTTATACTTTCGAAGGTTTTTGGCTTCGGTTGACTTCTGCCAGGAATCGCTGTGCATAAAGTCTGGATGCTAGCAAAGAGTTTCTTTCAGATTCACTCAAAACGTCAATCATATCTATTAACTCTTCATAAGAATAATTCATTTGGATGATAACTAATAGCGATGCTTTTATAAGTTTGACATAAATGTATACCGACTTTCCTTAACAGTTGACTCAGGCAGTCAGCCGCATTCTAGTCTTTATTGGATGAATATTTGGGTGCATAAAAGAGCGCCCGTAGTTCTTTAATTGACCGCTAATTGCTCCTATAGTGATTATCTCAAAAATTACAAAAGATAGGTATAGGACATTGTTAACAAAAATGAAAGAGAATAAAAAAAAGTTTTTGGTATTTGAAAATTTCAGGAAGTAGGTTTTGAAAAAACAAAGTTTTTTTGAGGCATTGTCGAGTGCAACTTTACCAAATGATGTAGAATTTTCGTGACTACAAGCACCACCAAAGTTAATGTGTTTACTTTTAAAAACAATGTGAAAATGATTTTTTTCTGAACACGTGTTTTGGTCAAATATTTTCAAAAAAAATTAATAACTCAGAAACTATTAGCTCAATTTTGTAAAAGAAAAAACAATTGAACAGACAATTCAAAGCAGTACAAGAAAATCTAAAAATATATAGGGTGAGTCATAAGTTCCGTGCATTTCCGGTGAAACCGGGAGTGCGTCAGAACTGAAAGTATTTTTACAATATGCGCCCTAAGCAACCATGGATCTTCCGCTAATTGTTTTATCTTTTATTTAAAACACAAAAGAATAATCGCAGAAGCGGCTACTAATGACTCACCTTGTATTTACTAATATCTCGTCAACCACTAAGTTTAGACAATTTTCTAAAGAATACAAGTTCTAAAAAATGAATTCAAGAAAGATTTTATAAAAATGTTTGTCGAAATTCCTTCCGGAAGTAGGTCTTTTTGTCCTAGCCAAAAATAGTTTTTTGGAAATAACTCGCAATCTATGCATTCTATAAAGATTTATCCGGTATTCAAAAGCATTTAGATTCCAAATTTGAATAATTTTTATTTATAAAAAATTTCAAAACTCGGACCGGAAGTGATACTTCTACTTTAATCAGATAGCAGTTTTTTGCATATTTCGCAAATCTTATGATCTATACACATTTATTAAGAACACTAAAGTACCTATTTAAAGTTGCATTTTTTACGAAAAAAGTTGCAAAATTTCGACCGGAAACAACATACTTATTGAACAGCAGTTTTTTTTACAGATATTTAAATACCGGAAGTTTCCTTTTGCACAGAGGTTCTTTTTAGTAAGAAGACATAATTTAAAACTTAATTTGGAGCAACTTTTGTATACACATTGCCGAATGCACATACGTATAAGAAAGTCGTGTGGTGTCCACACCTTATTTTTTAAATAATTAATCCGTGATATTAATTCTACTCCAGGAATAAATCCATTGGTATTACATGGTGCTTCGTTGTTTTATTTCTTTTGCTTTTTTCTCGGGGAAGAATGAAAATATCTTGAAGATATTTATAATATTACTAATAGTTGTGATTGTATTCAGTCTTCCAATAATGTCTCTATAATTGAATCGCCGAACAGATGCAGTAGCAACAGCGCACGAGAAATGCGTCATTTGAACGTCATATGTAAAATAACGCTTACTATTGGTTCAATTGCAAGGACGCCCACACTAGAATAAATTTAGTACTGTGTTTTGACATGTGGTTTTGACAGTTTCAATTTTGCATTATTACTATTTTATTCTTTCTCAGTTTTTTTGCTTAATATCTAACAAAAAGTATTTCTGAATACTACTGTACAGCTCGCAGACTGAGATCTGGCCGATGAGATGCCCTTCCCACAAGATGCGCAGTGAATTCTTATAATATTAGGATAAGCACGAGCAGCTGGTCATTTCCTTTTTCCGAATACTTTCTCTGTCTCGCACTGATCTATAAGACTCCGCCCATCGGCCAAGACTTAGTCTGTGTACTGTACATTGTTTTTTTGACAAACGTAAGTAAGCGCGTGAAATATAACATCAGAAGATGATTTTGAAATATCTGCTTTATAGGCTGTAAACTCAATCCTACGTTTAATCATCTGTGGTATCAGTCTCCCCCTTTGTGTAACATTCTGGAGAATTCATCTCCTATGATGAGGCCCTTCAATCATCTTCCAGTAGAAGACAAGGGAGAGGTTTTTGAATATATCCAAAACCTTACAAGAACAGCTAGGTACTTCGAAATTAGATAACGTTGCAATAACAGTAACAGCAGCAGGTAAATATTAATGTTATTTTTTGAATAATATTAATATTTAACATTAACATTTGGTGATTTATATTCAGGAATATCAGAACGTAGTGTTTACAAGGTTTTGCAAGAATATAGTGCTGAGCATAAATTTCAGTCACCAAAGAAATACCATAGGAAAAAGGCCATACTGGACAACGTTGATGATGTAATGCGAAATAGCATTCGAGGAATTATTCATTCCTTTTTTTTTTAAACGAACCTACAACTGTATAGAAAATTCTTAAGGTGATAAAAGAAAGAGACGATTTACCAAACTTTAAAATTTCCCCTCTCAGAAAATTAATAAGAGAACTGAACTTTCAGTAAAGTATAATGAAAATGCTTGTTTGTTTTCATATACAGTCTTGCATTTGTGGTTATCAAAAAAGGAATTCTAATAGTATTCTAAAAGAAAAAAAATATATTATTGGAACACCGATATATTACTTAGACGAAACATGGGTGAACAGTAAAGAAAACGTGGGCAGACATATCTTACTGCGAGACATGCATTTATAGATGATTTGTCCACAGGCCTTAAAAATCCTTCCGAAAAAGGGGAAAGGTTAATTATAATACACATAGGTTCTGACGAGGGATTTGTAGAGGATGGCTTGCTACTTTTTGAATCTAAAAAGACAGGCGATTACCACGAAGATATGAATGCGGAGAGATTTGAAGAGTGGTTTCAACATATTTTACCCAACTTGAGAAAACGCAGTGATTGTTTTGGACAATGCAACATATCACAGTCACAAAGTAAATAAACCACCTACAGCAAACAACTGCAACGCTGAAATTCAACAATGGCTTGTAAATCAAAACATACCATGTGAAGATGACATGGTGAAGGCAGAATTATTAGCATTAGTTAAGCAAAATGTGACCAGCCTTGCGAAACATGCTGTAGATGAGATAATTGAAGCATCAAATAGAAAGAAGGTATTACACCTACCTCCATACCATTGTGAATTAAATCCGATGGAGTTGATATGGGCACAAGTAAAGGGGTACGTTGCTAGGCACAATGTATCATTCAGACTGGAGGATGTAAAGCAATTATTCCAAGGTGTGTTCAATATTTTATGTGAAAATTGGAAAAACGCAATTAAACATGTGGTTAATGTGGAAATCAAAATGTGGGAACTTGATAATTTAATGGATTGTCAAGAAGATTCATTAATTATAACAGGTGATGATTCCACTACATCATTTTCTATTGAAGATGAATTAATAGTGAGACTGATTTGATGCTGTTTAATTTAATATGCTCTTTTTCTAAATCTCTGCTTTCTTATACTTTTACATGCCATTTGTGAGATTCGAATTTTCTCTGTGAAATATTGTCATTACTGATCGCTGGTGCATTTACCCTTGAGCCAGTTTTTTCACCGTTTGAGACACTTGTTTGTTTTTATTAGTCATGTGTGGAGCTAAAATCACAGATATATTACTTCGGGTTGAAGAGTTGTATTCTGATTTGCTTAATGTTCTTTGTTCAGTTCGAGGTTATGTGTCAGATTCAGCGATGCTTTTCTATATTTTTTTCTTTGAAGAAAACAACAGGAGTTTTTATGACCAAGCAATTTTTGTATTTGAATACCTGTGAAAAATGCCGTAAAATTGCTCACATTTGCTGCTGATTCTAAGCTGTCTGCTGCAATATCTAAAATCTTCTTCAGAAATATCGCGTAATAATGCAACGTTGTTGCATGCGTTGATTTTCAACACAATCTCCAGGGATATTGATAAGGAAATCATGAGAACCTCTTCAACTTCATAGAAGCACTGCTTTCTTGGCTTACAGTCGGGCTCGAGGTCCATTCTGAATAAAAACTAAAACGTGTAAATTGGACAAATCAAATGCAAGATAAGATAGCTAATTGATGAGTGAAAATGTCGATGATAATTCTTGTGCTTCATTTAGCTCTAGAAGTAATATAGAGTCGAGTATAGAGCTTCCACATAGAGCTTTCACTTGCACTTTCGAAGGTAGAACTTCGAAAGTACGTCCATCACTCTGTCCATTACAATTTAAATAGGGAAAATACTAAGTATGATACATGATTGTCATTTTACGAGAATTCAGCAGCGTGATTGCTGGAACGCAACCAGCAGTCAAATCAAAAGTAACGCATAGTTTTGATTTTAGCACCCTCTAGCGTATAAAAAACGGTTATGTATTTCTAAATGTAACAGATCATTTGAAAGCTAATTTTATTAGCAATTTAATGCACAATTGAAAAAATATTAATTTAAATAATTGAAAAACTTTGCAATCTTGCAGAGCTTTAATCTTAGGAACTGCAAACTTAATTAGTTTGCAATAGATGCTGAAAGTGTTCACTATTAACTGTCATATAAGTGTATAAATTTTGTTGTCTGACGTTATCTGACGTGTGGTAGCATTTCTGGAGTTATTTGACGACGCTCGGTAATGATGCGTTGACGTAACTTTTCTAGTGTGACAGGTGCAATGACGTATATTTTCCTTTTTAAATATCTCTGCAAACAGTAATCTGAGGGGGATAAATGTGGAGATCGCGGGGGCGATTCTATGCATCTTCTTGTACTAGTCTAATGTCGAGGAAGTTTTTTATCTAGGTTCAGACGAATCGTTACAGCAAAATGTGGAGGAGCTCCGTCATGTTGAAATATTAGGTAATCTTCTAAGTATCGGTTATCGTGTTCTATATTATATCTATTAACATTGGATCAACAGTGTTTTCAAGTAATTCCATATACATGTTACCATTTAAATTATCGGGTAGAAAAAATGGGCCAATAATACGATCGCCAAATATTGGTATTAAGTGTGTGTGTACTTCATGAAATATCCTTGAGTTGGAATCTGACCAGTACCGAGAATTATGACGATTGACAAATATTAAACGAAAAATTTAAGTCACTAACACGTTCATTCATAATTTCACGAAACTGTAAACGACGGTCAATATCGTCTTCATTAAGTTCCTGAACCTGATGAATTTTATAGGGGTGGAATTTGTATTTTTCAAAATTCGGCCATCGCTACGTTGACTTATCTAGATGATTCCGCAAGCTTTTTTGTACTTAGAGTTGGATTCGCAACAACTTGTCCTAAAACGGCTATTTCTATCGTTTTGTTTTTTACTGGGTTTTCAATACAGCCTTTTTTATTTTGTATAAACGTCGTTGTGCGAAATTTTGAAATTAGTTCCGAAACATATTTCCGATTTAGATGTTTGTTTGGGTGTTGTTCATTGAATATTTCAGTGGTTCTTTTTGGCACATTCACTATTTTTTAAAATACTGCATAACTATGTATATTCTTTCCAGAATAAAGTAAACCATTTTATGTTGTACCGTAAACCGGAGCTACTTTGTACAGGTTGTTGAACGTTTAATGATAAAATTCTTTACAGGAATATGATATTCAGAAGGATTGTCTATAAGTCTTGTCAATACGTATGTATAATAAAATGAGATAAATAGTGCCTACAACATACGTATATTTAAAAAAAGACATGGCAAAGTAGCCCCAGGAAATGGGGCTACTTTGTCAAGTGATCACTTTTAAATGAAAAGCTGATTTAGCCCCCTCGTAGGAGCTTCTTTGTCAGTTTAATGTCGAAAACCCTAGTCTTAAAGTACGCACTAGTAATGAAAACATATATTTGTGATAATATTTTAAAGGTTTTTAACATAAATTACACAAACTTGTTAAGGAAAATTAGACAATTTTAACTTCTATAAAAATAAAAATCATGAATAAATCAAAAAAAAAATCAAAAACAAAACTGTTCTGTTAGAAAGTCATAAATCAAACACTTAGAAACTCTACAAAGTCTTATCATCGTCTTCACATTCTTCACACATATATTATATGTTAAAGTTGCCCTTATTACACACACCACAGACCCATGTCTTACACAAAATACATATTATCCAATCTGTACCTTGATATCCTTCTCATTTTGCAGCACAAATTTTCCAAATACTGTCTTCCTGATCATGTGACGAGATTTCACTAAATTCTAAGGACTTTCTCTTTTTTTTTTTTTTTTGGAGCCTTAGCCTTTCCCTTCACTGATTTTTCTTTCTTTAGAGATATAAAACTCTTAGCTAGACCTGTTTCTAAGCTGGAGAAGTCCGTCTGTTGTGGTTGAAAATCAGTGGTAGAGTTTCTTGAAGAAGATGCAGATACCACATCACTTGTGGATTGGGTATCATCCATCATTCGCATGCCAGGTGCAATTTTCTTTCCCCGCTTTTTATTGGAGGTCTTTACACCACTTCCTCTGGCTTCTTGAAGATATTCCAGTACACTGTCACTCAGAACACTTGGTGATGAAGCATTTGCATCAGAAGCGTTAGTAGCTGACGTTGTGGGAAGCTTAGAAAGAACGACTTGGGGGGTCAAAACGATGTATTCCTGTCGTTCTGAATCCGGACTTCAGGTTTGTGTCAGCCATAAGGCTGATTCCAGTCTATAGTCTGTTGAGCAGCAACGGAAATTGCTCCTTTAGTATTGTACCTTTAGTTCTGCTTGTCTTACGCCAGTCATCTAAAATTTGACGCCATTTCCTCTTCATTGGTGAAAAGACTGAAATGTCAAGGGGTTGCATGATATGAATCGAATTGGGAGGAAGTTCTGTCATGTAGATGTTATTTTCCTGAGAAGCTTTGATAACAGCAGGTGAAAAGTGGCTGGCTAGGTTGTCTCCAGTGACTTTTTTACTTTATCTGAATTCATGTTTTGGAGATGAGACACGAGAATTTTGAAAAACCATTGTTCGAAGAGGTTCATGTCGAACCATCCACTAGAGCTGTGGTTATAAATGGTTCCAGCAGGCCCGACTGTGGTCCAGTTTTCGTATAAGTTAAAGGCTTTATAGACAACCATAGGTGGCAACAATATTCCGGCTGCTGATCCACACACCAGGTCTCATCGTAATTGAACACGTGATGTGGATCAGCATCTTTTAATACATCCTGAGCGTTGTTAAAAAATTCTGAAATGTTTTCGTGACCGACACTCGATCTTGACTTCTTTATGTTTGTAGCTAGCCTGCTGCTTAAATTACTGCTGGTAACAAAACTTTCTATAAAGTCGGGCCCAGGATGATTGTTCTTCCATACTTTAACGGTTTTGCCTTGTTTTTGGACATATTTGGCCACTAATTGAGCAACATCATGTGAAATTAGTGGAAATCCCCAATTTGCAACTTGACTGAGTGCGTCAGTTATTGCCTGCTCATCTTCAGGACTTAAGGTGGTGGGATGTCTTGGATCTCCCTGATGCTTGCCAAATAGCTTATTGCGAAGCGTACTACGAGAAATTTTGTGCCGTTTACTGGCTTCTGCCTGACTTACGCCCTTCCTAATGTGAGCAAGTGCTTTTGCCAAATTTTCCTGGCTGAAGTTTGCATAGGGTCTTGACCCTAGACTTCTTTTATACTTTCGCACCATTTTCAGCAGCTACTCTTTAATCAAACTGAAAAGAAAAGAAAAATAAAACTGAAATATGGTCAATACTGGCAAAGTAACCCCGCGTGACAAAGTAGCCGCCGTTTACGGTACTTAATAGAATTTGATTTAATTTTAATGACAATTATATGTTAAGGGGTAACGCCACTGTAACGGCCTTAAAAAAAGCGTTTTTTGACAATTTTTTTTGGGGTGGAAGGAAAGGTGATAGAGAAATAATACATGGGGTAGTTATTGAGCATATATTTAAGTATGTTACAAAAAAAAATTGTAAGAAAATATTCCAAAATGGCAACAGTACAGCAATTCTCCCGATGCATGTCGAACGTGAGGCGACGTGTGGCACGCACTACAACTGGTGCCAATCTGAATTTGGAAAAAAGAAAAAAAATCTGTGTAATCTACATGAGTGTATCTAGTGGAACACGTACGGGATTTTAGAAATATTGATTTTTGTGTAATTGGCGAGTGTTTGAATAAAGTCCTTCAATTTTCACCCAAAAAATAGGACAATAATTTGTTAATAAATATTGTTTAAATTAACTAATCGAAAAACCCATACGTATTTCACTTGGAAATGTTCTTGCAGTTGTGGTTTTAGATTTTCAAGCAAAAGGATCGAAAATTGTTGGAGTTATGCTGCGTGCCGTTTTGAAAAATCATGTTCCGAGAAAAACGCGTTTGAAGTTTTGAAACGTTTATAGCCATGAACAAATGAAAAATTCTAAAATCTTTTTACCATTAATCTGCTATTCCAGGACCATAAAGTTGCCCTTCTAGGTTCAAATTTTCCTCCTGTATTTGTTTCCTGGCCGATTTTATATTGGAGCGTGCCTCCTTTGCCGCATCTGACAAGGCCTGCTCGGCGTACTTTATGCGGTTAGCATCGGCATTCCATAGAAAAAAATTGTTTTCGGGGATTAGACTTTTTGCTTCATATTTTAGAAGGTTCGGGGCATTTTTTAAGCCAATAAAAAAATATTAATTTTTTGAACATTCTACAGTGGCGTTACCCCTTAAAAATATTACTTATTTAGTTTCTCAAAGTAGCGCAACCAGTAATCATTTTACTGAATTCTCCATAAAATTATCTTTTCAATGACGATCATACTTAGTACTTTCCCTATTTAAATTGAGGGGGGAAATGACGTATCACAGTTTAGGACAGTGGTTCCCAAACTTATTTTGCCTACTGCCCACTTTGAGAATAAATTATTTTTTAGCGCCCCCATTTTTTCACCTACTCAAAAACCACTATAACTTCAAATTAAATTAATTATTGTGAGCTATATTAGCGGAGATTAAACATTCATTCTAAACAAGACTTTTACTATGGGTTATAGTAAAAGTCTCGTTTAGAATGAATGAGTTAACTTGAGACCTGAGCGTAGTAGGTAGTACACAACGGCGCTCAGGTCTCAAGTTAACTTTTACGGGCTACACCTGCCAAAGAGAATGATTATTGAAACGCAACTTTATAGTATTCAGACAAAGTATCTTTTATTCAAAATTCAAAATAAAACAAACATAATCGATTCTAATATAAAAACTAATGTGAAGGATGAATCTGATGCTGTTTAATAAGTTTGTTGATATCAGGTTCCAATTTACTCAAGAACAGCCGCAAGTCACCACGTTCGGTAACATGCAAACGATTTCTCTTTTTAGTAAGCAGCGTTGCTACAGCACTAAATCCACGTTCACACAAATATGACGATGGGAATGCTATCAAGAATCGTTGAATGATTGACCACAATCCAGGGTACAATTGCGGGATCGGTTTTTGTAGCCAAAATTCTTGGTAGCCATTTTTGAACTTGATTTTTATTTCCTCGTTCGTTGTCAATTCTATAAGTTCTTCTTCCAGATGTGGTGATATTGCTGTGTTGACATTTGAAAACGGATCCAACACCCAGTCTGGTATTTCCAAGTTCAAAATATCCTGGTATCGTTCGGTGAAGTCAATGTGGAGCTTTTCCAAATGTTGGCAGTAGGCAAACAAGTCGTCGTTACTGCAGGATACTGATAAATTCGGAAAATTATGAAACTCACGTCTGCCCATATTCTTTTTGTGTAGAAGCAGTTTGGCTGCGAAAGCAGCAACGACATTTTTTGTTTTAATTAAATTTAGTTCATCGCCTTGCAGTTGGAGATTCATGTTGTTGAACAATTTATACAGGTCTGTCATGTAAGCTATATCATTTTTTGATGTAATGAGCTTGTTGCGCAATTCTGTATCTTTAGTTTCCAAAACCTCTATCACAGAGTCAAACAGGTTGTAAAATCGAGTCAGACAATTGCCTCTTGATAGCCAACGAACTTCGGTATGAAACAACAAACGGTTGAAATCTTCGTCATTAGTAACACAAAGCTGATGAAATAATCTATCATTCAAAGAGCAGTTACGGATTTTATTGACTGCTTTGATGACATATTGCAGTGATTGAAATAGTCGTTCACTTAAATTTCTAGCAACCAAATGTTGTCTATGAATAACGCAATGTACAGCAAGGACATCTGGAATTTTATTTTTTACGTACGCTATGAAGCCTTTATGGCACCCTGTCATAGCCGGAGCGCCATCCGTAGCAACTGATATAATATTTTTCAAGGGAATCTCTTTCTCATCACAAAACTTTTCCAATGTATTGAATATGGTTTCGCCTTTTGTATCGGTCTCTAAATTTCTAGCAAACAATAGTTCTTCACATATTTTCTCATCTTTAATAAACCTCACGTAAGACAGCAACAATGCTTCATTAGTTGGTAAAGTGGACTCATCGAGCTGAATTGAGAATTGACTAGTCCTCAGATGATTGCACAATGATTCTTCTATGTTTCCGGCCATTTCATCAATTCGTCTTTGCACAGAATTATTACTCAAAGGAATTTTTCCGATAATATCTGCGGCCGGTTTATGAAGCACACTAGTTATTACTTCCTTTATTGCTGGCAAAATTAACACTTCTCCGATGTTGTGTGGTTTGCCTTTTTGAGCAATTAACAAAGAGATGTTGTACGAAGCTCGAAGTCCGTCGTCATCTTGCTTAGCAGCCGCCGAAAAGAGTTTTGCTACACTTGGCCGAGTATTATGCTTCTTCTCTAGGTCTTGAAAATATGCTACATTCTTGTCTTTCTTATCTGGATGCATTTTATTCAAATGATCTTGAAGTCTTGAAGGCTTCATTGCTTCATTCGAAAATGTTTTTAGGCATAGAAGGCACAAAGGCGACGATGGGTTTGTAGGATTTTCAATGAATCCGAATTTAATATATTCCGCACAGTATTGCCGTCTCTTCTTTTTTACTTCCGACATTGTTTTGTTTTGAGAAATACGTAAGTATAAGTGTTGAACTTAAGTACTGCTTATCTATTACGCGCGAAACCGCAAATGAAAATAAAATAAATATTACGTTGTTTATATAGGATTGCATAAGCAGCACGCACCGACAGGAATAAGACAAACATGCATAAACTCGTTTATCTCATTCGACGCTCAATCGTACTCAACAAGTAAGAACAAGTATTCTATGAACCAGCCGATTGATACAGTCGCCTTTTTATTTGTTTGTTTGTGTCTCTTTTCGTTTCGAAACGGAGCGACCGATTGATATGTTTTTTATTTTATTTATTCAATAAAACAGGACAGATATATGAACTACTCGGAGAGAAATATCGAACCGAGTTGGTTTGAGCAATCTCTTAATTAATATTAGTTGATGTTCACAAGCTGTAGTCGAGAGTAGGGATGGGACATCGGTGGGTAAACATCGATATCAAACATCGATGTTAACATCGTTGATCAACATCGATGGTTGCAAAATATCGACTACCAAACATCGATGTTTTTAAACATCGATAATTATATTTATAGATTTATTTTTTGGCAGTTTAACAAAAACTTTATTATAACTTAATTAATTTACGTCCTTAACAAAATGATATAAAAGATATCACTATTCAAAAAAAATAATAAAAGAAATATATACATTTATAATATGTAGTTAACTTTAGAAACTACTCAAAAAAAACTATATAAAAAAACAATATTATGCAATTACGCATGAAACAACCACATGACTTAAATCGTCTGATACTTAAAAAATATATACATTTACGTGTATCAAAGCTTTTTAAGAGAACGATTTTTATTTGGGATTTTATAGTCTTGCATTTTTTTTTGACTACGCTGGCAAATACCGAGATACATATGGATATGGTTTTATATTTCTGATGTGTCATCTTGCATTTAATACGTGTATCGTCGTGTATGATTGTACGCACTAGGGAATTTCCCGAAGAAGTATACATCGGTAATGTCTATCTCCCTTCTTTTTCTATGAAAATACGTTTACCTCCTTCACTTATTCTGCATGCATACATAATTTAACTTTTATTCTGCACATTAAAAGTACTATAAATTTATGTATTTAATTATATATTATTTAAATATTTATACTGAGTAATATTTAAAAGAGCCTAAAATGAAATATTCGAATTTATATGATATAGCACTGTGTAATTTAAATACTTCTTTTATTCGTAGACAATTTTACATCCTCGTAGCCTGTATGTGAGCTGTTAATTTGGAAACATTTTTGTATTTGTCAACAGAGGACGCTGTTTTATTTTGTGATTAGTGCAAATACATTTTGTCAAGCTTAAAAGTTCGATGTTCACTATATTTCTTCTAACATCGATAGTTTATCGATAAATCTAAATTGCAAACATCGATGCAAAAACATCGAACATCGATCCTAAAATATCGATGTTCAATGAACATCGATGTTTATCGCCCATCCCTAGTCGAGAGTCGAGAGCTCAGTCGGTGTCTAAGAGTCCTCCTAGATTCTAGATGAAATTACAAATCGCCCCCTAAGCCTTTACACAACGCCCCCATTTTTTTCTGGGTCTCTTACCGCCCCCCTTTAGACCTGCAGCGCCCACAAGGGGGCGTTATCGCCCACTTTGGGAACCTATGGTTTAGGATATGATGGCAAGGTGTCACCTTTGGAATAAAAATCGACCTATTTTTGGTGCCGCACCCTGTACTTATAGTAAATCAAAAGTGAATCTATCACAAATGGAAATTAAAAAGTTTAGTTTTTATGTATCCGAAAATTTAATCATCGCACCTCGTATATGTTAAACTAACATTTTATTTATCATAAATTGTACCTATGGTAAATTTTTAATACCTAATAAATTTTATTATTCCAAAATATAATTTTGAATAATCAATTTTAGGTGTAAACATTTTGTATTGAAGTATTGATCCAATAACTGACAAACTCTGAAATATATCTCGGATGTGTTAGAACACACTTAGTTCGAGACAGATAATGTAAGCAAATATTTGTCGAAAAAAAATGTTAATATACGTTATCGATATTAGGCCTTTTGCATACACAATATGGGAGATAATGAGGTACAATATTAAAAACTTTGTTTGCATTTGCTCATTCGCCTCGAATATATGAAATTAACGCGGTAAAACCGTTACACGCTGCTAAATAATTTGACTATTTGATACATACATTTTCTATTTATAATGCTATTTTATATGGGTATGTTTTGCAACCGCACTGTAAATGCAATCATAATACAAAATAGATTTAAATTAACTTGCCTTCTCGTAGAGTTGGGTAAAATTTAATTACAATTAGCAATTAAATAGTAAATGTAATTCTTAGCTGTTAATAAGAATAATTTAATTCTACATAATTCCGTATGCATCAAAAAACGATGTATAGATTTCCTTTCCTGCGCATGCCAGAGTGCGCAAGATTTAATTTCCTTAACATTTAATAATTACATTTATTTTTTAAGTATTAATTACAATTAAATTTTGCCTTAACCTGTTCTGTCCAACTCGTGGGTCTGAGAGATGGCAGATTGCTTGAAATTTTTAGATTTTCCTATAGTCATAAAATAATTAAAATACATAATATTAGCAGAACTTTCACCTTGAAAGCTATTCTTGAAAATAGTATAACATAATGTATTATTTGATAATATGGACGCTTAAGTACAAGCCCAAAGGTTCTGGTTGCGATTCCAGACCTGTCCACCACTCACGTCTATGGTATTGGTTCTAGCCTCAGCAGTGCCGGATCTAGGAAATTTCATTTGGGGGGGGGGGGGGGGGGCAAGTCAGCCCCATGCCGCCCCTGTAGCTATTTTTCACTATTTAATTCAGTAATAAATAGGCCGCGGACATGACCGAGCTAAACTACGACGAAGTTACAACGGAGCAAAGAAATAATGTAAACAACACACATTTACTGAATAGCATTATTCACGCATTATTCATATGGTGAACTGCAACATATGTTATTGACTCACATGTTGACGGAAAAATAACACAAAAAAGTCCACTTAAGTCGTAAATATCCTATTATCATCGGCGGAGATATAGGAACGTCAGAGGTTTTTAAAATTTATTGTATTTACCTTATATTTCGCATGATAAATACAGTTATATATGTGTATACCTATTCATACTTACATTAGTTCCGTTTTTTCATTGTTTTG
The DNA here is from genome assembly GCA_963170755.1 of Amphimallon solstitiale. Classification (NCBI taxonomy): domain Eukaryota; kingdom Metazoa; phylum Arthropoda; class Insecta; order Coleoptera; family Scarabaeidae; genus Amphimallon; species Amphimallon solstitiale. Next base: position 29,586,790 of record OY720675.1, on the reverse strand, counting down.
ACTGTTAATTACGTACTTCGTAATTTATGTAATAGTTCCTGTTTAATCCCGTTTCATTGAATGGACTTCTCAATAATATACGCATACATTTTTAGTTATCATTTATTTAGATCTAGAACATTGTTTATGTTACTATGATATGGAAGAACGTCGAGAATGGCATCGTGAAACAATGGCGAGGTGGATTGAGGGTCATACTGATTGTATGTCCATTGTCAGTGATTCCGATATTTATTGCAAAGTCTGTAAAATATCGTTACAGAATGCCAAAAAAGCGCATAGGTAATAGCATCTATAGTTATAAATACAATTGACGGGGAAATAATTGCTAAAACCATTGACGAGAAACAACATGCTTCATTCGGACGACAGGTACAGGCAAAAAATACTTTTATTTGTTAGTGACAGTGCCGTATATATGTTAAAAACAGGCAGTCTATTAAAGCAAACATATCTTTATATGCTGCATATTACTTGTGTAGCACATGCTCTCCACAGAATCTATGCATATATCAGAGTCTCCTATCCGGAAGTTGATAGACTTGTATCCGCTTTTAAAAAAAGTTTTCCGAAAAGCACCATCGAGAGTGGCCCTTTACAGGGAAAAACTTCCATCTTTGTCACTGCCACCCTCGCCAATAATAACTAGATGGGGAACATGGCTGAAAGCTACTAGTTTTTATGCAGAGAATTTCGATACATGTTTAAATGACGACGCTCGAAGTAGTTCTGAGTGCAAGGAACTAACACAAATCCCAAATTTAAAAAATCAGTTGTTATTCCTTCAGGAACACTTTGGAAATTTGCCTAAACTAGCCACATATTTTGAAAATCGAATCTCAAATTAAAAAATGAGGTGTAGCCACCACACGACTTTCTTATACGTATGAGCGTTTCAAATCATACAATTTTAAAAATTATTTTATACAAAAATTATTCAAAATCCTATTCTAAGTCTCTTAATAAATCTCTACAGGATACATACTTTATGAGATATTTGCAAAAAAAATGCTACTCGCTATGAGTGAAAGCATTACTTCCGGTCCGAATGTTGAATTTTCATTTATACAAAAAATATTCCAAATCCAAATCTAAATACTTTTATACTCTTCGTAAATTATTCATATAGAATGCCTAATTTACGAAATATCTGCAAAAATCGCTATTCGATAAGAGTAAAAGCGTTACTTCCGGTGCGAATTTTAAAATTTCATTCATACAAAAAATATTTCAAATCCAACTCTTAATACTTTTGTACTCTTGACAAATATATATAGAATGCATAATTTGCAAAAATCGCTATTCGATAAAAGTAAACGTGTTACTTCCGGTCCTAATTTTGAAATTTTTTTTATACTAAAGGTATTGAAAATTATGTTCTAAATACGTTTATACCCGTAACGTACCTGTCTAGAAAACATGACTTGCGCAAAAAACTGATTTTCGATAAGAGTAAAAGACCTACTTTCGGTAGGAATTTCAAAAAACTTTTTTAAGACAATTTGTCTCAAATTTAATTTTGAGTACATTTGAATGCTTTAAAAATTTGTTTAAACTTAGTAATTGACGAAATAATTTGCAAAATTCCATTTTTTCACATAAGTAAACTACTACTTCCGGTCTACCGATTTTACTGAAAAACTAATCAGATCTCAATAGGGAGATTATACACGTAAATACAAATTTGGAATAGATATCTACAGCGGTTACAGACACACAGACATTTTTTTAAAACCACTTTTTTGGTATCAGGGGACTTCAAAACGTGGACATCTGCAAAAATTTCGAGGTCAAAAATTTTGGTCATCACAATACTTATACTACGTATAAGAAAGTAAAAATGGATTAACCACATTAGATGTGGCTATTAATAATTTCACAAGTATTCCAATGTGACTTCGGATGTGGTCTTCGGCAAAAGTTAGACGCAGTTTTTAATAGAAATCCAGATTTAATAACATTGCGGCAATTGTGTATGCTAAATATGCTGAAATAAAAGAATATTTCCAGTACGCACATATAACCAGTTGCGATGTAGAAAGGACGTTTTCTATCTTCATGAATGTACTTAATTCAAAGAGAACAAGTCTTACAGAAGAGAAAATGAACAAATAATAAGGTATTTTGTATTTTATAGATCACCAGCCACTTGTTATCCAATTATATAAATAAAATTAAAACCTCTTTAAAAATACATCTCAATAGTGCGCCCATGGGCGATGAGTCATGGCTCGCTCGTGTCCGCGGCCTAGTAATAAATAACAAAAGTAAGAAAGTAATAATCGTTTTTAAAGATGTGCCAAACTTAACTTTTAACTTTTTCAAAATTATTTTCCTTGATTTTCTTTCAGAAAATGAGTTAATGGCTTCTTCATAATGTATTGAATTAACCTCTTGGCTTTCTATAGAGAGTACTGCGAGGTTTTTAATTATCTTCAGTTTGCTGAAACTTCTCTTGCAGCTTGCTGATGTAGTTGGGAGTGTTAAGTAAATTCTCAAGGCTACGCACACATTTGGGAAAGCATCAGTCAAATATCTTGCTTGGATTAGATTTAGGAGATCAACTTGATTAATTTCTACAAAATTAACTGTTGAATTTTGTAACTGGTCATGAAGAACTAGGATTTCAGTAGGGAACTCATTCTTAATTACATCTTCAAGATATTTACTAGCTAAGTTTCTAGTACAAGTTTTCAACTCCTTGTCACTCAAGCTTTCCAAATCTTTACAATTTAGAAAAGAAAATGCTCTGCATTCTATCTTTCAATTACATCCTTCATACTCTGGTAAAAACTTTCTTCTACAGAGAAACTTATTTAAAATCAAGAGACTGAGGAAAATTTCAGTTAGCTTGACTAATTCAGTACCTAAAAAATCACGCTTTTGGTGAGTAAATTTTTCATTAGTTGGCCAAGTGCTTGGCTCACAAGGATCAATTTGTGTTTTCTCGCTTTCTATATAGCCTTCACTGTCTTCTTCCGCCACCCACATCACTATCAGTCACAAGCCACTCTTCTCTCTCTCTATAAAAATATAAAAAAGAATAAATTTTTCAATTCCATTTTGTCGCCCGGGGCACTTGCCCCCTTTTGCCCGCCCCCCCTCGGTTAATCCGGTACTGAGCCTCAGTTCCACTCAGGCTGGTGAAATGAGTACCAAGACGCCAAACACTGGAGTAACAATAGGCGTGCGTAGCACTAACCACAGTACCATCTCAGTGTACTGGAAGACTCAAGATGTACGGTTGCTACATCCCACACCATGGGCTTTCAGGGCATATTACGGGGACATATTATTATTTCAATAAGGTATAGTTGAATCGTTTCGACAACCGATCCGGCTAAATTACGAACTGATGATGACGATTCAACATTAAAAACATACAAACGCATTTAATATTCAACAAAAGGTTTAACTATTACATTAATGTACGGAAATAATATATGAAATATAAAAACAAAAGAGGTACTTAACGCATTTAATATATGCATATACATATAACGATAATATGTGTTAAGGTATATACGTCACAAGGACATTCATGTAAAATGACCAGAGAGCGGACACGAAAGGTTGATGACTCATCGCCCATGGGCGTACTATTGAAATGTTGCATTTTTAAAGAGGTTTTAATTTTATTTATATAATTGGATAACAAGTGGCTGGTGATCTATAAAATACAGTAATTTTAATAACCCCTCGCGCTTCTACCTACGCCGATGAAGAAAGGATTTTACTCAGAAATTCCTTTCTTGATGGGCATATTTTGTTGTCGTTTTCAAGTAAACAATAGATGTTGCAGTTCATCATATGAATAATGCTATTCAGTAGCTGGGTGTTGTTTACATTATTTCTTTGCTCCGTTGTAACTACGTCGTAGTTTAAACCTGGGACGTCCGCTCCCTAACAATGACCCCGACTACAATTTACCAACTGTCAGCAAACAACGCGTGTTCGCCTAGAAAGTGTACTACTTTGTTTTGCCGCCATTTTGGTAAATATTAGTTTTGACAGTTCATATTGGGCAGCCGTTGAGTAAAGACGTGGCAAATTTATTATGGATAAATATTTGATAAACCAACGTGTTTTAATTGTTAAAACGTTTTATGCAAACGAATCATCGATTACTGTAACGATGAGAAAGTTACGGGGATTTTTTGGGAGAAATAACGTATCAACAAAACGCACTATTTATCGTGTAGTGAATGATTTGGTAGAAAGAGGGTCTGTATCTGATAAGTCCAAGCGTGTACCACAACGTACTGCAAGATTGCCTTGCTGCTACTCAAGAAATGGGTCAAAACAATCTATCAACCTCAATTCCACACCGTGCTCAGGAACTTGGTTTACGAAGAACAACTTTGCCCAGAATTATGCGTAAGAATTTGTAAGTAAGGGTCTTCCAATAGGGACTTCCGAACTTTGACAGTTGGTAGTGGCCATATTGTTGAAGCTACATCTGTCAGATTGGCTGTCATTTATTCAGTCTGTTTTGCCAAATCACCATGGACGGATATAGCGCTCAACAACACGTGCAAATGATAAAATTGTTTTATCAAAATGGATGTTCTATTCGGGCAACGTTCCGCGCACTTCGGCCATTTTACGGTCGTCGTAATCGTCCTACCGAGAGGACTATTCGCAGTGTGGTGGATAAATTTGAAGCTACTGGTTCAGTAATCAAGAAAGCAGCATCCGTACGAACACGAAACGCAAGATCTGCCGAAAACATCGCCGCTGTCCGTGAAAGCGTGCAGGAGAATCCGAGGCGGTCGATTTCGCGTCGCTCATAAGAACTTGGCCTCTCGCAGACCACAACTTGGCGAATTTTGCGTCGTGACTTGCACCTGCACCCGTATAAAATTCAACTGACACAGGAGCTGAAGGTAAATGACCATAGACAACGACGTGTGTTCGCTGATTGGGCCCTGGAGCAGTTGGAAACTGATCCTAATTTTCATCAAAAAATCATCTTCAGCGATGAGGCGCATTTCTGGATGAATGGGTACGTCAACAAACAAAATTGTCGAATTTGGGACAATACCAATCCACGTGAGATTCAAGAGCGTCCAATGCATCCCGAAAAAGTCACTGTTTGGTGTGGATTTTGGGCTGGCGGCGTCATCGGTCCATATTTCTTTCAGAGCGATGTTGGCCAGGCCATCACCGTCAACGGCGAACGCTATAGGGCGATGATTACCAACTTCTTTTGGCTTGAATTGGATGATATGGACATCAATGAGATGTGGTTTCAACAGGACGGCGCTACGTGTCACACAGCTCATGCCACATTGGAAATTCTGCACGAGCGATTTGAGGGGAGGATCATCTCACGTGGAGGTGATGTGAACTGGCCACCGAGATCGTGCGATTTGACCCCGTTGGACTGTTTCTTGTGGGGTTTTCTTAAGTCGCAGGTCTATGCGAATAATCCACAAACCACAGTGGCCCTCCAAGCCAACATAACCCAAGCCATCGGTCAAATTCAGCCTGATTTATGCGCCAGAGTCATGGAAAATTGGACATCCCGAATGCGCGCCACTCAGCGATACAAGGAGACCCCACGGTCGACCTCCCAAAAGATGGTGCGAGAGCTGGACATCTGCTTCCCAAGAGGCTGAACGAGATCAAGAGTAGAAGAAACAAGACTAAGTCTTAAGAAAAGAGAAAGAAGAAGAAGTGGGAGAAGATTTGAATTGTTTCCATTAAAAAAAAGAACTCATGTGTGACGAGGCGCATTTTCATTTAAAAGATTATGTGAATAAACAAAACAATCGGTTCTGGGCAATAGAAAGCCTACAGATTATTCATGAATCACCTATAAATCCATTAAAAGTGACAGTTTGGTATGCATTTTGGTCAGGAGAAATCATTGGACCTTACGTCTTTTAAAATGAAAACGGCTAAAAGGGTTACTGTCACTGGCGAACGATATCGTGATATGATTGAAAATTCTTTGACATCAGAACTGCATACTTAGGGTTTAATTAACTTGTGGTTCCAGCAAGACGCTGCCACATCGAATACAGCCAGAATTACAATGGAATTACTGCGAGGCCTCTTTACGCAACAATTTATCTCAAAAAATGGCGATGTTGACCTCCACGATTGCCGGATTTGACTGCCTTGGACTTTTTTTGTGGGGATATCTGAAGACCATTATGCAAACAAACGAGAAACCTCTAATCAACTCAAACAAAATATTCATTTTGAATTTAGTAAATTACCGGGTGAAATATGTCAAAATGTAATGAAAAGTATGCTCAAATAACCCGCATTTGTGACGTTAACAGACGCGAACATTTATCTGACATTAAATGAACCATTTATCAACATTAGATCCATTCTCTTTCATTTAACCAACAGTTATGATCAAACAAAGTGGTATACCTTTCCGACGGACAGCCTGTATAATTATTATATTATAAAGATCCTGGAGCTGATTAGTATAACATCTAGCCATAAAACACAAATTTCCTCTTTGCATCAACGAAGTCTTCTCAAACTATTATGCAGTAAGACTTTGAAAAATGGAAGATATCCAAGTATGAAATTTTTGCTGTGTCCTTACTAACACATTATGAGAAATTACGTATAGCATATGTAGTCTTTGGTAATTTTATGAATAGTGGGACCATTTGTGCGTTCGAATTAAATTCGTCGTCCAAAAATAATCCCAGATATTTGTTGGTTCCTGATATGTTTCTTCATTTTTCGTAAAGTTTATATGTAGTTTTTGTCTTAATATATGTTTGATCTTAAACGATTAATACTAATCATAGTGTTTCATGTTGTAAATATACACTTTGTGCATCAAAGAGTACCACAACCTACCGAACCCTATTGACTAAATAAGATTTCAACAATTCTAAAAATTTGCCAGGAAATCCGTAAAATTATTTTTTTTCTATACTAGACAACACACATTCGAAGTCTTCGGAGAGATCACAAGTGCTTTCGCAGTTTATGAATCCTCAAAGCGTCACCCACATAATTTGCAATGTGTAGTACTGAATCCAAAGTAGAAATCCCTTTGTGGAAACCATACTGCTCGTGTGATAATAATATGTTTCTTTTTTCTAGATAACTTATGATTCTGTTCAATGAAACCATTTCAATAACTTTCCTGATCACTGGCATAATTACTATTGGTCTATAGTTGTCAGGTTTGTCGCGATCACATCTTTATATACTGAAACCACCTCTGAATGTTTAAGAGTATATGCCAAAATTGTTTGAATTAATGCTATGAGCAATAGTAATTAGTTCATTACTGGTAACAGAAGTAAGAAAAAAAATTATCGCTACATTTAAGCTTCGTGTTCAAGCACTAAATTAGGAATCTCCAATTCTAAAACTAAATGGTTTGCTAAAGAAGCGATCTAATTTAATGTGTTTGGCGTAGAACCAATAAAACTACACCTATTTGTTTGGTAATTATTTAATTCAGTATGCCTTATTGACCGAGTTTCTTTGCACATATTTTTAGATTTGGGTAACCTATTTCTGTAGTTTTGAAAGATTTATAGAAAGCCCCGTTTTTGCCGTTTAGCTTAATTGTACCATAGGTGGGTTCAAATAGTTATACGTCAACAGTTTTCTAGTAATTTGCATTTCATTTTTCATATAATAATATTTTAAATTTTAAATCATGTAACTTTGGTCATCGCAGTAGTGATGTATATTTGTATCATTGAGTGATATAACTTATGAAGAAACTGGGTAAGAGGAAGAAAGTTAGACATTGGATAGATATAGGAGGAATGTAGTGTAAGAAGAAAGAATTGGATACAATATTTCTCTCTTTATTTATTAAAATGTTGTTTTTCTTAATAATGATCTCTCTTGCCAATAGCTCTTTTATTTTTTTATAGTTTCTCTCTAGTATTTCCTATACCAAATTTTAAAAATAATTGAAATAAACAACATCTTTCTCCTCTCATATCTGCTAGGTTTGAAGGCAAGCCTCCAAGACGTTACAGGATTGTTTTAATATAAAGTTGTATTTCATTTAATGTGTATAATATAAGTATACTTGACATGCCTCTTGTTCTTATACAGTGTGTCAATAAAGTAAGGAACACCCTAAATATCAGCTTTAAAACATATCTCTAGCAAAAACGCTCAGACACGTATTTTTTTATTTTTGAAGGCGCATTTTCTTAGATTAAATTGAAGTATACAGGGTTATCAAAAAAGAAGGTATGACGTTATCATGTGTTTTTTTAAATGGAATATCCTGTATATTTTTAAGAAAATCAAAAGAGCTTCTCATGAAGATTTCAACGATATATGAGTTGTTGGGGATATCTTTAATATTTACTTGTAGAAATTGAAAAAACACTTTTGGTGGAACAACGTCATAAAATAATTACAGAGTTTAACTTGTTTATTTATAAATCTAAAACAAAAATTTACATAAGTAGATGTTCAAATTGCTGCCCGTTCACAATCTGACAGTAGCCTAGGCGAGAAATAAACTCATTCTGAACATTGCTGATTACATCTGGCGTGATTCTTCGGATCTCTTGGCGTATGCGTTCTTTTAAATCATTAATATTTTGAGGTCTATTTACATAAACTTTGCTTTTTAGGTAACCCCACCGGAAGAAATCTGGTGGTGTTAAGTCAGGGGAGCGAGCTGGCCACTCAACAACCCCACGTCTGCCAATCCATCGGTTATTAAAAATCAAATTTAGGTAGTCACGCACAGGTCGAGAATAATGAGGAGGTGTCCCATCTTGTTGGAACCAGATTTCATTGCTAGGACTGTCAGGGGTATTTGGATCAGGATAAAGTTCCACAAGCGCAGAAAGAAGCTCTAACTGTAAAAAATCCAAATAGATATCCCCATTTAAATTTCCATCAAAAAAGAAAGGTCCTAAAATCCTATTTTTTAGAGTTCCAGCCCAGACGTTCACCTTCTGAGGGCGTTGACTTCGAGCTTCCTGCATCCAGTGAGGATTATGTTCTGTCCAGTATCTACAATTTTGTCGGTTAACTGTTCCGTTTAAAGAAAAAGTTGCCTCATCTGAAAATAAAATGTTTCTAGCAAACATTTCATCACGTTCACAAAGTATTTGCAAGTTTTCTGAAAACTCCAAACTGCGATCAAAATCATCTTCCGACAATTCATGGACAAGATGATATTTCTGCTTATGCCAAATTTTTCTAACAGTCTCATGGCTGCAATTAAAGTTTAAAGCTGCTTGACGAGTAGCACAATTCGGATTATCTTGCACTGTCAAAAGAACATTTAACTTAGTTTCATCATCCACTTTTGGTCGCCCAGTTTTAGGTAGATCTCTAACATTTCCGTACTCCTCATACTTTAGAAGTATTTTACTTACAGTTGAGCGAGTTATTGGTTGTCGATTAGGATGCGCTGCATTAAATAGTTCGCAAACTTCCACTGTACTCCTTCTTCGGTCACCATAACCAATCATCATAAGAATCTCAATCCGTTATCTCTCACTTAGCCCCATTTTTATCAAAAGAAATGTCAATTATAAAACAAACTAACGGTGGTTAGTCACTGTCTAATTAGATAAGACGTCACCTTCCATACTGACAATTCTGTCATGACAACGTTCAAAGATTAAAATTACCAAAAATTATCATGTAGTTCCACCAAAAGTGTTTTTTCAATTTCTACAAGTAAATATTAAAGATATCCCCAACAACTCATATATCGTTGAAATCTTCATGAGAAGCTCTTTTGATTTTCTTAAAAATATACAGGGTATTCCATTTAAAAAAAAACACATGATAACGTCCTATCTTCTTATTTGATAACCCTGTATACTTCAATTTAATCTAAGAAAATGCGCCTTCAAAAATAAAAAAATACGTGTCTGAGCGTTTTTGCTAGAGATATGTTTTAAAGCTGATATTTAGGGTGTTCCTTACTTTATTGACACACTGTATATAGTTTGTGTAAGCTTGTGTGTAATATACAAAAATATGGTGTGGTCACCGCAAAACTTTCTTATACGTATGTGCGTTCCGATATGTGTATACAGAAGTTGTTCCAAATTAAGTTTCAAATTCTGTGTTTCCTTAATAAAATATGTTACTTCCGGTCCGAATGTTGAATTTTCTTTATACAGAGATTATCCCAATATTCTCTTAATAAATTTTTATAGATTGAATAATTTGAGAAATATTTACAAAAAACAGCTATTTGATAAGAGTAAAAGTGAAACTTCCGGTCCGAATTTTGAAATTTTTAATATACAAAAATTGTTCCGACTCGAACTAAATACTTTTGTATTTCAGACAAATCTGTTTAGAATGCATAATTCGGGAGGCATTTGCAAAAAGCCGTTTCTCGATAAGACAAAAAAACCTACCTCAGTTTCGAAAAACCTTTTTTTATAAAATCCTTCTGAACTTCACTTTTTAGTACTTTTGTATTTTTTAGAAAATTGTCTAAATTTAATAGATCAGAGATATTAGTAAATTCTGATTTTTTTTTACTAAATTACTGTACATGATTATTCAATGAAAACTATTGATATTTTCGTGTATTCCTAAATTATAAATTCTTTATGGCATTTTATATTTTGTTTTGCTTTATGTTACAGATCGTAGCTCTTCGGAAAGAAAATGCTGAAATTTACGAGAAGTATGGAGTTTCAAAGGTAAGTTATTAAAATAATTATAGTGGTTTTTTGCATCTTGCATAATCGGGAAACAACTAAATGGTATTACAATAAATCATATAAATGTAATTAATAACTTGTTTGTGTGCATTTTTGCTCCACCTCACAAGAAATTGTGTGTATTTTTGCTCCACTTCACAAAAAATACCTCCGATTTTGGCACTATTTTTTGATTCGTTTAGTTGCAATGAAAGTATCTGAATCGCAGTTTGTAGTTGGTAGAGTGATATTAAATATCACTTTAGCAACAGTGGGCAGGGTTCTCCTTCTGGAATTCTTTAAATATAAAATTTTCTTTGAGCTGCTCTTATGCTTTCGGGGTTCTTTAAACCATGTCAGAGATAGAAACAATGCATGCATGAGATTTTCTATAATTAAGAATTATTATTGTTGACAATTTAATTCATCTGTCAAAAACATGACATTTTAATACACGCTGTGTTAGTTTGCCATCGGATAAACTGCATGTTTGCTAGCGGATAAACTGCATGTTGATTTTCCATGGCAACGAAAATTCAATTCTGACAGTATCGTTCAAATAAATTTCATACATAAACATATGTATTTTTCTCTTTCTTTTGTATATGTATTCAAAGGAATGTTAAATAAAAATATTTCGGTTTATTAATATTAATTAAATGATTCATTAAATTGTCTTACCAAATACCATTCGAGTTTGTGTTTATTTCCGGAACAAACTTTCATTTTGACAAAACTCAAACTTTGTTGCTTAAGGGTAACACGACTCGAACAAATAACAAAAGGTAAAACCGCTCCACCTTCGGTGTCGCGGTTTTACCATGTTATTTGTTCTCGTCAGTTACCAAGCAACAAAGCTTTCGTTCAAAATGAAAGTTTGTCCGGATAAACACAAACTCTTATGGTATTACCCCCGACAATTTAATTCATCTGTCAAAAACATTACATTTTAATACACGCTGTGTTAGTTTGCTATCGGATAAACTGCATGTTTGCTAGCGGATAAACTGCATGTTGATTTTCCATGGCAACGAAAATTCAATTCTGACAGTATCGTTCAAATAAATTTTATACATAAACATTTATATTTTTCTCTTTCTTTTGTATATGTATGGAAAGGAATGTTAAATAAAAATATTTCGGTTTATTAATATTAATTAAATGATTCATTAAATTGTCTTACCAAATACCATTCGAGTTTGTGTTTATTTCCGGAACAAACTTTCATTTTGACAAAACTCAAACTTTGTTGCTTAAGGGTAACACGACTCGAACAAATAACAAAAGGTAAAACCGCTCCACCTTCGGTGTCGCGGTTTTACCATGTTATTTGTTCTCGTCAGTTACCAAGCAACAAAGCTTTCGTTCAAAATGAAAGTTTGTCCGGATAAACACAAACTCTTATGGTATTACCCCCGAATAAATGTCAGGCTGACGGGAAGTAACAACTGGGAAACCGATCGTTTGTTCGATATACAGTGGCAAAAATATTTTTCATTTTAGAAATGCCTACGCACCTTAGGAACTCTTAACAGCAGACTTTAGCCAGAACTTGTTCGATTTTATTATTATTAAAATTAGCTATTCAAGAATTGTCGAGTTATACTAGTTGCCATAGTTTATTGATACTTTTTCCACTGTTATATTCAAATATGGTTTTACAATTGAAATTGTATGAATACCCGCCCTCTAAAGATTCATGCTATCACCGCTTTAAAATTTCAAGTCAGCATCTATTGAATTTCTACATGGAAACTATACAAACTAAATCAATTAATTGAAAATACCAATTTTAAGGCAGTGCGTTAGTAAAGCTGATAACAAGGTCCAGATAAAAGCAACTAATATATGTATATTTGATTTTATCAACTCTACGAAATAAAATCAAGAGGAATGACAAGCAATAATTACGTCACAGGAAACATATACAATTTGATAATTATGACTGAACTTTATTTAAACACTACAAACCATTAGACTGGTGTATTTAATGTCCAATATACAGGGTGTAGCACCTAAGATGCCTCGGACCGTAGCTCCTCTATCATACAATATATCGAAAAAAGTCTAAGAGACAAATTATCCATAATTACTATCGCAATTTTCCTAAAATATTTTTGGTCATCAGTGCCGTGCCGTATTCCAATGGCGTATCAAACCTATGTTTTTTAAATGGAACAATATATATTTTATGGCTGATTCGGATAGCCCTTAAAGAGTATTCTACATACCACGCGATCATTTAAATTCTAAATTATAGCAGGCGGGTTTTTTTTATTAGGTTGTTCAGAATGTCAATTATTGATTGATTGAAATTTGCGGTTATGCTATACTTTGTGACATTTGTGAATCTTATGTGTAATGGATTTAAATTTAATGGAAATGAAACCATTACAAGATAAATTAGTTTTATTGTGAATTACAAAAGGTGTTCAAAGTGTTCTCCCCCTGTTGCAATGCAACTGTTAACCCTCCGTTTCATATTTTCAAAGGCATTTGCCAACATCTGAACGGTTATAGCGTTACATGCATTAGAAATTGCCTCTTGTAGTTCTTCAAGATTTTGTGGGTTATTTTTGTAAACTGTGTTTTTCAGATACGGATGAATGAAATAATCAAGAATCGTTAAGTCCGGACTGCGAGGCGGAAATTCAATGACTCGATTATCATAAAACTCGCGAATTCGAGCCATACTTTCCCATGTTTTGTGAGCTGTTGCATTGTCCTGTTGGAAATACCCATGTAAAAGTTCGTCATCATGAAGATTTTGTAAAAACGGTTCAAGTAAATTATTTCGATATCTCTCAGCATTTATCGTTCCTTCAAAAAACACAGGTCCAAATATACGCCTTCTAGAAACCGCTAGCCAAACACCAATTTTCTGCGGATGGAGAGGCGATTGAATAAACTCATGAGGATTCTCCGAAGACCAAATACGCATATTTTGTTTGTTTATATAGCCGGATAGGTGAAACCATGCTTCGTCAGAAAAAAATGTTAAATCCAAAGTGTTGTTATTTAAATTATTCAAAAACCACTGACAGTATTCTATTCGTACAGGAAAATTTCGAGAGAATAGCTCTTGAACGACGTTAATCTTATAGGGATAAAGATTTAAATTTTCTTTTAAAATTTTTTGACAAGTTCCATATGAAAGGTTTATTTCTTGGGCTAATCTGCGAAGAGATTTTTTGGGAGACTGTTCCATTCTTTCTGCAACATCTGCCAGAATCTCAGGAGTCCTTTTTTTGGGCGCGCCACTACCAGCTTTCCTACCTACAGTTCCAACATTACGAAATTTCGCCACACATGTGTAAATTTCTTGGACTAATTTTTGATAATCCACAGGAAAATTAGGGAAGGCATTTTGAAAATCATTGATGCAGTGCGGTACTGAATATGTCCATTCACCATTCTCTTGTCGTGCGGTGTTTTTAAAATAACTTTCAGTAAGAAAAATCTTATGTTCTAAATCAAACATTTTGAAACGTCACTTTGACAATTCAAATTGTAAATTAGTACTTATATACCAACTTAATTTAAATGATCGCGAGGTATTTTTTTTTTTAATAATAACTTAATAATAATAATAATAATAACTTTATTAATTACCCAACAGAAAACTCCAAATGGGGCAATACAATTACAGAAATGCTCGATAATACAATGTTCAAATTATGAAATGATGTATCACATGATTACAACAAAAACAACAATTAATAAATTGGAAAATTGACACTAAAATCGCACAAGTTACTCATGACGATTATTGAAATTTATAGCAGCGTGATATAAGGGCGCTTTGTATAGAATATTCGTCCTGGGCGTCGGAACCATAATTAACTTGCTTGCCCTCGACTGAAGACGTGGAACCAGGATGATTTAATATTTTAGAAAAAAATGACTATTTGCAAAGCCCAATCAAAAATTATCTTCTTTCCTTAAATCACTTGAAAAAAAATTAAGAGTAGGTAGAAATGATCTTAGTCTATCCCTAAATTCGAAATCCAAACGCCGGTACAATTTAGTTCCTGGCAAAAAGAATTGCTGAAGTATGGTTTAACTGCGACAATTTAATTCATCTGTCAAAAACATGACATTTTAATACACGCTGTGTTAGTTTGCTATCGGATAAACTGCATGTTTGCTAGCGGATAAACTGCATGTTGATTTTCCATGGCAACGAAAATTCAATTCTGACAGTATCGTTCAAATAAATTTCATACATAAACATTTATATTTTTCTCTTTCTTTTGTATATGTATTCAAAGGAATGTTAAATAAAAATATTTCGGTTTATTAATATTAATTAAATGATTCATTAAATTGTCTTACCAAATACCATTCGAGTTTGTGTTTATTTCCGGAACAAACTTTCATTTTGACAAAACTCAAACTTTGTTGCTTAAAAGGGTAACACGACTCGAACAAATAACAAAAGGTAAAACCGCTCCACCTTCGGTGTCGCGGTTTTACCATGTTATTTGTTCTCGTCAGTTACCAAGCAACAAAGCTTTCGTTCAAAATGAAAGTTTGTCCGGATAAACACAAACTCTTATGGTATTACCCCCGAAGAAAAACCGTTATAACTAACGCTAAAGTTAGCGGTATGACGTCACATAAAAAAAAATACTCTTCAAGGGTTTTCCGAATCAGCCATAAAATATATATTGTTCCATTTAAAAAAAACATAGGTTTGATACGCCACTGGAATACGGCACGGCACTGATGACCAAAAATATTTTAGGGAAATGGCGATTGTAGTTATGGACAATTTTTCTCTTAGACTTTTTTCGATATATTGTATGATAGAGGAGCTACAGCCCGAGGCATCTTAGGTGCTACACCCTGTATATACACAGTTTTTTCCGGAAGTGCTTGATTTGCTTGAAATCAGATATGACGAAAAATATTCACTTTTTCCTTATTTTTATAAATACCTTCCTTCTGCTTTAAACGATTCTATACCGTCTATTGTTAGTTAATTTGTTTTTATTTATTAATATGATAAAGATGAAGTTGTATTATTTATTATAATAAATGTAGTGAAGATAATGAATAAATTTAGTATTACATATTTAGAGCACCACTTGCTGTATTCAATGATAATTTCCCTTAAGCACTGGTAAATCTAAAAATTTATTAAAGAAGTAAAAAGTTTATATTCTTAGTTACTAGATGTATTTATTCCTTTGTAATTCATTCGCAGAAGTCCACACATCTATAGATCAAGATATATTTAATTTTTTGAAGTAGATTATATAACATATATTTACAGTTGGTGTACAATCCATAATTTATAGTATTGGCTAGTTTATCCATTTTTATCTTTTGCATGTTAAGTTTGTTTGGATACTATATTCTAGAAAAGTAACTTTATTTCTGAAAATAATGCAAACAGAAGCATTGTCTAACTTAGTGTTTTTTTTTTCAACCTCTAACGAATCATCGCCCTCTCAATAAAAAAGTTACGTAGTATCGTCCCTTCATTACGAAAAAAAAAAATTCTTGGGTTTACTAGTTTATTTGATAATTATATAATTTGTAAAACGTCAAACATTATTTACTCAGAATACGTTTTACATT
This sequence comes from Amphimallon solstitiale, assembly GCA_963170755.1. Taxonomy (NCBI): domain Eukaryota; kingdom Metazoa; phylum Arthropoda; class Insecta; order Coleoptera; family Scarabaeidae; genus Amphimallon; species Amphimallon solstitiale. The sequence continues at coordinate 29,570,561 of OY720675.1, read as the reverse complement.
TTCATATAATTATCATAACTGAAATACATAAGTATTAATATTTTAACGAATATAATAAAATATAAAGCTTTTTGTTGAATATAAAAATGTAAGTATAAAGAAAAATTGTTATTAATGCAAACCTTAAGGCTGATGAAGTTGAGTTGAGATAGTAGTGTCACCTGAAGTTCAGATGCTACACTAATTTCGTTTCTATACTCAAATCGCTGAACAGATTCAGTGATCACGTTCGGTTGAGTGCAAGAATACTATATCCCATATCAAAATTGCAAGTCAAAATATTTATTGTTATCTATAAACGGGTTATTTTATTCACAGTTTATAGAAAGTCTAATTTAGCAATTAAAACGCCCTAAGACCTCGAATCAAGTTTCGTTAATGTAACTTTGTACGTTTTAAAATAAGTGGATCAATAGTTTTCATTTGTTATCAGAAAAAATGTGAACATGTTTTCAATCTGATTATCGTCTGGCGCAGGCGTGTAGAAGGTCAACCATTTTGAAAATGTTTGAAGTACCTGTATATTTTGTCTGTTTACTTCTACCTTTATGTGTTATTATTTACTCTTGTATTTATATACAGGGTTATTTTTTTTTCATCTTGACATAGGCTATGATCATAGAAATAGAGTAGGGAGAACGCGTTTCAAGTATGCGCGTTCTTGGTAGAATTGAAAGCCGCCATTTTGATGGTTGGAAATTGCGGGAATTTGATCTTTTATTTTTTGGCAAAACAAACTAACAAAATTTGTTCTCATCGTGCAATTCATACTAGGCTAAAATAGTGGAACAACGTTACTATTGTAGTATTTTATTTACACTGAAATACATAACTGGTGGAATTCTAAGTAGAAATTTGGAGCAATTTGTGATTAAATAGAATCAATTTCGTTAATTCATGGCGAGTTTTTGTTCCTTGGATTGAAGTGGTATAGGCTCTAACAATTGCTTGTATTAGAGTATATCCATGATGTTCCTCACGAATAGGAATCTCTCTAAAATGTTATGAATCCTGTGTCTTCCGGTAGGTTGCTATTATTCAAGACGACCATTTTTCTAATTTCAAGTGGTTGTCCAATGAAAGGGACTGCATTTATTTTTAATGTTCTTTTGCCACCTTTAACAATAAAATCCTCTTCCTTGGAATGTTTAGAACAAACCACCTTGCTCTTCGACCAAGTAAAATCACTGGAAGGTTTATCCAATGCATCTAACCATTTTTGCAGTACTTCACTCCGGGGAAAACTACAAGCGTAATTTCGTTAAATAATATTGTAAACTTGCTAAAACGATAACAAAACACGAAACACTCGTCGAAATAAAATGACACTTCCACCAGGTTACCGCGTTTGACAATACAACCACAAAAATGGCTGCCACTACTGAACCCCGCTAAAAGAGGATGCGTAGTCGTCGAAGCGCGTTCTCCCCACTCTATTTCTATGGCTATGATATACCTATGGTTCCTGAAGGAAAGTTTTAGGAATTAGTCCAAATAAGAAAAATGGGTGGAAAAAATTAAAGCGTTGTTGCCAGATTGGGCTCTATTTCAGAGAAACATATTTTCTTAAATGGCAACACTGCATTTTTTTTAACAATTTCTAATACATCTTGAGATTCAAGAAAAAACAAAGAGAATGCAAGTTTTTGATTAGAGTGCCTAAACTTTAATACATTTTCCAACATTAAAGGAATAACAAGGAGGCTATGCCTGTCCCTTGTGTCAAAACATGACAATAAGTTGAATTGGAAAATTGAATTAATTTGTTTGCATGTTGGTGGTTTAAGTTTGCGAAAAGCATGATTTAAAAAAATAAGCCTGTATAATGTATTTTACATGCCCAAATATTGCTATACCATAATAGGCATGCATATTATTATTCTCATAAAATGTTCACTGACATGAAATCCATGCAAATCGAGGGGTTACATTTAAATTTTGTAGATATTTGAAGGACGTATAATAATTAATTAAGATATTTTTGTATTAACACTTCTATTGTGTTCATAATAAAAATACCAGTTAATACCCGGCAACTCTCTGAAATTTATTTTTTCTCAGTCCCGGCCTGTTCGTTTCTATATGAAGATTCGGCCTATTTAATACATTATGCTCTATACATGCTTTGTATGCCTTGATATAGTTAGGATAAATAATATATACCGTTATTTAGGTAAACTTCAAATGGATTACGATTGGCTACAGATAACGTCATTGAACAAACAAGAATACCTTTCCAAAGAACAGATGTTATTATTTAACATTGATAAGCAGTTTTAACACACAGAAATAAATCGATTGCAAAGATTAATTATTCGTGTGTACATTTCTCTCTTGAAACAATAAGAGAATTTTATGGAAATGTATGCATTATGTATGTACAGTGAGGAATATTCATTCAAGTATGAGTTATAAAACTGAATACTCCTCGCTGTTTTAACAAAAAATACAATGTATTCTAAAAATTTATCAACAAAAAAAAATGAGCACTCACACTATAAGAATATTATTATGAACTGTAGATTTTGGAAGATGTAATATTTTTAGCATTGCCCGAAATGATTATTTCCATAATGTTTTTGCTCATCGCCAATGTGAGCAAATAAGAGATAATCTGACATTTTTTCTTAGATTTTTTTACGTTTGTATAAATTAATACATATTTCCCAGAAAAATACTTACTGATTATTATACTTAACCCGGGAAACTGTCACTTCTAAGATCTATTGGCTACATTCAACTTTATCGAACTAAATGTTTGTCTTTCTGCTGAATATATTTGGAGTGATTTTGATTTTTATTTTAGTAATATTTTACGCTTAATATACATATTCATATATACAGAGTGTGCAGAAATTCGCGGACAAACTTTAGGTACAGCAATTTTATGAATGATTCTGAGTCAACAGTCCTTATACAAAAAAACGTGTTCTGTCTTTTAGCCACACGAGGCCATCATAGTTGAAAGTATGTGGCTGGAACTAATTCAATTTTTTAAATAAAATAGTAGATTTATGTAGCATCACGTTGATGTAACTAATCAATTAATGTCAGTAGTTCGCATTTTCAACATTACTTCAACTGCTTCTTTACATATGGCAGCCTTGCACAAGAAAGATGTTTCGTTGCAATAAAAGAATAAGCCCGTTGACAAAATTTGACTTGTCTAAGATTGACGTTGATGCTTTTAGTTTCTTATAGTTTATACGAAGTGTTCAGATTTTGCGACAGGAATGCGAATATTGCGAAACACGTACAGGAAAAAAGGCGGCATTCATTACCAACACACTCCGACGATCAGGATCTTCGTGAATCTGGTACGTTCGTCTCTAATTATTATGACGAAGGGAGAAATTTAGAACCTTGTACGTTTCAGTTAGAAGTTCAGTTTATGAAGATTCTACTTGCAGCACTAGACAAATAGCCCTAAAACTGAATGTTCCATGAAAGACCACAGTTTTTGCAATGCTATCACAAAACCTTTTCCGACCATTTCATTTATGAAAAGTGCAACCATTGTGCAGAAATGTCTATGTGAATAACATAATGTGACGAATACTTGTTCATATGAAAATCTCCGATATGTTGCAATGTGTATTAAATTCTATTACCCAAAAGCTACAGCTCCGCCTGGACACTAATTATATATGACTATTGCAGAATTAATATGTATTATTCATTTTTAAAAATAATTTTAGCTTTAATAAAGTAGTTAATAAAAAATAACCATGAATAAAGCCCCTATTTTCTACTGATTTCTATAATTGTATGATAACTGCTTTAATACGGTGTAGGTTTGGCAACACCGTATTAAACCGTAAACATTTTTTTTTAGGTAATCCGTGTAGCGAAGGATCACAGCTTGGATTGTTGGTCACAGATAATTTTTTATATTCTATATCAGACGAGTTATACAGCAAATTTCTCCAAAATTCCAATTTTCAGTCCATCTTGTTCGGATATATATACGGATTAACTTGATCCATTTCAAATGAAGACTAAGAGACCAGAATTTTAACGTTGTCTTGTTGCTCTTCTCTTAAAAAACATACATATACCTAGCACAAAACTAAATATATAATTTCAATAGTTTATAAATTCCAACAATACGTTATATATGTACAGGTTATTCATTTTAAAATAACCTTCATCATCGTTACTATTGCATATACAAAAAAAATTATTTGAAATGAAAGTTGTGTGGCTGCAACTGAATTTCTTTTGCTTGCAATCAAAAACACAGTGACGTGCAGATAAAACATACAAATAATTAATAAATTATATTAGTTATATATATTATATATGCTCTATATATCCACCATTATTTTCAATGCATGATTGATAACGTCTTCTTAACTTTATAAATGTGTTGGAAATGGTTTTATTATTGACATTTAGATTATTTATTTCAAGTCGAATTCTTTCGTTAATGACTTGAAAACTATAGTTATTATTATTGACAGTATCTTTTAAAAATCCAAAAAAAAAAAATGAATCCATAGGGGTCACGTCACAGGACTATTAGATGGCCATTTAATAGTTCCCATATTCCCTATCCATTCAAATGATCTCGAACTTGCAAGGCACTATGCGGAGTTGCCCCATCATGCATCCAAATTATATCATCAAGTTCGGCCTCCAAATAATTCTATATAATGTAACGAAACAAGCCCACAAAGAAGCAGACATCTGGGCGACGACAAAAGGAAAGTATAAATCGGCGCGACGCACCGTAAATAAGTTATGAATCATCCACACTCATATGTATGCGAACCGACGGAAAGACGGGAATTTCTCTGAAGGCTCCCGGGCTGTCGATAGAATCTTCTCGTATACTTCTAGGCCTTTTACGAGGCAATATAAGAACAGCTGGTGCCGGGATGATTCATTCATTCATTCAATAGTAGTCGCGCGCGGTATTTACTGAACAGTTAAAATAAATATAAGCGGTGCAGTTTTATTACATAAATATTACAAACATAAATAGTAGTGTTGAAATAAATACGTGTGTTAATTTATTCGTAGTAGTTTTAAGTGCGTTACATTTATTTTATATTTTTATATTGTGATTAGTTTTAAGTGTGTAAATATACAGACAGTTTTAAAACATTTGCACGAGTTATTTATTGCGAACCCGAAAACGCAACAATAAGAATATTTTCAACCTCTGGGATAATTATTTCCCAACAATTTGGTTTCGGAAAATGCCATACCAAACGCTAACAGATTTTCTTCCTAATTATTTAATTTGTTTTATCAATCTCTTTCTGTTGCATTTATTTTCCCGAGACCTTTGATTTTTTATGTTAAAAGCTCCTGTAGTGGAAAAGGATAACTCATCAGTCCATAATATTATAGTAAAATAATCGGGATCTTCATTCAAATTTTGAATCATATTGCGGTAAATTCCAGCCTTTTCCCTTTTTCAGTCTCTGTTAAAACTTGTACAGGTAATATTTTATATGGTCTGTAATTGTGTTTTTTAACGTACGTTGGATTTTGGCATAACTTTTCTAATTTTTCAGAATTTTCTAAAAATCATACATGTTTCAATGACAGACTACCCACTTGGCAAAATCACAATTTTAGAGACTACCCACTTGGCAAAATCACAATTTTAGATTAGGATGAAAATACGTATTTGCTAATGTAGAACAAGTGAGCATATAGTGATTTTGCCAAGTGGGTAGTAGCAAATAAATATCGATGGCCTTGCCTTCAAAATGTAGTAGTACATATATCTATTTTTTCGTTCGCATTTACTTGAACTAAACGCTTTTTTCTACTAAAACTGGCGGTATTGTTTACCTTTCGGTAAATATTTTTGAACGTGTTTTCTGACAGTGTTGGACGATTTGGATATGACACCCTATATGATCTTTTTGCTGCACGTTTATTTTTATTATTTTGTATAAAACAGATAAATATTTGCACTTTTTCATCCTCTCTGTGAAGCATTTTGACTATTATATTAAGGAAATGTCATTTATCAAACACAATAGTGTCAAAGACTGCAAGTTTGTGAGATTTTACATAACACTAGAAGGATCTTTAATTACAACAACAGTAGGCGCATTAGAAATTAAATATATAACACAACCTGTCTAATAAATTTTCTTTTTGAAGCAATTGAAATATGGAAAACTTGTAATTTTTTAAGGCAAAGCGATTTTGTTTTATACATAAGTCTAGAGAATATGTAATTGTTTGTTTCAATCAGGCATTTTCGAGTTATTTCTGGTTAATTTTCACAATTTTCATCCTTCCTGAAAACCCTAAAAGTAATTATCAAAAAACTGATAGGTAGTATAAGACACCGCGCCGAAACCGGAAGCGCAACAGGAAGAAACCAATCAAAACGAAAATGAAAAGTGTGAACACATGGATGTTAAAGCTAACATCAAGCAGTGAATAATTACTGTGACTTACATATATACCTTTATACGTAAAACGTATATGTATATATGCATGTGTTTGAGATACACACATACATTAAGTGCCAAAAATGACATAGGCAGCGATTTAAGTCTTGAAGCCATTGTCGAGAATCTCCACGTACACTGATGAAACCTCATAGGTCGAAACACCGGTGTCTTATTTGGCACTTAATGTATGTGTGTATCTCAAACACATGCATATATACATATACGTTTTACGTATAAAGGTATATATGTAAGTCACAGTAATTATTTACTGCTTGATGTTAGTTTTAACATCTATGTGTTCACACTTTTCATTTTCGTTTTGATTGGTGACGCCACCTAAGGCTCTATTACACGAGATACACTATTATCATACATGCCTCTGTATAGCAGAACATGCTGTCAGAAGCCATCGCTTTTTTCCGTGTCATCTTTTGGGTGTTAGATGTCGCTGTGATACTCTCACTGCATTTAACATGCAAAAATGACATAGGCAGCGATTTAAGTCTTGAAGCCATTGTTGAGAATCTCCACGTACACTGATGAGACCTCATAGGTCGAAACACCGGTGTCTGTGCGTTCGATTATCGGCAATGGCACTTAATGTATGTGTGTATCTCAAACACATGCATTTATACATATACGTTTTACGTATAAAGGTATATATCTAAGTCACAGTAATTAAGAAAGAAACCATTTCAAAATTGATCCAAGTTTTCAACAAACAAATTAAACATGAACAAGAACTGTTTGAGTTTATAAACAAAAATATTATCATACTAGGAACTCTCATACAGGTCACTATACTAAAACTAATAATAATAATAGAAGAAAATACGTCTATAAGTCTATACTTATAAAAGGAAATGTTTGTATGCGATGTCCAGACGAATCTATCCCACTTACACCCGTGAAATTTGGCAAACAGGTAGTCGTAATGGTGACTCAATACACCCCCATGCCCGAATTTTATTTAATCTAGAATTTTTTTATTTAATATTTTGTGTTTTCAGTGTAGTCCGAGAACAGACAATAATAAACATGTCACGGGCAACTTCTTGCGGGTACTGCTAGTATATAATAATTTAAATAATAGTATAAAACTTTACACGCGGTTATATTTTCAGGGTTTTGACATTTTGACGTTAGTAGGTCAGTTGACTAAAGGAAAAACAAACCTGTCTTTCATGTAGTCACCACTTTATCCATAGTCCATCCATTAACGAAATAAGATCAATTATTTTATTGTAAATAATTTCGCAAAAGTTTCCATTGAAATTGCAAGAAATAAGTTTTTCGCAGATATCTCACTTGTTATAGATCATTTGACTTTTTCAGTTAATACTAAAAATGAAGATAGTATAGCAAAACCTACTTGCCTATTATTTTTTCAAACTTAGAAAAAGAAGTAATAGCAATTGAATTACTTGCGCTATAACAAAAATTAGAAAATTGATAACCATACCTAACCTTATACAGCGTGTTTAAAAAAGAACTTCATCTTAGTAGGTATTGAGTACTCTGTTTTACTTTCTTATACGTAGTATAAGGAAGTATTGTGATGACGAAAATTTTCGACCTCGAGATTGCAGATGTTTTGAAGTCTCCTGATACCAAAAAAGTGGTTTTTAAAAAATGTCTGTTTGTGTCTCTGTGTGTGTGATCATGATAGCGGTCAAACCGCTGTAGATATCTATTCCAAATTTTTTATTTACGTGTATAATCTCCCTCTTGAGATCTGATTAGTTTTTCAGTAAAATCGGTAGACCGGAAGTAGTAGTTTACTTAAGTGAAAAAAACGAATTTCGCAAATATTTCGTCAATTACTAAGTTTAAACAAATTTATAAAGAATTCAAATGTACTCAAAATTAAATTTGAGAAAAATTGTATTAAAAAGATTTTTCGAAATTCCTACCGGAAGTAGGTGTTTTCCTCTTGTCGAAAATCAGTTTTTTGCGAATATCCCATAAGTCATGCTTTCTAGGCAGGTACATTACGAGTATAAAAGTCTTTAAAACATAATTTTAAATATCTTTTGTATAAGAAATATTTTAAAATTCGGACCGGAAGTAACGCTTTTACTCTTACCGAATAGCGAATTTTTGCAAATATGTCGTAAATTATGCATTTTGTATATATTTATCAAGAGTAAAAAAGTATTTAGAGTTAGATTTTCAATGTTTTTTGTATAAATGAAATTTCAAAATTCGGACCGGAAGTAGCACTTTTACTCTTAGTGAGTAGCAATTTTTTATATCTTTCAAAGTGTGCATTCTATAGGGATTTATTAAGAGAATAGAAGTACTTAAAATAGGATTTTGAATATTTTTTGTAAAAAAAAATTCTTAAAATTCTATAATTTGAAACGCTCATACGTATAAGAAAGTCGTGTGGTGGCCACGCAAAGTGTGCATTCTATAGGGATTTATTAAGAGAATAGAAGTACTTAAAATAGGATTTTGAATAATTTTTGTAAAAAAAATTCTTAAAATTCTATAATTTGAAACGCTCAAACGTATAAGAAAGTCGTGTAGTGGCCACACCTCATTTTTAATTCCGGGGACCAACTTTAAATATTAGCGCTAAAAGTGGATTGGTTCTTTTCGTGCCCAAATGACACTCACTTAATATAATTGACAGTTATTTCTAGTTATTTGACAGTTGCATTTTGTATATTTTCCACGATTTTTTCTACTTCGTTTTCTCTGTTCTTGAATTTATACAACAAAAATATTTCTTTTTGAAAATTGGTTTAGTGCTGTTTCAGAAAAATTACCAGACGATGCCATTATTATTATGGATAACGCGCCCTACCATTCTCGCAAAGTTGAAAAGATTCCAAGTACATCTAAGAAGAAGGGCATGCAGAATTAGCTGCAATCAGAAGAAATACCTCTAGAAATGAATAGACCAGTTTTACAGGATTTGATGAAACAACATCTTTACAATTTCAGCCATTATGTTATTGATGAAATGGCAACAGCAGAGAACAAACACGTGTTGAGTTTACCACCGTATCACTGTGAACTAAATCCCATTGAATTGGAATGGGCCGAAATAAAAAATTGTGTTGCCGCGAATAACAAAAATTTTAAAATGCAGATGTCAAACAATTACTATTAACTGCATTAGCTAATTTTAATAGTGCTAAATGGAGAAAGTGTATATAGATAATGCAATTAAAGAGGACGAAAAAATGTGTCTATTAGATGGCTTACTTGACAATATTGTGGAGCCATTATCATTTCAACAGCAAGTAATAGTGATACAAATACAACGAATAATAAAACGTGTATAATTTGAAGTTTTTCTGTAATCAAACGTGTGTCGATGTATTGATATTTTAAAGTTTTCTTAGTTAAAATACTGATTAAGGAATATATAAATATTTTTAAAGTTTGTTATACATTAGAAATACTTTCCTTTTTGTGTTGGTGTTTAGCAATATATTCTTCAGTATCCTTCTGTAAACATGAAAAACTGTATTATTTTTAGATATCATGTTGTACATAACTAATTTCCTTGACCAAAATGCAAATATTGTTGCCATATTTTAATAAAATATTTGAATACATCAATCTTACACAGGTACATGCATATCAGTGCATATACACATAATATAATGTATATAATCTATATAATAAATATATCAAAAGTAAATGTCATCATATATTCCATAGTGTACATATGGCTCCACTTGGTGGTCCGCAGAATTGAAAAAAAGAGTATACAGGGTTAGTCATCTAAGCGGGTAAGGCCGGTTATGCCTTTATGAGTGAATATATTTCGAAGCGGTTTTTTCCTTATGATAGCTGTTCATTAGGAGCACATTTTAAAAATATTTTGTATTATACAGAGTGTTCCATAACTTGGTGGCTAATCATAGTTATAGTTTTTTAAATGGAACACCCTATATATTATTGCATTTTTGAATTCCCCGTATAATTTTTCGTCAAAAAGTTATAAGATAGTATAGGCCTGAAGTGTAAAGTTTTTGATTTATTCCCATTTTTCTGAAAAATTCAGTGTTTGTATAAAATTATATTTCTCGAAAACGACGTATTAGATGGATAAAATTTTTTGCAGTACTGTTTACAATAAGAGGTCCTAGTAGGAGCATGTTTTATTTTTTTACAGTTACTAACTGCATGTGCAGGAAATTGGATTAAAATTAGATGACACGTTTTTGTACAAAAGTCAATTTTTTTAAATAGAACAACCTGGATATCAATTCATGTTTGAATTGTTTATTAAATTTCATTTCAGAAACATGTAAGACGTTAAAACTTTAAAAGTGATTATTACAGAGTTATTGTCGTTTTTTGATATACTTTTGTTAGTTTTTGCAAAAAAATAATTTTTTTCAAATGGAACACCCTATATATTATTTCATTTTTGAATTTCTTATTAAATTTCACATCAAAAACAAGTAAGACGTTAATACTTTAAAAGTGACTATTACTGAGCTATTGTCTCTTTTCGATATAATTTTGTCAGTACTATACTATATTAATTAAACCACAAAACTGACAAAATTATTTTAAAAAGAGACAATAGCTCAGTAATAGTAACTTTTAAAGTATTAACGGCTTACATGTTTTTGATATGAAATTTAATAAGAAATTCAAAAATGAAATAATATACAGGATGTTCCATTTGAAAAAATTGACTTTTTTGCAAAAACTAACAAAAGCATATCAAAAAACGACAGTAGGTCAGTAATAGTCACATTTAAAGTATTAACGTCTTACATGTTTTTGATATGAAATTTAATATACAATTCAAAAATGAACTGATATACAGGATGTCCCATTTAAAAAAATTCACTTTTATACAAAAACGTGTCATCTAATTTGAATACAGTTTCCTGCACATGCAGTTAGTAACTGTAAAAAAATAAAACATGCTTCTATTAGGACCTCCTATTGTAAACAATACTGCAAAAAAATTTGTCGATCTAATACGTAGTTTTCGAGAAATATTATTTTATACAAACATTGAATTTTTCAGAAAAATGGGAATAAGTCAAAAACTTTACACTTTAGGTCTATACTATCTTATTACTTTTTGACTAAGAATTATACGGGGAATACAAAAAGGCAATAATATATAGGATGTTCTATTTAAAAAACTATAACTATGGTTAGCCACAAAGTTATGGAACACTCTGTATAATACAAATTATTTTTAAAATGTGCTCCTAATGAACAGCTATCACAAGGAAGAAACCGCTTCGAAATATCTTTACTCATAAGGGCATAATCGGTCTTACCCGTTTAGATGACTCACCCTGTAGTACTTACAAATTATAATAAGCCACTTGCCTTTCATTTATAAATAATTATTTATCTAATGGCATCATTGTCATTTTGTGAGTAGCAATAAATTTTTTTATGACACCTTTTTTAACTGAAGTGCAACAGGACTAATTCAGTGGGGGGGGGGGGTAACTGAAGATTTCGGCAATTTTTAATTTTTTTCAAGTATCTTCAAAAGTTTTGTTTGTTAATTTAACCGATCCTGTATTTTGAATATTAAGAATGTTACTCATATACGGAGATTGAAAATGTGCACTCTGTATAAACAATGGTTCAAGTTAACATAACACTCCTTAAATCACAAGTAACTATGATTGGAATTTTTTTGAATCATCTTCTAGGACTATTGATAAGTATAGAAGCATTACGTACTACTAACAGAAAAAATTAAAACAATACTTGAATTTAATAGTCTTTGTTTTAAATCAACACTGCATCGCATTACTTTTATAAAATTTATATTTTATATATTCATTCTGTGCATTTATTATATAACCGACTGCTCCGTATAGAAGAAAACAAATCTAATTATTAATGGCAAAAAGAAAACTCCATTTGGACATATATCACGTGATATATTGAATCAAACGTGGGCAGTACCTATTTTATCAGTTGTCAATGGCAACAAAAATCGCATATAAAATCCCACCGTGTAGTGTTCTATTGTCTTTTAGTGTATTTTGTGTGACGCCAGATGCAGAGATAGAACAAGCAGGTAAATATTATTTATACATTTATACCACCTAGATATGTGTACGCTAGAATATTAGATTCATGATGTGGTATATTCATTTACGCGTAGGTATGCTATTTGCTACTTTAGTTGGTCAAGCTTTAATTCTTTTTTAACTTCTATAGTAGTTTCCTAAAGCCGTTTTATGCGAAAATATAAAGTATATTAATTGTGATAAATATAGCTATACAGGTTGTTGCAGTTAGTGGTTCACCCACCATTGCAATCCGCGTAGGAAATCGGTTAAATAAGAGAAATATCGCTTTATGAAGGAAAACTAAGTCAGCAATTTAAAATTCGTTTTAGTTTAATGTAAAAAATATAGTAGCCTGCCATTATTGCGGTAAATAAGTTGTTAAGTAGAATTCACATTTGGCATTGATACTTATGTATCTTTAATGGATTATTTTTTTTAATACAAATACATATTCACATTTAGAGGTATATTGTTGATAGTGTCACATAGACCATTTTCTGATTTTTCACGAATGATTTTTTTTTAGAGTTTGTTTGCAGTTGCCTTTCAATTTTGCACGCTTTTCAATATTCAATATTTGAGAATACCGGGGAAATTGTAACATATATTAATTTTCTTCTCCAACATGTTTTAAAGTATATTACATAATCCCAAAGACGACACAAATATCTTTACGAAAACTAAATGAAGGACAGATTTAAACTTTTTCGCATACCTTTTATATGGAAAAATATAAATACGAGTACTTACATGTTATGTACCTACATAACTTTGAATCTGAAAGCGTATAAAAAACAAAATAAATTAATACTTATATCAAGAAATGTTCTGGATGAATATAGTAGAAATAGCAGATAAATATTAGATAAAAATTTGTATTTTGAATTTACGCTCTTGGAGCAAATCGTAGTGTGAATGTTGTTTCAATAAGCTGCTCCACAGATGGAATACTTCTTTCCTTTTTTCGCTTTGTTTCTTTCTTTGTTTCTCTCTCGCCAACCTTTTCCCCCTTGGAGCATCGAATCCGGACCAGTTTTTTGCGGTTTCCTCCACCAATTCTTCAGATAATTTCCTGTTGTCAGTCATTATTTTTATATCCTCCATGGCGTTTCTCTTTCTTGTGCCTCTGCCAATGCATTAAATTCGCTATTATTAATTGTCTAATTCTCCTTGGAATATATTATAGTCGGTATAACGATCATGATCATCTTTATTATTGCCCAGTTGAAATCTCCAATTACAGGACAAAGAAAGTCACTACATGGCTTTCTTATACGTATATGCGTTCCGAATTGTTTTATACAAACGTTGTTCCAAATTAAGTTTTAAATACTTTTAGCCTGTTAATAAACCTGTGAGTAAAAGTGATACTTCCGGTCCAAACTGTATACTAAAATTATTCCAAATCGAGTTCTAAATACATTTATACTTTTGAAATACATTTTTTGATACCAGTTTTTGCAAATATCTCGCGAGTTACGCATTCGTTTTTGCAATATATTTGCAGAAAACTGCTTTCAAATAAGAGTAAAAAAGTTACTTCCGGTCCGATGGGAATTTTGAAAATTTTTCATTTAAAATCAAGCTCTACATATTTTTATACACTTACCTAATATATAGGGCGCGGACATGACCGGTTTAAACTACGTCGAAGTTACAACGGAGCAAAGAAATAATGTAAACAACACACGCTTACTGAATAGCACTAATTCATATGGTGAACTGCAACTACTGTTTACGCCCGAGAAGTGCCGGAGAATGAGAGCAAAGAATGCCCATAAAATAAGGAATTTATGAGTAAAATCCTTTTTTCATCGGCGTAGAGAGGAGCGTGAGGGGTTTTTAAAATTTATTATATTTACCTTATATTTCCCAAGAGAAATAAAATTTTCATTCATACTTACGTTAGTTTCGTTTTTTCATTGTTTTGACTGTTAATTACGTACTTCGTAATTTTTGTAATAGTCTGTTTAATACCGGTTTATTGAATCGACTTCTCCCAATTATCTAGACTGGATTTCGTTTAGTTTCAATAACATACGCGTACATTTTTAGTTATCATTTATTTAGATCTAGAACGTTGTTTATGTTACTTTTTCTGATATGAAAATGAATTGTCAGTGATTCCGAAATTTATTACAAAGTGTGTAAATATATATCGTTACAGAATGCCAAAATATCGCACGTTCGTCACTTAGCTTTGCTACAACATACACAGAAATAGTTTTTATGCAGAGAATTTCGATAGTTTACAAAATTTCGTTACATGTTTAAATGACGATGCTCGAAGTATTTCTGAGTGTAAGAAACTAACACAAATCCCAAATTTAAAAAGTCAGTTGTTATTCCTTCAGGAACACTTTGGAAATTTGCCTAAACTAATCACATATTTTGAAAATCGAAATCTCAAATTAAAAGATGGATTACCCACATTAGACGTGGGCTATTAATAATTTCAAAAGTATTCCAAGTGACTTCGGATGTGTTCTTCGGCAAAAGTTACACGCAGTTTTTAATAGAAATCCATATTTAATAACATTGCGGCAATTGTCTATGCTAAATACGCTGAAATAAAAGAATATTTCTAGTACGCACCTATAACCAGTTGCGATGTAGAAAGGACGTTTTCTATCTACAATGATGTACTTAATTCAAAGAGAACAAGTCTTACAGAAGAGAAAATGAACAAATAATAAGGTATTTTGTATTTTATAGATGACCAGCCACTTGCTATCCAATTATATAAATAAAATTAAAACCTCTTTAAAAATATTCAATAGCGCGCCCCTGGGCGATGAGTCATGAACCGTACGTGTCCGCGTCCTACTAATATATATCTCCCTCTCTAGAAAGCGTGCTTTACAAGACATTCGCGAATTTCTGAGAGGGATTTTTATTACTTTTTTTTTTCAAATTTACTTCTGAGTATTTGTGTATTCTTTAGAAATTTCTTAAGCTTTAGTGGTAGTAGACGAGATATATGTAAAATTCATTTTTTCACTAAAGTGAACTACTATTTCCGGCATACCTATTCGTTTATCTGCACATCTAATCAGATCTCAAGAGGAGAATTATATTTATAAATACTGCGTTTGATATTGATAGCCCTAGCAGTTTGGCCGTTATCCTGCTCATGAATATACGATACATAGAGATAGACATCTTTTAAAAATTACTTTTTCGGCATGACCTTATATACCGAAAAAGTAATTTTTAAAACGTAAACATCTGCAAAAATCACGAGGTCAAAACTTTTCATTATCACAATTCTTTCTTATATTACGTATAAGAAAGTAACACGTAACAAGCATATGTTATTATAAAAAAACAACATAGTTCTAAAAATGTATCTACAATCATCACAGACATCAAACCAATTCACAAAATAAGTTGCTCAAGAAATTCAAGAAACTGGACGTACTAGTATTGGTACAGTCAGTCGTAATGATCAAGCAACAACTGGTGATCAATTTTATCGAAGGCCTTGGAGAAGTCAGTATATACGTCATCCAGTATTGAGTAGAGCCAACTTAGAGAAAGAAAATCTTTTATTAACGAAATGAATATTTATGTAATTCCGAGCTCTGGAAAACAGGTGCCCATGGAAACGTCTCTCAGAAGCTATAGGAAAATTATTAATATTATATATTCTTAGTTTTGTTTTTTGGCTCAATCAATAAATTCAAATATTTAATATCACAATTTTCTTTTAATTTCTCACAGAAAAACTGTTTAAAAAAAATATTACGACAGTAATCGAAATTTAACTTCTGTATTATTGGGGCGCATTTGATAGAATTGCTAAAAAAAATAATAAATAAAATTACTGGTTCGAAATCTTACTCTCTTGAAGAACCTTTGTCTTGGCTCCGTTTTGTCCTATATTAACGTTCCACATCCGAGAAATACCAAATGTCATTTACATTCTGTTGTTTCAACAAAAAGAAATTTAAAATTACTATATTTATGTAAAAGATATATTTTCTGTTTGTTACTAAATTAAGTGATGATGTTATATAATAAATGAATAATATCATAAATATAGTACTTGAAAAATAGAAAGATGCATGCAGAAATGGTGGCATAAGAGAAAACATACAGCAAAATTCGTAAACCCAAAAAAAAAACAAGAGAAATAGTTGTAGCTGTATGGACATTATCAGAGAATGAATATAATATCGACAAAATTAGCTGATTCAAAAAGACACTCTAAATGACAAGTAGGAAGGCCAAGAACTATTATGGAATAGACAGTAGAGGAATTTTCCCATAAAGAGAAAAAATTATAGGGAGACTTCATTTCAGCCGACACATTAATTAGACAGGAAGCATTTTAGCCAAAGGAAAAGAAAAAATGAGGAAATATCAGCGAGAATTACAATACAATAAAGGAAACCGCTTAACTACCAAAATGCCAAGCGTTTTAAATAATTATACATACAGTGAGGACGCGCGGGTTGGATTAAATTCATTTAAAATTTTTGGTTTTGTTTTATGGAAAAGCGCTCAGATAGGTCGATTTTTATTTTTAGCTGCGGTTTTTCTGATGGTAAATTGATATACAAAGGTTGCCCCAAAAATAAGTTACGACCATCAAATTTTTTTTTCAAATGGAAACATATGTTTTTTATTTAATTTGTTAATTCTGCATCGAATTCTAAGTATGTTTCATGTACCATGTCCTATACCCAAACTCAACAGTTATCGAGAAATTTACAATTGAACATATCAATAACTGAGACCGTATTTTACAAAATTTATTTCACTCCCTTGTCTGAAAAGGACCGATTTATTAAAAAAACAGACAAACAAGTCAAATTAAATGTTCAAACTGTTGACCACTAACTTCCTGACAATAGGCAAGCCGAAGATCAGTTTCTCGTAACACTGCAGTTAACGTTTGCGGCTTAATTTGATGTATTTCGGTTAAAATTTCTCGATAACTGTTGAGTTTGGATATAGGACATGGTACATGAAACATACTTAGAATTCGATGCAGAATTAATAAATTAAATAAAAAACATGTTTCCATTTGAAAAAAAAATTGATGGTCGTAATTTTTGGACCAGCCTTTGTACATCAATTTACCACTACGAGGAAAGAATAGAACAGGAGAGATAATAAACTGGTGGGGGAATGGGTATTATTTAGACGGAAGTTACCACTTTAAGGCAGGTGTTATGGCAATATTGACCAATCATAATTTATAAAATGAGTATTTTGAATAACTTGTCACATATCCGGTATGTTTGATTATGTGTTCAGTGGCGTAACATATATATTCTAGGTATGTTTTCTTTTTATGTTTTATTCTTTTTAATATAGTAACATTTATTTTAACTGTATTAAAGAAAACATAAAAAGAGAACATGCCTAGAATATATATGTTACGCCACTGAACACATAATCAAACATACCGGATATGTGACAAGTTATTCAAAATACTCATTTTATAAATTATGATTGGTCAATATTGCCATAACAGTTAAAATAAATGTTACTATATTAAAAAGAATAAAAGTATTGAAAAAATAAAGCACTCACGATATTTCTTTAATTACACAGGCCAACAAAATTAATTTTCTTTTTTGGTGCCGGAAAACTGTGTACTGATTTTGGATATACTTGGTGTGCTGGTTCAAAAAATATCAGCCTTTTTTTTCGTAGCAGCTCTAGTTTTTGAGATACAGCAAAATTAATTTTTGTATCAATAACAGGTACAACTTATGACATTTTGAGCAACCGTATTATATTTGGTGTAACACCCATTGGTTATTCTGCCATCTTGAAAGAGAAATGCAAGACAATATCAATAATAGTCCTGAGAATATTAAGTATGAAGAACATCAGTCGGTGATTTGCGTCGATCTAAGAGTGGTTAACTTCCTCCTTGGACAGCAAAGTGGATATACAAGATATCCTTGCTTTTTATGTCTCTGGGATAGCAGAGCAGAGAAAATCATATTTCCACCTTTACATATCAAGTTGAAACTTATGGAGCAATTTGTGTAGGCGTTAAAGAGAGATGACATTAGCTTTAGGTATTTAATACGTAAATTTCCTGGGATTAGATCACCCTCAAATAAAACAGCTGAAAAAAGATTCACAATTCACCGCAGCAATGAACGGGATTAAATTTAATGCTTGGTGCTGATTTGTTGAAATAGTACAACATTTTATTGGCAATCATAAAGTGGAGAATTACGCAGATTTAGTGAAATATATGCTTTCTATGTTTAATATTCTCGGTTGAAACATGAGCATAAAATTCACTACTTCCGCAGCCACTTAGATCGATTTCCACCAAACCTAGATGATTACAGTGAGGAAGAAGGGAAAAGATTTCATCAGGATATTAAGACGATGGAAGAACGATAGCAAGAAAGGTGGAATATCCACATGATGGTCGATTACTGTTGGAGTCTGCAGCGAGACTGTCCCTGCAAGAAAATCGCATAAAAGAAAATTTTTAAGTGATAATTCATTAATGAACGAGATGAAATTTAATGCTTGGTGCTGATTTGTTGAAATAGTACAACATTTTATTGGCAATCATAAAGTGGAGAATTACGCAGATTTAGTGAAATATATGCTTTCTATGTTTAATATTCTCGGTTGAAACATGAGCATAAAATTCACTACTTCCGCAGCCACTTAGATCGATTTCCACCAAACCTAGATGATTACAGTGAGGAAGAAGGGAAAAGATTTCATCAGGATATTAAGACGATGGAAGAACGGTAGCAAGAAAGGTGAAATATCCACATGATGGTCTGCAGCGAGACTGTCCCTGCAAGAAAATCGCATAAAAGAAAATTTTGAAGTGATAATTCATGAATGTATATTTATCAACTCTGAATGGCATACCTTAGTTTGTATTCTTTGTATTTTAATGAGCTTTTGTCTCAAGTATTAATACTTATAAGCTGAAATATACATAAATAGATGATTTTTATCTAAAAGAGGCTATATAGTGTAACTCAAAAACTAGATCTGACAGACTAAATCTGACAGTTGTTTTGGATTTTACACCCAAAAATTACCCAGAAAGAGATCAGAAATAGCAAGCACCAAAATGTGTGTTGGCCTGTGTTATTATTAGACTAAGAACCTATTTTGAATGATTATCGAGAGCATACGAAGTGTACATATTCCCTATACAAAATATTTATGCACGCTTATGCATTGCGGCGGCCTTATTGAGTTACCACTTTGGACAAATATTATTATTAAGGAGACTCTCTCCTGTTCTATTCTTTGCTCGTAGATTTACCATCAGAAAACCCGCAGCTAAAAATAAAAATCGACCTATCCGAGCGTTTTTCCATAACACAAAACCAAAAATTTTAAATGAATTTATTCCAACCCGCGCGTCCTCACTGTACCTATATTATTCTAACAATACATGTACAGTATAATTCAGCACAGATGATCACTGCGTCATCATTTACCATTATATCGTTTAAACAAATACTGTAAACTGTAAAATGAATATAGAAGTTAGAATAACAATGATCGATTTCAGGTTAGAATGACAGTCGATCGAGCTTTAAGTTATGTGTAATTAGATAGCCAACTTTTTCATTATTCATAAAACATAACAATCTTTAATGGACTATATTTAATATATGCCAAAACACAAACGATAATGAACTTTATTGAGAAATAACGTTGGTACTAGTCAAACAAGAAATACAGTTTATTTATATCAAAGTATACGTGTCAACAAAAGTTTTTTTTTTTATTTAAAAGGTATTTTTATATTACACTAGCTATACCCGGCGCGCGTTGCTATGCCCCCCCAAAAAAAACAATTTTTGTCGGCACCAAATTTCACAGGAACACTCTCCACACTATGTTAGAGTTTTCGTGAAAATTTCATCAAAATCGGTTCAGCGGTTTCGGAGTGTATAGGGAACATACACACACGGATACACATATACATCCAATTTTATATATAAGAAGATTTGGTGCGAAACCTGAATTTCAACCAGTATGTACCCTCAGATTTACAAACACTTTGCACATCATCATCTTGCCAAGACAGGCTTCGATTTCTCTTAGAGAATATCCAGGTCTCATCGAGAAAAATCATTTCTCTCTGGAAAGGAGAATTCAATTTTTTCATGTAATTCTTAAGAAATATTAATCTTTTCTCGGCCATGTTGGATCGTTTCACTAATGCTTTGCGTTTATCCTCCTTTTTAAATTTAAATCCAATATTATGAATTACCCGATTTAAACTGCTTCTACTTAATAACTTATAATTTTTGACAATTTCTGAATTTAAAATTTAAATTGTAACATGCTTTTCTAAAATTAAGAATATTATTTTTAAAGAGCCCTTTCTTCCCTGGACTAGATATAATAGTATTATTTATTAACCGGGCTTTGAGACGTTTTACTGTAGCTATTCTCATCTTCAGCGCAACTGCTTCTCGCTTAAAAAGATTTATTACAATTTGAAAAATGTGCATTATTCATTCATATTGTACAGCTCACCGCATATAAGTTGAGCGGTGATGGTCATATGCGCAATGGAGAAAGGCGTGAGTGGTATTAGCGGGGTGTACACGCATGCATTTGTCAAAGCTTTGTCCATCTCTATCGTGCATTCTCTCACTTCTTGATCTGCGCCGATGACCACTTATATGCGGTGAACTGTACAGATGTAATGAATACTAATGAATCACCATTTTTTTGCTTGCTGGAGATATTCCAACAAATTTAAAAGAAGTACTTGCGGTTGTGAACGTAATGTTTTACCACGTCCTGACCTTGTAGTTTAATAAAGAGGGTTTAAGAAATTGGGAAACAAATGTGATACTTATAGCAAACGCAACATAAATAATTCGATCAGATACGAACATCAATGCGTAATGTCAAAGACAAATGGTGTCAAAGTGGCGGTAAACGGAAATGTATGATTAACTCCATCAAGTAAATTTTATTAATTGTTTGTTCGTAGTTGGAGCTCACTAAAAACACATACATTCGCTTATTCTTTGATAGAAATATATACCGCATGTGTCAAATATCATTAGCCATAGGGAATCTGTGTATACGTGTGTATAGAGAAGACGCATTATATTCAATTTTACGTCATTGATGACGTTTACATGTTATCATATCTGTATTAAAGAAACTAAATTATATTTGAGGGCTTTTATTTCATTAGTTTAAATAGAAAATGTATAAATTGGTCGTAATATACTCATTCATGGCAAATAAACACATAATTTCCGTTTCAATATTGTAATGAAATAGGCTCACAGAGAAGCAGACGTCCGGGCGACAACAAAAGAAAGGCAAATATTCGGCACGACTGGTAAACATCGTAAAGCAATAAATCATCCATTTGCGTTGTACTGCAAAGAGACAAAATGTCTATCGAATGTTCTACAAACATCGAGAGGAAGATGGAGTTTACACGAATGTTTCCAGATGTTTCGTATGTGTATATAAGGCGGCTGCCTCACCGATGGAGGGATAATTCCGGAATAAGAAGTTCCTTAAGTAGTCGACGCGCGGAACATACCAAAGTAGAAATAAATACACGGTGGCCAGAAAAATGCGGACAAACGCCAGGTAGAACGATTCTTTGTTCAATTCTGAGGCGATAATCTTAATCCAAAAAAGTTATACGGTCCTTCCTTACGGCATACGAGACCATCAAACATTAAGTTGTACGGCTAAAATTTAGCAAAATTCGTCAAATTTATCTATGTAAAATCATTGTGGTGAAATTTAGAAATGGAATTATCTCAAATGCATTGATGTAACTAATCGATTAATACCAATGGTTTACAAAAAAAAAAAAAAAAAAAAAGCACTGTACTACTTTTTTCAATTAAGATTGTCAACTCAGAATTAAACAAAGATTTGGCCTGCGTGGCGTTTGTCCGCATTTTTCTGGCCACCGTGTATAAGAAATAAATAAATAGTTCCTTGAGTGGTAGCCGAAGAAAAGACATAAATATTAGAGTGTTATATAAATAGAAGTGATATAAATACGGTGCAGTTTTTATTATAGTGCAATAAGGATATAAATATTACAGACATATAAATAGTACTGGTAAATAAATACCTGTGTTAATTTAAATCGTAGTAGTTTAAGTGTGATACATTAGTTTTACATTTTTATATTGTAATTAATTTTAAGTGTATGAATATACAGACTGTTTTAAATAAATAAATTGCACGAGTTGTTTATTGCGAACCCGAAAACGTTACAATATTAAATTTCTCTCTTAGATATTTTTAATCGACTAATAGTTCAATTCGGTGTTGTCAGACAAACCTTATCTGTCAAAAAGGCGTGTGTTGTGTATATTTTGCCAGTATTTAATAATTATTTCTTATACTATCATTGATTTAGAAAGTTATATTATCTATTAAGTATGAAATACAAAGAAAAATATTGCGATGCATTTGGTTATCTAATTTACCACCATATTTAAATGTATGCTTCTTTTAATTTTGGCTTTTTAACCATTTAAATGAATTATATTTAGCGGTAAACTAGTCAACCAATCGGATGTCACAAGTTCTCCTTTCTGTTTTATACTCTTTAAAACAAATATGTAGTACTAAATTGAACCATGTAGCTAGCAGAATGAGCATTACACATAATTTTATACTTTTAAAAGTATAAGATGGCCTCGCATCCACTACAGAACAACTGACCTATTTACCCGTCAACGATTTCAATACATTTGTTGAATTTATTTGACATACATCCATCTTTTAATTTAATTTATTTCTTGCATAATGTGTGAAATACATGTACCCCCTAAGTCCTTCTTTTTACCTTCCTAAAGGCAGTTAAGAATCATATATAAGCTTGGAATATGGTGGGGATTCTACCGTAGTGGGGCTTATCAGCGGTTACCTTAAAATAACTCGCCATTACTAATTAGTCGGTGTTCGGAGTTCGCTGATATTTTTTTTAAAAAAATTAGCATATTTGAAAATTTATGACCCTTATTAGTGAAAATTCTAGGTGAGTAGAAAACATTTATACTCTGAACTATTTTTTTCTTCGTACGTTACCATTAACGTTTGTATTTCTTGCTTTAAAATTTTTGCGCGTCATCAATTTTACTTGAAGCTAGTTAGTTGCATTATTTTTTTTAAATGCTCATATAATTAATATAATTTCTATGATACTTCTCGATAATGATCTTAATTTAATGTGATTTTGTTATTATTTAATCTATGATTAGCAGAAATAATCTTTTTGAGGAAGCAGTACTTCAATTTTTTATTGAGTTAAAATTAAAAATTTAATGAGTGTGTCTTTAAATAAAATACATATTTCGAAGTATATTGTCTTTTTCGGGTTTGAATGTTATAAAATTTTCAATAGGCTTTATTGTTTTGCTGCGATAACATTTTTTAGGAATTTTAGTAGTTTCTAGTGCCATTGGATTGGTATGAGCATTATTGTAGAAGCTGACTCATCATTAGATAAAATAAATGCTTGCTTTCAGAATTTATACGTATCCGAATTTTTTGATGCAACAAGATTATAGACGCTTATCCTGTAGTGTTTAATTAATTTTATGATTTTTATCATGATGATTTATATCGTCAATCTATATGTATATATTTGGGTTACTGCGCATGTAGTAATTAAAACATATAGTTCTTATATTTTTGTTTTAGAAAACTAAGGCAAATATGTCTTAACAATTGATTAGGTTTGATTTTCTGTTTTATAAAATAATGCTTACCGAAATTAAGTATCTAATAATTGCTTTCTCAACTACAAAGTGAATTTATTAAGCAAGCGGTATCTCTGTCAACCAGATGTGGTTTATTAATTAAGTAAAGTGCAAAAATTAATAAAGTTACGTTATAGGAAAAGAAAAATAATTATATAAAGACCTAAACTTTTGTTATCTCCAAGATATTCTTAGATCCACTATGCTACATCACTTCTACTCCTATCCAGACTATTTCCAATGTACAAATTCATACGTATTTCCTAATTCCTGATTAGTTACTATCTTGCAATTTCAGTTTCATTCTTGGTCCGTATATTCGCCTTAGTATTTTTCCTTTTTAGTGTATTTTAGTTATTTTTGATCATACTTCGCAAATCAACAAATGTGTTATACCAAAATAACACCCGTTACCAGTCTAGCTTTCATCATTTCCTTCATCAATTATGAAGCCAAGCTATTTATTAGTGTCTTTATAACTGGATAATAACCAAAATTAAGAGGTTGATCAATACAAAAAACTTAACCAGAGCTCGTTAGTATTATTCGTTTGGAATGTAAAAGCTAATAAAGTTGTATTATATAGGAGAAGAAGAATGATTATATAAAGACTTAAATCTCTTGCTTACTCCCCAAGATCTTCTTAGCTCCACTATGGTATTGTATGCATTCTGCATGATCTAACCACGTTATGTATTTTCTCCTAATGTTTATTTGATATGGTTGGCTGTCCATACTTCTTTCTAATTCCTGATTAATTACTATCCTCCAGACACCTTTTTTATTTTTGGCCCGTATATCAATCTTAAGATTAGGAAATTACCTTAGGTGTAGATTTTTCTGTGAATTGTCGAAGCCAATATATACACTGGTGAGCAAAAAAATCGAGCCACTTTAATTAATTAATTTAATTAAAAAATTTAATTAATTAATTTCTTAACAGCCGAAACACTGTAAAACTCGTACTATTAGCATTGATAAAAAAACAAAAAGGTATCAAGTTAAATAAATTGACTCAAAATAAACAGCAGAACAATTGAATATTAAGAAATTAAAACACATTATTTGGGTATTTTAATAAGACTTGTTTCCTTCTCTTACTCTAATTACTGTTTGCATTCTTCCAACCACATCTCTTATAACTTTTTGTATAGATTATTGAGGCATAAATTTTCACACTTCTGTTATTGCAATTTTAAGTTCGTGGATATCGGATGGAGGGGGATTTCGTGTTCGAACGTGTTAATATCTGTTGAAGATAGCTCGCAATACATCGCCGATGATGGAGCAAAAGGTGCATGTTCTTCTAGTATGTCTTCTGCGGTCGAACTGCAGTAATAGTGCCTCCATCGATACAGATTAATTCTGAACGAGTTTCAAAAGAAATATCAGCCTAGGCCATAACTCCATCTCTTGAAAATTTACACGATGGAAAAATTACGCTGAACATAACGCTCTCCTGGTCTTTACAACAATGTAATCGCGTTTTATTTACAGACGAGTCAATAATTTGCTTATTTGGTGCTGATAGTCGGAATCGAATATGGAGGAGATATTCGATCCCGACTATCAGCACCAAATAAACAAATTCTTGACTCGTCTGTAAATAAAACGCGACTATATTGTTGTAAAGACCAGCTTCAATGAATTAGACCAAATTGAAGCCGGCGTAGTCAATGATGTCGGGGATGTTTAAGACCAATTGCTTGACTTCCTTCAACCTCCTTCTTACTGACCGCCCACTCACTTACATTGGTTTCACGTGTATGTAAGCTGTTGTGGATTCTTACCACAGTAATATGTCTGCTTTGTAACGCATTAGATTCAATAAAACAGTTGAGAATTGGATTTTTTCGCCTGATCCGGGCCCTCGTTTAAATAAATCAGTCTCTTGATAACGTTTATGCACCGGTTGAGCTTTGGAATGACCAATCCTAAGTCTTGTTGCAATATATCGTTGGCTTCGTCCATCTTCAGATCTTTAAATTTAGAACAAAATTTTTATACCTAAAAAAAAATTAAAGAGTATAATACACACAAGATCACTCTGATTGAAATACTGAACACGTGTGAGAAGATAAAATGCATAACGCGCCCAATAACGATCAAATAACACTTCACCAAAATGACAGACCAGATGATTCTCAATTGTTTTAAACATTACTAAGCCTGCTACTCCTTTATCAAATAGTGACAAATAAGTTTATAAGTATTGAAGTGGTTCGAATTTTTTGCTCGCTAATGTAGTATAATTAATTATATATTTATTTAATTAAGAATACTTGGGCATCAATTAGTGTCTAATATCACAAATATTGAACAAGCAAAATTTTTCAGTAATTTATTATTTATTGATCAATATATTTTTGTTTGCAATGTATACTGTACACAGCAATCTAAATATGTCCATAATTATATAAATATACAAGACATGAATTACCTATATAAGTATGTAGACTCCGTGAAATAATTAATTGTCCCACCATCGAATGAGGGAAAAGGATACGATATATAGGCGGAGATATTTCCTTAACTTACGCAAGCGCTATGCCCTCCATGCCCCTATGTATGAAGACTTTTACCTTACCTGTATATTTCTATACACTTTAGTTCCCGTGCATATATATCAGAGGGCGCATTTCTGGGATTTCTGATACTGCAGAATCGACTCCCATTCATGATCCATGTAGCGCTCAAGGTATTTAGTAAGCGGGGAATTCCCGAATATCTATTTTGTATAACTGACCGGTACATTTAATATCTATCTAATATAAAAAGCAGGTTCGTATTTGCCGTTAAAAATATTTTGAAGCTTTCGCAAAGTGAAGATGACGTTAGATAAATATTAGGTTGGTTTGTACATATTATACAAAATTAAGTAGTTAATAATATGTCCATCGGATCTTTTGGATCACGTCATCAATTGCGTGGCGTTATCAAGGACATCGGCACCTAGAATGTATATATACTCATTTCTTTCCAATCTCAATGACTAAATAAAGATAGAAATTTTAAACTTTAACGTGGGGTTGTCTTCCCCGTAAGAGTAATAAGACAGACAAAGAAAATATACCGCCATGACACTCTGTTACTGCGCTAGTCAACCTATATGTTGTAAGTTGAATGAATGACAGATCCGTAAATTTTATTCATAACCAGCGGTTATTATTGTTTTATTAAATTTCATTATTATATATAGCTAATTTTAAGCAACATGTTATAAAGTATAGAAAATATTAGATATAAGCATCATAATCTCTTTATTTTTAAATATTTAATTCTATTTTGAAAGTAATGAATTTGAGACAGAAGTGTTGATTTAATTCATATAGATGAAAATCAATGGCGTAAGCCAAAAGATCCGACGGACAGATGGTAGTATACTATACAGTGCGTGTCGAAAGTCTGCCCTCCCCCCCTGTTATTTTTCAAACGAAGTGGAATAAAACGTGGAAACAAAAATAAAACAAAACCAGTATAAAAATATTAACTTTATGACCATTTCTCATTTTAAAATTATGACAAATGGCGCTGTAGACTATATCAAATTAAAAATTTTAAGTGGCAAAGGGGACCTGGTGATCCCTCATTTGAAAGGTGTTTGAAATATCTATTCAATATTTATGTTTTTAAGTTACCTTCATTTGTTAAACAAAGGAACAACCCAAACAAGTAGGTTAATTGCATCATTGTTTTGCAATCGGTTGTTCTATTGCCAAGAGGTTGAGGATGCTCATTTTGAACATTTAATTTAAAATCACAGTGATGTGTTCAGGTTTATGTTTTTCTTTCAATCTTAAGTCTTTTTTATTTGCTACCCGTGAAATTCGGCGACCTACAGACTTTTTATTTAATTTTATACAAAAAAGTTGAGGGTTAAAACCAAAAAATGGGAAGTGCACAAAATACAAATTGATATTTAAATTCTGCATAAAAAGTATCTTAATAAAGTGCCAAAAAAATTATGTGTCTACTAGAACAAAAAGTTATTACTATGAAAAGAAATTTGACATTTTCCTTTTTCCTGCTGTAAGTCCTGAATACATGAAAATTTGAAATTGTAGAATATCGTATAATTTCTCTAGTCCTTGGGAATAATCATCTAATTTAACCAAACCTGTATTTTCTGTAATAAGCGTGATCCCTATGCTGGAAATATCTGGGACAAATTATATAATACGAAAATATATTCTTCCTGCTTGCCGCATTAATTAATGGACTTTTTATAAGTAAAAAAAATATATAGGGTGTACACTCTTTTATTTCACCATTGTTATGCAAATAAAAAAAAAATATTTTCGGACAAAGCTCTTTGGATTTATAGGCTCTGCTATCTAAAATTATTTACAATTATACAGAGTGTGTCGTTTGCCTGTAATCAGCAGTAACTTCAAAATTTTAATTAAAACACTCTATATTATAGAAATTTTGTTTTTTTGATAATTGCAATATTGGTTTTTAGAAGTAATACTGACTCTTGACCGTTTTCAGCAAGCAAATGCAGTTTAATTTTCGAATATTGTTATTTCTCTTGAAAACCATAAAAGTAACTTTTTAATGACTGCTTTTAAATAAATTATTATTATTATTATTATAAATTTAATATTTTGTAAATAATAAGAAAAGTAAAGATTATTTGAGCATTAATACATATTATTAACTTATGACATGATGAATATCCTTTAACAATCTGATAATAAATAAAAACTTTAATATGCTTTTACGTTAAAATGTAAAAATACACAAAAAAATCGGTTTCTGGTTAGTTAAAGATTTTTTAAAAATAACATCATCATAACAGATTTCGGAGAGCACATTATTAAATTATGGTACATAGAAAATGTTCCAGAAGATTTTGATTACTTGATTTGAATAAAATTTATAGAAACTGGTAATTTTGTAACTATGTAATTATTAGTATGCTCTTTAGATGACCACCACTGTATGCGATCTTATAGTAACATAAAAATTAAGCATCGAGTGTATTATAATACATGATAATTTAACCTAAATTTATAAGCTTAAATAAATATACAAAAAACAAAAGGTATGCATATCTAGTCTACGTAATAAAATTTTAGTGTTTTTCTTGCATCACTGTGAACGAAACTAATAGCATAACCCTTGGAATTGTTTTGTTTACATATACGTACGAACATAATTCGAATGCATTGCTGACATACTGCCAACAACACTGACAAAGGCAATTTTGACTAATTATACAATCGTAGAAGTTATGTAAATTAGATTTCGAACAATATCGTTCTTTAAGACTGTAAGTATGCTTTGTAATGCGCTCCATCATTTTGACTAAAAATTAGCGGTGTTGTAGAGTTTCTCCGGATAATATATTACTCTCATAAATGAAATATGTACCTACTTCTTAAAATATTACCCCGCCCGAAATATTGTAGAGTAAGATGTTATCATTTGTGCTATCTAATAATATTAATAAAAAAAACATGCTATGTAATAATAACGATTTTAATGTGAGAATGAGTTTACACTGACGTGACCAGATTTGAAATTGCTTAAGGAGGGACTGTCCGATAGATGTAGGATCTTAAATATTAAAGAATTACATTAAATTTATTTATATACTTATAATAATGTATTTAATATTTGAAAAAAATAATAGAAATTAAGTTAGACATATTCTTTTATTTTAAAAGCAACAACATCCATTAAGTACAAAAAAAAGAGAAACTAAATTAGTAAAGTATTTTGCCGCTGAATGAACTTGCTTTAAAATATCCATATTATCAAATATTAATTAGGAAAATTCTCCGCAGGTACATGATAAATTGCACTTTACTATAATTATTGCCTTAACTGTGTTGTCCACCATTGTAAAAACACGTTCTATCGCCACATTTATTCCTGGAAAGCACAGTCCGAATTGCACCATTTTGGCAATATTAATAAATATTATATCATTTTTCTGCATATGATGGAACATTTCCACTCACCTTTCTTGCTCTGGAATTTTAGAATTATTCCAATGGTTTAATTTTTTCAGAATTCGTAAATAATTTTACACTTGTAATTTCCACTAAGAGCCCATCTTCATGAATTCCGTGTTGTGGATAACAACAATCATTAGCAAATATAAGACACGTTCCTACCATATCCCAACTTACTGGTTGTCTTATACATAAGCAATGAAAGTTATCCACGTCTCTATAATCGACGGTCCATTTGTTCATGTATTGTACACAGTTAGCGTAAAAATTGTTTACATGTGATAGAAACAACTCTTTGATTATTAAACTACTTTGTTCAACTAATTTCGTTAAATCGCTTCGTAAAAGCAATGGCAGGTAATTTTCTTTTTCTACTCACCGCCTCTAAAGTGACATTTGGCGCATGCTTCGCTCGACCAGCAAGGAGTATTTCATTTAAAAAAAAAATCTAACTCGATAGTAATAAAATTTAGTCTATAAAATACTACTTCCCTCGACTATTCTTCACTAAAAGTTGAGAAAATAGGAGTAATAATTAAAAATTCTTCCAATAAATTTGTGGCGCCATCTATTTGACTGTTCCTCAAGTAACATTGAAATTGACAGTTAATTGTAATCAACCCAAAAAGCGATGAATTCACTATAAATATAAGAATAAAAACGTCATAAGCAAGAGCATAATAACTTAAACTAAATTGAAATGTGAGTAATAGGTACTTACAAGAAATGCTTAAATTAATTAGGTAATCTATTTTGGGTTAGGTATGATACTAATCACCTTAATCCTACTTTAATCAGTAATATTTTTTAATTATGCTCGTACAAAAAATATTGTACAAACCACTTGCATGAGCACATCTTCGACGCATTCGCGCAATTAAAAGCACTCGCTTCCCTTCGGTCGCTCGTGCTTTCAAAGTGCGCTCATGCGGGAAAATAGTCTTCCCGCACTTGGTTCGTAAATAACTATTGATTCTCGCCTCAAATTATTTTCCTAGAAAATCATCTGTGCATCCATTAACGCAAATTTTAATAACGTATGGTATGAATTTATCGTAACAATTAACATGCCATAAAAAATTAGGACCCTTCTTGTAATACTTCTGATTTCTACACCTCGAGAATCAAATATGTGATGAAGTTGGTAGACTGTTCTTGAATAACGACAAAATTATGTTGTAAACATTTGAGATACATTCGTCTATAACCATGCTTGTAACTGTCCATACGTGGATATTTGATGTTTAATAAAATTAAACATGTTGAAGATATCAGAGTAATTAATTCTTCTAAACAAGTTAAGACACTTAAGTGATAGTGGTAAATGTCTTACGCTTATGTTAACACGAATCAGTCTCAACGATAAAACGATTTCACGTTGTTTCAACACCAGTGAGTGATATGAGCCTATTAATTCATCCATTCATTCATCCAATATGGTCCTGTTTCTAATGGTAGAAAAATGATTTCTTATAATAAAATAAATCATATTTTCATACACGTACTGAGCTTCTTTCGATAAGGTTGTTGTTGTTGTGTTCGACATGTAAAGTTACAATTAAATTGTCAATTATACGCTTTCAATTTACAATTATGCTGTAAATCTACACTTAATCAGTAAATTTTCAGTTAAACTGTTATTTGTAGGTGCAAAATGTAAAATAAATTCGTGGGAAGTGATCTGCCAACTACGCATTCGTAGTTTTCCAATCTTATCAACTATTTTATTAGGCCATGATTTAATTCATGTGTATATTGACCGGACATGTATTGTTTGATAAAATCGCTTCATTTTGATATATTATAGACTAGTTGTAACACTTAAACACACCGGTGTTATTAAACAAAAAGTTTGATATAATAAGCTTGTGACTTGTACTGAACTGTTGAAATCTCTTTCATGGTAGTTAAATATTTGATTAATCTAACTACAACACATTTGAACCAGTGCAGCTGTGAGTTGAAGTCAAAGAGAAATAAGCTATTGCTTACAGAAATTAACGAATCACAAATTGTGTGTTTATACGGAGTTGTATTTTACAAATGAGGTGCCTTTAGTTAAATATATGTGCTTCGGGATGTCAGTATTTGCTGTTCTTCCGTTTGGAGTTAGGATATATAGATTTTCGGCATTTCCATCTCTTGAACAGCCACATACAACTTGTGGAACGCTTTTGCAACGTAACTCTACTTGTTTCTTATCATCTCCAAAAAATATATTTGTAGAAATTTTTCGTTTTGGTAAGTACACGGTGTAGACTCCCTATGCGGTGATAAGCTTGACCCTAAACCTTAAATAACGGCATGTATCCGGTCTCTCTAATTTCTTTTGTTATTCCGAAAGAGGTCATCTGAAAACAGGAATTGTACCTTCTAATATTTGCCAGAAAATATTTAGCTTCCGGCGAATCTCCAATGAGTAATGTACGCAGGGGTCTGGGTGAATCCATTAACCATTGCAGTTGAATCTTTTCTCCCTCGCAGCATATACCAGGGTCTTTACATTTCCATTTTTTTGCTTAACATAGGTCAGGGAAGACATGCTCCAATGACACATGAAGGATCAGATATACCGTATGTGTCAATTTTCATTAGGTATAGGGATTCAATGTCTACGTGCGATTTATACGTATACAAATAATACGTGGCAACATGGTACCCCTACTGTCCGTCACCAATCCCGGCAACATTCGACATCACAACGATTTTCTCCGATCTTCCCACTTCTCTCCGCCAGATTTTACATTCAATGTTTAGCTGCGAACACGTTGCGATCTAGTCTGCAATAAAAGCCGTCTTATTACTGGAACGGGAAACATCAAATGGCCGCCGCGATCTCCTGATCTCCTGAAAAACAAATCCTTGCAACTCGTAAATATTATTTCTGAACGCATTACAAACACCCAAGCCGGTGGTCGAATAGTTACTGCTAACCACGCTAACTTGTATTTACGAGCATGCATCGGTCGTGCTGGCATTGGAAAGGAAAGAAGGGGTACTATGTTGCTACGTACTGTATGGATTAATGGCTAATGAAAATTGACACATGCTGTATAATCCGCCTCTGCTAAAATTCTCCAGCAGCTCATTCGAGTGGCATTTCGTCCAGTTCTAATTTGTTGTCTTGCTTGTCTTTATAGCGTGGATTCAGCTTCTCTTCTTCTTCGTTCTCTTCCCCTATTCTTCCTCTGCCTTGATTCTCTTGGTGTTTTGTTCGGAAACATTTCTTTTTTCTGGGAGGCTGAAGCATCATTAATTTACCTGGTTTGATATATTAGATTTGAAAGATTCTACGTCATTAATTTACGTCATTTCATCACTCTCTTTCAAAATAACGCAAAATATTAAATACAAAATTTTCTGCGTTAAATTTTAAAATTCGGGCCTTGCGCTGCATTGAGTCACTATTACGATTGTGTACCAAATTTCACGGCTGTAACTGCGATAGATTTGTCTGGACATCACGCACAACAAATAGAAGTGAAATTCTCTATTCTGAAATCCGTAAACATAACCTGAAAGAACAAGTTTTAATCCTCCAATGTTGTTTAAGCTGCTGTCAAATTGTCTGTAGACATGTTTTTATTGATTTTTATAAAGAAAATACATAACTACAATATACTGTTGAAAATTGTGGATGTTCTAGTAATCTAGATGTTATTAATTTATTTAACAATACAGTGACTTCATCACATATGTATATATTCCATAATAACATTAAATACAGCAGGAATAAGTAATGCACTAGTTTTCTAACATTGTTTCAGTATAGGTAGTACTATTCAACTGTTACTAATGCTTTATCTAATAAAATTGTGCCTACAATAGTGAATTATGACGAGTTTTAGAAAGTCATGTGACGCCCACACCTCATTCTTTATAGAGGAACTTTGTTGTATATTTATTTCTAAAGCTATATTATGTTATGCTTGATGATAAATTTACTACTAACAATATAAAATGTCCATTATTTATATATTTAGAAGATAATACAAAAAAGTTCACTTTTACGTCAAAAGATGTCGCTTGCTTAGTTTCTATAAAAAATGTTCTCTAGACATTTAGGGTGACTACTTTACTGTAAAACTCCTGTATACACCTATATTCTTTACTTGGCTTTAATCTTCGAAATATTCAACTGCAATTGTTTGTTAACTTTTTACCTACATTATATAAGAGTTACTTCTTCATTTTGAAGTATTTACTTTTCATTAAAGTCAGTCAAGTTTCGAGGAAATAAAACAGCCAAAGAGCACGTGTATATCGTATACATGTGTGCCGGTTTATTGCATTGTGTTGTAGATATGCTAACGTGTAGAGACGGTAAAGCGCGTTGTGATAAATAATTTCTTTTTCCTGTGTAGCGACCGCCCCAAACCCACCGAACTAACGCAATTGTAAATAATAAACGTGCACTGTATGGAAAGAAAGCACATGGCAACGCTATACGTTACATATACACACAAGTTCTTTATCGCCTTAATTCAACAGATAACTCGCTTATCTGTTTTTAAACCGTTACTTATTTCCTTGTGGTCAGATTTGCGTTGTGAACGAATGCACAGTGCTTTCTGTAAGTTCACCAATAAAACGCCACATTGAATACACACATACATGAATAGATACAAGTTTAAAAAGAACTGAAACTTTTATGTATTTCCAGGACAGGTACACTCCTTGAAGAAGGGCCTTTCCGTCTCGTTATCCGATAATTGTTTAACTCATATCTGAGTAAATATTGCATCACTTCCATCTTTACTAATTGCCATTGTCTTAAATGGGCTAGGTGTTTATTTATATTTTCTCTGGAAATGACGAAATGTAGTGTAACGATTCGTCGATTCATGTTGGAATACCTTTTCCGATTAAAAAGAAAGTTGTATGCGTAATTTCAAAATTTGTTCGTCAATACAATCACTAATAATAAAAATCACACACAATTCAAATATTTTCTATATTCATTTGAATATTTAATTAATTTATTGTACAAGTTACTTGTACAATGCAGTTGTCTATTTCGAGATATTAAGTTTTTTTTGGGGCTTTAAATTAGTGGTCGCTTACTCAACTTTTATGGTTGCTAGAAGCGGATGCGTAACAAGTATTTGAATGACAAATTGACATTCGGCACTCTTCAAGACGTCTGGATACACTCTTCCGTGGCAATTGGTGACTTGACCAAATTAAAAATTTTCATAAGTACCAACTAGGGCCGCCGCGTGCCGGTGCCCTTCGTCGGTTTGTTCATCTTGGAATAGTTTCTTTTTAAACCTGTTTCGACTTTGTGGAAAATCAGTATCCACCCCCAAATCATCAGCAACGATACTTGCATTGGCAATTGCATGTTCATACGCTTCATCTGCTCTACGATTATTTAGTTCTGATATAAGATTTTGTAAATTGTTAGTCACGATTTGTAAATCACATTTAGAATTTTGCATTATTTTATTTCTCACATTTACTAAATTTAAAATATCGTGCCAGGTGTTAATGGAACAAATGAATTTAAACGAGGAAACCTTCTGAATCAAATTTTTTGCTTGAGTTCTTGGTTGCATGTCTCTTGTTTGATCTTCTTGAATATTTATTAACGCTCTCAAAATTCCCTTCAAATCGTTTTTCAACGGTCATTAAAGCTTGAATTCTACTTTCCCATCTGGTGTTGGGTTGGGTTGTTAGATTTTCAGCATACTGTTGCAAAATAGACCAACGCTTAACGTATGAAGAAAAGTAGTTGTAAAGCTCCTGCACTACTCCGAAGAAATTAACTATTTCGGAGGAAATTTTAGCTGCATCATTTACAACTAAATTTAGAGAATGCGCAGAGCAGGAGATATAGAGTGCCCTCGAATTATATTCAATAATTTTTTGCTGCAATCCTTTGTGCTTTCCTCTCATATCAGCACCATTATCGTAAGAATGGCCTCGTAAATCTGATAAATTTAGTTCCAACGATTTTAAATGTCCATTTATGAATTCAAACAGACCCTGTCCAGTAGTGTCGTCGACAGATTGAAATCCTAAAAAAAATGTTCTGCAATTCGGGCTTTATTGGTTTCCTCGTTCTTATAAACAAATCGAATTACAACAGTCAACCGTTCGGTATGACTGACATCAGGTATAGTATCCAGAATTAGTGAGTAATATTTTGACGATTTAATCATATGTAATAAATGATTTTTAATTCCTTCTAAAATAATGCTTATAATTTCATTCTGAATTTGATCTCATAAGTAATGAGCAATGTTCTTCTTTTGAGATGTTTGAATTCTGTGGAGATGTTCAGCGGTTATTGGATCAAATTTTGCTATGGTTTCAACCAACTTCAAAAAATTTCCATTATCACTATGATAAAACTCTTAGAAGAACCTCTAAATGCAAGGAATTGACGGGCTAAATATTGAATTAAATAAATAAGCCGTTCAATAACCAATTGCCAGTAAACCTTTTCCGCATCATAAACTCTTTGTTGAGCTGCATCAATGGTACATAACTTACTCAAAGACATTTTGAGTTAACTGCATTTTGAACTATATTTAAGGTGAGATGCACTAACTTTCATGTGTTTTCAAAATGTGGTTTAAATGTGCCCAATCATTACATCCATCCTTAATAAGCTGTGAATGCTTCTTACTGAATAGTTTACATGGGAAGCAATTTCTAAATACTATTTCTCCATTCGATAATGTTCTATAATAAAACGATTCTGAAAACTTTCTGCCATAATTATCTCTCGG
Source organism: Amphimallon solstitiale (assembly GCA_963170755.1). NCBI lineage: Eukaryota > Metazoa > Arthropoda > Insecta > Coleoptera > Scarabaeidae > Amphimallon > Amphimallon solstitiale. Next base: position 29,533,684 of record OY720675.1, on the reverse strand, counting down.
AAAATCTTTGGTTATCAAGCGGGGAGGGCCATTTTCAACTAAATAATCTCCAATTTTTATAGAAATTGTGTATCAGGCCAGGTAGCTGGATCGTTTAATTCAAAGTCAAAATCTTCGTGTTGAGATATTACGTTATTACCAGGCGAATTTTCTACGTCAACATCTAAGTTTTCTATTGGTACAATCGTGGCTTCTTCTTGATCATATTCTGATGAATTTACATGTTGAGATAAATTTTCATTATGAAATTCCAAACTAGATGTTGATGTTGATGGCCGCCACATTATTACTTTATTACATATTGAATGGCGACTTTTGGTTGCACATTTAAAAAATGTATGTATTATCCTTGCAAAAAAAAAAGGCAAACTCAACCACGATGTTGAGCCGCAACGGCTTCTCAGCACATAAAGAATAAATATATGCCGATAAAAAACATTCCCAATTCCTGTTGTTACATGTTACAAATTCTTAGATTTTTAATACGTTCCGTGTGGTAGCGCGAACTCCACACGGAACGTGTTTTTATTGTTCGTATCGGCAATCAAATTTTGTTTTACACAAACGAAAACAACCCGCAGAAACGGAAACAAAAGTAAAACAAAATTAAAATATATACGAGTAATTTAAATAAAAATAAAATCCCATTTTATTGCTTAGCAAATATAAAACATGAAAAATTGCAAGCGTATAATTAACAACTTTTATTTAAGTAATATTAAATTAAAAAACTATAAGTACCATAAATTTTGGCGCCCCCCTTGTCCGGCGCCCTTGTGCGGTGAAAATTTTGCCACACCCACGCGGCGGCCCCTAGTACCAACCACCCTTTGGGAAAAAAAACGACAAAAGTATCAAGTTGTTCAAATGTCTGTTAATTGTACATGAAATAGTAGTTCTCAATCCCTAGAATACGAATCTGTACGTTTCTTGAACAATGCAGTTGTCTATTTCGAGATATTAAGTTTTTTTTTGGGCTTTAAATTAGTGGTCCCTTATTTCAACTTTTATGGGAGCTGGAAGCGAATGCATAACAAGTATCCATATTTGAATGGCAAATTATTTATGGCCCTATATAATCCTAATTTATTCCTGTTCAACATGACTCTTACTTTAGAATTTAAAGAGGCATTTCTTTATATACAAATCACAAAACTTAATAACATTTTTCTTACAATTTATTTATTAGTACATTTGAAATCTATTTACATTTGTTTAAGTCCTAAACTTTTATTAGGTAGATTGTACCTTAAATATTAATAAAATTTTTTTATATCTTACACATAATATGTCTATATCATTAAACTTATTTTCTTATTACAATTTATTGACTATTGCGTCTATAAACGTTTCAATAAATAAATCTATTAAACAATCCTCTGATTATTTTGTTAGCTTATGTAAATTTAAAGAAAAGTTTAAATAATTTATCCTTATATTAGTGCATGAAGTGGTTTGCTCTTTCTTCATATATGTAATGGAAATAATGCATCAACATGACTACAAACTTCAGCTGTTATCAGCCAGTGAGCTGAGAGTATTGATTCACATTTTTCAATAATGCACTACACATCCATTGGTTTTAAATTAGCTTGCTATAGATGTTTCATAAATTAAATAAGTTGTTAATAAATGTACGCGGTGAGACTCTTGAACACTGTCATTTGGCCCTTAGTGTAATGTCTATGTATTAAAACCAAATATGCAATAATATCCGTACTTGGCACAGGTGGAATACCATTTATTAAATTGTATAATTTCAATAGTTAATGGTTCCAAATTATCAAGTAATTTAATATTCATCTAATACCTGACAAACAAGAAAATGGGTGTGCTTAAAACCACACAGCAGAAGTGTAAACTTCATCAAGGCGAGGTTAATAATACGAAATACAACTTTTTTTTTCGTTCTATACTACATATAAGTAATAGTCCGCGAAGATACCAATTCGCGAACGCAACACAGTTCGCGAAATACAATTTCGCGGCCGTTGCTATGGCAGCGGCCGTTAAAGTAAATACACATTTTGACACATATTTAATCACACATTCTACGACTTATTTTGAAAACTATCAAGTATTTGTAGTTTATTATATTCGTCTCATTTCCATGGTAACGCATGCAAAGCAAGTAAACCACTTTAATTTAGCACCTTTAGAACTAAATTAAATTAAATTGTGTCTCAATTTAAATTAAATCTCTTGAAAAATTTAACGGTCGCCCAAAAAATTGTGTGTATATCTTGTCCGCGAAAAACTTTAACGTACTCGAGATTGTCTTGCCTCGGCCGCAAGCATTATTAAGGAGATTTTCAGACGAATGTATATATATAAATAGACGATATGAATACTGGCTTTCGACTCCCGCCCTTGGTCTAATGGTTAAATGCTGGCCTCACACCCAGGCGGCTCCGGTTCACATCTGCTCTGGGACATGAATTTATTTATTCATTTAAATTTCAATTTAATTGAAATTAAATACCTCTATATGATATATTTATTTATCTTGTTCCCTTAGCCGACTTTACTCGAAGAGCGTTACATATCCGAGCGTTGCAGGTGAGTCTTGTTCAATGCCTACAATCAGCGCAACGCGCCTAAAGAAGTTTACACTTCAAAAATTCCTTCTATAACATTTTCCATGATGATCTTCAGCTTCTGGATTTACAGATAAGAATTTCTTCAAGTAATCACTGCATTATTATCATGTTTATAAACTTAACATACACGAAAAGCAAAATCACATTAAAACTAATGATGATGGCAGACGATTCATTCGTTGTTTGTCCACAGACGCCATATTGGATTACGTGGTTTGAATTGCGCCATAGTGGTGTCTCACATTTATTTTCCCACACGTTTGACCAAAAACTAATGGATCCAAATATAGTGGAGACTGTAGCTTCCAGTCTGAAATGAAAAGCAAACAATAATTCCTAATCATAATAAACGGTTTTATATTTACTACATTACTGTTATTTTGCACATCAAAATGCATCTGTATGGTATTATTAGTTAGTACATTTGTTTAAATTAAGGTATTCTTTCACTAGACGTTTTAATATGTCTCACAAGCATTCAACATTACAGAAATGCTATTGCAGTAGATTACAAATCCAGTAAAAAAGACAATGCTTTACTAATTGAAAAGGGTTGATAGAAACTTGCATGCATGAGATATTTTCTAATAAAGAAATTCTTTAATTCCGCCCATAATTGTAGAACAAATACCACTTTATCACCGTTGCATTTAGTTTGTGTCATGCTGTAAATCTTGCACTTTTCTCTTTTTACATAGGAATTAATTTTGCTCAAACACGATATTAACTGAGAGAATTGATTCTCGTAAACATAGTAACAAATATTTTTAGATATTTTTTTATAAAAAAACATTTTAACCGTTTCAAGGAGATTATCATGGATTACATCGAATACTGAATATTTGGGCGCAATATTGAAATTATGATAAAGTCAATCTATTTGTTATTTGACTAGCTTATCGGTTCTACTCTCCTTTAACTTCCACACTCATTCGAGAACTTCGAACGTGTTTGTTACAGTACAATCTCATTCCCGCTTCAACAAATACAAATCTTTAAGTGTAACGTTACGTTGCTAAAGAATTAGTATACCTAAGCAAACGGTCTTTTAATTCTCGAATCGAAAGATTAAGGCGATTCATCAGTTGAGCAAGCATTTTCGTATTCTACTCATATTCTGCTTTTATAATGTGGAAAAGTTTTTTCCCGTACCTTAATAATAATCATATAATTAGATATTTTGAATTTATTTTCTTCCAGTGAAAAGACCCATTTTTTTTCAGTCATTATAAAAGGGGGGCCTCAGGATAAGAGGGATTTTCCTGTTTTGTCTTTACTTCGTTAACTTCGTTAACCATCGCGCTTATTATATGTGTAAATTAAATTTAATATTGAAAATTAGTCTTAATTCAATGTAGAATTTGTTCACTCGTGGGACAATAAACGCTACCCCTAACTATGCGTTTCTTTTTCGAGTGCACCTCGCCAAACTGGTCGCCTGTACTTACTTATAGATGAGGAAGATAAAAGATTTAAAATACAGGATATACAGGGTTATTTTTTTAAATCTTGACATAGGCTAACTTTTTTATTTGAAAAGATAGACCTATGATTCCTGAAGCAAAGTTTTAGGAATTCGTCCAAATAAGAAAAATGCGTGGAAAAAACAAACGCGTTCGTGCCAGATTGGGCGCTATTTCAGAAAAACATATTTTCTTAAATGGCAACACCGCATTTATTTAACAATTTCTAATACATCTTGAGATTCTAGACAAAACAAAGAGAATAAAAGTTTTTGACTAGAGTGGCGGTTTACGAGCTAATAGTGCCTAAACTTTAATACATTTTCCAACATTAAAGGAATAACAAGGAGGCTATGTTTGTCCCTGCTGTCATAACATGACAATAAGTTCTATGTAATTTTGAATTAAAATGGATCGTATTACATCTCAAGAAAAAATTGAATTAATTTTTTTGCATGCTGGTAGTTTAAGTTTGCGAAAAGCATGCAGTGAATTCCATGATAGACATCGCAGCAAACCTCGTCCTAGTCCAGAATTTTTAAGACAAAATTTGGTTAAGTTGAAAGCTACAGAAAGTGTGCGTCCAAGAAGTAAAAATACTGCGGTACACGAAAATATTCTTTTGTAAAGTGTTGAAAACCCAAATCAATCTACACAAATAAGATTGCGCAAGCAGTGGACTGCTCTCAGACTACAGTTTGGACAACCTCAAATTCAAATAAATTCCATCCCTATAAAATGACGAGTGTACAGCAACTTCATAACGATGATTGTGATCGGCGACTGGAATTTTGCGATTGGTTTTTGGAGAAAAAGCGGCTACAACCGCATTTTCAATATTATATCTTATTTAGCGATGATGCTTCCTTTTATTTAAACGGTTTGGTAAAAACCACAAAATTACAGATATTGGTCTGATAATAATCTTTGTTGGGCTGAAGATAGGCGGGGACAGATCAATCTTAAAGTTAATGTTTGATGTGGAATATTTAACAAGAGTGATAGGTCCTGTTTTCATAGAAGGGAATTTAACGGGTGCAAGGTACGTGACATTGTTATGAAATCAATTAGAAAACATTATTGACGAGCTTCCTCTAAACGACAGAAGAATAATGTATTTTGATGAGCTGCTACCTGAGCGTTGGATTGGAAGAAGAGCACCAGTAGAGTGGCCGCCCAAATCACCCGATCTCACTTCTTTAGACTTTTTTTCTGGGGACATCTGATGAATAAAGTTTATGTTAACGCTCCTGTGTCAATTGATGAATTAAAACTAGCCATACAACGGGAAATTCAAAACATAACCCCTCAAATGTTACATAATAATAGAAATTTTGTTGAACGTATTTGCTTCTGCAGAACCCAACAAGGAAATCAGTTCGAACATTTTTTAAAAAAATAAACGTTAGGTAATTATTTTTTGTTACTATTGCAATTCCTTTAATGTTGGAAAAAAATTAAGTTTAGGCACTATTAGCTCGTAAACTGCCACTCTAATCAAAAACTTGCACTCTTCTTGTTTTGTCTTGAATCTCAAGATGTATTAGGAATTGTTAAGAAAATGCAGTGTTGCCATTTAAGAAAATATGTTTCTCTGAAATAGCCCCCAATCTGGCAACAACGCGTTTATTTTTCCACACATTTTTCTTATTTGGACTAATTCCTAAAACTTTGCTTCAGGAGCCATCGGTCTATCTTTTCAAATAAAAAAGTTAGCCTATGTCAAGATTTAAAAAATTACCCTGTATAATGTTCCAAAAATTAGAATGAATAGGTAATTCGTTCCAATCGAGGCCAGCGTAAACATTCCTTTGTAGATATAAAAGCAATTTCACGTAAATACATATACATGTAGAGATATCTGAATTTTACCACAAGCCAATGGTTTGCATCTATTTCTTGTATATGTATAGTCTAAACCAAATTATTAAAAATAATTGATAAATTATTATTATTGGAGTTGTAAAAATAACTGAAATTAATAATTTTTGTTGCTTTTAAATTGACCGTTATACACAATTTTCTTTTTTTATATGAAAATTTGTGTCTGTCTGCGAAACAAACCAAAATTATTTCAGACGTATTTCACGTTTACCGTATTTGTTTGAATAGAATTACAACTTACTTACTTACTATTCCGTATCCTTCTTTGCCGTTAGGCGTCTAGGCGTTCTGCTTTGCAGAATTTTCTCCATCTTGTACTATCTTTGAATATTTTTGAGCATCGTTCCAGGTACTTCCCCGGTCCGCTAGCCCCTGCGCTATCTCCTGATTCCATACTCTCCTTGTATACCTCTGTTTCTCCTCTTGTTCCAGCCGGCATCCCATATTTCTTTTACAGGGTTGATGTTGCTCATTCGTGTAAGGTGCCCAAACCAAGTTTTTCCTGGATTTTTTCTATTGCTGATATTACACCTAGTTTTTCTCGTATCTTCCCATTTCTAATTCTATACAGTCTGGTAACACCATCTATTCTTCTTAAAATCTCCATTTTAGCTGCTGTTATTCTTGATTTTAGCCTCTTAGTTAATACCCATGACTGGCTGCCGTAGCATAGTGTCGGAACAAATATTGTCTTGTAAATCTTTGTCTTCATTTCTTTGCTAACCTCTCTCTTACTTAACGGTTTACAATTTTTAATCTATTATTCACATCTGCTTCTATATCTCCTTTGTGGTTGATTGTGGTTGCAAGATATTTGAAGTTTTCTGTCACTTTTATTGGATAACCATCTATTGTTATATTTATTTCTTCTTTTTCTTTGGAGACTGTCAATACTTCCGTTTTTTCTTTCATTCCAAAGTTCTTTAAACGGTTTGAGTGTGTTTTCTGGTAACTTCAACTGGTCCGAGCCCCAAATTACATATAAGAATCTATAAAACACGATATGTTGTATTTAACTTCCGAACTGTTTTTCTAGCTTTGATTGAAGAAATTGGTATGTATAAATATAGAACAACGTAACAGGCGCTAAAATGTCGAATTTGGTTATTTATAAAAGCGTTTCACTGCTTTAATCGATTACTTGAAGGAAAAAAAGAAGCAACGATAAAATTAATTTTATTCTAACAGGAAATCTTCAAAAGTAATAAAATTGAACTTGTCGATTAATACAAAAATTTTAAATTACTTTTAAAAGTAGTTGTCCTTGGTGTTGAAAATTCTAATTATAATTTTCTGCTCCCCAGTAGATAAACAATAATCTTGTTTATCGACGACTAAACAATAAAGTAGGTATTATATTAATCACTATTGGCTGATAATAGGACTCAGAATACCCAGCGGGTATAATGAAATGCGACCGGGGAATAATGAGCCATAACGTTACCATTATGCCCTGCATTTCGCCAATAAGAACATAACGTTACCAACGTTGTCATAGTAACGATAGACAAGTCCGCCATTTTACTAACTGTCAAATCGTCAAAAGTCATATCGATATAGTAATCTAACATTTTCGTTTAATTACTTTGATTTTTTTTAGTAATTTTCAGTTAGTCGTAGAAAAAGTAGTGTATACTAACTCGTAATAATGACTATTATATCCTCGAACCGAGTTACTCCCTCGCCGCTTCACGGCTCGGTTCGTAAATTCGGCTCTCGGGAATAATAACTGTCATTATTGGCTCGTTGTATAAACTACTATTATCTACTAAGAGGTTATAAAAATAAATAGATCACACAAATCTTGAGATAACAAATACTTGAATGTTTAATTAGTATCAACAATACAAAGACGCTTAACTGTACACAAAGGAAAATTGCTGATATATAAAAGTTATTTCTTCCTTTTATATTATCTCTTGCCTTCTCTAATGAGAAACTAGCAAAAATCTCCCATTATGAAGGGATCCTACCTACCTTGATATCGTCTCTCCATTTCTGCAATCTCTTGATGGTACCTTTCCCCCTGTTTGAACGACATTCGTCACCCTAAATTTTTATAGTTTTATAGCAAATTAGCCACGATATCTCGGTAGTTTTCATTCTTTTGATTTGTCAGAAAATATTTGCAAATATTATTAAAAGAAGTCCATGCTGCTAGTTCTAAATCATTCGTGATACGTTTAAAATTTTCTTCTTTGAACAGCTTCCTAACTTGTGGACCAACAAACATTCCTTCGCGAACTTTCGCATCAGACGGCTATGGAAACTTATCACTTAAGTATTTAAAACAGTTGCCTTCTTTTTCTAGTGCTTTGGCAAACTGTTTTATCAATCCTAATTTAATGTGTAGAGGGGGTAAAATCATCAAATCTCTAGTCCGTTGCGCGGTACCATTACGCCACCGCGGGTGTGGTGTTCGTATTGAATTATATAGAGATGGATAGATGTAGTGTCGGCAGACTATAATCACGAAGCCATATTCCAATTTTTAATTCATCTCAGCAAGTCTTAGACTTTGTATTTTTCTTTACCAAGAAAATAAAAATAAAAATTATTCTATAACATATTATAGAACATTGTAGCGTTTTCGGGTTCGCAATAAACAACTCGTGCAATTTATTTATTTAAAACAGTCTGTATATTCACACACGTAAAATTAATTACAATATAAAAATATAAAACTAATCAAAATATAAAAATGTGAAATAAATGTAAAGCACTTAAAATTATTACAAATAGATTAACACATGTATTTATTTCACTACTGTTATTTATGTCGGTATTATTTATGTAACACTGTACCGTATTTATATCACTTCTATTTATATAACACCGCACTACTATATTTATTTTGTACTACTTATATTTATGTTTACTCTTCGACTACCACTCAAGGAACTATTTATTTATGTTTATTTATTTATCTGCACTGTTCCGTTCGAGACTATTGAATCTCTTATTCCGGAATTACTCATCCATCGGTTCAACTGCTTTTATATACGCATACGAAACATCTGGAAACACACCAGAAAAACGCTAGTGTTCTTCTCGATAGGCCAGGAAGCATTCGAGAGACAGTCGAGACTCTTCGTCACCTCGCAGTACATGTGATTTATTGCTTTACGACTTGTTTACCAGTCGCCCCGAATATTTGCCTTTCTTTTTTTTGTAGACTGGTTTCGTTACAATATGTAAAATATATTTATGTAAAATTCTTTAGTATAAAGTATGATAATTTTGGCTGATTGACATAAACAAACTTTGCAACTCTCTTAACAACACTAAGCAATTCAGATTTAATTCTATTTCCGTGTTGGTCACTGTAACGACGTATTGGCTTTTGTTCAGAAATCCCCAAATGTATTTAGCAAATCTACCTTTCGGTGCTTTCTCTGGCTCTTTGGAATTTTATTTTTTTTTCCTTAATTTTCCAAATAACTTCTTTATTCTCATTACCCTTTTTTCCCTTTTACTTAATTTAGTTTAGCTTATAGGCTTGTACTTGCACATTGTCTGCAAATTCTTTATTTTATCATTTCTGTAATATAGTTGTATTAATAAACCATTGCTTATAATACTTACATCCCCATTAAATATGACTAAGTATATGATTGATTCGAATTGAATTAATATATAAAAAAGCCATAATGCCCGATCTTTATCGATTTAATGTTTTCATATCAGCAGGAGAAAATTATTAAAGTTTAACGGATTAAATAAACAATGACGAATTCTAGGCACATTAATTCTTTAATATAGGTTACTTTGATCTTTATCATTTCCTGGAAAGATATTTTAAGTGCGACGATAAGGTAAAGTATTACATGTGTAAATGCGTGTATCGCAAAAGTTTAAATACTTACCTTCTTCCTACCTTATCTTATATATAAGTTAATATACAAGTGTCCCACATAGCTGTACTCGAACTGAATGAAGAGAGCATAATTATGTTTAATTTCATTAGTGGAAGTGGTATATACAACTCGAACTTATCTTTTCTTAAATTACGGATAATAAATCTTTTTTTTTTGCAAAGTTAAACAATCATTTGGAAAGTATAAAGGTACTATAAACTATTAGCAGTACTCCAGAAATAGGCACTGACCCAAACAGTTATCTATCGCAAATTGTTGCTATAACCATGGAGAAGGAAAATGTTAAATCGTGCAAGTTCCTCGACAATGCTTATATTAATAGCATGACATAATAAGGCTTTTCGATTATGATTTTGGTTTTACCAAGATGAATTGGTAAATACCGAAAGGGATTATGTTTATTATGTTAGCAGCCATTATCGTAACTACTGACAAACTCCAATTATAACGGTTTTTTTAAATTAAAACTATCATATCATCTGCCACAATTTTTTACATTTTGAAAACTATAAAGTATGTTAGAATAACTTTTCATCAAGAGGCCGAGGAATTAATAAATTAGTGGAAGGTACATATAGAGTATATCTGCAAAAAAATTAGATGTCTTATACATAAATTTTATATAATACGTGAAATGTTAAACAGAAAATTATTAATCATGTTCTACAGAAGCCTGGCGGAATCAGTACTAAGATATGGTATAATAGCTTGGGGCGGAGCCTATAATGACACTCCAAAATCCTTAAATTCTGTTCAAAACTACTTGCTCAAAACAATATACAGGAAAGATAGACTTTATCCAACAATACAGTTATATTCCGTAGACATACTTAACATCAAATCTTTATATATACTGAGATCATGTACTTTTTTTTATAAACATCCTGAAATAAGAGAGTCTATAAATCATAAATACCTTACAAGAAACAGGATAATAGAATGTCTGCAAACAACAACAAGTAATACCACATTTTACCAAAGATCCTTTTGTTACTTAGGACCGAAACTATACAACAAGATTTTACCTGAAATAAAAATTATTAAAAGAATAAAAACATACGTAATGCACTTAAGAAACTTTATTTTTATTAACTTGGAGGCGTTTACGGGGATGTTTTAAGGACACAAGTTACTTCTTAATGAAGTAATTATAGTTATAGTTAGTTAGTTAGTTAGTTTTAGTAACGCACACTTTTGTACACGAAATATGTATTCATATTAGGTTACTACATTTCTTAGAATTTATAATGTAATTGCACATACAGGTGGCCAACACCTAGGTGCACATGTATTTAAATTTAAATAAATAAATAAATATAAAATAATATATTTAAAGGTAAAAATCAGAAGTCAGTAGTCAGTATTGTGAAAAAATTAAAAAGCCAGTATCTTTTCTTCTTTTACCTTCGGGTCAACGATATATTAAAATGTGCTACAGAGTATTTCTTTACATGTGAAAGTATACATAAACATCATAAGTTAGATATTTATATATTTAAAAGCCTTTTTAGATTGGACCAACCATTCATACAAAATATTTGACAAACAATTGAGGCGCTGTTTTCAAAAACAGCATCAGTCCAAAAATGAAGTGTTGAGTAAATCGATAAAAACTATTTACCTTAGTAACCGTTCAACTTATAGTTTCCTAAAATATTTATTTAAGAGGGGCGTTTACTAACAAATAGAAACTTATGCAACTTATATTACTCGCGGGACGGGTAGACGCAAGAGGGTGTGAGTAGGTGGAGGTAGACTATATTCGATTCTGTCACAGCGCTTCGGTTTTATTCACAGATTCTGTCATAGATAAAGGAATACTATAGATGGGAAACATAATGTATAAATAATGAGTACTTACGGAACTGTTGATGTTGTTGATGTTTTATAATAAGCCAATTTTCGCATGCCCATAACTGCTATATTATTAATACACTCGAATATTATAGGTATATACGACATTTCTCTTTAATGACAAACTGTCACTCGGATTTAAGTCTGGAATAGCCGACCGATTCCGATAGATTTTCGTCTCCGCTAGGACACAATGGCTTTGAAAACACTCGGTGAAATGTGTGTGACAATGTTTACTATTTAATGTTTTTTATCTTCAAAAATGATTACATAAAGTTTTTTTCTGTTTTTTATATCGTTTATCAAATGTGCAGCTGGCGCGTAGAGGTTGTTTTTTTCTTTTGTGTATCAGCCTTAGTTAGTAGACATTAATCAAATTCATGCATTTTTGTGGTTATTTATAAAACACATAAACTTTTTATGAAAATAAATTAGTACAAAAACTGGCCTTGGCATTATAAATTGATGCCTTTTGCATCACTAACCCAAATTTGAGATTCTAAAATTACAAAATAAATTCTAAAAGCGGAAAACGGCGATGCCTTAGTTTTCGATAGGTAAACGCTCCTCTTAATATAATATATAATAAGTTTCTAATAGTAATATGTGGCAAACCACTTTGTCAATTTACTTGTGGTCAGCAAAAAAATTAGAACAATTGGTCATATGTTGTTGTTCATTGGAAAAAATGTCTTTGCTGTAAACTCGTTTATTTTTTGAATTGCTCTAGAACTAATGGTGGAATTCTGTAACTTTCTCGGAAGCTCCGATTATCGTAGGCCCTGTTGAGTGTGGTAATGCTACACGACTAGGATTTAAGTTGGTATGAGTCGTCCAAGAACTATGCACGAAGTAGAATGTAAAAGAGTTGTTTAAGATATAAAATATTGTATTATGTTTATTGAATAAAGTAGAGAAAAGAGTGTTTGTGTTTTATAAAGAGTAAATAAGTAAAATCAATAGGTTATGGGTACCAGATATATTTGAAAAGCTGTATTAATACAAGATTTAAGAAAAGTAAAAACCAAGAAAAAGTAAGATGGCTGACAGCGTCAATAACAACTTCAATATTGAAATTTTGAATTCAAACAATTATCACACATGGAAGTACAGATTGAATATTTTATTAGCGGAAAAAGAAGTTGTGGAATGCATTAAAGAAGAGTATAAGGAAGAAAATTATCCAGAGGAGGAAACAAAAATGAAAGCAAAAAAGAAAGACGATAAATGCAAATCACTAATCGTACAGTGCATAGGCGATGACCAAATAAATATGTTAAGAGATGTTGATACTGCATATAAAATGTGGAAAGTGCTTGAAGAAAGATATGAAAAGAAAGGAATACCAGGACAGTTAATATTGAAAAGAAAATTAATGACTATGAAGTTTAAAGAAGATGGAAATTTAGAAACATTTTTTGTAGAGTTTGATGAAATCGTTAGACAACTAAGAGTATCTGGAGCAGAATGCAAGGATCAGGATTTAGTATGCAATTTATTACTTGCCATGCCAAAATCATTTGAAACTATATTAACAATATTAGAAAACATGTCATCGGATGAGTTAACATTAAATATTGCTAAATCTAAACTAAGAGCAGAAGTAGAACGTCGAAAAGCTCAAAATACATGTTACAATAAATTGGAGCAAGCTAAACCTGCAAGTTTTTGGACAAATCGAGATGGTTTATGTCATTTTTGTGGAATGAAAGGACATTATAAAAATCAGTGTCGAAAGTTTATGCAGCATTGTGAATGGAATCAAGGAAGCAACTTTAGAGGAAGAGGTAGCAGTAAGTCATTTCGAGGTAGAGATGTACAAAGTGTCAATCAGAGCCAAAAAGGGTATAATCCAGGACGTGGAGGATACAGAGGTGCAAGAGGAAGCGGTTATGGAAGAAACATGGATACTACAAACCAGAGTAGTGATAGAAGAGGCAATTATGTTGAAAATAAAGAAGGTACACAAGATGAAGAAGGTATTTGTTTTATGTCTAATATAGGGGACTGTAAGAGTGTAGATAATAAGAATTTATTATTTTGCGTAGATTCTGGTTGCACTGACCATTTAGTAAATAATAAACATTATTTTTATGAGCTGTCAATGTTAAAAACTCCTATAAGAATAGCAGTAGCAAAAAGTAACAATTATATGGAAGCTATAGGTATAGGAAATATTAAAGTGATTAGTAGTGTGTATGATGATCAGATGGAATGTACAATTCAAAATGTATTTTATGTTCCAAATCTAAGAAAAAACTTGTTATCTGTGAAACGTTTAGAAATGGCCAACATTAAAGTAGTTTTTACTCAAGGTCAAGTAAATTTATATAAAGGTAGTAATTTGATAGGCTTAGGTTACAGAAATAATTTATATGAAATTAACTTTAAAGTTCAAAATAATGAGAGTCTGTATATTGAAACTGAAAATGAGAATTTACAATTATGGCACAAGAGATATGGACATATTTGCCCATCTAATTTAGAAAAACTAATAAAAAATAACATGGTAGAAGGTATCGAAAATTTAAAATTCAATAAAATAAACTTTTGTGAAGCATGTGTTAATGGTAAAATGACTAGATTAAGTTTTGGTACACGTAGCAAAGCATCAAGAATATTGGATATAGTACATACTGATGTATCTGGTCCAATAACACCCACATCTTATGATGATGGCAAATACTTTGTGACCTTCATTGATGGCTATTCTAGTTTCATGCATGTATACATTATAAGAAAAAAGAGTGAAGTTTTTGAATGTTTTAAAGAATATTGTAAATTGGTTCAAAATAAATTTGAGAGAAGAATTGCAGTTCTTAGATGTGACAATGGATCAGAATATATTTCAGGAGAATTTAAAGAATTTTGCAAGGAAAATGGAACTATGTTGGATTACACTATACCATATACACCTGAACAAAATGGTAAGGCGGAGAGATTTAATCGAAGTTTAGTTGATAAGGCTAGGTCTATGCTCTATGAAGCACGAATGCCTAAAACATTTTGGAATGATGCAGTTCGAGTTGCGGCATACATTATGAACAGAAGTCCTAGAGCAGATTCAAAAGTTACACCAGCAGAAATTTGGACTGGAAAGAAACCAAATGTAGGAAACTTGAGAGTGTTTGGGTCAACAGCTTACTGTCACATACCAAACCAATTAAGAACTAAATTTGACATGAAATCTGAAAAATGTATAATGATTGGATATACAACAACAGGATACAGATTATGGAATATAGAAAAACAAAAGGTGATTGCAGCTAGGGACGTTGTTTTTAATGAAAATGAATTTTATTACAAGCCAAAGGTAGTAAGACCACAAGTTGAAGAAGATGATGAAAGTAGAAAATATGAAGATGAAAAGGAAAATCGGGAAGAATTAGAGGAAATGGAAGAAGCAAAAGAAGAAACGGAAACGGATGAAAATAAAGAAAAACAAGAAATTAACCGAAGAGAGAACAAAAGAGCTACTAAAATTCCAGAGAAATACAACGATTATGAGTTATATATGGCATTTGATGCAATGTCTTTTGTAGAGAGAGTACCGGAAAATGTTGACGAATTGAAGGATAGAAATGATGAAATACACTGGAGAAGAGCTATGAACAAAGAAATTGATTCAATAAAAAATAATGATACGTGGAAGGAAGTTGAAATGCCCATGGATGGGGAGATATTGAGTACCAAATGGGTTTTTGCTTCGAAACAATTGGAGGATAAAATTGAAGACCGATACAAAGCTAGACTAGTGGTACGAGGATTCGCTCAAAAAGAATCTTACAGTTACGACGAAACTTACTCTCCCGTAGCGAAAATGACGACGATAAGAACTTTACTTTCAGTTGGAAATCAGAGAAAATATTTCTTTCAGCAACTAGACGTAAAAAACGCGTTTTTAAATGGCAAATTGAAGGAAGATATTTATATATATCCACCAGAAGGAGTACATTGCAAAGAGGGATATATCTTAAAATTAAATAAATCGCTTTATGGTTTAAAACAAGCATCAAAGTGTTGGAATAATGAAATAAATAGATTCATACTCGAACTCGGGTTTAATAGATCAGAGAACGATTTTTGTCTATATACAATGAACATTAGAAACAATGAGATATATTTACTACTATATGTAGATGACATTATTTTAGCAGGACCAAATTTGAAATTAATTCAAAAATGTAAGAATGACTTGATGGGAAAATTCAAAATGAAGGATAAAGGAGAACTTAAAAACTTTCTTGGATTAGAAATAGACTATGAAAGAGAGAATGGAATAATGAAACTAAGTCAGAGAACTTATATCATAGGAATTTTGAAACGCTTTAATTTTGAAAACTGTAAACCATCTTCAACTCCAATAGATCCAAAATTAGGACTCAACATTTCGGAACAGAATAAGGGAAACAAACCAGTGAGAGAACTAATAGGATGTTTGATGTATTTAATGCTGGGATCTCGTCCGGATATAAGCTTCGCTGTGAATTTCTTTAGTAGATACCAGGACAAAAGCACCGAAGAAGTATGGATTTATCTGAAGAAAGTGCTGAGATATTTGAAGGGCACAATTAATGCTAATCTGGAATACACAAGAAATACCGAGCATCAGCCTTTAGAATGCTATGTGGATTCGGATTGGGCAAAAGACACAAATGATAGAAAATCAGTGAGTGGCTATTTTGTGAAGGTATTTGGAAATACAGTTGCATGGGTGACCAGAAAGCAAAGCTGTGTGGCACTTTCAAGTACTGAAGCCGAACTGGTTGCATTATGTGCAGCAGTACAGGATGGCTTATGGTATAAAAAACTTTTAAACGATATGCGTGTTGGAGTCAAGACATTTAAATTATACGAAGACAATCAGAGTTGCATTGCTTTGATAAAAAACCCAGAAAATAATAAAAGAGTAAAACATATAGATTTAAAATTTAATTTTGTTTGTGAGAATTTACAAAATAACAATATTGTTCTTGAATACCTAAGTAGTGAATGTCAATTAGCAGATATGTTGACCAAAGGTTTATATAAATTTCAATTTTACCGAAATTGTGAAAGTATAGGTTTAAGATTCAGAGAGGGCTGTTTATTTAGGTTTAAGGAACAATGTACATAGAATAGTAAAATAGAAGTGTAGCATTAAGAGAGGGTGTTGAGTGTGGTAATGCTACACGACTAGGATTTAAGTTGGTATGAGTCGTCCAAGAACTATGCACGAAGTAGAATGTAAAAGAGTTGTTTAAGATATAAAATATTGTATTATGTTTATTGAATAAAGTAGAGAAAAGAGTGTTTGTGTTTTATAAAGAGTAAATAAGTAAAATCAATAGGCCCTAGCAACGAAGTGACGTTGCGATGACGATTTCAGAATTTTTACAGTTAGTGACGTAGAAATGTCAAAACGTTCGTGAGTAAAGATTTTGTTGGTTATATTGTGGTTATATTATTATTATATAATTATTGTTAATATACTATTCCTGTTGTTATATTTATAGTTTCTGTTACTTTATTTGTTATAATTATTATTGTTCCTGTTTGTTTATTTGTTATATCTATTATTGTTCCTGTTTGTTTATTCGTTATATTTATTATTGTTTTATATTTGCAAATATGAATGGCTTTATAGCATTATTATTAGATGAAGATCACAACAGGTAGGTAATCGATAATATAAAATATATAGAGTATACATAATATTCTCTATTTTCTTTATTTTAGAAATTATATGCGTATATTCCGAAAACGTTTAAGAAATCACGGATATCCTTTTGAAATACCAAACAGGCATTTTAAACAAATGTTTAGACTGAATAAGGGCACTGTTCAAAACCTGATCCAGTTATTGGATGGACATATAACAAACAAATATACCATTACATTTGAAGGTTATTATCATAAACATCACTTGAAATGCATATTAACTTTATAGTGCACATTATATATTTGTTACAGGTCTTAACAACATTAAATTTCATAGCATCAGGCAGCTATCAGAATAGTGTTGGTATTAATAGCCTTGTTTCTCTCAGTCTGAATTCAGTAAGTCGAATAGTTCATCAGGCCTGTCTTGTAATATCAAACAATTTATTCCCTGAATGGATAAAATTTCCCAGTGATTGTGAATCGAAGAATCGTGTTAAGTAAGGGTAATTATGTTGTATCAAAATATTCTAAAAATAATTCCTTATTTTGTTTTTATGATAAAAAATGGGAGACCGGAGATGTATTTTGTTTAATTGATAGCACCCAGTTCATATATTTACCAAGGGCAATCATATCTTTTCTAAACGTTCTAAAAATTATTGTTCTGTTTAGTTTTTATGAAAAATGGGGTGCACGAGATATAGGTGTAATTGATGGCACACATGTTGATATACTTGCTCCACCTTTAGCCGATGAAGAACACCCTCCTTTTGTATATATATTTTTTATATTCACATACTGTAATTTTTTTAAATTTCAGCACTATTATGGTAAGGTTAATAAAAAAAAATATATTTGACAATAAAATGTGTTTTATTTTTCAATATTTATACAAACAATTTCTATTTGAGTACCTATTATTCAAAGTTCACATTTCTAGTTCAGTATAATTATTTTTCTTTTTGATCTTTATTGTTAAGATTTTATAGTAAACATATAATTCATATCCAATATTAGTATAATTATACGAGTCAAATGTCTTCTATTGTTTTATAATACTTGCTGGTAAATTTATTAAACAATAATTTTTTACATTCTTTTGAGTTGACAAAGTGCAAATTTCAGCTTAATGAATATTACTCTTCTGTAAAAACTGCAAATAAAGAGAACTTTCAATTACTATAATTTCAGAGGCTCGACAACAAAATCCTGCAATAATATCGAATGATTTGGTGTACCAAGTACAACAATACAGCACAGGATTGGTCGATTTTCTAAATACAAAATCATCTATATCCTTCAACCATTTATGTACTTTGGCCTATGCTATTAAAACTTAATGTTACCTTTTTGGAGCCTAAAACATTAATCGTTCAATATAGTTACATATTGATAAAATCTTTGCGGTTTGACTTACAAATAAAGAAATTCATTGACTAAACAGGTAAATTTCCTCTTATCTTCTTCAACATAATATAAAGTTAAACATCCTCTCAATTTGATGTAGTTTTATTATTAGAAAATCTTATGAAAAAGTCAACTTTAAATTGTGAAGTTATTGTGAACACGATACCATAATAGACTTTTTCAAACAATTAGTTTGTGCACATTTCACATGCTTTATGTTCTGTGGATATTGTCTGCTAGGTTTATGTATTTTTTTGTGTTTAGGTACTCTTGTAAGAAAAACAATGTCCACTTGATAGGGATATCTGTTCTTGTTGGCTTTATAAAAAAATCACATTTCATCATCCATAAATGTGCCTGAAAAGACATTTATCTGCAAATTCACTATACACTAGTGCGATACTACGTCCTTTGAAACTCTCCTAATGATAGCAGTTCTTGTTGAAATTTTCCAAAGTGTTTCGTGCTATCTTGCTAGCAGTATAAACATATGGTTATACTATGTCTTGGCATTACAAAATGTTCCGTGCATTTTCTTTAAAAAAAATGCAATGCAAAAAAGCAATCGCTATATTATATTTCAAACAATTTTCTTATTAGTTAAAATTTTAAATTGAAAGATTTTGGTATATGTTTACGAGATGATGTTTGTTTACATGTTAAACATAAAGGTTATGTGCAAAAAATCGTAAATTGACACTTCTACGTCACTAACTCTAAAAATTCTGAAATCGTCATCGCAACGTCACTTCGTTGCCAGGGCCTACGATAGCCGCAGCTTCCGAGAAGTTACAGAATTCCACCATAAATAAAGTTTAATAACTGAAAAAATAACATAAAAAGAATCTTTAAAAAAAGTCATTTCTTTGCTTAAAGAAAAAACAAAACTATGAACTTAAATGAAAGGTAAGTTAAACTTCGGGCTATTCGTCACACCCACTGATATTATCTTTGTTTTCTACTTCTGGTTGTCCATTTCCATGGGGAAACTCGCCTGCGAAAAGATTTTTTCATAAAATTGCTTGTTTTCAGGATATTCGAGAAATCCCATAAGGGTTTTGAGATTTTGGACTTTGACTGGAGCTGTTTCATTAGATTTATCATACACAGTCTTTACGTCCAATCCAATAGCCGTACGCAACTTATTGCGTACAATGCTGGATTTCCACGGGCCATGGTAAGAATCTCTCACATAAATTAACGGTGACTTTTTTTCGATTTTTATCACTAGCTTCTTTTATTTTTGCCGGTGGCTTGGCAGTTAGAAAACATGGATCTGTAGCTGTTTTAATATTATATATACAATATGTCTCACTAAGTTGGAACCATATGGAAAACTTTTTTATTATTAATTTTAGGAAAAAAAGTTATTCTTTATAAAAACTTCTGCATGTTCTAAAATCTAAAATACGATCATCAGATATTAAATTTTTTCAGTTGTATACGAGGTATGTCAAAAAATATTAATTTTACTCAAGAGTAAAGTACCTTTATATTTGAGAATATCGAACAACTTTATTAAAAAAAGTTGATTAGAACTAAAAATTACGTTCAAATATGCCATTACATCCATTTATATGGAAAAATTCATTTTTTCTATTGTTGCCTACAATAACAATGCAAATTCAACTGTAGTTACATGGTATCTAGGATGCACTGACATACAAATGATTTGTTGTTTGCTAGAAATGTTTGATAGTGAATG
Organism: Amphimallon solstitiale; assembly: GCA_963170755.1. Taxonomy (NCBI): domain Eukaryota; kingdom Metazoa; phylum Arthropoda; class Insecta; order Coleoptera; family Scarabaeidae; genus Amphimallon; species Amphimallon solstitiale. The sequence goes on along the minus strand of OY720675.1, from coordinate 29,513,250 downwards.
TCAAAACGCGTGAGAATTTATATGACACGTAAACATGGTATGGTTATTAACTTGTGAAGAGAAATTGTTTTGATTGTGGGAGAAAACTATACAACAATTTCGCAATTTAAACACGTAATGAATGCATGTGCATTTATTTTGTAAATAAGAAAAAACAAAAAAGTTGTGTAACTAATATAATATTAATAATAGAAGTAAATAGAAATTTAATTTTCACTCATTCCACTAATGCCTCGACATATCCACCCTCTCGTTCAATACATTTGATCGTTCTTTTGGCAAATTGACGTAATACATTCTTTATCATTTCTGGAGAAATTTCTTGGCATGTTACTATAATTATCCTCTCCAAATGATTAACATCTTGAAACGGCCCTTTCTGGTAAACTTTTTGTTTCAAGTAACCCCATAAAAAGTAATCAAGGGGGGTTAAGTCAGGGGATCTACCAGGCCAATAAAGATTTGAGTATCTGTGAATAACATTTCCATGGAACATATGTTCAAGATATTCCCTATCATTTAATGTACTGTGGCATGTGGCACCGTCTTGTTGGAACCAAATACATTGACGTTCTTGTATGGGTAGTTCGTCCATGAAGTCATTGATGTAAGTTTGTAAAAACTGTAAATAACGTTCGGCATTCATTGGTTGATGAAAAAAGAAAGGTCCTATTAATCTCTTCTTATAAATGCCACACCATACGTTCGTCTTAAATGAATATTGGTCATGAGACTTTATTATAAAATTGGGATTTAGACCACTAGCGACAATGTTGTGACGAGACAGTTCCATTTGACGAAAATGTTGCTTCATCGGAAAAAATTATACGCCTCGTAAAGAAAGTGTCCTCTTCTAACTCTCCTTGGATGAGTGAGCAAAAATCAAAGCGCCTGTCATAATCCCTATCTTTTAATGTGTGAACGATTTTTGGTTTGAATGGTCTGTATTTATTTAGTTTTAGAATTCTTGCCACTGTATCTTTACTTACATTTTGTTGCATCAACGACTTCCTTTTGCGCAATGACATTTTTGGATTTTCTACAACAGACAGCATTACTTCAAACTGCGTATTCTCATCGGCAACCAGCTTTTGGCGTTTTCTATTATGATTATTTTTAATACTTCCAGTACTCTTAAATTTATTTATTATTTTCGTAACAGTTGAATGATTAATATTTTTATTGGGATATCTATTATTAAAAATAATTGCTGCTTCTCTATGCGTTTTATACTTTTCTCCCACAATCAAAACAATTTCTATTTTCTCTTCACAAGTTAATAACCCTACCATGTTTATGTGTCATATAAATTCTAACGCGTTTTGACATTCAATGTCAAAGCTTTCTAGCAAACAACAAATCATTTGTATGTCAGTGCATCCTAGATAACATGTAACTACAGTTAAATTTGCATTGTTATTGTAGGCAAAAAATTGAAAAAATGAGTTTTTTCCATATAAATGGATGTAATTGCATATTTGAACGTAATTTTTAGTTCTAATCAACTTTTTTTAATAACATTATTCGATATTGTCAAATATAAAGGTACTTTACTCTTGGGTAAAATTAATATTTTTGACATATCTAGTATACAACTGAAAAAATTTAATATCTGATGATTGTATTTTAGATTTTAGAACATGCAGAAGTTTTTATGAAGAATAACTTTTTTCCCTAAAATTAATAATAAAAAAGTTTCCCATATGGTTCCAACTTAGTGAGACATATTGTATATGGCTCGTATTAACTTTTACCAAGTGAAAAGGTGTAGGACTGGCTCGAGAATTAAGGATAAGCTTCTCCCAGTCTTGTAGAATTTTAACCTTTCCCACTTTCCGCTTCTTTTTCTCATTCAGGCAAAAGTCTTGATCATTTGGTAGGTACGAGTGTCCTCTCATGGGAAAAATGTAGTTCAGTGTGTCAAAGATTTTTAAGCAGTGATCAGTCCTGCTAAATGGGAATCCTGTTCGTTTTTTGAATCCATACTATTAAAATGTTATGCAAAAAAAATGCATTACTTGTCTAGTCTCTATATTGATCTTCTCATAGAACTTTAACATTTTGCATCTACAGGGGTAAGTTGACATGTAGTTATTCCCACTTTTACATTCAAAAGAAAATGAACGTACCACCTATAATCAGCACCTGTTGCTCTGGCAGCTACTGCTTGATTTTTAGTATGTTCCAAACTTTTTACTCTTGCATCCCTTAATTTCACCGTTTTTTTAATATTCTTTTTCTTTCTTCTAGGCCAATTGTTTTGCTTATTGGCATCGTCATTGTTAACTGCATCTAGTCTGTAGCTTAAATTAGTTTTGAATGTTAAAAACACCGGTTGCACTTGCGGACAGCGATAAGCATAATTTTAGATTAGAATTTTGTTTCCATTAAAAACATCACATGTCCTGAACATGTGCTGTTTTTAACTGAACCGATCATGTGGACTTATGCGATTTTTGCCGAATTAGCTAGAATTCAAAGCGCTGTAAATCTGTCTATGTGAGGCTCTTAACCGAAAAGTAACACCAACATATAGCTTGCAAAATACTCTATAAAATGCCGCTAACATCTCGATTTTGTCAATTTTGGACATATGCTATTTTTGAATTCAACGCCACAATTTGTTTGAAGGCATAATACATACAAATTAAACAAATTATTAGGATTGTCCTTCACTAATTAAAGAAAATGTCTTCAAAACTTATACAATCTGGCATTTTTAATTAGTGGCAAATAAGTTACTTGATTAAGAATTTGCGAGAAATGTGTTTAAAAGGTTCCTCGCCTTCAAATATTTCCATATAATTTAAATAGACGATGATGTACTTCATCATTTTGTTCAACATACACATTGCACTGAAACTACATCAAACCATATCAGATCTGGATTACGACATCAGATAATATTATTGTCATTTGCTAAAACAAACAATCCAAAAAAATAGGAACTCCTTGCTAATATCGGGAAATTCAATTATAAATTTGCACTATAAATATTAAAAAAAAAACGATGTAACTCTAATGATTCGACTGTTTTTAGTCTGTGTTTCATCACTATTGTCAAGTAAGTTCACTGCCATACGATCTTAGTTCCTGGATTGAAACCACGTCGTTGTCCCTGCTTCTACTGCCGACCTTTGGTTCACTATCATTAGGGACATCTTCAGGGCTTTACTGCTGCGATAACCTGAAACAGACTGTTTTAGGTTATCGCAACAGTAGAAGCCCTAAAGATGTCCCTTATAGGATAGTGCACAAAACGTCGGCAGAAGAAGAAGAGACGATGGCTCGGTTGCAACCCAGGAACGAAGAAGGTATCAACGACAATCCCGGAAGCCTACGACTTAGAATTTCACTGCCTTTTAATTTTGGTGGACGTCTAGTCTATTCAAATACTGTTCACTTATTCACTAATCTCTTCCTTAACCGATTTTACTTTGAGATCATTTCTAATTCCACTATTATGTATGAACCACCACCTGCAGTCCCTCATAATTGGATCCTATATTGGTTTCAACGCGACTTCGTAAAAGAGTTTATTTGTTAACGATAGTTTTGAATGTCTTTCAAGTAGCCTGTAGTGTTTGTTGAATTTCATTAATATCAACTTGGGAGCATAAAAATCATATGAGCGATTTTTGAATTTTTTAATTTAATTTACTTATCACATATGCATTGTAAAGCGTAATTATTGTCATAGCATTATGGAACAATTTACAAGAATACATTATAAAGCCCTAAAACTTGTGTTAGCTAATTATTGTTTCTACGTTTTCTTTCCGTGCGATCTCATACTCATAACCGTAAAAATGTAGATGGAAAATTAAGTTTGACTGGTCAATAAGTTGAATGAACCATAATAATCCAGTGAAAACAAAATAGAAAATTGTCCTCACTAGATTGTTATGGTTCATTCGATTTAAATGTCAAGACAAACTTACTTGTTTATTTGTCTTCATTTTTTACGCTTATTACTTCTATTCCCAATATTCTCTTATTATTTATAATTTCTTCTCAGAATTCTAATTTTTGCCGTCACTACTTTTGATTTTAATCTTTCCGTTAAACCGCAGGATTTATTTCCATAAGTCGAAACTATATTTAGGTCATGTTTATCTTTTTAATTCCTTTTATGTCAGAACTGTAATTTTTTTAAAAAGATGTTTTCGTTTTCTTCATTTTTTCATTAATAACCGGTGTGCCTTAGTAAAGTTTATGAACGGTACTGATTACGTCTACATTTACATCATTACAGTTAAAACATCGAAAGGTTATTTTTATTTTTTGAACTTCCTAAGAGGATGTAAATTATCGCAACATATACAATTACGTAAAGATACAATAAACTGATTTTAATATGTGATAAGAAAAACATTAGGTAAAACGATATCAAATAATTCCAAAAAAGGTATTTAGTAATCAGGAACGTCTAAGATTATGCTGTAATACATGGAGTTACACAAATGAAAGTAATGTTTGTCTGTAATTGTCTTAAGCACTGTGATTTAGAAGTTTTTGTACATTAAGTCGGCAACGTCGAAACCTTCATTTCTTCTACCGCCAGTGTCGTACCTATATATTTAATTTTCATTGTAAACATGATTTTATAATCATATGATTATGTGTATGTGTAACTATAACATGGCCTGTAATCTTGAATTCATATTATGTAAGGGTTGATTAGTTTATGCCTATAATTTCCAAAATTACTGTTAAAAAGCCTTTCTAATGTAAAAGTAGACAACTAATTTAAATCCACGCAGGGGAGAAAATTGTAAATCGTAAAAATCGCTAAAATGCAAATGGCGGCCCTTATTGGGAACAGACACTCAACTAAGATATGTTAACTTCGGCGTTAATTCTGTATAGTTTTCTTACACCTCTTGCAGACATTGAGCCATGACTGATGCTGGAAATTTTACTTTTTTCTTTAAACAGTATGGATGATGGTACGCTTAAGTTTTTTGATGAGCCACTCTCTTTGGGAACAAGTAGAGGAATAGACTTTCTATTATCCGACACAAATTCTAATTTCTCATCAAGCTTGTCTTACGGCGATATACTCAAATCACTTAAATACATTAAAAATTCTAATACTGCCTGATGTAATAATACCCGAGTTATCTAGTGAGTGATTGCGCCCATGTTTTTGCTGAACCAATAATAATCATCAGGTGGATATCGATTGTACTGACTTCTCTAAGGCCTTCGACAAGATTGATCAGTAGTTACTGCTTAGTAAATTTTCTACTATTAGCTTTGTACCTAAACTAGTAAGATTTTTTGGATCACACAGATCGCAAGCACATTGTTTCTTATTTGGACCATGACTCGGACATTTTTGTGCCGTCGTCGGGTGTTCCTCGGGGAACTAACCTGGACCCTTTAGTTTTTTTTAATTTTTTGTGTTGAGTCTATTGACGATTGCCAATTTCTTTAGCCACAGATTCATACTATTGAGCATTGGTGTGACAATAATAAACGGCAAATGAGTATGTATATCCAAATTTCAGATTTCGACGTTTCCAAGAAAACATTGCTTTATGCAGTTTTTCTTTTTAATGAAGAGTATATATTTAATGCAGGAGTGTTTATTATGCTATTTGTATGTAAATATATATACAATATCACATTTTAAATCTAAAAAGGTGACACTGAGTGACTGAGTGTTCTTATTGCTTGATACATTTCTACTGTCAGCAATACTTTGTGGTATACCGTAAGCGTCAAATTTTAATTTCGGTTTGCACTTCTATCATATGCAAAAGATGATCTTATCCTATGCAGCGATGCCTGCTTGCTAACAGTGGAGGGAGAGCAACGGAGTGGCGGGGGACCCCCACGCCTTACAAATGTCCAGTGTGGCAGCCTCGCTTATGTCTATCTTTAGTTTAATTCGTCGCGCTCTTTTCCACTTACTACTTTCCTATCAGAAATTAAAATATGACGACCTCGGTATATATTGCCTTTGTACTTTGAATAATTTTTGCAGTTGCACACATAAACATAAACATAGAAATAACACTTTCTAAATTACATTTACACTAAGTGTTCTAAATAACTTCTCTGTCTCATGCTAATACTCAAGACGATTATATAACCCATTTCTCACATTCTGAATAGTTTCAGCTGATACATATTAACTTTGTTTTGTGTCGAATTCTTGGCTTATATAAGTTCTTCTAAATTACTGGGTCAATTTTTATACACTTTTTATGTTAACTTTCTGAGGACATTGTATATTAACTGTCCCGTTGGGCGTCTAGTTTTTAGAAGATTCTTTACAATGCTTTGTTCCCAAAATTTCTTACTAATTCTACTAATTGTTGGTAGAGGTAAATTATTCTAATTTAGAAAATGGAAAAACACTTATTTTACTGACATAATTTATTTTATTCTGACAGCGGTAATTAATGTTTTTTGTTTTATACACCGGTAACTAAATTAATTTTGACAATATAATGAATTTTCAATATTCGAGTTTTAAGGCTTTTTTCTCAATTTTTTTCAAATGTGACAATTTTATACCTTTGGATAGAAAGTACTATCGAAATCATTTTAAAAGATTGCGGGTTGTCATTAAAAAAAGTCGATGACATCAGTACATGAAAAACAAATGACGTAAGAAACTGAAAATAGACTAGAAATATTCCCCTTAGTTAAAATCGCTATACCCCTTCCATATATTTTTCGAAAAATGAATATTAATGAATTTATCTGTTACTTTATTTACACACTGTATATGCATCCAATGTGGTAGTTTTATATCATAAAATCGATACGATTTTCTATCGTTCTGTTGTAACTAATTAACCTCGGGTGACATCGATGGGGCACCAAATGCAAAGGTAGCTTCCGTTGACCCGTATACACCATGAATATGTATCGTCCGTTAACAAGACAGCTGTGTTGGCATGTTGTCCATTATGCTCGGCGAATAAATATTTATTATCGCAGAGATAGTTTTCTTTTTTTTTTTTCAAATGTCTTCCAGCGATGTCCACACAGACGTTTCTGTTGTAAATGTAAACGATACTTCTCTGCTTGCAGACTACGGTATACATAATTTGTTGAAATACATGCATTTCAAACAATACTTACCGGCCGTATTCATCCTGATACATTTTTATAAGTTGCAATAATTTATGAATGTGGTTTGAAAATAGTACGTTAGATAAATTTTCGAAATTCAAGCAGTTTAAGTTAAGTAGGAAGTATTACATACTTTTTATAATAACCTTTTCATAATATCGTTCTTACAATAATTCTTCATAAAATCTTATCAAAATAAAAAAAAAATAATACACAAGCTGTATGTAATGTAAGAATCAAATATAATTAATCATTAAAAAAATAATTTTGATTACAAAGTTTTCGATCTCGCTGTAGGCTGAACACACATATTACGATATCCGGTCGAACGCTCATTTAAAATAAATTAATTTAGTTCAGTTGTGAATTTAAGTAAACATTAATATTGTATGGTTCCAGTTCACAGAGTACTGCAAATATTTTAGATTTAAATACTGATAAGTATGGTGCTTTTTTACGTTTTACAACTTTGTTATGGATACCAGTATAGTCAAGCCTGTTATGCGTATTGTACTCGTGTTAGGAACGATATCTTTTAAATGTCTCCTTCTTGTTATATACATACCGAAGTCGACATATTTTAATTTCTGATACGAAAGTAGAAAGAGGAAAAGAGCGCGACGAAATAAACTAAAGATAAACATATGCGAGGCTGCCAAGACAGTACACTCGACAAATGTTTCGTATGAAATGTAAGAAGTGAGGGTCCCCCGACACTGCGTTGCTCTCCCACCACTGTTAGCAAGCAGGCATCGCTGCATATTATAAGGTCATCTTCTGCATGGGATAGAAGTAGCAACCGAAATTAAAATTTGACGACTACGGTATATGAAGATAAATTGCTCGTAAGACGGAAAATTTTTGATTCTGTGAAATACACAAACAGAAATTCAGATTAATTTTATTCATGTTTATTGATTTGACACAAATAAGTTTTTTCGAGTTTAAAAAATCCCTAACAGATATATTTGAAGTATAGAATTTACAATGCATTTTATAATTCAAACAGCTAATTGAAATTTAAAATTATTACAACAATTTGTTTTTGTGTGTTTTAACATGGACCACGTATTATAGGAGCAACATTACTCGCGGTTCTTTCGGAGTAAATATAAATACTTTTGCTCAGTGTACTTGCTGGTTGTTTATCACTCAAATACGACTAAGCGAAAGTGGGACACGAAACATCAAAGGATCCGACTATACTGTCGCTTCTCGTTGATCATTATTCTCTAATTCTATTTCGCTCAAACACCCCACTACAAGTTTGATTAAAATCAAGTCGAAATATGAGTGTAATATTCTATTTTGAATAGGAAATAGCTGCGCTGCGACAACTCGCTGCTGCCACCCCAAACTATCACGGTGCCTTTGGGAGACGGGTAGTACGTACAATAACAATATGTTACCATTAAAACACCGGCATTAACTGACTCTCTAAACCGGCGAAGAGCATAGCAGGAATTATATAATTTAGAACATTATTCATGTAGTTTCATCAGAATATCCTAATTTATTACGGACGACATTTAATTTAACCATACAAATAATAAATACTGACATAAGTGTCAAATGGTGCACAAATAACAATGACAATTTTCAGCCAGGCATATTAGTAAAACATTAAATATTCAATACAATAAATTTAATTAAACACATCTGTCATCATGACGTAGAGGCTGTATTGATCCTAAAAATCAATATGAATACTGATGACTAGTTTATGAATATTTAATGTTTTATATATATGGGTGGGGGGTTATATATAAGAAATTGTGACCGCTTATTTCTCGTTAGATAAGAACACGTGCTATAAATTAGTCAAAACAAACGTTGTTTACTTCAGGCAAAAAAAAGAAGACTTCATATAGTATTGTCAATTTTCTTAATGCAAGACAATGTTTCCCCACGAAACGTATTTCGTTGTTTCAAGAATTCATTTATACCAGTGTACTGTGTTCATGGAAGATCTTTATAAAGAACCTTTTAATCATTAGCTTCATTTAATATTAGCTGAAACGAAGTACAGCTGTGCTTGTAATTAATAGTGAAACAAGTACGGGAATTAGTAGTTTAAATCACTATATTTTATTTTTTATTGAATTTTAAAGTATGTACTTATGAAGTTTATCGACATACGCATATTTAACAATAGAGTAAATATGTAATAGTGTTAATTGTTTTTGGACATCCCTGACATTGCTCAATATGCCCTCCTGTAGCAGCTTATAGAAATGTTTTTGATAACTAATTTCCAAATAGTGTGTTCTTCACACAAGATGAAGCTTCAGTTTTCTAAAACTGAAGCTTCATCAACAGGTTGGCATATATCATCATTTGTGATTTTTAATGTTACAAGAATGGTAAGATGCTATACATCAATGACTCTAGATCGTCAAAAGTATTGCCTTACTGAAACAAAATGCAAAAAGAAAAATCCCTTACCACAAAAATAAAAAAGATATAAATAATCTATACACGTATTTCGGCAACTAAGTTGCCATCTTCAGTAGAAATCTGTAGAAAAAAGAGTGTTAAACGTAGTATTTTTGGCTAAGGTGTAACCTTTGAAGATTTGCTCTTCACCAAATCAAATTTTAGAGAATTAGACAGTTACGAAAGTATGTATATGTTACAGTGAAAGCAGGAAATTCAGGAAATGCCAGCAATCACTAGTAAAAGCTTGCTTACACTGGTTGCCACCCAGTAGTAAATGTGATTATACAACAGCATTTACTAGTAAAGGCGCACAATCACTAGTAAAAGTACATTCACTGATTGCCACCCGTAAATGTGCAGCAAGAATACTTTCAAGGTAGTTTAAATAACTTTTACACATGGAGGCGGTCAGCTGTTCTCGGCTCAGTAGTTCCACAAGCCAGTAGAGTAAATGCTTACCCACATACAGCGGTCAGTTTGAATAATAGGTTTGTGAATTTTCTTGTATTTTAGCTATAAAAGACTAAATTTTGTTATAAACTATAATATTTTGAACGAAATAAAAAAAAATTCTTAAAATATAAAGTAAAACATTAAATAATATTATATTGCACGACATAACACAAAATAAAAATAAGATTCCTTAAAATATGAAGTTAAAATAGGAAACAAAATTACTACCTATGTATAATATTTTGAAAGCCGAAACAAAATAAAATATATATTTATATTTTTTAAATATTAAAAAACTACCGGCAGTTTTATTTATTGCAGCATGATAATAAGGCGTGGCATTTTGATGCACATAAAATGTTTTTTTTTTACAGAAACATTTATTCGTTTGGCATCTCGTTTTACAATGGCATTTTACAAATCCTTGTCCTATATCTGATGATTGCAAATTTGCAACACTCCTCAGGGGGATTTCATGGTCTGGAACATCTTTTAAATTGATGACAGCTTCAGGCCAACCACTGAACTGGAATCTGAAATAAAATCTTTTAATAAATTTGGAGATGAAGAAGAAACATTTTACCTTGCATAAAGTTGTTTAAGTATACCATTTCTGGTCCCCAATTTATAAAAACCATCTGATGTCACATCAAATACTACTGCAAGAGCAAGAATCCTACTGGTGATTTGGGGAAGAGCATATCTTCTAACTTTACACCTTAGTCAAAAATACTACGTTTGACACTCTTTCTTGTTTTTGTACAGATTTCTACTGAAGATGGCAATTTAGTTGCCGAAATACGTGTATAGATTTTTTATATCTTCTTAATTTTTGTGGTAAGAGATTTTTTCTTTTGCATTTGTTTCAGATTTTTAGCTAAAGTGTCCACTCATTATTGTATTGTCTTACTAAAGATAATAGACCCTCCATAGAATACTGCATTTTTGAATAAACGTATTTTAATTTAATACTCAAGATTCTGTAGTTTTCAGCGAACAGCCTCCTTTTCGAAAATATTCATTTTTACCTTATCAATTATGTAACATAATTATGCATTTTCTCTAACTTATTTTTCTTTCATGATAATGTTTTTGATACATTTTGCAGACTAAGTGCTTTGCTTCACCTGGTTCTAGTAGAAATAACATACTACTGCTTCTGACATGCATTTTATAATGCAAACTAACTCGATAGGCCTACTAATTTATTAGCTGTTTTCTTTTACTTCGTGTTATTATGATTCGGTAGTCCGTAAAATTTGATAACATTAAACAATAATATCTTTATTGCTTATTAATTTTGTCGGCATATAAACAAGTTAATTTCATGTATGTAAAATGTTATGTTGAAGATATTACTGTTGTATTTCTTAAATTATTTGTTACATACTCAAACAAATTAATCCTTTCAATAACAGATTAATACCATTTCATGTTTTATTTATTTCATTGAGCGCTATGGCAACTGAAGATTTAATTCTTTTTCGATATCGTTAGATAACAATTTTCGATTTTTTAAAATGTTTTCCTTTCATTTACCTACCGGGTGTCCCAGCTAAGACTTTCGGATCATATATCCATTATTATTGAACGAATTTGTATAAAATGTGGAATATAGACAATTTATTAAGTGAAGAACCGGTGCGCTATACAGAAACAGCCATAGTCTTTAAAACGTCAATTTAATAACAAAAGTTGATAACAAAGAACGACCAAAAAACGAGAACACTAAAACAAAAATCAGATGAAAATGTCATAGTAGATGTTCGAATGTACCACCATTCGCTTCAATACATCTCTCTAAACGAATCCTAAAATCATCAATTACGTTTCGCATCATGTTAGCATATATTGATGCAAATGCTTCTCGGATTCTGTTCTGCAAACCTTCAAGAGTTGTAGGCGGTGTTGAATAAACTTTTGTTTTAAGATATCTCCACAGGAAGTAGTCACAGGGGGTGTTTTACTTCATTTTTTCTGTAGAGGCCTGATTTTTGCTGCTTAACCATCTAAAGATATTTTCGTGAAATTTGAGAAAAAAGAATGATGAGTGAAAATTACATTTTTTAACTTTCACTAATTTCAAAAGTAACAGAAGAATCCTCATTCAATAAAGTATCTACATTTTAAATTTGAAAAAAAATCGTTCAATAATAATGGAGATATATAACCCGAAAGTCTTAGCTGGGACATCCTATATATGTAGATTATCACAATTCTAGTTAAGCCATCAAATCGTACCAATACTATTTGTCACTACCCCTTCAAAGAGAGAACGAGGGCCAGTTATTTTTGTACAATGATCGAAGAATTCTAAATAACGTGTCATAAAAATTGATAAATTGACTGCTATAGTCTCTACTGTGATTTTGCGATAAATTCTATGCTGTGTCACTCAATAAGAATAATAACACGACTTTCTTATACGTATCAGCGTTTCAAATTATAAAGAAATTGTTCTAAATTGTTTTTAAATATGTACCTACTTTTATCTTCTTAAAAATAAACAAAAATAAAAAAATAAATAAAAGTGTTGTTACTTCAGGTCCGAGTTTTGAAAATTTTTTTATACAAAAATTATTCAGAATCCGATTATAAGTGCTTCTATTCTCTTAATAAATTTCTATAGAATGGATAATATGCGAGATATTTGCAAAGATATGCTACTCACTAAGAGTAAGTGTTACTTTCGGTCCCAATTTTGAAATTTCATTTGTATTGTAACGTTTTCGGGTTCGCAATAAACAAGTCGTGCAATTTAATGTATCACACTTAAACTACTACGATTTAACTTAACACAGGTATTTATTTCTATTACTAATATTTATGTAACACTATCGTATTTATATCACTTCTATTTATATAACACCGTACCACGCAAGGAACTGTTTATTTATTTCTTATATTTACTTTTACTTTAGTCTGTTCCGCGCGACGAGTACTTAAGGACTTTCCTAATCCGGAATTACTCATCCATCCGTTCCACTGCCTTTATATACCCGTACGAAACATCTGGAAGCATTCGTGTAAACTCCAACTTTCTCTCGATAGACATTCTGTCTCTTCTCAGTACATATTTATTGCTTTACAATGTTTACCAGTCCCGCCGAATGTCTGCTTCTCTTTTGTTGTCGCCCGGACGTCTACTGGTTTCGTTACAGTACAAATAAATATTCCAAATCCAGCTCAAAATACTTTTGCACTCTTGATAAATATATATAGAATACATAATTTACGGCATATTGAAAAAAATGGCTATTCGATAAAAGTGTTACTTCTTTACTTTTTTTATACAAGAGGTATTTAGAATGAATCATTAAACTCCTAATATATCTGCCTAGAAAGGATTCGCAAAAAACGGATTCTCGATAAGAGTAAAAGACCTACTTCCGGTAAGAATTTCGAAAAACTTTTTTAATAAAATTCTTCTCATATTAAATTTTGAGTATACTTGAATTCTTTATAAATTTGTTTTACTTTCTTATACGTAGTATAAGGAAGTATTGTGATGATGAAAATTTTCGACCTCGAGATTTTTGCATATGTCCACGTTTTGAGGTCCCCTGATACAAAAAAAGTGGTTTTTAAAAAATGTCTGTGTGTGTGTGTGTGTGTGTCTGTCTGTCTGTGTGTGACCACGATAGCGGTCAAACCGCTGGAGATATCAATTCCAAATTTTGTATTTACGTGTATAATCTCCCTCTTGAGATCTGATTAGTTTTTCAGTAAAATCGGTAGACCGGAAGTAGCAGTTTACTTCAGTGAACAAATCTAATTTTCCCAATATTTCGTCAAATACTAAGTTTATACAAATTTATAAAGAATTCATATGTACTTAAAATTAAAATTGAGAACAATCTTATTTAAAAAGTTTTTCGAAATTCCTACCGGAAGTAGGTCTTTTACTCTTATCCAAAATCGTTTTTTTGCGAATATTTCGCATATCAAGCTTTTTAGACAGGTACGTTACGGATATAAAAGTATTTAAAACATAGTTTTCAATATCTTTTGTATAAAAAAAATTTCAAAATTTGGACCGGAAGTAACACTTTTACTCTTACCGAATAGTGATTTTTTGCAAATATGTCGTAAATTATGCATTCTATATATATTTATTAAGAGTACAAAAGTATTTAGAGTTGGATTTGCAATATTTTTTGTATACATGAAATTTCAAAATTCGGACCGGAAGTAGCACTTTTACTTTAGCGAGTAGCACTTTTTTTCGAATATCTTGCAAAGTATGCCTTCTATAGCGATTTATTAAGAGAATAAAAGTACTTAGAGTAGGATTTTGAATAAGTTTTGTATAAAAAAATTCTTAAGATTGTATAGTTTGAAACGCTCATACGTATAAGAAAGTCGTGTGGTGGCCACACCTCATTTTTTAGTTGTGTGTAGTAGACAAAATATTGGCAAAATTCGATTTTCTCACTGAAGACACTACTGCTTCTGGTCTGCCGATTTTACTGAAAATTTAATCAGATCTGAAGAGGGACATTATTCTCCTAAATATAAAATTTGGAATTAATAGCTGTAGGCTTTTGGCCGCTATCGTGGTCAGAGAGAGAAAGAGAGATTTTTTGAAAGACACTTTTTCGGTATCAGGGACTTCAAAACGTGGACATCTGCAAAAGTCTCGAGGTCGAAAATTTTAGTCATCACAATGTTTCCTAATACTACTTATGTGTACGTATAAAAAACTAAAAAGACAAGTAGTTGAACTTTTTATTTTTTAAAAATGTATATAAGAAAGTTAAAATAACCTAAATTCTGTTTTTACTTAATCAGTTATTTCTACATTCTTTCTGGTCTTCATTTCAATAAATCCTTAGATTATGCCTAGCGTATTTATTTATTTATTTCAGCACAGTTGGTACAAAAAAAAACTTGATAGTTTATCACGTTAGTCATTTCCATTTTCACAAAACTAAGTTATCCAGGATCGTCGTTTTGTTTTGTGTTCGTTATTCATCAGTATTTTTATATATTTTGTAAAAGTGTTGATTAGCTAGACAAGTATCTACTCTCCGCTGCATATTTTCAAAATGCATTATATTCCATTGAAATATGTTATTATTAGGGGGCGGACATGACCGGTTTAAACTTCGACGAAGTTACAACGGAGCAAAGAAATAATGTAAACACCCACTTACTGAATAGCACTAATTTATATGGTGAACTGCAACATTTGTTTACGCCCGAGAATGAGAGAAAAAAATGCCCATAAAATAAGGAATTTATGAGTAAAATCCTTTCTACATCGGCGTAGATAGGGGCGTGAGGGGTTTTTAAAATATATTATATTTATCTTATATTTGGCAAGAGAAATAATGTAAATACCTATGTATATACTTACTGTTATTTAGTTTCAATAACATACGCGTACATTTTTAGTTATCATTTATTTAGATCTAGAACGTTGTTTATGTTACTTTTTCTAATATGAAAATGAATTGTCAGTGATTCCGAAATTTATTACAAAGTTTAAAATATCGTTACAGAATGTCAAAATATCGCACGTTCGTCACTTAGCTTTGCTAAAACATACACAGAAATAGTTTTCATGCAGAGAATTTCGATAGTTTACAAAATTTCGTTACATGTTTAAATGACGATGCTCGAAGTATTTCTGAGTGCAAGGAACTAACACAAATCCCAAATTTAAAAAATCAGTTGTTATTCCTTCAGGAACACGTTGGAAATTTGCCTATACTAATCACATATTTTGAAAATCGAATCTCAAATTAAAAAATGGATTAACCACATTAGATGTGGCTATTAATAATTTCAAAAGTATTGTAAGTGACTTCGAATGTGGCCTTCGGCAAAAGTTAGACGCAGTTTTTAATAGAAATCCAGATTTAATAACATTGCGGCAATTGTGTATGCTAAATACGCTGAAATAAAAGAATATTTCCAGTACGCACCTATAACCAGCTGCGATGTAGAAAGGACGTTTTCTATCTACAGGGATGTACTTAATTCAAAGAGACACGAGCGGTTTGTCCGCCCTCTAGTTATTATATTAGAAGAACATGTGCCGCAGTTATTCACCATTAGTTATTGTAGATTAAAAACTGAACCAAATATTTTGCTCTTAAGACACACTCTTATGTTTACAGGGTGTAACTGCATTTCATGTAATACATAACGAATTTTCTTCTAGTATAATATTCTATTTGTTTTCACATATCTCAAAGCAATAACATGTGGCCCTTGTCCACAATGAAAAATGTTATTAATAACAAAGTAAGCCTGAAGGTTCGTTTAGTATTTTAGTCTTCCACAACATATTGGTTAGAACTGCGGTGCTCCAGACTACATCTACACAGACGCTACCTGTTTCTCAATAGTTATTTACGAACCAAGTGCGGGAAGATTATTTTCCCGCATGAGCGCACATTGTAAGCACGAGCGACCGCAGGAAGCGAGTGCTTACAATGTGCGCTCATGCGGGAAGATGTCTTCACGCAAGTGGTTTGTACAATATTTCTTGTACGAACATTAAATTAAAAAAAATATTATTGATTAATGTCATTGGTATCATACCTAACCTAAGATAGATTACCTAATTAATTTAAGCATTTCATGTACGTAACTATTACTCACTTTTCCCTAAAATTAAGTTATTATATTCTTACACATGGCAAACATGAGGTATTTATATTTATAAATTTATAGTACATTTATTGCGTTTTTTGGTTTAAATACAAACAATTCCGAACTGCCAATATGAATGTCGATGTAGTTCAAACAGATGGCGCTTGAATCTTGCTTAAGACGTCGCTTAAAATGTCGTCAAATAGATGGCGCCACAATTTTTTTGGAAGAATTTTTAATTATTACTCTTATTTCCCCAACTTTTAGTGAAGAATAGTGGAGGGAAGTAGTATTTTATAGACTAAATTTTATTACCACCAAGTTAGATTTTTTTTTAAATGTCCCAAAGTGCCAGTGTTTTTTTCAATTTTTACAGTTGCCTCAACCGGGAAAACGTATTTCCCAGTCGGGCTACACTTGCGCCAAATGTCACTTTACAGGCGGTGAGTACCAAAAAAAAACAATTTGTGATTCTGTAAGATCCAAATTAAATATATCGTGCGTGATTAATTTCATTATCGGGATATTCTTAAACACTCTATAGAGTATTTTCAGTTTCCTTGTTCATGTCGTTGGCCGTATGGGCATTAGCCATATCTTTGACAAATGCATAATAATCACTTATAACCACACTTAGCAGCATGACAATTACTATAATGGAAAAATATATATATATACATATTACCAAAAGCCAATCCTAAATTCTAATTAAGAATGACAAAAATGTACTGAATCACAGCAATAGTGAAGATAGATGTTGACGTCAAGTCCGCGAAAAATAGAATAAGATCATGTCAATCAGTATCGATCGCGTGTTACTTGCACATGTAAAGACATGCACAAGTATCTAAACTTGTTTCATTAGTCATGGATTATACTCTGTTCTATTTTACGATATTTGCCTCTTTCAGATAAGTTATTCGCGTCGGTTTATGAATGTTGTACATACATACATGTGTACATATACTGTTTTTATTTTAAATTTAGCAATACCGTTTTTAACGATGCTTGGTGATTATTTATTTTTAAATTATCGCCGGTATTTTATCAGGAAGTACTTATCTTGTAAGTTGATTTTAAACTAAACATGCAACCTATTATGGGCTAGTGTAACACAGGAAACGTTGGAAAACTGATATGTACTGAATAATTTATGTTACCTACCCGTACTATGAAAGTTTTCAAATAAAATGTTTACATGTTCATGTTTATTTGAATTCGTGGTAAATTAAAATGGAAGAAAACAAGTACGGAATTTTGTTGGTAGTTAGTAATAGTTGTAATAGACGTTTACTAGCATACAGCGTTTAATTAAAATCATACGAAAGCAATATATTAATTTCATAGATTACACTAACTGGTAAAATAATTCTTTTTGTAACGTCTTCTTTAAATTTATAGATTCTTCTTTCTAATCAAGGATTAATAGTGCTGACATTTTATAGTCTTTTCACTTTCTTACAAGTCATATACAGAGTGATCCATCCCAAGTGTAATGTGGTGGTATCTGAAATTTCCTAGGTTAGGGTATTTTCTTGTTAAACAGATACTCTCACTCACGTTCTCTGACATTGTGATTTAAATGATTTTTTATTATAGACATTGAAAATGTTGTTTGTTTAATTTTCTTTACATATATAAATATCACACAAAACATCTGTCAAAACTATATGTGTAAGTGTAAGTGCATTATTACAGCTATACAAAAGTGTAGCTACCAACTAGTCAATATTGCCAACTTAAAAATTTAGGCCACCCAATCTTCATTTTGTATTCAGTATTTGGATAAATACGTGTATTGATTTATTTTTTCGACAATGCTCATTTGCAAACGTCAATTGTATAAAGTGGGCTTTCTTTGTTGTTAATACCTTTTTGGTCTCTGGGTTGAAACCGCGTCGTTTTTCGTCTGTGCTTCTGTTTCGATGTTGTTTCGTGCACTATCTTTAGGACGCGATAACCTGAAATAGACTGGACTGTCTCGATTTTATATATGTAATGCAAAATCATCCAATTACCCATTATTTAAGATAGAAATATTGTTTATTATAAAAATAGTCGACGTAATGTAATCAAAATATGAATGTAAAATGCAAGGTGTTTAATGCTATTTCATCATATTGGTAAAGCTATAGTTGCATATAATCATGATCATATGATTATAAAATGAAGTTTACTTTATAAATTAAATAGTAGGCAAGAATCTGACGATAGAACAACCGAAGGAAGACGTTTACATGATACCAATAAAATAAGACGATATTTTCTTATTCGTCATGCGTATCAATTATAAACACCGGTTACTAATTATTGTAGTGAGACAGAACTGAAATACTCTCTGGGTGTTTTCTTTATTGATAAACTGGAATTGATTAAAATATTATATACATAATATATTCCATAAACATTCCCTTAAAAGTTTTTTGAATGTACACATAATCAAAATTTAGCAATTAATGACTGTAACTATTATTTTCGCACTATGACTGATTCTGGTGAAACAAAATATGAATATCTTCTATCTGATTTTTACTCCTTTACGCTATGATGATTGCATTTCGATACTTACTTCATTCACTAAATAAACAAATATATTTTTAAACCGTATATGCTTTCATCCATTTATTTTAATCAATTTCAGTTTGTATGAGGTGGGTTGAAGGGCGTATGTATATACATATAGATATTATTGCTACACGAACTAACAGATGAAAGGGAGTAGTCCGTAAGATGAATAATATTACTTATCAATATTAATATTAGTTGTTGTTTACAAGTAAAAAATCATTGGATTACAATTTTATTATACCGAATGCCCCACCAACTAAAGTCCATTATTGATATCTAATAATGTATATAGCGAAAAACGTTTTATACAAAAGTTGTAGATAATCACGAGCTGCACAAAGTAAAAATATTTTTATTTATACAGAGTGTTCTAGATCGATAAACCAACACAAACAAGTATTTTTTGAGATAGAAAGGTTTGCGTTTTATTACATTTTTGACTTTTAAGTTTTGATTTGTCATCGAAAATAGTCCAAATTGTGAAAATTCCTTTGAAATAACGATTAAAGATGAAAGAACTGTTACGGGCTCAATTTGTAGAGATATTATTTCACAACGTGAATTTAATGTTTTGATATGTCAATGAACGTTGTTTAGAAGAATTTTTGAAGAAATGGCACCCGTACATTTACGTGGCAGTGAAAAGTACTAAAAGTTAAATTTGTAATACCTTTCACTCCTATGTAAATATACGAGTGTTAAGTTTAACTCTCTTTAGAAATTTTATGTTCTCCGAATGGTATATAATTTTAAACATTATGCATTGTAATGTCGAAATAATCATTAAATTCATGTAGTCGAATGATATCTTCTTCTATCGTTAATCGTGATTTCGAAGGAATTTTTCAAAAGCTGCACAATTTACTAAGGAAAATCGCGATATCTCGAAAACAGTTGAAAATCAAATAAAAATCCATAACAGTTACATCATCGCCTACAACCGAAAGAAAGATGGTATTTTTAAAAAGCAAATTTTTAGTACTTTTCATGGCCGTGTTAGTATACTAAAGAACATGCGGTGAAATATCGAAACAAACGTTAAATTAAAGTAATAGACAAGTAATATATGTACTAAGGAAGCCCATAATAGTTCTTTAATCGTTAGTCGTTTTTTGTAGGAATTTTGCAAAGTTAGACAGTTTTCGAAGAAAAATTAATTAAATTGATGTTATTTTTATTAGCTCTCATAAAACGTATACCATTACATTAAAAAAAAGTAAGTTTGTGTTGGGTTGTCGTTCTCAATCATTTTATATAAATAAAAGTATTTCTACATTGGAGCATTGACATTCGAAATTTTAGTTTTTTGCAACTAAGGGCCGGTTTTCCAACACCGATTAAAATACTTGGTTAATTAATCATTGATTAAACCTAATCAATGATCATCTCTAATCCTCGATTATCTAAACAGTGTTTAAGGATTTATTGTACAAAGTTTGTAACATATTTGCTTGTGCATGTAATCTAAATTAGTATATTCTTCTCTAATTATATTGGCGCCATTTTTTTTATTTGAATTGTTCTTTGTGCTTTTTTCCATTACTTTATCTTTTAAAAATTATATTCTATATAATTAGAAATTTTATTTTAGTAAATAAACTGTAGGCATTCATTTTGTGAATATTGCATATGGGAATTTCTATCTACACAGCAGATAATTTCCATTGCACTTTTCATATGTGAGACAATTCAGGTTGTAGGATGAACAAAGCACGATACTTTTACTGAAAGATCATATATCCGCTGTTTATTAAAAACAATACATCCTAAATAATTTTATGTCCTTTAAACAAAGAAAGTTGACTGAGAAAACCTTATTTCCAAATTGGTTCACACGATTTCAACTAAAAAATTGTTATATTTTGGAGGAATCGGAGTGAATTCGACAGTGCCATTGAAAATTATTAATGTCGAATTTAACTGCACGAGCATGCACATTATTCATCCAAACTCGTTCATCCAAAACGTACGTAAAGTATCTGCATTAGCTTCCAACGTGAACCTGTCAGCTTCTGTAGAATTTCTTGCATATTTCAATTTCATTTGTAACTTTTCAATATAGTTTAATATGTTAATCACATTCTAGAGTGATTCCAAAATCTGTTCGACTTAAATTATATCTTAATAAGTTGCTGTTAAGTGAATGACAAAGAGGAAAAGAACATCCGCAACCATAAATTGCAACAGGATCTTAAAATCTTCAAGAATTCAGATAAAGTCCCAGAATTGTAGTGGAATAAAAAAAAATTCAAAACTGAATCGTCCTCATCAGAAAAAATAATGTATTTGTGGTTATCAATTAATTTTATTTCTGTAGTAAGCTAAAATATATACATATTCAATATTATATTATTTTTATATTTAATTATAGTATTAATTTCATTTATAGAAGACGAAATAGAATTACTAAATGATGAAAACAATACTAACTAATTCCAAAAAGTACGTTCATACAGCAAACAATTGCACAAGCGCTGTCAATAATAATAAAATTTCGAATTTCTTAGGTTATGCGCACGTTTAAGAAACCCTAATAACTCTTTAATGTGTTACCAGGTACTCTAAAAACCGGTTAAATTAACGACGCTCTTAATTAATGATTAGCGTTAACCGGTGCTGAAAAAACGCAAATTTGTACTAAACGGTCCTAAGTGTATATCTCATGACCATGACTATCATACTATGTATAATTTTGGTGTTAAAAATGTAGTTGCTATACAGGGTGTAACAAAATAAGTGTAAAACATTTAAGGGGGTGATTCCTTAGCGAAAAAGAGATAGGGTCTTTCATATAAAAAAACTTCAATGGGGCATCCCTTGTTAAGATACAGCCCCATAAAGGGGGTACATAAAATTTGTTTTACAATTTTTCTCACAAACACTGAAAATGTAATTTATTTCCAATGTAACTTTTTGTCTGATTATTTGTTTACCATTTAAAAATCTATTTCCAATACCTTGTTTCATTCGAAACAAAAATTGTCTCTTGAATTTTTTGCCCAAAAGTAATCAGTTCGCAGCAAAAAATTATTTTACGAACAACTACAGAGATACATCGTCATAAATGCGAACTGGAGTAGTATTGTTATTTTGTAGTTACTACCTGCATCAAAATACATATGATTAAAGATGAATAAACAAAACTAATTTATTAATAACAAAACATAAAACATGTAGAAATCATAGTAAATGTTCAATATGTCCACCTTCAGTCATTACACATGCGCCTAGACGTCGGCGCATTGAGCCACGTATTCGCTCAAATATTCCTGGATTCTCTCTAATTACCCTGCACGCATCGATGATGCGGTTTCTTAAGTCCTCTACATCGCGAACAGGAGTAGGATAAACCAAAGTCTGTAAATGGCCCCAAGTAGAGAAATCGAGAGGATTGAGATCCGGGGATCGAGCGGGCCAATTCTGTGGTCCTCCTCGAGCTATCCAATGATTTGGATATGTTTGGGTTAAATACTGACGTGCTGCTTGACTAAAATGGGCGGGAGCCCCATCATGCATAAAAAACATATCCCTTCTGACGCCCAAAGGAACTTCCTCCAGCAGTACTGGATGCACTTCTCTTAAAAATTGAGTGTATGCCTCACCATTTAATCGAGGAGGTAGAAAATGAGGGCCAATTAAATAATCCCCAATAACTCCGAGCCACACGTTAAGAAAAAAGTGTTCTTGATGGTTAGCTTGTACAATAGCGTGAGGGTTTTCATCAGCCCATATGTGGTTATTATGAAAATTAATTATCTTGTCCCGAGAAAAAGTACATTCGTCTGTGAATTCGATCGTCTTCAGAAAGTCAGGATTTCTTCTAATCATTTCCAGCATCCAATTGGAAAATTCAAGACGGTTCGGAAAATCTCGCTGTAACAGTGCGTGTACTCGTTGCAGATGGTATAAGAGTTGTTCCTTTCAAATTCGAAATACCGTCATATGATCAACATTTAACTCGAAAGCAATCTTTCTAGTACTGCTAGTAGGTTGTTTTTCAACCAAATTAAGTACTGCTTCTTCAAGATGTGTTGTTCTAACTTCTCGATGGCGACCACAATCCTGCGTTCTTTT
Organism: Amphimallon solstitiale; assembly: GCA_963170755.1. Classification (NCBI taxonomy): domain Eukaryota; kingdom Metazoa; phylum Arthropoda; class Insecta; order Coleoptera; family Scarabaeidae; genus Amphimallon; species Amphimallon solstitiale. The sequence continues at coordinate 29,490,021 of OY720675.1, read as the reverse complement.
GTCGAATGAACCATATTCTCGTAATCGTTGATGAAGTCGGGCAAATATTCTATGCGAAGGAAGCTGCCGTTGAGGATACATTTCAGCATATCTTCTAGAAGCTTCTAACCCATTCCCCTGCGACAGACCGTAAACGTAATGCATATCAGCCATTTCCTCATTTGTGTATGCCATTTTAATAACAAGTGAATTATTAAACTAACAAATTACGAACAAAACAACGACACACAATTAAGTATTAATTCAATTTCAAAAATTTACAAACTGACAGCGTGATACCACTACTAGCGACCTACTAAATAAATTAGTTTTACATTTTCGTTTTATGACGATGTATCTCTGTAGTTGTTCGTAAAATAATTTTTTGCTGCGAACTGATTACTTTTGGGCAAAAAATTCAAGAGACATTTTTTGTTTCGAATGAAACAAGCTATTGGGAATAAATTTTTAAATGGTAAACAAATAATCAGACAAAAAGTTACATTGGAAATAAATTACATTTTTAGTGTTTGTGAGAAAAATTGTAAAACAAATTTTATGTACCCCCTTTATGGGTTTTTTTTTATATGAAAGACCCTATCTCTTTTTCGCTAAGGAATCACCCCCTGAAATGTTTTACACTTATTTTGTTAAATGGTAAACAAATAATCAGACAAAAAGTTACATTAGAAATAAATTACATTTTTAATGTTTGTGAGAAAAATTGTAAAACAAATTTTATGTACCCCCTTTATGGGGCTGTATCTTAACAAGGGATGCTCCATTGAGGTTTTTTTATATGAAAGACCCTATCTCTTTTTCGCTAAGGAATCACCCCCTGAAATGTTTTACACTTAATTTGTTACACCCTGTATACATTAATAGACACCAATAATGAACTTTGTCTCTTCGTTGAGACACGCGGTATATTACATTCTTTTATTAGAAACTACAAATTACAGATACCTACTACTACTACTAATAATAATAATAATGATCTTTATTTTATTACATAAATACAAAGATGATACATGTATGAAACGTCAAAATAAGAAACAGAAGATGTACTAATGTTAATATTTATACATGAAATAGTCATTCAAGGAGTAACAATTTATACAAACTTAGAAACAATATATAATAACTCGTTAATCCTTTTGTTATACATTCTGGTTGAAGAAGCATTTTTATATCATTCTGTACCAATTGTCAATAAACCCCTCTCTTTCGATAGACTAACAGTAACAGATCTATTCTGCTATATATTTAACTCAATATCCTCAAAAACTAACCAATTATTTTTTTGTTACAGAATGGAGACACACAAAATGATAAATGGTCCTGGGATCCCCCGGACACAAGTCAACGTAAACAACAAGATTTTTCTCCAGTCAATGATCCACATGTTATTGAAAACTTCAAGAAATACATACAAGATTTAGAAAATGAAAAGAGGGATCTTAATGCAAGCCTGGAACAATTGGACTTGGATTGTCAACAGACTACTGAAAAATTAATCACCTTGAAGGACAGCTTGCAAAGCGAATGCAACGATTGGAAAACCAAGCACGAACTGTTACTTGAAGAATATGAAACTTTACAGAAGGATAACGTTCAGAAATCGAAAGCTGTACAGCAACTACAAACAGAAAAAGGACATTTATCGAAGTTATTAAAGGAAGCAAGAAAAAGCAAAGAAGCAGATGATAATAATGTTAATTTGAAAAGTAGAATAGAAGCTTTGGAAGAAGAAAACTCAAAATTAAAACGTGAAAACGCGGAAATTCTATCTAATAATTGTACGAACAACTCTACAAATAAAGAAGAAAATCATCAAGAGGAGGAAGTAACTTTATTATTGAAAAAGATAGAAGAACTCAATGGTAGAATAAAAGATTATGAACATAGTCATGTTGCTGAACGCGCAGAATATGAAAAACTTGCAACAATTTTGCAAGGGTACGACGAACAAGTTAAAAATTATAAAAGCCAGTGCGAGCTATTGCAAAGCGAAAATGAAAAACTTCTGGAAAGAGAAAATTCAATAGTTTTGGAATTATCCGCTTTAAAAGGAACATTGGATAAAAGTAAAGATAACGTTTTTACATCCAGTAAAGAAATACAAGATCAATGTTTGAATTTATTAACTGATTCGTTTAAGAAATTCATGGATTATCCTCTTCCTATTGAATTGAACAACCAAGACACGTCGTTTATATCTGTCGTTGAAACTGTTATGAAAATTCTGCTAGATCTGAAATGGAAAACTGAAACCTTGAAGAAGGAAGTTGATGATATGACTGAGGAGAAAACACGCATTTTAACAGAGAAAAATCATGAAATAAATAAGCTGCTTGAAAACTCAGAAATTCTTAGCCAAGAGGTCATAACGAAGACGCAAGCACTTAAAAATTACGAAGAAGAAAATTCAGAACTCATTAAGAACAATGACGATCTTATAAATCAACTGGAAATATATAAATTTAATACTAGAGGACTCCATACAATTTCCGAATCAAATGAAGATAACCTGGTCATACTTGAAACCCAATTGGAAAAATCTAATAAGGAAATAAAGGAACTTGAAATGACCATAACGGATTTGGAAAACTCAAAGCAAGAAGTTACCGTTGAAGTACAAACCGAATTAGATTATATTAAAAAGCAACTGAATATAACTGGTACGGAATTAAGTCAAACTAAGAAGGAATATAAGGAACTTATGGAAAAGCATAAAGAATTACAATTTGAACACACGAATTTACGAAGATCTTTCGACGAAATGAGTAGTTCCTATGATGATTGCTATACTCAAAACAAGTCTTTAAATACAGCAGTAGATAAAATACAGACGGAAATAGAGAACACTGAGTATAAGTATGTGGAAATGAATATAAGTATGGAAACATTGAAAGAAGAAACGGAAATTTTGAAAGCACAAATAGATTCCTTAACAGAAACGAATAAAAAATTAACATTAGAAAATTCAAATATTGAAAGCAAAAACGAATTGATCCAGAATGAAGTGGAAGATCTAAAGCAACAATTAACAGCAGAAATTGATTTAAGAGAACAGCATGAGATACAATTGAGAAACGTGTCAGAAAAATTACAAAACGCCAAGATGTCAGAAACATACTATAAATTGCAAAATGACACGTTACATAAAGACTTGAACACACTGACTGAAGAGAAACAGAGTTTGACTTCAAAATTTGATAATTTAATGGAGAATTACAAAACGACTCAGAATTATTTGAAGATATTCGAGGAGGAAAATATTAAATTGATCGAGAAATGTAAAGAAATGGATAGAATAAGAGAATATAGTGAAGGACTCGAAAGTAATATGGGTAAATTAGAAGACCTTCTAAATACAAATGCGGAACTTTTACATAAATTGAAACTTTCAGAAGTTGAAATATTAAGACTTCAGGAAGAAAATGAAAATATTAAAGTTAATACGGTGTCATTGGATTTACAAGAATATGAAAATAAAATATCAGCGTTGGAGAAAGAAAATATTGAGTTGAAGAAACAATTAAATATTTTAAATCAAAAATTTTTGGATCTCTCCGATGAAAAACAAGACATATCGGAGAAACTCCAAACAGCAAATAACATTTCAACAGAAAATGTGTCAGTTATTAAAACATATATCGAAAAAATTGAGCATTTAGAGCGCTGTGTTGAGGAACTCACAAACTCTCGAAACGAGATGGTTAATTTCGTTAACACTAAACATCAGGAAAGCATTCAGTACCATAACGAAATTCAGAGGCTTAATCAAGTCCTTCTCTTAGAAACGAAAAAATCCCAAGAGTTAGAAGTGAAGTTGAAGGAAATCGAACAGACAAAAAGTAACGAAACTAAGTCCGATGATAAGTTTCTGAAATTTGAAAACGAAATAGCAAAAATGAAAGAAGATATGGAGAAATTAACCGATCAGAACGAATTTCTCAGGAAAAAGTCTGAAGTTCTCGCTCAAAATTTGCTCGAAGAACAATCGAAGGTACAACAAGTACTAGCGGAGAAGAATAACGCAATTACTGAGAAGGAAGCGGGGCTTTCGAAAGAATTGCAAAGACTAAGGGCTCATCTGATGGAAAGTGAGGAAGCACACACTCAAGAAATGGTCCTGGCTGAGAAGAGAATTCAAGAAATGGTGTCGAAAGTGAACGAAATCGAACATAGAGAGAAAGAGTCAAGTACGCTTTACACTTCTGTTAATATAAGAGCTAATCAGCACGTAGAGACATTACAAAATCAGTTACATATGGTGACCAATCAACGAGATGAATTAAGAAAGAAGATATCAGACTCTGAAGATCAAATAAGTAAGCAAACGGCGGCCCTGTCGAATTTACAATTCGTTTTGGAACAATTCCAAAAAGGTACGTGTATTAATTCCGTTAAAATAAAACATAAATCGTTTGCGCTGTCATGAAATGTCATAAGTCATTATATCTTTATTTTTTAAATTACGAATTTTTGCGGTTGGCGATAAAATTTTGTATGCACCACGTAAGTAAAGTGCCTTTATCGAACTCGTCATTTATTCGCTTGGCTCATAAACCAGACTCGTTCGATAAAACATCACTGTACTGACTTCATACATAAATAATTATTACCGCCAACCGTCAATAAACGAGGTAAACAAACACTTTATCGTACTGTAAAATAATAGTATATTAAAATACATGTTTTATAAGACATGATGTTTGCGCACGCGTTCAAGTTTAGAAGGCGAGTTTTCTAAGGACAAGTGTGCAAAATGTCTTACGAAACGTGTATTTTGTACTATTTTTTCTATTTCGGTTATTAAAAGTTCAAAAAAGCTTAAAATGTGCGACGTATTTTGTTCGAACATTTTAGAAATTTTGTTTTTTGATGTTGGTTACTATGATTTTTAAGTAGAACATTTTAAATAGTTGAATATCGGCGGTTTTATATGTAATTATGTTTAAAATTTAGACTAATTTATGCAATTTCAAATTATCAACAAAAATGATGAAATAAATAATTGCACACTCCCAGAGATTCGCAAAATAACAGAAGACAATTTACAAAATCTGTCGTCAACAAAGTCCCGACATTTTTATCAATAACAATACCAGTAGTTTTAAGTTGGTCTAAAGAAAATAATATAGCAAATATTACCTTACGTGTCAGTCAATGCGAAGCAACAGGAATTCATACAAAACGTAGTGTGTTCCCAAAGTCTGCCTGGAATATACATTAATGCTTACGAATCTTCTAGTGTTATAGTAAACTTTTATAACAGTTGTACTATTCAACATGGGAAGTAAATTTCAATAATAGCATCAGAAAAGTTATCATCCAACTCTGCTGCTTGTTAATTTCTATTGTTAATTAGTAAATAAAATGTAAGCAAGTATGTTTTTTTATTCTTTGTACAACTTCTATTGCACATGTTTGTTACATTAAATACATATATTTGACATTTAAATATGATTTGGTTCCATTTTTTTTTTTTGGTTACCAACCTCAAAAAATTAAAATTAGCGTGCGATAAATTAATACTTTATGCAACCAAAACGGGTGTCGTAAAGTGAACTTTATAGCACCGAAATAGAAGAAGTACTTTACCTGCCGCTAATATCTGTCAACACAAACATGATTGTACGAAATTAAACATAAATTGTTTGTCGCTGTCATAAAATGTCATGTCATTATATCTTTATTTTTTAAATTACAAAATTCTTGCGGTTGGCGATAAATTTTGTATGCACCACGTCAGTAAAGTGTCTATCGAACTCGTCTGTTATTCGCCTCGCTCGTTTCGCTCGCTTGGCTCATAAATCAGACTCGTTCGATAAAGGATCACTTTACTGACTTGGTACTTAAATAACTATTAATATACCAATAAGTGGGGTTAGTTGTGACACACCTTTATTTGTATTACAGATGCAAACAGCAAAAAAACATGTTAATTAAAAAAATGCTTTCTATTTCTTACAATGTTTATTCTTCCTCCTCTGATTTAGGCTTGCCAATGTTCATAATATTTCCATTGCCATTGTAGATTGCTTCATCAGTTTTTTAAAACACCTCCACTCCCTTTCAGCAAATATAAATACGTACCTACATGGGTTTATAGTTCATTATCAGTAGTATTCTTATTTTCCCAATGGATAGTGTTGATGAATCAACATCTTTTATCTATTTAATACAATATTTATCTTCCTTCTTGTAGTGGGCTTGCAATGTTCGTGATAATACCATCACTATTATAGGATACTTTACTCTTTTTTGAGATCACCTCCACTGTTTTTCAACAAATATAAGTAAATTGCTTATGGTCCAGAGTCAGTGGTATTTGTAATTTTCCTTGGCAAGTGGTTTCATTATTCATTCCTTTTCCCTGTACTATCTTTCTGCTCTGCAGCATAGACTCAATCCTCGGTTACATGAGAATTCTCTTTACTTGTCTTCATCGTGTCAAAATCCTGGAAAGTACTAGCTCTATCTGGCATGTAAGTATATATTATTGTAATTTATTACCCTGTTCTTTTTGTTTATCTTAGAACAATTACTAAAGTCAAAAAAGAAGTATTAATCATTATAATGTTACACTTACTATAGAGCATCTCAACCTTAGTATTCAGTATGTGTCTTATGCAAACAGACATCATAATTGCCAGTTCACAGTGACAGGTTATGTTGGTAACTCATTATTAGAGTCCGGATTTTAGGTAATATGCCATTTCTTTTAGATTTAATGCCCATGAACGAAAGTCATCTTTTTCTTTAAGTCCTAAAATCGTAAACTGCGCTTATATGTCCTAAAACTGAGGTAGCGTTCTAATTTATCCTATTTCAAGATATTATTATCTCCTGTTCAGATCAGATATTAATCTAAAAATACAAAAAGTTTTTTCAATTGTTATTGCAAGTGGTTGCCAGCACAAAGTCGGTTTGGTTTATACCACCAGCCAATAACATTACACTTACTTCGCAGACGCAGAGCATAGAATTCTCAGCATGTATTGTCGTTCCCACTTACGAGTATACCAATCGTGGCTGGTGAGTTCGTTTAGGTGGGCCAATTACATACACAAGACTGATTCGTTTATTATTGGTGATATGCTCAGCACCTGGGAATATATCACCGATAATAAACAAATCAGTCTTGTCTATGTAATTGCTTTACCTAAATGAACTCACCAGCCGCGACTGGAGTATACATACGATAAAGTTGACATAACCTAAAAAAAGTCTATAGAAAAAAGTTGTTTTAAAAATAAAATGAGGGTTTGGCTCAATAGAATTGGCACCAGCTTTGAGACTGAATGCTATGAAATATGTGATTCCAAAAAAGGAAGTGTTGTTTTGTATATCTTGCGGTGCTTTTGATACCTATATTTTTTTTCTGTTTGTTGTTTATTCAGTGCCTATTTATATTGTTGTTCCTATGTAAAAAATATAACACCTGGAACAGCATGAAAAATCGAGCCTTCACCAACGTTCTATTAAGCTGCCTGAAATACAAATTTTAATTAGTAATACTATCAATTCAAATAAAGAAAGAAATCAGTTTAATGCTGATCTATGTGATGCTCGTGTAGCTTCCAATGTTTCATGGAACAAGTTGAACTGTTCAGCATTTAAAGAATTTTTAGCAAAATATAGGCACATACCCCACGAAAGCATATTACGTAAAAAATATTTGCTCCCCTAATTATACCTCATTAGATATTTTATTTATTATTTTACTTATGTTTCAGACTTTGTCCTATTTTTAAATTTTTCGGTCCTATTATAGACTCTTAATGTCCTTTCGATCCTATTATAGGATCCTATTTTTCAACTTTTATGTTCCTAGAAATCCGGACTCATTATAATGACACGACATTGTAAATACTTGTTGGTTAGAATATTATTCTAATATATTATTATATTATATTATTAATTTGACACTTGACAGGAAGGTTATGTCTTGATACTTACACCACACCGACAATACCAACCATAAACATGATAAACCGAAATGACAACATTGCTTTGAAATAAAAAAAGACAGTTTATTACAAATTGCTTACGGTAGTAAAAGAGGCATATATCCCATAAGAGATTGGACTCAATACTAAGGTTGAGACGCTCTATAGTTAGATTACTAAAGTTATTTAAACTAACGTACACCAGCTTCTTTTTTCTTATATATGTATCATATTGCTTCTCAAATCTACATGTGTTAGAGCAAATCACTTTAAGCTTGAAATATGTAGTTAGCGCTCTTTTTAACTCATGACGTGTGGTGGTTGACGATGACGTCATCGTCAACAATCAATAATTTGAGTTGGTGTTTGGGCTATTTTCATCGTTGGTTGGATTTTTAATATCCCACGTTTCGGCAGCTAGTCGTCTGTCGTCTTCTGGGCAGCTCTGAGGACTGTTTCTTGCCAGACTTGCAAGTGTATATTAGTCTTATTCATTTTTTTCTTAGTACCACCTGTGGGGATGAAGCTTGTATTATCTGAAATGATTTTCTTGTCCAAGCGCACTAACCACTAAGTTATTGTGTCCTATACACGTGCGAATAAATTCAGAAATGCGTTTTGGAAAAAACAGCCCATTCAGATCTGTTTTACAAAGTATCTCTGCTCTTACAAAGCAACGATCACTTCATGGTTCTGGGCCCAATGATGCGAATCCCGATACCTCCTATCAACTCGTTGGGGGATATTAAGCATTACTTATGTCATTATTATAACAAATGTTGTATTTATAGATATTTTAATAACTAACAAAAATTATAGATAAAGAAAAAGATGTTTATCATGAAACAGAACGTATTCGACGTCAAATAAATATTGAGAAAATAAAACAAGAAGAGTTGCAAAAAGAAATAGTGAGTCTAAGGAATCAACTGGAAGAAAGCAAACAAGGATTGCTGGCTGCTTCACGTCTCAGTCATCAGATGGAGAATTCAAAGCAACAGGTTACTAAATTAAAGGACGAAGGTGGGTATTTGCTTCATGTTTGACGCTTTTTCTAGTGCAAGTGTAAACTGCACGACTCTGGAATGTGCATCTCATACATGTCAGTGCGTACAATTTTCAGATAAATGCAATAATTTATAGTTGCTGTGAATATGTATTTCTTGAATATAATGTGAAATGTAAAGTTCAATAAATTTACGCATACACTTCTCATTGAAGATGCAAATAAGAAGCATCAAATCTTTTTAGGAACTGGCGGAAATCATTTATAATCTTGAGAAATCGTTTGTCCCATCATAAGTTTTCGAGTAATCGTGGTGTTTGAATTGTGCGGTATAGTTCGAATATATTCCAACCCTTTGCTTCTTTAACTTTCCAGTGGACTTATTTAGCCTTGCTTCGACTAGGTGCTTGTCTGTGCCTATTTTATATCCTCTTTTCACCCTTACATCCAATACTAATTTCCACTGTGCTCGTTTAACCAGTAATAAGTCAATTATAGATTTTGCCTGTCTACTTTTTTACTTCTCTTGTATATTTGTGGGCAACATACAGCCATTCATGTTCTTCTGTTGCTTCCTGTAATTCCCTATTACACCGCCCTCCTTTTCAGAGTTACAACCCACTCTTAAGTCGCCAATTTCCATAAAGTTTTCTTCATTGTCTACCTATCTTCTTTGCTATCATTTTTATTAGGTCCTTATATTATTAAATCATCGTTCTATTTTTCTGACCCACTCGTCATTGTATACTCATCATCTTCTCATTAATCAACTTATAATTCACAATTTGATCAGAATTGTTCCTTTGTATTTTGAATTTAGTTACAGACACTGCTAGTAATTTCATATAGTTTTCTCAAATTCATCTACCGTGCCTTCAAATACTTTCCGCATTAGAGTAGGCTGTTTTTGAAGTTTTTCAGTAATCAATGTTGGTGTATATGCTAATTTTTTGAAAACTTCAAATTCTGACAGTTGTCATACTTAAATTCAAACTATAGACGCCTATCATTATTTACATGACATAACCAAACTATTATAATTATGCACTGTCACCAACCATTTAAAAAAAGCATGGCCGTCTCTAATGCGGAAAGTATTTGAAGGCATTCACTCAGAAATATTCCATTCTTTCATACTTTTATGTACTTTTAGAAACTGTACATAGTAACAAAATTCCTCTGTAATTATTACAGCTAGTGATATCTTTACTTCCATTGTTTTAAATTATCCATGGAAGGTTTAATATATTCTAAACTGCTAATTTTCTTATAAGTTATAGTCTTGATACATTTCTAAATCTTACTTACTATGTATTTTCATAAGGAAGCAGTAGTATATGCTATTATTTATTACTATCTTGAAATTGTACGCACCTTTTAAATTCTGCATCAATTTTTTTAATATAATTTAACTCTTCAGCGCAATTATTCACAATATTAATTATAACTCTGTGGTAACTGAATGAAACTAGCTAAGATAATGTTTATATGTGAAATATCAGCTGGTAATTCTGGGTTTGTTTAATACCAGGGTATCAGTTGGTATTATCACATATAGCCATCCGCACTTCATGACCCTTTTTGAAACATGCTTGACTGTTGAAATTTTTTCCTAATATTTCTCTAGGTCTATGTGTACTAACTGAGGATACATCTCTGTACTACCAAATCAATTAATCTTTCATTTATTTATTTGTAAGTGCAGTAAAACCCACTTTGAAAATTCGTTTAGAAAATTTAAATTTTTTCGAATTCCTATGAAATAGAGGATTTACTGTTCTTGCAACAGTTGACTAATGTTTACATGACAATTTGCTAATATTGTTTGGCTTTTATCTAGATTTTGTCGCACGATATTTGTTAATGTGATTCATAGCTTAAATTACAGTGGATTTATTTGCGATAATTGTTATATGTTATACATCTTATGTTACATGAATGTTTATATTATACTGCATGTATGGAAGTTTTTTTTGTATTGATCAAAAATTCGTTCACTCTATTTTTTAATAGTTCCTAGACGAATAACTCACTATAATGATAAATTGTTGAATTTAAATCGTATAATTCTTTAAGTTACGTCTACGAAAACAACGCCAATTTTAATTAAGGTACTATAGTTTAATGGCTATCTTTACATATAAAAAAAAGGAACGAACAGACTTTATGGTCATTGTGATAATTTAATTTAGTGCCTCTGTTGTTGTTAATACTTTTTAAAAACTTAATCAAACGCTATCGAACAAATGAAAACCTTATAGCAGCAACGGTACAACCAAAATGCCACAAATCAGAGTTTATGAGAATATCAATTTTAAAGATTTTGACCAACAAAACAGTCAACGTTGTAAAATAAGAGAAACTTTTAATGGAATAAAATAACAACATTTTCATAGTTAGTCAATGTACCTATACCAATGCATTGATTTAACGACCTTATTACCTTGTTATATCAGGTAATTTTATATTTTTTAATGAGAACAAAAAGAAAGTAGGAAGTTTAAACAAAGAAGTGACAATTAAACATTAACTGGAATTACTTTAGTATAAACAAGAACTTCAATTTTTGTCGCCAAAATCGTTAAATTCGCCAAATGTTCTTTCTCATTCTCATCGTATTTTATAGGTTGAGTAAATTCCTACATTTTCAGCTTCAACAAAACAATGTCCATGTAGTAGTTTTGACACGTGTACATGTACTCTATATCTTCAATACAGTCATGTTAAGCTAGGTTATAAGCGTTTCGTAAATAAATTGTAGGTCCAATTGTCAAATTTGTTACACACGGCGCCTGTTCTAAATCAAAGTTTATGAATAGGGTACCTTTTCTTTGCTTTTTCTATTTCATCTTTGAAGCTTTCTTGTAATGCTTTTGCCCTACGATGATTGTAGTTCAAATTCAGTCTTTAAGCTGCCTGCTGATTCTTTACTCATAGCACTTTTAGTATGAATGTTGAGAATCTAACAGGTTTTGCAAGTATCCGTTTTGCTTAATTTAAATTCGATGTTAAATTCCTTGCAAAATACGTTGCTATAGTAGCTTGCATTCACCGAGTAAAAACCTTCATTTTTACACCATTCATTTTGAACCATCTTGTAGGAGGAGCTTAACTGGTGTGGGCACAAAACCTATTTTTCTTAAAGAACCATTTTCTGTTTCAGTGACATTAGAAATATCACTTTCCTAAAAAAAAAAGAAAAATTACGTTAAAATCTCGCTACAATATTTACTAGAGTGGTTTTTAACTATAACAGTATCAACACAAATATATTTCATTAGTCATATTCAACATTTTCATATCAAGTGAGATGCTGAACAACATTTAGTTCATTATAATTTTGTTGCAAAATCATACCTTTTGTAAAGTCGCAATTAGATATTATTGATAAGATTAATATAGAGCATAAACATATTTTAAAAAGCAAATGTGACAATTCCGCGTTAAGAAAGTAGGTACAACATCTTTATTGATAATATTTAAAAGGAAAGTTAAGCCACGATAATTGTACTTAACAAGGGGATAAGCCACATATATTAATTACTCAGCTGCCATATTAGTTAACTGAAGATGTTTCTCTCTTATAGTCATTTTCTATATCATCTTTGTCCCGTATACATACCTACTAGCATCAGACCCAAAATCGGAGTGTTTATAATAAGATTCATCATACTGCCAGACGCCGAAATGTTGTAAGTGACGTGCCTTGCACCGTTTTTCCACATAAAAATGTTGATTTTACTTAAAAGCAACAAGGATTTTGGTATTTTGTACACTCGCGATAAGTTTCATTTCTTAGGTAAGTAGGCAAAATGCGTATAACTTATTTTTGAAATTTGTACCGTTATTACTCTAAGGTCTTCAAATTTGTTTGTACCTAATATACAGGGTCGGGCAAAAAGAGCGGAACACCGAATTTATGGCTTAACTAGCACTTTTTCGAAAATTTAACCTAAATTAAAGTTTTTGTATACTTTATGTATTATTTATTGGTGTTTGCAGATTTTCCGTTTTTGTCACATTTTTGAAGATATGATGTCACCGGATAGTATTTTAAATGAATCACCCTGTATTTATATTTTTTTTTGAGTAGATATTTTTTTCCTGAATTCACTAATACCAGGTTTAGTGGGTCTCTGACTTATGGTTTCATAAGAAAAAAATAAAATGTAATGGCACCTAAATATTTATTTAATAAAAAACGAACGACAATAACTAAAGATTCTATTCATTAACGTCCATTAACTTTAACAAATGATTATGAAATTCATTTCTCGCTTAAAGGTGACATGAACTTTTAATGCAGCATTAACTTTTTTTAGAATCTTTAGTTATTGTCGTTCGTTTTTTATTAAATAAATATTTAGGTGCCATTACATTTTATTTTTTTCTTATGAAACCATAAGTCAGAGACCCACTAAACCTGGTATTAGTGAATTCAGGAAAAAAATATCTACTCAAAAAAAATATAAATACAGGTTGATTCATTTAAAATACTATCCGGTGACATCATATCTCCAAAAATGTGACAAAAACGGAAAATCTGCAAACACCAATAAATAATACATAAAGTATACAAAAACTTTAATTTAGGTTAAATTTTCGAAAAAGTGCTAGTTAAGCCATAAATTCGGTGTTCCGCTCTTTTTGCCCGACCCTGTATAACTCAAACATAATGAGACTCATCTCTTTTTAATGCCTTGTTTGATTTACGTGAAGTGGCGTTAGTGGCATTATTTTAGATGTGAGGATATTTAGAACAAAGCCACAACTAAACCACGTTAATAGTTTTATCTAAAAGGGTACTGACATTGATCAAGTGCGTCTTCAGTGAATTATAGGACAAATTCATAGGACAGGAACATGATTAATCGGTCCACATTATACATGGGCGAGATAGGGGAAGTGGATTCGATTTCACTCAGACTAGACCGACTCGTGCTCGCCCCCCCCCCGCATGCCCCCGCGATGCGGGGGGGCGAGCCCAAATACACCTTTTTGTAGGATACACCAAGGTAATAATTGGTTAGTCTGAGTGAAATCGGATCCACTTCCCCTATATCGCCCATGTATATTCCACATACATTAGTAATGAAAGTGTTGTATTTGCCAAGGTGAGAGTGCCGTTAGCAACATCTTTCAATCTCAGTATCTTTTTCATTTTTATTTAAAAGTTAACATAAATCTAATTTGTATCCATTGTTTAAGTATGCCTTACAATAATTTTTAACTCTAGATTTCATTTAATTTTCTCTCGTTTGACTCGCTTTTCCCTGCCTGTCTATAAAGTGTCTCATTCTGTGCTTATTACATAAATAGGTTTTATGCAACTATTATTTTAAAGTTAATAGTGATTGTATTTAAAATTGTGCTGTGGTCAGTTGACCTGTCAATTATTGATCACTCAATTTGGCTATATGGTGAAATTCTCAGTCAAGATATTTTGAACCCTTAAGATTTGAAAAAGTAGTATTAAGTTCTAGTTAATTAATTCCGCCCTATTGTTGAAAATATAACAAAACATTAACTTCCGCAGCCTTAAAGTACTGAACGTTATAAACGTATATTTCAAAAATATTTATTTATTTAGTTCGTTCGTATGATTGTCTAAATAACGAGTGTTTGTAAATTGATTTACGTATTGCGATTTAGAAATTTTTATGTTATTAAATTGACAACTTGGAAATGTCTTCCTTTATTTGTTCTATAGCCAGAGACGTGCGTAAATATTTAATTTACAAAATAAACACCATTTTATAATCATATGATCATGCTTAGATGCTACTATAGCATTGCCATAATGCTAAAATAGCATTATTAACCTGTGATTTTAAATTTATATTAAGTTAAAGTTTATTATGCCGATAATATATAAAATCATTGCTATAAATACCGTAAGCTGCGTCTATGGGATTATAATGTCAAATTTAACAATTTAACAATTATGTTTAATGCAAGCAGGGGTAGAAAGTGTAAGACGTAAATCTGCTCAAATGCAAATGGCCGATCAGTAAGTCGATTAATTGCACCGTAACCTCCGTGATATAGAGGCCTGGAACAAAGCTTGTGTCACGTGATCTGACGTCACGAATGCCGTCTGAGGAGCATTACAGTTTAGATTTGCCGTGGTCGCACATGTCAGTCCCGTGAACTAGATTTCGCAAGTTTTTCTTTCAAAAACCCTCATAAAGAACTTCAAATAAGTTAAAGTGATAAGTTAAAGGTGTAGAATTTCAGATTTACCTGATTTATGTGCAGATAATTTGTAAAATCAGTGAAAAGAGAGTGTTTCTCAATTGTGGAGTGCCGAGTTTGTGGGTTAGCAAATATGGCCGCTGGTAAATTTTGTATGTGAACGTTGTTTTATTACTTATAAATAACTTTCGGGTGGTGTCGTTTATAATATGGTTGTGTCGTTTATATAAAATAATTAGTTAATCAAGAACGCCAACAGTTTGACTAGATACCTGAGTGAATCTTGTTCATTTAATTAAAAATGCCTGATAAATGCTGCGTGCCTAATTGCACAAGCAATTACGATAGTACCCATACGTACATATGTGTCCGTCTTTTCTTTTCCAAAAGATGAAGAGTTGAAAAAAACGTGGATTAAATGCATTCATAGAGAGTCATTTAATCCAACAAAACATTCAGTAGTATGTATTAAACATTTCTCAGAGTCATCGGTTATAACAATTGATAAAATAACCAGAAACGATGGATTATCTGAAAACGTCTCTTCTTTTTCAGATATATTAAATAATTCATTTGACATTGCACTGAATGCTTCTGTATTATCATCTTTGTTCTATATTGCCGGATACTGTGCACATTCACTAATTAAGTTTGTTAATGGTTGTGACAATTGTTTAACATCCATTACTACCAATTCAGATTTTGTTATAAATTTTACCAATTGTGGTGAAAATGACTCTGCAGATATTAGCAAATATTTGAAAAATTTAACAAGAGGAGCTCTAAAACAACCATCTGAATTATTCTTTGAAGTCTCTATTCAGGCGTATCAGATATTTAGTGAGCTTATTTCAGATAAATATGAAACTGAATTTCTAAAAACAGGTAAACAAAGGATTATTTTACGGGAATTGACAATGTTAAAATTGGAAAAATATGTAGAAGAAATCAATGAGAAATGTATTTTATGCAGCAAAACGTTGAAGTCGATATTGTTAAAAAATAGTCATGTTCTTGCCAATATATTTCTTAATAACTATTCAAAAATAATCAACGACAAAATTAACACCCAAAACATGGATCTATCCAAGAGAAAACTGATTAAATTTAATAGTTAAGTAGTTATAAAACACATTAACGCATGGAGATAGGGCCGGCTTTCGTGACGTCACGATTGCTTGTTCGCGGCCTGTACTTTCTCGTAGGTTACGATTGCACCCATTAGTATCCATTAATGAAAATCATTTTTTTTAAAGTGATCCTAAATCGTATTCCTTCGTATTTTGTAAAGATATTATAACTAACACGACAATAATTTTATTTTGTGATAGTACATATGCTTCCTACTATAATACTGCAAATATACCATCCACACACCATATTTTTTGTATTTCAAGAGGAATTTCATTTGCGAAATAGAATGGTCAATTGACTTGTCAAAATTGCAGCTCAAATTATATAATATTATAATTGTATGTTTATATGTACTTATGTATGTTGTTCATAGATTGCACTAGCACCGCATAGATTTTAATTTTAATAAAATCTATTAAATGTTGACTCTTTAAAACTTTCTTTTTAGAATCAGCAATTAATTTTTTTTACTTTGGAATAAATAGTAAAGATGTTAATATTGAGCAGCTTTTCATTTTAATTTCTTTCGATTTCTTGTGTGGTATAAAATAGGTCATACACTTATTTTTATTTTCAAAGTAAAGCCATTATTTTTGCTTACATAAATACTCATATTTAAAATAGGTTAGTTATTAATTATTAATAATAACACAGTATATAGCTATGTAATAGAAACAGTAGTTTCAATAGAGGGAAATAATTGTCCTCCGTCAAACCGACGCGTGCGTGAGTGCGCAGTAGTCAGCCATCAGCTGTTGAGTCGTGGCGAGATTTTTTTGTGTTGTACGTATAATGTATTACATTTTAAATGCGTGTGTAATATGTACTTAATAAAAAACGAGTTTTATCCTCTTTTTTTTGTATTGTTGATATAGCTTTTTCATAATTTTAAAAATAGATTAACATAATTTTCTCATAAACGATTTGGTTCTGACGCCACTGGTTTATTCCTGAATAGAAGAATTGGTTGCGCGGGCGTGAAGTGCGCAGTACTATTTTGGGACACAAACATCAAAGGTGCCGAAAGCGATTAAAACTA
Organism: Amphimallon solstitiale; assembly: GCA_963170755.1. Taxonomy (NCBI): domain Eukaryota; kingdom Metazoa; phylum Arthropoda; class Insecta; order Coleoptera; family Scarabaeidae; genus Amphimallon; species Amphimallon solstitiale. The sequence continues at coordinate 29,472,707 of OY720675.1, read as the reverse complement.
CTGTATCTGTAGAGCTCTATACTGTGATAATAATAACTACAATAATTTAATATTTTCTCTATGGTCAATTTATGCATTCCTTGATCTTACCTCTTTGTTTATCCTTAACTCCTAAAAGTCGCATGTCAACAATGAGCAAGTAAAGTCATTTTTTTCGTTATTAAATGTTGACTGTTATATATAGTTTAATTCAGCATAGATGACCTCTGCGTCATACTTTATACGCTTTAACATTGCATGATTCAAATCAATACTTCGCTCGCAGTTATGATAAATACTGTAAACTGTAGAATGAATATGGAAGTTATGATGATAATCACAATTTTCGATTTGAGGTTATGTGCAGTTAGATAACCATAGATAACCAACTTTTTCATTATTCGTTAAAAATATTGTAAATTCAAAAATCTTTTAGTGTACTATATTTAATGTATGCCAAAATACAAATGAGAATAGAATTTTATTGAGAAATAATGTGGTAACGATACATCAAACAAACAAGAAATACAACCATCAGGAATACTGTACATCAATATCTGGCCAGGACAGATTTGGATCTCCCTTAGAGAATAATCAGGTCTCACCGAGAAATATCACTTCTGTCTAAAAAAAAAGAATTCGTATTTTCCATGTCATTCTTAAGAAATATTAATCTTATCTTGCCACTAATGTTCTGCCTTTATCCTCCATTTTAATTTTAAATCCAATATTATTAAGTCACTATCCAATGCTGCTTCTACTTAAAAAGATATGATTTTCAACAATTTCTGCCTTTAAAGTTTGTTATAACATGCTTTTCTAAAATTAAGAATTCTCTTATTTTAATAATAAACATTTTTAGGTATTTCTCTATTAATACATTGTGAATAATGTATTTCGCATACTCATTTTAAAGCATTCTGCTAAATGTTCATGTATCGTTTCTTTTTTACGGCGTTTCTTTTCTGGACTAGATAGAATAACATCATTTATTCACCGGCCTTTAATATACGCTTCACTGTAGCTATTCTCACCTTCAACGTACAACCTGTTACTCGCTAAAAAAGATTCACTAGAATTTGTAAGATGTGAAATCATTCATTTTTTACCGGTTGTACAGATGTAGTGGATACCAAAGGACCACCATTTTCTTTCTCTTATTGGAAATATTGCATCAAATTTAAACCAAGTTCTTGGAATTGTGAATGTAATGTTCTACCACGTCCTGAGATTGTAGTTTAATAAAGAGGGTTTGAGAAGTTGTGAAACGAATATTTATAGCAAATGCAAAATAAACAATTCGATCAAATACAAACGTCAAAGCGTAATATCAATCGCATGGTTGTGCTAGGAGCCCACCAGAAACACATTGCTGTCCTTGTTATACAAGCAGATATTATTTTGATATGTATATTATCCTTTGATAGAATTACATATTAGTGAGGCAGAGATCATATTTGCTGAATTAAACAATAGGTACCTAATTAATAAGCACGATTTTTAACAACAATTTCTACTTGAATTAAAAAAAGATTGAGACTTTCTAACTTCCTAGCTAAATAATGCCTACATGTTTACTTCGATTTGTGCTGGTTATTGTTAATTAATTTCTTGTTTGTTTACTAATACTACATTGACTGCAAAATTTGGCCCCTTTGATACTTATAATAGTGGTGTCTAGAGATTTATACCGTTGTTCGTATTGTATCCACTGATCTGTATAATATAAATGGATAAGCAATGCAATAGGATGCGCGTGGAATTTTTATGCCAAATTGAATACTTAACTCGGGGCTTACGAGCATGCGCAGTCCCTAGTCTTTTGACATTCGTATGTGAAATCACTAAAGTTCCGAACCCCGATTTCAATAGACGTGCCCCAAGCAGCAAAATCACAATTTTAGAGAAGGATGAAAATATATATTTGCTAATGTAGAACAAGTGTGCATATAGTGATTTTGCTACTAGGGGCCATTTGTTTATATTTTTGGAGTATTTTTATTAAGAAAAATGCGGAAGACATTGAAAAGGTTCAAATTATACAATTCCCGACATCACAAACATCTGTCGATAATGCTAGTTTTCATCTTTTGAACAGAAAAAATCATGGTGCTTTAATACGTCCTTCACAAGATGTCACCAAGGTATGTAAAATAGTTGAAGTACAAGTCCGCCATATTCTTGTACAAAACAACAATAAACTTCCTGCAGATGCAGTATTTTTTGAACTATTTGTACGTTCAATTTCTAATACCCTATTAGTAGAAAATAAGTACTTTGTATCCTTAGATACACATACGCTTGATTCATCTATTTTACATGAAAGTCACGTTTCTCTTTTAATTAAGCATGTTGTGCAATGTTTTATACGAAAATCCGTTGCTATAGCATTGCAAAGAAACAAACAGAAGTAGAACTTGGGGAACTTGAAAGAAAAAAGCTCTCCAAATACTTTTTTATAACAAATAAATATTTCAGAAGGAATGTATTGTTTTTTTGAGTATTTTTTTTAAATTTCTCTTAATAAATAAACATTTCAATATCCTCAGATGCAGATTTTAATTTGAAAGTTCATGTTCTGTTACATACTTTTCAAAGATTTTAGGAATTTCAAATTAGCGCCTTTATTTTATGTTATTGCGCATGTGCGTCAGCCTCGTGCGCAGTTCGTATTTGATCACAATATCTAACATGCTATTGCTTATCCATTTATATTATACAGATCAGTGATTGTACCTATGTAATACATGCATCGTCATGTTTTAGAAGAATTGACAAAAAATTATTTAAAAAAATAAAAGTTAAATTAATGCTCTTCGACATCCACAAATATTTATTAATTTGTAAAATTTTATGTATTGTGCACGCTTGTTTATACAAAACCCAGAATTATGAGTTTCTCTTGTTTTTTTTGTCGCTTACTTCAAAACCAATTGTGTATTTACATACATAATTTTGCACTGTTTTTATTTTCTTCTGTTCCACACACGCACGCTTTTGACTGCAATTTTTTTAATCTCATGTAGTAGCTGTGAGGTGGCGTAACTTCCCCACGTTATTATATGAGATCTAAGAACTGCAGTTTATGTTCACGATGAATACACTAGTTTGCAGCTACGCACATGATGTCCACGCGCGTATCTTGTGAAGCAACGTTTTATATTAGTGCTTAAAGCTTTTTTTTTTCTTAGGGTTGTACGTTTTATTATGTAGGTATTCTACGTTATTATTTGTGTCGTTTTAGTTAATGTTATTTCTTAAGTACCTTATAATTCTCAGATTTCAGAACCATATTTATGTTGCCCAATAAGGTAAAGTAGATATTAGATATATCGAGAACGAAATATTAATGTAACTTAAATTTTCCCTCGAAGCGGGAATTCTATATGTTTTGTGAGTGCCTTTTCCATAGATATAGCCTTTCGACTTTATTCGGGCTTTTAAACATAAGTACATAAAAATAAGGACTGCTCACAGAAAATAAGAATAAAAATCTAAAAGGGAAGGTCAACTTTTATGACATAGCCTAGATTTAAAATAATATATGTGAGGTGACTATGGTACTATTTAAAGAAAGCAAAGGAAAATATTTTTCATGTAAATGAAAATGAATATTTTTTTAGTGCAAGAAATGTTATTTGAAAATATATATTGTTTCTGCTTGTCACTTATCCCAACTTTTTTGTTATTTTTTTTAAAGCACATTTAATTGCTTCAATTATGCACACCTGCGATTCCTTAAAAATATAAAAAAAAAAAATTTCTTTAAATATGCGTGTTTACCTTATCTTTTTTAGAATAAGAAGGATTGATTCAAATATCCCGCTAAAATCCGGAACACATAGTTTAAAATGTAGTAAACATTTAATATGACATCTAAATACCGTGCCTTCAAATTCTTTCCTCCTTAGAGACGGCCATGCTTTTTTTTTAATGGTTGGTGACTGCACGTATGTGTATGCGTCTATAATTTGAATTTAAGTATGACAACTGTCAGAAATTAAAGTTTTCAAAAGCTTAGCATGTACACCAATAGTATACTTTAATGAGGTAAGATTTTGAAGGCAAGGTAGTAGAGATTGTAGTAATTTGTCAACAATTTGAAGTTTGATTGTTTATTAATCTTGTGGGATTTTATATGTGAAATATATAAACTACATTTAAAATTTATAATGAAAGACTCTTAAAAATATAACAACAAAAATTAGCTGCAGAAGTTTGATTCACTGGATAGTAATAAATTCGTTTCATTATTTCCAACATAAATAAGAAATAGTTCTATTATGTCATCCATTAATCCATCCCACTCTCTTTTTTCTAAACCTTTTCACTCCACATGAATAATAGAATGCTTTCTTATCGTATTACTATAACTATTACAGCAACATCTGCCATTTTATTTAATACTTGTTCAAATCATTCTTCAAAAATGTTACCATTCATTTCGTCATGATAGTCAGTTGTTTTTATACTTTCGAAGAGGTTCGTTAAAGAAACTTCACGCTATTTACCGGATTTTTTTGACATATTTATCAAATTCTCATAGTTTCAAATGCCTGCTTACTCTTTCTTTAGGAGGCCTTACTTTACCTCTTTCTTTATATTCTTCAATTATGCGATATATAGTTTGCCAGTCCTATATAAGTTCTTTATAATATATTGACATTGAAGTAACACAACTTTATAACACGTAGTGTTTTGGAGATATTCATTACAATTATAGTTGTTTCCATTTTTAGAGTTTGTAGCGTTAACATTTTGTACATATTTATAACGGTTTTTTTGTCGTCGTAAGTGTACCAATCGTTGACGCTGCTTGGGTCGTGAATTTAAGTCTTTATTTGGACCTGCCTGATCACAAATATTCGTGACGTACTTAAAGGTGCATATTATATTTAATAACATAGTAAAATATAATAAACCGAAATTTTATTATACAATACAACAACGTCAGAATCGCCACTCAAATACAAAATTAGATGCAATGGTCAATTTAAATTCCATCCATATTTTATATAGGTGAATATACATAAGAAGAAATAAAAATACCAGTTTAAAAAAATAATAGATTTATGGAAGAGGTACTTAAAGTAATTTATAATTATGGTTTTTATTTGTTTTGTCTTTCATAATTATACTTATGTCTGTAAAATGTTTACAGTATCATATGCTTCTGTTTAAAAAAATAATAGATTTATGGAAGAGGTACTTAAAGTAATTTATAATTATGGTTTTTATTTGTTTTGTCTTTCATAATTATACTTATGTCTGTAAAATATTTACAGTATACATATGCTTCTGAAATACTTTAGAAATAGGCTATTTAGATTATTTGCTATTCTAAATTCACATATACCATTAATTTTAGTATAATAGGTATTGCATTATGTAGAAATACTCCATTAATTTTTTGATGTGTTACTGTTTATTATTTGTTATAAAATGTTTTGTTAAGTAGTGTCAAATCATTTAAAATATAAATTATTCTTGAGTACTTATAATTTATGTATATTTGTAATATTGGCTTCTTGTATCGAGGCCGGGCAATGCATAGTGATAGGACTGACTCATGTAGTTTCGGTTGTTTGTACTTGCTACAAGATTCTAGCCTCTGCCCAGCCATGGGTGAAAGCCAGTGAAAGCAACATTTAATCCAAATTACGGAGGCGGGAAATATAAAATACAAATTGTACCGTTACAATAATTTCTTAGCAAATTATTATTGATAGCATTTTTCTTTTTTAATATTTATTTAAAAAAAACATTCGAACACTGTATTGTAAAAGATTTATTTATTAATATTTTTATTATTAATATTATTATCACCTTTCATATTAAAAATAATTTGTAATAGGTACTTATTTTATTTGATTTTTGTTTTATGTGAGGCCACAAGATCTCACAGGAAAATAAAACTCCTAGTTTATTGCAACAAACTAATGGCTATTTTATTATGAGAATCTGTATCTTTTGATTTTTTATTTTTTGTTGAAAATAATATGGGATTTTTGCGCTGTGTGGTTATTTTTGGAATAGCTCCTGGTTTTTGGTTTCTTTGGTAAACGATAAGGAAGGTTACCTTGTTTTGCTCTCTTGCATGACCTGTAGAGTCAGCTCAATAGAAGCCACTAGTTTCTTGAAAGCTCTAAAATCGCCGACAGTTTTGACATTATTTCTTATAGTTGTATTCAGATTGAAAATAGATTTTTGTAAATCTAAGGTGGGTACAGCATTATCTTCATTAAGCTCCTGAGGATTTCTGATAGATTTAATGATTCCACATTCTTCTTCATCAATGGGCTTTGTGTTAATAACCAGGTTATTATTTCTGAATTATCAGAATTTGATACGAATAGAAAAAACTACAAAACTTTTATATTTAATGTTTTTTCCTATCTCTTTAAGTAAAAAAGATAAGAGGGGTGGCGAATTATGAGGAAACACCTTATACATATCTAATGTTTTTGAAAATTAACTACATATTGTGATAATTGTTACTGTTTAGTAAATTTTTGATGGAGTTGGACTAGCAAAATTCACATGATAACTATACTTACCAAATTGATTGAGGTATATGTCATATGTTTTGATTTTTTGTAGAAGATGGAAATAATAACCTAGTTATTAACACAAACACTGATGAAGAAGAATGTAGAATCATTGAATCTATCAGCAATCCTCAGGAGCTTAATGAAGATGATGGTGTACCCATCTTAGATTTAGAAAAATCTATTTCCAAACTCAATACAACTATAAGAAATAATATCAAAACTATCGGCGATTTTAGAGCTTTCAAGAAACTAGTGGCTTCTATTGAGCCGACTCTACAGGCTATGAAAAAGAACAAAACAAGGAGTGTTATTTTCCTTTGAGTTCTTGTGGCTTCTATAAAACAAAAATCAAATAAAATAGATACCTATTACAAATTATTTTTAATATGAAAAGTGATGATAATAATAATTATAAAAATATTCATAAATAAATCTTTACAATACAGTGTTCGAGTGGTTTTTTAAATAAATATTGAAGAAGAAAAATGCTATCAATAATAATTTGCTAAGAAATTATTGTAACGGCACAATTTGTATTTTATATTTCCCGCCTCCGTCATTTGGATTAAATGTTGCTTTAACCTATGGCTGGGCACCGCTAGAATCTTGTGTACTTGCTTGTCTATAATGTGTCTGTAATTGATCTACGTCGCCGCCAATTGTATTTTAGTGATTTTTACGTTTTGCAATTTCCACCCCCGCATGAATTCGAACTAAATGTCAAATTTGACATTAGAATTCCATAATGCTGTGTTTACACGGTCAAATAAATTCACAAAGTTTTCGACCTTGAATTTATTGGAGCGTGTAAACGCTCAACTTGTCGTCAATTTTTTCTTGTCAAATAAATTCACGAATAAATTGTCGAATTAGAACCCGCTCTAATTTTTCGTCAATTTTCTAGTGAATTTTGGTTACATTTGAGTTTAAAATTAACTACCAACTTTTCTCTTGTGTAGTAAGTGGATGATGTGCTGTTTGTGTATATGCAAAAACATCGGTAAAGGTTGCTAGAAAACAAATGTCACTATTCGATGGTTGGCATTCATGATTATTGTCAATAAAATATTGGACGAACTTTTGCGTTTACACGGTCCAATAAATTGATGAATAAATTCATGAATTTCTTCGTGAATAAATTCGTCAATTTATTCATGAATTTATTTGACCGTGTAAACACGGCATAAGAGTAGCTTAACGGGTTTTCTAGCAGCGAGTAGTCGTATTACCTGCTTACATGACGGCCCTCCAAGTTCCGCGCCCCAAGTGTTTCCAATCTCATTACTTAATTAATTTGCACACTTCGTATGGAGTATTTTATTCTCTGTGACTCATTGACGTGTCTTGACGGTCATGCTACTTTTGTAAACTAACACGTACGATACAATGAATCACTGGTATTGTAAATTTCATATGAAAATGGTTATGAAATCAGCATGCTGAAATCTTTCCTTGCAGTCTAATGAAGCTTTCAGAAAGTTTATATTAGAATCATGGACGAATACGACATGGGAGTTACTGAAGATGCTGGCCCATCCATTAAATACGTTTTAATGAAGAATTTGACATATCACTTATCAGTACAGTGATCCAACTTATGTTTGTTGAGGTTTTTTCTTAAATAGTTTAGTAAATGATGAAACGATATATTGCCAATGCCTGGTGAAAAGGTATCCTATCTATAGAAATGAGCTATAACTCGGTTAAGACATGATGGCACTTGCGTGGATGACAATTTTAAGACGAAAAAGGAGAACGCAGCATGAAACGTGAGAGACATAGATTTCGCTACATATTGCTGTGATTCTTGCAAATTAATGTTTGCATAAAAATATATTAATTAATTTAATAATGAATTAAAGCAGAATCAAGCATATACAACATTATATATATTTATAATCTAGGTATTTATAAAAATTCTCACATGTTATGATAAAAGTAAATTTAATGAAGTAATTAATTATAATAAGAAATAATATATATATAATAAAAAAAATATATTCCACTAAACGTTCATTATCTACGAATTCATGAGTATTTATGAATTTTTAAAACAATCAACAAATTGCAAATTTACAGACGTCGTGATCTATACTGTATACCAACCTCGTACAAAATTCCAGCAGAAATCACCACACAATAACTTACTTAACACTAGATACATAATTATCAAAATTTTTATAACACGTACTAATTACCTTAGTTCCTCATAAAGGTTTTCAAACTCTTCCATTTCTCAAAAATAAATTTAATTCGTCTTCCAAATAACACAATATACTACAAGCAAATAAATGTTTAAACTAAATAAAGAAAATATCGTCAAGTGTCTATACTTATGTAAAAGAAAAGAAAATTTAAATAAATCCTTTCACAAAAATTTTAAAATTAATTTAATGTAATTACTAAGAATGTTTCACCATAACGCTTGGTATGAAACCACCACGTGTAAGAGTAAAACATCCGAGTTCAAAAGAAATAATTATTGTAAGTTCAAGATAAAATGAATTTATTTAAAATATTGACAAAACTTAATTCATAGCAAAATCTCATAAAATACATAAGTTCAGAATATAAAGTTAATTCATGAAAATATTTCTAAGTATAAACACCCTGTGTTTAAGAAGAAGAGGTTTCCACCTACTTCTGGAAGTTTACTTTAGAGAGCGGTTTCCATCAGCCATCTAGTCTCAAAATTTACATGTTCTCGCTTATATTAATCTTTTCTTAACAAAAACGTACGATTATCCTCGGCACGATACCGATTCCACCTCTTCAATTATATTTTTACAGTGCTGCACCACTCGGTAAAGTGGTGTATTACTAGCCTTTCAAAAACGTAAACAAACATCCATCTCGATGTCGATTTGTTTACATCCGTGATTGTTCATCGCATGTAGCGGAGAATATTATTTCACCGGGTGGATTTGTCGATCGTTCTCGGTCATAATATTTTCTTGCGCTAAAGCTTGCGGGAAACACTTTCTTGTGAATATTCACTTGATATACCAGGCTTATTTTAATATTAGCTTCTTGAATAAAATTACAATAACATTCTTATGATATTTTACTTAAATTAATTTAAATTTGCCAAAATACTAACTTAATAAATATTTATATATACTGATCATGATAAAATAAATAAAATAGTATTTAATTAAATTAAATCTAGAAGTGATCTTGATTATGCTTATTTACAATTCAATCCCAGATTCAAGATCACTGCAATATGAAGGGTTAAAGACCGACTTGAAAACATTAGTCCGTATTTAATTTAAATGCATTTTGTCTATCGTAGTGTATTGCTTTCGATACCGATGTTTTGAACGGACATAATACATATTTTAGCCACGCCTCGCGCATCTTGAGTGCCATCAGATATTAATCGAGCTATACTAATAACTCTAACTATAATATATATATCGAATGAGTTTTGTATTAGGCCTCTAGGGACTACAGTGTTTTTCTAAAATCTAAAGAAAGCTACTGTGCAAAGAGAAATACTTTAAACGAACAGAATACTTAACAATTCCCGTAAATCTTTGCAGAAAAAGTGTATTGCAATTTAAAAAAATTATAAATGTAATATTATTAATAATTAACAATAGAAATAAACAAAATGTTTTATTTAATGATAAAATTTACCCAAAATCTGGTGTTAAGATTAAATTGTAAAACTTCTTTCAATATTAAAGTAATTTTGAACTGCAATTCAGGCAAATTTATTTTAGAAATGCATACATTTTGAGACACATTACAATGATTTTTAAGTTAAATCAGTAATTAATTTGAATTTAACTGAAACTGTAAATTCCTTCAGATTTATTGACGCAAATCCATTGAGCCACGGTAGCTGAACGAGTAAAACACTTTGCAAGTCCGACTATTAATTCGGTTTTTGAATACGAGTGACTGGTTTATCGACACGATAAACTAACTGCCGCAAATCGGAGATTCAAGTAGCGAACGCCTACTCGAATAGTCGCATACTACTTGCTCGGAATGGGTGTTTTAAGTGTTGCAAGTCACGAGTACTGGGCGACGGGTGAAGAAATATGAATAGTTCGTAACTTTAAATCTGCGAGTGGCCGCAGCCAGTTTGTCGTGTCGGTAGGAATGAAATGTACAAATAATAGTCCTATATCATTTTGTGGGATCTGCCATTTGTACTGTATACAGGATGATGATGCGAGTGTCAACTACTGCAGTGATAATTTAATTGGTAATAGGTTTTTTTAAATAATTCGGTTTGGTCCATCACTAGTCGTAAATGAATAACTAGAGTTCAAACATTAGGATAATAATTGGCGCCCAGTACGTAGGGCTAGTTCCTCCCGTTGCCTCTGTACTAAAAAACTTATGACGTAACGTACTTTTACACTCCACCGACCTTTGGTCCTATTTCAGGAACTTAACGCAACACAAGTCATATACCGCGCGATCATTTAAATTCTAAATTAGAGCAGTTTGTGAAATTTAAATTAAGTTGGTATATAAGTACTAATTTACAATTTGAATTGTCAAAGTGACGTTTCAAAATGTTTGATTTAGAACATAAGATTTTTCTTACTGAAAGTTATTTTAAAAACGCCGAACGACAAGAGAATGGTGAATGGACATATTCAGTACCGCACTGCATCAATGATTTTCAAAATGCCTTCCCTAATTTTCCTGCGGATTATCAAAAATTAGTCCAAGAAATTTACACATGTGTGGCGAAATTTCGTAATGTTGGAACTGTAGGTAGGAAAGCTGGTAGTGGCGCGCCCAAAAAAAGGACTCCTGAGATTGTGGCAGATGTTGCAGAAAGAATGGAACAGTCTCCCAAAAAATCTCTTCGCAGATTAGCCCAAGAAATAAGCCTTTCATATGGAACTTGTCAAAAAATTTTAAAAGAAAATTTAAATCTTTATCACTATAAGATTAACGTCGTTCAAAAGCTATTCCCTCGAGATTTTCCTGTACGAATAGAATACTGTCAGTGGTTTTTGAATAATTTAAATAACAACAACACTTTGCATTTAACATTTTTTTCTGACGAAGCATGGTTTCACCTATCCGGCTATATAAACAAACAAAATATGCGTATTTGGTCTTCGGAGAATCCTCATGAATTTATTCAATCGCCTCTCCATCCGCAGAAAATTGGTGTTTGGCTAGCGGTTTCTAGAAGGCGTATATTTGGACCTGTGTTTTTTGAAGGAACGATAATGCTGAGAGATATCGAAATAATTTACTTGAACCGTTTTTACAAAATCTTCATGATGACGAACTTTTACATGGGTATTTCCAACAGGACAATGCAACAGCTCACAAAACATGGGAAAGTATGGCTCGAATTCGCGAGTTTTATGATAATCGAGTCATTGAATTTCCGCCTCGCAGTCCGGACTTAACGATTCTTGATTATTTCATTTATCCGTATCTGAAAAACACAGTTTAAAAAAATAACCCACAAAATCTTGAAGAACTACAAGAGGCAATTTCTAATGCATGTAACGCTATAACCGTTCAGATGTTGGCAAATGCTTATGAAAATATGAAACGGAGGGTTAACAGTTGCATTGCAACAGGGGGATAACACTTTGAACACCTTTTGTAATTCACAATAAAACTAATTTATCTTGTAATGCTTTCATTTCCATTAAATTTAAATCGATTACACATAAGATTCACAAATGTCACAAAGTATAACATAACCGCAAATTTCAATTAATCAATAATTGACATTCTGGACAACCTAATAAAAAAAATCCCGCCTGCTATAATTTAGAATTTAAATGATCGCGTGGTATTAGTCAAGAGCAATTAGTCAGGAGTTAGAACCAATATGATTGGTTCTAACTCGTTTGTGATTTTATGCTGGAATGAACCTATTATTTTGCTATATATTTTCTTGTACATCTGGACTTGCCTATAGTGTCTAATAATACTATGGACTTGCTATTTTAATACTTTATTTATTACTTGAGATATTTAATTGATCATTACTGAGTAATATAGGTAATTAAAAATAATTTCAACTTTCTAATACTAGAAGATACAAATACATAAAATTAGTGTCTTATCTAATCTTCGCCTCATATATTCCCTAAACCTATCGGCCTCTCCAATAATAGCACACAATAAAAGTAAAATCCTGTATATTTATCATGTCCGTTCATATTAATTTATTTTCATCTAGTTGCTTATAACTTTAAAAAAGTTTTTTAGTTTATACATTTTATTTGATTTGATACTATAAAATTTCTTCAAATCTTAAGTGTATTTTACAAATATGTTCAATTTATTATAAGAATAACATTTATGATTTATTTATATTATTTTTTTTATAGCAACTTTTTATTTGTCCTGAAGCATGTTGGAATGGCATGTCCTTTGCATGGAAGTTTGGGATGTGAGTATTACATCAGGTACTGGTTGATATTTAACAAACCAGTACCTGGGTAATATTTACGGCCCGACATTTCATTTTGCATCGTTCAGTCAAGTTTGTATGCAACACTGAGTTTTAATATCCTTTAACATAACATTATTATTCATAAATAAATTTTTATTTACCTCCTCATGCATTCTAAAATTTAACAGATTCTTTATGTCGTTTTGGTGCTTTCATTATATAGCTTTTATCGTCTAGTCATGATTTATTTTATATGTTTCAGTAACAAAATTGGAAGATAAGTTGAAAAAATCGGAGGAAAGGTATAATGCCGTAACAAACCAGACGGATTCTAAAGTTGATAAAGTGTTGGTTAAAAATTTAATTGTTGGATTTATAAGCTCAATTAACAACCTAAATAAAGATCAATGTCAAATTCTGAAAATTATCGCAACGGTATTAGATTTCAATGAGGACGATAATGAAAAAGTTAACTTGAACAAGCCCAACCAGGTTTCATGGTTAAATTCCATACTTCATCCTCAAGGAAGTCGCGGACAAGAAATGAACCAAGAATCCTTGTCTCAAGCTTTTGTTAGATTTTTGGAAAACGAATCAAAACCAAGACATTTGCCCAATTTGTTAGATTCTGCGCCATTGGAAACTGCAAGATCCAGTTCCAGTTCTTCTACTGAAACACCTGTTTTGCTGAGTCAGGTAGTTTTGCCTACTTTTGCCGACTTTGGACAGAATAGAAACTCAAGTTCCATATTAAAAGATGTTTTAAAAGATAATAATTGAACATTTCCTGTGCTATTGATTTTTGTTTGTAATATTTGATATTTATTGCGCCGTTGTTGTATTATTATATTAATTTGTATATGGGAAACATATGAAATGTATATATTTTATTTTTAATAAATATTCAATTAGTATCATTGCGTTTTCTCTTCATTGAAATTACATTCAATTAATAATAAGGTATGTTATAAAAGTGTAAATATACATTGTGTTACTAAACAGATGTAATAAGAGGATCAACTTTTTGATACCTTTAAGAATTATATTTTCACTGTTCTTTTACAAATCTCCCCAAAAGTTATTCAATGTTTCGTTATTTATATACTATGTGTAAAACTGACACTTCCGGTCCGAATTTTGAAATTTCTTTATAAAAAAATTGCTCCAATTATAATGTGTCTGTAATTGATTTACACCTCTTCCAGTTGCATTTTAGTGATTTTTACGTATTACAATTTACACACCTACGTGAATAAAATTAATTGTCCAATTTGATATTAGAATCCCATAAGCGCAGCATAAAAGGGGTTTTAGCAGTGAAATTGAAAGTTATCGACCATAAATTAATCAGCTTTAACAATACTTTAATTCTAAATTAGAGGTTGTGATATTGGCAATGTTATAGTTGCACGTAAGGTAAGATCATATGATTATAAAGAGATGTTTATTTTGTTTTTTAAATTACGTATTTAAGCATAACACTGGTGGTAGAATAACTGAAGGAAGACGTTTCCAAATTGCCGATTTACAAAAACGAAAATTTCTAAAACGTATTGCGTAAGTTAACGGTGCGGTCTTCGATGCCTAACCCTAACGGGGGTCCATAGATGGAGCTGCGATTGCATATTTTCTAATATTTTCTGTGTTCAAGATTCGTACACGCCCACCAACTAAACTCGTCCCTTATCAGTAAAAGGACAGTCAACATTCTTTCATGGTTTATAACCAATAAATCATACAAACACTGAACACAAGGCACATTGTGTCTTGTGCTTGCATATTATACCTAATGAAAGAAAATATCTGAACCGATTTTTTGCAGTTTTTATTATAACCCTTGATCAATAGAGAAACAAACAGAGAAATATTTATAATAAAGATAGTAATACAACAAAAATTAATACAGAAAGTGTTCCTAAATTAAATGATTATGATGAAGCATACAATGCATTAAACAAAATGAGGTGTGGGCACCACACGACTTTTTCATACATATGTGACTTACAAACTTGTTCTAAATTAAGTTTTTAAAACTTTTAACCTTTAAAAAAAAGGGGGTGTGGCCACCACACGATTTTCTTATACGAATGTGCGTTTCAAATTAATCAAATGTTCTAAATACTTTTTTCTTAAAACACTAATAGCAATAGAATTTAATTTATTTAATTTATATTATTATAGATTTATATACCTATTATAGAAAAATGAGAATTTTTTTATACAAAAATTATTCAAAACCTATTCTATGTACTTCTATTCTCGTAATAAATCTCTATAGAATGCATACTTTGCAAGATATCAAAAGAGTGCTACTCGTTAAGAGTAAAAGTGATACTTCCGGTCCGAATTTTGAAATTTCATATATACAAAAAATATTGCAAATCCAGTTCTAAATACTTTTGTACTCTTGATAAATATATATAGAATGCATAACTTACGACATATTTGCAAAAAATCGTTATTCGATAAGAGTAAAAGTGGTACTTCCGGTCTGAATTTAGAAATTTATTTTATACAAAAGATATTGAAAATTATATTTTAAATACTTTTATATCCGTAATGTACTTGTCCAAAAAGCATGACTTGCGAAATATTCGCAAAAAACTGAGAGTAAAAGACCTACTTCCGGTAGGAATTTCGAAAAACTTTTTAAATAAAATTATTTTCAATTTCAATTTTAAGTATATATGAATTCTTTATAAATTTGTTTAAATTTAGTAGTTGACGAAATATTGTCAAAATTCGATTTTTTCGCTGAAGTAAACTGCTACTTCCGGTCTACCGATTTTACTGAAAAACTAATCAGATCTCAAGAGGGAGATTATACACGTAAATACAAAATTTGGAATTGATATCTACAGCGGTTTGACCGCTATCGTGGTCACACACACACAGAGAGAGACACACATAGAGACAGACACACAGACATTTTTTAAAAACCACTTTTTTGGTATCAGGGGACTTCAAAACGTGGACATCTGCAAAAATCTCGAGGTCGAAAATTTTCATCATCACAATACTTCCTTATACTACCACAACTACGTATAAGAAAGTAAAATTAAGCCCTATATTACACACATGGAAAGTGCTTACTTGTAAACATTTACCCTAATTTTGCGCTACAAAATCTACGTAATTGTGATTTTGCGGCTCGATTCCTCTTGTGACCACCTGGCCTAGGCATTTCACAAAATAAAAAAATGAGGTGTGGCCACCACACGACTTTCATATACGTATGAAAGTGTTACTTCCGGTCCGAATTTTGAAATTTCATATATGCAAAAAATATTCCAAATCCAACTCTAAATACTTTTGTACTCTTCATAAATATATATAGAATGCATAATGTACGACATATTTGCAAAAAAATCGTTATTCGGTAAGAGTAAAAGTGTTACTTCCGGTCCGAATTTTGAAATTTTTTTATACAAAAGATATTTAGAATTATGTTCTAAATACTTTTATACTCGTAATGTACCTGCCTAGCAGACAGACAGACACAGACACACAGACATTTTTTAAAAACCACTTTTTTGGTATCAGGGGACCTCAAAACGTGGACATCTGCAAAAATCTCGAGGTCGAAAATTTTCATCATCACAATACTTCCTTTACTACGTATAAGAAAGTAAAATATTCACCGAAAAATTGAATAAATCTAAAACTCTAGCCCACCGCTAGTGTGTGAATGAACACGATCGAAAACCATGCAATATATTATTTATATCCAGAGGACAAGGAGCAATAAAAAAGACGCTGCTAATCTATCCCCAGAAAACTTTTATATTGGTTATATTTATAAAATTTATGACCCCTATATAATACATGGTTAGTCTGCATTTTTTTGAACAAGCTTATTTGGTGTTTATTGGATTTATGTTACTTGAATTTTCTTTACTTTATTGGCGACACATGAACTCATAAATTATCGATCAAGCCAGACAGTGACAATATGGGTACATCCCCTTGGGCCAAGTAAACGAATGAAATTGTTTCGGCATATGAAATCGTTTCCGCCCACCTCTTCGAATTAAAACTCCCATCTAATGGATTTTTTGGGTACCATTTTAGGCGAAACCAAAAATCAAAATTAATTTTTTTTTCGGATTCGACTTCAGCATAGTGCCTTTTATAAATTGAGTTAATTTCGTTCTGTTTCTTCCAAATTTACTCATTTTATGATGTTTTTTGAAAAAACTAAGGGCACTAGGATTTTCAAAATAACTCAACCTGATGAGTGTGTTTTAACACTTACTGTGTGAAAATTTCATTGTTCTTGATTTACAACTTTTCGTTAAAATGGTACCGATATTCCTTATGGACATATAACACGGGCGAACCCCAGCCTTAATTGCAGGCCCCCATTACTTTTGACTTGTTGATAGATCTGAATAGAATGCGTAATTTGCGATATAATTGCAACAAAGTCCTATTCGATAAGAAGGAAAATCCTACTATAGAGTCCGATCCAAACCTGATGATATTTTGTATGCGCGAGGCGTGGTTTAAACTCTACTATCCGTGCTAAAAATATCGACAACAAAGCGATCGTATTTATTCCCACTTCCCTTGAATACAAGGTACAACAATAATTGTTAGTTTTATTATTAATAACTACATGGCAAAAGCAAATGAAAAAGAAAACCTCAACACTAGATAAATAAATTAAAAATAAAAAAAGATTGAATTAAAAAACTAGACTGACGAATAGCCAAATACTGAATCAGTAACACTGTCACACAATGTACATTAATAATAAATTTTTCATGGAAATCATCCATAATACGTTCTTCAACAATATAATTTTCTTGAATTTTCTTAATACGGGCACAAGGTTTCAAAATGTGTATAAATGTTAGAAAATGTATCGAAATACCGCACCGCACGAAGCAATGGCTAAACAACAAATGATAAAATAGTGGACCAATCCGACCAATGTTTTCACGCGTGACCGTATACAGCGCTCCTTATAAATGTTTCTCTCATTTTGTACTGCTTGCTCTTTCTAATATCCAAAATCGTTTTCTACGCAAGTATCATCAGGTTTGCATCGGACTCTACTTCTTATATCCACAGTGATGGATTTAGCACTTAAGAGGCCTCAGGTGTAATTAAATTTTGAGGTATCTATACTCTGGTAGGCACTATACGAGTGGTCAAAAAAATGAAGCATCGGAAAGTAATACCGAAAATTAACGAATTAATATTACAAATGCCTGGCTATATTTGTGCTGATGTTTGGGTAGTATTAATTAAGAAAACTGAAGCTTATTGGTATAAGAATTATTGAGTTTGAATGGATTAAAATGTAAAAGTTCATTAATATAAAAAAATATTTTATGTTTACTGTTCTTGAATGTTTTATTCGATCAAACATGTTTCTACTAGTTCTTCAACGCGTTTGTGAGCCGTCGGTGGATGTGCATGCTTTCATTCGTGTAGCAGTTTGATCTGTACATACACCGTGGTTGTTAAATTTTTACAAATTAAACCGAATAAGCAATAATAATAAATTGTTTTTCTGCATTAATTTTGGCGTAGTTTTTAGTGTAAGGGCTGGTTTTTCCAACCCCGAATAAAATACTGGGTGAACTCCAATATTATAATACATTTATTTCTGCACAATACCTTTAATTTGTTGTATCTTATTTTTCTAGTAACTTTCTTCAAAATTATGTATTAGGTTGGTCTTGGAATGCAACAATGGAGCATGCGTACAGAATACGCTCAGTAAGTGAGCGTAGAATTTTTTCGCTCACAAAAATGGCGGCCGCTCCTGAACATGTTCAGAGTGAGCGGTCGTCTACTCGCATGATCACTGAACAGTTGCACAACTGGTTGTGTCTGCTGAATGAAAGCATTGCTCCATATAATATGATAGTTTGATCATTGAAGCCATTTAAAGATTTTAGTGGAATTTTATTGGAAGTAATTTTTAATTTTATTTCAGTATAAATGTATTTCATGAAAAGTTGTATTATTTTGCAGGATTAATTAAGTAACAATAAATAAATGATGCATAATCCCTCTTTGTATAATTTTGACGAAATGTATAAATCTTACAACTTCTTACAAGTACTAAATTGCATGTAAATTTTGAAAATATCATGTTTCTTGATAAATATTGTTTGATCATGTAAATGCAGTTCATTGGACTTCAACATCAACGATTTTATAACTGAGGCTAAGGGGAAATGTACGAAAATTATTTCCATATAGGTAACTACTGTATTCTAGTGCATTTAAATACTTGACACAACATTTTACATTGGATTTCCATATAGATTATTGGCCGTATGTAATATCTTAATCAACACTCTATCCATTTAAATTATACCCAACAAACAAAATCATTAAGGGCCGTTAACGGTTCAAAACTATGCCAGAAATGCCAGCGCCAGCCCGGCAGCGACATTTGTTGCTAGGTGTAAATCTATAGGTCACTCTAGGCGTTAGCTGTTACGGAGGTGCTCGGCAGGTAAAAGCATACAATTTAATGTTATAATATTTTGATGTGCCTGTGAAGAATAGTATCTTTTTACTTCAGTACTTAGAACAAGAAAAAATGGTACATTATTGCGCGGCTTATGGATGCAAAACTTTACATGACAAGAGAAATAATATCCAGTTTCACTTGTAAGTTTATTATTTAATACTTTTACGCACGGAGATCACACATATACTTCTGTAATGCAAATGTCTCAAGAATTTACAAGTTTTTCCTTCAATGGTGGTCCAGTATTCGCGGGTGATATAGTGTTCAAAATAATACAGTTTATAGAAAAACAATTCCGATTTTTAACAACCACTGCTTCAGTACAAAAATCAAATTTAAAAAGTATATTGCAAAATGCAGCGGTACAAAAGTTTTCGTCAAACTTACAACTTTATTTACCTAGTCATCCTGTAACAGAGGAGATATTTAATGAAGATTTACACGAAATACAATTAATAAAATGTATTGTAAGGATATATGTGAAATGTCGAATGCCGCATCATGCAACACTTTATAATGAGAGTATTCAATATATTAAACTAGGTTTAAGGCAAAAGTTTACTAAATTAATACTTTTTAATAATCAATAAAACTGTCATAATATTGAATTTCTTTTTACAATACCCTGCCAACGTATCCTGCTCCTCATAACTACTTAATTTAAATTTTGTTACCTATTGATATGATTAACTTACAAGTATCCAGCCAACTATTTACCTTAAAACACGAATATTATATAAAAATCATTCTTTGGATAATTCTTCTCCTTTTATAACACATACAACACATAATAATGTATAATAAATACGCTAAAGTAGATTTATTTAAAAAAAATATATTTAAAACGGCGGCGGCTAATTATGTAGCCGTTAGTCGGACAAAGATGAGAGTACCACAATGCAGCGGGTTGCATACTCCATAATTTTGCCTCAGTCATCGTTAACTTACCCGCCTTTCCAGTTATATGTATATATATATATATTTCACTGGTTTCAATACAGATCCGTTAACTTGCCAATGCAGACTTCCAATGCTTTTTACTTTCTTATACGTAGTATAAGGAAGTATTGTGATGATGAAAATTTTCGACCTCGAGATTTTTGCAGATGTCCACGTTTTGAAGTCCCCTGATACCGAAAAAGTGGTTTTTAAAAAATGTCTGTGTGTCTGTCTGTGTGTGTGTGACCACGATAGCGGCCAAACCGCTGTAGATATCAATTCCAAATTTTGTATTTACGTGTATAATCTCCCTCTTGAGATCTGATTAGTTTTTCAGTAAAATCGGTAGACCGGAAGTAGCAGTTTACTTCAGCGAAAAAATCGAATTTTGCGAATATTTCGTCAACTACTAAGTTTAAACAAATTTATAAAGAATTCATATATACTTAAAATTAAAATTGAGAATAATTTTATTTAAAAAGTTTTTCGAAATTCCTACCGGAAGTAGGTCTTTTACTCTTATCGAGAATCAGTTTTTTGCGAATATTTCGCAAGTCATGCTTTTTAGACAAGTACGTTATGGATACAAAAGTATTTAAAACATAATTTTCAATATCTTTTGTATAAAAAAAATTTCAAAATTCAGACCGGAAGTACCACTTTTACTCTTATCGAATAGCGATTTTTTGCAAATATGTCGTAAGTTATGCATTCTATATATATTTATCAAGAGTACAAAAGTATTTAGAACTGGATTTGCAATATTTTTTGTATATATGAAATTTCAAAATTCGGACCGGAAGTAGCACTTTTACTCTTAGCGAGGAGCACTTTTTTGATAATATCTTGCAAAGTATGCATTCTATAGCGATTTATTAAGCGAATGAAAGTACCTAGAATAGAATTTTGAATAAGTTTTGTATAAAAAAATTCTTAAAATTGTATAGTTTGAAACGCTCATACGTATAAGAAAGTCGTGTGGTGGCCACACCTCATTTTTTGATTGTGTACCCACACTACAGACCGGGCATGAGCGGCCGATGACTCATCGCCCACGGGCGCACAATTGAAATTTTGTATTATTACTTAAAGAGTTTTTAATTATATTTATATAATTGGATAGCAAGTGGGTGGTGATCCATAAAATACAAAATATATTATTATTTGTTAATTTTGTAGTTCAAATCGAGTAATAAACTCTCCGTATTTTATATATCTTACGAAATATAATGAATTTTAAAAACTCCTCACGCTTCTACCTACGCCAATGAAAAAAGGAATTTAGCAGTTAAAATCGACTCTTTTTGCTGTTCATTTTCTCGACGAAAACAGATGTGCAGTTCACCATATGAGTACTGTTATTCAGTAACTGCGTTATGTAATACCCCAGCCAACAAAGACACGTCAAATTCACGTGAATATTTAGTCACACATTACGGCATATGTCCTTCTAAAGTGACGTTAATTTGACGTAAAAATGACGGCCAAATGTCACAGCCCAATGACGTGATTTATAGACGAATCTTAGACGTCATGTATGTCGAAAAAAGTACCATTTAGTGACTACTCTATTACAAGAATAAAAATCCAGTTTTATGTGAAAAAATTTATTTAAAAAATACAAAATACAAAAACTCAGTCTTTGTAATAACACAATATATTAAATTGTAATTAATGGTGACAAAACTTTATAAAGTATGTATTAGTGGAAATACAACCCATCTATTTTTGTCAACTGGTAACAAAAAACACTTAGTCCTAACTAAACTAGCGGAATACAATTGGTAATCAGATAACAATAAATCATTAACTTCATAAATATTAAGCAAAGAAGAATGCAGCGGATACGAGTAAAAATTAGAAAAGGATAAATATATTTTGCCTAAAATAAAAATTTCACCTTCGGCATTTTTTAGAATATTGTGTATTTGAATGATTTTGTTATCAATGAGACAATGACAGTTGGCAAAAGAATATGAATAAACTGTAAGGGTAAAATCTTCAAAACAAGCTTTTTTAAACTGTTTGAAGCTATCTGTATGAGAATGCAGTAGTGGTCCTAAATAATGTTCAAAATGTAATGTTTCGTTGTGTAATAAATGATCCTGGTTATTTGTTTTGACGTTATTAATTTCATGCAATCGATTATAAATTTGCTGAAGTGGCCGGTTTGGAGATTTGACAAGTTTCTTTAGTTGACCTAAAAAATTTTCGAATTCAAATGCTGAGAAGTTGTCTAAAGAATTAAATTTCTGAACATCGTCGTACAAATGAGATAACAAGTGTACATTAATTACAAAGAACTCTAATCCATATAAAAACTCGCAATGTGAAACAAATATATCTAGCATTTCTTTGGCGTCTTTAGAGAATTTTGCAATATGATGATCAGAAATGAGCACTGTTATTGCACAGTGCAATAGCAAAAAATGTTTATAAACAGCATCTTTAAGACGACTTTTAAGAACTAAAGGACCAGCATAGAGTATAAACGTTCGCAGTTCCGTCGCTTTCCACCTTGCCAAATCATCCAGCGAACGAGGTTTTCTATTAAATTCTAAAGGAATGTACTCTTTTAAGGAAATCAAATGTTCAGAAATTAAGGTAGTAATTCTGTTACCTAGTCTGACTTTAAGTGATCCAGTAAGCCAAGTATTTAACATTTTCTTTACAACCCCTAGGCAAACACAGTGCATGTAATCTATTGGAAAATCTGCAATGAAATCAATCGGAAGTCTTACTAGAGGAGATTCACCTAAGTGATGATCTTCGTCTAACTGAAGTCTGAATGAATAATCAGTTCTTTTTAGTGCCGAAGTATTTTTGAAAATTACTCTACCATGGTACTCTCCAGGCTCAATACACTTATCACAGGACGAATATCCATTATGAGATTTTGTACACTTAATGTAAGCTTTAGCTGGTATATCGCAACAAAAACTATGTATTTCTAAATCATATTTCCTATTGTTAAATTTGATACCATTATTTAGTACTTCTAAAATTTCATCTACAAATTCTTGTAAAAAAGAAGATAAAGGTTTAGGTTTAGCTACACCGCAAAAGATAGCAATTACAAAGGGACTACTTTTGAAATTTTTTATAACACCTAAAATTGGCCAAAACTGCACCTTCGAGCTATTAAAAAGTGGAAGGCCATCAATATTAAAGCTGATTTTAAGAGAACTAATGCCTGACAAGTTTAAGTTCTTGTGTTTATTTAGGCAACATATTAAACTATTTAAAAACCCGAAGTAAAAAAAATCCCCGTTATCCAACTTCTGAACAGTTTGATTTGAAGGAGTTCTCAATAAAGTTCGACTGTCTGTAGGCAAATCACAATGCAGTGGTGACAAAATTTTCAACAGATCTGACAATGCTGAGCGAGAAATATTATGTTGAACACTAGCCCAATGTCTAAGTTGTACAGCAAGATTAGTCTCGTTACAGTCAGTGTCAGAACTGCTTGGCGATTCAGAGGGAATAACGCAAACATTCTCAGGTACATTAAAACAATAGTTATTTGATAAATCAGAAGTTGCATCTTCATCAAAAATAGAAAAATTACTACTTACAGTACTTGAAGATATAAACGTGATCTGAGAAATGTTTGAATTTTTATTCTCTGAATGATGTTCTTCCACCCGAGTATTTAAACTTGATCTCAAATTTTTAGCAGTTTCGGCCAACCTTCGATAATACTGCCTTTTTCCAACAAACTCTTTTTGTCTGCGTCGCGACATTTTACATTACCAATTAAAAGTGTATTACAAACGAAAATTACATTAATTATTTCTAATATTCATTCTTGCTTTTTTGGCTCGTTGTGGGGCATGCTTCAACCAAGTTTTGATTGTATTTTCTATGTCTCTTTCAGTTGCTGAGGTTGAACTTAATTTAACTGCTCCTAAAGTAAATGGTAATTTATAAACAATAACAAAACAACTCCAAAATACTTACGAATAACAACTTTATTCAAGTTAAGATCTCTGAATGCTTGTTTATCATTTCTAGTCCCTTTGAAACTGTATCCACTGGCAACGTCGTCAGATAGCAAGTGTCTTAGTATACTATTTGTTTGTGAGGTAATTTCTCTCCCCCCCAAAGAAGAGAAATACAAGCTCTATTAAAACAAAATGTTGTTAATTTGAAAAATATCGTTGTTACCATTTTACTTACCAAAGCAACAAGATCATTGTGATTTTCAAGAAATCTTTCAAGCTTTTTTAAATCTTCTTCAGATTTTATCGGAAGTTGCACTGGTATATTATCAGCTAAAATGTGTTGTGGTGTATGATTCTGGTGTTTCAATATTTTCAGTATTTCTTTATTTTGTTCTTGTAACTGGGCAAGAATTATTATCAGCCTGTTGTGATTAACTCCTATAAAATAATTTTAAGTTAGTACATTTTATCAGAGATTTACTGTAAGAAATAGTACAGGACTATATGAAACAGCAACGGTTAAATACCTGAATTAGCTAATTCAGAAGATTGCACTGATTGCGGTGTTGAAGGAAATTCATTAGATCTGCTTGAAGACGGTGTGGAAGTTATATATTCTCGAGGTGGGGTCAGATGTAATCCAAAAGATCGGTTCGGTGGGGTTAACTGCACTGATGAATAATAATTTTGTGACAACTTAGTGTTGTTGTTATTCAACGCATTAGAACCTAATAAATTATTTAAAAGAATATAGAAAAAAAAAGTTTACCGAACACTTACAACTTGATAAACTATCTGATGTAGTTCTGTGTTGACTCAATGTCGGGGGAGGTGAAAGTTCATTATCTTGATTGTCGTCAGCGCTTGATGAATTTTCATCTGAGGAGAATCGTCGAGGCACTTTTCTTTTTCTCTTTCTTTGCACTTCCAGATCTGATGAAGGAATATCAGAACTTTCTTCTAGAAGTTTTAATTTTCGTTTAGACTTTTCTATATCATCTACAAAATACAAATATGTATAAGCTTTCATTGTTTTCATTTTACGTCACAGTTACAATATATTCATTTTTCAGCATAATTGTCACATGGCTCTCACTATTTAGCCACTCGACCTCTTTTTCAGCATACAGCATGCTGAAGTTTGAAATTTTATGTCGAAAAATTTTTATGAAAACCCCACAGTATTGAAAATAATAGATCGCACAAGTATACAAACAATATTTATATAAACCTCTTTTTTATGTAGTATATAGTTACAATCTTTACAAGTAAAATACATACCATTCTCAAAGTAGCATTTTGATATCGGGTATAATGTCCATGATTCCTCATCTGGAGTATCTCCACATCTTAAAGCCTTGTTATATCGCGATTGATTTTTGTATGGTGGCCAATAGACCTCCTTTTTCCTTGGCGTTAACCACTGTTTGGAAACTAGTGCAATTCCACTGCCATCACCCTCTATGAACTGTACTGCAACGTAGGCCATTTTATATGACCTAACTGGATTACTTTTTAAATAATTTTCCAATAATACAGGATGCCCAAGAATTCGCGGGACAATTATAGTGATAATTAAGTTGCTTACAAAGGTCAGTGTTCTACAAGAAAAGTAGATGGAAAAATCAAAATTTTTGCAGTATTATAAAGATTTACATGCTTGGTGAGACCGTATATAGTGGTATCCTGTTCCGTGAATTCTGGGACAAGACGAGATTACAAGATTTCATCATCAAACATAATCAAACCACAAATTTTAAGGTTAGGTTTTGGTACACAAAAAATGGTTTGATATGAAGCATGCGAAAAATCAGAAATTAACAATATTGTAATAACACTCTAACATGTACTTACCAAAAAGCCAAACAAGTCACACTATAAAATACTACTAATTTGCACAATTTGAAGACAACAAATACACACAAAACGCCTGACGCTGAATGTAGAAACTGGCGCAAAGCAAAAGCGTAATAACAAACGACCACACTCATCGCAAACTCGCAAACGGCTGTGTCTGGCTGTGTCCGTTCGTCTGAAGCGAAACGGCTAAGAAAATACGTGCTCTCATTGCGGTTTATTACAAGTAAACTTGAGCTTTGATTGGCTGGATGAGGAACCGCGTAAACTTCACGTGTGGTGGTTGGTCACTTAATTCACATATGCGATTTTTAAAAATACACAGCTGAAAGACAAAAAGTTCGAGAAAATCTTATCAGCGTTTGCCATATTTCAGGTGAAATACTATTAAAACACATTTACAAAAAAATTTACAAAAATAATAACTTACTAAATTCAAACGATAGGGAAAGTCTATTTATAACATGTATTTAGGTAATTATATATATTTTTTTTATGATTAACCACTATTCAAATATTTTCGTTCAGTTTTAGGTATTTTAAGTCAAAGAGACCCAAAAAAGCCAACGAAAATAATAAAAGTGAGATACATAATTATTTATAAGTAATTATATATATAAGGCGCATTATAAAACAGTGAATAGGATGACCAGATTTTAACGTCATTTTGACGTTCATAATTTACGGCTACAGTTGGGTTCAAAAATCACGTCATTCTTACGTAACTTTTTGGGCGAATGACGTCGTTGACGAGAAATGACCTTAAAATGACGTGAATCAGACGTGATCATGTTGGCTGGGACACTATTTCTTATGTCCGTCGTACTTTCGGCCTGACACGTCCGGTCTATAATACCCACATAGCTGTTGAAAGCTGCTAATGCTATACTGTTAATTGTAAATGTTTATAGTTCGAGTTAAACGTAAAGCAAATACTTAACGTAAAATAGTAAATGCCTCTTATGTACTCTTTAAATACGTGCGATTTACTTATCAAATAACATACTTAAAAACTGTCCTTGATACTTAAGCTATTTTATATTAATATATAATTACTGTAGATTCAATGGAAACTATAAAAATGAATTATATGGACAGATCTAAAGAAGCTTTTAGAGAATAGTAAGTATATCAGTAATATAAATTAAAGTAAAGTAAATGTTCTTACTGTAAAAAGTTTAGAACTTAATATTAAGGTTTATAAATAAAACACATTTCTTTAAACCAATAAATATCATTTATAAAACATCTATATAATAAAGATAACTAAATATATTAAATTTTTAAATTCTCTTGGTAGTCTTCAGAAAGTTATTTTATTACTTAATATTACAATATTTAAAATTACAGAACACATACGTAGAAACTAGAAACCTGCCGTAATATCTTTTAATAATGTGAAACTTTAGTCATAAATGACATAATACGCGAAAGTGCGCGCACTTATCGTCGGTAAGACACTGTTTATAGTGTTTATGTATCGGCAATTCTTGCTAAAATACCTGTCTTCTTCTTACTGATTTGGTACCGGCAAGTTTCAGTAACTG
This sequence comes from Amphimallon solstitiale, assembly GCA_963170755.1. Lineage (NCBI taxonomy): Eukaryota > Metazoa > Arthropoda > Insecta > Coleoptera > Scarabaeidae > Amphimallon > Amphimallon solstitiale. Next base: position 29,444,997 of record OY720675.1, on the reverse strand, counting down.
TATGTTATAAAACAAAATGACTAATGTGAATTGGCCCCACACTGGCAAAAGTTGTCAACATTTTATCGTACATGCTGTAGCCAACCGGCTTTCGGCCGATACTAGAGTGTTTACTGGGTAATAATTAATTAATGTAATACATAATAAATATATTACCATAGAGCGTGTAATTGATGAATAAATTTAACAGAGTGATAACTTTGTGAGTTTATTTTATTAGAGTAGTAGGAAAAGCCGGAAAGGAATATAGTTACTTAAATATGCATTTAACCGTTGACGATACGTATTGAATCGTGTTATGTTGTAAATTCCTTTTTCAAAGGTTTTGTGTGAAAGTAAAACGTTACAGAGCTCGCAGTATGTCCAAAAATTTATAATCGTAAATATATTATGCACGTTATTATTAATCCTTGAAATTGCTTTATATTATAATATTGGTGGCTATATTTCAAAAAATATTATTTGGGGTAATTGTTCAAATTGGACGTCAATGAGCGCCAGAAAAAATATATAACCAACAATTCCTATTATAAACAAGAAAAACCCTAGTTGGTTATGATTTTCTTCTGGATTATTTTAATGCATTTAGATATTGGATAAAACTGTTTGGTTGCTCTTAAAATCCAAATTGTATTAATTCCTTCTAACATTCAATAAAACTAGTTCTTTAGTGATATTTAAAATGATGGTAATTAAAGTTGATGACTTGATAAGAAATGACAGTTGTCACTTTAGCAGAAAATAACCAATATGTCTGACTAAGTCAGGCTGTCAAATTCACGTAAACATTCTTACAATTTATAGAAAGTTAATTAGTAAAATGTAACAACTTCAGCAGATTTCAAAATATGGCTCAAGGTGTTCTGAGCTCGGACATTTCGAGGAGAAATCCTCAGGATGACTACGAGTTAATACAAAGAATTGGGAGTGGAACTTATGGGGATGTCTATAAGGTAACGGTGAAAATGTTCTTTGTTAAGCCCTCGTGTTAATAAATGATGATTCTTTTTAGGCGAAAAGATTATCAACGATTGACTTTGCCGCAATTAAAGTAATAAAATTGGAACCAGGTTTGTAATCTTCTAATTTCATGAGAAAAAAATTATGACGTTATGTTGCTTTAGGCGATGATTTCGGTATAATTCAGCAAGAAATACTGATGATGAAGGATTGTCGACATCCTAACATAATAGCATATTATGGCAGTTATTTACGTAGGGATAAGTTGTGGATTTGTATGGAATTTTGTGGAGGGGGCTCACTACAAGATATATATCACAGTATGTTATCCTAATTCGTGCCCTACATTTGAAATTGAATCTCATTATACTTTTAGTTACTGGACCATTAACTGAACACCAAATAGCATATATGTGTCGTGAAACTTTGTTAGGATTATCGTATTTACATAGTATGGGGAAAATGCACAGAGATATTAAAGGGGCTAACATTTTGTTGACTGAGAATGGTGATGTAAAATTAGCTGATTTTGGAGTGTCTGCACAAATAACAGCAACAATTAACAAAAGGAAGTCTTTTATCGGCACTCCTTATTGGATGGCACCTGAGGTATTGAAGCATTTTATTTGGCATTTTGTTTTAGTTTATTAAATGTGTACGTTTTAGGTAGCCGCTGTAGAAAGGAAAGGTGGTTATAATCAACTTTGTGATATTTGGGCTATTGGAATTACAGCAATAGAACTAGCTGAATTACAACCACCAATGTTTGATTTACATCCAATGAGAGCATTATTTTTAATGTCAAAAAGTGGTTTTAAACCCCCAACATTAAAAGATAAAGATAGATGGTATATATTTTCTATAAACATTGTTTTTTTTTTCTAAGAACAATTTTATTTTCAGGAGCCCTACATTTCATAATTTTGTAAAAGTAGCTTTAACTAAAAATCCTAGGAAGAGACCTAATGCAGAAAAATTGCTGCAGGTATATCTTTGTTTTGATTTATGTCATAATTTGTTTTGTATTTGTATTTTTGCTTTAAATTTTAGCATGCGTTTTTTCAAGGAGATATGAACAAGAGACTTGCCTTAGAGTTATTACAAAAAGTTAATAATCCATCACATATGTTTACTGACCTAGAAGCTGATGAAGATGGGGTGAGTAATTATTATTTTCTAATAATTAGATTTTATACGATATTAGTTTTATTTTGTGCGTAATGTATACAAATCCGTTTTAAATAGTATGTTGTTTTGTAGTAAACAAAATATTACAATGTGAGGAATTACCAAAAATGAGGTAAAATGTGTGTATTCTGGGTGTCAACAAGAGCATGTAGCAGCACGCCATTTATTTATTAGTTAAAATAAAACTTTGAAATTCGGACCGTATATATTAGAGTGATTGGTGGGCTTCTTCAGGTACACTCAGTTTTTCTATAGCACTTCCGGTCAAACCGGAAGTGACGTTAATTTTGAATTTTCAAATACAACATTTATTATTTCTGTTCATATTCTGTTTCTTCTAAAAATTTGCCATCTAGTGCAGGTTAACTTTTGACATTTCTGTCAAAGATAGCGGTATCTGTTAAATTTATTCATTAAAGTGAAACTGCTTCGCAACAATTGTCGAAATGTAACAACCATCAAAGTTGGCTTTGAAAACAATTAAGAAACGTATTTTTCACATTTACACGCATTGGCGAAGGAAACATGTATTTCACGTTGAAATTACTAAAGAAAATAAGATTTTATTTTTTTTTCATTTTCAAATGACAGGTACTCGTTTTTTTTAAAATAGTTACACCTATTTTTTTTATTACAGTGCCATATTGACATAATTTTTAGCATTCAAGCAACAGAGCAATTACACGTCAAATGAAAAAAATACAGTTATCATAGGAAATAAACGACTTCCAATGCGTGTAAATGTGAAAAATACGTTTCTTAATTGTTTTCAAACCTAACTTTGATGGTTTTTGCATTTCGACAATTGTTGCGAAGCAGTTTCACTTTAATGGATAATTTTAACAGATTCCGCCATCTTTGACAGAAATGTCAAAAGTGAACCTGCACTAGATGGCAAATTTTTAGAAGAAACAGAATATGAACAGAAATAATAAATGTTGTATTTAAAAATTCAAAATTAACGTCACTTCCGGTTTTACCGGAAGTGCTATAGAAAAACTGAGTGTACCTGAAGAAGCCCACCAATAACTCATATATACGGTCCGAATTTCAAAGTTTTATTTTAACTAATAAACATATGGCGGGCTGATACATGATCTCGTTGACACCCGGTATATTAAGGAAGGAGCATTGATCAAGTACAAAATGTATATAAATTTTGAACATTTTTAGTTTCAATATGGAATATCGAACTTCTTTGTTTCTTTTCATTCAATGGTCTAAATAATAATAATAATACCTTTCTATCTTAATTTATTCAAGTTAAAGATATTGATATAAATATGTATGTTTGACTTTGTACTTTGATCATGTAATTTAGTATTTAGTTAACTTAATCTAAAGTGTAATTTGTGCATCAATGAAATAGTAATCATGAAAGATATAAAGCTGACGACATTATGTAACCAGGGAATTCAAATTTAGTGTAGTTACTGGATATCAGACATTTTGGTATCTAATAAATGATATATAATAATAAAGTTATGCAAAGTCAAAGTCACTATCTTGATACAACATGTATTATTTTCTGTTTTTTTTCAAAACTACTGTGGTTAAAATATGGCATTATTGAAGTTGTTTTATTTATCTTAAAGATGCATATTTGAAAATACTTAAACCAACAAACTGATATAGGTTTTGCATACAAATCTCAGAAACACCATGGACAACATTAGTGTTTTTTTTAAATGTAAGCCTCTTTACTATTGATTAATGTTCAATGCCAAATTGGTACGTGCATGATATTTTCCATCTTCATTTTTGAATAATTGTCCACTTGAGTGTTTGTTATGCACTTTATCTTATATATTTTTTATTGATAAAAAAGTAGATTGTACCTTTATTAGTAAAGGGATTTTGAAGTGTTTTTTTCCTATGATAGCCGCTCATTGGTAGCAACTTTTAAATTTATTTTGTTTTATACAGAGTATTCCATAAGTTGATGGGTAACCATAGTTACAGTTTTTTACAAGGAACACCTGTATATTATTACATGTTTATATTCCCCATACAATTCTTAATCAAAAAGTAATAAGATAGTATAGGCTCAAAGTTTTTACCTTAATATAACTTTCTGAAAAATTCAATGTATATCTCGAAAACGGCGTAATAGATGGCCACGCTTTTTGGTAGTGTTGTTCATAATAAAAGCACCTAATACAAGCATATTTAATTTTTTTCATTTACTAATTGCTTGTGCAGAAAACAGGATTAAACTTACGTGACACATTTTTGTCTAAAAGAATTTTTTTTAAAATGGACCAGCCCGTATAACGTTTCACTCAATTTTGCACCATCTCCATGTAAAACTTTATTACCTGTAAACTGACAGTTACTGAGCTTATTGTCATTTTTTTATGTAATTTTTCCAGTTTCATGTTTTTTTTTTTGAGTATAGTATAGTAAGTCATGATATTATGAGAGTTGCTACGACATTGAATGGATGACTAATAAGTTGCTTCTCTGTTGACAAGCGTTGTTTTGTTATGAATTGTGCTGAAAATGATATTTGTACGTACGGCGCGGGAATATCAAAAAAATTCTTTACTAAGAGTTTGAATTGTTGAAAAATTGTATGCCAAAAAGATATAATATTACTCTTCGTCCTTTCTTTTACGTATATAATCTCAGTAAGTGTCGCTTTTCTATACCTACTTATAAAAAAATAGAAATTTCTAAAGTATGTCTCAAGGATCACGTCTCTTTATTTAAGAAAGAAATACTTAAATAACAAGTAGGTATTTAAAATATTATAGAATCTTATCAAAAAAATGTTATTTAAATGTTCACATAACGGATGTCGGAACGACCATTTGCATTTTAGTGAATTTTACGTTTTCCTTTTTCTGCCCCTGCTTGAATTCAACACAATTGTCAACTTTGACGTTATAATCCCAGAGGCGCAGTTTTAAGGGTTTTAAATTCGAAATAATATTCGAATAAACACGCGATTCCGACCGACACTGCCAAAGCACAGAATAGGTAACAATCAGAATATTCCCTTGCGTCGGCGGCAAAGTACGCGCATTCGATCTGCGCAATATAGTCCGCCATATTCGAAAGGGAAAACTGTACTTCACTGTAGTTGACGACTCGCATATGTACGATGTTCCCAGTTTTGAATAAATTGCTTTGTGAAGTATTTGTATATAATACTATTCTTATTGTTTCTATATTGTTATTATTTTTAGTTTAGTTTATTTTACTTTTTTAGTTAATTTTGTAAATATTATTTGAACTTCTGCGTGAATTTATCTACATATAATGGACAAAGTTAAAGTAGGAAAGCACGCATGTATTTTTTATTATAAAACAAATATAGTTTAATAATGTAAATTTATAAAAACTTGATCTATTGTATGTATATTTAAACTTTAATTCATATTTCATTATGCAGTTTATTAATATAAGGTTTCCATTAAGAGAAAAAAGGTCAATCTTTAAGAGATGTGTCGATAATTTTTCACAAATTCAGGTAATGTACATATTTTCCTTTTTGTTCTTTTGACGTTTAAAGTTACATTTAAATATTTTTTTCTGCTTTATCTTAACTCGGTATTTAAAAAGCACATGGAACGCTTAATATTAACTGAATACGATACTGATATCAAATAGATACTAATTTGTCTTATTTCGGTACCGTCTTTTCCCTTTACAATATGACGTCAAGCTTACGAAATATGGCTTGAAAAGATAAAAGCTGCCGACAGTGAGTGCAACTTCTGATTGTTCCTTATTCTGTGGCCAAAGTAAGAACTTAACACGACGATTCAGTGCCACTACAAATTTCCATCGACCAGAATAATTGCAGAAATGAAATTAAACAAATTAATTAATATTTCAGCTATATAGCTTCCGCTTGTAAAATACTGTTATGAAAGCCAGTTACAAATTGGATCTTGAGAGTAATAAAATATTACTTTTTTATACCTATATTTTATTTAATACTTGGTTATTCTGTTTAGTAGGCAAGCATTGTTGACAAGTTTTTGTTACTTGGATAAAAATTACAATAACCGCTAAATATAAGTTTTGCAGATTTAATATCTTTATTGTAGTTTTATGAATTTTACATGGACACTCTTCAATTTTGGTATCTCTCTGGTGATACTTCGTTACCCATTTTCGAGGTGGCAATTTTGTATTCAGCTTAGACGAATGTAAAAGATGTGCGGTCGGTTAGCAAAAGATCTTGGGACACGGTGTTGCCTTAGTCACTATCAAAATTCTAAAATTTACAAATTGTGAGTGTACTCTGCTGTCATACATTTTCTGACATTATATTTCCATTTTATCAATGAAATTTACATTAGGAAAAATTCAGATGTCTCAAGATTTTTTGCTAACCGACTGTACAGTACATATATTAAACTAAAACATACAATCGACAAAGTTCCGTTTGCAGAAAGAAGCGAGTGTTTTGTGCGGCATCAGGTGACCTAACATTCAATTCGACAAGATTTCTGAATACTGTGACTCGTGATCATTCGACATGTCTTAACTCATACAGTGTATGAGTTGTCAATACAGTGTATGAGTTGTCAGTCTCTATGCATATTATTATAAAATTATATTCATTGAGAAATGCAGGAAGACGTATTCAAGTGGCCGATTTGATAATATGAAAATTTCTAAGTACAATGCGAAAATCAATTACAGTTACAATTTTTTTCAAAACTTAAATCCCTAAAAATCGGTTGAAATTATAGTAAAAAGTATTTTGAAGAACAGTATAACAAATATTGTATAACAGTCAGTAAGCCACACAGCAAAGTTATTGAAAAATTTATAGACGCTGCCACCATGTTTATATATCGCGTACCTGCTTGATTAATTTTCTATATTTTGTAAAGAAAGATTGATTTTGATTAATATCGCATGAGTAACCGTCAAGTGTACAATATTAGGTAATACGAGGCTCATTTTTAAAGTAAGAACCGTTTGCGCATAGCAACCGCGCAGGCTGTCACGTGACGCTCGCTCAAGGTCAGCCACTTCTGCCCAGTCCCCAACTACGCAGTCAGTTGATTTCATGTCTCTGCCACTGTTGGTTCTATCGTAACACTGCTTTGTTTGTCGCCATGTCAATCAATAAACTCGTCGATTGTGAAGTGCGCTCGGTTATTCGGTTTTTGAACGCAAAACAAGTTCGTCCCGCCGAAATTCACCGGCAGTTTGTTGAAGTTTATGGTGAAGGTGTAACGAATGACAGTAATGTGCGTAAATGGTGTAGGCTTTTCAAATGTTCATGATGAAGAACGATCTGGGCGACCGTCATTGATGAAGACTTGAAAAAAAAGTTGATGAGGAAATTCGCCAAAATCGGCGCTTTACGAATGACGAGCTTCATGGGAAATTTCCACAAGTTTCAAGATCGGTTGTTTATCACATTGTTTCCGACAAACTTCATTACAAAAAAATGTGTGCGAGATAGGTGCCAAAAACGTTGACAGAAGAACACAAAAAGAAGCGTTTGGCACATTCTTTGTCATTTTTGGAGCGCTACGATAAGAGTGGTGATGTGTTCTTGAATTATATTGTTACCGGTGATGAAACGTGAGTAGCGTACTACACTCCAGAGAGTAAACGTCAATCCAGTGAATGGCATCACTGAAATTCACCGACGAAACCACGGAAATTCAAACAAGAACCTTCAACACGGAAAATCATGGCCACGATCTCTTGGGATCGGAAAGGCGTTCTTCTGATTGACTCTCTGCCAAGAGGAATGACCATAAATGCTGAGAGATATTGCGATACACTAACCAAGCTTAGGCACGCTATTCAAAACCGCCGGCGGGGACTTCTGTCTAGCGGCGTCGTGCTGCTTCACGATAACGCTCGGCCTCACACTGCAGCAATGACAAAGACGCAACTGGACAAATTTCTTACTTTATAAATGACCCTCGTACTTTTGATCTTGCTTTTTTTTTTTAAATTAATTTTGTCTTGCCGATACTGATGTAATGAATATGTTGCAAGATGATGCAAAATGATATAGAAAGTGTTGGGATCTAAAATTATAATGATGAAATACAAAGCCGTGTTGGGTATATACAAAAGATGAGTAGCATGATGTAACAAAACCACTTAGAAAATTGCTTTTATTTTATTAGAGAAAGAAATATTCGTAAAGGACTGTTTTTCGACATTAGTGAAAGTGTTACATCTGGTCTAGACTTTGAAATTTATATTTATAACATAGTTGTTCTAAATAAAAGGCAAAAACGTTTGCCTCTAAAATAAATACATTCAGTGTCACTAATTTTAATATATCAATATTATAGCTTATAGCCTATCTCAATTACAAATTTAAGTAAGGGTATCCTTGTATCATAATTTAGCAAAATTTTACGCACTTCATATTTATAGGATTCCGGAAGAGCATTTTTTCGTTATTGTTTTTTAACACCAGTTTGTTGATATATTTATTTTCACACATTTCAATTTCATTGTCGCTGTAGATAAGTACTGTTTGGATATTACATGGAGGCAGCGGAATATAAAATTAATTGACTAATGAAACTGTTGTACCTATCATAGAATGTATGCAATTCTGTAATAGATTTTGAGAGTAGCAATACGTAAATTACTGTAATTAAATTACTAACCGCAGTATGCGTCACGCGAATCAGTATAAAATAGTGTCATTTTTCATTTTTTAGCAATCGCGTAATAAAGAGTAACAATGATTACACATGTCTCAACAATTCTACGCTTTTGAAATCTACGGTATTCCTATTTATTTCTTTTTTAATTTTAAAATTGGCAAATGACGTTTGCATGAATAAGATTGTAAATCTTTGTATCCAGTGAACTTTATTATATTTTCTTTTAATATTGATCTTAGAATAAGATATATAGAGAGAGCATAATGTCAGTTTATAGAAAAATAAAGTGAAGCGTAGTGAGGTACAGGGAGGGTAAAAAAATGTAGCAAACTTGGCGGGTTGCATACCGTTAAGTATAATATGTAATGCAATGTAAATTCGAATATTATTCTTTTTAATTCTTTTTAAATTAAAGCTACTTCTCTAATAATTATACTTTAAACAAAGAAATTATAGATTTTCTTAAAATTAAAATTTATTAGTGTCCATAATTACTTGTAAACTTTCAATACATAATTGAAATAAAAATGTTATTTCCAGAGATTACTTTCAGAATAACTAATAGTTCTGCAAGAAAAGAAATGTGTGTTATTCAACTGTAATACTTACTTTATGTAAATCTGAAATATCAAATTTATATACATATACAGGGTCGGGCAAAAAGAGCGGAACACCGAATTTATGGCTTAACTAGCACTTTTTCGAAAATTTAACCTAAATTAAAGTTTTTGTATACTTTATGTATTATTTATTGGTGTTTGCAGATTTTCCTTTTTTGTCACATTTTTGAAGATATGATGTCACCGGATAGTATTTTAAATGAATCACCCTGTATTTATATTTTTTTTGAGTAGATATTTTTTTCCTGAATTCACTAATACCAGGTTTAGTGGGTCTCTGACTTATGGTTTCATAAGAAAAAAATAAAATGTAATGGCACCTAAATATTTATTTAATAAAAAACGAACGACAATAACTAAAGATTCTATTCATTAACGTCCATTAACTTTAACAAATGATTATGAAATTCATTTCTCGCTTAAAGGTGACATGAACTTTTAATGCAGCATTAACTTTTTTTAGAATCTTTAGTTATTGTCGTTCGTTTTTTATTAAATAAATATTTAGGTGCCATTACATTTTATTTTTTTCTTATGAAACCATAAGTCAGAGACCCACTAAACCTGGTATTAGTGAATTCAGGAAAAAAATATCTACTCAAAAAAAAATATAAATACAGGGTGATTCATTTAAAATACTATCCGGTGACATCATATCTCCAAAAATGTGACAAAAACGGAAAATCTGCAAACACCATAATACATAAAGTATACAAAAACTTTAATTTAGGTTAAATTTTCGAAAAAGTGCTAGTTAAGCCATAAATTCGGTGTTCCGCTCTTTTTGCCCGACCCTGTATATTTATTACTATTATACAGGCTATATTACGACGAGCTTTCGTTAGAACAATATACAGGGTGAGTCGAGAGGAATCGACCAAAGTATAGGAGTGTATTCGACAGGTGAAAATAATGAAAAAAAACTCAAATGTTGTTATCCGATTTTTATTTGTTTTCGAGTTATAGCGTAATTTTAAATAAACAAAATTTCATACATTAAAGTTTTGATATCCCATTGTTATTATCGTTCTTTATAATATATTTTCAAAAATACCGCCATGCATTTCTAAACATTTTCTACGTCGTTTATCAAGGGCGCTGGTTGCGTTCCTGATAGCGTCAGGTTGATGTTTGATATTTTCTGCAGCATTCCTAATCCCTTGAATTAGTGCATCACGAGTGTCCACTTTTACTTGATACACTTCATTTTTGAACCAGCCCCGCAAACAATAATCGAGTGGGGTGAGGTCTGGAGACCTAGGAGGCCAACCAATGTCACTACCACGACCAATCCATCTCCCTGGAAACCTTTCATCCAAATGTTGCCTGACCGCACGAGCGTAATGTGCAGACGCTCCATCGTGCTGGTAGAACATTTGGATTCTGATGTTTAGGGGAACATCCTCTGGCAGTCCGTGTAGTTCACTTTCTAAAAAAATTAAATAGGTCTCCCCCGTGAGGCGATTATCAAAAATGTAAGGACCAATTACAAAACCATCAATCAGACCACGTTTACCGAAAATTTATGTTGGAAGTTACTTTCGGCTGTTGCGTGTGGATTTTCATCTGCCCATACATGATTGTTATGACAATTATTAATACCGTCACGGGTGAATGTTGCTTCATCCGTAAAAAGTGTACGCGATACAAAACGGGGATTATCATTTATCCATCGACAAAATTCCATACGTCTACGATAATCATTTGGTTGTAGGTGCTGTTGTACACTTTGTACATGGTACGGACGGAAGCCTTGCTCGTGGAGTGTTTTTATCACCCTTGTTTGTGGAATGCCCAATTGAATACTGATTCTCCGTGAGCTGATAGTTGCGTCTTCTTCTACTACATCAAGAATATCTTCTACTTCTTGTAATAATTTCCGGTCTCGCACAATTTGTTAAATACACTAATAAATACATTTTTATTAGGATGTCTGTGATGTAGAAACCGTTGACGATATTCATTAGCAGCAGCAGTAGCATTCCCATTACAAAATCCATAAACAAACACCATATTAGCATATTCTAAATTTGAATAAGTTTGTGGCATTTTAGTTTCCTACACTTCAGTCGTACAAACGTCAAGTCAATGTCATAAAACTTATCGTATATTCGTTTAATTGTGAGGTTAGGAACTCAGATGAAAATTGTAAATTCAAAGAATTATTTTACCGGCAAATAGCCGATTGCGATCTCTTTATAAAATTGTTTTCCTCAATTAACAGAGATGTATGTTTATAAACTGTTTGTGAATTGTATGTAAATTGTTTGTAAATTGTATATAAATTGTATTTGTATTTGCTTCGATGACAATAAACAATAATTTTGAGACTATCGGCTGTATGACATGTCAATGTTTTATCTTTCATTCAACGACCAGGAAGAAAAAGACCTGTTCTGATATCGGACTAAGTATGTTAGTATAAGAAAAGACAAACTACTTACCTACGCCAAAATCCCGACAAGAGCTATGCCGTAATGAGCAATTAGATTCACAAAATTCACATTTCATTCATTAGTTCGTGTCGCCAATATATCTACATCATCTCCCGATCGATCGTGTAGACCGCCCGTTTATCGATGTTATAAAGCTGAAAATGCAGCGAAGAAGGATGTATGTATAGGCAACTCAGTGCACGCCCGCCTATGAAAGGAAAACTGCTAGCAGTTAATTTTTAATTAGAAATTAAAATTTTCTTATCATGTGTTAGTTCCGATTAAAAACCGTATTTAATTTGACAATAATTATTTATAAATAATCTACCGTATGATAAGGTATGTATGTATAGGGAACGTTTCTTATGATGGCAGCGCCCTCACTATATCAACAATGAACGAGAGGTAGTGACATTAGACGCATTAGACATACAAAACACTCTACACTATTTCTCGACTGCTTTAGATGTCACCACCGCTAGTTCGGAAAACCACGAACAGATAGCGTTTCAGTTAGGAAGACTTCCCTATGATGATTTGCTACCTGGCTTTCATTGTTTTCACGAATACATACATAAACATGGCATACTAAATATACATTTTTAATTACGCTATAATTCGAAAATAAATAAAAATCGGATAACAATATTTGAGTATTTTTTCATTATTTTCACATGTACAATACATGGTCGATTCCTCACGACTCACCCTGTAGAAAACTAATAAGAGTTGAGTTTTGAATATTTGCTTCTTCCGGTTACACCCGAAATGGATATAAACTTCTTTATTTTAAATGGAGTACCCTATTTTCTATGATTGATTCGTATTTCCAACTTAATAATATAATAATAATATCGTTTATTTGCTATAAGATTCATACAGAATACGAGCAACTGTCAGAGAAGAAAGAAAAGACAAATAAAACATACAGATACAAATATATATACCGTATGTGTCAATTTTTATTACATATAGGGATTCAATGTTTACGTGCGATTTATACGTATACAAGTAATACATGGCAACGTGGCACCCCTACTGTCCGTCACCAATCCCGGCAACAATCGACATCACAACGATTTTCTCCGATCTTCCCACTTCTCCCGACCAGATTTTACATTCAATGTTTAGCTGCGAACACGTTGCGATCTAGTCTGCAATAAAAGCCGTCTTATTACTGGAACGGGAAACATCAAATGGCCGCCGCGATCTTCTGATCTAGTAGTTTATTATTATTTTCAGAATCCTTTTTTATTTACCTTATTTTTAATTTTATTACAATTACGCTTTTGTTTGTGTCATGCAGCGTGAACGTAGCTTAATAATTCTCTGCACTTACTGAAAGGAAAAAGAAAAACAATTCCTTGCAACTCGTAAATATTATTTCTGAACGCATTACAAACACCCAAGCCGGTAGTCGAATAGTTACTGCTAACCACGCTAACTTGTATTTACGAACATGCATCGGTCGTGCTGGCATTGGAAAGGAAGGAAGGGGTACTATGTTGCCACGTACTGTATGGATTAATCGCCTATGGCTAATGAAAATTGACATATGCTGTCTATACAACAAACTTGATTCTAAAGATAGTTTGTCTGATAAACTTTGCCTCTAAAGTTAGCCATTTTTGAAGTATTTCAGTTTTTGTAAAAAAATTGACAGCTGCAGACTATTACTCGATGAACGATGAAAATATTCCCCTTAGTTAAAATCGTTATACCCCTTCGAGATTTTTTTCAAAAAATTAATATCAACGAAGTTATATCCTTTATCCGTTACTTTATTTCCACACTGTATATAGTCGGGTTTATGTATTTATAATATTAATGTAGACTGATTGTAATCCCGTATTTATGATTAGTAGATATTTGGTAATTATCAATATTGGAATTTTAAAACGACACTTTCTTTTGATAGCACATTGTACGAATTTAATATATTCAGTTTCCTTTAGAACAGTTGCGAAACTGATTAAGTAATTGTTCCTAATTTAAATATATTACCGCACTATCAAGCTTAAGAAGATAACGTGTAAAGAATGCTTTATTCATTTATATGTGCATACAGAAGAAAGCGGATAGATAACTTTCATTTTAATTAACTTTTTTTTTTAGTCAATTCCAAACGTTCCTCAGAGAATTGCGTCTAGACTGACATCGCGACCCAAGCCTAGAAGTGCTGTTCCACAATCATCCGAAATACAAAGTACAGATGAAGCGAATAACACTTTACAGAGAGCCGGTATGTTATTAATTCTCCTTTTTTTCAAATAGAAAGTGTGTTGAGTTTGTATATGAGATTGTGTTAAATGTTTCAAAAAATTTAATTACAGGACCTTCGAATAACGGTAGCGAAGATGCCGGTAAGGCCTGGGATATTATGGATATCATGAACAACGTCACGACAGTGCACAATTGTGTCGAACACAAAAATCAAAAGTACGGCATCGGTACAGCGTTTGACTCCTTAAATCGCGAAAAGTAAGTTTCTTTTATTACTGTATGCCAACTATACGTTGTATCCATTGTAGCAGTTTGTTTAATTTAAAGATATTTCTGAAGTCATTGTTCATTCTTTTGACGAGTTTGTCGTCACGGAAAAATTTATTGACACGATCTTTTCTTTAAAAGTGCAGAGAGACGAGCAATGACCGGTTCACAGATTTTGAATATGTCTTTAAGGTTAGAATAATAACTTGTGAGAATTCTGTGCGTGTGAGTGATTTATCTATTATTTGCTTCTTCAATTATGTTTGATTTACTTATTTCTTCACCTTTTTCTTCATGAATGTAACTATAAGAAACTATTCATTTTAATTATATTCAAAAAATGATTTTTTTCGAGGAATATACATACATATATTGGAAATGTAATAATTTTATTTCTTCTTGTTGGTATAGCCACCGTTTCGTCGGTGATAATGTTCTTTAATAGCACGAGTAGTAATAGTAATGCGCCTGCTAATGGACTGTGAATTTACAATATTATAAACATGCAATTACATATTTGTCCATTTTATGTATTTATGCCGAGATCGAGAGAAATAATTGTCGCAAGGTCAATTTTATATAATTGCAGATAATAGTGATCGTGACGACCTTTTAAATTTATAATGAACGTTTAAAAATCTTCACTGCTTAAAATAAATAACATTTGAAATCGTAAATAGTCATATCAGCAGAAATATCCGCTATTGGATATGTTATGCCGTGAGAAGGTATTGACATTTATTTTATTTATTAATTCTGTAAATGTTTATAAATTTAAATGTATTGCATGGATACTTGCATGCTTGCTTACCACTATTTTGATTAATTATTTAGGATCTCTCAAAGATGAGTTTGAATAAAAATCTGTTGTCGGCGATCGAAAGTTACCTTTCACGCTTCTCTTACCTTTGGAGATACTATTCAGCTGTTCTTTGCGCCTAGCACCATAGGGGCCATTAAATACTTTACACAGACAATTTACTCTAAATAGCTCCAGTAGTATTGAAAGGCCTAAGCTTAAGGCACATGGTTGGGGTGCACTATGGTAAAGCCAACATTAGTGCGAGAGTATATTACTTGATATTAGCTACATTAACGCTGATACAAAATTCCAAAGTGTATGAATTGTATATAACAAATTTTAACGGCATCTTTTAATGATATCCAAGTAAAATTGCAAACGTACATACGGCCGAAAGCAAAAAAAAAGACAAGAGATCTCGTACCTTGTAAACCGGTCTATATTTAATTGTCGTTAGTGTCAAGTCATTATTCTATGGAATATCAAATAATTATCAAAACATTTTCTATCTGATTAATACGAAGCAAAATACATAATTAAAAAACATCATGAAGAAACACATGCATTATCGGGGTATATAGCCGGTTTTGTTTAAAACTTCTTGCAATCTATTTGGAATAGAGTTGTAAAGGTTGGTATAATTATTTTGATTTACATTCTCCCATGCTGTGTGAACTACTTGTAAAGGTACCACCCACACAATGTAGAGAAACCCCTATCTCTAAATTAAGATATTTAATTTAAAGTTAAACTTTAGAAATAAAATATAAAATTATTTGTTTTGCGAGCTCAACTCAAATTATCTCAGGGCGATTCGAGTTAATTGAAATGATTAAGTAAAAGGGGTTCCTGTACATTAACAAAAAAATACCATTTAAAAATTTTAATAATTCTTATATTAAATTAAAATCAATGAATCCTGTATCTATAATTTTACAAACAACATATATTTAAAAAGCAATTCTAATACATTTGAATTTTTTCTACAAACATTAAACTAACACAAACATTTCTGTAGGTCCTTTGTTCGATTCAATCGGAAGCTATAAACGCCAGAATTTATTACATACAATGCACATTCTATATTATACGTGTTTATATCGATACTTGTGAACATTTCAAGTTACTTTACACATATATTTGTTAGACGATATTTATTTAATTTCTTTCTGTTTGAACTTCTATTTTTACAGTCTCTCCTCCTTTATTACATAAAACATTACAGTCATTAAACAATAATCATTTAAATAATAGCTTATCTAAATTCTTCTTATTCATCTTCTTTTTTTGTACTGTTTTCAGCAGGAACTTCGGGCTGCTTATTATCGATGAAATCTTCTTTATTTCTACGATGTTTTCAACGGCATCATCTGACTCTTATGCGTAGTCTAATGTTAGGAGTTAGCCTTTTTATACGACTCCCACAATTCACTGTTAACCGACTCTACTGGCCGTTCGACTCTCTACTTGGAGTCGTTCTTTGCAGTTCACTTTCTGACTCGAAGTCTAACTGCCGACTCTTCCGTTTCTCACGCGTATTTCCCTTTTTATATCAGAATGTTTGGGGTTCCCCTCTTTCCACAAAGTTCAGGAGTTCCCATTCACATTTACACGCACATACACGTTCGTTTAGCCGCGGGATTGTATATTGCTATTGGAGTGTATATCACGTTAATATAAACTTTCGGCGTCACTCTTTTTACTTTCTTATACGTAGTATAAGGAAGTATTGTGATGATGAAAATTTTCGACCTCGAGATTTTTGCAGATGTCCACGTTTTGAAGTCCCCTGATACCGAAAAAGTGTTTTTAAAAAAAAAGTCTGTCTGTGTGTGTGTGTGTCTGTGTGTGCTTGTGTGTGTGTGACCACGATAGCGGTCAAACCGCTGGACATATCAATTCCAAATTTTGTATTTACGAATATAATTTCCCTCTTGAGAACTGATTAGATTTTGAGCAAAATCGGCAGACCGGAAGTAGTAGTTTACTTCAGTGAAAAAATCGAAATTTGCCAATATTTCGTCAATTACTAAGTTTAGACTAATTTATAAAGAATTCATAAGTATGTAGAACTTAATTTCCAATATCTTTTATCTAAAAAAAAATTTCAAAATTCGGAATGGAAGTATCACTTTTACTCTTACCGAATAACGATTTTTTGCAAATATGTCGTAAATTATGCATTCTATATACATTTATGAAGAGTACAAAAGTATTTAGAGTTGGATTTGGAATATTTTTTGTATAAATGAAATTTCAAAATTCGGACCGGAAGTAACACTTTCATACGTATAAGAAAGTCGTGTGGTGGCCACACCTCATTTTTTTTACTCCTAAGTATATACAAAACCTATGACTAATATCTACTTAATAATACAATAACGCATTCATTGATTTTAAATATTATTTCCCTTCAAAATATTAATAAAAAAAATATGTTTAATTGGCTTCTTAAAAATAACAAAAATTATAAAATTAATAAAGTGAAATGGGCTGTGCCATTACATACTTCTACCAATTCTTGTCTATTTTGAGATCTCCGATTTAATTTATTTATTCCATTGATAATCAACCCCCACACATTTTCGATAATAATTAAATCAGGACACTACTTGGCGCAAAATCCAACACATTGATATTATTTTCTCTGAAGCATGTTTTCAGTCTGTTCGATGTATGGATAGGACAATTATCCTGTTGGTTTATAAAATTGCGATTTGGAAAAATATCATAGCTCCACTGAAGGCAACATCACGTTACTTAGAATGTTGATATAAGACTCTGAATTTAAATTTCCTTTTATTTCCCATAACATATCAGTCCCATGAATTGAAATCCAATCTCTAAAGTTTACTTTGAAATTTTCTGGATACACATTATTAATAGTTTTCGACGAATCGAGCACCTCTTGGTCGGTTACATGAATCGGTCCATTTTTTTCTGCTTTGAATTAATTTTTTATCTGTAAAAATTACATTTTCCCGAAAGTGTCTGTTATTTACCAGATGTTCAAATATTCTTCTTTGTGGGTCGCATTCAGATTAAGTTTTTCGGCAGTTTTATGGCATCGCATATTAGCTTCTCGAATTCTTCGTCGTGCTGTAAAAACAGAACCCGGAAAGTTACTTAAATCAGCTGCATTCGCTACTGAAGAAAATGGATTTTTAATAAACACATTTGTGAGATGGCGCTCTTGCTCAGCTGTTGATATTCTTTTTCGTCAGAACCAGAAATTCTACAAATTCTATGGTGATTTCGCTGATTAATAATTTTAAAAGCTGTGCTTTTATTTTTATTATTTCTTTCCGCAATTTCACGTATTTTGAAACCGTTACTCATGTCTGCAATAGTAACTATGAAGCCGCTATTACAATAATCACTTTGAGAAAGTCTGTTACAAAACCTGTGTTTTTGTTTATTTTTTTTTTGCTTTCGACTGTAATTATGGCGAGAAAATGAGGCTTTTATTTGTTTTTTTAAACAGTAAATATGTTGTCTGTCTTTATTCAGTTCTAAATTATAACAACGTCGGGCAATAAAAAAGAAATAATTGTCCCTATAATGAAAACGAAAATTACAATCAAATAGCTTATAATTTTGTCAAAGACAGTGGCGGCTGCTGCAGGGAGGGGGCACTGCCCCCCCCCCCCCGTGACAAATTTCTTTTAACAGATAAATTAATTATAAATACCTAATTTGTATGTAATTTTTCTGATTTGTTTGATGACAAATAATATGCTTCCGGAAGTTTACAGTCCGTCTTTTCAGCGCGTTTAAAAATCGCAGTCTGACGTAGGCTCCGGGGCATATCGCGCGACTGCCCCGTCTGTATTAGAAATCGAGCGATGAAACTGGCGCGGGTAGCGCGCGTATATATGTAGGCGGCGGGGCACTACTCTATGGTGCCGGGTCCGGGTGGCGGTCCAGTATGTAATATACGGAGGTGAGTGTATGTTGTAATTTCTATCGGTGCAAATGCAACTATGAATTGCGTTAGTAACATTAAGACAGAATTAAAAAATCTAGGTCTCCCTAGACCAGATTTATTGATTAAACTAGAAGATCACAATTTGAAAACCAATAAAACCGTGACGAGAAAATTCAACAGAAGCTCTTACAGTTTATCAGACTGGCTGTGTGGGTGTAATGTGCAAAATGCTTTTTTATATTTCGGTGCTATAAAGTTCACTTTACGACATCCGTTTTGGTTGCAAAAGTGTTTCTTTATCGCACGCTAATTTTGTTGTTTCGACGTTGGTAACAAAAAAAAAATGGAACCAAATTATATTTAAATGTCAAAATGTAAGCCTTTAATGTAACAAATATGTGCAATAGAAGTTGTACAAAGAATAAAAAGCACACATGCTAACATTTTATTTACTAATTAACAATATAAATTGTTAAGCAGAGTTGGATGTTAAGTTTTCTGATGCTATTATTGTAATTTACTTCCAAGGTTGAATAGTATAACTGTTATAACTGACATCAACACCAAACTTCAATGAATGAGTTATTAATCATTTTGCTGATCGTAAGGAACGGCGGATGGATTTTATTTTCAAACAAGTTAATTATATAGCATATTGAGTTTATTTTTTGTCTGTACTTAATTTTTGATATTAAACACTCAGACCCCCGGTGCCCTCCCGTCCCAAAAAATCACGGGCCGCCACTGGTCAAAGATATATTCGTACAAAGGAATGCATTTCGTTTCGATAACATTCGTTTTCCGTTTTATTCAGAAATACTCATTAAAATCTTCTTTTTGCTGCAAATATCGCTTATTCGAAAACATGTTTAAAACAACATTATTTAAAGATACGTCTTATTTAATTTATTAGTAATTTAAATGTCTTAACTTTTAGAGCGCCATTCGTATATAATGAAAAGAATTTAGTTATATAAACCGTAAATGTTTGCGCTAGTAATATCTATGGTAATTAATTGAAATATAATGACATTTGCTATTACTAAAGGAACACCTTGTTATAGACAAAAAATAATAATTAATTTTCGACTTATCAAACATACCCAACCCGGGCAATATATTTATTGAATCGTAAGCTTAAGTTTGGTTAAAAAACGTTGTAGAAAATAGAAATCCATTTAATACAAACAGGACAAACTTAATACGGAATAGAAGACTGCTGTGTTCTAATATGAGGAATTTCGTATCCATGATATTTCTCCCCAAGTACTCAGGCTTGTCAAACTAAAAACTTGCTCCAATTCTTTTGAAATTACACATAATGTTAAGTAAATTGAGTAATGCTGCAAAACTTATTTCTTGATCGCATGTTTTACTGCCACATATCCCAATTCACGCTTAAATACAACCTTAAAATGCTTATAAAAAGTCTTCTGTTGTAACTATCACCATTTTTATTTATTAATACTACTTGTCATTGTCTGTGTATCCTTAAAACTTTATTAAAGTAAAAATTTGTAAATGAAGTATACTATTCTACTCTCATATAATGGCTACAATTTTTTTAAATGGACAAGTATTTACTTTTTGGATTTTATAATATCAAAATCGTTAAGTTAAGAAAATATATTTTAATGTCACTTGTAAAATTTTTTCTTAAATTATCTGAAACATAAATTTGCGGAAATTACTTAAATTTATTCTAGACATAATTGAACATAAAATCTGTATTTTTACAAATTTATTTGGTATAATACTACTTACTTGCAAATACCGCTTCAGACGTATGTATATTACTTGTTCGTTGTACGTGGATCACACTGTATGCTATCGCAATTTTTTTTTAATATAAAAGGCAAATAAAAATTAAAACATCACGATATGTTTCTGTATTCTTGCGCAGAAAGAAATTGATAACGCATATTTGTGTAATTACAAGTTTCTTATAGTTACATTTTATTTGTAAAGATATATTTTATTCCTATATCCTGAATGAAACGCTTGTATTTAGACATTTTTAAGATTATGTTGGACCAAATGCATTTCATTCTAATGTATTTATTCTCTTCTTGCAAGTCCTATTTATTTTTATGAGTTAAGTAAGCCATCTAGAAATAATTACTGACTTGTATTAGGTTAGTGATTAATTTGTTACTGTGCTATTATTTTGATACAATTTTAATGAAATAAGTTTTAAAGTATATATTAGATTTTATTATTTTAAACAGTTGAACATTCTTAATAATTAATGTTAGCATTTTCAACGTTAATTTCAGGTTTAAATGTTTTTCAATTAACACTTCTAAATTATTTTAATATCACTTCTATTATGAAATAATTAGCACCCTTATAATCTTTGGTTTCCAAACCTAAAAAAAAAAACTCTTGTGGACGAGCACAACATTTAATGACAAAGATCTTAAGCTTAATGTATACTTGCGGCAAAAGATTTTGATATGCCCTCAGGCCAGCGATAGGGAAGGTACACCTGGTAAACTGTATTACTCCCAGATTATTCTGAACATTTCTAAATTTTGAACATTCTGTTCAGTGTTTTGAATGTGTTTGAATGTGAAAGAAAACTAAAATAATAGTATATTATTTAAGGAATTTACGTGAATAATTTTATCACACGAGGATGATCTTTGCGCCACGAGCAAAGCGAGTGCTGTAATCCTCGGAGTGTAATAAAATATCCACGCAATGAATTGAATAACTGATTTAAAAAAATAACTTTGGTGAGATTCGACCTCACGACCTACCATTCGCTAGGTAGCGCTCACTGAGGTTATACGAATAATAATTATAATTTTAAACGCTGGAAGACTAATTTAAAATTATTTAAATTTGGTAAATACATACGTCAGTCTGCGCAGATAAGCACATGGAACATAATAAAAAAAAAAAAACTGACGTCACTGCAAAAAAATCGGTCACAATGTATTTTATATTAGTTTTTTTTTAATGTACATATTATACATTGGCGAGATAGGGGAAGTGTAATCGATTTCACTCAGAGGTAGGTTATACGGTACCCGAGAGCCGACAAAACACGAGTCGGTCTAGTTTGAGTGAAATCAGATCCACTTCCCCTATTTCGCCCATGTATAGTACATATATGATAGGCTATATGATATTACTTGTATTTTATATTTTAAAACATTCTCTTTCTCAAAGATTCAGTGCCTGTAGGTAACACATTGTTATTACTGGTGTAATTTTGACTATCCTGCACAATTTCCGCGTTTGCATGCTGTAATATTATATGGAAAATAGGATCAGAGAAAAAATATAAAAAATGTTCTTCTAGAGTGGCACATTTTTTTTTGCTTTACCTTTCGGCACCTGCACAAAATGGATAGAGTTTCTTGAAGCAGTTCCCTTTACGTCTGTTGGGTACTTTTGCTGACCTTTTATGGCCATAAGATGTACTTAAATTCCATCTTTTTTAGCACATTCGATAATGTTGTAAATCCACCCATAACTGTTCTCTATTATTTTATCATAAATTCCTGTAAAGAAATGCAGATGTAGCAATTATAATTTATATGAAAATATTTATTCTTACCCTTCAAATTGAACGTCGCTACGTATTGTGTCAGTATCTTCTGGACGAAGTGTGCTTTTCGTGCTTCTGCGAGGTCCTGTTTTGTGCGGGGTACTAAATGAAGCAAATTTTCTGGAATTTACATCCTCAGCTTCTTTAGCAATATTTCTGTATGTCACATCAGAAATTCCAACCACTCTCATTAACACCTCTTGTAATGGAACATGCATTATATGTTATTTAAAATGCCAAAACCGCCCCAAAGTTGAGCGACATAATGTAATGGAACAGCCCTAAAATTGGGCGCCATAATGTAATGGAACCTGCATTACAATGCAATTAAAATGAATAAAATGCCCCAAAGTTGGGCGACATAATGTAAAGGAACACCTTATATTTTATTTAATATATATTGTAGAGTTTAAATTTAAAATAAAATTTAAATAACTTGTTTTGCTGGCTAAACTCAAATCAGATTCTCTCAGGGCGATTCGGATTAAAAAGAAATGATTAAGTAAACGGTGTTCCTAAACATTAATTATATTTAATAAAAAAATACCATAGTAAAACTTTAAACAATTCGTATATTCAAAACCAATGAATTATATATATAAAACTATTTTTTACACATAACAAAAGAAATAAAATATATTTAAAGACAATTTTAATACATTTTTACAAATAATTAATGGCCATAGATTTTTATGTATATTATTCGACGTAGTCTAACATAAACAACGGATGCCAGAATTTACTACGTAGGCTGGTTTTGTGTACTATTATATAAATACACAACAATGTTAATACAGATCAAACTACATTCTCCTTCATAGAACGGAGATGATATGTATTTATCAACTTTATTATGTTAATTTCAATTTACAATTTATTTCATAATCCTTAACTCTTCAATATCAACAATATTTTTATTTACAATAATCTTTTAAAAATACCTTATAATAAAGTTTCTTTCTTCGCTCTTCAGCGATGTCTATCTTCAGTAAAATCTTCTTTTTCTTGCGATGTTTTCATCGGCATCATTTGTTTAGTGGTCACGATCCTGTAGTGACGAATCTACTTGCTCTGCTTACTGGAGCAGAATATATTTTTTATAAACTTTTAACACTGTGCACATTTACTCTTTAAGTGCTACTTTAATCACTATTTTTCAAATAACAATTTTTATTATTGTTATCTAATTAATTATAGGAGTTTTAGGTTCTCCTTTTGATATAACATTTAACAAATATCACTTGACTTTCTGCTAGTCGGGGTTCGACGATTTCTTTATGAAGCCAGCCAGTCGAATCCCTACCGACTTGGGAGTTAACTTTCCGACTCGAATGAAGTCTAGCGGTTGACTCTCTATTCCGGCAAATCGCTTGTCGACGACTTCACTTGAAGTCCACCAGTCGACTATCTCTTCTTAGCGCGTGTTTTCGTTTTATATTGAATCGCCAGTGGTTCCCCGTTTTCCATGGGACTCGGGTAGTCCCACTAAAGTTTCACATCCATGCACTCTTTTACGTGGTCGAATGTTTATCACGACCATAGCGTTTATTTCACTATTGTAAACATTAGGCATTCCAATTTGGAAATCATGCTGGAATGAAAGGCCTTCTGTTACTTGTATTTTAATATATTATTCTAAGTATTTATACAATAGAATAAAATATATACTTTTTAAACTTACCGATCCATTAATATAAAAAGATTTTGTGGCTTGATAAAGACAATTATTTAAAGAACAATATTTTACTAAACTCAAAGAAGCAGCAAGAAAACATAAACACCAAAACCGTAACGTTATCGTAAGCGCCACGCTACTCTTATACAAACACCCCTAAACTGGATCGGATGGGATATAATGAACTCGCCCAACTCTGATACGTTCATAGCGCATTATGAAGTATGTGATATTTTCTAAATGTTTTCACTCTACCATGGCGTTAAATATGCAGCTACGTGTTAGTTACTACAGTTTACCAGTTACAC
Organism: Amphimallon solstitiale; assembly: GCA_963170755.1. Taxonomy (NCBI): domain Eukaryota; kingdom Metazoa; phylum Arthropoda; class Insecta; order Coleoptera; family Scarabaeidae; genus Amphimallon; species Amphimallon solstitiale. The sequence goes on along the minus strand of OY720675.1, from coordinate 29,420,421 downwards.
CTTCCCTATCGCAATCTTTTTCCGCAACTGTTCACCAATTATGCGAAACGATATGATCGATGGATGTAAGGCGATATACTTACGCCATTTAAATAAAATACCACGGTCGCTTATATATTATAATGGTTGCATTTAATTGATTTACCGATTTGGATTTAAGCGAATTTTACGCTTTATGATATTACAATATAATATATTCTAGTCCACGAATTACAGAATTAAGATGAATCTGAAACACTAACGTAGAGGATTAATTTGCTCATTTACGATGTGTTGTTTCTGATCATATGTCTGTCCAGTAAATTGACAAACTACTATTTAAAATGACGATATGGTGTAAGCACTAGTTGATGTTTTGTTATACTTGTATTTAAAAAAAAAGGGAATGAGGTATATTAAAAAGTAGATTTTCATTGCTGCTCTAAGTCTTTGTTTCTTGTACATAGCTATAATATGTCCGCTAAATAAGTCTGTTTATTTTATTTATATGTTTTACTTATTAAAAATATACTCAACTGCTTCAGTGAATATATACATTTTTATATTGAAAACATTTTACACATTGAGCTTAGCTTTTTTATTGGTGCTTTTAAATTTAAAAAAAACGCATAAAATTTGTATGAATGGAGAAATAGGCAATCAAACCAAAATGAAATCGTCAATTGGTATAAAATATGTCTTTATAAATAAAGGGATTTTCGAACATCTAATACCTATAATTTTTACATTGAATTGCACTTACTTACATTTTTTTCTTATAATTTAACATTAATCAATCAGTAAATAATTACTGAAAATGTTTAAACGCATTCTTTACTGATTGATTGTTCCTCTATTATTTAAGAATGGAACTTAATTTAATTATTAAAATTTTTTAAATTAAATAAAATTTCTATTTATTGTTTTTTTTTAATTTTACTTTTTTTTGAGTTAATCAATATTATTAATTAACCCCTTTATCATCTTCTTGTAGAGTAATTCATTTATTTTATTTTTAACTGTTATATAGGAGTCTATTGCAGTACATAGATGAAGAGTTAATGATGAGGTAATTTTTGGTTGATTTTCACATGCATACTAACTCATAGCTTTTATCATATTTTTTTTTTCGTTGTTTTCCTGATGCACTGTTTTCCTTAACGCTTTTTCTTGCCTTGGGTGCTTGGTAAAGGAATACAATAATGTAATATCGAGTGTTTTTGCATCATACATACAGTTTTGAATTCTGTTTTTAATATTATAGGGGCACCTACAAATATCTGCCGTCGGATTACACACAACAGTAAGTTTCCATGTCATTTTCCCATTAGGTACAAGATTTATTAGAGATTTATAAAGTAATCCTGTTCCCTTAGCTTTTTTATTTTTTTATTTTTTGGTATCTGCTGAGGTTAGAATGGAATTTTGCACTTCTTTTTTTGTTGTATGAAATTCGATTTGAAGCCTGATTTGATTAATGCTTGTTTCTATATACAGGATGAGACAAATTAAATACATATTCATATTAAAACTTGTGACTTGGCATGGCCAATTCTATATTTCGATTTATTATCGGAAAACGAAAAATCGGATCTTTATTTTTCTAGTAATATAAAATTAATCGAAAAAATGTAAATCCTTTTTTTGTATTATTTACCTTTTACGCCGAATATCTTAATCATTTAATTTATAATAATATATTTTGCGTTTTCCTGTTATGGAATACAATTGAAGGGTTTGGTGTAAAAGGGGAAGTCAAGGTTTGATCAAAATTGAGATAAATGTGTCCTTAGAATGCCAATAAAACGCTCTTCTAACTCGCAGACAAACAATTTGCAAAATTGTACTTATCCCGTTTTTGCACCAAAGTGCATTTTTCGTTGATTTAATGTTTTTCTATAAATAGTTTTAAAAATGTGTTTTTTGGGTCCTCTGTCTTGTCTTTTTTCGTTTCATTACATTAAAAAAAGACGTTTAAATGAAATTAAAAATCATCATTTTTACAAAATGTCATTTTATTAACTTATCCCCTTTTTGTACCAGTTCCTTCAGTTCTTTTTAATGGAGACCACATTAGGCAATGACAGCAAACGTATGGCGTATATAAATATAGTAAATTCATATTATGTTTTGTATTCAATAGAAGTGAGTTATTCATTATTAGTATATTTATTAGTATTTATTGGTTTTGCAGTTGAATCATAATATTTTTGAATTTAGTCAAATAATAAATTCATGCGAACACTATACACTGTTATAATTATTTATTACTCTCTGCTTCACACTGATAAGTTAATTAGGAAAACTGATTTAAAAGAAACTTTGGTGAGATTCGAACTCACGACCTACCAGTCGCTAGATAGCGTTCACCGAGGTTGTACGAATAATAATTATAATTTTAAACGCTGTAAATACGCCACACTGCGGCCTTCCCTCTTAACAACTGTTACCCCTAATACGATTCATGCCGATTTAAAAGATTATACTTTATACAGCCTCGGTGGCTCGATGGATAGAGCAACTGACTAGCGGTTGGGATGTCGTCAGTTCGAATCTCACCAAAGGGTAATTTTTGTAATTAAAATATCAATGTCAAGTAGGAAAATTATAATTATAATATTCTAACACTGGAAAAACCTAACTTATTTAAATTTAAAAATATACAGTGTTTAAAAAATAAGAAACTTGGAAGCTACAGCCTTTATATTATTTATTGAAGAAAAAGTTAAAATTATCACTATGTAAACTTATGATACGTTTAACATGGTCAGAAAGAGAAAGTACTACTAATACTACTAATTTAAAAAAAATTCGTCATCGTGAGAATATATGACGTCAGAAAATAAATATGAAAAACATTAAATCATTACTCATTAAACGATCGTTAAACACTTCTTCTTCTAAATATAATAATATTACTTTTTTATACACTGCACATCCACATAATTAAAAACACCTTATCTTAAATTACATACTACCAAAAAGACATTAATTTACTGATTTTTTTGTTGGATGTATTAAAAAACACTTCCTAACAATTAATATACAGGGTTATGATAAAGTAACGCACAAAATTGATAAAACGTACAATGTTCATTTTTGAAAAAAATGCAAAAACACGTCAAACAGTTTATTTTATTCCGCGTCTTTTAACATAAGTCAAAAAAATAAAACGTCAAATTTGTCAAAGTTATGACGTCATCAATATTTTTTTTAAATATGAAGCTTGGTTTTTTTTAACTTTATTCGATAAAGCTTGTTTTTCTGCATTATAAAGAAATAATTGAAGTAGGGGTCACATAAGAAAAAACTGAGAGTATTAATAAAAAACAAAATAAACTAGTTTTTGAATTTATGAAAAGAAACTAAATATTAAAAGAATTAAAACTTAAAGTTACCTAGTAATAAAACAACTGTTTGTCAGTGTCAGTCTTACAATTAGTGTCATACCAATTTTATTATGATGGCTCCTTTAACGGAAAGAGAAAGGATAGAAACTCTAGTGATGGTAGGTTACGGCGATAGACTTCGAAGTCATGAAGAAGTATGTGTTTTATTTAACGAAACACATTTTGAAAGACCTCCAATTGCTAGAAGCACAGTAAGCAGAATGTTTGCAAAATTGAATGAAACAGGAAGCGTAAGTGATGCTCCAAAATCTGGAAGACCGGGAATAAGCGACAATGCAAAGTTAGATATTTTGCTGTCATTAGAAGACAACCCTCACGCAACTACAGCAGAAATTGCCTTACAACAAGATGTTAGTCAGTCGTTTGTAGTAAAGTTTTTAAAAAAAGAAAAACTGCACCAATACAAAGTTCAACTTGTTCACGAACTCTCAGAAGATGATCCGGACAGACGTTTGGAATTTTGTGAAACGACGAAAATCCAAATTTGTTTAATAGTGTAGTATTTTCACACGAGACAATGTTTTATTTAAGTGGTACAGTAAATCGACACAATTGTCGCTACTTGGCTCGGGAAAATCCCAACTGGATTCATACAAAACACACTCAGCGCCCCCAAAAATTAATGTATGGGTAGGATCGTCAGGGGAAAATTTATTGGTCCTTATTTCTTTCGTGGGAATTTAACAGCTGAGCGATATTTGGAACATCTTCGTATGGCAGTGCTTCCGGATCTAATTGCGTAATTTCCGGGTCCAAATAATAGGGAAAACTTGGATCCCAGTGTATGGTTCCAACAAGATGGTGCACCACCACATTATGGTCTTAATGTTCGAAGGTTTATGGATAACCAGTTTGAAGGAAGGTGGATTGGAAGACGTGGACCAATAGAGTGGCCACCTAGGTCACCTGATCTCACCTTTCCCTTGATTTCTTTCTGTGGGGATATTTAAAAAGTCGGGTCTACGTTAACCGACCAGACAATTTAGAAGACTTAATGGAACGAATTAGACATGAAATGACTCGTATAACTCCGCAGATGATCGAAGACTCTGTAAATCAGGTCTACCATCGTCTTGGCCTATGTCAGATAGCTTTATCAAATAAAGTAAAAAAAACCAAGCTTCATATTTAAAAAAAATATTGATGACGTCATAACTTTGACAAATTTGACGTTTTATTTTTTTGACTTATGTTAAAAGACGCGGAATAAAATAAACTGTTTGACGTGTTTTTGCATTTTTTCAAAAATGAACATTGTACGTTTTATGAATTTTGTGCGTTACTTTATCATAACCCTGTATATTGAAACAGTTGTACTAGGTTGTACCAGAAAACAACGACTGTATAGAAGCGACAGTAATATCAGATCCTTTTATGTTTCGTGTCCCACTTTCGCTTTGTCGTATTTTAGTGATAGTCAGCCGCCAAGTATACTCAGACAGCGTATTTATATTAATATTATAATGTTGCTTCTATAATACGTGGGCAACTTTTAACATCTTCCTCGCTTCTCTGTTGTCGTTGTTCTCTAGTTATACTGGTTACAGTAACATATATGTTACTGCTACCAGGCCGACTAATGTTGCCATTGATAAAGTGCAGTTGAAGTTTTAATAATATCTAAAGATTTTGTGAAAAAGTATTTACAGTTTTTCCATGTTTCTTCTGATGGAGAGATTTGAACATTTTATAAAAACGGGATTTTTTGTTTTTCGTTTATATAGTAAACTAGTTAGCCGATGCATAATGCTTTTATTCTCTAGCGCCAAAAAGAGACATATTTAACAGATTTTTACAAAATGGAAAAAAGGTATTTATGTCAAATTTGCCTCATCCGTATAGTCATCGTAAAAGGTACACTTAGTATGGTTAAGTATGTTGTTAGATGTAGTTAGATGTTAAAGGTGAAATTTTAGTAAAGGGTTTTCTGATATTACTAACAGATAACACTCTTTGAAATTTCTATCAGGTGTAATTCGATCGCTTGAACGCTAAAGAGTACTTTTTGAAACTATAAGCGTATTAGATTAAGGGTTGCCTTCGGAATTATTTATATTTTTAAAAGGTATTGGCGTGTTTGCTATTGAAATGAAACCTTGATACTATTTAATTATAATCCATTTTATCTCATACATTTTCTTGGACCTTTAATTTTTCCTAACAGAGAATTTTTTGTATATATTAATGATTGATGACATCAAATGAGTTCTTTATTTAACATAAAAAAATGCATTTCATCCCTATGTACGAAAATAAGCATTTATTTACAAAACATATACACATACATTTACATGGAAATCATGTCATTATCCATTTAGCATCCTCAACCTCATTACAAGACCCAGATCATTTTCAGGTTCCCGCAATAGCGATATCGAGGGCTCCTATATTGTCTTTTTTCAGGATGTCTCTGTAGCTTCTTGATTTTGTTTATATCTCTAGTATCATCTTCTTAGTTTCTTTGCGTAACTTGTGATGGTCTATATTTTTATCTAATGTATTGTATCCATTAAGGTATTTGTACGTATTTTAATATTTTACTTTCCCTTCTAATTTTGTATGAATGTATTTCTTTGTTAGTTTGTAATTGTATTTTTGTTTTGATTAGGCATGTGTCGATTTATTTTATTTGTAATATACTTTGTTTTTGTTTTTATTTGTTCTGCAATATTATGTACTCTATTCACTTCAATACGTCGGCTGTTATAGTTCTTCTATTTAATCCGTATAGTAGTGTTAGGTATCTATTTAGTTGTCGGTGAAATTTGTTTTTATATATATTTTTTTATGGCTTGACACACACCATATATTAACAGATAAATCATGTGCCTTGTGAAGAAAGTGGTACGGTTGAATCGCTTTGGTATCAGAGTTGCGCCAATAAATTAAAATGACGTCAAATTTATAATGGTGCAAAATGTTATCTGTCAACTAACCTACAAAAGCCATTTCAGGACACCCATAAATAATAATATTCATATAGATTTTCACATTTGCCATAATAACTACCTTTTGATGTTTGTTATGTTATCCAAACAATATAAATTCGTCAACAGTACTTGCCACAGGCTAGCTAAGTATTGTATAAATTTTTGGTATAGAAAAGTAATATTTAATATTTATTTATAATATTCAATTTCTGACTGACTTTCATGTAATACTAGTAATATTTTATTAGTGGAAGCTATATATATTGAATCATCGTCTTTAGTTCCTACTTTGCCCGTGTTGGTTGCCTAAACGATTCACCTACATGTTGCTGATTTCATGCTTTATGGTATTATATTTTTAATTTTGTATATTCCAATTATTGCTTTGAAATTTTGGTGCATGTGCATCCCATTTTAAATTTTTGTATATCAATAATTTTGGGTAACTTATTTTTTTTATTTGTTGAATTTACTTGCTTTTAATTTCTATATCGAATGCTGGTTTTTTAGGTTTTCATCACAATAATCATCTTCAGACACTTCCTTTGGGATGATTGAGCTTTGGTGTTTCTATGTCATATCTACATGTACGAAGGCGTATTTTTATGTTATCTACCTAGCCATGAAACAAAAGAGTGTCGATGTCAAACAAATTATTGAAAAATTGCTGTCACTGTTAGAAGTACATGTGCTAAGTTGTGTTTAGTTTATGCTGTGTATAGAGATTTGAGACGGTCCATTTCTCGATAAAATGAGTGAAACTAAAGTTGAACATCGCAGCGTAATAAAGTTCCTGACAAAGGAAGGCAGTGGTCCAAAAGCAATTCATGAAAAAATGGTTGCTGTATATGGGGAAGATACGCCATCTTATTTCCAAGTAAAATGTTGGTCTAAAACTCTTTCGATGGGGCCGAGAGTCAATCAATGATGACCCAAAGTCCGGACGATCCGTTGAAGCTCGAACTGAAAACATTGTGCGAAAAGTAGAAAGATCGGCGTCTAAAGATCTCTGTCATTGCCAATGAAGTCTGTATATCCGAAGCATATGTTCTCAAAATTTTGCATGACGTTTTGGGTTGAAGAAGGTATCTGCACGGTGGATACCCAGATTGCTTACACCTGAACAAAAACTGTGCAGAAAAGAAGTTTCTCAAGAAAATTTGGTCAAGTTGGAGAGGGACAAAACATTTTAATCTCGAATTATTACCAGGGATGAGACTTCGGTATATTACTGGGACCCTCCTACTAAACAAGAATCCATGCAGTGGGTTCATAAGGGCTCTCCACCACCAAAAAAGGCCAAGACACAATTTTCTGGAAAAACACTGATGGCAACTCTTTTCTGAGATGCTGAAGGAGTTTTGCTTGTTGAATATATGCCGAGAGGGTTTACCATAAATGGAGAGGCCTACGGAAACACAGTTAAAAATTTAAAAACTGATCTGGAGGAAAAACGCCCGCATTCTTATTCACAAAAAAACTTGTTGCTGCACGACAATTGTCGGGTTCATAAGGCAAACAAAGCTGAGCAGATAATCAATGACTGTGGGTTTATAGAGTTAAGGCATCCACCTTATAGCGCCGACCTAGCTCCATCAGACTTCTTCTTATTCAAAAATTTAAAAAAGTATCCCAGAGGAAAGCGTTTTGCTACTGATGAAGAACTCAAAGAGGCTGTTGAAGAATATTTTGCTGGGTTACCGAAGCAATTTTTATCTGAGGGTATGAGGAAAAAAGATGAAATAAGTGTATTAGTGTTCAAGGGAGTTATGTAGAAAAGTAAAAAGAAAATGTTTTCTTATGTGTTTTTTTTCATGGCTAGGTTGATAACATAAAAATACTCCCTCGTATACCTATGCTTCATCAACAATTATTACATGTTTAGAAAGTTCTGAATCGTTGTTGACTTCTTTCAGAAATTTCTGAGCAATGTCCACTCGCCGTTGCTTTTGGTCGAAATTCAGTAATCTCGAAGGAAATTTGGCTGCCTTACGTTTCATGTCCAAAACATCCGAAAAAATTCTTTTCAAGAGTCAAGTGATACAATTAGGGACAATCGCCAAATGGCTATCAGAGAGGTTGATAGCCATTTGGCGATTGTTCATAATTTTCTTAATTTCTCGACTTTATCGTCCAGAAAGATCCACTATCTTCAACATATTGACGATCCTCCTATATTCCTCTTTTTGATCAAAAATCGCCGAACAAACCAAATCACATAACCTGTTGAACTGCCAACAATAAATTAAACATCCAATGTGGGTAGAAATCTTAATATACATCAGAAACAGGTGTAGCAACACAACAAATACACAATTGTAACAGTCGGACTTTACAGCCTGCGATATTTAAAAATTCTCGTTACTTTTTCATTAAATCTCGTACATTAAAATATATGGTTCTGTTTGTAGATCAAAATCAAAATCAAATATGTAGAAGAAAATATGTATTTAATTGTGTATGTACATATTTCGGTTTGTAGGAAAATACTGTAGTTCTTTTTAGGTAATGGAGATGTGTGCATTGTAGTTGCTGGGAAAAAAACATAAGAAAATGTGGAATTTGTTGAAGATCTGTGCTGTATTCGGGAAGTCTTATTTATTTTTTTTTATATAAGCGAATGTTTTCTTTGTTCAATTAACATTTATTCACTAATGGGATTTGTTTCGCATATTAGCACATCATTAAACTAATTCATTTACGCATATTACTAAAATGCGCATCAATCCATTACTTGTTTTTCTATAATGATTGATTGGATTTGTAATTTTACGTATTGAGATTATGTATTTTTTTAGGGCCACACTGCCAGTACAAGACTCCGAAACCCATTCGCATTCCAAGTGCGACATTCGCAAATTATCTTCTAGTCCAACAAGTGATAGTGGATTGAACGGCTCGCCAAGACGTCATTCCTCTGTAGATGAGATTTTCAGTTTAGTAAATAACATGAGCATTAACGGACAACGGCAACGATCACTGAGTGACAGTGGCAGAACTGATAATAATATTAATGGTAAATATACAAAAATAAGCAATTATGTAAATGAATATATATTTCTTTATCAGTGCTAATTGTGTATTTAGAATAAATATGCTTCGTACCAACGAGATATATAAGTAAACTATAGAGAGGCAAGGCAGCCGCCATATTTGTTACGAATTGAATTAGAAGGCGCCATGACAGTAATAGGCAAGTTTTGGAGAAGGGGTAAATAAAATTATGTGCAACATAAAGCCGTATTACAAATTAATACATATTTTGTTTATTAAAAGTCAATATAATAAATAATTTATTGTACAAATAAAACAAAAATATATAAAATTACATTATTGTCCTCTGAATAAAATCAATTTTGTATACATTTGTCTGACTTGCTGTCCTCGTAATTTGGTGGATTCCTGGCGACACTCGTGGTGAAAACGAATTGTAAAATACTGTTTCAATAATAATTTCACTAACTGTGAATAATGACTCTCCTCTGAAGGATGTGTAGCATTAAATAAATGTGTATTTGTAAATAAAGTTGTGGGTAATACCCTCATTGTTTGACATATTAAATTATTCATTATGTTACCTCGACAAAAATTATGTACAACACTTCTAGCACAAAACACTTTCTCCGCAGTCAAACATAATTGTAGAACACCTGTGGAAGGATTAATTAAACTGTTTTTTACATCTTTGTGTAAAATTAGACCTTGTTTTATATTATTACTACTTTCATATAATGTCTCTATACACTCATAACAATTTAGTTTCTTGCGAGAGGTCTTTACCACATTACCTGCAATATATTCCACAACATTTTCACAGTACAGACTCAAAGAAGAATATTCGGGAACATAGTCATGATCAAAACAAACATCTGAAACAGTTTGCTTAGAACTGTTATTGTCTACTGTTAAAATATTACTGTCGTCCACTATTTGGCAATTACTATAGCAGGAAGGATCAATTTTAGCAATTAAACATTTTCGATAAGCTGATCGAAACTGTAATGGTGTTGGGTTTTTATTATTACCACCACGATTGCGAATGCTTGAAAAAAATACCTCAAGATGATCCTGACTAAGTTGTCTGGTTAGGAAGTACTTTAAAACTGGTTCCTTGCTCCACACATATTCTTCAGCAATCCCCTTAATTGATAATAAATCCAACACAAAGCCATAAACTGCTGTTTTGCGGTTTGAATGCCATACACTTGATCCATCTTGTAGTTTCAGTGATTTCAGATAATATATTGCCTGGCTTACTCGATTCAAGACAAGTGCTTTGTTTTTTGGTGTAATTGGATGTTTAGTACCAATGCCAAATGGATGACATGAATTTAATAAATCAAAAATGACATCAAATGTTCTTGCAAACTTGGCAGTTGCTTCACAATTGTGGAATTGTTTTAAACCAATTGATTTACAGAACTCAAATACATTTGCTACAGAATTACTTAATGTTTGTGCAGCTAAAGAAACCTTCATTTTTTGTCTTTGCCATTCAACATGATACCTACGGAATCTATTTCCAGCATGTAAATGTTCACCACTTTGTAACTTCTCTAACACAACAAAGTACCTCCACTCTATTGTATTTTCAGTCGCATTAGTTTCAGTGCCATCATGTAGAACTTGCTTTTCACCAATTAAATTACGTGCCAATTTTAACATATGGGCAGCATCTAACATACAATAAACTTTCATTGACGAATCTGATGGGTGGGAAAACCAACTCTTGTTTGCATCACTATTAATATTGATACCCACTCAGACAAGCATTGTTTTATTAGTCGCTGTTCCATCACGTTAGAGCAATAATGCGAATGCCTGTTTCATGCAGTTCATATAAATACTGCTTAATCAAATTAATCCTAGTTGCTGCACTAAGCCCATCAATAAGACAGTAACCTACTGGATTTTCCAACGTTGATTTACTGCAGAAACCATAAACACCAAGGCCTCTTTTGCTATAGGATGACTTTCATCATTTAGTGCAGCATTTCCTAAATCACAATGACCAATAATTCTTTTTCCATCCCAGTCTAACTGTTTTTTTAATGCAATTTCATCCAGCATTAAACATCCAAGAATAGGCATCTCATTCTTTTCAACTTCCATAGCAATTGTCTTAAAACTTTCTGCTGTAAAACCCGGATCACCATCAACTGCTAGTGCCCAATGACGAATTCTTCGAGGATGAGGTAATTTTATATATTTTCTTAGAAAACCATATGCCTTGGCTGAATAAAAGTGAAGTGTAAGAGCAAACTTTTTTATACTTTCTGGATACTCATTATTTTTAAATCCATTGGCATGGTTTAATAATAGATCCTTTAAAACCCCATTATAGTAATGTTCTGTAAGAAGACCACTATTTTCACATAAACGGCGTTTTAGTCCCAGCATAATTTGCTGCAGCAACCCATTTTTCTTCCTCTGACGTGCTGCTGCATCCTGTTTAACTTTATGTAGTTGCTTACGGAGTTTTGTACACTCAAGTTTTTTGATGTCCAACATCATCTTAAGTTTTTTAGGTTTTGGTAAACAGTAGCAATGATCATTCGATATTGATGTAATGCTTAGCAACTGATTCACTTGACCACCACCTATGACAAAAATGTCCATAAAAGACCGTATAACATAAACATAACGAAAATGTAAATCAATCACATAATTATCATTACCTTCAATTGATACTGTGTTTATTTCATCGTTAATCAGTTCTCGCTTCCTTTTCTTTGGTGGTAACCGTTCACAACCTTTTCGAAGCAAATGCTTAGGAATGTTGAAAACTGTTGGTACAACATTTGGACAAAGATACCTTCGTTAATTATTATATTTGAAATTTCTTTCAATAAAATGATCAGAACACAAACGCGATGCTTTAGATGGAATCCATTTGTCTCTTCTCAAAGCTATTATCCATTTTTTTAAAAGAATAGGCTCTGATAATAGAAACCTAGAAGTTTAGGATACAATACTAAATATCATAATTATTATTACTACTTATTTAAAAAATGAAATATTTTTTTCTTTTGACCACCTATTTGTACAGCTAAAAGCTGAGCACGAAGTCGGCATTTTTCTAAGTACTTTGTTAAATTTAATATATAATTTTAATGTACAAAAACAAATAAAATCAGTTATACTTCTATAACGTGTTTAAATGGAATTCATTGTATTTTGCCTATTTCTGTCATGGCCGCCGTTAGTTCTATATGTAACACATTGGAGGCGCTGTAGCCTATACAACAGCCTCTCTATAGTTTACTTATATATCTCGTTGCTTCGTACTAATTACACTGAGAATAGTTAATTAGACGGAATTATTTAAATAGGGAAAACAGGTGGATTTCATCTCAGACTATGTACAGATCTCTTCAACTTTACTGCCCGATATGTGAATGCTCTTAAATATTAATTTGAATATTTCTCATTTATGTTTTAAGTAAAATGAAAACTAAATAATTTTCCCTGGCTAGCTCTTTATTAACATAAGACTAGAATTTTATTATCTTAGAAACGATTCAGATAGTCAAAAAATAATCCTCTGACATTAAACGGTACAAAGAAGAAAAGAAAGGTATTCTAATTAAATAACATCTATATTAGAAACTAATGCTTGTACCTGCCAATACAAACACAAACAATATGGGTAAAACAATATTAAATTCATTCAAAATAAACACACAATGCTAATAACTTTAGAACTAATTCAATATCGACAAATCGGTTGGAAATATTTAAATATTGCTGTTTCTACAAAATAATACAGTATATATTATTTCTATTTCTTTTCAGGTGCCTTTCCGTATATGTATAAATACAAACAACATAGGCATAAATGAGAAAACACATTAGGCTCAAAGTAAACATACAACATTAATAATATCAGACTGAATTGTTATCGGCAAGTCATTTTCAAATACTTAAATATTGCGTCTCTAAAACAAACTATTATATAAATATTTTTGTCTTATTTTATCATACGATTTGATTAGGTCTCTAAATTATGACGAATTTTAACATATTACATATTTAGTATTCGCATATTAATAACTTTTAAGTCCTTTTTCTATTATCATATTCTTTCCTTCTTCCTTTACTGGACCCGATGATTTTCCCAGCTGTCGATTGGCTTAGTGAGGGGCTTTCCCCGACGGCAGAAATACTGGTAGCTTCGTTAATCGCTGTAGTTCCACTTTCAATAATAATATACATTAACTTTTACACATTTAAGATTTATTAATATAAATCGGGAATCTTTCGTAATTTTTTACGGTCTAAGATGCTGTTGACCGCCTCCCTTGAAGATTCCCCGCCGACTTCTATCCATTACCTCCTTCTCAGGGTCGTACCTGCTACCCCCCCCTTGCATCTTCACCTTTCAGTTTACACATATTTACACGTTCGAAAAATCACAACTACAGCTACCCCCTTGTATCTTCACCATTCAGTTTACACGCATTTGCACGTTCGAAAAATCACAAAAACATGGCGCCACAAATCCTCCTCATAAGCAATTATACTGCGCACTTATTCTTAAATTTAATACAAATATTTTCTACTCTAGATAATGAGTAACTTATACATGGGGTGGTATACATTTAAACGAACAGCTTAAAGAAATTAATAGTTAGTTTCCAACACACATGTCAGTAAAAGTATTTCTTACTCGTCTTTATAAATGTAAAACATTTAAATTATACTGTACCGTTACACCGGGTCGTAACTGTAATTTGTAATCTTAAACTGCATTAAGAATTATTAGATGTTAAGCTGTCTCGCGTATGTAGATGTTAGTTATATTAAAATATATGGAGAAATTCCTTTGACTATGAGATTTGAACCCTATGATGTATACAACGAACCGTTTACAAAACAAATTTTATAACAAGCCACGTCCACTTTGACAAAGAGGCAGATGTGTACATATACGTTACAAACATTTTTCTAAAATAGCAAATAAACTTCGCGCATTATTCAAAAAACTATTTGCGCTTACCATTGGTAGCATCTATGTAATAGAATCGTCGTGTAAATAACCCAATTACTGGGTTGAGCTATTTTTTATGATGTACTGGACTTTCTCTAAATGACGAGGTCGGCATATGTCATTTTAAATTTTAGTTTGCGACCTGTGTTGTTACTGTGTATCCTTTCTTTCGTTTTGATTTGACAGTCACGCCATGATTTTTTCCGTGTGAATTAAATTGATTAAGTCAATTCAGCATTTGCAATAATACTATTTCTCACCAAATTTGCACAATATAATTGAATCATGTTGACAGCCGACACGGCCAAAGTACGAACTAAGGACGACGATTCAATGCCACTACAAATTCCCATCTTTACCTATATTTTATTTAATACTTGGCTATTCTGTGTAGTAGGCAAGCATTGTTGAAAATTGTATATTGTTTCTTCTTCTTCTTCTTCTTTATTGTGGCTTTGAGTTAGACTATTTAGTCTTTTGCTCTTCATCTGAGTGCGGTGAATCTTGGAATTGTGGAGTTGAATTTGATTAGCTATTGTTTAGATTTATTTTGTTTAAGAATTAAAGTAGAACCATTTTAGGTCTTTTGTGTTTGAAGTTTTCATTTCCATCATATGCGAGTGCTCTTTTAAGATTTTGGTTTGAGTGGTTTTCCATCTGGTTATAGAAGCTGAGCGCTCTTTCCTTGATGTAGTCAATGATGGTTGAGGTATTTGTTTCATTCATTATTGGATTATTTCTCATATACCATGGAGCATTTAGTATCATTCTAAAACTGGTGTTTTGTATTATTTGCAGTTTTTTGGTGTTGGTCTTGCACATATGTACCCATATTGGGCATGCATATGTGAATATTGGATGTATACTTGTTTGTAAAGTAGAATTTTGTTGTTCGTGTTCAGCTGGCTTTTTCTGCCTATAAGAGGCTATAGTTGACATCTTGTTTATTTGGTTTTGGTTATCGTTTTTGCTAAGTGTGTGTTATAATTGAGCTTTATATCCAGGTATATTCCCAGGTATTTAATTTCTCTACTCCATGGTATAGTGTTGTTGTTGATGGTTATTTCGTTGTCTGTTGTTTTCCGATTCCTTTGAAAGATTATTGCTTGGGATTTGTCTTTGTTTATTGTTGTCCTCCATTGTTTGAACCATTTTATAGTGTTGTCTAGCTGCGTTTGGAGTTCCTGTACCGCGTTCGTCGAACATCTTGATGTTGAGAGCAGTGCCGTATTATCTGCAAAGGTGGCCGTATTTAAATATCTTGTAGGATTTGATACTGGTATGTCGGCTGTAAATATTGTATATAGGTGAGGTGACAGGCATGAGCCCTAGGGGACTCTCGCTGTTGGATGTTTTATTGAGGAAAGTGTGTTCTGGATGCTAAGTTGAAAGCAGCGTCCTTGGAGAAAACTGTTCGTGATTTTTATGGTGTGTTGGGTAATTGTGTATTATCATTTTATATATGAGTCCCTGCCTCCAGACTTTATCAAATGCTTTTGCTATGTCGAGAAATACAGCTGCTGTCACTTGATTTTTGTTGAATCATTCTTGGATAATCTCAGTGACTCTTGAAAGTTGTGTTATCGTTGAATGTTCTTCTCTAAACCCGTGTTGATCTTCTGGTATTATGTCTTGATTGGCAGAGTGGTACTTTATCTTCTCTAGGATTATTTTTTCTATGACTTTGCTAATGGATGGTAACAGGCTTATCGGCCTGTAGCTGCTTAGTATTGTTTTTGGTTTTCCTGGTTTAGGTATAACTATTACTTTGGCAAGCGATTGTCTGTTGCCAAAGCGACTTAACCATTAGCCACTCATGACGCTTATATGAATTACGTAAATAATTATTCCGCATAAAATCAAGCGACTCCTCATATAGAAATTATACACATACATATATAACTTTATTATGATTGTACGAATTCTCTGCTGGCAGAAACTGTTCTCTACCATGTATTAATTACTGTTTACAGGTACTGAACCCGAACAAAATAACCACGATAGTAACGCCCCCGACCTAGTAGCTTGCCCGCCCGTACCGCCTAGGAAACACAGAAGAAGACATACGCCCCCAAGACCACCTAGTAACGGACTACCACCGACACCAAAGGTGCATATGGGAGCCTGTTTTTCGAAAGTAAGTTTTGTCTCTCCGTTATTGCTCAAAAAATGACAAATTGCTGTCTTTCTGAAGGTATTTAATGGCTGTCCTTTAAGAATTCACTGCACAGCTTCTTGGATACACCCAGACACAAGAGATCAACACATACTGATCGGTGCGGAAGAGGGCATTTACAATTTGAATTTGAACGAATTACACGAAACCTGCATAGATCAGTTGTATAATAGGAGAACTGTGTGGATGTACGTCATTAAAGATGTGTTAATGACATTATCAGGTTTGTAAATATCCACATGTTAATATTATTTAAAAAGAGTAATTATTGTAAAATGTCCTGGATTCTTCTTTTTAATCTTAAACAGGGCATTAAGAAAAAGTGTTCGGATGTTTTTACCGGGTTCACATGAAAACTAAACTAGTTGTTATTTTTATTTAAATGTTAATCAATATCACTGTCAGTTCTCCAGCAATTTAATTTTTTTTTAGAAGTTTCAGCGTTCTTTAATACATGACTGTGACCGTAACAAACATTCATTTTATATATGGCAGTGTTAATATTAATGCTTATATCGCAGGGCAGGTACAGTCACTGACAATGGACATACAATCAGTATGACCCTTAATCGAACTCGCCATTGTTTCACGATGCCATTCTCGACGTTCTTCCATATCATATCTGAAAGAGTAACGTAAACAATGTTCTAGATCTAAATAAATGTTAACTAAAAATGTATGCGTATGTTATTGAAACTTAACGAAATCCAGTGCACACTTACGTCAAGAGAATTGGGAGAAGTAATTTCAATGAAACGGTATTAAACAGGAACTATTATAAAAACTAACTGTCCATCAATCTCTTCGAGCTTGAATCGCCTTTCGCGTCCGATTACAGTTTTATTACAGTTCCCCGTAAAACGCCAAAAAAAATAAATTTTGATTTTCTAAACTTTTGGCACACCTTGTATAGACGTATATTTTTGTCCACGAACTACTGTCACGGTGACAGATGGAACGGCAATTTAAAGCATCTTAACGTCAGTCTGACTATTCGTTGTTGAAGTTTGAAATTTAGATGCTATTTAGCGTAATACTAAGACTTGACACTAAAAGATTCATAGTGTTATTAGTTTTACACAATGAAAGGACTAAATCATTATTAAAAAAGTAATATCAGATTTATTTTAGTTTTGCATAATTTGACCTGTCAAATATCATGGCCCACAAACGTCATTTCTGGGCTGTAATATTTAATAATAGGCATAGATCTTTTGACATACCTTTTGAGCTTTGTTATGGTGCAAATTTGTGAACAATGCATGCCCATTACACAGAAGAATAATCAAGTTTTAAATAAAATGTTGGTATAGAATAGTATATAATAATAGTAATAGGCTGATTTCATTGCCATAGTTCACTGGTTTGAGGTAATGTCAGATTATGTGTATGTTTTAATAAATTTTAAAACTGTACTTACGTGCGATAGATAATACACTTTAAGTTGACTTAATCATATCCGTCGGCATTGTTCATATATTCATATAGAAAAGAAATGGTAACAATTGATAATAATAACACTAATACGTATCTGAAAGATACCACAATTCAATTAAAAATGCACTTTTCCTTCGTAATCTCTTTATTTGTCGGCCTTCTGACATTTAAACTTGACAACCGATCGATGAACGTGAATATATAGTCAATTAAAATTATGTGTGTATTGCACGACTGGTGCTATATGCTTTCCGCCAATTTTGACGTTTCCCGGCAAATGTCATGTCGCGACCTCAAACTGATTGACGGTTTTGATAATTTATAACCTGAAATTGAATTTTTCGTGCGTTTAACTTAACCTTATCCGAACTTTGAGGTGTCACAGTCATTGTGCCGATCCACCGCTCTTTTAAAATCGAACCTAGTCCACGATAAAATATTCTAAACGTAGGCCTTATGGCAAAATGCTATGATGCACAGTCTTTTTCTTCACGAACGAAAATTTTCAAAAACTCCTTTCGGAAAAATAGCCTAAGGCACATGGGGCCGTAGTCCCCGTCACGTAACACTTTCGTTCCCACCGTAGATGGGGTGTAGCTGTGCCGTATTAATCGTTCGTGTTAAAAAGAGCGCGACAATTGGCTTTTATATATTATAAAATTTTCAAGAAACTCTTCCGCCATTTTGTGTTTTTTGACATTTTGACTTTGGATTCGTGATCGGTGACCCAAGACGACACCCCCGTATCTAAAATTTCACGTTCATACGTCAATTTTCAAAAACTCTTCCGCCATTTTTTTTGATATTTTGACGTTGGATTAGTGATCGGCGACCTAAGACACCCACGTATCCTAAATTTCACATTCATACGTCAATTTTCAAAAAATTCTTCGGCCATTTTGTTTTATTTTGACATTTGAATTAGTGATGGGCGACCGTAAAAACTCCCAAGTGCCTAATTTTACTTTAAATCAGAAGAGAGAGAAATTGATTTCAGCCAGCTCCGCCCATTGTGCACGTTTGCGTAATCGTTTAAATAAAATTATTTCGTAGTAGGGGCACATAAATGTCGAAAGCAATCCTCCTTTTCCCTTTAAGCAAATACACGTTCTGGTATTATCGTATTTTAATTCAAATCATTATTAAAATATTAATCGACCCCTGTATAGATGGAAATATTAAATCAAGCGGGACCGTTATGTATTGATCGGCAGTGCACATGAGATTCTGATATTTATTTTTCTCCCGTCCGGAATGCATTGATATTAGTGCACGTTGAATCAGCCATTTTTCTTACCAAATTCTTCTGCAAACGAACTTTAAAGTGCTCGTGCCCTTGATTGCGTGCGACTGTCGACTCGAAATAAGATTGCAAAAGGTCCCGAGAAGCCGGTTCCTTAAGACCCCGTGTCTTGTTGGGCCCTCGAAACCTTCAAAATTTCGTATTTCAGTCTTAAAAGCGAATGTGTGGATACAACTCAGTTCGTCTGTCAGATTGACGTTTCTCGGGATTTTTATTGATTGTCACGGGAATGGTCATGACGTAAGCCATTTTTCTGTTAAAACATCGAATGCACGCTCCTCTTTAAAAGCTCGTATCTTTACAACCGCTCCACTTAGGAAGAAAATCTCTCCGTCGACCGGAAATTCAGTGTCACCCGTATACCCGTGCCAAAGGGCAGCTTTCAATTTCGCGTATCCAGAGAGGAGTTCTTCCCCCCCGCGTAACCAATTTTCGTCGATTTTGATGGTCGTTTGGTAACCATTGCCGACTCGGCTTTTATTATTATAATTACGAAGTATGTAATTAACAGTCAAAACAATAAAAAAAACGAAACTAACATAAGTATGAATAGGTATATACATATATAACTTTATTTATCTTACGAAATATAAGGTAAATATCATAAATTTTAAAAACTCGTCACCCTTCTACCTACGCCGATGAAGAAAAAAATTTAATTAATTACATTGATGCAGGAGGTGATTATTATGAACATAAATAAAATCATGTTCATAAAGACTTGTAGTTTTTTTGTATCTCAAAATATATAGCGTGACCCTCGTATATAATTTTATATGTTAATTTTTACATGTCATTTAATGACTTAATACACCACTCTATTTACTAAATACATTGGAATGGGCTGTATCTCTGAAACGACATTTTTCGAGACTTATTTTTTACTAATAATTTGTTGTTTGTCTTTTAGTGATATCTATAACTGGGCAAAATATCCGAACACTTTTTTATATTAATTTGTATTTTAGGTAAAACACCACAATTGTATAGGCACGATCTTCTGTCTTTGGTCAACAAACAGTCACACAGATTTAGTTTACATATGAACAGGATACCCGAGCGATTGGTGCCTAAAAAGTTTGCTCTAACGACCAGAGTACCGGATACAAGAGGTACACAAAGATGTTGTGTCGCGCGAAATCCATATAATGGGTATAAATATCTTTGTGGAGCGACATCTTCCGGCATATATCTTATGCAGTGGTACGATCCACTGAATAAATTTATGCTTCTAAAAGTATGACAAAATTTGCATATTAAAATGAATAAACTCCACTTACATGTTTTCTTTTTAATATGTTGTAGCATGTTGAATGTTGTTTACCCTCTCCGTTGAACGTATTTGAGATGATAATAACGCCTGAACTGGAATATCCAATGGTGTGCGTTTCAGTTAAGAAAGCTTATCAACCAAACAGATACAAACTGGATCTCATTAATATGAATTCAGGTAACGTTTCGAATTACCTTTAAGTATCCAAAAATCAATGAGTGTCTACTAAATTAAATATTGCTGCACAAATAAATCTATATAGAAGGAAGTGGTTCATAATTACATTAAACACACAAACAGATCAAAAATGCTCTAGTTCTGTGTTATCCAATTTGGACGATACTGCCCTCTAGTGTAGATTGGATGGAGTCGGGGGCGCAGATACGGAGTAAATAGGTGGTTATTGAATAGAAACAATAAGGGGTAACGCTGGCAGCGGCTTTTGCGTTTATTTACATTATAATAATCGAGGCTATAAATAAATGCTAACGTTGCTTTATCTAGTTTATAAAAATATAGAGGGTTAGTTTTAAATAGCGTAATTAAAAAAAGGGGGTGAAAGAAAAATATGACTAATGCCCGTACAAAAAAAATCCTGGTCCAATTTGCACGCCGTGACGAGAAGTTGATTTTTCTTTCCTCGAGTCCGAGCCTGTTGCAGTTAATATACAAACATAATAATTTTCATATAGAGGAATTTAAGTTTCAAAATAATATGCTTCTATTTAACGAAAAAAAAACATGGTAATGCACCGATGTTGTCGATCTTTTCCACATAAAGGCGTGCTATTCACAAACAAAAAAAAAAGAAAACATCGCCCCAAAAATTCTTTTCAATTGCCATTCATTCTCAAAGGTTGTCAGTATTTGCATTTTATCGTTTTTTTTTTGGGAGAACCTTAAACTCGTGGTATTTACGTAAATGTGTATAGGATAAACAAAGTTATGGAACGACTTCAACTACATTTTGGCCCTAAAAATTTAGAATTTTTTTATGAGTTACAAATAAATTTATTTTTGATTTTCTGTTAGACGTTTATACAGGCTGTCCCAGAAATAAAAGAACGGAGTAGCAGAAATCGGAAGCTAGATTGTGTAAAAACGTACCCTCAAAATATCAAGTCTTTATTCGTGCGCAGACGACAGAAAAAAAAATAATAAAGAATTCAATTGGCCTTACGCCGACCCTGGACGACTTATTACTTGTGTTAAAAAAAGGAGGAGGAATAGATACTTCATAATAAATATAAAACCATTAATTACTTTAATTTTATACCTGCTAGAAAAAAAATAATTACATTCTTGATATTTAAAGGCTAGAAAAACTACATTTTTTGAATATTCTAAAATAATAATAATCAGTTGTTTCCGACTACAAACACATTAAAGAGCAACAACCTTCCTATTTTAAAAATAAAAACAATCTTTTATTGTCTGGCATAAAGTAGGTCGCCCATCTGGGTCAACAACCGACTACATGGCTGCGTTATCTAGACGCATCGGGCAAAAAATATGTTTTATATGAATGAGTACGATTTAACGTTTTTCTCCCGTTTTATACAAACAAAAGCGTATTTTTCTATGAATGCGTGTTCGTTTCTATTTACAAATGAACATTCTCACGTGTATTTATAAACATACATTCTGTGCCAGGTCCGTAATGTAATTTTTTATCTAAAAAACAACATAGAAAATTAAATTTTTAATTTCTTCGTTATTGGGCGTTTCTGTTCGGACTTTACATACCTGCTACTCCGTCTTTTTATTTCTGGGACACCCTGTATGTATTCTTCAGATTCGCATAGCCTGGTATCTATTTAGTAGTAACCCTGTATTTTTGTTTTGAATTTTCTAACACATATATAATCGAATAACATGATTAGTATTGGAAGCATTTTAGAAATCAATATAAATGAATAGTAATTACACGTTTCCTTTTCAGGAGCTAATTGGTTTCATTCAGATGAATACCAAGACATGGATGGGACGGCGACTGTGATACCGAAAAGGGAAAATTTAAATATTGTTAGTGTTTATCAGATGGAAAAAGACGCGATCTTAGTTTGCTATGATAACGTTGTCAAAATTATAACGCCACATGGCAAACTACGAGAAAACAAAAAGCAACTTTCAGAATTAGAATTCGATTTTACTATAGATAGTATATGTAAGTATTTGTTGAAAAGTTTTTTCTAGTTTTTGTCCACAGATCTTTGTGTTTATAATTTAATAGAAGCATCATTAAATATATTTCAATTTGTGAAGATAAAATTAAGTTTTTTTGCATCTTATTTAATGTTTTCAACGCCACTTCTACATAGTTTATTTTATAACGTAATGTAAGGAAATGGCTTACAATAATAATAAAATATTGAAAGCCTTTACTGCCAAATTTCGACAATTATGTTGTCATCACCAGCGGACTTAAACGTGTGAAATTTCACTAGAACAAAATCACATGCTTGTTACCGAAGGTGTACTGAAAATACTGATGATGACAACGTAGTTGTCGAAATACGTATCGAAGTGTTGATGCCAATTTTGTTATAAAAGTTTTTAATTTTTTATTAGTATTTATGCTTATACTTCTTTTCGTAATAATATGAGATTAATTATACCGGGTGGTGCAATAGTGTGTCGGCGGAGCTTAGTGTGAAAACTAATAACGCTGCAGCAATGAGACTTTACGTACGTATGTAGTATGCGACTGTGCATTTTCTAATTTTATTTATAAATATACAGGGTGTTCCAAATTTTCGCAACCACATTCAACTTTTTTATTTTAAATA
This sequence comes from Amphimallon solstitiale, assembly GCA_963170755.1. Taxonomy (NCBI): domain Eukaryota; kingdom Metazoa; phylum Arthropoda; class Insecta; order Coleoptera; family Scarabaeidae; genus Amphimallon; species Amphimallon solstitiale. The sequence continues at coordinate 29,397,134 of OY720675.1, read as the reverse complement.
CATTGCTATACTTTCTAGATATTATAATGATAGCCATTCAAATTATCTTTGCAATGATATATGGATATGTGCACTTCAGACTGTTCGTTTTGATTTTATTGATAATATTGTTAAAATCTTGACAGTTGCAGCATCTAACATTTTAAGCTGTAGTCTGTAAATGGGTAGAATGCCTCACGTAACTCTTGTGTTACTAATTTATGGACTAACACGTTATTTGTTTTGAGGTTGAACAAAGTGAATAAATATACAGGGTGTTAAATATGTCGTGTCTAAGTTATCGATCTTTATTGGTTATTTTCTCGTTTTTTTTAAATCTAACCTATAATATTTTTATAAGTCAGCATATTCCTTGTAAAATCGCCTTTAAAACGGTACCAATAACATAGTACTTATTTCTAGTATTTTCAAAGTTATAACCCTTTAATGGGATATACTCATGTTTATAATATGCAATATGTGGGGCATCTAATAGTTGGTTGGCCTTGGTTTAAAAAAAAATGGCTGTACAACCAAACGTCAAATCTCTACTTCAAAAGTCCATAAAAAGTCGTTTTCTGTATTTTCTCTTTTCTGTAATTGCGTTTTGTTGTTATAAATTAAGTTCGGCTAGTGAATTATTAATTTCCGTTTGTTTGTTAGTAGTTGTTACGTGTTGTATTTACCTTGTTATCAGTTATATCGCTTTATTGACATTATTTCTCATTTAGATACCATAATAGTTTATTGTTGTTTTTGCTTTAAAATGAATTTTTCGAAAGAGGAGCTCATAGACATGGTATTTGCTCTTGGCGCTAGCAACAGAAATCCATTTTTAGCATCAAGAACATATGCGATGGAATATCCGGACCGAAGAGCACCGGATAGTAAAACGTTTGAAAATTTGTTAATAAGGTTTCTTCGAACGGGTTCAGTGAATTACGTCGAACATGAAAGAAGTAAGACTATGATTACAGAAGATAATGAAGTGATAGTCGTCCAGTCCTTTGTGGAAAATCCGCACGTATCTACAAGGATAATTTCGAAACAACACGGGATAGAAGTCACTGCTGTAAAAAGGATTTTAAAAAAACATAAGTTTCACCCTTACAAAATTCAAAATCATCAAGGCTTATTACAAACGGACTTTGAAAGGAGACTAGTGTACTGTGAATGGCTACTTTTACAATTACGACACGATATAACTTTTCTAGATCATGTGCATTTCACAGATGAAGCTACATTTGCTAATTGTGGAACCACAAACAGAAAAAATACCCATTATTATGACACTACAAACCCACATTTTGTTCAGCCCATTTTATATCAACAAAAATGGAGTGTTAACACATGGGGAGGCATCATAGGAAACACTATTATTGGTCCATTCTTTTTTGATAATACTTTAAATTGTGCAATCTACACAAATTTCCTACAAAATAATTTACCATTGCTATTAGAAGGCCTCCCAGATAACGTCATCAGGAGATTGTGGTACCAACATGATGGTGCACCAGCACATTATGGTGCTGCTGCAAGAGCACATTTAGATAGGGTATTCACCAATAAGTGGATTGGGAGAGGAAGTTTGATAAGCTGGCCACCACGATCACCAGATCTCACACCTTGTGATTTCTTTCTGTGGCCAACTGTAAAAAACATTGTTTACGCAACACCTCCTACAACGGCAGAGGACATGCAGCAACGAATAAGAAACGCTTTTCTTCAATTAAGTGAGAATAACTTAGCTGAGAATGTAAGTCTGTCGATACAGAGACGCTTGAGAGCATGTGTAGAGCAGAATCGAAATATATTTGAACACATTTTAAATTAAGATTGTTTTATTATCGAAAATTTTCAAAATGTATTTCTAAAACTAATGATAAAGCATTTAAAAAACAGGTGTTTGTTAAAATTACTTTGTTTTATTTTCTTGGCCAACCAACTATTAGATGCCCCGCATTTTGCATGTTATAAACATGAGTATATCCCATTAAAGGGTTATAACTTTGAAAATACTAGAAATAAGTACTATGTTATTGGTACCATTTTAAAGGCGATTTTACAAGGAATATGCTGACTTATAAAAATATTATAGGTTAGATTTAAAAAAAACGAGAAAATAACCAATAAAGATCGATAACTTAGACACGACATATTTAACACCCTGTATATTTATTCACTTTGTTCAACCTCAAAACAAATAACGTGTTAGTCCATAAATTAGTAACACAAGAGTTACGTGAGGCATTCTACCCATTTACAGACTACAGCTTAAAATGTTAGATGCTGCAACTGTCAAGATTTTAACAATATTATCAATAAAATCAAAACGAACAGTCTGAAGTGCACATATCCATATATCATTCCAAAGATAATTTGAATGGCTATCATTATAATATCTAGAAAGTATAGCAATGTATTTAAAATAAAAAAGTTGAATGTGGTTGCGAAAATTTGGAACACCCTGTATATTTGTAAATAAAATTAGAAAATGCACAGTCGCATACTACATACGTACGTAAAGTCTCATTGCTGCAGCGTTATTAGTTTTCACACTAAGCTCCGTCGACACACTATTGCACCACCCGGTATATGCTACTTGTATACTATAGGAATTAGATAATATCTCGTGCACACAATGTTATTAACACTTCCTGTATATGTGGATAGTGTAAGAATTGCTATTGCGTGTCTGTGCTTCAATCTGACGAGCACCAACTAGTGCGAAACCGGTCATTGATTCAGTAAGTGGTGGCAAAACATTTTTTCAAACACCAAGTTTATTTAATTTAATTTTTATTGTACGATGATGCATCAAAAGCCGAATCTATTTTAATATTCTATTTGTCTCTACTATGGACACTAGTCACTTTTTAGAAATAAGTAAACGAACTCCATTAATTTATAATTACATATTTGTTCATATTTTTTTCTTTTTTTTTTTTAGTATGCCTACCTGATTGTGTCCTAGCTTTCCACAAACACGGAATGCAGGGCAGATCGTACAAAAATGGTGATATTACACAAGAAATCAGGGACGTTTCACGATCGTACAAATTATTAGGTTCAGACAAGTAAGTTTATAATAGGCGATAGTTGGATTCCTAAAGACATGCCGTGTTAAGGCTGTGTTACACACACTCAATTTCTAACCATCTTTTAGTGAAGAATTTGCCGTGAATTTCTTGGGCAATTTATGTTAGACAATTTCTTAATCAAGTTTTTTTGCTGAATTAGCGCATTTGAAAAATAAGATTTGTTTAAAACCAAAGTTTTTGCTACATATTATATTTATCCTTCTACACGATTGGTATTTTGTGACATATACATTATAAATTCAATTCCTGATTTCATATACCAGGTGACCCAATTTTTACCGCCACCACCAAAATGGGTCTTATTATAAAGAGAAAAGAATCAAGTTTTGTGTAAAGTTAGAGCGAAATGTATAATAAATACATACTTAATAAAAGAAATTCTGCAAAATGTTTAAAATTTGTCAGTGGCAGCCAAAAAAAAACAAAACATTAACAGAAATTTTCATATTTGGTATATCCGTATTTTTTTTCATTATTATAATGCAGATATTTTTTGAAATATATCATCTAAAGTAAAATCAAAAATTAGCTTACTTTTCCTTAAATTTGAAGTTTAGAGGAAAGCAACTAAAGTCCATATATAATTTACAACCTGCCTATGCTAATGTCACAATAAATATTGGTTATTTATGGCTGTTTATTATCAAACATTCTCGACGAAATGGTCAAGATCTTTGAGGAAAATACCGGCATCCCCCCTTCGGCTTCAACCCAAGTTTTACCGCCACCGGCAAAATAACCCTTATTTATAATATGATTTTTTTTATATTTCACGAGTGACTGTATCAATAGGTACACTTCAGATATTGGCAGTTATCTCAATCAAATTAAAATTATATCGCCTCCAGGAACGAAAAATTTGATTAAGAGTACCTACTCAGAACTAATTTAAGACCATTAAATACCTAATATTTTGAATCGTTTACTGGGATGAAAAATATCACAGCATTTTTTATTAAGAAGTTATTTGCATTTAATTTTTAAACATTGACGTTCAAGGCGATTGACAAGCTTTCTGCATCATAATAATAATAAAAAAAAGTTCATTTCAAAAATGTTTGTTAAGGGTCCTCGATATTGCAGATTTTTGATGCAAGATATGTTTGTTGATTTTAAATTTGGAGAAAATCTATCATCGTCAACTTATGAAGAATTTAGTCATCTACCCCGCTGAATAATCAAACTTAGAAAAAATTATCTGATTAAAGAAAATTAATTAATATGTCAAAATATTAATTAAAAAATACAAGTTTTCTCAAAAATCCATTGCAGCAGATTTGTTTACTTTAGTTCATGTTAAAAATCGAATAAAAAGCTACCCCGCTCTTTTAATGAATATAAAATAAATTAAAATTAGGCAACCCACATTACAATGAATATTATTCTGGTAAAAATCTTTCCCGCGGTTACAAATGTGTAAATATTTGATCATAAATGAATTTTTATTCGCTTAGATATTGAGTTATTATTCAAATATTTGTTATATACATATTCCCTATGTGTAATAGATACTCGGACATCTTTCGGTTATTAAAGTATGTGCTATGCAACCAATATTGCGATTGCTGTTTCAGTATCGAGGAGCCTTAATGTTTTGTTTTTTTTGGCTGCCACTGACACATTTCAAACATTTGCAGACATTTTTTTTATTAAGTATGCAGTGTATCTAACTTTACACGTTTTATTTTGGCAGTGAGCATGACAAAGTTTGGATAAATTCTTTAAAAAATGTGAATATAGTTTGTAGAAGTACCGATTATTGTTTTTATTGGCATGTTTTTGAGTTACCCCCTGTGAATGAATGAAATTTTTTTTACCAAACAAAATTCCACTTTATATTTCATATTTGAATTCTACATCAAATTTTTAATTATACTTGCTATAAATGCTAAATAAAAAAATAAAAGAAATCAAAGTTCACGTATATATTACTTTTAAAATAATTTCCCTAAAAGAATCAGAAAATTATTTGTAGAGAAGATGCACGATTTTTATTTAGCGTTGCAGATATTTGTACTTAAAACAATGTATACAGGTGACCTACGTGAGAGCTATGACACGTCATGTTTTTTTATGAAATTGAAACCCTTTTTACTTTCTTAAGGCTGTACTACACTTACCAAGTTCTTGGCCAAGTTATTGACCAAGAACTTGGTCAAGTTAAAATTGACGACAAGTCGTGTATTACACTTGCCAAGTCGACGTGATCAATTTCTTGGCCAAGAACTTGGTGGCTTAGAACATGTTCTATTTTTCTTCTCAACTTGATCAAGTTTTTAGTGATTTCTAGTAATATTCATGTTATAAAGTTTTTTGCCAACTGTGTAAAATGTAAACGCAAATTCCATTTTAGAATATCGTTAAAATTTACATGTTAATTTGATACTTCTTGAAAGAATTGAATGCGTAAATTATTTATTTTCTTTTGTATCTCTTGTGCAGTAATTTTTACATTCAATAGCAAACACAAATATTATTCCGGTAACTTTATTAATTTTTTTACTTCGTACTTTTGCACTATTGGTACTGCTAATTCACCTAAAAACTTGGCCAAGAAATTGATAAGTGTAATACAACCTTTATACGTTGTATTTATAAGGAAATATTGCGATGACGAAAGATTTTGGATTTTCACATATGTCCACGTTTTGAAGTCCTTTGTTACCGAAAACGTGATTTTGAAAAATGTTACTCTCTTTCTCTGTGTGTATATGACCATGATAGCGACCAAACGGCTAAAGCTGTTAATACCAAACTTTATAAGTGCAATTTTCCTCTTCTGATCATAACAGATTTTTACTGAAATCGGTAGACCGGAAGTAATAGTTAACTATAAACGCCAAATTAGATAGCTAGCGGTGGAAATGCGCTGTAGTCGTTTTTAAAAACGCGTACGCCCACTTACTGAAGTAGTAGTCACACTAATTAATCACTAATTTGGCGTTTACTGTACTTCAGTAAAAAAATCATATTTAACCAATATTTCGTGCCCTATTAACTTTAAACGAATTTCTAAAGAATACAATTGTACTCAAAAGTGAATTTGCGAAAATTTTTATAAAAAGTTTTTTAGAATTCCTACCGGAAATATGATTTACTCTTATCGAAAATTAGCTTTTTGTATATATTTCGCAAGTTATGCTTTCTAAACATATATTTTAAGCGAATGAAAGTATATAAATCTTGATTTTGAATAAAATTTGTTTAAGAAAAATTAACACTTTAACCAGGTTTATTATCACATTTAGCGCCATGTGCGGCACCGGTGCACACGACCTGAGTACTTGTTCCGGCCGCGTGTTCACATATCCACACGCAACTTTGATGTCTTTAAGGGTGAATGTGGCATAGCGCACACGAATTACATTGGTTTTATATACATGGAATGAATCTGCGGCCCCAGGAGAACGTGGATTTGTGCTTGGCCCGAGCGTTTTGCATACCTATAATGCGTCAGTGACGGACAAAATATAGGGTTATTTGGTTCAATGAGAATAGGTGGATAGATTTTTTTAATAGTATTTTTATCATTTTTATATTGAAATAAACAATTTTTTACCATACCAAAACAATTTTGACATTCAAATCCGTTTTTTTTTATTTTTCAAATTTATGCATGTTTTTACATGTATCCGTTAGTATTAGGCAAAAAGAGTAAATTTAGTACTTAAAATTTTAAAATGTAATCTATACATGATCTAAGCAGAGTGTTGTTCAAAGCACTTGATACAAATGGGTATGTTGCACTTGATACAGAAGGTATTGATCATTTTTGCAGTTTTTCGAGCATAAGGAGTTCCCCGTTCTTGAACCATCTTCTTGTAGCACACCGAACACCTCTTTCTAGTCTGCCTCTTGGGTCCTTCAGCTTCCTTCAGAATATGCTTCATTGTAACAAGGAGCATCTGTGGTGGCTGTGGTTGCTCAGAGACCACCGACATATCTGCTGGTGCATCTTCTTCCTCAGATGCTGGTTGGTCAGATTGGCCTAGAACCAACTTTCTGACTAGTTCTTTGAATTTTTTGATGGGCAATTTTTTATTGTTGACTTTGTTGTACAGGTGAAGAGCATTGACAACAGTTGTTGCAGTGATTAGATGGAAAGCTAATCGTTTGTACCATTTCACAGTCCGCCGCAAGTATGGCGAATATGCTGAGAGCTGGTCAGAGATATCAACATACGATTTTCCTCTGTTGTAATCAAACACCATCTCCGGCTTTGTGATCTCTTTACCGCGGTTTACCTTTGTCACCATTGTATCACCATGTTTCGTGCTCAGCCTTAACACATCCCGTTTGTCTTGCCATTTGAGAACAACAATTTTTTCTTGGTTTTGCTGAGCTTTCTGTTCTCCTCTTTTCAATTTTGCTTGAACAACATTAGGGGGATTACCTCTTCGATTCTTGCGCAAAGTTCCAACCAAGTGAGTTTTTCTTTCTACCATTCTTTGAGCTAATTTCACACTGGTATACCAGGTATCGGTATAGAGGGTTCTTCCATGGCCTAGAAGCTCTCCTAAGAGTTCCATAACAATTTTCTCAGAAACAGCTGACTCGTCAACTTTCTCTTTTCCAGTATATACTTTAATTCCAGGTATATCCGCCACCGACACACAGTTTGAATAGCTTTATGCCATACTTGTGCCTCTTATTGGGTATGTATTGTCTAAAGAGAAGTCGTCCTCTAAAGGGTACATTACTTTCATCGATACAGCATTCCTCTTCTGGAATGTATGATGTCTGATATTTTCTTTGAAGAAGAATGAGAAACTTCTGCAGTTTGAATACACGGTCAGACATCGGAGTTTGTTCTTCATTGTTGCAAAGATGGAACATAGATAACAGCAACTCAAATCGGTTTCTGTTCATTACTTCTGAAATACCATTCTTATAAATAGGATCATTCGACCAATAATCTCTTAGATGTCGCAATGGCACAAGACCCATCCAGAATAAAATTCCAATGAATTTTCTCATTTCAACAGCATTGGTATCAATCCACTTTTTGACTCTAGCGTTAGAAAGTGAGCTTTCTGCCAGAATTTGCGCCGCAAATCTATTGGTTTCAATTACCAATAGACCAATTATTTCATCGCCCAATAAGTGATTGAAGCATTGAATGGGCCCTTTCTGATGTAATTTCGAGTAGATATCAGGTGGCACTCCGGTGTTACCTAGTATTACATCTAGAAATGTCTTTCTTTCCCCTTCTACCGACTGCCATATTGACCCAAAAACTGTTTCTGATACATCCGGATTTATATTATTTTCCTCAAAAATATTGTCTGGGTCATCCACTTGCTCCTCAAGAACACGAAATGTTGATGGTCTTGAGCTGAAATCTGGTGAAGGGATGTTGGATGAACCAGATGTTGACGGTTTAGCGGAACGTGAGGTTTGTCTAGCTGTTCCCAGATTGTCTAGTATTTCTTGAGAATCGTCGCACTCAGATGGAGGTGGTATTGTGATGCATATTATTTGGTCCACACTCGTTGAAGTGGACGGCACAACTTCTACATCGGACTCTTCATCACAACTACTAGAAGGAATGTAATCCCTGTCTCTATCAACATCATCATCATCTTCTAAGTCACCAAAATCTGACAGATCAGAGAGATCAGCATACAAAGTTTCATTTATCTCTGTATCACTAAGTTTTTTCCTTGACATCTTTTATTTCTTTTTCAAATTAGCTGAATTAATTCGTCTGAAACAATAAAGAAAGAAAAAAGTAATAGTGTTCACCGGTGATCACGCGGCCCCAGGAAGTATTTTTACTTCCTGGGGCTGCGTGATCACCGGTGCACACACGGAAAATTGCTGAAAAACCATGGAAAAAGTGAAAGTTTTCACTTTCTGTTTTCAAATATACAATAAGTAGATCTAAACAGAATATTCAGAAAAAACAAAAAATTTGGCCCGAATGAGTGAATTGCGTTTTTGGGGCTGGGCGCGAGATGTGTTAAGAACATAAAAGATACGCACATACGTATAAGAAAGTCTTGCGGTGGCCACACCTCATTTTCTTATTCAGTATTTGAAAAATACATGGAATTTCTAAATATAAATTACCTAAATTGAAGACGAAATAGTCAGCATTATTTTCTCTTTATTTCAGAGTCGTTATGTTAGAAAGTAATTTAATACGGAACGGAACTCTAAATAATGAAGAGGGACACGATTTATACATTCTTGCCGGACACGAGGCCAGCTATTAGGATTATAGGTAAGCTCTTGAACCACATCACTTCAGCCTAGTTTCCAAGAAGATTTTAATTAATTTGATAATCTCGTCTTTCACCCAACAAATTCATATACGAACTTTACTATTATTTTTGTTTACGAATGCATAAACATAGAGGCAAAATTGACAAGTATTGAACAATATACATGTCAATATCACGATTTTTCTTGTTTCGATACTTATTTGAGTCGCATCAGTGCAAATACACTAAATTTAAATCAATTGTTTTTTATTATTAAAGTAATTTGTCCTAACAACAATGTTATTTTTATTATGCCTTACATAGTATAGTACCAGAAGAAACACGATATAACCTACGTCCATGTTATGATCAATTTCTGAACAAGATTATATTCTTATTTACTAATACATACTTACCTAAAATGTGTTAAATTAGGTAAGTTATGAGAATTTCAAATTTAAATTTCTAAAACAAATGTTTTTTATGTCATTTATTGCACTCGCCCTTCCACTGTAAACCCACTTTATGAAACTTGCTATTTTATATAACTACTCCTATACATATTGCTCATCTTTAGTCTACTCGAAACGTACATCTAAAATCAGAAAAATACGATCGTAAAGAAGCGACAGCTTTGTCGGATCCTTCATGTGCCATGTCCCACTTTCGCTTCATCGTATTTCAGTGAAAGACTATCACCAGAAAACGTACTTATATTTACACTGAAATAATGTTGTTTCTATAATACTTAAATATTATAATACTCAAAACAAATTACTGTAATTATTTCAAATTTTAATTAGTTAGAAGCACAAACAAATGACCGAAACAGGTTTTGCTTTTGCTGTAAAATATACAGAATTAATTAATGTTTCATAAAAAAGCGATTCGTTTATTATAATTTTATCTAAGTAAAAATTATTTATATACAGGGTGTCTCAGCTTTTGCGTTACAGGTATTATCTACTTTCCCTGTATAGATATCAGAAAACTTTTCAAATAAAAGTTACTTGATATTATGATGTGTCGAAAATGACAAACAGAGAATTTTATTTGCTCGTGACCTTGAAGGAGATTTCAAGGTCAGCTTTGTTTTTTTAATGGATATATGCATTTTTTAATGTTGCATCTTATTTATCAAAAACTAATAAATAACTTTTATTTGATCCATTTTTTATTTTGCCTTGTCAGTTTTGACACAATTCAGATAAACTTGTCAAAAGCAATTTTTATTAACTTAAAGGAATACGATAATTATAAGTAAGTAAATTAAAAAAATAAAGTGTAAGTATTTCAATAATAAATATCTCAAATTAGTGTATGTAGTTGGATAAGAAAACAAAACAAGAGGCATTAATTTAATAAATGTTCAAATTGGGCTCCATCAGCGTGGACACAAGCTTCCAAACGACGTCTTAATCCTCTGTTGCAAGATGAAAGTATCATTCCGTGAGTCATAATCCGGCATCCCATGCGAATTCGATTTTTCAGATCATCAAGATCTGCCGACCGAACTTGATATACAAATTCCTTTAAATAACCCCACATGAAAAAATCAACAGGCGATAAATCCGGGGAACGAGCAGGCCAAGGGATAGAACCTCTATTTCCAATCCATCCATTGGGGTACAGCGCATTTAAATAATTTGTCACAATTTGCGCATTATGGGGCGGAGCACCATCTTGTTGCCAAATTATGTCTCGTCTTTCATTAAGAGGAATATCTTCCATTAAATCGGGAAGCACATTTTGTAAAAAATGTAAATAACGTTGTCCTGTCAGGGTTCCTTCGTAAAAGTGGGGTCCAATTAAATGCCCATTAAACATTCCACACCATACATTGGTTCTCCACACTGTTTGAAAGCGTGCTTCCTCCATCCACCGCGGATTTTGGTTGGACCAATAATGCGCATTATGTTTGTTCACAACACCATTATTGTGAAAGCGACTTTCGTCACTCCACAAAATACAATTAAGATAATTTGGATTTTCATCTTCTAGAACTTGCAATCGTGCAATGAAATCCAGGCGTCTTTGTAAATCGTTTAGTCTTAATTCTTGTGATAAATGAACTTTAAATGGATGGTACCTATGCCCTTTTAAAATTCTATGTACTGTAGCTTTACTAACGCCAATTTCTTCTGCCAAACGTCGAAGTGAAACATGGGGGTTTACAGCTACATAAGCCAAAATGTTGATTACATTTTCTTCATTTCTAGCAGGAGCATTATGGTTAGCATGTTTTACGGTAGAGGGAAATGAACCAGTTCGTAACTTCGCTTCTACTCTATTAAATGTTGTATGTGATGGATGATGACGTTCCGGAAATCTTTCTCGATACAAATTTGCAGCTTCTCGGGAATTCCTTCTGCATTCTCCGTAGACTATTAACATATCTACATATTCGTTGGAGTTGTATGTAAGTGGCATACTAAAAAGCTGCGGATAACGCAAGTCAAATCTTTGTGATTTAAGCAAGACTGACAGTTGTTGACTGACAGAACACAACTTTTTACTTTTGACAAGTTTATCTGAATTGTGTCAAAACTGACACAGCAAAATAACAAATGCATCAAATAAAAGTTATTTATTAGCTTTTGAAAAATAAGATGCAATATTAAAAAATACATATATCCATTAAAAAAAACAAAGTTCACCTTAAAATCTCCTTCAAGGTCACGAGCAAATAAAATCCTCTATTTGTCATTTTCGACACATCATAATATCAAGTAACTTTTATTTGAAAAGTTTTTTGATAACTATACAGGGAAAGTAGATAATGCCTGTAACGCAAAAGCTGAGACACCCTGTATATTTTTTAATTCTAATTCTGTGCTTGTGTATTTGAAAGTATGCAATATTTTCATATTTACGACCATCTCGTCTAGATAGATGAACGCGCAGACAACTACGGATACCCGACCTACCGAAGAAACAGGGACATGCTTCTAACATCTTTGTCGCTTCTCTATAGCCGTTGTTCTTTTTACTAAATCTGAATCACACATATTTTGCAAATGTCGTTATTTAATGCAACATATTCCAATAATTTATATGTTTTGTTGCAGACCTTGACTTTTTATCGTGGATGCTCATTATGTATTAAAAACAAATGGAGAAAAATCGAAAAAGAACTTTCAGCTTCACAGTAGTTGTAGCACGACCTTTCGTAACTTATTTTAGAATTAAGAAACGTCGTTAATACAGAAATCTTATGTGAAGAATGATGATTAATATACCTCAGAGAATATAAAAAGAAGTATCGTGCATGATATTTTAGATAAAAAAAGAAGATATAAATCTGTTGATAAAAATATTCTGGTTATAACTCATTTGAATTAGAAAAATATAATTTTTAAAAATGGGAAAAAAAGACAAAACAAAAAGTATCGATTATAGAAATTTATCAGAAGAGGAAAGAAAGTGAAACAATTTTTTGTGATAGATGTTTGCACTTTTTATAATCTTTCACAAATTCCATTCATCATCGTGTTATAACTATAGTAATATAATAATATTAATAATAATATGCACATATTTTAAATCGTTGAAAATTTATTATATTTTAATAAGAATGTTCTACCAATCTCAAATGAAAACAAAAAAAAATATATTTAAACAATAATGTATACATATATTAAGTAAGTGAAAATGTCTATTGCAAAAGATTTCTGTATTCATAAGGAAGAAGAAGAAATGTATAGTCAACAGCATACTCGGCTGTGTTTATTAATTTACATAATGTAATAAATATTATTTTGTGATGTACATATTGTATATTATTCGATAAATACCAAAAAGATTAATTTAAAAAATAGACAATTAGGTTCCCAGACTTTATTATTTTTAAAAACCAATGGCCAATACACTGAGTGTTACTTCATCGTTCTTTTTTATTTTATAGAGTAAAATTCTCGTATTGTATTATATTAACTTTGCAAATATTTTGGTCATATTTTATAAGCCGTATGTAAATTCCTTTTTTTTTGTTATTTTACGTTTTATGTATTTTATTATAAACAAATACAATTTAATAAGTAAATGTGAGTGTTTTTTTTAAATTAATTTAGCATTTACACAAATTAACCAGACAATGTACTACAGCAATTTTCTTTCATGCTGAAATAACAGCTAGATGCATTTGTTACTAACAGTATTAACGACTATTTTTGCCACATGTGTAACGTGTAAGACTGACTGCTGCAGATATTTGTGTTGTCTTAAATATTGTAACGAAACCAGCAGACATTCGAAATGAGTTTACATTAAATAAAAGAAGCAGACCTCTCGACGCGATAAAAACGAAATTGTCACACGCACAAAAAGAGACCATAAATCATCTCGGCCCGACGTATAAAAACGCTCTTATTTACACACCGCCACGCTGTACGGCATAGTCCAGCGGAGACACAATGTCTAGGAATATTCTACAGACATTCGAGAGGGAGATGGAGTGTACGAGAATGCTTCGAGATGTTTTCACATACGTATATAAGGCGGCATGATTCATTACGGGATTCATGGCGGATAAAAGAATCGCGGAGTAATTCGGTAGTCTCGAGTGGTCTCGTGGGAACAGTGGAAATAAATAGTGGTAGCCAAATAAATAAATATAGTAGTGCCGTCTTATATAAATAGAACTGTTACATAAATACGGACAGAGATATTAGTTAAATAAATAAATACCTGTGATAATTAAATTGTAGTAGTTTAAGTGTGTTACGTTAGTTTTATATTTTATATTGTTAAATAATTTTAAGTATATAAATATACAGACTGTTTTAAATAAATAATTGCACGAGTTGTTTATTGGAACCCGAAAACGTTACAATATTGTATGAATGTTGTTTTGGAAAAAGTTAAAATACAAGTTTATTCATAAGCAAATACGCATCTCGACAATAGAGAAATAAAAACAAACATTGTGGAAAGATTTGGAAATACAGAAACTCTTTAAATTTCGACCCTAATATAGCGGTAGGAGAGGTCTATTAACAAAATTGTTGGACAAAGAAGTGGGTTGTTATATCGACGTCTATCCTCGAAACCTCTAGGAAATTTACCAGAATTTCTTTTAAAAAACTAAAAAAGGCAATGAAGAAACGGTAAGTACCTAGTTCTTATTAATTATTACGTTCAAGTATCTTCAGTACATCGTGCATTAATAAGTGTTTGGGAACTACGTCACGTATGGAATGCTGATGAATATTTAATAAGCTAAATATCACAATATATTATTTAATTATGTTTTTTCTTTGTTTTTCTACTAACATCTCTTATAATGCCATCTTTTGTGTATGTATCAACGATGCTAAGTGATCTCTTAAATACAACTTGACAAGTTATGACTTCGTGCGCTTTGTTAGTCACGGGCTAGGTTGAAATTCAATCAAGATGGTTGACACTTGTCATTAATCTATCACAATAACCCAATGTGATGCGGCAACAGACAATTAATTTTGTATTATTTTGATTATTTGCTGTAGTAGAAAAAGTATAGTATGAATCTCGTTTTTCAAAATAATCGCTCCGCTACGCTTCGCTCGACATTAATAAAACTCGTGACTAAAATGAGGTTTATAAAACTTGATCCATCATATACTATTACACAGTATTATAATACAGTTGTTTTCGTTATCATTTACATCGTTTTATACTATATATCTATGTGTCTACTTTATTTCCTCCAATATTTCGCCATTACAGTATTACTAGCTCTAACGTCCGCTTACAGCGGGTCCTCCGCTTACAGCGGGTCCTCAGCTTACAGCGGGTCCTCCGCTTACAGCGGGTCCTCCGCTTCCAGCGGGTTCGTCAATCTCTTTTAGTTTGAATCGCTTTTATCGCGTCCGTTTACAGCTTCTTCACAGTTTCGTGTAAAAAGCAATCACTGTCATGACGCCTTTTAGAATGTCCGCTTTTATTAACTTTTGACGCACCCCTGTATATAAATATATTTCGTGAAGCCAATAGTATATATTATGTAAAATTCTTCTGGAACGGTTTTTTACACAAACCGGTATATACTCAAGAGCGAGAAAGGTAAATTAATGTTAAACATAAGTAATGTTAAAGTATCAACAATGAGCTTAAAGAGCACAACATTTTCATCGATACAGTTTGCAATATTATTTTGATGTGATAGTGGAAAAGCATGTCAACCTTTTTGAAGTCTACTCTCGATAAGAAAAAAGCACAAAATAATAATAAAAGTAAAAAGCCCAAGTTTTAATGCTAATCCCTATTGCACCGCCTTTCCAGTAAAAAACGTTTTTAGAATGTCCACTTTTATAAACTTTTGAAGCACCGCCGTATATACACATGTTTTGTTAAGCCAATAGGATATTTTATTTAAAATTCTTGTCGAAATGTTTTTGACATAAACCGGTACACACTCAAGAGCGAGAAAGGTAATTTATGTTAAACATAAGTCATTTTAAAATATCCTAAGACAATGAGATCAAAAAGCGCAACATTTTTATTAAGACAGTTTACAATAATATTTTGATGTGAAAGTGTAAAAGCCTGTTAACCTTTTTGAAATCCACTATCGTTAATAAAGGAGAACAAAATAATAATAAAAGTCAAAAGCCCAAGTTTTAATGCTAAGCCCTATTGAAGCGCCTTTCCTGTAAAAAACGCTTTTTAGAATGTCCACTTTTATAAACTTGTGAAGCACTCCCGTATATACACATATTTTGTTAAGCCAATAGGATACTTTATTTAAAATTCTCCTCGAAATGTTTTTGACATAAACCGGTACACACTCGAGAGCGAGAAAGGTAATTTAATGTTAAATATAAGTCATTTTAAAATATCCAAAGACACAATGAGATCAAAAAGCGCATTTTTATTAAGAAAGTGTACAATACTTATTTTGATGTGAAATTGTAAAAGCCGGTCAACCTTTTTGAAATCCACTATCATTAATAAAGGAGAACAAAATAATAATAAAATTAAAAAGCACAAGTTTTAAATTGAAGCGCCTTTCCTGTAAAATGCGATCACTGGCATGACGCTTTTTAGAATTTCCACTTTTATAAACTTTTGAAACACCCCTGTACATACATAAATTTTGTGGAGCCAATAGTATATTAAAATTCTTTTCGAAGTGTTTTTGACACAAATCGGTACACACTCAAGAGCGAGAAAGGTAATTTAATGTTAAAGTATTGAAAAACAGAATAAGATAAAAAAGGTCAACATTCGTCTCAAGACAGTTTACAATACTATTTTGATGTGAAAGTATAAACGTCTGTCAATCTTTTCGAAATTCACTATCGTTAATAAAAGAGCACGAAACATTAATAAAAGTAGAAAGCCCA
Organism: Amphimallon solstitiale; assembly: GCA_963170755.1. Classification (NCBI taxonomy): domain Eukaryota; kingdom Metazoa; phylum Arthropoda; class Insecta; order Coleoptera; family Scarabaeidae; genus Amphimallon; species Amphimallon solstitiale. The sequence goes on along the minus strand of OY720675.1, from coordinate 29,380,523 downwards.
AGTTTTAAAGTGAAGCCCTATTGAAACGTCTTTCCTGTAAAAAGCGATCACTGGCATGACGCTTTTTAAAATGTCCAATTTTATAAACTTTTGAAACAACCCTGTACATAAATAAATTTTGTGAAGCCAATAGTATATTAAAATTCTTCTCGAACTGTTTTTGACACAAACCGGTACACACTCAAGTGCGAGAAAGGTAATTTAATGTTAAAGTATTGAAAGACAAAATAAGATCAAAAAGGTCAACATTTGTATCAAGACAGTTTACAATACTATTTTGATGTGAAAGTGTAAACGTCTGTCAAACTTTTCGAAATCTACTATCGTTAATAAAAGAGCACAAAACATTAATAAAAGTAGAAAGACCAAGTTCTAATATAAGCCAAAGCGCCTTTCCTGTAAAGGGCGATCAATGGGATGACGCATTTTAGAATATCCACTTTTACAAACTTTTGAAACACCCCTGTATATACATATATTTTGTTAAGCCAATAGGATATTTTATTTAAAATTCTTCTCGAATTGCTTTTGACACTAACCGGTACACACTTAAGAGCGAGAAAGGTAATTTAATGTTAAACATAAGTCATGTTAAAGTATCGAAAGAAACAATGAGCTCAAAGAGCGCAACATTTTCATTGAGACAGTGTACAATACTATTCTATGTTTTCGAATCTAATATCGTTAGGAAAAAATGTAGTAATGAATTTAAGCCCTGTTCAATTAGGTTTAGAAGAATCGCCAAATTAAAGACGTAATAAGCGACTACAAACACCCCCGTATCCAAAATTTAACAAACATTCATCAATTTTCGAGAAACTCTTCCGCTATTTATAAACTTTTGAGCATCGCTGTATATACATATATTTTGTTAAGCCAATTAGATATTTTATTTAAAATTCTTCTCGAAGTGTTTTTAACACAAACCGGTACACACTCAAGAGGGAGAAAGGTAATTTAATGTTAAAGTATTGAAAGACACAATAAGATAAAAAAATGAGGTGTGGCCACCACACGACTTTCTTATACGTATGAAAGTGTTACTTCCGGTCCGAATTTTGAAATTTCATTTATACAAAAAATATTCCAAATCCAACTCTAAATACTTCTGTACTCTTCATAAATATTTATAGAATGCATAATTTACGACATATTTGCAAAAAATCGTTATTCGGTAAGACTAAAAGTGATACTTCCGGATTTTTTTATACAAAAGATATTAGAAATTAAGTTCTAAATACTTTTATATTCGTAGAGTACCTGTCTAAAAAGCATGACTTGCAAAATATTTGCAAGAAACTGATTTTCGATAAGAGTAAAAGACCTACTTCCGATAGGAATTTCGAAAAACCTTTTTAATAAAATTGTTCACAATTTCAATTTTAAGTACATATGAATTCTTTATAAATTTGTTTAAACTTAGTAATTCACGAAATATTTGCAAAATTCGATTTTTTCACTGAAGTAAATTACTACTTCCGGTCTGCTGATTTTGCTCAAAATCTAATCAGTTCTCAAGAGGGAGATTATATTCGTAAATACAAAATTTGGAATTGATATCTGCAGCGGTTTGACCGCTATCGTGGTCACACACACACAGGCAGACAGACACACACACACACACTCAGAGAGACACACAGACATTTTTTAAAAACCACTTTCTTGGTATCAGGGGACTTCAAAACGTGGACATCTGCAACAATCTCGAGGTCGAAAATTTTCATCATCACAATACTTCTTTATACTACGTATAAGAAAGTAAAAAGGTCAACATTCGTATCAAGACAGTTTACAATACTATTTTGATGCGAAAGTTTAAACGTCTGTCAATCTTTTCGAAATCCACTATCGTTAATAAAAGAGCACAAAACATTAATAAAAGTAGAAAGCCCAAGTTTTAAAGTGAAGCCCTATTGAAACGACTTTCCTGTAAAAAGCGATCACTGGCATGACGCTTTTTAGAATGTCCACTTTTATAAACTTTTGAAACAACCCTGTACATACATAAATTTTGTGAAGCCAATAGTATATTAAAATTCTTCTCGAACTGTTTTTGATACAAACCGGTACACACTCAAGAGCGAGAAAGGTAATTTAATGTTAAAGTATTGAAAGACACAATAAGATTAAAAAGGTCAACATTTGTATCAAGACAGTTTACAATACTATTTTGATGTGAAAGTTTAAACGTCTGACAAACTTTTCTTTTTCAATACTATTCTGATGTTTTCGAATCTAATATCGTTGAGAAAAAATGGAGTAATTTAAGCCCTGTTCAATTAGGTTTAGAAGAATCGCCAAATTGAAGACGTAATAAGCGACCACAAACACCCCAGTATCCAAAATTTAACAAACATTCATCAATTTTCGAAAAACTCTTCCGCCATTTATAAGTTTTTGAAGCACCCCTGTATATAAATATATTTTGTTAAGCCAATTGGATATTTTATTTAAAAATCTTCTCGAAGTGTTTTTAACACAAACCGGTACACACTCAAGAGCGAGAAAGGTAATTTAATTTTAAACATAAGCCATGTTAAGGTATCCAAAGACACAATGAGATCAAAAAGTCCAACATATTCATTAAGACAGTTTACAATACTATTTTGATGTGAAAGTGTAAAAGTCTGTCAACTTTTTCGAAATCCACTATCGTTAATAAAAGAGCACAAAACAATAATAAAGTAGAAAACCCAAGTTTTAAATGTAAGCCATATTAAAACGCCTTTCCTGTAAAAGGCGATCACTGGCATGACGCTTTTTAGAATGTCCACTTTTATAAACTTTTGAAGCACCCTACAAATATTTTGTTAAGCTAATAGGACGTTTTATTAAAAATTCTTCTCGAACTGTTTTTTTTACACAAACTGGTACACATTCAAGAGCGATAAAGATAATTTAATGTTTAACATAAGTCATGTTAAAGTATCGAAAGAAACAATGAGCTCAAAGAGCGCAACATTTTCATTGAGACAGTGTACAATACTATTCCGATGCTTTCGAATATACTATCGTTAAGAAAAGATGAAGTATTAAATTTAAGCCATGTTCAATCACGTTTCGAAAAATCGCCAAATTGAAGACGTAATAAGCGACCACAAATACCACCGTATCCAAAATTTATCAAACATTCATCAATTTTCAAAAAACTCTTCCGCCATTTATAAACTTTTGAAGCACCGCTGTATATACATATATTTTGTTAGGCCAATTGAATATTTTATTTAAAATTCTTCTCGAACTGTTTTTGACACAAACCGGTAGACACTCAAGAGCGAGAAAGGTAATTTAATGTTAAGGTATCCAAAGACGCAATGAGATCAAAAAGCCCAACATGTTCATTAAGACAGTTTACAATAGTATTTTGATGCGAAAGTGTGAAAGTCTGGCAATCTTTTCGAAATCCACTATCGTTAATAAAAGAGCACAAAACATTAATAAAAGTAGAAAGTCCAAGTTTTAAATGTAAGGCAAAGCTGTAAAAGGCGATCACTGGGATGACGCTTTTTAGAATATCCACTTTTATAAACATTTGAAACACCCCTGTATATAGATATATTTTGTTAAGCCAATGGGATATTTTATTTAAAATTCTTCTCGAACTGTTTTTGGAACAAAGCGGTACACACTCAAGAGCGAGAAAGGTAATTTAAAGTTATATGTCATGTTAAAGTATCGAAAGAAACGATATCAAAAAGCGCAACATTTTCATTGAGACACTGTACAATACTATTCTGATGTATTCGAATCTACTATCGTTAAGAAAAAATGAAGTATTGAATTTAAGCCCTGTTCAATCACGTTTCGAAGAATCGCCAAATTGAAGACGTAATAAGCGACCACAAACACCCCCGTATGCAAAATTCAACAAACATTCATCAATTTTCAAAAAACTCTTCCGCCATTTATAAACTTTTGAAGCACCACTGTACATACATATATTTTGTTAAGCCAATTGGATATTTTATTTAAAATTCTTCTCGAACTGTTTTCAACATATACCGGTACACACTCAAGAGCAAGAAAGGTAATTTAATTTAAAACATAAGTCATGTTAAGTTATCCAAAGACACAATAAGATCAAAAAGCCCAACATGTTCATAAAGACAGGTTACAATACTATTTTGATATGAAAGTGTAAAAGCCTGTCAACCTTTTCGAAATCCAGTATCGTTAATAAAGGAGCACAAAATAATAATAAGAGTAAAAAGCCCAAGTTTAAAAGTGAAGCCCCATTGAAGCACCTTTCCTGTAAAAAGCGATCACTGGCATGACGTTTTTTAAAATGTCCACTTTTATAAACTTTAGAAACACCCCTGTACATACATAAATTTTGTGAAGACAATAGTATATTAAAATTCTTCTCGAACTGTTTTTGCCACAAACCGGTACACACACAAGAGCGAGAAAGGTAATTTAATGTTAAAGTATTGAAAGACACAATAAGATCAAAAAGGTCAACATTTGTATCAAGACAATTTACAATACTATTTTGATGTGAAATTGCAAGCGTCTGTCAATCTCTTCGAAATCGAGCACGGAATAATAATAAAAGTCAGAAGCCCAAGTTTTAAATGAAGCCCTACTGAAGAGTCTTTTCTGTAAAAAGCAATCACTGTGATGACGCTTTTTAGAATGTCTACTTTTATACACCTTTGGAGCACCCCTTTATATACATATATTTTGCTAAGCCAATAGGACGTTTTATTTAAAAAAATTTTCGAACTGTTTTTAACACAAACCGCTACACACCCAAGAGCGAGAAAGGTAATTTAATTTTAAACATAAGTCATGTTAAACTATCCAAAGAGTGAGCTCAAAAAGCGCAACATTTTTTTAAGACAGTTTACAATACCATTTTGATGTGAAAGTGTAAAAGCCTGTCAACCTTTTCGAAATCCACTATCGTTAATAAAGGAGCACAAAATAATAATAAAAGTAAGAAGCCCAAGTTTTAAATTGAAGCCCTATTGAGGAGCCTTTTCTGTAAAATGCAATCACTGTCATGACGCTTTTTAGAATGTCTACTTTTATACACCTTTGAAGCACCCCTGTATATACATATATTTTGTTAAGCCAATAGGACTTTTTTTTTAAAATTCTTCTCGAACTGTTTTTAACACAAACCGGTATACACTCAAGAGCGAGAAAGGTAATTTAATGTTAAATATAAATCATGTTAAAGTATCGAAAGAAACAATGATCTCAAAGAGCGCAACATTTTCACTGAGACAGTGTACAATACTATTCTCATGTTTTCGAATCTACTATCGTTAAGAAAAAATGAAGTATTGAATTTAAACCCTGTTCAATCACGTTTCGCAGAATCACCAAATTGAAGACGTAATAAGCGACCACAAACACACCCGTATCCAAAATTTAACAAACAATCATCAATTTTCAAAAAACTCTTCCGTCATTTATAAACTTTTGAAGCACCATTGTATATACATATATTTTGTTAAGCCAATTGGATATTTTATTTAAAATTCTTCTCGAACTGTTTTTAACACAAACCGGTACACACTCAAGAGCGAGAAAGGTAATTTAATTTTAAATATAAGTCATGTGAAGGTATCCAAAGACACAATGAGATCATAAAGCCCAGACACTTTACAATACTATTTTGATGTGAAAGTGTAAAAGTCTGTCAACCTTTTCGAAATCCACTATCGTTAATAAAAAAGCACAAAACAATAATAAAAGTAGAAAGCCCAAGTTTTAAATGTAAGCTATATTAAAGCTCTTTCCTGTAAAAGGCGATCACTGGCATGACGCTTTTTAGAATTTCTACTTTTATAAACTTTTGTAACACCCTTGTATATACACATATTTCGTTAAAGAAATAGGATATTTAAGTTAAAATTCTTCTCGAATTGCTTTTGACACTAACCGGTACACACTCAAGAGCGAGAAAGGTAATTTAATGTTAAACATAAATCATGTTAAAGTATCGAAAGAAACAATGAGCTCAAAGAGCGCAACATTTTCATACAATACTATTTTGATGTTTTCGAATCTAATATCGTTAAGAAAAATTGAAGTAATGATTTAAGCCCTGTTCAATTAGGTTTAGAAGAATCGCCAAATTGAAGACGTAATAAGCGACCACAAACACCCCCGTATCGAAAATTTAACAAACATTCATCAATTCGATATTTTATTTAAAATTCTTGTCGAAGTGTTTTTAACATAAACTGGTACACACTCAAGAGCGAGAAAGGTAATTTAATGTTAAAAATAAGTCATGTTAAAGTATCGAAAGATGCAATGAGCTCAAAGGATGCAACATTTTCATTGAGAGAGTATACAATACTATTCTGATGTTTTCGAATCTACATCATTAAGAAAAAATGAAGTACTAAATTTAAGCCCTGTTCAATCACGTTCCGAAGAATCGCCAAATTGAAGACGTGATAAGTGACCACAAACACCCCCGTATCCAAAATTTAACAAACATTCATCAATTTTCGAAAAACTCTTCCGCTATTTATAAACTTTTGAAGCACCGCTGTATATACATATATTTTGTTAAGGCAATTGGATATTTTATTTAAAATTCTTCTCGAACTGTTTTTAACACAAACTCAAGAGCGAGAAAGGTAATTTAATTTTAAACAGAGGTGATGTTAAGGTATCCAATGGCACAATGAGATCGAAAATCCCAACATTTTTATTAAGACAGTTTACAATAATATGTTGATGTGAAAGTGATGTTAACCTTTTTGAAATCCACTATCGTTAATAAAGGAGAACAAAATAATAATAAAAGTAAAAAGCCCAAGTTTGAATGCTAAGCCCTATTGAAGCGCCGTTCCTGTAAAAAACGCTTTTTAGAATGTCCACTTTTATAAACTTTTGAAACACCCCTGTATATAGATATATTTTGTTAAGCCAATAGGATATTTTATTTAAAATTCTTCTCGAACTGTTTTTGGAAGAAAGCGGTACACACACAAGAGCGAGAAAGGTAATTTAAAGTTAAATACAAGTCATGTTAAAGTATCGAAAGAAACGATCTCAAAGAGCGCAACATTTTCATTGAGACAGTGTACAATACTATTCTGATGTTTTCGAATCTACTATCGTTAAGAAAAAATGAAGTATTGAATTTAAGCCCTGTTCAATCACGTTTCGAAGAATCGCCAAATTGAAGACGTAATAAGCGACCACAAACACCCCCGTATGCAAAATTCAACAAAAATTCATCAATTTTGAAAAAACTTTTTCGCCATTTATAAACTTTTGAAGCACCACAGTACATACATATATTTTGTTAAACCAATTGGATATTTAATTTAAAATTCTTCTCGAACTGTTTTTAACATAAACCGGTACACACTCAAGAGCAAGAAAGGTAATTTAATTTTAAACATAAGTCAAGTTAAGTTATCCAAAGACACACGGAGATCAAAAAGCCCAGCATGTTCATAAAGACAGTTTACAACACCATTTTGATATGAAAGTGTAAAAGTCTGTCAACCTTTTCGAAATCCAGTATCGTTAATAAAGGAGCACAAAATAATAATAAGAGGAAAAAGCCCAAGTTGTTAAATTGAAGAGCATTTCCTGTAAAGAGCGATCACTGGCATGACGCTTTTTAGAATGTCCACTTTTATAAACTTTTGAAACACCCCTGTACATACATAAATTTTGTGAAGGCAATAGTATATTGAAATTCTTCTCAGACTGTTTTTGACACAAACCGGTACACACTCAAGAGCGAGAAAGGTAATTTAATGTTAAAGTATTGAAAGACACAATAAGATCAAAAAGGTCAACATTTGTATCAAGACAATTTACAATACTATTTTGATGTGAAATTGTAAGCGTCTGTCATTCTTTTCGAAATCCACTGTCGTTAATAAATGAGCACGGAATAATAATAAAAGTCAGAAGCCCAAGTTTTAAATTGAAGCCCTATTGAAGAGCCTTTTCTGTAAAAAGCAATCACTGTGATGACGCTTTTTAGAATGTCTACTTTTATACACCTTTGAAGCACCACTGTATATACATATATTTTGTTAAGCTAATAGGACGTTTTATTTAAAATTCTTCTCGAACTGTTTTTAACACAAACCGGTACACACTCAAGAGCGAGAAAGGTAATTTAATGTTAAATATAAGTCATGTTAAAGTATCGAAAGAAACAATGATCTCAAAGAGCGCAACATTTTCACTGAGACAGTGTACAATACTATTCTCATGTTTTCAAATCTACTATCGTTAAGAAAAAATGAAGTATTGAATTTAAGCCCTGTTCAATCACGTTTCGCAGAATCGCCAAATTGAAGACGTAATAAGCGACCACAAACACACCCGTATCCAAAATTTAACAAACAATCATCAATTTTCAAAAAACTCTTCCGTCATTTATAAACTTTTGAAGCACCATTGTATATACATATATTTTGTTAAGCCAATTGGATATTTTATTTAAAATTCTTCTCGAACTGTTTTTAACACAAACCGGTACACACTCAAGAGCGAGAAAGGTAATTTAATTTTAAACATAAGTCATGTGAAGGTATCCAAAGACACAATGAGATCATAAAGCCCAACATGTTCATTAAGACACTTTACAATACTATTTTGATGTGAAAGTGTAAAAGTCTGTCAACCTTTTCGAAATCCACTATCGTTAATAAAAAAGCACAAAACAATAATAAAAGTAGAAAGCCCAAGTTTTAAATGTAAGCTATATTAAAGCGCCTTTCCTGTAAAAGGCGATCACTGGCATGACGCTTTTTAGAATTTCTACTTTTATAAACTTTTGAAACATCCCTGTATATACACATATTTCGTTAAGCGAATAGGATATTTAATTTAAAATTCTTCTCGAATTGCTTTTGACACTAACCGGTACACACTCAAGAGCGAGAAAGGTAATTTAATGTTAAACATAAGTCATGTTAAAGTATCGAAAGAAACAATAAGCTCAAAGAGCGCAACATTTTCATACAATACTGTTTTGATGTTTTCGAATCTAATATCGTTAAGAAAAATTGAAGTAATGATTTAAGCCCTGTTCAATTAGGTTTAGAAGAATCGCCAAATTGAAGACGTAATAAGCGACCACAAACACCCCCGTATCGAAAATTTAACAAACATTCATCAATCCGATATTTTATTTAAAATTCTTCTCGAAGTGTTTTTAACATAAACTGGTACACACTCAAGAGCGAGAAAGGTAATTTAATGTTAAATATAAGTCATGTTAAAGTATCGAAAGATGCAATGAGCTCAAAGGATGCAACATTTTCATTGAGAGAGTGTACAATACTATTCTGATGTTTTCGAATCTACATCATTAAGAAAAAATGAAGTACTAAATTTAAGCCCTGTTCAATCACGTTCCGAAGAATCGCCAAATTGAAGACGTGATAAGCGACCACAAACACCCCCGTATCCAAAATTTAACTGATATTCATCAATTTTCGAAAAACTCTTCCGCTATTTATAAACTTTTGAAGCACCGCTGTATATACAAATATTTTGTTAAGCCAATTGGATATTTTATTTAAAATTATTCTCGAACTGTTTTTAAAGAGCGTAACATTTTCATTGAGACAGTGTACAATACTATTCTGATGTTTTCGAATCTAATATCGTTAAGAAAAAATGAAGTAATGAATTTAAGCCCTTTTCAATTAGGTTTAGAAGAATCGCCAAATTGAAGACGTAATAAGTGATCACAAACACCCCCGTATCCAAAATTTAACAAACATTCATCAATTGTATATTTTATTTCAAATTCTTCTCGAAGTGTTTTTAACATAAACCGGTACACACTCAAGAGCGAGAAAGGTAATTTAATGTTAAACATAAGTCATGTTAAAGTATCGAAAGATGCAATGAGCTCAGAGTGCAACATTTTCATTGAGACAGTGTACAATACTATTCCGATGTTTTCGAATATAGATCGTTAAGAAAAAATGACGTATTAAATTTAAGCCCTGTTCAATCACCTTTCGAAGAATCGCCAAATTAAAGACGTAATAAACGACCACAAACACCCCCGTATCCAAAATTTAACAGAAATTCATCAATTTTCGAATAACTCTTCCGCTATTTGTAAACTTTTGAAGCACCGCTGAATATACATATATTTTGTTAAGCCAATTGGATATTTTATTTAAAATTCTTCTCGAACTGTTTTAACACAAATTCAAGAGCGAGAAAGGTAATTTAATTTTGAATATAAGTGATGTTAAGGTATCCAATGGCACAATGAGATCAAAAATCCCAACACAGTTTACAATACTATTTTGATGTGAAAGTGTAAAAGCTTGTCAACCTTTTTGAAATCCACTATCGTTAATAAAAGAGAACAAAATAATAATAAATGTAAAAAGCCCAAGTTTTAATGCTAAGCCCTATTGAAGCGCCTTTCCTGTAAAAAACGCTTTTTAGAATGTCCACTTTTATAAACTTTTGAAGCACCCCCCTATATACACATATTTTGTTAAGCCAATAGGACGTTTTATTTAAAATTCTTCTAGAACTGTTTTTGGCACAAACCGGTACGCACTCAAGAGCGAGAAAGGTAATTTAATGTTAAATATAAGTCATGTTAAAGTATCGAAAGAAACAATGATCTCAAAGAGCGCAGCATTTTCATTGAGACAGTGTACAATACTATTCTCATGTTTTCGAAACTACTATCGTTAAGAAAAAATGAAGTATTGAATTTAAGCCCTATTCAATCACGTTTTGCAGAATCGCCAAATTGAAGACGTAATAAGCGACCACAAACACCCCCGTATCCAAAATTTAACAAACACTCATCAATTTTCAAAGAACTCTTCCGCCATTTATAAACTTTTGAAGCACCACTGTATATACATATATTTTGTTAAGCCAATATTTTATTTAAAATTCTTCTCGAACTGTTTTTAACACAAACCAGTACACACTCAAGAGCGAGAAAGGTAATTTAATGTTAAGGTATTGAAAGACACAATAAAATCAAAAAGGCCAACATTTGTATCAAGACAGTTTACAATACTATTTTGATGTGAAAGTGTAAAAGTCTGTCAATCTTTTCGAAATCCACTATCGTTAATAAAAGAGCACAAAACATTAATAAAAGTAGAAATCCCAAGTTTTAAAGTGAAACCCTATTGAAACGCCTTTTCTGTAAAAAGATGTCACTGGCATGACGCTTTTTAGAATATCCACTTTTATAAACTTTTGAAGCACCCCTATATATATTTTGTTAAGCCAATAGTATATTTTATTTAAAATTCTTCTCGAACTGTTTTTTACAGAAACTGGTAGACACCCAAGAGCGAGAAAGGTAATTTAAAGTTAAACGTAAGTCATGTTAAAGTATCGAAAGAAACAATGAGCTCAATGAGCGCAACATTTTCATCCAGACAGTGTACAATACTATTCTGATGTTTTCGGATCTACATCGTTAAGAAAAAATGAAGTGTTAAATTGAAACCCTGTTCAATCACGTTTCGTAGAATCGTCAAATTGAAGACGTAATAAGCGACCACAAACACCCTGGTATCCAAAATATCACTAACATTCATAAATTTTCAAAAAACTCTTCCTCCATTTTCTCTTTTTTGACATTTTGACTTTGGAGTCGTGATCGGCGACCTAAGACACCCCCGTATCTAAAATTTCACATTCATACGTTAATGTTCAAAAAATTCTTCCGCCATTTTTTTTTGACATTTTGATTTTGGATTCGTGATCGGCGACCTGAGACACCCCCGTAGCTAAAATTTCACATTCATACGTTAATGTTCAAAAAATTCTTCCGCCATTTTGTTTTTTTTGACATTTTGACGTTGGATTTGTCATCGGCGTCCACATATACCCCCGTATCTAAAATTTGACATTCCTACGTCAATTTTCAAAAAACTCTTCCGCCATTTTGGTTTTTTGACATTTTGACTATGGATTCGTGATCGGCGACCAAAGAGACCCCCGTATCTAAAATTTCACATTCATACGTCAATTTTCAAAAAATTCGTCTGCCATTTTGTTTTTTTTTTGACATTTTGACTATGGATTTGTAATCGGCGTCCACATATACCCCCGCATTTAAAATTTTACATTTATACGTCAATTCTCAAAAAACCCGTCCGTCATTCTTTTTTTTTTTTGACATTTTGAGTTTGGATTTGTGATCGGCGACCTAAGACACCCCCGTATCTAAAATTTCGCATTCATACGTCAATGTTCAAAAAATTCTTCCGCCATTTTGTTTTTTTTGACATTTTGACGTTGGATTTGTCATCGGCGTCCACATATACCCCCGTATCTAAAATTTGACATTCCTACGTCAATTTTCAAAAAACTCTTCCGCCATTTTGGTTTTTTGACATTTTGACTATGGATTCGTGATCGGCGACCAAAGAGACCCCCGTATCTAAAATTTCACATTCATACGTCAATTTTCAAAAAATTCGTCTGCCATTTTGTTTTTTTTGACATTTTGACTATGGATTTGTAATCGGCGTCCACATATACCCCCGTATCTAAAATTTTACATTCATACGTCAATTCTCAAAAAACCCGTCCGTCATTCTATTTTTTTTGACATTTTGAGTTTGGATTTGTGATCGGCGTCCGAGAACCCCCATATCTAAAATTTCACATTCATACGTCAATTTTAAAAAAATTCTTCCGCCATTTTTTTTTGACATTTAGATTAGTGATGCGCGACTTCGAAAAGCCCCGAAAACAACATTTTACAAACGCACATCAATTTTCGAGCAATCTTTAACATTTATAATACTTAAACGTAAACCCAGTCTGTATATAAGAATTTATTTCGAGCGACCGGGACCACCATGTCGAGAAACCGTCGTTTTGTCGTATTAAATGTCCGTAAATATTCATATTTGAAATCAGTCGTATTCGAAAAAAAAAAGTACTTGTCCCTGCCTAAATTTGAACCCGAGCAATCAGAGTTGCTGTATTGGGAAGCGTTGGCTTTACCATTAGACCACCAAGGTATTTACATAGAACATGTTGTTTTGGGTATTTATATATATGCTTGCGGGCTACACTGGGAGATGATAAATTTTTTAATATTCGCCAGAAAATATATGTACCTATGTACGTGCAATCGTAAAAAGAATATAAAAAATTTATTAATTGCGTCCCGATAATTCATTTAGTGCCTTATGTTTGTCGCAAAACTAAATATATCATGTGTATATATTTGCCACATGAATTTAATCTGACTTTTATATAAATAAAGATGGCCGGTTATCGCAAGCATTTTGCTAACATATCCGCCTGCAACCGCACTTTTAATCGCCCGTACCTTTGTCTCTATACCACTATAAACTGGGAATGGGCACTTAAAAGGTCCCCAAAGGACAGTACTTTACTATTCTGAATCTTGTTGTGTTCACGAAACTTTGAAAATTTGGAATTTCACGTTTAAAAGTGAAACTTTGCATACGTATTCGAGTGCCTGTCACATTGACGTTTGTCGGGATATCTATTTCGGCATAAAATAATTCACACGTCCTCCTTATGGGAAAATGTCGTGATGCACAGGTTTTTATCTAAAAGTGCTAAAATTTTCAAAAAATTCTTTTCGCCGCCTTACCACCGTTTCGAAGCGATAAAAATAGGCCTATACAAAGTAGAATTGTACACCCGACGATATAAAACTCTAAAATCTCCCCTAAAATGCCTCAATTCGTCAAACATTCAGAGGTCGTTTTCGCATTTTCACCCGAATTTTCCCTCCTCTACTAAATCCGTGAGAGCGGTAAAGGGTCCCGCTCGCTTTTATTATATATAACTAGCTCTAACGTCCGCTTACAGCGGGTCCTCCGCTTACAGCGGGTCCGTCAATCTCTTTTAGTTGGAATCGCTTTTTTCGCGTCCGCTTACAGCTTTTTCATAGTTTCCTGTAAAAAGCAATCACTGTCATGACGCCTTTTAGAATGTCCAATTTTAATAACTTTTGACGCACCCCTGTATATACATATATTTCGTGAAGCCAATAGTACATTTTCTTTAAAATTCTTCTCGAACGGTTTTTTACACAAACCGGTACACACTCAAGAGCGAGAAAGGTAAATTTATGTTAAACATAAGTCACGTTAATGTATACATAGAAACAATGAACTTAAAGAGCACAGCATTTTCATCGAGACAGTTTACAATACTATTTTGATGTGATAGTGGAAAAGCATATCAACCTTTCGGAAGTCTACTGTCGTTAAGAAAAAACACAAAATAATAATAAAAGTAAGAATCCCAAGTTTTAAATTTAAGCCCTATTGAAGCGCCTTTCCTGTAAAAAACGCTTTTTAGAATGTCCACTTTTATAAATTTTTGAAGCACCCCTGTATATACATATATTTTGTTAAGCCAATAGGATATTTTATTTAAAATTCTTCTCGAACTGTTTTTGACATAAATCGGTACACACTCAAGGGCGAGAAAGGTAATTTAATGTTAAACATAAGTCATGTTAAAGTATCCAAAGACACATTGAGATCAAAAAGCGCAACATCTTTATTAAGACAGTGTACAATACTATTTTCATGTGAAAGTGTGAAAGCCTGTCAACTTTTTTGAAATCCACTATCGTTAGTAAAGGAGCACAAAATAATAATAAAAGTAAAAAGCCCAAGTTTTAAATTTAAGCCCTATTGAAGCGCCTTTCCTGTAAAAAGAGGCTTTTTAGAATGTCTACTTCTATAAACTTTTGAAGCACCCCTATATATACATATATTTTGTTAAGCCAATAGGATATTTAATTTAAAATTCTTCTCGAAATGTTTTTGACATAAACCGGTACACACTCAAGAGCGAGAATGGTAATTTAATGTTAAACATAAGTCATGTTAAAGTATCCAAAGACACAATGAGATCAAAAAGCGTAACATTTTTATTAAGACAGTGTACAATACTATTTTGATGTGATAGTTTAAAAGCCTGTCAATCTGTTTGAAATCCACTATCGTTAATAAAGGAGCACAAAATAATAATAAAAGTAAAAAGCCCAAGCATTAAATTGAAGCGCCTGTCCTGTAAAAAGCCATCACTGGCATGACGCTTGTTAGAATATCCACTTTTATACACCTTTGAAGTACCCCTGTATATTCATATATTTTGTTAAGCCAATAGGACGTTTTATTTAAAATTCTTCTCCAACTGTTTTTAACACAAACCGGTACACACTCAAGAGCGAGAAAAGTAATTTAATGTTAAACATAAGCCATGTTAAGGTATCCAAAGACACAATGAGATCAAAAAGTCCAACATGTTCATTAAGACAGTTTACAATACTATTTTGATGTGAAAATATAAAAGCCTGTCAACCTTTTCAAAATCCACTATCGTTAATAAAGGAGCACAAAATAATAATGAAAGTAAAAAGCCCAAGTTTTAAATGTAAGCCCTATTGAAGCGCCTTTCCTGTAAACGGCGATCACTGGCATGACGCTTTTTAGAATGTCCACTTTTATAAACTTTTGAAACACCGCTGTATACACATATATTTGTTAAACCAATAGGATATTTTACTTAAAATTCTTCTCGAACTGTTTTTGACACAAACCGGTACACACTCAAGAGCGAGAAAGGTAATTTAATGTTAAAGTATCCAAAGACACAATGAGCACAAAAAGCGCAACATTTTCATCAAGATAGTTTGCAATACTATTTTGATGCGAAAGTGTAAAAGTCTGTCAACCTTTTCGAAATCCACTATAGTTAATAAAAGAGCACAAAACAATAATAAAAGTAGAAAGCCCAAGTTTTAAATTTGAAGCCTTATTGAAGCGTCTTTCCTGTAAAAAGCGATCACTGGCATGACGATTTTTAGAATGTCCACTTTTATAAACTTTTGAAACACCCTTGTATATACATATATTTTGTTAAGCCAATGGGATATTTTATTAAAAATTCTCCTCGAACTGTTTTTGACACAAACCGGCACACACTTAAGAGCGTGAAAGGTAATTTAATGTTAAAGTATACAACGACAGAATAAGATCTAAAAGCGCAACATTTTTATTAAGATAGTTTACAATACTATTTTGATCCGAAAGTGTAAAAGCATGTCAACCTTTTAGAAATCCACTATCGTTAATAAAAGAGCACAAATTAATAAAGGTAGAAAGCCCAAGTTTTAAATTTGAAGCCTACTGAAGCGCCTTTCCTGGAAAAAGCGATCACTGGCATGACGATTTTTAGAATGTCCATTTTTATAAACTTTTGAAGCACCCCTGTACATAGATAAATTTTGTGAAGCCAATTGTATATTTTATTTAAAATTCTTCTCGAATTGCTTTTTACACAAACCGGTACACACTCAAGAGCGAGAAAGGTAGATTAAGGTTAAAATATCCAAAGACACAATAAGATCAAAAAGCGCAACATTTTTATTGAGACAGTTTACAATACTATTGTGATGCGAAAGTGTAAAAGCTTTTCAACCTTTTCGAAATCCACTATCGTCAATAAAAGAGCACAAAATAATAATAAAAGTAAAAAGCCCAAGTTTTAAATGTAAAGCCCTATTGAAGTGCCTATCCTGTAAAAAGCGATCACTGGCATGACACTTTTTAGAATTTCCACTTTTATAAACTTTTGAAGCACCCCTGTACATACATAAATTTTGTGAAGCCAATTGTATATTTTATTTAAAATTTTTCTCGAATTGCCTTTTACACAATGCGGTACACACTCAAGAGCGAGAAAGATAATTTAATATTAAATATAAGAATAAGTATCCGAAGAAACAATATGCTTAATAAGCGCATCATTTTCATTGAGACAATCGGGATAATACGCTCTTGAAATAACAGTGGAAACATTTAGTATATTAGCAAAAAGTATGTCAATTGCTCAGAAACAATTTAAAATAGGCACGCACAATATTAATAAAAAATAACCTAAAAATCAGTTTGAGATATTTTTCACCCCAATTATTTGAAGTGGAACAGCGCTTTCATTATGAAATTTTGGTCAGCAAATTTGAAATATTCGTCTGTCACATACTCAAAATCAGTTCGCAAGTCAATTAAAAATGAAGGACTTGTATTGCAGAACATTTTAAATTTTCACCGAATTACATTATTACTCATTTTAATGGACATGCTCAAATATATATAGTATCTGTGTAGTGTTTAAAATGTGTATAACAAATTTTGTTTGATAAATGGGCGTCGCTTTCAAACATTCTTATAGAATGCTAATGAATGCTGATGAACTTCAAACATACAGCTCGCAAACATATAAATGATTAGTTTTAATAAGATGCTGTTAAAAGCAATTACAAAGAAGAAAAGACCAGGCGCAGGCATACATTTTCACAAATATTTAGGATTTTTAGCAACTGAGATAAAGTCCCAGAAATGTAACAGAATTAAAAAGCTTCCAAAACACAAATATTTCCCTAGCAAGCTAAAAGTTACACATATTCAATATTATGTTTTATTTTTAATTATACTGTAAATTTCATGTATAGAAGAAGCAATATAATTACTAAAACACTAATAAAAATAATTATTAATTACAAATGGATAAGAAAACATAATCGCAGTCAATACTAATAAAAATCCAAATCTCCTAGATTATGCGCATGTGTAAGTAATCGTAATTACTGTTTAATATTTTATCAGGTTTGGTAAAACAGCGGTTAAAATATTTTCATTTAAAACGTTCTTAATCAATGATTAGCGCTAACCGGTGTTGGAAAAACATACCAACCGGTATTTTAATCAATGATTAGCGCCAACCGGTTTTTGCAAAAACGTACTATCCCGTATTTTATCTAATGAATACACTGATCGGCATTTTAATCGGAATTGGGAAAATCGGCCCTTTATTGAACTTAATCAACTAATACAATGCAATAATGTTAATGACTAAAAATACGTTTAAATTTGCCATTGTAGGTGTTAGGGCGTTTTAATGTTGAAGGTTACATTCAAATATTATGTCAACATTAATGAAACATGCGCCAATAATTTAAGGACATTAAATTTGAGATATTGCAAAATTTTACGTATCAAGTATTCTACCTACACAAGCTGTTTCAAGAGAGAGAGAGAGAGAGAGAGAGAGAGAGAGAGAGAGAGAGAGAGAGAGAGAGAGAGAGAGAGAGAGAGAGAGAGAGAGAGAGAGAGAATGTCGATTTTATGAACTTTTGACGCATCCCTGTACACATATAAATTTTCTTATGCCAATCCTATACCGGGTGTCCCGTAAAAAACGCCAACAATAATAACTCCGTTATTTATTGTCCGATTTTATTGAAACAAAAGTCAGTTAATTAGCATCAAAAATACTACAAGAAAGTAGTGTTTTAGTTGTTTTCACTTGTTTTCATTAATGTCAAACGATAGTCAACTTTTTTATTTTAAATGGAAACAAATATATTTTTGGCAATATTCGGATTGGATTTTATTTTCTGAATTCATCGATGTATAACATGTCTATTTTTTTATAAACGATTATTGAAAGAAAACCATTTATTAAAATTGACCATGTTTTTAATAAATTATGTATAACATTTCGAATGTGCTATGAAACATTGAAAACGTAAGTATTATAAGTATTATTCTAAAAAACAAAACAAAACACTTCACAATAATTGTTCAAATTGCCCGCCACCTTGTTCAATACATAACACACATCTCCTAATTACTCCACGAGTCGCATTTAAAACACAAACGGCAGGTATTTCTTGACAAGTGTTAATAATTCTTTGTCTTAAAATGTCAACATTTTCTGGAGGTGTCAAATAAACTCGATCTTGTAGGTAAGCCCACAACCAAAAATCTAGGGGCGAAAGATCGGGTGAACACGCAGGCCACTCGATAGGACCGGATGTTCCTATCTACCTATTTCCAAAGTGGGTGTTCAACCAATCAGTATTTACTCTGGCGTTGTGAGCGGGGGCCCCATCTTGTTGATAAAATATTCTATTTAAATTTGCCAAAGGTAATTCATCTAAAAACTTTTGGAGATTTTCGTTTAATAAAGTGTGATACTTTTCTTGATTTAAGCAACCAGCTATGAAAAACGGCCCAATTAATTGATCGCCTAAAATACCACACCAAACATTTACGCTAAAACGTCTTTGAAAATTATTTTCAATGACAAATCTCGGATTGTCTTGGCTCCATTGTCGATGTATGTTTCTATTAAAAATACCATTGTTGCCAAAAGTGCATTCATCAGACCAAATTATCATTCTGTAAAAACTCCGGTCTTGTTCTAATGCATTTAAAAAAAGTCGACAAAACTGTATTCTTCGGCGTTGATCATTTTGTTCTAATGCATTAACTTTTCGAGCTATGTACGGTTTAAATTTGTGTTTTCTTAAAATACTATGGACTGTAGTTTTTGATACCCCAATATTATGTGCAATTTCGCGAGTCGAAGTTCGTGAATTTTCTTTCCGTATCTTCGGCGAATCTACGTCGCTGTGTTTTAGGTTTTTGAAATGATCCATAATTCCTCAAATTCGTCTCAATTCTCTGAAATATTTTCGAATCTGGAACTTCTCTGTCCGGAAAACGAAAGCTGTAAGGCCGAACTACTTGAAGACGATTTTTATTACATTCAAAAAAACACTTGCAACATGTCTGTTAACTCATTGTTATTCATTTTTACGAATATACTTCTTTTTTGTGGCAAAACGTTCAAGCAGAACAATAAATAAGACTTAATAGACACTCACACTGACGTTTATTGACGTTTATCGCATTTTTGTTTTTTCATGGCACATTCCAAAATTTATAAATAATGGAATACAAAGATGAAATTTATTAAGTGTTTTATATTTTTCTTTCAATAATTGTTTATCAAAAATAGACATTTTATACATTGTTGAATTCAGAAAAAAAAATCCAATCCGAATATAGCCAAAAATATATCTGTTTCCATTTAAAATAAAAAAGTTGACTATCGTTTGACATTAATAAAAACAACTGAAAACAAACAAAACACTGCTTTTTTGTAGCATTTTTTACGGGACACCCGGTATATTATTTAGAACTTTTCTTTCCCTTTTACACAAACCGTTACACTGAACACTGAAGAGCGAGAAGGATAATTAAATGTTAAACATAAATCATGTTAAAGTTTACGAAGGAAGTATGTACTCAGATCCAAGCACATTTCGAAGAACCTTTCTGCCACATTCTTTTTTAAAACTTTTATTTCCAATTCGTGATCAACGACCTCAAAAACCGACATTTGCTAGATGTCACCAAGATTAAAGATATTTTGAAGAAACTTTCCGCCATATTAGATCCGCCATTTTGTTTTTTTGACATTTTGACTATAGATTCGTGATCGGTGACCTAAGAGACCCCCGTATCTAAAATTTCACATTCATACGTCAATTTTCGATAAATTCTTCCGCCATTTTGTTTTTTTTGACATTTTGACATTGGATTTGTGATCGGCGTTCGCACACACCACCGTATCTAAAATTTCACATTCATACGTCAATTTTCAAAAAAACTTCCGCCATTTTGTTTTTTTTGACATTTTGACTTTGGATTCGTGATCGGCGACCTGAGACACCCCCGTATCTAAAATTTCACATTCATACGTCAATTTTCAAAAAAACTTCCGCCATTTTGTTTTTTTTTGACATTTTGACTTTGGATTCGTAATCGGCGACCTGAGACACCCCCGTATCTAAAATTTCACATTCATACGCCAATTTTCAAAAAAACTTCCGCCATTTTGTTTTTTTTGACATTTTGACTTTGGATTCTTGATCGGCTACCTAAGACACCCCCGTATATAAAATTTCACATTCGTACTTCAATTTTCAAAAAATCTTCCGCCATTTTGTTTTTTTTTGACATTTTGACTTTGGATTTGTGATCGGCGTCCGCACACACCCCCGTATCTAAAATTTCGCATTCGTACGCCAATTTTCAAAAAATCTTCCGCCATTTTGTTTTTTTTGACATTTTGACTTTGGATTTGTGATCGGCGTCCGCACACACCCCCGTATCTAAAATTTTGCATTCATACGTCAATTTTCAAAAAACTCGTCGGCCATTTAATTTCCTTTGTCATTTTGACTTTGGATTTGTGATCGGCGTCCGTATACACACCCCCGTATCTAAAATTTCACATTCGTACGTCAGTTTAGAATTAGTGACGGGCGACCGTAAAAACTCTCGAGTGCCTAATTTTGCTTTTAATCAGAATAGAGAGAAATTGATTTCAGCCAGCTCCGTCCACCGTGCGCGTTTGCGTAATCGTTAACATAAAATTATTTCGTAGGGGCACATAAATGTCGAAAGCAATCCTCTTCTTTTTCCCCTTTGAGGAAATACGCGTTCCGGAATTATCGTATTTTAATTCAAATCATTATTAAAATATCAATCGACAACGCCTGTATAGATGAAAATATTAAATCAAGCGGGACCGTTACATATTATGTGGACATGCCCAACATTCGCCGGACCGTAATGTATTGACCGACAGTGCACATGATAATCTGATTTTATTTTTCGCCCGTCCGGAATGCATTGGTATCAGTGCAGATTGAATCGGCCATTTTTCTGACCAAATACCTCTGCAAACGGACTTGGAATTACTCGTACCTTCGTCTAGGTACCTCTGTAAACTGGGAATGCGCAAGTGAACATTTCCGAAATGTCACTTCTTTACTTTTCTAAATCTTGTTGTGCCCTCGAAACTTTCAAAATTTGGAATTTCAAGCTTAAAAGTGAAAATGTGAATGCACATGAGACTACCTGTCAGTTTGACGTTTGTCGGGATATTTCATCCATTTCGCTAAATTGTATCCGTCTGCAGACGGACTTTAAATCGCCCGTATCTTTTTATATGCACCACTTTAAACTGGGAATATGCAACTAAAGGGTCCTGAAATGTCAGTACTTTAAAATTTTGAATCTTGTTGCGCCCCCGAAAGTTTTAAAATTTGGAATTTCAGGCCTAAAAGTGAAAGTTTGCATACATTTCGAATCGTCTGTCACTTTGACGTTTGTCGGGATTTTCAGTATAAAAGGCTCCAGAGTAATTTTTGTTTCCCACGTCCTCCTTATGGGCGAAAAAATTGATGCAGCGCTTTTCTCTACAAGTGCTAAAATTTTCAAAAAATTCTTTTCGCCGCCTTAATGACCGTTCGAAGCGATAAAAATACGCCTATACAACGTAGAAATGCACACCCGACCACGTGAAACTCGCAAAACTCCCGTCAAACCCTCACTTTCAGAAATCCTTCGCTTGTCGTTTTCCCATTTTCACCCCCATCTTCCCTCCTCTACTAAATCCGTGAGAGCGGTAAAGGGTCCTGCTCGCTTTTAGTATGTATAACTAGCTCTAACGTCCGCTTACAGCGGGTCCTCCGCTTACAGCGGGTCCGTCAATCTCTTTTAGTTGGAATCGCTTTTTTCGCGTCCGCTTACAGCTTTTTCATAGTTTCCTGTAAAAAGCAATCACTGTCATGACGCCTTTTAGAATGTCCAATTTTAATAACTTTTGACGCACCCCTGTATATACATATATTTCGTGAAGCCAATAGTACATTTTCTTTAAAATTCTTCTCGAACGGTTTTTTACACAAACCGGTACACACTCAAGAGCGAGAAAGGTAAATTTATGTTAAACATAAGTCACGTTAATGTATACATAGAAACAATGAACTTAAAGAGCACAGCATTTTCATCGAGACAGTTTACAATACTATTTTGATGTGATAGTGGAAAAGCATATCAACCTTTCGGAAGTCTACTGTCGTTAAGAAAAAACACAAAATAATAATAAAAGTAAGAATCCCAAGTTTTAAATTTAAGCCCTATTGAAGCGCCTTTCCTGTAAAAAACGCTTTTTAGAATGTCCACTTTTATAAATTTTTGAAGCACCCCTGTATATACATATATTTTGTTAAGCCAATAGGATATTTTATTTAAAATTCTTCTCGAACTGTTTTTGACATAAATCGGTACACACTCAAGGGCGAGAAAGGTAATTTAATGTTAAACATAAGTCATGTTAAAGTATCCAAAGACACATTGAGATCAAAAAGCGCAACATCTTTATTAAGACAGTGTACAATACTATTTTCATGTGAAAGTGTGAAAGCCTGTCAACTTTTTTGAAATCCACTATCGTTAGTAAAGGAGCACAAAATAATAATAAAAGTAAAAAGCCCAAGTTTTAAATTTAAGCCCTATTGAAGCGCCTTTCCTGTAAAAAGAGGCTTTTTAGAATGTCTACTTCTATAAACTTTTGAAGCACCCCTATATATACATATATTTTGTTAAGCCAATAGGATATTTAATTTAAAATTCTTCTCGAAATGTTTTTGACATAAACCGGTACACACTCAAGAGCGAGAATGGTAATTTAATGTTAAACATAAGTCATGTTAAAGTATCCAAAGACACAATGAGATCAAAAAGCGTAACATTTTTATTAAGACAGTGTACAATACTATTTTGATGTGATAGTTTAAAAGCCTGTCAATCTGTTTGAAATCCACTATCGTTAATAAAGGAGCACAAAATAATAATAAAAGTAAAAAGCCCAAGCATTAAATTGAAGCGCCTGTCCTGTAAAAAGCCATCACTGGCATGACGCTTGTTAGAATATCCACTTTTATACACCTTTGAAGTACCCCTGTATATTCATATATTTTGTTAAGCCAATAGGACGTTTTATTTAAAATTCTTCTCCAACTGTTTTTAACACAAACCGGTACACACTCAAGAGCGAGAAAAGTAATTTAATGTTAAACATAAGCCATGTTAAGGTATCCAAAGACACAATGAGATCAAAAAGTCCAACATGTTCATTAAGACAGTTTACAATACTATTTTGATGTGAAAATATAAAAGCCTGTCAACCTTTTCAAAATCCACTATCGTTAATAAAGGAGCACAAAATAATAATGAAAGTAAAAAGCCCAAGTTTTAAATGTAAGCCCTATTGAAGCGCCTTTCCTGTAAACGGCGATCACTGGCATGACGCTTTTTAGAATGTCCACTTTTATAAACTTTTGAAACACCGCTGTATACACATATATTTGTTAAACCAATAGGATATTTTACTTAAAATTCTTCTCGAACTGTTTTTGACACAAACCGGTACACACTCAAGAGCGAGAAAGGTAATTTAATGTTAAAGTATCCAAAGACACAATGAGCACAAAAAGCGCAACATTTTCATCAAGATAGTTTGCAATACTATTTTGATGCGAAAGTGTAAAAGTCTGTCAACCTTTTCGAAATCCACTATAGTTAATAAAAGAGCACAAAACAATAATAAAAGTAGAAAGCCCAAGTTTTAAATTTGAAGCCTTATTGAAGCGTCTTTCCTGTAAAAAGCGATCACTGGCATGACGATTTTTAGAATGTCCACTTTTATAAACTTTTGAAACACCCTTGTATATACATATATTTTGTTAAGCCAATGGGATATTTTATTAAAAATTCTCCTCGAACTGTTTTTGACACAAACCGGCACACACTTAAGAGCGTGAAAGGTAATTTAATGTTAAAGTATACAACGACAGAATAAGATCTAAAAGCGCAACATTTTTATTAAGATAGTTTACAATACTATTTTGATCCGAAAGTGTAAAAGCATGTCAACCTTTTAGAAATCCACTATCGTTAATAAAAGAGCACAAATTAATAAAGGTAGAAAGCCCAAGTTTTAAATTTGAAGCCTACTGAAGCGCCTTTCCTGGAAAAAGCGATCACTGGCATGACGATTTTTAGAATGTCCATTTTTATAAACTTTTGAAGCACCCCTGTACATAGATAAATTTTGTGAAGCCAATTGTATATTTTATTTAAAATTCTTCTCGAATTGCTTTTTACACAAACCGGTACACACTCAAGAGCGAGAAAGGTAGATTAAGGTTAAAATATCCAAAGACACAATAAGATCAAAAAGCGCAACATTTTTATTGAGACAGTTTACAATACTATTGTGATGCGAAAGTGTAAAAGCTTTTCAACCTTTTCGAAATCCACTATCGTCAATAAAAGAGCACAAAATAATAATAAAAGTAAAAAGCCCAAGTTTTAAATGTAAAGCCCTATTGAAGTGCCTATCCTGTAAAAAGCGATCACTGGCATGACACTTTTTAGAATTTCCACTTTTATAAACTTTTGAAGCACCCCTGTACATACATAAATTTTGTGAAGCCAATTGTATATTTTATTTAAAATTTTTCTCGAATTGCCTTTTACACAATGCGGTACACACTCAAGAGCGAGAAAGATAATTTAATATTAAATATAAGAATAAGTATCCGAAGAAACAATATGCTTAATAAGCGCATCATTTTCATTGAGACAATCGGGATAATACGCTCTTGAAATAACAGTGGAAACATTTAGTATATTAGCAAAAAGTATGTCAATTGCTCAGAAACAATTTAAAATAGGCACGCACAATATTAATAAAAAATAACCTAAAAATCAGTTTGAGATATTTTTCACCCCAATTATTTGAAGTGGAACAGCGCTTTCATTATGAAATTTTGGTCAGCAAATTTGAAATATTCGTCTGTCACATACTCAAAATCAGTTCGCAAGTCAATTAAAAATGAAGGACTTGTATTGCAGAACATTTTAAATTTTCACCGAATTACATTATTACTCATTTTAATGGACATGCTCAAATATATATAGTATCTGTGTAGTGTTTAAAATGTGTATAACAAATTTTGTTTGATAAATGGGCGTCGCTTTCAAACATTCTTATAGAATGCTAATGAATGCTGATGAACTTCAAACATACAGCTCGCAAACATATAAATGATTAGTTTTAATAAGATGCTGTTAAAAGCAATTACAAAGAAGAAAAGACCAGGCGCAGGCATACATTTTCACAAATATTTAGGATTTTTAGCAACTGAGATAAAGTCCCAGAAATGTAACAGAATTAAAAAGCTTCCAAAACACAAATATTTCCCTAGCAAGCTAAAAGTTACACATATTCAATATTATGTTTTATTTTTAATTATACTGTAAATTTCATGTATAGAAGAAGCAATATAATTACTAAAACACTAATAAAAATAATTATTAATTACAAATGGATAAGAAAACATAATCGCAGTCAATACTAATAAAAATCCAAATCTCCTAGATTATGCGCATGTGTAAGTAATCGTAATTACTGTTTAATATTTTATCAGGTTTGGTAAAACAGCGGTTAAAATATTTTCATTTAAAACGTTCTTAATCAATGATTAGCGCTAACCGGTGTTGGAAAAACATACCAACCGGTATTTTAATCAATGATTAGCGCCAACCGGTTTTTGCAAAAACGTACTATCCCGTATTTTATCTAATGAATACACTGATCGGCATTTTAATCGGAATTGGGAAAATCGGCCCTTTATTGAACTTAATCAACTAATACAATGCAATAATGTTAATGACTAAAAATACGTTTAAATTTGCCATTGTAGGTGTTAGGGCGTTTTAATGTTGAAGGTTACATTCAAATATTATGTCAACATTAATGAAACATGCGCCAATAATTTAAGGACATTAAATTTGAGATATTGCAAAATTTTACGTATCAAGTATTCTACCTACACAAGCTGTTTCAAGAGAGAGAGAGAGAGAGAGAGAGAGAGAGAGAGAGAGAGAGAGAGAGAGAGAGAGAGAGAGAGAGAGAGAGAGAGAGAGAGAGAGAGAGAGAGAATGTCGATTTTATGAACTTTTGACGCATCCCTGTACACATATAAATTTTCTTATGCCAATCCTATACCGGGTGTCCCGTAAAAAACGCCAACAATAATAACTCCGTTATTTATTGTCCGATTTTATTGAAACAAAAGTCAGTTAATTAGCATCAAAAATACTACAAGAAAGTAGTGTTTTAGTTGTTTTCACTTGTTTTCATTAATGTCAAACGATAGTCAACTTTTTTATTTTAAATGGAAACAAATATATTTTTGGCAATATTCGGATTGGATTTTATTTTCTGAATTCATCGATGTATAACATGTCTATTTTTTTATAAACGATTATTGAAAGAAAACCATTTATTAAAATTGACCATGTTTTTAATAAATTATGTATAACATTTCGAATGTGCTATGAAACATTGAAAACGTAAGTATTATAAGTATTATTCTAAAAAACAAAACAAAACACTTCACAATAATTGTTCAAATTGCCCGCCACCTTGTTCAATACATAACACACATCTCCTAATTACTCCACGAGTCGCATTTAAAACACAAACGGCAGGTATTTCTTGACAAGTGTTAATAATTCTTTGTCTTAAAATGTCAACATTTTCTGGAGGTGTCAAATAAACTCGATCTTGTAGGTAAGCCCACAACCAAAAATCTAGGGGCGAAAGATCGGGTGAACACGCAGGCCACTCGATAGGACCGGATGTTCCTATCTACCTATTTCCAAAGTGGGTGTTCAACCAATCAGTATTTACTCTGGCGTTGTGAGCGGGGGCCCCATCTTGTTGATAAAATATTCTATTTAAATTTGCCAAAGGTAATTCATCTAAAAACTTTTGGAGATTTTCGTTTAATAAAGTGTGATACTTTTCTTGATTTAAGCAACCAGCTATGAAAAACGGCCCAATTAATTGATCGCCTAAAATACCACACCAAACATTTACGCTAAAACGTCTTTGAAAATTATTTTCAATGACAAATCTCGGATTGTCTTGGCTCCATTGTCGATGTATGTTTCTATTAAAAATACCATTGTTGCCAAAAGTGCATTCATCAGACCAAATTATCATTCTGTAAAAACTCCGGTCTTGTTCTAATGCATTTAAAAAAAGTCGACAAAACTGTATTCTTCGGCGTTGATCATTTTGTTCTAATGCATTAACTTTTCGAGCTATGTACGGTTTAAATTTGTGTTTTCTTAAAATACTATGGACTGTAGTTTTTGATACCCCAATATTATGTGCAATTTCGCGAGTCGAAGTTCGTGAATTTTCTTTCCGTATCTTCGGCGAATCTACGTCGCTGTGTTTTAGGTTTTTGAAATGATCCATAATTCCTCAAATTCGTCTCAATTCTCTGAAATATTTTCGAATCTGGAACTTCTCTGTCCGGAAAACGAAAGCTGTAAGGCCGAACTACTTGAAGACGATTTTTATTACATTCAAAAAAACACTTGCAACATGTCTGTTAACTCATTGTTATTCATTTTTACGAATATACTTCTTTTTTGTGGCAAAACGTTCAAGCAGAACAATAAATAAGACTTAATAGACACTCACACTGACGTTTATTGACGTTTATCGCATTTTTGTTTTTTCATGGCACATTCCAAAATTTATAAATAATGGAATACAAAGATGAAATTTATTAAGTGTTTTATATTTTTCTTTCAATAATTGTTTATCAAAAATAGACATTTTATACATTGTTGAATTCAGAAAAAAAAATCCAATCCGAATATAGCCAAAAATATATCTGTTTCCATTTAAAATAAAAAAGTTGACTATCGTTTGACATTAATAAAAACAACTGAAAACAAACAAAACACTGCTTTTTTGTAGCATTTTTTACGGGACACCCGGTATATTATTTAGAACTTTTCTTTCCCTTTTACACAAACCGTTACACTGAACACTGAAGAGCGAGAAGGATAATTAAATGTTAAACATAAATCATGTTAAAGTTTACGAAGGAAGTATGTACTCAGATCCAAGCACATTTCGAAGAACCTTTCTGCCACATTCTTTTTTAAAACTTTTATTTCCAATTCGTGATCAACGACCTCAAAAACCGACATTTGCTAGATGTCACCAAGATTAAAGATATTTTGAAGAAACTTTCCGCCATATTAGATCCGCCATTTTGTTTTTTTGACATTTTGACTATAGATTCGTGATCGGTGACCTAAGAGACCCCCGTATCTAAAATTTCACATTCATACGTCAATTTTCGATAAATTCTTCCGCCATTTTGTTTTTTTTGACATTTTGACATTGGATTTGTGATCGGCGTTCGCACACACCACCGTATCTAAAATTTCACATTCATACGTCAATTTTCAAAAAAACTTCCGCCATTTTGTTTTTTTTGACATTTTGACTTTGGATTCGTGATCGGCGACCTGAGACACCCCCGTATCTAAAATTTCACATTCATACGTCAATTTTCAAAAAAACTTCCGCCATTTTGTTTTTTTTTGACATTTTGACTTTGGATTCGTAATCGGCGACCTGAGACACCCCCGTATCTAAAATTTCACATTCATACGCCAATTTTCAAAAAAACTTCCGCCATTTTGTTTTTTTTGACATTTTGACTTTGGATTCTTGATCGGCTACCTAAGACACCCCCGTATATAAAATTTCACATTCGTACTTCAATTTTCAAAAAATCTTCCGCCATTTTGTTTTTTTTTGACATTTTGACTTTGGATTTGTGATCGGCGTCCGCACACACCCCCGTATCTAAAATTTCGCATTCGTACGCCAATTTTCAAAAAATCTTCCGCCATTTTGTTTTTTTTGACATTTTGACTTTGGATTTGTGATCGGCGTCCGCACACACCCCCGTATCTAAAATTTTGCATTCATACGTCAATTTTCAAAAAACTCGTCGGCCATTTAATTTCCTTTGTCATTTTGACTTTGGATTTGTGATCGGCGTCCGTATACACACCCCCGTATCTAAAATTTCACATTCGTACGTCAGTTTAGAATTAGTGACGGGCGACCGTAAAAACTCTCGAGTGCCTAATTTTGCTTTTAATCAGAATAGAGAGAAATTGATTTCAGCCAGCTCCGTCCACCGTGCGCGTTTGCGTAATCGTTAACATAAAATTATTTCGTAGGGGCACATAAATGTCGAAAGCAATCCTCTTCTTTTTCCCCTTTGAGGAAATACGCGTTCCGGAATTATCGTATTTTAATTCAAATCATTATTAAAATATCAATCGACAACGCCTGTATAGATGAAAATATTAAATCAAGCGGGACCGTTACATATTATGTGGACATGCCCAACATTCGCCGGACCGTAATGTATTGACCGACAGTGCACATGATAATCTGATTTTATTTTTCGCCCGTCCGGAATGCATTGGTATCAGTGCAGATTGAATCGGCCATTTTTCTGACCAAATACCTCTGCAAACGGACTTGGAATTACTCGTACCTTCGTCTAGGTACCTCTGTAAACTGGGAATGCGCAAGTGAACATTTCCGAAATGTCACTTCTTTACTTTTCTAAATCTTGTTGTGCCCTCGAAACTTTCAAAATTTGGAATTTCAAGCTTAAAAGTGAAAATGTGAATGCACATGAGACTACCTGTCAGTTTGACGTTTGTCGGGATATTTCATCCATTTCGCTAAATTGTATCCGTCTGCAGACGGACTTTAAATCGCCCGTATCTTTTTATATGCACCACTTTAAACTGGGAATATGCAACTAAAGGGTCCTGAAATGTCAGTACTTTAAAATTTTGAATCTTGTTGCGCCCCCGAAAGTTTTAAAATTTGGAATTTCAGGCCTAAAAGTGAAAGTTTGCATACATTTCGAATCGTCTGTCACTTTGACGTTTGTCGGGATTTTCAGTATAAAAGGCTCCAGAGTAATTTTTGTTTCCCACGTCCTCCTTATGGGCGAAAAAATTGATGCAGCGCTTTTCTCTACAAGTGCTAAAATTTTCAAAAAATTCTTTTCGCCGCCTTAATGACCGTTCGAAGCGATAAAAATACGCCTATACAACGTAGAAATGCACACCCGACCACGTGAAACTCGCAAAACTCCCGTCAAACCCTCACTTTCAGAAATCCTTCGCTTGTCGTTTTCCCATTTTCACCCCCATCTTCCCTCCTCTACTAAATCCGTGAGAGCGGTAAAGGGTCCTGCTCGCTTTTAGTATGTATAATTACTTCCTCAGGGTAAAGTTACGACTTCTATGTGTATACGTTATCATATCCACATATAACTTTACCCTGAGGAAGTAATAATACTGTAATTGCGAAATATTGGAGGAAATAAAGTAGACAGACTTACATTTTATTGCGTCTTTGTTGCCGGACTCCCTAACATCCCTTACAGATTCATTTAATAAGACGGCAAATAATGTTTATTTGGAGTATATACAGGTGTCCAGACCATGCGTGGACGGAAGATTACGGCTTTATTATTAAAGTTAAAGAAAAGTGTTTTAGACAAAAGTTGTAGCCACTCCTAAAATACACATTCTAAAATTATTTTCAACTATACAGAGTGTTGCGTAAGTGAGTGATGATATAAACTGTTTTTTTAAATGGAACACCCCATATATTTTGGCATATTTAGATGCTATTCTTAAAAAGAAGGGCATGGATATAGACATGTGTGGGGGTATCTCTTACCGTTGTAGCTTTATTCGCAATTTTGTGTCTCAACATGTCCAACTTTGTGGAGATTCCGAGACGAAACCTGAAAGAATTTTTGAGATCTGTACAGGCAAAAAGTTTTCCACTTTTGTCAAGTTTAATAATCTATAATCAATTTATTTATTTTTAAATAAATGAATTTGTAGGAATAACAAACGCAAAATTAACATTTACGCCTTTCTTTTAAATAGAACACCCTGTATATTTTTCTTTTAAAGTACAGTATTTTTTATAAGCTTTTTAATGATACCATGTTTTCCCTATCCACACTTAGTATTTTATAACTTATTAACTCTTATTATTAATAGATTCTAAATTTAAACGAAAAAAGTCGTAGTCACCTGTAAATTTTTAATTAAAATAATATCTGAATTTTATATCTGTCATTAGTTACGTTGTATTTTCAAAATAACGCTGATAATTGTATTTACTTGTACGATGAATTTCACGAAAGATGAAATGGTAAATATGATTTACGCATTGGGTGAGAGCGAAAGAAACTGTTTATTAGCCAATAGGATTTACTCTCAACGTTATCCAAATGCAAGACCTCCTAGAATCGAAGTACACGAAATTTGAATATCTAGACTGGAAAAAGCAGGAGTACTATATATCAATTGCATCATAATAGTATATTATGCAATGAGCATTTAATGATAGCTATTAAGACACGAGTAAGAAAATTACAATACGAGGCGAAGCCGAGTATTGTAATGAATACGAGTGTCTTCATAGCCATTAAATGCGAGTTGCATACACTATTTTTTCTACGACCCCATAATAAAACATTATTTTTTGAACATTCTATATCATAAATTGAGGTTAAAATTTTACATGCACCTTTGCGAGTTTAGCTGGTAATAAATTGTTGGTGGTTACTAAGGCTTGTTCCATAATTTCTGGTGGACTCAAATTTTACATTTCACTGTCATTATCCCTCATTTTTACCGTTTATATTTTCAAAAAAGCACAAATTTTAAGTACTTACTTGTAAATTGCAGAGAACTGTCACATTTATTTAATTTGTATATCTGTCAGATATGCAGTCGCCATATTGAATATTGTTTGAATATTCGAATGTCGCATATTTATTGGATATAAACTTGTATCGTAATGAAAAATCTGTATTCCTATTGGATATAAACTTGTAACATAATGAAAATCTGTATCGTAATGGACATCGTTAAAGTACAGGTTCGGCATATCTAATAATACAATTAAAGTATGGGAGTAGAAAAAGTAAAATAAGTACCATCCCTATCATATGTCATTACATCAGGACCTTCCTGGAAATGATTTTGTAAATCGTTTTAAGTCTTTGCAACATTATGTTAAACAAAGTGAATTTAGACACGAATTATCAATCTTCGATGTTATTTAGTGACGATGCTACTTTCAAAAGTACCGGTTTAGTTAATAGACATAATATGCATTATTATGCAACAGAAAATCCCCATTGGGTCAGACAAATTGACTTTCAACATCAATGGTCAATTAATGAATGCATAATTGATTTACAAGTTGTTTGTCCTTATTTCTTTAAAGGAACGGTAACAGGAGCCATATACGAACATTTTTTAAGACATCAGTTACCTAATTTATTGGAAAATGTCGATCTCCATACACGAAGAATAATGTGGTATCAGCATGATGGAGCTCCACCACATTTTCATTGAAGTGTAATTTTTTTTTTAAATAACGTGTGAAGAACGATGGATTGGTCGGCAGGCTCCTATAGCTTGGCCTTCAAGGTCTCCTGAAACCATATCCAAAATGTTCAAACATAATTGAAGGAAATAAAATTTAAATTAGTTATAAAATATCAATATTACAAGAAACTTTACTACCAGTGTAATTTACTGACCTAGTTCATAAGCAGAATTAAATGCAGTAGTTTCTAAAGAAAACACAATGTTGTAACGTTGATTGAAGGAATACATAAAGATGCGCAACTACATAGCACTGAGCGTAGCCAAAACTGGGTCCGAGATCTATAGCGATGCATCAGTCGTTTGGGTCCGAGATGATGTTTCTCGACAAGGGGTTTGCGGGACGACTTAACGGAAAGATACGCAATTTTACTATAGCGTTGCGCATCTTTATATATTCCTTCAATCAACGGTTATAATAAGAAAAGAAAAAATCAATGAGTTAAATCAGGAGACCTTGAATCCTGATTTAACTCATTGATTTTTTTCTTTGGGGACATGTTAAAGAACAGGTTTATCGAAACATTCCAGCCACACCTAATGACATGAAAAAACGTATAATGGCCATTTTTGAAAATATTACTGACGCTTACTGATGTTAAAAACAATTTCTCCGCCGCCCTCGAATTGCGCATTCAACAAGACTGTGGAATTTTTGAGCATCTGCTATAAATATGTTATACTTTTGCATTTTATTTATTTATTTAAGATTTTGCATTAATTTAATAAACATAATTTTTTGTTTTTCAATATGTTGTAGTAATTTGTTATTATTAATAATTAAAGCTGACAGCAACTAAAATTCATTTTTTTCGTTTAAATTTAGAATCTATTAATAATAAGAGTTAAACATGGTATCATTAAAAAGCTTATAAAAAATACTGTACTTTAGAAGAAAAATATACAGGGTGTTCTATTTAAAAAAAAAGCGTAAATGTTAATTTTGCTATAGATGTCGGACCCAGTTTTGGCTACGCTCAGTGCTATGTAGTTGCGCATCTTTATGTATTCCTTCAATCAACGTTACAACATTGTGTTTTTTAGAATCTTCTGCATTTAATTCTGCTTATGAACTAGGTCAGTAAATTACACTGGTAGTAAAGTTTCTTGTAATATTGATATTTTATAACTAATTTAAATTTTATTTCCTTCAATGATGTTTGAACATTTTGGATATGGTTTACTAAATGTTGAAATGGAATTACGCTATAAAAGTGGTTTCAATTAGTTGACACAATATTCTCTGGATACCGATCTTCGATATAGACTACAAAGAAGGTCTAAAAGAGCACTAGCAGCTTTAATATAAAATATGGCACAATTCGGAGAAATAAATTTTTTTCAGTACGTGTCTATAACTTAAAAGTTATCTTTAAGGGCATTGCCTTAGCTCTTTGGGTAGGCTTACTCAAAGACGGGTGAACTTTGCCTATCATGTATGGATGAATCGCTTTAGCAACCTACTGTAAACTCCAAATTAGATGGCGGGCGGTGGGAATGCGTTGTAGTCGTTTTTAAAAACGCGTACGCCCACACTTACTGAAGTAGTAATCAAACTATTGGACTAAATTTGTCCCACTATTTCTAATGCTGCACGAACTTACTCCCATCGCTGGCCATCTAATTTGGCGTATACTGTACATGCGCCAATTAAAAAGACGTCAAATCAGAGATACTGCTAACTTTTATCAGTCCAGTAGTATAAGCTAAAATAACATGTTGTTTAACTAGACAGCAATGTAGTAGATTGAGTGCCGATGCAGGCATCTGCATTGGTGTCGAGTTAACATACTTTTTTCTCCGAATTGTTTTTTTTTGCAAACTATTACAATTCCCACAATCTCTTTATTTGTCTGTCGTGATAGATTCAATAAAAACTTCAGTGGAAATGGAAATTTTGCTGTCAATTGGAGAAAATAGCCATTCCAGGACAGTCATAAGCAGTAATATTCATACACCTTTTGACATTTGTTATAGTTAACATTCAAATAATACAAATTTGTCAACAGTGCTTGCCTAATAAACACAATAGCCAAGTACATATTAAATAAAATGTAGGTATAGAAATGTAATATTTATGTAATAATATTTTATATATAAACAACGACTTGCCATTTTCCAATAAGTGGAATTCAGACATAAACAATTATATTTGTGTGAATGAATACTATGAATTTATTTATGCAAAATATTTGTAAATTAAGAAACAACACGTTATGTGTTTAATAGTCGCTAATTTGCATTAAGAATAATTTCTTTTAGTTTTAAATAAAATATGAATTTCTAATTTGTTATAATTGATCATTCATTATAACCGTCATAGTCACGTTTATTTTTGTTTTTAAAGTATGTTTAAATAGTGTAGTGAGTAACTCATCCTAGATGTGTTTTAAAGTACAATTTGGATAAAATTTCAACTAGTTTATTTATTTGTAGGTATTACAGTGAAAGCACATATTTATAGTGATTATCATTGTGACATTATAACAGTATTTTTTCCAAATTTATACACTATGTATTTTGAAATAATTTTCAAATTCATTGTATATAAGAATATATAGTATAGTATATGAATACTATGTAATTAACCATAAGATATAAATGTATATAGGTATATAATATATAATTTTTTTATCAAATCAATAATTTTTTCTTTTAAAATAACATTCTTGTAAGTAACTATGTGACATAATGTTCTGTGCTATCAGTTTAATATTGAAGTTTTCTCTTTTGTATCAATTATAATTACGGTGTAATGTTTTAAAAAAGTTATGTAATTAAATATAGGTATAAATTTTATTGTGTTGTTTTATTCCCAAAAAATGTGGTTTTTGAGAGAGATACATTATATTATTAATGTAAGAAACGAAATAAGACATTTATTTTAAAAGACAAAAACAGAACTTCAGAATTGATAATCTAGAAAAGAAGTAAGAAGGAATAAGACGCTATTTCTAAAAACCAAAAACACAGTTCCCTAGACATTGGACAGAGAAAGCTGGATACTGTTTGTTATGACTAGGGCGCGAACATGAGCGGTTTAAACTATGACGAAGTTACAACGGAGCAAAGAAATAATGTAAACAACACACGCTTACTGAATAGCACTAATTCATATGGTGAACTGCAACATCTGTTTACGCCCGAGAAGTGCCTGGGAATGAGAGCAAAAAATGCCCATAAAATAAGGAACTTATGAGTAAAATCCTTTTTTCATCGGCGTAGGTGGGAGCGTGAGGGGTTTTTAATATTCATTATATTTACCTTATATTTCGCAAGAGAAAAAAAATTACATTCATACTTACGTTAATTTCGTTTTCTCATTGTTTTGACTGTTAATTACGTACTTCGTAATTTTTGTAATAGTCTGTTTAATACCGGTTTATTGTATCGACTTCTCTCAATTATCTAGACGTAAGTGTGCACTGGATTTCGTTTAGTTTCGATAACATACGCGTACATTTTTAGATATCATTTATTTAGATCTAGAACGTTGTTTATGTTACTTGTTCTGATGATGAAAATGAATTGTCAGTGATTCCTAAATTAATTACAAAGTCTGTAAAATATCGTTACAGAATGCCTAAATATCGCACTTTCGTCACTTAGCTTTGCTAAAACATACACAGAAATAGTTTTTATGCAGAGAACTTCGATAGTTTACAAAATTTCGTTACTTGTTTAAATGACGATGCTCGAAGTATTTCTGAGTGCAAGGAACTAACACAAATCCCAAATTTAAAAAATCAGTTGTTATTCCTTCAGGAACACTTTGGAAATTTGCCTAAACTAATCACATATTTTGAAAATAGAAATCTCAAACTAAAAGATGGATTAACCACATTAGACGTGGGCTATTAATAATTTCAAAAGTATTCCAAGTGACTTCGGATGTGGCCTTCGGCAAAAGTTAGACGCATAATAGAAATCCAGATTTAATAACATTGCGGCAATTGTGTATGCTAAATACGCTGAAATAAAAGAATATTTCCAGTAGGCACCTATAACCAGTTGCGATGTAGAAGAACGTTTTCTATCTACAAGGATGTACTTAATTCAAAGAGAACAAGTCTTACAGAAGAGAAAATGAACAAATAATAAGGTATTTTGTATTTTATAGATCACCAGCCACTTGTTATCAAATTATATAAATAAAATTAAAACCTCTTAAAAAATACAACATTTCAATAGTGCGCCCATGGGCGATGAGTTATCAACCGTACGTGTCCGCGCCCTAGTT
This sequence comes from Amphimallon solstitiale, assembly GCA_963170755.1. NCBI lineage: Eukaryota > Metazoa > Arthropoda > Insecta > Coleoptera > Scarabaeidae > Amphimallon > Amphimallon solstitiale. Next base: position 29,343,230 of record OY720675.1, on the reverse strand, counting down.
ATAACTTATAAGGAATAATGCAGGAAAAGACTGCATTAGTCTGGTCTGGTTAATGGTGTGATTGTATGTACATCGAGCCAACTACATATTTCAATTAGCCATTTACAAAATATGAATAACGATGATGATTGTCAATCTTCATAATGGTTTCTCACAAAAATTAACGTAAAAAACCAAATTTGGGTCATTATTTGTCCTTTTCACAGGAATAGGTACTATTGTCCTTACTCAGTCAAAAGTAGGTCAGAGCATCTCGCATCTCTTGCTAAACCATTTCAATAATACACTTATGTGTTTGCGAATTTGAAGCTTATGTGGGCTTAAGTAAATAATCTCAGCATGCTTAGAATGATGACTTGCCGACCTTGAAGAAAGTTGTAAAATATGTAACTATTTATTCATTGACATACATACATAGATGACGTTACCATTAATTTATTATTATTTTTAGAAAAAATATATGTAAAGCTACTGAAGAAAATTATTCAACGTACGCAAGTTACATAAGTTTTGAGAATATATGCACATATGGTCTAAAACAACAATTTTGTTTTACCGGTGGCATAAACGCGTAATTGAATCAAATTTTCTAAAATTATTTGGCTGCTAAACTAAAAATACTTGCCCTTAGCTCTGTTTATAAATAGTTCAGTTCTAGAGTCGCCGAAAAATTACAGCTGTGTGTGTTCTTCCATATGTAAAAAGTAATTAAAACAAGGTAAAATTTAATTTTTAATTAATGTATTCGGAAGGTATTTCCAATTTTGAAAAGAAAATATGCGGATAAGTTTAATTTTGTGAATATGTATTTGAACTTCTTACAATCTCGAAGCAGATACTTTCATTCCTAAATAATACAATTACTTAATTATGAAAGATTTTGATGTTTTGCTTCTAAATAGTATAATCATTAATATTTCAAATATAAACCGGTCATAATTTTTTTTCAACCATGTTCGTGTAGTGCAACTCATGTTTGTCATGTTGCCCCATGATATTGCCCATTGATGTTATGGTTGCCTACCCTTTTACTGCAATGACTGCAATGTTGTGTTTATATTTGTCAGATTTTTGTTGTTGTTTAATTGTTATTGTATGGTGTTTTAGTTTAACTTAAGGACCCCAAAATGGCAGAAGCCGAGGGGGGTTCGGAGCAAGATGATGTTTCATTCTTACGAACGGTATGTTCCTGTTAATTAATATTGAAATTATTAGGTTATATTGCAGAGGAAATAAATTAGGATATGTCATGTTAATAATTTTTTTTAATTTATAGGAAGACATGGTTTGCCTTTCATGTACTGCCACTGGAGAAAGAGTGTGTTTAGCTGCTGAAGGTTTCGGTAACAGGCATTGCTTTTTAGAAAACATAGCAGACAAGGTATATGAAATAATATGATCTTGAATTATTTACGTTTACAATAAACAATAATTATTTTGTTGTAGAACATACCCCCTGATTTATCACAATGTGTGTTTGTAATAGAGCAAGCTCTGTCAGTTCGTGCTTTACAGGAACTAGTGACAGCAGCTGGAAATGAAACTGTAAGTGAAAATTATATTTTACCCGTCTGTAAATATTTTATTAAACATGAAAAAATCCCTTGAGAATCTTTTTCTTAAGTAGAAATACCATGGCTTTTTGAAAATATAAGGGGCCATTGATTTTTTTCTGTTAACAATACTTAAACTTCACTGCATCTGTATTAATTATGTTATGTTTTTATTTCTTTAATACTCTCATGTCCCCATTGTTCATGTTTTTGTTATGTTAAGGGATGACTTTCTTTTTAAATTTCAGGGTCAGGAAAATTTAGTAAGTAATATGTACCTATCTGGCAACCTACCACATTTGTGGAATAAAATTGAGAATAGTTAAAAAAGCATCAAGGAAACAATAATCCTACTAACAAATGTGTTCCCATTAAAATATTATCTCATCGTATCATTGTTGGATCATATGTAGCAGTGGAAACATTGGTATCATTTACTTTTGGTTTTCTTATAGTTTTCCTCATGGCCTTTTATATTAACCCTATTTTATTTTCTTCAGTGGCATATATTATTTGCTGTAGATGTTATTTTTATTTTAATTGGTGGTCGTAGACTTTTGTAGAAATTAAAATACTTGTTTTTAGATATATATATTTTCCTAAACTTCTAATCACACAAATGGATTATGTTTTTTGTGATATTACACATTAAGAATTGAAGAAAGTGTATTATGATAACTTTTAAAGATGATTACAATTTCAGTTCTTATATACATATTTGCATTTCATTTATTATTTAGTTCAGATTCAATATTTTTTTTTGTGAACTAACAGGTAATATTAAAATATTTGGAAAAATCTTTTTTAATATTACAAAACAATAGTGTTCTTAAAATTAATTTCATGAACATTTCAACAATCAATGTATTAGTAAAACATACCAATATAATGGAATGGCATTAACAAAATCTTGTAATTTCCATGATCGAACGCATTGCTAAAATCAAGTAATATTAGCGTCATGATCTATCATTTACAATTCTGAAAATACAAGTATTTTGTCTGTTAAACTACCCTGAATCATTCATTAGAACACTTTCAAATATTTGACACTAAGAAATGGTATAATAATGACGACAAAGAAAATATGCCTATTAAAAAAAAATGTTTAAGAAGTTGTTAGGTTATATTAAATTCTACCTATTTAATTAGAATTACCTAAGTAGGTACTTTTTTTTAGTAACTCACGTTTCTTTGTTATTCAATTTTACAACAATCTGTACTCTTTCAGCTTTATATAAACCTTCAAAAGAATTATAGTTTTATCATAATACACATTTTTTGCCTTTAGTATGAATGTTTGTTTAATCAGAATTGCAATATTTGAATAATTCTCAATGTTTTCGAAATGATCCCGATAAAAAAATACGTCAATAAATATATGGTGGGTTCATGGAGGTAGAATATAACAGGAGGGAGCATGATTTTAAAAAAGCGGATTTAGCGCGTAAATGCGCAGAGCTATAAAGTGGTACTGCAAGTGCGACGCATAACGAGGCTAACCAGTCGCCGCCACTGTTCCTAGATTTCCGACAAAACCAAATGTCACGCGCCGTTTGAAATGGGTCATAAAGTGGTACTAGGAACCGGTCGACTGATACCGCAAATTTAGCATTGGCAGCATAGCGCACGCTCCCTCCTGTTATATTCTACCTCCATGGGTGGGTTAGTACAAGAATAAAATAAGCTGATAACATTTCTGACTAAACAAATGTACAAACAAACTTAATTATTTTAATTATTATAGTAGAATGTCTTTGTATTGTACTAAATTTCAATCTTAATAGGGTAAAGGTACTGGCTCTGGGCATCGTACTTTGTTATACGGCAATGCCATTCTGCTCAGACATCAAAACAGCGACATGGTAAGCATTAACTTAGATTTAGGTATAATTCTTGTGTATTGTCATTGTTTACACAATGTGTATGTCTTGATTTTGAAATAGGTTTTTCTGTTACTGGCAAAAGTTTCTGTTTAGAGAGGTAATTGAACTTTCGAAATCTTGCCTACCATAGATTAGAATTAGTAATGTGAATTCCCGCAAAGGAGATTTTTTATGGTAATTTGTAAAAGGTATAAATAAGAGCATTCTTACTTGATGAAAGGTAAACAAATTCTGAACATTTTGAACAATATTAATATTTCATGTCAAGTTATCCAATGGTGGTCGACCATTTTATAATCAAATGATTTTTTGTTTGTTGATTCCTACTTGAAAAATTGAAAATTTGTCGTTAACTTTAGGTTGATTTTTGCTATTTGAATACATTTTTTTTAAATGTATCCTGGAGGTAATAAAAGCTCTAGCTTCCTGGATAAACTGCCTGACGGCAATTGAGTCATCAACCTCAGGTTCACCAGTTTCCAGTAATATAAGTTAACGAAAAATCAGCATGTTTTGTAAAACAAAAATGGCTGCCATTGGATATCAGAAAAGGATAAAAAGTTAAAATTAGTGTAAGCATGTAAGAATCAACAACCAAAAAATCACTTAATATAAAATGATAAAATGACCAATTATTTTTTTTTGGATCACTTGGCATAGAATGACCCCAATCGGAAGTATATGTATATAAAAATATGTTGTACAAGCATTCTTAATATCACTATAAACTATAAATACACGTTTTCGTAAATATCTCGACTCTAGCGACACCTATCGGTTTAACTTTTTGCAAAAGTATTGCTTTCTACATTACTAGCATACATACCATAAATACAATTTATTGAAAACCTCAAACCAACCGCCACTTACCGGATCAAAAAAAAGATAAACTCATCTGAGCAGCAAACAACTATATTTGGTGGGGATTGGGAATATGGCTTTGATACGTTCAGTGGTTTAGGCGTACCGCGGTTACATACATCCGCACCAACGTTTTTATGTATTAATTTTTCGATTATATCAGCTTACAGTCTAAAGAAAAAAGCTATGGTTTAAATCAATGTAGTGTTGAACAGATACGTTTAACACTGCCGAACAAAAAGGGTATAAAAAATCCATTTAATTGTTAAGTATTTCTTGATCTATCATCACCGGTTTGTTCGAACCCTCAGTTCTGAGCAATTCTAGAGATAATGCGCATGTCATTTGAAAAAAAGTGTTTGAACCATGCTGTTTTAAAAGTACAAATTCTGAAAATTTTAGTTCAATGTTCGATCTTTCAGAACTGGAAAATCAATATCCTTTTGGAATAGTTTTATAATTTTCCCCAATGAAGTGGGTTTTGAAATTCTTATGAATGTCTGTATTTGACTTACGCATTGCTATTTAGAAATCTTCATCTTTTTAAATCGACAACTTGGTAACCTCTTCCTTCATTTCTTTTACCGCCAGTGTCGTTCCCAAATTTTAATTTTGAATATAAACATGATTTTGTAATCATATGATTATGCTTATATATTATACAGGTTCGGCCTGTTTTTATCGTGCATGCCAGTTAAAATGCATGTATTGAAACGAACGTTGTTGCCAATATGTACATATGTGGGCGACAAAAGTAGTGGGGAAGTCAGACGACAAGCCGGTGCCGATACGATCATTACGACCATAAGATTCCAATATAGTGGCATGTGTGCATTTGTAAGGGTTGTTATCTTCATTTTTAGCTATTATTCCCATTCGTAATATTTTTAAAAAAGTATCTTAAGTTAACATTATAAGAATTCTTTGAGATTTATTATTTTTATGATTGAATTTAATTTGGTTTTCATTCCCAGTTATATTTTATATTATTTGATTTTGGCTTGTTTTTCTAGTTTTTATTCAATATGTTCGTTTATACAAACGAGGAAAGAATACAAATTATTAAGTGGTACTACTCTGGTAGTACTGGTCAAGAGGTAGTAGGGCGACTTATTTTTTCTTTCCAAAATAGACCTGTGCCTACAATAATGAGTATTGTTCATACGTTTGAATCTACTGGGTGTGTGCAAAATTGTCGAAAATGTATAAATAGGGAACCTAGAATGCGCGTATTGAATGAACGAAGAGAGGAACGGGAAATTTTAGTATGTAGCGCGGTTGAACATAATGAACCATGCTCATCGCGCCAAATTGCCGAACAAGTCAATATACCCGCGAGAAATGTAAGAAAAATTTTGAATAGGCAAGGATACCGTAGCTTCAAGAATCAAAAACGTCAAGAAATATTTCCTCACGATGAATCAAAACGTGTAGCATTTTGCGAAGAGGTAATGGATAAAGTCATTGCGGATAACAATTTTATTGCAAATATTTTGTTTACGGACGAATCATCTTTTTATTTACATGGACGTCATAATCCAATGGCTACAAGATATTGGTCTAAAGCAAACTCTCATCTCTATCTACCTTTGCGTACTCAGTATCCTCAAAAATTGAACGTGTGGGCCGGCATTTTGGGGAATCACATCATTGGTCCTTTTCTTATTCACGGCACCTTAACAGCAGCTAAATATTTACAAATGCTACAAATTGAAATTATACCTGCTGTTCGTGCCCTTGATGTGAATTTTGACGATATTTGGTTTCAGCAGGATAACTGTCCAGCCCATACTGCCCATCTGGTTCAAATATTTTTAAGGGAAACATTTCATGAACGTTTAATATGTTCCGGAGGTACAATTGTTTGGCCGCCTCGATCCCCTGACCTAATGCCCCTGGATTTCTTTTTTTGGGGGTATGTAAAAGAAACCCTGTATAGTCATCAACACAATCGATCACGTAATATTGGGGAACTAAAACAGAAAATTGTTGATTGTGCAAATACTATAACCCCGGAAATGTTTTCGAATGTACGAAATAATTTTTATCATAGACTTGCATACTGTCAGGAGCAAAGAGGGATTATTTGAGCATTTAATTAAACAACAAATTTTAATTTCGTTTTTCAAGAATTCTGTTTATTTTGGAAGCATATTTTAATTTCCTTTGTTTAGAATTATTTTTTTAGTTTATCGTACTTATCCTGTTTCCCCATAAATTATATTTATTGATTTTTTACATTTTGTTTTCCAAGAATTTCCTTTATTTTTTAATTTTTTTGTTTTGAAATTTATTGCCTTTAGAAGAATATTTTTATTCCTCCTACTTATTATTTTGGTAGTGTTATACATTTACTGTTTTTTAGAGCTTACATTTGATGACTACCTATAAAATTTTAGAAATAAGTATGTCTTTCTTGCGGTCGTAGTTAATAATATTGTACATGTGCGTAGTTGTATAGTATATCACTATTACGGAATACATTCATATTCTTTTGTCAATTCTCAAACAAGAGTAGATACTGCAAAATTAAAGTACGTTGTCTATCACATCTGCTACGGCAAACCACTAATCTAAATCTCATCGTTACACACACATGCAGCTTATGACATTCGCTGAAGGTCTACTTGTCGGCTCTCGTATGTATATTTGTTAGGCGGGTACGGTTTGGCAACTCCTTTCGGGTTATACACGGGAAACCGCATGAACGTTAAAAACAGGCCGAACCTGTATGTAACTGTAGCATTGTCAATATGTTGAAATAGCATTAAACCTTTTAATTATTTTGCTATAGTTAATTTATGCAGATAATTTTTAGAATCACTGCTAGAAAAACCATTAAACTGCGCTTATGGGATTCTAGTGTCAAATTTGATAATTAATTTAAATTTGCGCAAGGGTGGAAATTGTAAAACGTAAAAGTCGCTAACATGCAAACGGTGTATTTCTTATAAATAATAACTTTTGTTCATTGCTTTCTAAATCGATTCGTGTCGCAAATTTAATTGTTAAATGCTCACTAGTGTTACATCTTTATATTAATACGTGAAGAAAAACTTTGTACCCCTTTTAAGCATATTGCGCGCACGTAGGAGTGTGAGATTTAGCATAGTTAAAGTTCATATGGAGAAGGAGTGCAAAAAGATAGAATTAATTTGTAACATGTGTTACAAATACATTTTTTAATGAATTAAGGTCGAATTTCGGCCACTGAGCGAGCACTAGTATTCATAATTGCTTAATTATGATTGATATCTATTTACATCAGTTTGGTGCTTTTTAATATTTGTATTACTATTGTTTGTAGTACAATTTCTAAAATTTCTATTTTAAGAGTGTTCGGACGTTTAGGATTTCAAACTATTTCATATCAATAATTTTGTGCTTACTTGTGCATTACTATCAGATTTACTAATTGTGGAAAAAACCTCACAATAAGCACTATAACCATAATTGAATTGTGACTTTTATAATGTCCTCCAACAGTTGGTATCACTTATTTTCACCTAATTCGCCTTTATCGCGTTTCATTTCAACATTAGAAATTTTCTTACATTGGGACCACCAAACATGTGAATGATCTCGATTCAGTGAAACCTTAAAAGAACTAAGATTATTCTGTCTATTACAGACGTAATTGCAATGTTGCAAGAATATTAATAGAGGATATTTAAAATAATAATTAGTATCGCTGGACTGAATGTACAATCACAACCTCCTACACAACATAAGGAACGCAAAAATTTGCTAGTCTATAAAGAACAAATTAAATGTTTTTGATTTTTATATATTAGATGACTAGCAAGTATCCCTCATACGCGATCAGGTACTATTAAGTGTATGTAATATATTGTCCTGTGTCATTCAGATAAGATTGCAATAAACCAACTTAAATTTCGAATCTTTATTTCAAATTTTTACTCAACAAAATTTCACCCGAATAAAAAACATGTGAAGGAAAACATGCAATTGAGAAAAATCTTTGTAATTAAATTAGGTATAACGCTAATACGAATATATTTATAAATTACCATAAATTCAGATCCGATATATGTGGCTTTCTAGCATATCAATCACACCATTCACTATAACATTACACGACGCTTTCGCTTCCAGCGTTATTTTTTTATTATTTATAAGTTGATTTATTATTGCAGTATTTGGCATGTCTATCTACAAGTTCTAGTAACGATAAATTAGCTTTCGATGTCGGTTTGCAAGAGCACAGTCAGGGTGAAGCTTGCTGGTGGACGGTACACCCAGCAAGCAAACAGAGGTATAACTTTACTAATTTTCTAGATTCTTAATATGTTGCTTCTTTTCATGTTTTATAGATCTGAAGGTGAGAAAGTGCGCGTCGGTGATGATCTTATTTTGGTATCTGTAGCGACTGAACGTTACTTGGTAAGTTACTAAATATAACAACACTTAAGTTAATTTGAAAAAAATAATTGCCATTACTAATTAGCGAGACGTGGACGCGTTTCGATTCACTTGAATCTTATCAGCACGCCGTACGCTTTTTGCAATGGCAATTCGTGACTTGTATCGCGGGCTCCTCAGGGACGCCGTGATTATTAGTTCTACGCTGAGGTAGCGTCCTCCTAGTGGTATGTATTTCTTGAGGAACTCAGAGTCTTCATGGACTCCCGTGCTGAGTATTAAGTGCAAGTGCTGTACTTAATGTGGTCGTATGTTTGAAGTATGTATTGTATTGTTTCACGTAAAAGATTCTCGAATTTAAATTTAGTTTGTGTGACTGCAATGAACGAACGCGTTTTATAACGCTGACGATGTGGCGTCCTACCCGGAATTTCCCGTAGTATCGGAGTATGATATGTGTGCTGTTGTTGCATGTATTTACAGTGTGCAAGTAAAAGTCCGACTGCGTTAGGTATGTTGACCGGGTGTGTCGCTCCTGATTAGCCCGGAACATTGGTAAACGACTGATAAGTTTGTTGTGTTGTTAGGGTTAATATTTTGGATGGAATAGGAAAATGGTGGGTTATTTGGTGTGATTCTATATTGCTGTAAAGAATACATGGTTAGATTATTGTGAATATTTCTTACTCCTTACACTATAGACATGCATTCCATGCCGAAGACTTTATTTGCTGGGTCTATTAGGAAAGTCAATCTTTCTGTTTTGTGGTGATAGATCTCATCTGCTGGATGCCTTCCGTTATCCACTTGAGGACGACTTGGAAGGCCTTGAATTCTTTGTATCTACCTTTAGTAGAAAAAATATTATTATAGCTGTCTGGAGACCTTGGGTTTTCTAATTTTTTTCTGGTCACGTGCGGCGAGCAGAGGTGTGTTGACGGTATTTTATTTCTTCGGCTTTTTTTCCACGGGCTGTTTTGGGATTGCTCTCGCTCGGAGGTTGTGGTTTCGAAACAGTGATGTTACGGTGTTTCTTTTCTTGTGGCTGCGATGCTGGTGCCACCGTTTAGGCCAACGACACTTTCATATCTTATCGTATATATACGAAGTGGTGGTGTGTTCGAAATTCGAAAAATCCTTAATTACACACATGTCGATCTATTTTCACTTCTCTTCTACATACAGACAGGGTGAGTCATTAGTAGCCGCTTCTTCGATGGCTCTTTTGTGTTTTAAATAAAAGAAAAAACAATTAGTGGAAGATCCATGGTTGCTTGTGACGCATATTGTAAAAATACTTTAAGCTCTGGCGCACTTCCGGTTTCACCGGAAATACACGGAACTTAATTTTTTTAAATGACGCACTCTATATATTTTTGGATTTTCTTGTACTGCTTTAAATTGTCTGTTCAACTGTTTTCTCTTTTTTCAAAATTGAGCCAATAGTTTTTGAGTTATTAATTTTTTATTGAAAATATTTGACCAAAACACGTGTTCAGAAAAAAATCATTTTCACATTGTTTCTAGAAGCAAAAACATTAACTTTGGTGGTGCTTGTAGCCAATAAAATTCTGCATCATTTGGTAAAGTTGCACTCGACAATACCTCAGAAAAACTTTGTTTTTTCAAAGCCTACTTCCTGAAATTTTCACATACCAAAAACTTTTTAAATGGAACACCCAGTATTTTATTGAGGCATTTTGTTCCTTTTTTTATTCTCTTTCATTTTTGTTAGCAATTTCCTATACCTATCTTATGTAATTTCTGAAATAATCACTATAGGAGCAATTAGCGGTGAATTAAAGAACTACGAGCGCTGTTGTTCTATGCACCAAAATATTCGTTCAACCAATGGAAGGCAGGGATGGCGCCCGACTTCCTTAGTCAACTGTCAAACAAAGTAAATGTTAAATCCAACTATCCCCAAAAGTAATAATTTTACAGAATGAAAAGCATCGCATTTCAATATTTTAATTCCGGCAATGTCCAGTTGCTGTATTTCATTTTTGACACTGTTGGTTAACATCGAAATAAAATAAAGGTTATATTTACTGACATATTTGAAGATATCTTCAAAAAGTTTTGAAAATCCGTCCGTACATAGCAAAGATTCTCGATGCTTTACATTCTGTAAAATTATTACTTTTGGGGATAGTTGGATTTAACATTTACTTTGTTTGACAGTTGACTAAGGAAGTCGGGCGCCATCCCTGCCTTCCATTGGTTGAACGAATATTTTGGTGCATAGAACAACAGCGCTCGTAGTTCTTTAATTCACCGCTAATTGCTCCTATAGTGATTATTTCAGAAATTACATAAGATAGGTATAGGAAATTGTTAACAAAAATGAAAGAGAATAAAAAAAGGAACAAAATGCCTCAATAAAATACTGGGTGTTCCATTTAAAAAGTTTTTGGTATGTGAAAATTTCAGGAAGTAGGCTTTGAAAAAACAAAGTTTTTTGAGGTATTATCGAGTGCAAGTTTATCAGGTGATGCGGAATTTTCTTGGCTACAAGCACCACCCAAAGTTAATGTTTTTGCTTTTAAAAATAATGCGAAAATGATTTTTTTTTGAACACATGTTTTGGTCAAATATTTTCAAAAAAAATTAAACTATTGGCTCAATAATGAAAAAGAAAAAACAGTCGAACAGACAATTTAAAGCAGTACAAGAAAATTCAAAAATATATAGGTTGAGTCATTAAAAAAATTAGGTTCCGTGCATTTCGGGTGAAACCGGCAGTGCACCAGAGCTTAAAGTATTTTTACAATATGCGCCACAAGCAACCATGGATCTTCCACTAATTGTTTTTTCTTTTATTTAAAACACAAAAGAGGAATCGAAGAAGCGGCTACTAATAACTCACCCTGTACATATACAAATCTCAAAGTACTAATTTATCTGCAGATAAAGTGATTTTTTTCGTCTTACGACTACTGCCGTTAAATTAATTGCTATTGCAAATTAGCGAGACCTGGACGCGTTTCGATTTAAACGATATCTTCCGAAAAATAATTTAAGTATTAAATTACTAAAGTAATTATTACTAAATTCAATAATTATATTTTGATTTAGTACCCACTCGTTTTCAAGAAATATCTAACTTTTAATTACATTTTAGCATACTACGAAAGAAAACGAAATGTCGATAGTAAATGCTAGTTTTCACGTAACACACTGGTCTGTTCAACCTTATGGTACAGGCGTGTCACGTATGAAGTACGTGGGTTTCGTGTTCGGCGGTGATGTACTACGGTTTTTCCATGGCGGCGATGAATGTCTAACAATACCTTCATCGTGGAGTAGAGACCCCGCCCATAAGTATAAATACTCTCTAATTTTACACGTATAGTTTTAATCATAAATATATTATTGCAGTATCGTCATATACGAAGGCGGTGACGTAATGTCTCAAGCCAGATCATTGTGGCGTTTAGAGCTGGCGAGAACGAAATGGTCTGGTGGTTTCGTCAATTGGTCACATCCCATGAGAATAAGACATATTACAACCGGTCGTTATTTAGGTGTTAACGAGAATAATGAATTAATTCTTGTAGGAAGGTAGATAGATCCTTCTTTTATCATAAACAGTAATAAGAATGTGCTAATTCTACTTTTGTGCTCTTGTGTGCAGGGATGAAGCGACCACGGCATCGTCAGCTTTCTGCCTTCGCAAAGAAAAAGACGATATTAAAGTGGTACTCGAAGATAAAGATCTGGAAGTAATCGGCCAATCCATTATTAAGTACGGTGACACAACAGTAATTGTTCAGCATTCCGAAACTGGCTTGTGGTTATCGTACAAGGTATTACAAGAGAATGGTTTTTTATTGGTTTACAATCAAATAATAAAACGTTGTATTTTAGTCTTATGAAACTAAGAAAAAAGGTGTCGGTAAAGTTGAAGAAAAACAAGCTATCCTTCACGAAGAAGGAAAAATGGACGACGGGTTAGATTTCAGCAGGAGTCAAGAAGAAGAATCGAGGACCGCGAGAGTTATACGTAAATGTAGTTCACTTTTCAATCAGTTTATTAAGTAAGTTCTAAAATGTACTTTTTCTATTGTTATGTGGTCAAAAGCTATCTGCTTCTAATCTGGTCTTCTATATTTACAATTTTGGCAAAATCATCTCGTGTATTGTATTTTAATAACTTTAATTTGGAAAATTGAATTTACATCAAATTTTCATATGATTTTCTGCATTCCAGTTCGAACCCTATTCAAATAAATAAACATGTCTTCTATCCATGTCATTTATATTTATGTTTCTTTTTTTTAATTTTCTCAGATGCGTTTTGTATTGCACGGCACCAGTTCCTTTGCTTGAGATAATATTTGTAAGTTAAAAGTAATTTCTCATCTTATGAATTTAGGTTTTTTTTTAGGCAAAACAGTCTCAAGTGCTATAGACTAGCAGTTGCGACAATTAAAAGTTTTACTCGGGCCTAATTGCAATAATCAGTGAAGAAAAAACTTATATAATATAATAAGATATGGACATTCATATATGTAGTTGAATCGCTTTGGCTACCGACATGTGCTAGTCAATTAAAATAGCGTCAAATTTTGTCTGTCTAATAATATAACCTACAAAGGCCATTTCATACACCTTTTGACATTTGTCATAATTACCTTTTGATGTTTTTTAGAATTGTCATCCAAACAATATAAATTTGTCAGCAATGCTTGCCTATAACACAGAATAGCCAAATATTAAAGAAAATATGGGCATAGAAAAGTAATATACAGCAAGAGCGCGCGAGGTATGATCACCCGATGGCAGAGCATATTTTAACCAATTTTAGCTAGGCGGCACCTCAGTTTGAATGCCTTAAAACAAGTTTCTTTAAAATAAACCAAAAAGGGCAAGAATGATCTAGAAAAATAAAATTAGATTTTAATAAGCTTTATTTTAAACAATAGAAACAATAAATTATAAACTATTATCTTTTGTTGAGTTTTACTCGGGCCTAATTGCAATAATCAGTGAAGAAAAAACTTATATAATATAATAAGATATGGACATTCATATATGTAGTTGAATCGCTTTGGCTACCGACATGTGCTAGTCAATTAAAATAGCGTCAAATTTTGTCTGTCTAATAATATAACCTACAAAGGCCATTTCATACACCTTTTGACATTTGTCATAATTACCTTTTGATGTTTTTTAGGATTGTCATCCAAACAATATAAATTTGTCAGCAATGCTTGCCTATAACACAGAATAGCCAAATATTAAAGAAAATATGGGCATAGAAAAGTAATATACAGCAAGAGCGCGCGAGGTATGATCACCCGATGCCCGATGGTATACGTAAACTCGCATCTAAACGTGGTCCGATAATACATATTAGAGTTACGGCACAACATACTAGCATTGCCTGCTCATATTCGAACTCATAGTGATCTGATTATTTTTTCGCAGATTGACAAAAAGAACAAATTAAATTTTCTCTTTAAGTGATGACGATTGCTTAGATAACTAAGTCGATAATAACGCGAAGATTGTAATACTTATAACGTAATTATGATTATCCTTATGAAATTAAATAATAATGTAGTTGTGTAAAAAGTTATAGCAGTACAACTGGGTTTTAGAATTAAATAAAAACAACCCGCCTGAAACATCTGCAGAATAAACTAAGATGTCTAGAGAAAAATAAATAAATAGAAATTTCATGGTAAAAAAAAACTATAAATAAGTATAACGGAAATACCATAAAATAACAGAAAAACCTACGTGCATTCCTCTTTGCAGCCAGTACGCAACTGATGTAAATATCTATATCTGGCGAACACAGCTGGCGGAGATCAGTTTTCCGAATATACGTCCGCAGAATATCGACTGGTATCGGGTGATCATACCCCGCGCGCTCAAACTGTATATAAACTGTATTTATAATATTCTTTGAGTAACTGGCTTTCACTTAATAGTATTTTACTTGCGGAAGCTATATATTCTGAAATATTAACTAATTAGTTTGATTTTATTGTTTTGAAATTGTCCCGGGCGATGGAAATGTGTAGTGGCATTGAATAGTCTTTAGTTCGTGCTTTGGCCGTGTCGGTTGCCAAAACGATTCAACTATATAAGTAATGAATACACTTATATAAAATCTATATGAATGTCTATATAGTATTAAATTATACAATTTTATGCTTCACTACTATAGTTAAACCTGAAAGACAATAATGTCGAAACCAGTATATCCACAATAGCCAGTATTGATAATATGAAAAAGAAATAGATTTTTTAACTTCTTTGTTGTTTTTTACGATAGTTACTTGAAAATATGAAACAAAAATCACTTGAATTAGTTTCAAACCTAGTTAATGTTTCATAAGAATTAGTAAGAAAGATGAGCGAAATTTTAGCATTTATTTGAATTTACTTGTAAATTGTAAAAAGTAATTGTTTGCTAATATGCCAATATACATGCGTAATACAAAATAATACATTTTCTGTTACTGATGTATCTGGAATCATCTTACAGGCTACTAGCATCTGTGTGATATCTCTTTATAAATGTTTAAATAGGTCATATCATGAGTAAGTTTGACGTCAAGTAATAAACCTCTGTAAGAAACATATCTTTGTTGATAATGTCTTGGTCTACTTAAGTTTTTTTTTATTCAATTTTGTGTCAGTTATACAGGGTGCCCCACCGAAAACGAAACAGATTGAATATCTCGAAGGAGAAAACTTTTTTGAAAAAACGCAAAAACAGGTCGATTTTTGATCCAAGGGGACACCCTTCCATCATATCTTCAAGTGTTTACTTATTCCACAATGTGACACATCATTTCAAAGCTAATTTTATTAGCAACTAAATACTTAATATTTTTGACATTTATTTGTCATCATTCTCAAGTACAGACTGTCAGCGTCTTTTGTAAACTAATAAGTTCGTAGTTTCTAATATTAGAGCTCTGCAAGATTTTCGATTATTTAATTTTTTTTCAATTGTGCATTAAATTGCTAATAAAATTAGCTTTGAAATGATGTGTCACATTGTGAAATACGTAACCGTCCTTTTTTCCGCATAGGGCGCTAAAATTAAAAATAGCGCAACCAACAATCACATTGCTGTATTCTCTGTACAATTACCTTTTCAATGATGTATCGCATTTAGTACTTTCCCTATTTAAATTGTAATGGTGAGAGTGATGGAGGGGAGGGGAATGACGTATCACTGTTGAAGATACGATGGAAAGGTGTCCCCCTTGGATCAAAAATCGACCTGTTTTTGCGTTTTTTCAAAAAAGTTTTCTCCTTCGAGATATTCAATCTGTTTCGTTTTCGGTGGGGCAGCCTGTATATGCGTACTGCTAACGATGTTCGAAAATATTCCAAACATTATTTTGTAGATTTGTTATCACTTGCAACATTATTAGTTTCAAACAGTACGTCTTTGTTAGCTCACCTGTCTATAAATATGTTTTACCCACTAAAAATACGGATAAGGTATTGTCAATTTTGAGATTTCATACGAAAAATTTCAAACATTGGTTGATTATCCTATTATTTTCGCAGTATGACGGATGATAGTTAAATAAAGGAAGTTACGATTGTTTAAATATGTTCTATCTCTTTTTAACTGCTATAACGTTTGAAAATTGCATTTCAGTGGTAAAGAAAAGTTGGAGAGACAATTGGAATTAAGTTTTCATACATATATGATATAGTTTATTGTTTTATCATGACTTATTCCTAAATTTACTTTACAGCGGTTTGGAAACTTTACAAACAAACAGGAGGCATTCCATGTTTTTTCACACAGTCAATTTAAATGAAATGGTGATGTGCTTAGAGGATTTAATAAATTATTTTGCTCAACCCGAAGATGATATGGGTAAATTCATATTAACTTTAAGCATTCACTTGAACACTATACATGTTTTTTTTTTATTATTATTAGAACACGAAGAAAAACAAAATCGACTGAGAGCCTTACGAAATAGGCAAGATTTATTCCAAGAAGAGGGCATTTTAAATCTGATCTTAGAAGCGATTGATAAGATCAATGTGATCACGTCGCAAGGATTTGTTGCCTCCTTAGCTAGTGATCAAAGTTGGGAGGCAATTTCGGGATATTTATATCAATTGTTAGGTATATCTAGAGCTTCTTTAAAAGCATTTTTAACAAGTATTAATCAACAAATTTTCTTCTAGCTGCGATAATCAAAGGCAATCACACAAATTGTGCCCAGTTTGCTAATTCAAACCGTTTGAATTGGCTATTCTCTAGATTAGGTTCACAGGCTTCTAGTGAAGGTACGGGAATGTTGGATGTACTGCATTGCGTGCTCATAGATTCTCCAGAAGCCTTGAATATGATGAGGGTAAATATATAAAATTCTTACAATTTTAGCGTACAAATGTATCCCCTTATGCTATCGCATAAATGGGTCACCATACAACTGAAGGAAACCTTTGTACACCAGCGAAATTTCTAAGTCGAGTTCTTTATTAAGAGAAAAGAATAGAAGGGCACTGATGTACGCATTGATACCTCCTGCCATTTTATTTTCTTCCACTTGTAAACTGTTCGGTTTAGAAATTCTTTGACATACAATTTCAGTAATCATTAGATTTTTTTGCTCTTGTGTAACCTGATCATAACCCTTAAGCTTGTATAGACTACTGGAGCCATCTAGTGTAATTATTGTATGCGAGTAAAGTGGTCTCTACGCCATTAGAAAGGAAAAACGTGTTGAATTCAGTCTACAATAGCTGAGAGGAGTAGAACAGGTACCGATCTCCAAACAAGCAGATTTGTATTTCATCTGCCGGTCGAGCGATTTGGACACCAGGAAGAATTATTAGATGATAAATTATTAATATTGCAAATTATAAAAATTATCCGACATTTATAATTATGGGTAATTAGTTGTAAGGCAACTATTTAATAGGTAAATATTAATCAGTATTGCATATCCCCGTACAACTGCCCTGGTATTTATACATATGCTTATACACTGATAATTAACCTATTGTTATTGCTGCATCCTTTGTGGTTGGGAAATAGCATTGGAGGGATACTTCTCTTCGTTATGTATTAGACCTAGCGCTAATATAATACTCTCTTTTTCAATAGGACGAGCATATCAAAGTAATTATATCCTTGCTAGAAAAGCACGGCAGAGACCCTAAAGTTTTAGATGTGTTATGTTCACTTTGCGTCGGTAATGGTGTTGCTGTCCGCAGTTCGCAAAATAATATCTGTGATTTCTTATTGCCTGGAAAGAATTTACTGCTACAAACACAACTGGTAGATCACGTGGCGAGGTAACTACTGTGTTTACTTTGGTTTGTAATATTTGAGATTTGATTATTGAATTTTAATTTTAGCGTGCGTCCAAACATATTTGTTGGACGAGTAGAAGGCAGCGCCATCTATCAAAAATGGTATTTCGAGGTGACAGTTGACCATTTAGAAAAGACAACCCACATGACACCTCATTTAAGAATAGGTTGGGCTAATTCCAAAGGGTAAGTTATTTGTGTATTTGAAAAAAAAGTGTTTTTGACTTAACCTCGAATGGTTAGGTCATCATTCAAAAATTTGGTCTATTCGCTGGCTTAGTTGATTTTTAGACAGTATAGGGAATCGCTCACAAAGAATTTGTGCGTCCGATCTTAAGGGGCAACTGCCGACTACCGAAATCAAGAGGTTAGAAATTCAAGTTTTTCTCCGTTATTTTTGCAGCGATTTTATTTAAGCAAAAACCAACAAATATTTTAACATTTTTCTGAGGTACCTAAAGAATTAAATTTTATAAAACTTATTAAAATATTTATAGATGGAGTCTAGAAAGTGACTCAAGTTTACCATATGTTTTCTATATTATTTTTCCACAAAGGGAAAAAACGTCCTTTAGGTACCTTAAATAAATCTTAATGTAAACGTACAGCCTTAATTCAACTTAATTTACAAAATAGTTATTGAGAAAAACTTGATTACAAACGTTAGTTTTGCCCTATTTCCGAATACACATAGGCTAAATTTTCAGTGTTCCTCTCATAATGAGTCAATCATAAGATATACATAACTTTAAACACACGAATATATTACTTTTTTTTGTATATGTTCCACAAAACAGAAAATTACAACTCTCGTCAAGAATCTTACTGACAGTGGCAGTTCGCCCTTAATCCGTGTGATTTGTTTCGCCAAAATTAAAACCTATTTGAAAGACATCATTTTGGTACTGTTAATAATACGATTTCATTTGAAGCTCTTCCAAGAACGCCTCAGCAAATGTGTAGCTGTGGAAGGGAAATATTTTGAAGGAATTACATAGATGCTGATAAAAATAAAATAAAATTCTTACAAAACCGATCAGTCTCACACTACTGTTTTTCGGGACAAATACTATAAATTCAGGACCAATAAACGAGATGTAATCGGGACAGGGACTGAAATTTTGGGACTGTCCCGGAAAATTCGGCACGTATGGTCACCTTACAATATAACAAATTTCAAATACAATTATTATAATAATTATGTAACAGGCCTGTTTTCTTACCTTTGATATATCCATATTACTTTTCTATAATTAAACGTTCTAGAAAAACAGGGTTTTTAAAATCATATTTTTTTCAGATATATTCCGTACCCGGGTGGTGGTGAAAAATGGGGCGGTAACGGAGTTGGTGATGATTTGTACTCCTACGGTTTTGATGGTTGTTATTTGTGGACCGGAGGTCGTAGCACTCAAGTAATGTTTAACGTGTCCGAACCATTTATTAGGAAAAGTAATTCCTTGTTGACCATGATTTAATAAATACATTATAATACATTTATTTACAGATGACGTTGTTGGCTGCGCACTAGACTTGACAATACCAATGATTTCGTTTACGTTTAATGGCACACCGATCAGAGGCAGCTTCAGAGATTTTAATTTAGACGGAATGTTCTTCCCAGTAATTAGTTGTTCATCAAAATTAAGGTACCTAATTAACTGTGTACTCGTAAATATTTTAAATAACTTATTTCCTTATTCCACAGTTGTCGTTTCTTACTAGGCGGTGATCACGGTCGGCTTAAATACTTACCGCCCGAAGAATTCTCACCTCTAATTGAGTGCTTGTTACCGCAACAAATATTAAGTTTGGATCCTTGTTTCTACTTCGGCAATCTCAATAAATGCGTGTTAGCTGGACCATTAGCAGTAGAAGATGATACCGCGTTTGTCCCTAATCCAGTCGACACATCTATGGTAAAATAAGATGGTTTTTGTTTTTGTAAGGTTTGTTAAAATTTTATAATTTTATGCAGGTTACTCTACCTTCATATATAGAAACTATCAAGGATAAATTAGCAGAAAATATACACGAAATGTGGGCAATGAATAAAATCGAAGCCGGTTGGCAATGGGGAGAAGTTAGGGACGATATGCGTCACATACATCCATGTCTGGTTCCATTTGACAAGTTGCCGCCGGCAGAAAAGCGTTACGATTCACAGTTGGCTGTACAAACATTAAAGTACGTGAGTTTTTAAAGTGTTTAATATGATCCTGAAAGAAAATATTGCGTAATTCATTTTTTAATATGATTTTTAAAAAACTATTCAAATTTCACTGTGTGAGTTTATTTAATTTAAATAAAACTATAGTTGAATCGGTTTCGCAACCGATACGGACAAAATATTAACTAAAAAAGATGATTCAATGCCAGTACAAATCCAATCAACCGGAATTATTTCAGAACAATAAAATTAAATTAAGCAATATTTCAGAATATATAGCTTCCGCTAGTTAAATACTATTAGTCAGTTACAAATTGAATATTACAATTAAAGTTATTAGATATTACTTTTGTATAGTTGAGTCGCTCTCGCAACCGACATGCGCCACTAAATTAAAATGGCGTCAAATTTGAGATGTTGCAAAATTTTACCTGTCAAGTAATATAACCTACAAAAGCCATATCTGAACTGTCATAAATAATAATATTCATACACCTTTTGACATGTGTCATAAATTATGACACATGTCAAAAGTTAATTATGACTCATAATTAGCTTTTGACGTTTGTTATAATTGTCATCTAAACATTTTAAATTTGTCTTCAATGCTTGCCTTCTAAACAGTATAGCCAAATGTTATATAAAATGTAGGTGTAGAAAAAATAATAATTAATAGCTTTATTTATAATATTTAATTTGTAATTGGTTTCATGTAATAGTATTTTACTATGGGAAGGTATATATCCTGAAATATTAATTAACTAGATTCATTTTATTGTTTTGAAATTGTTCTGGCCGATCGAAATTTGTAGTGGTATTGAATCGTCGTCTTTAGTTCGTACTTTGGCCGTGTCGGTTGCCAAAAGGATTCGACTATATACCGATATTTTATTCATTACTTGGCTATTCTATGTAGTAGGCAAGCACTGTTGGCAAAATTATATATTGTTTGGATGAAAACTAAAACACAAAGTCAACACATTTTTGAATCTTATTATTTATTACAGTCCTGAAATGGCCTTACATACGTTAAATTTACTTGACAGATAACATTTTGCAACAACTCAAATTTGACCCCATTTTAAATTATTGGCGCATGCCAAAGCAACTCAACCATAGTAACACTTTTATCGAAAAAAAAAAAAACGTTTCTTGCAAATATTTCGCAAATTAAGAGTTGTTTTCGAACAATTTTTGTATAAAAATGTTCAAAATTCGAATTTACTCACGGCCTATTTTTTTTTTACACTTATATTCTTATTACAGATAATATCTCTTTTACACAGATTTCTTAAGCAATTGAAATTTGCGACAACTTTTAGATAAGTTTTCGCCCCCCCCCGTATATATATATATATATATATATATAAGAAAAACGTGCCTCTACCACTTTTTTTTATTGCAATCGTTATATAATTCAAATTGATTACGCAAATCGGCATCTTTGTTTATATTAATAATATATTCTAAATTTTATTATACCTGACCGCCTTAAAGATGCAATCAAAGCTTTACTTTTTTAAATGGTTGGACATGTATGTTTACCATGTAAATATTTTCTTTTTTAAAGTACTTTAAAAAAATAAATAATTTTTGCGTCGGTAGAATACCAAAAATAGACAGTTTTATTTATGCCAAAGAAAGATCGAATTATTTATTTAACTAAATGAGAGAAATATTTGTTCAATTTTGTGTCATTACAATGTTAGCACAGTTATAGATATGGATTTCGTTGCCTATGAAAGGCAAACGTTCTGCTTTTTAAAATAAAAAACTTTTAACTGGTAATAGTTTCTTAAAATTTGTCTACATTATTGACCAATGTTGACCTTGAAGAAAAACGTGGCCGTGTTTAAAAACTATGCATTAAAAATGTCTGCTCTTGAATCTAAGATGTCCAAAATAATTTCTAATTTAAAATTACAATTGTTCTAATAAACATCGTCAACTTTATGAAAAGTAGACAGTTGATTCCATCTTATTAATAGGCGCGTTTACCAACAGATAGAAACTTATGCAACTTATATTACACGCGGGACGGGTAGACGCAAGGGGGTGTGAGTAGGTGGAGCTAGACGATATTCGGTTTCGATCACAGCGCTTCGGATTTATTCACAGATATTGTCATATATCAAGGAATACTATAAATGGGAAACATAATATATAAAGAATGAGTACTTACGGAACTGTTGATGTTATTGATGTTTTATAATAAACTAATTTTTGCCAAAATTTGAGATTCTAATATTACAAAATAAATTTTAAAACGCAAAACGGCGATGTCTTAGTTTTCGATAGGTAAACGCTCCTCTTAACGAGTGTATTTATGTTTTCTTTTCTAGAACAATTTTGTCATTGGGTTACTATATATCTATGGATAAGCCCCCATCTCGCATCAAAACTGTACGTTTGCCGAATGAACCATTTATGCAGGCAAACGGTTATAAACCAGCACCACTAGATCTTGGCGCGATTACGCTGACACCAAAAATGGAAGAGCTTGTTGATCATTTAGCTGAAAATACCCATAATTTGTGGGCAAAAGAAAGAATTCAACAACAGTGGACTTATGGTCTTAATGAGGTATGTAGATACAGTTCAACGCGAATGAAATGATAATAATAATTTCTTATTATTCAATACATAACAGAGTGTAGTAAAGTAAACGACACGCGTCACATAAAATATAAAATACAAAGTTGTTTAAAATAATTAATAAGAATAAATTTGAAAAATGCGATTCTTCATTTTATTTCAAAAACTTAATGTCGGACATTCAAAATCATAGCTGTCGCGTATTCTCCATAAGAATATAAACGATAACATTCAACAGAAATAAATTTATAGGATCCAGACATGTTGAGGAGCCCTCATCTTGTCCCTTATAGTAAGGTTGATGATGCTATTAAAAAGGCTAATAGAGATACAGCTTCTGAAACAGTAAGAACTTTGCTAGTTTATGGTTACAATCTGGATCCACCAACAGGAGAACAACACGAAGGTAAGGAACGACAAAAAATTAAAAATCAGCCAATTGAATTTCAGCGAATTTTACGTTTTACAATTTTTGTCCTTGTTTGAATTCAAGGTAGTTGTCAAATTTAACATTTAAATTCTATAGGAGCAGTTTAAATGATTTTTTAGCGATGATTTTGAAAATCATAAAGTCCAAGTGATTGCCGGCAAGCTGCGGATGCATTTACTGTGTGTTAAAACGACGACACCGAGAGTTTGTATGAATTAGTACGAGAAAGCAATATACCAACTGTTCTATTGGTTGAGTGTAGTGAAACTGACTGACTCGCGTTTAGGATAGCTGTACTTGCGCATTTCATTTGAATTTTGTTAACGGTCGGGTCGATGTCTAGACTAGTCGCCTAGCAAGCACATTTTACTTTCTTATACGTAGTATAAGGAAGTATTGTGATGATGAAAATTTTCGACCTCGAGATTTTTGCAGATGTCCACGTTTTGAAGTCCCCTGATACCGAAAAAGTGGTTTTTAAAAATGTCTGTGTGTCTGTGTGTCTGTGTGTGTGTGTGTGTGTGTGACCACGATAGCGGTCAAACCGCTGTAGATATCAATTCCAAATTTTGTATTTACGTGTATAATCTCCCTCTTGAGATCTGATTAGTTTTTCAGTAAAATCGGTAGACCGGAAGAAGCAATTTACTTCAGCGAAAAAATCGAATTTTGCGAATATTTCGTCAACTACTAAGTTTAAACAAATTTATAAAGAATTCATATATACTTAAAATTAAAATTGAGAATAATTTTATTTAAAAAGTTTTTCGAAATTCCTACCGGAAGTAGGTCTTTTACTCTTATCGAAAATCAGTTTTTTGCGAATATTTCGCAAGTCATGCTTTTTAGACAAGTACGTTTCGGGTATAAAAGTATTTAAAACATAATTTTCAATATCTTTTGTATAAAAAAAATTTAAAAATTCAGACCGGAAGTACCACTTTCACTCTTATCGAATAGCGATTTTTTGCAAATATGTCGTAAGTTATGCATTCTATATATATTTATCAACAGTACAAAAGTATTTAGAACTGGATTTGCAATATTTTTTGTATATATGAAATTTCAAAATTCGGACCGGAAGTACCACTTTTACTCTTAGCGAGGAGCACTTTTTTGATAATATCTTGCAAAGTATGCATTCTATAGCGATTTATTAAGCGAATGAAAGTACCTAGAATAGGAATTTGAATAAGTTTTGTATAAAAAAATTCTTAAAATTGTATAGTTTGAAACGCTCATACGTATAAGAAAGTCGTGTGGTGGCCACACCTCATTTTTTAAATCGCGTTTCGTCCATCTAATTTAGAACAATTACGCGCCAAAATTATTAAATTTTCGAATTATGTTACCCCGGAAATGTTAACAAACGTCCGTCGAAATTTTTATAATCAGCTGGGTTACTGCTCAGCTCAAGAGGGAGACTTATTGAGCATTTAATAAATAATTAAGTATGTACTTGTGGAAATTCATTTTTCTTAATAATTTCGTTCTTAACTTCCAATTAAATT
Organism: Amphimallon solstitiale; assembly: GCA_963170755.1. Classification (NCBI taxonomy): domain Eukaryota; kingdom Metazoa; phylum Arthropoda; class Insecta; order Coleoptera; family Scarabaeidae; genus Amphimallon; species Amphimallon solstitiale. The sequence goes on along the minus strand of OY720675.1, from coordinate 29,318,526 downwards.
TCTTGTTTTTGCGTTTATACTTACTCAAACATTTTGTTTAGTTTTATACAAATTTATTGTTTACTTTCAGAGTTTTAGTTTGTTTCCTTTTTTATTTTATAATACTACGGAATTATTTACATTTTGTCTTAATAAGAGTTTTGCTATTGTTACGTTTTCGTTTTTTATATTAGCTATATTTCTTATCTTTGATATTTTAACAAACAAAAATTATTATTTTTAAGTTTTTAGAATAGATGATCATTTCTTTTATTTACTCATACAATTTGGGAAGCTGTGATGAAATCCGTTACTAAAATTGTTTACTGCGATTATTTGATGCTTCAACAAGTTTCTACTTATAAATTATCCAGATAGTGATTTTTTATTGATTAATATTATTTCCATCTTCTCTAAAGCAGCACAGTAAATGACTTTATTCTTGGTTGAAGAATTTGTTATTAACAGTAACAGTAGCAATTTTCACGGACTAAGGCAGTAACGATTTCTGCGGTGTCGACTTTAACGTAGCCCTAATGTTAGTAACAGAGGCTACCCTCTTATTCTCCCACTTACAGTCGACCAGCTTGTCTAGTATATTCATTGCGTTTTCTTGACCGTGTTCATTTGCTTATAAATTCAGTTATTAAATAATTTTTTCTTGGGATAGCGACCTGATATTTATTTTACATGAAGGTAAATAAAAAAGAATACACATTTGACGTTTCGACAATTTCATCTTGTCTTTTTCAAAAAAAATTTGTTTAAAATTATATTTTACATTTCATATGTAACAATTAGAATTCTTTGTTAAAACTTAACTCTATTTCAAGACAAAAAAACATTTTTGAAACTCACCACAACATTTTAAAATTTTTTGTATATAAAACATCGATAATTTATCTCTGCAATAAACATTCCTTTTTGATAGAATGCATCTGTAATTAAAGCATTATTTGTTTAATTTAATTTGTTCTTGTGATAACCTTTTGTTTATTTCCCCCCTTTTTGAATTCTTTATAGTCATATCATATTTTATTAAAATAACCAACAAATCAAAAACCCAAAAAACAGCACACTTACCAACAATCTTTCTTATATATACATTTCTTTTCCTTGTGTTATCGGATATTATATTTTTCATATTAATTTATAGTGCGTTACATTTATTCATTGGTTCTTCGTTTTCTATAAGTTCAACTGTTATGACACACAACAGTTTTAATTATTTACATGCTATAATTAACATTGTTTCATGTTTGATTTTAATAAATATGAGGAATTTCGGAATTTTTGACTCATATATCCGAATATATTAAGATTTAGCCCATATTTTTTGAATAATAGTTAAATGCTGAAATGCAATTGTGACATTGCCGACGGCAACTATTGGAAGCGGATCCTTTATATCTTGAATACTAATATTTTAATACACATGTACTGCCTTATTTTGTAGGTCTTTTGGCTGAAGCCAGTAGACTACGTCAACTAAGTTTCCGAACTTATAGGGTCGAAAAAACGTACGCTGTATGCTCAGGAAAATGGTACTTTGAGTTTGAAATCCTCACAGCCGGTCCGATGAGGGTCGGTTGGGCCAAAGCTGATTGCGCTTCGGGTTGTATGCTAGGTTCAGATGAAAAGACATGGGCTTTCGACGGTTACAATGTAAGTATTATTTCACCAAAGAAATCGATGTACACAAGAAACACTACACACTCAATATGGAATCGTTCAATCACAATATTAAAGATTTGATATAAGTAGACGAGAAAAAATCACGATGCCTGTTCGCAATTATTCGGATTGAGGTGTCTGGCTGGAGATGCAGGATTTTTTTTAGATTTTTCCATGGAACAAAAAGTGAATTATTGACTTTATAAATGTCGACGTCATTTGTATTTTCTTGTATGTGCTAAATTTATTAGAAATTTATTTTCCATTTTATTTTATTGATCTATTTTTTTATTTCTTACCTTTGTTAAATTTAGTATACATTTATTTTCTGTTATTATTATTATTATATTAAATTATATCTACTAATATACTAGTTCCCTTCAATTTTGTTGTTTGGAAATTATGCGAATTTTTTCGAATGTAAACAGTTACCTGTAAATCAATCATCAGTTGATAATGCAGGTATATGTTGAAACTTCAAAAATTATTAATAAATTAAGTCTTATTTTAATTGACTAGTTAGAGGTTAATAACTTCCCTTTACTCGGTTTAAATGTTAATCCTATATTTGTTAATTCATTAGTTATATTTTATTTAGGTACCTCATTCTTAAACTTGCTTGATTAGTGACTACATTTATTTATAATATTCCCTGTTTACTGTTGCAATTTCTATATCGCCGCACTTGTATAAGAAAGTTATCGTAAAACTACAATTTAGGAATTAGTACAAATTCTGGTAATATCAATATTTTAGAGGCCATTATATACTATGATTTTTATATTCTGTATACTCTTCACCCTTAACAGTTGACAAGGAGCAATGAAGAGTTCATTTATCTTAAGGTAAAGAAAACTTCACACTCATATACTACACTCTACACATTCAAAAATGCTCTGATGATCTACAACAAACACTAAATATAAACTCCTTTTAGATCATACAATACAAAAAGTTATACAGGATGCATCGTTTGCCAAATTAAATTGCTCTATAGCAGGGGTCATTTGCTGTCTCTTAAGATCCAATAACTCAGTATTAGTCCTCCGGTTTTTTTTTTCGACTGTTTAATTTTTATTTTGCAAAATCCCAAAATTCAAGATTTAAACTTAAATTTAAAAAAAGCATGTGTACTGTTGAGTGGTTCAGCTAAATTAAAAAATTCTTGCAAATAGCATGTAGTTTTCATTTTATTAACTGACGAAGTTTTTAAAAATGGTAAAAATAAAGTTTGGATCGATGTAGCTTTTACTTGATGGAAATTCATAACATTGAAAGTAAATAAAACTGACAGTAAAAAAACTTAAATTCCCACTTTATTGATAACATATTATGACGATCGTTTCGACACACAGTGTCATCTTCAGATGAGGTATTACAAACAAAAAAAAAGTTTAATACAACCTCATCTGAAGAAGACACTGTGTGTCGAAACGATCGTCATGATATGTTACCAATAACGTGGGAATTTAAGTGATTTTAACTGTTGGTAAAAATAAATTTTAAACTCAACTTTACATTGCAGTAAAAGAATAACTAAAAGCCATCGTGATCTAATTCTTTTTAAAAAAATTCTAGTGTATTACCTTTCCAACGGTATGTAGTATGCCATAAAGACCTTGATTACAACTTCACTAATTCACTAAATTTGTGTATCGGGACATATTAGACTGATATTAGATATTTGAGAAAAAAACTTATTTTCGCGTAAATAACACGCTGGAAACAGGTAGACACTGTTACCTCCCTTGTGGGCAGCAGAAATTAACATCTGTCCCTTTTTACTTTCTTATACTCGTACGTAGTATAAGGAAGTACTGTGATGATGAAAATGTTCGACCTCGAGATTTTGCAGATGTCCACCTTTTGAAGTCCCTTGATACCGAAAATATGTGTGTGGCTATGTGTGTGTGTGTGTGCTATAGCTATTAATTCCAAATTTTGTATTTACGAGTATAATCTCCCTCTTGAGATCTGATTAGATTTTCAGTAAAATCGGCAGACCGGAAGTAGTAGTTTCCTTCACTGAAAAAATTGAAATTTGCCTATATTCCGTCAACTACTAAGTTTAAACAAATTTATAAAGAATTCATATGTACTCAAAATTGAATTTGAGAAGAATTTTATTAAAAGAGTTCCTCGAAATTCCTACCGGAAGTTGATCCTTTATCTAAGATCAGGTTTTCGCGAATATTTCGCTAGTCATGCTTTTTTTGTACAGGTACATTATGAGTATAAAAATATTTAGAACTTAGTTTTAAATACCTTTTGTATAAAAAAAAATCAATATTTGGACCGAATCTAACACTTTTACTCTTATTGAATAGCGATTTTTTGCAAATATGTCATAAATTATGCATTCTATACATATTTATCAAGAGTAAAAAAGTATTTGGAGCTAGATTAAGAATACTTCTTGTATAAGTAAAATTTGAAAATTCGGGCCGGAAGTAATACTTTTAGTCTTAGCCAGTAGCCCTTTCTTTCGAATATCTCGCAAAGTATGCATTCTATAGAGATTTATTAAAAGAAAAGAAGTATTTATAATAGGATTTTGAATAATTTTTATATAAAAAATTCTTATAATTTGGACCACGCTTATATGTATAAGAAAGTTGTTTAGTGGCCACACCTCATTATTTCTTTGGGTATTCCCCCAACTGACACGACAAGCGTGCGCCACGGCTTCACTATATTTGGTCGAGATTTGACTATCTCTACGTAACGCCTCCGCCGCTCTTCTTATTCTGTTACTGTCATAATCTCAACGGAGATAATTACTTTGACTATTTGAAAAATGGGGTTTGCCCGAACTGTTACCTGAGTTGGCTGTCTTCAATGAATAATGGCCTATGGGAGTAACTTAATAACGTGTTCCGAAATTTATGGATTGGCAGAGATGGTTCTATTCTATGGCATCCACGTTCCCCAGACCTAACTCCGTTAGAAAAGAGGTGCGTTTACACACTAGAAATAAGGCAAAGATGTTGCACTTGCATACACAACAGCAATTCGAGCAAGATTTGTGATCATGTCATCATGTGTCCCGATACACAAATTTAGCGAATTAGTGAAGTTGTAGTCAAGGTTTTTGTGGCATATTGCATCCGTTGGAAAGGGAATACAATAGAAAAAATTTTAAAAGAATTAGAAGAACACGATGGCTTTTAGTTACGTTTTTTTATTGCAAAGTAAAGTTGTGTTTAAAGTTAATTTTTACCTCTTCCAAAGACTTTTTGAGGTAATAAAATGAAAAGTACATGTTATTAGTAAGTAATTTTGAATTTTGTTGAACCACACAACAGTACACATTAAAATTAAACTTAAATTTGGAGGCTGTACCTGTATTTTTTTTTAAAATTTAAGTTTTAAGGTTCCTATATAGTGGATCTGTCAACAATGGAAAAATAGCAGATTTTAGATGTAAGATATTTTTGTTGATTTTAAATTTGGAGGAAACCTTTCAACGTCAACTTATGAACAATTTAGTAATCTCCCCCGCTGAAAAATCAAATTTAGAAAAAACTTATCGGATTAAAGAAAATTAATTAATATGTCAAAATATTAAAAACAAGTTTTCGCAAAAATCCTTTGGAGGAGATTTGTTTGCTTGGGTTCACGTTATAAATTGAATAAAACGCTACCCTGCTCTGCACTTATTTTTCGTTCAACTATTCTTTACTTTGTTTTAAATGAATATAAAATAAATTAAAATTAGGCAACCCACATTACAATGAATTGTTATTCTAGTAAAAATCTCCCGCGGTTACAAATGTGTAAATATTTGGTCATAAATGAATTTTTATTCGCTTAGATATTGAGTTATTATTTCAAATATTTATTATATATTCTCTATGTGTAATAAGTACTCGGACATCCTTGGCTTATTAAATTATGTGCTATGCAACCAATATTACATTTCCGATCCACTATATAGGACCCTTAAGGGTCCTCGCTAGTGGATCTGTCAACAATGGAAAAATAGCAGATTTTAGATGCCAGATATTTTTGTTGATTTTAAAGATGGAGAAAACCTTTCAACGTCAACTTATGAAGAATTTAGTAATCTACCCGGCTGAAGAATCAAATTTTGAAAAAAATTAACGGATTAAAGAAAATTAATTAATATGTCAAAATATTAAAAACCAGTTTTCTCAAAAATCCTTTGGAGGAGATTTGTTTGCTTGGGTTCACGTTATAAATTGAATAGAAAGCTACCCGGCTGTGCACTTATTTTTCGTTCAACAGTAGATAAGCTATGAGAGTTCTGGGCCAATATCCCATAAGATTTAACATAGGGGGTCTAAAAGTACTTTTTGTCCCCGCCAAGGGGGGTACCCCTCACTATCCCTTGATTCTACGCCGAGGGGGGTTCTCCTCACCAGCACCTGTTCAGACCAGTTTGATATCTGTTGAAAGCTGTTGGTCTAAACAGGTACACCTGTTCACCAGTTCAAACAGGTGAACAGCTATCAAACTGGTCTGAACAGGTGCTGGTGAGGAGAACCCCCCTCGGCGTAGAATCAAGGGCTGGTGAGGGGTACCCCCCTTGGCGGGGACAAAAAGTACTTTTAGACCCCCTATGTTAAATCTTATGGAAAATTGGCCCAGAACTCTCATAGCTTATCTACTTTTAACTATTCTTTACTTTGTTTAAAATGAATATAAAATAAATTAAAATTACGCAACCCACATTACAATGAATTGTTTATTCTGCTATAAATCTTTCCCGCGGTCACAAATGTGTAAATATTTGGTCATAAATTAATTTTTATTCGCTTTGATATTGAGTTATTATTTCAAATATTTATTATATGTTCCCTATGTGTAATAAGTACTCGTACATCCTTGGCTTATTAAATGATGTGCTATGCAACCAATATTACATTTCCCATTCACTAACGAAGACCCTTAATGCTGAATTTTGGGATTTTGCAAATTATAAAGAAAAAGGCGGAAACAAACCCGTGGGGCCAATATTGAGTTTACTTTTGGGCCTTAAGAGAAAGCAAATAAGCCCTTCTATCGTCCAATTTAAGTTGGCAAACGATGCACCAAACACCCCGTATAATACAGTTATGATTTAGGTGGTAAGGGGATTCTTGCCTATGTCAGAAAACTAAATTGGTTGCCAGCCAGCACTTCACTCTCTTTTTATCAAAAATTAACGCCAGGCATCAGTGACATTATATAACAGAATCTTTGGCAGCATTTATATCTTATGGCACGTAACAACTTTTATATTTATATAATTATGTGTCATCTTAGTTTAATCAGAGGTTTAACATAATTGATGTTGTTTCAAATTGGTAATTTTTATATAAGATTTCTCATTTACTATTAATGTTAGTTTGCAAAATAAATACTACGTGACTTTGGGTTACTTTTTTGTCTGTAAATTTATTTCAATTGTTACAATTTTAGCAGGCATTTCTTGTAAATATTTTAAAAATGACATATATTGTGTTAATGTTAAACGTAGTGGACTATGACACCTTTAGAGATAATTTTTGGAATGCTGCTGAATTAATTATAATATGTAATCTTTCATTTAGAGCGTATACTGTCTTAAAAAATTGAAATTCAATTCTAAAAATTTTCTTTTATACTTCACATTCAATTTAATGATAAGTCAATTGCATACAGTACCAACTACAGCTATACTAATTGTTTAAATGTTTTCATTTCAATATTCACCATTTCGTTCATTTTACTAGGAAGAAAAGGTCTATTGTAATTCGGCAGAATCATTCGGAAAACAGTGGCAAGTCGGTGACGTTGTTGGTGTCTTTCTCGATCTTATAGATCATACAATCAGTAAGATTATGCGTCTTAAAGAAAGCTTTCTCTTAGCAGTTCTTTCTCCATTTGAGTTGTAGCCCTCCTTTTGATTATTTTTTTTTTATTTCTCTAATAATACGAGAACGTATTTGTGCAGTACTTCAATTAAATATCGGGACAATATATCTTCAAAATACGTGGTATTTATTTAATGTTATTAAATTCTGAAGTATTTAATAACATTGTCCTGATAATAATTGCAGTACATCGTACTGTAAATATTGTAAAGCTTATCGGATTTATTTTGTTTTGTTTCTTTTTTAACTGCGTCCAGTTTGTTGTTGTGTTACTATGTTAACGTAATTTTACATGTTATTTGAAGTGCATGGTATTCTTTCCTGTTACGTACTGTTCTTTAAATATAGTTAAAAAACAATATGAATGTTAATCTATTTCTTTTCACAGGTTTTTCATTGAACGGTGAACTCTTGATGGATACCTTGGGTGGTGAAACTACTTTTGCAGACGTACAAGGCGAAAACTTTGTGCCAGCATTTACGTTAGGTGTTGGGCAAAAAGCCAAATTGACTTTTGGACAGGACGTAACTGTTTTGAAGTATTTTACAACATGCGGTCTGCAAGAAGGTTACGAACCGTTTTGTGTGTAAGTATGCATGTTTGCAATATCCACAATAACAGACTTGTTGATATTTAGTAGACAATTGTGCAAACAGAAGGCGTGAAAGTTCTATAAACTCAGCGATTAATAAAGACAGCGTATGTCTTTAGGATACAGTCTATAAGCCATCTGCCTCTGTTAACATCTTTTTGTACTCACCTCATGTAAAGTGACATTTGGCGCATGTGTCGCTCGACCAGGAAAAAGTATTTCCCGGGGGGTTATTCTCATGAGGATAGCGATATCGCTATCCGTCAAGGCCACTTTATGACGTCAATAGCGATATCGCTACGAGGTATTCTGCAGACATAGCGATACCGCCATGATTCTTTTTGACGTCATAACTTAGCGATATCTCGCTATATTTAGCGAGACTAAAAATAGGGTCGCTATAATTTATCGATATCGCTATGATATGCTTATAAGTTCATTACTGTTATTGTTTTACCGACTTGCTTTTTTTTAGTTGACATTTGATATAGAATAAAAGTAATTTAAAATTTTTTGTTTCTTATTTGTCCGACAATGGCAGCTTTCTATGGGCAATATCTAGCCATCCACTTGTTGGAAAGAGAAATTCGCAGGCTAAAGTTACAAAGACAAGGATTAAGGGACACTTTGAACCCCTTTTCAATAACAGACGAGGAGTCCATTAGAATTTCCGTTTGACAAAAGCAGTAGCAAGAGATCTGATTAATAATATCGATATCATATATAATCAAAGGCCTGTTGCTACAGTTTTCGACAAATAAAATGAGACACATCTTATTATGATTTTAGCTTAATTTTATTTGTGTAAGTCTTTTACTAAAACAATTAATATTATGAAATGCCTTGCATATATTATAAATGTCAAATATTTTCAACAATATCTGTAATCTTGACTTACAATAATTAAAAAATATGTCCCATTTTATTTGTCGAGAACTGTGCATCCATTCCAACATATTTAGCTGTAAGATTTTTATTAGAATCTAAAATAATAAAACAAAACATTGCAGTTGTATATTTTTTATTCAGTAATATATATATAACTTTGCACAGGTTCTATGTACACTATCATCTTTTCTTGGTCATGGTAGTTACCAAAAACTTGCTGACAATAGTTTATTAACAGCTCTTGGCCAAGCATCTGTTGGTAGATGTATTGACTATTGACATGAACAATATTAAATGCTCCTTTTGGGTCTGTTATCTCTCTTCTCGATTTCGTGACATGTTTGAATAATAATACACTTTATACACTCACAAACGTCAAACACACACATCAACACCATTAAATGAAAATGTCCTTTGCCCACTGTCCCATAATATTACCACTATTACCAATGTCATGTTCGTAATGCAAACATAATTTTAAAAATGTTACTAAAAAGTTAAGTAGTCGGAGTTAATTTCTCTAATATGTTGTGTAGAATAGGTCGGAGCGACACTCGCTATTTACGTCACGCTTTTGCGATATCACGTGATATCGCTATTTACCCTCGCTAGTGGTGGTATCGAATCGCTATTCTCCAGAATAGCCCCCCCCCCCGGTCGAGGCGACTGTAAAAATTGAAAAAAACACTAGCACTTTTGGGACATTTAAAAAAAAATCTAACTTAATAGTAATAAAATTGAGTTTATAAAATACTATTTCCCGCGACTATTCTTCACTAAAAGTTGGGGAAATAGGAGTAATAACTAGAAATTCACAATAAATTTGTGGCGCCATCTATTTGACGACATTTTAAGCGACATCTTACGTGGCATTCAAGCGCCATCTATTATTGACATTCATATTGGCAGTTCATATAATATTGTAATTGAGCCAAAGAAAACGCAATAAATATACTATAAATTTATAAATATAAGAATAAATACTTCATGTTTGCCATGTGTAAGAATATAATAACTTAATTTTATGGAAAGGTGAGTAATACTTACGTACATGAAATGCTTCAATTAATTAGGTGATCTATCTTAGGTTAGGTATGATACTAATGACATTAATCAATAATATTTTTTTAATTTAATGTTCGTACAAAAAATATTGTACAAACCACTTGCGTGAAGACATCTTCCACGCATTCGCGCAATTAAAAGCACTCGCTTCCTACGGTCGCTCGTGCTTACAATGTGCGCTCATGCGGGAAAATAGTCTTCCCGCACTTGGTTCGTAAATAACTATAACGGGTGCCTGTAATTGACTTACCCATTGCAAAATTTTTATGTTAGATTGGTAACTTGAAGAGGTCTTTCTTTATATGATCCACCGCCAGAGTCATATCTAAATACGAGGGATATTCGGAAAGTAAGGTCCGAATCGCAGTAGCTAATCGAATGTCGCGCAAAATGGAAACGCGCATGCGCACCGACTCCCGACATGCCTTGCTCGTCAAACGACGCCATTCGCATTGGTATTGTAGCAGTGTGTTGTTTACAGAGTCCGTTCAAAATGTTTAAAACAATTGATCAGCCCGCCGACTATGAAATACGGTCAGTGATTTGGTTTTTGACAGCAAGGAACGTTTCAGCAGCGGATATTCATAGACAAATTAGTGAAGTTTATGGCCCCAATGCGATGAGTGACAGCAAAGTGCGTAAGTGGGTGAGAGCTTTTAAGGACGGACTAGAAAATGTCCATGATGAACCGCGATCAGGCCGACCATCAGTGATAACAGAAGATTTGGTCAATGCCGTGGACGAAAAGATTCGGGAAGACCGGCTATTCACAATTTCAACTTTAGCATTGGAATTTCCGAATGTGGGTAGAACAACTCTGCACAAAATTGTCTCTGAAAAGTTACAGACTGGTTATCCTCACAGGCGGCGGACGTCTGTGACTTAGACATACAAAAGCTCGGAGAACGTTATGACAAATGTTTAAACAAACATGCAAACTATGTGGAAAAATAGAGAAACATGTAAATAATTAAATATAAACAGTTTTTTGAAACAATCTGCGATGGTTTATGTTTTATCAGAAATCGGACCTTACTTTCCGAATATCCCTCGTATTTAATTTACAAAATAAACGTCATTTTATAATCACGTGATCATGCTTACAAATTCATATACTAATAAAGTTGATTAGTTTATGTCGATAATTTAAAAATTATTGCTTAAAAACCCTTTAGGCTCGGTGCACACTTGCTTCAAAAGTTATCGGGACGCTGCGTCATTTCAATCTGCGTCTTATCACCATTCCAATGCACACTTTCACGGAGATAGACCTCAGCGCAGCCTCTCATTTGGCACCAACTGAAATGAATCGTATACGCGCCCAAAAATTGAAAAAGAAAGTTGTTTTTGCGTACTTAGTGTACAAGTACGTAAATCGTAAAAATGAAATTAGAAAAAGGAAGTACATGATTCATCCATACAATAGCAAGAGATACTTGAAGGGAGCCTTTAATGTTTGCTTGACGGATCTCAGGGAAGATGATGACAAGTTTTTTAATTATTTTCGAATGTCAATTCGATCCTTTGACGAATTGGCCGGTCGTATCAGCGACGCACTACAAGGAAAATAAACTAATATGAGATCTCCTATATCACCCTTGGAGATGTTGGCAGTAACATTGAGGTACGTAAAAGACTTCCCTAATTACCGACCGGGTTTTTACTTCATCAATGAAAAGTTCGACATCCACATTTTCATCAGACATGGTGTAGACCTCACAAGCTCGATAGGAGGTATGACGCTGCTGCTAATGTACACTCAACCGCAAACAAATGTGTACTACCAGCTATCGCGGTATAGAAATATGACGCACGTCCCACAGGTCCCTGCGGCAACATCGATAACTATCTCGGCGTCAGATAGCTATCAGCTTCACGTGTGAATTCCCACATGAGTTGCTATGCATTTCTTCTTATGCGATTGAAAATGACGCAGCGTCCCGATAACTTTTGCAGCAAGTGTGCACCGAGCCTTAAACTGCGTTTATGTAATTCTGGTGTCAAATTTGACAATTTGAATTCAAGCAGGGGTGAAAATTTTAAAATGTAAAAATCGCTAAATTGGAAATTATTGTGGTGCAAATCAATTACAACACATTATAGATATTTAGGATTTTTTGAAGGACATGATAAAGGTGTTAAGACATGACAAAAAATAAAAATAAAAACAGTTAATGAAAAGGCAAAATACCTATATAACACCCTTGATCTTTAAAAGCAACTATTTTCTAGTCAATATTGATAGCAATAGAACAATAAACAACCAAACAAAACCCAAATTATAAAACTGGCAGTAAACAAATTTTTGACAGAACAAAGAGAACCCGATTACCTTGCCAGTGTATTTCAACCAATCATAACCGTCTGTTTTGAACGTTATCTTTCCCAACGCCTTTTTAGACTGAATAAAATATATACATAAATATTCTATACAGCATTCTAAACGTATTTCATTAGACTGATTCCATAAGCTTCATAAAAACACATTTTTGAAGATGAAGCCGTAATTTATTAATTCAGATTTCTATTAACATCAGCATTTCACTTTATCCTATGGAGTGGACAACCTGTATTTCTATATGTCATACAGTCTACAATCACAGATTCATACAATCTGGCTCCTCCCATGTTCTTATTTAATTAAGTCATAACGCGTAGGTTTGAGTCATAGCCATACGAGACCTACTATTTATATTTCGGGAATAGCAAATAATAACAAACATTTTTAAATGAAAATGGCTTTATTGTTTTTCGAAATATTCCCCTTGATGATCAATACACTTTTGCATTCGTTCAAACCATTTGTCATAGCAGTTTTTCCATTCCTCTTGAGACACCTTTAAAACATGGTTTTTGAACGCTTCAACTGCTTCTTTGGCGCTCGTAAATCGTTGACCACGCAGTTTACCTTTGATATTCGGGAACAAGAAGAAGTCTGTGGGTGCCAAGTCAGGACTGTACGGAGGATGAGTCATCAATTCGATGTTTTGACTGCTCAAAAATTCACTTGTTTGACGAGATGTGTGAGAGCTCGCATTGTCATGATGTAGAATGATTCGTCTTCGGGGGTTAGTTTTACGAATTTCTCCGAAGACTTCCGGCAAACAAATGGTCGTGTACCATTCGGAATTGACAGTTCTACGTTGCTCAAGCGGAACATTGGCCACATGACCCATTCGGCCGAAGAAACAGGCGACCATTTGCTTCGCTGTGCTTCTTCCACGAACAACTTTTGTTGGATTTAGCTCGTCATGGAATACCTACACGGTCGATTGCTGTTTTGTTTCCGGCTCATAAGCATATATCCATGATTCGTCACCTGTCACGATTTTATATACGTCTTTTGAAGCACCACGGTTGAACTTTTTCATCATTTCCTTACACCACTTGCGCGTGCCTTTTTTTGAGCGATTGATAAATTATGGGGTATCCAACGTGACAAATTTTTTTTACAACTAAGTGTTCATGCAAAATCGAATGTATTGAAGTGGAACTAATGTGCAAGGATGCCTCTATCTCACAATATGTCACATGACGATCTTGCATTATCAGTTCACGCACTGTGTCGATGTTTTGTGGCACAACAACCGATTTTGGACGACCTTCACGAAATTCGTCGGCGACGGAACTACGACCACGATTGAATTCACTATACCAACGATATACTGTGGTTTTTGATGGTGCTTTATCGCCATACAAAGAACTGAGTTCATCGACACATTCTTGTTGAGATAATCCACGTCTAAAGTTGTGAAAAATAATCCAACGAAAATCTTCTCTTGAAATTTCCATTATTTTTTCAAATTGATTTTCTGAACTCACTGTAAACAAAACAAATAGCACTTGTACATCAAAACGTTGTGAGTACCATCGTTGATGCCTTCCAAGAATATTTTCAATCTGTTTTTCTTCAATCTTCATCGACACCATCAACGCCTCTGGATCCACACTCGAATTATCTACCGATTATTGTAAATACAATTTCAGAATCGGAAGTTCTTCGCGAACTAAAAAAGCTTAAAAGTACTTTTACTATCGGCAATGACAGCATACCTGCCTTCTTTTTGAAAGACTGTGCTAGCGTCCTAGCGTGCCCATTAAGTCGTCTTTTCAATTTATCTCTCAACACCTCAACATTCCCTAAAGTCTGGAAGATTGCAAGGCTTGCCCCAGTATTTAAGAAGGGTGACAGATGTTCCATCGAAAATTACAGACCGATTGCCATTATAAATAATTTAGCCAAAGTTTTTGAATCATGCCTTTACCACTCTATCTATCCTCAAATAAAATCCATAATATCTACGGATCAGCACGGTTTTGTTACGAAACGTTCCACTGTCACAAACCTAGCAATCATGACGCAATATTTATCAAGCAATCTTGACAAGAATAAACAGGTGGATGTCATATACACGGACATCTCAAAAGCATTTGACCGTATAGACCATGGAATTCTCCTCCATAAGCTTGATGTTATTGGATTTTCTACGCCTTTACTTTACTTTTTTGAAACATATCTCACTAGCAGAAAGCATTATGTTTCCTACAGAGGCCATACTTCCAGTAATTTTTCACCATCTTCAGGGGTACCCCAGGGAACTAATTTGGGTCCTCTATTGTTTCTACTATTCATGAATGATCTTCCTTCGGTGATTCAATGTCCTAGATTGCTTTTCGCGGATGATTTGAAATTCTACTTCTCCATTGGATGTATCGAGGATTGCGAATTGTTGCAGGAGCAATTGTGTGCCGTTCGAAACTGGTGTGAGCATAATAGGCTGAACCTGAACGTGTCTAAATGCAGGGTGATGAGTTTTTCTCGAAAACTGAACATTATTACGTATGATTACCATCTTGATAACTCATTTCTTGATCGTGCTCAATCAATTCTGGATCTGGGGGTGACATTCGATTCTCGTCTCACGTTTTCTGATCACATCAACAATATATGTACTTCGGCTTTACGAATGCTAGGCTTTATTATTAGAATTACACGCCAATTTACAGTGACTGATCCTATTATTACCCTATACTTTTCCTTTGTGCGCTCAAAGTTAGAATATGCATCTGTAATTTGGACTCCTAATTTCAAATATCACATTAAGGCCCTCGAACATGTTCAGAGACGGTTCCTAAAATATCTTTACTTCAAAAAACAAGGTGAATACCCCATACAAGGTTTCAGCCATAGAGCACTTTTGGATATGTTCGACTTCGATCCACTAGATGTTAGACGCAATTGCTCTGACCTGAAGTTTCTTTACAATCTATTACATAATAAACTTGATGCACCGGAATTACTTAGCGATATCAATTTCGTCGTCCCTCGAGCATCGTCTAGATCGTCGTGTGCGTTCTATTGTGAAAGATTTAACACCAACATTAAATTTTCATCACCTATATACCGTTTATGCAATAGTTACAATGCGTTATCGGATTCATCCACCGACTTGAATTATTCGCCAATCAACACACTCATTCACAGATGCACTGCCAACTTACATTATTTATAGATTATAACTGCGTAGTTTTATTTACTTTAATTTTAGTCTGCAAATATATATATACATACGTTGAAATTGATGTTTTTGTCCTGTAATTAGATTGTAAATCTGTTGGGCAAATATATTATTATTATTATTATTATTATTATTATTATTATTATTATTATTATTATATGCTAAAAAATGTCAAAATTTATTATGGTGTTGTCAGAGTTTAGCTATTGACATTAGTGTTGCCAATTCCCGAAATATAAATAGTTCCCCTCGTATGTACATATCTGTTTTGAAACTAAGTACTTTTTTTTATAGAAATATGAATCGCTCCGTAACTTATTGGTATACAAAAGATCAACCTATATTTGAAAATACCGACGATATGACCGATACCAGAATCGATGTGACGAGAATCTTGGCGGGATCCGACACACCTCCGTGCTTAAAGATCAGTCACAACACGTTTGAGACCATGGAGAAGGCCAACTGGGAGTTTTTAAGATTAAGCTTGCCTGTTATTTGTCATTCCGAATTTATCAGGTAAATTTGAAACTTAACATATATTCGATCATTTCTATCTATGATTGATACTTTCAGTGAAGAAGAAAAAATGCATAGATGGCAGGAAATAAAAGTTCGGCAACATCGCTTGCGAGCTGAAGCGGATAATCAAACTACACCTGCTCATATTGAGCAAATTATGAAGAGTGGCTTTTCAATGAGTGACATTAAAGGTATTATAATAATATATACAGGGCGGTCCAATGTGCACGCAGTGACGAGAAATTGATTTTTCTTTCCTCGAGTCCGAGCCTGTCGAAGTTAATATACAAACATAATAATTTTCATATACAGGAATTTAAGTTTCAAAATAATTTACTTCTATTTACCGAATAAAAAAATGGTAATTCACCGAGGTTGTCGACTTTTTCCACATAAAGGCGTACGTACTATTCACAAAAAAAAAAACGTCGCCATAGAAAATCGTTTCAAGTGCCATTCATTTCTAACAAAGGTTGTAACTATTTGCATTTTATCGTTTTTTTGGAAGAACCTTAAACTGGAACTAGTATAGGATAAACAAAGTTATGCACTGTCTTTAACTACATTTTGCCCTAAAAATTTAGAAATGTTTGATGAGTTATAAATAATTTTTTTTTTTGATTTCCAGTTAGACATTTATACGTATTTTTCAAATTCGCATAGCCTGGTACCTATTTAGCGGTAACCGTGTATATATAAAATAGATATGCTTCAGCAGTAGTTTTGACTTATTTCAATATATTGAATCTGTTCATCATACACATTGTAATTTCTAAATTTTTGATAATAATTGCTCCATTTAAAGACCAGTTAATATTTATAATGACTATAATTCATTCCTTACCACATTACCCAATAGCTCTATACCAATTACAGGAGACTTCGGTTCTCATAGCTTCTTATAACATCAGGACCTGTGGTACCAATTAAGTTGCTGCACACAAGTTTGAGAAAACGACAGAATAGTAATAAAATAGTCTAATTAAATTGATTGAGACCTCGCTGGACACTTGGTGAAACATATTAATATCTAAATTTCAAGTATAAATACACGCTTGGTTAATCTGTTTTACAAAATTTTATTTTAATAACAAAAATCATCTCACAATGTTTCGGACTTTCCAGTTCATAAGCAGATAACAAGAAAATCATCCTTAAAATCGTATAAGTAACATTAAATGAAGATGGGTTAACTTTTACTAAGAATCAAAATAACGGGAAAATGGAAAGCAAGGTCATCCATAAGTACCTAACTCGTGATAGCCCTAATCATAGGCGATAATAAAAATTCCGTCTGTTCATTTACAATATTTGCAGATTTGTTTTATGCTTTTGAATTTTCTATAACTTCTAAATAATTTAAACGTTTGCCTTTATTGGCTGAGTGTAAAATTTAAAATCATCTACTGATATCATGTGGTGTTTATCTATACAATGTTCCGAGATACCCGAACACTTCCTGGCATTTAAAATCGATTTCTTATGTTCATCTATGCGTGTACGAAAATTTCTTCCCGTTTGACCTATGTAAAACCTATGTTTAATTTATAAATGCCGCATTGCTCAACTTTATCAATTCTGTCTTTGTTATTCGTCCATAATCTACCTAGATTTACTTTATTACCTGCTATTGTCCTTATGCCACTTTTTACTAATCTATTGTTAATTCTATTTGTGGTCTTAACCATGTAATTCAATAAATATTAGTTTGTTCTGCTTGTTGGGATGCAAATAAGAGCTTACTGATTTGTTGAAGTTTTTTCTTATTAATTGTTTTGTCTATGTCCTATGACATCAGGGCTGCATCCATTGTTTACAGGTATAGACTTCAAAATTGCTACTTCTTTATCATAATTCGTTTCAGAAAGGGGTACACTCAGTAATCTATGTACGAAAGTGTTGAAAGACGACATTTATATCCTGTCTGATTTGACTGATTGTTATTGGCAGAAATTAAAGTTTCTGTGTAGGTGTGTTTTTTGTATACAGGATGTTCCAGAAATAAAAAGACGCTGTAGTAGAAATCGGAAGCTAGATTGTGTAAAAACGTACCCTCAAAATATCAAGGCTTTATTCATGCACAGACGGCAGAAAAAAAATAATAAAGAATTCAATTGGCCTTACGCCGACCCTGGACTAAATATCCACCTGCTTCACTTTCACAATCGGTCCTTTTCAGGACCACCATATTACTTGTGTTAAAAAAAAGAGGAGGAATAGATACTTCATAATAAATATCAAACCATTAATTACTTTAATTTTACACCTGCTAGAAAAAAATAATTACATTCTTGATATTTACTCTAATAAAGGCTAGAAAAACTAGGATTTATTGAATATTCTAAAACAATAATAATCAGCTGTTTCCGACTACAAACACATTAAAGAGCAACAACCTTTCTATTTTAAAAATAGAAACAATCTTTTATTATCTGCAATAAAGTGGGTCGCCCCGCATCGGGCAAAAAATATGTTTTATTATGAATGAGTACGATTTAACGTTTTTCCCCCGTTTTATACAAATAAATGCGTATTTTCTATGAATGCGTGTTCGTTTCTATTTACAAATGAGCATTCTTACGTGTATTTATAAACTTACATTCTGTGCCAGGTCCGTAATGTAATTTTTTTATCTAAAAAACAACATAGAAAATTAAATTTTTAATTTCTTCGTTATTGCAGTATATTTGGGACTGTTTCTGTTCGGACTTTACATACCTGCTACTCCGTTTTTTTATTTCTGGGACAGCCCGTATACTATAATCCAATTTCCCATTAAGTTTTGTTGGGGTGAGATCTAGAAAATTTTGACTGTTATCTATTTCTTTTTCTATAGTGAATTGAATTTTTTGATTGATTTTATTTAAGAGATTGAAAAACACATCTAGTTGTCTGTCTGTTCCGGTCCACGCACACATAGTACATCATATACATATCGAAACGCAGTAATATACAAGTTTGATTAGTAAACAATGAAAAGCAATTTATTAACATAGAATCAAGTTTAAATGAAACATATCATTTGTGAATATAAATGCAAGCATACCTACAAGTAGTATGCAAAATATATCTTATAAACTTAACTTTTCCAATAAGCAAGATTAAATAGAAAATATATTGTGATCCAAATTTAATAAAGCAGAAACGTGATCGTACGACATTCAGTTTTATTATTATTATTTTTTGCACGCAGAATACTGAAGTCAATTCGTACAAAATCTATCGCGTTGATCACACATATTCAAAATTGTAGATGTCTGGAAATGTAAATAATAGTGAATCTCTGCCCAGGTGTGAAGTTTATGCTAAATGTAACAGTAGCAATATGTAAGAAAACTGAAATGATAGGTTACGGCAATCGATGCTTCCTAGCCATTCAATTCATGCCTTAATTAGTCATAATACTGAATTTATTGAAATAAATTTGTTTTTGTTTTATAGGTTTGCATAGGAATTATTCCGAAGATGCGGTGGAAGCTGATGAAATCATGAAGACAAACAAATCTGCAAAACAAAATCCTGGCAGGCCTCCCAGAAAAGGATCGCTCTCGCGGACACTACCTCAGTATGAAATGGAAAATGGTACGTGTTTTGATTACTTGCTTCTTAGACAAACAAGGACCTTAAACATGCTTGCTAGTAAATTAAGATTCTAGATCGTAGACGTCTATTTTCATGACAACAATTTATAGTTTAAAAAGAAATTACCAAAAATCCAAATCTAATACATGCATATATATATGTTACATATCTTGAGTGTTAAGTACATGTATTAAACATAACTAAACTACCATCACTGAATTTAGAGCTAATATAAAAAATTAAGTGTCCTTTTAAATAATTTTTCCGGCGACCGTGTATTTACATCCGTCATTAACGTTCTCAAAATCATACATTAATGACCCTCATTAATGCATGATTTTCTGTTAATGAACGATTTTGATGGTTTCCATGGTAACCAAGGAAATCAACAAAATCAAACAACGTCAAACTAAAACGCTATGGTAGAAAGCACCAAACAATCGACCTTCGTCATCAAAATCCATGATGTAACAGTTGTAGTACGTCAATGTTAGTATTGTGATCGGCGAATAAAATTTACGATTTCTGAAGTTTACTTTGAGGTTATATTTGCATCAAAATTTACCAAATTTTCTGAATGTAAATTAAATACTTTTTGATAAAGTAAAACAATGTATTCTGTGAGTATAATGAAATAAAACTACATCTTGAATTCACCATTCCACTTAATAAATAGTAAAAATAAAAAATCAAACTTACTTTTCTTCTAGTGATTATTTCTTAATATTGAAGACTTAAACAATGGTTATATAAAATGTATATTTTAGGAAGCAAACTTTTTCAATAATTCTTCATTGTTTAAAATATCTTTTTAAACCTGACTTCAATTTATATTAATGTCTTACTTTACAATTAACTTGTTTCAAAGGATGGTACAGCTTAACACAAATTAACTCGTCACATCCAAATTTGTAATAAATTATTAATGACAACCGTCTCCAACTTAGGACATACACAAAAAGAAAGTTCCAAATGTTACAGGCAAGTAACAAAATGTAGATATTTATTTTTATATTTGTTTTTTCTTATAATCGGTATAACATTAAGTACAAAATTTAAATCAGTATATGTAGCGAATTTATTATAACATATACTGTACATTTTCTGCTTATGTATTTATCTTATACATTTAATTATAAGTAACAATTAAATAAATTAATCTGCCAGGCAACAATTCTCGGTGCCATCATTTTCTGATTTAACTGCTAGTGTATCTAAGAGTATTCGTCTAAATTTCAGGTGTCCTTATTTCTGGGTCTGATTCCATATAACTGCATTTTTCTCATAACCCTGCTCTCCTATGTGCTTATTATAATATATTTTGGATATTCCCCAAATATGCTCTATCGGGTTGAATATGTAGTGATATGATCGTAGTTGTAAAACTGTCTGCATCTGGTATATTATGGCTCTTAACCATTCTCTTATTTGACCTTTGTTTCAAGAATTATTAGGACATTTATCATATAAATGCTATGATAACGTCTAGCGTACACAGCAGTGCATTTTCAAACTAATTTAAGAAATTGTTTCTATCTATTTCACGATGGTAATCAGGATTACTAGTATTTGAAAAAATACTAAAGAGGCACTGTTAATAAAACCATTACATGTACCTGCATAAATGACTATAAACCTAAAACCAAAGCAAAATTTGTATTACTCGACAAGTGTCAATTTTAATGCAGAGTATTACCTCTTGTCATCAACTTTCAAATACTCTTATGACTATCCTCCTGCTATGATCTGGTTACAGTGCCATTTTCAAAAATCCAAGTCTCATCTAAATAGACACATTCCAGTGGACTTTCAGATTGTAAATTATTCATATATTTTTATAGAAGATTGGTTCGAGGAAGAACATGTGTTTTTTCCTTAATCTTCTCTATGGACAGTCTTTCTTATATTTGAAACCAATATCTGCTAGTACTCTACCAAAAGAATCAACAGAGCCATCAAAGGTATGATGTTCCCCTAGCAGTGATAATAACAAAGCTCATGTACCTAAAGTGTTGTTCTAAAAAACACCATTAACATTATATTCTTTTTATTTTCAATGAGTTGTATAAGCAACTTAGCGTTTTTATACAGATCGTATCGCGTATTGTTGCTTTTATTGCAGGAGTAATCACATACAGTTTCCTGAAACGTTTTTTTAGGACTTCGGTGAGCATCATTTTGTTTACGTGTCTTAAAAATACTACTCACAGATTCAACGGAAATATTTAAAGCTTGTGCAATTCTCTAAAATTATAATATTAATATTTATTTGATGTCATTACAACAAACATACCTCTCGCACACTTGTCAACGTTAATAGTTATTCAATTTACGTTTGCATGTATGTAATAATCAAAGAGCTAATAAGCTCCTTTGACTGACTACTGAATGACTTAAGCATCGTTAGTTCTAAAAATAATTTTGAACGATAATACTACAATAAAATAACAAACATAAACAGCAACCAAAACCTATCCTATAATACTGTCAAATGACAGCAAGGAATTCAAAATTCAAAATCACTAGCGACGTGTAAACGATGTTTCATGTAAGCCAACATCCGATGTTAATATTTTTTGTAAAACTGGCTAAAATAACGCCAACATTATCATTTTTAATTAATATTAATAATTAAAATAATCCTGTAATTATTATTATATACATATAATATATTCTATACCAATGAAATTCTAAATTTAGTAATATATAAAGTAATTATGTTCGTTGTTATGAAATTGGCAATGCAGACGTCATTATTTTTCCTTTATGACGGAAGTCGATTGATTGCTGCTTTCTGGTATATTCACTGTCATTATTAAGCGTGAAACAGAATCGAACGGTTTTTTAGTGTTGCGTTGAATTCTTCCAAGCAATGGAGGTGGATGAAAATTTTACATTAACTCCGCCGGAAGTGGCAGAAAGTGCTAATTCAGCATCATTAAATTTACTACCGGAAAAGAGCAGAAGTCTGTATGAAAAAACGTATGCCGAATTTATATCTTGGTGCAATGAGAAACAAATAAAGCATTATTCAGAGACGGTTTTGTTGGCATATTTCTCAGATATTGCAAAGAAAGGCCTAATTGCAAGTTTATGGCCAAAATACTCAATGCTGAAATCGACACTGATTTTGAAAAATAACACAGACATTAGCAAATTTAATAAATTAATAATGTTTATCAAGAGGGAAAAAGAAGGATATATACCGAAGAAGTCAAAAGCGCTCGAGAAAGAACATGTACAAGCATTTATTTCTGATGCTCCTGACAACCTGTTTTTAGTGACAAAGGTAAATTTAAAAAAGTTAAAATTTCAATAGTTGGATAATAAATCATTTTGTAGCTTGCCTTGATTTTCGGAGTATCTGGAGCAATGAGAAAAGATGAATTATTGAAATTACAAACGGATGACGTTCAAGATTTAAAATCAAAATATCTTGTAACAGTTAAAGCATCTAAAACACACACAAACAGGATATTTACCATAGTAGACAATGAACAAAAAACCCTTCTCAGTTTAATTAAACGCTATATCTCATTGAGGCCAGTACATACCCAACACAAACGCTTTTTTATTTTTTATAAAAATGGTAAATGTTCGCCACAGCCAATTGGTGTAAATACATTTTCGAAGATGCCGTCCATGATAGCCTCTTTTTTGAAATTGGAGCAGCCGCATCTCTATACGGGACATAGTTTCTGGCGTTCTTCTGCCTCGATACTTTCAGACAGCGGTGCAGATTTTTCAGCTATTAAACGACTTGGTGGTTGGAAATCCACTGCTGTTGCAGATATCCATCTGCAACAGCAGAGAATTCGTTACAAAATAAAGTTAATACAGCTAAAAAAATTCTTTGTAAAACTACAATACATGCTTGTCATACCACTCCTTCTACCGACGCTGAAATAAATTCTGTGATAAATATCCAAAGTAGTGAGGTAAACTTACATTCACAAAACCATACAAATTCTAATGCGTGTCCAATTACTTTTAATAATTGTAATATTTCGACTATGAACATATATAATTATAATAATGATCGTTAATAAATAAAATAAAAGTTGTAAACTGTTTTTCTCCACTTTAGAAATATATACGGTCGTCGGAAAAGTATTGTAACCAACTCTTTCATTAAAATGCGATTAATGATCTCGAACATTAACACGCTCGCTGCGCTCACGCGTTAAAATATCTCGATCATTAATCGCCTTCATTAATGTACTTGTTGGTTAAATAACTATAGAAGTTTAGGAAATTAACAAATTCAAAAACACAAACCTATTATTAAACAACCAATTAGATCTACCTAACTCCCCACTTTTAAATTTATTCAATAAACCACCCCCACTAATGACAGGTGTAACACAAATATTGTAAATTCACCTAGCACCCAAGTTTAGTTAGTATAATATACTTGATAAAGCCATTGTGTGAGCGAAACATGTCGTATACTTATTAATACAATTTTTGGATATTTAAACTCCTGTTTTATTTCAAGTGTTTTGTGCATTTTATTATCTTCCTGTGATTTCCCGCTTTCTAAATCTAAGCAAATTTGTGTTTAGAAAACGTATTAAGTCAAATGAAGAGGTAACAACACCCGTGGTGTTTTGTAGACCTCTTAGAATCACATTTCTGGAATAGAATTAATTCATTGGAGACATATTTTACAAAATGCTTTGAGCTTTGAACAGGGGTAGATGTGGTTGAAACAAATGCATTTTTGAACTATTTAAGCTGCTTCAAATACATTTTTCAAAACTACTACGACACTTTACTACAGCTTCAAAACAATATCTGTTATTATTTATTTTCCTTGCTATAGAATATCCCGTTGGATTGAACGTAAACCCAACTAAAGTACACCGATCTAACAGCGAGTTGGATTTCCAACGCTACCACGACATGAACATGACCGCGACAACGGACAAGGACGACAAGAAGAAAAGGGGACGGTCTCCCTTCAGGTACACCATCCGCTTGCTCAGAGTGTAGGTGTTTTTAAATGACTTTTCGAATTTTTTTGCATAATCGACAGTTGTACTGTACGCAGGTATGATACTAACACGACATAGTAAAAACATTTTTTAACACATTTATAATTTTATATATATATACCCAATTTCATGAAGTTATTCTATTTCAAATGTACATATGACAAAGTACCCAAAGAAAGACAAACTGGCATGTACTTCGAGTATACTAACAAAGTAGACTGTTTGCCTATTTTGTTAGTATACTTGAACAACTTTGTATATTTATATAACACAACCATAATACCTGCCCCCTTTATGTTGTAATTAGCTTAGTTTAGTTTTATTTAACATATCTGCATGCAATCATTCCAAAATGTTGATAATATGATATTATATTCAGGTAGACCTCCAGGTAAATAGTAGAAACATATCGGTCAACGAAATGGATGTAATAACTTTAACTAAAAGTATTTCATTGTGTAAATGTACATTTTGTGTTATAAAGTCGATGTTTTTTCGAATATAGTTATAATTTTTTTACTGTTAACACTTTGATTTGCGCGATAAATTATGCTTATACTTTTTTCTAAATGTATGATTATTATTATTATGACGTTAAATTTTAGTCATTATAACTGACTCTATTTAGTCTTATCAGTTTAATGTAGGACCATTATCATTTTCATTTTATATTAATAATGTGCACGAAATAACGCATGGCGGGCTTGCTAGTTAAAAAGAGACCCCAGAGTCGACGTTTAAATATGTCACAATGTTAGTGGGTTCAAGTGCCAACAATAAAAGAATATTCGCTCAGAAGCCAGTACTCCTCTCGCTCCCCTTATCTGATGGTAATACATTTCAAATGTTTCCCCTCTAATGGTGAAAAGGTAAAGTAACAAATTGAATCCCTTAGTCAACTACAACTAAAACTGTTCTAGATGGTTTCCGTAACTCATGATAAGTGTAAAAGCTTAGAGTATAATCGAACAGCATCGCAATAAACAGAAAGAGTTTTTTAACATTTATATGTTTGTTATAGGCCGTTGTGTGTTCAAAAAATCTTTTAATCAATAAAATCAGATTTGTTATGCCTGTAAAACATCTCCGCACTATTTTCAATTACAAATTCATTTTTGAACTAAGTATGACTGATATATGCAAAACATGAGTTGAATCGCTTTGGCAACCGACATGCGCCAATAAATTAAAATTTGAGAAGTTGCAAAATTTTACCTGTCAAGCAATCTAACCCACAAGAGCCATTTCAGGACTGTCATAAATAATAATATTCAACACAGATTTTGACGTTCGTCATAATTACATTTTGATGTTTGTTATAATTGCCACCCAAATAATACAAATGTGTCACAATTCTTGCCTATTACATACAATAGCCAAATATTAAATAAAATATAGGTATGGAAAAGTAATATTTAGTAACTTTTTTTTATAATATTTGCAACGGAACCCCTACTTTACTACCGACTATAACTCAATTTCTCTCAGGGCGGTTTGGGTTTATCAGAAATGCTTAATAAAGAGGGTTCCTAAACATTAATTAAAATTGATAAAAAGAAAAACACTATTGAAACTTTAAATAATACTTATATTAAAATCAATGAATCACACATATAATTTTAATAGATAACGAAACAATCTCATATGAACATGAAAGAGATCAAATTTATTTAAAAGACAATTTGAATACAATTTTATAAATACCAAACAGATACAATTCTTTATATATATTTTTCCATATAGTCAAACAAAACAACGAATGCTAGCATTTACTACGTATGCTTTATACACGTTTAGTGTATCATTATATAAACATACAATGCGGCTAATACAGATTAAATTACATTCTCCTTATTAGAACGGAGAAGATAGTTATTTGATAACTTTATTATATTAACATCAATTTAACAGTTATTTTATAATCTTTATAAAATACCTTATAACAAAACTTCTTTCTTCTCTCTTCAATGATGTCTATTTTCCATAAAATCTTCTTTTCCTTTCGATGTTTTCATCGGCATCAGTGGTCACGATCCTATGGTGACGAATCCCCTTGCTTTGTTTACAGGAGCACAATATATTCTTTGATTAAACTTTTAACACCGTGCACATTTACTCTTTACGTGCTACTTAAATCACTATTATTGTAATAACAATTCTTATTATTGTTATCCAATTTGTTATAGGAGTGGAGGTTCTCCTTTATTTTTACAACATTTAACAAATATTACTTAAATGTTTTCTAGTCGGGGTTCGACGATTTCTTTATGAAATCAGCCAGTCGAAACCTTCCCGACTTTTAAGTTAACCATTCGACTCTAGGTCTAGCTGTCGACTCTCTTGTTCCCAGTGCGTGTTTGCATTTTTATGGGGAACCGCCGGTGGTTCCCCGCTTTCCATATAGTTAGGTTGTTCCCACTTAAGTTTCTCACACACACTCTTTTACGTCGGCGAATGTTTATCACAACTGTAGCGTTTATTTCACTGTTGTAAACATTCGGCGCCACAATTCTTAGAACTAAACTTATCTTATGACTAATATTTACTTAATAATACCATAACATATTCATTGATTTTAATTCTTATTTTTCTTTAAAATATTAATAATGAAATGTACTTAATTAAATTCTAAAAATATAAAAAAATTACCAATTCGTAAACGAACTGGTATGTACCATTACATATTCAATCTGTAACTGACTTTTATGTAATAATATTTTAATAGCGGAAGCTGTATATCCTAGAATATTAATTAATTAATTTAATTTTATTGTTTTGAAATTGTTCCTGTCGATGGGAATTTGTAGCGGTATTGAATCATCGTCTTTAGTTCGTACCTTGGCCGTGTCGGTTGTCCAAACCATTCAACCGTACTACTCTTTTTTTTAAATAATTTCACGGTTGTGTCAACACTTGTGTAAAAAGGTAGGTTATGATAATGAAACGTTTTTTAAATGTATAAAATTTCCTTTTTTTTATTTTATATTTTAACGCACTTGTTAAAACTCCCACATTTATAGAAATACAAACTGAACTTTTGAGTATTAGTATTTTTGTAAAATAACTAGCTAGCCCGACAGACGTTGTTTTGCCCTTTCTGATAGGTGGCGCGATTAGTAAATTGAACACAGCGCCACCTATCAGTTCCAGATTTAATGATTTTCCTTTTTTTGCACTAAACCAACATATATTGCGAAATATGGATCATTTTAGTCCATAAATATAAAATTTCTTAATAATTTGACTACAGCGCCACCTGTCGGATCCAAGCACAGCTATGAACCATCGTCTCGACAAAACAAATACATTGTGTGAACATTAGCTCAAGTCGTTCAGAAGTTACACGATCACTAGCAGACGACCAATCATATATATAAAAATGATTATTTTTAACAAGCTATCTATGCCATCATTATACGAAATATGTTAAATATACAATATGAATTGGAGAAAATTCAAGTATCTCTTGATTTATACTTCAATATTGTTAGAAATTCCTGCCATTAACTATAATTTTTAACTCATGGTGTTCCTGCAATGTTTATCGAACTCATATTAGATGCTTTCATTCGACCAATGTACTCATGTTTAAGAGTTATTACTTATGTTTGACTTAGAGGATTATTTCTTAACTTTTAAGGCAGGAATCGGTCATGAATGAATTACATCATTAACTGTGTAAATTAATCGAAGTTGGGGTTAATTTTTTTTCCAGAATAGTGACTGGTTTTTGTAACTAAAAAGAAATATTTTGACTAATGAAATATTAAAGAGTAGCTTCAGAGGATATAATATTCTTTGTATCTCTTACTGAACTTACTGAAAACAAAAAATATTTAATTATGGTCAGCAGATTTTTCGCTAAAATTTCTAAATCCGCTACCATAATTCAAGTAAACGCTGCCATTCGCTTAATTTGAATAAAATCTGGAATGTTAGCAATCTTTTGGTGAAAAAAGGCATCTATTTAGGACATTGTCTACGAATCTGTTTCTAGACCTAGACTGGATGCACACAAATTATACCAAATGTTTGACAAAGAATTTGATTGAAAGTATAATATAAATACGAGGGGAGATTTTTATGTTATCTGTAGCTATGAAGACAATTTGCTTACGTGGCGTTTCGTTGACATTTTATGTTTCATCTCAAAGTTTGGTTCGAATCGCTTAACATTTGATACTTTTCCTTTCGTTTAAAGAAGAGAAAATTGAGACTGTATGGACAGAATAGCCCGTCCTATCTGCAA
The DNA here is from genome assembly GCA_963170755.1 of Amphimallon solstitiale. NCBI lineage: Eukaryota > Metazoa > Arthropoda > Insecta > Coleoptera > Scarabaeidae > Amphimallon > Amphimallon solstitiale. The sequence continues at coordinate 29,289,600 of OY720675.1, read as the reverse complement.
GTCAGATTTTCGTGTAAGCATTTCAAAAGCGGCAGAGATCTGTAGAAGCAAGAACTAAAGAAATCGTCAACAAAGTTGAAGATTTGATGTTGACTGACCACCGAGTAAAAGTTTTAGTTATTGCTAGAGAAATAGGAATATCAGAGTCGAGTGTTTTTAAAATTCTCTACGAAGATTTGGGAATGACCAAAGTGTCGGCAGGATAAATTCCCAGGCTTCCCAAACTCGAAAAATATGTAAAGAGAATTTGACTCTTTTACTCAAGATGAAGACTTCTTAAATAGAATTGTGGAGCAAAAACGTTTAGGGAATATCACATACGTCATCACAAAGCTGCGCGAAGAAAAAGCGCCAGGGGCGTAGGCGATTGAGAGGGCAGCGATATTAATGATGATTTTTTAAAAACTTCATAATTGTGACAATTATGTTTTTACGATAGTTGAAAACTTTCTAAACTAACACATCAATTAATATATACGTATTTTAAGTGTCTTGATAAAGATAATTATTTAAAGAAGAATATTTTACTAAATTCAACGAAGCAACGACAAAACATATCCATAAGTGCCATGCTACTGTTATACTAACACCCCTAAACTAGATCGGATGGAATATAATTAACTCGCCCAACTCTAATACGTTCATAGCGCATGATGACGTATGTGATATTCTATAAATGTTTTTACTCTAACTGCTGGGGATGAAGCTTGGACTCTTCTACGAAGCAAGAGTCCTATGTAATGGGTTCATAAGTGCTCTCCATCACCAAAGAATCATAAACCCAGTTTTCTGCGGGAAAAAAATTGGCCACAGTTTTCTGAGTATATGCCAGTGGCAGCCCGTGATTTTTTGGGACGGGGGGGCACCGGGGGTCTGAGTGTTTAATATCAAAAATTAAGTACAGACAAAAAATAAACAACGGTTTGGTGTTGATGTCAGTAATTGTTTACAATTTACATTGTAATGAATACGAGTGTCTTAATAGCCATTAAATGCGAGTTGCATACACTATTTTTTCTACGACCCCATAATAAAACATTATTTTTTGAACATTCCGTTTCATAAATTGAGGTTTAAATTTTCCATGCACCTTTGCGAATTTAGCTGGTAATAAATTGCTTGTTGTTACTAAAGCTTGTTCCATAATTTCTGGTGGACTCAAATTTTACATTTCACTGTCATTATCCCTCATTTTTACCGTTTATATTTTCAAAAAAATTGCAGAGAAGTGTCACATTTATTTAATTTGTATATCTGTCAGATATGCAGTCGCCATATTGAATATTGTTTGAATATTGGAATGTCGCATTCCTATTGGATATAAACTTGTATCGTAATGAAAAATCTGTATTCCTATTGGATATAAACTTGTATCATAATGAAAATCTGTATTGTAATGGACATCATTAAAGTACAGGTTCGGCATATCTAATAATACAATTAAAGTATGGGAGTAGAAAAATATAATTTGGTTCCATTTTTTTTTTGTTACCAACGTCAAAACAACAAAATTAGCGTGCGATAAAGAAATACTTTTGCAACTAAAACGGATGTCGTAAAGTGAACTTTATAGCACCGAAATAGAAAAAAGCATTTTTCCCATTACACCCACACAACCAGTCTGATAAACTGTAAGAGCTTCTGTTGAATTTTCTCGTCACGGTTTTATTAGTTTTCAAATTGTGATCTTCCAGTTTAATCAATAAATCGGTCTAGGGAGACCTAGATTTTTTAATTTTGTCTTAATGTTACTAACGCAATTCATAGTTGCATTTGCACCGATAGAAATGACAACACACTCACCGCTGTATATTACATACTGGACCGCCACCCGGACCCGGCACCATAGAGTAGTGCCCCGCCGCCTACATATATACGCGCGCTACCCGCGCCAGTTTCATCGCTCGATTTCTAATACAGACGGGGCAGTCGCGCGAGATGCCCCGGAGCCTACGTCAGACTGCGATTTTTAAACGCGCTGAAAAGACAGACTGTTACTTCCGAAAACATATTATTTGTTATCAAACAAATCAGAAAAATTACATACAAATTAGGTATTTATAATTAATTTATCTGTTAAAAGAAATTTGTCACGGGGAAATTTGTCATTGGGGGGGGGGGGCAGTGCCCCGTTGCCCTCCCTGCAGCAGCCGCCACTGGTATATGCTAAAAAGGACTACAGTAACGGGAAATGAAAACACAATTAAGAAATCGAACACGACTATACGCGAAAAAAGACCCCACCATTTTGCTCAGGAAACGCAGCATCTACACGACAACTCCAAGGTGCACAAAGCACGAATTGTTCAAGCAGTAATCAATGAATGCGGCTTGAAGAAATTACATCATCTTCTACAGTCCTGACTTTGCCCACTTGAGAGGGCGTCGATTTTTATCGAGTAAAGACATGGAAAACATTGTAGGATCGTATTTTACGGAGTTACAAAAGAATTCTTTTTCTAAGGCATAGCGTTATTAAAGAAACGTTGGCATAAGTGTATTGGTGTTAATGGTTCTTACGTTGAAAAATAAAATGTTCGGTTTCTAACTCGTTTCGTTCACAGCCAGGTAGATCACATAAAAAACTCCCCTTTTGATATAATAAATAATTTATAATAAGCTGAAAATAAATTTATTAACTAAGAATTTGCCAGAGAAGTGTTCAAAATGTTTGCCAAACATTTTATTTGATTGGTGTTTATCATATTCAAACGTTGCCATATAATTTAATGGATGCTCTCCAACTTCAAACATCTCGTTTGACAAACAAATTTGTTTGCATAATTGGTGTGCATAGCTTCACAGAAAATTTCATGAAACTTGGTATGACATTAGAGTGGCACAAAATATACGCAAATAAATAGGCTTTTCGTGTTCTAAACGAAATGATCCGAACATAGTATACATTCATACAAATTACAGGTTCTTTACAAGAAAACGAGAAGGAGCCAACAGCGGTGATCGTACTACTAAGGTTAAATCTAAAACACCTGAACCAGATCGAATGATTCGTACCATGCAGGCATCGACGCCACAGTCGCGAGCATTAGGTTCTAACACTGTGCTCCAGAGGACGCCAACTGTAAAAGTTCCGCAGGTTTTTAAATTTTGTATTATTTGCTTCATATACTTGAAAAGATTTATTCTGTTACTAATGAAATCTTTCTTCATAACATATAAATCATTAGTATTAATCGAAAAGATCACTGAACATGACTTATTTTCCAGACTGATTCTCAGCAAACTTCACCTGTCCTGGAAAGACAACAGAAACAACTATCGGTTCCACAGACATCTGACGTGGAAGCTATTGGTGATGAAATCTTCGATGCAGAATGCTTAAAGTATATTAATGAATACTTTTATGGTTAGTGTAATTTGAAAGAATTTTCTTGAGTTGACTTATATTCTTCTTGTTCCTGTTATTAGGTGTGAGGATATTTCCCGGGCAAGATCCTACGCACGTATATGTAGGTTGGGTAACAACGCAGTATCACCTCCATAGTAAAGATTTCAATCAAAGCCAAGTACTGAAGTCATCAGTTCTTACAGTGGATGAATATGACAGAGTGTCTGACTGGTAATTATAATTAAATTTAATTTATTTAGTGTAGAGTATGTCCCAAATTGGTTGTTTTATTGCTGATTTTTGAAAGACATTTCTAGCTGATGATTAACTAACTATATACACTGTATCACGAACAAATGGACAAACAAAAGTGCGTGATCAACACGTGATCGTTCTCTCATTGGTTGAACAGATGTTAACAGTGCAAAGTCGAAGGCTATATTCAGCCGGACACATCGCTGGCAGCACTGACCCACCAATTGCATTCAGTACGCCGCTAGAACTCAGCGCTGCAGCAAGCAGAAGCGGAAAGAAACAGCGCTGAGAAAGAAAGCGAAAAGGGAGGGGAGCTTCAAAATTTGAAATTTGAAAATATGTATTACAGAACATAAGTTTAACAATGGAAAAGTAATTAATTTTTATCATATATCGCATTGCAATATATTAGTTCTGTAAGTAAATGTTTTGAATTTGTGAACCTATAAGTTTGTTTCAGGATTTATGTATTTCATGGTACTTCACAGCGAAATATTTTGTGAGCATAAGTAATTGAACAAACGTATTATTATGCTGACAGTAAATTTGGCGGAGAAGTATTAGACTGTGGTATTAGTATTAAAAACATAAAACTGCATATCGTTCACATGCAAGTCTTTTTATTTCAACAAACATAAAAGCAAATACATAATAGATTATTGAATATGTTAGATTACAATTCAACATAAACGGTGAAGCAATTACAGCATATGTACCAGTGGAATTAGTCCAAAATATATATGAACGTAATATAATTACTGGCATTACTTATTTTGATACTAATTTTATTCATATGTTAGATGAACAGTTTAGAACTTAATTCCTCAACAATTTAATTTTGTTTTAATAGATAAAATCCACTAATCTCTACCAAATCTAAATGGCTTCAATTGCAATTTAATATCACCACAGAGGACATTCTTATTGGGGTTATGTCCGATAAATTTCAAACAGTCAAACTACACTACGCGTGCGTTAGCGGTATAGCTACTGTATTTAGACAGCTGACTCGTCGGCCATTTTGGAGATAAATGTCAGTCATATTACGTACTTATTTTTAGTTAATATTATATATTCTGGGTATTTCTTAAATATACGACTATTGCAAAAAATTATATCTACATTATTTCACGTCCTAAACCGGCTTAATAAAATCAATTATTCGAAGTTCTATTCAACATTTGCTATTAGCATACATCTTTACCGCCTTAAAATTATCTCCAAAATGGCGGACGAGTCAGCTATGCACTATATAGTATTTGTAGTTAGCGGGATTATTATTTATACACCATTCAGTATGACCTAGCGCTGAGTTTCAGCGATGGAACTCGCAGCGCTTAGTGATTAGTCCGGCTGAATATAGCCGAAGCCTCGTACACGCTAACGAAAATAAAACGCATTTGTAAATAACGCCAGAGTTACTTATAACTTAATAATAACTATTTATTGTAAATATACATGTACCTATTGATTTTGAAATAAAGTATATTACAGTGGCTTTTTGCTTTAAAATAAATAGAATGAAAACAAAAAAATTAATATACACGCCATGTGCTACGATGATAGCATAAATACGTTTTAAAATAATTTGCAAAAATTTCTTTAATTACGCTTCCTTTGTAGTACTACATAATTTAAATTTAAAGAAGTTTTATCAATAATTTTTTTTAATTTGATCACAACATTTATTATAAAATTAGAACTAACCTCTTTCATTATTATCACAACCCGTTTTTTGAGGATGTCTCTTGATTATATGTAAATAAACATCAAAATAATTATTATGGATGTGGAATTCGGACTTTTTCAGCTTTTACCTTGTAACCTCACATATGTTCACGTGATTTCCTCGTGTTTAGTTTATTTCTTCGTGATACAAAGTATAGTTGGTTAGTTTAACGAATTCATTAAATTATGTAGGGTTTCTGAAAGTGATTACCAGTTAACTAATATTTCCGAGAGCTAACGTTTGATTGCAGTCTAAGCTCTGTTACTTTAGGGGAAAAACCCCTAATGGAAATAAATTAAAATTCCAGGGTGCAAGATAATTGTGTGAATCAGTACATTCACTTACCTTGATAAATAATTATTAATCGCTTATGATTAATAATATTCCCAGATGTCGACCTCAAAGTAGAACCATTGATGTTATTATATCTGTGACCCACCCTGTATGTCTGGCTCAGATTATTATTAAGAGCATGAAATTACTCAAAGATGTTAACTAATGCCCGTTGCGCCACCCATTTTAAAATAATAAGGCGGGGTCACTGTTGTTAAAGTATTGCACAATTAAAATGGGAAATTGTACTAACTAATACTAGGCCTACCTCAAGAAAACAAATTAATAAAAACAATAACAATTTATTTAATAAAAACAAGAGAAAAATGGATATAGAAAATTGGATACATTACTATTATAACATTAATTGAAATATTGCACAAAAGAAATATTGAAGTCAAAATATAAATGATTGTTGAATATAACTTTAACTTTGTTAGAAAAATGACTCAATCTACACTAAATTTCATTTAAATTTAATAATTCCAAATTTAATACAAAAACAGAGAAAACCAAATTTTAGAGAGACGGTACAAACAAAACAATAAGAACAGGTTCGACAGATAAATAATTTTAATAAAATTAATTGGTCAAATTCGGAAAACTAATTATCAAACATGATAAGACTAATTGATCAAATATGGTGCACCATTTAATTTAAAATTTCTATAAACTGGAGATTACAAATATTAAAAACTCTACAAATAGTTAATACTTCGAAATAATTTGACCATCAATACGATAAAATAAAAGAAAATAATAGTGACTATTACAGCACATACAAATTTCAAAAAAAAAACACACAAATTTAGACAAAATCACAAAGATTTAATGAACGTAACAAATTTAGACAGATACAAAGATTCTTGATAATCGTGCCTTGTGCACAATAACTCTTAACTTTATTAACAAACATAACTAAAAATTTCAAAACAGCCCGGTAGTTGTACAAATATCTTGTCACATGTAGTACAAGAATAAAAGCTCAAATAGTACCTGGAAATGTAGTGTTTCCGTACTTCGACAAAGAGTGTTCCCGGACGCCTATCTCTGCTACTTGGTGTTTAGCGGGCCCTATGTTGACGGTATCGATAAGATGTCCCCTAGATCCGGAACTACGCCGTGAATTGAAGGACGATAAATACTCCAACAATTTTATTGGGAAATCGAGAATCAAATCACCCTGATCGGTGTATCCATACTGGACAATAACATCTAGTTTTCCCTTGGACATCTTCATCGCAGGGCTTAGCAACTCGACGCCGGGACTGGAGTTACGATCTATTCAACTACCACTCACTGTTTTATTTTACTGAACTTTAAATGAAATGAATGTAATACTGATGTTATAGGGAATGTTGTAATAGTAAATGATTTTAGATGCGCTTCGCCCTTATAAAACCTTGGACGTGTAGAGGGAAGAAATTGGCGACAGTAAGACGCTGTTGGATCACGCCACCAGAAAATTCCATAAACAAACGCTGAGAACATTTAGATAACTTAGACAAAAAATGCATACGTCGCCAATCTTAAATTTCAACAAAGAGTCCTTCATAAACTAAATATTTCTTATCGAATATTATAAAACGAAATAATATATGCGACGCAGATTTTAATGTTCAAGAATTTTAAGACGTAATTTATTTGGAATGTGAAATACAATTTGAATTAATACGGAACTAAAAATATGTAACATGTAATATACAGGCATAAATGAATAAATGTTCGCCGCTGCTTTTTAAACGTAACAGCTCTCAATCATTATAAAATATAATAGATGGCACTACAAGTCACAGATTACTTGTACATTGTAGATGGGAGAGATTGGACAGGGTTACTATCGCCATCTGTTGTTTGAAACGAAAACTACTGTTGGATAGGTGCGCGTATAGGAAAAGTATATTAAAGTCTTATTACAAAGTCTGTCGGTAATGTTCGTGCTTTATTAGCAGATTAACTTTTTGCAAGCTAAACATTCACCATTTAATTAGAAATTACCAAAGTATATTGTAATAATTAAACATACCCAATCAAATATAACTATAGAATAAAACAAAGTTAGATTAGCCATCCTTTTGTTTTATCTTTGTGTTTTCTAAATAATACATATTGAATATGTACACTATTAAACTCAATACTGTTGAATAATACAGCTATGTAAATACTCTGATAATACTCATACATACCAATAGCACAGCTATTTTTCACACATTTGTTTAGCTACAAATGTTGTCAAAATGACGTGAAATTTTGATTTTTGTTATTACGTGGTCACCGTTTGAAATAGATCGGAAGAAAAGAAGAGGAAATTAGTTTACCGAAAATGAAAAAAACATGCTTTTTAAACTTGTCATCGCCAAGTAGAAACATAGCACAAAGTAATGCTGTTAGAATACACAAAAAAAACAGTTCCATCTAAGATATACAGCCTACAAACTTTCACAGACCAAAGTACACACATACACAAGTACCATAGTCTCTTCCAAACTATATACTCAGAACAGACATTGTATATTAAATAATGATAATTTAATTTTTCTGAAATTTTACCGATCGATGTCAACTTCTAGTGGCATTGAATGGTCATCTACAGTTTGTAACTTGACCGTAGCTAAAAATTATTTTCTCATAAATATTAATATAGTAAATGTAAAATATTTCTTCTACAGCGTCAATCGTCAGTCATGTTACATGGTGCGTGCAGACGAATTATATAATGAAGTAACACAAGATGCTTCTGGAAAGGGTGCTTCGCAAGGAATGTTTGTCGGTTGTTTTATAGACGCAGCTACCGGTGTAATTTCATTCACATGCGAAGGAAAACCCACGAAACATCGTTTTAAGGTATTGTACACTTACCTGGTAACGTATTAGTTACGTTTTCTCGTTCATTGTAATATCATAGTTCTTGCTTATTGCTAGCGTGTATGTTTGAACGTTTTGTCAGTTTACTTGTCATTGTTCGTCAAGGTGTATGGAACTTTTGCTATAAGTAAAGTAAAACATGTATACAGGGTGCTTCAAGAGAATAGTAAAGGGAGTAGGTGGTAGTATGAATCATTTTGAATAAAAAAAGTTCAGGTGTATACAAAATTAGTTGCACAGACTGTAAAGCTATCTATATCGGACAAAGTGGCAGAAAGATCGAAACTAGATTAAAAGAACATAAAAGATCAATATTGCATAATATTAGAAATACAGGCCTTGCCGAACATTGTATAGATAATCTCCATTTTCCCGATATAGATAGTTGTAAACTTATACATAATGTAAACAAAGGACCGAAATTAAATCTGTTAGAAAAATTAGAAATTAAAAAATCAATTCAAAGAAAAGAGAAAGTAACGAACACGCACAGAGATTTTACAAACACACACACACCCATAATAGACACTTATGTACAAAGAGGCAATAAATACAACGACATATATAACAACCCTACACACAAACTGACCTGTTAGTTTCGGCTCGATAATGGTATGAAAAATACCGAAACATATGTCTCAAAGACTAAATAAAATTTGTGGAAAGTTTTCAAGAGTTTTATTTTTATTTTTATTTAAAATAGTTAAAAAAAGTTCATATAAATACGTGTCCATTTCTTGATAATTACAGAAATAAAAGTATTTTAATTTGGTGCCAAGTCAATCTCAGAAGACCTTAATATGCTCAGCACATAAAAATCATTTGGCAACTAACTACTGACATTATCTGACATAACTCAAAACAAACATCCATTGACAACCGTTTTTTTTAAATTCAATCGCACTTGACCTGGAGAACATGTCGAACAACGTCGTTGTATGATTGTAAGGAGGCAACGGTAACATGGTGTTGTCGGGATTTTGAAAGTGCATTGAGGCTGTTGTGTGATTTTTAAAAATCAACTTTGAACTTATTATTTGTTTACTTTACAAAATTTAAATAATCCAAAAATTTTATCAATAAGTCATTTGTCTTTGCGAAATACCTTCTGTAAGTAGGTCTTTTTATGGATAATATTCAAACAGTGTATATTACTATTAAGAATTGAGTACATATTTATATAAACTGTGACTATGGACGATTTTTTTAAAATATTTATTACTCTATCACTTACTTATCACCATAAGGGCAACTACTGACATCTTGGAAACATCTTTCGTTTGCTCTACCGCCAGAGTCGTGTCAAAATATTTAAATTACAACATAATCTTCATTTTATAATGATCATACTTATGTACATTCAAATCTAACCTGTACTTTTAAATTCATATCAAGTTAAATTTGATTAGTTTATGGCGATAATTTTCAAAATCATAGCAAAATCTTTTAAACGACTCATATGAGAGTATGATGTCAAATTTGGCTCTTATGTTAGATTCAAGCACGTGCAGAAATTGTAAATCTTAAAATTCATCAAAATATAAATGGCCAACTAGTAGCATATCAATTACAAACACCTGTTATTCTACAAAACAATTAAAATCAAATATCAGATAGGACTTTCGTCAACGAAAAATTCTATCTACAAGATTCCAATTTAAATTACGCATATAATTTGTAAAATTATCCGTGCTTCCAAGCTGTTAATCGCATTCACTTAGATTAAAGCTTGGTGAATTTGCTAAAACGCTACCAATTCAACAATCATCGAAAAAATAAACTGTTCGTTTGTGCCAACATGTAAAAAATTTCATGCCATAAATTTCATCATAGATGTTAACTGGTGAAGAATAAAGTGATCGCATCATTATACATATACATACTACTACTATACTACTATAATATTCTTATAATTCAGTACAGTCTGTACAGGTGTCCCAGAAATAAAAAGACGGAGTAGCAGAAATAGGAAGCTAGATTGTGTAAAAACGTATCCTCAAAATATCAAGTCTTTTTCGTGCGCAGACGGCAGAATAAAAATAATAAAGAATTCAATTGGCCTTACGCCGACCTTGGACTAAATATCCACCTGCTTCACTTTCACAATCGGTCCTTTTCAGGACCACCATATTACTTGTGTTAAAAAAAAAGGAGGAGGGATAGATACTTCATAATAAATATCAAACCATTAATTACTTTAACTTTACACCTGCTAGAAAAAGAGAATTACATTCTTGATATTTACTGTAATCTAGAAAAACTACGATTTATTGAATATTCTAAAATAATAATAATCAGCTGTTTCCGACTACAAGCACATTAAAGAGCAACAACCTTCCTATTTTAAAAATAAAAACAATCTTTTATTGTCTGCAATAAAGTGGGTCGCCCATCAGGCAAAAAATATGTTTTATATGAATGAGTACGATTTAACGTTTTTTTCCCGTTTTATACAAATAAAAGCGTATTTTTCTATGAATGCGTGTTCGTTTCTATTTACAAATGAGCATTCTTACGTGTATTTATAAACATACATTCTGTGCAAGTCCGTAATGTATTTTTTTTATCTAAAAAACAACATAGAAAATTAAATTTTTAATTTCTTCGTTATTGCGGTATATTTGGGTCTGTTTCTGTTCGGACTTTACATATCTGCTCTCCGTCTTTTTATTTATGGGACACCCTGTATATAATACATAAATTAATCTGTATTTTTTCAAACTTAGATGGAACCTGAAAGTAAACTATTCCCGGCAATATTTGTCGAAGCTACAAGTAAAGAAATTATGCAAATCGAATTAGGCAGAACTGCTACAAGTCTTCCACTATCAGCTGCAGTTTTACAAAACAGTGCCAAACATGTTATTCCCCAATTTCCGCCAAGACTTAAAGTTCAATGTTTAAAACCACACCAGTGGGCTAGGGTATTATTTACAATATGTTCTTTCCTAAAACGACATCTAAGCATATGTTATTTCCAGGTTCCTAATCAAAGTCTGCAAGTACATGCACTTAAATTATCCGATATCCGCGGTTGGTCAATGTTATGTGAAGATCCGGTGTCGATGCTAGCGCTGCATATACCAGAAGAGGATAGATGTATAGATATACTCGAGCTAATTGAAATGGAACGTTTATTGAGCTTCCACGCCCATACGTTAACCTTATATGCAGCTCTGTGTTACCAAAGTAATTATAGAGCCGCTCACGTTTTGTGTAAACACGTTGATCAGAAACAACTTTTATATGCTATTAAATCCGAATATATTAGTGGGCCGTTACGTCAAGGATTCTACGATTTGTTGATTGCTGTACATTTAGAATCTACTGCAACTACAATGTAAGTTATATCAAAAATGTATTTTTCGTTTCGACTGTTAGGTAACACTGGTATATTATGAAATTAGTTAGCCTTCGTATAATGAAATTTTATAGTGCTACCGTCTTCTTGTTTAAGCATCTGTGATAAGCCTGGTCCTGTCGGTTTATCTCTATTTGGGCACCATCTCTATTTGCCCTCGTGAAGCGTCGGATTAGGATTGGGGATGATTTAGGATATTTAATTAAAGCATATCACCCTGTTAACTAACTAAACTATATTGATTATATATGTGTATGTTCGAAGTAACTACATTGTTTTAACATTAATGAACGTATCAATGAATGTAATCAATCTAATCGAATCTCATCGAGTCTAATCGAATCTCGAATGTGAATCTGAATGTGAATGTCCTTAAAACTAACTTACACTCGTATATATAACTTATTTCTATATTAACCTACTTATAACTATTTACGTCATGTCGGGGCATCGACACCGTGTATTCCCATACATGGGCGTTGGAAGAAATGCTTACTCGTGCATATTTGTATACTCGGCAATAACCTTTGTCTTGTCGAAGTATTGCGTTAATGCTGTTTTGTTGAATTATAATAAAAGTACTTAATGTACGGGGTCTAGCCAATTAGTGAGTTATTACACATCATAAGCCTGTTGTCTTACTTATACTAATATAAAAAAATACGACATTCCCAGCTAACTTTTTTTTATAAGAGGATTAAACACAGCATTTCAAGACGTGATTGCTTCAATTCAAATGATGTTATAATATTTTTTGTGTAAGACAAAATGAGATTTAAAAAAGAAAATAGACCGCTCGAGCGGTTTTTTTTTAAACATTTAATAAGACAATTATAATTTTTATTTCATAAGTGCATCCACACTGTATGCTTCCCCTAACCGCCTGTGTTATTCAACAATTCTTTCTTTGAGTTTGTCGTTCTGGTAACACTGCCGTTACACTATCCGTTGATGTTGTCGGACTGACTCACTTATCACATTCTTTCTCAAAATGAAAACTTGTTCTCACCACAGTTTCTCATTTAGTGGGGGTGACATGGAATTAATTTTCTGTTACCCCGAGATTATCCTGAACGGATAATAAAATTATCAATACAAACAATTATGTGATGCATGTAGTACAATACTTTGTATAATATAAATACATTTCTGTAATTTTATTAAAATCTTGGAAGAAACAAAGTTTTCATTTGCTACACAAAGCCATTTATATATCTAAGTCAGGGGTTTTCACGATTGTCGTTGATACTTTCTTCGTTTGCGAGTTGAAACCGCCTTGTCGTCTCTGCTTTTACTGCCGACATTTCGTCTATTATCTTAAGGGAAGTCTCTAGGGCTTCTGCTACGGTATAACCTGAAACAGACAGTCTTTGTTCTCTAATGAGTATGGTTTTCTCTATACCTGCGTACCAGTTTCGAAATTGTCAATTGTCGGACACCTAACACTCTACCAACGTTTCTTTGACTCCTACCATCGTTAATTAACGTAATGGCTTGGACAATTTCTTCGTTACTCAAATTACGAGCATTGCGCATTGGGAACCGTAATTCATCTTTACCAATACAAGCAAAACTATTGCAATGATATACTTTTCATAGATAAGGGGAGTCCATAATTGTGTTTATCTAGAGAATGAATGAAAAGATGGTAGGGGAACGATAAATTGCCCGCCATATTGGATGTTCCTTGATTCTTTTTCCATGTTGTGTAATAGCAAATTGTAAGAGTAAGTGAGAGAGAGAGTCGTCTGAAAAGAATTTTCTCTTTCACTTGAACCTGCTTAAAACTGAAAATCTAAGTTGGCGGCGTTTTTGTCAATAATTTGGTTGTTTGGCTGAAGAAGATGTCTTTTACTACGCCATATTGGATGTTCCTTGATTTTTTTTACACGCTGTGTAATAGCAAATTGTAAGAGTAAATGGGAGAGTAAATGGGAGAGAGTCATCTGCAAAAGATATCTTCTTTCCCTTGGACATGCTTAAAACTGGAAATCTAAGATGGCGGCTTTTTTGTCAGTAATTTGGTTGTGTGGCTGAAAAAGATATCTCCTTCTACTTGGCTCTGCTTAAAACCGTACATCAAAGATGGCATTTTTTTGTTAATAATTTGCTTGTAGCATCGACTGTTACATTATTTCTTTAGTGATACTACGTGCTCAATGATACACACCTCGAACTCCACATTCAAATTCGTTGCTCTGCTACTGGATGGCGCTCATTAGCAACATCAACCGTGTGTTTGATCATCTCTTGCCGAAGGATTTTACGAATACATGTATTAATAATCTATGATAAGTATGTCAACAGTAAATACGGCAAATCATGGAATATAAAGGCTATTTTCTATATGTCAGTAAACTGATATTTAGAAAATTAATTAATTTTAAAATAAAAATTTATACCTACTTGTTTTAAAGATTTTTATTGCAAACATATCTTTAAACGCAATTTCATTGCTGTTTTTCTCCTATTTACAGGGAAGTATGTCAAAATGAATATGTCATTCCGCTAGGACAAGAATTAAAAGACTTATATGAAAAACCAGAAATGGGTAATAGCTTAAGAAAACTACAAATGGAGTCTGTAAGGCCACAAATGAAAATGACAGATATTGCGTAAGTTTACATACTCGTTAATGAGTATTTTACAGTGTTGTTTGTAGTGATTTTTTTTCTTGCACTACACATTAGTTTATATTTTATAATTGGTTTCTACTTTTAAATATCTCTCCTCACTTGAAAACAAAACACAACACAAACATATAAACATATACATACCATTGACAGACTTTCCAACAACTAATTACTGAAATTACAGAGTTATTTTCAGAGATTCGATTGATAACATCAAAAATCTCTATTCACCATACTTCCCGCTAGATGTCGTCAGAGACTATGTAATGGCCGCCTTAGCAGAAGCAGTTCAAACTAATCAAGTACACAATAGAGATCCCATAGGAGGCTCAAATGAAAATTTGTTCCTGTATGTGACTTAGTACCTGCAGTTATTTTTATAACCTGTTCATATTTTTTATTACCTTTTTAGGCCTCTTTTGAAATTAGTGGACCGCTTACTTCTTGTTGGTATGCTCAGAGATGAAGATGTAGATAAACTTTTAATCATGATTCACCCAGAAACTTGGGATGAAACATTCGTTAAAGGTAATGTTACATCATAATATATGAAAATAATTTTTAACTTAATATTACGTAGCTGGTAAAGATGAGCATCGTAAAGGTCTCTTGCATATGAAAATGGCGGAGGGGGCTAAATTACAAATGTGTTACCTCTTGCATCACTTGAACGACATACAATTACGTCACAGAGTTGAATTCATCATATCATTCAGTCACGATTTTGTTGGCGATGTTCAGACCGATCAACTGAGACGTTATATAGAAATTAAACAATCCGATTTACCATCAGCAATAGCCGCTAAGAAGACTAGAGAGTTTAGATGTCCACCCAAAGAACAAATGAACGCTATTCTTGGATTTAAAAACTTGGAAGAAGAAGACAGGGAGAATTGTCCTTTAGGAGAGGATTTGGTAGAGCGAATGAACTCTTTCCATGACAAGCTTATGTCGCAAGTGTCGTTGAAAGCTCTATTGGCTCCTGAAGTGGTAGAGGTATGTTTATTATAGGCATAATTAAAAATGTATGTAAATATCATATTGATCGTGAAAATTGTATATTTTCAATGCACAATTAATACTGTTACTGAATTTTTGTAAGAATAAGTTTTTTGTCAAATTTTAATGACAGCTGCACTCAATTATTTCTTAATATAGAATGTTGAGGAGAAGAAAACTGGCACAATATCGAAACTATACAACTTCATAAATGCTGTTAAGGAACTGGAGGAAGAACCAAAAGTTGAAGTAGAAGTTAAGAAAACTCCTGAGGAGGTATTCAAAAAAATGTTAACTAGTACAATGGTATCTTGGGCAGAAGAAGCACAGATAGAATCACCAAAATTAGTACAAGAAATGTTTAGGTAGGTTTTAAATGTGCTTACTGCAATTTTTAGAAAAGTACAACATGTTAATGGATATGTACAGCTTTTTTAAACAAAAGGTTAACAATGTAAAGAAAAGATTCATACAGCTTTTTTAAACAAAAGGTTAACAATGTAAAGAAAAGATTCCCTATAGTATCTTGCTTCACAGATGGCCGAATATATTTGTACTGTTGAATCGCTTTGGAAACCGACATGCGCCAATAAATTAAAATGGCGTAAAATTTAAGATGTTGCGATATTTTATCTGCAAGTAGTACAACCTACAAAAGCCATGTCGGAACTGTATAAATAATAATATTCATACATCTTTTGACATTTATTATAATTGCCATCCAAACAACATAAATTTGCCAACAATTCTTGCTTACGTCACGGAATAGCCGAGTATTAATTAAAATATAAGTATAGAAAGGAAATATTTAACAACTTTATTTATAATACTCAGTTTGTAAGTGTCTTGCATGTGTTTACTAGCGGAAATTATATATTCTGATATATTAATTAATTAGTGTAAAATTATTCCGGTCGATGAGAATTTGTAGTAGCATTAATTCATCGTCTTGAGTTTGTGCTTTGCTCGTGTCGGTTGCCAAATTGATTTAACTATGTATACATATTATCTACAGTAGCGGTTCTCAAACTCTGGGGCGCCCCCCCCCCAATGGGGGACTGTTGATCGAGGAGTACAGGGAGAATTTTTAGAAAAATTATAATTTTTAACACATTAACGTAAATAGTAGGATATGAATTGCAAAAAATGTGTTATCATAAATGTTATGTTTAAATTTTTGATACCCAAATAAGATACTTTTTATTTAATACTATCTGCAATCCAGGGAATTAGATTTATCCCTTTTTTTCTAGAAAATATTAAGAATCCTAGAAATCAATGCAATATATCTTCTTTGAAAATGATAATCTTCCCAGTTGACACTGATAATATTAACTAGCGACATTAAATTGCAAAAATGTCGCCCCCGGCATGGTACAAACATATGTTTCGTGGTTTGTTGGATCTGCTTACTACCAGCTGCACCACAGCGATGAGATGAATGTTTAAATCGAACAAATCACTTTATAATTTTAATGCAAGTTTGTATTTTTGATACCAAATATGACATTTTTTATTTAGTACTGTCTGCAATATGGGAAATATTTGGTTTATCCCTTTTTGTCCTAGAAAATATTAAGAATCCTGGATATAATACTATACAGCATGTGTCAAATATCATTAGGTATAGGCATTCAATGTTTACGTGCGATATATACGTATGTATGTAATACGTGGCAACGTGGTACCCCTACTGTCCGTCACCAATGCCGGCGACAACCGACGCCACAACGATTTTCTCCGATCCCGATTCTCCCCACCCAGATTTATTATTATTAATTATTAACTTATAATGAGTCTGTAAACACCCGCTAAAAAGCTTCAGAAAGTAAAATGGTTTTATGGTAATAACTCTGCAATAAAGTACATAAATATATTTGCACTGACTTTTGCAGACAAGCAATCTATCTCCAAATGATTTTTTTGTGGGGATATCTAAAAAATATTGTTTATACCCATGAAGCTGGTAGAGCAGAAAACCGTTGCCTTGAAAGAAAAGATAATTGAGGCTGCTAATTCGTAAGAGCAAATTTCTACGACCGCCTAGGGCAATGTCTTGCTGTACTGCACCACAACAGTGAGATGAATATTTCAATCTTAAGTGTTATTTTCTCTTACATTGCGCAATATATCTTGTTGAGGAGTAACATTTGAAATATCTTCTGCATGTGTAGTTTAATAAATGAATATTCTTTATGGGTGAGTCTTGGTTTAGAAATGTGTAGCATAACGTTGGAAGATCGGTCAAAATGCGAATGGGATATATAGATTGTCAACCTTTTTGTTAAGAACTTGTACATACGTCTATTTTAAGTATAAATCAATAATAAAGATTAATGTTGATTAAATATCTCTATCGAATCACAAAAAAATAAAGTTTTTTGGGAAAGCTAATTTTGCCTGTTGTATTGTTGTCCTTCTTTGATAAAAAACACAAAATTTGATGATTATTTGACTAGTAAAGAAATAACATTAGCTATATCATATATACATCACTCATTTTCTAATTTAAGTTTACTCGTACGCCAGTATGATTCAGTCGGCGAATTAATAAGGGCTCTGCAAAAGACGTACGTAATAAATGTCAAAACTAAAGCGGATGTTGCTGAAATGTGGGTAGGTTTGAGTCAAATAAGAACACTGCTTCCTGTGCAAATGTCTCACGAAGAAGGAGAATTAATGAGGGAACGTTTATGGTGAGTTTTCAGTGATTTTAAAAGACGGAATTAAAGCACCTGCTGATCTTTTGTTTTTCAGGAAATTGGTGAATAACCACACATTCTTCCAGCACCCTGATTTGATTAGAGTTTTAAGGATTCACGAAAACGTAATGGCAGTAATGATTAACACCCTAGGTCGTAGATCTCAAGCGCAATCTGATGCTAGTGCTCAAGCTCAGCAAGGCGAAGGTGAAATTGTTTCAAAAGAGAAGGTATTGCAATTACTTTTGTAATTTAACTTAATTACTCAACAAGCTGTATCGGGAATTGACTGTAATTTATTCATATTTTTTAGGACACCTCTCACGAGATGGTGGTTGCTTGCTGTCGCTTCTTGTGTTACTTCTGTCGTACCGGCAGACAAAATCAAAAAGCTATGTTTGAACATTTCGATTTCCTTTTGGAAAATAGTAACATCTTGCTAGCCAGACCAAGTTTGCGAGGTTCAACTCCTCTAGATGTCGCGTATTCCTCGCTTATGGAAAATACTGAACTTGCATTGGCGTTAAGGTAATTTTTAATGCAAAATTTGTATTCCGTTGAACATTGAGGCATTTTACAGAGAACATTATCTGGAAAAAATAGCAATATATTTATCTCGATGTGGCTTACAGTCAAATTCAGAACTGATCGAAAAAGGCTATCCAGATTTGGGATGGGATCCTGTCGAAGGTGAAAGATACTTGGACTTTTTACGTTTCTGTGTTTGGGTAAATACTTTTTATATTTTAATATTATATTGAAAATAATTGAAGGAATTCTATATATGATTTTTGTCTCAAATTTCAAATTCAAATGTAAATGGATATTCGGAATTTTACAGTATTAAATGCTGTTTTTGAATTTTCTTCAGTAGTTAATTCAAATTTTTAATATTTTGCAGTTAAGTAACGCAAGAAGTTTATAGTTTTTTTCATTGTATATATTATTGTTTTTCATTATATTTAGAATTACTTATTATATCATTTGTTTTATAATATAAAATGTGCTTAAAATACTACTAATAAATCTTTAACAATTCTAATAAAATATGATATGGTAGGTTAATGGAGAAAGCGTAGAGGAAAATGCTAATTTGGTGATTAGATTGCTGATTCGACGACCTGAATGTCTTGGCCCTGCTCTGAGAGGTGAAGGTGAAGGTTTACTTAGAGCAATAATTGATGCCAATGTGGTAATTATCTCTTAAAATCAATTTTGTGTATATTTTTGTTTATTGGTTATTTGTTTCTGAACATTTTTTCCGTCTTTTTCATATCTTTTGTAATTTTTTTAACTTCTTTGTGTAAACAAAATATTTTTATCTATATTTAAGATGTCAGAAAGGATTGCTGATAGGCGTAAATTAATGGATGAAGCCGAAGGAACAGTTACCATGGCACAATTCTCACATCCTTTACCCGAAAGTGATGAAGATGAAGATTACATTGATACAGGCGCCGCCATTCTTAATTTCTACTGTACATTGGTTGACTTACTTGGACGTTGTGCTCCAGATGCCTCAGTTATAGCGCTGGTAATGAATTTTCTTTGATTAGTTGTGTGATTATGAATTGATTTTCCACCTAAGTAAATGTTTAAACTGATAATAAATAATGATCATATTAATATACTAGGGCAAGAATGAATCACTGAGAGCGAGAGCTATCTTACGTTCTTTGGTACCGCTCGAGGATTTGCAAGGAGTTTTGAGTCTTAGATTTACTCTTCAGAATCCTGCGGCTGGCGAAGAACGTCCTAAATCCGATATGCCTTCTGGTTTGATTCCCGGACATAAACAATCTGTTGTGTTGTTCTTGGAAAGAGTGTACGGAATTGAAACTCAGGAGTTATTCTTCAAATTACTAGAGGAAGCTTTCCTGCCGGATCTTAGAGCTGCTACAATGCTAGATAGGGTGAGTAGTTATTTTTATCAATTACCTAAAATTAACATGAAAAGCGTTTATTGAAAAAAGTAAATGCATTGTTATACTTTTATGTTTAAATTAAAAATTAGGTGTGGCCACCGCACGACTTTCTTATACCTATGTTTCAGATCATACAATTTTATGAATTTTTTTATACAAAAATTATTCAAAATCCTATGCTACGTACTTCTATTCTCTTAATAAATCTCTATAGAATGCATACTTTGCGACATATTCGAAAGAAAGTGCCACTCGCTAAGAGTAAAAGTGCTACTTCCGGTTCGAATTTTGAAATTTAATTTATTCAAAAAACATTGCAAATCTAGCTCTAAATACTTTTGTACTCTTGATAAATATATATGAATGCATAATTTACGACATATTTACAAAACATGGCTATTCGGTAAGAGTAAGTGTTACTTCCGTCCGAATTTTGAAATTTTTTTTATACAAAAGATATTGAAAATTAAGTTGTATCCGTCTAAAAAGCATGACTTGCGAAATATTTGCAAAAAACTGATTTTCGATACGAGTAAAAGACCTACTTCCGGTATGAAGTTCAAAAAACTTTCTTGATAAAATTTTTCTCGAATTTGATTTTATGTACATATGAATTCTTTATAAATTTGTTTAAACTTGGTAGTTGAAGAAATATTGGTAAAATTCGATTTTTGCATTGAAGTAAACTACTATTTCCGGTCTGCCGATTTTACTGAAAGTCTAATTAGATCTCAAGAGGGAAATTATACTCGAAAATACAAAATTTGGATTTGATAGCTATAGCGGTTTGACCGCTATCGTGGTTACTCACAGAGAAATTTTTTTAAAAACCACTTTTTTTGGGGATTGATAGCTGTAGCGGTTTGACCGCTATCGTGGTCACAGAGAGAGAGAGAGAGAGAGGGACAGAGAGGCATTTTTTAAAAACCACTGTTTCTGTGTCAGGGGACTTCAAAACATGGACATCTGCAAAAATATGGAGGTCGAAAATTTTCATCATCACAATACTTCCTTATACTACGTATAAGAAAGTAAAAAGTTATATGTGTTTCCAAACTACGATCCTAATAATAATTAGGATCGTAGTTATTACCAGAAACTAACAAACCAATTTGTCAGACCTGTTGCATTTCTAGGGCGATATATCTTAAAATTGTAATGAATTAATATTAACCAATTACGATTAGGTTGACGTTGGTAAAATACACAGAATTATTACATATTTCGGGTTTTATATATTAGATCTTTTATAGGTAGTACCTGTGTGTCTTGTTTTTCTGCCTGATCCCCAATTTCTGCTTTTTTGACATTTTGATCCTTGAGTTTATTTTCTGCTGAAGGACATACCGTGCCTTCAAATACTTTCCTCTATCTTGCTGGAAATATCCTTCCGTAAGTTCAACATCGTGGGGTTTATTAATAAAAGGCTGTAATAACTCATTTCGATATCTTTCAGCTGTTATGGTTTAATTAAAAAATATAGGCCCAATAATTCGTCTTCTTGAAACTGCTAGCCAGATACACTTGTGCTAGCTAATTTCATATATTGCTATACTTTACATGGACTATACTTAGATAGCAACACTTCTCGCAAGGTACAGGGAATCCAAAATTCGTGTATTAAATACATATTTTGCATAATCTTAAAATGCTATGATAGATAAATGTGGCATAATGAAGATTGCTTCAAGTATCAACCCTGTATTAAAAAGTAATTTCTTGTGATCAATCTTATTATCTTTATCCGCGTATTCATTTTCGAAATCAAGTATATGCAAGAGAATTTCGCAATGTAGATAGACACATTGCGTGTTTCCATCACAAAACTGCTTTATTCGAAAAGGGCTTCTCTTAAATATTTATAAACTTGATAATAATGTATTGTAATGAAACAAGTACAAAGAAAGGCACACTTCCGAGCGACAATAAAAAGAGGTTGTAAATCATCTCGACGCGACTGGTAAACATCGTAAAGCAATAAATATGTACTGCAAAGAGACAGAATGTCTATCGAATGTTCTACAAACATCAAGAGGAAGATGGAGTTTACGCGAATGCTTCCAGATGTTTCGTTTGTGTATATAAGGCGGCTGGGTCACCGATGGATGAGTAATTCCGGAATAAGAAGTTCGCGGAACAGACCAAAGTAGAAATAAATATAAGAAATAAATAAATAGTTCTTTAAGTGGTAGCCGACGAAAAGACATAAATATTAGAGTGTTATATAAATAGAAGTGATATAAATACGGTGCAGTTTTTATTATAGTGCAATAAAGATATAAATATTACAGACATATAAATAGTACTGGTAAATAAATACCTGTGTTAATTTAAATCGTAGTAGTTTAAGTGTGATACATTAGTTTTATATTTTTATATTCTAATTAATTTTAAGTGTATGAATATACAGACTGTTTTAAATAAATAAATTGCACGAGTTGTTTATTGCGAACCCGAAAACGCTACAGTATTTTATTAAGAATTGCACAGTTTTATCGTTCAGGAAACGACTTAAATCGTTCCTTGTCGAATCTTATTATTAAAATATGTAATTTTGGAAAAACTATGCTTTTTCTTATTCTTTTCAGAATGACGGTATGGAATCCGACATGGCGCTAAGTATGAACCGATACGTGGGCAATTCCATCTTACCACTTCTAATCAAACACAGCAAGTTCTACAATGAAGCCGAGAATTATGCTTCCCTCTTGGACGCAACCTTGCACACAGTTTACAGACTTTCGAAAAATCGAATGCTCACCAAAGGTCAGAGAGAGGCTGTCTCTGATTTCTTAGTGGCCCTGACAAGCCAAATGCAACCGGCAATGTTGCTAAAATTACTCCGAAAATTAACGATAGACGTGTCAAAGCTGTCGGAATATACAACGGTGGCTCTGAGGCTTCTCACGTTACATTATGAACGCTGTGCCAAATACTACGGATCTACGAGCGGTCAAGGTCTTTATGGTGCTTCTTCAGACGAAGAGAAGCGCTTGACCATGATGCTGTTCTCGAATATTTTCGATTCTTTAAGCAAAATGGATTATGACCCGGAATTGTTCGGAAAGGCGTTACCTTGCTTAACTGCTATAGGTTGTGCTTTACCTCCTGATTATTCACTATCGAAGAATTATGATGACGAATGGTACAGTAGTAAGACTGCATCGAAAGGTAAATATTAACTTTTAATGTTTGTCTATCATATCCAAATTCAACATTTCATATTATCTCCTCCTTTTCATAGTTTGGTAAATCAGTAATCTATACTATTATAATCTATCCGTATTCTAGGTCCTGATGGTCCATACAATCCACAGCCAATAAATACCTCATCTGTACAGCTTAATAATGACTTGAACACGATTGTACAAAAATTCTCTGAACATTATCATGATGCTTGGGGACAAAGAAAATTCGAAAACGGCTGGCAATATGGCGAAACTTTGTCTGAAACTAACAAGACACATCCCCGACTTAAACCTTATGCAATGTTAAATGATTATGTAAGTATTATTTTAATATAGTGTGGGCATAAATTCTTATCCTTGACGTCACTTTGAAAGTATACTGTTTCAGCAGTAGAAACAAATACAGGTTATTATGGCCTATATTCCCATGATTTTTAGAAGTTTTTAATATAGTATATCCTTTTTGCGACGTTGAAAACGAAAGGGCTACCATTAGCAACGTATAATAGCGCCTGTAGTGTGATAATTAAAATAGAGAAACAAAACTTTACTAATCACGTGAAAAATACCAAAACTCTATCTAAATCTACCAACCTGTGACTTCGTCGGTTCAGCTGGAGGTAGTCGAATTTCCGAAACAGACGTATAATTGGCGCCAGTGGCGGTTCCTCAATAAGTGCACTCCCAAATTTAATCATTCTTTAAATAATTTTATAATAACAGTATAAGGTGTCTGTTAATTCCAAAAACAATTAGTGAAAGACGCGAAGATCAGAAATTAAAACACGAGATGTAAATTGTTTCAACTAATATCCAAGCGAGCCTTTCGTCGGTTCACCGCGTCGCGTAATCGCTTCGTTCACTGCACATGTGAATATCATTATATTAAATCTAATTGATGGAACGTTTGCCGCCCGTCTGTCACCGGCGACAGTGCGGCGGCGTTCAATGTTTTAAGCTGGTCCGTGTGCACATGTAATCAGTGCACTTCGGTCGGGCAATCGCAGAAGCGAAACGTTGTTTCTCTACATTAAACCGAATGAAAACTTTCCTTAGAAGTGCAATGGGCGAGAATAGACTAACAGCCCTCGCAATGTTATCTATTGAGAAACAAATGATTCAAGAAATTCTTAATTTGAATGATTTAATTTCTACGATTTGATAGCCCAAAAAAAGTATTATGTTTCGCCTCTGGCGATTTACCAACAACACTCTCTTTTATTCTAAGGTTGTGCACCCCCAAGGTATTGAATCACGCGCCGGCACTGATTAGTGCCACTCTTACTTTAAGGTATGTCAAGGTCAGCATATAAAAGACCACTAGATGTTATGAAATGTGGGAAAGTAGGATCAGAAGTAACTTAATAATTCTACCAACACAAACAGAACCAGCAAAGGAAATGAAAAAAAGTTCATATAACAACTATAGTTTATTTAACACTCTCGATAGTTCAATTATAAATAAAGAAAACAAAAGGGAACACACATATACAGGTTGTCCCAGAAATAAAAAGACGGAGTAGCAGGTATGTAAAGTCCGAACAGAAACAGGCCCAAATATACCGCAATAACGAATAAATTAAAAATTTAATTTTCTATGTTGTTTTTTAGATAAAAAATTACATTACGGACCTGGCACAGAATGTATGTTTATAAATACACATAAGAATGCTCATTTGTAAATAGAAACGAACACGCATTCATAGAAAAATACGCTTTTATTTGTATAAAACGGGAAAGAAACGTTAAATCGTACTCATTCATATAAAACATATTTTTTGCCCGATGCGTCTAGATAACGCAGCTATGTAGTCGGTTGTTGACCCAGATGTGCGACACACTTTATTGCAGACAATAAAAGATTGTTTTTATTTTTAAAATAGGAAGGTTCTTGCTCTTCAATGTGTTTGTAGTCGGAAACAGCTGATTATTATTATTTTAGAATATGCAATAAATCCTAGTTTTTCTAGCCTTTATTACAGTAAATATCAAGAATGTAATTATTTTTTTTCTAGCAGGTGTAAAATTAAAGTAATTAATGGTTTTATATTTATTATGAAGTATCTATTCCTCCTCCTTTTTTTTAAACATAAGTAATATGGTGGTCCTGAAAAGGACCAATTGTGAAAGTGAAGCAGGTGGATATTTAGTCCAGGGTCGGCGTAAGGTCAATTGAATTCTTTATTATTTTTTTTCTGCCGTCTGCGCACGAATAAAGACTTGATATTTTGAGGGTACGTTTTTACACAATCTAGCTTCCGATTTCTGCTACTCCATCTTTTTATTTCTGGGACACCTGTATATAAAAAGAAGAGGTGAAGTAATTCTTGCTCTACTTAAAATAGTCTAAAATGAGATACACGTAAAAAAGATAAGTTTAAAATTGTAATATGTTTTTTGTATCTCACAAATAAAGAAATACTTTAGGTAGGAAACTAAAATTGAAAATTGAAAGTTAATTCCTATGAACACTTAAATTAGTATATGCAAATATTACAAAAAAATGGCAAACTGCCCTACACCCTGAACCCCAAAGCTTGGTGTCACACAAGAGTTAAACAGGAAGAAAACCTCACACTCTGTACGTCCAACCACAGGCCGGTATCTAATGAAATTATAAAAATATTATCTATATAAATTTTACATATGACAGTACACTCTGTATATAAATATCACAAATGTGAAATGTAAGATAACTTATAAATGAAAGTATTATTTAAAAGCTAAATTATGACAGCACACCCTGTAGGTTCAATCCCTAGGTCTGTTAAATTAAACTAAATTGAAAATAAACAACTGGTGTTTTGCAATCTGTAAAATAATTTCGACGCTTTTCATACAAGTAACATTGTGCAAAAATAACTATATGAGTAAAAAAAAATTAATATACATACATGCTTATAAGAAAATATTGAATAATACAACAAGAAATTTACTAAAACATATGACGTCATGGATAAAAATATGCGCCCAGCCTTTACAACTAAAGGAAATTTATTAAATATGAATTAATCATTTCTCAGGAAAATCTCTATTAAATATAGGTACTGAGTTTTATTATGTAAGCAGTAGACATGATTCAGTTAAATATTCATCCATCATTCCAAAATAAGTACAATTAAATTAGAAAGTAAATATATAAAATACATTCGTTCTTACATTAAAAACAGACAAGAAAGGAAATCCAATAATGGGCGGAGACTGTGGCTAAAAATGTGAAATAAAATGCAAAAGGAAAATCCCTTACCACAAAAAATATATATCAAAAAATCTAAATACGTATTTCGGCAACTAAGTTGTCATCTTCAGTAGATATCTGTATAAAACAAAAAAGAGTGTTAAACGTGGTATTTTTGGCTAAGGTGTAACCTTAGAAGATATGCTCTTCACCAAATCACCACGTGTTATCCCACTGGTGAAGAGCATATCTTCTAAGGTTACACCTTAGCCAAAAATACCACGTTTAACACTCTTTTTTGTTTTATACAAATATCTACTGAAGATGGCAACTTAGTTGCCGAAATACGTATTTAGATTTTTTGATATATATTTTTTGTGGTAAGGGATTTTCCTTTTGCATTTTATTTCACAAGAAAGGAAAGTTATTGGATATTCAAAAAATGGACATGAAATAATTTATACTTGTAGATTCAATGCTGAAGATGTCTCTTTACCGAAACATGTCTATTATTTCACTAACAGTATTAAATTACACTCATTGAAGTTCATTTTATATTATTTTTGCTTAGGAAAAAGAAAGGTATAAGGAACCGGTACGTGAATCCTTAAAAGCCCTATTGGCGTTAGGTTGGTCTGTCGAACATACTGAAGTTGATGTGCCCACGAACAATTCTATAAGAAGACAGTCCAAGGCAGGCGACGCGAATTCACCGTACAGTTACAATCCACATCCGGTGGATATGACAAACTTGACGCTGTCAAGAGAGATGCAAAATATGGCCGAACGCTTAGCTGATAATGCACATGATATTTGGGCTAAGAAGAAGAGAGAAGAGCTTAATACCTGTGGTGGAGGTATTCATCCACAACTTGTACCTTATGATCTACTAACGGATAAAGAGAAACGTAAAGACCGGGAGAGATCTCAAGAATTCTTGAAATATTTACAGTATCAAGGCTATAAGTTACACAGGTACGTTTTCTGTTTTGTTTTCTAATTTTATTATTTGAATCCATTTATTTTATAAAAGGCACTTTTGATTAATGATTATAATTTACAAATAGTATTTAGTACTCACGCAGTATACATATACGGAAAAAAAAATTCGTATATGAATAAATGTATGAATGCACATCTACCCTAAACCGGCATTGCGAACAAACAACGTGCAGACAGCTGTTTCGACCTTACATTGGTCTCATCAGTGCACGAACGTGTTTATTCACAATGCTTCAAAAGCTTAGAAAACCTGATATTGTCAACTTACGTACCAAACGCCATGAGAGATTCTCAGCGGCATCTATTACCCAAGTGCGACAACGCAAGGTAATGTTGCCCTCCGTAGTACAACTACAAATCAGGCAACTGTAGATATACGTGCATTCAATAAACACGCCATAGGTGGCGTACCTATTACAATACAATGTAACAGTAATAAGAATTACTGTTACATTGTATTTAGTACTATTTGCCACTTTTCTTTTGCATTGTCCATGATCAAATTTCAACTTGGGTGAATCATTTTCAAACAATTTTTTGTCACTAAATTATAGAATCTCACTTTGTATTAGATATATTAATAATAATAGTGCATGCCTTAACATCACCCAATAGCTTGCTTCACGCTAATTACAGGAGATTTAAGCGGCCGGGAACTACTGTTACGTTAATGCCTATGGTATCTAGGTTAGACTGCGTGTGAAAACCCACAAACAAAATTCTGAGAGGCGGTACTAAGGCTCGTACCTGGAACCCCCAACTATAAGGCAATATTCATAGCACATGAAAACACCTATGTTCAGTTTTAAAATAAACGTGTCAATGCATGGGAACATTATGCAACTAACATCAAATGTCATTTCCGTTATGCGCATTACTGACATTGATTTTGACATTTGTAGAAACACATAATCGACCGATGTTAGTTACATAACGTTCAATGCATTGACGCGTTTATTTTAAAACTGAACATAGGTGTTATCATGTGCTATGTTCAGTGATAAAAAAAACTCGCGGTATACATATTGACATGGTTTAAAACAACCATGCCATATTTATTATAATTATAGTTTTGAATGCTTGGAATTTTAGAATATTGATCTTAGTGTAGGTGTGGAATTTATTGTCTAAATTATAATTTACTATGTTAATAGAGGTTTCTTAGTTGATTTGGTTTAGTCGTAGAACGAACGATTTTCTTTCTTCTATTTTGTATTTGTAAAATCTGTTAAAAAAAAGAAATGAAATAATATAAGTATTGTTCTAAAATATTATGTAATATGTTATGTGTACAAAATTGTTTAATTTACGAAGATATGTCAAGTATAATGGATAAAACTAATTGATTTTGAGTAGAAACAAATTTAAATTAAAATTCCCGCAAGTATTTTGAATAACAGGAAGTGACAGTTAATTTTGACAGTTCCTGTATAGGTATTTATAAATAGTAGGTAAATGGAAAAAAATGCATGATAAGTAGGGTTAAAAATTAGAAAAAGAATAAATAATGTGTGGAATATCAAATTTTATGGATAAAGATTAAAAACATAAATAATAGATAGACATATTGATTGATAAAAGGTATGTGTAGAGATCTCATTGGAGAATTTAAAAAAATAAGTAATAATGTTGCCAAGGCAATTTGTTTGAAAAAAAACAAGGAGATGAAAATAATTTTCACACGACGCGGTCGTATTTGTCGCTGAATTTAAATAAATTCATCGATAACGTCTCAAATTTATTGAATTTTGTGCTAAAAAGCATTAAAAGTGATTAATTTAAACGAAGTCATAGAGATTATTACGGTTTAAAGTGAAAAGTGCTTACATAAATATTATATGTCTATAAATCATAGCAAAGCAATTTATAGATAAAGAAAGCATTATTTAAACAGGTTTAATAATAATTTAACAAAAGTACTTACATATATCGAAGATTATCCATCGACGAAGTTCATAATAAATTTTCAAGATTACCCAAAGACGAGGAGTCTAGTGAATTTTCAAGATAACTATAGACGAAGTTCCTAGTTTATTATCAAGATTAACCAGAGACGAGGACCATATTGTTAAGAAGCGAATTTACTGAGTCCGAACGTGTATACCTAAGAGGGAAAACCATAGGCCAGGAGATCCAGTGCATTTGTGTAGGCGTAATTACTTCATAGGAATCCAGCAAAGGGCCAGGAGATCCAGTTCATTTGTGTAGGCGTAATCACTTCATAGGAATCCAGCGAGTACAGAAGCAGCACGTCGAGAGTTCTAAAGAAAGACCCAGGTCATCGTAGATGCGAAGATTATGTAATTCAAGACACCACTACACTTCATGGAGGTAGAACCTACAAGTCAATATAAATTAATATTTGAGGTAACATAAATCATATTGATACTATTTGTTTCAAAGTTAATATTTTTCACATTAATATTTAATTAAATTAGAACTATTTGATTTTGAATAAGTTTGAGAATAATATAAGAAAGGAAATACCTTATTGGTAGTATTATTCCACATCAAATCCAGAGGAATCTCTACATCATTTTAAAAGATATTATAAAATTTCCAACCATTATTTATCGGTCGTCGATTATACTTAAAATGTCGTAAGAAACATACTAGACATAAATGTGTCAATTTTTATAACAGTTTATTTCCATACTAAATTTACATATCTTCACCATAAATAAACAATTTTCAGAACCATAATTTATTGTTGTTACAATATCGGACATTTTTAATATACTCTGTTTGTTTTGAGATTGTTGTTTTTTCTACTTTAGAAGTACTATTTGTTTTTATGCTTCAATATATCATCTGGTAATGACAAGCACATTAACCTATAAAGAAAACAAATATCAAATTAATATTATCTGGAGAAAATTATACAGAATAAGAAATACCTACATGTTCACATAGTTATAAACGTAATCAAGTGCATTTAACCAGTCACAACGGACCTAAATTAAACGAGTAATCCTGAGATTAAGAGTCATGTTCACCAAAGAATTTGTAAACGTATCAATAGTACACGAGATACAAAGTAAGGTTAAGAATTAATGCCATAATACATCAAGAACCCCCCCACATTTATATTGTATAGGTATAGTTCATTTAAAGTATAGTACCACCAGTACAATAAAGCATTAGTAAAAGGAAAAGTATTATAATTTAAATTATTTACGCTGAGTTTGGAGTTTATATTTATTATCTATAAAGATGAATATGTTATAATCGATTCACAGGGCAATCTAGTGAATGTTAATTTTCTTTTTTTAATAGTAAGAGGACATTGATAGCTAACATAGGGCGATTATAGTACTGGGTTATGTCGGAGCAAAATTAATGAACTATTGAGTTAGATAGATAAGAGGGCATTATTAAAAAATTATATAATATATAAATAATATTCATTTACATTTCAAACACCTTTATTAATACATTTTAGGCTGTCCCAATTAGGTACCCATATACAATATCATTACAATATATAATTAAAAATAATATTGTTACTAAGAGTATCTAAAACTGTTGAAATGGAATTGCTATATTTGGGAAAACCTATGTTTACCGTTTGGTTGTACAATACTTGCCCGGTTTCTAAAACGCCAGGTAAGTTCTTATCGGTCAGATATCTGATTATTAGCAATGTATTGGTTTCCGAAAGAAGTGTTGGTGACGTCGGAGTAGATATGTTTTGTTCAAAGTTATCGGCTCAAAGTCTACGGGCAGACACCTTGTTGTTTAGTGAAAGTGTGGTGATTGACGACCAAATAGATAATTCGAACGTACTTCACTATTAAAGTATAGTTGTGCTATTGCTTGTAACAACTGTGGTTGAGTAATGCTATTATTTATGCAGTTATTATTTATTATAGTTATAATTGGCAAGAGCAGTGGCGGCTCGGGGTGGTTCACATAGGGAGTGCATAATTTCAAAATTAAAAAGTATAATACAAGAACGCTTACCCAATCTTTATAAGTTTCACCGACATACTGTTCCAGACAGGTACTGTTCATTGTACAGTTTGTTTTGAGGGAATAGTAAATATAACACTACAGTTTGATTACATCTGACGATAAACGAAGTCCATTGTGCGTGTCTTTGACTTGCAGAACAGTTCTATCACTTTTTCATTAAAATTTGGGAAATCATTTATAAATTCTTTTTCACAAGATAACATAGTAAGGGCATTTAATCTGTCTTCTTTCATTGTATTTCTCAGGAAAGTTTTTATTCTCTTCAGCCGTGAAAA
Source organism: Amphimallon solstitiale (assembly GCA_963170755.1). NCBI lineage: Eukaryota > Metazoa > Arthropoda > Insecta > Coleoptera > Scarabaeidae > Amphimallon > Amphimallon solstitiale. The sequence goes on along the minus strand of OY720675.1, from coordinate 29,257,831 downwards.
CTGGCGTTCCGCTTCAGACGTTGTCATTGGGTTTGTAATGACAATTTTTAAAAGCTTAACAACTTCATTAAAGGTGTCGCTTAATCCATCCAGCAGAAGGCCTAGCAGACCTACAGCACTGACTTCTATATTTTGCCTAAATTCTTCTCTAGAATATAGAACACTTAATTCAGTTCGTAGTCTGCTTTCATTGAGACATGGATAAAACTTTACTGCTTCTTTAAGGCAATCTTTCGGAAATTTTTTTTGAAAGGAGGAGAACTGTTTAAAAGAAATTAAGTTTGCTAATATTAAGTGCCCTGTATACCGAAATCTAGTTTTTATTTCAAGCAAAATAATATCGCACACTTCAATAGTTTCCCTCCGTCTTGGGCTACCATCAGTTACTCTTCGTCGCGTTGATGGTCGAGGAGTCAGTTCTGAGTCATTTTGTTTAACCAACTGATTATCTGTGTCAGCGATATCGGTTCGAATTTTTCCAATAGCGCGTTCAAAATTATCTAAATTATTCTTGATTTTTAATGCATCTGTATTGACATTTTGTAATTGATTAAACAATATGTCCACATGTGGCATAATTTTATTAAAGAAAGTTAACCAATAGATAAAATTTTCCTCCTCTAAAATTCGCAAATTGGCACCAGCTTGATGAATGGTAGTTTGTAAACTAGCTTCTCCCTCGATTTGTTCTACAGCTTCAATTATTTCTTCTCAGTGCTCATATATTGTATTCACTGTCCTAGAATTGAAGTTCCATCTTATTTTTGAAGAACGAGGTAAGCTTTTTCTCTGAAGGAATTCTTCCAATCTTGCAGCTCGTTGTGGTGAAGTGGAGAAAAAAGTACATAATCCCGTCAGATTGGCAAAAAAAATTTCTGCAATTGCTCAATGTAGCATGTGACATAATAAGATTTGTCTGATGTGTGTAACAATGTTCAAAATTGGCCCTTGGATACTGGTCTTGGACATGTCTTTGCACGCCGTTAATAGCACCACTCATGACTGCTGCCCCATCATAGCTCTGTGCAATCAGTTTTTCTGGGTTATCAACAAGCAAACTAATTTCGTTAAGGATGGAGGCCTGTTCATTGTGTTGTTGAACTGCTTTTCTATATGATGAATCTAAAACATTCTGAATGTTATTTTTTCCTAACATTCTTAGACTAAATATATTTTTCAAATGCCCTTCGGAATTTTCATGTTTCGTAATTTTAGCACTAAGATGAATTAAGTCTTTTATTCCGTTCTTTGACCAAGAAGGTTCACCACCAAACAAAAGACACGGAAAACAAAACAAACTATTTTTAATTTCACACCCACAAATCCAGTCATTTTTCTGATAAATATTCATTTTGAATTTTCTTATAACGTCTTTACTTTTAACAGATTGTTTGTTTTCTAAACATAATTGAGGCATCGGCCGTTTAAGATTTTTTATTGCGATTTTTTCATCATACGTTAACCGCGAAAACGTGTTATTCTGTAACGCAGAGACGATATTCATCTTACAACAGCGGTGAGCAGACTGGAGATCTTGCTCACACGCTATGTATTATACGATATGGAAGTAGAACAAAATACAGTTCTCCCCACCTTCAATGTAATGTTAATGGCTTAACGGAGCAACGGGAGGGCTTTGCTCATGGGTATGTTTATCTCGTTGGAAGGGGTAAAATTCGAATAGTTTCTCGTCTTTACATCTGCTGTTAGTCGTCATTATATATGTGACTACGATCGGTGCATGTAGGTTGTTATGCGCGCCGCACACGCCACGTTCCTGTTCAATAACTATGAATACGTAATAAATAAATACTTTCACAGTTAGTCGCCGCTTGGTTTGTTTTGTTTCAAAATTCCAGGGGGTGCAATTGCTCACTTGCTCTCATTAAAAAGCCGCCACTGGGCAAGAGAACCTTTAAATATAAAAATTACTAAGGGATTTGTCACTAAGATAATCTAAGGATATCTGTTCGATATTCATCGGGTACCTAACAGATATACACCGTGTTTCATGTAACTAGCACATTAGAAGTTTTTGCGCTTACAACGCGAATTTTTTCCAGAAGTTTTGCCTTCTCACATAATTGACCGCAGTCTTTCAAGTTAAAATATTTTTAAACTCGTGCAACTTCCGGTTACACCGGAGGTAGGCACCATCTTTGTTATTTTAAATGTGACACCCTGTATTTTATTCGAGATTTGAATTGCTTATTGAAATAGAAGAACAGAGATACCGGGTTGGATTATGTCAAAGTCAACCGTTTCGGAGTTATTCAACTGTTTTCCATTTTTAGGGCACTTGAACGTAAATTTTAAAAGTTCTTTATCTGAGACATGAAAAAAGATAAACAATTGAAATTTGTTCCTGAGATAGTCAAATTATTGTCCTATTCGAATATCACCAGATTTTGCAATAATATTACACAGGGTGTTCTCTAATTAATTTACAATTATACACATTTCAAATGCAAGAAACTCAATTTTTTCAAATGAAACACCCTGTATATTTTCGCCTTTTCTGAAGCAGAAAAAAATTGTCTTTCGATCCACTATTACATTCCCTATACCTATCTCTAGAGGTTTTTGAGTTATTGGGGAGATCAGCCTGAAGGCCCGATATTTTGCCAAATAAAACTGAAAAAATAATAGATTAAGTATAGGAGGAGTGGATTAATAGTCATTTGTAAGCATGTTATGGGCATGGAAAAAAAGTCTTCTAGTTCAAAACCAAAAATTTATTAATTGCGAAAACATTTTTGATCTCACGGTATAAGTCAAACAAAGAAAACAAAAACAAATCTAAAACCAAATCACAGCAAGTGCTCAATATGTCCACCGCCTACTTCAATGCATTTATTTAACCTTGTTTGGAGCTGGTCAGTCGTTGCACGTTCAATCATTTGAACTTCAATTTGGTCAAATGCTCTTCACACCCTATCCTCTAGTTCTTGCCTGGAGTTAACTGGTGTTGCATAGACCTCTTTTTTTATATAACTCCATAAAAAAAAGTCAACTGGAGTTAAATCCGGAGATCTAGCAGGCCAAAGACATGGTCCATTTGGACCAATCCACCTATCCTCAAATAGCTGGGTCAACTCTTGATATACAGCATGAGTAGAGTGAGCTGGAGCTCCATCCAGTTGAAACCAATAATAGTTTTGGTGTGGCATGTCATTGACTATGTTTGCCACCACTTCCCTAATGATTCGCAAATATCTTTCGGACGTTAGCCTTTCATCATAAATATGATAAAATACCCGTCCCCGCCCTATTATGGCGAATACATTAAAACTAAATTGATATTGAAAATGGCTTACTCGTGAAAAGTGGGGATTTTCATCTGCCCAAAAATGACAATTTTTATTATTTACAACGCCTTGCCTGGTAAACTTGGATTCATCCGACCATAAAATCTTTCGTAACATGTCCGGATCTTCCTGTTTACGAATAGTTAGCCACTCACAAAAATCAATTCTTCTCTGAGCGTCTCCATTTCTCAGTTCGTGGACTTTCCTTTGTGCATATGGGTGCCATTTGTTCTTTGCTAACACGCGTTGAATTGACGTCATACTAATATCTAAATCCACCTTTGCTTTACGTATCGAAGCATGGGGATGAGCTGTGAAATATCCCAGAATATTAATTTCGTTGTTTTCTTCACCTGTTACTGGCTTAGTACAATATCTTTTTGTGTTCATATTCCAATGTCGCAAAAAATATGTTTCAATTTTTGCAAATTTGAATCGATTCATCGGAGGCAAATTAGGGTATCTCTGATTGAACACACGGCAAGTTCTACTTATTATGCGATTACATTCTCCGTGTATGTAAAATAAATTAAGGATACTTTCATTTGGATAATTATTATTATAGACTTCCATTATGCACTAATCAAATCATTCAGTAAAGTACAAAAAATATCCAAGCATCAAATTAATAACACTGACAGCGAACGAAATTTTGACAACTAAACATTTTGTTACTTCCAAGGCATTCTTGAAATTGTGTGTGATAAATGGCAAAATATCGGGCCTTCAGGCTGATCTCAATAACTCAAAAACCTCTAGAGATAGGTATAGGGAATGTAATAGTGGATCGAAAGACAATTTTTTTCTGCTTCAGAAAAGGCGAAAATATACAGGGTGTTTCATTTGAAAAAATTGAGTTTCTTGCATTTGAAATGTGTATAATTGTAAACTAATTAGAGAACACCCTGTGTAATATTATTACAAAACCTGGTGATATTCGAATAGGACAATACTTTGACTATCTCAGGAACAAATTTCAATTGTTTATCTTTTTTCATGTCTCAGATAAGGAACTTTTAAAATTTACGTTCAAGTGCCCTAAAAATGGAAAACAGTTGAATAACTCCGAAACGGTTGACTTTGACATAATCCAACCCGATATCTCTGTTCTTCTATTTAAATAAGCAATTCAAATCTCGAATAAAATACAGGGTGTCACATTTAAAATAACAAAGATGGCGCCTACTTCCGGTGCAACCGGAAGTTGCACGAGTTTAAAAATATTTTAACTTGAAAGATTGCGGTCAATTATGTGAGAAGGCAAAACTTCTGGAAAAAATTCGCGTTGTAAGCACAAAAACTTCTAATGTGCTAGTTACATGAAACACGGTGTATATATATATCCTGTTTTGGAAACCGGGCATTAGTGTGTTGTGTACATGGTATTTTTGATCATTAAATTGATTAGAGAGAGTGCATTTGAAAGTGAATTTCCATGAATTCTAAGATATTTAATTCCCGACCTATGACGTACAAATATAAAATTTTGATGTTACTCAAACTTAGGCCTTTATGATTTTGTTCAAACAACAAATGTTTTGAAAAATTAATATTTGTTTTCTTTTTTTAGAAGGATTTATTATGTTTCTGGAATCTAGTTTCGAAATGTGCAGTTTTTCCTATATAAATGTTATTACACTCTTAAGTACTGTAATTTTTAATCTTATGAGTACATACCAGTTTCTCAGATAATTTACCAAAATATGTTATACATATTATTTTATTTATATGTGGTAAAACAAAGTAAAAAGTGCTTTATTTGTATCATTAGTTAATATAAAATGCTAGAAAATATCTTTCAATGTCATCAATATTTTAATTTATTTAGATAATGAACACAAAAATTTAAAATATAATAAAAAAATATAGCAAAAAACGACTGTAATGGTCACTTTTAACATTATAACGTCTTACATATTTTTGGTTCGAAATTTAGTAAGCAATTCAAAAATGAACCGATATACAGGTTGTTCCATTTGAAAAAAAAATCGCACTTAGACAAACATGTAAGTATCATGCAACTCTTATCCAGTTTTCTGCAAATTCAATTAGTAATTGCAAAAAAATAGAGTATGCTTGTATTATTATGAACAACGCAACCAAAAATTGTGTCCATCTAATACGTCGTTTTCCAGAAATATGATTTTATAAAAGCATTGAATTTTTCAGAAAAATGGTAATACAAAAGCGTAATAATATGCAAGGTGTTCTATTTAAAAAACTATAACTTTAGTTACCCACTAACTTATGGAACGCGCTGTATAATAGAAAATAATGTTAAATGGTGCTCCTAATAAGTGACTATCATAGGGAAAAACCGCTTCAAAATATCTTTTCTCATAATGTCACAATCTGCCTTCCCCGCGGATGTGACTCACTCTGTATATACATATTCAGTGTATATTATACCATATGAACAAAAATTATTTAGAATAGGGGTGGCCACGGTTTAAAAAACCTATCTTTGATAGGTTCAGCTTTTTGCTGATTCTACATGTTAATTAAATGTCAGTTTTGATTTGAAGTTTTATTTGAAATGAACTAAATCAAAATGCAATGAATCAAATATGCAACGTACGTTCAGAATTCCAAAGCAACCCTCTTTCTAAATAATTTATGCTCATATGGTATTTATTGTATAATGATTGCATATCCAAATAGTTTTATGATATTTAAGTTCTAATTAATTGTTGTTTTCGTAATCTTAAATTTTAGACCAACACGTGTTGGACAAACAGATTCAGAACAAACAGCAACAGGACCTGCTGTTGAACTGCGATTCTCGTACAGTCTCTTGGAAAAATTGATCCAATACTTGGATCGCGCCACAGTAAACATGAAACTTCTAAAACCATCTCAAACATTCAGCAGACGAAGCTCGTACAAGACCTCTTCCAGAGACATAAAATTCTTCTCCAAAGTTGTTTTGCCTCTAATGGAGAAGTATTTCTCTACCCATCGTAATTATTTCATAGCCATTGCGACTGCAACCAACAACGTTGGAGCAGCTAGCTTAAAGGAGAAGGAAATGGTAGCCGCGTTATTTTGTAAATTAGCAAGTCTTCTGAGATCTAAACTGACTGCATTCGGAGCCGATGTTCGTATAACTGTAAGATGTCTGCAAGTGCTAGTGAAAGGTATCGATGCGAAATCGTTGGTTAAAAATTGCCCGGAGTTTATAAGAACATCTATGCTGACGTTCTTTAATAATACAGCGGATGACCTCGCTCATACTATAATGAATTTGCAAGAGGTAAGTTGACAAGTGATTTAATTGAAAAGTATTTTAATATGTATTCTTATTTCTTCAGGGAAAATATAGCCACCTTCGTGGTACTCATTTGAAGACTTCATCGTCGTTGTTTTACATTCATTCAGTAGTTTTACCGGTGCTGACAGCCATGTTTGATCATCTAGCGAATTGTGAATATGGAAGCGATTTACTTCGTAAGTAATATTATCTTAATTTAGTAATAGAAGTCATTATGGCTGTTTACAATGGAAAATAGTTGTAAACAGTGGCAGCTTTTACTATAATTGGCGTAATCCTCAATAACAATAAATAAATTAAGAAATATATGTATTTCAAAAGATTTCATAATTTAAACAATTTTTGCTTGCACACATTAAACACATTTTATTTTATGCTAACAGAAATTACCTACACATATTTTATCCCACTTAAGCATTTTTGTTTTCTTCTGTTTACTAAATTTCATGTTGAGCACTTCAACTGTATTGAGATTTCTTTTAAAATATAATTTTTATAAGTGCTTGATGTATACAGCATGTGTCAATTTTCATTAGCCATAGGCGATTAATCCATACAGTACGTGGCAACATAGTACTCCTTCTTTCCTTTCCAATGCCAGCACGACCGATACATGCTCGTAAATACAAGTTAGCAGTAACTATTGGACCACGGACTTGGGTGTTTGTAATGCGTTCAGAAATAATATTTACGAGTTGCAAGGATTTGTTTTTCTTTTTCCTTTCAGTAAATGCAGAGAATTATTAAGCTGCTGCGTTCACGTTGCATGACACAAACAAAAGCGTAATTCTAATAAAATTAAAAGTAAGGTAAATAAAAAAGGATTCTGAAAATAATAATAAACTAGTAGATCAGGAGATCGCGGCGGCCATTTGATGTTTCCCGTTCCAGTAATAAGACGGCTTTTATTGCAGACTAGATCGCAACGTGTTCGCAGCTAAACATTGAATGTAAAATCTGGTGGAGAGAAGTGGGAAGATCGGAGAAAATCGTTGTGATGTCGATTGTTGCCGGGATTAGTGACGGACAGTAAGGGTGCCACGTTGCCACGTATTACTTGTATACGTATAAATCGCACGTAAATATTGAATTCCTATACCTAATGAAAATTGACACATACGGTATATGATTAGATAGAATGATTATTCACTGTGGGAATATTTTTTATGTGCTTCTTATATTAACACTTTCAGAAATTATTTTTGATTTATAGACTTATAAAATTGTAGTAAACTCCATATAATGGCAAAAAGATTACTAATCCAACGAAATTTACTTGTTCGCGGCTTCAAAGTTTGAAATTGAAACTTAGGAAGTTGAAAAATCGCTATGGTAGACCAGCGCGAATGATCGCTTTTAATTGTAATCTCTTGGTTCAGTTTTCTTCTATATTTGTAGTTGCACTTGCAATTACGTTGGTTGTGAAATTGTTTTAGGTCGATATTTAAATTGCCACAATTGTTTATAGAGTAAACTTGATTTAGAATAAACATTAATTATGTAATGGAGGGGACGCCAATGACAAATTTGAATTACGCTAACTTCACATTGAAAACTGGAAGTAGATATTGATGTTAAGACGCCGGAAAATAGAAAATGATCATATCAATCAAATTCGATTGCATGTTATTAATAATTAGATGGCGCTGCAATATCAATTCTGAAGAAAGTACTTTGATACAATGACCTTGAATTGTATATATACAAATGTATACATTTTGTCTGCCCAATTTTACACATATGTAATCGACACTATCTAGTCAACTTGCATACTGAATTAGTGAGGAAGACACGCGACCTTTTAGCATTCACTTAAATTTATTTGTAAATTGAAAAACATAATAGTTTGACATAACCTCAATGAAATGTTGATTGCCTCATGCTGATGTACTAAATGCATAATTTAAATTAAATTACTTTCTTTACATTTACAATAAGTTTCATTTATTTATAAATTTAATTATCTTTTAACATATTGTAATATTGTAAATATGAATGATAAAATAAAATAGTATTTTAATATGTACTGCTAGATTTCAAATTTCTATTTTTCCGTGTACTCAAAACGAATAATATTTTAAGGTTAGAATTTCCAAATTTGTTTATTTGTAACACGAATTTAAAAGGAAAGGGAGGAGGGTTTTCGCTAGGTTTAGCAAAAGCTGATTCGAGAATCGAAATAGTAGGATTACTAATATTTGGTCGAACTGAAGCACCTAATATGTAATAGCTGTACTATATAGTATGCTAAGACCTGCAGTGTATTAAAACCATTTAGAATTTAATCATTTAATACTGGATAAGTACCAAACATGTATCGACTTATGTTAGAATGAGTTTACTGTTAATATTTCCATTTTACTATAAAACTTTAAATAATACTCTTAATATTATAATTTCCAAAAGTTAAATAATTTTCTTTTTTAGTGGACGAAATTCAAGTAGCTTCGTACAAGATTCTTCAATCTCTATTCACTTTAGGAACAGATCAGACACTGACGCACGACAGGAAATATTTAAAAACGGAAATCGAAAGGAACAAACCCGCCTTGGGTTCATGCCTGGGAGCTTTCAGTTCTTGTTTCCCAGTTGCCTACCTTGAGCCACACCTGAACAAACATAATCCATTCTCTCTTCTAAATCGTATCGCAGACCATTCGTTGGAAGCACAAGGTTTGACTTGCAATTGTTTGACTTTGGTTGCACGATCTAAATTGTTTCTTCTCTAAATAGACATCATCGCAAGGATGGAAAGTTCACTGCCTACATTGGAAGCAATCTTAAATGAAGTGGACCAGTTCGTTGATAGTGATAAGACGTATTCAGAGGCAATGCACATTATTGATGTTATTATGCCTATGTTATGTTCATACTTACCGTTTTGGTGGTCCCAGGGGCCTGACAATGTTAGTCCTACAGGAGGGTGAGTATTTTAATTTTTTATAAAATTATATTATTTAAGTCACGGAGAATTGAGTTATAATATAATTTATTTTCGAGTGTATGACCGATCCAGCACTGCCGAGTGTAGTAAGTTCGAATCGCTGAGCTATCCGGTTGAATAGAAATCTATTTCTTCTCCCCTTTATGGTTGAAGAATAAATCCAGCTCTTGCCCTCTAACGGCATCGAGGTGAAGTAACACCGTCATGGGACACTTTAAATACGTAATCATTACGCTAGGTAGCTCAACTAGTCTTAACGATCTTAAATAAAACTTATAAGCATACTGCCGCACAATAAAAGGGACAAAAAAGCATTTTATTTAGGTCTGGATATAGTGAATAAAAGTAGATATATATTGTTTGTCCAATTTTTCCTTGCCATTCTTCCGTTAATTTATTTACATAGTTCACGGAAGTGGTTCGTACAATATTTTTTGCATACACATTAATTCAAAATCTTTGTCTTAATACATTATAATTCAAAGTGAACATTAAAGTTAACTACCAATGTCAATGTTGCTTAAGAAGTTGTCAAATAGGCGCCTACAAATTTGTTGGTATAATTTTTAGCAAGTTCTCCTATTTCACTAACTTTTAATAAAGAAAAATCCAGGGAAGTGACATTTTATAAACTAAATTATTATTATCAAGAACAATTTTTTTTAAATGCCCCCAAGAGCCACTTTTTAAGCATTTTCATTATATTTTACATAAATTATGTATTTATAGTGCAACCAATTCAATGTGGCCGGTCAAGCAGCACGATCGTTTTGAAAGGTACACTCGGAGAAAAAGTATTATGGCGCATAATTCAAAAGACATTTATGTTAATAATGTTAACAGTGGTGAATGCGAGGTTATGACTTGGTTTTTAAGTTATAAAATAAAGGTTTTTTATTTAGTTGTTAATATTTGGTTTTATATATATTTTATATGTCTTAAAATAATAGGTTGACATACATATGTTGTCTGCATAAACAAAAGTAGTAACCATTATGAAGATTAAAATAAAAATATTATACTCTCTTTACACATTTATTGATTACATTACAATATAAAATATATGTGTGCATTTCAAGTATTAAACTAATCATATATCAAAGAAAAACATAATTTTTTTAAACATTGTTTTAATCCGAATCACTGATGAATGAGGTATCACTGTCCGATTCACCTACATGAATAATAAAACTCTCTTCTTCATTGTCGAACAGCTGATCTTTTGTCATATACTGTTTTCTAATTTTGTCGATGTGGTTACATTCTGCTCTCCACAATTCCGGAGTTATTTCATTTACTGCCTCGTGAATGAGATTGTCCATATTTGTTGTTCCAATATTGTGTGAGGCTATTTTTCTCTTCACCATACTCCAAATTAGCTCTATTAGATTCAGTGATACGGAGGAAGGCGTAATACAGTATGACCCTTGGATTTCGCATATTCATCAATTTCATATTGTGGCATTGGTTTGTACCTCTTAAGGATTTCTAGCAGTTCGTATTTTAACATATGTGGCTGGTATGGTATGTTCATCGATTGTAGCCAAGAAATTATGACATCTTTCTTTGATGATGTAGTACGAGACCTATTATATTTGTGCTGAATGCTAGGGTGCATTATCCATAACGATTATTGCATTGTTTGGTAAATTTGGTACCACTTGCGTTTTATATCATTTTGAAAAGTTCTCAAAATTCATTTCATCATGATAATCACCACTTTTTGTTTTAGATTTAAATAAAAGCAAACCATTTTGAATAAAACCCATACTACCTCCACAATGACCAGTTATCCATCTTTGGCCTGCCCCATCTTTTTTCAAAACTCCATGTTCATCAGGGCCTTGCCAACACTTCGAAACAGTATAATTTTTATGTACGTAGCTTTCGTCTAAATATACAACAGGTCTCTTATGTTCAACAAGTTCATCATTGGCTTTTAGGGAACGTAAATAACGAGCTCTCCATGCGATAATATCATATCGCTCCATCAGATATGTGCTATTAGACTTGCATATCAGTTAAAAGTTTCCGTAATGTTTCTTTCGAACCTTTGAATTGGGCTTCATTTACCAAGACCGCATGTAGAACACTTAGAGTTGGCATATAAGGAATGAATTTTATTGCCAAGTAAACATCTACAACATAAAAACAATGATATAGTTAATACTCACACAAAAAGCTAATATTTTTCTACCTGCCTGCATCATCTAACAAAATACGTGGAGACCTTTTGACAGAGCTGGTACTAACAATATCCATCGATGAACATTGTGATTCAGTCTGAGGTGCTTCATTTTCCTTGTTATAAATCGTTTGTTTAATTCGCCGAATTGTTCTCTCGGATTTCCCTGTCATTGCTGATACACGAGTTATAACCTGGTCAACACAAAATGTATATCTTTTTGCCGCCTTTTCATTCTCGCAAAATGTGATAATATTCTGCAGCATTGCGAGCGCTTCGCTCTTGTCAGATTTTATCTTAGGCATGTTTGTAATACCTGGATCTGTAAGAATACATTATACAGGGTGTCTCTAAAAGGTGCGGAAAAAACGCTACCACACATTTCTGAGGGCGATCTAACCCAACTTACCTCAGTCCAAAAGTGGATGCACCATTGCATTGAATTGCCACAAGAATAACACCCAAATTACAGACGCATATGTGTCCATATACGGAATGAATTTTTTATATCCAGATTACTCATAAACGGCTGCTCCAATCAACTCCTACCAGGTATACCTTTTCTAGGTAAAAAACATTGGAGAATAAGAATTTTTATTTAAAAGTTAAATACAGTGTGTCTCAAAAAAGTTATTACGTTTTAAATGGATACAATATGCCGCAGGTGGCGCCCTCTACATTTTGCAATGAAAATGAGAGCAGATTTAAATTTTTTACCCCACGAAACCCCCCCTACCCAAATATTGTGACAATATACCAATTATTACAGAAATTATTTATAAAAAACTAAAACCAAATTGAACTTTTGACACTCTGTATCTCCGAAAGCATCCACTTTTGGACTGAGGTAAGTTGGGTTAGATCGTCATATTTTGCCCTCAGAAATGTGTGGTAGCGTTTTTTCCGCACCTTTTAGAGACACCCCAGTATATCTGATACAAATGACAACATCATTAAAATTAATATTACTAACCTGGAAATCAGATGAAAAACGCTATAGTTCTGAAAAGAACAGTTAATAGTGAATATAAAACGAAACAGGATGAAAATGGAAACAGGAAATGAAAAACAAACTCGATAAACTAACGAAAGATAACCAAACTAGCTAATTCAAACAACGCTGTCAATGTCAGAAATAGATATGATGTTTTATCTCAGAGTACAACTACTATATAAAGCATAGCTGACTCGTCCGCCATTTTGGAGATAACTGCGTCAAAATGTAGCCCATATGAGAACTGTCAATCTGACTTGCCCCGCAATGACGTCATTGACAGCTAAAGTGAGCATATCGGTATAAGTTTATCGTGATATGACTGACATTTATCTCCAAAATGGCCGACGAGTCAGCTGTCCTAAATATAGTAGCTATATCTCAGAGTGTACAACAGCCGAATATATAGGTCAAGGAGCTGAGGGGCAAGGGGTTTTCGATAATAGTTCGTCTATTGTCCGCCGGCCAAATTGGTTTGGTCGTACTCTAGTATATTCGGATATTACATTAACCTTTTATTGAGGTTATGTCAACCTATTAATTTGAACAGTTTACAAATAAATTCAAATAAATGCCAATTCAATATGCAAGTTGACTAGGAAGTACCGATTTGAGAATGGCAAAAAAAATGGACAGGCAGTAGGGTCGTCGTAATTTAAACAGAACAAATAAGTCTGTTCCAAACCGTTCTAATTTTTGCCATTTCTTCATGTTTTCTTCCTGATACCTGATCCAATTACCTGGCTGGCCTTGTTAGTTGCACTTTATAATGTTCTATTCCAAGGCTCTATAGATATTTTTTAATTTATAAGTTATTATTAATTTTCATCTATTATTATATTAATAATTGTTAAACATGATAGAAATGCTCGGAACACGGATTACTTTTCATTACTTGAAAAGCATACTGTTGAGTCTTATCAGACAGAAGAAGATACGACAGCGCACTTTTCTTTATATAACTTGATTAATAAATTGGAGGATTCGCCGGTACTATTGTCCCAGGTCAACTCCTTGGTGTCATCCATAGCCACACGTTCCACTAACACCTTTTCGATGCCCAGACCTAGATAGTGATGGGCAAGATAGAGGAATGCGAGTAGTTTTCAATACGAGTAGACAGACCCGTGTTTTGTCGGTTCTCGAGAAACACCGTATTGCCTACTGATTTCCCCGAGAGTCGACAAAATGCGAGTATGTCTAGTATCGTTGAATAATACTCCTATTCTCCTATCTTGCCCATCACTATACCGATAACTAACATACTTTTAAGGGCGCCTCTCTCCCACGTGGTGCAAATATAATAGATATTATCCCTGATTGTTTCAGTTAGGTTGATGACCTCTAGTGCAATAGATCATGTTATTCTTATTTACTATATTACTTATGTATTATAATTTCAATTTCAATTTATTATTAGTTTAAAGGGAGCAACTACTCACATGTACTCTGTAGGTGGAGTTTAAAACTCTTTTGGATAATAAGTGTATTATATTATTATTATTATTATTGAATACATTTCCTTTCCTTTTTTTAATGTGTTGTTCTTTGTGTTCGCTTTTTTATTAATACATTGTATTATAATTTTAGTGCCCATGTCACCATGGTGACTGCAGAACATATGAATCAACTACTTAAAAATGTTTTAAAATTGATCAAAAAAAATATTGGTAATGAGAACGCACCGTGGATGACGCGAATTGCAGCTTATACCCAACAAGTAATCATAAATAGTAGCGAGGAACTTCTTAAAGATCCATTCTTGCCTCTAGCTGAAAGAGTTAAAAGACGCACAGAAAATATGTTTCATAAGGAGGAAAGCTTGAGAGGTTTCATTAAGAGCTCATCAGATGATACTTCACAAGTATAAAAACATTAATAAGCGAGAGTGCTGTGAAAACATTCAATTTTTTTTCTAGATCGAAACGCAAATACAAGAAGATTGGCACTTATTAGTTCGTGATATTTATTCGTTTTATCCTTTGTTAATAAAGTACGTTGACCTTCAAAGAAATCACTGGTTACGACATAATATAGCGGAGGCGGAAGATCTTTACAATCACGTCGCCGATATATTCAATATTTGGTCGAAATCGCAATATTTCCTGCGAGAAGAACAGAACTTTATATCCGCGAATGAAATTGACAATATGATTCTAATTATGCCCACAGCTACACGTAGAAGTGTAGTGCCAGATGGTTCCCAACCGACAGGTGGTAAAGCTAAGGTAATTGTTGTGTAAATTTAATGTTCTCAAATATATTAATAGTTTGTGGTGTGAGAACTTCAAAAGATGATAAATAACTGTATAAACATTTAATATTCTTTGTGGGTTTTACTTCTATGTTTCACCATATAGATTATGTGCATTCACTAATATGAGAAGTACAGAGAGTAATGAAGAGGCTATCTCATAAATTGAAAGATAAATTATCTAAGATCTCTTGTTGTTAATATTAAATTAAAATGTCAGTTTTACATTAACATTCTTACAAACTCGAAAATCCGGATGATGCATCTCACAGAAATCTTTCTATTCACTTGATGAATTCTGGTTATTTTAAGATTCCCACGTGTGTCTTTCCAGCTACAAAAAACTTATCTTTCTGCCATTATGCTGCAGGCTGTTTGTCATATTACATACAGCATGTGTCAATTTTCATTAGCCATAGGCGATTAATCCATACAGTACGTGGCAACATAGTACAGTACCCCTTCCTTCCTTTCCAATGCAAGCATGACCGATGCATGCACGTAAATAGAAGTTAGCGTGGTTAGCGGCAGTACCTATTCGACCACCGGGTTGGGTGTTTGTATAGTTTGTAATGCGTTTAGAAATAATATTTATGCCTTGGAAGGATTTGTTTTTCTTTTTCTTTTCAGTAAATGCAGAGAATTATTAAGCTGCGTTCACGCTGCATGATACAAACAAAAGCGTAATTCTAATAAAATTAAAAATAAGGTAAATAAAAAAGGATTCTGAAAATAATAATAAACTACTACATTTGATGTTTCCCGTTCCAGTAATAAGACGGCTTTTGCAACGTGTTCGCAGCTAAACACTGAATGTAAAATCTGGTCGGGGGAAGTGGAAAGATCGGAGTAAATCGTTGTGATGTCGGTTGTTGTCGGCACTGGTGACGGACAGTAGGGGCACCATGTCGCAACGTATTATATGTATACGTATAGATCGCATGCAACCATTGAATCCCTATAGCTAATGAAATTTGACACATGCGGTATATTACTATTGTATATCTACGTAGTTAAGGTTAAGCATATTTCTGTTATTATTTCCATTCTGCTTTTACTTTATTTTGCTTTGTATTACTACATATTTTTCTATTTAATTGTATATCTAATGGTATAGTGATCTGTTACATACACCTTGAAGTGTCTACATAATAAAGTGTATTATTATTATTATTAATATCTTTCTCTAACTTCGACAACTGCTAGTAATGGACTGGGCAGTGTTGTTTTACTGCCTTTTTATTTGCTGGAGTTACCATTGGTTGCTTTTATGTATGTATATCAATTAAGTGATTGGAGGTTTTTTAAGAATTTGTAGCCAATCAATTTTGAGGGAATGTATATGGCAATAGAAGGTGTGCATCAGAAATAAATACGATAAGTCAAACATACGAAGCATCTATTTATAATAACATAATGTGTATTTTAAAGATATATTATACTGATAAGTATGTGCAATTTAGTTAATTTTACATCCTACTGTTTGTGACCCCGCCTTGTATTCAAACACGCAATGTGCCTGTAATTGATATACGCCACTGCCATTTGCATTTGAGCGATTTTTACATTTTACATTTCCACCCCTGCGTAAATTTAAATTATCAAATTAGACATTAGAATTCCATAAGCACAGTTAAAAGGGATATTTAGCAGTGATTTTAAAAATTATCGACCACTAATCATCTTTAAGAGAATATGAATTAAAAATTACAGATTACTAATGCTATTTCATTTTATTGGCAATGTTATAATAATAATAATAATAATAATAATATTTATTTACCTTTCGAGTGTAGATACAATAATAGTGTACATACATTATTAGGCATGTCATATATAACAAAATATTAATTATCTATGAATTGTGAGACCGAATAAAAAGGATTATTCATGAAAAACTGTGAACATTTTCTTTGAAAGACCTTAACGTTAGTTTCATTTTGTATGTCCGTAGGCAATTTATTAAAACACAAAGATCCCATATAGTCTGCTCTACGTTGTGATACGCACAGTCGCTGAAAACTCGGTCGTAGAAATTCATTGCCCCCAGTATTATATGAGTGATAGTATTTTGTTTTTCTTAATATCACTGTTTCTTATGTGCATTATCAGTTTGTACATGTATAACGAGTAAATAGTCATTATCTTGAACTTTTTGAACAGGGGCTCACAATGTGTCAGTGGGTGTACACCATCCATAATCCGCACAATTTTTTTCTGTACTTTGAAAATCGTTTCTACTTGCGCAGTATTACCCCAAAAAACCAACCTGTATGAGATGATAGACTGTATCAAACCGAAGTGCATGTGTTTAAGCACCAAACTTGAAACCGTGGATCATATTGTTCTGAACAGATACACAACACCACTCAATTTACTGGAAAGTTGACTTACATGTTCGTTCCATGTTAGTTTGTCGTCCAGGGTTAATCCCAACACTCTTGCACTGTGGACATGTTGCAACGAGCTCCGATCCACGTAAACCAGCAAACTTCTATCAACATGATGATTTATAGGATAGAACTGCATCATCTGCGTTTTGTTTGTATTCAGTAGGATACCGTTATTTTTACACCACATTTGAATTTCTGTTATGTTATTATAAGCTGACACTACTAGACCATGTGTACTAGAATCTGTTATGACAGCACTGGTATGATCCGCATAAACACTGACAGAAGCTGTTGATGCACACACTGATGGTAAGTCATTAATCATGATCGAGAAGAGCAGCGGACCCAATCCAGTGCCCTGTGGTACCCCTTCCTCCATGCACCTCCTTCCTGAGCGTAAACCAGGAAGTTGCATATAAACATGATCTTATGGTTATGATCCTATTTTTGAAATTATAACTGAATTCCAGCAGGTGCACAAACAGTAGACTATCAAATACGCCCAAACGCACATGCTTATTCCGAAATATGGAGCTATCCCTTGCGTGTAGGTTTTTATGTGGTAATAATAATTATGTAATGCAAGCAAATATCCCTATAATTAGTATTCAGATTTAGGAAAATGTTGGGACGTGAATTATTGTTACTATTATTAATTATTAACATCAGTATTTTATATTGAATGGTAAAATAAATTAATAATAATTAAATTAACATAGAAAAATGTAACCAATGGCAAATCCAGGGAATAAAAACGCAGTAAAATAACAAACTTTTGCTGTCGTTGTTGGCGTTTGAGAATGATTTGTTCGAGGTACATCATCGAGTTTTTCCAGTTTGTGAGATTGTTGATTTAAAAGTTTCGCTGAAATTTAATTTTATCAGCAAGAGGTTTTTATTTTTTACTAATTTGTCTTTGAATTTATGACATAACCTCTTCGTCGCTATATTTTTCATATTGGTAACGTAATAGAACACATATTACACCTTATATTTAGTGTTTATTGTTATTACTTGCAGAAGAAGAAGAAGCACCGGGATAAGAAACGCGACAAAGACAAAGAAATTCAAGCATCTTTGATGGTAGCCTGCTTAAAAAGATTACTTCCGGTTGGGCTCAACTTATTCGCGGGCAGGGAGCAAGAATTAGTTCAACATTGCAAAGATCGCTTCTTAAAGGTTCGTTTTTCCCATAAAAAGACAATATTTTGCATTCATTCAAAATTATTTCTTTTTAGAAACTGCCCGAGTACGAAATAATAGATTTCGCGAAAATACAATTAACTCTGCCTGATAAAATCGATCCGGCGGACGAAATGTCTTGGCAGCATTACTTATATAGTCAACTAGGTAGTAAGAAAACAACTACAGTCAACGCTACTGACCCGAACGGTAAAAATCAGTTGGAAGAAACTGTGGAAAGGATAGTGGCGATGAGTAAAGTACTTTACGGGTTGCACATGGTATGTGATAGTTTTATTTTTTTAACTAAGATATTAGTATTATTTTAGATAGTCTGCATATAGTGGTTTTTGTTGACATTGTGTTATTTCAAGATTGTATTATGTAATAGACTTTAGAATTTCTATATATAGAAATTCTAAAGTCTTTTCATGCAAACTTTCAAATAGTAAATATCATATAGTACCTGTTTCAAATTTGCTGGTACTATTATCATAATATGCACTTTATAGTTTTTTTTTGTATCAACAGTATCAGAACTATACAATTTACTAGTCATTTTAGTCAATAATGAATCTGGTCTAAATTTATAATAATGATAACTAAAATATCTGTATGTTTGGTAACACTTCGTGATAACATCATTAAGATTATTTAATTTCAAGTTTTTAGTTATTTTTAACATTTGTTTTTCTAAAGATTAATAATATTTCAAAATGATATGTCGAAATATCACTATTCTATAGATAAATTAATACTTTGTAATTTGTACGCATCTATTGAAGGAAAGTGGTATACACATGTGTGAGAAATATCTCATACACATACCAATACCGGCACTGCATAATATAAAGAGAGTCAATCCGCGGTGGCAAAACATTTATCTTTTCTGCCATTTTATTTCGAGTTATTTCCTCTTACCGATGATGCTTTTCGGTCAAAAAGATTGCGGATGTCACACTTAGATCAAAAGCTATGTATTGCACGGTCATGGTGGTTCACAATCTCTCGTTTAAACTTGTCTACCAGGATGTTACACCTGTCTAACCAAATCACCTATTCCTAGTGGTTCACGAATGAACATGTACTTAGACAATTGACGATAACACTGACAATCCACAGTGGTTCAAGCTGACATATTCGCGGCAAAAATTATCTACGCATCACGTGAAATGAAGTTCAGTAACTTTATGTATCCATGCAAAAGACGTATATTACTAACTTATTAGATGTCATTTTCTCAGAAAGTAGCAAAAAGCAGCAGCTATAACTTGTAGGGTTAAAAATAGAGATTATAGAGATCATGGCTGTGGACTTTTATTATACAGGGTTATGATAAAGTAACGCACAAAATTCATAAAACGTACAATGTTCATTTTTGAAAAAATGCAAAAACACGTCAAACAGTTTATTTTATTCTGCGTCTTTTAACATAAGTCAAAAAAAATAAAACGTCAAATTTGTCAAAGTTATGACGTCATCAATATTTTTTTTAAATATGAAGCTTGGTTTTTTTTTACTTTATTTGATAAAGCTTGTTTTTCTGCATTATAAAGAAATAATTGAAGTAGCACATAAGAAAAAACTGAGAGAATTAATAAAAAACAAAATAAACTTTATTATAGTAATAACATTTAAATTAACTAAACAGTCCATTAAACCAAAACGATTTCTTACAGGAATTGTTCAAACTGTGTCCCGTTCACTATCTGACATAGGCCAAGACGATGGTAGACCTGATTTACAGAGTCTTCGATTATCTGCGGAGTTATACGAGTCATTTCATGTCTAATCCGTTCCATTAAGTCTTCTAAATTGTTTATTTTGTTTTTTATTAATTCTCTCAGTTTTTTCTTATGTGACCCCTACTTCAATTATTTTTTTATAATGCAGAAAAAAAAATATTGATGACGTCATAACTTTGACAAATTTGACGTTTTATTTTTTTGACTTATGTTAAAAGACGCGGAATAAAATAAACTGTTTGACGTGTTTTTGCATTTTTTTCAAAAATGAACATTGTACGTTTTATGAATTTTGTGCGTTACTTTATCATAACCCTGTATATTAATACATGCAAAATATAAACTTACAGCTACTTGCTGATGCGTATGAAAAGCCTAGACGTATTTACTATGTGTTTAGATTGCAGTAATCACAAAGTAGTAATAAAATGCAACATTCTCCAAAGCGTATTAAAATTGTTTTCATATAAAATACTATATTTTTATGAAGTTTGAATTTTTGATTTAATTTATTTGCTGCAATTAGTGAAATTCAGTTTTTCTCAAAATCGACTTTTTACGGGTCGTGAACGAGTGCTTAGAATATCTCGGATTTTTTTTTTTTGTTAACTCTTTTTAATTTCTCGGCTGCAACTGCAGTGAAATATGCATTCTTCGCGATTTTAAGGATAACGGCGGGGGCTTTGTTTTCTGCCTCCTTCTTCCTACATTTGCGACCTTCTAGAATCAGTAGTGCCCAACCTTTAACTTGACTTGAGTCAATTAAGTATTTAAAAATTTTTAGCGAGCCACATAATAATAATAATAATAATTATATATAAATCGCTTTTAATATTTCAGTTCAAATATACCGATAGGTCCAGCTCGGAACGGGCCATAGTCAGCAATGAGTGGCAACACCGAAACCCCCACCGAAACCCCTCTACCCGCAGCAGCTTCAATTGCAGCACAGTGCAGTTAAGAATTTAGTAAGACTTAAACCGCGCAAGGATATAGTCGTTTGCATATTCGTTCTGTATACGTAATTTGCCCATTTGTTTCAGACATAATAAGGTCCAATTTATTATTATTATTGTATTCTTAGCTGCTACGGAAAAGAAATTTTTCCGTAGCAGCTAAGATTTCCTGAACGCATTTACGATCCTTTCAATCGTCGAATGCGAAGGAATAGGCCGATTTACGTACTCTACAGCAAATAAATCAGCGGTTGTTTGACAGGAATTGCCTGCAAGTTACCACGAAACTATTTGTACCTTCTCTGCGGTTGTATACACTGACATGATAACTACTTTTACGTATGCACAGCTAAATACGAATGACGGGACATCTGTTGCGCTCGACCATCGGAATTAGGTTGCGCACGCGGAGTGGTATCGTACACACGTTGCCACATAGCATTACGTTCCATACGTATATTGTTGCTTATGTATGGCCCGTCGCGGGCTGGACCTATCGGTATAGGTAAAAAGGTAATGCGCAAAAAATTGTGATATATCAAAGTAAATGCGTACTTTATTAAGAATTCAATTATGAATTAAATATAAGAAAAATATTAATGTAAAACCGGACACTGCATTTCTTCTGGCAGTTTCTTGTACGCTGTTATATACGATGTTATAGCTAAATTTATGCATTCATTTAGATGTTCATCAGTTATCCTGAATCTCAACTTTGATTTTAACAAGTTCATTGTTTTGCACAGGTAAGTTGATCCAAAGCAGGAGTTTAGCCTTTGAAAAGTTTCTTTTAAGAGTGGATATTTTTTCTTATACGAGTATCCAAAAATCTGTTAGTGATATTCTTGTTTTCAGTTGTAGATCAGATTGATAATCTATTACATCCATCTCTAAATTAGTAGATTTTTATTTATCATATTAGCACTTTGTTGTAATATTTCAGAAATATTAGTATTAATAAATAATAATTTAGATTTAAAATGAATGAAACAATTGGTTCAATTTTACAAAAATTAGAAAATTTAATTTCAAAATCATGTTTAAGCTCAGTGAGAGATTCATAATATTTATTTGTTTCAATTTTCTTATATTTCTTAACGTAATACTCCAAATTTGAAAAATGATGAAAGTTTCATCCCTTTATTTGGGCCATCTACAAATTTACTTTTGATTTAAATGCGTTGATACTTCCTATTCATTCAATAATAGTTTTTTCTTTTCCCTGATGTTCAAGATTGAGTATATTCATTTTAGTTGTTATGTCTGTAAGAAAGGCTAAATCACATAACCAGTTTATTTTTTAGACATTTTATGCCCGAGTTGATAAAATGGGCCACATCAAAAGTTGCCGCGTGCCACAAGTGGCTCCCGAGCTACGGCTTGGCCATTCCTGTTCTAGATCATTGGAGAATGATTAGCGACGATGTCTTGTGAGAACGGAATGTGTTATGTAAATAAGTAGTCGAAGCAGACATTTTTCTGTGCCAGATATTACCATCAAGGCGTTAGTCGGGTACAGTTGTGTTAAGCAGTTTCAAACATCAAGGCGTTAGTCGGGTACAGTTGTGTTAAGCAGTTTCAAAATTTAGCAAAAACAGCAAAATAAATTGTGTATTACAGCAATGCTAGTACATACTAAATTAGATAAAAACAGAAAAAGGAATTAAATGCATATTGAAAGGATCAATATTCATGACAGCAAAATTATAATTACTAGAAAAAGTACATTACGGTGAAAATATTATTATTGAAGTGAAAACTTCTATGGGCGCGTCGATTGTTGGGCACTGAACGAGACTGAGCCGTCACGCTCGGCTGTGTAACGCTCGTTCGTGTAAAGTCGGCTCGAGTCGAGTCCACTAAGGGACGCTAGGCTTTGTATTATAACGCTAACTAGCGGTATTTAATTTCAATTAAATTGAAATGTAGAATAAATACGCAAAATATTGTATTTTTATTTTCTGGAAAATTCTTGTCCGCGTGCAGATGCGATCCCGAGCCGCCCGGGTGTGAGGCTGGCACGTTACCATTAGACCAGCGCGGGTACTCGTATGAGAGTTATCATATCGTCTATTTGTATATATACATGCCTACGTATGAATTTTTGAAGTGAAAACTTGATCAGACCGAGCGAAATGTACTAGAATAATATATACACAATAATAATAAATATATATTTTTTAAATGTAATATAGAACGAAAAAAAAGTTGTATTTCGTATTATAAACCTCGCCTTGATGAAGTTTTCACTTCTGCCGTGTGGTCTTATGAACGCCCATTTTTTTTATTAGAGAAAAATAAGTAATTAGAAATAAAGTGCAATTTCCACGCTACAAAACATAATATTAGTTTGCAAGCATTTAAAGTACCAAATATATATCTAAAAATTAATAAAATTAAGTTAAAATCATGATCTTAAAATACACAATGTGATTTATATAACTCCCACTAAATATTCTATTTCTTTGCATTATTGATATTTTTACATACATAAAACTTCTCTCTCCCTTATTGATTACATGGATTTTGATCATTTAAAAAGATTTTATTTTTGCGTTCTATTAATTTCTACATTGCACAACAGATCGATCACCCCCAACAACAACAGAAAGGTGTTTACCGAAGTATGGTATCCACACAACGTAAGCGTGCTGTACTGTCTTGCTTTCGGCAAGCTTCCTTGCACAGTTTGCCCAGGTTCGTTTATTTTGCTTTTCTTTCCGCCCTGCATGAGCTGTATTCTATTTTTATTTTTCGTTCTTAAAGATGTTCGTAGGTGTTGTCCGACTAAATAGATCGAATTTTTAATTGTGTATTTGCTGTGTTTGCCATACTAACAGGCTGCTAAACCTAAATCAAATCGAGACGGCTGGAAACGCATATTGGGCGCTGCAAGAAAAAGAGCTGCCTTGGCTTGTTTGAGGTGTCAACCATTATACAAACTGAGCAGGTACTGATTGTAATCATTTTGTAGCTAACGTTAATTATTAATCAATTAATTAATATACAGGGTGTACCACTTAAAACACCGAGGTCAAATATCTCGGAAACGGATAAAGATATTTGAATTTTGTAAAAAGTAGTTACTAAAGAATGTGATTGACTCTAGTTTGCTCTCACAATTGTGTTTTATTATGTGAAGATATAGATGGCGCTGCGATGAAAAGAATTTTTTTGATCGCCACAATCTTCATTTGTTTTTTATTTGAAATAGTATTAAAATTAATGTAAATTTATGCAAGTGTTCAAAAATTAGTAGAAATACATTATTAAATGTTAGCGGAACAGAACTAATAAGTTATGTAGCAATCAAGAAGGCAACAATTTTGAACATCTTTGTTAGTTATATTTGATCCTTTTAAGTATTTAAACAAAATAAAGACAAAACTTTAAAATTACTCTTATTTTTTATAAACACGAATGTCTATGAAACCGTTAAATTTTGGAAACTAACAAATAATAAAATTTACATTAATTTTAATACTCTTTCATATAAAAAACAAATGAAGATTGTGAAGATAAAAAAAAATCTTTTCATGGCAGCGCCATCTATATCTCAACATAATAAAACACAATTTTAGTAACTACTTTTTACAAAATTCAAATATCTTTATCCGTTTCCGAGATATTTGACCTGGGAGTTCTAAGTGGTATACCATGTATATTTAGTTATTATTTATTAACCTTGCTGTAGATGTAGAAGATAACATGTTTTGATACGTAAATCTAAAATTGCAATATTTGTAATAATAACAAACAGTATTACAGTAATGTAGTTGTGTACGCTAATCTGTCTAACAAAGGAGTGTTGAGAAAGATAGAGTTTAAAAAATCAAACTTTTGTAATTGGCTAAAATAGAGTTTGAATTTACACTGGCAAAGTAATTGCGTTTAGTTTGTTCTGTGAAAAGTTTGTTTACTATTGTGTACATTTTAAATAATTTTAAAATCCGTTTTTCTCATCGTAGAATAGTCTAATATGATTTTTCTGCTATGCACTGAGTAATTAATTAGGTAAATTTTAATTGAAACAATTTACCCAGGGTGAGATTCGAACCCAGTTCTCCCAAACATTATTTCGCACTGCTTCAGCTGAAACTAAGTAAATTTGGCCTGTCTGCTAAACATTTTCTAGGTTGGTTTATTCGGCAACGTCTTGATTTTGGGAAGGGCTATGAATTATCTAAAAGTGTCAGAAACGAGTATTGCGCTTGATTTTTTGTTATAAAGCAAGATAATCGTGCGAGATTTTATTTATTGAGAACTCAATACTGACTTTTCTTCTGTTGCGTATGTACATATATAGAGGATTTGTTTTAAATAGCGTCATTACAAATGAGTATCTTAAAGCTAGAAGAAGATGGCAACAAACAAGAGATCCATCACATAAAACGATTCTAAATACGAAAGCACAGCAACTGAAACGAGAAATACAGAAACTAAAACAAGATTCTCTTACCAATCGCTTGAGAAATCTGACGGCAGACGATAAGACTGACTTCTCGCTATGGAAGGCCACCAGAAATCTAAAAAGACCCATTTCTCACGTAGCACCCATAAGGAATCCGGATGGTAGTTGGGCCAGAGACAACAAACAAAAGGTTGAAGCATTTGCGAAACATCTGGAAAAACATTCCAACCCAACGAAATAAAAAGTAATTTGATATTACGTAATATACAGAATAATGATTACGAAGAAATAAGACCAGTTACACCAAAAGAAGTCTCTTGGGAAATTAAGAACAATATAAATCCTAAGAAGGCTCCTGGATATGACTTAATAACAGGAGAAATCATGAATCAACTACCCAAGAAAGCTATTGTTGTGCTTACTTATTTAGTTAATGCAGCTCTCAGACTAAAACATGTGCCATGCAGTTGGAAGGTCGCAGAGGTAATAATGCTACAAAAGCCCGGCAAACCTCCAAATGACGTTAAATCGTACAGACCTATATCACTATTACCGATTATCTCAAAACTATTTGAGAAACTGTTATTGAAAAGACTGAACCCAATCGTAGCAAGTAAAGGACTGATTCCAAATCACCAGTTCGGATTTAGACAAAGACATTCTACCATTGATCAAGTACACCGGATCACTGATGTCATAGAAAAAGCCCTAGAAAAAAAACTTATATGCTCAACCATCTTTGTAGATGTGGCTCAAGCCTTTGATAGGGTCTGGCATGGAGGCCTTAACTGGAAATTGAACAAACTTCTACCCAAGGCATATGCGCAACTTCTGCTTTCATACATTTCTGACAGATTTTTCAGAATAAAAATAGAGGAAGAGTACTCCGGTTTGAAGAGGATTGAGGCTGGTGTTCCACAGGGAAGTGTCCTGGGACCGGTCCTCTACTTGCTTTATACGTCTGACTTGCCGGAACTGGGGAACGCAACTGTGGCGACATTTGTTGATGATACGGCAATCTTAGCAGTAGATAATAATATGCAAACGGCAAGAAATAAGTTGCAACGAGCATGTGATAGGATTTCGAAGTGGACCAACGACTGGAAAATAAAATTAAATGAGCTGAAGTCAACTCATATAAACTTTACCAACAGAAACATAACAGATATAAGACCTATTATTATAAATGGTAACACTGTCCCTTACCAAAACTCTAGGTATGACGCTTGACGTTAAACTGAGATGGAAGGAGCATGTCAAGAAGAAAAGAACTGAGCTGGATCTTAAGTACAGAGGACTTTACTGGCTGTTGGGACGTAATTCGCAACTCCCACTACACAGTAAAATTTTGATCTATAACCAAATTCTGAAGCCAGTCTGGGTATATGGCATACAACTTTGGCGTTGTACCAAACCGTGCCATCTTAAACAAATACAAAGATTTCAAAATAAAGTCTTACGCAATATGGTCGATGCACCTTGGTACGTTATGAAGTAAGAAGATCTCCCGTCAAACACGAGGCAAGACTACTTGAACACAATAATATCGAACCAAACAGTCTTCTTGATGTCCAAAACCTCGTCAGAAGGCTGAACAGGGTTAAGCCACACGATCTGGTGCAGTTTAGTGTGTAGTTTTGCAGTGCTTAGTGAATAGCAGAGTACAGTGTATCTTCTACAAAATAGAAGTAACTAAAAGAACTCCTTTGGGTGAATTTTAGATTAAATTTTTTAGGTTAAGATATGTCAAACTCAAATTGATGGTTGGTCCTAGACCAGTTCATTTTCTATTGACATTCATTCTCTAACAAAGGTTGTAACTATTTGCATTTTATCGTTTTTTCGGAAGAACCTTAAACTGGAATTACTAGTGGTATTTACGTAAATTCGTATAGGATAAACAAAGTTATGGACCGACTTTAACTACATTTTGGCCCTGAAAATTTTGAAATTTTTGATGAGTTACAAATAAATTTCTTTTTTGACATCCAGTTAGGCATTTATACGTATTCTTCAGATTCGCATAGTCTGGTACCTATTTAGCAGTAACTCTGTATATATAAATCAAGCCTATGAAATTAAACTAAACTATCAATTATGACGTAGTGGCTACATTGAAAAATATAGTAAACAAATATCAATATAACAATAAGGAAACCAAACTACTATCTGTATGGTTTCATTGGAAGATCCTTGATATATGAAAGACGGCATCCAACTTTACCACATAGTAGATCGCATTTGGTGAAATTGGATGTTGTAGCGCCATCTACTCCTTTTGAAATATTATCTTTTCTTTTACGCTAACGTATTACTTTAAAATCAGCATTTTAATTTAATTTCGTTGATTCTAGACATCGTGCCATCAATATTTTCATTCGTTCCTACTACGAACTCTGGTTACAAGACGAGAATGTTGGTCAAGAAATGTTAATCGAAGATTTAACTCAAAGCTTCGAAGATTCGGAAAAGAAGAAAGTGGACGTGGTAGTAGAGGAAGGTAAAACGGATCCACTGACCCAATTAGTGACAACATTCTGTCGTGGTGCCATGACTGAACGCTCCGGTGCCCTTCAGGTAATTTCTTTTATTGCTTGTACACTATTTGCTTCATAAATATCACGTGCTGGTTGTATAATATTCAGACGTAAATATAAAGTTATATAATCCAATGCGTGCTTCTTCAAATTACAGGAAGATCCTTTATACATGAGTTACGCAGAAATTATTGCTAGGTCATGTGGTGAAGAAGAGGAAGAAGGTGATGAGGAGGAGGGTGGCGGTGAAGGCGAAGAAGGTGGAGCCTCAATTCATGTAAGTCTCTATAATTTTTATTTTTACTTGTTATTTATCTTAAATGTCAATGTTGCTATTCGTAATTCATTTTCCACTGCATAATCTATCGGTATTCTTCCATTTTCATTTCTCTTCTAGTGATTGCTGATTCCCTATACCTGGTTTATATATTTCCATTACTATTTTTCATGTCATCTTCATACATTTTTTTGATAAAATTGTTCTTGAACTTTCACATCTTATCTTCAAATGGACACTGCACGCTTGACATGCAAAACTTGCTTCTCATCATGCTCATCCTGCTTGAAACAGGTATAAATTCTACTATTGCGTTTTTTATGTTTTTTTTACTATAAATGCTTTACCCAACCTTCTATATTTCGACCCCCACAAAAGAAACATATTTTCCTATGTGTTTATCTTGTCTCCTGTATCTTTTGTTCAATACATTACTAAATACATCTATGTCGTACTTCTTCAAGACTTCTTTTATATTTATTAGTGCTCCTTTTTTTTTTTTTTTTTTCGGGAGGGGAAAATCTTTCAAAGACACCCAGCGGCCCATCCACTGGGTAGTGTTGGATTTCCACCAACTAAAAACCCCTCGTACGTGTAGTTCTTCTTCTCTTCTCGGGACTGCTGCGACATTACTTCAAGAAGAGGACGTATACAGTTGGTTGGGCTATTCTCCACTTTTAAAGATTGCCTTTATTCTGCCTAAACCTTTCATCTTCTTCTTTTTGACTTAAAACCTCCCTTATACCTTCTTCCACGATTCCCCAATTTTCCTCTTTTTCCAGCATAATTTTAACTATATTTTCAGGTGTGAGTTTACCTATTTCATTCTCTATTCGTGTTTGTTGCATCGTCCACCTTGGGCACTCGAAGAAGGTGTGCTCCGCAGTATCCTTTTCGCCACAATAGGTACAATCATCCGACTCGCTCAATCCAAAGCGGCACAGATACGATTTAAAGCAGCCATGTCCCGTGAAAAATTGACTCAAGTAATAATTTAATTGGCCGTGTTTTCTTACCACCCATGGTCTTATGTCCTTGATTAGCTTTTTTGTCCACTGTGCTCGTTCCTCATTTTCCTCCCATGTGGCTTGCCATTCGTTTATCATACCATTATAAGCGTCTTCCCTAGAAATCCTTCCACTCTTCTCTATTTCCAGTCTCTGCTTTATCAGGAGATGGATCGGTGGAGTCCTTGCCAACACTAGCAGCGCTTTAGTTGATGTTGTTCTATACGCACTTATGATACGGATGGCCATTCTGCGCTGTATACTAGTGTAGACCCTCCCATGAGAGCTCCTTTCTAAAGCACCCCTCCAAATAGATGCACCATACAGCATGATGGATTGGACTGCAGCTCCAAGTAAACGTCTGCTGCTCTCCTGTGGCCCTCCAAAATTGGGCATCAAGCGGCAGAGATTGGATAGGGCTGCCCCAGCTTTCTCCGCCGTTCTTCGTATATAGACCCCCATAGTCATGTTCCTGTCTAGATAGATACCGAGGTATCTTAAACTATTTTGACTCTGTATTGTAACATCTCCCAGTCTAATATTTATATTTTTCGTCTTTCGTCCCCCAACCAATAATACTGCCCCTGTTTTCTGTGGTGCGAGCCTCAGCTGCTTTCTTTTCATCCATTCCACAATACTGAGTAAAGAACTTTCGGCCACTTCTTCCAGCTTTTCTGCGTTTCTAGCAGTGACTGTAATTGCTAGATCGTCCGCGTATCCAATGAGCTTGACCCCCAGTGGCATCGGCAGTCTGAAAACCCCGTCATAATATATATTCCACAAGGTCGGCCCTAACACAGAACCCTGTGGAACGCCGCCCGTTATTTACATTTTACTTTTATTGCCCACGATCAGCATCCTGTCCTCGAAATAACTAGCGACTATATTATACAGATATGGTGATATCCCTCTATCCCTTAGCTCCTCCAGAATGCCTTCCCAGGGCGCCGAGTTGAAGGCATTTTCCTCATATTAGTGCTCCTGGTGTACATGTTCTTTGCATATTCCACCATGCTATTTTTATTTGTTATTTTCTCTATTACTCTGTCTATCTTAAATTATTTCTATTTTTACCTGTAATCTTTTCCCTCCCAACCTTATCCATTGTCATGTCATTTGTCTTATGTTCATCCATATTTACACTCGATAATTGTGCCCGTGCAAGTTATCCTCCTTTTTTGTTCTTCAAAGGACTTTCCTTCTGGTGATCTTTCACTTAAGAATCCTTTCTTAATGTCGCGTTTTCCTTTTCCCGGAGCCTTAGTATATTCAGTTCTATTTTGATCTGCTGTTATTTTACTTATACTTTAGCTTGACTATTGCCTTGCCTTTTTCAGTCAAGGTATCAGCAACAATCTTAGCAATTTTAGGAAGCCAATTTTTTTTTTTTTTGGTTTTCTGATATTTAATTTATCAGTTTTGGCCAGCTTTGTTCTTCTTTGTATTTTCCGATCCTCAACATTTTATCAACATTGATTGACTCTTTTCTATTCGGTCTACTTTCTCTAATATTTGTTCAGTTTCTAATCAGTACAGAGCGAACGTCCCAGGTTTAAACTACGACGGAGCAAAGAAATAATGTAAACAGCACTCAGTTACTGAATAGCACTATTCATATGGTGAACTGCAACATCTGTTTACGCCCGAGAATGACATCAAAAAAAAAGTCCATTTAACTCGTAAATTTCCTATCGACATCGGCGTACATAGGAGCGTGAGGGATTTTTAAAATTTATTATATTTCGTAAGATAAATAAAGTACGGAAAGTGTACTCGATTTGAACTACAAAATAATAACATACAGTATTACACAGTTAACTACGAAAATGCACAGTGATGTCATTGGCGCTTAGCAATAATAGGGGAAAGGTGGGGCGAACCCAATGGACCTTTATATTTTACGAGGGAGATAAACAGCAACGGTATTTCGGTATAAGAGAAAGTAGGACAATAGACGGCTTTGGTATAAAATTTTTAAACTTCGCGGCTGTCCTTACCACCAACAATGACCAATAATACCAACATTTACTGCAAATTTACTGCTACCTGATTTTTGCGTTGATAGCGTGTTTGTGGTTTATTCTTGTTGTTAAATTTGCGCGGTCGGCAGCGCACGCATCTGGTAGAAAGGTCACGTCGATGACGTAGTTGTGGGCGTTAAAATGTAAAGGTATTAAATACTTATTAAGTAAATAAATAGAACTTAAAAATAATAATTTATAAACAAAAAATCTGGGTTGATTATACTACATTAAATGTTCAAATCGTCCTCCTTCTATTTCTAAACAATACGCAATTCGATTATAAAAGTTACGCCGTACATTGGACAAGACTTCGGGGGTGATTGTTAACAAACAGTTTCTAATTTTTATACGCAATTCTTCTAAATTATTTGCACGTTGTTCTTCGTAGCCGTATATTTGTGACTTTATGTGACCCCACAGAAAAAAGTCATTTGGTGACAAATCAGGAGACCTGGCAGGCCAATGGATTGTGCCCCGTTTTGAAATAATTCGGTCTTCAAACGTATTTCTTAGATATTGCAGCACAATCCTGCTTGTATGGGCAGGACATCCGTCTTGTTGATACCAAATGTCTTCCATTACAATGTTAGGTATTCCGCGTATAAAAGAAATATTACTGTGTTGCAGTAGATCTAATTATTTCTGTCCGTTCAACATGCCATCAATATAAAATGGGCCAATGATATTATTGCCTAATATCCCAACCCATACATTTACCTTTTGTAGGTATTGTGTGTGAGCAGTATACGCAATGTGTTTATTTGTTCTGGACCAATATCGTAGTATCGCCGGCCATGTAAAAAAACGTAGATTCATCCGTAAAGAGGATGTTCGAAATAAAACCTTCATTCAGTGCACATTTTTCAATTATGTCTAAACAAAACTGAATGCGATCATAATTGTCCTGTGGAAAAATTTCATGTATCTTCTGAACATGATAAGAGTGATATTTGTTTTTCCTTAAGGCTCTTCTCACAGTTTCACGTAATACATCCAGTTCTTGTCCTATTTGTGATGTTGTCAGAGTATAATTGTTTTCCACGCTAGCACATATCATTACATTGAGATCCTGGTTATCATTATTTTGAGGTTTCGCATGAAACGATGGCGAAACTCAACCGAATTTTTCAAAATTAGTTTTGATGCGATGAATGGTATTCAAACAAAGAAATAGGTCGATTTTCAAAAGTATCCCGAAAGAGAGCTATAATAGACATCAGTGAGTGGCCTTGAAAATACCATTTTACAATCTGAACCTTTTCATCAATTGTATACACCATAACCACAGACTAAACAACCCAGACCGGCAACTACTTGAAAAAAAAATATCCAAGATCTTCTATCCTTGTCACACATCAGTCAACTTGGTACGAAGATGGCACTAGCAGCATATTGGCGCGAAATTTGAAATGAGCTTGTTTTTAGAATATGCTTATTAAATACGTTATTTATGTAACAAAAACATACACAAAAGTTACTAAAACTATGGTAATAAATATTACTTACTGTAACAATTATAGCCATAGTTTGAGCATCTTATGTGTAATTTCGTGGTGATACATATTAAATATGTGATACGAAATATAAATATTAATCTTTTACTTACATGTATTATAACATCCCTCTTACGGTGACCTATTAGACACAATAAACTACTACTCTGTATAAGATTAAGAGAAATATAATAATCTAATAAGTGAAAACTGTCAAGGAAAACATAGGGATATAATAATAATAGTCTTTATTGATACATATACTTATACAATAAACCATAATAAAATTAAATTACAC
The DNA here is from genome assembly GCA_963170755.1 of Amphimallon solstitiale. Taxonomy (NCBI): domain Eukaryota; kingdom Metazoa; phylum Arthropoda; class Insecta; order Coleoptera; family Scarabaeidae; genus Amphimallon; species Amphimallon solstitiale. The sequence continues at coordinate 29,224,552 of OY720675.1, read as the reverse complement.
AACCAATAATGAGAAGACAATAATAATACAAATCTTGTGTAATATGACAAATAAAGACAAAACTAATATATACCAAAAGGAACAAATTCAGCAATAGTTAATTACTAAAATGCTGATTTTAAATTTGTGCCTTAAACTAACAGCAAATGAAATATATAACAGAAAAATATGCAGATGTAGAAAATTAATATTACAAGTCTATAGTATATAAAATTGATATTATACAGATTGCCAAAAATAAAATCAACAACAAAATAGTAATAATAATACTAATACACAAATCAAAAGGTATCAAACCTGCAAGGCAAAGAGCATGTCAAAAATGCGCTTCTTAAACAAAGGAAATGCCAGTCTTATCTTAAACCTGTGCATTTTGTTAACTTCATACTGTCCAAACCAGCACGCTAAACACTTGGACACCATATTTGTATCAACATATAATTAATACGATGTACGACAAAGAATTTCAAAAAAATGTCAAACGTGTCAAATTTGAAATGTAGTTTTGAATGACATGTATCCACAGCATAACAAACATTTCAATTGACGCTAGCGCCATCTCATCTCCAAGTTCAGTGAATCTGACAAAGATGGTAGAGTATTGAAATTTACGTTTGCTAAACAAGGATGAGTATTATGGATAAAATCTAGGATTAAGTTGCCGGTCTGGATTGTTTAGTCTGTGCCATAACCATAATTTTACTATAACAGACACTTGACAGATCACGAACAACTCACATAAACGAATGACATATGTCAGTAAGATCAAGTAAGATATAGTTGCCTGGCCGTCAGATGTAATGTATTAATCCCCACTACATTCCCCTTTCAGTATATATTCGTAGTATGTTGTGGTTTACTGTATACTGGATGCGCGTTAAGTTCCGTTGTACGTCATCGATGACGTTTACATGTTGTCATAACTGTATTAGAGAAACTAAAAAAGTTACTTTGTTAAATTATACTTGAGGGCACTTATTTCATTAGCTTAAATAGAAGATTTATAAATTGATCGTAATATACGCATTCATGGCAAATAAACACATAATTTCCGTTTCAATATTAAATTTCTTTATTACATATTTTTAATACACTAATAGTTCAATTCGGTGTTGACAGATAAATCATATCTGTCAAAAAGACGTGCGTTGTGTATATTCTTCCTGTCAAATTTTTCATGTTTATTTTTACGTTGATATAAATTGTTTAAAAACAGTACTTCTTAGAAGTGCACTTCTAAGAAATAAAAATAGATCCGGCAACATATACAAAGTGAGTCGTCATGGATCTAGTATGACGTGCAACGGAATGTAACTTGTTATCCAATTATATAAATAAAATTAAACACTTTTTAAAAAATACAAAATTTCAATAGTGCGCCCGTGGGCGATGAGTCATCAACCGTACGTGTCCGCTCTGTACTAATCAGTTTTCGTCTTCCTTGTCGGCCACTCCTTTCTTCATTACATTGTTTTTTCTCATTTCTCTTTCAATTAATTGATTTCTATTCGATTAACTACTTACTTGTTCTATTAGCTTTGTTCGTAGAGAAATCACGAACTAATCAGAGCCAATTAGATGTTGTGAAATCAGATACTAGCTCCGGATTTCTCCCCACCAATCGAATCGCCGCTGACTAGTTTGTGATTCTTCTACACACGAAGCTATTATTTTCACATTTCATTTTGGTTAGTTCTTCTACCAGCACTTCGATTTTTTTATTAATTAAGAATTTTTAATACATATAACATAAACATACATTCGAAATTCTCCTGTATATACTGAAGTACATCTATTTTATTGAAAATATTTTTTTGTCTATGCTAACCACATTAATATTCAGAGGACAATGAATAAACTTATGGTAAGAATTACTGTTATTATCTTATTTGTGTGGTACTATTATACACTTTATTTATTGTTTTTATTTCTTCAATTAAAGGAACAAGAAATGGAAAAACAGAAACTTCTATTCAGTCAGGCAAGACTTGCAAATAGAGGCGTTGCTGAGATGGTACTACTACATATATCAGCCTGTAAAGGTGTTCCATCTGAGATGGTGATGAAAACATTACAGCTGGGCATTTCAGTATTACGCGGTGGTAACGTTGATATACAAATGGGAATGTTGAATCACTTAAAGGAAAAGAAAGACGTCGGCTTTTTCACTAGCATTGCAGGCTTAATGAACAGTTGTAGCGTACTTGATTTGGACGCTTTCGAAAGAAATACTAAAGCCGAAGGTTTGGGCGTTGGATCAGAAGGTAATGTTAAACCTTACATATAAACTAGACGGTGTCCTTCTATTTGAAAAACGAAGCTTGGCGACCATTTTTAGTTAGGTCAACTACCATTTTCAGTCATTTGTTGTCGCTTTGCAAACGTCATAATTAAAGAAAGTAGCATACAATTACTTTCTTATATGTAGTATAAGGAAGTATTCTGATGATGAAAATTTTCGACCTCGAGACTATTGCAGATGTCCACGTTCTGAAGTCCCCTGATACCAAAAAAGTGGTTTTTAAAAAATGCCACGATAGCGGTCAAACCACTACAGCTATCTATTCCAAACTTTGCATTTAGTAGTATAATCTCCCTCTTGAGAACTGATTAGATTTTCAGCAAAATCGGCAGACCGGAAGTAGTAGTTTACTTCGGTGAAAAAATCGAATTTTGCTATTATTTCGTCAACTACTAAGTTTAGACAAATTTATAAAGAATTCATATGTACTTAAAATTAAATTTGAGAAGAATTTTATTAAAAAAATTTTTCGAAATTCCTACCGGAAGTAGGTTTTTTACTCTTATCGAAAATCGGTTTTTTGCAAATATTTTGCTATTCATGCTTTTTAGACAGGTACGTTACGAGTATAAAAGTATTTAGAAATTAATTTTCAATACCTTTTGTATAAAAAAAAAATCAAAATTCGGACCGGAACTAACACTTTTACTCTTACCGAATAACGAATTTTTGCAAATATGTCGTAAATTATATATATATTTATGAAAAGTACAAAAGTATTTAAAGTTGGATTTGGAATATTTTTTGTATAAATGAAATTTCAAAATTCGGACCGGAAGTAACACTTTCATACGTATAAGAAAGTCGTGCGGTGGCCACACCTCATTTTTTTTTAAATTGTACTTATATTAAATTTATTTTGATTTATTTATAAGGCAACTTGAATAATAACGTAAAAGATGAACTCAATTTTTACGATTTTAAAATGTGTAGGTAACTTAACAGTGAAAATATGTTCCTGGTGATTTTGCTATTCCATACAGGGTGATTCACGTTGCACGTTCATTGGCAAATATTTGATTTCTCGGTATATTATCAATATGAATAAAAATTAGAAACATAACAAGTTAATACGTTGAGAGATAAATGTTGTTAGTTCGAGCATTTTCACAGGGCACTGCAATCTTAAAACAAATCGTCAATTATATTTGATTGCTTAGATAATTTTAGAACTAAATAAACAAACGATGTTATAACTTATTGTCATTACAGGTGCTGCCGGTGAAAAAAATATGCACGACGCAGAATTTACGTGTGCCTTATTTAGATTCATTCAGTTAACTTGTGAAGGTCACAACTTAGGTGAGAATCAAGTTGTAACTGAAAGCTTCTCCTATATTTATAAAAGCAAATTACTTTCTCAGAGTGGCAAAATTATCTTCGTACACAAGCTGGTAACACCACTACCGTAAACGTAGTCATCTGCACTGTAGATTATCTGTTGCGCCTTCAAGAATCTATTATGGACTTTTACTGGCACTACTCAAGCAAAGAACTTATCGACCCGGCGGGAAAAGCAAACTTCTTCAAGGCGATAGGTGTCGCTAGTCAAGTTTTCAACACCCTATCAGAAGTAATTCAAGGTCCTTGCGCTCTGAATCAACAAGCACTGGCACATTCCAGATTGTGGGATGCCGTTGGTGGTTTCCTGTTTCTGTTCTCTCATATGCAAGAAAAATTATCGAAAAATTCCAGTCAGGTTGATCTCCTCAAAGAACTATTGAATTTACAAAAAGACATGATCACCATGATGTTGTCCATGCTTGAAGGTAACGTTGTCAACGGTACAATCGGTAAACAGATGGTGGACACTTTGGTAGAGAGTGCCTCTAACGTTGAGTTGATTCTGAAGTATTTCGATATGTTCTTAAAATTGAAAGACTTGACGTCGTCGGCGAGCTTCCAGGAAATCGATATTAATAATGACGGCTGGGTGAATCCAAAGGATTTCAAGGAAAAAATGGACCAACAGAAAAGTTATACATCGTAAATATTCACAAATGAAATATAAACTTCATGAATGACTTTTTTCGTCTTATTTTAGTGAGGAAATTGAATTCTTGTTGGCGTGTTGTGAAGTTAACCATGATGGCAAAGTGGATTATGTGGGCTTTATCGATAGGTTCCACGAACCAGCCAAGGAAATTGGTTTTAATTTAGCTGTATTACTGACTAATTTATCTGAACATATGCCGAATGAACCAAGGTAATAAATTATCAAGGTAACAAACCATATTTCAGTTTTTTTCCCAATAAACCATACCATACTCTCGAAAGGGTTTCAAAATTTGCATAATGAACATTAATCATTTAACATGAATTTAGAGTAAATTAGGGCAGATTCAATAAATAGCTCTTCTTTTTCTGCTAATTAAATTTTTCTCCTGAAAAAAAAATGCCGTATTATTCCTCGGCTACACCGTACTGATGATGACTAGTGAGTCAGAAACACGTGTCTTCGGTTGCTCTACAGCGGAATACCCAATATTCTATTTCTTGTTTTTTTATGTAAACGCGATAATTACTTTTTTTGGATATGAACAAATGTTTGAACTTAAATGAAAAGTATGTAGAAAAGTAAATGAAAGTATATAGAATCTGGAAGTAAATATATTTTAATGATATTTACAGTATTATTTTTATTCTTATTCAAAAACAGACCTTATTTAAAAAGAAAAACTCGTAGAATAGTTTATCCGGTTCGTTTTATGTTTCATATCAATTGTTATTAATATAGGTTAGCAAGATTTCTGGAGACAGCTGGATCCGTTTTAAATTACTTCGAGCCATTCCTCGGTCGTATTGAAATCATGGGTGGAAACAAACGCATTGAACGTGTTTACTTTGAAATTAAAGAATCAAACATAGAGCAATGGGAAAAGCCGCAAATCAAGGTAATTTATAAATAAACAAATAATGTTATAATAACAGTTTTGAATAATTTTTGGTTATAGAGTTACACTGCTACTCAATACATTTATTATAGAAGTATGTGAAATGAGACACTGTATATATTTGTTCCTATCAAACTAGTAGAAACTATAGTCCGTCTCAACCTTATTATGCAGTACAGGTCTTATGGCAATTGATTTCATGGTTGCCAAATCGTCTCATTGTATAATGTCGTTACAGTTTCGGTTCAAAACATAACCTATACGACTGTTTGTCATTCAATTGATGCATACTGCATACAAAAAATTAATAGTAATTTGAAACACTAAAAGGGGGGAATATATGGGAAGATGGATTAGTTAAAATATTTGTAATAATATAATCCTTTGGGATTGTTCTGTAAAAAATTATTTAAAATCTAACTGAATATAGTAAGCCAGAGTAAATGAATTAATATTTCAAAGAAACACTTAAGGTATACAATTTTCTTCGTTACTGAATATTGACATCATAATCAACTACCCACTATAAATTCAGACCAAGACAAAGTTAATCACAAGTTTATTTTTCATAAAAAACTTTTCTATTTATAAAAACAACTTAAATAATACATATTTATGAAAAGAATAACAATAACCACACATACACATGTACTTTTATTTTTTAATATGTTACATGACTTATTTAGTCTTATTGAATATTAATATGTTAATCTACATTCCGTTATACACATTTAAAGACACAAATTCCTCACAAATTCATTTTGCAAAAACATACTTTCCCATTTATAAGAACAAGTTAATAATACATGATAACATTTATGAAAAAACTAACCATGACCATACAAAGGAGTAGGTACACATATTGTTTTATTTTTCTTCAATCACTTAAAGAATCATGATCTGATGATGAATGTGTGATGTTAATTATAAACTCTTCAACATCGTCTTGCAAGTTGGCAAGGTGGCCAATGTAATTCTGCCAGTTGTTCACTGTTACATTGTGTCCTCCACAATTAATTGATCAATATCTCTTCGTTTGAATGTCATATTGTGCATTTCAACGTAGTGCTTAACTTGTGCCCACACCATTTCAATTGGGTTTAATTCACAATGATAGGGTGGAAGCCGAAGAACATAATTCTTCTGCAGAATTCTTTGCAAATTAATCAATTTTGTTTCTGTCATAGTGAGACCTAACCTCTGACACACAAGCCAGTAAATCTCATTTTAACATGTCATTATCAAGTGGTATATTCTTCTCAGTAAGCCATTCAATAATTTGGTCTTCTCCGTTGCTACTGCTGGAAACTTTTCTAATTTTCTCATGTGATATGAGGCATTATCGAGACCAACAACGGAGTTCTCTGGTATATTTGGAAGCAATTTATTCTTGAACCAATCTCCATATGTATCTGCATCCATATCGCTATGAACATCAGCAGTATTTTTCTTACAAAGAAATGTACATTCAGCATCAACAACAAAACCTTGCTCGCCTCCAGCATGAATTAATGGAAATCGAGGCTCAAGACCACTTGGTAATTTTAAACCAGGGCTGAGTCCTTATATAAAAGCTTGTCGACTGCTTTGAACAGTAACGTCTGTCCACTTTTTATTTACCGAGTGTCCTGCATTCACTCATGATTCATCAGTATATATTATAGTTCTACCTAAAAATAAAACAATCACAATCAAACACAAGCAAATAATTAATTGCGTAATGAACATAAAAGTATAACAAATTAAATGATAAAGTATACCTTCGTCTCTGAATTTTCTGATGTCTCGTAAGTATTTATGTCTCCACCTAATGATGTCATCTCTTTCAATAAGAATACTCTTTCGTCCCACTTTTTAAAATTCAAAACCCATATCATGTAGCAATCTGTAAAAAGTATATGTATATGTATATAGGTTCCCAAGCAACACAGAATGGTAGATTAAACGTATATATCTAAAATATCCGTATACGGTATATTGGTTATTATACGGTATATGTAAACGGTATAATAAACTGCAAAATGTCCGCGACTTCGACGTTTATTTATGTTATATGAAATCCATTAATAATTGGTAGACGAAATCTGGAAAACAAGTGTTTCTCATATACTGAATTTATACGTAGGTATATTGGTTATTATACGGTATATGTAAACGGTATAATAAACTGCAAAATGTCCGCGACTTCGACGTTTATTTATATTATATGAAATCCATTAATAATTGGTAGACGAAGTCTTGAAAACAAGTGTTTCTCATATACTGAATTTATACGTAGGTAATATACACTGATTATATTGTGTATTTACGGTATCTAATAAACCGGAATCATTGGCATACGGAATACAAAAAAAAACCGTATCTTCTATACATAATTTATACGTATGATGTAAACGTATATTTACACTATACTTTTAACGTTAATTATCCCAATTCATGTATACAGAATTTATACGGGTATGGTATCTCATTTTGCACTTAAATGACGCTATTGATATATACCTATATGAATGTCTGATTTTATACGTAGAAGATCACCAGAAATGAAGCGTGTATTTTATACCGCGAGATCAAAAATTATATTGATAAAGGTTTGCCCATGGAATGTAAAACGCCTGTCTTCAGTTATATCATTAAGTGTCATATTGACAAACAATTAATGACAGTATGACACTTAATGATATAACTTAAGACAGACGTTTTACTTTCCATGGCAAACCTTTATCAATATAATTTTTGATTTCGCGGTACTTGCATCATTATTTGAGTACACGTATACGCTAAAATTAGGTAAAATAATACATATACCCAAATAATTTCATGTACGTAATTAATGTACGATTTATAAATAAAATGAGGATAGATCCTGCAAGGTTAATCGGAAAGATTACAAATAAAAGTGTGTAAGTGTATTTAGCAAGAGCACATTTTTGCAATGTTAGTTAGTAATACTAAAATTAGAGTAACAAAATTTTAAGCTATTTTGCTTTTTATCCACACATTTTATATTTTAGATGCATTACATACAATTAGAAAATGTTGGGATAATATGTGAGAATAATAATAGATACAGGAACAAAAGCTTACTCACCTATTTTGTAACTTCTCTGTGTATGTAGATACAAACTTATTCTACAGACGATATTTTTCAAACATTATATCTGACATATTAATATTTTTTTTTAATTTTAATTAGATAAATTCCTTCGAGGGTGGAAAAAAATTATGTATACATATATTTTTAATTTTAGTTTATTAAACAGAACTATATATAGATAATACAAAATAAGAATTTGTATGCATAACTAATAAAATAAAATATATATTACGTAATAAACATTAAAGATTACGTGTTCTAGAAACAGAAAACCTAGTAACATTTTATTCAACTCTTACTTTTTTTGATGAGTAAAGGTATCTGTGTTTGGCTAATTTTAACCAATCTTTAACAGCATTTTTAATACAAGTATCAGTCAAATCTGATGGTTCCCTTCCCGAATAAGACAGTTTTACCGCTTCTAAAAAATAAAAGAATATAAATACTTAATTAAAAGCAGAATTGCTAAAATATTACCATTAACTATCGACATTATTGCGGTATGTTTAAAGGCCCTCTTGTCCCGATGACAAGACCAATTAAACTTCATTGCAACCTCATTGCTGGGGACGAATTTTAAAATGTTCATTACTGTAGACCTTACACTAGAACCCCCGACAGCTGCTAATCTTCGTCTCTAGAAAATATTAAACGTTTCGGATACAGACTCAAAGTAATTGAATAAAAACGTGTAGTCTTACCATGTACAAAGCATTGCTTTCGTCTGTCAAAAATAGCTCCAAATTTTTGTACGCAGCTTTAGAAGACATGGGTAAAACAGGCATCGTGGAAGGTATCTGTAACTGCTGAATAACGCAGATTTGTTGATTTTTTTCTATGTTATTTTCGACGCAAATGGCGTTTACTGACAATTTTATTTAACTTAGACATCTTAACCACATACTTTCCGATTTATTGCAAGCTCAAGAAATTTATTTTTACCCAAACAGTAGAAATTAGAATAAGGAGCATGCAATAACTTCAAGGAGTTAGCAGAACTTGTCACTTGTTGAATAGGCTGCAACAAACAAAATTTTAAAGAAATCTAAGCAAAATTAAAAGCCAGAGTTTTTTAGTTATTCTTATTTCATTCTGATACGATATTGGAAACATTATTGTCAAATATAATGTATGTTTGTCAAACGCATACACGGAAAAACCGATTTGTTTGAGTCAAGCAAATTTTGTATGACCCAACCAAATTATTTCTTTGTATATAGGCAAACTAATTTTTGGTTGTTGGAATCAAATAATTTTGTTACGTTCATTTTGTTGTTTCTACTAAATAACATTTTTTCCTACTAGATACCTATATAGTTGCGCCAACAAACAATGAGCTCAAGCTAACTAAATAAAATTTACCAATAAACATATAAATTCATTAACTTAATTATAATACACATTCATTGTAACATAATAACTTGTTATTTTAATTAATATGTATGTTTGAAATTAGGAAAGCATTTAATTAAAACAACAAATATGATTGCTTGATCTACTAAGATGTTTAATTAATTTAAACACATTATTTTTGTAAATAAAGCTTATAAAATTAGTACGAACGACTCGAATGCAATATAAAACGAAATCGGTATCAATACGCAGCACAAAAATACTTGCAACGTTTGGACAAATATCAGCAAAAAAATGTAGACAGACAGTCGTCTATTTCCCATATATATGTCTCTTTTAGGCGGAAAATGCCTTAGGTAATATTAAAATAAGTCTTTCTTTTAACATCTCTGTTTTAGTTGAAAATAGATTTACTGAAAGTCAAGAATTTCTTTATTTGAAGCAACCAGACGCTTGATTTAAAATATAATTCGCCAAATAATTTAGTTACATGAAACAAATATTTTAACAAAATTATTTGTTTAAATCAAACAACATTTTATTTTGTATTTTCTTGAAATAAGAGAGACAATATATTGTACAACAAAATCGGTGTGTTTACGGTAAACATCGGTTTTTCTATGTATCTATAGTTAATAAACCGCAGTGAATGCATTACAAAAACATGGCGTATTAATTGCACAGAATTATGTACTAATTGTAGGTTGTTTGGCATGCATTGTATGTAATATACTTACCAAAAGACGGCTAAACCATACAACAATAATTGCACTTCACTTGAAATAAATAATTTGCAATCACTTAAAGTATTTTCCAAACTTTAACAGATAAATGAGATCGTTGATAAGTCCTTAAACTGTTACTCTGTTAGTAGACTGCGACTGCATACCTACTTCTTAAACTCTTACGTTTACCGTTCGATGTGCGCATGAGCAGAGCAATATCTGTAGCAAAATATATGCTCCAGAGTTACCAAGAGAATAGGTATTCATCTATAATACTATATATCTATACTAGAATCGCCGAAGAGATTTGGTAATAAAAGTGCGTGATCAAGGCATTCTATGCACAAAAACGGCCGACGCCAAAGATCAATTATATACTATGTGTGCATACGAGTTTGGTGTGATCACGTGAACCCCACGTGGTCACTGAATCTGGTCCGGGATTGGAGTATACGTTTAAATACCGTAATTCATAAATGTATTATAGAAGTGGTTGGTAAATGTTTAATATACAGATGTGCACCAAATTTAAAGGTATAGAGCGAATATACTACACATATCTCTACTCTGTTCTAGAAGCTTAAATAGCAAAATATTTCTATTAGATGTATCTCAGATGTAAAATACGTGTAATCGAAGATGTTACACAAAAATAGTTTAATTTTTATATAAGTATTTTGTTTCAATATTCCGTATTAAAAAAAATACTTACACATACAATAAGAAGCACCAAGTGCAAAACCTAGATATGCGCGTATATACCGCGGCGGTACATATTGACACAAAAGTATAAATTTAATACTTCTAATAATGCATTGATGAAATAAATTAAACATATATATATATATATATATATTATATATGTATTACCTACATTCATATTTTAATCGATACCATTAGAGTTAGAGTATTCCTCTAATATACTCAAAAAATACATATAGTAAATGTATGTATACGTATACTTTAATGGGCGAACTTTTTGAATTTCGCGGCTGTTGTAAGTTGGCTACGAGGACAAGCGAATAGAATCACATTTTATTGCGGAATTACTAGACAAAGCGTGTACCTAAGCAGAAGATTGGTCAAAAAATAGATGTAGAAACACTTATTGATAACATTACATTTCTATTCACAACTTTTGCAGTGAAATATCATAGAGTGAGTACATCTTTGTATATTATTCTATTGCGTCCAGTGTAAACTGTTAGAATACCCGCAAAATTCGAAAAATTTTGTTAGGGATATACCAAAACACATTTACTATATTATGACGCAGCTGCAACATACGTATAATCTATATCTGGTATATGAGAAACGTGTAATTTTTATACGTTTATTTAAATATTCCGTTTAAAAGCAAAATTACGTATATAACACATAATTAAAGTTACCGTATACCGTATACATATAAATCCCGGTATATGTTTATACGTAAATATATTTCGTAATTCGTAAACGAATTATAAACGTTAAGTAGTGGTAAAGGTTTTATGTAAAGGTATCATATACCCGTAATAGACTGAAACAATATTCGTAAAATATATGATATATGTATACGTATATTGACGGTTTATCCGTACACGGTAGTATAAATACTACATATAAATACCGTATAAAATACGTGTTGGTGAAAACCGGTATATAAGAAACGTTTCGGAAATATACCTGCGTTTCCGTACACACATATAAAACGTATACTACGTATAATATACATGTACTAAACCAAGCTGTGTTGCTTGGGTTATCACGTTAATCAGAATTATAGATCTAGGTATGCATACTTACTTTTAAATGCTTGAAAAAGATAATATGCTTGCTAAAAAGAACGATTTAACAGAAATTATAGATAGATAAATTAAAGACAATATAAAAGTTTACACACTACGGCAGCAAAAACTGACAATTGACAGCAACGATTACTCATATACCCATATACTTTGCATAATAGAACTTGCAACAAGGCAACCGGATATAAAGATGTCGTTATTAAGAGACTACTAAAGGTAATAAGAGATGCAATATCCCTATTAAACCTGTACTGCATAATGGGGTTGAGATGGACTATAGTAGTAACTAATATATATTTGACTAATATACGAACAATAAACATTATAAAATAACGAACATGCATTAGGTTTTATGACAACAGATTCTATGATTACCATTAATTACTTAGTTTCGTTATATCATATTTCTTAGGTAGATTACTGTAAATGATCTTTTAGTTTTTCTCATCTACATGTTGTTCTAGCATAAGAGGACCATGTTCGATCTCTTTTCTAAAATTGCTGTTTAAGTAATTGTTAATATTACTTCCTACGTTTGGAACTGCTCTATCCATTTGAGAGGATATTTATGTTTGTTAAGTGGTTCGTTCTCCAAAATAGCAGCAACTGATAAACTTCATTCGTTCTGCTGTGGGATAAAACTCAAAACATAGTATGGGTGCGTGAATGATTCAAATTAGATACTTGAGCTTTATTGTTACAAATTAAAGTTAAGACGTCAACAAAATAATTATCTCTTATTTGGCATTTCACTGTTTATTTGTTTTTGTCAGTTAATGCAGACGTTTCCTAATTTTCTTTGCTATTTTTTAATCATCATAAATATCATTATAAAGCAGAGAAGCAAAGCTATTCTAAAGCTTACTTGACTTGAAGTTTCACAAGAAAAAAATGAATTTGAGAACCAAAACTTATGAAGTGAACGTAAAAATTTATATCTGTAATATATACAGATCCTATATAAAAGTGTCTATTTCACTATTTTAATCTTTTATTTATGGAAATAATAACAAATGCGAAACAAACTGTGACATTTGCAAAATAGACATGTTGAAAAGGTGATCTTATGATTTGATCCGATGATTTAATCCAAACTGTATGTCTTTATAATAAGGGAGAACTTGATGCTGGAAATTCTTTCTGGGTTTAAAAAAATAAAAATATCGAATCAAATGTAAAAACATAATTTTCAGTATGTAATTAATGCATATTTAATTTTAACAGGAATCTAAACGTGCCTTCTTCTATTCAATCGTCACCGAGGGTGGCGATAAAGAAAAATTGGAAGCCTTTATTAATTTCTGTGAAGATGCGATTTTTGAAATGCAACACGCAAGTGCACTGATGGCTGTGGAAGATTCTAGTGGCCCGGGCCAAACAAGAGCGGCTAGTTACAGTTACTTACGCGATGATGATGAAGAAAGGTATTCCTTTAAACATTTTCTTCCAAATAATTCGAAATAAATATTTTATTATGTACACTTTTAGAGCTGCCAAAGATCCAATCAGGAAAACCATTCAAACTGTTAAAGACGCCGTATCATACACTTTATCTGCCTTGAGCCCAACAAATATAAGACACAAAATCATTGAAATGCAGCAAATGACGCCACTGCAAATTATACGCAGCTTCTTTAAAACATTATTCTACGCGTTTTACTATTCCGGTTATGGCGTCTCTATAGTACTTGGGTATGTATTTTTGAATTATCATTTTAATCAGAGTGTTAATGATTTTTTATGTGTCTTCCATAGATATTTCCTGGGTATACTACTAAATTTAATGCGTGGTCCGCAAGTGGAAGAACCGGTTGTTGTACAGAAAGAAGAGAAAATATCAATGCGCATGTTACCAGCTTTACCAGCGACTCCTGAAGAACCTAATACGCAGATACAGGCATTCGGTCTAGACATAACGAAGGAAGAAGGACAGTATGTCTTTCCTATATTTTCCTTACATTATATTTTATACAGTATTTTATTTTTTACAGATTGAAGGTGGCACCGCATGAATCTCCAACAAGTAGTCAGCAATCTTCAGCTGAAGGAGAAGGTGAAAGTACACCTGAAGAACCGACAGATGGCCACCAAGAAACAACAACACCAGAACAACCTATGTCATTGTCTGACTTACTGGGGTAAGCAAACACTATAATCATCCAGTAATTGTTTAGTGCTTGTTGTGGCCGTATCTATTTGACTTACTACATTGATACATGTGTTACTTTCCATAGAACTTTTAGCGAATGTAATTCATACTTTATTATTTACATGTTAAATATTTCAATAAATATTCGTTTTTAATTAATAGCATGGGTCACCTAAGATTTATATTAGGTAAATACGAGGGAGGATCAATAAATACCCGTGTTAGGAAAGAAGACGCAAATTTTTCACAATTTTTTTTTTTTATTTTTCAACGTAATCACCTTTTAGTACAATACACTTTTCCCAACGTTTCTGCCATATCTTTAACCCCTCCAAAAAATACGATTTGTCAAACTCTGCAAAATACGCTTCTGTCTCGACGATAACCTCCTCGTTTTAGCTGAATCTTTTTCCCCCGAGCCACGTTTTCATGTTGGGGAACAGAAAGAAGTCGCAGGGAGCCAAGTCAGGCGAGTACGGTGGGTGCAGCAGCAATTCGTAGTGCAGTTCATGCAACTTTGCCGCGACAATTTTGGATGAATTATCGTGCATTATCGTGGTGAAACAGCCCTTTTTTTTAGCCAAATGGGACCGTGTCTCCTTCAATTTCATATCGAATCGGTCCAATAATTCACTGTAGTACTGCTCCGTGACCGTTCTTCCTTTCTGCAAAAAGTCCATGAGGATTATTCCGTTGGAATCCCAAAAAATCGTGGCCATGACCTTTCCGGCCGATGGGACCGTCTTTGCCTTCTTCAGAGCAGATTCTCCCCGAAAAATCCATTGTTTTGACTGTCGCTTGAACTCTGGCGTATAATAATGGATCCAGGTTTCATCGACGGTGACGACTCGACGCAAAAACTCCTGCGAATTTCTCTTAAAGAGGTCCAAACACTGCTTCGACATTGACAACCGTATCCGCTTGTTGTCCACCGTAAGCAATCGCGGCACCCATCGGGCCGACACCTTTCTCACCGATAACTTATCATGTAAAATATTAGTTGCCATTCCGTACGATACGCCTACGGCCTCTGCTACTTCGCGCACTTTCGTTCGGCGATCAGCGAGAATCATGTCGTGGACCTTTTCAACGATTTCCTCGGTAACCACGTCTGCCGGGCGGCCTGGGCGCTCCTCATCAAAAACAGATGTACGACCACGTTTAAATTCGTTGAACCAATATCTTACGGTTGTCATAGATGGTGAAGGGTCCCCATAGACAGCATCCAACTTCGCTTTTATTTCTTCGCATGTTTTTCCATCCAAAAATAAAAAGCGAATTACGGATCGATATTGCTCTTTTTCTATTTTATCGAGAAACACGAAACACGTGTGATACAACTGGTTGCCAAATAAAAACTAACCTATGAATCAGTCTGAAATTTATTATGGTGTTGTCTGATAGATGGTAGTACACGACGGTAATGCCAACTTCCCTCAGCAGCGCCACCTGTCTTCAAACACGGGTACTTACTGATCTTACCTCGTACGTTGTGTATAAAACGGGATGTTGGTTTAAAAGGCTAAAGTTTTTCCATCAATTCTTCAAATAAAGGGAAATCTACAATGATAAATGACTAATGGTGGAATTCTGTAACTTTCTCGGAAGCTGCGGCTATCGTAGGCCCTGGCAACGAAGTGACGTTGCGATGACGATTTCAGAATATTGAGAGTTAGTGACGTAGAAGTGTCAAAACGTTCGTGAGAAAAGATTTTGTTGGTTATATTGTGGTTATATTATTATTATATAATTATTGTTAATATACTGTTCCTGTTGTTATATTTATAGTTTCTGTTAGTTTATTTGTTATAATTATTATTGTTTTACATTTGCAAATATGAATGGCGCTATAGCATTACTATTAGATGAAGATCACAACAGGTAGGTAATCGATAATATAAAATATATAGAGTATACATAATATTCTCTATTTTCCTTATTTTATAATTTATATGCGTATATTCCGAAAACGTTTAAGAGATCACGGAAATCCTTTTGAAATACCAAACAGGCATTTTAAACAAATGTTTAGACTGAATAAGGACACTGTTCAAAACCTGATCCAGTTATTGGATGGACATATTGAACAAACAAATATATCATTACATTTGAAAGTTATTATCATAAACATCACTTGAAATGCATATTAACTTTGTAGTGCACATTATATATTTGTTACAGGTCTTAACAACATTAAATTTCGTAGCATCAGACAGCTATCAGAATAGTGTTGGTATTAATAGCTTTGTTTCTCTCAGTCAGAGTTCAGTAAGTCGAATAGTTCATCAGGTCTGTATTGTAATATCAAACAATTTATTCCCTGAATGGATAAAATTTCCCAGTGATTGTGAATCGAAGAATCGTGTCAAGCAAGGGTAATTATGTTGTATCAAAATATTCTACCGGAGATGTATTTTGTTTAATCGATAGCACCTAGTTCATATATTTACCAAGGGTAATTAAGGGTATCTTTTCTAAACGTTGTAAAAATTATTCTTCTGTATAGTTTTTATGAAAAATGGGGTGCACGAGATGTAGGTGTAATTGATGGCACACATGTTGATATACTTGCTCCACCTTTAGCCGATGAAGAACACTCTCCTTTTGTATATATATATTTTTTATATTCACATACTGTAATTTTTTTCTAAATTTCAGCACTACTTTTATGGTAAGGTTAATAAAACAAAATATATTTGACAATAAAATGTGTTTTATTTTTCAATATTTATACGAACAATCTCTATTTGAGTACCTATTATTCAAAGTTCACATTTCTAGTTCAGTATTATTATTTTTCTTTTTGATCTTTATTGTTAAGATTTAATAGTAAACATATAATTCATATCTAATATTAGTATAATTATCCGAGTCAAATGTCTTCTATTGTTTTATAATACTTGCTGGTAAATTTATTAAACAATAATTTTTTACATTCTTTTGAGTTGAAAAAGTGTAAATTTCAGCCTAATGAATATTACTCTCCTGTAAAAACTGCAAATAAAGAGAACTTTCAATTACTATAATTTCAGAGGCTCGACAACAAAATCCTGCAATAATATCGAAAGATTTGGTGTACCAAGTACAACAATACATCACAGGATTGGTCGATTTTCTAAATACAAAATCATCTATATCCTTCAACCATTTATATACTTTGGCCTATGCTATTAAAATTTAATGTTACCTTTTTGGAGCCTAAAACATTAATCGTTCAATATAGTTACATATTGATAAAATCTTTACCGTTTGACTTACAAATAAAGAAAGTCATTGACTAAACAGGTAAATTTCTGCTAGGTTTATGTATTTTTTGTGTTTAGGTACTCTTGTAAGAAAAACAATGTCCACTTTATAGGGATACCTGTCCTTGTTGGCTTTATAAAAAAATCAGTTTTCATCATCCATAAATGTGCCTGAAAAGACATTTATCTGCAAATTCACTATACACTAGTGCGATACTACGTCCTTTGAGACTCTCCTAATGATAACAGTTCGTGTTGAAATTTTCCAAAGTGTTTCGTGCTATCTTGGCAGCAGTATAAACATATGTTTATACTATGTCTTGGCATTACAAAATGTTCCGTACATTTTCTTAAAAAAAAATGTTAGCAATCGCTATATTATATTTCAACCAATTTTCTTATTAGTTAAAATTTTAAATTGAAATATTTTGGTATATGTTTACGAGATGATATGTCTGTTTACATGTTAAACATAAAGGTTATGTACAAAAAATCGTAAATTGACACTTCTACGTCACTAACTGCAAAAATTCTGAAATCGTCATCGCAACGTCACTTCGTTGCCAGGGCCTACGATAGCCGGAGCTTCCGAGAAAGTTACAGAATTCCACCATAAGTATGGAGAATACCGTGTAGTATTTTTATTAATAATTGCTTATGGTTGTTCATTTCTAGTGACTAAAACTAGAGATTGTTTTGTTTGTTTGTAGTAAATAATACCTGCTTGTAGAGAATTTGGTCGTCCTCGGCTATTTCGGTAGTCGTTAGGCCATGTTAGAGGCACCTACAGAGTCTGAAAACAAACACCATACCATACCTTAGCCAGAATGTTATATTATGTTTATTTTTGATGCAGTTACACTAATTTCACAGATAAATTCCAACAAATCACTTTGATGTTTTGATTGTAGCTTTAAATTAAATTTGAAACAAATAATCTATGTCCAACCAATATATATCCCTGTGATTGGCATTAAGCTGTTGAGAAATGTCGAGACGTGTATTATTAGTAACAAGCGATCGAAACTAGTCTATCTTCCGCGGGCTTGACATGAATATCTGCTTTAATTCTTTCAGTGTGAAGTTAGCGTTTTAGGGAAATCACTAATTTGTAATTCAAATTTGTCATTGGCCTTCCCTACTATATTTATTACTGTACATATAATTGTCATTGTTATAAGTGTGGTTATAAGTAATTATGTGTTTTTGAAACTGCAGACATTTATATTCAATAACTGAGCTTAATGTCGTTAAAAAATATTTACATTAAGTGTAAAAGATCGTTTTATTGCCAAGAAGGGCCTATGTTTGCAACGGTAAGCGAAATGAAGAAGGAGAATGGAAATTCTCCGTAGAAATATGTATTTTAGAATATCCTCATAAACAAATTATAAGCATAAGTGAAGTGATTGAAGGAATTAAAGGTACAAGCAGTCGACAGTTTTGACAAGCTCTAGAAATTAAAACAAATTTTAATGCAAAATAAGAAAAGAATGTGGATAACATTTTCATTTCGATATAAGAACTTCATTATCTTTGTCATTAAAACCAATTAAAGCCAATTGTATTGCAAAATTAAAAGTCCATTCATTAAACTTTATTAAGAGTATATATACACCGTGTTTCATGTAACTAGCACATTAGAAGTTTTTGTGCTTACAACGCGAATTTTTTCCAGAAGTTTTGCCTTCTCACATAATTGACCGCAATCTTTCAAGTTAAAATATTTTTAAACTCGTGCAACTTCCGGTTACACCGGAAGTAGGCGCCATCTTTGTTATTTTAAATGTGACACCCTGTATTTTATTCGAGATTTGAATTGCTTATTTAAATAGAAGAACAGAGATACCGGGTTGGATTATGTCAAAGTCAACCGTTTCAGAGTTATTCAACTGCTTTCCATTTTTAGGGCACTTGAACGTAAATTTTAAAAGTTCTTTATCTGAGACATTAAAAAAGATAAACAATTGAAATTTGTTCCTGAGATAGTCAAAGTATTGTCCTATTCGAATATCACCAGGTTTTGCAATAATATTACACAGGCTGTTCTCTAATTAATTTACAATTATACACATTTCAAATGCAAGAAACTCAATTTTTTCAAATGAAACACCCTGTACATTTTCGCCTTTTCTGAAGCAGAAAAAAATTGTCTTTCGATCCACTATTACAATCCCTATACGTATCTCTAGAGGTTTTTGAGTTATTGGGGAGATCAGCCTGAAGGCCCGATATTTTGCCAAATAAAACTGAAAAAATAATAGATTAAGTATAGGAGGAGTGGATTAATAGTCATTTGTAAGCATGTTATGGACATGGAAAAAAAGTCTTCTAGTTCAAAACCAAAAATTTATTAATTGCGAAAACATTTTTGATCTCACGGTATAAGTCAAACAAAGAAAACAAAAACAAATCTAAAACCAAATCACAGCAAGTGCTCAATATGTCCACCGCCTACTTCAATGGATTTATTTAACCTTGTTTGGAGCTGGTCAGTCGTTGCACGTTCAATCATTTGAACTTCAATTTGGTCAAATGCTCTTCGCACCCTATCCTCTACCTCTTGCCTGGAGTTAACTGGTGTTGCATTGACCTCTTTTTTTATGTAACTCCATAAAAAAAAGTCAACTGGAGTTAAATCCGGAGATCTAGCAGGCCAAAGACATAGTCCATTTGGACCAATCCACCTATCCTCAAATAGCTGGGTCAACTCTTGATATACAGCATGAGTAGAGTGAGCTGGAGCTCCATCCAGTTGAAACCAATAATAGTTTTGGTGTGGCATGTCATTGGCTATGTTTGCCACCACTTCCCTAATGATTCGCAAATATCTTTCAGACGTTAGCCTTTCATCATAAATATGATAAAATACCCTTCCCCACCCTATTATGGCGAATACATTAAAACTAAATTGATATTGAAAATGGCTTACTCGTGAAAAGTGGGGATTTTCATCTGCCCAAAAATGACAATTTTTATTATTTACAACGCCTTGCCTGGTAAACTTGGATTCATCCGACCATAAAATCTTTCGTAACATGTCCGGATCTTCCTGTTTACGAATAGTTAGCCACTCACAAAAGTCAATTCTTCTCTGAGCGTCTCCATTTCTCAGTTCGTGGACTTTCCTTTGTGCATATGGGTGCCATTTGTTCTTTGCTAGCACGCGTTGAATTGACGTCATACTAATATCTAAATCCACCTTTGCTTTACGTATCGAAGCATGGGGATGAGCTGTGAAATATCCCAGAATATTAATTTCGTTGTTTTCTTCACCTGTTACTAGCTTAGTACAATTTCTTTTTGTGTTCATATTCCAATGTCGCAAAAAATATGTTTCAATTTTTGCAAATTTGAATCGATTCATCGGAGGCAAATTAGGGTATCTCTGATTGAACACAAGGCAAGTTCTACTTATTATGCGATTACATTCTCCGTGTATGTAAAATAAATTAAGGATACTTTCATTTGGATAATTATTATTATAGCCTTCCATTATGCACTAATCAAATCATTGAATAAAGTACAAAAAATATCCAAGCATCAAATTAATAACACTGACAGCGAACGAAATTTTGACAACTAAACATTTTGTTACTTCCAAGGCATTCTTGAAATTGTGTGTGATAAATGGCAAAATATCGGGCCTTCAGGCTGATCTCCCCAATAACTCAAAAACCTCTAGAGATAGGTACAGGGAATGTAATAGTGGATCGAAAGACAATTTTTTTCTGCTTCAGAAAAGGCGAAAATATACAGGGTGTTTCATTTGAAAAAATTGAGTTTCTTGCATTTGAAATGTGTATAATTGTAAATTAATTAGAGAACAGCCTGTGTAATATTATTGCAAAACCTGGTGATATTCGAATAGGACAATACTTTGACTATCTCAGGAGCAAATTTCAATTGTTTATCTTTTTTCATGTCTCAGATAAAGAACTTTTAAAATTTACGTTCAAGTGCCCTAAAAATGGAAAACAGTTGAATAACTCCGAAACGGTTGACTTTGACATAATCCAACCCGGTATCTCTGTTCTTCTATTTAAATAAGCAATTCAAATCTCGAATAAAATACAGGGTGTCACATTTAAAATAACAAAGATGGCGCCTACTTCCGGTGCAACCGGAAGTTGCACGAGTTTAAAAATATTTTAACTTGAAAGATTGCGGTCAATTATGTGAGAAGACAAAACTTCTGGAAAAAATTCGCGTTGTAAGCACAAAAATTTCTAATGTGCAAGTTACATGAAACACGGTGTATATGATAACAATGAAACTCAAATATTGAGAACTTAGTTTTTTTAATTAATAAGATATCATTTTCAAAATCTACAAAAATTGTTACAAATGGCATAAAAAAAGACATATGAAACTACAATTTTCTCGAAAAGGATTAAATTAAAAAAGTGACCAATTTCAAATAACTATTTCACAACCTTTTAAATACATCTGATTAGGTTTTGCCTGATTTATCAATTCATATACAGGTATCCTAGAAATAAAGAGACGGAGTAGCAGGTATGTAAAGTCCGAACAGAAACAGGACCAAATACCGCAATAACGATGAAATTAAAAATTTAATTTTCTGTGTTATTTTTTAGATAAAAAAATTACGTTACGGACCTGGCACAGATTGTATGTTTATAAATACACGTAAGAATGCTCATTTGTAAATAGAAACGAACACGCATTCATAGAAAAATACGCTTTTATTTGTATAAAACGGGAAAAAAACGTTAAATCGTACTCATTCATACAAAACATATTTTTTTGCCGGATGGGCGACCCACTTTATGCAGACAATAAAAGATTGTTTTTATTATTTAAAATAGGAAGGCTGTTGCTCTTTAATGTGTTCGTAGTCGGAAACAGCTGATTATTATTATTTTAGAATATTCAATAAATCGTAGTTTTTCTAGATTACAGTAAATATCAAGTATGTAATTATTTTTTTCTAGCAGGTGTAAAATTAAAATAATTAATGGTTTGATATTTATTATGAAGTATCTATTCCTCCTCCTTTTTTTTAACACAAGTAATATGGTGGTCCTGAAAAGAACCGATTGTGAAAGTGAAGCAGGTGGATATTTAGTCCAGGGTCGGCGTAAGGCCAATTGAATTCTTTATTATTTTTTTTTCTGCCGTCTACGCACGAATAAAGACTTGATACTTTTAGGGTACGTTTTTACACAATCTAGCTTATGTAAAAACACAGAACTTAAATATTTCATATATTCGGTACCGAATAACCTAAAAAATGTTTTCAAAGCACGCCAATGCTCTGTGTCTAATTTGAATCTCCATTCATATTTGGTGGCACAAAAACTTATCGCAAATTTACTGAAGCGCCCATGACAATTTCGATGACCCGCTATCTATCTATTCTTATACATTGATAAATGTATTCAATGCCAGTCACAAAAATATGAATTTCCATATCTACAATGCAATGTCTTTTATAGTGGTGAAGCAGCAAAGAGGGCAGCACAGGAGAAGGCGGAAGCACAAGCCGCACAGCAAGCCGCGATGCAAGCTATAGAAACAGCAAGCAAGCAGACTGTACAAGCGGAGGTTTCCGCAATATCTCAAATCAATTTTGGTGCCTATGCACAAAGGGCAGTTTCATTTTTGGCCAGGAATTTTTACAATTTGAAATATGTCGCGCTGGTATTAGCTTTCTGCATCAATTTTATGCTGTTGTTTTATAAAGTATGTATAAATTTTAAGCACGAATCAGTTTAAAATATTATTATTACTATATTTGTAGGTAACGACTCTGGGCGAATTAGAAGGTAGTGGCGCTAAGGAAATAATTTCTGATATTATAGGGGACACTGGATCTGGCGAAGGTAGTGGATCGGGTGGAGGTTCGGACGAAGAGGACGACCCTCCGGAATTGGTTATGGTTGACGAGGACTTCTATTATATGGCACACGTGATGCGGCTAGCAGCTTTACTTCATTCTTTAGCATCGCTAGCGATGCTGATAGCATATTACCAATTAAAAGTACCACTGGCTATCTTTAAACGCGAGAAAGAAATAGCAAGACGTTTGGAATTCGAGGGTCTTTATATTGCCGAGCAACCAGAAGATGACGACTTCAAATCGCACTGGGATAAATTGGTAATATCCGCGAAATCGTTCCCCGTCAACTATTGGGATAAATTCGTCAAAAAGAAAGTCCGACAGAAATACTGTGAAACATACGATTTCGATTCGATAAGTAATCTTCTTGGAATGGAAAAGACCTCGTTTGCTCAACAAGAAAATGAAGAAGTCAGTAAACATCTGATCTCTTTCATATTTAATATCGATTGGCGATATCAAGTTTGGAAGGCGGGCGTCACAATAACAGATAATTCCTTCTTGTATTCCCTTTGGTATTTCACTTTTTCGATTTTGGGAAATTTTAATAACTTCTTCTTCGCCGCTCATCTGCTCGATGTTGCTGTTGGTTTTAAGACATTGCGTACGATTTTACAGTCTGTGACGCATAACGGAAAACAGCTAGTTCTTACTGTGATGTTACTGACGATCATCGTTTATATTTATACTGTAATAGCCTTCAATTTCTTCCGGAAATTTTACGTACAAGAAGAAGATGAAGCAGTAGATAAAAAATGTCATGATATGTTAACGGTAAGTATTTGACACAGCGTTCATTTCAAAAGAAATCGAACGAATTTAATTTCTAGTGTTTCGTATTCCACTTATACAAAGGTGTCAGAGCAGGCGGTGGTATTGGTGATGAAATCGAACCACCAGATGGCGACGATTATGAAGTTTACCGTATCATGTTCGATATTACTTTCTTTTTCTTTGTCATTGTTATTCTTTTAGCTATTATTCAAGGTAAATTACAACACTATTTAATTTAACACAACTTATAATTATTTTTTTAGGTTTGATCATCGATGCATTCGGTGAGCTTCGTGATCAACTTGAAAGCGTAAAAGAAGACATGGAGTCCAACTGTTTCATATGTGGACTGGGGAAGGAATATCTAGATAAAGTGCCACATGGGTTCGATACCCATGTACAACAAGAACATAATTTAGCAAATTATATGTAAGTTACAATGACATTTTGTTTTTGTTACAGAGTTAGAAGTGCGTAGACTGTAGACATACATAGAGTTCCATATAATGTGTTCACCGTCGAAATCCCGTAAACGCAAAAAAATAGAAAGTTTCTTAAACGAGACAAAACGTGTGTGAGGTCAATATTTGTTTACTTAAGTAACTAAACTTTAAAAAATGGAACAAAACGTGTGTTATAGCCGAACACACCAAAGCGATAATTTAAATTTAATATTTACCTAACTCAAATAATACTAGGTGGCGCGTGTCAGGAAAACTGGGAGAGGGCAAAAATAGAACATTTAGGAGAAGGAGGGATTCGAACTTTCACAGAAATATAGTAGTCCAGTCAAACTGTGAATCAATCTACATAAAATGGCGTAATTTTCTCGATAGTATAATTTGTTAAAGGGGTGTATTCCGAGTATAATTTTAGATTTGAGGGGTTCCCCGAGTGTCAGTGGCGCTGCTATCGCGAGTAACGAGTTTAATTCGATAGCTCGAGAACAGTTCGGTTTACACAAACAAGAAGAATGAGTGTGCTTAAAATCACACGGCAGAAGTGAAAACTTCATCAAGGCGAGGTTAATAATACGAAATACACGCGTATAATATTCTGTAACGTATTAAATAAAACGTATTCGTACATTTATTACATTTACACATGTACACACCCGTATAATATTCAGTAACGTATTAAATAAAACGTAAACCTCAACCATCCCCGTATCTAAAATTTCGCATTCATACGTCAATTTTCAAAAAATTCTTCCGTCATTTTTTTTTTGACATTTTAACTTTGGATTCGTGATCGGCGATCTAAGACACCCCCGTATCTAAAATTTCACATTCATACGTCAATTTTCAAAAACCCGCCCGCCATTTTGTTATTTTTTGGCATTTTGACTTTAGATTCGTGATCGGCAACCTAAGACACCCCCGTATCTAAAATTTCACATTTATACGTCAATTTTCAAAAAAAAAATCCGCCATTTTGTTTTTTTGACATTTTGACTTTGGAATTGTGATCGGCAACCCCCAAAACCCCCGTATCTAAAATTTCACATCCATACGTCAATTTTCCAAAAACTCGTCCGCCATTTTGTTTTTTTTTGACATTTTGACTTTGGAATCGTGATCGGCGACCTAAGACACCCCCGTATCTAAAATTTCACATTCATACGTCAATTTTCAAAAAAATCTTCCGCCATTTTGTTTTTTTTGACATTTTGACTTTGGAATCGTGATCGGCGACCCCCAAAACTCCCGTATATAAAATTTCACATCCATACGTCAATTTTCAAAAAAACTAGTCCGCCATTTTTTTTTTTTTTGACATTTTGACTCTGGATTTGTGATCGGCGACCTAAGACACCCCCGTATCTAAAATTTCACATTCATACGTCAATTTTCAAAAAACTCTTCCGCCATTTCGATTTTTTGACATTTTGACTATGGATTGGTGATCGGCGACCTAAGACACCCTCGTATCTAAAATTTCACTTTCATACGTCAATTTTCAATAATACGAAATACACGCGTATAATATTCAGTATCTTATTAAATAAAACATATTCGCACATTTATTACATTTACGCGAGCGGCCATTTCGTTTGGTCGGTTCGGACGTATGTGTATGTATAAATAGACGATATAAATACTCGCTGACGGTCCCGCGCTTGGTCTGATGGTAACGTGTCGTCTTCATATCCGTGCGGCTCGGGATCGAATCTGTTCTGGAACATGAATTTATTTATTCATTTAAATTTCAATTCAATTGAAATTAAATATCTCTACATATATGATATATTTATTTATCTTGTTCCCTTGGCCGACTTTACCCAAACGAGCGTTGCAGTCAGTCTTGTTCAGTGCCTACAATCAGAGCAACGCTCCTAAAGGAGTTTACACTTCAAAAACTATAGAAATCTTTTCTCTTATAAATTAAATTACTTAACGTTTTTATTCGAAAAATTTTTACTAGCATCGATATTTTCAGAGTTATTTTGTTAGAAATGCCCAAACTTCCATACTTTTTCGTCTTTTTTTCTCCTTTATCTCTCTAACCGTTCACTTCTTTGGAGTCTTACCTATCATCAAACTTATAAATCATTTGATTATCTATGTCTGTTGTATGAAACTTGTTTACCTACTGACAATACTCTGGTAGTTATTGTTTAGTTTATCGATCGAACTCCGCGCTATTGTCATTAAGCGTGTTCACGGACGCGCCATTGCATGTGTTAGGTTAGGTTAGCCGTTAGGCTAAAGGGGCTCCATTGTCCCTCCTCACAATAATCTTGGGATTTGTGGGCCTTGAAA
Source organism: Amphimallon solstitiale (assembly GCA_963170755.1). NCBI lineage: Eukaryota > Metazoa > Arthropoda > Insecta > Coleoptera > Scarabaeidae > Amphimallon > Amphimallon solstitiale. The sequence continues at coordinate 29,197,598 of OY720675.1, read as the reverse complement.
ATACTATGATACTACTACTGAGAGGGGGCTAGAAGGAAGTGAAGAAATTGCGGAATGCGCGAGAAGCACTATTGTAGATGAATCTCATCCATCTTCCTCATGAGATTAATTTTAAGTAATAATTGTCGTATTTCTTATTGATAAATGTGTGGAACAATGTTAATTATTAATTTCCTTCCTTTTCTGATCCTTAATCAAATTTTTATTTAGTTGAATGTAATAAAGAGTACCAAAAATTTACCTTTTCATAAAGGTAAGTTGACAAAAAAAAATAATCATCCAATACTTTCATATTTTTTTCTCAATACTGAATACACACACTGATGTCATATTGCGTTGATAGTGCGGAGTTCGATCGATAAACTAAGCAATAACTACCAAAGTATTGTCAGTTGATAAACAAAAGTGTCAGACAAAAGACGTAGATAATCGAATGATTTACAAGTTTGGTAATAGGCAAGATTCCAGAGAAGTGAACGGTTACGGAGATAGAGGCGACATAAAGACGAAAGTAGGGAAGTTTGGGCATTTCTAACGAAATAACTCAGAAAATATCCATGCTCAGAATACATCCCTTTAACATATTATAGTATAGAGAAAATTACGTGTTTTTTGTATATTTCCTTCTTTTGAGCGATATTTTGACTGGACCATAGGGCGCATAGCAGTTAGAATGGATTTAAAACATGCGAAAAACGATCTAAGTTTTAAGTTAAAAATAAAAAAATAAATTGCGTTTCAAAATAACAAACTAATCAAAAAATATGAAGATTAGATCAAGAGTAAAATAATTTCCTCAAATTGCAAGAGCGCACAGCTTTTTTGTCAATAAAATACCATTCTCCTACTTTTCTTGCTTAAAAATTCAAGTGTATTCAAGTACTTACTCCTAAGTCCTCAGCTATCAGATATTTATCTCTTCGATGCGCACAAAAGCTAAAGTTAGTTTTTAGTTTCTTTAAGAAAGAAAAAACCTCTCGATTGATGCCAGGATTACAGGACCTTAACGTGTCCTGTAACACTAATTAAAAATAATTCTTTTCTGAACAATATATTTTAATATTTTAAATAAAGGGGTCAAGACATGCCAAAGTTGATTGATGTGATCGGTCCGAATTTTGAAATAAAAATTAGTAAACTTTAAATTTATTTTGATTGAATAATTTGAGAGATGTTCACAAATGTTATAAAAAAAGTTTCACATTCAAGTTTGAATACTTTCTTTTTTAATTTTTTACTTTCTTACACATAAAAAACGGGAAAAGTCAATAAAGTGTCAATGTATCAAATAATTTTGGTTTTGTATTTCGCAGATTGACAGTTCTAATAATAAAAAAAAGAAAATTGTTTATACAGGGTGTATTTGAATTAAGGGGACAAAGTATGATAAATGGAAAGGTGCAATTATGTAGAATATAAATCCCAAAAATTGTGAGTCAATTACGACACGAACGCCAAAATTAAAAGCCCCCCGAAAAGTGTTTCATATGCCGCCTATGCGCCAGACGTCGGCTGTCTGACCCAACGGGACTGAGGTTCCACACAGGTTGAGGAGTCGTAATAAATATTTCCATCGAACTAAATAAACACGCATAGATATACGCAATAACAGCTGTAGACGTTATAAAAACCCCAATGATAGATAGCATTGTTTACTATTTCTAAACAGGTGTTCATGCTAAGAGTTTAACAACCTTAATATGAAATATCAGCTGTGAAAAACTTGTGAATAGATTTGGGCAAATTTCCCAATAAAATTGATGCGTGTACTTTATTCGATTTCTTTTGTTCTCTTTTAAAATACCTTATTTTTCAACGAGAATTTTTTTGTTGAGATGCCGACTGTATGAATTTTGTAATTATTTTAATATTTGCCAGGATTATTTAGATATTACGTTTTCTTCCGCTATTACTGTTATTATAATTAAATTCAACGACTTTTTACTTCTTATTTCTCCCAAAAAGAAATTTGTGTTGTAAAATTTGCCCAACTCTACTTATGAGAAACTTTTATTTTAATTGGACGCAAGTGAATTAAAAAAAACATAATTTATTTCAGTTCGTGTGTTGTGTCATAGTCGAAACATCCACACGTAACAATCGATCGAGACTGACCTCGCACGCCTTCACACTCCTACTTAGTAACCGACCCTTCCATACCCTACAGTCGCATTGAAGTGCAGTGGCGCGACGAATATTTTAAAAATATCTTTGTAATTTTTTTTCTCGAATTTGCGCAAAATATTTTGGAATTGAGTCTAATAAAATTACATCTTTCCATTAATCATACTCTGTCCCATTATTTCAAATACACCACCCTGTATATAACGGTCAATTTAAGGCAAACAAGAATTATTAATTTCAGTTATTTATAAATGATTGCTAGATAGAGGTCTTTTTCTGAAAATGTAACATTTTACCCCCATTGCAATTTAATTTTTTTTTGTTGCTCTCTTTTGCGCCGCCAACAGGAGGGGATTTAAAAATAAAAATTGACCTGTCCGAAGAAAATTGAAAGTATGGATAAAAGTTAGCGATGCTTCCACCCTGGTCAACAGACAGACATTTGGGGATCCATTTTGCAGAAATTCTTCTCATGTCCAAATCGACGTGAACTATATGATGGACGCGTTCATATGAAATATTCAGTGCCTCAGATATTCGTTTTAGTCCAATTCGACGGTCTGACGAATTCATGTCATGAACTGCATCAACATTTTCGGAGACGGACACAGAAACTGGCCTTCCCGATCGGTGTTCATTTTCAATGGAAAATTTACCCCTTCTGAAGCCGCAATCCAATTTTTCGCGGTCGCATGCCATGGACATTGATCGCCAAGGGTGTTAAGCATATCTTCGTAAATCTGCTTACCTCTTAACGCCTTCAAATACAGATACTTGATGATGGCTCGATACTCCAATTTTTCGACTTTCACAGTTTCGGTCGACATGCTTTTTTCAAATTTTAGTGCGCAACTTTGGTTTGACTTTTTGACGTGAAACTGTACACTGACACTTCTAATAGGTTATGTTTCGTTGCTCTGGTATCCCAATATTTTCTTTATCCACGGAACCGGTCAAAGCTAACTAGATATCAATACATCCTCGTATGTAGTACCTAGTTTATAACATCATAATTTATGTCGCACATTTATACCTACCTATCTATTTTAATATAAAAGAACAGACAATATAAACTTTTTTCAAAACAAATAAAACAAGTATTTTATGCAATATACTTTATTGTAAATCGATTGAAAATAGGCACCATCGCCGGCAACGAACAAATACATATCTAAAATAAACATTTTTTTTCTGTGACGGGAAAAAAAGTTGACATTTTATCCTTCTTGACAGGTAATAAAATGTCACTTTATCAACCCGATAAAGTGATCACTTTTTGCCCATGGGAATAAAGTGCTCACTTTTTGCCCGCTTAAATTGACAGATATTTGATTATTTTACAGGTTTCCATTAGCAACGCAGGTGTAATGTCACTTGAAATGTCACATCGATTGATTTTCTGACTTTAATATACAGTATTTACGTGTTTTAAAGATTAAATCGTCGTTTTTCCCATCACAGAAAAAAATAGTGTATTATACACGGGAAAAAAATTAGATTTTAGCTCTCGGTAATATATCTCCCTCCGCTTCGCGCCGGGAGATAAACCTTACCTCGAGCTAAAATCTAATACTTTTTTCCCTTGTATAATACATAACTATTTTTCATTTTCTTAGACTCTCTCAATAACGGCCATTTAAGGTACATTTTAGTCGCCCCTATTTAGAGGTTTTACTGTATATTAAACATTGATAAATATTTTTCTATGACACTATTGAATATACGCAATTAATTATCTTTTACAGGTTCTTCCTTATGCATTTGATTAATAAGCCTGACACTGAATACACCGGTCAGGAGACATATGTGTGGAATATGTATCAACAAAGGTGCTGGGACTTCTTCCCAGTTGGCGACTGTTTCCGCAAGCAATATGAGGATGAAGAAAATAAACGCGACAGTAACCAAGCAAAAGAAAAGTAAAGGGAAAAAATAAAATTTCAATAAACAATTTTTAAAATTACTTACTAATTACGGTGCTCAAATCTACTAGATTTGTATGTATATGGGGATACTTGTTTCAAACTAATAAATTTCGAATAAATATACGTACGCAAACTCGCACGCACACACGCAAACACACAGCTAATCATGAGCTTGAAACAAGTAATTCCCGTTTTGCATGTTCTTCTCGATATAAACAGAAAAACTTAAAAGTAAAAAATAAAGTTATATAAATTAATAAGGATATGCTTCCAAAGTGAACAAATTTAAATGCGTGAGATTGTCAGTACAAATGAATATTTTACAAAATCATTATGAAACTCCGTCTGTTTGCCTTATAACAAGAACCGCATAATGTACATAGAACATTTAAAATATCTTGTCTGCGAAAGGAAGAGGAATATATGATTCAATAATAAATATTTACGAAAAGTTGTATGCGTTTTATTGAATAAGACAGTTGATAAAATTTGTGAGGTAGATAATAACATTAAACAGTTTTAAGTATTTTCACAAGTAAACCGACTAGGTTATATTATTCCAACCTTAAATATAATAATACTGATGTAGGCCGATGTCTTATAAAACAGACATGATACAGAAATTTTAGAATAACATTTTATATTATAAACATTTTACTTATTGAATATGTTTGACAATTCGTAATTGGGATACATTTGTATAGGTATAAATTTTAAATATATCAAATATTCTTTCTCGTTGAAAGAGGTTTAAAAAGGTTTTTCTCTAATTTTTTACCATTTAAAATTTCTTAGTAATTATTTTTACTTATTAAATATACTTGTCGCCAAAGATGTTCAGAGCAAAGACCTTTTTTGAGTGACTGTTAGGGAAACTATAGTAGAATTACGGAACAGATGCAGTAGCAACAGCGCGTCAATACATAATATAATAACTGTGACTTACATATTAGAGATGAGCGATATATCCAGTAGCAGTTATTAATCACTGTTATTCTACAGTAGCAGTGATCACAACTAATATCGCTTTAGAAATATCAGTGATTGAAATAACGTTTGGATATCGACCGTACAATTCAACGGCGAGAGCGTGTACGTGCCAGAGACTTTAAACATTCATGTTTATGTGAATGTTTAAAGTCTCTGGTACGTGCAGACTGATACTCGGCTCTGATCGTAACTATTCGGCACACTTCGGTAGCAGTGAATTATAACTGCGATCACCGTCAATAACAATCACGTTTAAGAATATCTAATATATCTTAACCGTGATCACCGTTAATATCAGTAGCGGTGAAAAATATCTACTTGATATAAATCACGTAGATATTTTTAAGCGTTACTGTTATTGACGGTGATCGCTGTTAGTCTATCAAGTAGATATTTTAAAGCGTGATTGATATTAACGGTGATCGCAGTTAAGATATTAGTCGCGCTTAAAATATCTATATGCTATTAATATTTTAATATATCGGCTGTTCTTAAAATATTGTCCGGCATTTATAGGAAGATTGATATTATGAAATAAACTAAGAAATAGTTAAATATTAAATATTGAGTGAAACATGTCAAAATAAATGCAATAAGTACTATATTATTTGCTCATGCTTTCAATATATTTTCTAATATTTTAGTCTTTGTAAAAATTTATTACTCAACCAGTTCTTAATTGTATAAGCATAATTTAAATATCTTCCAATAAAAAAATATTTTAAAAACATTTTTACTCTAAAACTATTTTACTATTTTCAGAATTAAATAAGTTTAATATCTTATTGTAGTTGGTTTTATTGAAATAATCTAAGCCAAACTCAATATATTGGTTTTAAGACAAAATAAAGTGCATTTCCTATCAGTGTTTCTATTCGGCTGTAGCTAACTAAGAAATGTTTCGAATATTGACTATCTGGAATATGATTGGGCTTACTTAGCACCATGAATAATAATTCGGCAGTTGATTGCTAGCAAGTTTAAAACATCGCTGTGTCAGTTAGCGATTAATTTGATGCAATTTGAATTAACCTAACTGAGTTGTATATTATTATTGACATTCAGTTTTCGTAAAATGTTAAGACATTGATTATTATTATTACTACATGTATTTAATTTAATATGTCAATGGCAAAACATTAAGGGTCCTATATAGTGGATCTGTGAATAATGGAAAAATAGCAGATTTTTGATGCAAGATATTTTTGTTGATTTTAAATTTATAGGAAACCTTTCAACGTAAACTTATGAAGAATTTAGTAATCTACCCCGCTGAATAATCAAATTTAGAAAAAAAAATAACGGATTAAAGAAAATTAATTAATATGTCAAAATATTAAAAACAAGTTTTCTCAAAAATCCTTTAGAGGAGATTTGTTTGCTTGGGTTCACGTTATAAATTGATTAAAAAGCTACCCCGCTCTGCACTTATTTTTCGTTCAACTATTCTTTACTTTGTTTTAAATCAGTGGCGGCTCGGGGCGTGAGCAACCACACAGACAAGATCGACTCGCCCATTATCGGCGATGTACTCCCAGATGTCGAGTATATCACCGACAACAAACGAACCAGTCCCATCCACGCAACTGCACCGCCAAAAGGCGCTCACCAGCCGCCACTGTTTTAAATGAATATAAAATAAATTAAAATTAGGCAACCCACATTACAATGAATTGTTATTCTAGTAAAAATCTTTCCCGCGGTTACAAATGTTGCTTATATCTGAAACCCATCCAAATAATTTCTCGGGTGCCATTTAAAATTTATAAGGCTGGGTGCACACCAATTATACAAAACAATTTAATTGTCAAAAAAAATGTTTGAAGTACGACAGCGTCCATTAAAATATATGTCTTAAGGATATGCACACCAATCAAAATGTTTGACAAGCATTTTAAACACATTTCAAGCAAATTCTTAATTAATAATGTGTTAATAAATTTAATTAACATTAACATTGATTATAAAGGCAAAATGAATGTATAGTTATAGATATATTTTGTATAATTGGTGCAGCCTAAGAGAGAACAGTCCTTATAAGTAGGGTTGAAGGTGGTTTTTAATTTCATATGCATATAGGAATTATTACTATATTTTTAACATGCATGCATATTGCTTATATGTAGATATGGATATAAGTCGTGATCACAATCACTTTTAATTTTCACTGATATTTTAAAATCACTGTTACTGTGATCACAGCTATTGAAAAATCACTGCTAAGCTCATCCCTATTACATATATACCTTTATACGTAAAACGTATATGCATATATGCATGTGTTTGAGATACACACATACATTAAGTGCTATTGTCGACAATCGAACGCACAGACACCGGTGTTTCGACCTATGAGGTCTCATCAGTGTGCGTGGAGATTCTCGACAATAGCTTCTTTAAATCGCTGCTTATGTCATTTTAGAGTGTTAAATGCAGTGAGAGTATCACAGCGACATCTAACACCCAAAAGATGACACAGAAAAAAGCACTTAATGTATGTGTGTATCTCAAACACATGCATATATGCATATACGTTTTACGTATAAAGGTATATATGTAAGTCACAGTAATTATTTACTGCTTGATGTTAGTTTTAACATCCATGTGTTCACACTTTTCATTTTCATAATATAATATATTATAATGCAATGTTGCTACTGCATCTGTTCGGTAATTCTACTATAGTGAGATAGATGGCGCTTAGTAGTCAAATTATGTAAAGTCCCTAGATAATAAAGTACCGCAATTGGTTTGTCCCATTATAACGGCGCCAAAATGGTGGTGATTTGGTGACTTTTAGGGACTTTAGTGATTGAGTTGGTAGTGTCTGGACACGGGGAGCAATCAGCTGATCGCTGTTGACATAATGACATAAAGAGTAAGGTTGTTATTACGTGCGTTGGAACCATGCGTAAAGCGTGGATTGCATTTATCAATCGAGTTGACTGGCCTGAACGAGCTTTGTTATGTGAGGTAAGTATCCTATATTTGATCAATTCTTTCATATTCTTGTTCACTTGCAGAATGTTACCTAATGTGAAGATGTTTTTTTTTTTTGCAATTTTCAGGCACACTTCGAACTTGACCAATTCGAATTAAACAGGTTGGATAATCGGAAGTTGTTAAAAAAAAGTGCAATTCCAACTATTGCAATAGCTGACTTTGCACGAAATCGAGGAATCGAACGAAAACTATTAGGTAAGATGCCTTTTGTCCTGTTCCAATTGTTAATCATATCTAATTGCAAATGTTGCAGACCCGACTGCTAATGCGACAACTTCTCCAATTGTTACCAATCAGGATTAAGAACATTTAGAAACAAATTCTGCACTACGCTACAGTGGGGTATGAACTGAACTGACTACAAAGTCATATAGTGCTCATGAAGTTCTGAAAAAAACTATTTCAATACATTTAGCGAGCTAGTGATGTAGGTGTCACAGTGAAAACTATAATTTCGGACATGGGTTTTTTCTTCTGGAGACTACTTAACATTTCAGCCAATAGACATTCTAAAATAGTTAATTTTTGTCCACATCCCTTGAACAAACAAGAAAGGTTGTATATCATGCCAGACCCTGTTCATGTTTTTAAAAATCTGGCTACATCACTGATTACGCACAAAATTTTTTAAATTGATCTAGTAATTCAAAAAAATATAATCTTGGCAGTGTATGTATTGACATTGGAGCCATACAACCAACGACAATTATTTGATTTAGATTCAGAAATGAATTTAAAAGTTGCTCCAAGACTAAAAGGACACATGTTTGATCCTACCCACTTTGTAAAAATGGATGTCAGTACAGCACATGCTCTTCTGCACCATGATACAGGTGCTGGCATTGAATATTTCATTGCGAAAGGGAAAATTCATCAGGCTCATGCAACCACTGCTTGGTTTTGTAAGACTGTGTTTAAATGGTTCAAAATAATTACCAGTTGACATACAAAACTTGCTTGGTCAAGCGTAGACGAGAGCCTACATGAAAACACTGTGGATTTTATAAAGAAATAGTCAATGAAGATGTGCCAGTAAGATATATTATGACAGATCATAATTTGTTGAATGAATGAAGGATGACAAGAAACCGTGTTGTAAATCTTTACTTTAATAATGAATAACAAATACTTAAACTTATTAATATATAATATTCATATATATCTACTCTTATTTTTAGTTCTATATTTTGTTATTTATATGTATTACCTTTTTAATATACATTTTTTGTCTTTTCTATTGGACATTTATTCTATACTTGGATTTTCTGTTGAGTAATAAATAATAAAAATCATGCACAGACATATACACTAGCTTGCTGCTTTTCGATTGGTCCTCTTTAGCTAACGACACAATCACAATTATATTTTTCCAAAGTTTAATTAGACAACTTTCGTATTTCGTCAAGAAATCAATAAGCTATTTTACAATTTGAATACATTTTTGACATATTGTTTGACAACTATTGTATTTTTGTAGTTTAAACAAACTGACAGATTTTTAAATTTGCCGCTTCTTTGGCGCCAAAATGGAGGTAATTGCGGTACTTTATATATCTAGGGACTTTAAAATTATGGACCTGTTTATACAAAGCTCTATAAAATAGAATGACTCGTCGATCCAAAAATCATGATTAAATTAGTTATTCGATGTAACAAGTTTACAAAATTTTCATCTTGAGATAAGTAGTTGCCAAGCGAAGCTACGAGTTTTATAATGTAGCACTGCTCAATAATGAATCAAAGAAATGTATGATTGCTTTCATTCAGCAGGCGGATCGGCAACTGATCCCGCTCCAACCGTTCACTTCACAACAGTTGAGTGTTCGCTGGACAGGACCGCTCACTTTTATGTCATCGTCTGTCATGTGGTACTTTTCATTGCTGCCATATGTTAAAATTGTGGAGATTAAACCGAATAAACAATAATAATAAATTGTTTTTCTGCATTAAGGTTTGACGTAGTTTTTAGTGGAAGGGCTGGTTTTTCCAACCCCGAATAAAATACTGAGTGCACTCCAATATTATAATACATTTATTACTGCACAATACCTTTAATTTGCTGTATCTTACTTTTCTAGTAACTTTCTTCAGAGGTATGTATTAGGTTGGTGTTGGAATGAATCAATGGCGCATGCGTACAGAATACGCTCACCAAGTGAGCATAGAATTTTTCCGCTCACAAAAATGGCGACCGCTCCTGAACATGTTCAGAGTGAGCGCTCATCTACTGGACATGATCACTGAACAGTTGCGCAACTGTTGTGTCTGCTGAATGAAAGCATTAGGTTGGGTTCGAGAGCAGTTGACACCTGTAAGCTTTAAGGTGCCAATCCACAATGAGAATATCTCATGAGATTTATGTCTCATGCAATAAAAATCGCAGGATAACTCCAATTTCATTGGTCTTACGACCGTTTCCACAATGAAATTGAAGCGATTTTTATTGCATGAGACAAAAATCTCATGAGATATTCTCATTGTGGACTGGCACCTTAATAATGGAGATTATAGCGATCATATATGCAAAATACGTGCTCATTTTACATGCGTTTTAATTCAGTAATTAAAAAGTAGTAATAAAATACAACACTATCAAAGCGTATTATAATTGTTTTCATATAAAATATTACATTTTCATAAAGTTTGAGTATTTAATTATTTGCTGCAAATACTTTTTCTCAAAATCGAACTTTTTGCCGAATCTGAACCACTGTGCACCGTGGAAATAAAAATAGGTGTTATGAATTTACGAATCGGAAGTCAGGTTTACATGATGTCAATTCCAGGGACGCATCGACAACTTTCTGAATCCTGATTTGATATTTTTCACACGTAAATCAAAATATGTATAAAGGAACAAGTACTTACCAAGTAACACTAAATACATCTTCTCCAGAAGCAATATTGCAGGGTTTATAAAACATATATTACACATGTGACTGTTCACGGTGAGAATTCATAAGAAAGTAACTCGCCATTAATTGTTCCATATGGTTAGGTGTTAATAATTGTCTGTCACTGTAAATAAATTTATGTGCATGAAAGCGACCGTTCAATATCTACGTTATATTATCCCGAATAAACACTCTGTATACAGGTGTCCCAGAAATAAAAAGACGGAGTATGTAAAGTCCGAACAGAAACAGGCCCAAATATGCCGCAATAACGAAGAAATTAAAAATTTAATTTTCTTTGTTATTTTTTTAAATAAAAAATTGCATTACGGACCTGGCACACGTAAGAATGCTCATTTGTAAATAGAAACGAACACGCATTCAAAGAAAAATTCGCTTTTATTTGTATAATACGGGAAAAAAATATTAAATCATACTCATTGGTAATAAAACATATTTTTTGCCGGAAGCGTCTAAATAACGCAGCTATGTATTCGATTGTTGACGCAGATGGGCGACTGACTCACTTTATTGCGGACAATAAAAGATTATATTTATTTTTAAAATAGGAAGGTTGTTGCCCTTTAATGTGTTTGTAGTCGGAAACAGCAGATTATTATTATTTTAGAATATTCAAGAAATCGTAGTAAATATCAAAATGTAATTATTTTTTTCTAGCAGGTCTAAAAAGTAATTAATATTGTGATATTTATTATGAAGTATCTATTCCTCCTCCTTTTTTTTAACACAAGTAATATGGTGGTCCTGAAAAGAACCGATTGTGTAAGTGAAGCAGGTGGATATTTATAGTAGTTGCTCTATGTGTCCGCCGTGCGCACGAAGACAGGCGTCAGTCCGTCGGAGAAGATTACCACGCACTCGTTGGAAGGTACCTGGTTCCCCACGTATACGTTTCGGAGCTGTAAAAATACGTTGCCGAAGATCTTCTTCTGTGGCAATCTCATCCCCATCATACACCAATTTTTTCATATACCCCCATAAAAAAATCTAATAGATTTAAATCCGGACTGCGCGCCGGCCATGGTGTATGTCCTCCACGTCCAATCCATCGAGGATATGAAGCATTGAGGTAATTGCGCACTGCCAATGAAATGTGTGGAGGCGGCCATCGTTCATGAACCGGAGTTGTCTTCTAAGTTGCAGAGGCACATCGTCGAGATATTCCGGCAACGTATTCTGCAAAAACTCTAAATAACTCTCTCCGGTCAGTCGTGCATGTAGTATGTGCGGTACAAGCAGACCATTTCGGGTGAAACACATTCATCCGTGAATAGTATGCTGGCACAAAAGTCTACATCTCTAGCTTGTTTTCGTCGAAACCAGGTACAGAATCTAACACGTGCGGGACGGTCCTGTTGTGCTAGAGCTTGCACCCGTTGCAGGTGGTATGGGTACAGCAAGTTCTCGCGGAGGAGTCGATGAATTGTCGATCGGGACACTCCGACTTGTCTGGCTGCAGATCGCGTGCTTATACCTGGATCCCTATCTAGCACATCCAGGAGATGCTCTTCCGCATGTAAAACTCTCCGTGTTCTTTCATGACCCCTGTCTTCGTAGCGTGGGTGTAGTGTGCCTTGTTCGCGTAACCTAAACACCGTGTCCATACGACGATTGATACGACGGACGCCTGCGATTAGGAAACCGTTCGGCGTATAAACGTTCAACAGCTCTCCCATTTCCACCTCCTTCACCGTACAGATACACCATATCCCATAATTCTTGCGTCGTAAAAGCCATGTCGATAACTATGTGTCAACTCACATCGGCGGCTAATAACAAACTGAACATCTGTGTATCTATCGCTCTTGCACATGCTTGCATTTGCGGCTGGTCGGTAATAAAATCGCGGGTCACACAACAAAAACTTATGTATCTTTTTAAATAACATCCATTGTGCTGTTTGACAATGGATGTTATTTACAAAAATACATACGTTTTTGTCGTGTGCCGCGCGATTTTATTACCGACCAACCGCTAATGCATGCATGTGTGCAATTTTATACCGCAAGTCGACCAGAGTCGGCGTAAGGCCAATTGAATTCTTTATTATTTTTTTTCTGTCGTCTGCGCACGAATAAAGACTTGATATTTTGAGGGTACGTTTTTACACAATCTAGTTTCCGATTTCTGCTACTCCGTCTTTTTATTTCTGGGACAGCCTGTATAGTGTCAGAGTTATTACAGCGATAACATGAATCTTGGTTTACCTCGCTGTTAGAAGACAACACTGAGATCGACCGTGTAAACGTAAATCTATATCGATGAGTTAAACAGAAGTTGATCGAACGGGCAGAATTTGCAAATTCAGCGAGGTAAAGAGGAACTCGGCGTTACCGAGGTAATAAAGGAAGGAGATTCCAAAAAGGAATGAGAATTATGTGTTCTTCCGTAAGGACGATCACTTGTGATCCTTCACGGTGCCTTATCGGCACTTTGTTATTAGTGTATCATAAATATATATGTCTTAATAAGTAGAATTTCATTGAGACGACTCCATATCCTCGTGATAGTGAAGGCCATGTCCTGCGCAGAAGTATAAAAGGTAGGTACCTCTTGCTATATTCATTGTATTATAGTGAGTGCTCCCCAGAACAAAATCCTCGTTGCGGGTTTAGTGACCTGTGACCTTAAGGTTAAAGATCGTGACATTAATGTAGGTACATACAGTTTTTTTTATTTTAGTGCCAGCACATTTATCCCCAGTTCAGAAAAATCCATTTATTACCAGTCAACAACTCGGTGTACAGTACCAATTCCTGAACTGTTATTTAGAACTGCTTCAAATGTTTGTTTGATAGCAGCAGCACCAGTTAATTGGTAAATGTTAATGTCTGTTGTAAGAGCCGACCAGCCGACTTCATATATGCAGCTCCATCTGTCACAAATAATAGCGTTTTTTCTTTATTTTTAACGTGCTTTTCGTCCCATAACCATTTCAAACACGAAGTTACGTTATATGATATGGATTCTGCATTAGTTCTTTCGGGCGGAGATGTGTAGTATAAGAAAACAATGAATATGCAGAAGGGTGGAAAACGGACAACTTTATCTTCATTCACCAGGTATCTCTTATATATTCCTCTGGGATAATATTCCTTTTCTATTAAGTTCATTTAATTTCTTTTGAGAAGCATATGTTATTAAGTTGTTTCATGCCTTCTGGCAGGTGGTTATATAGCTTTACACCATAGTAGTGGAATACGCAATTTCTTACGTTCTCTTCTATTGTATTGGTGTGTCATTCCACTGATCTGGCATTGGTGAACGTAATTCAGACCATGATATATGTATAATGATGCCAAGGTAAGTATGTTTTTTTTATTTGAAGAAACCCCTGCACGATTCATTGTACCATTATTTACACAATAGAACACATCTAACTAATAAAAGGAAACAATACATAGGCCCGCTACATACAGCGCTTACTATTTAACTAAAATACTTTCGCCGCGAAAGTTGCAACTACTTTTATATATACTTATCCTAAGTTGTAAACATCTTTAATGGCGGCAAGTAGTTGCGTTGACAAACCAGAGTTGGAAAAAATTGCATAGTATGTACGTTACAAATTATTGTATTACTGTGGCCAATTTCGAATTACATTATTAAGTCCAGTCTTGGAATGTAAGCCTGACGTCCGTTTCGTAGTTATGATTTTAATGATAAAATGGTCACGTGACAGTGGTATATTCTCCATGTTCACTTAATATTTGCGCCGTAACAGTGTTTATTTTGGAGATGTTTCCAGACTTGATAAGGCCGAAGAGAATTTTCAACTTGAAAACAAGAATCTAGTTCGTCAAGAAAATGTTTTCAACGGGATACCAAAAATATACTAAGCAAATGGAGACCAGCTAGTGAATACTTTGCCTGTATTGGCTTCCCACAATTATAAAAAGTACCTACATGAAATATGGAAATAGAAAACGATTATTTCTATTCTAGACACCAAATTAGTATACATGATGCATAATCAAATAACTTTAGCGACTAGTATATAATTAGAAAAAATGCGAAGTATAAAATTTGAAAAACGTTTATCAAAGTTCAGAACTGAACTTTTATTTGTAACTATTAACATGTATAACTTTAAGTACACTTTAAAATTTATATATTAGTTTTTGAACAGTGTTCATTCAAATAGTATACGTTATAATAATACAATTTTATACATGTTATGCAAAGAGAAAAATCTATTTCCTTATTATATAATTTTCAAATCCAAACACTTCAATTAATACATCAAGTATTTAAGTACGCCAGTGTTATGTATATTAACTGCTAATTGTACTAATATAATCCAATCTTACTTCTCGCATTTCTGTTGCTGCCTCCGTCTTTATCAGCAGTGGTATATCGTCGGAAGAATCACGTTGTGATACATTTAGACTGTTGGCAGTTGAAGATTTCATTTCTTCATCACTACTTTTAAAACTATCTTGTACTACCATTGCGTTAGTGTACAGAGATGGTAAGAACGAATTCGTTTTCATAAATATATACCAATTCTGTAGGGAAATATGAATTAATGTTTATATTATTAAGAACTAGGATATTATTCGAAGTTATAAATGTGAACTAATTACATTTTTGAATACAATCGTCTTGTTTATCGAACCATGGCACCAGATGTAACACCGACGCACGGTAGTTGACAAAATTTAATTGGTGAAACACAACAATAGAAGGTACGGTTAAGAGTACACTTCATGCAAGATTTACTTTATAATTTCAGTCTCACTGACTGACTATCTCATACTACTTCTAATAGTCGACGTCTGAAAACACGGGGCCATATTATGATAAGAACGCAAGTAATCTTGCTGCTAATGATATGTAGTTGAACCTCTACCATGCGTTCATGCTTAAAAATGCTCAGGTACCCTCTGTTCTGTGAATTAGCATCATATGTTTCACATGAAATTCTAAAATTTAGTGCATATGCCATATATACCTTGTCTCAGAATAAGAAGGAGTGATTCAAATATCGCGCCAAAATGGCGTATATTTTTAAAGTATTTCATTGGTTCTTGCGTAGGCAAGTTTAACATGGGAAAATAAGTTTGACAAAACGTCATTTTATGTTTATAGCCAGAAGCCATAACCTATACACCATTCAGTCTAAGAATGGAGTAGATGGCGCTACAATATGAGCACAGTTTACACACGATGAATTTTGTATTTTGAAAACAAATAAAACATATGTTTACTGTCAGATGGATAGCAGGGATATACATTGAATATGATATCATTATATTTTGACTTTTACGTGTTTATTGACATTTATTTAAGTAAGGCTATATTGCTTTTAAAATGATAACCATTCTAACAAACATGAAAGGGCAAACAGCTAATCAGTATTTGATAAGTTTTCCAAAACAGACATATTGTCTTTATGCTTAATGTACACATTATAAGCCATTTGCCTTTGTCCAGATCTTATATGTTTCCCTTTACGATTTTTTGAAGGACCTGGTAAAACTGCTTCCGCCATACTATAAAATATTAGCGATTACGAATAGAAAGTTAACGAAATTGATAAAATACCTTAACAAATGAATATTTCACTTGCGAATTCTAAGAAGAACTATTTTTTAAGAATATTAACAACAAATAACTATGTAAAATACGGAAATCGACAAACTCTTTGAACAAAACTGTCAGTAAACAAACTTTTTGACAGAACTAGCTAAATGCGATTATTTTGCCGGTGTAAATGCACACTCGATTTCAACCAATCACAAACGTTTATTTTAAGCCCTATCTTTCCCAATGCTCCATTCTTACACTGAATGGAGTATAGTCTCTTACATTTTTACTTTGGTTTATTATACTTTATTGTGTTATTAAATAAAATCCGTACTTTTATGTACAACATGAGCATGGTTGATCAGACGTCTTAAAACCTAAGGAACAAGTGATCATGCATTTGAAACTTTGAATTTGATGAATATGTCAAAAATACTGTACGTCAGTCCAAAAATCAAACATTCACAATTAATATCATTGCAAAAATAATTATAGATGAATAATTAAATGAAGTGATGGAAATCTCTTGGTGAAACATGTCGAAATATAAGCAAGTAATAACAAAAAAGACACTTTGTATTGTTTCACAAATAAATTATTTGTGAAACAATACCAAGTGTGTTTTTTGTTATTACTTGCTTAAACTATAGATGAGTTCATACCATAAATGAACTGGGTAACTCACACATATTCTAGAATTGACTCATTAATTTCAAGTAAGTGTTAATTAAATACTAATTATATTACTACATGTTTTTATACATGTATATTACAGATATGTCAAACGTAAAGAAACCTGTACTAATAGAAACAGGTGAAAATATCTAGTGGAGAATATGGGAAAAAGTTTGGATTGCCACAAGTGCCACAAGTATAATGAGAGCACAACAAACTTGAGAAGATAGGCAATTAAGAATACTTCATATAGGATCTGAATTGATACATAAGATGAAGTTGCTTCAAAAAAATCCCCCTTTCAGAATAACACTTATATGAGAACTTTTGACAGAAGCAATTACAAATGTTACAATAAGTATTTGGAAAAATTGTGCCGACCATGTACATTTTTAATCTTTTTAACATGATGTGAACACTAAATTATTGTTAATTTCCAATATATAGTAGAAATAAATATTTGTTATACTTTATATATTTTCATAATAAATAAATTTTAATAGGGAATAATAATTAGTAATGTGTAGGTATATGTAATTATCTTTGCAGTTCATGTAAACAACTTAGCCGATGTAAATTTTTCTATTTATTACTGTTGTATGTAAGATTCACATTTCCAAGACTAGTTGCTTGAATTTACCTCCTCAAGGTTTGTAGCAGTAATACGAATGATTTATCTGTATAAGTTCTTTATTGTAATATTTAAAATAGAAACTAATAAGCAAAACCCTTTCTGCAAGTTCTTACAAATATTTAATAATAAATAGACTTGATTCACAATTTTCATGTTGATAGCACATTCACTAAAATGTGCAGTAATTATATATTTATAACGGCAATCGTCCTCAAAATGCTCAGAACAAAGTCTATGCTTTCATTTGTAAATTGGGCCTATATCTTTATCCATAGATTCTTCTAATTTTTTGTGTAAAACTAGAATGAACAGATTTGAATGTTAAGAGATTTGTATTCATCAAATTATAGATGTATACACCTACTTGTGTTTATAACTTTACTCTCCTGTTTCCAATTGCCGTGCATTCGTATTGCTGCTTCGACTGGTAGAATGAATAGCGGCACATCCATCTATTTTAACGAAAGTAGTAAATGAAACACAAAACAGCTAAATCCTTGGTTAGAATTAATACAGTTCTTCTAACCTCAATTGTCATGATGTCATATCAAATTGTCTACTAAATTTTAAGTTATGTGTTCCATGTTTTGGCGGGATATTTGAATCACTCCTTCTTATTCTGAGACAGGGTACAAAAAAATTGTCTTTGCCGCTTCAACAATATGAGACAGATTTATTTCAAGTGCCGCCTTTTCAAAAATGCTTTACAAATGTCGATAAGTGCGATACGCTATATTACCAACTGGAAGATTTCCAAATAGACAAGTCACATATGAAAACTTCACACATCAACTTTTTCAAGAATAAAAGTTATTTATTTCGCACCGGGTATTAATTAGACTACCTTATGCTTTATGAAATAGAGTAAGAAGAAGACAATTTACTCTACGCCTGTTATAACGGGTTTGTGAACTTTTGTCCTGCAAAGTAATAGAAGAAAATATTTAAGTATTTTTTTGGATTAATGAAATACACAGTTGACAAACAACATTGATTTTGTAGCTTTACCACACATTGCATCGTTAAATGGAATCACTGCTAACAAAAATAAAATGCAACAGAGTTAGTTTCATAAAATTTTGTGATTTATCTAATGCTGTATGTGCCAACAGAGCGGCCTACAAAGTGATTACTTTTATTTTGAGATTGTGACTCCCTGGTTTGTGAAAGGAACGTGCGGCTACATGTTCATTTATTGTGTTGCAGCAAACAACTTTAATTAAAACCAAAACGGCGTTATATCCTAAACAAAAGTTCTTACGGGAAAATATTGGAGCTCTATGCCGCCCTTTGAGAAAAAAACCAGTCATGATCGACAAGGATCAACCAACATTCATTTAGAGAAAGCAGCTAAACAAACCATTATGTGACCTAGTACTCCATATAGAATTGTAGATACAAATGTTTCCTGTTTATGCCATTATTGTCATGTTAGCAACTGCACACTTGGTATAATGTGACACAAAATTAAGAAAAAAACAATTATGAATATTAAATTTGTAAAATTTGAAAAGTATGGACCTACTTACCAACAAACATGAAGAAATTGAATAAACAATTGACATACTGTTACTGTATTGCACATTTTCTAAAGCTAGCACAGCCACAAACCAAACCATATCGTAACTTGTCTGAACAATACATAAAACTTTTAAACAACGTTTACATTCTTTTAAACTGACTACTTTATTATCCACAACCAGTTCAGACTTTTTACCACTTTCCAATCCTTCAATTTCACTTTTTAGAGCGGCCAGTGATTCTGCTGAACTGCTAAATTCCAATTTTGACAGCTCAATATTCATCTTACGAATACCATTTAGTGAAAACAGAGTTGTCAGTATAATTAATGTAAATACAGGAAGCATATAATTAAATATCATTCCTCTTTGAACTGATACGAAACAAAACCTTTTTGATTCGTAGCTTTGATGCGATATCTGTAAATTTTCAAATTGAATATATTTCATTTCACCTTTCAGAAATATATTATTACTAGAGTAAGTACTGCTGGTATTCCATATGCACAGGTCAACAGAGATTGCAGTTTCGGAATGTATACCTTACTAAATCTCGTATAAATATTATAACAATAGATGAACAACCAACAAGCTGTTAATAAATGCAAATAGTGCAATGTTATTGCAATTACTTTACATTTTATTACACTCTTAACAGCCTTAAAATGATATATTAAAATAAATTATTACAGAATGAACACTGCATACTTACGTAAACTCCTAACATGAATAAAAGATTTGACAGACAAAGGCACACCATAAGGTGTAAAAACATTGCAGTAATTTCTTTTTTTCCATGAAAATTTTTCCTTAAAATTACAATAAATATTGTCAAAAGCTGAGCTGCACAGCTCAATACGGAACCAACTATGATAATTTCTGGACCATAGTTATTTATATTTTTATTGTGGGAGCCGTAGTACACATACATAAGATTGTCTATGAAATCGTGGTCACGTAGGTCTGTGTCGGCTAAAGAATCGTCTGGTAATTCTATATTAGGCAACACATCAATGGTATATTTTGAATCTAAACCTTCTGGATTGGGTAGTATTAATGACTCCGAAGCTAAATCTAAGGTATCATTGCTATTGTTGAATAAATCATAATCATAATAATCATCTTCTAATGACGGTTTTGTTGAATTTGAGATACCTAAATACGAGAAAACTTAAAAAAAGACTTACATTTAAATTAAACATATACTCACAAATAAAACAGGATACTGAACAACTGTATAAAAACACTTTAAAGAAAAATTTCATTTTTTTTAAAGATGTAACATTTTTACAGACTTGTGATCCTTAGGGATGCTGTACGTCTGACCATTTCATTATTGAAATATATTTTTATTACATATCAGCAAATAAATGGTTGAGCAACTGTAATTCGATAAGAAGCTCTCTTGGACCAATCGGAGATGAGTCTCATTTTACCAAACTTTTGAAGGATTTGCGCGCATGCTCCTAAAACTGATCAATATTTCCACATATTTTTTTTTAAAAATCTTATTACTTTCTTTAACTATTGACAAACAACACTACTAAAAATTATCTTTTTCTTTCGTCAAACGTTCCTGATTCAAATTTTTCGCTTCAGTTGTCGATACTTCATTTTTTGTATCAGCATCTTACTTGTCTGGAGAGTAAATAATAGCTGCATGGTACGTAGTGCTAGCAATATTACCATTCTAGTATATGAACTGTACCTATTTTCTCTCTTGGGCTTTTGATCTTTTATAAAAAAATATTTGTATATGATATTATTTAATAAATTATCAATCAAGAATTTATGACAAGTGAGTAAAATTATGATAAATAACTTCTCAAGAAGAAGAAAAGAAAAGTGTAACACAATTCGAAATATATTTCAAATTTAATGAAAGGTGGAATTGGTGACTTTACGCACACAGACGGCATTAAAACTGACTCAAAACCAATTTATAGCTTTAGTAAACTGTCTTTGCATGATCGTAAGAAAATTAATAATTTTGATTTCCGAGTAAAATAGGAAGTGATGTGATAGACTTACCCGGTAGACAGTACCTATATTAAATTTTCAAACTTTACAAAACATCTAACCGTACGCATTAAATAACTATAAAGATGTATTAAAAGGTACAATTATTTCTAATTGGAGCAAACCTTTCACATTACTCCAAACAAAGATTAAGTTTTTTGCAATAACAATAATAATAATTTGTATAGTCCAACAGTATCAAACCAATTATAGGACAAAGAAGTAACGTACATTAATAAAAAAGCAAATCAATCATACTCTTATTTGTAATATAAATAATTTATAACTATATACATATATTTATATATAAAGTTGAAGAATTATGCATTACTTGCTGAATTAGAAACAAAAAATATATCTTCATAATATAAGTTCCCAGCACGACACATGGTGACCAGTGGCGATCCCCGAAGAAAATTAGTCCTCGAAAAGGGCAACCAAAACGTGGAGGAGGAGCGAGAGGAAATCCTGGGAATGTAAAAGTTTAAGCATGATAGGAGATGTGGGCAGTCAATTGTTCCATTACATAGCTTCCATATAAAACGTGCACCATGAAACTCTCGGCGATCCAGCAGTGACTGGAGGTCATGTGCTTGCAGTAAGAGATTGTAATCGATGCCACGTTTCGGATAAACTCCCGTATCCTTGAAAGATAAGTATTTCAGAAATCGCCACTGCACTCTCTCAATAGCTAGTTGTAGATATATGTACTGAGGTGGCCATACTTGTGATGCATATTCCAGCTTACTGACGACAAAACTGAAATACAAAGTTTTCAGAAGCAGTGGATTTTTAAAAAACTTACAACTGCGCAAAACAAAGCCCAAAGCCTTTGAAGCTGAATTGCAAATGAAATATATATGACTGGAGAAGCTCAAACGTGTGTCAAAGAACACGCCAAGGTCTTTTTTGCTGTCCACCCGCCTAAGCTGGTTGTCCTCAATAGAATAGGTAGATGGTATATTATTATTTTTGCGAGAGTAAGACATATAACAACATTTACTTACATTTAGTTTCAAATTGAAGTTGGAACACCAAGTCGATATACGATTCAAGTTTTCTTGAAGACGAAGTACATCGTTCCAAGTTCGTATAGAGCAGTAGATCTTTATATCATCCGCATATGCGAGTACATTGCATGTTATTGATTTAAGCAAATCGTTGGTATATACAGTAAATAACAGAGGTCCCAAGTTAGAGCACTGTGGCACACCGGATGAGGGAGTAAACTCAAATGACCTAAATCCATTGTAAAAGACATAATTGCGCCTATTTGTCAAATATGAATGCAGAAATTTGAGCAGGGTCGGGCTGAATTCAATTGCTGCGAGCTTTTCCAGAAGGATGCCATGATTTATCGTGTCAAACGCGCGACTAAAGTCAGTGTAGATCACGTTTAATTGGCCATTAGCATCCAGTTCATGAGAGACAGCCTGAGTTATAGTGAGTAGGTTCGTAACTGTAGACTGTCCACGAATGAAACCATGTTGACATTCAGAAATCAAAGATTTTGTATTGAAAGCTATGCAGGAATAAATTTCAAAAACCTTTGCAAAGTTGGGTAGAATGGATATTGGCCTGCAGTTCTCAACTCTAGTTCTGTCATCTTTTTTAAATATTGGGCTTATTCTTACTCTTTGCCAGCGTCAAGTAAGGTATACAGAAACAACTTTTAAAGCTCAGCCTCTATGATCAGAAAACAAATGAATTTAGATTTGTGGTGTGTTAAGCATAATAAGATTTGTTTATCTAAATTATTTCTAAAATATATTTGATCCTTCAAAACAACATCGGCAATTAAAATATTAAATAGATTATGTTAATTTTTAAGTTATTACATAACGAAATAGGTATAGGTTGGACCTCTTCACTTACCTATTTTCACTAAAGGTAGGAACCAATTTTCCCAAATAGATGATAGGGCGTATGAGAAATCAACCCACATAATTAACTAAATGTATTTGTCGGACCGCAGCATTGACCTTCTCAATCAATGGATATATCATTATAAATAAACACTCTCTCAGTATTTTTTGCCGCATTTTTTTTTGTACTGACATGCTCATGCGTTCTGCCTTTGTGGTATCCTACCAACTAGAATGAAATTGTTACCAATTTGATATAATCAACGCTTGCGAAAGATCAACTGGAATTGATCACATTCAAGGGAGGTTTGAACAAATACGAAAACGACATATTTTACTACGGAACATAAAGACCATAGCCTACGATTATACAACGACGTATATTTTGTAAATTAAATGTTTATGCGCGACTGTGGTGGTAGCAAAAATTCCACTTAAAATGTAGGTTTATGTACTTTGTAATATATACGAAGGATAAAGGTAAGTATTGTGATCGGTTTTAACTCGAAAAAAGTAGTTGTTTGTGTTAATGCAAAAAACACTAAAAAAAATTAAGAGGCTCGCTTGGTTATGAAACGTATTAGGTAATATCTTGCAAATCATGATGTGTTCTTCTGTAAATTATCTGAAATTGTTAGTAGTGTTAATTACACTCTATTTAATACCAACAATATCACGTACTATTTAAATTTTCGATACAAGCAAAAACAAACAGTTTTTTGTTGCAAGTTTACAGAATGCTAATTCTTACAATAATCTCAGCCTTTTTTGTTACTTGTTTTAATTTAACTCCCTGTTTGTGTATTTGAGATAATACAAAAATTTCGTTCTTGCGAATATTTCGTCTAGACATATGATCACGCAGACAACTACGCACGCTTTGCCCACGGAAAAAACAAGGACACGTTTTTAACATCTGTGTCGCTTCTCCTTGCCCTTCTGGTTAAAGTATGTAATCGTTGAAGACGATTGCGTCCTCACTATCGCCTCGAACATCAATAATGCGTTCACAGCATGTGTATTTATAAGAAACAGATTTCGTGTACGATATTACTTCTCTTATCAACCAAGCACTTATATTATCAGGGCTCAAGACCTTATAGAACAACTATCTTATATTAAGAGGATTGTGAGGGAAAATTAAACAAGATTGCTGGGGAAATTGTTTATTTCGTTTAAAACAAATGAATACAAGTCAATTTGTTAAATTCTAAAAATTGAAGCATCTATTATATCGAATATAAACACAGATAAACCCAATAATATAAAAAATGAACTTTAAACAGTTCCACCAATTCCCCATATATATAAATATAAATTTTAGAAAGTTTCTATTTATTTAAATATCGTTGATTATAAGTAATATTGTTTATTACTGAAAAAGATTCGATATTCAAAATATTTAATATACGTAAAAATAAATATTTTAATTTTTTCTTTTTTTCCGTAACATATAATCAAGAGATCTAATTATATGCATATATATATATATATATATATATATATACATCTCAGTATCTTTTCTGCGTCTTTACATCTTGCAACGATTCCGCGTCCATTAAAAAATAGTACATTATTTAGTTTTTGGCCTATAGATTGCTCTGCCTTTTAGGCAACAATATCGAGTACAATGAATATACATCATTATATGTTTATTTATTTGAAGTTTTACATTTTGCGACCCTTTTGCGTCATTACATTTTACTAATATTTTTGCGTCCCAGTATATTTTTAATAAATTGTACACACTGCTATTTCTTCGACATCCAAATATGTATACGTTTATATGTTGACGATTCTTCTGCGTCCAACAGAGTTGCCATGTTGCTCACCGAGTTCTCATTTAACTTGAACGAGATAGAGTTACTACAATAATTTCGTAATATTAGCATATGTATAATTTGCAAAAATTTTTAACTTTTTTTTAAAAATACTGTATTACTGTAATTCCATTTTTATGATTAAATAAGGAATCAAGTAGGTCTTTTCATCAAAAATTGTTTTATTTAATTTTTATGTTTTGTTCTACCTGCAACTAATAAGGTTATAATAGGCCTAAATATATCAAGGTAGTGTAATCTGATTAAAACTAAGTGATACATATTTTATTTGTTTATTATTTTCTTTGTATAGCAATTGTGTATAAATGCTTTTATTTTAAGCCAACACTTGTTTAATAGATCTGGACATTTCTCTATTAGAGTATCACATTCTTTCCATTTTGGAGGTTTAATGTTTTGTTTATAATTTTTAAATTATGTAATTACAACTTGTTTCTGTTTACACGTCCATTTCGTAAGCTCTCTTTTCTTATTTATGCTAACCACATTGGTCTTCCTAAGCATATTTTCTGTCTTCTTCGTCTGCTGTAAAATATTTATATCATTTTCTTCTGCGTGAACTTCCTTTTCTTCATCTATTTCCATTTCTTCACCAATTTCTTCTTACATATCAACATTAATTTCGTCAATACTTTTACCTTAAATAAAAACAACCTAACTTAGCAATATACATGGGCGAGATAGGGGAAGCGGAATCGATTTCACTCAGACTAAACCGACTCGTGTTTTGTCGGCTCTCGGGGAAACCGGTAGGTTATACGGTACCCGAGAGCCCATAAAACACGAGTCGGTCTAGTCTAAATGAAATCGGATCCACTTCCCCTATCTCACTCATGTATACTTAGCAATAGTAATATTTTAAGTAGTTAGCGTCACTTTTACAGTACTTCACATTATCACTTTTTTATGAAATAATTGGAGTTAACTTATATTTGTACTACTTATTAATGCATGGTAAGAGTGACATTTTATTTTTACCTTTAAATTTTGCAGCATCACCTTTCTCCATCAACATCAATATCTTTGCAATCTTTGCCGTTTGGTAAACATGGTCTGGTAAACGATAAACTATAGTGTGGATATTTAAAGTATGTCCCATAAATGTAGCCAATTGTTCAATGTCTCATTAAGTGTCATATTAAATATTTGTATTAGAGTAGCTAAATGCTTTCTCAATCTCGTGGAGGTCAAAGCTGCTGGATTATTTGCACCACACTTGTATATGCATGTTTTTGTAAAATTTACAATTTACAATAGGCTGGTCTGATTTAGTATTTGCAAACAAGAATAAATTATTTTCCGGTACAAATTGAAGTCGTCGCTTTAGAAGAATGTTTATGTGGTTCTGCATATCCTCGTTAAAGAGAACAGGTAAACCTCCTCCACGTTTACTCCTAATGGCTATTCTCTTGAATTTTTTAAGCAATACTTTTTCTGTTGGAGAAATAGCACCAGCGAATTCGTCGTAATTACTCTTTTTCTCTTCTGAGAATGTGTATGCAGCAAGTTTTATTCGCAGCAGCAGCAATCTACGATACTTTTCAGTATACATGGGCGAGATAGGGGAAGTGTATCCGATTTCGCCCAGACTAGACCGACTCGTGCTTTGTCGGCTCTCGGGTACCGTATTACCTACCGGTTTCCCCGAGAGCCGACAAAACACTAGTCGGTGTAGTCTGAGTGAAATCGGATCCACTTCCCCTATCTCGCCCATGTATACTTTCCAGTAACAAGTAAAAGCTATTTAAATTGCCTCCAGTATCTTTTAAATCATTTTCCTTTTCAGCGAGATACTCTCTAAAAATTTTAGATTAGCTGCCAAAGGTACTATTGTAGTTTAATTCCAGGTTTTTGTATTGAGATCATTTCTGGCTTGGCTCGAAATTTTGTATTTCCAGTTACTTTTTAGGAGTGTTGAAAACATATTTATATTGGCTTCTGCTTCAGCGGGTGGTATACTATTATCATTGTATTTTCTTTTGATAATATGCTTAATAGCAATATCGCAGCAATGGACAAACTCCCTCATTTTTCGCAAACAAACATTAACGTGATGTTGTGGATATTCAAATATCTGGAACCGAAGGCGCAGATTAGAATATCCTTTTTCGCCACTAAAGATACTTGATCTGCATGCATTCTAGGAAACACCGGTAATCTCAGATTTGAATCGGTTTTAAATTTGGAAAGTAAAATATTTTGAGCTTCGCTTAATGATATTTTAGTCCCTAGTTTCATGTTTTGTGTAAATTTTTTTTATGCTTCCACAATAGTCTCCTTCAATAATATTCAAAACAGTATGGACATGGTATATAGTCTTCTTCCGTATTATTTGTCATCTATGCTCCATTGTCGAATTGTGTTTAAAATATTAGCAGTTTTAAAGTACTATATTTTGTTACATATATAGTCACCATTTTCACAATCACAAACTATTTTTAATTTGCTTCTTTCACTAAAGCAACCATTCTTCTTTCTCTACTGTACATTTTAGCAATGCATTAATACTTATTTAATATTTAAAGAAAACTTTAAATATCCTTAGAACCGTTGAAACACAACTGCCAATATTGCAAAGCCAGGATCACAAACAAATGATGAGCCAAGACAACAAACCTCCCAACCCCAATTGACACTAAATGAATCGGGGTTGGCAAATAGTATTAGACGCGAAATGATCCTGTTCGAAAATGGAGGAATTCGTGGATATCACTTAGAATTAGGATATAAATATCTATTGTCTATTCCTCCAACCAGTGTAGAACCTGACCGAGCGTTTTCAGCTGGTGCTTTGTTGGCAATGAACTACGAAGTAGACTTGAAAGTCAAACATTGGATGCTTTAAGATTTCTGCGATTGTATTTTCGAAATTCTAAATAGTTTTTTGTATTGTTTTTTTGCTCCTTATTTTAGTATATTGTGTATTGTGTTGTGCAACAATATTGATAAATAATTTTTAAGAAATTACTAAAGGTTTTTTTTCCATTCGAGTTCAATTAGAAACCACATAGTCTAACCCGGGATCCGGGAATTGTATTCTCTACTAGTGCCTCATTTATTACTTTTAGCTGTTAAAAATAAATAAAGTTTATTATTTCTTTATATATGTATGCTCCTCCATCAAAGGTATTTTGAAATATAAAATACTAATATGTTTAATATCAAATGAAGTTATTTTAACATAAATTTTAATATACGGACAAATCATCTTAATTAAACTACGGAACATCATTTCATAAGTTCCCTTAGCCTTATCAGGAAATAGAGTGTTGCCATATTTATGGACGCGGAATCATATGTAAAATTGTCTAAAACAGTTAAATAATATATCTAACAAGTATACATAAATATACACTGAGCTATCACAACGCCAACTGGTGTCGGTTCAGGTGAACTGTTTTTGTATATTTTTTTACATTCCGACGACAATTTTGCGTCCGTGTCAGTCAAAATTACGGGTTATTCAGATCCGATGTAGTTTTCTATTAGCAAAATCCTTGGTCCATTGAGTTGCAAAACTTCTGTAATTTATCGCCAGAGGTCGAGAGTGGCAGTATTAACTAGAATATTAGGGAAAACAATTCTGCGTCCGCATACGGACGCTGAAAGTGATTAGACGCAGAAAGATATGTAATTTTGAAATGTATGGATGCACAAATGTCTGTGAGATATATATATATATTTATGTCATGTATATATATACATACATATTTCAAATTAATACAAATATTACTAATGTGATTATAAACAATACACAGTAGAAATATGTATGATCATTCTTCTACTTATGTAGTATATTTATCTACACATAAGTGTTGCTATATGTGACATAAACGATATTTGTATAGCGAAAAGTAAGTAATAATTGAAAGATTGTCTGCATTTATTTATTAATGTGTTTTAATAAATACATAAGTGCAATTAATGTATGTTTTAAGTTGCAATTATGAAATGTTTACACAACCAATAAGTACGAAATTCAAAATTAATATAAGAAATTCACTAACTAAATAAATCGCGCTATAAGTCCATATTGAGTTATTAGACAGAATATGAAAAATATGCCACATAAAACAAAACTTAAAAGACGATTATGAAAAAATCTAAATAAAAATGTATGTATACCCTTATTTAATGTTAATAATAGAAGATTTGTTACAAACACAATGAAAGTAAAGAAGACTGCTTAAAATTCATTTTCTTGATTTTTTTTCTTTCGATTTTACATTTTATACTAACATACATTTAAACGAATTATCAAATAAGTAAATTGGTGTTAAAAAATATTTACATAGTAAAATATTATCGCAATTAAAAATAAATTAACCCACGAGGAAAATAAAAAGTTATCATTGAAAAAGAAAAGACGTTGCACGACACCTACATATTTCTTTTAAATAATAATGTATGTGTATAAATTCAATTATGTATATGTACAATTTCTAATTTTCTATAATTATTTTTTTTTTCGATATTTTTTCGCTTTCTTTTAGGTCATAATAGTGTTACTGATATATTCTATACATGTACAGCGGACATAATGGAAAAACCTTCGACAAATACTCAAAGTAAACATTGTCGTCATCACAACGAGCTCAGTAATAATAATAATAATCATAATAATAATTAGAAAAGAAAACAAATACACATTTAGTACACAAAATCTCCACGTTTAATAATTTTAATAATATAGAATTTATGCACTTGTCATCTTATATAACTGAATACCACACATAACTCTCACATAAAATATGGACCCTGAATTCTCTTTTTACTTTTGAATTGCCAAAGTCGACGTCACAAATTGCATCTTGCGATAATATTTTACAGTCATCGCATCATCAAATAAGTAAACATACGTACTTGAGTCAGTTGGGTTGGCGGGTCGCTGCATATTATCGGAACCTGAAAAGAAACTACAGATTGCCAATGTCACCGCATTGTTCTATTTATATCTTAAGTGTGATCTATGAAATGTATTTATCCTTAACCTCAAAACAATGTTAGCATCAAATATAGTGTTTTCCTATACAATTTTATAAAACGATAATAAATATAAGAGATTAGTAAAGAAGTGCCGCGCATTGATTATTGTTTGGAACCTCTCTTTCGAACATTGAATGTTGGTAACTTTCGAATTAAACCTCCGGATACGTTGTTTTATAATATTCCCATCGAGGCTAATGAAATTTAATACACTTGTCATAGTTTATTGCATTGTAATTGATCATTTCTTTTTATCGCTGCATTTTTGTTTATTAATTTAATTTAAAGGCGTATTACACTACCCTACAGCTAGGGTCCCTATGGATAGAGTGGGCGTGGCCTCTACTAAGGGTGCACTTATTACTCTAGCCTCTCTGTCGGTCCCTACTCAGTCAAAAAGAAAACGTCAAACGTACCACACCGTCTGCATGGCACCCACGCTGTTAAAAAATAAAACAATACCATTAGTCACCGCGACCACAGCGGATAGCACTTTAAAATTAAAAAAACATAAGAGGAAGACACGTGAAACAATATGTATTATTACTAGGGAGCGGAATCGAGCGAGTCATGACTCATTGCACATGGGCGCGCTATTGAAATGTTGTATTTTTAAAGAGGTTTTAATTTTATTTATACAGGGTGTTCCTAAATATCATGTACATAAGGAAGGGGGTAACTATTTGGTTTATTTTGTCCCTAAAATTTCATATAAACATAGGTCTGCAAACGTTTCGTTACCAATATGCAGGGTGTTGAAATTTCAAGAATTTTTCACTTTTTACTGTATAGCTCCTGCAGTTTTTGAGATATTTTGTTCAAATTTGGAAGGTAGGTTACGCTATAAGGCCTGCATCATTAGCCATGCCAAATGATTATGTAAATCTACAGGGTAATAATTTTTTCGGGGTCATGCCCTCTTTTCTCACCCTGAACTTTTTTGTGATGCGCCACTGCTAGATTCTAAAATACGCAATAAATTTTCTGTCTTGTTTAGAAACTTTTTGATCTCTTATATTTTTTTCTTATCTCTGACAGTTATCGAGAAAAAAAATAGAAAACAATTTTCTGTAATTCGCCAGAGAAAATTAAATTTTTTAAAATGGTCTAGCAGGCTCTGGCTTTATTCAGATAATCACTTGAGTTTATTAATTTGACAATTGACATTAGAAATCGTAAAAAAACTGCAGGAGCTATACACTAAAAACTGAAAAATTCTTGAAATTTCAACACCCTGCATATTGGTAACGAAGCGTTTGCAGACCTATGTTTATATGAAATTTTAGGCACAAAATAAACCAAATAGTTACCCCCTTCCTTATGTACATGATATTTAGGAACACCCTGTATAATTGAATAACAAGTGGCTGGTGATTATGAAATACAAAATACCCTACTATTTGTTCATTTTCTCTTCTGTAAGACTTGTTCTCTTTGAATTAAGTACATCCTTGTAGATAGAAAACGTCCCTTCTACATTAGCATACACAATTGCCGTAATGCTATTAAACCTGGATTTCTATTAAAAACTGCGTCTAAGTCACTTGGAATTATTAATAGCCACATCTAATGTGGTTAATCCATTTTTACTTTCTTATACGTAGTATAAGGAAGTAATGTGAAATTTTCGACTTCGAGATTTTTGCAGATGTCCACGTTTTGAAGTCCCCTGATACCGAAAAAGATGTTTTTAAAAAATGTCTGTGTGTCTCTATGTGACCATGATAACCGCTGTAGATATCAATTCCAAATTTTGTATTTACGTGTCTAATCTCCCTCTTGAGATCTGATAAGTTTTTCAGTAAAATCGGTAGACCGGAAGTAGCAGTTTACTTCAGTTAAAAAATTAAATTTTGCCAATATTTCGTCAACTACTAAATTTAAACAAATTTATAAAGAATTCATAAGTACTTGAAATTAAAATTGAGAACAATTTTATTTAAAAAGTTTTTCGAAGCTGCTACCGGAAGTAGGTCTTTTACTCCTATCGAAAATCAGTTTTTTGCGAATATTTCGCATGTCATGCTTTTTAGATAGGTACGTTACGGGTATAAAAGTATTTAAAACGTAATTTTCAATATCTTTTGCATAAAAAGAATTTCAAAATTCAGACCGGAATTACCACTTTTACTCTTATCGAATAGCGATTTTTTGCGAATATGTCGTAAATTATGCATTCTACATATATGTATTTATCAAGAATACAAAAGTATTTAGTGCTAGATTTGAATATATGAAATTTCAAAATTCGGACCGGAAGTAACACTTTTACTCTTAGGGAGTAGTCCTTTTTTCGAATATCTTGCTAAGTATACATTCTATAGCGATTTATTAAGAGAACAGAAGTACTTAGAATAGGATTTTGAATAATTTTTGTGTAAAAAAAATATAGTATAGTTTGAAACGCTCATACGTATAAGAAACTCGTGTGGTGGCCACACCTCATTTTTTAATTTGAGATTCGATTTTCAAAATATGTCATTAGTTTAGGCAAATTTCCAAAGTGTTCCTGAAGGAAAACAACTGATTTTTTAAATTTGGGATTTGTGTTAGTTCCTTGCACTCAGAAATACTTCGAGCATCGTCATTTAAACATATAACGAAATTTTGTAAACTATCGAAATTCCCTGCATGAAAACTATTTCAGTGTATGTTTTAGCAAAGCTAAGTGACGATATTTTACAGACTTTGCAATAAATTTCGGAAGCACTGACAATTAATTTTTATCTCAGAAAAAGTAACATAAACAACGTTCTAGATCTAAATAAATGATAACTAAAAATGTACGCGTATGTTATTGAAACATACATATTATATTGCGAAATATAAGGTAAATATAATAAATTTTAAAAACTCGTCACCCTTGTACCTACGCCGATGAAGAAAGGATTTTATTCATAAAATTCCTTATTTTATGGCAGTTTTTTCTCTGATTCTCTGGAGTAAACAGATGTTACAGTTCGCCCTATGAATTAGTGCTATTCAGATATAATGTAAACAACATGCAGTTGTTTACATTATTTCTTTTCACGGCTGTGGCTCCGTGGTAGTTTAGCTCGCTCGATTCCGCTCGCTAATTATTACGTAACAAGTTGTCAAATATGGAAATTCTGAAAGCTTAAGAGCCATTGGATTTGAGAAATTATTTGAAAGTAGGCGCTTCAGAATTTGAAAAATTGTTGAATTTAGTAACACCTTTTATTTAAAAAAAAAATTAGGTGTGGCCACCACACGACTTTCTTATACATATGAGCGTTTCAAATTATACTATTTAAAGAATTTTTACATACAAAAATTTTGAAATTTCATATAAACAAAAAATATTGCAAATTCATCTCTAAATACTTTTGTGCTTTTGATAAATATATATAGAATGCATAATTTACGACATATTTGCAAAAAATCGCTATTCCATAAGAGTAAAAGTGCTACTTCCGGTTCGAATTTTGATTTTTTTTTCTATACAAAAGATATTGAAAATTATGTTTTAAATACTTTTATACTCTTAATATACCTGCTTAGAAAGCATTATTTAAAAAATATTCGCAAAAAACTGATTTTCGATAGGAGTAAAAGTTCTACTTCCGGAAGGAATTTCAAAAAACTTCTTTTATAAAAACCTTCCTAAATTTTATTTTGAGTACATTTAAATTCTTTAGAAATATGTTTAAACTTAGTAATTGACGAAATATTGGCAAAATTCATTTTTTTCACCGAAGTAAACTACAACTTCCGGTTTACCGATTTTACTGAAAAACTAATCAGATCTAAGAGGGAATACACGTAGGTAAATACAAAATTTGGAATTGATATCTACAGCGGTTTGACCGCTATCGTGGTCACACACACAGAGACATCTTTTAAAAACCACTTTTTTTGGTATCAGGGGACTTCAAAACGTGGACATCTGCAAAAATCTCGAGGTCAAAAATTTTCGTCATCACAATACTTCCTTATACTACGTATAAGAGAGTAAAAAGACACGATACTGAGACAAAGTATCAGTGCAAAAAATAGTTACTTTACGATTTCTCGCAACCGTGAACACATATCAAGATTTCAAATTCAGCTCTCTGATATCCCATACGGAAAGAAAGATTTTGTTGGGTTAATTGTATATTTGTTGAATGAAACATATATAATAATAATAATGATAATAATAATCAATCGTCTTCATTCGGCGGAGTCCAGCTAAAGCTGTTCAACTCAACCGTAAATTATTATACAACTCCTAAATACATGTACATACATTATTTTATACAAATAAGTCATAGTTAACCATAACAAGTAAAATATATCTAAGTGCGACATTGAACAAGTATAAAAAAAATAAGAAAATAATAATAATGCCTGCATTCAGCAGACACAACAGTTGCACAACTGTTCAGTGATCATGTCCAGTAGACGTCCGCTTACTCTGAACATGTTCAGGAGCGGCCGCCATTTTTGTGAGCGGAAAAATTCTACATGAATTCTACGCTCACTTAGTGAGCGTATTCTGTACGCATGCGCCATTGATGCATTCCAAGACCAACCTAATACATACTTTTGAAGAAAATTACTAGAAAAGATACAGCAAATTAAAGGTATTCTGCAGAAATAAATGTATTGTAACGAAACCAGCAGACATTCGAGCGACAATAAAAAGAAGTTGTAAATCATCTCGACGCGACTGGTAAACATCATAAAGCAATAAATCATATGTACTGCGAAGACAGAATGTCTATGGAATGTTCTACAAACATCGAGTGGGAGATGGAGTTTACGCGAATGCTCCAGATGTTTCGTATGTGCATATAAGGCGGCTGGGTCACCGATGGATGAGTAATTCGGGATTAAGAAGTTCCTTAGGTATGATATAAATATACGGACATATTAGTAATAGAAATAAATACAAGTGTTAATTTAAATCGTAGTAGTTTAAGTGTGATACGTTAGTTTTACATTTTTATATTGTAATTAATTTTAAGTGTATGAATATACAGACTGTTTTTAAATAAATAAATTGCACGAGTTGTTTATTGGAACCCGAAAATGTTACAGTATTATGATATTGGCGTTCACCCAGTATTTTATTCGGGATTGGAACTTACACTAAAAACTACGCCAAAACTTAATGCAGAAAAACAATTTATTATTACTATTTATTCGGTTTAATTTGTATAATTTTAACATATGGCAGCAATGAAAAGTACCAAATGATCGACTTTTTCAAACTAATTTTTCAATATTATTACTGAATTCCTTTTTAGGTGTTTTTACCAGGTCTGCATTATGGTTAAGCTACAAAAACATCATGGCCGACATAGATGACGATTCCGGAGTTATATTTTGTGCCATTACATCCGTAAGTTTCTTCTTTGTACGATACTTAAGTGCCTACGATTAATATGCGATTCATAAGTTCAGGTATGGATTCAATATTTTTACATGTCAACGTGGATATGGACGTTATGCTATACCATCGATATCAAGTTGGTGTTGAGCGATAGAATGAGCAATTCGAAATATTATCACCTAGCTGCGATACCGATTTTCTTAACTTCGATAGGCCTATCTCTACTATATGTACCTGATGCATAGTAAGTATTGATTTACGTTAAACATAGTCGGTATTAATAAGATAACGAAGAACATATATGATAATTTAGTAAACAAATTATTGAATCTATTGTATTTTGTGTAATTGTTCCCGATTCTTGTATTCAGTATAATTAAGAAAAGCTGTACATATTTCATATCCTTTATTGTTGTTTGAGACCGAAGTCGCAGCCAAACGTTAGAGTCTATCCAAAGCTATTTAAAACCCGTACCTTAGATAACAGTCCTGTATAAATAATCCGATAAGTGTCCTTGTTTATCTCCATAAGGATTGTTAATGTAGTATATGTAATATCTCACCGATATAACTAGAAATTATCAAAAGTATCCATTAAAGTAAAAATTTATTTACAAAAAAACATTAATTTAAAATTTTTCAAGGTATTCTCTTCTACAGTCAATTCATTTTTGAATCCGTGAAAACCAATCTTGAAAACATTTTCTCCAATTTCTGGCCGAAGTTTGTTTAGTTCACTTTTAAAGGCATCAACCGCTTCTTCGGCCAATATAAAACGTAAACCCTGTAATTTATCCTTTATCCGCGGAAATAAGAAGTCATTAGGTGCTAGTTCTGGACTATACGGTGAGTGACTCATTATTTCTATATTTTGGGTATTCAAATGCTCTGTTGTTCGAGCGGCAGTGTGGGCCCGAACGTTATCTTGATGCAAGATTATCCTTCCTCTTGGACGTTTTTCGCGAACATTTTGGAGAACCTGAGGCAAACAAACTGTAGTGTACCATTCATTCTGAATTAATAGTACGTCTATCCTCCAGTGCTATAGTAGAAACATGCCCAGTAATTCCAAAAAATGTGGCGATCATTTTCTTGTTTCGACTTTTTTCACGCACAACTTTTGTGGGAGCCGACCCAAAGACCCAAAAATATCGATTGTTGCCTTTTTTTGGAGTCATAGCAGTATACCCATGTTTCACCATATGTGATGATGTACACCAAATGAGACGATCCACGGTTAAAGCGATCTAGTGTAGATCTGCACATTTTCACACTGTCTTCTTTTTGATTTGAAGTCAAGTTGTGGAATCCACCGAGAACAAAGTTTACAGACCTTCAAATGTTTGTGTAAAATAATGTTAATTGCTATCACACAGTAGTTTGCCGGTCTTCTACAATCATGTTCCGAATAAGAGCAATATTTTTTTCTGTAACAGCCGGTTTTGGCTTAGGAGCTCGAAAACTGTCATTTAAGGAAAGTCAATCACGTTGAAATTTATTGTATCACCGCTTTACGGTAGTGAAGCAACACGACTTGTCATCAAACAGTCAACTGATTTCCTCAAAACATTCCTTATGTCTTAAGCCAACTGTTGTGAAGTGAACAGTTGGAGCGGGAACGCTTCCCGATCCGTCTACTGAATGCAACCAAGAACAATTTCAGACTTTCATGTTTAATTTCTTGCTTTAAGCATGTAAAACGTTAAAATCAAATAAGATTTTGCTCGTTTCAGAGAAAAACCTTTTAACTAAGCATATTTGCTTGTGTCAACAAACCGTTTCTTTCCATGCAACCACTTTTGTCAAAAATTATATGCGAAACGTGTCGGGCCATCTATAAATGTCTACAAAATTTCCCTATCACCTATTACACCGCTCTGGCTATAGAGCGCTAGGGACTACTCTAGCTCTCTAGAGATGCTATTACACTACCCTGAGTTCTAACTCCTAACTCTAGTTAGGGACCCTAGTTGTAATACGCCTTTTAATAACATTTGTATTTTAATGGCACATTTTAGAAGTGGTACAGTTGCGGGATCATAAAGCCGGACATCTCTTATATACAAATGCTCTGTTATTTTGGTATTGTAATTTGGACGTACTTTTTGGCAGTTATCAATTTTCATGTGAATTTGTTGTCAAATGATTAATAGTAATTAAGCCATGTATAATCACGAGCAAGGATAACAGATAATAATTTATGTATTACAAATATAAATATATTATATTCTTTGTATTAATTAAATTACACCTACATATTATGTATGTAGGGTTATGATTGACGTTTATTAGTATTGGATATTAAGATCCTTTTATATTAAAAAAACCTACTTTTCACTAACAAAGCTTAACTGCCCCGCTTTATGATCTCGCAACTGTACATATAGTATTTTTTTATATAATCTACTTTTAGTTACCGTTCAATATTTCTGTATGAATAGTTTAACAGGAATTCCAAGAAATATCTAACATATTACAGACGTACTCTAATGTGTTGACTATATTTTATTTTATTTAGAGCTTTAATGTTATATTGTACTTACATAACCTGTTATAAATTGAATACATTGCTTATAAATAATGACAACCTTGGCTTTCATTAATATGGGACATTACAATAAACAGGCACACAATTCATTAATTGATTACTCGTTTATGAATCAAGAAGTCGTTTCATTAAATGAGCTTTGAATTAATTAATATTGTGAAGAATGCAAAACATGGCCTTGTTTCTACATGGAAATGTTAAAATAATATCAATAGCGGCTGGCACCGATATTCATTGTAAGTTTTTATTGTGTATGATCTATGAATTACTAGTATTGCACATACATTTACGGAGCACACGACTGATGATGCATTATGTTTATATTTTGTTTAATATCTTATACTGTGCATTTGAATGGTATACGTATATATGTGGATATGTATACCGTAGTCGACATATTTTAATTTCTGATACGAAAGTAGAAAGAGGAAAAGAGCGCGACGAAATAAACTAAAGATAAACATAAGCGAGGCTGCCAAGACAGTACACTCGACAAATGTTTCCTATGAAATGTAAGGCGTGAGAGTCCCGCGACACTGCGTTGCTTTCCCACCACTGTTAGCAAGCAGGCATCGCTGCATATTATAAGGTCATCTTCTGCATGGGATAGAAGTACAAACCGAAATTTAAATTTGACGACTACGGTATAAATAAATAAATAGTTCGATTCAGTTCGAATTAGAATATGTTGATCAATTTTTAGAAATTAGTATAAAAGTATAGAAATTATAATGATTAAATTTATGTAAACTTAATATTACTTTATTCTATTTATCTACTACACTTCAAAAAAATACTGAATTTAAAAGTAAACAAAAAGAGAGTTACAAATCTCCCCGAGTGTATAATACAAGAGCAGTTAAATATGGTAGAATCGCTTTGGTAACCCACATGTGCCTATAAATTGAAATGGCCACAAATTCGAGGTTCAATATTTTACCCGTGAAACAATATAGGTATCCTACAAAATCAATTTCAGGACTGTCATATACCATATATTCATACACCTTTTAACATTTGTCATAATTACCTATTCACATTTATTATACTTGCCATCTAATAATACAAAACTGTCAACAACGCTTGTCAATTAAACAGAATAGCCAATTATATAGAATATAGGTATAGAAAAATAATATTTAATAACCTTATTTATAGTATTCATTTTGTAACTGAGCATCATGTAATAGTATTTTAATAACGGAGATTATATAGACTGAAATATTAATTAATAAGTTTAATTTTGTTGTTCTGAAATTGTTCCGGTCGATGGGAATTTGTAGTGGTATTGAATCGTCATCTTTAGTTCGTACTTCGACCGTCTCGGCTGCCAAAACGATTTGACCATAGAAGTAAAAATTCGAGTAAATTTATTAAGAATTCAAATAATAATTTATCTACAACCAACATCAAAGTTCAGAGCAATATGTCTATCTAACATATAAGGCAATGAAGTCTAGGTTCCAAATAAAGCTATTTAAATTAAATATATGATTTATGCGATTTTTTAGTTCTCAATATCTACTGCTCTCAATCGGATATTTTTCAAAATAAATATTTTATTAAGTTACTGTCGCACCAATCATATAGAATAAATGAAAGACGTACATATCACTTACATTTTTTCGCAGAATGTATATGAAATCATGCGCCGTATTTATCAAGTACAAACTGCTGGAGCGTGTGGACTGTCAGTAGGTTGCGGTTGCAATATACTGCCCGAACCGTCTTCAGATATACTAAACGTACTATTAGAATCATCGTTGATCGTGAGTGAAGTGTTGGAGGACTCTTCGAACTAAATGATTAGGCAATTAATAGCTATTTCAGAGCGTCATGAGCTTAACTTACAGTTGTTGAATGGAGTTCGTCTGATATTCTGGACTGTTTGGTACTTGAAGTTTCGTTAGTCGACGAATCGGATAATCTCTTACGACTTGAGCTTTTACTGGTGTCTATGCTCTAAAGAAAAAGAAAATTTATTAATATTAAAGAAGTGTACAGAAAAGGTAAGTAAAATTGATTTCGTAAAATACAAAAACAAACTAAGATGCTCCAGTTCACTGGCAAATAAATTTTAATATTTCAAATAATTTTAAAATTCGTCTTTTCGGTGTTTGAAAATTCTAATTATGATCCTCTAATTTGCGCGGATAATTTAATTACATTTAATAATAAAAAATTACTCATGGGCGAAATTCGAACCCACACTCTTTCGACCGATAGTTTGGTGCCCCTGCAGCCGGGCCACCGAGGGTGATGCGAGTTCGAAACTTTTAAATCGTACTGAATCATATCAAATAACAGATATTTATTAAATAATAATACGTACATTTGCAGATTGCTGTAGTTCCTCGGATATTCGAGCCTTTTTGCTGTCCAAACTATCCGTCGACAATCTCTTTTTATCGCCATTTCGGATAGAACTTGCACTGTACTTTCTTTCGCGTTTGATAAAACTCGGCGATATATACTGATGTAATTGTTTCCTCTTCACGTGCTTAGCCTCCAGATCCATGCCCTCTTTGTATATTTTCGAATACTGAGCTTGTCTGTTGACCGTCTTTATGAACGTTTGTATATCGTGCGTAAGGTTGACGTTTAAATTTTCCGTTTTGGCGAATTCTAATCCTATAAACCACATGGAACCCACGGTCGAACTACCCCCCTCGGAATTCGGATCGATGTGACTAAAACTTTCAGGATTTATGTGCGCTAATACTATATGGGGATTCCTTTCGAGAGCCACTGAAAAATCAGAGATTGGCGGTATGGTGTAAAAGTAAAAATAGTCTGTGATTATTTGAAACTTCTTTATAAAAAAACATTATCAACGCAACAAAGAAAGTTTTGACTTGTTGACAATAACATCATCACATTTCCTTATTTTCTCTTGAATGTATTGTGTTATTTATTGGATATGAGATGGGCTTTACGATATTTAAGAAAACATTGTTACAGGCAGCAATGACCTTGTAAGCATAGAGTGCTTATATGTACAAAATACACATACATACATATATAACACTACTATATTGCGTTTGCTGCATCTTCATGTGTAATTTTTCGTCCCAACGAAGAGAGATGGATAATGTGACTCAGTCTATTCTGCGCATGCGTTAAATCAAAATATCTATTTTCTAAGATATAGAGATAAATACAAAACATAAGTATAACCTCTCATTTACACTGAAAAACTTTAACAATGATATTGCTGAAATCATATCCAAAGTTGTCTTTTTTTTTGTGCAAGTTTAGATATCACGTGTTCATCATTGGATTTGTAAATTTTCACGGAAAATGCGATGTTGAATGAAGGAAGCGCATAAAGGCACAAACGAGCGATATAAAGTTTGCTTCCAGTGGAGTTTTAGTAGAAAAGCTTATGAAATTATATTATTGACTATAAATACCAATCGTTTCATTTCAACCTATACAAAGAAGACGTATTTTTTTTAAATTGATATGAGATCAAATTTAAAGTATTTTTTATTAAAAGTAATTATTCGCTGAAGTTAATAGTTTTCGAGTTATTGTGATTGAAATTAAAAAGTAACTTTTACAGCTGCTTTTTAAGTTTATTTTTCCACATTTAACAACGCATAATTTATTAATTGTCAAAGAGTTTATCTATTTTTAAATTATTTATATTAATTTAATTACATTTACCTATTATGATTTCTAGCGCATGCGCAGTTTTGACAGGATCACCTTAGAGCGCCATAGCATTTTTTTCTAGTTCGCTCGGTTTGAGTGAAATTTCCCTTGTCTGCATGCAATATAGTAGTGTTATACGGGGGTGGATCAATATATACCCGTGTTAGGAATGAAGACGCTTTTTTTTAATCTTTCAACGTAACCTCCTTTCAGGTCGATACACTTTTCCCAACGTTTTTGCCATTTCTTTAACCCCTTCGAAAAATAGGATTTGTCAAACTCTTCAAAATACGCTTCTGTCTCGGCGATAAACTCCTCATTTGAGTGCAATTCGTTTCCCCGAAGCCATGTTTTCATGTTGGGGAACAGACAAAATCACAGGGAGCTAGGTCAGTCGAGTATGGTAGATGCGGGCGCAATTCATTTGGCTGCGACAATTCTGTTTGAATGTGCTAGTGCGTTATCATAGTGAAACTGCACTTTTTACTTACTTACTTACTTATAGCCATGACTTTTTGCGATGGGACCGTCTTTGCCGTCTTCGGAGCAGATTTATCCGGAAAAAAACATTGTTTTCACTGTCGAATTGTCTCTGGCGTATAATAATGTATTCAGGTTTCACCAACGCACTCGACGCAAAAACTCTTACGAATTTCGCTTAAAGAGGTCCAAACACTGCTTCGACAATGACAGCCGTATCCGCTTGTTGTCCAGCGTTAGCAATCGCGGCAGCCATCGGGCTGACACCTTCCTCATAGTACTTATCATGTAAAATATTGATTGCCGTTCCGTACGACATGCCTACGACCTCTGCTACTTCCCGCACTCTAGTTCGGAAATCGGCGAAAATCATGTCTCGGTAACCACGTCTACCAGGTGGCCTGGCCGCTTCACAAAAACAGTTGTATGACTACGTTTAAATTCGTTAAAGCAATATCTCACGGTGGTCAGAAATGGTGAAAGGTCCCCATAGACAGCATTCAACTATGCTCTACTATTTCTCCGCATGTTTTTCAATCCAAAAATAAAAAGCGTATTACGGATCGATATTGTTCTTTTTCTATTTTAGCGAGAAACACGAAACACGTGTGATACAAATGGCTGCCATATAAAAGTCAACGTATGAATCACTCTGAAATTTAGTATCGTTTGACAGATGCCAACTTTCATCAGCAACGCCACCTGTCTTCGAAAGCGGGTACTTATTGATCCACTCTCGTATATGAAATACCCCATATTTATACACAGACATCATCATGAACGTCATTAATTACAAAATAACTGCATTTTATCAATAAAAAAAAACTTTTTATGTTTCATAATGTCTAAAGGCCCACTATTGTCGGTGAAAGTTAAAATAAAATTTTTATAATATTTTACTTTTCTAGATTGGTAAATGTGTAGTGCCACATTAAAAATTCAGACAAGTGCGAAAAAGGGTACAAAGCTATCCGGCTATGAAAACAGTGTTCATTAAGATAATCCTTAAAATATTACGTTATAAATAATCGCGTTAAGACAGTTCTGTCAAAAGTTTGTTTTTGTCGTTTTTATTGATATGGATGTTTTATTATTTCATTTAATATTATATTCATTAAAAAGTAATTCTTCTTAGAGCTTTGATTGTTCAATTGTTCATTTAATGAAGATGATTATTCATTTTAACTAATTTAAGAGGTAGTTGCCATACACTTTTGCTTTTATTTCCATATCATTGCTTTCATTCAGCAGGCGGATCGGGAACCGATCCCGCTCCAACCGTTCACTTCACAACAGTTGAGTGTTCGCTGGACAGGATCGCTCACCTTTATGTCATCGTCTGTCATCTAATACTTTTCATTGCTGCCATATGTTAAAATTATAGAGATTAAACCCAATAAACAATAATAATAAAAAAAAATTCTGCATTGAGGTTTGACGTAGTTTTTAGTGGAAGGGCTGGTTTTTCCAACCCCGAATAAAATACTGAGTGAACTCCAATATTATAATACATTTATTACTGCACAATACCTTTAATTTGCTGTATCGCACTTTTCTAGTAACTTTCTTCAGAGGTATGTATTAGGTTGGTCTTGGAATTAATCAACGGCGCATGCGTACAGAATACGCTCACCAAGTGAGCATAGAATTTTTCCGCTCACAAAAATGACGACCGCTCCTGAACATGTTCAGAGTGAGCGCTCGTCTAGTGGACATGATCACTGAACAGTTGCGCAACTGTTGTGTCTGCTGAATGAAAGCATTGTAACCAAAACTCCATAAAACAAATATAGAAACGTTGCATGGATTCATTTTCAGCATTATGTTGTTGCCAGTAATAAATTATTTAAATTAGATAAAGTGAGAAACTTATTAATAGAGGCATTAAAGACGGTTGATTCTGATGCATGAAAAGTAACATTAATGCCATCACAGAAGAGAAAATATGAGGTGTGGGTACAAATTAAGTTTTAAATGCTTTTATCTTCTGAATAATCTCTTAATTAATGTTTTACTTCCGGCCCGAATTTTTGTTTTTAATTTTATACAAAAATTATTCCATATCCAGCTCTAAATATATTTTTTTAATACTCTTAATAAACAAATCTGTATAAAATGCATAATTTACAAGATGTTTGCAAAAAACCGCTCTCAGGGAATTAAAAGTGCTACTTCCGGTCCGAATTTTAATATTTTTCAAAATCGTGCTCTAAATACTTTAATACCCTGAATAAGACAAATTTCAGAACAGTTTGTTATTCCAGCCATTTCATGATCTGTAAGTAATAAATACATAAACAAAATCCATCATAAGAAAGTTAAAAAAAACTTACCAAGTTGCACTAAATGTTATTTTTTATTGATTTGTATTGTTTCTACCAGACTTTACCCAACTTGCGATTCTAAAATCTCGGAACATTACTTTGTTTCTGTATAAATGTCAAACCAAATGCTACTGATTCAAACATAAATAAATGTGTAC
The DNA here is from genome assembly GCA_963170755.1 of Amphimallon solstitiale. Taxonomy (NCBI): domain Eukaryota; kingdom Metazoa; phylum Arthropoda; class Insecta; order Coleoptera; family Scarabaeidae; genus Amphimallon; species Amphimallon solstitiale. The sequence goes on along the minus strand of OY720675.1, from coordinate 29,153,067 downwards.
TAATAACAACTATGAAAGCAAAATTGTTTAATGTTCGTCACTCGATGATTTTCTACAAATTTGTAAACATCTAGGTGCAGAATTTCCTAGAAATACAACTAACTAATGACGTCTGTGTATAAAGATGGCTGTCTCCTAGTTGATGATGCGCATACGGTTTGTTAGCAGTCTATGTTTGTGGACAGACAAATATTAGATGAACAGTACTTAGCTAATGTGGCAGATGTATATACTAATGCTAAGTTACCTTCGTCTTCTTTGAGAGATGAGTACAAAAAATACCATACTTTACACTTTACTCACCGATCAACAGTCTCACTTTACTTTCAACTAATCCACACCATTCTAGATGATCCTCTGACGTTGTGGCACTAACCAATAACAAAATAAAATGTCTATATTTCATGAAAAACAGCGGCGTCTCGAATAATCGATCCCAAGTTTGCTTTCCCAACATAATTTCTTCTGTTAACATTAAGCCGCTTTTAAATTCCTCTATCATAATCGTACGGGTCGACGTGGAAACATTAAATGTTGAATTTTGTTGTGGATACGCGGGCGTTATTATCGGCATTAGGTGATATCTGTCTTGAATGTTTACCTGAAAGATTTGGCATCTATCTATAACTCATTTTGTAACAAAAATAATACTACATAATACAGAATAAATGTAGACATATTTACTTTTCATGAAATTAGAATTATTTTTCTCCGTGCGAAAGATATATAATAACAAATATATTCTCCTGTTTGTCGCTAATTAATTAAATTAGCGAAATTTTATAATGAAAATCTCGCTGCGAATGTGACTTGAACATACAACATGCATTTTCTAGATGCACGCTCTTCCATTTGAGCTAACGAACCCAGCGGGTGGTCAAGTTTTTGAAAGTTCGGAAATGTAATTGTATGTGCAGAGACAATGATTTTGAATTTTTACATGTTTACTTGGTTTGTACTTTTACATATGCAAATTTTGACATACATTTAATTGGGAATTCAAATTAATTTTAGCGGGAGTCGGTAAAGCAGATCTCGATGTAGTTGTGACGTCACGGTCAGGACAGATTTGTTTATGCTTATATTGAGAATTGTAGTGTTCCTCGCTGTCTTCAATTGTTTTAACACAAGGGAGTTGACATTTTAGCGCAATGTTTCAGAATAACCCTCTCAAAAATTTTAGTGTCGTTACCTAATAATGAGATTCACACTTGAACTGCTGCTTTAGTATAATGTTAAGTGATATTATAATTTCTAAAATGGTTGAAGCATTTGGGCATTTGAAGTAGTAAATAAATTGTTTTTCTAAAATTAAATTATTTTTTTCATTTGTAACACCGTAGTGGCTTCGTGTTGGGAGGTTTTGACTGGGTACAACGGTGAGTTTTAAGCACATTGTTGAAGACCGCTTTCAAATATGTACATTTTTTTTAGTAGAAAAAATATAAGATTGGATTGCTTAACAATAATACTATGGAATCCTATCAGAACATGTATAAATATCTTCACTGAAGTTCAATGAACAAACTTTAATTTTTTCTCTCTATACGCAAATTTATTTCCCACATTTTTCTCCCTGACTGATTTGCATATGTTCTATTTGAAGATTAGTTTGGAATATATTCATTGTTAATCTTAACACAACACTTTAAATTGACTTTCCATTTGATATCAAACGAAAATGAAAAATTGTTAATTTCTTCATTAAAATCATACAAAAGTAATAAAATGTTACGACTCTCGAAAAATAATACACACAGCAGACATAAATCTATCCTAAGTATCCTAACCGTGACGTCTGGCGCTTAGGTAAACTTTTTTACGCTAGTGCCGCATTCTCAGCTTGAATTCCGAATACAAACATCAATCAATGTTGGGTGGGATGTAGGGCGATTTTCAGTTTTGTAGATGCTAAAAGCGTTGTTCATATATTCTGAATTTACTGTCTCTTCATGTCTTTGTTTTACTTCTATTTTGCTTTTTTGCTATTTTTGTTGTTGTAAATATGAGTAAGAGAAATTCTACATATTGCTGTGACTCTTGCAAATTTGCAAACGTAAAGTGTCTATACATACTTATATACAAATAAAAAAAAATTCTCTCATTAAATTTATAACTAAACTGTTACAATTACTAAAATGTTTCACCGTAACGCATAGTGTTATACCATCACGTGTTAAAATAAAACATCCTAGTTCCCTAAAATATTTATAAGTCCCGATTTATCGAAAATTATTCTAAGTTCTAATTTTTATTTAATTCTTTATAAATATAGGCGTATGTATATTTTTAAAAGCGGTTCACACCTGCTTCGATAGGTCTTTATTATTTTGAGAGCGGTTTACACCAGCAATCTCCCCGTTTTCTCATCATGTCCCAATTTATATTAACCTTCTCTCACACAAAAAACTACGGTCATACTCGGTACGATTCCAATTCCACCTCTTCAAATGCATATCTACTTAACTGCCTCTTGCGACTAAACGATACATCTCTCGCTTGACATGTAAACAAATATTGATTTAAATGTTGACGTGTTATTTACAATATAAAATCTAAGTATGTACTGTCATTGACGTATTACACGTTTATAATTGTTGATAGCATCTAGCGAAAAATATTGTTTTCTTCAGGCCTATCTATCGAACGGTCTCCGACATCATATCTTTCTCCCGCTAAAGTTACGGAAAACACATTGTCATGAATATTTACCTTGATATATACGTCTGATTTTAATTATTAATTTCATGAATAGAAATTATAATGACATTCTTACACTATTTTAATTAATTTAATTGAAATTTTCTGAAATCTTAACTTAATAAATAAATATCTGTATACAAAGGAGATAGTTAAATTTTGTTTAGGACTTTTATAAATTAAATAAAACAAAATTTAATTATATTAAATATAAAAGTGATCTGGAGAAAACTTATTCACAATTTACTACCAGACTAAAAGATCACTGCAATATGTTAAGGAGAAGTTTAGGTGGTTTCGATATGGGTACGTTGTAAGCACAATAAGTCTACGTCTGTTATGTCATGGATATTCCTTCATTTATTTTGTATATATTCATGTGTTTTGATGAAGATATCGGGCACAATGCACAAAAACCTGAATAAAACGCGGCTCCATAATTGCGGATCAGTTTTGGAATAATGATATTTCTATTTAATTTATAATTACTAATTAAAAATTTTAGGTACTTTAATAGTAAGTGTAATGCTGTTTAACAAATGTAATAAATATTTTTTAATTCAACCATGTTCGTGTTTTTCTTTCTTATATGTCCATTTAATTTAATTCCTATTTAATGTTCAAACCTTATACATTATTATAATAAATATAATTATTATTTATTATGTCATTTAATCATACTGTTACTTCGTTTTACAGCGCCTCATGTCTAAATTTATGCACATTATATGTGTTTATATTATAAGCTTATGAAGCACACAATATTACCGAAACTGATATTTTAGGCATTTAAACTAATGGTAAATTCGATCGTCTTTTGCCAAGCGTTTTGTGATCAGAATCTCTCGCAGTTAGTAGTGCTATCACACTGTCATTTATATGCTTATTTGATAAAACTGTGAATACATATATGTATATCAGGTCGATTAAAGGTAGGCGTCCACATATTCGTATCGTAAGTATCGGACGCATCGCATCGAACGAATTATTTTTCTACAATGCGTCCACAGTATCAGCAGCGATCGGATTTGCCGACGCAACTACCAACAATCGGATTGCCGACGCCACTTTCATTCGGATTTTCGTAGTGAGAGGTAGCGTAGTGTTCGGTGGAATGTGCAAGATAATGGAGGAAAACGATGCTGAGCGAGCGAGCAGACGGACTCCGCGCCGGAGTCCGTCCACTGATCGGCATTCCGTATGACGTCATCGGCATCGGCAATGCCGATGCCGATGCTCCGAGGGGCAACTTTTACGATGCGTGCCGATGACGTCATACGGAATGCCGATCAGTGGACGGACTCCGGCGCGGAGTCCGTCTGCTCGCTCGCTCAGCATCGTTTTCCTCCATTATCTTGTACATTCCACCGAACACTACGCTATCTCTCACTACGAAAATCCGAATGAAAGTGGCGTCGGCAATCCGATTGTTGGTAGTTGCGTCGGCAAATCCGATCGCTGCTGATACTGTGGACGCATTGTAGAAAAATAATCCGTTCGATGCGATGCGTCCGATACTTACGATACGAATATGTGGACGCCTACCTTAAATGTATGTTAACCTTTAATATCACAAGCAGGTTCAAGAATAAAACGTTTGTTTACTATTTAAATAGTCGACAAAAACCCCTAACAATGTAAAGAAAAATATATGAGATGTTCTAAACCAAAACTGCATGGCCTGCCCGATATGAAAGTGTAATACAGGAGTTGTTGTCAATTATCGATTCATCAAGTTCCTGGTCAAGATAGTAATACATGTAAAACAACTACAGATTTTTATCTAGGCAAAAAAAAATAATTCACTATTACTATTTTTATCTTCCAAATATAAATATTCAGCGAAGAATCTACATTACATATAAATTTACGGTGTAATTTTTAAATTGTGCCATTTGCTCTAGTGCTTGCAATATCACTGACTTTCCAGTTTATTTAAAGCTGGGGAACTCCAAACACAAATGCATTTAAGTCGCTAGATGTCTCCGGTTGCAAAATGAAAAATTAAAAAAAAAAAGTATGATCTGTGCATCATAAATTACAGATAAACTACTTATTTCTCAGAAAAACTGAATTGTAGAATAGCCCAAACATTTAATGTATTACTATAAATACAATAATGTCAAATAATAATAACATAGATGATTATAATCTACTCATCATTCAGTAGACGTTTATATATCGTACTGAGAAAAAAATTACGCCTAAAAAAGGTACATTGTATGTCAGCAGATATTTAAATGTACGTGGCTGTCGAATGCAGCAAATAATAAATTAAAAAACACTCGAAAAAAGTTGATCCTATTAAATTAGATTATGCACAAATCTGTACTTTACAATGGTAATTCTAGCCATCATTTATACTGAGTGTTTCATAGAAGTGAGAAATCTACAAAATTGTAGATAATTGTAGATAACCGAGCTGTACATGATAAAAATATTCTCATTTATAGAGAATTATAGTATGCACTTGAAATGACAATTTACTCTTCCAAATAAATGTTAATTTGACAATTTATCAGTTTTTTTAACACGCAGCAACTGCGATATTTTCAATGTGTTGTTAATTCATGAATGTTCCAAGTTTGCTTTTCACTTAATGCATTTTAAATTTTGTAAAAATTATATATTTGTAAACAGAAAACATTTTATAAAGTTATAAATGTAAGTTTGGTGTTTTGACAACTTTGTTTCTAACTATGCATAATTTCTGATTTTTCAAAATTGCCACTTCGGATGTTTTAAAAAATTAATGAAAATTACTGATATGAGTGAAATGCATTTGCAATCGACATGCGCGAATACATTATAATGGCATCAAATAGAAAATTTTACCAGTCAAGTAATATAACCCACAAAAGCCATTTAATTTTTAATTTATAAAAACGTTAGAGTGGGTAGTAGTTAAGTATAATGTAATGCCGTGTTTACACGGTCAAATAAATTCATGAATAAATTGACGAATTTATTCACGAAGAAATTCATGAATTTATTCATCAATTTATTGGACCGTGTAAACGCAAACATCCATCCAATATTTCATTGACGATATCCCTATATTCACCGAACCAATAGTGTAGCAAAAAACGCGTGAACAACACATGATTTTTAATACTGCCTTTCTATTGGCTCTGAGAGTTACATACAAATCCTAAAACACACGATATAAATCATCTGCTTTCTGTGATTATGTCACATGATTGTGACTACACCCATGCAGCAAAATCACAATTTTAGAGAAGGATGAAAATACGTATTTGCTAATGTAGAACAAGTGAGCATATAGTGTGCTAGTAGGGATAAATAACATTGTCTGTTATTTTGAAATATATGTTATATATGTATACTTTTTGCTTTTTCTATATAGTATTGTGAATTGTTCCTTGTGTTTGCGCTTTTTGTATTTGTTTAAGTTGTTATTATTATTAATCTCAGTATTTTTAAAGACTCTATTAATGATTATGGATTTATTGAAGGTAAGATCTATAAATCGTAAACAAAATGCTTTATAGGTTAATTATGTTTCAGCTTTCCAGATGTGTTGAATTTAAGTTACTGTTTTTACCTGTTTATACAGTACTGTGCAAAATGCAGCCAGAACTGAAGAAACGAGTAGAGTCATTTTACAGTGCTAGAAAAAGAGACTGTACTGAATATATTTACCAAATGGCAACAAGAATGCCCAGCTGACTCTAAGACACGAATTGTTGACTTTACAGCCGAAGCTGCAGGTATCTGCTCTGCAAGTGTTTTTAATATTTTACGAGAACACAATGCACAAGATGCGAAATCTCCAAAGACGTATACAAGAGGACGATCTGTCCTGGATAATATTGATGATGATATGCGCAATATTATTAGACGTATAGTACACTCATTTTTCTATAAAAATGAGGTGCCGAGAGTGGATAAGATTTTATTGAAAATAAATGAAGATGAGAACTTGCCAAACCTCAAACGTACAACAGTGTGGAAGTGAATTTCTCTTTCAAAAAAAGAGCTCGTAATAGTTTTTTAAAGGAAAAATGTGAAAGACTACCATCACATCATTGCGAACTGAAGCCGATTGAATTAATATGGGCCCAAGTTAAAGGAGAAATTGCAAGGAAAAACACTACATTTAAATTGAGGAAGTCAAAGAGCTGTTACACACATAATTGAACAACGTTACAAAATAGAACTGGTTAAATGCCATCAAACATGTTAAGGAAGTAGTGAAGAATATGTGGGAGTTAGTTGTTGAAAATTTACAAGAGAGTTTCATAATTAATTTGGAAAGTTCTGAAAGTAGTGAATGTGACAGTGACATTCAGGAATAATTTTAATTGTCAACACAGAAAAATTTAAAATATATGATTACATTCATAGTTTCTTTCGCTCTTTCTTCTATATATTTTTTGAAAATAAAGTATATTGTGTATGCATTTAATTTATATATGTTTACTATGTATGTACTCTATCTATACACGTATAAAATACCTTATAAATTCACAATAAAGTAACTACCTATGCCCTATTTAAACTTGTAATTTATATTATATACACATGTGAATAAAGTCTTTAATATATTTGCTTCATTTTTAAATACTTATATTGGTTTTGTATTATGTGTTAAAATGCCTGATATTGAATTTGACAAATGCATATTAAATTGTCTTAAATTGTTTACAAAATGCGCATTTGTGTATTTTTTTGTTAAGTCAATTAATATTTATCCACTTATTAAGTGATGGATTTTAAGCAATTTACGAATGTTTTGTTGTTATAGGTTAAGTGTGAGATTTACGTATTTTAGTTATCTAAAAAGACAAAACATGCAGTTTCTGTAAATTTAAATCGGGTCGGTATTTTATATAAACTAATAAGTTGTTGTTTTTGAAAATTTAAATATGTAATCAAAAGATTTTATAACAGTTTATTGTTAATATAAGTTTTCTATTGTAAATTGAGCTGTGCACGTGAAACAGTCGTGAACAGCTCGTGATTACTCTATATGTTCAGTGAATGGAGATATCTGAATATTTTTATATGTACTTGATTGTAGTAATCACAAATATCCTTTTTTGGGAGACTTGATCATGATCATTAAAATAATTATTTGTTAAGTGAAATTATTCACTTCTCACAATCGATTTTTTGTCGGTCCTCTGCAACGTTTGTATAGAATAGGAATAGTTGCATATTATTTATTGGAACATTAATATTTCTTTACAAATACGACTGATTTTACTTTATCAATCTTATATAATAAAAAAATTATTCACGGGGCAGAAGGTTCACAATGCGAAAGTTGGCATGTATTTTAAACTAAAATGTTACTATATTTCCCTAGAAAATTGACGAAAAATTAGAGCGGGTTCTAAATCGACAATTTATTCGTGAATTTATTTGACAAGAAAAAAATGACGGCAAGTTGAGCGTTTACACGCTCCAATAAAATCAAGGTCAAAAACATCATGAATTTATTTGACCGTGTAAACACAGCATAAAATTGGTGAAAAACGTTATTATTGCAAATGCAGATTTGACTAAGAAGTATTAATTTAGTACATACGGGAAAAAATCATAACGTAACAGTCAAATGAAATCGAAAGAACTCTAATTACCTACTCCGTTTTATGACAATATGTACTATACAGCATTAACATAGATGGAACGGCAGAGTTGAGTTTATCGAAAAACTTTAAAGAGTAGCATGTTCAATCTAGACAGTATAGCATATATTTCGCATATGTTGCACGTAATAATAATAATAATAGTCTTTATTCAATAAATTAATAATAAACGTGTTGCATAATTAAGAATAATAAAATGATTAAATTTATAACTAGACCACAATTTAAAAACACAAGACGTATCTTATGTGGTCATGCTCACTCTGGTATTATAAGTCCTAAATTCGTTCTTATTTTTAATATCAAGAATCAAATGAAAAAGAAATGCGATTGTGAATTTGTAGGAGAAAAATGGAATATGGACATACACATATATAATACATACAGATATCCAATTAAAGTATTAATAAATAAAAAATCACAAAGCAATATCTGACAAATAACTCATCAACACGATAAAATGTATTGTCAATCAGATATTCCTTCAATTTAGTTTTAAACTTTGTTAAGTGTGCTATGCGTTCGTTTACAGTACTTTGTAAATGCTTTTGAAACTCATTCAGTTTAAAATTTTGTATATAAAACACTAAGAAAGTAAATATCACAATAAAAGTTGTGGACAAATATTTTTTTGTGTGCAAATCGGTTACCGCTATCTGTCAAACTATACTACCTTGCCTTAGAATAAAAACTGATTCAAATATTGTGCCAAATATATGCTTAAGAGATTACAGTGGTTATTGTAGAGGCAAATTTAACATGAAAAAATACGTACGCGATATCTGCAATATACAAAACATAACGAAGTCATAACCTTTGGACATTCTCCTACATTTTTACTTTGGTTTAATATATTTTAACGTGTTATTAAATATAATCTGTGCTTTTAATATCGTGAATATTAGTAATCAGCCAAATCCAAGCAAACCGTTAGACTCATCACCCAAACAGCATAAACGATTGGTACACTGAAGACGATAAAAAACATATTTTTAAATATATGTAAATAAAATTTTAACGCTAGAAACTCGAAAAATGTAACTGTAATGATCATATCCAAAACACCAAGTAAGATAAAGGTATATAATTTCAATGACAATATATTAATAAGAATGTATTATAGGGCTGGCAAAATCAACTGTATATAGCATATTAACAGAATATAAAGAAACAGGCGAAATATGATCTTCTCAAAGAAGAAAGGGGCATGCATTCATAACTATGAGAATTAGATGCATTTGTCAAGAATACTATACGGCAGATGATATGCAGTTTCTTTTATAAAAACGAACCTCTTTTAAGGTAGGAAAACAGCCACCTACCATGATGCAATGAGTGGTAACATTTTTGGAGAATGGTTTGAACAAGTACTACATAGTGCTGAAATAATAACGGACAATGGATCATATCAAACATGAAGAATGGAAAAACTATGTGTTTAAAAAAGGAAAGTGGGATGGAATAATGAACGCTATTGTAGAATCATGTGTTACTTGTTAGAAATAGTGATTGTGAAAGTGACTTATTATTGTCCAGTGAATCATTAATTGTTATTGTATTTTTGAGATAGTTTCTTAAGGAATTTTAAAAGTAGTTTACATTTTATTTTAGTTTTATAATCAAACTTGATATAAATATCAATAAATTACGATGTCTGCACATATTACGTTCATACTGAAAAGAAAATTTCATAAAATATGTATACGCTCGAGTTTATCAAAATAAGTTACGTCAAACATCCCATTCAATATTAATTTTGAGTGTATTTTACAAATTAACGCTCTTATACAATTATTTTATTAATAAAAATTCTTTACAAGTATTAAAACAAATAATAAAATTTAAAATTGTTGGTTTTGGCGAGATATTTGTATTACTGAATCTTATTCTGAGACAGGGTACAGTAATTAGAATTTTCCTACTTGTAGCGGAGCCCCACACAAATCACATGCCAAAAGTTCCTAAAGAGTTTGACACATTCAAAGTAAAAGACTCTTTAATTGTACTGTTAACCTCTTTAAATAAATATATCTGTCATATAAAGTATGAGTTGCTCAATTTTAAATACTTTTACCCTTATCTTCACATTTCAACAGACAACCTATTGTTCTATGACATCTGCACCAAAGTATTAAGTTAAAGTTATACACCTTAAACTAAAATAAATCGCACTTATAATAAAGAGATCTGTATCATTTTACACAATAATTACTTTGGTGGACTCGTTTTATAATATCGGTATCCTCACATACATACCATGTCACAATGTAAAAATACTGAATATATGCAATATAATATATCCTAGAAATATTATAGGATTTTTTAAACTTGATTATAATACTGTTATTTTTACTTATTTTAAATAAATAATGCAAATCTTACCCTTGGATCCCATACCGGAAAACCCAAATTAACATTAGACGGTTGCTTCAACAATACTGGTTGTGGCCATTTCCACTGCGAAAATACAAGGAAAAACTTATGAACTAATGTTGCGGCAACTGCTTGCGGATACAGTTGACATGTCCTCGCAACTAACATAGCCCATGACACACCGCCAAGATAGCCTAAAGCATTGCTATATATACCATGACCTAATAACAAAGAAACAAATAAAATATTTGTCACATGGAACATTGAACCTTTACAATTATAAAAGAATTTATGTAACAAATATACATGTATTTGATTATATTATACTTTAAAATATCTTGTACATATAATTATATAATATGCATATTGTATAATTAAATCAATATATATAAATAATATTGAAAATAGCAACAACATTAATCTTAATTATTGTAATAAAGGTCCAATATATTCTGTATAAGATTTAAAATCACAAACACGGTCTGCATAATTTTGTCTTACTTTTTGCCCATAATTTGATAGCTCTTAAAGCTAGTCTAAAATTATCTACATTAGGAACAAGACGTAAAATTTCATCTGTCACTCTACAACCATTTAAACTTCTTACGCACTTCGGATCAAGACCTTTGAGCAACATATCATCTTGGAGATCCATAGTTTCAGGTATTTCTTTAAGTAGAAGTCTAGCAAAGAGCATATCAATTTCGATCCCATCAAATTTCATCTTTATAACTGGTACAAACGCATCTTCAACAGCCTGCATAATAAAAATTTATTGATAATCATTAATAAATATGTCAACATACTCTTAAATCTGTGACTTCGGGTTGCTGCTTGAGTAAATCAAAAAACGATGTAAAATAATCTACCCTATTAACATGACGTGGTGCCACACAGAGAGCATCAATATCAGCTCCTTTATTATGCACCTACAATATAACAAAAATTTTATATACCAAACTTAAAACTAGAAAACAACTTACCCCTAATCTATAACTACCAAATGTATAAATTTTTCCACCAACATTTTCAGCAACACTCTCTGGCATATTTATCGATATAGAAACATCTCTGATCCATTTTTTAACAAGACTATATAACTTTGACAAAATATCCATCCGATGATTTAGTTCTTGCTCAGTTTCAAATACACCATACGGCTTTAGAGCTTCCTCTAATTCTATAGTTTTTGTTATATCACTTTGTTTTGGTGGTGCTGTTGATATTGCAGAAGTCATGCCATAAGTCTGAGAATTTTGAACATTTTGTTGGTTATTTTGTTGTTGATTGTTGTTTTGCTGACTACTGCTCAATTGTGATGGCCACATTTTCAACTATACCTATAACAATACCAAAAAATAATAATGAATTTTTCTTTTGGGGACATACCTGCTACAGCGGAATATTTTTATTAGTTTAGAGTATCAGAAACGCAAATGTGCGATATTTTAATAATTATAAACAATAACACACAATGACTATTGTATTAACATGTCTATCAGATCAATTTTCAACCTGTAAATAAAATGCACATCTTTTTCCTTATAATTTGGTAGATAAAATGATACTTACATTTATAAAAAAATACACAATTAATATTAATATTATCTAAATGAATTAAAAAAACATATTAATGAACTATTTAGTGTGTGTTAGACAATGACAGGACTTATGTTAGCCACGAATCTAAAAACGTTGTCAATTTTCTTGGAATAATGAAAATATAACAGAAAGAAAATCCCCACGTTAAAATCAAACATTAAAATTTTGGAATACTATTTTGCTTATGAGCTAATCTGTGCTTATGAGACAGCTTTCGCCCGCAAATGCAGCTAATACCTCCTGTAATTACTGTTGAGCACTACGGTTGTTATTTCATAATTGTTAAGTAATTAGCGTCTAAAATATTTTTTTAATAAAGCTCAATTATGAGTTATTTTTTTTCAAAATACAAATGCAAATTTCATATCTAGAATCGCCGAATAGATTCAGTAATAAAACTGCGTAATCAAACCTGATACGTTTCTGTTTCCATTAAATCTGTTTTGGTTGCTTTTATTCTGTCTTCATTTGAATATGCAAAATTCAATTTCTTATGTCAAATACTACGGCGATAATTATTTTACAGACATTGATTGATCTTTGAATAATTGAATGATTTTATGTGCCTGTGTGCATACAACTTTGGTGTGATCACGTGAACCCAACGTGATCACTGAATCTGTTCAGCGATTTGAGGATCGTTTTGGCAAACGACACGGCCAAGATACGAACTAAAAGACGAAGATTCAATACCACTACAAATTCCCATCGACCAGAACAATAAAATTAAATTTTATAATTAATATTTCAGGATATATAGCTAGCGCTAGTAAAATGCTCGTACATGAAGTCCTATTATAAATTCAAAATAAAATTATTAAATATTATTTTTCTATAGGTACCTATATTTCATATTTGGCTATTTTGTGTAAGTAAATATTGTTGATAATTTTTTATTGTTTGGATGTCATAAAGGTCAAATGTGTATAAACAATGAATAATAATGTTTGTGACAGTCCTGAAGTAGTATTTGTAGGTAGGTTATATTTGCATTTTTTGGAAGACGCCATTTTAGTTTATTGGCGCATGTCGTTGTAAAAGCGATTCAATACATATAATTTAAAAGTAGGTTTTCGATAACGCGAGCGGGCGAGCGACGAAGACACTCCACCAATCACGAACAAGTATACTTTTGGCGCAGCGCACTGATCTATATAATGTATTTATATTATACAGATCAGTGGCGCAGCGTCATTGCGTGCTGCTATTTCAAATAGCTTTGCAAGCGATAGACGCGCAACAACCGGTAGGAAGACAGCGTTTATTTTGTTGTAATGACTGGCTGCAGCTGGATTGCATGTCTTCGAAAACACGACCCAATCGAACTTGAATTTGTCGCTCGCTCACTCGGTCGCCTATTCGTATAATAAGACTCACTGAAATATAATGAAAGAGAAATTAATCATATAAAAATAGTATATTTCGGGAAAAAATATTACATTATACAAGTAAAGTATATGTACATAAATATTAAGTATTTTGTTATATTGATTTGTACATATGTATATATAATTATAAATGTAATATAAATATGCAGTTATAACATATATAAAATTAATATTGCATTTGAGTAAAATATTATAGTGTAAAGGTTGTTGTTATATATACAATATAGTCCTATTTTGGGTAACTGTTATACACAAAAAGTATGTATATCAAATTTAAAAATGAAATGAAATGTATAAGGTTTAAAATTAACTAATGAAATAAATACAAAATACATATCTTAACATTAACAGTTTATGTAAAAAGAGGTGAACATAGACAATGTGTTTTGTTTTCGTAATGAAAGCAAACAAGTAAGAACAATGAAGTATAAATTTAAATTATAACTTATTGATACAATCATAGCTTTTTCAGAAGAAAAATTGTAAATTAATTACACTAAAACTACAAATACTAGCCTGTCAGACAAAAATATAAATTATAATTTTATATATAAATACTTACTATGAATCTTATATAAATTAAATTATACTTGTACACGATCTCCTTAACTACAAAACAAATTAATATGTAAGTGTCAGTTCCTTTTCAATGTGATTTATCAATATTTATAATGCTGATTATGAAAATGACCAACAAGAAAATTTTCATAATGTTTTTGGCATCAAAATATGATTATCACTTGAAAAGTTCTACTTTGTCCAGTGTAAAATACAGCTAAATTAGTCTAAAGGTATGTACTTTTATGATGCAAAGTATCAGCTATACTCGTTACCCTCATACAGTCCCTCACATACTTCTAGTAACCGAAGTATTGGATTTATGTTGTATGGAAATAGATTACTAGCTACCAATCGATTGATTCGCATCTTCAAACTGATTAATACAGTCATAGTATTGTCTAGTTCATTGTCTCTAGAAGTTGCTGACGAATCACAACAACTGTCAACAAATCTAGACCAATTCCTTCTAACGTACTTCAAAAATCTCAAAAGATACAGTAAAAAGAACGTTTCATTATTGATTAGATAATCTAACAGGATCTCACAATTGTGACTAACAATTCTGAGAAATTCAATAAATGAGAATACTGGATTAAGCATCGAGATCAAATCAGGAAAGACCGCATTACGGTAAGATATACCAATAGTTATATCTAAAGTACATACCATAGACTCAATCATGTAATCATCTTGGTCACTAAATAAGTGTATAAGTATTTTTGAGAAAGGTGTTTCCGGATGAAAATCGAGACTGTTCTTAATAAAAACATCAACTTTTTTTAAGACATCTCTTATTGACCTTTCTATCAACTGCATGTCTTGATAAAAGTCAGAGTCATCTGATCCTACACTGGAATCAGAACTATCAGATCGTGTTTCTTTGATTGTAATAGCAACAGATTTAAGAACTAATAATACTAATTTTTGTAGTAAAGTCTTATCGATATTCGTTTGAGTGGATTGTGAACCAGGAAGTGTGCCAACAAAGCTATGCACGGTGAAACCTTCACTTCTCGGTAAACTGTCAAGTAAACGGAAGTCCTTAACATAACGTACAATCAAGTGAGCTAGTTGGCAAGTGTCATCAGGTAATATGTCTTGTAATGCTAACGTGCTGCCATAACATAATACTTCATTAAATAAGGATAAGAGTTGCTTCCAGATTATGGGCGGTAGTACTAATCTATGCAGTAAACCAACAAACACTTCCAGATGTGTATAAAATGGTTTTGTATCTATTACACTTAGATTGGCTTTCACAGAAATTGTACTTTCCCACAAAGCTAAGAAAGTTAATATGCAAGTTTGCGATTCAGCACAATCATTATGCGATATGAGGTATTGAATTCTATTTATTAACTCAGGCCATTTCGATTCCAAACCTTTTATTATTAGTCCTTTTATTGCAGAAGTATCATAGCTGTCTGAATCACTGTATGTCACAGTTGTGCATGTGCTGCGTTCAGTCTGTTGGCTTGTGCTTGCTCCATCATGAGACAATTGAGATTCTTCTAAAATATGAATTTCAACATCTTTCCACTCAACTACACGCTTAATTATTTCAAGAGCAAAATTCATTTTAATATAGTCTATTGATTCCATGGTTAAAAAATTAAAAATTGTCTCAAGCCATTCATTATTAATATTTGTTTTGGCAATAATCAGGAAACTACTCAGTACCTTGCCTGACAAAAAAATCATGTACTTATTTCGCATATCGCACAGGGATATAATTTGTTCTATAAGATTATATTCATTTCTAACAATCATATCACAAATATTTACGATACGTGAGCATATATAACCAGTGTTATTTTGTTTCAAATAAACATCAAACAATAATTGCAGCTTGGACAGAAATTCTAATATTTTGTTTGTAGGCCATTCACATAGCATAGCTGTTCTTGTCCCATTACTATCTGTTATTTGATGTCCTTCAAATGGCTTACGTAGTGTTCTTTCTGAAATTGCACAGAGGCACTGTTTTATCAAATAATTCTGAAATATATCTAAACTATTTTCCTCTGAATTGATTATTGTTGACTCCTGGTAATCAGTGTAACATGCTGTTGGCACATTTGATATAAATCTGCTTTGTTCTTGAGTTATTTTATTGGAAAAAGAGCTAGTAGATGGATATTCTTGTACAATTAGTTCTTGAGTATTCTTTGGTGTGTTAGAAGACGTATGATACCGATTGTGATTAGTATGTTCCTGTGTTGTTTGTCCATAAAAATTTCTTTCATAAGATGACTTTTGTTCTTCAATTGCAGAATTTGGGGCAGTGCAGCTGCTTAAAAATGGCTGAGTAAAAGTAGAGGAGGAATATATATCAGGTGCAGGTTCAATTGATGTCTTGTGTGGATGAGTAATGTAAGTATTAATTATACTGTTATGGGTCAAGTCCAGTTTACTTACATCACTAATATGAACACCATTCCGAGCACTATTATTTGTGTCCCAAGTTAATGTCACAGTTTGATTAAATGGTGTCCGGTCACTATTTGTTTGTTCACTAGTCCGTATAGGCGACTTTACTGTAGCACTTAAATGAGTATTCAGGGTATTAAATGTAAGGTCAGCCTCATTAACAGTATCTGGTAAAGAAGAACGCAAAGCAGATAAATCCGCTCTGGTTCCATTTTCATTCAGATTGTGAATGTAGTCAGGTTCATCAGCTGTATGTTCTTCATCCTCTCTTCGAAGCTTCTTTTTCACTGGCTGCTCATTTGCCATTTTAAAGTCACTGTGTCTTAGAACCATTAGAGAATGTAATATTACAACGTACGATTCGATAGAGATATCAGCAAATAGATGGAATTTCAGTCTGTTGATCCAAGATTTGACCAAAATCTAAAAACAAAAAGTTTATACCAATTAGTATAATTAAGTTTTTGCACTATAAGAATAATATATACACACCAACCAGAAAAACATTCAGGTTATTTACAATACAATTTTATTTATATATACATTGCAGTTTTTCATAAAAATGTACATATAACTTACATTTCCACTTTCTTGTGTAATATTTTGATTGATAAATAACCATCATTTTTATGAACGAACTGGACTAGGAACTAAATGATTTATCTAAAGGAGTTGTTATGTTTTTATATCAAAATATCAAACATCCGCACTGTCTCATATGAAAGTATATGTACAAAAAATTAATGTTTTTTAAAAACTAGTTATTTTATACACATACACAACTCCATTGCGTACAATATGACGCGGGAGTCAAGTGAGTATTAAATATCATAAAAGGTTTTCTACTTTTCATATATCTCTTCTATAATTCAGAAAATGCTTGGAAAAATAGTGTATAGAAAACTGAGGATATATATATCACAATTGTGAAAAACTGAGATCCAAAAACGGAGTAAAACTATTAATTCAAATCTCAATTTTCAAGCAATTGACTAGGTTTAAAGAATGTGCAATGTTGCCATATAAATAGCTACCATTCATAAGTTCCAATATTATTTTAAAGTATAAAATAAACCTAGAACGTTCTCTTGTATAAAGAATCATTTCATATGATGAAACTAAATACGTAGAGTGCAGATTTGACTTGCATTTCCACGGAAAAAACATCTTCTTGGGAGTAATTTAGCAGAGAGAAAATACACTGCGTAACACGGGAGAACGTTTGTATTTGTCGCGCTGCTTTGCCATATTTACAAATTACAAGAGGCAAACCAGTCTGCGGGATTCGACCGCCGTTGCACAGGAGCAGTCACTAATTTTGAAAGTATTAATAATAAACAACATTAATTAATATTGACAGTATTTATTTTCTAGATTATTTTATAATACGTTTAGTTACTTATTACAGGTGATATTAAATTCTAGAAATTAAAAATAATTATTATTTAATTAGGTTTGAAGTATTACAAAATATAGGTGTTTTCAATTTTATAGAAACTATGAATAGGTATATACCTGTTTATTCTTCTTAGTTGTCTGTATTTAATAAAAATTGAAGAATTATATCTTCAGCTCTCGAAATTTCAAAGAAAAGTTTGCTGTCTATTTCCAATATTTTCTATTTTCTAACAGATTTTAGGTACATTTATTTATGTTTATACTTCATGCAAGCTAGCGTTTTTTACTATTTTTATGTTATATTTGTGTATAATAATGGCATAGTAGTAATGTCATAATAAATGTAGGTGTTGACTTTGTAAAATGGTAAACATCCTGTTTCGTTATTTTAAGTACAATGGGCAAATAATTCAGACAATAATATTAAAGTGGAAGGTGGAAGAGTTTTACACTGTCAACTTGGTGCTGTTAAGTTTAATGACGTGTTTGCTAATAAAAAATTCTCCAATGATGCATGCATTGCATATGAACTATATTTAACAGGAAACCGAGTTACTGAATACATCTGTTACATAAACTAATAATTGAAAAAAAGACGCATGTTTTCATTTGCATGTAAACATATAACGTTCCTTCTTCTCTTTTGTGCAAAAAAAGTTGTCTTCAAAGTCCTTGCTCCAAACATAGGAATAAAAGCTTCATTCTTAATTCAGTACCTGCGGTTATTGTTTTATGGATTTTTCATTCAAAAAGAATTCAAAAGGAAACATGTGACAAGAAGGTAAAGAGTATGGTAAGCAGTTAGTGTGTGTGAAAGTAGTTAGATGTCGCTTAATCCCGATTAATATTTAATAGCAAATACACCTATAAACAAGAAATTCTTGTTCCGTGTTTATTATGTGTTGATTAAAATTGTGTAAAAATAAATAATGTGAGATTGTCATAAGACTTGCAGAACTGGGATTGAAGTTTCTTAAATGATATGTGTATTTTTTCGAAGCTGTGTAGTGCTCGGTGGGGGTGTGTAAAATGGCTACTGAAGGTTTACAGTGAAGTGTTTTAAATGTTGCGATTGTCCACATAACATCTACTTAGTTTCAGTTCAAAAGGTGATTATATTTACTTATCTATATAAACAAATTTATCTGCAATATGACGATTACACATAACAGTTTATATTTGATTTCTTATTGACGTGTTTATATTTAGGTTAAACTCGTCACACTGATTTCCTTCTTTGCATTCCATATCTGCTATTTGTTTTTCTTATTTCTGCAATAGTTTTTAATTACATGTTCAAATATGATGCACAGACGAGTATCACTTCAAGATAAAATATCAACATTTTAGGTTAGGTTTTTTTTGGGAGAGGTTTTACCATTTTGTTTATGTTACAGGAAATTCACGTAAATATATCTAATATGGTTTAATTTGTTTTTATATTATATTTAAATAAAATGTGTAATGTCTTAATTTGCAATTCAAACATGACTTCAAAAAGAAAACGCATGATTACATAAAAAACACTGATTCATTTATGCAAATGATTTCATGTAATACTTGTATCATTTTCCTTATTTTTTATCCAAAATATCATTCGCACTTGTGTTAATTATGTTACTAATTTCAGCAGCATGATACAGTGCACTTATAGCAAACTTATAGTTAGTGAATACTTTTTTAATTACTGATAATCCACTGTTTTTTATCAGCCTGAGTCACGTTCAAATTTATTAGAACGTGTGCTTTTATTTAATTCGGATTGTCTTTTAAGAACAAACCATGTATTTCTGTAAGTTGAAAAAACAAGCAAATATTGTTTAATTATTATTGAGTGAACCGAAAAAATATTTCTAGTTTTGCTTTTCGAAATTTTTTATTTTAAATTTTAAACACCCATAATCTTTGTACGACAATTTGATATATGTATTTGATGATTTGTTAGTTAGCACCTCTAATATCATGAATTTAAGTGTGGAAGAATGTCTTCCAATTAGTTAGAATTCCATAGGGCTGTTTGTCGAATGAAAAGTTCTTGACGAAAGATTGGGAAAATCATAATGTTAAAAGAATCGTTAAAGAACACTTGCCTATCATGTTGGACAATGTCACGACAATGCGCAATTATTTACCAAAGAAATTTAAAGCGGATCTAGGATTATAGGTACTTGATTACAGAACTGATTGCCAAATTGTAATACGTTTGTTTCTGCACGTAAATGCACCCCAATCGACCTTATGCGTAATAGTTGTCTTATTTTCATTCCATTTAAGTCGATTTTTATCAAATTTGTGCGAATCCGCACTTTATATACCATTTTGCGTTTATTAGTGGTTTTCTTTACTTTAAAAATTATCTATACATATTTGCTGCGTTTCCTTGAAGATTATATTAAACTTCAATGCCAGATCGTTTATTTTAAAACGAAAGCTAATTAATACCATAATTTTTATATAAAATACTACCTACTACACTTCTTGTTTGTTGATCGTTGGAGTGGAGCTTTTTATTCATTTGAACTGTAGGAAATATACTAACGTATAAATAGATAGGACTTATAAATTGAATATGAAACTTTATGAAGCATATATTTTATAGCTTATTATATTATGGTATCGGGTATTTGCTCAAAAAAATCAAAAATACTCATTTTAGGCACATGCTGGATTCGTAGAATAATGGTCTAAGTTTATCGCCAAATTAAATCTGTAGAAAGTCATTGTTGCCACAAATTGGAAATGGCATAAACATAGGTTACACCGTGCTTCTTCTTGTACTTCTGCATAATGCAGTTGTCTCCAAACCACGGCACGCAAGTCAATACGACCCTGTGAGCATCACTAATCAGGCCTGTCATAGTTTATTTTAATTACATTTATCTAAAATTTACAATGTAAGTAAATTATACAAAATAATAGATGTTTATATTTAACAACCAATTAAGAAAGACAATAAGAGATAGACATAGGTAATTCATATAATAAAATTAAACATTATAATTTTGATTTATGTTATTCATGTAGCTGTAATTTTCCACTGATAATTGTTTGCACTTGTGGATTAAGGTTACCTGTGGAAATTATCAGCAGCAACTTCAAATGCTCATCTGTTAACTTGAATTTGTAAATATTTGTTGTATATTGCATTTTGGAGAATGTTTTTTCACACTAATAAGTGGTTCCGAAAGAGCAAAACCGCCACGAGTAAATTTATGCTACTGATCAAACTGTGTTAACCATTTTTCTTTAAAAATATCACCGGAAATCAGTCAGTCATGTCCATTTGAAGATATACGCAAAACTTTTGAAATATTTCGCTTTCGTTTGGAATTGCATCAAAATCTGTAAAACGAGACACAAAATTTATTTTTGAAGCATCCAAAGCTTCAATTGCAGAATTTATCAGTAATGGCGTATCAGTTTATTTTCTGAATGTATAGTATGTATTAAAACGCGCGAAACATTTTTTAATTGCTTGGCATTGAAACGAAACAATTTTCTATTGAAAAGACTTAATGTGAGTATATAAATCAGACAGAAGCTGGTTTTCACCTTGTATTTTAAAATTAAGTCCGTTCGTATGTTTAGTAACAACTCCTAAAACCACTCGATTTTTTGGAACTAAGCCAGTGAACTGCAGTATAATATGGTATGTCATTTTCTCCAACCTCTTCAATAAACTCGCGGAATTGCCGATAATTTCGTGCTTGTGGAACTAATAGAATTAAAATTTGATACGACTGGTACTAAAACTTCTGATTATCCAAGCATTTCTGTACAAAGATGAAGCATATCAAGTAATTAATGGTTTTGAATCATCGTCATTACCTACGGCCTTTGATAGCAACGACACCTTTTTTCCACACGTTTTTGCCACCACCACTAGTAATATACTTTAAGTTTTTCCATTGAATATTATATGATTGTTTTTCTGCACAGCATTTTCAACACCTTTAAAAATATATTCTCCAGTGATCGTGTCGTAAATTCTATAGTCAAGAGATTAAATAAAAAGTAACACCTGTATCTGAAATATGTGTTTACCCAGGCAAAGAGGACCACTCAAAGTGTCGGTTTTTGTCAAACATGAGCTAATGTATTCTCTGCAAATCATCCGCCCTTCAAGCCACAATGTTTGGTGAAAAACTGACGTTTTTAACAATTTAGCTATTTTCCACGTATGTTTTTGACCTTTTTTTTTTAAAGATACCTGTACTATAAAAAAGCTACATTTAATAATTTGTTTTTCTTTGTATGTCTTCTATTTCGATTTTATATCTCTGGTGAATTAATTCGAGATTCACATGACAATTAATTGTGATTAAAGGAATGGACAACTCTGACTACATATTAGGAAGACGTCGCAGCAAGCTAATTGGCTTAAATTTCGATTGCAGTAAATGTTGTAAATGTTAAATTGTAATCGAAGCTAATTGGTTAATCCACGGAACAAATATATAAGGTATGTTCTGATGCAGCTTTTGAGAATATTCTTCGTATTGCAAGGGCACACTCCTACGTAACACTATTGATATTCCAAAAAAAGTATACATAATACGTAATAACAGCACAGTTATTTACGATTCTTCAACTAAAACTTTTTTTTAGAAACTATCTGTTTAAAAACGCATAAAGCAAAACAATAAAACTGTTTTCATGAAAACGCACTCATTAAAACTGGAGTGTCGCTTTGGTTTAAGACACCTGTTTTATGTTTTAGATAATACAATTTACAATTAGTTTACTGAAAAAGTAATTAATTTAAAAAATTTAAAATTGTATTTGACTTGAATATACGTATTTATTTTTTATATACAGTGCCCGCGGAAAAGTCTGCACCATATGGAAAAAAAATTTACTCTTTTAATTTTTAAAATTATTTTTTTGTAGTTTGTTTTTGCATAATTAGAAACCAAAAACTAACCTAAAATATTTAACATATCGCATTTGCTTCAATGCGTAAATGTCATTTAAAAATTGCCAACGTCCAAACGTGCCAGTATTTGTCAAAATATAAGAAGATGCCATAAGAAAAAGTTGTTTGTACTTTCGCGGACATCCTAAATCCAAAGTTTCGTACAAAAATTTTAATTTTAATTTTTTTTTCATAATTATGTAAAAAAACGCCTGTATATTTTTTAAGTGCATTTTTCTCTCGAATTCTGATAAAAACCTATGTTACCATGTAATAAACAAAAAAAAAACAATTTGTATTTCAGAATAAGGTATATTTTTTTTAAATAAATGATTTCGTTAAGAAAAGTGGAGGACATTCTTGGACTATTTTCATATTTTCGTATGTACCATTAAAAATAAATTAAAAAACATAATGGTCAAAAAAGCTAGAAAATAACCTTTTAAAAATGAGAGAAAAAAGTAATTTTATTTCAACTAACAAAGTTAATTTCAAAAAAAAACAATTCTAATTCTTAAAATTAAATAAATTCACAAGTAAGCGTAGTCAACAATTCCAATTTTACAAAAATACCGTTACTATACAGTTAAACTAAATGAATAAAAAAATGTTAACAATACTACATTTCTGTATGTCTCCCTTCTCTTGCAATACATTTGATGATCCTTCTAGAGAACTCTCTTGTAATGTTTACAAAATATGTGGCCGGAATTTCTAGGCAAACGTCACGTATTGTGTTTTCTAGATGTTCAATGTTTCGAAATGGTCGTTTGCAGTACACTTTCTCTTTTAGATACCCCCACAAGGAAAAATCTAACGGAGTTAGGTCAGGGGATCTCGCTGGCCATGGATACGCTGAATATCTGCCAATCCATTTGTCCCCAAATAATTGATTTAAATAACTCCTCACCGCCAGTGTACTATGTATAGATGCGCCGTCTTGCTGAAACCATAGGACAGATCTTTCTTCCAATACCATATCATCAATTAAATCGGTTATTTCGGTCATGAGAAAGTTCAAGTACCTTTGCGAATTTAAATTTTCGTGGAAAAAATAGGGTCCAATCAATCTACCATAAAAAATACCACACCAAACATTTGTTTTAAAAGAATATTGGTCCCTGCATTCGATGATAAAGTTAGGGTTTTCATCAGCCCACCATCTTCAGTTCTGCGAACTCACCGTTCCATTGGAAGAGAACGTTGCTTCGTCCGAGAACATGATTTCTTTGGGGAAACGACGGTTTTCTTCGAGCTCTCCTTGAAACCACATACAAAAATCAAATCTTGCGTTAAAATCTCGTTCTTTTAGTATATGGACATATTTTGGCTTAAATGGACGGTACTTATGTTTCTTTAAAATTTTTCTCACTGTAGTCTCTTTTGCCCTAGTTCTGTTGGAAATAGCAGCAATTGATGTAGTTTTATGCTCTACTACATCTAATAATACATGTTCTTCATGCTGCTGAACTTGCCAGTTTACATGTGGCTTCTTAAAATCATTTAGAACTGAACCGGATGACTTGAACTTATCTACAATACGACCAACAGTAGAGTGCGAAACGAATTTGTTAGGGTGTCTTTGATTAAAAATATTTGCCGTATCCCTGTTGGTTCTATTTTCTCCGTGAATTAAAATGATTTCTATTTTTTCTTCCATGGATAACATTTTAAAACAAATCTATTAGAGAAATACACAAAACTGACATTTATTTAGTTGTTTATGTCTAGAATTTGCAATTATTTTCTAGGCCTACTTGTGAATTTATCGAAGTTTAAGAATAAGCTTGTTATTTCCTGCTTTAGAGATACTAAAGGAAATTTTGCTTAAAACAAACAAGGCTAGGTACATAACATGTTCTAATCTTACAACTAGTGTTATTTTCTAGGTTTTTTGACCATTATGTTTGAAAAATAAACATTTTTAATATACGAAAATATGAAAATAGTCCAAGAATGTCCTCCACTTTTCTTAACGAAATCTTTTATTTAAAAAAAATATACCTTATTCTGAAATACAAATTGTTTTTTTTTTGTTTATTACATGGTAACATAGGTTTTTATCAGAATTCGAGAGAAAAATACACTTAAAAAATATACAGGCGTTTTTTTACAAAATTATGAAAAAAAAATTAAAATTAAAATTTTTGTACGAAACTTTGGATTTAGGATGTCCGCGAAAGTACAAACAACTTTTTCTTATGGCATCTTCTTATATTTTGGCAAATAATGGCACGTTTGGACGTTGGTAATTTTTAAATGACATTTACGCATTGAAGCAAATGCGATATGTTAAATATTTTAGGTTAGTTTTTGGTTTCTAATTATGCAAAAACAAACTACAAAAAAATAATTTTAAAAATTAAAAGAGTAAATTTTTTTTCCATATGGTGCAGACTTTTCCGCGGGCACTGTATATTGCTTTAGTGGCATTAATGAACATTGCAAAAGTTGAAAGTGTGTTATTGTATAGTACGAACTTCTGCGTTAATATAGGATTTATCTTTATCAATTTTTGTTAGTTTCCAGGTAAAACAACAGATATGGTTACTTTTCTTATTGGTAAATTTTAATGTTTTTTTTGTCATTTTATTTTTTGTTTCAAATTTTTCTTTGTTACTACCATACTCTCATGTATGCTTTAACTCCGTTTTTGTCTTTCAATAAACACTTTAATATTTTGCTTTATTTGTTAATAGAATCGGGATGCAAATTAGGAAAGGTTTTCTTAACATCATTCACACTCTATACCCAAAATTATATATACACAAAGAACACAACATAATGCTGCTTCGAAGTCAAAATGTAATCATAACCAAACTAAACATAAAGATACGATACGTATAAACTACCCAAAACTCCTGTATTTTCTGATGTCCATTGATATTGTTCATCAGTTACACAGCTGCGTCAACAGAAAGTATTATTATCTTGTGCTCATCTTTCAAAACATTGAGGTATGGTTGGCAGTTCTCTAGATATATGCTAATATGCTCAGTAATTCGTCTTCTCGAAAACGAAGAAGACTTCCTCGCTTCGATTGAAAGAAATGTAAATGTGAGAGGAAAAAATCGGTAGCAGTAAGTGCTAAAAAAGAAGGTTTACTTGTTTCAGAGTTTTTGAACGCTTTCTTCACAGAAAATATTAATTTATTTGCATTCGAGTAGCATTATCTGACTTCCTCTGATACTCGAGGGAGAGAGAGCATGTGCGTAGTGTGTAATATGCTGTATGTTTGTTGTCAGAGCCGACCAGGCGCCTTCGTATATGCAGCTCTATCTGTTACAAACACGCGTTGTCTTTATTTTTATCGTGATTTTCACCCCATAGCAATTTCAAACACGAAGTTACGTTGTATGATATGGATTCTGCATTAGTTTTTCGAGTCTCTTAGATGCGATTGGATGTACAGACATTGCCGTGTCTATGTCCAACACCCCAACCACAAAATTTGCAATATTACGTCCTTTAACGTCAGTGGTTTCATCTACTGACATCCAAATATGTTTTGTCAAGGTGGATTCCTCAGGCACACGCTATTCACTATATTTACCGTTAACACAGTCTTGTGAAAAATGTAAGTAGATCCGAATTAAATGCTTTCAGCCGTTCATAAGCAGTTGTAGAGCCAGCAACACGAGCTTTATGTGTATCCGACGACACATGTTCAACCAGAGCTGGGCAATTACTTTACAAAAAATGAGGTGTGGCCACCACACGACTTTCTTATACGTATGAAAGTGTTACTTCCGGTCCGAATTTTAAAATTTCATTTATACAAAAAATATTCCAAATCCAACTCTAAATACTTTTATACTCGTAATGTACCTGCCTAGAAAGCATGACTTCCGAGATATTCGCAAAAAACTGATTTTCGATAAGAGTAAAAGATCTACGTCCGGTAGGAATTTCGAAAAACTTTATTAAAACAATTTTTCTCAAATTTAATTTTGAGTACATTTGAATTCTCTATAAATTTGTATAAACTTAGTAATTGACGAAATATTTGCAAAATTCGATTTTTTCACTGAAGTAAACTACTACTTCCGGTCTGCCGATTTTGCTCAAAATCTAATCAGTTCTCAAGAGGGAGATTATATTCGTAAATACAAAATTTGGAATTGATATCTACTGCGGTTTGACCGCTATCGTGGTCACACACAGACAGACACACACACACACAGAGAGAGAGAGAGAGAGAGAGTAATTGTAATTAATTCCTTTTAAAAAAAAGTATTTTGTAATTGTAATTAATTACTATTTGAAAGTAATTGCCCAGCTCTGTGTTCAACTACGTAGGTTTTCACTTGCCGCGACAGTAATATTGCATCTGAGTTGAATACCGTCGAATTCTAGCGCAGGCTCTTATCCACTTTTCAATCTCGCGAGGGATGTGGGCAGGACATATTTACGCAATAGAACAGATGTAACTGCTAAAAGTAAGCAATAGATCGGCCCGGTACACACCGCGCTTACGATTTAACTAAAATATTTTCGGCGCAAACACCCGCCTACATTCGCCGCGATAGATTATATATACATATCGAAAGTTGTAAAACTTATTGAAGGCTAGGAGGGGGAAGCCAGCTTCGTCGCACTTACGAATCTAAGTTGAAAAAAATCGTATAATATGTACATTAGAACATTACATACGCAATGTACAGCTTATTACGTATTATTGTATTACTGCTATTACTGTGCCCAATTTCGAATTATGTTATTCGTTTAAGTCCAGTCCTGGAATGTAGACTTGACTTCCGATTCCTCACATTCTACATACCAACCTATTCAAGAATGTTATTTCTTTAGTTTAGCAGGATTTTATATAATTGTTCTTTTTAAAATGGTGAAATTCTAAGTGTGAACGCATCATCGGTTTTAAAATGCACTTGTAAAACAGTATAGATTACATACCTAGTAATTGAATGTAAGGATATAAGACATATTACAAGACATGATGTCAGTAAATAAATCATGCGTAAAGAACGACTTGTACTTGAATGTATTAAAACATGTTACCGCTGAACTGCCATTAATTCTTACTTATAAAGAAAATAAGTTTAAATGTGTTCAGTTATGTGACATTTTGAAAAAAATGTGAGTAGTTTTATTTATTTTATTTAGAGGTTCTAGAAAAACTTGCTCTTCAGTTTTGGTGAATGCCATATTTCTTAATATTAGGTAGTTTCAGTTTTAGTGAAATTTTCATTTATTTAAAAGTCTAGTTCCTACTGAGCTATTAGCAATGTCATAAATATTGTTGTAAATCAAAGATTATGTAAATTGTTGGTTTAAAACTACTTAATATTTATTTTTATTTAACAATAGATAACTAAATTTGAAACAATATGTCACAAGAATCATACCATTGTTCATGATATGCCAAACATAGTTCATTTATTGACATTACCTCAATGGCAGTTTCTAGAAAATCAGTATTATTCAATTAGGGAAAGGGGAAATAATTATTAAAGAGACGGAATTATGAGAAACACGAGGGGAGCTTTTAAGGGTTTTTCAAAAAATAGCGAAAGAACGTTTTTTTTTAGAATAAATTGTTTTATTCCTCTTTCAAATAAGATTTATACTCTTTCGAATGGGTTTTTGAATATGTTTTTTAAGGCTTTAACATCTTGAGGTGATGAAAATCGCAGTCCACGCTTTTTTGTTTGCCATTCGGGAACACGAACAAGCCATTTGGCGATACTTCGTGTGAATTAGGGCAATGCAATATTAATTTGATATTTTCGTTTTCAAATAATCCATTACCTATTTGACATGCTGTGTGAATGCTGGCAATGTCATAATGATGAATGCTGAGACGTTTCGATTGTTTTTCCTGATCTCGTCGATGACTTCTGGTATACTGATTGTTGTATACCATTTGGCATTAATGTTCTTTGATCCTCTAAAGCAGTGGTGTCCAGCCGAATTTACACCAAGGGCTACTTTGAAACCATTGCCATGCTTCGCGGGCGCTGCCTAGTTTAACTCCAATATTAACTGCTCAAGCCTCGTTTTACTCTTCTTACATTCTGTATTCTACTTATTCTACTAACTGATCCTTATAAAAATATTTATTTTTAAAAAAATTGTACAGCTAGGTAAAATAAAGGAAACTGCATATATAAAGCACATTCGTTTAATTGTAACAAAATAATAGGAACGTAATACATACAGTAAACATAAACTTAATGCAATACTTGACTCTTCACATTTTCAGAAAACTTCTTAAAATCTGATCTGCATTGCTCTGTTGTGCATTCTAAAATCATACTATTTTTGACAAGCTCGTCAGTCAACTCGTTTCTGTATTTGTTGTTTATAACTTTTAGTTGCGAAGAAGCTTGTTCGTATATCTATACGGAGAACATATCTATGTTGACTCGAAAAACGTATTGACGATAAGTCAGTGTTGCCAACCTATGAAATTTTATTTCACCAGATTCTTGTTTAAAAATCACCAGAAATCACCAGCCTTTAAATTGACAGTTAAATTAAAAGAAAAAAATTAAACATTTACCATATATCATAAATATATTTATTATGTAAGAAAATATAAAACATATAACAATAAAAAGAAATTATATTCTATACATTAATAACTTCTTACATACTAATTATCATTATCGGTCAAATTTATGGCATCTACATTGTACATGTCTAAATTATGAGAACGTATCATTTCATCATCCATTTTGTAATTCTAACACTTTTTACTTTCTTATACGTATAGTGGAGCGAAATAGACAAGAAAAGTCGCTCCGTTCTCAAAAAAAAAATTTGAGCGTAGAACCAGATGGGACCACATACATTTTATAAAGTAAATAATTCTACACAGGAAATGGCTATTTACGACATTTTTCTGTGGTGCAGACCTTTTTTATTTCGAAAAAACATCAAAAATTGATCATTTCTAAAAATCGTGTTTTTAACATTTACATCGTCATATCCGCCAATCTAATCAAGCTTTTGACTTAATTTTTTTTTTAAATTGAAGCACATAAATAAGCGCTTCTAGGGATATCATTTCCTTATCGAATATTGTTTATTAATATTTGTTTAAATATCAGTTTACCTGTTAGTTCGCTGGGAAGGTATTCACATTTTCACTAAGCGACAATTTTTTTTATTTGTGGAAATTTTTATATACATGCTGCGAAGCAATTGAAGATAAAATAAAGAAGAAGTTTTTGGAAAAAGAAAAATTGACCTAGGACTTATAGTTTTTTAATTATGAATATTTTTGTAACGCACAAAATTGGTGCGCGACTCTATTAGGACTTTATGAGGTGGTAGGGTAGCCAAGATACACCACCGACACCTCGCGTAACGTGACATAATTGGAAGATATTGTCACCTGATATGACGTGAATTAGCCATTTGCTTCAGATGATTCTAAGTGGTACGACTGTGCATTAAAATTCTCATTATGGAGTGTATTATATGTAAAAAAACAGTGCATGGTGATGACAAATCTGTGGTACAGAACCCCAGAAAACAAGGCTTGCTGTCATTATTATCTAGTGCAGAAAAAAGGCAAGATGATTGTGGAAAACAAATTCTACTTCAAAGAAATAAAATTTTAAGTGGCGAAATTAAAGTGAAATTTCACTCAGATTGTCGAAAGACTTATACAAGTCATCAAAATATTTCATCTACACAGTCAGACGGTGGTTATACTTCTCAAAGAGTCAAACCTAAGTGTATTCCTGTAACACGTCAGTCTAATTCTCTTTTTAATATCCGAACAATGTGCTTAATTTGTAATAAAAGTGGAAGGAAGAAGCAACAAAATTTAATATCAATACAAACTGGTAAACAAAAGCGTTAAATTTCTTAGTAGTAATGAGTTGTAATATTTATTTCCAATAATTTTAGGATCTGGAAAGTCTACTTACACAAAAATAATGGACGCTGCGAAAGAACGAAATGATGGAGACATGATCTCCAAATTAACTAGCTATGAAGATTTGTTTGCATATGACGCAAAATATCATAAATTATGTTACAGCCACTATATATCTCAAAGAAATATTAAAGCGCACATAAGAGCTAAAGGAATAACGACACATTTACCTAATGACTGTAACAAATCCAACCTTTCATCAAGTAGTAGTAGTAATAGTAGTAGCAGTGATGACGTTAATGAAAACGTTTTGCAATCCAACGAGTTTTCGGAAATGCAAGTTCTCCTCAGAGCTGCCGCTATTTTACGTAATGCAATGACTACATTTGATTTTAAAACAGACGGGTTTCCTACACCGGAAAGTATTAAGAAAACAGAATTTGAAAATCAGGTTCCAAAGGTTTTAGTTTTATTTATATCTTGGTTAATAGATGCTAATTTATTTGCAAAGGTAAGCAATATTTTCAGCTTCAGTTTCACTTAATCGATTTTGTTGTGATTTTTATTATAGGCTGATAATGAAGAGACGAATGACTTGGCAGTCATTCCAAGTAACATCATAATGGGATTGTTTGATAAAACATTTAAAAAAAATAGTTTTCATGTCGGATTGGGCCTACACATATATCACCTCATTCCCAGTAAGCACATTTTAGACACATTATCGCATCTTGGATTAACCTGCTCTTATAATGTGTGACATGTAATAATTGTGAGGAATTTCCGGATGAATGTGAGAATGACGAAGAAAATTTTTAATTATCATTAACCAAAAATAATATTGTTCAAATGGTCTTTAATTAAAAAATAAACCTTTCCCCTTTTACGCGTCCATTTTTGTCATAGGTAATTGCTCCAGGAGCAGTCGCATGCTTTGGCCTCCCCAGCGCGGGTAGCGAGGCTGCAAGTCCTGATAGGAGCGCCTTCCAATTTTGTGCGTTACAAAAATATTCATAATTAAAAAACTATAAGTCCTAGGTCAATTTTTCTTTTTCCAAAAACTTCTCCTTTATTTTATCTTCAATTGCTTCGCAGCATGTATATAAAAATTTCCACAAATAAAAAAAATTGTCGCTTAGTGAAAATGTGAATACCTTCCCAGCGAACTAACAGGTAAACTGATATTTAAACAAATATTAATAAACAATATTCGATAAGGAAATGATATCCCTAGAAGCGCTTATTTATGTGCTTCAATTTAAAAAAAAAATTAAGTCAAAAGCTTAATTAGATTGGCGGATATGACGATGTAAATGTTAAAAAACACGATTTTTAGAAATGATCAATTTTTGATGTTTTTTCGAAATAAAAAAGGTCTGCACCACAGAAAAATGTCGTAAATAGCCATTTCGTGTGTAGAATTATTTACTTTATAAAATGTATGTGGTCCCATCTGGTTCTACGTCGAAAAAAAAAATGACACATTTTTTGGGCGATTTCGCTCCACTAGTAGTATAAGCACAGAGAAAGAAGCAGAGAGCCCATGAGATAGGCTTTATTGTAGCCCTTCAGATTTAGTTCATTTAAGGAAAATAGAGGACACTACGATTTAGAATTTACCATTATTTTATATTTGAACCACATGTTTGCCGGAAAAATGAAATCAGGATTTACTATAAGTTATCTTTCAAGTTTAACTAACCGACACCAGATGACGATATTGGGGAACTTGAATTAAGATCTATTTTCTATTTTTAATATTTAACAAGAATACAATCACCTTATTCATCTCATCCCATACACATTTAGCCTTGAGTTGACGATAAAAAACCAATTCACTTTTGTTAGTGAACGACAAAAAAACATATATGTAAACATACCATACTTATCAATATAAATTAGGAATTCTTGAATTTCAGATGATATAAATTCAAACATTATTTTCGGTTTTCCGAGTGAGATTTTATATTAGAAAATAAATCAAATAGAGTATATCTATGTACCCATCAATCATCATGATCGTAGTTACAAACACTTCCCAATAAAAAAAGCTTAGAATGACATAAATCCGATAACAATTTTAATTGCATGGGTACATTTGTTTTGGCACGCTGTAAAATTTTATGTTCACCTCAGGCACAGATTAAATCATTTATTTTGTTAAAATTTGTTTAATTAAGTTACACTCTATACGATTGGAGTAATGACTTGTTAATTTAGCACTCTTTAAATCAATTTTGCCCTATGTACAAAAAAGCAGTATGCGTATGTTTTTTCTTAGTTATGAGGATCGTCATTTTACTTTTAACGCTGAGTCAGTTTACAATAAAACATTTACATGCCATAAGAAAATTGAATATAAAATAAATCCCAGTATTGGAATATTAAGAATCATTTTCATAGGTTGCCCTATAAATTACTTAATGGTATCACCATCTACATCCTGTTTTGAATGAAACATAAAAAGAGCCCGAAATGATTTCGCTGAAATCAGATTCGTTCATCGATCATAATTTCTTAGATTATTCTAAATTTGTAATTATTGGCCTTTCACTGACACATAATAAAGTTATTTGGTTACCTATTTAACAGTTTATTTAACACAAAATGTTTACATCAATGTAATAGCTTTATATGCATGCATATCATAGAATATGGGTTATATGAAAATGAGGCAATATCCCTTGGCTAAATTATAGCAAATGAAAAACTTATAATTTGTCAGATATTTATGAACTGTAAATTAACATTAAGAAAACAAACCTCGCCAGAAAAGCGACATCCAAAATTAAGAATATTAGATAAAAAATAGTCTTTGATATTTATTGATTACCTACTTTCTATATAAAACTTACTTCTGTATAAATGAGTATTTCATATTTAGTTCATACATATTTCCTAATCGCGATGCGAAAACATTCTCTAAATAAATTTCGCCTAAAAAGGGTGAGTATGCCATGAAAAAAGCCAAAACATTGTGATTCATCTACAATCTCGCTTTGAATGAAACATAAAAAGAGCCCGGAATGATTTCACTGAAGTCCGTCGATCATAATCATAATTTCTTAGATTATTCTGAATCTGTAATTATTGTCCTTTCACTGAAACATAATAATGTTATTCGGTTACCTATTTAGCAGATTATTTAACAAAGAATGTTTACATCAACTTAGTTGCTTTATTAGACATTCATATCGCAGAATTTTTGTTATATGAAAATGAGGCAATATCCCTTTTACAGATGATCGAGTCGAGGTTTTACACCAAGTGTCCAAATGACTGACGTCAAAGACTGTGTCGAAGTGCCGGTGAAAGATTTGCACCTCATTTATTTAAGAGTTTTCGAAATAATTTACTAAATGGCGGTTATGTATAATAAAATTATTTCTTTCAGTGACATAAAGGAGACCTATAGTATTGATCAGAAAAACAAGAAGAGCAGAGCACTAACAACAAGAAGAATGAGTGTGCTTAAAACCACACAACAGAAGTGTAAACTTCATCAAGGCGAGGTTAATAATACGAAATAGACGCGTATAATATTTCAGTAACGTATTAAATAAAACGTATTCGCACATTTATTACATTTACACATGTACACACGCGTATAATATTTATTAACGTATTATACGACTGATCATGCTCTCCCGTCGCCGAACGTATGTACCTACAGTTCGTCTAATGGATCTTTAGACGCACGTAATTATTTGATAACATAAGCAAAGATTGTCGGTCAGTCTATCTATCCTTATTTAATATCGGTGTCGAATATTCAAGTGCGGAAAATACGTATGTCTGCAATACAAATCATATCTAGACTACTGCATTAATCAATTGAAAAATTAAAAAATGTGAAGTTTATATTAATGCATTATGTATATAGTGCTTAACTTGAACTGGAAGTACCTATTTGATTCGTACGCATAAAAATTAATGACGTGCGTCTAATGATCCATTAGACGAACTGTATATATATAAATAGACGATATGAATACTCCCTTACAAGTCCGGCGCTTGGTCTGATGGTAACGTGTCGACGTCATACCTGTGAGATCTCGGGATCGAATCTGCTCGGGGACATGAATTTATTTATTCATTTAAATTTCAATTTAATTGAAATTAAATACCTTTATATGATATATTTATCTTGTTCCCTTAGCCGACTTTACCCGAACGAGCGTTACACATATCCGAGCGTTGCAGGACAGTCTTGTTCACTGCCTACAATCAGCGCAACGCGTCTAAAGAAGTTTACACTTCAAAAATAACAAATGCGCATATACCACCCAGTTCCTTTCAAAAAGTGAGTGTAAAATTCTCTGTTCAAGTTTTTAGTCAGATGATGGTCGCAGCTATAAGAGTTTTCAGTTCTTTAGTAATTTAGGATTTTCAATTTCAAACACTAATTCCTTGCAATTTATTTCTCAAAAGTAGGCGGAATTATTATTACTTCAGCCAGATAAATTATTTGACAGTTACAGTACATATTAGTTAAGACGTCATCGCCGTTCAACGTTTCAATAATTTCAATTATTTAAAATGAGAACCGACTCTCAAAGCGAAAAGGTGGATATGATTTTAGTAATTAGAGAGTTTGACGAAAATTACTTGCTAGTATCAAGAGTTTATGCTCAAAAATATCCTAACACGCGTCATCGCCCTGACAGACGGTCATTAGAAAATTTATTGCAAGTGTTATTAGAAACCAGAAAGGCAAAGACCCAATTATGGGAAATGAAGAAAATGATTTTGTTGTTATCGAATCTCTTGTAGAAAAGCCACATACAAGTCAGCGAAAAATAAGTGAAGCCAATGGAATAATTAAGCAGGCGGAGCGTCGGAAAAATTAGAAAAAGGCACAGCTTTTTCCCGTATTGTATTCAATTACACCAAGCACTTTTGGAAGTAGATTACGATCGTCAACTCGTATTTTGTTTATGGGTTCTAGAGAAGTTTAATAAAGATGAAGTTTTTTTGGATTTTGTACTTATTACGGACGAGTCATCATTCCACAATAACGGATTAGTTAATAGACATAATTTTCACTACTACAGTGACGCACATTCCCATTTTTTTAGAACTCTCGAAGGCAACACAGATGTTGTGTCAATGTGTAGGGTGGAATAATTGGAACGCTAGTGATACGTTCTTCTTTGATGGTAACTAACAAAGAATGTGGTTACAACTAGACGGTGCACCAGCGCATTTTCAAGTAAATGTTAGAAATGAATTGTATAGGCAATATCCCAATAGGTGGACAGGACGCGGCGGTCCACTCAATTGGCCAGCAAATTCTCCAGATCTAACGACTTCTGATTTTTCTTATGGGAATATTTCAAAAATATTGTCTATGATACACCACCAACCACACCAGACGTTATGAGAGGAAGAATAAGAATAGCGTTTCCTTCTTTAACACCAAGTATTTTAACAAGAGTTAAACAGTCCTTTCAAGAGAAAATTCGCTTATGTATTGAAAACTAAGGACATCATTTTGAGCACTTGTTAAAACATTAGTTTTCTTTTACTACTTAAGTTTGTTATTTGTTTAAAGTATGTATTTGTTGTTTACCTAGTTATGATGCTTTTTAATTATTGTGAAACAAAACCAATCAAACCGTTATTAATAAATATTAGCCATTTAAAAAATGAATTGCAAGAAACTAAAGTTTGAAATCGAAAATCCTAAATTACTAATATAGTTTTTAGTAATAATAGTAAGTAATGTATCTGTTTGAAGTAATAATAATAATATTGTTTTTAAACGCTCTGTATAATTTTTAGATTTCAACTTTAACTTATCTTAAAGTCTGATGCTTTGAGTAAACAATAAATACAATTTAAAATAATTCACTCAAATATGTAAGACAGAAATAGTTAAATGTCTCTGTTAAGTTATGTATAGGGAGTATAACAGTAAGTAGCCTTCATTTAGCCTATAGTATCAAAATATGCCATAATATACAAGTGTTCCATTTAAATTTTCATAACTTTGGTACGCAACATTTTATTGAATCACTCTGTATATTTCAAAATAATTTTAAAATGTGCCTGTAATGTGGCAAGGTGTTAAACATTTTGCCACTTTTCGTATATATAAACCGATGGGAATGTGGTGCGCCAGCCTATATATATCTGTGCTATACCTATATAAGTGTTTACATTAGGATATTTTCCAGTTTGTTCACTAAAATCAATCCTCTTCCTACCTTGTATTTTTATAATAATATTCCCCCAAACATTAATCTTACTCAATGAAGGAGCTCTTGGAATTTATAGTCAATAAATCATATAAATAGGAAAAAAAAGTACGCACAAGGTAACTTTGTGTGAATAGTTGATGTAGGTAACAGTTTTTTGTGCAGAAATGATTGCAAGCAACTATAGACCTTAAGTCTTATGATCATATGGATAGAAATTAAATGAAATTTTGAATCCTATATTTAGTAAAAATGGTTTTGTCAATTATTAGACAAAAATAATTATAATATTTTCAAATAACAGAAAGAAATATACGTAAACTAACTTATTCAGTACCGAAATAAATTACTTAAAATAATATTTTTTTTAGGAGCGGCATCTGTCGTTAACTAGAATACCAATTGCAGGCTTCAATCTCTTAAATTACAACTAAACTGCAGATTATATAAATTTATCAAATATTCAGCGCCTCTGGTGGTAGTAACCCGGCGACGGTGGCGTAGCCTGGTGTTCGTAACCATTTTAGGGCTACAAAAATTTGTTAATCATGGGCCATCTGGATATTTATCTGTGGTATAAGGAAGTATTTTGATGATGAAAAGTTTCGACCTCGAGATTTTTGCAGATGTCCACGTTTTGATGTCCCCTGATACCGAAAAAGTGGTTTTTAAAAAATGTCTGTGTGTCTGTGTGTGTGTATGTTTGTGTGGCTGTGTGTGTGTGTGTGACCACGATAGCGGTCAAACCGCTATAGGTATCAATTCCAAATTTTATATTTACAAATATAATCTCCCTCTTGAGATCTGATTAGATTTTCAGTAAAATCGGCAGACCGCAAGTAGTAGTTTAGTTCAGTGAAAAAATCGAATTTCGCCAATTATTCGTCAACTACTAAGTTTCAACAAATTTATAAAGAATTCATATGTACCTACTTAAAATTAAGTTTGAGACAAATTGTCTTAAAAAAGTTTTTCGAAATTCCAACCGGAAGTAGGTCTTTTACTCTTATCGAAAATCAGTTTTTTGCGAATATCTCGCAAGTCAAGCTTTTTAGAGAAGTATGTTCCGAGTATAAAAGTATTTAGAACATAATTTTCAATATCTTTTGTATAAAAAAAATTTCAAAATTCAGACCGGAAGTACCACTTTTACTCATATCGAATAGCGATTTTTTGCAAATATGTCGTAAGTTATGCATTCTATATATATTTATCAAGAGTGCAAAAGCATTTAGAGTTGGATTTGCAATATATTTTATATATATGAAATTTCAAAATTCGGACCGGAAGTAGCACTTTTACTCTTAGCGAGTAGCACTTTTTTGATAATATCTTGCAAAGTATCTATAGCGATTTATTAAGAGAATGAAAGTACTTAGAATAGGATTTTGAATAAGTTTTGTATAAAAAAAATCTTAAAATTGTATAGTTTCAAACGCTTGTGTGGTGGCCACACCTCATTTTTATTTTTAATATAATACGTTTAGAATGTAAAATACGTGTTAGAGTATCTGTATTCAGTATATTTCTAGTTTTTGTTTTATTTGCATTTATCTGGCTAAATAGTCTTTCTACTGCAGCACTACTGTACGTAAGGTTCTCCATTCCTGATCTAATATATTAACATCATCAATAGCATATTTAAACATATTTGAGTTAATCAGCGGGCCAAGTGAATTAATATCAGAAATGTTTTTCGGCTCCATAAAATTTAGTAATTTTTATCCCTGTGGAAAATTTGAATCCAATGGAAATCTTAAAAATATCCCAGATAATAATTCTACATAGAAATCCAGACATCTTTTTGTAAAATCATTTTTTTTTGCCTTTCGTTTAAATCTGTGGATATGAATTTAGCTTGTATTTTGGGCCCCAGATAATTTTTTTCTAGCTGTAAAAATAATCTGGGATTTTTGTATTCAATTTTATGAACGAGTTTTTCTTTAAGATACGCAGGAACATCCTTTTTTAACAGAACTTGTAAGGAGTGTTTAGAACCTATCATAGCATGAGCGCCATCGGCTCCTAAACCCACTAATAATGTCTACATTATCTACATTATGTTTAATAAAAAAAATTTACAATCAAATTATACATACTATTTGCAGATGCATCTGCCATAGGTAACAAAGCTAAAAACTCATCATATGCACTGTTAAATGTTCAACAAATCTTACAATTATGGCTAAATGCTTTGTAGACGAGTGATCTGTTGATTCATCTACTAGAATGAAAAATTGAGTTTTCTGAATAGTTTCGATTAAACTATTAAATGAATATTGGCCAATAACGTTCTTCACGAGTGCCGTACATTTAGTCCTTCTAATAGAAATTGCTTTAGCTGGTTCTTTTAACAATCCTTCGAGATCATCAACGGTGTTGAATGAAATATTGTGATCTACAATAAAAGATGCCACACGAATCTCCAACTCTTTTACTTTTTTTTTGTTTAGATATAGCACTCGAAAAATTCGACATATTAACGACTGATTGCTGCATATTAACAACTTTGTTTAGTTTTATGTTTCTTAGTGCCTTCATGTTTTTTTATTGCTATAATACCTCCACTTAAATTAATTGCACATGATTGATTTGCAATAGAAATGATTAATGCTGAGATTACTTGGACCAATCCACTTAAATTGTTTTTCCCAAGCTTTATTGTACTTGTTTTTATAATTTCATTTCTTCCTGTTTCTTGGCGAAGTTTTGTCTTCTTCAGTAGACGTACTCATTTTAATTCTATAATATAATGATAATTTAAATACATTTATAATTTAACTTATAGTTGGTAAACAGAGTCGAAAACTTCTTTGAATGAAAGGATTTATTTACTATTATTTATAAAAATTTAATTTATCTTTATTTACGCGGCTTATTATTTTTTTTGTGATTCATTCTTTTTCTTTATATTTGAAGTTGTTCGTGATATTGTCGAGGAGGACCGCCGTAAAGCTGAATATTTGCTGACTTTGTTCTTTATATTACATTACTAACCTCATCTACGTAATTCATTATATATATACAGTTTCATTCCTAAGTTTTATTAATACATAGTTCCTATAATTGTAATTACAGCTTTACTTATATAATTAAATTCTATTAGGTATAGGTTCTATTGATCGCGCTAGCTTAATTAATTTAATTTTTTTTTTTTGGTTTTTTTCCCTCTTTCTATTATATCTTAATACAGTTGCAATTGTATACATTTCTGTTAAACATATATTGTGTGAATCGTACAATAGCATAGATCTGATATAAATTTGTATAACTTTGTTGCACATCATTACTTACGTTTTCTTATGCAATGTGCATGTATGGTGGCGGAGTATTTAGTCTTTTGTAATTTGTAGAAGATGGATTGCTTCTCCATGGCTCACGTTAATGTGCGGTCCTTGCTTCCGAGTTTTGATGATTTAACGAACTTTTTAGCTTCCACCAGCATAGACATACTGGGTATTAGTGAGACTTGGTTGAGCTCTGCGACTGGGTCTGAGGTGCTCTGTATTGACGACTACGATTTCGTGCGTAGGGACAGGGACGGTAGAGGAGGTGGTGTGGGGTGTTACATAAGGTCAGTGGTTAAATATAGGGTACTACAGCTGAATATACCGGAGCAACTGTGGCTTTCGGTTAGGGTAAAGCAACAGAATTTTATAGTTGGTATAATTTATAGACCCCCTTCATCTAGTGTTAGCGAGTTTGTACTTCAGTTGGAAACCACTTTTTACAATCTCTTACCTGAATGTGATGACATTTTCTGTTTGGGTGGCTTTAATATTGATGTACTAAGGCAATGCTCTGACACACAATTACTTAAATCACTTTTGACATCTCTGGGACTAAATCAAATCATAGACTGCCCTACTAGAATCACTAAGAAGTCTTATTCTTTGATTGACCTTATTATTGTGACTAATGTGGAGTTGGTATTGGACAGTGGTACAAAGAATGTTAATATAGCGGATCATGAGCTTGTTTTCTGTACAATTAATATTCAAAAGATTGGATCGTCTCCTTGTACAGTACTTGCTAGAAATTTGAATACAGTCAGTTATAACACTTTTCATTCGGACTTGTGTAGAGTTCCATTGCATTGTGTGTTTCATATGAATAATATTACTGATAAGTTAGAATATTTAAACGCTGCAGTTATAGGTTTATTTGACTGTTATGCTCCATTGCGTACACGCCCAGTGTCGAACAAACAGCACAGCCCCTGGTTATCACAGAATACGAAATACTTGATGCAGCTTCGTGATGAAGCTTATACGAAATTTAAAATTTCGAAACGCTCTCCACAGTAGGAATACTATAAGTCCTTACGAAATTTCTGCACTTCTGTTATTAAGTCTGAAAAGACAGCCTATTTGAATCATAAATTCTCAACTTCCAGTCAAAAGATATGTTGGGAGGAATTGAAGAAACTAAATATCTGTAGGAAAAAATTGACACCTATCCCTGCAAACCTGGGAGATTCACATTGCATTAACGACTACTTTGTATCGTCAGTTTCTAATATTCCTTTGACATGTGATGCTGATACATTGCGGGGTTATCTGGATAATAAACACCCTAATCTTAAATCTTCTTTTGGTTTCAAGCCAGTACTTGAACATGAGGTTACTAAAATCATCATGACTATTTCATCTCGTGCAACTGGTTGTGATGGAATAAATATTATTATGCTGAGGATGTGTTGTCCGTATACAATCCCGTTCATCACTCACATTCTGAATTACTGTCTGGCTGAAGGAGTTTTTCCTGATCAATGGAAAACAGCGTTAATTACTCCTATACCTAAATGTGCAAATCCTAAGGACTTTAAAGATCTTCGTCCAATCAGTATTCTTCCTTGTCTTTCTAAAATTTTGGAAAGGGTTGTGGACGCACAGGTACGTGAACATTTATTAGTTAATGATCTGCTGCCAATGAATCAGTCTGGTTTCAGACCCATGCACAGTTGTGCGACGGCCCTGGCGAAGGTGACTGATGATATCATCTCTAATCTAGATATTGGTAATGTGTCGGTTTTGGTATTACTGGATTACAGTAAGGCCTTCGATACCATAAACCATGAGCTGCTTCTTGCAGTTTTGCGTTTCGTGGGCTTCGATGATGTTGCTATTGGGTTCTTCGCTAGCTATCTTCGGGAACGGCGTCAAAGAGTTTCCTTGAATGGAAAGTGCTCTAGTGACCTTCCGGTGGTTAGTGGAGTGCCTCAGGGCTCAGTATTGGGCCCTCTTCTATTTACTATATACACTTGCAGACTTCCGATATCTTTGCGTGTCTGTGAGTTTCATATGTATGCCGATGATACGCAGGTCTACCATTCATTCAGTGCTGTTGACGTATCGCGAGCTGTCAATAACATGAATGAGGACTTGAATGCTCTATGTGAAGTTTCGGCGAAGCATTCTCTGTTCTTGAACCCGGCCAAGTTTTCTGTGCTGGTTTTCGGTTGCAGGTCACAGGCATTATTGGATTCCATTACTGTATCGGCTAATGGCATAACATTGCCGATAGTAAATGAGGCTAAAAACTTAGGGGTGATATTAGACACGTCTCTACGATTTAAATCGCATATCTCTCAATGCATTAAGCGTTGTTATTCAGCTCTTAAGCTACTCTATCCGCATAGATC
Organism: Amphimallon solstitiale; assembly: GCA_963170755.1. NCBI lineage: Eukaryota > Metazoa > Arthropoda > Insecta > Coleoptera > Scarabaeidae > Amphimallon > Amphimallon solstitiale. The sequence goes on along the minus strand of OY720675.1, from coordinate 29,110,392 downwards.
GTACTTAACTGTGGAGACTAAGAAGTTGCTGTGCGATTCCCTGGTGTTGTCACATTTTCAATTCTGCTCTCCTGTAATAGCACCTTGCCTTGATTGCTCTGATAGAAGACGGATCCAGATGGTGCAGAATTCGTGTCTTCGCTTCATGTATGGAATCCGTAAGTTTGACCATATTTCGCACAAGCTGCATGATGCTGGTTGGCTTAGTATGGGGAATAGGGCACGGTTGCAGTCTACTGTATTTTTTCTTAAAATCATAAAATCTGGCTGTCCGCCCTATTTGACAGCAAAAATTAGATTTCGGGCTGATGTGCATAATGTGAACATCCGTACGAGAGGCTTAATTTCCCGGCCATTTCACAAAACAACTCTATATGAGCGTGGCTTCTCGTACTGTGTTTACGTTTGCTATAACTCATTGCCCGATGATCTCAGAAGCATGAGCCTTCCTGTACTTAAATATAATTTGAAAACAATTTTGCTTCGGGAGCGGGCGCCGTTGGCGTGGGCAAGTGATGGCTATGGAAGTCTTTGGCACCATTTCTGAATGAACTTTGCCGAGTATGTGTGCATTGCGTACTTTGAGCCTTGGCCGCGTCTGTCATCTGTCATCTGTTAACTGCTATGCTTAGTTAAGTCACAGGGCTGAGAGGAAGACCAGTCTTCGACTGATTCTTAGTCCTTTTACCTTCAATTTAAATTTGCTGCAATATTGGTTACATGTATATTAATAAATCTTTATTATGTATATAACACAAACCTTGAAATGAGTTTTTCAATGTTTGTTGTTCTCTTTTTGCTCTTATTCAGTATTTTTTATGTGTTACTATATTTTGTAATTCAGTTCTTTACAATGTACATATTTTTTTTTCTTTGTTGTTGTTGTTGTTGGTAATAAACTATTATTATTATTATTATTATTATTATTAAATTACATATCTCTCTGCTGTTTGTAAACAACGACTGAGCTGCATGCGCTCTAGCGCACGTCGCAACTGTGGACGCAACGGTATCTAATTATATCCGACTTACGTTTTTAGGTGCTTAATGTTTTATATTCTTGGTAACCAAGAAAAAAATTAATAGTATCCAAAATCACCAGATATTATAATAATTTAAAAAATAATCACCAGGTAATTTAAAAATTAAGAAAAATAACCAGAACTGGTGATAAATCACCAGCATTATCAACACTGCGGATGAGTGAACAGTTGCGTACGTTTTTGTTTAAGACAGGGTCCATGACCTTAAAAACTGCATGGTTGTTACTTTATTCATAAAGCAAATTATTTCCATTAATGAAGCCAATAGTGAAGCATTGTGATTTATGAATGGATTTTTGGAAAAAAATACACACAAATCGCTTTTCGAATTCCCATTGTAGCTGGTGAAACTTTTCCACGTGTTGAGCTGGATTGTACCCCGCAAGAAATTCCGAGTCCAAAAGGCGTGTCAACGACGGGAGATGTTGAAAGTTTTTCTCTGCCAGCTGCCCCTTCCATAGATCGATTTTCTCTACGAACGCTGAGATCGCACTCATTTCTCATAATACGTGTTTTTCCCATGTTTCTTGCTTTTTCACCCTTGCCAAGTTGTATTGAGATCATTTAGTTTTGCTGTCACATCAGTTAAAAATACTAAGTCGGGGCGCCATACATTATCATCGAGGTTTTCTTCATCACTGTCTTTGGATTTCAGGAATATCTTTATTTCTGTCATCAAAGCTACAAATTTTGTCAGCATTTTACATCGACTCAGCCACCTTACTTCAGCGTTGTAGATTATGTCACCATATTTACTCTCCAATTCATCAAGCAAAACTGACAACAAGAAAAGTTGTTCAATGATCGTTCGCGAATGAAATTCACAATATGTTCGATCACGATCATTACATGGGCAAGGTTAAATGCTTTTTGCGATCAGATTTTTCTGATATATGACACAGTGATAAGAATTAAATTTTGGAAAATGTGCATCCTTCTTACAGAGTCCAACAAATCCATCATGAATGTCGTTAACACTGTAAACTTTGCAATTCAATACTAAGTATTCTTCTGTCCACCTTTTTGGTTCGCGGGCGCTTAAAATATAGGTCCTACCAGGCGCCCACGAACTACCGGTTGGACACTACTGCTCTAAAGGAATTGTTATGACATGTACAGTAAAAAGTTACTTCCTAAAGTAAGTTCCTCAGATGAATTTTTTGATAATTCTCTTAAATAAATTAACGCGAGCAAGTTCTGAAATGGTCACTTCGATAGGCCGCTTCGGCTGTGGGCTGTCTTCAAGTGGAATCAGCAATTAAAGCAACTGTCACGTAAAAACTATAGGCTTTTCCGGGCAAAGAATGCCCGTAAGTCGACTATATCTTTATAAGTATGGTATGAACAGACTTTCCTTGTTTTGAAGGATCAAATTCCGCACATTTCTTTACACTTTCTTCCCGACTAAGTTGCTTGGTCGACGATAGCTTAAAGGCTACTGACGCGATTGTGTTAAAACTTTATATTTATACTAATAATGAGTCAGTGCACACGTTACGATACGAACGAGCTTTCCCACTACTACCCAACCCCTCCATTCCGCGAACTTGAGCCCCCTTGTATATGAAGAGTTTAATATACGTATGCTATGGCAATACAAAAATGGACAAATTTTCAATGACATGTGAACGATAACAGCATATCGGAGAAATATTCCTAAAGGATATTGTTTGGAAATCGTACTCTACCAACATCCTGACAAAAAATTGATATAGAACAATCACCATTGATGAAAGTGAATTTGGCTTTAACTTACTTAACATACCATTTTTGGACCATGTGGTATGTCCTAAATGTATGGTTGCCGCGTCTTTAGTAGGTGGCATAGAAGCTAGATAGAAATTGCCTTTCATTCTTGACTTCGCAATATGTTGGTAGCGAACCTCTTCCAAGGTATCTTTCTTCAAGTCGCCACCATACAAAGCGACTAAAATGCGAACTCCAGAGTCTGCCACCTCCTCAGGCTTGGTATCATCCTGCTTAAAAAATACCAACCGTCGTACTAAGTAAGCTTTTCGTTTTTTTGTGCAAGTGAAATAAATTTTGTTTACCCCTGATTGTAGAGGAGCGACGTGGTATCGCAGCCACTAAACGCAAGCAGAAAAGAATATTTTCTGCTGGTTTATCATATTTAAAACATTTTGAAGAATAAATTTGAACAGCTTTGCCTCTCCCAGGTTCCTTAAGGTAAATGTCCTTTGATAGTCCCATGCTGTCAGCACAACTAAAAGACCAACCTCCTCTCCGACAATAAAAACTGCATCAAACGACGAACTAAGTGTTGACGATCAAAACATTGGCTTCTTCTTCAGCCTGCTTGATTACAATAGAAGCCTGTTTGAATTTATTTTTTAACATAGAATTTATGCGGACTTTGTTATATTCATTGTTTAAAAAACGTTCTTGCGAGACTAAAGCAGGGTTTGTAGTTTTATTTTGTTTGTCTAGACATGTGCTAAATTCGAATTTTTAAATACATAAATAAAGGTAATCCGGTCTGTATATTATGAAAGCGATGTGAGGTAAATACTTCTGAAGTTGATTTGTTTATTTATTTAGTTTCAAAATGTGCTTAAAAACTGCTTGTGAATTAAAAAAACAAAATGTCATTCACCTCTATACGGTTTAAATATGTATATGGACAATGCAGTTGAATATATTTTTGAAATTACATAGGAATTTTATTTAGTCATACTTAAAAATAGCTTGTTCTTAATTGTTTTCTAAACAACTATACTTGTCGAGATTCACAAAAAAAAAGCAGGTAGAAACAATCGAAAATAGTAAGGTTATTTTGTTTAAAGGATCTGGGATTACTTATGATTGTCGACAGATACCAGGAACCCTTTTAAAGTTCCGGACTGGGCAGTTTCAAATTTTGAAACACTTTTTTTATTATATATAGTTTATTTTTATCATTTGCCTTGGTAACTTGGTCCTAGAATCATCCTAGTTCATTAGTTTCATCCTCTTTTTATTAACCAAATTTCAAACTAGCGCATATGGCGCCACCCCCTTACGTCCTACCTCACAGCAGTTACTCGGCACCTCTGCGTAAGCTCCCTTAATTATTCACTAGCTGGCTATACTAGAATCGCCGAAGAGATTCAGTAATAAAAGTGCGTGATCACAACGTGATCAAGGCATCGTATGCATAAAAACGGTCGGCGGCAAAGATCGTTTACATAGGTAAACTGTAATAGTATCACAGATCGCAGTTGCTTATTTAGTTTTACGTTAAATTTGTTTTAGCTGCATTTATTCTGTTTTCATTTGAATATGCACAATTTCTTATGTAAAATACTACGGCGATAACTATTTTATAGACCTTGATCCTTGAATGATTTTATTTATTTGCCTGTGTGTATACGACGAAGGTGTGTTCACGTGAATCCAACGTGATCACTGAATCTGTTCAGCGATTTTAGTATAAAGAATAACAACAGCACTGACAGGCGACAGTATAGTCGGACCCCTTGATGTTTTGTGTGCCAATTTCGCATCTTCTAACTTGAGTGATAAACAACCAAGTACACTACAAACAAGATCAGGAGAACACCAGGGTAGACTAGGGACTGTGTGACATTGGCGCCAATGATAATTAAATAACCTCTGTTCACCGAAGAAACACCGTAGGGATTCAGAACTTGTACATTCATGTCGAATCCCCACCAAATTCAACGACATCTCGAATGACTGCGATTCACGGTATTCAGAAGTTTTGTCGAATCGAATATGAGGTCACGTGATGTCGAACAATATGCTCGTTTTATTCGACATACGGTACGGTGTCAGTTATATGTCTATCTTACTTCAATATATGTACATCTCTTCTTAGCTCGTCTAATGTATTTTCAAGCTAGCTTCTGAAAATTGAAAGGGTTACTATCATCGCGTATCTGACGTCTTTGCAAACGGAATTCACGATTTGCATTTACTCTTTCGCGAGCTGCAATATTTGGTACGGCATGAGGAACAATTGGGAGCAACTAGAAATAAATTATACAGGGTGGTTCACCGGGAACTGAATCGATCGATTGTGGAAAACTATAGCTAGGAATGATCTGTAATTTTGACATTATACTAAAGTTGATAGGGGCCATTTGCCTAAAATATTTTCAAGATTGTCGGAAGTAGGCACCAACTTCCTAATTTTAACTAGAATACCCTGTATATTGTCAGGTTTTTAGATTCTACGTGAAATTCTAAATATATTTCATGTATAATGTCATATATCTAAATGTAACCCTTTTTGATTTATTGAAATTCTTATGTTAAATTTGACGTTTGCAGGCAGAAAATCAATAGCACTTTTTCCATATAATTATAATTTTATCTTATTCTGCATTAAAAATAAGGATCACTTTGTATAAATATGTCTATTATAAAGATTGGTAGTTTTCGAAATATTGGCAAGTTAGTGTTTTTATCTTCTACTGTTTGCATTAGTTCTTTTTTCAATAGTTAGCCTTGACAGTGTTTACAATATTATAAATTTTCATTCGTCGAAGAAAAGTTATGCCGGGGCGCTTAAATTATACAAACGATGATTATTTAAATTTCATTATTATTTATGGGGAATGTAATAAAGTTATGTCAAGAACATGTGATACACTTGCAACTCGATATCCGCAAAAACGGAAACCATCTACCAATACCGTTAAACTTATTATAGGAAATTTCAAAAACTTTGGATCCGTGAGGGCAAAGATTCAGGGAAATAAACCAGTTATTAATAACGATAATAATGTAATGCAAATGTATCACATGTTCTTGACATAACTGTATTACATTCTCCATAAATAATAAATAAATGTAAATAATCATCGTTTGTATAATTTAAGCGCCCCGGCATGACTTATTGAAATTATGATAAGGTAAATGACTTTTCTTCAACAAATGACAATTTATAATTTTGTAAACACTGTCATGGCTAACTAATGAAAAAAGAACTAATGCAAACAGTATGTATTGTGAAGATAAAAACACTAACTAAACAATTTTTCCAAATTCGTTTTCAGGCGTATAATTCGCACACTCTGTATTAATAATTGTAACAATTTTTACAAATAGTATTTAATTAGACCATCTATTTGAGAGAATTTACTTCAAATTAAATTATAAATTCATCTTTATGTGGAAAAAGTGCTACTGATTTTCTACCTATATTTAGAATTTCACGCAGAATCTAAAAACCTGACAATATGTATACAAGGTATTCTATTTAAAATTAGGAAGTTGGTGCCTACTTCCGGTATAGCCCGACGTGCCGCTATCTTGAAAATATTGTAACGAAAACAAGTCCACAAAAAAAAAAAAGTAGAAGAGTAAACATTGGCGCGACGCATCATAAATCGTCCACATGTATATAATGTGTGAGCGACGGAAGGTCTGTCGTATGTTCTACACACATCGAGAGAAAGAGAGAATTTTTGCGAGTGTTTCCAGAGTCTTGTGTGCCGATATAAAAAGCGGCCGGTACCCAGAAAGCAGGCATTCATTCAGTAGTATTCGGACAATACAAAATAAATATAGTGGTGCAGTATTATATTGATTGATTGATTGATTGATTTATTTACTCAAAAAAGATGTACAGAGTATGTACAAGTTTGCAAATAGTCATGATTATATATATACAATATTAAACGAAACATAATATATACAAGTAAAACTACATCAAAGATATAGACATGTTCACGTATGTGTAAAAGTAACAAAACAACAAAAAACACAAGCACTGAAAAAACATTAAAACTAACAATAGCTTTCCCAATTCAAGTTCATGAATTCCGGTATATCATAAATTACATTTTCAAGCAGTATCGTTTTTATTCTATTCTTAAATCGCTTTGTATCAAGGCGTCTAATGGTATCGGGTATCCTATTAAACAAAATCAGAGCCTGATGATTTGTTGCCATCTGCGTTCTCGCCAGTCGGTGATAAGGATAAGCTATATTATTTCGTCCCCTTGTGTTGTAGTTGTGGACATCACTGTGGGTTTTGTATTTGTTTGATTTGTGGATTTGTGTGAGGCAGGCGAGAATGTAAATGGCTGGTAAGGTAAGTATTTTTAAATTTTTAAAATAGTCTCTGCAACTTGTGTATCTTGTGATGCCAACTATTGCTCTAATAGCCTGTTTTTGTTGCAGGAAAATTCTCCTAGCTGCTCCACAACCACCCCACAGGATTATGCCATATGTTGCTCTACTGTGAAAGCAGCCATAATATGCTACTTTTGCAGCCTCTGCACCTGCTATTTGTTTAATTCGTCTCACGGCAAAAATGGATGTTGCTAGTTGGTGTTGCAAGTGATCCAGATGTTCATTCCACGAAAGATTACCCGACAAATACACACCCAAAAATTTTAGACTTTCACTCGCCGGAGCACCAGTGGAGAACACAAGGGACTGTTGTTTATCTTGGTTCATTTTCAGACCATTAGCCCAGAACCATTCTTGAGCCTCCTTCGCCACTCTGTCAGTCTCATCCTCCCCATCAATACCGTCTACATTGATTAAAAAGGAGGCATCATCCGCATACAGGAAAGTGCTGTCACAATTCACATTAATAGGGAGGTCGTTAATATATATGATAAATAGAACTGGACCCAGTATCGACCCCTGTGGGACACCAAGCTTCACCTCAGCAGTGCCGGACATCTCGTTCCCCCAACAAACCCGCTGTTGTCTATCTTCTAAATAGCTCTTTATGAATTTTAAGACTGTGCCTCTTATCCCCCAGTACTCCAACTTTTGCATCAGAATCGAATGGTCGACCGTGTCAAAAGCTTTCGACAGATCTGTGCAAAGCAACTTCATATTCTGCTTCGCGTCCATTGATCCCGCCACTTGATCCAGTAGGTCTAATAATGCTGTAGTCGTGGATCTCCCACGTCTATACCCATGTTGCTCGTTGGTAAACATTCCGACGTGTTCCAGATATTCTATAAGCCTGTCTCTAGTTATTTTCTCGAAAATCTTTGATATCGCTGGTAATATTGATATCGGCCTATAGTTCTGGGCGTCATCGATACTTCCAGTCTTGTGTATTGGTACTACCTTAGCCTGTTTCAGTTCTTTAGGGAAGACACCGTGGAGAAGACAATTATTGAAGACATTCATAATCGGTTCTGCTATTATATGAATGACAGACGCCAGAATCTTTGTATCGAGACCATAGATGTCCTTTGTCGATTTCATTTTCAGTCCCCGAAACGCACCAACAACATAAATAGAAGTGATAGAAATAAATACGAGTGTTTATTTGTAGTAGTTTTAAGTGAGATATATTTATTTTATATTTTTATATCGTAATTAATTTTAAGTGTGTAAATATACAGACAGTTTTAAAACATTTGCACGAGTTGTTTTATTGCGAACCCGAAAACGCAACAATATTTTAGGCCAATGACCCCCGTCGACTTTAGTATAGGATCAAAATTTCAGATCATTCCTAGCTACAGTTTTTCCGCAATCGATCGATTCAGTTCCCGGTGAACCCCCCTGTATAGGTGGAATATTCATACAATGACGTTATTAAGTACTTTACCATGTAGGTTAATATGCAACTGTTAAGATTATTCCATTTTTGCATTAAACATGCGGATTAAAACAATACTAATAATGTCCAGAAATTAAAAATGTATTTGAAAATATACTTTAAAATGATACAAAATGTTGAAGAAAACAAAACGAAAAGTCCAATAATATTTTATCAAAAAAGTTGAACGTTATTCTCTGACAGAACCTTAATGAAAGTGTTGTTTTATTTTAAATATCGGCTCTATATATTAGATGGTATAGTTGTGAAACAACTATACCAACAAGTTCGTTAAGGCGCAATTCCAATGAGGCAACACATGGCATACGGCAATAGCGCTTGCCAGCAATAGCGCATGCCACACGTAGTCTTTCAATTGAAGGAACATGAAGCGATAAGACGAAAGTGTCGTCGCCGCATGCCACTTGTTGCTTGATGTTTCCGTAAGCATGCGTCACCTTTCAACAAGAACCAGCATGTCGAACGATGTCGCCATTATCCGACAGTCAACGAATCAGTGCGGCTTGTATCCGGCGACAAGGAATGGAATATTGAGAAAGCTACTTTGTTTATTAAAGATTATCACAATTTTCCAGAATTGTGGAGTAATGAAATAACGGAATACAAAGATAACAGATTAGAAAATGATAAACTGAAGCATTTAGCCAGTAAATTCGAATGTAATGTGACTAAGGTGTAAAAGAAAATCAAGAATTTGATCAACAATCCAAGAAGAACGGCTCATCCCCTAACAATAAAGGGAAATTACTTGAACTGGTGGTATTGCCTCACGACAGTTGGCAGCACATTTTTTCATAATCAGCGAGTACGTACTCGAAATATTCCCTGCTCATTCGCTTAAAATTTTGAAATAAAGTTTCATCGTCGGCAATCAATTTGTTGTAAATATCATTTCTGAGCCCTTCGACGACCAACATATAATTGACGCTTCCACTACCTTTTTTCTTATTTAATGCTATTGCAAAGACAAAATGCAACAAACAAACTGAAGTCGCCTCAATGGAATTGATTTAGATGCATGCCACAACCACGGACAACTAGGTGCTTGCGACACTGTGCGCCAAGTTGCGCTTGCGACATTGTTCAACCTTGTAGCATATAGTCGCACACCTAGAAACAGGCAACACTAGAAGACATGAACTATGCTTCATGTCGTCCAATGTTGCTTCAGTGGAATTGCGCCTTTATATGGATGGATGTCACAAAAGAATACGTTACATATATGATTGTGCATAATTGAATTTGCTTTAGAGATATGTACTGTAAATATTATTGTATGCATTTTACACATTATAGGTATTGACCATAAATATAACAGTTTTTTTTATCTACTAAATATATCCAGAATAAACGCAAATACATTTAAACATGTACGAGGGCCACTGCTAAAATTCGCGGAAAATATAAGATAAAACACGCATGAACTTTTATACAGCGCTTTATTGCTTCTCAAAATATTCCCATTTCACATCTATACACTTCTGCATTCCATGGAACCAATCTTCAAAACACTTTTTCCACTCTGAATGAGGTACCTCCAAAACAAGTGACTTAAATGTCTCAACGGCCTCTTCAGGCGATGAGAAACGCTCGCCACGCATTTTATTTTTAATGTGTCGGAATAAGAACAAGTCATTGGGCGATAAATCGGGAGAATATGGGCAATGGGTCATTAATTTGATGTTGTGTCTGGTCAAAAACTCGACAGTTTATCAGGCTGTGTGTGGGCTTGCATTGTCATGATGAAGAACAATTCGTCGGTTTACGTTGTTTCTTCTGGTTTCAGCGATAACTTTCGGCAGACAAATTGAAGTGTACCACTCAGCATTAACTGTCTTTCTATCTTCTAATGCAACAGTTACCACATGACCCGTTTTTCCGAAGAAACAAGCAATCATCTGTGTCGAAACGCTTCGTGAACGCACCACTTTTGTTGGTTTAGGTTCAGATTGAAACACCCATACGGTCGACTGCTGTTTAATTTCAGGCTCGTATGCTTACACCCATGTTATATCATATACGAACGACCACCGTTGAATGTTTTTAGCATTTCCTTGCACCAAATGACACGTGCCTGTTTTTGCGCGTCTTTGAAATTGTGTGGGATCCATCGACTACAAAGCTTCCTGACATGTAACTGATCGTGTAAAATCGTATGTATTTGTTTCGCCGCAATGCCTAAGGATGCTTCTATCTCCCTATATGTCACATGCCGATCTTCTAAAATCATTTCACGAACAGCATCGATGTTCTTCGCAACAACAGAGGTGCATGGACCTTCACGAAGATCGTCATAGTTTTGGATGGTGCGTCATCCGCAAATAACGAATTAAGTTTTCCACACATTGCTGTGCTGTTAAACCGCATCGAAAATCATAAAAGATCATCACTCGAAAATCATAAAAGATCTTCACTCGAAAATCACGATTCGAAATTTCCATTTTTCACACAAATATTGCTTTGTTAAATTTTATTGAAACGAAACTGCTAGGTTTGAAAGCGAACTGTCAACTGAATTAAAGGTGAAAAACGTAAAATTTAACGAATATGACAATTGTAGAGCGCTGGCAATGCAAGGAGTACTCTATTCCGCGAACTTTAGCAGTGTCCCTCGTATATTAGTCCAGTCAGATAGTGAATCAGTCTACATCGATATTATAATTTGTTAAAGGGGTGTATTCTGAGAATAATGCCAGATTTTAGGGGTTCTCCGAGTGCGAGTGGTCTTGAGAACGGTTCATTTTACACAAAAAACTATAGACATTTTCACTTAAAAATTAAATTCTCTAACCTTTTACTTTCTTATACGTATATAGTATAAGGAAGTATTGTGATGATGAAAATTTTCGACCTCGAGATTTTTGCAGATGTCCACGTTTTGAAGTCCTCTGATACCAAAAAAGTGATTTTTAAAAAATGTGTCTGTCTGTCTGTCTGTCTCTGTGTGTGTCTGTCTGTCTCTCTGTGTGTGTGTCTGTCTCTGTGTGTGTGTGACCACGATAGCGGTCAAACCGCTGTAGATATCAATTCCAAATTTTGTATTTAGGTGTATCATCTGCCTGTTGAGATCTGATTAGTTTTTCAGTAAAATCGGTAGACCGGAAGTAGTACTTTACTTCAGTGAAAAAATCGAATTTTGCAAATATTTCGTCAACTACTAAGTTTAAACAAATTTATAAAGAATTCATATGTACTTAAGATTAAGATTGTGAACCATTTTATTTAAAAAGTTTTTCAAAATTACTACCGGAAGTAGGTCTTTTATTACTCTTATCAAAAATCAGTTTTTTGCCAATATTTTGCAAGTCATGCTTTCTAGACAGGTATGCTACGAATATAAAGGTATTTAGAACTTAATTTCCAATATCTTTTGTATTAAAAAAATTTCAAAATTCGGACCGGAAGTATCACTTTTACTCTTACCGAATAACGATTTTTTGCAAATATGTCGTAAATTATGCATTCTATATATATTTATTAAGAGTACAAAAGCATTTAGAGTTGGATTTGCAATATATTTTGTATACATGAAATTTCAAAATTCGGACTGGAAGTAGCACTTTTATTCTTAGCGAGTAGCACTTTTTTTTCGAATATCTTGCAAAGTATGCATTCTATAGCGATTTATTAAGGGAATGAAAGTACTTAGAATAGGATTTTGAATAAGTTTGGTATAAAAAAATTCTTAAAATTGTATAGCTTGAAACGTATAAGAAAGTTGTGTGGTGGCCACACCTCATTTTTTTCTGAAGCTTTTTTTCTCTATTGACAATACTTATTCGTAGTTATTGCTTAGTTTATCGATCGAACTCTGCGCCATCTATGCAATACGACATCAGTGCGTGTATTCAGTAATGAGAAAAAAATATTAAAGTATTCGATGATTATTTATTAGTCAATTTACCTGTATAAGAACGTAAATCGATTGAATAACGCGATCTGAGACAGCCATTGTTTCTTCCGAATTCTTTAAATATTATATTTTTCCGATTTTGGTATTTTTCATTGCATTCAATTAAATAACAATCTAATTAAATCTATTTAAAAATTGTATATACTGGGTGAGATATGTAGATGATATTTTGGTGTGTTTTAAAGGAACGGAGAGACAGTTAAATACACTTCATAATCATATTAACACTTTGCATGATAATATTAAATTCACCATAGAATTAGAAGAAAATAAAACAATTAATTTTCTAGACCTTCAAATATCACATATTACTGATACACACGAATTCGCTATTTACCATAAACCCACCCACACAGATATTACGATACATTCTAACTCTTTCCACCCGATTAGTCATAAACTTGCTGCTTTTCACTCAATGTTATATAAATTAATCCATGTTCCTATGAATAAGATTAATTTTGATAAAGAATTAGATAGAATTTACACCATAGCTCAGAATAATGGTTATTCAAAAGAATTAATAAATAATCTCCTTCGTAAAAAACAAAAATCAAAAATCATATCCGAAATTTATCCTATAGTTCCCCAAACTTACTTATCAAAATTTGCCTCTGTGACTTATATAGGTACACCTTCCATAAAAATAAAAACATATTTACAAAAAACAACAAACACATTAATTTCATTTCGTACAAACAACAAACTACAGAATCACATTAAAAATAATAAAGATAAAACTGACAGAAATTTAAAATCTGGGGTCTATAAGTTAAATTGCGAGTGTGGAAAAGCTTATATCGGACAAACTGGTAGATCCTTTTCCACGCGCATAAAAGAACATGAAAGAAGTTATAAATTACAAAAAACAGATTCCACATATGCAAACCACTGTATTGAACAAAAACATAAATTCAATAACAAGTTTGACATACTACATATACAAGATAAGAGTAAAAAATTAAATTTATTAGAAAACCTAGAAATAAATAAATTAAACAAATTAAACCTTATTTTAAATGACCAACTAGAAGTGAATAATTCACCGTTGTTAAATTTAAATATTTAAAATCAACTTAATGATTCTTATAGTTATATATATATTTATAAATTGTTTAATTTTATAATAACAGTAAACAATCAGTTTTCAAAAATTGTTAATATTATTAATCATATTGTTATGTGTATATATATATTAAATATTACATTAAAGATATAAGTTACTCCCGCTCTTAACCTAATGTCACAAACTCCCCCCTCTTCATTTAGAAAAAGACATAAATAAGATCGTCTACAAATATTTTGTATTATAATATTCATCACCTGATGAAGCCCTAGTAGGGTGAAACAATTGTTGTGAATTAAATAAAACTGTTTTGAACTCAATTTGAATTTATTTCAATTTTTACTTGTAAATAACAATCTAATTAAGGATCACAAAAGGAAACGAATTAATAATTAAAATTTTTGATAGGTACATTTATTAATAAATAATAATGAATAAATAATTTCTTCGGTGATCGAGGCCTCTATGCTTACATCATCTTTGTGCATACTATCAATAACATTCGGTACATTACAACAAGAATTTTTGTTACCGTTAGTATAAATAACAGAGCAGTATAAACTTACTTTTCTGTACCCACAAGCTTTTCCAGAATGTTAAACTAAGCAATACCTACCAAAGTATTGTCTGTAGAGAAATCAGTTTCAGACAAAAGATGTAGATAATGAACTGATTCATACGTGATAATAGGTAAAATTCGATAAAAGTGAACGGTTAGAGAGATAAAGGCGCCAAAAGGCGGAAATAGGAAAGTTTGTACATGTCTAACGAAATAACTCGGAAAATATTGATACTAGAAAAAGAAGTAGCTTTTGTGTAAAGTGAACTCTTCTCGAGATAACGAATTCAACGAGTAACCTGCAATAGTTACGCCACTGTCATTCGGGGAACCCCTCAAAACCGGCATTTGCTCTTTAACAAATTATACTTTTGCGCAAATTATTTTATGTAGATTTCTCCTTTTTTAGCCACACTTTGACTGGATTATTTTGTTAATAATAATACTAATAATAATAATTTATTGTGTACCTAACATTAAAAAACTAGCAAGGGGAACATTTTAATTTACAACAGAAGTGCGAATAAAAAACAATATAATACAATATATTACACATAAATATCATTCATTTAAGTTTGAGCTCCAAAAAAATATCATTAACATACTTGTTTCCATAACGGCACATTTGATGTAGTGGACTCCTCAACATGACATTTGCCTGCCGTGGAAGTGAAAAACGTAACTTGACTTCTGGCAGAAAGCCGTGGCACGTTGAAATGAATCAAATCCAACAGATAGGGACAGTCAATCCTGTTATGCATTAAACCATGTAAAAAGTTGGCACTAGCAATCTCACGACGTGTGTGCAGTAGAACGAAATTATGCTTTTCCAACAAAACTGCATGATCAGTATTTCTACAGGGGTAAACTCCACTGACCTTAAAGGTCAAGAACTTTAAAAATCGTCTCTGGATGCTTTCCAATTTCAATTTATAGCAGATATAGATTTGGCTGCCAAATTACAGCAGCGTTTTCTAGCTTACTACGAACGCGCGAAAAATAAAGAAGTGGCTGCATTAGCGAAATGCCTACTATTTCCAAGAATAAAACCCAAGTGTACCAAAGGTAGAAGTGCATACATTAGTAATATGTTTGGCGAATGTTAAATGTCGATCAAATAGCACTCCCAAATCCTTTACCTCCTGCACGCAGGCCAGTACCTGTCCCCCAATGCTATAATCGAAGTCAATGAGTTCCATCCTTCTAGAATACCTCGTAACATGACATTTATTGATATCAAGTGCCAGATCATTGTGCTGACACCATTCATAGAGAGTGTCTAATTCACACTCTAGACGCAGAGCATCTGAGATAGTATCAATTCGACGATAGATTTTCAAGTCATAAACGTACGCCAAGCCATCACAAGAAAGCGATTCCAAGAGGTAATTAATAAATAGTATAAACAGTACAGAGCCCAAATTAGATCCCTGTGGAACGCCTGACGTGGCAGTTGAATCCATTGTAGTACACATAATGGACCCGTTCGTGAAGGTATGACGTCAGAAAACTAGTGACAGTAAGCATATATGAATTTATATAGTATTTGTTCAAAAATCTTGGAGAAGTTGAATAGAATTGCAATCGTACGATAATTACTCAGGTCACTCCGATCACCCTTCTTCAGGACAGGGCTAATTAATTTCAGATCGAGGCGACTGTAAAAATTGAAACAAACACTGGCACTTGGGACATTTAAAAAAAAATCTAACTTGGTAAAATAAAATGTAGTCTATAAAATACTACTTCCCTCCACTATTCTTCACTAAAAGTTGGGAAAATAGGAGTAATAATTAAAAATTCTTCCAAAAAATTTGTGGCGCCATCTATTTGACGACATTTTAAGCGACATTCAAGTGCCATCTATTTGACCACATTTCATATTGGCAGTTCAGAATCTTTTGTATTTAAACCAAAAAACGCAATAAATGTACAATAAATTTATAAATATAATATAAGAATAAATACCTCATGTTTGCCATGTGTAAGAATATAATAACTTAATTTTAGGGAAAGGTGAGTAATAGTTACGTACATGAAATGCTTAAATTAATTAGTTAATCTATCTTAGGTTAGGTATGATATTAATGACATTAATCAATAATATTTTTTTAATTTAATGTTCGCACAAAATATATTGTACAAAGCACTTGCGTGAAGACATCTTCCGCGCAATTAAAAGCACTCGCTTCCTGCGGTCGCTCGTGCTTACAAAGTGCGCTCATGCGGGAGAATAGTCTTCCCGCAAGTGGTTTGTACAATATTTTTTGTACGAACATTAAATTAAAAAAATATTATTGATTAATGTCATTGGTATCATACCTAACCTAAGATAGATTACCTAATTAATTTAAACATTTCATGTACGTAACTATTACTCACCTTTCCCTAAAATTAAGTTATTATATTCTTACACAATGCAAACATGAGGTATTTATTCTTATATTTATAAATTTATAGTACATTTATTGCGTTTTTTCGTTTAAATACAAACAATTCCGAACTGCCAATATGAATGTCGATGTGGTACAAATAGATGGCGCGTGAATCTTGCTTAAGATGTCGCTTAAAATATCGTCAAATAGATGGCGCCACAATTTTTTTCGAAGAATTTTTAATTATTACTCCTATTTCCCCAACTTTTAGTGAAGAATAGTGGAGGGAAGTAGCATTTTATAGACTAAATTTTATTACTACGAAGTTTAATTTTTTTTTAAATGTCCCAAAGTGCCAGTGTTTTTTTCAATTTTTAAAATCGCCTCAACCGGGAAAACGTATTTCCCAGTCGAGCTACACAAGCGCCAAATGTCTCTTTACAGGCAGTGAGTACAAAAATAACTATTATATTGCAACTATTCCTCATGTCTGCATTTTCATTTACTCCATTTCTTTTCCAATTTATACGTGTTGCATAGTCATTATTTGCTGAATGTCTAGTATACATTATCACTTATCACTATTTTCCTCAATACACTCACTTCCACGACATTTGTTAAGATTATGCAAGTGCAATATAAATTTAATTATCACATCATTAATATACTTTCTTGGAGGTCTGACATTATTACGTCTTTTGTATATTATAACAATAATTGGCTGTGTACGCTCTGGATTGTATATCTAAAGAAAAAGTATTTAAATTTATAATAAACGTTAAATGAATGAATATGAATAATAACTAATACCCTACCTTTTATTAAGTCTCTTGGAGCGTTAGTCTGTAGTAACGCACTATTAAACATAAAGTGATTTAGTTATAATGTTTATTTGATTTGATGTAAGAATCGTTTCTTTATTGAATTGGCTAGTGCTAAATTTAATTCATTTAAATTTTAAAGGAATGAATAATGCAACTAATATTAATGGCTTTTATTTATGTGATTTTTCCGAGGTTGAAAAGTCAACTTTTGATAAGATACTATCAGCACTTTAAAACTTTCTTTGATTTAATATTTTTAGACAGTTTATTGGCTGAGTGAAATTAAAAACTTACCATTTCATTCATTAGTCTATTATTGACACTGTAAAAGCAAATTAACTGTCTTTCTAGTGACAAAAGTAGAATTTTTTACGAACATGTGTACTTACATTTGTATAAGAGCTTTGGTTGAATTCAATCAAAAAGTACTAATATATAATTTTGAATATACAAGTTTTATATTAGTCACTGATATAATTTTTCCTTAATAAAATAGAAATATGTACTACCAAATCTTGTTTAATTTTTTGTTTAATGCAGAATTTTACACACATGTTTTACAAGAGCATATTATTATATTATTTGCGGCATTTAAAATTTAAATTGACTGAATTTGGCGGTAAACTAATCAACCAATCCAAAGGCACCATTTCTCTCCGTATTCTCTACCCTTGAAGATCAGCAAAAATGCATCCAACCATGTAAAATCTAGGAGATTTAGTAATGTTTATATTGTAACGTTTTCGGGTTCGCAGTAAACAACTCGTGCAATTTATTTATTTAAAACAGTCTGTATATTCATACACGTAAAATTAATTACAATATAAAAATGTAAAACTAATGTATCACACTTAAACTACTACGATTTAAATTAACACAGGTATTTATTTACCAGTACTATTTATATGTCTGTAATATTTATATCACTTCTATTTATATAATACTATAATATTTATGTCTTTATTACACTATATTTATGTTTATTCTTCGACTACCACTTAAAGAACTATTTATTTATTTCTTATATTTATTTCTACTTTGGTCTGTTCCGCGCGTCGGCTACTTAAGGAATTTCTTACTCCGGAATTACTCATCCATCGGTGACCCAGCCGCCTTATACTATACACATACGAAACATCTGGAAGCATTCGCGTAAACTCCATCTTCCTCTCGATGTTTGTAGAACATTCGATAGACATTCTGTCTCTTCGCAGTACATGTGATTTATTGCTTTAGGACTTTATGAGCACATCTTTGTTGTCGCCTAGAAATACACTGAGAGAAACTCCAGACATTATGTCGCGTCGAGATGATTTACAACCTCTTTTTATTGTCGCTCGGAAGTCTGCCTTTCTTTGTGCTCTTGTTTCGTTACAATATCTACTTCGTAGTTATCTAATAGATTGACGATTTTATAAGACTTATATTCAGAATTAATATACATATTTTAATTTTATGTGGGGTACCTTAAGTAAACACTTCTTTTAATTACTTAAGTTTATATAAGATTTAGTATTGTTAATCCAAAATGTTCAGTTGGGTTAAGAATGATTAGGAAGGCCAAGAACGTTAAATCTTTCCTATGTGTTGGTAGCTTCGAATTTCTGGCGACAAAAACATTTTTTTCTCTTCGAGATTGGTACCTCTCCCGTTTCTCTTAGTTTTTGGAGATGCAATTCAACAGTTAATCCCCTTTAATGGCGTAAAGATGAAGTAACAACGTCGTTAAACACTATACACACGTAGTTTACACTAGATGTTGCCATTTATTCTTGACTACCTAGCAAGATTAAGAATCGATGAATGGACTGGACCACAGTAAAAGGCCAGAGCATTGTGTATGATACAGATAACTTAATTTTTATTAGAATATGAATCATTCTTAAAAAATAATAATTGAATTCGCAAGTGATAAAGATAAAGCTCCCAGTGTCTAATACTTAAACTGAAGCAGTGAAAGAATTCAACATTGATACATTAAATTATGAGTATTTTAGAAATTTAAGTTTGGTGGGTTTTTTAACACAACAAAATCGAATACGAATGTTCTTAGACGTTAGAAATACAAAATGTAATTGTAATATTAATTATTGTTTATATCTTTTCTTTACAGCAGATCTAATGGTTTGGTCTGATGACTGATCTAAATATGGCAATGATGCCAGGCGTAGCCGGTGAGAGGCGGCTACGCCAATTAGAAGCTCTGTTCCTTGGCGGCCCCGTACAGGGCAGGGGGCAGAGCTTCAGCATTGAAACTCTCGTTGATGTCCTCCTTATACTCTACGACGAATGCTGTAATTCAAGCCTTAGACGTGAAAAAACCGTTTCGGACTTTATAGAATTTGGTAAGTGGTTAAATCTTTTAAATATCTATTTATTAACAATTAGACAAAAGTTAAAATATTTGAAGAGGCTTCCATTATGAAATGAACCATTAATTCTAAATTGACTGTGCTCAAAAGATCGTTTTACCCATATTTATAATTCTATTGTTTATAGTACTCCCCTGATAATGTTCGTATTAACCATGATGTGTTATTGTCATTATAATAAGTTGTTGTGTTCATAATTTTTATCTTGTACTGTAATATTTATTTATTTTCATCATTATATTTATCTGTATCTGAATTTCATATATGTCGTGATTTAAGACTTTAATAATAATAGTGTTTACATATTTTGTAGCTTATATATCCAAATTCGTGTATATACGTATATTTCTTGCTTCCAAACGGATATTTTATTTAGAATTATTCTCGAACTCTATTTTATACAGACGTTAGACACTGAATAGGGAGAAATATTGGTTCATGGTAAACCTAAATCTTGTTAAACGATTCAAAGGTTTAATGTGCTCAAATGGCGCATTATTTTCATTGTGACAATCTACAATACTCTCCTGAGGAGACAGTGGATAAGTTTCTTTCGGAAATCTCATATCATTGTATGAGTATGTATAATTTCCTGTATATTGTTTGTGTCAGTAAATAATTTCTATCGGTTTTCCACTCATTCGCGCAATTACAGGTTCTTGCTCCTTTCAGTCGCTCGTGCTTTAACAATGCGGGAAGATAGTCTTCCCGCACTTGGTAAATAACTGTTGCATCATTGTTAAATGTATTATATACATACATGTTTTTATACGGATATAATATCCAACAAGAACTCCCAAGTAACCTAATAGAAAAATACATTATCTTACTAACGCAGTAGAAAAGAAGGAAAAGTAAACTACATATTCCGTCATAAATATCTAAAAAATTAATTTATGTCTTTCAATAAAGAAATGTTTGTTATTCTATCAAAGTACGTTTGCCAAAATTTAGCCAAATGAAAGTTTCTGTGCGTATATACACCTATTATTTTTAAAATTTCTGTGCTAGAAATGCCAAGAAATATATTTAGAGAACAGAAAACGACTAATTAGTATTTATATTAATGACTTACTTAACCAGGTCCTGAAGTGAAATTCAAATTTAAATTGCACTTGCATAATAAAATAACTTATGATTCCTAAATATAGAGTACCTCTGAAAATTTTATTATTTTAATGAAATTAAAAAAGTCCTCATTAAAATCAGTCTGTCTAGGTATCATTAAAAAGTTTAAGCATAGGGTTATTTTAGTTTTGAAAATGTTCTTTGTATTTAATGCATTTCATTCAACAGCATTACACTTTTAAATTTGCTCATAATATCACCCTGTAATTTTAATAAAGTTTGTTATGTATATCACTGATTGCATCATTTCAATGAGCATTTTCATGTTTTAAATATAACAAAATAACATCGATTTTTAGATATACCTAAAATTGCAATTTAATTTATAATTGTTTAATTAATTTTTTAATAGTATTCTGTTTTGTTTAGATTCTTTGTTGAGATTTACATGTTATTCAATTTTTCAATAATACTTGCTTTGATTTATTTTTTCTTCTTGTGTTATTTTTATTTATCATGTCATCATTACTTTGAAGTTTACATTCGTTAATACACTTTTAAGGCCGTTTTCATAACACCATACTGTTAAATGCGCTTTAACAGTACATACTTATGCTCAATCGATATGTCAAAACAGCCACGACCATTACAATATATAAGCCATGGCCATTATTTATTAACGATATTCCTTATCAACCTTTAATTAACATTTTAATAGATACAGAATTTTAATAAAATTACAATTTATTAGTATGAGGACAACTGAAATTGAAAGGGCAAAAACAATTGTCACTCTTCTAATCTTAGTACAATACTAGATATTTCTTGTTCAACAAGGTCTGTACCACTGGTGCAATCTGCTAAGGTTAACCACGTCCGGTTGTATTAAAGAGAAAATTTTCTTGAATAAATGAATGCCTACAAATTGTCGTTCATTTAGCGTTTGAATAAACCACAATCCATTGATTTTCTATATCGGATGGTCCAAGTGCTTCGTATTTTCTACATAAAGAACAATCTTTGACGGGTGTATCGTCTTTCGTTATAGCAAACTTTCGGCAAGACTTGTATAATGTATGTATTAACAATTATAAGTCGACCAGTATCGTCAATGTTATTCACACCTAACGTAAGATTTTCCTCGCGCTGACAAGCACAAAAAAAAGTCAAATACAGTAATAACTAAGGCCGGGAATCGAATACGAATAATTCAAATATTCGAATAATTTCAAAACGAAATTATTCGAATATTTTAATATTCGAATTTAAATATTCGAATAGTTGAAATTATTTCTAAATGTAACAAATAGGTATTACTTTCTTATACTATCAGGTAACCAAATAAGTTCATGCGGTTTTTGTATACAGCAGAGTGCCATGAATATTCTTTAAGTTGTTGATCGATAGCACTTGTCTGTTATCTGTCATTCACTTTAGTATCAATCCTTCTGTCATTTAATACATACACATTTCGTGACAATTATTTAATTATTAATTTAAATAGTTGAAAATGGAAACGAATAAAACTTTAATTCGAGGTTGTTTACTCTATGAGTACAAACTTGGTACTAAAGCTGCAGTGGCGGCGCGAAAAATATGTACCGCATTCGGAGATGATGTCGTAAGTGATCGAACAGCACAGAAGTGGTTCAAGAAATTTTCTTCGGGAGATTTCACCTTAACCGATGAAGCACGCTCTGGAAGACCGAAGATCATTAACAACGAGGATCTTCAACAGGTTGTGGAGGCAAATTCCAGTACAACGTGCCTAGAGCTTGCAGAAAGGTTCAATGTGAGTGACGAAACCATTCGTTTGCATCTTCATCAGCTAGGAAAGACGTGGAAGTTGAGCAAATGGGTTCCACATGAATTGTCAAATGATAACAAATTAAGTCGTCTTACCATTTGTTCGGCAAACATTTCACGCAACGATAATGAACCATTTCTTGATCGGTTGTTAACCTGCGACGAAAAATGGTATTATTATACTCAAATTCTAAGCGTTTGTATCATTGGTTGTCGCCTACTGATGCAATACCTCACACTCCCAAGGCTTCCTTGCACCCAAACAAGATTTTATTGTGTGTTTGGTGGACAGCAAATGGAATAGTCCATTACGAGTTTTTGGAAAAGGGCCAAACCATCACTGCGAACTTGTATTGTGAACAACTTCAGCGAGTACAAGCAGCACTCATCCAAAAACAGCCTTCTTTAATCAATCGAAAGAAAGTGATATTCTTACAAGATAACGCCGAACCGCATACTGCAAAAGTGACCCGGGAAAAAATTTGTGAACTTGGCTGGGAAATATTGCCACACCCTCCATATTCCCCTGACATTTCGCCAAGTGATTACCATCTTTTTTTGTCTCTTGACAACTGTATGAGACATAGGCAGTTTAAAACTCGAGTTAATGTAATAGACGCAGTCCGTCAATTTTTTGATTCAAAATCCGTGGAGTTCTACAATACCGGCATAAAAAAATTGGTGTCACGTTGGCAAAAGGTCATTGAGTGTGATGGTAATTACTTTGATGAATAATATTGTACTATTGTTTCTTAATAAATATTTATATTTTACCATAAAAAACCGCAGGAACTTATTTGGTTACTGATACATATAAGAAAGTATTGTGTTGACGAACATTTGCGACCTCGCGATTTCTAGAGATTTCCAAATTTTTATAAACAGTATTTTTCGAAATTAAGTATTTTCTTTAAACTATCGAAAAATATTTTTTTTCGAATATCTCGCAAGTCATGCGTACTATACAGACCTATTAAGACTAATTAAGAGTATGAGATTGTTTAGAGATAGATTTTGAATAATTTTTGTGTAAAAAGATATTCGAATTTCGGACCGGAAGTACCACTTTCAGTTTAGCTAATAACAGTTTTTTTTTTGCAAATAATTCCAAACTATGCATTCTATACAGACTTATCCAGAGCACAAAAGTATTTACTGTATTTAGAGTTCGATTTTTTCTTCGAAGTTCATGAATATTATCACAAACACCATCTGGCTAGCGGACGTCAGAAAACTGAGATCGTAAGAATTGGTTTTGAACAAAATATTAGAGGAAAACCCTATTATTGGCAAATGCAGCAATATTGTTGGTCTTTTTAAGCATTCTAACATCGTGACAACTACTTTAATTCACAAACAAATTCAACTGGGTTTAAAAAAACATAAACTCATTCAGTCAGTTAAGACCCATTGGAATTCAACATTTATTATGTTGAAACGGATACTGGAACAACGTGAAGCATTGATCAGCGTATTATCTGACAGGGCATTAACCACAAGAACTCAGGCAGGACATTTAATGTTAATCTAAGGTGAATGAACGATCTTTGAAAATATTGTTCAAATATTGGAACCCTTTGAGTTGGCTAGAACTTAATTGTCATCAGAATCTCAATCGACGATTTCAATGGTGATGCCCATTTTGCAATCTTTGATGGAGAATTTCGTTTCAAAGATTGATAAGGATGAACCAGAAGAGATAAAAGAAATGAAATCTATTTAGCAACGGGAATTTCAATCAAGGTTCACAAAAGTCTTTCGTAGTAATGTTTTGGTTACCAACGCTCCACCAAAACGAATATTTGACAAAAGTACATTTCTAGATCCAAGGTTTAAAAAGAAGGAATGATTTTTTGGATCTCTGCTTAAAACAAAAAGGCACCTAAAAATATCTTAGAAAACGAAGGGGAGTCATCAGTTGAGTTTGAGGAAGGTATATGAATCCAGCAAAAAAAAAACGCTTAAGATATTTTGTTCCCCAATGAACAAGTAGATTATGCCATTGAAGTCGATATATATTCTTCGGAATGTTGTACACCAAAAAAACATGTGCCCGTTACAATGGCGGAAAAACAATGAAAAAAATATACAAAGTTATCAAAATATGCTAAACGATATCTATGCGTCCACTTCGACATCCTTAGAAAGGGCTTTCTCTAAAGACGGTAACACCGAGGAATGGAATGGGTAATAAGAATTCAAATTTTTGTGTTGAAATATTCTAATATAGAAGAGCTTAAAATATTCAAATATTCGAATATTCAAATATTTGAATATTTGAATGCATATTTAAATAATCCGAATATTTAAATATTATCAAAATGAATATTTGAATACTGAAATTTGGAAAATTCCCGGCCTTAGTAATAACTTTCTCTAATAAGAATCTATTATCTGGTGCTACTAAGAGATATTTGGTTAAATCTTCTGTTATTAGCAGTTTGGCTTTATTTGGTTTGAAGATTTCAGATTTTCTCCTAAGAAAGAAAAAACTTCCATACCTGAAACCAAGTAACAGGAAGTTCTAAAATTATGTAATAAGAAATTGAACGTAGTACTAACTTGGAGATGTTAATATTTCATGTATGTTTAGCATTGAGATTTTGCTCCAAACGATGTTCGGTGCAAACATCTTTAGCATTGAGATTTTCCGCCAAACGATGTTCGATGCAAACTTTTACCTTAATAATTCTGATATATAACAGAGTAAGATATCCTTATTTACACCACCAATATTCCTTTCCTCACCTACAACTCAGCCGTTTGCTTCCTCGCGTATGTGTTCAGAATTTTCGAAAAATCTGGCATTTTCTTTCAAGTAAAATTTTTCTATTCTTGAACAAGCCTTGCTATTATTATTACTACTTATTACACAATTAAGCAACAGAACCGCGTCTTGCTTCATATCGGCCTTATGATGTTAACTATAACTGACATTTAGTATATTAATAATTTTTTGTTTTCGTATTTTACAATGGCAATAATTCGTCTGCATGATTTTACATATATGTTACACAATAATGTGTTATTAATTGCATTTGGTTTGACTTTATATTGTAAGGAAATATCTTGATTTTGATGTGGTTTTCTGTTTTTTTAACCACTTTTATTCTTATCGCGTTTGTAGTAATTCTTCTCATACATAAGTGTGTTTTCATCTTGTTAGTAGATATCTTAAGTCGAAATAAGCAGTTCTTAAAAGTTGATTGGATGATTCACATCAGAAAGAAAATAAAAGGATGAGCATATAAAATATAAACTCCATGTTTACGTAAAACACAGTATATTCTTAAATATTCATATCAGAGTATTAAAAGTACAAGTTTAACTTATAATGAAACTAATATTGAGTAGAATTTATTTTGAATATATTAAAAATAATATTTGGACAGACAGAAAGTCGAAAAAAGAACAAATTGAGAAATATGAAAATCCTCAAATTTATCTTTTGAAGAGTGCTTATGTTGGGGTAACTTACTGCTGTGATCTTCTTATCATTGAAATAATAATATTAAGAATTAGTTTAGTTATTGAAAAAGAACACTAATTTTATTTTTAAAATTGTATAAGTATTTAAGATTTTAAGCATTAGTTGAAACATGTAATAGTAAGTAGAATAAGTTACCTACATTTAAGGAGGCACAGATGTACCAAAAATAAACATGAAATATAGATACACATTAAATGAATAAATATAAATTCAAACATACATAATGGTACCAATTCATTAGAAAGATTTTGATAATGATACTTAAGATATAGTAAATACCTGTACCTTAATATCTATGTACAGAAAAAGGATATAAATCAAAACATTTTTAGTGCGAAGTGGCAGATCGTAAATAAAAATGTTTTATGTAAACAGTAACTGTATAAATTAAAAATACACTTATTAGTTTTTGTATGCATAACACAAGGGCTTCACAGACAATGGAAAAATGGTCATGTGTGGTTTAAAAACCTGCAAAAGAAAAATACAGTGTTTATGTTGTTTACAGCATTCTGCAAATCAACGTGTTACCAGAAGAGAGGGCACGGATAGAAATCGGTGACGATGTGATGGGGGCGACCGATCTTTGTAGTGCGGGCTCCGTGAGAAAAATTTCAGTTGTTTATAACGTCTTTCCCGTATTACCAAATCGAAGAATTTCTAAAAGAAAAGTAAGAATAACATTGGTAAATGGAAAAAGAAAATATATAGCAAACAATGAAAAAGGCAATGCATTCATATACAAGTACAATGAGGGACTATACTAAAGAGGAAGGAAAGAAAGATATACTTACTGAAAATGAAACGTAATAAGTCTGTGAAAAACAATAATAACAAACAGTTCAAGTCATCGCCATTAGTGTGTAGCTGTCAAAGACGATGTGCGCGTATTGCTGAAGAAAACAAACAAGAAAGATTTTATCACGAACATTTTAAAATCAATGCCAACTTAAAATTTAATTAGATAACAGAGACGCTACAAATTGTCGATAGGCTTTTGTTTCAGTATATAAGGCGAAAACAAGAATAGACTTGTCGAAGATGAAGTTTATAATTCGAGCAGTAAAGACATTAATTTTGGGAAAGAATAAAAAATGTTTGATAGCGAAAGTGATAGTAGGGGTTTATGTGCACTATTTATGATCTCAACATTTAAGAATCTGTATTAAGAATTAGAATTTTAGTTTCATTTAGTTTCTTTTAAAACAATTACATTCATTAATTTTCATTTTTATTATTTTAATTTATAAGATGGAGGACATCAATAAGAATGAATTTGATAAAATGTACGATGATATGAAGTAAGTTATAAGATAAATAATTCAATTTAGATATAGTTAATGGTGTTAAACGTGCTGAAGGTACTATGTGAAAATATTTGCCTTTAGTAAATCGTTGGGCATCATTAATTAGATGAATATTATCTTGTTTAATAATAATAATTCGTTATTTTAAAATATTAAAAGGATAGTTAATGGTGTTAGACATGCTGAAAGTACTATGTGAAAATATTTGCCTTTAGTATATCGTTGGGCATCATTAATTATTATATAGTCGTTTAATTTAGTAATTCAAATAAAATAATACGAATAAGCGGGGATGTTTTTAATGGGCAGGTGCTAAGCTGCTAGAGGTACAATATGAGAATGTTTACAGCTATAGTCCATTCATTTTAAGAAAACAGTAGTTAACGCTGCGATCGGCGACCGTATCACACCGAAAAATTTTTGTCTGTAACATCAACTGTCAGAAATTTTTGACATACAAATACATTAACAAATATTATGCGATACATTTTTTATCATATCTTTTTATTTGAAAACTAAAAAGAAATTTTACACATAGTTCAAAAAATTGAAGACTCCAGGGGATGAAAGTGTAGGTGTGGAGTAAATTTGCCTGGGCTATTAGCCAATCAGAATCCAAGAAATAATCGCCTATCTTACCTAACACTGTTTTCTTAACGTGAATGGAGTATAGCGATTAGTATAGGCCAGTTTCAGAGCATTCACGTTGCAAGGTTCTAGATTATCAAGGCACTATGTGAAAATGTATGTTTTTGGTGAAATAGAACCGGCTTTGTATTTAATAAGCAAATTATCAATAATCAATAATTTTTTTTTATTTAAAGGAACAAGATAATTATTCTTTCCGTTATCATTATAACTGCATAAGTATTTCACAACCATTATAACTCTAAAGTGAGTACAAATGTTTTTCTTTTTCTCTTTCTTTGTAAAACAAATATATATGCCGGATGTTTCGGAATTGCACGGCACTATTGTAGGTACTTATTCTCCAGCATAAAATAAATAAAAAAGTCCATATAAACATTTGTCTCAAATTAATTTATTACTAAGATATTGGAGCATAAAGATATTTATTTAACAATACAACATCCAAAAGAACTGTTTAAAGTGGCCACCGTTTTGTTGAATGCAGCATTCAGCACGACAAATTCATGCTTCTTTAGCACATCGTATAGCATCAGGATGATTCTTGATAGTTGCTGCGGCTTCCACGATGCGATTACTAAACTCTGATGAATCCCGATCTCCCGATCTAACGCCGTTAGATCGGTAGTTTAGTAATCGCATCGTGGAAGCCTCAGCAACTATCAATGATCATCCTGATGCTATACGATGTGCTAAAGAAGCATGAATTTGTCCTGCTGAATGCTGCATTCAACACAACGGTGGCCACTTTAAACAGTTCTTTTGGATGTTGTATTGTTAAATTAATATCTTTATGCTCCAATATCTTAGTAATAAATTAATTTGAGACATATGTTTATATGGACTTTTTTATTTATTTTTGTTGGAGAACAAGTACCTACAATAGTGCCGTGCAATTCCGAAACACCCTATATAAATATAGTGTGGAAATGTTATTAATGATGTCAAATCTTTACAAAATATAAATATAATTTTTATATGAGATTTAGATACTTTGTTTGATTTTGACCTTATCCCAAACAAAACTAAATAAGAGGTGTACCAGAATATAAGAAGCAAATCACTGCAAGAACTCATAAGAACATAAATGAATATTTTATGCTGTTAGGTATAAATATATAAATAGCCTATTCTAGTTTTTATCATTCATCAAGTGTAACAGCCACAGCATATATATTTATAATGGTTGTACCCAACGTGTGGCAATATTACATTTTCATCTTAAATAAGAAATTTACTATTTTGTAACAATGCTGCAGCTACAGCAATACGTACTCAGTGATGTAAAATTATCGTAATTTATATTTTTGGTAAATTACCGATCTTTAAATTACCATGGTGATTTACTCAAGAAATGGTAAATTACGCAAGAATAAATCTTGGTAAAAAAGAGCGGTAATTTACCGAAAATATAAATTACGGTAATTTTACATTACTGAATTACGTACACATGACTGTACATACATCAACAATCCGATATTTAGTCTCGTAAAAATCTTGTTATTATTATTAAATGTAAGAAAAAGTTAGTACAAATTACAATTAAAAATGAATAATACATATTTTAAGATTTATGAAAATATTAAGTTTGAATTGTTATTGCTAATTGTTTTAGGATTATCAACTAACTACAAGAATAAAGAATTTGAGGGGTTTGAGAGTATGAGACATCTTCAAGTCCTACATTCTGATTGGTGCGTTTCGCGGAAAAAGGCAGCGCGTGCCGAGACTTATTTAAATTTAAGCGGTAGAAAAACCTAATTTCAGTTAAAATTACTATGCGAAAAATTGTATTAAAGTATATTGTTTGAAACAAATTTGACAATTTATTATAAGCATAACCCTACTATTTGGATAAGATAGTTTCTCTGTTTCGGTGTTATAACGTTATTCTAGCAGCCATTTTGATGTTAGAATGGAATCCATTCTAACACCGATTTTTGGTAACTTTTTATTTTAGTAGAAATAGGTTGGTGGCATAAATTTTTCATACTTGCTTTTCGATTTACCTGGTAGTAAATTATTTATGGCGTTGGAGGCCCCGCCCCGCAATTCTAGTGCCGCAGATTGACGCTCTTCGTCTGACATTCCGCCCACAGATAATATGAGACTTTTTTCTAATGTAAGCAAACTTTTCAATTCAAATAATTCTTACAAAAGTCAACTGTCAAATATAAATGTAAATCATTGCTACCAATCGACTACGTCACGCTATCAAAATTTCCCTTAATGAATATTTTTAACAATTTTTCTATAAATAAATAATATAAATACAATCCGAAACAGAGAAAATAGTGTAAAATACTCGTAACAGAAGGCCATTCCAGCATTCTTTCCTTCGGCCACTCGCGCTGCGCGCTCGTGTCCGAATTTGGAAATCATGCTGGAATGAAAGGCCTTCTGTTACTTGTATTTTAATATACTATTCTACACGTTAAAAGGGAAAAAAGATATAGACATTCCATTAAGGCATTAAAGATTCAAATAAATTTACTTCTACCTTTTTATTATAACAAATATGTATGTTCCTGAGCCAATTGATTTTCGAGAAAGTAGCAGTCTACATGTTCCCGATACCTATTCCTTGTACCGAGTAATATAAAACAGTTCATGGTCCCGACATTGGATTGCAACGCATCTTATACACTTATTTAAGACCAGAGTACAGCAATCCCCTTATACAATAAGTAGCTTTGTTAGAAAGGATATAAGGATTATATTAATCATCAATGTAATGATTTTGCATTAGTAAAATTCATCGTTGGAGCCAAATCTCTTCTCACATAGCGATTTCTTCAGGTTTAGTTAGAGGAAATAGTCACCGCGGGATAAATCCGGAGACTGGGGGGATTAGAGAGCAATTCGTTGCCCAGTTCATGAAATTTTTTCATGGCGACGACCCCCCGTGGATTGTCTAGATGGACGAGCACTTTCTTCTTGGCTAAATGCAGTCGTTTTTCTTCACATCATCATTGAAACTGTTCAGTAAGTTGCCGTAATATTCGCTATTGATTGTTTTTCCCCCTTTTAATTATGTGAATGTGAATTATGCCGCATGCATTCCAAAAAGCATTTTCGCCAAAATAGACGACTTTGTCTGATTTCACTGGCTGTCAAACTTTAACAAAATGACGCAGTTATTTCAAAATTTGACAGGTGACAAGTCCCAAGTCTTGCCAAGCAAAGTGTTCCATATTATAATCAAGTTGCATTAGCGAATGACGCAATTTCCGTGTTTTGATGACTCCATTATAAAACGCATTTAAACACAAACTAAACTTTTTCCTCGTTAAGGCTATATAATTATCATTACACCCTCGTATGTCGCATTACCAAACAGGTAAAAAAACATCAGTAGTTATCTTTTTTATTGCTCGAAGATAAACACTATCTAGTAATTTACTTTAGTATTTACAAATAATTGCATTGTTGACTTACTAACAAATGTGCGTCTATACCGTTTTCCACGTGAATTTAAAATATATTTCTTGAGTTTATAATCTATGGATGCAAACTCTGATGAAAATCGAGGTAACTATGCAAGTATTATCTACACTAATTATCATATTGAAATATTAAAATTAATGTATCTATGCATGTTCAGGAATTTCATGTTCTCATTAAACGACAATGGCACGGTTCAACGTGCGTGTATTTCCTTTAAAAACAATTTCGCGCAGAAATTCTACGTCTACTACCTTAATTATTATTATTAGAACGTCCTTTACGTTATTTGTGTGCAAATTTATCGATTGCAGAATGGAAAGTTGTTACTCATCACATGTCATTGTATACATTCAATAATAAGCAGTCGGTTTCCTTAGGTGAATGATTCTATACTTCATTGTATATTGTTTGCACTAATATGTTATTGTTTAATACGAAGTGTTCTTAAAAATATGTATTTTAATAATGGCTTTGAAAAGTCTATGATGGTATACCCTATTAATCTATTTTTAATTCAACGATACTTTAGTAATGAACGAAATAAAGTATGTGTCTTGTTGCGCTATAATTACAGATAATTGATGAGGATTACTGCTTATATATGTACATACTTGTTGATAATGTTACTGATAATGCGATAACGTTGAGCAATTAGTAGTCTTATTAAATTTTAATCAAAATAATACGAGGATGTACTGAGAAATTTGAAAGTCAGACATTTATTACAACGAACCTGCAACGCCTCTACACCTTTCAAAAGGAAATTTTTATCTCGCTTTGCAAACCAGGCCTCCACAGCTTCTATCACCTCTTCATTGAAAGAAAATTTACGACCTTTTAAACTTTTTTTCAGTTGAGGAAAGACATGATAGTCGGACGGAGCTAGATCTGGTGAATAAGGGGGGTGTTCGAGAAATTCGAACCCTAAATCACGAATTGTTTGCATGGAAACATGCAATTTGTGTGCAGGTGCATTGTCCTGCAAAAACAAACCACTTTTGGACAACTTTCCGCATATTATCTCCACATCTTTTTCTCGCAGAGTGGTCAGTAACGCCGAATAGTAATTCCCAGTTATTGTTCTCTTATCCAGAAAATCAATCAGGATTACTCCATGGCAATCCCAAAAAAAACTCGAGCAAGAACTTTTGAACACGAAACTTCTTAGGCCTTGGAGAACCAGAGTGTCTCCATTCCATCCATTGCTGCTTTGGTTCAGGGTCGAAGCAATGTACTCAAGTTTAATCTACAGTAAAAATACGGCTTTAGAAGTCTGCATCTTTTTCAAACCGAGCACATATCGAACGCGATGCTTCCACTCTTGCACGCTTGTGGTCAACAGACAGACATTCGGGGGACCCATTTTGAAGAAAATTTTTTCATGTCCAAATCGACGTGAACTACACTCACCGGCAAAATAATCGATCCACTCAAAAAATTGATGAAGTTTGTTCGTTAATAAGTTTGTTATTTTAAATTCGATTTGATTCATTTTTTTTTGCATATTGTAGGTAAATTTAAATGTAACCTATCACATCTTTGGAATTTTAAGAAAAATACATCATTTTATACAGGGTGACACAAAGTCTGTTTTTTTAAACAACTTTAAAACCACATATGGATTGTCAAAGTTGCTCCACTTTGTATTTTCTTATTTTGTTAACAAGACACATCATTTCTTTACAATTGCTTTTTTTATTTATTACAATAGCTTAATTTTTGTAAAAGATACAAGGGTTTAAGAAAAATCTTACATTTTTACATTTTTCCTATGGTACTAACAATAAGTTTACGAATTTATCGTTTTTGCATAGAGGGCTATTGAAATACTGTCAGTTGTGAAATCTAAAGCTTGTCAATTACGTTTTTGAACGTGTTTCTTGTCGAATAGTAATTTAAAATATGGATATTTCTGTAACCGACGCAGCGAGAGCTGTTGCTTTGATTCAGGATGGTAGGTCACAGTATTATGTGGCCAGAGTGTTGGGAGTTTCAAGATGTAAAGTTCAAAGAGCTGTTAAACGGTTTAATGAATTTGGTGTATACACAAGAAGAAATCATTGTGGTCGAAAGAAATCTACTAGTGAGCGAGATAATCGCTTTATAACGTTAAATGTTTTGAGGGACAGAAAAGTTACTTCTGTGCAAATGAAAAACAGATTAGAGGACGTAAGGCAAGTTCAAGTATGTGATAGAACAATAAGAAGGCGGCTGTTTGATATTGGACTGCGTTCTTGGAGACCTGCAACTGGTCTAGAGTTATTGAGACACCATCGAGTCGAACGCCTTAGATTTGCTAGGGAACATGTAAATTGGGGTAACGAAGAATGGAGCAACATCCTATTCACGGATGAGTCAAGATTTTGTCTTAGAACACCAGATGGACGTGAAAGAATTTACCGGAGAACTGGTGAACGTTTCTTTCAAAACCATTTTTTTCCTAGAGTAAGTTATGGAGGCGGTTCGGTAATGGTGTGGGGTGGCATATATTTTGAAGCTCGGACGGACTTGGTTATAATGAACGGGGGAGCCATGACAGCCGATAGATACATAAGAGAAGTTTTAGAGCCACATATTGTTCCTTTTGCACCGTTCATCGGAGATGATTTCATGCTGATGCATGATAATGCCCGACCGCATGTTGCCAGAATTGTACGCGAGTATTTAGCCGAGGTTGAAATCCCAGTAGTAAATTGGCCCGCTCTAATCCCAGACTTAAGCCCAATTGAGCATGTTTGGGATGCACTTGGGAGGAAAATACGATCTCGTGTACCAACGCCTGCAAATTTACAGCAGCTTCGTGACATTCTAACTGAAGAATGGAATCAAATCAACCAGGCTTACATTCAAAACTTAATTGAGAGCATGCCAAGACGAATTGCAGCTGTTATCCGTGCACGTGGAGGAAACACTTCGTATTAAGTCTTTTATGTTTATCATTTTCTTTTCATTTCCTTTTCATTATATTCGGTGTTAAGTTAAATTCGTAAACTTATTGATAGTACCATAGGAAAAATGTAAAAATGTAAGATTTTTCCGGATTTTTCTTAAACCCTTGTATCTTTTACAAAAATTAAGCTATTGTAATAAATAAAAAAGAAATTGTAAAGAAATGATGTGTCTTGTTAACAAAATAAGAAAATACTAAAATAATAAAGGTGGAGCAACTTTGTCAATCCATATGTGGTTTTAAAGTTTGACTTTGTGTCACCCTGTATACAATGATGTACGCCAAATTTTTTTAAAATTCCATAGATGTGATAGATTACATTTAAATTTACCTACAATATGCAAAAAAAAATGAATCAAATCGAATTTAAAATAACAAATTTATTAACGAACAAACTTCATCAATTTTTTGAGTGGATCGATTATTTTGCCGGTGAGTGTATATGATGTCATGAACTGCATCAACATTTTCGGGGACGGACACAGAAACTGGCCTTTCCGATCGGTGTTCATCGACAAATACAGGTACTTGATGATGGATGGCTCGATACTCCAATTTTTCTATTTTTACAATTTCGGCCGAAATTTTTTTTTTCAAATTTTAGTGTGCAACTTTGGTTTGACTTTTTGACGTGAGACTTTACACTGACACTTCTAATAGGTTAGTTATGTTTCGTTGCTATGGTACCGCAATATATCCACGGAACCAGTCAAGGCTAACTAGATATCAATACATCCTCGTAGAAGCAGCCTGCAGAGCAAAATAATAGAGGAATGCCAAAGAGGATTTAGCACAGGGAGTACAAGAGCAGACCAATAATTTACACTGGAGATTGCACATTTTAAAGACTAACAAATTGAAAATATGATGTACCATAGAAACAGATAAGATGAGTAAATGT
Organism: Amphimallon solstitiale; assembly: GCA_963170755.1. Taxonomy (NCBI): domain Eukaryota; kingdom Metazoa; phylum Arthropoda; class Insecta; order Coleoptera; family Scarabaeidae; genus Amphimallon; species Amphimallon solstitiale. The sequence continues at coordinate 29,075,062 of OY720675.1, read as the reverse complement.
GATACCGACGGGTGATAAACGGGAGATTCTCAGAGCAGTTTATAGTTAGACGAGGATTAAAACAAGATGATCCACTCTCAAGTGACCTACCTATTCAATGAGAGAAATTAAAATCCAAACAAGTAGCACGAAAAGGACTGGGGAAAGCATTTAGAAGATTTGTAGAACAAGCAAATATCTGTGGTGGGAGTACAAATTGATGATGAGGAAACAACAAAGTACATGGAAATGGACGATATTCATAGAAGTACATCAAATTGAAAACAACACAAAAAGATAACACATTAAAAAGGTGAACCAGTTTGAATATTTAGTCGTAACAGTAACCAATAAAGATCAATAAGAAGAGGAAATGGAATAGTGCTAAACTGAAAATGTTGTTAGATCATAACAAAAAATGCAAATGGTTATGAAGTTTTGACTGTTTCATTTAGGTGAAGTAATAGTTTTATGAATCTTAAATGCGAGCCGAAAATTTTGAATTGGCGATCAAGAAGAAATTACGCGGCCCTAGTTTACAAGACTAGATGGGAAACTAATTCGAACCCATATTCGTGTTATTTTGGCAGTCAGCTTGTAAGACCATTATGGCCGTTTTCATTTCAATTGGTTCTTAACGGATGCGATATAATATAGCATAATATTCTACTGTTCTTGATTCCTTGTACATTACAAAAAGAAAACAGCAGCCATAACTTTCTCAGTTGATACAATGATCTTCACCCTCATTAGCCAATTTTTACCAGTTGCAATTTACTACACTTTATCGGATGTTTCGAATTAGTTTTGTAGTATTACTAAAATGTCCTTTTGAGTAGGCAAATATCAGACATAGGCCTACTACTCTTCATTATCTTCATCATAGATGTCGTTGATGAGTGATGAGATTAAGTGCAATAGAAAACTGTGTGCCCACGATTTGAAGATAAATAGATTATGTAGTATGACTAATATAAAAAATGATGTATTAACGAAAATAAAAATGATTCATTTTAATTTATTATAAATTATAGTAGACCGAAGTACTAGTAAAACAAATTATATAGTCTTCTGTAACTATCAAAAGCATAGTTAACAATGGGTAATGTGGTAAATGTTGATAAAATACTATTAAAAAAAAGTATTACACTTCTTCTATATTATTTATAATTATAGCATTTACACTTGCCAGTCCACATCTATAAAAATCTTTATAGAAATTATACAGGTATTCATTAAAAAGAAAAATAAGAAAATGTAAATGTTCTCGGTAAATTACTGAACCCTGCAAATACTAATATCTTAGTAATTTCAATGAATTGATAGCAGACGCTTTTTACGATAACAGACGAGGTAGGGTATTACCAGTACATTCAGACCATGAAATACTAAGTTACCAAAATACCTACCAGTGTTACAAGCGCTCGGGAACATGTTAGGTTGGCTGCAGTGTTGTGAAATATTATTTGGCGGTTCTTGTAAATAAAGCTATTTTGTCATTATATAACTAACCTAATCATTTACCTTGAATTGTTTGACAAAATGTGCAAAAATGGACAGAAATTTTGCAATTCACTCTTAACGTCATAGTGACGTTGAACATGACCTATCTTCTCTATTAGTGCACACTCAATTTGGACCAGCCGGTATACACACATATTGTACGAAAATGTGCGTTTGCAATTTGTCTTGTGAATGCTTAAAATTGTCTTCAAATATTTAAAAGGCAAACAATTTTTAATACCGCTTTCACATTGCTTGATTTAATAGTGTTTTTTTTTCAAATAATATATTGATTTAACTAATGTTTATTTTTGTTTCAGTTAAACCTGTTGCAACGTGTATTAAATCTTTAAGATTAACGAGAGATGATTTTGAAATTATTAAAGTGATAGGAAGGGGAGCATTTGGGGAAGTTTGTGTTGTGAAGATGCGAGGATCGGACAAGGTAAATAATAATGTCGTTATTTAAGATTTTAGATTTTAAATGATAATAATGGGTATTTTTAATATAAACGTGGTACAGTACATTACATTTTATTATTTTGGAAATTCATCTAGACGTGTTCGATAGGAATTTTTTGATATTTTTGAGTCAAATTACTCAAATTATTGAAATATTGTTTGTTGTAAACGGAAGGGCTCTCTCCACCTGCAGTCGTCTTGCTCTTCATAGAACTGCCCTATTTGGTTTGACAGTATAGGGAAAAACTGCAGAAAAAACCTTAGAGTTAGGTTATACAACTCGAATTAAGTTTAGTTCTGCAATCCCATCCTAGACTATCAGTCTCAAACCGGACAATGCTGACTTTGTGGAAAATCAATCATTTAATGATTAGTTGACAAATTTTCCAATAGTCCTAAAAGATACAAAATTAGAAGCTGAAATTATTTATATATCTACCATATGGCCGGGAGGAGGGTTTTCTTCGGTTTTAAAAGAGATAGCCTGGTATCAAATACCCCACTGATATAATACTGGAAACATTATCGATATTTTGACAAACAGAGGCCATCTGTTGGTTCAAGATTATAAAATTAGTTAGCGTAGTGCAAGTTCTTGCTAAATAAAATTGCATGTGTTCTTTCTATTAAAATAACTCTGTTTATTATGTTGTTTATAATTGTAATGATTGTAAATTGTAACTTAACCTATATATTTTGTCAATTTTATGGATTTTCTAATTGTTGTTTCTTTTTTCATATGTAAGCAGGAATGGATTATAACACTTAAAAGAGCAGAGTTAGTTGATTTTGAAATTATGAGTACTTGCACCAAAATTATATATTTTGCTCTGGTCATTTTACATCAGAGCATTTCCTAAACCACATAACGAAATAATTTAATTTCTAAATAACTTATTTAAAATTAATTATTCTTCAATAGAATTTATCCAGGAGCTGTGCCTGTGGTGAATTTATATAAGGACATACAACAATACTACATTTAATAAAAAAAATTGAAATAAATTACTATTTCCTTTATTTAAAAGATAATTTGATATGAAATTAGTATATATGTTTTTAACACCAAGAAACAGTAATTTTTTTTACCATATTCCGTTTGAATTTTCCAGTATAGCGAAATGTTTGTCACCCTAAACTATAGATGGCGCTGTTCGCATGTCACCGTGACGTTAGAGCGCCTACCCTAGCAGCAACATTTGTCCTACATTAGCAAATATATATTTTTATCCTTCTCTAAAATTGTGATTTTGCTGCTTGGGTATATAATCAGAGTGGTGACAAGATGAGATTTGTTTTGATTGGTTGACGTACATAATGGTGCCATACAAAAACGTATTTTACAGTTACATTCTTATCTTTATTTATCACGTTTTCATTAAATACATATCTATAGTTGAGTGCTCTCGCAACCGACATGCGCCACCAAATTAAAATGGCCTCAAATTTGAGATGTTGCAAAATTTTACCTGTCAAGTAATATAACCTACAAAAGCCATTTCAGGACTGACATAAATAATAAAATTCATACACCTTTTGACATATGTCATAATTATCTTTTGACGTTTGTTATAATTGTCATCTAAACATTTAAATTTGTCAACAATGCTTGCCTCCTAAACAGTATAGCCAAATGTTATATGAAATATAGGTGTAGAAAAAATAATATTTAATAGCTTTATTTACAACTACTATATAAAGCATAGCTGACTCGTCCGCCATTTTGGAGATAATTTTAAGGCGGTAAATATGTATGCTAATAGCAAATGTTGAATAGAACTTCGAATAATTGACTTTATTAAGCCGGTTTAGGACGTGAAATAATGAAGGTATAATTTTTTACAATAGTCGTATATTTAAGAAATACCCAGAATATATAATAATAACTAAAAATAAGTACGTAATATGACTGACATTTATCTCCAAAATGGCCGACGAGTCAGCTGTCCTAAATATAGTAGCTATAGCTTTATTATTAACATTTAATTTGTAACTGACTTTCATGTAATAGTAGTTTACTATGGGAACGTATATATCCTGAAATATTAAATAATTAGTTTAATTTTATTGTATTGAAATTGTTCCGGCCAATCGATATTTGTAGTGGTATTGAATCGTCGTCTTTAGTTCGTACTTTGGCCATGTCGGTTGCCAAAACGACTCGACTATATTTAATACGCAAACTATAGGTTACTATATCAATCTTTAATAATACTGAATTATTTGTTATTTTACCATTTGACAGATACGCACAGGGCACAGGGTATCCACATAATGCTTGATTTGGTTTCTGTTGATTTCCTATCTCTTGTCACCACTCTCGTAAAGGCACTCTAGTCACCGCTTAAGTACAGAATAAGTTTCCATCGTATTACAATACTAGCTATTATGGACTACATTATGTAGACCATTTTGGACCATATCTAAATGGTTAACATCAACTAAAGTTAAAAAAGACTACTAATTATATACCGTGCCTTCAAATACTTTCCTCATTAGAGTAGGCTGTTTTTAAAATTCTTAAGTAATCAGTGTTGGTGTACATGCTAAGCTTTTGAAAACTTCAAATTCTGACAGTTGTCATACTTAAATTCAAATTATAGACGCTTATTATTTACATGACATAACCAAACTATCAAAATTATGCAGTGTCACCAACCATTAAAAAAAAGCATGGCCGTCTCTAATGAAGAAAGTATTTGAAGGCACGGTATGTAGTTTAAAACATGACAGATCAGCTTTATTTGCAAAACATTTATCTTATTCTCAAAGGTATTGTGTATTGAGATTAATTAATGGGGCAACTGAGTTTAGAAGTTTGCCAACTAGGTCTTCCTTTAGGAATCTTTGGCACGGGAAAATCGTACTTTTACTAAGTCAACGCTCCGCAATTGGTAATGATAAGAGAAGCTGTTTTTTCTTCGTTAGATGCTCTGCTAGTGGCTTTATCTGGTGCTGGTTTTCGGGTGCAGTCTCTAGTGATCTTGTTCTTAACTGCAACATTTTGGCTGTCAGTGGCTATATTCCGCCGGACTAATCGCTAAGCGCTAAGAGTTTCATCGCTAGAACTCTGCGCAGAAGTATTCTGTAATACGTATTTTTAAATTTCAAATTTTTGAGCCCCCCTCCCTTTTTGCTTACTCTCGCAGCCCATTTTCTTTCTGCTTGAAAAATGGCGTCCGCTAACTACAGCACTGAGTTCTAGCGTAGTACTGAATGCAATTGATAGGTTAGCGCTGTCAGCGATGTGTCCGACTGAATATAGCCAATGACGATGATAATGTGGTAAATAGTTTTTTTACTATTTACTGTCGTACATTTTAAGTTTAATCTCGTCTTGATAATGAAAATTTGTCATTGTTAATCTAAATTAAGACCCTGCTAATAATGTATAATTTCTTCAATATTCCCAAAGGTATACAGTATGCTATAATGGCGATAATTTCAGGTGTTTGCAATGAAAATATTGAACAAGTGGGAGATGTTAAAGCGGGCTGAAACGGCGTGTTTTCAGGAAGAAAGAGACGTTCTCGTATACGGCGACCGAAGGTGGATAACACATCTGCATTATGCTTTCCAGGTTTGTACTATTCCACCTGTCGCATATATTATACGCGTGCATTCGCTTGAATGCAAACTTATCGTGCATTGTTCATGTATTTCAGGACGATTCGAATTTATACTTGGTAATGGACTACTACTGCGGCGGTGATCTATTAACGCTACTCAGTAAATTCGAGGACAGGCTTCCGGAAGATATGGCTAAGTTCTACATTGCAGAAATGGTTCTCGCTATAGATTCTATACACAATTTAGGATATGTACATAGGTATATAATATGAATGTCTTTTTGATACACTGAACTATTCTATTCTAATCCGTTTATATATGTGGTGTGCGAGGATTAACGAAACCTAACCGTGACATTCAAGGATATCGAATGAATTGTATTTACTGCAGTGGAAGCTGATTTATTTCTTCCGCTATAAATATGTAGGTGTTTAATGTAGTGCTTCGTTAATACTTGTATACCATGATTATTTTGTTTTATATTCATTATTTAAATACTGTACAAAACAGAAAATTTACATAATATCAATTAATTAATTGAGTTATTCTTTTTTTTTTAATTAATTAGTTTATGAGCATTGATATCTATATTAGTTTTCCTTCATCATATGTTGCCTATGATGACAACTTCTAAATGAATTTGTATCAGTACGACTCAGCTGGTGTTTTGCTCATCCTTGTAATCTTGGTGTTCGGCGTCTAAAAACTGAACACTGTAAAGGCGAGGATACAGCATATATCTTTCCACCTTTGCAAACATTGAATGTTGTGAAGCAGTAAGCGTTCGCTTGGGACATTGTGGAATGAATATTTTTTTGTTTAATTAGAAAGTAGCAAATATCAGTTCACTGTTACATTAATATGATTATTCTTTAGTAATCTGAGGCGACATATGAATCATTTTTGCCATATGAAAGGAATGTCATGATCAATTTGATATTAAATTTATGTATTTAATTTTCAGTCAGAAGTAAACATAAACTTATTATTTGCGTATAGATAAAGATATTCTTGAGTTGTAATGCGATATTGTGTTTTTTTTGCTTTCAAAAATTGTAGCACATGGAAAATTAATGTCACGTCGTAGTTTAATTATAATAGTGTTACACAGAGTGATCTCAAAATATCCGAGAATTTCATTGTACCGATCAAACCATTAGCAGGTCGACATTCTGCCGCTAGATGTCTCGAGGTGCACGTCTTAGCTACCGCGGTACAAAGTTGCGACATCTTTGGCGCGTGCGCTTGTGAGTTGTAATGCTGCGTGTCAGGACATGTTTCAGTGCTTCTGCGAATTGTCAAATGGATAACGTGAAGGAGCAACGGATTTCCATCAAATTATGTTTCAAGTTAAAGAAAACTGCAGCTGAAGCACACTGCATGCATTTGTTGAGAGTCAAGCAAGAACATTTGAGTGGTTCAAGCGCTTCAAGGCTTCTAGGCCGACTGTGGAAGATGACACACCATCTGGTCGACCGTCAACAAGCACAACACTGGAAACGATTGCGAAAGTGCGTAACGTGATTCACGAAGACAGAAGGCAGACAATTCACGATGTGTGTAACAGACTTGGGCTGTCGTACAGTACATGTCAACGAATTTTGGCCTATGAACTGAACATGAGACGAATTGCACTCGCGCACACCTTGCTCGTTGTGAGGGCAATGATCCCCCCCCCCTACTCGCCAGACCTAGCCCCGTGCGACTTCTAGGACATTAGGACGTTAGCATAGTTTTCTGATTTTTACAATGAAATTTTCGGCTATTTTGGGTACCACCTCGTATGTAAATTTCGCCTAGTTAAATACAGTAGACCTCGATTATAATAGCATCGGCTATAGCGAATCGCCTATTATAACGAACTACATTCCAAATATTTTTCTCTATATATAAATCCAAACATTTATCAGCTATATAATGATGAACCATCGGACATAGCAAATCTGAAAAAACCTTAGTTAATGAACTATCCATAAGCTATAACGAACTTTATATTATATTATCACGCAATAACCTTGGTGGGTAAGTCCCCATTCTACGTTTTGTGTCTTTTGTATTGCGTAAGTCGTAGGAATGTCGCCACTGTGTTAATATAACGACACCAGTAGACTGTACAGTTTCGATTGTTTCGTTGCACAAACGGCTAAACTTTCTAAAAATCTTTCACATTAAAAAAAGAAATCAGAAATAATACGTGAGATAGAAGATGGAAAATTGCGACATACGAGGGCGTATTTTTATGTTATCTACCTAGCCATGAAAAAGAGCACATAAGAGAACAAAAAAAATTATTTTTCTACATAACTCCCTTCAACACTAATACACGTATTCCATCTTTTTTCCAGTTGCCCCATACCCTCAGAAAAAAATTGCTTCGGTCACCCCGCAAAATATCCTTCAACAGCTTCTTTAAATTCTTCATCAGAAGCAAAACGCTTTCCTCTGAGGTGTTTTTTAAATTTTTGAATAAGAAGAAGTCTGACGGAGCTAGGTCGGGGCTATAAGGTGGATGCCTTAACTCTATAAACCCACAGTCATTGATTATCTGCTGAACTTTGTTTGCCTTATGAACCCGACAATTGTCGTGCAGCAACAAGTGTTTTTGTGGATAAGAATGCGGGCGTTTTTCCTCCAATGCAGTGTTTAAATTTTTAATTGTGTTTCCGTAGGCCTCTCCATTTGTGGTAGACCCTCTCGGGATATATTCAATAAGCAAAATTCCTTCAGCATCCCAGAAAACAGTTGCCATCAGTTTTTTTCCAGAAAATTGTGTCTTGGCCTTTTTTTTTGGTGGTGGAGAGCCCTTATGAACCCACTGCATGGATTTTTGTTTAGTAGGAGGGTCCCAGTAATATACCCAAGTCTCATCCCCGGTAATAATTCGAGATAAAAATGTTTTGTCCCTCTCCAACTTGACCAAATTTTCTTGAAAAACTTCTTTTCTGCACAGTTTTTGTTCAGGTGTAAGCAATCTGGGTATCCACCGTACAGACACCTTCACCCAAATCGTCATTTTTGAGAACACTTGTTTCGGATATACAGACTTGATTGGCCATGACAGAGATCTTTACACGCCGATCTTTCAGTACCAAAGTTTCGACTTTTCGCACAATGTCTTCAGTTCGAGCTTCAATGGGTCGTCCGGACTTTGGGTCATCATTGATTGACTCTCGGCTCCATCGAAAGAGTTTAGACCAATATTTTACTTGGAAATAAGATGGTGTATCTTCCCCATATACAGCAACCATTCTTTCATGAATTGCTTTTGGACCATTGCCTTCCTCTGTCAGGAACTTTATTACGCTGCGATGTTCAACTTTAGTTTCACTCATTTTATCGAGACATGGACCGTCTCAAATCTCTATACACAGCATAAACTAAACACAACTTAGCACATGTACTTCTAACAGTGACAGCAATTTTTCAATAATTTGTTTGACATCGTAACTCTTTTGTTTCATGGCTAGGTAGGTAACATAAAAATACGCCCTTGTAAAATCTGTCGTGAAAGGAACATCAGTACATCACCGTCGGAACAATTCGACAGAAAAGAAACCACCTACGTTTGGCATTTGAAAGTTAAAATATAAATGCTAAATAATTACGACAATCTCTAAATGAAGACGACGACAAATCTATTAAAAAATGATATACGCGACGAAGACTAAAGATCTTAATGATAAGTAGTAGTGTTTTAAAAACAAAAGCTGAGTGCTTTGGCAAAAGACTTTTCAGGACAATGACTTTACGTGCAGTGATAGTTGAATACACGGATGGAAAAAACGTCCTGACGTTTGTTGCTGCACATTTCTATATAAGCGACAATAGAGGACGACAATGTAGAGAATAATTGGTTAAATACAGCGTGGTCAGAACTTTGCAGACAAATTAACTCCGAATAAGGAGGTAAAATTCAAGGGACGATAGTGGAAGGGTGAAAAAGGGATCAAAAATCGGAGAAGAAAGGAAATTTTTTACTCTTTGTCGATAATTATCCAGCGCACCCTAATTTTGCGGAACTAAAGTCCATCAAACTTGTATTCTTGCCCCCAAACACTATCTCCAAGCTACAGCATATGGATCATGGTATAATTCACATCTTCAAAGCCAACTATCGCCAGATGCTTTTGCTAGAAATTATGCATAACATTAATCACGTTAAAAATTTTTCACTTGACGTCTTTCAACCCATCAGTCTTGGCAAAGTTACACGAAAGACAACAGTCTGCTGTTTCCAATAGGTGGGTTTTGGTATGATGATGACGCCGTATCAGATTTTGGATCTGATGATGACTGATGGCCATAAGAAGAGAAACGGACAACAATTGGAAAATTCAGTTGTTTTTTTTGAAAACTTTAACGTGAATGTCTATATTGATATAGACAATTTACTATAGAGTGTCTCAACCTTAATATTCAGTACAGTCTCTTATGGGATATATACCTCTTTTACTACCATAAGCAATTTGTAATAAACTGTCTTTTTTTATTTCAAGGCAATGTTGTAAGTTCGATTTATTATGTTTATGGTTGGTACTATCGGTGTGGTGTAAGTATCATAACATAACCTTCCTCTGTCAAGTGTCAAATTAATAGTATAATATAATATAGAATAATATCCTAAACAACAAGTATTTAAAATGTCGTGTCATTATGAGTTACTAACCTAACCTGTCATTTTCAAACTGACAACTATGTTGTCTGTCTCCATAAGACACATGCTGAATACTAAGGTTGAGACGGTCTATAGTTACAGATGAATATTTGGACGATGAGAATATCAGCCAATGAGGATGAGCCAGAACCAACAGAATTACGGCCTATGTCGACCTAGCAACTCGTCAGGAGTATAATAAACTTTCGTAATTTTTTAGAGCTTCACTGTGCACCGAACTCAATTATTGATAATTTGATTGAAGTTGAAACATATAAACAATTGATAAATTAATAATGCGTGAGTGCAGTCGAACATTATTTTTTTTTAATAATTTACATATCTATTGTATTTCGTTTTGTTTCAGTTTAATTTGGTCTTTACATTCTTAATTTTTATACATATACCGGTTGTGTCAAATACCATTAGGCATAGGAAATCTATGTATATGTTTTACATAAGGTCAGTGGTTAAATATAGGGTACTACAGCTGAATATACCGGAGCAACTGTGGCTTTCGGTTAGGGTAAAGCAACAGAATCTTATAGTTGGTATAATTTATAGACCCCCTTCATCTAGTGTTAGCGAGTTTGTACTTCTGTTGGAAACCACTTTTTACAATCTCTTACCTGAATGTGATGACATTTTCTGTTTGGGTGACTTTAATATTGATGTACTAAGGCAATGCTCTGACACACAATTACTTAAATCACTTTTGACATCTCTGGGACTAAATCAAATCATAAACTGCCCTACTAGAATCACTAAGAAGTCTTATTCTTTGATTGACCTTATTATTGTGACTAATGTGGAGTTGTTATTGGACAGTGGTACAAAGAATCTTAATATAGCGGATCATGAGCTTGTTTTCTGTACAATTAATATTCAAAAGATTGGATCGTCTCCTTGTACAGTACTTGCTAGAAATTTGAATACAGTCAATTATAACACTTTTCATTCGGACTTGTGTAGAGTTCCATTGCATTGTGTGTTTCATATGAATAATATTACTGATAAGTTAGAATATTTAAACGCTGCAGTTATAGGTTTATTTGACAGTTATGCTCCATTGCGTACACGCCCAGTGTCGAACAAACAGCACAGCCCCTGGTTATCACAGAATACGAAATACTTGATACAGCTTCGTGATGAAGCTTATAAGAAATTTAAAATTTCGAAACGCTCTCCACAGTGGGAATACTATAAGTCCTTACGAAATTTCTGCACTTCTGTTATTAAGTCTGAAAAGACAGCCTATTTGAATCATAAATTCTCAACTTCCAGTCAAAAGATATGTTGGGAGGAATTGAAGAAACTAAATATCTGTAGGAAAAAATTGACACCTATCCCTGCAAACCTGGGAGATTCACATTGCATTAACGACTACTTTGTATCGTCAGTTTCTAATATTCCTTTGACATGTGATGCTGATACATTGCGGGGTTATCTGGATAATAAACACCCTAATCTTAAATCTTCTTTTGGTTTCAAGCCAGTACTTGAACATGAGGTTACTAAAATCATCATGACTATTTCATCTCGTGCAACTGGTTGTGATGGAATAAATTTTATTATGCTGAGGATGTGTTGTCCGTATATAATCCCGTTCATCACTCACATTCTGAATTACTGTCTGGCTGAAGGAGTTTTTCCTGATCAATGGAAAACAGCGTTAATTACTCCTATACCTAAATGTGCAAATCCTAAGGACTTTAAAGATCTTCGTCCAATCAGTATTCTTCCTTGTCTTTCTAAAATTTTGGAAAGGGTTGTGGACGCACAGGTACGTGAACATTTATTAGTTAATGATCTGCTGCCAATGAATCAGTCTGGTTTCAGACCCATGCACAGTTGTGCGACGGCCCTGGCGAAGGTGACTGATGATATCATCTCTAATCTGGATATTGGTAATGTGTCGGTTTTGGTATTACTGGATTACAGTAAGGCCTTCGACACCATAAACCATGAGCTGCTTCTTGCAATTTTGCGTTTCGTGGGCTTCGATGATGTTGCTATTGGGTTCTTCGCTAGCTATCTTCGGGATCGGCGTCAAAGAGTTTCCTTGAATGGAAAGTGCTCTAGTGATCTTCCGGTGGTTAGTGGAGTGCCTCAGGGCTCAGTATTGGGCCCTCTTCTATTTACTATATACACTTGCAGACTTCCGATATCTTTGCGTGTCTGTGAGTTTCATATGTATGCCGATGATACGCAGGTCTACCATTCATTCAGTGCTGTGGACGTATCGCGAGCTGTCAATAACATGAATGAGGACTTGAATGCTCTATGTGAAGTTTCGGCGAAGCATTCTCTGTTCTTGAACCCGGCCAAGTCTTCTGTGCTGGTTTTCGGTTGCAGGTCACAGGCATTATTGGATTCCATTACTGTATCGGCTAATGGCATAACATTGCCGATAGTAGATGAGGCTAAAAACTTAGTGGTGATATTAGACACGTCTCTACGATTTAAATCGCATATCTCTCAATGCATTAAGCGTTGTTATTCAGCTCTTAAGCTACTCTATCCGCATAGATCGTACTTAACTGTGGAGACTAAGAAGTTGCTGTGCGATTCCCTGGTGTTGTCACATTTTCAATTCTGCTCTCCTGTAATAGCACCTTGCCTTGATTGCTCTGATAGAAGACGGGTCCAGCTGGTGCAGAATTCGTGTCTTCGCTTCATGTATGGAATCCGTAAGTTTGACCATATTTCGCACAAGCTGCATGATGCTGGTTGGCTTAGTATGGGGAATAGGGCACGGTTGCAGTCTACTGTATTTTTTCTTAAAATCATAAAATCTGGTTGTCCGCCCTATTTGACAGCAAAAATTAGATTTCGGGCTGATGTGCATAATGTGAACATCCGTACGAGAGGCTTAATTTCCTCGCCATTTCACAAAACAACTCTATATGAGCGTGGCTTCTCGTACTGTGTTTACGTCTGCTATAACTCATTGCCCGATGATCTCAGAAGCATGAGCCTTCCTGTACTTAAATATAATTTGAAAACAATTTTGCTTCGGGAGCGGGCGCCGTTGGCGTGGGCAAGTGATGGCTATGGAAGTCTTTGGCACCATTTCTGAATGAACTTTGCCGAGTATGTGTGCATTGCGTACTTTGAGCCTTGGCCGCGTCTGTCATCTGTCATCTGTTAACTGCTATGCTTAGTTAAGTCACAGGGCTGAGAGGAAGACCAGTCTTCGACTGATTCCTAGTCCTTTTACCTTCAATTTAAATTTGCTGCAATATTGGTTACATGTATATTAATAAATCTTTATTATGTATATAACACAAACCTTGAATTGAGTTTTTCAATGTTTGTTGTTCTCTTTTTGCTCTTATTCAGTATTTTTTATGTGTTACTATATTTTGTAATTCAGTTCTTTACAATGTACATATTTTTTTTCTTTGTTGTTGTTGTTGGTAATAAACTATTATTATATATTATATTATATATTATATATATACGATGTATACGTCGCCGGCATTGGGACGGCAGTAGGTACCGGGTTGGCATACATATACATACGTATACATCGTACATACGTATGCATGAGAGTCCCTATGCCTAATGCTATTTGACACAACCGGTATATTAGACAATAAAAGTGTCATTAAACACTCTTGCATGTAGCGGATATAACGAAATTTAACTTCCTTGAGGTTCGTCATAATCGATGTCTACTATAATTACAATGTTTTAATAATAATAATATACTTTAAGAGTCACAAAATCCTGATATAAATAATTTATACAATGCAAGAAATAGAAAAAATGAAGAAATTCTTAATCTACGTCTTTTGCATGGGCGTATAAAGTTTTTACAATCGATTTTACGTGATGCGCAGAGAATTTCATGATTGTTTATTTTAAATGGTCTTATGGCATTACATGATTTGCAAGGCTACTATTTTTGAAAACGTAAAAAACGCATATCAATAAGAAAATATTTTATTCCTAATACACGCTATTTAAAAAGAAGTGATATAATAAATTTATTTTTCAGTTATGTAGATGTTTCTTCTATTATTTTAGAGACATAAAGCCTGATAATGTTTTATTGGATGCCAACGGACATATTAGATTAGCCGATTTTGGAAGTTGTTTAAAACTGAATGAAGATGGAATGGTTCAATCAAACGTTGCTGTTGGTACACCTGATTATATATCGCCAGAAATTTTGCGAGTAAGTTTTCATAATTCTGCACACTGTACTGCTTTCACCGGTACACTATACTTGTTTGTTGTATACAGGATGTCCCAGAAATAAAAAGATGGAGTAGCAGAAATCGGAAGCTAGATTGTGTAAAAACGCACCCTCAAAATATCAAGTTTTTATTCGTGCGCAAACGGCAGAAAAAAAATAATAAAGAATTCAATTGGCCTTACGCCGACCCTGGACTAAATGTCCACCTGCTTCACTTTCACAATCGGTCCTTTTCAGGACCACCATATTACTTGGTTAAAAAAAAAGGAGGAGGAATAGATACTTCATAATAAATATCAAACCATTAATTACTTTAATTTTACACCTGCTAGAAAGACAGAATTAATAATAATAATCAGCTGTTACCGACTACAAACACATTAAAGAGCAACAACCTTCCTATTTTAAAAATAAAAACAATCTTTTATTGTCTGCAATAAAGTGTGTCCGCCCAGCTGGGTCAACAACCGACTACATAGCTGCGTTATCTGGACGCATCGGGCAAAAAATATGTTTTATATGAATGAGTACGATTTAACGTTTTTTCCAATACAAATAAAAGCCTATTTTTCTATGAATGCGTGTTCGTTTCTATTTACAAATGAGCATTCTTACATGTATTTATAAACATACATTCTGTGCCAGGTTCGTAATGTAATTTTTTATCTAAAAAACAACATAGAAAAATAAATTTTTAATTTTTTCGTTATTGCGGTATATTTGGCCTGTTTCTGTTCGGACTTTACATACCTGCTACTCCGTCTTTTTATTTTGGTCCTGTATAAAGACATCGGCTAAAATGAATGTCAGCAACCTGTATAACCGGTACTGGACAGGGTATATTATTCAGTCAATCTCTTCCAATAGCAATTAAAGTATTCCTGTCTTTTGAGAATTTGTAGTATAAGTTCAGAGAATAATAAAATGCGACTTGATTGTTCACATTTTTTTATTTATTTTTGGAGAAATACAAGTTAAATTTACCATGAAAGATATCTACTTTAAATATTTTTTTATCTAATGAGTTTGCAGAACACATTTACGTTTTGTGATTTTTTCTCTCTTTTTGATTTTCTGGTGTCTTTTCTAGTTTTCTTACAACACCGTCTCTTAACTATTTTATTATATTGCTTTGATAACCACTTTTACCATACAAATTTCTTTTCTGAGACACTTACTTAGGTACTTATTCCTTGCTGCTGCAAGCCTAGGATTCCTGATATCTTTTATCGATTTCCGTAATGAGGTGCAGCCGCTGTCTCCAATTTATAAGTACCTTCGGACTCATAAATCCGGAAGAGGGATGCAGAATTCCTGTCTGCGTTTCATATTCGGAATTCGCAAATTTTCTCCAATATCGCATAAGTTGTCTGACGTTGGGTGGTTAAATATGGAAAATAGATATAGATTTATTGGCAGTGTTTTCTACCATAAGGTTATTACCTTGAATAAACCAGCATATTTAACTTTTAAAATTAAATATAGGACTGATGTGCACAATATTAATGTCAGATTTAAAAACATCATTTCTGTTCCATTGCATAGAACCGCTTCGAAAGAAGTTTCTCCTACACGATATCTAAGTTGTATAATTCCGTTCCTGGTGGATTGAAGTCTCTGCCCGTGACTGTCTTTAGGCGAAGTATGTTTAAATATTTATATTCAGGGCAGGCAGTCAGTTGACCTTGCTTATTGGTGTAACTGCATTCGGACGCATATGCACGGTTTTACTTTTATTTTAGCTACCACGTTTTTTTTTCTTTTCGATTTATTGTATTACACAATCTTGTCTTGCCGATGCCTTGATACCTGGGTGCACTTTTGTCATCTAGTTCATAGATTATATATATGTGTGAGTTATATTATTATTATTAGTAAAGATACATGTATGGTGTGTGCTTTGTTTATCTGATGAGGGGGGCAATGGTAGAACAAGCATAGCTTGAATTGCCTCCCTTTTCCATCATCTTTCACTTATTCAACTTATTGTAAGTTTCTTTTTTTTTTTTTGTTACCTTTTAGGTTGTAATTTTGATTTTGATGGAAATAAACACTATTATTATTATTATTATTATTAAATGCAAATCTGAGCTACTTTTTTTTTATCTTTCACTGTTGGTTTTGATCTCTACGACCTCACACCAGTTCTTGCTGTCTATTGTAGTTTTTTCCATGTCACCACTTGTGCTGATTTTAGATCCCTTTTGTACCTTCTCCATTAGTCTTAGAATGAAACATCGCTTCCTCTATTTTCCTGACTATTTATATTTCAAGATTCTTTTAGCTGTTCTCATGTATTTCATTTATTCAATTCGTAATAGTCACGTAACTATCTACCTTAGTAATCTAAAAACATACATACGTACTAATATTTATTTCTCAGTTCCTGATTTTGCAATATTATTAATATGCCATTCCAACATATAAATAAATCCATATAATTTTCCTAGTGCTATGGTTCTTATATTTCTAAATTCGCATGTAACTCTACTGCTTTCAATACTGCCTAGTGATATATTCATCTTTCGATGACGCCTCCAGCAGTGCACTATATCCCGCCGTTAAGTACTTCTTACTTGTAGAATTTCAGAAGATATCTGCCTGTTTGCGCCATTGCGTGTACATCTAATAAACTACTCTCTTAAGAAATGACTCTCCGTAAGAGTCAGAGGCTTACCGACAATGAAAACTACAGGTGTTGATTTAACTTTCAGCTTATGTCTACTGTTCTGCAGTCAGTGGATTAACTTGATATTTCGTATAATCTGGGAATTCTGGCTTTTATGTATAGGAGAAACAATACACCCCGGTAAAAGGTTTCTTCGGCTAAGATGAGATGAGTCTGCTAGAAATCCGCATAGGTAATGACGTCACACCATCTGCTACTTGTTCGATGTGACAGATGCGTTTTTGTGAGGGTATATAGGTATACAATATACATACTGGACATTGTATTACCTTGTTCAAGTCCGTTCCTTTGCAAGTATCTACTATAATTAAGAAATACTCGTCTAGTGCCTAAATATTTCATTTTAGGTACTAGAAGAGATAGTATTCTCATGAACGTATCATCTATGACACCTACTAGCATTAAATATGTGTATTTATGTTAAATTCCAGATATGTAAATCTAAAAAAATAGACATGCGAAAAACTAAATAAGTAATTTTTGTTTGTTTTATTTTTGTAGGCAATGGAAGACGGACAGGGCAGGTATGGACCAGAATGCGATTGGTGGTCATTAGGTAAGACATCAAATTACATAGGTCTGTCCTACCTGTATATATATATACTTTCTTACTAGGTGTATGCATGTACGAGATGTTATTCGGTGAAACGCCATTCTACGCCGAAAGTCTCGTGGAGACTTACGGCAAAATCATGAACCACAAGAACTGCTTCGATTTTCCAACGGATGTAGAAGTAACGGATCACGCGAAAGATTTGATACGTCAATTAATATGTAGTCAAGATTTTAGATTAGGTCAAAACGGAATACAAGACTTTAAGGTACATTTTATTAAGTGTGTACTAGTCATGAATGTGTGTTAAAATGCATGTTAACACATATTTCCAGAAACATCCATGGTTTGAAGGCGTCGATTGGGACGGAATTAGAGACAGTAATGCGCCGTATATACCTGAAGTGTCTAGTCCAACGGATACCTCAAACTTTGATGTGGACGATGCCGATATTAGAATATCGGATGCTGTACCTCCTACTGCCAATTCAGCCTTTACCGGACTTCATTTACCTTTTATTGGATTCACGTTTACTCAAGGAAGGTATGAGATACGATAAATTTGCATATTAGCACAACTCGTTTATAACGTCATCGTCTATAGCGTCAACTCGGGTATAGAATCATAATCGTCTTGATCCCTGGAATTACTTATAGCAGACATCCTAAACAACATTGCATATAACGACATCAAATTTAACGTCAATTGAAATAAATATATAGTGAATAACTACTGGGAATTTCCGTATTTACAGAGGTACTTTGTAGGAAATAAGAATCACATCATTTCTTAGAATTTATAAACCATCTAAAAATACAGTACAATGTGACTTACAGAGTGAATGAATACACGATTCATAACCGGACTGAATGTGCGATCATAAACCGCTGCCAAAACATTCTTAATGTGATTTTTGTGCAGTTTTGGTGTTTGTTGTTTTGTAAAATAGATAATAAAGCATATCGGATTAGTTATGCAAAAATTTATTAAATTACCGGTTTTCGAAACTCGTGATTAGCGTCACTCGTTTATAACGTCAAAAGAGTGTCGGTCCCGACGATGATGCTGCAACCGTGGTTTACTGTAGTAAATTCATTTAGAAAAAAAAACATTGTAATTATATACACACTTTGTATAAGAGAGGCAGATATCAGTTGTCGACATGCGTACACGAATAACAGTTTATAAAACTTGAACATTTCTTTGGTTTTAATTTGGTTTTACTCCGAATGAGTTTTTTAATAATAATAATAATAATGTATAAAATTGAATCTTATATTAAGAGCGCATTGTTTATAGTGATAAGGCACTTTATAGTAAAATCGTTTTAGCAAACTGACACGGCCAAAGTACGAACTACAGACAACGATTCAATGCCACTACAAGTTGACACATTAACAGGAACAATTTTAGAATAAAGGAACTAAACTAATTGATTAATACTGAAGGACATACAAGTTGTACTACTAAAATATTACTATATGAAATGCAGTTATAGAGGAAACGCGTTACATTCAATTGTACATCATTTAAGATCAATGACGACTCGCGTTGTTTATGTTGCCGGATCTATTTTTATTTATGTCAGTGACATTGATATAACCAAAAAAAATTATTAACAATACAGTAACTATAAGGTAATATATTTATAAGTAATTCAAATTTTATTTGAAATGTTCTAAGATTTCAGTCTTTCTCAACTTCCGTTTTTCATAACGTAACCAAAGTAAAAACAAACACGAAAATTTGACAGGAAAAGAATACAGAACACAGGTCTTTTTGACAGTATGATTTATCTGCCAACACCGAATTGAACTATTAGTCTATTAAAAATATGTAAGAGATATATTTTACTTTGAAACGGAAATTATGTGTTTATTCGCCACGAATGCGTATATTACAACCAATTTTTACATTTTCTATTTAAACTAATGAAATAAAAGCCCTCAAATATAATTTAACAAAGTAACTTTTTTAGTTTCTCTAATACAGTTATGACAACATGTAAACGTCATCGGTGACGTACAATTGAATATAACGCGTCTCCTCTATACAAATTGAATCTCATATGTAAATGTATTAAATTCTATACTTTTCTATAACTATATTTTATTTAATATTTGGCTATTCTGTTTAGTAAGCAAACATTGTTGACAAATTTGTATTGTTTGGCTGACAAATATAATAAATGTCAAAAGATGTATGAATATTATTATTATGATGGCAGTCCTATAATGGCTTTTGTGGGTTATTACTTGACAGTTTTGCAACATCTCAAATTTGATACCATTTTAATTTATTGGTGCATGCAGGTTACTAAAACGATTATGCTACACCATCTCATCAGATATTCAGACCGCTTCTGGTCCTGAATCTGAATCATAATGCGACACCAGCAAATTGCTCACTTTTACTATCACTCATTATTTTACTTATTCTAAGAGTTAAGAAAATAAAAATAGTGTAATCAGCTCAACATAAATGACATCTGCCCATAAATATGCATGCACGTCTCCTAAATTTTATGTATCAAACTGCATTCATGTCATACGCCAATGTTAAAAATACATGGATGTTTTAACCTTACTAGATTTGGCAACAATTTATTTATTAATTATCCTTTCAAATTTAGCATCGTGTCAAACGGGCCTTAGAAATTAAACTGTTTAAATGCGTACCTTTAAGTAAAGACTTAGTCGGACCACGCCTTGATTTTGATATAAATTGGTGACGTTGAATGATATGATATATTATGGAATAAAATTTAATTACAGAAATGAGTAGTTTGAAAGTATTTCATTATTTTTTCAACTTGAACTAAATAACAACTTGAGTATGTTATCTAATCTCTTGAAGTATATCTCTTGTTTATGTACTTATTAAGGACCGCACTGATTTTGTTATTCATTTGATTCATTTAATACGTTTTGTAATAAATTAAATATTATGAAGTGCCTGCTCAAATTTAACAAAGCCGTTCTTTTGTTGACAGCCTTACCTCAGACTTGGGTATGATTATACCGCCCAACATGAACACGTTAGACTGGCAAAACAAACGGAACAACGGTGATATTAGATCGCTGGCGTTCAGAGGTGAAAAGGAAGTTGTAGAGAAAAGAATGTCACCGGACGGAACACGGAAACTGCAGGACGAGATTAACATACTGACGAAAAGAAATTGTGAACTGGAATCGCAACTTCGAAGTTTAGAAACAACGACGAGTCATTCTAAAGAACTCCACACGGACTCTTTAGATGGCACGGAATCGAGTAAGTATAACTTTAACAGAATCATAAAGTTAAGCAAACTATGTTATAACTAGGGAGCGGAATCGAGCGAGCTAAACTACCACGGAGCCACAACCGTGAAAAGAAATAATGTAAACAACTGCGTGTTGTTTACATTATATCTGAATAGCACTAATTCATAGGGCGAACTGTAACATCTGTTTACTCCAGAGAATCAGAGAAAAAACTGCCATAAAATAAGGAATTTTATGAATAAAATCCTTTCTTCATCGGCGTAGGTACAAGGGTGACGAGTTTTTAAAATTTATTATATTTACCTTATATTTCGCAATATAATATGTATGTTTCAATAACATACGCGTACATTTTTAGTTGTCATTTATTTAGATCTAGAACGTTGTTTATGTTACTTTTTCTGAGATAAAAATTAATTGTCAGTGATTCCGAAATTTATTGCAAAGTCTGTAAAATATCGTCACTTAGCTTTTCTACAACATACACAGAAATAGTTTTCATGCAGAGAATTTCGATAGTTTACAAAATTTCGTTACATATTTAAATGACGATGCTCGAAGTATTTCTGAGTGCAAGGAACTAACACAAATCCCAAATTTAAAAAATCAGTTGTTATTCCTTCAGGAATAACAACTGATTTTTTAGGAAATTTGCCTAAACTAATGACATATTTTGAAAATCGAATCTCAAATTAAAAAATGAGGTGTGGCCACCACACGACTTTCTTATACGTATGAGCGTTTCAAACTATACTATATTTTTTTTACACAAACATTATTCAAAATCCTATTCTAAGTACTTCTGTTCTCTTAATAAATCGCTATAGAATGCATACTTAGCAAGATATTCGAAAAAAGGACTACTACTCCCTAAGAGTAAAAGTGTTACTTCCGGTCCGAATTTTGAAATTTCATATATTCAAAAAATATTGCAAATCTAGCACTAAATACTTTTGTATTCTTGGTAAATACATATAGAATGCATAATTTACGACATATTCGCAAAAAATCGCTATTCGATAAGAGTAAAAGTGGTAATTCCGGTCTGAATTTTGAAATTGTTTTTATGCAAAAGATATTGAAAATTACGTTTTAAATACTTTTATACCCGTAACGTACCTGTCTAAAAAGCATGACGTGCGAAATATTCGCAAAAAACTGATTTTCGATAGGAGTAAAAGACCTACTTCCGGTAGAAGCTACGAAAAACTTTTTAAATAAAATTGTTCTCAATTTTAATTTCAAGTACATATGAATTCTTTATAAATTTGTTTAAATTTAGTAGTTGACGAAATATTGGCAAAATTTAATTTTTTCACTGAAGTAAACTGCTACTTCCGGTCTACCGATTTTACTGAAAAACTACTCAGATTTCAAGAGGGAGATTAGACACGTAAATACAAAATTTGGAATTGATATCTACAGCGGTTATCGTGGTCACATAGAGACACACAGTACATTTTTTAAAAACATCTTTTTCGATATCAGGGGACTTTAAAACGTGGACATCTGCAAAAATCTCGAAGTCGAAAATTTCACATTACGTCCTTATACTACGTATAAGAAAGTAAAAATGGATTAACCACATTAGATGTGGCTATTAATAATTCCAAGTGACTTAGACGCAGTTTTTAATAGAAATCCAGGTTTAATAACATTGCGGCAATTGTGTATGCTAAAGACGCTGAAATAAAGGAATATTTCCAGTACGCACCTATAACCAGTTGCGATGTAGAAGGGACGTTTTCTATCTACACGGATGTACTTAATTCAAAGAGAACAAGTCTTACAGAAGAGAAAATGAACAAATAGTAGGGTATTTTGTATTTTATAATCACCAGCCACTTGTTATTCAATTATATAAATAAAATTAACACCTCTTTAAAAATACAACATTTCAATAGCGCGCCCATGGGCGATGAGTCATGACTCGCTCGATTCCGCTCCCTAGTTATAACTTTGATAATAATAGTAAAAGCTGGTTTCACATATATTAATTTTAACTGATTGAAAAATTAACCAAATTATTGCAGTGAAATTGGAAGAGGAGAAACAAACGTTTGAATCAAAATTATTAGTACAGTTAATGGGTCAATTCTGTGCACATCTGTAAGATCTGTAACATAATCTGTAACGCCTGTAAGGGTTTACAGATGAAGTTGCAATTCTGTGTTCATATTTTGTTTACAGAATATCCGTAACTCTTACAGATTTCCATAAACTTTACGCTAAGCGAGCGCATGTCCGTAAGATTGTAACAGAATCTGTAACGTAAACGCTGTATGCAAACTTGTTTGTATATGGTTTGTATGGTGGAACAAATTAGTATTTGTAGCGGTTATAGAACAAATAAATATCATGAATAATATAAATATAGGAAATATGTTCATAGGGGTTTTGTTGGAAGAAGACATGAAAGGGATGTCTATATATATAAGACAGAATATTGTGTAGCAAGGACCCTTGGCAATGAAAGTCGTTTTGTTTTTTATGTATACAAATTTATTTATTTTTTTGGAGTTTGAATTTTTGGGTTTTTCCTGTATTGTTTAATAAATATATATGAACTAACAGTTATGTCACAGTAACTTATAAAATAAGATATAATATGCACTGAGATAGGTAAAAACGGTACTCTTCAATAAAAGTAATTCACAAAGCATATACTAACATTATTAAAATAAATGAATAATTTATAACTTAAAACAAAAAATATTCTCATAAAAAAAACATTTTTAAAATAAAAATACATTTTCGTAAAACACTATATAAACATTGTCATAAAACTAAGTAAGCTTTTTTATTATACAAAAATAAATAAACTTTCTTTTAATACAAAAATAAACAAATAGACTGCATATATTGTAAATAAAGATCTAATTGTTCCTTGGTGGTATTTTTTGTCCGTTTACGTTTTTGGCTGCTGTAATAAATAGAAAATAGAAAATAGATAGATTGCTTGACATAATTAGTATCTTACCTCATTATTTTAGATAATAAAATTATAACAGTTATATTTCCAGAAACGTTTTAATAATATCACTGAACTTCTATGTCTACTACACTTACCTAACAGATTTTGAACTGACATACACGCTTACGGAGTCACGCTACATAACAATAACATGAAGATAGTCGCTGGTCTTGTTTTTACAGAAATGTATACAGAATTGCCCCAATCGTAAATCTGTAAGTATAACATTTACAGACTTTTGTAACGCTACAGATCTGTAAAGTTACAGATCTGTAAGGAATTGCACAGAATTGGCCTATAAGTTTGAGAAATTTCATAAGTAATGATGCTGCTGGATATGAAATAATCTTCGAACATTTACAAGTTTCAGGGGCATTCGTAGTTTTTATATGTGTGCAGAAATAACCGAACCGTTGAAACCGGCCGAAATGCACGGCACATGGTATTTATCTCCTCCGTAGATAAGCAGAGTCGGAAGGTGTCGCTTAGCGTACACCGACTTCAAATTTCGGGTCGCGAAAGAAACAGCCCTTGTAACCGAGGCATTAATTAATATAATGATATGAGATTCTTAAAACATTTATAATATTAATAACTACACGGTCACACGAAATCATAATAAACAACGATTCAACAAAATGTTTTTTTTATTTACTAATAATCTTAATATTTTAATGTTCAACACGCGTAATGCAGATGAATGATCTATTTGTACAATCATTTGAACACCAAGTAGAAATTCCTTCGACTTCTTTCAGTGCTTACTTTGGTTGAATCGACCAAATAAATTGAGTCATATATCTTTACCTTAAGAAGTTGTTTTCAACTTTTAGGCTTTTAGCCAAAATGTTTGCATATGTTAATATATTTATTAGTTTCAAGAACTTGAGCAGGTCATGAACATTACTAAATTATAATACTTTCTATTTTTCTTCATTTATGTTCAATTCTTTAGTAACTTGTAAAAAGAATCTAGACAAAAGAGGATGTGAGATTGAAATTATAATTAAATGCTTTTGAATATTAAAATGTCTTAATTGATATTCAATAATTAGTGGTAAAATTGCGTGTATTAACTTTTTCTTAAGAGAACTTGTAGATAGATTAGTTTAAGTAACTTCAAAATGTGATCATTGGAGGAGAGTCCATGAGTTTTCATATACACACATATTATTACAATTTTCATTTGTCTTGTTTTATGCTCCAGCAGGAGCCTGTATCACTGTATTATAAATACCACAATTAATGTATTTCCACTCATTTTTCTGGCTTACTAAAAGATTATTTAAAATTTTAGTAGTAAAATTAAAAGAGATGGAGAAAACGATAAGAATTCTCAAGCAAGAAAAAGAGGAAGCACAGAAGGACAAAGCTGACTTTCAGGAAAAGCTGAAACTTCAAGACAAAGAACTAAAAGATGCGCTGGCGCAGAGAAAATTGGCAATGGCCGAATACACTGAAGTTTCAGATAAACTTTCCGAACTGAGGCAACAAAAGCAGAAATTATCCAGACAGGTAAAGGGATACTAAAAATATAGTCTTAGGTAAGAAGAAAGATTTAACTACGAAACTGTAATAAATAAATTATAGTTTGCAATTATACATGCAAATCTTTCATATCAGGTCTGTATAGAGTATTGATTTCAGTAATTTTATATTTACTATAGACCGTCTCAACCTTAGCATTCA
Organism: Amphimallon solstitiale; assembly: GCA_963170755.1. NCBI lineage: Eukaryota > Metazoa > Arthropoda > Insecta > Coleoptera > Scarabaeidae > Amphimallon > Amphimallon solstitiale. Next base: position 29,049,521 of record OY720675.1, on the reverse strand, counting down.
GTATGTGTCTTATGGAGACAGACAACATAGTTGTCAGTTCAACAATGACAGGTTAGGTTGGTAACTCATTATAATGACACAACATTTTAAATACTTGTTAGTTAGGATATTATTCTATATTATTACATATATTATAATATTAATTTGACACTTGACAGGAAGGTTATGTTGTGAGCAGAATGTTAATAATATACAGGACACGTTGGAGTGGCAGGAGCAATATGGGAGATGTAATAATCTGCGCATTTATGGAATCTCCGAAAGGGAAGGTGTCAGTGTCGAGCAGGAAATTATTCAAATGTGCCGCGATAAACTTAAAGTTAATGTTGTTAACAGTGATGTTGATTACTGCCACAGACTACATCATGTTGAGGGCTCAAAGAGACCTATTATTGTACGTTTCTGCCGACGTACTCTTAAACAGGATATCTTTAAGTTGAAGAGTCGTCTAAAGGGCAGTAAAATCGTTATAAAAGAAGATCTGTCGCATCGGAGGATCCAGATAGTAAAGCATCTTGCCTCTGTGGTGAGTGTTAAGAATGTTTTCACCAATAACGGTAAAATTTTCGTTAAATTCAATAATGACATATTTAAAATTCATTACCTCAGTGACTACAATGGTGTCTTGAAGAGAATTTCAACAGAGTGAGACGACCGCTGCCCGTATGCTTTTCTGTTTGTTTACATCGCATTGTGTAAAACACCTGTGTTTCTTTCATACACATAAACCTGGTCTTTATATCTCTTATCAGATTTTGCTTTTTATTTACTATTTGTATTTATCCTTGCTTTGTTTAGATATACATTTATATTTGTGTATTTTTTGTTTGTATTTATATTTATATATATACATATACTTATTGGGGTATTTGTTTGTGTGTGTTTTTTCTCTTCTTTTTAATTATTATTAATTGTTACTTTAAGTTGAGATGTAATTTTTTTTTTTTGTGTTTTCAATTTAATTGGTTTAGTTAATCTTTAAGTTTGTATACTTCACTTAGATCCTTGATTTAGATGGAGGGTTCCTTTAGGGTTGCCTGTGTTAATGTCCGGTCACTCTCTCCTAAGCTTGTGGAGGTGCGAAATATTATAGAGTTACATAACTTTGAGATTTTTGCAGTTACAGAGACGTGGCTAAATAATAACATAGATGATGCTGTTGTTGGCATTGATGGCTTTGACTTTGTGCGAAGGGTTAGGGGGGTGCGTGGGGGTGGCGTTGGCATTTACATCGGATCTCATATCAATTACTCTATATTGAACATGTCTGACGCGATTGAGCAATTATGGATATCCCTCAAAGTAAATAATCTTCAAATGTGCGTGGGTGTCTGCTATAGGCCTCCTCACCTGGATCATAACACTTTTCTTTCAGAACTAGAAGATTCGATTGCTAATTGTTATGTTTATTCGGATAATGTACTTCTTTGTGGGGACCTCAACATAGATTTATTAAAACTCGAGGATCCAGCATCGATTCATTTATGTGATATTGCAGAATCTTTTAATTTGACTCAAGTAATAAATAAGCCTACTCGTGTTACTCGTCACTCATTCAGCCTGATTGACCATATTTATGTGAGTGATTTGTCCGGGATGCGCACGGCTGATGTGATTAATTGGGAAAGTTCTGATCATGACATTGTCTATTGTGAGCTCTCGATTATTAGGCCGTCCTCTGTGCCCAGACTGATTACGATCCGCGATTATAACAACATCAACATCAATGATTTCAATCGAGACCTTAACTGCATACCTTTTCACTTCATATTCAGGATGGCTGGAATTGATGATAAACTGAGCTTTCTCAATAATTGCATCTTATCCCTTTTTGATAGACATGCACCTATTACAACTCGAAGGATCACTAAACCTCCTGCTCCATGGCTGACCGAGAACAAGGTTACTAATGAACTTGCGAGACAAGGCAAAGGCTAAGTTTCGGAGGACCAAACTCGCAGCACATTGGGACTATTATAAGACTACGCAACTATACCAATGTGAGTATAGGTTACGAGAAGAAGGCGTACTTCGATTACATCAGTAGAACTAAACCCAAAAATGACCTATTTAGGCAGGTGCAGCTCCTGTCCTTGAATGTTAAGGATAGACCTGCTATCCCTGTGCATCTGTCCGACGTCGACAGGATGAACAACCATTTTGTGAATTGCACGGCTGCGGTTGTGTCGAATAGCTCGGTCCCTGTTCATTCTCTCAATCTCCCGAGTGTTTTTTCCTTTCATCATGTGGAGGAGCACGAGGTGCTTGGGGTCATCAGTAGCATCACCTCCAAATCTACTGGCGCGGATGGTGTTTCATTGCAAATGATCAGGCTGTGCTGTCCCGCTATTATTCCCTACTTGGCGCATCTCATCAATATCTGCTTACTGGAGGCGGTATTCCCTCAGGAATGGAAGTGTGCACTTGTTCTTCCTCTTCCGAAGATCAATCAGCCTAAAGAATTTAAGGATCTCAGACCAATAAGTTTGCTTCCTGTCATGTCTAAAATTCTGGAAAAAATCATGCATCACCAAATCACAACGTATGTGCAGGAGTACAGTATTCTACCTGATACCCAATCTGGGTTCTGGAGGGGTTATAGTTGTGAGACAGCACTTCTCGGAATTACAGATGACATACTGACTGCTGGGGATAGTGGCCTCGTAACTACCCTAGTATTGCTTGACTTTAGCAAAGCATTCGACATGGTCGACCACTCTATATTACTTTCTTTACTTACTTCCGTTGGTTTCAGTAGCCGTGCTTGTCGTCTTGTGGGGAGTTTTCTGGAGCATCGGCGGCAGAGTGTTGTGTTTGATTCGAGGGAATCGTCTGCCTTACCAATACATCGTGGTGTTCCTCAGGGTTCCATAATCGGACCACTTCTTTTTTCGTTGTATACACGAGACTTGATTGAGAGTATCAGCTTTTGCAAGACCCATATATACGCCGATGATACACAGCTATATCTGTCCTTTGACCCTTCTGACTGGGAGTCAGCTGAGAGGAAAATTAATAGTGATCTTGAATCTGTGTCGAGGTTTGCATCGGAGAGAGGGCTTGTGATTAATCCCAGCAAGTCTCGGGTTCTGATGTTCGGTGGTCCTGCCGCTTGCGATCGGATTAAACAGTTCATTAATATTGAACTAAGCAATTCAACTCTGCCTGTGGTGGGTTCTGCGAGGAGCTTGGGCCTGATCTTAGATAATAGTTTTAGGTATAGACATCAGATTAGTAATTATATAAGAAATGCATATGCAAATTTAAGAAAGTTATTTCCGCATAGGTCAATCTTAAGCATTAAAGCTAAAACAATTTTATGCGAAACTTTTGTCCTATCCCAGTTTACCTACTGTGCGCCTCTTTATCACTCATGTATCGATAAGTATACGGAATACAGGATTCAAAAAATTCAGAATTGTTGCTTGAGGTTTATTTTCGGTCTGAGAAAGTTTGATCGCGTTTCTCACGGACTTGGCCGCTTGAGATGGTTGAACATGTATAGTAGGAGGGAGTTGCAGACCCTATGTTTATTTCAGAAAATTATTCTTTTTAAAACGCCTCCTTACTTACACAGAAAAATTAAATATCGATGTGATGTTCACAGCATCACAACCCGGTTCAGGGGCCTCATTTCGCCACCACCACATCGTACCTCACTATTCAAGAGGGCATTTTCGTATGTTATCTTTTCCAAATACAATGCGTTACCTATTGAACTCAAAGGGTTGTCCTTGGCTGGTTTCAAGCGTGGGCTTAGGAGGAGATTGACTGTGACTGTTGGCTGAATAATGTGTCTAGATAATACTTTTTTTTTCTCTAAGCTAAGCATAAGTATCTCTGGGTTATTTGTGTATATTATGCATCTGTAACTAGGTTTGTTGTTTTTTAGGTTTACTGCAGTGACAAACTATCACTTTATTTTAGGCATAATCTCTTGTGAGGATTTATGCTGCAGCCAGGGTTTAGGTGGTAGAGCAGTCTTCGACTGAACCTCGCCCTGTGACTTGCGAAGGTTAAATTGAATCATATCTTATTTAGAATGTCACTTTTGTACTTTGTACTTTCGCAATAAAGATATTATTATTATTATTATTATATTTACACCACCGATAATACCAACCATAAAAATAATAAATCGAACTGACAACATTGCCTTGAGATAAAAAAGACAGTTTATTACAAATTGCTTACGTTAGTAAAAGAGGTATATATTCCATAAGAGACTATACTGAATACTAAGGTTGAGATGGTCTATAAATTTGTTTTCAATTTCCATATAGGAATGCTTCTTTTGGGTTTCTGTATAAAATAAATGTAAGCTACTAATCAAACAAGTCCAAAGCATTAATAAAACTAGTTAATTTATGGCATGTATGTGATTCACTCAAATGTCTTTCAAACAACCGTCGTTCTTAGTAATATTTTTAGAAAAAGACATCTAAGGAATCTGTTGGGCTGATTTGATACTAAGTGGTGATAGAAATATTTTCCCTTTATTTTAATGTCTTCCGGCCTGATTGGACGAAAAGGTTGAAATATGTATCAGCTAACGTACGATGTACAATTATTTCTCTTGTCTGCCACGTCACGTTAAAATGTTGTGATTCATATACCGTAGTCGTCAAATTTTAATTTCGGTTTATACTTCTATCCCATGCAGAAGATGACCTTATAATATGCAGCGATGCCTGCTTGCTAACAGTGATGGGAGAGCAACGCAGTGTCGGGGGACCCTCACGCCTTACATTTCATAGGAAACGTTTGTCAAGTGTACTGTCTTGGCAGCTTCGCTTATGTTTATCTTTAGTTTATTTCGTCGCGCTCTTTTCCTCTTTCTACTTTCGTATCAGAAATTAAAATATGTCGACTGCAGTATATGCCATAAGTTAATTTACTACTTTACTTTTTAAACGCTAAGAACATGTAGACATGTTTAAATCCTTCTTTAATTTCAATGCTGTAAGTAAACGTTTATTGAGTATTAACTTCACATAGGTTAGAGATAAGGAGGAGGAACTGGAAACCGCAATGCAAAAAGTGGACGCTTTAAGACACGATATAAGAAAAGCCGAAAAGTTGAGACGAGAATTAGAATCGAGAGTGGAAGACGCGCTGGCGGAAGCAACGAAAGAACGAAAACTCAGGGAACGATCCGAAGAATACTGTAGACAGATGCAAGCGGAATCCGACAGGTTAAGAGTTAGAAACGAACATGGACCTAGGGAACAACAAGATGCGCTCAGGCTTAAAGCTGAACTGGAGAAACTGGAGGTAATTTAATTTCTAAATGTATGGCTTGTCCTCTTGCATTGAGAATTATTCTTTGGTTTAAATCGCCCGATAAGCTTTGCTAGCTTGAGCAGCTGATAGTTAGTTTGTATACTTTATTCACATTAAGATAGAAGTCTATATCACTTAAAGCCCGCTTTATACTATTATATAAATTATAAAATTGTTTCAAAAAATTGGATACTATTTAATATTACATTGTAAAACATTTTACCATTTTTTTGTATAACATTTTTCTATCAATATGAAAAGGTTTTTTTTTTATCATGGCTATTACAAATACCGTATGTGTCAATTTTCATTAGGTATAGGGATTCAATGTTTACGTGCGATTTATACGTATACAAGTAATACGTGTCAACGTGGCACCGCTACTGTACGTCACGAATCCCGGCAACAATCGACATCACAACAATTTTCTCCGATCTTCCCACTTCTCCCCACCAGATTTTACATTCAATGTTTAGTTGCGAACACGTTGCGATCTAGTCTGCAATAAAAGCCGTCTTATTACTGGAACGGAAACATCAAATGGCCGTCGCGATCTCCTGATCTAATAGTTTATTATTATTTTCAGAATCCTTTTTTATTTACCTTATTTCTAATTTTATTAAAATTACTCTTTTGTTTGTGTCATGCAGCGTGAACGCAGCTTAATAATTCTCTGCATTTACTGAAAGGAAAAAGAAAAACAAATCCTTGCAACTCGTAAATATTATTTCTGAACGCATTACAAACACCCAAGTCAGTGGTCCAATAGTTACTGCTAACTTGTATTTTCAAGCATATATCGGTCGCACTGGCATTGGAGAGGAACTCCTACTTTCCTTTGTTGTCACGTATTGCATGAATTGATCGCCTATGGCTAATGAAAATTGACACATGCTGTATACTAAAAACATGTACAAAAATTTAGTCTGTGATTCTGCGCTATACATGTTTCAAACAAAGTGTAAATATTTATCTGTGTTCATTCATAACCTCAAACAAATCTAAATAGGAAATTAGTTAGATACGCAAAAAATAATAAAGACAATCTAAAAAAATTAATAATGTAGGTGACTTATGGCGAGTGGTAGGTAGTGTATGTGCTATGGTCATCTTGACAAGTGTTGTAATAAAGGGAACACGGAAAAGAAGGCGATAGTGGCTGTTAAAATCATGGCAACATTTGAACGTAAATTATTAAATTTCTGTATTACTTTTTATATAGCTGTAGTTATAAACTTTTTTATACTTTCCAAACAATTTTGAACTTTATTAAATGTGGGTCGTGTCAACAGCACCAAAAACGTTGATTTTAAGAATAAGTGAATTTTACTATGTATTTACAGCAAATACAGAGTTAAGTAATCAAACTTTATAAACATATAATATCTAGTATTATATAAAAATAGTGATAATATGCTTTGGAGAATCTTGATTATATTACTACTTTGTGATTACTGCAATAAAATGTTGATGTTTGTATTATACGCCTTTTGCATCGATATATAAACTCATTGCACTTCATTTTACGTGGTATGCAAAGAATGTTTGCCACAAACATGCCAATTTGAACCACTACGTGATGACAGGTTCTAATTTCTTGCAATAAACTGGTACTAGAAGATTGTGTGACTTTATACATTATAAGTATTATAAAATAGTAAGTATCCGATTTTTTGGTACTATTTTATATGATAGTATAAAACGGGCGTAAGATCAAAGTGTGATAATTTTCTATAAAACTCGGCATTCTTAATGTGAATGAACTATATGGTGCATAGGTAATATTAAATTTTTAATTTGTAAGGTCCAGTATAATGAAAGCCTCGCCCAACAGCAAGCTCGATTTAACATGGAATTAGGATCGCTGCGCGAACAACTCCAAGAAACCGAAAATCACAGAGATTTGCTAGAAAGAGAAGTGAGTATTTTCTTATTCCGCTTACACGTTTACACGTTTGCTTTACGTTTTGTTTTGTTTTCTCGTTCAATGAAGGTGCATATGTTAAAAGACAAACAGGAGAAAGCTAGGTTAGAGGCCATGGCGGACACTGAACAATCGCTGGAAATGAATCATAGGCATGAACGCGAAAAGCAATTGTTACGAGATGAAAATTTTAAGCTCGCGTCAGATGTAGAATTCGTGAGTTTCGTTTGGATTTTGTTTACGCTTTCTTCAGATTTACAATGAGCATTTTTTTTTAATATATTGTCATATTCATCTTTTTGCAGTAACATTGTGCTCTGTACTATCTAACACACATTAAGGGGATTATAACACCCAATCATATTTTTGAAAATTCATATTTTCGTTACTATTCATCGGAATCGTTTAAAATTTGTAGGAATGATATAGAATTATGTGATCTAGGGCTGTGTGCATGCGCATTTGAATACGTTCCATGAGACCGGAGAAACGAAAAAAAAAATCAGTAAATATTAAGGTTTTGCAAAACCCATGCACATGCATGTAGAAAATGTAATTCACCATACGGTGTTAAAATTTAAACCGTTTACCTGCTGTCGTTTGTGTATAATAAATTTTCAAAATTCATAGAATTTTGTATCCGTAAAATGCTGCGATCTATTGGTACCGCCATAAACTAAGGTTTATTACGACCAGGTGCAGTCCCTGCTGCAAGTATATTGAAATTCATTTTATAATAACATTCGCATAGTTAATATCGTGGTGAAAATAGCTTTAAGATTTTGTGGTATTATACTTGTGGTGTGTGACAGTTCACAGAGTGGTTATTATTACTATTGCAGTAGTGTTTCGTATTGAAATGGGTAACAAACGACTGCAAAAACAAAAAGTGTGTAGCTCTTCAATAAAAAACCTGAGACAAAGGTAAGTACTCATTATTATTAATATATGTATATTGTGAAATGCTTTTAATATGCACAACACTCATTTTATATATAGGGTGTCCCACTGTGAAAATGAAAATAGTTTTTACTTCAAAAATATCTATTACTGAAATAATTTCTTTATTTTCAAATCAGTCATAGGCATAGTCAAAGTGGGTTACAAAGTGGGTCACAAAAAATGATGGTACGTTGATTACCAGAAAAACTGTTCACCTTTTACTTTCTAACAAAGAAATTACCGTGCATTGTCCTGTATGAAGCATTCCTTACTTGGTATTGTTTACAACATCGTAATATTTGATTTGTGTCATATGGCTGCGTTTCACATAATTATTCAAATAAAAAAGGAGGATATCCTAAATCTATTTTGTTATGTAGTATTTATAATCAATCTACATATCTGACAAAACCAATTGTCCTACTTGCTAAAACAAAATTTCTAATTCCACCCAATATTCTGAAATTAATTCAGGTTTCTTTTTCTGAGAAATGGGTTATTCCAAGCTACTTGGAAGGCTAATAATTGTATTTGGGTATAACCCGATTGCGCCGATTTTACCTGCTCTAATCCGGGTCTCAAAAGGGTCGGAGAGTTTATGATAGCCCAGTTGCGCCGATGGTAAAAATAATCCTAATCTATAGAATCAGCAGGTTAGGTTAGGTTAGATAAAAGTTTTTATGCACCTCATCCAGATATTTTTTAATTTGTTCAGATATTGAAGGAATTTCGAACTAAAACTTACATTAAAATTTGGCGCATTGGCGCAACTGGGCTATGCCCATTTTAGGGGCTGGTCGGTTGCGGGCGCAATTGGGTTATAGGATTACTTCTACCTGCTTAAAATCGGCGCAACTGGGCTATGCCCTTGTATTTATCTACTCAATATTCATATAATTTTAATTTCCATATTTTATTACTATAATTTTAACTACAGTTATTGGAGTCTATAGTATATGCTGAATTATGTATGTTTCATCCTACAGAGCAGCGTTGTCAAGATGGGGACAAAGACGACCATTATCAGAAAGACAAAACATCGAAGATCCGGTTCGAAATATTGACAATGTAAATCAAAATATAAATGAACAAGAAGTAGTCGACGATGAGTATCAGGAGGATTCTCTCGAATTAGAAACAGAGGTAGTGAAGAAGGACGAACAAAAAACTTTGGCAATAGAAGGTAGAAGAATTGTCAATATTTTATATTTTTGGGAACAAATTAAAAATATTCAGCATATGCCATTTTACGACTGTAAAATGGATAACTGTAATATTCTCAAGGAAAAAAGGAATGGTTTTTTGTCAACATTTATTGTAAAATGTAATATGTGTGGAGTGACGTCCTCACTAGAATCGGACAGGTGTGAGAATCAAATGGATATAAATGTGACATCAGTATTAGGTAAATATTATTCTATAGAGATATAAAATAAAATATTTAGTTCCTTGAGAATATCAATTGGTGATATTATTGCCGAGGTTGGTTATCGTACGAATTATTTTTACATTTTTATATTTCTTTATAGGCACTATGTCAATCGGTTGCGGCTACTCACAGTTGGAACAGCTAACTTCTTTACTGAACATTCCTTCAATAAGTCAAAAATACTACCTTAAAAATCACAATGATTTAGAGAAGATAGTCCAAGACGTATTGATGCAAGAATTGAAATTGGCTGGAGAGGAAGAAGCGGAACTCGCAAAAGAAAATGGAAATGTTGATAAAGATGGTACTCCATGCATAACAGTGATAGCAGATGGCGCATGGTCTAAGAGGTCATACAAGACTAATTATAATGCCCTGTCTGGAGTTGCGGTGATCATTGGTGAAGCTACAAAGAAAGTGTTGTTTTTAGGCGTGAAAAATAAATTCTGCATGGTTTGTTCAAGACATGAACGGAGAAACGAAATTGTATCTGAACATTCTTGTGCTAAAAACTGGAGTGGCTCGTCTACAGCTATGGAATCTGCTATCATCGTTGAGGGTTTTAAGAAGAGCATGGAAATGCACGGATTGAAATACACAAAATTAGTTGGAGACGGTGACAGCAGTGTCACAAAGAAGCTTCTAACTGAAAAACCTTATGGTTCTACACTGATAGAAAAAGTGGAATGTGTCAATCATCTTTTGCGAAATTTGTGCCACAAACTGAAAGATATTTCTAAAACAGCAAGAAGTTCTTCTTCCTTGAAAGTAGTACCAATAAAATTGAGAAGAAAACTAGAAAATAGTATTCTTAAGTTCAGAGTTGCTATAAAAAGAGCAGCTGTATATCGTGCAAAATGTGATTTAACTTATTCAGAAAAATTATCATGTTTCCGAAAAGATGTCCAGAATAGTGTCGATCACATATTTGGCTTGCATGAAAAATGTGACGAATATTTTTGTACAGGAGTAAAACCATCTGAAGAAAATTTAATCCCACAAATTACTGAATGTGGACTTAAGCAGGATATAATGAACTGCCTTCAAAGAGTATTAACAAAGTCTTCTTCTTTCTTGCTAAATAAGAATAACAATCCTGCAGAACTTTTCAACAGTTTAGTAAACAGATTCGTAGGTGGCAAAAGAGTAAGTGCATTGTAATTTCTTGTACAGTTTTATTTATAACAAAATAAGTTTCAATTATTTACACGGACAACTCTAACTGTTTTATTTTTAGGTAAACTTCTCATTCAAAGCGTCCTACCAAACAAGATGCCAGTTAGCTGTTATAGCCTACAATAGCAAAGAAAGGTTCATTGAAAAAATTATGGAGCTTGTCGGACAGTCACCTGGATTATACACCAGGCGTTTTATTATTAAACGGCAATTGCGCCGAGAGAGGAGCTTGGAACAGAAAAAGAAAAGAGGTTTTAAACGAAAACTTGTAATTAGTAATCCAGACGATGATTACGGCGCAGTTGAAGAACAGATATCTGACGAAGAATTAAAATCTAGAAAAGACAAGTTAGAAAATATACTAAAAAAAACAGCAGAAGAAATTCTTCACATTGAGCAAAATACCAGAGGTCAAAGTTCCAATCCCTTGTGGCATCAGGAGAGAACCTTCAGAATAACTGCGTCCAATTTTGGGCGAATATGCAAACTGAAGGCAACTACTAAACCTGATGCTACAGTTAAAAACCTCTTATATAATAAATTTATCGGCAACACTGCCACTAAATATGGACAAGAACATGAAATGATCGCAATTCAAGACTTCCAGGAACTCACTGGATTAACTGTAACAGAGTGTGGATTATTCATAGGACGAGATGACGAATATTTTCTTGGAGCAAGTCCTGATGGGCTGGTTGTTGACGACGATTCGATCATAGAAGTAAAATGCCCCGAAACACTAAAAAATATATCTCTCGAACAAGGAATTGCCGAAAAAAAAATAAACTTTATGACGATCGATAAGGATGGAAAAATTCGGTTGAAGGTGAACCATAATTATTATTTTCAAATTCAAGGGCAACTACATATCTCTGAAAAGGAGTGTTGCTACTTTATCGTGTGGTCACCTGCAGGCCCTTTACATATAGAGATGATTTCTAAAGACGACAACTTTTGGAAAAATAAAATGAAGCCAAAATTAACATCATTTTTCTCAACTGCTCTCGTACCAGAAATAATTAAAAACAAATTATAATTTTTTAAATAATAATGTTTAATAATCTTATAACGAGTCGTTTCATTTTTAATACGCCATATATTTTTTTCCAAACATCCTCAAGTTTTTTATCTGCAAATTTCCAACTACTATACTAGATTTCTTGAAGATGAATATTCTAACTGTACTCTTTCGTTATTCTATACAGGGTGATTCAGAACTTATCTAAAAGATTTTAGGAATATATGCATTCTTAAAAATTCAGTCGAATGCACCGAAAAAACTATAATAAAAGTCTTATAGATTTTTCGTAATTAATGTTTACCTGTAAAATTATACCGTTACAACGTACCGCTTAGATGGACAACAGTTGTTTGACAACGTGTCATACATTTCTGTCCGAACATTCGATAAAAAAAATGTAAAAACAATGTAGTTTAACATGGTAGCATCGTCAGTCTGCCTGACGCAAAATTTAAAGTGGATCAGATATCAATGGCGTGCAAGTACTTATTAGTACAGTGCCTTCATAACTGATTACAAGCCACGTGATCAGGGTCGAAATTCTCGAATCAATCTCGGAGCAATTCATATGCGAATATCCTTTTCCTCACTACGGCAATTGAGAGAGACAAGAAGAAATCTATTCGCATACGAGTTTCTCTTCGAGAATCACAGTCCTGGTCACGTGGCTTGTAATCATTTATGAAGGCACTGTACTATTTATTAATTTAAAGAGTGCGTACATATTAATTTCTTTGCGGTATCATATTTGTAGACGTATGTAGTACATCCCCTAATTTTTTCCACATAAGTTCTGAATCACCCTGTATAAAAACAGAAAAAGCAAGCGTATGTTTAAAAATTTCAAAGATACAAAATATGTTTCATTGTCATTATTCCAGAAAAGAAAATTAATTTAAATATATCTAATTTGACTTGATTATCAAAATTTAAAACCACAGTCCTTATCGTATTCAATTTGGTTATTGCAAAATAGTGCTGCAAAGAGGAAACTAATGTTACAATTAAAAAAGGTTTACCTAGTATTTTTGCATTTAAACAAACTGCTGGTGAAATAAATTTATTATATAGGTCGCAATTAATTAATTAAGTAATTAATTTTACCATACATAGGTATTTATATAAAATTGTTCCCGAGCTTTTTCATTATACAGTTCACCTTCTCAGTCAATAACAAAAAGTGTTTGTAATGTTTTTCAAGTGAAACTTCTTTGGGCACGTTAGACAATTTTGGGATGTTGGGATGGGGTGTCGGTCGAGAAACCGCATCACGCTGGAATGTGACGCTACGTCACCGGCACGCTCAAAGTCCATATCCCTGTAGCGTTACATGGAACGTCGCGCGCAGTTGGGACGATCTAGGGAATCCTTTCTCGTCCGACTGTACCGCACCGCATTATTTGCACTCGCTGCGTCTCACTCAGAACTTTACTGACTTTTCCAACATGAGGCAGACAGTCGGGTGCTATCATCGCCTTAACTAAATCCTATCTAATATACTTAAGAACTTTCATTTTTCAATTTTATTATCATTTAGCTTACGGAGTCGATGGAACGTTTACAAAACGAAAGAGGAGTTCTGGAGGTGGAATATAGTCAGTTGCAGGGCAAACAGGAGACTTTAAGTCAGTGGGAGTCGCAGCTGTCAGAAATTATACAGTGGGTTAGTGACGAAAAGGACGCGCGATCATATCTACAGGCGCTCGCGACAAAAATGACTGAAGAATTAGAGTATCTTAAACATGCAGGTTTGTGTTTCAGAATAAGACTTCTAGTACATATACGTATTGCTCATCTTACCGATTATATATTATAAATACGAATCAAATCAGTACTCCTTGGTCATATTTAGTGAGAAAGACGCGTGAACTTATGATATTAATGTAGTTCCAAATCAACTAATTATGGATTTTTTAAGATAGAAATGTATATCAACAGCTTGCCCAGAATGGCTTTGCCGGAAAAAATCGGTTGCGCTCTCGCTCGGACAGTCTATTTTCTCTCTTAGTTTGGCCAACTGAGCGGCAATCCTATTCTTGGTGAGCTGTGCTTTGTTTACTTTATCATACAATGTGATCAATCTCAAGTGAAGGTTGCGTAGCCTAAATTTTTAAGTTGGCAACATTGACTAGGCGGTAATGTTGAGAAGCACTTATATACAGGTGTCCCAGAAATAAAAAGACGGAGTAGCAGAAATCGGAAGCTAGATTGTGTAAAAACGTACCCTCAAAATATTCGTGCGCAGACGACAGAAAAAAAATAATAAAGAATTCAATTGGCCTTACGCCGACCCTGGACTAAATATCCACCTGCTTCACTTTCACAATCGGTCCTTTTCAGGACCACCATAATACTTGTGTTAAAAAAAAAAGGAGGAGGGATAGATACTTTATAATAAATATCGAACCATTAATTACTTTAATTTTACACATGCTAAAAAATAATTACATTCTTGATATTTACTGTAACCTAGAAAAACTATGATTTATTGAATATTCTAAAATAATAATAATTAGCTGTTTCCTATTTTAAAAATAAATACAATCTGCAATAAAGTGGGTCGCCCTTCTGGCAAAAAAATTAATGAATGAGTACGATTTAACGTTTTTTTCCCGTTTTATACAAATAAAAGCGTATTTTTCTATGAATGCGTGTTCGTTTCTATTTACAAATGAGCATTCTTACGTGTATTTATAAACATACATTCTGTGCCAGGTCCGTAATGTAATTTTTTTATCTAAAAAACAACACAGAAAATTAAATTTTTAATTTCTTTGTTATAGCGGTATATTTGGGCCTGTTTCTGTTCGGAATTTACATACCTGCTACTCCGTCTTTTTATTTCTGGGACATCCTGTATAGGCACTGTAACCGTTACAATGTGCGCATATGGTTTTGACAGATATGTTGTATCTATATTAGCAAAGAGAATAAAAAGAAATTGGATTTTCAATATTTACAACAACAAAGTCACTTAGATCACAATGACCGAGAACACGATGTTTGAAATAAATAAAAAAATATATGTGTTCAATCCAAAATAGATAGAACAAATGTCACGATAAGATAACCAAATTTATAGCAAATGTTCAAAACGGTCTCGTTCAACTTCTAAACACAAATAAACACGTATTCTCATGTCAATAAGAACATTTTCTAAAGTTTCAATGCGTATATTATCGACTTCATGTGTAATAGCATTTTGTAATTCTTCTAAATTATGAAGTCTATTAGAAAAAACTCCGTTTTTTAAGTATCCAAAGAGGAAAACAATTAATGGTGTAAGATCTGGAGAGCGTGCTGGCGAACGTCCCCTTCTGATAAGCCTATCATTGAAAATATCAGTCAGATAATTTATATTGATTTGTGCTGTATGAGGTGTAGCACTATCCTGTTGGAAATAACTGTTGTCCAGTTCGACTTCATTTAAATCATTTATGAAAGGCTGCAAAATTAGTTTCCCACAGCTTTTTGCATTAATGGTGTCATTAAAAAAATGGGTTCAACTTTTGTCTCGAGGATATAATTGCTGCAGTACAGATACCTTGTCGGGATGCATGTATAAATGTTTCAAGCACGACTTGAGAGATATTCTCCAAAAAACTGTTTTTTTGGTTAGAGTAAAAGACCTATTTCAGACAGGAATTTTGAAAAACAATTCTCTGTTGAGTAATTTTTTATTCCGCAGATATTTGTCTCAATTTAGTACTTGACAAAATATTGTTAAAATTTGATTTTTTCACCGAAGTACCACTTCCGGTCTACCGATTTCACTGAAAATCTAATCAGACTTCAATAGTGAGATTATGCTCGTAAATATAAAGTTTGGTATTGATAGCTTTAGCTATTTGGCCGCTATCGTGATCACACACGGGAGAGAGAGAGAGAAAGAGAGATTTTTTTCAAAAACCACTATTTCGGTATCAGGGGAATTAAAATGTGAACATCTGCAAAAAGTTCGAGGCCGGAAATTTCAGTCATTACATACAATACTTTCCTGTACCCCAGTAAACATTTTTCGAATTTCGCGGGTGTTTTACGTTTGTACTGGGCTGTGTTCACAAAATGCAACTTAGAGTGAAGTTAGATTTGAGTTAAGTCAAATAAGAGTTTACTAAGGTATTACTAGAGTAAGATTGTTTTATGAACTATAGCCAGAGTACTGTGGAGGGTACTTTCAACCATTTGAATCAACAATGACGGAGAGGAAGGAAACGAAGGTGTTATCATTTACATGAAAGTCACGTTTCTCTTTTAATTAAGCATGTTGTGCAATGTTATACGAAAATCCGCTGCTATAACATTGCAAAGAAGCAAACAGAAGTAGAACGTGGGGAACTTCTAAGAAAAAAGCCCTCCAATTTAATACTTTTTTATAACCAATAAATATTTCAAAAGGAATGTATTGTTTTTTTGAGTATATTTTTAAATTTCCCTTAATAAATAAATACTTCAATATCCTCAGATGCAGATTTTAATTTTAAAGTTCAAGTTCTGTTACATACTTTCCAAAGATTTAATATTGGCTATCGATGTTACAGTCAACATAATCTTTCAGTCAGTGCGCATGTTGAGTAAAATTTACCTACCTGTTATATACGAGTAGAAATAGTTAACTCTAGAGTAAACTCTTACTATTTATTCAACGACTTACTCTTTTTACTTTTGTTATGCAAAACAATTTATGAACGAGAGTTTTAACTCATAGTTTACTTGATACGGTTTTGTGAATGCAGCCCTGGAAGCAGTAGAGTAGCATAGTGTAGTATTTCCTTATAATTTACAGCAATATTAGTGAATAGAACTGTAATTCTATTAATAAATGTGTCTACATCCATTTTTTATCAATCTTCTGTTTGAATGCACAGTTTATTTAGTAATTTCGCAATAAAATGTGAATGCGTCTACCTGCATTTTATTCAATTGACTTTCTTGTGAACTTAAAACACCCGCGAAATTCGAACAATGTTTACTGGGACTTTGTATAAGAAAGTAAAATACAAATAATAATTTATTGAAATACAACCCTTCTATCCGCACAATATAGAATAAATAACTATAAAAATTATAGATTGCAGTTCACTATCGTTTTTGTCTACAGGTGTTTCGAATGCTGTTGGTGCTGGTGATAAGAACTGGAGGAATCGAAGATCGCAGAAACTCGACAAAATGGAATTGTTAAATCTCCAAAGTTCACTGCAATCGGAAATTCAAGCGAAACAAGCAATTAGTGAGGATCTTAGTAAAACTAGAGCTGAATTATTGGCAGCCCAAAAGTAAGTGCATTTAACTTGGGATAATACTGCCTGTTTAAATTATATGTATAGGTCAATTACCCAAACAGGCGATACACGTCATATGAAACGTCACTGTGATGTCATAACAGTGTTGACAAATAACGTTGCTTTGAGCAAGCTGTACTTTGAAAATAATCTGTGGTTAGGACTAGGTTGACATTTTAAAATATTAGCAAATACTATTAATATGTTTTAAATTATTCGACTATGTCTACAAAAAATATAAACAAATTCTAAATACATGTGAGTTTATTTATTTTAGACTACATTCACAAAAATAATATACACAAAATCTATATATTATTATACATATTAGCGATTAAAAAACTCGTAACATTGCGATAAGCATATGATAAAAAGAAAATAATATTAAGTTGAAATGCTAGTTTTCTTCATCCTTTAACACTGTCTTCTGAATCGGAATCATTTACATTAATTATAAAAGGTAATATATCTTGTCTCTCAAAACCTACTTCTCTATCCCACCATTTTTGAATTTCAGTTTCACAGTGGTTAACGCTATTAGCCCAAATGTCTGGGGTTACTTGTGTTAATGCTTCTTTCCACAGTTTTATGCATTCGTCCACTTTTCTACCATATTTTCCAATGTGATTGTTATAGTATGTTTTTCTTATTCCCCACACTAGTTCTATGGGGTTAAATATACAATGGTAGGGTGGAAGTCGAAGAACTACGTGCCCATACTTCTCTGCTAAATCATCGGTTTCATATATAGTTGGTGGTGTATGCCTTTACGTAAAGATATAAATGAAATTATTGAATAAAATAATTAAATATATATGTACTAACCGTTTAACTAAATCCAGTAATTGTATTTTTAAAGCAGCTCCGTCATAGTCAATGTTATTATTGGTGAGCCAGGTCTGAATTTCATTTTTAGTGGCAGATGATGTTGGACTTTTATTTTTAATAGTACTGTGGTAACTGGCATTATCCAAAACTATTATGGACGGCTCTTTTAAACTTATAAGAAGTTGGTGTTCAAACCAGTATAAAAAGTTGTCTCTGTTCATATCACCGTGATAATCTAAATACTGACTATTTGTCGGAAATATTAGGTCTGCTCCAGGAATAAATCCATTAGAACTACCTGCATGTAATACAATATATCTAAAACAAGATAATATAATAAATATACATAAGATAAGAATATGTTATTCTTAGAAATATAATGTACCTTTTTCCACCTACTTTTGAAGCTTTTGTGGTTTCTATAAATTCATTTTGCCAAGATTTACGAATTGTTCCATCTTGGAAAACCCAGGTTTTATCAAGGAACACGAACTGGCGAACATTTTCATGTTTCATACGAACATATTGTTGCAAGAATGTAACACGTTTTAATACAATTTGTGGTAGTTCCATTAAAGCTCGTTTAGGATCATCCTTCTTGTAATTAAAACAAATATTGTGTAATACTGTCCGTAAAGATGACTTGCCACCAGAAAAGAGTTCCTTTTCTTTAAGAGTAATATTCAGTGAATGAAGCGTGATATGTTGTTCTGAAAAAAACTCAAATATTAATTTTATAAACGTAAATCCTTAAGAACTTACTGTTTCTATACATGTCATATACTGTATTACTTATTGCACACTGGGGAAAGTCATCAACATTTACAACAGGCTTACTTCTAGGCCGTTTTCGCTTTGGGCTAGATGGTCCAACCCCCTGTTTTGATGTAGATGATATTTTATTTACAGTTGCAATGTGAATATTTAAAGCACTTGCTACTCTCTAAATGAAAAATATTATTATTAAAACGTTTATTGTATAAACTATAAATAACAGAAAATATTACCTCTCGAACTGCTGTTAGGGGTAGCAATGGCGCATTATTATCGCGTTCTTTTTTAAAATACCCGATTAAAGAGAGAATTATTTCTTTCGTTTGCTTACCTAACGGTTTAGGCATGATTTAGTTGTGAAAACAACTGATTGTTAAAACTGAAATCGGCGTATAGATATAGTAAAAATGGAAGAAATACGTATGATAATGAAGTGACTGAAAAATATAAACAACTATGACAGTATGACATTTGACAGAATAAAATGTTACCATTTTATATGTTGCAACGGCGTACAGTTCTGGTAACATAAAACGTTACCGGAAGCTAGAATAGTATTAGGATTAGTAGGTATTATTGTACTTTAATGTTACTTGGACCGAAATTATTCTTTATGACGTGTATCGTCTGTTTGGGTAATCGACCCATACATATATTTTATAATGTAACTAAATATTTCACCATTTTTTCAACGACTTTTTTTTTGGAGTTTTTCCAATTTTTGTCTGTCACATATATTTTTCTTACTAAATATTAATCAGTTCAAATTCTTTCTTGTGTGATTATCATATTATTTTTATTTACAGAGAATTACGAGAGTACAAACAACGAAGTGATGCCTTAGCTGTTGACCTTAAGAGGAAAGAAAAACACATTAAGGACTTACAAAACAGACTCGATTCCGGAGAAGGATGTAAGTATTTTGAATATTATTCTACTGAGTAGAAATCTTTATCTAAAGTATACAAAGTTTTTCTCGGCATGCGAGAACAACTTTTATATTTTTTCTTCCGAAGTATGATTTTATCATTTTTTTTAAGTTTTCATATCTACTTTTACGTTTTTGATTGTTAAACGATCTAAAATAATTGTTTAACGTTTTTAACGTTCAAACTCATAGAACACAACCGTGTTTTTTCCAGGTATAAATATCTTAAAAGCTTGAACTGAAATTTAATATTAAATAAATAAAATATATTAGCAAATGCATAAACTTTGGTGCTAAGCTGACATGACGTTTTTAAAAAGTCATATCTTCGGAACACTCGTACTTGAAGCATTCGAAATACGCCTATTGAATAGAAAAAAGTCTGTTCTAGGCATACACACTCTTCGCGGACGTCGAAACTACGTATCTTCGGAGGAGATAGATTGCTGATTTTGCTATTTTTGACGGATTCGGATGGATCGTTAAGCTCATTTCTTCCCCAGTTTTAACAAATAATGTTTGTGGGCTTTTATTATATTTAATTTATAATTATTCACTCATTTCATGTATTAAAGTAATACTAACTACAGAGATGTTTAAAAATGCGTTCTTTTGTTCCTTTCATTCGTCGATAGTACTTAGCTGTTCATCTCAATATCTACAACTACTTATTGTCTTTTTAGTATTACTTCCAAAACAACCGGCTATGCATTTTCTAAAACATAAATATCTATGCTTATACCTACCACTTCTTCATTTAATTTCCTATGCTTAGGTGTACTTGCTCTTAACATAATTCCATCTGCTTTTAACTACTATATGATGATTGCATTTTGATAGTTAATTAATATATGAAACTAGCTGGCCCGGCAGACATTGTTCTGCCCCTTCCGGTAGGTGGCGCCATAAGTCGACCGCAGCACCAACTATTGGGGTCAGACTTTGTGATGTTCTATTTTTAGCCTTAAATCAACATATATTGTGAATATGAATCATTTTAGTCCATAAATATAGAATTTGTTAATAACTTGATTACAGCGCCATCTATCGGATACTAGCACAGCTATGAACAATAGTTTCGACAAAACAAGTATATGTTGGTTTAGTGAAATAGATATTAAAAATGTATTAATTTTATTTCTATTCCAATTCATTTCGCTACATGGACAAATGTCGTTTGGCAGCTTATTGTCAAATTGTGAATCAAACCAATCAGTTACATAGTGACGAAAAATTGATAGATACATAAAAATAAAGTAATTACATATGTTGGACAGATCGCGAAACAAAACAGAATTAAAAACAAATGTAATTTTGTTTTAATTTAGGTTGGAATGCGTTTCTCCAGATCTTCCAGATTTTTTTTTTAATTGAAAACATTCAATTTTTATCCTGAAAACTTTTCTAGGAACATAACGAACAAAGCAAAAAAGAAATTACCCATATCAATCGGTCGACTCGTTAGTTATAATCTTGAGTTCATACTAAAATACTGTAGAAAGAAGCACTTTCAGTTTTCCCGAATTTTCCAATTTTCCGGGAAACTTTTCCAATTTTTCTTTCTCTAAAAACTATATTCGCTTACCAATGAAGAGCATTTAATTTTTATGTATGTAGATAGATAAATGATTTTAATTTGAGTATGCTTTATAGTTTTTTCTTAAATGTAAATTATATGAAATGAGTTGAACTTAGTTTGCATATTATTATTATTAATAATTAACGTAAGATAAGTAAAGATCATCTGAACGAAGTATATGCGTTTGTAATACAGACACAGTGTTATGGACTAAGAACCATTCTATAACCTTATAATAGTTATGTTTTGTAACGGTTTTTTAGACAACTATTTTAGATCAAATTTAACAATATATTTATTTATTTTTATAATTGTCATATTTTGATTTAAACGATGTGATAAAACCATTCTTCAGCGTTTCAACATTGCAGTCTGGTTCTTAGTTTTTTTTTATATATACATTTATAAGTGTTAGTACTTTGTTTGTTGTTATTGTTTTTTATATATTATTTTTCCTGTTTTTTGGCGTTTATTTATTTTGGTTTTTGAAGTGCGGCTGCAATGTTATATTAGCACTCACAGGCAGTTGGTAACAGTGTGTGTATTATTATGTGTATTCAGTCGGTTCGTGGCTACGACAGCTCCCTCTCGTCATCGGAATCACTTCCTGCTTCTGGGGAATTATGTTGCTACTGTTGCGACTATACGGTTAAGCCATAAACAAAGTAACGAAAGTAATTGTCATAATTACACTACACGCAGGTCCTATACATTACAAAACGATACGAATACGTTAACTCACTTTTGAGTTTTCGTTCGTTGTCGTACATAGACGTGATGTCAATCATTTCTTGTTGAATCGGAAAGGCTGTGTTTCGAGAATCCGCAAATATTTTTTAGAGACTTTTAAACTAATACAACATGATAAAGAACATCACCTCAATTTGTCAATGGAAAACTATCATCTTTCATTTATTCAGAGTCTGTAAATGTTGTTTGTAATTTTATAGATTCTTAATTATAATTTAGAAGATTGTAATAATATATAGGGTGGGGCATAGGAACGAACTGATTTTAAAATAATGATAAAATTATTAGTTTTTGGTCTAAAATAATTATTGGTAGAACAACATATGTAAGAACAAAGCATATTGAAATATTCATGAACGGAAAATTACATCTGGCATCGTTCAAGTCGTTCACGAAAGTTTTCCTCTACAAATTCCGGCAGGTCTCTGTTAATTCGAGTGATTTCTTGACGAATTGTTTTCATCACTTCATCTAACGTACGTGGTTTGGCCTTGTAAACACGCAACTTGAGGAAACCCCATAGAAAAGTCACATTTGGCCAAGTCAGGAGACCGATGAGGCCATAAAACGTCATCAAATCTCGAAATGAGGAATCACAAATCTTGAAGATCCGCACCTCTTCTTTGTAAATCAGGTATGAAAAGGTGTTCAGCATATGAATATAACGTTCACATGTAACAGAAACGGTAACCCCATTCTCTTCAAAATAGGGACCAATAACGCCAAATTTACCAACCTCGCACCAAACTGTTACCTTAGGACTATGCAGCAGTTTTTCAAGTATTTTTCTCGGATCTTCTCCAGCCCAACACCGACAATTTTGTCGGTTGACAGCCTCATTAAGGTGGAAATGGGTTTTATCACTCACCACCAACAATATGTTTTTGTTTTGCTTATAAAGCCTAAGCGCTTCTTGTGCAAAATTACAGCGTTGGGGGTAGTCCCTCACATTCAATTCCTGCACAACCGCTATTTTGTATGGGTGAAAATTTAATTCGCCATGCAAAATCATTTCAGTCATTTCGATTGATATTGAATCTGCGGGGGAATTCTCACTGTACTAGTCACTGAGTCGCTACTCCTACAAAATCATACGCGAATATGCGTTGCTCTAGCATCCACGGCACCATGATGGCAATTCGAAAAGAAATGCTTTGAATCAAGGAATAAATGGAAATATGCCGCACACCTCTCTCTTTTCTAATGACCGAGTACTACCTAATCAAAAAACATTTGGTTGCTATGCCCCACCCTGTATAAGCTTATGATGAAGTACTTTTATTGGTTGATTTTGGCATTCCTTCTTAGTGGTATCGTAACATAATTAAGTAACATTCCCGTTTAATCTGTGTTTAACCACATTTGCCGAAATAAAAATGAATTACTGTAGCATTATTCACAAGTTCTTACGAAACTTCCTACCTTAAGGGGGCGTTAAGATAGAGTAGATACCTATCGACCGATAACAATTTTCTAATTATGCAAATGTCGGTTATAAAGTCATTAATTTTTTGTTTTATTCTATGTAATAAGTCATAATGTCTTCCTACGTTTGGTATAGGGGTTTAATTTACACAAATTCTTTTTTAAAATTTTTGTTTCAGTTTTATCAAAAGAACCCCCTAACCCTATGACGCGTGTTACGTACAAGAGAATTATAACAGAAATTTTGACAATGCTGTATTAGTTTGGTTTATTTGCATATTTTAAATAATGGGTAAAGAACGGCCATATTTGTACACACACATAGACACTACCTTCGAGGATTCTCTAAGAGAGGGCGCGAGATCCGAAAATACTGTAGTGTGACTGGTTATCTAAGGACATTAACAGATAATCATAAAGATCTAAGTTATTTAAAATGATTTAATAGTGATCGTATACCTATTTGTTATTTCAAACAAATTCTGCCAATTCAATTAATTGTATATTTGAGATGCAGTTTTGATACACCGCGCGACATCTTTAGGACTAAAATGTTATTTTTTGACAGTAACGAAATTTTTTGCATTCAAACCATTATTACTTATGTTTTCTATGATTCAAACGCCCCCTTAAGAGTGCAAAAAGAAATGCACATAAAATCAGTAGGTACCGATTCTCTACGAGTTTCTCTCATAGCTTAGATTTGTTCCACATGTCTTCCGGAAGTGACAGATAAATATTGATCCTGTCTCCAATTTCCTATTATACACACCACAACATCGCGTAATTGAATCCAAGTAAATATGATTGCGCTTTACGCTCTTTTTATGCTGACTTTTTTAATGTTCATATTTCTCTTAAAAAGGAGATTTTCAAGTTTTATATGCACACATGCATTAAAATACATACCGTAGTCGACAAATTTTAATTTATGATACGAAAGTAGAAAGAGGAAAAGAGCACGACGAAATAAAGTAAAGATAAATATATAGCGAGGCTGCCAAGTACACTAGGCAAACGTTTCCTATGAAATGTGAGGATCCCCCGACACTGTGTTGCTTCTCCCACCACTGTTAGCAAGCAGGAATCGCTGCATATTATATGGTCATCTTCTGCATGGGATAGAAGTATAAACAGAAATTAAAATTTGTCGACCACGGTATAATAGATAGATGTCTGTAATTGATTTATTGGTGCTTCGTTAATACTTGTATACCATCATTATTTTGTTTTATTATCATTATTTAAATACTGTATAATCGAGACAATTTCTTTAAATTTCTAACCAAATATGTTGTGTATTTGAAAAAAGGCTCAGACTTTAGCTTAATTAGTTAGTCGGTCATTTTTCCTTTTTTTTTGTAATTAATTAGTTTGAACATTAATATATCTATAGTTTATCTTCATCATATGTTGCCTATGACGACAACCTCTAAATGAATCTGTATCAGTATGACTCAGCTGGTGTTTTGCTCATCCTTGTAATCTTGGTGTTCGGCGGCTAAAAACTGAACACTGTAAAAGCGAGGATACAACATATATCTTTCCACCTTTGCAAACATTGAATGTTGTGAAGCAGTAAGCATTCGCTTGGGACATTGTGGGATGAATATTTTTTTTTAAATTAGAAAGTAGCAAGCATCAATTCACTGTTACATTAATATGAATATTCTTTAGTAATCTGAGGCGACATATGAATCATGTTTGCTATATAAAAGGAATGTAATTCTTAATCAATTTAATATTTAATGTAACGGGTGTTTGTAATTGAGTTACGCTTGCGATTTAGGCATTTTATGTTACTAAATCGGAAACATGAAAGTGTCTTGTCTCATTTGTTAGTCCGTCAGGGTCGTGTCTAAATATTTATTTTACAAAATAAACATCATTTTATAATTATATAATCTTTACATGCAACTAAATACTGAAACTGACATAACATTAATAACCTGTAATTTCGAATTCATATTCTGCTAAAATTGATTAGTTTATATCGATAATTTTTAAAATTACCAGTAAAAATAGAAGCCTTTAAACTGCACTTATGGTATTATAATGTCAAATTTTATCATTATGAAGGAGGGGTAGAAATTATATAACGTATAATTCACTGAAATGCAAATGTCTGATCAGTAAATCGATTACAGACACATATGATACATTGTCATTATCATTGCTTTGCCACATGATATTGGTCGATAAGATTTTCAGTCCTTCAATCAGAATGACATGGACAAATTGGGGATAATTCCTTAAGTGGGGCTCATACTGATGCAATTTATTGCAGATATTTTAGTATCTATTACGCTGCCAACTTGCGTTATGAAATGCTACTAAGATGCATGTATGTATGGTCGGGTCTTTTTATCTGGCTATGCACGTCATCGTTCGTCAATTGTTTAGCTGTTGCCAAGTTTCCACTTTCTGCTAACGTCACCCGTAATCATTTTAAAAGGTTATGCCATTATACATGTGCCATATATATGGCAAAATATGACATTCCACTTTAACATAACAACTTCCGGTAACATTACAGGTATACCATCGCCATGAAATATAAGTATATGAGTTTATTAAATAAATGGAAGTACATGTATGTTATTGTAAAGATACATTTCATTAACTGATAGTTAAGTGAATTATTATAAATATAATTAATGGAATAATTAACGATGGTTTTTTAATTTTAAATAAAACATTTTGATTTTAATAGGTAGCACCTATTTTGAAATATTTCCGCGTCATTCGTGATGTGATTGTGACGTGCATTGCCAGATATGATATCTAAACCGTATAAAGAGTTGAACATACTTTACTCCATAGTTGTTTTAAATAATTTTCTCTGTTTAACTGCCTACAAAATGTGCTAAAACAATAAAATTCTGTTGGAATAAAGAACTACAATAGACGAAGGTGTAGACTTCAGCGATCGTTTGCTAATTGTATATCTCGGTTTTCGGTTTGGAATCGCATTAAGTTTGGCGTAGATGCCGACGTTTTGACCACAGTTGCAAGGAACATCTTCAGAGCTCTTTACTTACTATGGGATGTCAGTACCTGTCACCGTACTGTGCTAAAACAATCCTAAAAATATGGTTTGCAAGCTTTGAAATTTAATGTGTCACGATTCGCTGCCTACTGTTAGAGAACTTTTTGCTGTGCCTATCATAGTTTTAATGCTAATAAGGTACGAAGGGGGAACTTGTGTGCAAACCTGTATGCAATACCATTATTTCAGAATTTCGCAAATTGCCTTTCTTTCCTTTCTTTTTTGTTCCATAGAAAGATTTTATGCGGCCAATTCTATATGCCGTACGGCATAGTTTTTTATTTGTTAATATGATTATGCCGTAATTTATACTTGCATGTGTTTGAAATATATACAACCAATGCAATAGTAAATATTCATTTTGATAAATTTTAACACAGAATTACATGTGTGTTATTATAACAGTGCACATTGTATGTATCCTAAATGTATGCTACATTTTGTTTCAAAATATTGTTATTTAACGTCCTTTCTAGAAGAAAGTGTGAATCTTTGAATATTAACTAGTTAGAACCTTTCTGTTTCCGCTTTAACATACTCGCTACCAAGATAGTGTAGTTATATCATACTGGATATTCATCATTGTACAAGTTCTTACTGTCTTTTATGTTTATATTTTCATTGTTTTAATCAATAAAAGTACAGTATTTGTATATTTATCGAATATTTTTCGTACGTGTTGCTAGATTATTTGACCTTGAATGAACAATAATTAAGTCTAATAGGGTTACTACATGTAGACGACGCTACCTATTATTACCCCAGACATGACCTTCGAAGACAATTCCACACCCCGTAGATTCCAAATTGGAATCCACGCCCTCTCGACCAATCACGCCCTCGTATTTACGGAATACACGGGCAGATCATCGAATCAAATTCCCTTGCAAAAACATTAAGCGCGATCGTATAGTAACCGTGCAAAAAGTCATGACATTTTAAAACGTCATATATTTTGTTGCTAACATTTCACGTTTAAAATCTATGTATATAATATTTTATTAATTATTTTATCGTATAGTCGTGGAGAAAGTATAGTCTTCTACTCGCACATATACGATTCTACAATACCACATAATTAGTTATTTTGGAATGTAAAAATCCTAATACACCCTTAAAAAAACACAACACAATTATTTAGAAAAGTGCTTGACGATATAAGTTAGTTGAAGATCTCATTTATTAATGTTATAAATTATAAATGGCGGCATAAACAAATAAAATCATCGATGATCACGTCATTGTATGCAAATTTGTATTATTTAGCTATTATCTATATTGGTTGTGAAGAATTTCGCCATTTTGTGAACAACTGACTACTGAATTTGTTTGGTATTGCTTCATTGTCCCGTAACGAAGCTATACCTAGGACCTGAATTTCATGCTCTATTTTCTTGTCTTCTGTTTTTCTGGTTTGTCTTCCATAGGAGAAAAAAAATCGACTTCTGGCTCCAGAATGTGGATCATTTTTTTTCACCATTGATAACTGAGGATGATCATTACTTGTACTAATTTATAATCACTATTATATAATTAAATTGATGTTTAGAAAGAAATTAAATCTAAAATAATCAATATATTGCAGTCGTACTCCATGATCTTATTTAGCTTTGTGTCTATCTTAAGAAATATATGTTAGTGAAAATGGTGCAATGCTTTATTTGTATTTTTCGTCAGCATATCTATATTGGTCTAAGTTTATGATGTTTTTGTTTTGTCACTGTCCGTTTTCATTCTGTTATTTCTTCAATTTCCACTGTATTAAGTCTCCATATAATTTTCCAGGGAGAAGAAAATCTTTTTGACGAGAACAACCAATTTAGAGTTGGTAAAAGAAAGCTAATGCATTTTTTCCTGTCAACTATTCTGACTTACTTTTGTTTCTGTATAAATTAGCATTTGTTTTTATATTTGTTGTCACTGCCCAAGTCACAAATTATACTTATTATGATATTATAATATAGTTTTTTGAGTACTCATTTGAATTTAAAATTTACAACTGATACGAAAACTTTTTGTCTACAAGGCTAAACACAAGACTTTATTATAATTCTAGATAGTTTAGGTTATTCATTTATTTGCATTTTGCATTTTTATTTATTTGTTTATTTATTTTTCCTAAGGATGATGTTTTCCATTGAACTACTTGTCTTTCAAGCAAACCTATTTATACTCATTTTTTTACAAGTACAATGAAATTAACCCCAATTATTATGGAGGATATTGTTTTTTTTTTCTGTATATATATAAATAATAGTGTGATATAGTCAATTACTTAGATTTTTATATGTTTTTTTTCTTGCCAGATGATGTTTTATCATAGGCTAGTTAGGATGAATAAATTAAAGTCGAGAATGGAGATTGTTATAATAAGCTGAACGCCACAGCAGAACTTGACTTTAATTTATATTAGTGTTTTGTTTAATAATTGAGTCTATTTGTTGTTATGTTTGATTGCATATTTTAACATTAATAAAAATTTCAAATTCACAAGACTTTCAATGCAAATTCACTTTTAAACCACTCTCAAAATATACAATGGACCACAAGAGAAAAAATGTAACGATAAAATGCGTTTTAGTATGGTGACCTCTGTGTAGGAATTTCATAACTATACACTGTTACATGCAGCAACTTCTGGAATATCTTCGTTTCTTCGAAGACATGTCAAGGGTTCGTTAATAATTTTATGTTTTTTTTTCTTTTAATATTTATTGTTACATATTTATTTATATTTTTAATACGTTTTAGAGGCCTGTATTTTTTTGCTTGAGATTTTGATCTTGTGTACTTTATAGCTTGGAGTGCTAATATCTCATAGTATTTTGAACTTTTTTCGTTTATCGTAAACATTTGCAGCTAATCCCCCATTTACATTGTGTTACTGTTTTTGTTTAGGTACTAAATCAGTATTCATATCAAACGTATAGGTTTAATGTTTAACAAGAGCGCAATTTGTTTTGAACGTTTGTCTGCCGATTACTAGAAATTGTATGTTTTGTTTAAAACAATGTATGCTTTGATTCTGTAAGTTGTATATTAACAATAACATCTTAAATTTCGGGTATTTCTATTTTCGAATAAATATCACATGTCTACGAAAAAATACTTTTTGAATATTGTTTTGGTTTGATAACGGATTTTTATGTTATTTATAGTGCTGATTCCAAAAATGAAATTCCATCTTTTTATATCACGAAATTTTTTTTCAAAAAACGATTGTATATTAAATAAATTCAAAACATAACATAAAGTGTTGTGAATATTAATAACACTGTACGACAAATTTGAACTTTTTTTCTGTCCTTTAGATGAAACTATGTTATTCCTTATTGATTCATATATCAAAACCAAAATGGCCCATCACGTACCGTTTTTGTAGGAGACCCACTTATATTTATACAAATTGGTTACAGAGGATTGATTATAGAAAACATAAAGACAAATGATTTTTTCGGCCATTTCTTCTTGTAGACATCCGATGCTGTGTCCCCGTTATAACAGACCAGCAATATTCAGTTAGAATATTTCCATTCCATCGTCCACTGAAACGCTTTTCAAACATATACATGTCTTGGTGAAACCTTTCCCCATATTCATAACTCATAACTAATTGCGCCAAGGTTTTGAGATAGAAGTCCAGATGTGAGTCTAAAAAGTGTACTTTCAATGACATAACCTATAACACGAAAGCATTTAACCACGTCACCAACAAGATCTTCATAGTTTTCAGCTTTCTCATTTTTAAGGAAGTGTGAGCACACTGATTTGAATGCCAGCCAGGCTGCTTTTTCTGCTTCTGACAGTTAACTTTCAAACTTTTTATCATGAAAGACAACTTTTAATTGGTGGACTGGAATTTGTTCCTAAAGATACAAGAAAACCACTGCTTCTCAGTCCAGAGCTTTAACAAATATTTTCATCAAACCGAGTTTAATGTGCAGTGGTGGAAGAAAGACACATTGCAAATTGACAAGTGGTTCATGTGATATGTTTTTGGTGCCAGCAATGAAGTTTTTTCTTGGAGGCCGCTGTTTACGAATGAACTGATTTTTTCTGTCACGATTGTCCCATTCACAGAGAAAGAAGCAAAATTTAGTGTATCCTTGCTGCATGCCTGTTAATATCCCAATGTATTTATAGAATATGCTACAGGAACGGACGGACAAACATTGCCTATATGGAGGAGCACTACTTTGAGACTACGTTTGGACGAGTCAATAAACAGGCGCCACTCTGCTGGATTAAGTTCATATCCCAATGTCTGAAATAGGCCATTCACATCACAGCAATATACGACGTCTTCTTTCTCCGCAAAATAAACTACTAAATAGCTTGGTC
Source organism: Amphimallon solstitiale (assembly GCA_963170755.1). Taxonomy (NCBI): domain Eukaryota; kingdom Metazoa; phylum Arthropoda; class Insecta; order Coleoptera; family Scarabaeidae; genus Amphimallon; species Amphimallon solstitiale. The sequence goes on along the minus strand of OY720675.1, from coordinate 29,018,790 downwards.
GTTTTCTAAATGAACTTATTTTTACTCTTTCCTCTAATAGACTACAACCTTGAAAACTAGAAACCAGTCATTCTGAGTTTGAGAGAGTTTTAGGGCAAGTACAAGATCGTTAAGCTCTGCCTTTGTGATTTCATGATGTGAACATGACGTAGATGTAAATGGTTGAAAGTTAGGATCTTGATGGTTTGGGGCATCGGAGGTGTCTTATTCTGAATCAACAGTATATTTATCTGGAGCTGTAGGTATAGGAAGATCTTTTTCGAATGAAGAACTGGTCGCATAACGGAATGTAAGTTTTGATACTAAATACAATGTTTGGATTTTGTAGAAAACCCTTGACGTCTGTCAGACAAAAGCAACAATCATTTAAGTGATTGGTTGCTTCACGCCAAACCATAAGTACTGCAAATTTCATTCTACTGTTTTCCTTGTAATCAGTTTCTTAGATTCCTGGAGCATGAATTGCAGCATATATCTTGGTCCCCAACTCATGAAAAGTAAAGTTCATAAGCCTTTCTAACTAATTGTGACAAGCTATATTGTTGCGTCTTCAATGTAAGTTCGCCACACACATAACAAAATAAGTCTGGTTTATTTTTACATTGACTTGACATTATAATGTTCTGAACGTAATATAATCTTGTCCTTAGAGCATTTGTACATTTCACACTTGACATTACTAGCAACATAAGACAGTGGGAGTAAATATCTTACAATAAACAAAAACTCTCTGATCTCTAAGAACTGCTTTCGGTCAGTCGGCGTGTCCTTTATATATGTTTAGTGAAGGGAGAGGAAGAAAAGCCGGAAATGTTGCCAAGCTTCTACTAATTCTCGGATATCTTCCTAATGCAACTAGAGTCTAGAAACTTTGGGAATGTAAATAAGGCTTTTTGCAAATTGTGTGTACATCTATACCTGCAACGAAAAATGTTCCATAGAATAAACAGGTTGTTAATAAATTTACTTAAATTAAGAAAGCATATACAATTTATCGAGAAAATACGTAAAAAGCTAAAATGTGGATTTTTGGGAAATTGGTGCCTGGGAAGTAAAAAATAATTACAGATGCGTTATCTTCAGCCAAAAGTATACCAGAAACACATATTTTCATCTAAAAGACATTTTTCATGTTGTACATGTTGATGTGAGCGCAAGTGAAGAAATCGTTAATTTGTTACAAGCAAGAAAAAATAGAAAAGTATTACATATAAGTCGTTTTTAATAGGAAATATGCCCTCTCTTGGCTTTTATATCGTTTTCAACAAGTTTTGACATTGGGTTAACAAGTTTTCTTACGGTTTGCTGGTATTTGCTTGTCTCGAAACCATATCTGGTCTACAGCCCTAATTTGTTTTGTTTTTGTTGTACAATCCATTGTACGAAGACTAACTTTTACCCACGGATTTCCAACAGGATTTAGAACGGTCTAGTTTTTCGGCCATTCAAGGCATGAAGTCCGTTTGTCCAATATTTCAAAAATATTTCATCGTGACCTTCGACACATGATGGTCGAGTCTTGCTGGAATATTGCTCGACCATTGATAACAACTTTTCTTAGTTTAGCTTCTAGTGTTTCTTCTCACAAGTATCTGTATGTTTGAGAGTTTATTATTCCTACGACCGGCACAAGATATCCGATATCTTTATACCAAGAGCAACCCCAAAACACTTTCTTTAATGGCTGTTTAACCCTTTGATCAATATGAGCTGTCGTAAGTTCTCGTTGTCTTTCTAACAAAACGAGATCTCTGTTCTAGTACCGAAAAATGGTTTTCATCAGAGAACACCACGTTTTTCCAATCTTCAACAATCCAGCTCACATAATTTTTTGCCCAAATATATCCCTTTTTCATTATTCCTAGTGTCCTTTTGTTTGAAAATCCTGTTCGCAGTAATAATCTTTATATGCCAATATCCATCTTCAGAAATGAGATGGAAGCAGAGATTATAACAGGCTGCGAACAATTACGCATTTTGTTAGTATGGCTGGGGATTCGGAGGAATTACTTGTTATAGCAAAATATGTCAGACCTTATACTTTTCATAAATTCAATTTGGACAGTTTGCCAGTAATGTGGCGATCCAATAAAAAAAAAAAAAAAGTGACCTGTGATATAATGTCTGAATACTTGCAATAATTTGACAAAAAAAGGGACTTCAAAAACGAAAAATCTGCTTTTCCTCGATAGTGCTATCCACGTGATCTAAAATTGATCAAGAACCATATTCTTTCCTCCAATACCACAACATTTGTCCACCGTTAGACCAAGATATAATAAAAAAAAATAAAACCTGGTATCGATACATACAGCACAAATATAAAATATTTAATTTTTTGGAAGTAAACAGGACTTTCTTATTTTTTTATTTCTTTTTGATGCAGTTATTGGAATTATCGTATTCTACTTTCTACGTGATCATTATTGTTGGAATCCTCTTGCGATTCAACAGTGTCCAAATCATTTTACACATTTCAGCAAGAGAATTGTTGTGATAGTTGCTTGCTCTCATGCTTTTTAAATAAAGTAAAGGACATGTAAAACGTTGATAGATTTTACTAGATTATTTGAAGAGTCAACAGACAAAAGTGATGAAATTATCAACATTATTAAAATTTTGTAATTGAATCAAAAATCTTCTGAGAATTTTTTTTTACTTCTGCCTTTTTTATATAGAAATGGTTAATCCATTCATGAAAATAAAAACTTATTTAAACTTTATTTATGCTCATATATCAGTAAAGAATGTAGTATACATAACATTCTCTCATACAGATGAATTTCTTTAATGTATGTTCAGCTTGCAGACTGAGACCTGGTCGATGAGATGCCCCTCCCACAAGGTGCGCAGTGAATCCTTATAATATTAGGATAAGCACGAGCAGTCTAGAAAAATTGTCAAGCGCTACACATATATGTATCTCTTTTCAGTATATTACAATTTCTTATCTGCATTTACTCTTTCGTCCGGCTAATGTATGCGATGATGAACAAATGTTATCATTTCTTTTTTCCGAATACTTTCTCTGTCACGCACTGAACTATAAATCTGTGCGACTTATAGATCGAGGCTCCTCCCATCGGCCAAGACTCAGTCTGCGTACTGTACTAGTATATTCATAATCAGTACTTTTTTGCTGATGTTTATATTTGAAATCCTATGGAGATCACTAGAAATTAAACTTTTTGCAAATAGTTTATACTATTTCTTTTAAAGAAGTTATTTCAGAGCGCATCATTTCATATTTTTATGAATATAAACTTTTATAAAACTTTAAACGTATTTTTACTTTACAAAAAATTACACTAAATATAAGGTTATTATAAAGTAAGTTCCCAGTTTGAAATGGCCATAAGGTTGGAAAATTCTCAATGTGTACAAAAATAAAAGCACCAATTTGTTCATAAAGAAACGGGATTTTATTATTTTCATTTGTCCAGTTTCCATTTCGTCATAGAAATATGATCCTGTTATAAAATTTGACGTAAAACTGCACCAGACAGTAGCTATATAATCCTTGTTGAACAATCGTATTAAAATTATTTTGTCACAATTCTACACTATATTTTTTGCATTGAAGTTAGTTATTTTCGAGAGGAGAACTTGAATCTCACAAAAGTCTGAGAATGATCAAGCATTTACAATAAAAGTTTTTTTTTCGTTATTTCGCCAACGTAATGATCTGTATTATTTTGTTTACTTCCGTGCTGACATGAGTATACAAAATACGCAAATAAAAACAACTGATTGTAAAGAATTTTTGACAGAACAAGTTAAATTCGTTTATTTTGCCGTTGTAAATGCGCACTCCACAAACGCTTATTTTAAACATTGTGATTCCCATTGGTCGTTTCTTGGATTATATAAAGTGCATATGTCGCACTCAGAATGAAATAACTTTTTTTAAATATACATATTTGAATTTTAAATATACAGTGCATTCATGATGAAAGGAACAAATTCGTTTAAAATTCAGGTAATTATTCTGCAGAAAAACGCTCGGACAGGTCGATTAGTATTTTTAGTTGTGAATTTTTTGACATTAAAAATTATATACAGGGTGTTTAAAGAAGAACATATGCAGCAATCATTGTTTTTTTTAATGGAACACCCTGGATATTATTCCATTTTTGAATTGTATGGTAAATTCTCAACACTTTTTGTGTAACATACCATATCCCCAAAATCAGCGGTTTTCGGAATAATGACGTTTGAAATGTGATAAATTAAACCACACACAAGTAATAAAATAAAATGTTTAAATTGAACAAAGACACCTTGAACATTTTTTTAAAAGCCAACAAAAATAACCTGGTATTGCAAATTTTATCTTCAACAAAAAACTCTTCTTCAAATTAATCGATTTTCATTCCTTGATCACTAGACCAATTTCATATTTTTTTGTGACAATAAAAATCAAACCATCAGGCTTTTAGTTTGTCAGTGTCATTTTGATAGTTTTACGTTTAATTTTAGAAATGCATTTATCTGAGGAAGAACGTATTGAAGTACTTATTATGATTGGTTTCGGAGATAGAGTGCGTACTCAACAAGAAGTATGTAATTTATTTAATGCAATTCATCCTAATCGACCTCCAATTACTAGATCTACCGTCAGCAAAATTGAATTGAAATTTGCTGAGCACGGCTACGTCAGAGATTTACGTAAAGGAAGACCAGCAACAATATCAGAAAATTCTCAATTAGACGTATTAGTAGAAACGGTAAATAAGCCCCATGTAACCGTTAGGACAATCTTCGGAAATTTTGCAATTGCAGTTCGGCAATTTCTTAACTTAACTTTCCCTAATAAATGGATTGGACTCAGAGGTCCTAATGAGTGGCCACCAAGGTCACCGGATTTAACCCCATTAGATTTTTTCTTATGGGGTAATTTAAAATCTAAAGTTTATGTGAATAGACCAAATAATCTTGATGACCTGAAAAATAGAATACGCCAGGAAATAAAACTTATTCCACCAGAGGTAATTGAAAACGTTCAACAGGAAACAATCCGTCGACTACAAAAATGTATTGAAGTAAACGGACAACATATTGAACATTTATAAAGCAAATGTTATTATTTCTTTTGTATGTTTTATTATTTAGGGTTCATGTATTTTTTTTAATTTATAACATTTCAAACGTCATGATTCCGAAAACCCCTGAATTCGCGGATATGATATGTCACACAAAAAGTGTTGAGAATTTACCATACAATTAAAAAATGGCATAATATACAGGGTGTTCCATTAAAAAAACAAGGATTGCTGCATATGATCTTCTCTAGACACGCTGTATATAATTTCTTATGTCAAAAAATTCACAACTAAGAATACTAATCGACCTGTCCGAGCGTTTTTCTGCAAAATAATTACCTGAATTTTAAACGAATTTGTTCCTTTCATCATGAACGCACTGTATATCCTATCGAGACTAAAAGGAAAGTATTACTTTTCAACTTTTAAACGATACCAGAATGTACAGGGACGTTCAAAAATTTCGTATATGATGCATATTTGGTATGTGCCGCATTTTTTTAATGTTTAAATTTAGCGGTAAATAAAATGTTGCTAAAAAAAGTATATGTTTGAATTTGAAAAAAAAATTTTGATAGTTTAGCCTTAAAGCCCTCAGAACTATACGTGATTTTATTAGACCATTTAGTAACCTATTCGCAACCATTTCATTTGAGTATAGAACATTAAAATCCTCCAATAAATAAGAGAGTTATATATACAGGGTGTGTATAAATTGGCGGACCCACTACACGTGGCGACATTCTTGGTCAAATTTTGAGTTAAAAGTCCTAATCCTAAAACGATGTATCAGGCTTCCTTTGTCTTCAGAATGAATTTGAAAGAAACATACATTTGGCAACATTGAATACGCATGTGCTAGTTATAATTTTCAGAACATTTTTACACATCGTCATGTGAACCTTACATTTTAAATTTAAAAAAGAAACAAACGAAATAAAATTGGTTTCTTAGATTACATATTTATTACGAAAATATTACAAAGTTTAAAAATTTTTTGATAATATTGACTAATTTTTGTACATCTTCTTGATAGAAATCAATGTAATTATTACCTACATAATTGTTCGAATTGAAATTCATCAGTTTGTAGACATAGCTGCAATCTTTGTGGTATCGTTTGTACTATTCGCTCAAGTCTTTCTGGTGTGATTTCTAATACTGCGGCTTCAATTCGGGCTCTAACTTCGTCAGCGCCCTGTGGAGGTGCAGCGTAAACTTTACCTTTAATCAAACCCCAAACAAAAAAATCTAATGGATTGAGATCGGGGGATCTCGCAGGCCACAAAAGGGGACCGCCACGACCAATCCATCTGTCTGGGAAGTGTTCAGTCAACCAGTCTCTTATATTACGAGCAAAGTGCGCAGGAGCTCCATCATGCATGTAAATCATATTACGGCGTACGTTCAGCGGTATCTCATCAATAACTTGTTCTAAAACATTTAAATATTCACCGGCATCTAGGCGATTTGGTAAGTAAATTGGTTCAACTACCCTGTGGTTTATTATACCCAGCCAAACGTTAACAGAAAACCTTCTTTGGTGACCGTATTCGCGAAATTCATGTGGATTTTCATCTGCCCAATGATGAAAATTATGAGTATCAAACACACCATCTCTGGTAAACATGCACTCATCACTCCAAAGAATACGTCTTAAAAAGTCACCATCTTCCTGAATTCTATTTAAGATTGTATTGCAATAATTGATTCGAAATAAGTTATCATTTCCGTAAAGAGGCTGAACTTTAGAAACATGGTATGGATGAAGCAAGTTTTCTCGTAGAACCAAATGAACAGTCTTATTACTGGGAATATTTAGTGTAGGAGCTAATTGACGGGTACTCGCAGAGGGATCTTCCTGTATTGTGGCTAGAACTTGCTCTTCTAGTTGCACGGTACACCTTTGCCTTGGTCGACCTGCGTTCGCATTTCTTGGAATAAACGAACCTGTTTCACGAAGTCGTTGGTCCAGCCTTCGAAATACATTTTTACTTGGATGCCTCCGATTTGGAAAACGCACTCGATATTCCTGCCCTGCCATGCTAGCATTTCCACGACAGAAACCGTATATCATGTACATATCGGCATATTCCTGAACGTAAAATTCATAATAAAGAAACAGAGCAACTAGTAAACACGAAAACCCGAAAACTGATTAAAGCTATACAAATAAACACGAAAAATAAGCAAGTCGAATGAAATAGGTAGATTACAAAGTGTCAAAATTTGACAGTAGTAATGTATTTGACTAGAACAACATTAGGCTGCCTACTTATTGTTTTACAACGTTGTCAGATGTGGTTTTCGTCAAAATAAGTTAATAAACAAATATTAAAAACAAACTTTAAAATCAAAAAGAAAACTTTAACGAAAGGATAATAACAACAATTCTTCTTTCTTCTAAATTGTAGCTCTTTCTGTCAACAAATATCAAGTAATAATGCTTATTTCAAGACTGAAAGTCCGAACTTTAGGAACCTCGTGCAAAGATATGGAGCATGGTACAACATTTTCGTATTAGGATTATGGACTCCGAATTTAACGAAGAACATCGCCGCGTGTAGTGGGTCCGCCAATTTATACACACCTTGTATAAGTAGTGGCTAGCAAAACTACACGAAACGTCTGTGTTACAATATCAGTAAACTACTAAAATAGTGTATTTTACATATCGACATTTTTCAAATCTGCATGCGGAAAGGACGGGATATGTACAATATTTTGGAAACTATTTGTATTAATATACACCTTACAGAAAAATTAATGTTTGAATTTTTAACAATATTTCTTAGCATGACATTCAATATTATTTGAAACAATGCAATTTAAAACAAAAAGCATTTCCGATTTAAATATTTCATGTTGTAATGACTCTTATCTAAAATTACTCTTACTTAAATATGTATTATACGTAACTGTTTAACAGAAAATTATTTTCAAAATTTATTTTGACGATAAACTACCTAATTAAAATTAAATATTAATTTATTGTAGAATGATCAAGTGTTAAAGATGTGAAATATTTAATACGTTGCTTTTGCACATAAATATTCATTTGTATTCCTATATCGGGCTTATATTTTCTCTTATAGTTTTGGAGAGGCCCTCTTCACAGATGTCCTACTTAGATCAATTCCTGAAGGAAACGAATTCAAGTCAACAACAACAGATTCAGCCGACCCATTCAACGCGACTTTTATATTTGGAAGGTGGGTCGATAGAATCAGAAGAAGGTGATATTGAAGATAACCGTGCCAGTATTGCTAGTTCTAAGAGTAATTTGTCAGAATTAAGCATTGTAAGTTTAATTTATATTAAATAGTGTTGAATTAGGAATGTAAACAGTCGTTTCTTTTTTTTTTGCAGCACGAAGTGCATTCGCCGAAACACAAAGCTCATCAGTTTTTGGTTAGGACGTTTTCGACGCCAACGAAATGTAGCCATTGTACATCTCTAATGGTGGGACTTATGAGGCAAGGCATGGTTTGCGAAACTTGTGGTTTTACATGCCATACAGCGTGCTGTCCGCATGTTCCTCCTATTTGCCCCGTACCACCGGATCAAAGTAAGTAATTTTGTAAAGACATACATATTACGCTACTGTGCAAAACATACCACAATTACCTTATTAGTATTATGTATATTATTTATTTATTGTATGTGTAGTGATACAAATAAAAGACTTTTACTATGTTTTTTTACCACTTTTACTTTTGCACTGTCCGTGACTAGTTCAGATCTAATGATACAGTTTCAAAACATATTTCGCTATTAAACAGTGGCGGCTGGTGAGTACGCTTTGGCGGGGCAATTACATAGACAAGACTTATTCGTTTATTATCGGTGATACGCTAGGTATCTGGGAGTATATCTCCGATAATAAACGAATCAGTAATAATAATAATAATATACGTCTATTTAGCAATTGCTGTTATTCTACATTTTCTGACATGAAACAATTTAACCTAATAAAAAAAAAACATGAACCGACTTATGGACTAATATACTTACAGATCAACATATATAAGTTGAGCGGTGATCGACGCAGATCAAGAAGAGAGAGAATGCACGATAGAGATGGATACATCTGTAACAAATGCATGCGTGTACACCCCGCTACTACCACTCACTCCCTTGTCCTTTGCGCATATGACCTTCACCGCTCAAGTTATATGTGCTAAACTGTCAAATTAGAAGTATAGGTTACGAAAACCAATTTGTCTATTGAAAGGTTTTATTGAGGCTGATGCATTAATTACTAAAACAAACAAAACGATTAAAAATATGATTGTATTACATAAACAAATATTAGTTCATAAAATGATCCAGAAATTTTCGATTTTCAATGGCAATTTTATCGCAAACTGTATTTATTTCTAAGCATAAAAATCGATATTTAAAAAAATGTATAATCTCAATAATGTTTTAAAGATTTGTCAGAAATATATGAAAAATGAACATTAATAATAAGTAATAAATAATCAAATGCAGGAAGTAGGCTTTATTATTATATTAGTGACAGATATTAAATACAAAAGTATAAAAAAAAGTAATATTAAGTTCAATCTGACAGCTCGTCTTCACTTGAACTGTCCATATTCACATTAATAATAAATTCCCCAGGATCTTCACGATCAACTGCAACTTCCCTCTCCCACCATTTGTATATTTCATTCTCTCTGTGTTGTATTGTTTTTCTCCAAGTCTCTGGTGTGACAGATTTTAAGGAATTTTGCCATGTTTGTTGTACACTTTCTATACATCGTCCATGCTCTCCAATATGTCTAGCATAATAACTTTTTGTTATACCCCAAATGTGCTCGATGGGGTTAAAAATGCAGTGATATGGTGGAAGACGGAGTATCATATGACCATACTGTTGTGCAAGCTGATGTACTTCATAAACAGCGCAAGGTTTATTTCTGTAATTAAACTTTATAGATAAAGATATATGAAAACAGTTTGATACTACTCACTTGTCAACTAATTGAAGCAGTTGAATTTTCAATAAACTCTCATCATATTCAATATTGTTTTCCGTTAACCACTGTTGAATGGCAGCTTTAGTGGATGCAGCTGTGGGTGGCTGATTTAAAATGTAGTATGGTAACTAGCATTATCTAAAACTATTGCAGATGGCCTTTCAAGATGGCGAAGCAGTTGGTGCTCAAACCACCGCAAATAGTTAGTTCGGTTCATCTCTCCATGATAGTCACCAGAGGTACTTGCAGATGGAAATACAAGGTCTGCACCATCAATAAAACCATCTGAGTTTCCAGCATACAATACAATAAATCTAGAATATATGCATATGTAAGTAATTAATTAACTAATAGAATCAGTTTGTTACCTTTTTCCACCAATTTTTGATTTGCGAACGCTTCTTACATCCTCATCTTGGCATGATCGTGCCACCATGCCATCTTGAAATATCCATGTTTCATCAGTAAAAACAAACTGATAATCTCCAGACTGTTTTATATGACTGTATTCTGATAAAAAGTTTACACGTTTCAAAGCAATATGTGGTATTTCCATTAGTGCTCGTTTTGGATCATCCTTTTTGTAATAAAAGCCTATATTTTGGATGACTTTCCACAATGTAGTTTCTCCACCTGTGAAAATATCCCTCTTACGAAGTACAATACTCAAGGATTTGAGAGTAATATTTTGCTCTGTAATTATTCATAAATTAAGTGCATTTTTGTACAATACATATTTTAGAAAACTTACTATTTCTGTGCATATCATACACAGCATTTCTTATAGCGCACTCAGCAAAGTTGTCAACATCAACAACAGGCTTCCCTTTGTCACGCTTGCGTTTGGGACTGACAAGCACATTTCCTTTTTTGACCTCGGATGAAATTTTACTTACAGTTGCCAAGCTTACACCCATAGATGCTCGCTGTAAACATATAAATAATTGTAGTACAGTATATGACAAAAATTTGTGCTGTTTATCTCTCGTACTGAAGATAAAGGAAATACAAGTTCACCATGGCCACGTTCTGTTGATGTGCACTTATTCTTACGATGAAAATACTATAACTAACTTACTTTAAATTATATATACACAATTTCTAATGTCTATAGGTAACTTATTATTACGGTTTTTGATGTGTGTACATATTCATATATCAGAAAAAGAAAAATATTGGGTATAATCCGCTGTAGAGCAACCGTAGACACATGTTTCTGACTAATTGGTCGTCATCAGTACGGTGTAGCCAAGGAATAAGGTGGGATAACCTTGGAGATGTAAGCTAAACGGAAGACCATCAGGTGACAGACCACCATTTGTAGCTTCAGCTAGAAGATCCTCGGTTTTGAGGACAACAACTAACGTCGCCACGAGGAAGACAATGTCAACCTGCGTGCCATTGACATTGTCTTCCTCGTGGCGACGTTAGTTGTTGTCCTCAAAACCGAGGATCTTCTAGCTGAAGCTACAAATGGTGGTCTGTCACCTGATGGTCTTCCGTTTAGCTTACATCTCCAAGGTTATCCCACCTTATTCCTTGGCTACACCGTACTGATGACGACCAATTAGTCAGAAACACGTGTCTACGGTTGCTCTACAGCGGATTATACCCAATATTTTTCTTTTTCTGATATTTTATGTATCCGCGATAATTCCTTATTTTGTTTTACATATTCATATATATATAAAACAAGAAAAAGAGAATATTGGGTAAAATCCGCTGTAGTGCAACCGTAGACACGTGTTTCTGACTAATTGGTCGTCATCAGTACGGTGTAGCCAAGGAATAAGGTGGGATATCCTTGGAGATAGAAGCATATACGGAAGACCATCAGGTGACAGACCACCATTTGCAGCTTCAGTTAGAAGATCTTCGGTTTTGAAGACAACAACTAACATCGCCACGAGGAAGACATTGTCAACCTGCGTGCCATCCGCACTAACTGAAGCTGCAAATGGTGGTCTGTCACCTGATGGTCTTCCGTATATGCTTCTATCTCCAAGGATATCCCACCTTATTCCTTGGCTACACCGTACTGATGACGACCAATTAGTCAGAAACACGTGTCTACGGTTGCACTACAGCGGATTTTACCCAATATTCTCTTTTTCTTGTTTTATTTTATGTATCCGCGATAATTCCTTTATTCATATATATATACCGGTAGGTTTTCTGGTAACGCAACGATTGTATAGCGCATGTATCAGTCCCCACAACTGAACGACTACGTATATGTACTCCCCTCCGTTAACCAGAGCGGTGGTAGTAGTATACTACAGCCGTTCGCGTCGGGGAATACGATAACTGTAGCGAGTGATAGTGGGGACTTAGACACTCCTCTGTCGTTGCTTCACCCGAAAACTTACCGGTATATATAAAATTACTTCTTTTTCTATAATGTATTATAATTATGAATCTTGCATTAAATGTACTTAATTTTAGACTTTTGTGTTTCTAGAATTTGTTGATAACTGGGACAGTCTCTGTCAAATGCTCTATGGTTAACATCCAAATCAATTTTTAATTTTACTATCATCCTCATACAATTTACACACTTCTCGTCGTCACTAACACCGTTAACACAATCAATTGTACAGTGTTCACCTGCACACCTGCCGCGTGCTTTGGTAACTGTGCAATCCCTCGCAAAATGATTATAACCTGCACAGTTATAACTACTTATTGTATTTATATATATCGCATTTTTTCCATCCAACATTTTTTTTTCTTTCTGTTGCATTTTTCCAAATATATCCGATTTTACATCAATTATTATGTTACTATAGTTCATTTTGCGTTTGCTGAGATACTTTCTATGTATGTATTTTTTTTTCACTGCTACTATAATAATCTGTGGCTCTTTAAGCTTAGGATCTAACAATTCATATTTATTTCCCAATCCTTTTTTCATTTGATTTTTCAAATTTTCTTTGGAAGTGGTGTCACCGCAACTAACCAAAATACCACCTCTGCTTATATTTTTAATTGTTTCTACACTTACAGACAATTTAGTAGGGTCAATTTTATTTCTCAGTTCTATATTTGTTTTCTGGCTTTTCTGTTTTATAATAATTTTATAATTTTTTTTGCAGTATTACTCTATAAGTTTTTTTCTTCTGTTTTATTTCCGGCGATCGAAATAATAGACTTTAAAATTTCATCAATCAATATGTTTGAATCTGAAATTGTTTGAATGCAATCATTTATTTTTTTATCTGTTTCTTTCATTTTTTTGGCCTACTTTTAGTTTATGATAAATATCGCACACATATATAATTATATCGGTTTCACTTAATTTTTTAGCTATTTTGTCGCTTACTTTCGTGCATTTACCATGTCTCTCTTCCTCACATATGAATTCCGTTTGGCAAACATAACACTTATTGGAACACATATTTTTTGTTATTTTATATTATGTTGACCTACGCAAATGATTATTCATTAATTTTGTCCATCGATAAAATTTACTAATAGTGTCATCATCACAATTTCATGTTTAACAACGTACAATATTTTACTTTTTGACACTGCACTTTTGCAGAGCCGGTAGAAATACGTCCTCACTCTATAAATTCTAAACTACTACTATGTCTTGTCTATGTAATTGTCCCAGCAAAACGTACTCACCGGCCGCTATTAAATCATACAAACTTACAAATGTATATATGATGGAGTGTGCTTGAGAGAATTTCAATAATTTTCTTACAAGGAATTATTCTGAATTTGTAGTATCATTAACTCTATTGCATAAGGGCATTTAAATGCTGTATTTGGGAAAACTTGTCTTTACATTAAGGTGTTATTTCAATTGTTCAAAAAGTGATGAAGCATTAAACCTGATTGGTCGTTCAGTTGACTTGACATTTTTCAGTTTGCTGGATGTGTGGCAGTTAGAATATTTTAAATTAAGACAATTTACCAAAGCTAAAAGATTAGAGTATGCATTGAGGTAGAAAACATGGAAAGGTAATGAATGGCGCTAATTGCTATGGACTGACAAGTCGAGCTTTCAATCATATGGCACCAAAACACGCCAACGTTTTAGGCAACCACCAGGGAAATCTCTTCTGTAACCATTATAGCAGGCTACTGTAGAGCATGGAAGTGGCAATCTCCAAGTATATTTCTGCAGATGGTGGAGTTGGCGATATAAAAATTGATGGGAAGCTAATAGCAGAAGCATTCAAAAATATATAAAATAATAATAATAATAAACTTTATTCATCTTTAGATGTTTACAATGTTACACTATAATTTTAAACTGTACAATCATTCCTAACATACCTCGTACAATAGTGTCTAAACTCTCTTATAGAAGGACTATGTTTAGTCGCTTCAGGCATACCATTATATAATTTTAAACCCTTATAAAAAAGACTATTCTGCGAAGCCGATTTTTTGTGAAAAGGTAACCTAAAGTTATCTATGTATCTAGTATTGTAGTCATGAATCTCATTACTACACGAAACATATTTGTTTAAATACTTTGGTAACCTATTATGTATTATTTTATAAGTCAATATAAGAGTGTTGAACTGAATCCTTTGCTTAACACTAAGCCATTGCAATGTATCTAACATTAATGTAATTCGAGTATACCTATTGCAACTCAGTATAATCCTCATAGCCCTGTTTTGCAGTTTCTGTAATCTATATATATCCCCATCTTTGGCTAGAAATAGAATTGTGGAACAATAATCAAAGTGTGGGGCAATGATTGTCTTATAAACATAGATTCTAGCCCATAAACTTAATTTAGCACTTATCCTACCCAAAAAACCTATTTTTTTTGCAACTTTCTTTTCTATGTAGTCAATATTTCTAGAGAATGTTAATTTATTGTCAATTATCACACCGAGATATTTAATCTCATTTACCCATTCAATAATTTCATTATCAATTACCACTGATTCACTAGTGTCATTTATCACACTGCTGTAGATAAGCATAGCTTGTGTTTTCGACGTATTCAACTTTAGTTTATTAATTTTTAACCACTTGCTAACACCTTCTAGTTCACAGTTTATCTTTTTTATTGCTGAATCAACATCCCTATCTGCAACACTTATTAGCGTATCATCCGCAAACAGGTTAATCTTGCAGTCCTTAGTCGCACTTATCACGTCGTTTATGTAAAGGATGAAGAGAAGTGGTCCTAGAATTGATCCTTGAGGGACTCCTAGGGAGACCTCCTCAGCTGTTGACTCTTCATCGTCGTACCTAGTTTTTTGTTTCCTATCTGTTAAATAATCCTTTATCCATTCCAAAGCCATACCTCTTATTCCATATTTACTTAACTTTTGTATTAACTTCTTTCGGTCAAGTGTCTCAAAAGCCCTTTTCAGATCCAAGAAAACTGCCACAACTTTGTTATCGCGATCTATCTCTTCCTTCCAGTTACCTATTACTAAATTTAATGCTGTTTCACATGAGTGATTCCTCCTGAAGCCGGACTGCACATCCACCAACACGCAATTTTTTTCCAGAAAGTATTCTAATTGTTCTTTTGCTGCATATTCTATGATTTTTTCTAATGTTGGCAACATGTTGATCGGTCTAAAATCAGAGCAGTTCTTGGTGCCGTTGATCTTTGGAATCGGTATTATCGTAGTGGTTTTCCAAACATCCGGAAACACGCCTGTCTTGAACGACTCATTAATTATTCCCAACAGCGTATGTCCAATAATCGGAAATGCGTCGCTAATAACTTTTGTATCAATACCATCAGTTGTTGACTTGCTCTTAAGTGATTCTACAATTTTTCGTAGCTGCTCCACTTCAAGCGGTTCAAAAGTGTTCAATATGTTTGTGTCTCCACCGCGATAGTCATCCATATTTACGTTCTCTACAATTACTTCGATATTGTCATGTATTTCCCTGATACTTTCGATGAAATACGCATTAAACTTCTCCGCAATTTTCTTTGCTTCACATTCCCTGCTCGATAGAAAATCAATATATTCAGGCTTTCTCTCGCTAGTAACCGTGACTAATGATTTAAGTTTTTTCCACATTCTTTTTGCATCGCCCCTTGTTTCATCAATTTGCCTCTCATAATAAATATTCTTACTTAATTTTATGTGTCTATTGTAGTAGTTCCTCATGTTTGTGTAATTACTCCAGTCGTCCTTACTATTGCTATTCTTTGCTACTCTGTATAATGCGTTCCTTTGTTTCTGCAATGACTTTAATTCATGATTAAACCATGGGTTACCCTGACCCACAGCAATTGTTTTATTGTTGACAATGTTGTAATAACTTGCATTTAGTTCATTTACTAGTGACAATGTCCGATTTTGTAAATTATATTTATCGATCTGTTTCCAATTACGTAGTATCAGCATGTTTCGCAAGTCGTAATCTGTATAAGCACTTTTGTCTAATATTTTTTTGCGCTGAATCATATCTATCGAATCGCTGTTTGTAAACTTTAATAATAATGTTTCGTGGTCGGAAATTTTGCAATCGCAAATTTCTACCGTCGCATTCCATTCATTTGTTATAACTAGGTCAATTAATGTTTTCGAATTGCTTGTTACCCTAGTATAATCACCAACCACTTGTTTCATTCCACTTGCAGTAATGATATTTTTCAATCTAGTCGCATAGGTTGAATCTCTGGACATATCCACATTGAAATTACCAAAAATAGTACACATATCCCTTCCATCGAAAGTTTCCTCACACCAGGCCTCAAAAAAGTCCAAAAACTCCACCTTGCTTGCACTAGGACTATGATATAAAACTGTATAAATACCCCTAGCAAACCCGACCGAAACACTTATACTTAGCAACCATATAGCATTATTTACTGTTATGTTGCAAGTTTCGCTATAATTGATGTCATTTCTTACGTAAATTATAACACCACCCGTGTGTCTGCTGTGCGAATCACATCTCGCAACCGAGTAACCTCTACAGTTTATTTCTGACTCCCGGACATCAGATGTAACACGCGTCTCACTAAGCAGAAGGATAGGCGGGCGATATGTCTCTATCAAATTTTCTATTTGCTCAAAGTTTGCAAGTAAACTCTGTACATTCAAATAAATTACCCCATATTGCTTTGTCGTAACATTACGATTTATTCTAAAAAATCAACTTTATCTCTGGCGTTTTGTAACTTCCGTTTAAATACCGGACAATCTGAGTCCCACGTAGCGTGATTTATGCTAATTTTTAAGTGAAGTTTATCTACAGCATACTTACAATTTATACACTGCACTTGACTATCATTTGCACTACAGCTGCTTACATGGTGTGATCCCGCACATTTAGCACATGTTAGTTCTCTCGTACAGTCTTTCCCTTTGTGATTATATCCGCAACATTTGTAACATCTAGTCACTGTCACTGCATCAAATACTTTACATACGTCCCAACCAATATTTATTTTCTGAGTTTCCAATAGTCTGTTGTAACTCTCTGCATCTACTTCCGCATAAGCAAAAAAACCTGTCAGGCAGCTTTATTTTGGATATCATCCTACCTACGTGAACAATTTTTATGTTATCTGTTTTTAGGAAGTGGTTCTGAGCTATGATCTTGCCTCGTATCTCTTCAGGGTCCCGCTGTTCACTCATACCTACTATCTTCACACGTGGTTTTCGCTTTTCTGGTTCCTTAATATCATACTTTTTGCCAAGCTTCGAGTTCGCTACCTCTTTTAATTTCGAAATAGCATCCTTATTTTTACATTCAATAACAACTCCACCGCGACTTACATTCTTTACACCTGTAATTTCAATATTCGTTGGATCGATTAAACTAGGGCGCGGACACGAACGGTTGATGTGCAATAGTGCCCATGGGCGCACTATTGAAATGTTGTATTTCTAAAGAGGTTTTAATTTTATTTATATAATTGGATAACAAGTGGCTGGTGATCTATAAAATACAAAATATCTTATTATTTGTTCATTTCCTCTTCTGTAAGACTTGTTCTCTTTGAATTAAGTACATCCTTGTAGATAGAAAACGTCCTTTCTACATCGCAACTGGTTATAGGTGCGTACTGGAAATATTCTTGTATTTCAGCGTATTTAGCATACACAACTACCGCAATGTTATTAAATCTGGATTTCTATTAAAAACTGCGTCTAACTTTTGCCGAAGGCCACATCCGAAGTCTCTTGGAATACTTTTGAAATTATTAATAGCCACGTCTAATGTGGTTAATCCATCTTTTAATTTGAGATTTCGATTTTCAAAATATGTGATTAGGCAAATTTCCAGTGTTACTGAATGAATAACAACTGATTTTTTAGATTTGGGATTTGTGTTAGTTCCTTGCACTCAGAAATACTTCGAGCATCGTCATTTAAACATGTAACGAAATTTTGTAAGCTATCGAAATTATCTGCATAAAAACTATTTCTGTGTGTGTTTTAGCAAAGCTAAGTGACGAACGTGCGATATTTTACAGACTTTATTATAAATTTCGGAATCACTGACAATTCATTTTCATATCAGAAAAAGTAACATAAACAACGTTCTAGATCTGAATAAATGATAACTAAAAAATGTACGCGTATGTTATTGAAACTAAACGAAATCCGTTGCACACTTACGTCTAGATAATTGGGAGAAGTCGATTCAATAAACCGGTATTAAACAGACTATTACAAAAATTACGAAGTACATAATAAACAGTCAAAACAATGAAAAAACGAAACTATCGTAAGTATGAATGAAAATTTTATTGCTCTTGCGAAATATAAGGTAAATATAATAAATTTTAAAAACCCGTCACGCTCCTATCTACGCGTATGAAAAAAGGATTTTATAATTCCTTATTTTATGGGCATTTTTTGCTCTCATTCTGGGGCGTAAACAGATGTTGCAGTTCACCATATGAATTAGTGCTATTCAGTAAGCGTGTGTTGTTTACATTATTTCTTTGCTCCGTTGTAACTTCGTTGTAGTTTAAACCGGTCATGTCCGCGCCCTAATTAGAACATATGGTATAGCACATGTTCTAATATTTTTTCCTTTAATTATTGTTATTGCTAGTTATTCCATTAGTTGTGTTTATAATAATTCTCTTAATTACCATTTAATAAATGTATCTTTGCAATAACGTTTTTTAGTGAATCCTAATTTTGGCTTGTCATTTACTTCAATGATTTAATTTTTTAATTTAACGAGGACACTGCATGGCTTTTGCAATTTCTAGTTGACTGTGACCTACTTGGTGTAATACTATTATTTACTTCTGTTCATAGGAGATATTCTTGGCATCTTGCACTTTTTTTTATCACATACACCATAAGTAACAACACAAGTTTTATAAATATTATTATTTTATCCACATAGAGGTTTAAAATGACACAAATTTAAATACATGTTTCACGACTAAATATAAATTGAATATGTGACTGTTTCATATTCATTTAAATAAATAATATGATATGTAAATTTCAGTGGAGTTCTTACTTTGCGGACAAAAGAATCATTTTTGAGAATTTTAAGTATCTACTTGTGAAACTATATTTTGTTCTATAAGATAAGTTGCAATTGATAAAAACTTGGCTATACGAAAATAACATACTATGATTTCTTTTGCATAATACTGTATGTGCTGTCGTTAACATTTTAGAAAAATTATTTAGACTTATTATTGAATTTAGTCATTTGCATTAATAACAACACATGTACATATTCCTGTGATGTCAGTCGCTTATTTTAATTATTCTTCCACCTGTGTTAGTATATTGGTTTCTTCGCTGTTTCATTCTATTCAATTAATTTAAGCTGTGTACAGATTATTTCTATCATCTATCTATCTAAAGATATCGATTCACGACGTTTCGCCAATGGATCAGTTGTTGTCTTCAGAGCAATTCTGATAAATGCTATCATATGAAGGATTTTTGTTAAAAATACTAAAAAAGACGACACTTGAACAGAGATCAAGTGAGTTCTAAATAAGTATCATTTTTGACATTAATTCCAAATTATTCTGATCATTTACAGTTCGCTAGGTAGTGACAGAATAGTGTAATAAATAAACACACTTCAACATTGAGGATATAGTACATTTTCCTCGGAGAGTACCCTAAAGCGACAGAGTTATCGTCTTAAATGCTTTCAATCACTTGAAATACTGACTGTTTAACATAACTGGCAATGTTTGCAAGAATTACTTTTTGGTCTTATATTGTTACCATTGTTTTGGTCAGCTCCTATATTTATTATGGTTGATCTTATCGATTCATGATTTTGAGTATGAAGTATGATTTTAAGTATTAAAATTTTTAACGCGCACTAACACTTACCAGTTAGTAATACTAGTCACCAGGATTTGTAATTGGCTGATCAAACTGAACAAACTTGATAGTTGATATCTGTGTTAACATTGATCATTGCTGAATATCGAAAACAAATGGAGGACTATTGACCATTATACTGAATATAGGAAAAAACGAAAAGAAATTATACAGAAGAACAATTTCAAAGGCAGTTAGAATGAATGTTATGCATAACATACTATAATTCTTCATTAAAATACTATGTCAGTTTTATTATCATTTCGTGTACACTGACCATTACATATCCTCATAACTTTAGGCTATTTCTTCTGCTTCATTTGTATTAATGGCTTCAGTGTCTACTTGCCTACAATTTGCAAGTAGCATCAAGGCCGGCAACTTATCCATTACAAACAAAATAGGTTAAGAAAAATGATATACAGGGTGTTTGTTCACTCGCTGTTATAATAAAAACAGTATGTATATTTATGTCAAGTATATCGATATCCGACAAAAAAAAAATTTTTTTTAAAAAAGTCAACGTTTTTATATTAGATAGTACACATTATGTTGAGGAACAAGACGTGCCAAAATAAACACACATATGGTTTAAAGGTCGAGTGTGTGATATACATGTTCGCTTTATGTAAACACTTTCATTAGGGATAAGAAATTACTTACACAGCTACTTCTTCAGATATCCGATTACAAAATAATAAATGAATAATTTAGCTTATAATAGCCATTCAATATGCTTTGTTGTTCGTTTGTAACGCACAATTACAACAAATGTTCAAAATTCTCACCATTCTCTTGAGTACATACTCTGGCGCGTCGTATAAGTGACTCACGCACACTTTGAAACAAATTGTGTTGACGTATACCATCCGTTTCCACAATAATACGTTCACGTAATTCATCAATATCGTTGATTTCTGTCCTATAGACTCGCTGCTTCAAATATCCCCACAGAAAGAAATCAATTGGATTTAAGTCTGGCGAACGTGGTGGCCATTGCACTGGCCCACCGCGGCCTATCCAGCGATCTTCAAACACATCATTCAAATATTCATGAACCACGCCGACAAAATGTACAGGTGACCCGTCGACGCCCGAATATTCAAAGGAATATCTTCAAGTAATCCCGGCAGACTATTTTGTAATAAATCCAAATAAATTTGTCCGTTCAAGCGAGGCGGGAAGAAAAATGGCCCAACAATGTAATTATTTATTATACCAATCCATACATTTAAAAAAAATCGGCGTTGATGGTGACCACGTCTAATCGCCCGGGGGTTTTGCATTTGCCACTCATGGGCATTGTGGAAATTAAATACACCATTCCTGGTGAAGGTTGCTTCATCAGAAAATAAAATGTTACCAAAGAAACGTGCATTATGTAAATGTTGCTGCTGTAACCACTCACAAAATTGCGTCCGCGCAGGGTAATCTGTCGGTGATAAACTTTGTACACGACTATAATGATATGGATGCATTTGATCTTCCCGCAGCGTTCTCCAGACGGTATAATTTGACACATTAAACTATCTAGCAAGTTGTCGTGTACTAAGTGTTGGGTCGTTTTCTATAGCTTCTATGATATCTTCTTCTGCCTCTAATACCCTATTGCTTCTGCCACGTCCTTCGCGTCGTTGTGGTTCAATTCGTCCAGTATCTCTAAATCGCTGAACTAATTGTATAAAGGTAGCTCTCGCAGGCAATTGTCTGTTTGGAAATTGTTCCGCATATCGTCGTCGAGCTCTTGCAGCATTTTGTTCGCACTCATCATACACTAACACCATATCTACTAATTCATTATTATTGTAAGCCATACTCTTGAAGGAGACACACAAAAAATAATTAAATAATACAATATCTACCAGGTACAACTTCAGTAGTCCATACAAGTACGAGCACTAGACTAACTGCTGTTAAATATCGTAATATCACTGTAAGCACATTCTTCGCGTTCGAGAGTTTCTTGTTTGCGACAGGTCAGCATTTCAGTGGTCCATACAAGTACGAGCACCAGACTAACCAGCTGTTAAATATCGTAATATGATACACTGTCGCTCTTTGTGTTCGAGAGTTTCTTGTTTGCGACAGGTCAGCATTTCTCGTTTAAATAAGCAAAGCTTACGTAGAAGGTACACACATATACACTTACACTATGTGTACAGACCGTCTTAACAACATTTTCCAATATTTTCTTATTTCTTTTCGCGGTTATTTGGAAACTTTTTCTACGCGAATTTTTGGTAGTACATTCTACATTTTGGGAAATTTATACTCTCCAAATTAGGAAACCGAGTAATCAAACACCCTGTATATATTCTCACCACTAATGATCTATTGTATATTGCAACTAAATTCACTAACTGATACCTGTCGAAAGACAATCTGAAAGCAGCTATTGCACACTAAATGCGTTTAATTTGTAACTGGTTTCAGAAATTACATTTTATTGCAAATCGTGCTATTTGTTCAATTATTTTTATGTTTAGTGTGAATCATATACAGGTGTTTCACAAAAACAATATGAGTTAATCGCGCATTTACTTACTGGTAGAGTTTAATGAGCCATATGTCAAATTAAATGGTTGTAAATAGACTATAAAATGCGCCAATGAAATGGTTTCTCTAGCCCTACGGAATTTTAAGCTCCTGCAGCCTCTTTTCAAATTAGACTACGTAAAATTTCCGAAAAAAAATGTAGAATTGTTTAGATGTGTTATAATTTGACGTATTGCTCACTAAAATCTTCCAGTAAATAAATGCGCTATTAAACTTGTATTGTTTTTGTAGGACACCTGTATATAAGGGCTATTCTGAAGATGACAACAAATTCGATTCCGAAACATCGGTTTCTGAATCTCCAATAGACGATGTAAACAATTATAATAACAACTTGAATGTTCGATCTATCATTGTCAATAATAATTTCAATATCTATTTAATGAGTATTCTTCTCAAAAATTTGTATTATTTACTAAACTACAGGATGTTGCAGTTCTGAAATTCGACAAAGATCAGTTAGCGAGCAACCAGTGGTAAGGGTTCGAATGTCATCTGAGCCAATAATTGAGAGATGGGTTTTTCGAAACCGGTATCCTCTACTACCACCTTTATCTGTTGAAGAGCCATCGAAAATCAACAGAACTTTTCTTTTACGGCGCGGAGGTGAAGTATCAAAAGCCGGAACACTTTATACACATAACAACCTGATAGGCATTCGATCACGTATCACATGCAAATTAAAATCATCCACTACATTTTCTGTTCTGCTCATTTTCATATGTTTAGTTTGTGTTGATTAAATTTTTATTTAAATATATAAGTGTAAGTTTAGTGTTGCATACATTATAATAGCGATCATATTAGTAGGGTGTTCTGCGTGGAGCTTTTTACCCGTTAATAAATTGTTTACCTTGTTCCGATTAAGCAGTTTAAAATGATGCGGGGCTATTTTTAAGTGTTCTTGGATTTTGCACAGTGGCGGCTCGTGATTTTTTGGGACGGTAGGGCACCGAGTGGGTCTGAGTGTTTAATATCAAAAATTAAGTACAGACAAAAAAATAAACTCAATATGTTATTTAATTGACTTGTTTGAAAATAAAATCCATTCGCCGTTCCTTACGATTAGCAAAATGATTAATAACTAACTCATTGGAGTTTGGTGTTGATGTCAGTAATTGTTTTTCAATGGAACACATTGCTGAGGCACATAGTCTGCTTTCCTGCATGGTATTTCTAGAAAATGTTTTTATTCTCTTCAAAGTTGAAACACAATATTGCAATATTCTTATTTTTATTAACTGCATTAAATTTAACAAGAGTTGCCAGTTCTTTTAATAAATATCTGTCACAAAGCCCTAGAAAATATTGTAAATTTTCATATTTAGGATAGGATTTCATTTTAGATTTAGTAGCTACAACTCGATGCTGTTTTAGAGATTTTCTCGGTCTTTCCTTTCTGGGTGTATGGGCAGAGAGATTTTTTTCTGTTTGAACCCCAACATCACTTGTAGTAGGAATTTCCATAACTTCGAATTCTTTAGTTAAACAACTAAACGTATTTTACGTTTTGCTCATAATATAATTTTGTATTGTAAATATTAATTGTCATACCTATAGGTGGTTCAATTTCAGCTAAATTTTGGGATCCAATATCACTTGTGCTAGGAACATTCATAGTTTTCAGACATTCTAAAATACATTTTGAAATTAGTATGCTTTTAAAATTTCATATAATACTTAGTTCTTATAAAATAATATTTTATAATAAACATTTACCTGTAGATGGTTCCTTAACCAGTGAGGTTTGAATTGATTTCTTTTCAATATGGTCATGGCTGAGAGAGATAACGATGATCTCTAAAATTCTTATTTTTGAAGGAGGTTCCTTCACTAATACAAAAAGATAAAAACCACATTAGAAGTATTTATTTTCATGCTTCATCTTTAATAAAAACTTTAATTATAAGTGCAAACCTTATCAAAATATATTTAACAATGATAAATAAGATCATATATTTTTTGTAGATAGTAAATACAAATTTAAATTATGAAATATTTTATTAGAGAAATTAAAGTAAAACATTGTTATCATCATGTACAGATTTTTTGGAATATTTCAAATTATAAAGTCATGTTATTATATTTATTCTACTCCAATGATGATGTATGAAGTTACATATTTTAAAATTACAATGCAACGGTATTGCAGCTTAATATAGACAAAACTGTTGAATATATAAAAGATAAATGGTAACAAATAATTTTGGAAATATTTTAATTTTATGATAGTTTATATTAAAAACACTTTCTGATATACATGAACGATTTCTCACTCAATGTCACGAATTCGATACCAATCCTTTATGCGGATGACACTACATTGATAAGTCGGGCTAACTGCATAGACAGGTTAATGTATGTGGATGGTGCTACCCAGACGGCTGCTAAACAGTGGTTTAGCTCGAATAAACTTAGTCTGAACTTATCTAAAACCCAATCTTTGTTATTTACACTTAAGGACAACCCGATATGAGCAAAAGATGAATATGCAAAATTCTTGGGAGTGTACTTAGACCCGACACTAAAATGGGAAAAGCACGTCGACATGTTATCCAGTAAATTAAATAGTAATATTTATTTATTAACAATTTTGAGTATGAATGTGTCTGGAGGTGTAATGGTCTCAGCGTATTATGCACTTTGTCATTCACTAATGACATATTCTCTATTATCATGGGGTAGCGCTGCTACATGGGTGAGAGTCTTTGCTCTCCAAAGAAAGGCAGTTCGCATAGTGGCCGGTGACCAGTACAGGGAGGACTGCAGGGGCTCTTTTATTCAATTAAAGATATTAACACTACCTGCCCTATACATACTGGAGTGTTTATTGTACATAAAGGCCAATATTTCCGACGTGTCAATTCACTCGGATAATCACGGGTATGATACGCGAAATAAAACTGAAATTGTTCCGAAATTTTGCAGACTATCGAAAAGTCAGAAATGTGCTGGGTATTTAGGTATAAAATTCTTAAACAAGTTGCCCGCAGAAATTAAGTCTTTACCCGTGAAGCAGTTTAAATCGAGGGTGAAACAGTTCCTGGTTGCAAGAGCCTTTTACTCATACGACGAGTTTTTAACGTGTAAACTTAATGGAAAAGATTTTAGTTTGTAAGTTGGTGATTATCTGTTATTTGTTATTGTCCAGTGTCATACTTTTTTCTTTTCTTTTCTCCTTATATAATATATATATGTATAGATAGTTAATATGACTTGTGTAAGTACATTGTACAGAACACCAATAAAGATTGATTGATTGATTGATAAACGAATTTATCTAATATTGCAAATCAAAAGCAAACCTATCTTCGCAATGGTAGTAACATGTATAATGTTCGGGTTTGCGAGGGCGTGTTTTTAAGTTAGCGAAATGGAGGGGTTGGATGGTAGCGGCAGAGCTTTTTCGGGTCGTAACGTGTTTAGTGACTCATTATTGGTATAAATATAAAGTTTTAACAGAATCGAGTTAGTATTCTTTAAAGTATCGTCGACAAAGCGATTGATTAGTCGGAAAGAAAGTGTAAAATATGGAGGAAATCGCGCCATTATCAGATTCCTGGCACAACTAGGAAAACCTGTTCATATCATACTGGAAGAGTTGTCATCGGTTTATGGGGATTCTTGCCGGGAAGAACTATGAACGTAATCGCTTTAAGTAAGGTAGGGAATCATCTGAAGACGACCCATCGTCTGGGTAGCCTATCGAAGTCATCATTCCAAAACTCGTTAAAAAAGGCGAGAAATTAATAATGTAAGATGCTTGACTAAAGAAGATACAACTCGCAGGAATGACTGGAATATCTGATAGAACCATTTTTAAAATTCTTCATGATAATCTCGACATGACTAAGTCCATGGTAAAGGTGGCACTACACACATGCAACAGAACATCGCAACGCAACACCGTCGCGTATCATGTGTGAACGCATTTTAATTTACTGAGGAAAAGAGTTCTTGTGACGTGCGAACCTTGCTTTAAATAATTCAGAACAAAACCCAAATGCGTACCTATTTATATCCGATTGAAATTAGTCAGACTGAATTAGATATATCGATTCGGTATGGAGTGGACGGAGTATGTTATTCTTAACTTGATCGACATTTATCAGGGAAAAATAATTTTGTGGAATACCAAGCATCCCAAATATAATAATTGCGACCGCCCACCAACGTCTTCGCCTACGATTATGCCTTTTCACTAAATAGTCCATAGATGTATGTACGCTGCAGCCGCAATGTGAATCTTGTTTGGGAAACATTTATGAACTGATTATAGGAGGATGGAACGGCATTATGTTCGCGATGATGTTACGCGACGATGTTTAGTTGCACCTCAGAAATTCATCCCACCCTAACTTCATCGCGCAACAAGAAATGTTGCATGGTGGAGTACGGTAGGATGTTCTGTTGCATGTGTGTAGCCACTTTAAGATGGGTACCGAGAATGCTGACGTCGCCGCAAAAACACAGCGGGGATGAAACTTGGGTTCATCATTATGAACCTAAGTCCAAGCAAGACTCCATACTGTGACATGAACAAGACAAACCACCACCTAAGAAGTTTAAGGTGTCATAGTCGGCGGAAAAGTCGTGGTTACTGTTTTTTTGGGACTCGAAAAGAATCCTGTTAATTGATTACAAAGATAATGGCGTTTTTCATAACTGTAGAATAGAATGCCTGGAGCGGCTAAAAGAAGTCATTAAAGAAAAAAGAAGGGGAAAATTGACGAAAGATGTTCGGCTCCTGCACGGCAATGCACCAATCGTTAAGAATCGCGTTGCGTTGACTGTCCTGGATAAAGTGGGCTTCGATATATTGAGTCACTCACCCTATACTCCGTGGGAATATATTTACGAATGATAAAGTATTCGGCTTATTTTGCAGACAAAGATAAAACATTTTGTATGAAGGCGTATACAAGCTAATTGAAAGACCCGAAAAATATACTAGGGTTATAGGTAAATATATTGAAAAAGAAAAATAATTTTGTATTTTTATTTTCGCTTCTTTCCCCCATTCTGCGATCTTAAAAACCGCTCCCGCGTATGTTTCCCTCTAATGCACAGCTTATAAAGTTGGTTGAAGATATTAAAAGTGAATTTATGGTTTTGTACTTCCAGCTAAGAGACCACTTGGCATAGATCCCACTAGAGGTATTGGCACAGCATACGAAGGTTACGTTAAAGTGCCAAAACAAGGAGGCGTTAAAAAGGGTAAAGTTGTACTTTTACTAATTTAA
The DNA here is from genome assembly GCA_963170755.1 of Amphimallon solstitiale. NCBI lineage: Eukaryota > Metazoa > Arthropoda > Insecta > Coleoptera > Scarabaeidae > Amphimallon > Amphimallon solstitiale. The sequence goes on along the minus strand of OY720675.1, from coordinate 28,990,693 downwards.
AATAAATAAACTTACTAATAAAATTTGTCTGTTCAGGATGGGTCCGACAATTTGTAGTTGTCTGCGACTTTAAGCTCTTTTTGTACGATATATCGGCTGACCGAAATGCGCTGCCCAGTGTTCATGTAACTCAGGTATTGGATATGCGAGACCCGCAGTTCAACGTCAACACCGTCAAAGATTCCGACGTGATACACGCTAATAAGAAAGATATACCTTGTATTTTTAAGGTAGGTTAAACGTAATATTGTTACAATGTGGAATCACTTTTGTTCAACATGTAGAGTAAACACAATCAGAGAAAGACCTGCGCGTCATCATGTGCAAAGAACGCATTTCAGTCGATCAAGTCCATTATATCCCACTGTTAAGTAGGTTTTCTTAACGTTTTGTACTTGTGTTTTTGAGTTTTATATATTATCCTATATTTTTAAGTAACGGTCTTGTTCATTATAAATAAAATATACGTTTAAAATATTTTAATTTTTGATTATTACCTGAAATACTTCAAAATTATGTTTCTAAATTTTTATACTGTAAAATTTCAAAGAAAATAGTTTTTCTAAGCACTACACAATTTTTAAACAAAACATTGGTTATTCACTTTAATATGTTAATAAAAAAAATTCCCCCTCAATTTTTCGATCACTTTAAACAGCTATGGTATTTTTCGACCTCTTCTTGTTCGTGCAGATTTTGCTGACGTACAGGCCTCTCTCTGATTATGTTTGCTATATTTACTTTTTCTGTCGCTAGCAGAAAATAGTTGTGTCCTGCATGTCTTGGAGGACTTTAATTTTTGTATATTTTTTCTCTATTCACACCTTTTAACTTCCAATCTGCAGCATTTATACTTCCAATTATTGTTCAGTACATTATTATACTATCTTCCGCGACTCCATCATTCATCGTCTACCAATCCGGGTTCTTGTCGTAGTCATATTAGGCATCCTGTCTCTAATTCCCCACATGTTCTAACCACCACCTTCTCGAGATTTCATATAGGCGTTTGTATTTGGTTCAGTATATAGCACTTGCAGGCCTTTGTTTGTCCTTTTTTCTATTATCTATATATCCCTTTGTCAATAGTCCGTTTCTTCCATTTCTAGATAATTTTTCCATCCGCTTGTTTCATATAGTTGACTCGCTTTGGAAACCGACACGTTCAGTGTACAAACTAAAGATGACGATTCATTGCCACTACAAATTCACATCGACCGGAACAATATCAGAACAATAAAACTAATTAATTAATATTTCAGTATAACTGCTTCCGCTAGTAAGCTAATATTATATGTAAGCAGTTACAAATTGAATGTATTATAAATAGAGCTATTTATTATTACTAATATACCGTGCCTTCAAATACTTTACTCATTAGTGTAACCTGTTTTGTATGTTTTTTAAGTAATCAATGTTTGTGTACATGCTAAGCTTTTGAAAACTTCAAATTCTGACAGTTGTCATACTTAAATTCAAATTATAGGCGCATACATGACATAACCAAGATATCAAAATTATGCACTGTCACCAACCATTAAAAAAAAGCATGGCCGTCTCTAATGAGGAAAGTATTTGAAGGCACAGTATATCTATATTTTATTTAATACGTGGCTATTCTGTGTAGTAGGTAAGCATTGTTGACAAATTTTGTATTGTTTGGATGACAATTATAACAAACGTCAAAAGGTAATCATGACAAATGTCAAAACGTGTATGAATATTATTATTTATGACAGATCAGAAATGTCTTTTGTAGGTTATATTACTTGACAGATCAAATTTTGCAGCATCTGAAATTTGACGCCATTTTAAATTATTGGCGCGTGTCGGTTGCCAAAGCGTTCAACCATATCACTGTTGGTCTTATAAATCCCTATTTTATTCTTTCTATATGCATATTTTGGTTTTATCTTTGTTCGGCTAATAACTTTTTTAGCCATTTGGATATCCAGACCTTACAATTTTCATTGTTGGTCATATTTTACCCCATTCTAAACTAGTTGTAGAAAGCCTGTTTGCAATAGCAAAACAGAGAGCACCCTGAACTTATCATTGCAATTGAAAACGACACCAAAACCGACAGAGATCTTATCTAAATATATACTCTATCGACATGAAATTTGAAAAAAAATGTATATATGGTCATTGTGAAAATTTAGTCATTAGAAATTATATCATTAAAAAAATTACAGATTACCACATCGTTTTTGGAACCACCTGGTCCTCGAAACGTAACGTTGATGTTAGCGGATACGGAAGGCGAGAAAAACAAATGGGTCGTTGCCCTGGCCGAGCTGCATCGAATTATGAAAAGAAACAATTTACCAAGCACTACCGTCCTAGTCGCTAGAGAACTTATAGACAGTTCTTTAGCATTGTTGAGAGGTGCACTTAGCGCTACGATTATAGATCCAGATCGTATAGTACTTGGTACTGAAGACGGATTGTTCTGTATCGATTTGGACAGATCAGGTATGTGTTGCAACAAATATATATGTACTTCATACATGCTTTATTAAAAGCGCATTCTTTATTAACAGAAATCGCCAGAGTCGGCGAAAGTAAGAAAATCTACCAAATGGAATACATAAGCGAGGAGCATTTGTTGGTTGTAGTTTGTGGGAAGCAAAGACATGTGAGATTAGTGCCTATTAGAGCCCTCGACGGGGACGACACCGAATGGATCAAAGTTGCTGAAAGCAAAGGCTGTTCCGTGTTAACTGTTGGTCCCGTCTTGAAGGCTCCACTTACGTTTTCTTTATGTGTCGCTGTTAAAAAACAGGTATTTACAAACATTTTGGGTTTCTTTTTTTGTTTTAAAGCACTAGATATCTGGGTTACCTCTTCTCATTACCGAAATAATTTATAACAAGCTGCTTATACGTATATTACGAAATCAGATCCGTTATCACTAGGGATATTTTGAGTTTACTTAAGTATGTCAACTCCTTCATTGCTTGCATTTACCAGATACAGCAGTTGCGGAACTGTTACGTGATCGGTTACCCATGACGTTGCTCGCTCTGAACATGTGGAATAAGAAACTAACTTGGAGTATATGTCTTGATACTCAACAAAAACAATAAAACACCTTTATTACACTAAAGCACAAAAAACTAAATACGTATTTCGACAACTATGTTATCATCTTCAGTAGCACTGATTAAAACCGCGTTATCTATACAACGTATACTATATAATATATTTTGTGGAATGGTCGGCATTATAGTGAGTATTTTGATCAACATACGCATTAAAGTGTTCCAACACCAAATGTTGAGAAAGTTGCTCTAAAAGTAATACAAAGAAAGTAATGGTCATGTTTATAAATAAATTTATTCTGATATCGGACTAACACTGAAAACAAAACGCAGATTGTCATAAGTGTCACACCATATATCGTCACTTATGATGACATCGGAAAAAAGTTTGGATCACTTCGGAACTCTTCTTTCAAATTATTTCACATACAAGAGATTTAATAATGTTAAAAGTTGTCCAGTTGGTTAAAGCATGTTTACATATCATTTCTTTCAACCAAGATTCATCCCAGAAAAGAAAGTCAGGTTATCAACAAAACGAGTTTTAAAATAAAAGAAGGAAGTCATTAGTATGCTTTTACCATAATATTCTTTTTACTTTCTTATACGTAGTATAAGGAAGTATTGCGATGACGAAAATTTTCGTCCTCGAGACTTTTGCAGATGTCCACGTTTTGAAGTCCCTTGATAACAAAAAATGGTTTTTAAAAAATGTCTGTGTGTCTGTCTGTCTGTGTCCACGATAGCGATCAAACCGCTGTAGATATCTATTCCAAATTTTGTATTTAGTAGTATAATCTCCCTCTTGAGAACTGATTAGATTTTCAGTAAAATCGGTAGACCGGAAGTAGTAGTTTACTTCAGTGAAAAAATCGAATTTTGCAAATATTTCGTCAATTACTAAGTTTAAACAAATTTATAAAGAATTCAAATGTACTCCAAATTAAATTTGAGACAAATTGTCTTAAAATAGTTTTTTAAAATTCCTATCGGAAGTAGGTCTTTTACTCTTATCGAAAATCAGTTTTTTGCGAATATCTCGCAAGTCATGCTTTCTAGGCAGGTACAGGGTTATTGACTATATTTGGACCAATAGATAACTTTGTCATTTAAAGGATTAGAAAAACGTTTAAATTAGGAAAGTTGTAGGATTTCACTCAAGGCGCTAGAATTTGATATCAGAAAAAACAAACGAACGTCGTAAAGCCGTCAAAAACGGCTAACTTAGTTTTTTTTGAACGAAATACCCTATATAATGTTACATAATCTGATTCTAAATAAAATTTCGAGTATATTCCATTTATATAACATATACCTACATTCAACTGTTTTCGCGCTATCGCTGATTGAAAATTGTACTACTAATATGTTTTCTACACCCTTCGTATATGAATTTACGTAAGTCATTACGGGGTTTCTATGGAAACATCGGTAAATGTACGATTTTCAATCAGCGATAGCGCGAAAACAGTTCAATGTAGGTATATGTTATATAAATCGAATATACTCGAAATTTTATTTAGAATCAGATTATGTAACATTATATAGGGTATTCCATTAAAAAAAAAATAAGTTAGCCGTTTTTGACGGCTTTACGACGTTCGGTTGTTTTTTCTGATATCAAATTCTAGCGCCTACAACTTTCCTAATTTAAACGTTTTTCTAATCCTTCAAATAACAAAGTTATCTATTGGTCCAAATATAGTCAATAACCCTGTACATTACGAGTATAAAAGTATTTAAATGATAATTTTAAATATCTTTTGTATAAAAAAAATTTCAAAATTCCGACCGGAAGTACCACTTTTACTCTTACCGAATAGCGATTTTTTGCAAATATGTCGTAAATTATGCATTCAGTCTATGTTTATTAAGAGTACAAAAGTATTTAGAGTTGCATTTGCTAAATTTTTTGTATACATGAAATTTCAAAATTCGGACCGGAAGTAGCACTTTTGCTCTTAGCGAGTAGCACTTTTTTTTCGAATATCTTGCAAAGTATGCATTCTATAGCGATTTATTAAGAGAATGAAAGTACTTAGAATAGGATTTTGAATAATTTTTGTATTAAAAAATTCTTAAAATTGTATAGTTTGAAACGCTCATACGTATAAGAAAGTCGTGTGGTGGCCACACCTCTTTTTTATTATTATTATTGTATGTACGATTATATAAGGTTGGTTGATATGGGGGCAGATAATAGTTATTTATGTAACAAGTCAGTAAAGTGATACTTTACCGAACGAGTCTGGTTTACGAGCCAAGCGAGTGAAGCGAGCGCGGCGAGTAACAGACGAGTTCGGTAAAGGTACTTTACTGACGTGGTGCATACAAAATTTTATCGCCAACCGTTAAAATTGTTAATTTAAGAAATAAAGATATAATAACTTTTGACAGTTTATGACAGTGACAAACGATTTATTTTTAAAAGTCATCAGTCATGCTACGCTGACAGATATTAGCGGCAGGTAAAGTACTTTATTGTACAGTACGATAAAGTGTTTCTTTACCTCCGCAAAACGCTATGGTAACGCATCACTTTACTGACGGTTGGCGATAAAGTAAATTATTGGAATTAATTTCTGCTGATGTTTTCACCGTGCACGGGTTGTAAATCTGTGTACATTTTATTTCTTCATTCGTCGGTGGCCTTTTGGTAACACAATTTATTTACAATATAATACACTTAAAAACTTGTACACAAAGTTATATGTAAAGAAAAATGAAGAACTATCTTTGAATGACATATCAGAACTGTTTATATATTTTTAAAAATTTCTGTAAGAAAACTTTTCCCCTTCATAATTTAGAACTGTAAAAGCGATAGCAAATAAAAATGCTTTCATTCAGCAGACACAACAGTTGCGCAACTGTTCAGTGATCATGTCCCGTAGACGAGCGCTCACTCTGAACATGTTCAGGAGCGGTCGCCATTTTTGTGAGCGGAAAAATTCTATGCTCACTTGGTGAGCGTATTCTGTACGCATGCGCCATTGATTCATTCCAAGACCAACCTAATACATACTTCTGAAGAAAGTTACTAGAAAAGTAAGATACAACAAATTAAAGGTATTGTGCAGTAATAAATGTATTATAATATTGGAGTTCACTCAGTATTTTATTAGGGGTTGGAAAACCAGCCCTTCCACTAAAAACTATGTCAAACCTTAATGCAGAAAAACAATTTATTATTATTGTTTATTCGGTTTAATCTCTATAATTTTAACATATGGCAGCAATGAAAAGTACAGATGACAGACGATGACATAAAGGTGAGCGGTCCTGTCCAGCGTACACTCAACTCTTGTGAAGTGAACGGTTGGAGCGGGATCGGTTCCCGATCCGCCTGCTGAATGAAAGCAATGTGTCCTTATTGACAAAATAGTCTTATTCCAGGAATTTTTAACGGAATATTTTTGTGGTGTATCCTTCTAAGAAGGACCGTGAATCTTGCCATCTCCAGGTACAAAGCTGTTGTACCAGCTTTGTACAATAAAACAATTTAAAAAGTGGCTCTGGTAGATATTACACTGGTATCTTAAGAATAGCAAGAAATGCATGGCATGTAACAATCTGTTTTCTATTGTACCCTGTCTCACAATAGGCAGGAGTGATTCTAATATCCCGACAAAACCCAAACTTTTATTATGTTTTCTAATAGGCGTAAAGAATTTATGTTAATAAAATGATTGTACAAAAGCGACTTTTTGAATTTATATGTAAAACCTACTCAAATTTATAATTGAATCCGATGTTAGACGAAACCTATTCTGGTAAACCCCCAACTCGAGTATTTAAATATTTCATATAAATGTAAAATGTGCATACATTGTAAATTATTTGTATTTGTATCAGGTTTGATCGTAAAACTTTAAAGTAAAATTTAAACTGCTTAATTTATTGTTAGTGTATCTCAAAAATACATTTTCAAAGTTATAAATATACGAAAATAAGAAATTAGTACGACTCCCTAGACAATAATAAAGTCACTTTCACTATCACAATTTCCAACAAAAGTAACAAGTGGTTCTACTATATCATTCATTAATCTATCCTACATTATTTTTTTAAGTAGGTAGCTTTTCCACACTACGTCAATGATATGATATGCATTGTCCATGTCTATTACAGCATTATCAGACAATTTATGTAATACTTGTTCAAACCATTCCTCAAAAATAATTAAATTAAATTCATTTCATCATCACATTTTAATTTGAATTTATGGAAGTTCTTATATCACAAAGATGACACGTGAAAATGTTACTTGCGATGTTTTGATATTTGACAATGAAAAACCTTGAATAAGAATGGAACCAAAGTGATTATAGGACCGTGTATAACAGTTAAGCACCCTATAAGACTGTCTTAAAAGTTTAAACCGCATGTCTTTGATTAATGTTTATCGTTCACAGCAAAATACTACAACGATAATGGTATATGAAATTACCAGAACAAGATCAAGACACAATCGTCTCAAAGACATACAACTTCACGTACCTGTACATTCCATGCAACTGTTATCCGACGGTCGATTATGCGTTGGTTCCCCGTCAACCTTTACATTATATACTTTGCATGACGACAGTCATCCTACATGTACGTATAATTTGAATGATTTCTCAACTTCCATAATTTGATGATCTCTTTTATATTTTATAGCGTTAATTCATCCCGAAAATCCTTTGTACAATACGTTAACTTGCAGTGCGGTAGATGCGTTGCGTGTCATAGAGTTGCCCAGGAATGAATATTTATTGGTATTCGGGACATTAGCCGCCTACGTTGATCGTCACGGTAGACGATCGAGGGACAGGGAGATCATGTATCCTGCTGTACCTCTCGCTCTCGGTAAGTTGAAACAAAAATTATCACTATAGATTAGTGGACGTATTAATGATATATTGAGCATGTTGGTTTTATCAACGTACCACCACACGTAAGGTTCATGATACTTTGATGAGGTCCAGTGGGACGAAACACATGCTTTCCAAAAGGTGCCTCAGATAGAACTATAGGATTTCTTCTTTTTAAAATAAAGTGCTAAGTATTTTAAAAATCGGCGTTTTTTGTATTTCAATATAAAATGGAAAAGAATATTAAACATAATATTAGTCCAGTCGAATTAGACATGAAATCAAGTAAGTTCTATTCTGGAATATGGATTTGTCGCCGCCAGAGGCTCCGCGCGCCGCCCTGAGTTATATATTTGTTAAATAACCGGAGAGGTGGGCTCGGCGCGGGCGGCGCGCGGAGCCTCTGGCTTACCCCACCACGCCCCCCGGTCGCAATTTTTCCCACCGCCAGCGCGCGCCGAACTTCATTAATTTCTTTGACTTACATAGAATGCTCCTACAGATCTGAAAAAAATCACGGCGATTCCTTGAGGTATTGAGAGAAATTTGATATTTTTTTTCCTTAATATCCACCAGAACGATAATAAACGTAATAAAACTAGAACGTTGTTATCTCCAGTTCTAATCAAGATATTCGTATAAAGTTAGTCTCAAATTACTCGTTGAAGAGAAAGGAAGCAGAATCTACCATAATATTTACGATAATATGTCAATTGTCGGAGATATTTCATTTGTTTATAAGCAAATAATTTCGAACCTCCAAAAAAATGGCAATTTTTGAGAAAAAAAAATATTTTTTTCCATTTTCGGAAAGTACTCTCAACGAATTAAAACCATGATTTTTTTGTTGAACCATGTGCGACAATATGCAAGGAATGGACAGCTAATTTAGGAATTTTGGCTTGTCGCTTATTGTAGCTCAACTATACAACACAGGTGAGTGAACTTTGCACTGTTCTCTGGAGGACATTTTATATTGCCTGCACCATGAGGTTCAAAGCCATACGTTGATTATTCATCGATTGAATGCAAAAAATAAAAAATCAAAATTGCCATGGTTTTATGCATTTTGCAGCTAAACAAATAATGATAATCGATCGTGCAATGGCTTGTTTTTTAGAGAATGATGGGGCGAACAACTTTTGTACGAACAGTTTTCACATTTAACCTACAGGAAAAAAGTTTAACCGGAAAATGTCACTTTTCAATTGTTTAACAATTTCTCACGGCCAAACCCGGACCTTAAACTTTTGGCATTTTTCAGGGTATGTTCGTGGGGGTCAAATGTACCTATAAAAAAATCGGGGACAAAACCATATTCCAGAATAGAACTTAATTTAATTCGACTGGACTATATGGTCGCTTGAACTCATCTGATACTCATTCGCACAAATCACGTATATTTAATGCAAGATTCCTGCGTGTAAGTATGGTTGGGCTCACGTTAAAAGGACAGAAGAGGGTCATTGAGTGTATGCAACTAGCATTACTATAAACATTTTAATTCTATTATTTGAATTATATTTAATTGAGAATGCTTTTGAACCATTGAGGAAAAATACTATGTAGACGCTGTAAAGCATCTTTGCTGTACTGTACTCTCAAAACGGGAGCATTGGGCGGGGCTGAGTGTGGGACCAATATGGCTGCCTCACCTAGTCCGGATTACTCAAAATTATAATCTATCATCCCACACCTGTCAGGCCTACATAACCTATGAAATGTTATTCCAGACGAATTCTTCTTATCAACGCCGTCTCTGCTGTTGCAGCTACGTAGAGCACAAGAACCCATTATGTATTTTAATATTTAACTTATTATATAACTCAAATACACGATGCACTTAACAAACACTCCACTTTTTACAAACACTACTTGTTTGACGTAAGTGTAGTATCAAGATATAAACTGCTATACAGGCTGTTTGATAAAGAAAACCTTCTTTATTTATTATCCGATTTCAGTAAATAAAAAAAAAGACAGAAATGGTTTGACAAACTCTATAAACTGCCCATAATCCAAATTTTTTCAACGCTCTCTTGAATACGTAACGTTAGTCAACTTTTTTTTAATGGCCACCAATAGTTTTTTCCTTTAGTCTGGTAGATATTTTTCTGAATCTAGTAATGCTCATTTAATTATCATTTGGTTGATATTTAATTTAAAAAATTGAGTTATCGGCAACCTTTATCCGATTACTATGAAATTTTCAGGTGTGCCGTGAAAAAAAATTGCAACCTAAATGTGACGAATATGTCATTTAAATGTCTGTCATCGTCTGTATCGTTTGTCAAATCATTTTTATATGTTTTTTAGTTATTGAAATCCATTCAGAAAGAATAGGTAGGGAGACGACGTCACGTGATCAAACCGGGTACAGGTCCACCATATTGATACTACACTTACGTCAAACAGGTAGTGTTGGTAAAAAGTGAACTGTTTGTTAAGTGTATCGTGTATTAGTGTTATATAATAAGTTAAATATTAAACGACATTATGGTTTCTTGTGCTCTGTGTAGCTGCAACAGCAGAGACGGCGTTGATAAGAAGAATTCGTCTGGAATAACCTTTCATAGGTTAGTGTAGGACTGACAGGTGTGGGATGACAGATTATAATTTTGTCTAGTCTGGACTAGGTGAGGCAGCCATATTGGTCCTATATTTAGCCCCGCCCAATGCTCCCGTTTTGAGAGTACAGTACAGCAAAGATGCTTTACAACGTCTCCATAGTATTTTCCTCAATGTTGAAATCGGATAATAAATAAAGAAGTTACGGGTGGGGCGTTTTTTTTTATCAAACAGCCTGTATAAAACCCTGAAAATCTTACGTAAGACAGATGGAACCAACTCAGAGCAGGATAATAAGAGACAGATGGAATGAATATTTCTGCGATTTGTTTGAGGCTGAAATAGATGAGAAGCCGGCGCAGAGGAATTTTCGACTAAGTAAACTGAAGATTCAACAACAAACATACAATTGAACGGGATTACAGTAGCACTGGAGACGTTAGAACCAGGAAAGTCAGCCGGAATTGACAATTTAAAGTCAGAAATGCAGAAATGTCAATGCTCCATGGCTATTACTTAGAATAATAAAACTTAGCATGGGAATGAAAAACAATCGCTGAGGACAGGAATTTGGCAAATATCCTCCCTTTACATAAAAAAGGGTATAGTTCAATCGCTTGCCAACCGACATGCGCCAGTAAATTAAAATGGCGTCAAATTTCAGGTGTTGTAAAAGTTTATCTGCCAGGTGATACAACGTACAAGAGCCATAGATAAAAGAGAGAGCCAGTTTAGGACTGTCATAAATAATAACATTCATACACCTTTTGACATTTGTCATAATTATCTTTTGACGTCTGTAATAATTGTTATCCAAATAATTTAAATTTGTCAACAATGCTTGCCTACTACACAGAATAGCCAAATATTAAATAAAGTATAGGTACATAAAAGTAACATTTAAGGCCAGGTCGGCAGGTTAAAAATTTGCTAACTGGCCGTTGTGGCAGCACTAGTACATATTTAAACGCGGGGTCGGTAAGGCAAAATAGTTCAACTCAAATTACACAGATGGTGCCATTATTAAAGAATTATTATTAGTAATTATGTACGTTTTATTTCAAAGAATAGTAAGCGGTACTAGACTACTCTAAAATTGTAGAGGTCTGAAATAATACGCATGCGTGCAAAAATATGTATGAGCGGTAAATATACGATTTTAAAAGTTGTGTTGTATCATCTGCTGACAAAATATACATCTCAAACATAAAATACTACACGTGAGAGCGTGTTGAGTAGGTATGTGTTTGAAATACATGTTTTACCTACGCACATTTTGGAATTGCTTATAATAGTATTATCTTTATTTTTGTAACAGTATGATATAATTATTAATATGCATAAATATATGTAATTTCAGTAATCTTATACTTTTTAGAGAAAAAATCATTTCATTTAAATAACATGAAATTTTTAACAGTCTTAAACTTGATTCTGACATTTTAATATTTGGAAAAAGTACTAGTGTTATATTTGCTAACCATTTATTTACAGGTGTTGGGGCTAAGTAAAAGAAAACAATTTTTTGATGGGTAAATTAATATATATGCTTTCGAGATTTTCTATTACTGCTCACAAGAAACTTATGAGAAATTACTTTTTTGATTTTTCACAAATACAGACAAAATTATTTAATACACATTACACCAAATAAGAAGTTGGAAGAAAATAAAACATACAATTAGATACAACTAGTGTATGAAGTGATAATAATAAGTTTGTAGCCAACATGCTGTAATGTGCAGTATGTACTTTTTAGTTCTGCAATATTGCATGTTGAGTTTTAATTGCATTTATTATTCTTGGAGAATCTTTACATTTTAGTCCTTTGGGAATATTTCTCCCAATAATTTCCGGTAAAACATTTTCCAAATAAAATGTTTGCAACCTCGGCAGCATTTTATAATTCCAGAGCTGCACATCTTTTTTGATTTTTTCAACGAACAAATCAGTATTTTCATTAACATATACTACAAAATAGCAGTAGTCTCTTTTACTTTCTTATACGTAGTATAAGGAAGTATTGTGATGATGAAAATTTTCGACCTCGAGATTTTTGCAGATGTTCACGTTTTGAAGTCGCCTGATACCGAAAAAGTGCTTTTTAAAAAAATGTCTGTGTGTCTGTCTCTGTGTGTGTGTGACAACGATAGTGGTCAAACCGCTGTAGATATCAATTCCAAATTTTGTATTTACGTGTATAATCTCCCTCTTGAGATCTGATTAGTTTTTCAGTAAAATTGGTAGACCGGAAGTAGCAGTTTACTTCAGCGAAAAAATCGAATTGTGCCAATATTTCGTCAACTACTAAGTTTAAACAAATTTATAAAGAATTCATATATACTTAAAATTAAAATTAAGAATAATTTTATTTAAAAAGTTTTCCGAAATTCCTACCGGAAGTAGGTCTTTTACTCTTTATTATTTATCAAAAATCAGTTTTTTGCGAATATTTCGGAAGTCATGCTTTTTAGACAAGTACGTTACGGGTATAAAAGTATTTAAAACGTAATTTTCAATATCTTTTGTATAAAAAAATTTTCAAAATTCAGACCGGAAGTACCATTTTTACTCTTATCGAATAGCGATTTTTTGCAAATATGCCGTAAGTTATGCATTCTATATAAATTTATCAAGAGTACAAAAGTATTTAAAACTGGATTTGCAATATTTTTTGTACATATGAAATTTCAAAATTCGGACCGGAAGTAGCACTTTTACTCTTAGCGAGGAGCACTTTTTTGATAATATCTTGCAAAGTATGCATTCTATAGAGATTTATTAAGATAATAGAAGTACTTAGAATAGGATTTTGAATAATTTTTGTAAAAAAAATTCTTAAAATTCTATAATTTGAACCGCTCATACGTATAAGAAAGTCGTATGGTGGCCACACCTCATTTTTTGTTATATTAAGCTGGCCACGTGTAAATAACGAAATGACGAAACCGAAGAAAGAATCTCTCTGAGAGGAACTTTCACTTTTGCTTTACTGCCTTACCTGGCTTTACCGGCATCCTAAAATATCTATAAATAGCACGTACAGGGTTGCCACGGTACTCTAAACGAGGTGGGAATCATTCTTTGCGTACAGGACAATTCAGGACATATACTTTACGAACGGCGCTGGAACCGATTAACCGCAACCGCTCATGGCTAGCCCCTGAAGTCATTGGACGAATTACAGAGCTAAATTTTAAGTTTCCTGCCGCACTTTGACTACTTTTGACCCTTTTTAACAATATAAAACTTCAGTAAACAATATGGGGTTAGAAGTTTATTTGTTTTCATCATTATTGAAACTATTTATATGTGAAATAGGCACTAAATATAATACGCAATAATTATTTAATAATTGCACCATCTGTGTAATTTGGGCTGAACTAGATACAAAACTCGCACACGAAGGTAATAAGAGATAGAATATATTGAGACGCGAGTAAAAGAGAGATGGAAATATATTTACACTTTATTTTATTTAATAATAATAATTGAACACTTTTTGCAATATTGGGTACATAACTGTGTAACGTCATGTTTCTATGAGGGGCGTATAATATTTTCAGTGGCAATAGTTTGCTAAATTTTGAAATATTTGTATTACAAAAAACATGCCAATTTGGCGGGAATTTAAGGAAAAAAAAGATTTGCAATAACCCATAAGAAGTACATGCGCCCCTTCAACTTATAGAATCCAGCTAATGAGTCAAATTTGGTTAAGCAATCTTTTGATTTGCATACACACAATAGATTTGAAATTTAAATAAAAGCTAACCTCAATTTTACCCTGACGACCCCCCCTTAACCACGATACGCTTATACCGGTATGCTCGCTGTAACTGACAGTGACGTCATTGCGAAGCAAGTCAGCAAATCACTTCCTGCAGATCATTAATGAGAAGAAAAAATTTTATTACTCAACCATTTATCAACTCCAATTTATTTGTGCAACGCATGATTCTGCACTTTCACCACTGTACTTCTTTCCGCTAGTCTCGGTTTGAACTTGGGCTATATCAGAAAAGCCTATTTTGTAGAGATTTTCTTTCCAAGTGTGAAGACATTATAGTTGGCTGATTATAATGCATTTGTACTCAAACTGTACGCTGTTGAACCTTAGAACACGCCATGTTTATTTCGTATGGTGTGTAGATGACAGCAGTGTCATATTGGAGCTTTATCTTCAAGAGAATAAAAGTTGCGCACAATTTTAAAATTTATAAAAGCTATTGAGACACCTTTATAATAACAAAATTGCATCATCGTACGGTTTGTTTTATAAAAGATAATATACTCTTATTAGACTCTTTTTTACAGGTTATCGTGACGGACATCTGATTGTGTACAGTGAGACTCACATAGATATATTCTATTGTGCGACGGGAGAGTGGGTACAAACACTAAACGTTAAAAGAGCGAGACCTCTGAACGATAGTGGTAGTCTTTCAGTGTGCATTTTGCACGATTATGTACATTTGTTATATTTGTCGAATATTTATCAACGTAAGTTTTGACGAGACATTCTACAATGTATTTGTTTTGAACTGAAAATTGTGGTTATTACAGGTGAACTTATTAACTTGGATAACATAGTTACTCAGGACAGAGAAGGTAGGACCGTTCAGAAACCGAGAAGACGGTTTTCATTGCGGGAGGGCAATAAATCTCAAAGAATGTAAGTGCCTCTTTCATACTTTGTAATTCAAGAAATGTACAAAGTGTAATTATACTGTAAACACCAAATCAGATAGCGAGCGGAGGGGATGCGCTGTAGTCGTTTTTAAAAACGCGTACGCCCACATACTGAAGTAGTAGTCAGACTATTACTCCTCCAACCGGTCGCCTTCTAATTTGGCGTTTACTGTACTTGGTTACTTAAAAAGCCAATAATTCACATTATTTCGTCATAACAACAGATTCCGTTTTTTTAGTCCTCATTTCTGTAAACGATTATGGTACTATGTTTTTATGCAAGAAATAAACATGTTTTTATTGCACACAAAAATGCCTGCATTAAATTTTAATTTAATCTATTACTTATGACCTTTTATATAAACTTTCTGATAATTGAGATAAAGCGATAATAAGACTTTATCACTTAATAGTCCAGTCGCTGGGTAGTTTTACCTTGCTAAAGATCAGATAGAAGGTTTTTTATGTCGTGTATAATAGTATAAGTAAGAAAAATATGACGTTTCGACCTCTCCCCTCCTCGAGAGATTTTTTTTGTAACCAACAATCCACAAAAATGTCGGACCTTTCCCAGTTTTTTCAATATAATTTTGTTTTGGTTCATCGTAGAGAAAATAAAATTTTGGCAAATATAGAAAATGTTGCGCAACTCTTAAAATTGGTATCATGCTTAATATTCGGTTGAGAAAAAAATGTTTCAGACAAGAGTTGTATAAAATTGTGTCGTCTCCTTAAAAATTGATAATGATGTCATTTTCTCTATGATCAACCAAAAAAAAGTTATATATAAAAACTGGAAAAAGGCCGAAATATTCGTGGTTTTTTGCCAACAAAAAATTCTCCCGAGGAGATATACCTTGACTTCATAATACATAATCGGTTTTCCAAAAAGTATATACAGGGTTTTCAAACTTAAGTCGGCACTATTGCTATCTTCGTTATTATTGGAGCTACGAAGTCGGTTAAATAGGCAAACTAGTAGGATTTTTTTCCCTCATTACGACGGTGAAAACGGAATAAAAATTGAACATCGCGTTCGCGACTTATGTCAAAAAGTTAAATTTTTTCAAATGGAACACCCAGTATAAAATATCCTCAATCGATAGGAAATTGAATTCTGAACAAAATGTGCTCTATGACCTTTTATGCTAATGTCAAAAATGACAAAGCTATTGATGACTTTTCAAATTCGTGGCTGTCTTAGCTGTAACTTTGTATTAGCAATGAAATAAAAAGCAAGGGGAATATCAATGAAGTATTGTTTATTTTAGGTAATCATAATAGTAATAATAATAAATCCTATAAATATTTAAAAAATACAACAAAACTTAAACTAGATGCTCAAAAACACCTCCCTCGTACTCCAAGCATTTTTGAGCCCGCTTGTAAACGCTCCTAGTGGCTCTGGCAATGATTCTACCATCAATATTATTGATAGCATGAACGATACTCTGCTGAAGATCGTCAAGATTATCATACTGCCTGTTGTACACCACACTCTTCACATATCCCCAAAAGAAAAAATCCATCGGCGTAATGTCTGGTGATCGAGGAGGCATACGGATAGGGCCGTTGGTTGATAAATATCTGTCATTAAAAAATTCGTGTAATAGGATATCTACCTGGCGAACGTTATGGGGAGGAGCTCCGTCTTGTTGGAAGTAAATCTGCTGTCTATCAATTAAAGTCAGATCATCCAAGAAGTCGCGAAGTGTGGCGGTTAACATTTCGGCATACCGCTCACCAGTTAATGCGCCCTGATAAAATATAGGGCCTACAATTGTTGAGCCCATTAGACCGCAACAAACATTAATACTAAAACGTCTCTGCGGGTTACAAGGACGGAATAGCATCGGATTTTCGCGACTCCAGTAGTAACTGTTCTTTCTGTTGAACATGCCCCTATTGGAGAAAGTTGATTCGTCACTCCAAAGAACTAAGCGCCAAAAATTATCATTGGTTCTCATTTTATTAATGAACCACTGACAAAACTGGATGCGCCTTTCTTGATCTCCTGGTACCAACGTCTGTGTAGGTCGATACTTGTACGGCACAAAATTATACTTTTTGAGAATATTATGAATAGTTCCCAAAAATAGTTCACTTTCTTGCATGAAATCGTTAATTGAATTATTAGGATGAGCTTCAAAGTAAGCTAACACATTCATTTCCGTTGCTTCACTTATTATAAATTGTTTCTTGGTTCTAGTTTTCTTGAACACATTTTCATTAGACCTAAATTTACGATACAAAAGCAAAAAGTACCTTCTATCTGGCAAATTACGCATAGGAAACAACTCACTATAACGTTCACGCGCTCGGTGGCTATTTTTTTGACAAACGATATAACATTCCACCATATCACATTTTTCTGAATGCGTGAAAGGCATTGTTTCCTCAAAAAACACAAACGTAAAATGTTCACTAGCAAAACTTCAATTTGACATCATAATTCTGATGACATTTATGAAACAAACGAATTTTGTTTATGAAATATCAGCCACCTTGACGAATTTGAAAAGTCATCAATAGCTTTGTCATTTTTGACATTAGGATAAAAGGTCATAGGACACCATTTGTTCAGAATTCAATTTCCTATCGATTGAGAATATTGTATACTGGGTGTTCCACTTGAAAAAATTTAACTTTTTGACATAACTCGCGAAAGCGATGTTCAATTTTTATTCCGTTTTCACCATCGTAATGAGCGAAAAAAATACTACTAGTTTGCCTATTTAAGCGACTTCGTAGCTCCAATAATAACGAAGATAACGATAGTGCCGACTTAAGTTTGAAAACCCTGTATATTTCATAGAAACAGTTAATCATATAGTGTCGTGAATTATATTGAATAATAATTTTTACGTTGTTCACTTCATCAAATTTCTTATCACTGATCACATTTGTTAGATTGGGCTAGTTGTTGCTGCTGGAACATGTTGTTTGTCTCTTATGACTAGTCCTACTTATACTACAACATATTTAGTGAAATCAAACTTCACATACTCCAACATTTTATAGTAGACAAATAAATAAAGTTAATATAATAAGCTGTAAAATTCTTAGTTTTCTTTAGCGACTTAATGAAAAAACCTTTCAAAACAATAATGATATGCAAACAGTTGTAATGGCTGTTTTTGAGAACAAGTCTGCAGATTATTTTTATGTATACTACTTAAAGGCGCATTTACACGTGCATGGTATCAGTCGCGCACTGAATCCATGCCCGTATAAATGCGCCTTAAGAGATAAAGAATATATATACAGTGTGTTTTGTCATTGACAGAAGTTATAAGAATAATATGTACACTTACGTTACTGCGAATTCCATACAATTTTTTTTTTAATTCCTTTTTTTTAATATACCCGACGTTTGTAGGACGTACATCGCAGTACACATCCGCATACCTCCTTCGGGCAAGTGCACTATTTTCTTTTCTCTAACCGTAAATAAGTAGTATGTCCAACAATTCATTATTATTAAACGCCATAACAATAGTTAACAACGATAGTCAACAGAAAACTAAATTATTCACTTAACTAAACACAACGCCAGCGACAATAACACAGTCGTATCTTTGGTCGACTGACCTACAATTGTGATGATGAGTACTTCAAATACAGTTCTAAAAATAGGAAACATATAGGTACTAAAGGGATTCGTGGCACCAAGGGAGATAGCTGTGACTAAATTATGGCATATGAAAAGTGCAACTCTCGCTCTAAATGTAAACAAACATACGCGTAGCGGGATCAAGTTCATTCAATACAGACAATCTCAAAAATGTTGACCCCACTTTTCAATATTTTTTTCCGGCCTTAATTGCAAACAGTGATATACAAAATTTTTGTCAATTACTTTGTAATTATTGTGAAGTATGTCACCTCAAAATCCTATCGATCTTTGACCAAACACAGTGTGTAAGTACAAGGGGACTATATTCAAAAATACAGAAAACATATTTTTGATCTTAAAACTAGTAATTTATGTTTGTTTAAACCCTACAGAAACACCGATCGTCGTTCCAAACTTATATCGGCCCCGACCAATTTCAATCACATCTCTCACATGGGACCAGGAGACGGAATCCAAAATCAAAAACTCATAGATTTAACAACAAACCTGGTTGATTCTGCTGAACAAATGATTGGCCATCACCACCATCAACAACAACAGCAGAGGGTCTCAAAATTAATACCGCTCCAGTTAAAACACGGTGAACGAAAGAGGCCCGAAATATCAAATCCAACACCAATCAAACCCGCATTTCCTGCTTACAACGGTGCTAAGCGAAGCGCTCCTCCTAGACCACGAGATCTACCACCTGCTCTACCGCGACCATCAGATACCTCACCATCCCCAGATCCAGCTAGTCTGGGTAGTATGTCTTCACTCCATGATATGATTAAGGTAACCATATAATGTGTCTTTGATTTACTGATCGGTCGTTTGCATCTTGGCGAATTTTACGTTTTACAAGTTCTTAACCTGCTTAAATTCAACATAATTGTCAAATCTGATAAGGCAAACTAATCAACATAGACAAAATATTAGTTTGAAAGTACACTTTGTTAATGCCCTTTCATCATATTTGTAATGTTATAGATGTATGTAACCATGATCATATGATTTTAAAATTATGTTTATTTATAAATTGAATTAAGCACAGCTCAGGCGTAACATAAATGAAGGAAAACGTTTCCAAATTGACGATTTAATAGCGTGCAAATTTCTAAATTACAATACGTAAATCAATTATAGACACCCGTTAATATTTTTTTATTAGCAACATCTCATAGTACTACACAACATAGGAATTCATAAGAACAAGACCTGGGATAATAATTAAAATAGATTCTAATTATAGTTATTTATTATACAAGGGAAAGAAGTATTAGATTTTAGCTCGAGGTAAGGTTTTAAGGTTTAAATTACCGAGAATTAAAGAAGAAGAAGCAGATTATGATCGGTAATATAACAAACAGGATTTTCAGATCAGTGTTTTAATGTTTGCACTTTAATGAACACAAATTCTTTCTACATTATTTCACCACACAAATGCATTTGTGTTTGCATGGTTTGTGCATTTCAGCAGGTCATGCTACCTTCTTCTAGTATAGAACATAGTTCACTGTTAAGATAAATGATGCTACTGCATTTATTAAATTGCAAATTCTAAGGGCTCTTCCTTAGAATATTTTTTTTAAAATATTTTATAACCCTAAAAAAACACAAAAATCACCCGTCCACTTAACAAGTAAGTAAAACTTAGTTTTCTGAGTCATTTTATTCCTTATTCTGATCATTCATTGTTCTCTTTATAGTGTACAAGCAAAAAAAAACTTCAACTTTATACGTATCCGCAATAAGTTGTCAATTACTATTGATTGATATACTCACTGACGCTCCACAATTTGAAAGTAACAAATTTGCCTACGGTGCAACACTACTGACGTCATGTTTATTTCATAATAGCTCAAAATGAAATATATGGTGGAAACGGGTTACATTCAGTTGCACGTCATAGTAGATCCATGACGACTCGCCTTGTATATGGTGCCGGATCTATTTTTATTTCTGTCAGTGACATTTGATATAACGAGAAAAAAAATATTCACTATACAATAACTATAACGTAATATATTTAGTAATTGAAATGCTCTAAGACTTCAGTCTTTCTCAACTTATTTATTATATTGATTTAGATTGTCGAAAAACCTTAAATGTTTCATTACGTATCCATAATATAATTTAAAATAAGCAATAGTTACGCTATTCACATTAAATTTAATACATGATTATAGAAAAGTTTGTAAAAAGCCTCGGCTATTTACAGAAACCTTTCGGCATTATATTCAATGGACGCAAATAAATAATAAATACACTTCTAAGAAGCAGTGTTTTTAAACAATTTATATCAAAGCAAAAATAAACATGAAAAATTTTGACAGGAAGAATGTACACAACGCACGTCTTTTTGACAGATATGATTTATCTGTCAACACCGAATTGAACTATTAGTCTATTAAAAATATGTAATAAAGAAATTTAATATTGAAACGTACATTATGTGTTTATTTGCCATGAATGCGTATATTACGATCAATTTATAAATCTTCTATTTAAGCTAATGAAATAAATGCCCTCAAGTATAGTTTAACAAAGTAACTTTTTTAGTTTCTCTAATACAGCTATGACAACATGTAAACGTCATCGATGACGTGCAACTGAACTTAACGCGCCAAACTAATGACATTTGTCGAAAACGCTGAAACAGGTCAATTTTTATTTTAAATTGCGCACGTTTTAAATCACTGCACCTATTAGTGACGTCATCTTCTTTAGAGCTGTGACGTCATACGCTTTTTTTTTTAAATAGAATGCTATATTTTCTTTTAAATTCGTAGATAGTACTAGTAAATAACTTTTCAATGAACTAACACTAGTTAACTTTATTTTCAACAGTTTTTGAGATTTTTACATTTTTACGTTCTAACTACAACAACAACAAATATAAAAACGTCAAAGTTTACTAATTCTTTTTTGATCAACGCAAAATTACTATCTTTCTTGTATTCTACTACCGTCAGGTGCTATCAATTTCATCACACAGTTTTTTCGTGTTGTTGAAAATAAAGTTAACTAGTGTTAGTTCATTGAAAAGGTATTTAAGAGTACTATCTTCGAATTTATAAAAAAATATAGCATTCTCTTAAAAAAAATGCGTATGACGGCACAGCTCTAAAGAAGATGACGTCACTAATAGGTGCAGTGATTTAAAACCAGCGCAATTTAAAATAAAAATTGACCTGTTTCAGCGTTTTCGACAATAGTTTGTAAGTTACTGAATTTATTCCATAAGTGGTTTCCACACTGTATATTTGAAAACGCGTTTGATAAGACCCGTCCTATGGGTAAACTTGCTGCTCGCTATTTAATTGAAGGCTCGTGTGACAAAGTACCTTATCAGGCAAGTTTTATTTAGCATTTTTTCTCCTTCCGTTTGTTTTCATTAAAATTTAGAAAATCTCAATTCCAATCCGATTGAGAAAATGTGTATTATTCCTCAAAATAAAATATTGCGTATCCTATTGAACGTTCACTTCAATCCCCCGGAGATCCTGGATTCGAGCTCCAGTATTTTCACTTTGAGTGTGGTTTTGCACACTTCTCAGTGAATGCTGCAAGACAGTCCAACCTAAGTCGCATCACAGATACTGGCGTAATGATAACTCATGGCTGCCGAAGCCCCCTATAATTGGCGTAAAGCTCTTGAGGACATGTTAAGCATGTATTAATATTATTATCCTAATGAAATTTATGTGATGCAATTCAGCGCAAGGCGGGAAAACTAAATTTAAATCTGCTTCATTATTGCCTTTTTCTTTTAGATAACAGATAGAAGTAGTAGTCCACGACATTCGATTGCTAGCAACAACAGCTCAAACTTATCGACACCTCCATCACCACAGGCCGATCATCACAATAGTTCTAGTTATGATAGTTAAGTATATCCATTCAAAATAAATGAAATGAAAAACAAAACAAACGTATAGTCAGTTTCTATGAGATTAGTTTTTAGAGTTTGATAATAGAATACATGGAATAATCGATCGCATTGCAAACCATTTACTTATATTATTACAGTACTCTACATGTAGAGGGTGCGCAGAGCGTTCGATATCACTGCTCCTTTATTTTTAGGCAAAACATAGGAGTGATTATCCCGTTCTTTTGTTAGCGTATAGTAACTTGTTGAAGAGAGGATATTTTCGTCAAAAAGTATTTTTAAATTTATCGATAACACTCTGCGCACACATCGACTAGTTACCTCAGTATATATAAATATGTATGTCTTAATTTTTACCTTTAACGGAACATTTGAGGAATGTTTTTTAACGTTTAAATCATTATGAACAAAACGATTTTTTGTGACGTATGGCTTTTGTACTTATATATATATATTTTGTATATTTTTGTCGTTTATCTCATGATATTTCTTTTATCTATATATGTGTTTTAACTAATGCTTCCTTATTTTTATTGTTCATGTTGCTGTTAATCTGTAAAATAATATTAATTAATACGAGTCAATTAATTGATTGTAAATTTTTTTAAATAAATATAATTTTATCGATAATTATATATATAATATACATATAAAAAGATTTTATTTATTAGATTTAGTTTCTTTGCACATTTTATTGAATTTATTTTTTTACATAATATGGTTTATATATTTATATATATGAAATATATATTTATTACTGCTGTAAAAATATATAAATATAATGAATTTTGACTTCGTACAATGGATTGAGTAACTATGTTATATTATTATTAAAAGAAGAACACAAACAGAAGTATAAACATGATATTCTTAAACTTTTGACAAACCTGAATTCAGCAATACAAGTATGGATATTTAGTTATAATTTCTTTCGATTGCATTTATGTCTTTGTTAAAAATTATACTTAAATATATCTCCATTGTGGAAGATAAATTAATAAAATGCACTATTAGTAGGTGTTTTTATTAAGTCTAACATTTAATGAGTAGGTAGATTCTAGTCATCTACCTTTGTAAAAATTTATAATAAATTTGTTGTATTTATTTTAATTTTTGCTTAGTACAATTTTGTATAGTTTTATTTTAGAGTGTGATTGGTGTAAGTGTTCTTTTTTGATATGTGTCTAAATGTGTGCACTGTGTTTCAAAAGTAACAGAGAGTTACTTATTTATTGCTATGTATACCCAATATAAGTAATTAAATGAAGTGATGGAAATCTCTTGGTGAAACATGTCGAAATATAAGCAAGTAATAACAAAAAACACACTTGGTATTGTTTCACAAATAAATATAATTAAATACTCGATATACATTTCGCCTTGCGGCATCGTCAGGAGTTCTCGAGAAACTAAAGTAAAATTTAATATACTGTAACTACCTACTTCTAACAAAAATGTAAATAAAAATGTACAAAAATAGAAAATTATGAAAAGGTCATGGCTTATCTGGAAAGACCGTTTTTACAAGGCTAGGGTTTATTAGCGGTGAATTTATGATTCTATTTGTTCATTAAGAACATTGCCTGGTTGTAAAAGTAAACTTTCTTTTATAAAATAACCTTCTAGACCACTCATTTTTTTACTTTTATTTAAACTATACAGTACTTCTAAATTGTCTATTGAAAATTGATGTCCCGTGTCTAAAACATGGTTAGCTACACTTGAATTTTCATAATTTAATTTAACGGTTCGCATATGTTCTGAGAATCGTAATTTGAAATTTCGCCCTGTTTGACCTATATAAAATTTACTACAATCACTACAATTAATTCTGTAAATTCCTGATTTGTTTAGTTTAGGATTCGCTGTTTTATTATTCGTTAATTGACTTTACTTACGTTACTAAACTTGTTTCATTTGATGTAAAAAGTTTATTTACTTCCATTCCCATCCCGGAAGTAAAAAATATTGTATATTCTAGAATTAAGAAACATTGCCCGGATAAATCTTTAGAAATAGAGGAAATGCTGAATTTATGTTTGGAACAAAATTATTTCCAGTTTGGTGACAACTTTTATAAACAGAACAATGGCCTTCCAATGGGCTCCCCCTTGTCACCATTACTAGCAGACATTTTCATGGACCATTTCGAAGTTAACTTGTTTGATAAATACAGGACAAATACGTCACCGGTATCAGCTTAGGTATGTGGATGATATTCTCTGTTTGTGGTCAGGTTCAGATAGACAGCTAGATAACTTTTTAGTACAACTTAATAAAATTAATAATAATATTCAATTCACTATAGAGAAAGAAGCACCTGATCGATCTTTAAATTTCCTTGATTTAAAAATCCAGATTAGTAACAACAAGTTAGATTACAGTATTTTTAGAAAACCCACCTTTTGCGATACGTTGATACCAAATACCTCCAATCATCCCACTAACGTCAAACATGCTGCGTTTAATTCAATGGTTTATAGACTATTGAAAGTACCGATGAACACATTTAACTTTAAGAAAGAATTAAAAACTATTAAAATAATTGCACAAAATAATGGTTATAACTCATCTCTAATAGATAAATTAGTCAATAGAATGAACAAATCAATTACATTAAAATCAGCATTTCCCCCGTCCCAGGACTTGACATTAAAACAATGGGTTAAAATTCCATATTTAGGTAGTATAAGTATGAAAATTAGTAATGTTTTAAAGAAACTGGATTTTAAAATAGCCTTCTATAATAATAACACTTTAAAAAGTCAATTAACGAATAATAAAACAGCGAATCCTAAACTAAACAAATCAGGAATTTACAGAATTAAGTGTAGTGATTGTAGTAAATTTTATATAGGTCAAACAGGGCGAAATTTCAAATTACGATTCTCAGAACATATGCGAGCCGTTAAATTAAATTATGAAAATTCAAGTGTAGCTAACCATGTTTTAGACACGGGACATCAATTTTCAATAGACAATTTAGAAGTACTGTATAGTTTAAATAAAAGTAAAAAAATGGATGTTCTAGAAGGTTATTTTATAAAAAAAAGTTTACTTTTACAACCAGGCAATGTTCTTAATGAACAAATAGAACTCATAAATTCACCGCTAATAAACCCTACCCTTGTAAAAACGGTCTTTCCAGATAAGCCATGACCTTTTCATAATTTTCTATTTTTGTACATTTTTATTTACATTTTTGTTAGAAGTAGGTAGTTACAGTATATTAAATTTTACTTTAGTTTCTCGAAAACTCCTGACGATGCCGCAAGGCGAAATGTACATCGAGTATTTAATTATATTTATTTGTGAAACAATACCAAGTGTGTTTTTTGTTATTACTTGCTTATATTTATACCCAATATATTTTTAAGAGAATTTATAATTATTTTTAACATTCAATACCAGTTGATAATAATCCTCAGTTATTTTTCAGTTTCAATATAAATTCTATAAGAATATATTAAATATGAATACAACACTTAATCATATTTATTGTAAGTTTCTATGTTTTACCTTGACTTCATTCAGAAATAAAAAAAAAAAAAACCTTTTAAATGGTAGTATTATATCGCTCCGTTAGAGCGGTCATATCGCATGGAGATGAACATTATTATATATTTTCACATAAACTATTTTAAAATTCTATAAATGGAACTATATTTCATTTGTTCTTCAGAAAATAGCGAGCAATTATTAAATATATTACCAAGAAGGGGTAAAGTATATGACATATAAAACGCGAACTTCTCTAAAAAAAAGTGCTACGTCCATATTAAACTTAGGTATTTTAATCAGCAATCATTTATTTTATGAACAAATTATGTGGTTGTTCTTGAACTTCCTGCGATTGATTTTCTGGAAAGTAATATACAGGCAGGCTGTTTACTAAGCATGTGACAAAAATTGAAGGTTATTCTTTGGGCTATCCAAGATTTTTTGTCCATAAATGATTTTTGGGAAGACGCTTTGTTTTCTAAAACAATACTTTATTACTAAAGTAATATACAGGTTGTTTACTAAACATGTGGCATAAATTCAACAGGTTTATTCCTTGGGCTATTTCAAGATTTTTTTGTTTTTAAACGATTTTTGGAAAGGCGCTTTGTTTTGAAACCACAGGATAATAAAGGTTTTTCAAAAACAAAACCATATTTCATTGTTTTCTTTTACATGTACGGATTCTTAACCTACAGAAGCTGCTGAAAATGACTACCACCAGCTAGGATGCATATATTCAGTCTTCTCCTCATAGACTACTACACTCTTTCCAAAACACCAGCGTTATTTCTTATTACATAACACGTAATTATCAATTTGTCATATCCTCATTTTCCAATGCAGTAGTGTACACTATTATTTTCAAGTGGAACCATACGAAAAAAGCAAGTCTGAGGATCAAGCAGTCCTTCACTAAGATAATTGTTGCGTTTGTGAATCCATAAGCAATTATTAAAATGTGCTAGTGCGCCATCATACTTAAACCACAATACCTTACTCGTGTCCACTAGTTTTTTGTCAGGGGAAACGCTTTATGCAAGCCATGCACTTAATGATACCCACTATACCCCTCAGGTTTCGTGTTTAGCAAAGCCGGAACAATCAATTCAATCATTGACACACGCAGGTTCATCAGGCAGTTAATCCCATCTTTTTTTAACCTTGGGCGTGTTTCCCCCTCTTCTGAATTTTTCTTTTCATAACAACTGCAACTAATCAACTAAGCTGACCCTAGTTTCTTCCGCTTTCGAATATGATCTTTGTTCAGTTGTCGATTGTTAGAGTCGTCTCTAATTTTACCTCTAGTTCGCGCTTCCATAAGCCCCACACTGGCTACGTTTATTCTCTGGCAAGACGCACATCGATCTTTTGTGTTGCCAGTAGTAAATCCTCTAGTAACCCAGGTAGTGGATTCTTGCAAACAAGAAAATGGGTGTGCTTAAGGTCACACGGCAGAAGTGTAAACTTCATCAAGGCGAGGTTAATAATACGAAATACAACTTTTTTTTTTCGTGCTATATTACATTTAAAAAAAATATATATTTTATTATTGTGTATATATTATTTTAGTACATTTCGCTCGGTCTGATCATGATTTGTATCAAACTCTAAAAATCAAACAACAGGTTTGTGATAACTGAAATATGAAATAAATAGTTTAGAATGAAAATTTGCTAAATATCAAAGCAAGTAAACCACTTTAATTTAGCACCTTTAGAACTAAATTAAATTAAATTGTGTCTCAACTTAAATTAAATCGATTGAAAAATTTAACGGTTGCCCAAAAAATTGTGTATATATCTTGTCCGGGAAAAACTTTAACGTACTAGAGATTGTCTTGCCTCGGCCGCAAGCATTATTAAGATTTTCGGACGCATGTATATATATAAATAGAGACGATATCAATACTGGCTTTCGACTCCCGCCCTTGGTCTAATGGTTAAGTGCTGGTCTCTCACCCAGTCGTCTCCGGTTCACATCTGTTCTGGGACATGAATTTATTTATTCATTTAAATCTCAATTTAATTGAAATTAAATAATAATAAAATATGATATATTTATCATCTTGTTCCCTTAGTCGACTCGAGCCGACATTACCAGAACGAGCGTTACATATCTGAACGTGACGGGTCAGTCTTGTTCACTGCCTACAATCAGCGCAACGCGCCTAAAGAAGTTTACACTTCAAAAATTGGGATGAAAACTTCTATGGGCGCGTTGATTGTTGGACACTGAACGAGACTCAGCCGTCACGGTCGGCTATGTAACGCTCGTTCGGGTAAAGTCGGCTCGAGTCGAGTCGACTAAGGGAGCGTGAGAGATATAGTTAACGCGTCTCTGCCGGTCTGTGCTATATTCGCTCGGCTTTGTATTACAACGCTAACTAGCGGTATTTAATTTCAATTAAATTGAAATTTAGAATAAATACGCGAAATATTGTATTTTTATTTTCCGAAAAATTCTTGTCAGCGTGCAGATGCGATCACAAGCCGCCCGGGTGTGAGGCCGGCACGTTACCATTAGACCAACGCGAGTACTCGTATGAGAGTTATCATCTGATCTATTTGTATATATACATGCGTACGTATGAATTTTTTAATACGTTACTGAATATTATATGCGTGTGTACGTGTAAATGT
This sequence comes from Amphimallon solstitiale, assembly GCA_963170755.1. NCBI lineage: Eukaryota > Metazoa > Arthropoda > Insecta > Coleoptera > Scarabaeidae > Amphimallon > Amphimallon solstitiale. Next base: position 28,961,879 of record OY720675.1, on the reverse strand, counting down.
AATAAATGTAACAAAATTTGTTGTGTGTGTATGACATTATCTCCCTTCATAAAATATAGTTTGGTTAAGGTCACGCAAAAGGCACATCAAAGCCGTTAGTGGATTTTTTGAAATCAACGGTAGATTTGGATATGTCCAATGATCCAAACGAAAGCACGACAAAATATGGAATAACAATTGACGGAGTTTTTTATAGATATTTAGCAAATTTTCATTCCAAACTATTTATTTCATTTTTAGAGTTTGATACAAATCATGATCAGACTGAGCGAAATTTAGTAAAATAATGTATACACAATAATAATAAATATATATTTTTTCAACGAAAAAAAAAGTTGTATTTCGTACTACTAACCTCACCTTGATGAAGTTTTCACTTCTGCCGTGTGGTCTTAAGCACACCAATTTTTTCCCCATCGGATCACGTGATTATTATGAATGTTCCTAATTGTATTTCTTATGAAGTATGCTTCATCGGTAAAATGAATCAACGTCAGTAGTTGAGAAAAACGTAATGAACAACGCATAAAATCTACTGTTAAACTAATTCTGTTTTTAATATGTATACCAACCTCGTATGACTAAATAATATGTTATTTCTAATCGGAATTTTGTAGTTTTACTTACGGAGATTGTACATACTACATACATTATCCTTTTTCAAATGTTCTTATTCTGATGGGTATATTAAATTTCACATTTACCAATAAAATGTAATTTTTTTTAGCACATTTAACATTAAGATATAACTACTTTAGCTTCGTGGACGGTGTCAGGACTATGGTACTGTAAATACTTGGTAAATGGAAATTTAGGGTGCTCTTGAGTATTCCAACTTGTGAATGCATTAAACCTATAGAAATGTGAGAACTACCCGAATAGATTAACGGCCTTCACAAGTGGCAAAGTCTAAATCTCTACAATTGAAATTTCTTCACTTACCACTATTTGGGGCTTTCTTGTATATGCTAAATTAAATTTTTGAATAATTTTACAGTGCAAAGAAACACAATTAAGTAACTATGTATTTTTAAATTAAGTAAGTATTTTTTTAATAAATGGCTTAAATTATTGACACATATTACACTTGCGGCACTAATTAAGTATATTTGAATATGCTATGTTAGTTCTTCAATCAAGTCGACATGTTTTAGTTTGGTAAGTGGTCCATTCAAAGTGACAGCGCACTATGACCAATAGTACAATTAATTGTGAAACACTGTTTTCGTAGGAAAGTAGCAGTATTTGTAGTCATGGAACACAAAAAATTTGAGTCACCCGCTCATCAAACAACGCTTCCTTAATTTATCCAAGTGATGTCTGCCATATTAATATATCAACATCATTGAACAATCTAAACAGCTAAGATGACATTAGCATGTTGATAACAATATTCTATGAGACATTCCTGGAATGCATTGAATGTTACCAAGTAATTACTCTATGCCTCAGCAGAACATTAATTGAAGTAGGCATGTTTACAGTAACTAAAAAAAAATACTTCTTTTTATCAGTAAATCTAAATCTTAATAGTATGATTAGTACATATGCAACAGTATTTAAATATTTGATAATTCAATATTTCAGGGATATTATCTGAAACTATCTTTAACTTATGAAACACAGTGTAATCATTTATATTATTTCTTATATTAATAAGACTAACTAATCAAATGGTTGTTAAGATAAATTATCGCTATTCGAGGAAAATATGCAATTTTTTGACAAAAGGTGATATATTATATTCGTGTGATTTTTAATTTGAAAGGTGTCATTCATTTAGTTTCATATTTCTTAAAATATGTAAGTACACAGTGAGACAATATATATGATATATTTTATATTGGTATTTGTCATCGATGACTATAATTGCTTTGTGTGTTATTTAAACTTTAGATTTTATACGTTTTTTCAAAAAATATAATAGAAAAAATAAGAATAGAAAAAAACTAGTCACGATAACAAATACAACACTATAAAAAAATTTTAACTTGAGATCATAAGGTTATGATGTACCTCTTGTCTGTAGACATAACATTTTAACTTTTAGGAGAAGGAACGGATTAGAACAATTGGTGCATCAAATTAAAAAGAAAACGAAGAACAAAATTTTTTCATTTATTTATTTCTCGTCATTGTTTTTTGTTTTCTATCTGTATATTATTTGTTTTGTTCACATAATGAAATAAAAAGATGTATAGATATATAAAACTAGAATGCATATTTATTTTAATAATATAGTAAATATTAACATTTATAAATAATAGTATTATACATACTTATTTTTTTTATATATATTCAACAACCTATTGGTTGATAATTTTAAATATGCGTTATTATTTATTTCTTGGCTAATAATCTTTTGTGTGTGATTTTTTGTAATTTATTTAAAATATCTTTCTTCTCTCTTCTGCATTCATTGTATTTCTTCTTAATGTTTATTCATGTTTCTTTTATATCATAATCTAATAAAAAAATCACTATAATAGTAAAAATACTATCTTATTGTTTTACTTTTTAGCTGAGAGAAAACTTGTATTTCAGACAAATAAACGAGTGCACGTGTTTTTTTTAACTTTTAAACATTTAATACTTTTGCCTGATACTGAGCATTAGTTTGGAAACGTTGATTGCTTAATATGCGATCTACAGAACTTCAAACTGTTGGCTTTGGTCATGGTACGATATTCGTTTATTACGAAACAAATCCTTGCAATGCACAAATGTAGTATTTAATAGATACGTTTAAGCAATAAACATACGCAAAAAATAGTATAAAATACTCATTTCAAGGTCAATACCGCAAACCCAGCACATTGTTCGCATCTATTGACCGGAAGTCGAGTTTACATGATGTTTGCAGGAACGCATCGTGGACGTCATAAATCCCGATTAGATATTTTTCACACACGAATGAAATACGTACAGAGAAACTTACCATATAACAATAATACATTTTCTCCAGAAGCAATATTGCAGGGTTTATGAAAGATACACTTCCTGATTGTTCACTGTTTACATTGAGACTTCAAATGAAAGTAAATCACCACAAATTGTTCCATACGGTGAGGTGTTAATAGTTGTCTCTCACCGTAAATCAATTAGTACATTGAAAACGAGCGTTCAACATTTACCGTTGTAACAGGGGTATATTTAAAATACATATTTTTTTTTTTTAGTGCCGGCAGATTTATCCCTGGTTCGTTAAAATCTACTTCTTTACCAGTAAACAAGTCAACTATTCGGGGTACTGTACGAACTCTTATTTATTTATTTTAAAAGCTTGGGTACAAGTGCGTTCATAAACACACTTATTTTTGAGAATCAGTTTATCTGTTCAGTACCGAACATAACTACTTTCTTAAGTACAAGACCTAACGACTGGCATATTCAGCACGTTTCAATACTCATGAGTAGGCTTAGGATAATTATGCACTAAAAAACTTCAAAATGTGCATACAAATATGCACCAAAAACTTTCAGAATATGTAATACTTGCAATACAATTATCCTTAGACTTAAGATAATTGTATTGCAAGTATTGCATGTTCTGAAAGTTTTTGGTGCATATTTGTATGCACATTTTGAAGTTTAGTGCATAATTATCCTAAGCCTACTCATGAGTCATAAGACAAAGTTAAGCGTGTATTATCGGGTCTTTGCGGACAAATTTCTTATATAGTATGTGTTATTTCAGTTTAGTTTTGCAAAAGTCTTTTGCTAGGACATTTGTCCAATTGTATTTAGTGCCTTACAATTTAAGTACCTATTATTTAATACAGTTTAAATTATTACATGTTAATTCTGTATGTAGAGACGTTGTAATAGGTGCATATTTAAAGTACATAAAGTTTTTTTTTAGTGTCGGTACATTTTTCTCAAGGTGGATTCTTGGGCACACGCAAATAATTATATTTAGCGTTAAGGCTATACACCCGGCCTCGAAATCGTTTTTCCCATTTCCTAATCGTATTTTTCATGAAAACCATATCGAATTTACACGGTAATTTAAGAAAAAAATGCCTTTCAATGGATAAATCGTAATTTCTTCGAAATTGTCCAAGGGCCCTAAATAAAAATAAAAATGTAAGAAATTTCAAAAAACAAGCCTTTTATTTAAAATTATGTAACACTCAACAGCAATACATAAATTTTATTTTTTCTTAATTTTTAAAAATAAGGTCACGAAACGGAAAACAAAATTTTGAAATTTGGCCGAAATTTACTGAAATCAAATAGAGTATGTGGTACGCTCGCACATTGTGTCGAGAGGTAGCTCCGCCTACCATTTCGGGCAGTTTCTACGCAGTTTGTAAAATACTTCTGAGATCGGTGTATGTTAAGAAAGTGATCGTTACTCGGACATTATTTTATCGAAACCGTTGATATTTTCATTACAATATAGTGTACATATACAGTGTTAGCGTCACAACACTTCCTTATACTACGTATCAGAAAGTAAAAGCAATATCTCTTCCCGTCCCTAACGCTATACCTGCTAGAAGCGCATGCTAGGACTCACATGGCTTGCGGGCAGGGAGTATAATTATTATATTTGACTCGCAATAATTTGCTTCTGAAACGATCTAGAAATTTATTTCTTGCACAAAAAATAATTTTGGAATGTTGGCTTTATTTTGATTCACATATATATGGGTAAATTCTGAAAAATAAGATTAGTTACTCGATAGCTGAAAAATACCTTACACAAATTGGTCGTCTACTAAAACTTTTTTTTTATAAAATTTACACACCATAAAGAAAAATCGAAAACACTAGTATCATCCAAATACTTCAGGGTATAACCTTAAAAAAACAGATCCCTAGCTCTCTGCATTGCTGAGATATCACGAGATAAGTATTAAAAATTGAAGAAAATGAAAATTTTAAAATTTACACAAAAAACGATTTTTCGACCTTTTTGCGATTTCGATTTTATTTTCCAACTCAAAATTTGAATCCGGCAGGTGATTTTACATATTCAGCTTCACTTTTTTTGTGTGTTTGAGAAAATATAGATTGTCTAATTTAGGGGGGGTTGCTTCCCGACTGCCAAACATGTGGGCCAACCGGCGATTATCTGAGACCATAACGCAGCCATAAATTACAGGCAGATTAGATTAGGTGACAAGTTCTTTTCTCTATCTTTTTCCTCAGCATAAGACAGAGCACGCGGACCCTTAAACATTTGTCTTTTATTACATTTGCACGAAAAACAGTGGTACGCCTATTTCAAATCGAACTCAGCTTGAAGCGGGCGTTCAGCCTTAAAATTTTGATCACTCACCGTATTCCATGGATTGTGACACACTACCAGTAGCAAAGTAGATCTATGTGCTGTTAATAAGCAATTGCAATTGCAGAGTCAGCAATACATTCTTTGTGTATGCGACGACACATTTTATAACGAAGATTTTGACTTTCCACGGCAGTAAAACATTACAAATTTTGCATCAGAGTTGAATACTGTCGAATTCAATCTCTTATCAACCTTTTAACAGTATCTCGCAACGGATGTGGGCGGTACATATTTACGCAATAGGACACATACAACTAATAAAAGAAAACAAAAGATCGGGCCACTACGATTTAACTAAAATACTTTCGCGCCCTGCTACGTCCCCTACATTCGCAATAGATGAAAATACTTTTATACATGCGTTGTACACATTCCTATAGTATGTACTATCGCTAACACAAAAAACTAGGACAACTTTGTTTTGGCTGTGTAAAACCGACGGATATCAATAGCTGTCAGTTAAAACGATATTGTTTGAAGCTGTCATTAGTCATGCCGAAAGTCAATTTGATTGAGGGTACATGGAATACACGAAAACAAGACCAAAATTTAATAAGACCTTTTATTATCTTCCATGCCTCGTCGTTTATAGTGTTACCGACAAAAACGAAGGAATGACTAATTGTTATTTTATTATTCTATGCTTTTGTTAATTGTATTTTCTGACATTAAAAATTAAATTACATAACCTCATATTATTTTGTGTGACAGAAGTGCCAAAAGCCTGAATGACATTAGCACAATTAGCAAAATTCATGGCTATCTGAAATAATATTTGTCCTAGTTTTTTATGTTACCGATAGTACATCAGGACATTACATACATACTGTACGTATTACTGTACCAAATTTCGTATTACACTATTCATTAAGCCTAGTTCTGGAATGTAAACCTGACTTCCGACCCCTAGTTATAATCGAGGCTATGACATGAGATTGTGATTATTCAGTCTTCATAGAAGTGCCGCGTAAAAACGCAGAAGTGCGCGGGGCTGGAAAAGCCATATAATGATACGCGAGAGAAATTTGAATGTAAGGTGCAACAGCATAGAACTGATCTGCACAACAATGGAATTATGTAACTTGTTTACGAATACAAAATGTCTTATTTGGGCAAACAGGAAATAAAAAGAGTGTTTTCTGGGGTATTACTTACCTTACTTCAATCACAATAAGATACATAAGTGAATAATACAAAACGTGCAATTTAGTTTGTTTTGTTTTTATTATAAATGATCAATAGCTTAAACTAACATAAAGTGCCCATCCCCTGTGAAAGTATTGTAGTTTATGGAAAGCAACATTGCTCTTTACAGCGCTACTATTTCTAAGCTGTCTTCCTAACAATTAAATATATCTCATAATACGATACTACATTATAATAAATTGATCGATTCTGTTTTGCAGCCTTGGCACGTAATACGCAATTGAAATTAATTGTATATAAATTGGTCATTTTATACGATAATGACGCGAAAAATAGTAGAAAAAGGTGGTATAATATACATAAGTGTTTTTGAAGAGATTTCGTATCAATTTCGCGAGTGATGGCTGGTGATTCATTTTCTTTAGCATGCAAACAGGTATTATGCACCTTGGGCAAAACAGATTTATACTGAGGATAGCCAATGGTAGAAGTCTAAGTACACTCAAGAACAGATCCTTAATTATTTTTAATGTTCTAAACTGCATTCATAGTTGCTGTGAAAAATAGAAGTGGTACAGAATCATATTTTTTTTTTAAAAGTTACATACAAAAAAAAATCATGCGAAAAAAAATAATATATACAATTAATTATATTAAGGGAACACAAAGGAGGCTCGTTTTCTTTTTCGATAAAAATGTAACTAATTAATAATATAATTGTAATATATATATATATATATATTTACAATGACATATTTTTAATCCGGGCCCCTACATTTTTATAGATTTTCTTTCAGCATCTAAGAATACAGTGAATTTGTTTTTATAATTTATTAATTATTATAACATCTTAAACTGTAAAACATACTCAGAGCGTATACACGCATCCATTCACACAATATATACAGTATCGAAGAAAGCATCGAGTGTTTTATATAACCAATCGTCCAATACGGAAGTGTTACTAAATAACAGATATACAAAAAAAACCTTCCGCACGAACATCGTGTATATGTATATCATATAAACAAATAATAATTAATAAGTTGTCTCAGTGGTGTTTCCATAACAATGGGCTAAATAATAATTAATATTATTTTATTAAATGTAAATTAATTAAAAAGAATACATCACGTTTAACATTTTTTACAAAATTATTCGACAATTTTTTTGTGTGTGAAGATACTATTATTTTTCTTCTTGACCTACAATATAATAATTAATTGTAATATAATTGGTAATAATAAATAAACCACAGTTCATATATATTTATATATATATATACCTTATATACAGGGTGAGTATATGACACAAGCCGTTAAATATACATATTTTTGTTCACTAGTTTATTATTATATATCTCTATGAGAGATCTTGTATCAAAATAACAAAATGCACAATCTTATTTTCGGAATAATAGCTTGTGTATTACATACTGTATTATTAAATATATTATTTTGTTTAAATGGTATCGTAAGTTTAAAGTGTTATGTATATATTGTATTTTTTTCTTGCATTAACAGTGCATAATAAACAAACAAAAAAGCGGGAAATATGTGATAAACACATTATCCTATCATTACGAAGCTGACACTGACAGTTTTGCAGTTGTGAAACCAGCTCACATCGCTGCAGTGTTTTACTTGTTATATAAGAATTATCACCACTAAATAGAAATTAAATTATTGTTCTTTAAGTAGTTAAAAATACTGTTATTGATAATAGATAATGAATATTTGCATCTGTGAGAGATGTAATTTAGAACAATTTCATTTATTGGCGCATGTCGGATGCCACAAGGAATAAAAAGTTCTCTACAGTCCTAAAATGTTGGTCTTATTTTCAACTGCTGGCTCAAAATGAATAATTTATTTAAAATCCGTATTTAGAGGTTATGTTGCATCATTTTCCACAAACATGTTTACAAACAATTTACTTCATACCTAGCTAAGAAAAACGAATGTAAGCACGAAGTCTGTGTATTTCCTTATTTATTTCGAATTACGTATATCATCCATAAGTACGACTTTATTCTTGGTATAGCGCCAAATCGAAGTGAAAAAACAAAATGTAATATATGTGACCTTCTCCGAGAAAAGGGACCTAGTGTGTGAAAATGAAGTTTTGAGAAAAACGCATTTAAAGTTTCATAACGCATTATCACTTTGAACACGCCTTCAGTTGGGAGATGCGATTTGGTAGGGTTAGTTATGATTGGGTGCCGACTTTGGTGACGTCATGCCTATGTGGTGACGTATTTTTTTTCGCTTTTAGTGTGACAATACCTTTGCTATTGTTGCTGCTCTGTACACATTGTAAAAATAACTATAAGAAAGGAAAAGAATAAAGTGACGCTTCAGTCTTGTGCCAACTGTATAACGAGTGTTATCAATATCTCAAAAGTTATTTCGCAATTTTGGTTCTTTTGTAATTTTGTTACTAAGCGGATGTTAATTTGAAGTAATTTTTTTAAAAATGGATATTTCTGACAGTTTTGATGATGATTTAAAAAGACTAGACTCGGTTTATGGCGATGATGAGATCGATATGACGTTATCTGAAAGTGTCGGTGCTAATACTTCGGGACTAACTGAAAATCAAAGTTTTTTGCATGATGTTTCCGAATCCAATATTATATCCGAATTGGAGGAATCCGTTGAAGATATACAAGAGTCGATGAACATCGATTTGATGTACGGAGAAACATCCGAAGCATGTTGTTTGAAAGAATGTAATAAGATAATTCCAGAAAATCTTGCTATACAAAGCCGGCAATTTTTCCAAGAATTAAGTAAACCAGAACAAGATTTAGTCCATTTGAGCCATTTGGAATTTCATCGACAACATTTATCGCTCGAAAACGTTTATAATACTGAAAGTCGGAAGAAGTATGGCCAAAGGGTAAAAAATAAATCCAGAGTTGATACAATGTACTTACTTCGTGGCATTCATATTTGTTGAAAGATGTTTTGTTTTATTTACGATGTTGGTTCAAAACGTTATAAAAATTTGATTCGACACAGTGATAATGTTGGCTTTTCTGAACGAAAACATGAACTAAGTGGCGTCTTCAAAACGGCAATCGCGTGTGTTACCACAGGAATCACTTACTCGTATCGTTCAATTTATTCAAAATTTTGCTGAAAAATTCGCAATACCTCTTTCTGGTAGAATGCCAAACTACAAAGACTGTAAAGTAATGCTGCTACCATCCAGTGAAACAAAAAGTGCTGTTTATCGTCGTTTTGAGAAAGTTTGTCTTACTGAAGATAAAATCGCAATTAAAACTTTTTACAAAATTTGGATGAAGTACTGCCCTTACATCTCGCCTATGAATCCGAAAACTGATCTTTGTGACGTCTGTCAACAGAAACCTTGATGCCAGACGAGTTTTGGAAGAATCTGATTCAGATACAAAAGAAGCAAAATTACGAATGGCTGTTACTCATCTTGACCATGCGAAACGCCAGCGTGAATTCTACCAACAATGCTGCAAGATGAGTGATGCTTATTCTACTCTTGTAGTGAGTTTCGACTATGCACAAAATATATCTTATCCATCCAGTCCACAACAAGTCGGAACGGCATATTTCAAAGCAGCTCGTAAATGTTCAATTTTTGGTATTCATAATGAATTCACTAACGTTCAGTCGAACTATTTATTAGACGAAGAGTTCGAAATAGGAAAAGGACCTAATGCTGTCATTAGCCAAATTCACGATTACTTCACGAAGAATGCCGTTAAAAATTTAGTTTTATTTTGTGATAACTGCGTAGCACAGAATAAAAATAATGCAATGATGCATTATTTGGCCTGGCGAGTGGATTCTGGCTTAAACGAATCGATATTATTAAATTTCCTCCTAACTGGCCACACCAAGTTCAGTCCCGATCGCTCTTTCGGATTAATGAAACTAGAATATAGTCGCTCAAATGTAGATTATTACCAAGATTTTGAAGATGTGGTCAATAGATCTAGCAGTAATAAATTTAACAACGCTGTGAATGGAAGTGAAGTAGAGTGGCGAACATGGGATACTCATTTCGAAGGATTTTACAAAAGATTACCAGGTAAACTGTCGCGATTTTGTGATTTTAATTTTTCAAATTCATTTCAATTAGTTTTGTAAACTTTTGCATTTTAGGTATTACCAAGTACCACCACTTTGACTTCAAAAAAAACGAAATTGGATGTAAAGAACTTGTGGACTCGGAAGAAGAAAGATTTAATCTGCGATTAACGGCTGAGCTACCAAACGAATTACCTCCGCTCATTGCACCAAGCGGTTTATCGTTAGATCGCAAATGGTATTTGTATGAGAATGTCAGGGTCTTATGTACTGATTCACAGAACGGGATTTTGTAGCTCCTAAACCGAGTGAACCCAAAGCGAAAAAAAATTCGAAAAATAAATCTGAACCTGCCAGCAAGAAAAAAAAATCGAAGCACCGGATCACGAGAAAAAGAAAGCTGAAGTCAAAGCGCCGAAAAAAGAAAAAAATTTAATTGTCAAACGGAAGAAAATCGAACTACCAGATCACGAAACACCGAAAAAAAAGTCCAAACTCCAAAAAAATTCGAAGACTGACGAAAAAAAACAATTTAAACCAAAAAAAATAAAATTTTAATGTTTTTCTCATTTTTATCGATTTTCCCAAGTTCGTTTTGTACGTTTTTATGGGGTAAATAAATTTTTATCAGAAATCTAACTCATTTCATCTTATTCTACACCCTTTTAGGTACCAGAATCCAGTCTTAAGTCCAAACCCGTTTTTTGACACACTAGGTCCCATTTCTCGGAGAAGGTCACATATGTGAAAAATGCCTTGATTTTATAATACTTCCTAAATAGATGGAGTGTAGACAAAGATAGTGATGCCAACATTAAAAAGGGATAGATTGCTTTTAGTCAGCTGAAGCTTTGTACCACTTTTTGTTTACATTTTTTGTGATTTATTTCATATCCTACTCTTACCAAATAAATATAAATATAATTGCTCATTTACAATATCAATTTATTTTAAAGTAGATTGATAGCAGATGAAAAAGTGTTTACTGAGGGTAAGATATACTTTCAAAAATTTCATTATTTAAATTTGGAATATTTTTAAATTAGAAATGAGAGTAAAGAACCTTCACTATTATTGGCTTTGTGTTTTTCTATAAACATGTAAAGTGCTTTTTGATTGTAGTCTATGATCACATGGTGCATCCTTTTCTATTTTGTTAAGAATGTAATAACTTCCTGTCTCATCACTATTCCATGTTTAGAGTGTTAAGGACGATATAAAAAGATGGACGTAACATAACCTCAAAATAAGGCTTATAAAACAAAAGTTTTTTTATTTTTTTTTTATTTATATAGGTACGTTTTATTTGATATTTCTAGATTATTATTGCAAAGCTTAATTCTATTTTGGATGACATAACTTCTTGCCTATGTAGAAATACTTTAAAAAGATAGTAATCATTCACCCGATAGTTTTGTCAATTTTTAACATATATTTTTGCTTTTATTTGGGTTGGAAACTGTTTTTTTTAAAAATATATCTGTTTCAAAACATTTCAACAGATTTTAAGATAATGTAAGTAGTTGGCCATCAATATTATCTCAGATTGTGACTTGTAGGTGTGCGAGCCCAAAAGTTACTTTTAATGTGCGCAGAATGACTTCCTCTATAAGAATCAGGTTAAACAAAGATATGTATAAATTAAAGGGAAAAGAATAATTGTCATCTTCTTTAGATTACAAATTTAGCACATATAATCAAAAACATTCGATTTAAGTCTCTATACTCTGGAATTTATAAGTTATAGTGACTGGTTCTTGCAATAGCTCAGTACAATGCAGTTTTGCTAGTAAGGAATTCGAGTTTATATATTTCTGAACATTTGGTGTGGAGCGAATCATAATACAATTCCATTACAATAAAATTTATTACAGACTTAATCAATAATTTAAATAAAATTCACTAGAATTTGAAAGAAATTTAACCATGTAGAATAATTAAATTAGCCTGTTTAGAGTCCTAAATAACATTTTAAAAATTGGTTTTTAATTATGATTCTAAAATTGTTTTTATGTTATGATAATATAATTAACAAATAATAGAAAATACAATATTATTTTTAATTCCGAATATACATATATTATATGTATATATGTATATTTACGAAGAACAAAGTAACTTGATTTTATAAAATTAAGCCGTTTTATTGATGAACTACAAAACTCTCAGTGAGACTATCATATCTGCAAATGAGAATGTTGCAAAATAATAAAATGATAAAGATTAATTTTTTTGACTATATATTATTCATTGTTAATCTACAGAATAATAAACAAATCATAATAATAACGATAATCTGTATATTCGTGTGGCTGATGTGGTTTTTCAAACATTGCAAATAAAAAAAATGTTGAATATAAATTGATTTTCTCTATTATAAATTAATTAGGAGATCTCAAGAGTATATGTATATATTATTTATAATATTTATATTTATTATGTGTAGAGATTTCGTACTCTATCTATATAGTAAGATGTTCGTGAATCAATTCCACATATCACAAGCATATTACATAATAAAAAATAATAGTAATAATATAATAATCACAAGCACAATTTGTGACGACTTTTTTTTTTTGTGGCGGCGGGTTCATATGATGTAGACAGATGGTAAATATTTAAGAACTACAAATTAAAACAGTCTTAAAAACTAAACTCAATATTATTAAATATTAGATTGATTCTAAATCTAAAGAAAGATGTTGATGAATCGAATCGAAAATAGTGAAAAATGAACAAATTTTGTTATTAGTACTGATGCCTTTACGGAATATTAATTACATTAATTAATTAAATAATTACGTATGTAGCTAAAATAATTTTCTCCTTTTCATTCGGAAAGAATTGCAAGAAAAAAGAAGAACTGGTTTCTCTCTTTAATATTATACTAAACACGACGTTACGAAATTTACACAATTTTTTATTCATCACGTTTCGGTTACTTTAACTGAAAGAATATTGTTGTTGAGTATTGCTAGCTTGATATTACATGACGTAATAGAACAACGGACTCTTCGTCACTCCTACGTCTAAGGAGTTTCATGTTTTTTACCCGTGTAGAAAGTATGTGTGTGTTGTGTTTGTTTGTCTTTTTTTGCGTTTTATTCAGTGTTTGTTTGTGTGTGTGTATCAGTGAAATTGTAAAAAGTAACTAAAATAACAACGCTAGTACCAAATTAGAAAGCACTGAGTTTGAAATCGCTACACTGTTGTCCGTTCAATGTTATGCTGGCTCGGTGGAAACATCGGGCCCGCTGACAGGCAGTCACAGTTTCAGTTCGTTTGCTATCTTGCCAGCAATATTTTTAAAACCAATACTAGTACCTGAAAAATAGAGATTATGTTAGCAATATTAATATTTTCTAAACATTTCATGACTATAAATTAAAATATTAACAATTAGTTAGAAATTATCATCATAGATTTGCAGCCGGCTAGGACGACGAAATGTCAGAAATATTCATTTTTCAATTAAATTTACATGGCGACGTTTTATGCCGTGTTTACACGGTCAATAAATTCATGAATAAATTGACGAATTTATTCACGAAAAAATTCATGAATTTAAGGACCGTGTAAACGCAAACATTCATCCAATATTTTATTGACGATATCCACTATAGACCCTCTCACCCTTAGTATTCAGTACAGTCTCTTATGGGATATATACCTCTTTTACTACCGTAAGCAATTTGTAATAAACTGTCTTTTTTTATTTCAAGGCAATGTTGTCAGTTCGATTTATTATATTTACGGTTGGTATTGTAGGTTGGTGTAAGTATCACAACATAACCTTCCTGTCAAGTGTCAAATTAATATTATAATATAATAATATAGACAATTTAATTCATCTGTCAAAAACATGACATTTTAATACACGCTGTGTTAGTTTGCCATCGGATAAACTGCATGTTTGCTAGCGGATAAACTGCATGTTGATTTTCCATGGCAACGAAAATTCAATTCTGACAGTATCGTTCAAATAAATTTCATACATACATAAACATATGTATTTTTCTCTTTCTTTTGTATATGTATTCAAAGGAATGTTAAATAAAAATATTTCGGTTTATTAATATTAATTAAATGATTCATTAAATTGTCTTACCAAATACCATTCGAGTTTGTGTTTATTTCCGGAACAAACTTTCATTTTGACAAAACGCAAACTTTGTTGCTTAAGGGTAACACGACTCGAACAAATAACAAAAGGTAAAACCGCTCCACCTTCGGTGTCGCGGTTTTACCATGTTATTTGTTCTCGTCAGTTACCAAGCAACAAAGCTTTCGTTCAAAATGAAAGTTTGTCCGGATAAACACAAACTCTTATGGTATTACCCCCGACAATTTAATTCATCTGTCAAAAACATGACATTTTAATACACGCTGTGTTAGTTTGCTATCGGATAAACTGCATGTTTGCTAGCGGATAAACTGCATGTTGATTTTCCATGGCAACGAAAATTCAATTCTGACAGTATCGTTCAAATAAATTTCATACATAAACATTTATATTTTTCTCTTTCTTTTGTATATGTATTCAAAGGAATGTTAAATAAAAATATTTCGGTTTATTAATATTAATTAAATGATTCATTAAATTGTCTTACCAAATACCATTCGAGTTTGTGTTTATTTCCGGAACAAACTTTCATTTTGACAAAACTCAAACTTTGTTGCTTAAGGGTAACACGACTCGAACAAATAACAAAAGGTAAAACCGCTCCACCTTCGGTGTCGCGGTTTTACCATGTTATTTGTTCTCGTCAGTTACCAAGCAACAAAGCTTTCGTTCAAAATGAAAGTTTGTCCGGATAAACACAAACTCTTATGGTATTACCCCCGAATAATATCCTAACCAACAAGTATTTAAAATGTCGTGTCATTATAATGAGCTACCAACCTAACTTGTCATTGTCGGTCTGACAACTATATTGTCTATCTCCATAAGACACATACTGAATACTAAGGTTGAGACGGACTATAGTACCAACCATCAAATAGTGACATTTGTTACACTAATACACTAATTTTATCAATCTTTTATAATAATAAAAAAAATATTCAAAGGGCAGAAAGTTAACAGCACGAAAGTTGGCATTTATTTTAAACTTAAATGTTACTATAGGTGTTTTCCGAAATTAAACCCGGTCATTGGTGTTAGCACGACTGCGTTCGTTAATTCAGTCGGGTAAAAACAACCGTGTTCGTAAAAACGAAAGTGTAATCGGGTTCAACAACTCGGTTCGATTTTCATAACCCTGGTAAGTGAGTAGGGTAATGCGGGTTGTTTTACCCCCTCCCCGGTAAATTTTTCTGTCGTATTGCCAGTACAGCGAAACTATGTTATGAAGATAGGTACTTATAAGGTTATATGCAGACGTTTACGTTACGTTACTCAACGTGACCGCTATTGCGTTCGGAAATGTTTCATTTAACCGGGTGAAAGTTACTGAGCCTGTTAGGTACTTTCTAACCGGGTCAGGGGTGCTACTCTACCAAAACGCGATGCGATCACCTGACGTCATACCATCGAAAAGCAAAAATCATCGCTTTTGGTACTCTGCCGCTACATCGCTTTTGTTTCGTGGCTGTTCGGGATAAAGCGAGAATGGCAGAATATGTGTACTAAGCAAACTACAAATTTAGGAATATTTATTGTTAGCGTACTCACAAATCTCACAAAACTCAATAAAATTGTCAGATATTATCGTTTCATGTTCCTTATTTTGTATTTTATGTATTTATTACGTGTAATTTAATAAAAAAGAATATCAGTATAAAATCAGATTTTAAGGTAACAATTCAAGTATTTGAGTATTTAGGGGTGTTATTCCTTTACTTTGATTTATAGATGTTTCCTATTCATATGGTAATATATAAGTGAGCCAGACGTAGAGAACAAATGCAGAATAATGTAGAATGGATAATCAGGAGAAATGATTCCGATCCTTTTTCCTTAGAAGATAGATAATTTATTAATATCTTTCGTTTATCGAATGTAACGTTTATTTGTTTATAAATGTGTTATATGCTCTAACACCGGAAATGAAAATATTTACTACGCTCAATTTGAGTTAATAAAAATTATATATGTACAATGTCTTCTCTACTTTTGGTATAAATACAAATACTTACTGTTGATTTTATATACCTGCATTTTATTATTTAATTTACACAAGTGATTAGAGATGAATTCTTGTCTAAAAAGTCTAACATCAAGGAACGCAAGGCTTCTGTTATTATCATCTTAAAAATTGCATATAATGAGCAAATAATTACTTTAAACTACTAACAAAATTATTATTATTATTAATTATATTATTATATCTACGCACAAGGTATAATATTTTTCTATATATTTAAAAGTTGACACAGCGATACACGCTTTGCAAAAACACAAATAAAACTACATAATTTATTTTTAAAATTTGTGGATAATATTATTATACCTACCTAGGTACTACATGTTTGAACTTTCTACACATGGCGGGCACATTTTTAATGTTTCTCATTCTAACTCACAGTATTAAAGGGATTGCTATAAAAAGGACAGACGTTTACTATACTTTGAAAGCGATCGCTTTTTATTGCCAGTAACCGGCTACATTTTGCGATCGCTTCGGACGCTAGAGTACCAAATGCTAGAATGTGACGTCACGATGACGTAATACTATCGCATCGCAATGTGGCAGAGTATCTATACAGGTTAATGCTATACATTTTCCGAAAACGCCTTATATTTCTCTAGAAAATTGACGAAAAATTAGAGCGGGTTCTAATTCGACAATTTGTTCGTGAATTTGACAAGAAAAAATTGACAAGTTTAGCGTTTACACGCTTCAATAAATTCAAGGTCAAAAACTTCATAAATTTATTTAACCGTGTACACACGACATTAGTTTAGAAATTGAAAAGATTGTCTATCCCGCTGCAACAATACATGACAATCTTAAGTTTCTGTCGCCTTTTTCAAATGATGTTTTCAGAAGTGTTGATCAGTACGATATTAACAATATAAACCACAGTACATTGATCCAAAGTAAAGAACAGAAAAACGATTTCGACAAAAAAGGTCTACTGGTTTTTTTGTTATAATTCTTTAAAGTATTATATACTATTAAGTACAAAACTAAAGACGACGATTCAATACCACTACAAATTCCCATCAGGCGACGTTGGGCGTCGACAACCGCAGACGCCCTCGCGCCTGAGGGGGCCTCGCAAAGGGAGTGAAGCCAATTTGCCTCCCGCGCAAATTCAAAACCCAAGAGCATTCTTCACGCCATGCCAATGCCACAGTTGAAATTTGCTTTTAATAGATGCTGCTAATCTTCAACAACAGCCAAAACATTTTTCGGCTTTATTAATAACATCCTTGTGCTCTTTTCAAAGTCAAGCAAGCGGAACTTGTGAAAACTAAATTAAAATCTCGGCCCGAAACACGATGGAGGGAGTAGAATCAGACCAGTAAAAGCGATATTTTTACAATATGATGATGTTCTTGAATGCGTGGATGACCAGAAAAGTAAAAACTTGATGATTCCCGAAACTGTGAGTGTGAAGCAGTCTTGAACGAAATGTTAACTTTTGAGTTTATTGTTGCAATACACGTGTGGTACGAGACTTTACTGCGTGTGAACAATATAAGTAAAGTATTGCAATCGGTTTGAATGAACTTGAAAGTTGCTATTGATACTACGTTCATTTTGTAGCTGGATTCGAGAATTCCTGAATACTGGATTTGAAAAAAGCCTTGCAGAAGAAGCTCGACTGTTTGTAACAAAAAGTAATTACGAAATTGAGTGTCAATTAAAAGAAAGAAAAATAGCAAAGAAAAAACGAATGTTCGATTACGAACATATTAATGAACCTATACAATCTGTTGAAATGCAATACAGAGTCAACTTTTTTAATACAATGATCGATGCTATCACAAATGATTTAGGTACAATACTTCGGGAAGGAGGAAACAGTGTATGTCGCTGTTTTCTCCTTCGTTTGATCACGTGACGTCGTCTCCCTACCTATTCTTTCTCAATGCTATCAACGAAGCAAATCAATTTCTCCTGTACATTTTAGAAAATAATTTGGAAGAAGTATATCCCAATGTTATCATAATAGTCAGAATTACGCTCACAGTTCCAGTCAGTACAGCTTCTGCTGAGAGAAGCTTCTCAAAGCTAAAATTGATTAAGCACTATTTAAGAAGCACGATAAGCCAATAGAGACTATCTGCGATATCAGTTCTATCAGATGAAGCTGAATTAGCGGACATAATCTTGAAAAAAATCAGTGATACCAAAGGCCAAAAAGTTTGTGTATTTTCATTTGTGTTTGTTTGTGTAATTTTTGTTACCATGTGATTTAGCAATAATACTCGTATACTTATACATTAGTGTTGTTTAATTCAACTCATTTAATTAAATGTTTTCTTTCTGACTGAAAAATGCAAAAAGCAAAGCTGATGTCGCCGACACCCTCGTTTGCTCTAGCGCTGCCACTGAATTTCAGAACAAGGAAATTAAACTAATTCATTCATTATTTCAGAATATATAGTTTGCACTAGTAAAATACTGATAGATGAAAGCCAGTTACTAATTGAATATTATAAATAAACCTATTAAATATTACTTTTCTATACCTATATTTTATTTAATTTAGTGTCAATTTTAAGTTTCTATTTTTCTAGCTATTTTACGTTTTTATCTATACTAATTTGATTTGATTTTGGTCGATGGTAACCATCTTTATGATGGTCCAAAATGGAGAATATAATGTTGTTCATAATAACCTTCACTTGGAAGACCGTACAAGATCCCCAAGATCTTCACGGTTTGATTTCATATTTTGTTCCATTTAGGAATATTGGTCCGGTTGTCAAGATTTGTCAACATAATATCGAAGGTTTCAAGAGGAGAATAGTATGCTACTCAAGTGGAAGATGATTGCGAGTCCAGATTGTGATTGAAACAGTTAAACATATTGTTGAAGAATGTCCTCTAGCTAAGTTTGAATTTGGATACACAGATTTACATAATTTAACTCCAGAGTCTGTTGCTTGGATCTTAACAACTAAAGACCTTTAGTTTTGTGGCACTGTGATGTAAGTTTTTTATTCTGCAGGTTTTTTCCTACATCCTAGACCAAATGGTGAAGTGTTTTAAAAGGCCCCTGCAGTTATAGCCCTCCTAAATATATTTCTATTTTTGTAATATAATTTATATATGTTTCTTTTCTTGTACCTGTCATGTAGTTCACATACGAATATATTTAATACTTGGCTATTCAGTATAGTAGACAAGCATTGTTGACAAATTTATATTTTTTGGATGACAATTATGACATCAAAATATAATTATGACAAATGTTAAAAGGTGTATTAACATTACTATTTGTAATAGTCCTGAAACGGTTTTTATAGGTTATACTACTTGGCAAGTAAAATTTTGCAACATCTCAAATTTGATCCATGTTAATTTATTGGCGCATGTCATTTACCAAAGCGATTCAACTATAGGGAATATTTGTTCAAAGAGTAGTTAAAAAATATATACTTTTAAATACATTTTTCTCGTCACAGAGTATATTTACGGATAAATTTAAAATTAATGTTGAGCACTATCGAATACTATCGATAGTTGCGTTAAAAAAATTTCTACAGGATAAATCATATTATTATTAATACATTGTTGTAAAGCAAAATGTAGTGTATAATAACATACAGTGTGAAAATAAAGTAACGGGATAAAGGCATTAACTTCGTTTATACTAATTTTTTGAAAAAAAATTTCAATGCATTTTCAGTTTCTTACGTCAATTGTTCCTCATGTTATGACGTCACCGACTTTTTTTAAAATGACAACCTATAATTTTTTTAATTGATTTCGAAAGTACTTTCAATTCCCTATCCAATGGTATATAATTTTTAATATGCTATATTTGAAGAACATTGAGAAAATGCGTTTTAAATTTCAAATATTAAAAATTAATTAAACTAATCTAGTCACATAAATTTGACGGAAAGATTGCCCCATTTTGATTTTTTTTATACCAAAAGTATTGAAAATTATATTTTAAATACTTTTATACTCTTAATGCACCTGCCAAGAAAGCATGACTTGCGAGATATTCGCAAAAAACTGATTTTCGATAAGAGTAAAAGATCTATTTCCGGTAAGAATTTCGAAAAACTTTTTCTCAAAATGAATTTTGAGTACATCTAAATTCTTTATAAATTTGTTTAAACTTAGTAGTTAACGAAATATTGGCAAAATTCGATTTTTTCACTGCAGTAAACTATTACTTTCGGTTTGCAGATTTTACTGAAAATTTAATCAGATCTCAAGAGGGAGATTATACTCGCAATTAAAAAAATTGGAATTGATAGATATAGCAGTTTGACCGCTATCGTGGTCACATACACACACAGAGAGAGAACTTTTTAAAAACCACTATTTCGGTAACATGGACATCTGCAAAAAATCTCGAGGTCGAAAATTTTCATCATCACAATACATAAGTTTATGTCATGTCTTGATAATTAAGTTAGCCATGATTTTTTAATTGAAATTATTAAATTTTACGTAAAAATTACTACCAGGTGGCATTTTTAGTTTTGTTCTATCTTTAATGGTTACGAAGATATGGATAACTGAAAATTTCGGCTATTTTCAATTTTTTTTTAAATATCTTCAAAAGTTAAATCTGAAAATGATAAAAGAAAGAGAAATCTACCTAATTCACATTCTCTTTGTAAAAGATACTACATTGATCACTAATTCTTATATTTAGTTAAAAATACGAATTTGATCGTTTTATACCTGAAATTCGTTTAAAGCGTACTCCGTTGACTGAAAGTCGTGGTAATTTGCAGACTTCAATCTCCCACTGCACTAAACTATCGGTGTTGGGATCACCGTGAACACATAGCAGTAAGAATCGTTCCCGCTGTTCATAATCGCAATTGTTCGCATCCAGTACTTTTCTGATCTCGGACATTATTTCCGTGGGCTTTCTGCTGGACGTCGTTTTCATTGACCAGGTGAACCTCAGCGAGCGGGGCTTCACGTGTTCGTCGTTTTGCGCACCGGCCACTCTAAAACAGAAATGCAATCACAAATGAGAAGCGCAAAACACATTAAATCAGTCAGGTCGGGTCAGGTATTTATGTCTTCCCGTTCTATATAAGCGAAAGCGAGTAAAACATACATGAGCAAACGGAACAAAAAGATCAATATTCATTGTTAAAATTTTTAAAATATAATACAATAGATCAGATTTTAAGAGATTATTGCCAATTTTGTTGATTAAGATATAAATTCAGGAGTAAACAAAACAAAAGCTATGTTGTTATAGTTGAATCGTTTTGGCTACCGACACGGCCAAAGTACGAACTAAGGGCGACGATTTATTGCCACTACAAATTCCCATCGACCAGAACAATTTCACAACAATAAAATAAAATTAATTAATTGATATTTGAGGATATATGTATAGTTTCCGTTATTAAATATCACTTTTCTATACTTACATTTTATTTAATACTTGGCTATTCTGTGTAACAAGCAACATTTGTTGACACATTTGTATTATTTGTATGGCAAACGTCAAAAGGTAATTAGGACAAAATTACAGTTCTGAAATGGTTTTTGTAGATTATATTAACTGACAGGTAAAATTTTGAACATCTTGAATTTGACGCCATTTTAAATTACTAGCGCATGTCGGTTGCCAAAGCGAATCAACCATATTATAACGTTTAATAAGTTTTAAAATCTATTTTCTACGAGGGTAGTTTGATAAGCGTGTTAAAAAAAGCAAATTATTCGAAAAATAAGTTCATTTGTCAGTATAGTCTGTGTGCTACACACTTGGTAGAGGAGCTCTTTCACCATTGAGTAGGACAATACGTTACAAATTTCTCACTGCCGAGACAATTATTTTAGATTGTGAGGAAGGTGTTACACTGGGCCAAGTTTGAAGAAGAAGGTGGATTGGCAGCCAGTTCAAACCCTAATTTGTGTGTTGCCATTGATAAAATTGATTTGTGTTGAAATCTTCAGAAATTTGTAGTAAGCCTACTAACGTATTATTATTATTAATATTACTATACATAGCAAATGTAAGGTTTACATAGAATAAACCCAACGCAAAATGAATTTTATTCAAATTTAGTATTCAAGAAATATATCCGAGAATGTGTTTTTTGAAGCAGATACAAAGTGACAGTTATGGTTAATTTTATACGATTGGTAGTGAATAAAATTGAGATTTAAATTGATTGAATAAGTCGCTAAAGAGTAAATGTGTACATGGAAAGCAACTGCCTTTAAGTCAAATTAAGTAATACGAGGGATATTCGGAAAGTAAAGTCCGAATCGCCGTAGCTAATCGAATGTCGCGCGAAAATGGAAACGCGCATGCGCACCGACTCCCGACATGCCCTGCTCGTCAAACGACGCCATTCGCATTGGTATTGTAGCAGTGTGTTGTTTTACAGTGTCCGTTCAAAATGTTTAAAACAATTGATCAGCCCGCCGACTGAGAAATACGGTCAGTGATTCGGTTTTTGACAGCAGCAAGGAACGTTTCAGCAGCGGATATTCATAGACAAATTAGTGAAGTTTCTGGCCCCAATGCGATGAATGACAGCGAAGTGCGTGAGAGCTTTTAAGGACGGACGGGAAAATGTCCATGATGAACCGCGATCAGGCCGACCATCAGTGATCACAGAAGATTTGGTCAATGCCGTGGACGAAAAGATTCGGGAAGACCGGCGATTCACAATTTCAACTTTAGCATTGGAATTTCCTCTGCACAAAATTGTCTCTGAAAATTTGAAATTTCACAAATTGTGCGTACGTTATCCTCACAGCTGGCGGACGTCTATGACTTAGGCATACAAAAACTCGTAGAACGTTATGACAAATGTTTAAACAAACATGGAAACTATGTGGAAAAATAGAGAAACATGTAAATAATTAAATATAAACAGTTTTTTGAAACAATCTGCGATGGTTTATGTTTTATCAGAAATCGGACCTTACTTTCCGAATATCCCTCCTAGTATAATATAATCGGTTCTATTTGTACAGTATTACTTGAAAAAAGTGTATCATAGGAGTAATGTGGGAGTTTTCTTTTTTTAGCAAAAATCTTTGTTTCTCGAAAATTTCTTCATGAAAAAAAAAAAAAATTAAAAGTCATATTAATAGAAGTAGACATTCAAACGCGTCTTGTCCTATCATTTATAAAGATGCCCTACTCTAACATTCTCGTAAGTTAAATCAGTAGGTATTGAATGATTCCAGAATCTTGTTCTCTCAAGATACCCTTACTAATCATAAAACAGTGTGTAGAGAACATAAATATTGTCATTATCGAAACTAACCCCTACACCAAAACAAATAATTATTAATTATGGAATGTTAGAAAATGTAGCTGGTGATCATGTTGTGAAATAAAGAAATTAAGTAACCGTTCTTTCACAGTTAAAGCGAGAATTTGTTGCGAGTACTACATACAGGTACAAAAAATGTTCGTATATGTTTGTTCGGTGACGTGCTATATTTCAAAGTAATAACATCAATGGCAATTTCTAACAACGGGATAAAAAGAACCAAACAGAGACTGTTGATTTTAATAAAACAGCAACTCTCAAGTGTCAAACAAAATTTATACAAATATTTTGGAGAATCTGAGTCGCCGCTGTCTTTTTTTAACAATGAAATATCCTATCGTGTGGTGAAAGAATCGTTTTGTAAACAGATTTCAAGCGGTTTGTTGCATCTACTAGTATATTATTATTATTAGTCAATAGTAGTAGTTTTCCACGCATCTTTTTCTTATCATTTATTTATTTATTTGGATTGGACACAAATAATCTTGTGTCCTCCATAAAGGCCGCCACATTGTTCTAAGAAAGCCCTCATATGTTCCAGTAGATCCTTACCAAAGGGCTTCTGCCAGAGTTCTACAAATCGTCACAAGTATAGATTTGCTGCACACTCGCTTCCTCCTGTAATTCACAATTACCACACCAGAGTTAGCTAATCAAGTCCATGTTCTACAGAAGCTTCCTACAGTGTGATGATTTTATTTCCTTTTTGCAGCATATTATGTTAGCTAAGAATTTAGCATCTAGCTTTCATTTATTTATGTATATGCTTCTTTATAGACATGGTCAGATTTTCTGAATACCCTACTGACCTATAAAGTTTCAGGTAGTAGGAGGTAGTTTCAGAATTTCCTTTGTCGTTTTAAAAAAACGAAATCACTAGTAGTAGTAATACTAAAGGCTTCACATTATCTCCTGTCGAGATTCAATTATTATCTATTCAACGAAAACACACGTCCTTTTCTCGTAGAGCATTAAATTTCATAAATAGGTAATGATGCGACGTACAAACATTTACGAACACTCGCTACTAATCTATATGCAATTTTTATTTGAAAATTAAGATAATATAATGCAAGGGATGTTCAATAATTAACGTGGCAAACTGCAATAACGTGAAAAGTGCTGAGTATTATTAGAATTAAACTTTCTGAGGGTCAAATTGGCAACCTTGAGGACAAATTCAAATAGCTATTTTAGGGGAAAAATTTTTTTAGCAACTTTTGTCATTTCTAACTGTTAGCGCCTCTCAAAACATGTTCACCCGATCAGCAACGTCCACTAATAAGATTTTTTTATACGAAAATGTGCCACCGAACCAAAATTACTCGAAAATGTTGAAACAGTATGGTAAAAATTGTTTGAAACGTCTACTAATGGATTGATATTCATTATTTCATAGTCCTGATCTTGCGCCATCCAATCTGTTTGGCACACTGAAGGAGTATTTATGCGGCACCAAGTCCGAAGCCAATGAAGCGGTCAATGAAGTTGTACATTAAGTGACTCGATAAGCCTTGTCAAGAATTTCTTACCACGGGAAGTAACAAACTCCCAAAGGGATATAATAAATGTGAGTACAGATTACATGTCATGGAAGAAAACGTTTTCGTCCAGGGCTATTTGCTTAGTTAGTTATTGAACGTCCCACGTGTGTGAATTAAACTCCACAGATAAAATGTAGTTTTAAAATATACAGCATGTTTCAAATTAACTCGGCACTATTTCTAACTTTGTTATTATTGGAGCTATGACTTTGGTTAAATTAGCAGAGTAGCAGTGTTTTCATTGCTATTTACGATGGTGAACTTTAAAAATAATTGAATTGCTTTTGTAAATGGAACACCCTGTATATTTTTACTTTAAATGAAAAAATGAAAGAAAAAAGCTGACTCTAGACACAAGTCATTATTACACTCTTACGTCAAAATACTTGGAATAACGCAGATATTAACCATTTTGTGATGTAATCAAAGTAGTATGTACTGACTTTCAATAATTCATTTATTTAACTTTGTAAAATTACAATAGTATCACCATTTTGTTGAATGCAGGTTGTAGCTCATTTATGAACGCATTTGTAGTATTCGAAAGGCTTCTACCGTCTATTGAATTAATGCATAAACAAATACTATTTTCTAACTCCACTACATTGGCTTATTTATGTTGGTAAACTTATTCTTTACATTGCCCCAAAAGAAAAAAATCTAATGGTGACAAGTCTGAAGACGGAGCCAGCCACTTTATCGGGCCATTTGTCCCTATCTTCTTCAAGAAGACCTTGCATTATTGCACAAACCTCGCGGAAATTATGCGCAGCGGGTACATCTTGTTGGAAGTGAATAATTTGACGATCTATTAAATTAATATTATCTAGGAATTCTTCCAATACTTACACCATAAAATTGACATTTCTTGCTCCCGTAAGCGATCCATAATAAAACAAAGAACCTACTACTTGACTACCAATCAAACCAAATGATTTATTTCCTAAGAGGAGCGTTTACCTATCGAAAACTATGGCCCTGCAAGGCATAGCCGTTTTGCGCTTTTTAAATTTATTTTGTAATTTTAGAATCTCAAATTTGGGTTAGCGATGCAAAAGGCATAAATTTATAATGTCAAGGCCAGTTTTTGTATTATTATTTTTTTTAAAAAAAGCTATGTGTTTTAGAAATAACCACAAAAATGCAAGAATTTGATTAATGTCTACTAAGACTGGTACACAAAAGAAAAAAACAACCTCTACGCGCCAGCTGCACATTTGATGTACGATATAAAAAAAAATCAAATTTATGTGATTATTTTTGAAGATAAAAAACATTAAATAGTAAACATTGTCACACACATTTCACACGAAGTTTTTCGAAGGTATCGCGTCGTCTATCCCCACTTTACGGTATCTCTACCGGTCCTAGCGAAAACGAAAATCTATCGGAATCGGTCGGCTATTGCAGACTTAAATCCGAGTGACAGTTTGTAATTAAAAAGAAATAATAATATAACAGTTATGGGCAAGCGAAAATTGGCTTATAAAACATCAACAAAACAAAGACGTAACCATACAAATCGTATGAAAAATCAAAATACGAGGTAGTTAGTAATTTTTAGTCTACAATTTTATTTACATTATTTTGATATATGTTAATTCTATTTAGTTTAACTAAGTACATAATACCAATATGCGAGTAGATTTCATAATTTAAATATTTGATGATTCATTTTATGTATACCGGGTGTCCACACTTAAGTGCGCACTATTGATAACTCTGTTATCTTGGGAGGTGCAGAATCGGTCAAATGGGCAAAGTAGTACCATTTTTTATGGCGGTTACAATTGTGAAAATAGAAAAACAATTGAACGTTGGGTTCTCTAGATATTCGACCAAACAATTTTTTTTTAAATGGAACACCCTGTATATTTTTTGGCGATTGGAAAGAGAATCGCAAACTGAACAAAAGAGTCTTAGTACACTAGTATAAAAAAATGTCAAATAAAGTAGTTACTGAGAAATCTGTATCTTTGCTTTGTTTGCATGAAATCGATATACCTATGGAAAATTAAAGCGTCACATTCTCTAGTAGCTGTCAAATTATTTGTATTTGCTGTTGTTAAAGTTACTGTGTGGAAAAAGTACTGGTTTTACCATTTTTTCAACCGTAACAATGGCATTTACTCATTTGGAAAAGTGTAATATGTTGGAGTTGTACTTGAAGTTTAACAAAAATTCAGATAAAGCGCTCGAATGTTACATTCAGCAATTTCCTGATCGTGATGTACCAGATCGTCGCTATTTTTTAAAACTTTATCGAAGATTAAGAAGCAACGAAACAGTTTTTATAAAGAAGAGGACCAAAAATGATTTTATATTATCACAAGAGACAGAAATAAATGTATTGGCATATTTTCAGGTACATCCAAATAATTCTGTAAGGGATTTGTCCAGAGAATCAGGTGTTTCTCGTAGTACAATCCATAAAATTTTGAAAAAAAATAAATATGTTCCCTTTAAATATCAGCCTGTTCAAACTCTACTTTTGGGTGACTATCAAAGACGATTAACTTTTGCTCAAGGGTTTATCAATGCTTTTGAAGAAAATCACAATTTCTTCAGACATTTTATGGAGTGATGAATCCAACTTTTCTAATCGCGGGATGATCAATAAAAGAAATAATCATTACTGGAGTCGTGAAAACCCATTTGTTGTTTATCCTTGTAATCCACAACACCGATTCAGTTTAAATGTTTGGTGTGGTATAATCGGATCCCGAATTGTTGGGCCATTTTTCTATCGGGGTTCTTTAACAGGAGAAAGATATGTGGCATTATTGACAGAAATTTTAGAAAATTTTCTGGATGAATTAAATTTGGTAGACATACAGATTATTTACTTTCAACAAGATGAAGCGCCTGCCCATAATCACCGCGAGACAAGGGAGTTATTAGAAAGATTATTTGGCAATAGATGGATTGGCACAAATGGTCCTATTCAGTGGCCCGCACGTTCGCCTGACATGACGCCATTAGATTTTTTCTTGTGGGGAGCAGTAAAAAATCAAGTGTACAAACATAGATATGCAATAGTGGATGAGCTTCAGGAAAGAATTTCCAACATCATTAACGCCATCGATGGTAGGACCATTTTAGGAGCTACTCGTAATGTTCACACAAGATTGAGAAAATGTATTGAAATGGAAGGAGATGTCTTTGAACATTTAATTTGAATAATTTTCTTTACTATTTTTGTATTTATTTTTATTTGTTTATTAAATTAAAGGCTTTAATGAATGTTTAATTGTCCGTAGATATATCGATTTCATGCAAACAAAGCAAAGATACAGATTTCTCAGTAACTACTTTATTTGACATTTTTTTATACTAGTGTACTAAGACTCTTTTGTTCAGTTTGCGATTCTCTTTCCAATCGCCAAAAAATATACAGGGTGTTCCATTTAAAAAAAAATTGTTTGGTCGAATATCTAGAGAACCCGACGTTCAATTGTTTTTCTATTTTCACAATTGTAACCGCCATAAAAAATGGTACTACTTTGCCCATTTGACCGATTCTGCACCTCCAAAGATAACAGAGTTATCAATAGTGCGCACTTAAGTGTGGACACCCGGTATATTAAAATTTTCAACCCACAACAAAATCTGTGAAGCGCTGTGATCGAAACCGAATATCGTCTAGCTCCACCTACTCACACCCCCTTGCGTCTACTCGTCCCGCGAGTAATATAAGTTGTATAAGTTTTATTTCCCGCAAGTGCGGAAAAGTCAATGATTAAATCACAAAATAGTTAATATATACGTTTTTCAAGTATTTTCTATAAGAGTATAAAATGACGTTTTGTCGTTTTTCTTTCATTTAAAGTAAAAATATTAAAAAAAATAATGTTTTTACAAATATCACGAAAAAACGATATTCAATTATTAATATTAAGTCCACCATCGTAAACAGCAATGAAAGCACTGCTACTTTGCTAATTTAACCAAAGTCATAGCTCCAATAATAACAAAGTTAGCAATAGTGCCGAGTTATTTGGAAACAGGCTGTATAAGGTACTGAATTTATGCCATACGTTTATATTTCCATAGGTTTGTTCCAACACCGTATGAAACTGATTTCTGACGATAACACGCCTGTGTACTAAAAATAAAAAGTGTTCCAATTTGTTCAAGTACGATTCATCAAACGTCCACGATTTATGTTGTTGTACGAAAAATAATTCAGTACGATCGTTTTGATTTCCTAGCGAAGTAAAAATGATTAGATCAGTGTGCGACTGACTTGCGTTTAGTTTGATCACAAAAGACTTAAAGAAAAATTATCTTTCGACTAAACATTTGCCAGCGACATGAGCGCCTGCGCATTAAATTATCGCGAACCGATCCATCAACGGTTTTATTATAATGATATAGTATTGATAGTTGGAACAAACCTCATGATATCTCTAAAATTAAAGCAATTAGCACAGATGTCTCGAAAGATAGCAACAGTATACAACAGTAATGAAATAGCACTATTGCGAAAGCGGCTAAATACAAAAAAAAAGTCGTATGGAGTCTGCCCAAACCTTTCGGGTTGTTAAGGGCGTAATTTGTCTCAGGTATGCTATTTCTATTTTATTTTTAATCTACAAAAACATCGTCAACATGGGTTAGTGGTGAACTGGCAACGATGTTTTCGTAAAAGCTTGCGGGTGATTCAAGAATATCGTTAAAAGTGCTCTTTACGCCCCTTGTGTACGCTCTTTTCAACTTACCCGATAGGTACAGGTGAGGCCCCAGGTTTACTGGCTTGGCCAGGCTCTAACCCTCTGAAAATAACAGAAAGTATGATCAAAGCGACGTTAGAATGAGAATTCAGATGGGACTGGTTGTTAATTACACGATGGTATCACGTTCCATGAAACGAATACGTTTTCGTGTTTGGTGTAATATGGAGAGATTACAGATTTGTTAGTTACAATGAAAATACAACAGTCAAGTAGTTAAAAGAAATAATAGATGAATGAACATATAAAAAAATTGTGTTTTGCATTAATTAAATATGTCACATATAAAAGTTTTATATATGAGGAATTTATTTCCATTTAAAATGTTAAATGATTATCTTAATAAGTAGAGTTCTCCCATTATAAGAAGTACATGTACGTCACTTCGTAAGATGCGCACTATGAGAGCAGACCTTACCCACAAATTTGCAAGCGACTCGTCCGAACGCGCTTTCGTTCATAGCGCATTATGACGTACATGTACTTCTTATAATGGGAGAACTCTACATGGGCTTTAAATGCTTTTATTTTTAATTAATTTATTGAAATGTATATCCATCAGCAAGTGTTTTGATGAATAAATGCTTTGATTTTGCAATAACATTTCTTTCTAACGGCATTAACTCATAAACACAAAAATTAATAATTAACTCTTAGCTTAAAATAAATAAAATGTATATGGAAAACTACGTTTCTTGGTACTTTGGATTGATTTAGTAGCACAGTTCGAGAATCGTATCCCGGAATTTATTATGACAAAAAAGGTGTATTTAATTTGTACAGGTAAACGCATGTAAGTTGAGCTGTGAAGGTCATATGCGCAAAGGATAAAGGGCAGAGTGGTAGTAGCGGGGTTTACCCGCATGCATTTGTCACAGCTGTATCCATCTCTATCGTGCATTCACTCGCTTCTTGATCTGCGCCGATGACCGCACAACTTATTTGCGTTGAGCTGTACACCTGTTAAATTAGGCATTTTTGTACAATAGGCTAGTTTTATTACGAAAATGGGTCCTTAAACGCCATGACACCAATTAATTATATCACAAAATAAATTGAATTATAAGTGAAAATAAAAGCAGTGAATGAAAGCATCATAAAATCTAATATGTATATAAAATATCAACTTGGTAACATTAGACATTAATCTCCGATATTTTCAATTTTTATACAGCGTGTTTAAACTAAAGGTGTAGTTTTTCTATCACATCATCAACAAAGTAAGCATGTTTTAAAGTATCGTTTATCCGAAATTTCCAATGACACAAATACCAATCCAGCTCTTTAATTTATTTTGGATCTAACTAAAGCATTTATCACTGAAATTATTACTGAGCCGGATTTAGATAAAATCGAATGTAAGTGTTCTATTTCCGTTATCTTTGAGAATTCGAAGAAATGAGCATAATATGAATAAAATCATTTATTAATTATGAAGAGTTAATGAAGTGAATTTATTCGTACAGTATTCCAAATAAATGAATCACTTAATTGAAGTATGTCTGGACAAAATAGACATTCAAATAAGTCTCATTTTAAATTGTCATGCGATTCTTGACACTAGCCATATTACCTTATATAGGATAGGTTTTATTATTCCTTTCAAATCACTTTGCAACTTAATTAAATTGCAGCTGCAAGTTTTGAAAATAAGATGTCGATTTATAAATAATGACACTGTTTTGTGGAATTTTACAAATGACTTAATGTTAGAAGTTTATTGCAAAATAATTAGCAATACAGGTATTAGTCAAATTAGGGTATCGCTGCACTCTGTATTCGTGTTCTAAGAATGATACAAAATATCCGTCATTCAAAGATAGAACATAGAAATCATTCTCTATTATATCTAAACCAACGATCATTATGTAGTCTTTAAAAAAATCAGTACAATTTCCAGTATGTACAAAATTTTAGAATACAGTAGAACCCCGATTAACCGAGCCAATCTAAAGACCTGATTATCCGAGGTACGCGCGTCTATGCTCCGTATTAACCGAGCTTCTAAAATATAAATTTACATATATCCATTTAAAATCGGGGAATCCCCTTGGCCCGTGTGAGAGGTTTCCCTATTTATATTATATTTTTTGGACTGTAGTAGTGAGAGTAGGTGAGGTAACAGTTGGAGATTGGAAAAGAAACCGCACTAAGATAGAAGAGTTGTGTATAGAACAAGCCTCTTCGCCTTCAAACAGAAAATCAATGAAAACAGGCGACTACGAAAAAGTTAACAAAGCTTTATTCATGTGGTTTAACCAGCAAAGATCAAAAGGAGTGCCTCTGTCAGGTCCAATTTTACAAGCGAAATCAATAATGATTAGTAGGCAATTCCCAGAGACACATAAGTTTACAGGCAGTTCTGGATGGCTTGACTGCTGGAAGAAACTGTATGGTGTACGACAACTGACTGTGTGTGGAGAAAAACTTTTTGCTGATGTGTCATCAATTCAAAAATTTAAGCAGGACTTTAAAAAGCAAATCAAAGATTATGGGTACACATGCGATCAAATTTACAACTGTGACGAAACTGGTCTCAATTATAAAATGCTTCCTTCAAAAACATTGGCATCTCGACAGGAAAAATCAGCTCCTGGGCACAAATGAAGTGAGGAAAGAATAACAATAATGGCATGTTCCAATGCATCTGGCAAGCACAAACTCCCACTGATGGTGATTGGCAAGTCTGCACATACAAGAGCTTTAAAAGACATCTCACCCAAAGCCGCCCTACCAGTCAGAAAAGCGCATCGATGGATGCCACCTTATTTACTAACTGGTTTAAAGAAGAGTTCGTGCCATCTGTGACTAAATTTTTGAAGAGAAACGGTCTCCCTATTAAAGCAATTTTGTCAATGGACAATGCTCCCTCTCACCCTGGAGAAGGACTTCACGTGGGCGAAATTCTTGTAAATTTCCTCCAAATGTAACAAGCATAATGCAACCAATGGATCAAGGTATCCTCGAAAACATTAAAAAAAATATAGGCGTTTATATCGTGAACATTGTTAGAATACACAGAAAAGGAGAAGATATTATTAGTGGGATGAAAAATACTACACTGAAAAATGTTATTTACTGGGTAAACCAAGCTTGGGATTCTGTACGTGGTTCCACTATTCAAAAATATTGGACGAAAGTTATTGATACTGAGAACTATAATGACAGTGAAGATGATATTCCATTAAATGAATTAGCTTTGAAATGGAGAAGCTGCGGAGAAATGTCCTGTTCAAATTTTGAAAGCGAGGCAGAAGAAGAACAAAGTTTATTTGAATTAATGGAAAACCTAAAAGATTGCGAAAATGTGGCAAGACAAGACGTGTTGAATGGGTTACAGTAGATGATTTCGAAGAAGAAATAATAAATGCCTTTCAGGAAACGCAAAAATCAAATGACGAAGCAGTGGATGAACAGCCTCCCACTAAGATTTCCCATCAAGAAGGTTGTGCTTCTCTGGAAAAAGCTCTGAGGTATATCGAACAACAATCAGAGGTAACACCAGCGGATTTGCTTCTTTTTAATAGATGGAGGCTCATGGCTGCGAGAAAAAGACGATGCAATATGAGACAGAAGCGCATAGATACCTATTTCACTGTTTTATAATGTATATACAGCATGTGTCAATTTTCATTAGCCATAGGCCCTACTTTCCTCTCCAATGCCAGCGCGACTGATACATGCTCGAAAATACAAGTTAGCAGTAACTATTGGACCACTGACTTGGGTGTTTGTAATGCGTTCAGAAATAATATTTACGAGTTGCAAGGGTTTCTTTTTCTTTTTCCTTTCAGTAAATGCATAGAATTATTAAGCTGCGTTCACGCTACATGACACAAACAAAAGCGTAATTCTAATAAAATTAAAAATAAGGTAAATAAAAAAGGATTTTGAAAATAATAATAAACTACTAGATCAGAAGATCGCGGCGGCCATTTGGTGTTTCCCGTTCTAGTAATAAAACGGCTTTTATTACAGACTAGATTGCAACGTGTTCGCAGTTAAACATTGAATGTAAAATCTGGTGGGGAGAAGTGGGAAGATCGGAGAAAATCGTTGTGATGTCGATTGTTGTCGGGATTGGTGACGGACAGTAGGGGTGCCACGTTGCCACGTATTACTTGTACATATACGTATAAATCGCACGTAAACATTGAATCCCTATACCTAATGAAAATTGACACATACGGTATGTACTTATTTACATGTTAAAAACGTTAATAACTCGTTCAAAGTATTGGTGTTTATATTTTGAATGAATAAAAAATAAATCCGGATTACCCGAGTTTTCAGTTATCCGAGGAGGGTGCCCCCACATTTATTTCCTCGGATAACTGGGGTTCTACTGTAGTTACAAACGTTTGCAATTTCGCTTAGATATAATGGGAAACAAATGTTTGAATTACATGTAGTTATGTGCAGTTATATTTTAGAAAATATGAATTTGTATATTTTGTCATGTAAAAACTAAATAATTTTAATATTACTACTTAATATTTTTGACAATTTTATGTATGTTATTGATTTTAATTGAAATTCTGATATATTCGTTACTAAACAAGAAAAGAAAACAAAAATTACCTAATATGAATACCAAGTTCCAAATGTGCATCCTTTGCATAGTAATAATTTCGAAAGTCTGAAAATATAGTATATACCACGATTGTACTTTTATAATTTTTGAAATTTAAATGAAAGCCTCAACGCTGACATATACAATGAGATCACAATGTTCTTTTGAAATACAATAGTAATACATTATCTCTATATGGATATGTACCTAACATCTTCCTTTAGTAAACACATCAAAAAAAAAAGAGTAAACAAAGGTATCATAAATATGCAAGTATTTAAAACGTAAAATTTATACTAAGTAAAAAAATATGTACGTATGTAATATAAGACAAGAAGTTTAGCATATTCTTATTCATAAACTAGAAAATTCTAGAGCAACACGTTGAGCTCAGAGAGATTAAATTTTGCTAAAGTACAAAAAAGAACTTACTGAATGCTACGTAATCTCGTTCCATTGGTGTGATAAATATCCCTTTTCACATTTTTTGAAAATAAATCTGCTCAGATCATTGTGTGTTGAACTTGTGACCTTATTGTAAATATGTGGCGGTGAATAGAGAGCTGCAAATAGAAATCGATTACAATCGATAATATTTCATGGGACTTTTTACCTGATTTGTCTGGTGAGAAAGGCCTGCTGATGGATATTCATTTCTTGCACTATGAACTCTTTCTTAGTTAGTTTACAGATAAAATAAATGTTAGTCTGTCTTAATGTTACTTATTAATAGGAGTAATCCCTTATTTCACTGGTAAGTGACTACCTATGTTATTTGTCATATGCTTACAGGGTAATATATAAAAAAAATAGATGAATCTTTCTAAGTATGTGATAGGCAGAATAATTTGTTTTGATATAGTAAAGTTAAAATATTTATATGCAAAAGTGAAACAGAAATGTGTGAAGATATTATATATAGGTTTATGTTCCATGTAACTTGTTTCTATCACATGTATTTTTTTAATTGGAAATAACTTATAATATTGTTGAGTCTTAAAATATCAGAATCTAAAATGAAACAAATAAATTCACATTTCCATTAAAGGGAAAACGAAGTGAGCGGCAACTTCCGGTGAAACCGGAAGTGAAGTACAAATGGATGGAGAAAAATATTGAATCCTAAATGTTAGTATCACGTTTTTCTTGGAAATTCATACACTTCTACCACATCAATTTCATAAATCACTTGATGTATCACAGGAGCTTTCATACAGTAAATTGTTTGCAATTATCCTTGGTTTTCTTATTTCTCCTTTTCGTCGCGTTAGTGAAAAGTTACTTATCGATTTTCTCGCAGTTGACGCTAATCAATTATTTCTGCCACACTGAGCAGTCAGTATTAAGTATTTTTTGAGCTGCTAAATTGAATGTGTGACATAAGACGTTCAGCCCATTGCTAGAATAATATCAAAATTACAGGATCTTGCATTATGAAGTGAAAGATGATAATCAAATTTACTTGCGAAGTTCTCAATTTCCATAGGGAATTTCGATAACCGTAAAGATACAGATAAATTGACCTTTTTAGATCGTGTTTTTTTAAAGATAAAATCAATGATGAAAGTCAGTTTTTTGTTTCCGAGTTATTCCTAAAAAATCGTTTTTTTTAATTAACTTGTTTTTAATGTATCTCAAAAAAATCAGAAAAACAATTAACGTTACATATTATACAGGGTCAGGCAAATGCGTGGATCACCAGATGTCTGGCAAAATTATGGGTTCTATTAAAAAATAACTTTCATAAAAGTTTTTTTAGTATTTTTATTCTACTCTATGACATGAAAAGTTGTGGATTTTCCACAACTTTCATATGTTTCTAGATATGGCGTCATCGGTATTTTTTTAATGGATCAGCCTGTATATTTTAACATTTTTGGATAGACACATTTTCATGAATTACAATGATATACAGTTTATATCTCATAACATATTTGAAAAGGTTAGCAAACAGAAAATATTGAACACAAGACAATTTATAATGACTGTTCAAACTGATGCCCTTCAGCAGCCTGACAGTATCATAGTAGTCTATCAACGAAGGACCTTAATGACTTCTGAATCATGTCTTGTGATATCTCTTGTAAGGCCATCTTAATTCGATCTTCCAACTCTTCAAGTGACTGAGGTTTAGTCTTATAGACATTAGGTTTCAAATGCCCCCAAAGGAAAAAGTGTAAAGGACTTAAATCGGACGATCGCGCATAATGAACGTCTATTTTTGTTGAATGGAGACTATCTGTCATTATTTAGTATGACAGTCAATAATACTGAGTAATTCCAATACTTTTATTTTTGCTTAGAAGGTTTGCATGGCAACATAAAAAAAACGAATAATTCTTATCAGTTATATTTGCTAAAAGATGTTTTTTCTGTGAGGGAAAAAAGTTTGACATTTTATTTTTCTTGAGAGGTAACAAAATGTCACTTTTTCAACCCGGGAAGAAAGAGAGCCCTTTTTTCCTGGTTAAATTGACAGATATTTGAATACTTTACAGGTTTCCTTAGCAAAGCAGGTGTAATGTCGCATCAAATGTCACATCGACTGATTTTCCGACTTTAATATACAGGGTGTAGATAAAGTCTGGAACAAAATTAATATTTCTGTTATCTTCGGTTTGATGGAAAAACCCTGAAACAGGTCGATTTTGTTTTTATCCCGTGCACTT
This sequence comes from Amphimallon solstitiale, assembly GCA_963170755.1. Lineage (NCBI taxonomy): Eukaryota > Metazoa > Arthropoda > Insecta > Coleoptera > Scarabaeidae > Amphimallon > Amphimallon solstitiale. The sequence continues at coordinate 28,924,443 of OY720675.1, read as the reverse complement.
TATAACATCGTGAATTTAATTCTGTCGTCATCTGGTTGCACGCGGGCGTGACGTCATTAGTTTTTTCAAATGGTAACCCGCCACATTTATTACCCCTTGTCGTTAGGTATTCCATTGTGCATGCAACGGTATAAAAAGTTTGGTACCTTACATAACAATTTTTGGGAGAAAAATGCTTTCGAATTTCAAAAAATTAAAATTTTATTTCTAATGAAAAACTAATCAAAAATTATTTTAAAAAATCAGATAAATTATAATCCGAGGTTTATCTTGGATTGTCGTCAAACAAGACACCAAAAAAATGTCAACGGAAGTGTTCAAATTGTCCGCCATTGGCCATTTGACACTGGCCGAGACGGACGTATACGCTTTCTACGACACGTCATATTGACAGTTCATTACGTGGTGTTTGAATTTATCCATTCACAATACTTGCTCCATTGGTAGTGTTGAACGTGCATTGCGAAAATGGCGAATTTGAGCGAAAAAGAGCGGATTCAAATTCTCATTATTGTTGGTTGTGCTGATAAAATACGTAGCCATGAAGAAGCCTGTCAGTTTTTCAATGCAGAAAATCCAAACCGCGCACCGATTTCGCGGTCAACGGTGAGCAAAATTGTCGCAAAATTTGCTGAAACTGGTAGTGTAAAAGACAGGGCTCGTCAAGGTCGACCAAGAATTGAGGAAGATAGAAGGGTCAATATTCTCTTGGAACTTCAGGACAACCCCCACACTTCAACAAGGAACATTGCCAGGGATCATGCAGTCGATTTTACCACAGTAGCCAAATTGCTGAAGAAGGAAGAACTTCATCCGTACAAAATCAATCGAGTTCAGGAACAGAATGAAGATGACTTCGACCGCCGACTCGAGTTCTGTGAACAAATCATACTACGGTGCGATGAGAATCCCGGATTTGTCGACAATGTGGTTTTTAGTGACGAAGCAACTTTTACCTTGAACGGTGAAAGTGAATCGCCACAATTGTAGGTACTGGTCGGGCGAAAATCCTCGATGGGTTCGAGAGGAGCACACCCAACACCGGCAAAAAGTTAATGTATGGGCGGGAATAGTGGGAGATCGCATTGTGGGGCCTTTCTTTCTGGACAGAAATTTAAACGCTGAAACATACTTACATTTCCTAAGATTTACGCTAGTGCCAACATTGGTAGAATTATTTCCGGATGAAAACACCCCCGACAAGCCTCACCCCAGAATCTGGTTTCAACAAGATGAAGCACCTCCACATTTTGGCTGGCGTGTTCGGAGTTACCTCGACGAAATTTTCCCCGGGAGATGGATCGGACGAAGGGGAACAATTGAATGGCCTGCCCGTTCGCCAGATCTCACACCACTTGATTTTTTTCTATAGGGTCGTGTGAAATCAAAGGTGTACACCAATAAGCCAAATAACTTGGATGATCTGAAACATCGTATCCGCGAGGAAATGCGAAATATTGGAGCAGAGACAATACGACGTGTCGTAGAAAGCGTGTACGTCCGTCTCGGCCAGTGTCAAATGGCCAATGGCGGACAATTTGAACACTTCCGTTGACATGTTTTTGGTGTCTTGTTTGACGACAATTCAAAATAAACCTCGGATTATAATTTATCTGATTTTTTAAAATAATTTTTGATTAGTTTTTCATTAGAAATAAAATTTTAATTTTTTGAAATTCGAAAGCATTTTTCTCCCAAAAATTGTTATGTAAGGTACCAAACTTTTTATACCGTTGCATGCACAATGGAATACCTAACGACAAGGGGTAATAAATGTGGCGGGTTACCATTTGAAAAAACTTATGACGTCACGCCCGCGCGCAACCAGATGACGACAGAATTAAATTCACGATGTTATAAAGTGCACGGGATAAAAACAAAATCGACCTGTTTCGGGGTTTTTCCATCAAACCGAAGATAACAGAAATATTAATTTTGTTCCAGACTTTATCTACACCCTGTATAGTATTAACGTGTTCTTTTTTCAATATTAAATCGTCGTTTTTCCATCTCAGAAAAAAATAGTGTATTATATACGGGAAAAAAATTAGATTTTAGCTCTAGGTATTTTATCTTCAAGTTAAACATCCACATATCATTGTAATTCTTGAAAATGTGTCTGCCCAAAAATGTAAAAATACACAGGCTGATCCATTAAAAAAATACCGTTGACGCCATATCTAGAAACAAATGAAAATCTCCATTCAACAAAAATAGACGTTCATTATGGGCGATCGTTTGATTTACGTCCTTTACACTTTTTCCTTTGGGGGCATTTGAAACCTAATGTCTATAAGACTAAACCTCAGTCACTCGAAGAGTTGGAAGATCGAATTAGTATGGCCTTACAAGAGATATCACAAAACGTGATTCAGAAGTCATTAAGGTCCTTCGTTGATAGACAACTAGGATACTGTCAGGCTGCTGAAGGGCATCAGTCTGAACAGTTATTATAAATTGTCTTGTGTACAATATTTTCTTGTTGCTAACCTTTTCAAATATGTTATAAACTGTATATCATTGTATTTCTTGAAAATGTGTCTACCCAAAAATGTTAAAATATACAAGCTGATCCATTAAAAAAATACCGCTGACGCCATATCCAGAAACAAATGAAAGTTGTGGAAAATCCAAATATGTCATAAAGTAGAATAAAAACACTACAAAAACTTTTGTAAAGGTTATTTTTTAATAGAACCCCATAATTTTGCCAGAAATCTAGAGTTCCCACACATTTGCCTGACCCTGTATATCACAGCCAACTATGACTCACATTTTAAAAATGTTAACTCGAATTTCTAGAAGTCTATACAAAAACCAACTAGGCCATTGCATTCTTATCGAAGAAGTGCCTAGAATAATGTTGAAATTACCATCCTTTGCTTTGCTAAATAAGTACAGTACATTTGTAAATCTAAAATTCAAAGAATCCAATTTTCGCGAATAACTCGAAAACAAACGACGCGATGGCCAATTTATGTTTTCACCAGTGAATTTTTCTCATAAAAAAGCATTCCTTTCGAAAAAAAGTTTGACGATTGTTCCGTTAAAGCGAAAGAAACAAATGAAAATAATTGAAAGAAATACACATTTGAACATATTATAAGTGACGACATCGATGAGTGTATAGTACTTGGAAAAATATTAATACATATATACTAAACACGCTATGCAAATTACATTAAAATGACAGTGAAAGAGTAATGGATATAAAATTACAAAAACTATAAATATAATAATAAAACAATATTTATTAGATGTTCGTTCAAATACAATATTTTTTTTTACCACAATAAACAAAATGAAATATAGAAATATTTACAATTAATAATTACTAGATTTTTATTGAATGAGTTATGACATTCTTTGAAGGAAGACAAAAATAATTTAGAGAAACCACATATTTAAAATTACAAAAAAAATATATCAAAAACAAATGTGTATTATATATGAATGGAGTTTTAATTTTTTCTTCACACTTTTTTTAGACACTACTTTGGTCTACACAATATAACAATTAAATTGTACAAATAGAATCATTGCATAATATAATAAATATAAATTTGCTAAAAAATAAATCAAACCTAGTCACACCAGAGCAGGCTACTACTGCTTAAATTCCAAAGCACGATTATAAAGTAAAAGAGTACAGGACATAAAATAATACTGAACACAAATAATACTACAGCTCGATTCACGGCAAATAATAAGAACGTATGTATTTATACATGAATAAAGTATTAAATGTAAAATGTATAAGATTATGTTTGGGAAATAAAAAAAAAACATTAACATTAGTAAAATTAGTAATGTAATTGCATACAACAGTTTATTTTTATATTATATACGTAAATTAGTGTTAGTTATAAAAATATATTTTATGAAGACGCCAAAAGGATTAATAAATATAAACTATTTACAGCATTAGACGCCAGAGGAAGTGGGCGATGGATGTTTTGTACTTGGCTGAAACTACTTATACAGTGTGTATTTGCCCAGATTAGCTTCAAAATAGGTGTAACTCTTTCTTATTTTGCTGTCTATGCTTGCTTGATTCAAAACACATCAATTTACTAAACAATTGTTCATAGGTCATCTATCGTGCATTCAAATACTCTCCTCATTAGAGTAGGCTGTTCTTTAATTTTTGAAGTAATCAATGTTGGTGTACATGCTAAGCTTTTGAAAACCTGAAATTCTGACAGTTGCCATACTTAAACTCAAATTATAGACGCCTATTATTATTTACATGACATAACCAAACTATCAAAATTATGCACTGTCACCAACCATTAAAAAAAAAAAGCATGGCCGTCTCTAATGAGGAAAGTATTTGAAGGCACGGTGCATGGTAGAATTATTAGTCCAAAAAGAATATAAATTGGAGTAGGCAAAGTAATTTTTTTATAAACTTGACAATAATTAAGATTATAATGATTTGGGCTTTTATCCATAAAGAAAATTAACATGGAAGTTCTATACTAAATATTTTAATATTAATTGTAGAGATATTGAAAAACAAATTTGGAGGGGAGATCACACCACTCGCCTTTTTTAAAGTAGGAATAAATAACTATCGAGAATCTATAAGATAAGTTGAATTGTGTGTTAGTAGGTGAGCAAATATTTAGAAAGCCTTTTAATTTTATTATTATTATGAATTATTATGTAAAATTCTAAGCCGCCGATGAATAAATTTGAGTTATTTCTAAAACATAAAACAAATTAAAATTGTTATTCTTTTTGTGTTGTTGTTATTTCATGTTTCCCAATAAAATATAATAATACTAATAAAATGCCGACGCTATGTACAAACCAAATGTCATTTAACCATACGTTTTAGTGAAACGCCGTAATTGGATCAAGCAGGTATAAACTGAAAAGCATAATAAAAGTAATATATATCTGCTAAAAAAAATCAAAGCTATTCGCACATTCATGAAGCAATAAACGTTTTGAGATACGTCGCTTTAATTATTGACGGATTAGAAAGAGACGACAATATATTCACATTATTTGTTTAGTTCGTTTGTTAAGGCTTAGTAATACTTGTGCTAAGAAATGTATTTATGCCAGTGTTAAGAAGTTAATCTTTTGTGAATATTAGAACTTTCAAGAAGCTGTATGATTTAATTTGGCATAGTTATGGTTACAGCTAAATATGTTCGATAGTGGTAGTGTTTAAAAAAATTCCTTTAAAAGTTAAAATATGTTGCGAGATAAACAATGAATGGCTGGTTATGAGTTTTTGTACCAATGCTTGAATTACATTACAATATCTTGAGTTACAATTATTGTGCAGTCAGTCTGGGGACACACTATGAATTAAGTATCGCACTACAAACAATAATATTATTATATTAATGTTGTTTATTAAAAAGACGGCACATGTAATCATCATTAAAATAGCTTAAATGCAAACACTGTTAGTTAGCTGATGAATTTCATACAAAACAGATAAAACTCGAAATAAAACAAGTAAAGCTAAAAAGGTGATATGTAAAAGATACTCATAAAACACATTAACTTATATAGAACAATCGGTGCTATGTTCAGACAGTGACAAGAAGGAGTTTAACTCCAACACCTAATGAACTTGTATATAAAAAAAAGTATTGCTATCTCTTATTGTTGAGTGAATTAGCAATATTCATGATATTTATTATAATATATTATAAACATGAAAATAATATCCCTAGTGAAATAATTATACAAATAAAAGATAGTGTAAGATACTGCAATTTGTATACTCAAAATATTCCAGGTTGACCAATTAGATTTAAAGAGGCAAGAAAATGAAGAAACACGAATTCGAAAACCGAAAACAACATGTTAAGAAGTTATTATCACATGTTAAGAGAAAATAGATTAAAGCAAGATCGATCGACCGTTCGTGTCCTATTAAAGAGAACAACAAAAACAGATTTTCATTGCTAAAATATACCATGTAGTAATAAAATTCTAGGAAAAACGCCAACATAAACCAGGATAAAATAACTAGAAGATTCAGGAAGAAGTTATACAAATTGCTTTAATTACAATTGATTTATTTGTAAAAAAACTGCTGTAATCTTGAATAATGCTCAACTTTCATATTAGCTGGCTACAATATAAATTAACAATTGGTGAGTAGGATATTAATCACAATCTATAAAATATCAAAATGCATATATCAGGTCAATTTTTATGGAATTTAACTGCACTTGCTTGAAGCCAAACCGATAGTTAGCTGCACTTTTTCTATAGATTACTAAATTAAAAAATAAAATTAAAAATTATATCTTATACATATTAATAGAGTAATCATTTCTAATATATAGAGATCATTACAGGAATATAGGACAATATTATTATATGGAAGACACTAGCCTTTCAAATAAATTTCTATAATATATCTAATGACAAAAGAATAGTCATTGTTTAAAATTAAAAATCTGAGTTTCTCTGAAATATCAGAGACATAATTGATAGTTCGATATTAAAAGAAATTTTTTAGAAAATGAATATGGTTTGAGTATTTAGTCTAAAGTATGTTGATTTAGACAAAGAGGGTAATTTTGATATTTTGAGGTGATATATATTATGTATGTATGTATAAATCAAAAAAAGGAAATAACGCGGATACATAGAATAACAAGAAAGATAATAATAACGGGTAAATTCCGCTGTAGAGCAACCGTAGACACGTGTTTCTGACTATTGGTCGTCATCAGTACGGTGTAGCCAAGGAATAAGGTGGGATAACCTTGGAGATGTAAGCTATACGGAAGACCATCAGGTGACAGACTCCCATTTGTAGCTTCAGCTAGAAGATCCTCTACGGTTGCTCTACAGCGGAATTTACCCGTTATTATTCTCTTTCTTGTTATTCTATGTATCCGCGTTATTTCCTGTTTTGATTTATCTTTCATGGGTCTCGAAGGTTATCCCACCTTATTCCTTGGCTACACCGTACTGATGACGACCAATAGTCAGAAACACGTGTCTACGGTTGCTCTACAGCGGAATTTACCCGTTATTATTCTCTTTCTTATATATGTATATATAGTGCTTTTCAAAAATATATCACGTGAAAAAGTAGAATCGAATAGAATTTAATTTTTTTGATAGGAAATAAAAGAAATAAGGAGGAAATTGCAAAGCTCAAAAATGGATAGAGAAGGTGATGAAGAACTATCTAATTAAAAACTATATACTATATTTATTATTCAATATACACAATAAAGTTTTGTCATTAAATATGTTGTTCATAAATTTGTTTATTTTTCTAAATTAAAAAAATAAGAACTGTTTTGCTTTTATATTACTAGAGCAATAGTAGCCTGCTTTAGCTTATCCACACACAAAACCATCATGATATTGTTTTGTCAACACAATTACAAATATAAATAAAAAATTAAATACTCAATGACTGTGTATTAAAAATAGCAAAGTGAGTGCACAAATATCTAAACATCTTTTTTTCTCTCTTTCTCACTAAACTAAAATTACTATGGCAGACTTAAAGCCTTTATTATTAATTTATTAGTACAAAAGAAAAATAAAACAAGTTTGCTGTAAAATCAGCAGCTAATCAAAACAACCACGGCTGTTTCAACTGTGATTTCAAGCATTACAGCCTCTGTGCTATAAAGCGACAGTAAAAAAAAAAAAGAAAAACCAAAATCTTAAAATATCAGTTAACAATCGGCTAACCGAAATAAAGATTTTACATAAATAACAAAAAAAAAAAAAAAGAAAAACAGAAATTAAGTGTCTAGATGTTAGTTTTAGTAGATGTACAAAAATTGTAGAGCATATTTTCGTCAAGGTAATATTCCCAATAAAAAAATTGCACAGTTATATGTATTTGTAAGTCATATGATAGATCACCCTGTAGAAGTAATAGTAAATAGTAAGACACTTTTCCGATTAGTTTTAGAAAAATTCTTTTCTCACCAGTTCTTGATTGTATTGAATCACATTTTCGTTTATAACCTCTTCATTTCTCTCTAGTCATGACTTTATAAGTTAAATAAAAATTACACTAGTAAGAATCAAGAAAATAAAATAAACTGTACCTTTCAGTCCATTAAACAAACGTCTATTTATATCTATTTCCGTTAAGTCACTTTGTAATAATATTCCCTAATAAGGGTGTGCACTGCTATAACGCCGATGCCTATTTTTCTTCAAATAACTAATAAGGATAATATTGGCTATTCCTCCTTTGACTCCTGCATGTACGTTATTACAAGTCTAGTCATATGTCTTTGCAACAACGAGTTATAACGAAAAGTAGACCATGTAGAATGTACCAAATCAGTAAAGTGATCCTTTATCGAACGAGTCTGATTTCCGAGCCAACGAGCGCGGCGAGTTCGATAAAGGCACTTTACTGACGTGCATACAAAATTTTATCGCCAACTGCAAAAATTTGTGATTTAAAAAATAAATATTAGCGACTTATCACATTTTATAACAGTGACAAACGATTTATGTTTAAAGTCATCAGTCATGGCTATGTTGACAGATATTAGCGGCAGGTAAAGTATTTTATTTTACAGTGCAATAAAGTGATTGTTTACATACGTAAAAAGCTACGGTAATGCACCGCTTTATTGACGGTTGGCGATAAAATAATATTTGTAATTATGCATTTCAATGATTAAAAGTTTGCCGCAAAACAGTTGAGAAAAAGGCATTCTAAAACCTAGAAGCAAAAGAGGATATCACAAAACACATTCTTTTCTTAAAATACTAACGCCTTTCGAGTCGTTTATATATCGAAAATTATACCGATATTTATTTATTACATCTAGTATCATGTACTGGCTCACACATAAATAATAATAATTTTTATTTCAATATATTTGATTAATAAAAACTACGAATTCATTTACATGTATACATACACAAACAATGAAATATTATCCAAAATTGCCCATTGAAATATAGTTTTCAACTCACATTTCTCATTCAATTTGAACTATAACAAACTCTAATATTGCCAGTTGTTGTTATTGTCCTTTGTACATTTTGCTAGTTAAGTTATGCAATATATGAGAGCTTTTCAAGACGTCTGATCTGCTGGTTAAAAAATGGTGTTTATAATATAAAAATTAACAATGAAAATACTAAGCACTCGCTCCGCTACACTTCGCTCAAGATTAATAAAACTCGTGACTAAAATGAGGTTTATAAAACTTGATATAGCTGAATCATTTTGGCAACCGACACGGCCAAAGTACGAAAATGCCGCTACAAATCCCATCGACCGGAAAATTTTCAGATATTAATAAAAGCCAGTTACAAATTGGTAATGATACATAGTTATTGCAGTTGACAAGCATTGTTGACAAATTTATATTGGTTGGATGACAATTATTAAGAAACGTCATAAAGTATTTATGACAAATGTCAAGAGATGTATGAATGAATATTATTATTTATGACAGTCCTGAAATGGCTTTTGTAGGTTACATTACATGACACATCAAATTTTGCAATATCTCAAAGTTGACGCCATTTTAAATTATTACCGCTTGTCGGTTGCCACAGTGACTCACACATAATATACTATTAAATTCCTCACTGTTTTGATAATTACTATTGTCTTTAATAGCCTATTCGATTGTAGTTGTAACAATTATAATAGTCTATTCCACCTAGGAATCGCAGTACGGACTCTTATGGAGTATAATCCTCCTTTGCTATTTTATAATGATTCGTATATGACTATCCTTATTTGGTACATAGAACGTTGTCAAGTCGCTTGACATAATTTTCACGGGAAGAATATTCGAACATAACCACCAATGTCAATGTGACAATTAACCATTACCGACATTACTATCGTTATAAAATTTACATAATACTAACCCCGCCATATGAAATATACCCCAATACCTATCCAACATTGAAATTATGCAACGTCGCGTGCGTTCTCCATAAGAGCAATACTTTGATTCTAGGGTGGAATACACTATAGATATCCTAAATGCATTTTTAATTATTGAATTATAATTTTATTGTAGTAATGTATTAATAATTTTATGTTTAGAATATTACTTTTTCAGAATATGTAAAAATATATATAATGTTTTATTTTTGTCAATATTCCAAAAATGGTATTCTCACCATTTCAATTTAAATGAAGAATGTCACCCACTGGCGAATGTAATCCACTTCATAACTGCCGTAATAATTAGCAATAAGGAACACTTAACTTTGGTCATGATATATATATTCCAAGTAACTAGCACATGAATAAATATCTTTAATATAGAATTGCAATTAAACATTCTTATTATTTAATTCAAAAAAAATTGATATAATTGATTAAGATGCAGTAGTAAATGTATCCCATTTTATTTTTAAGTTTAGTTTTAAAATTGACTTTACAATATACATAAATATTTTCAAAATCTTAAGCATCAGTTGTCAATTAAAAAATACATTTTTTTTTATTTTGTATTATAGTGTATTACGATGAAATGACGGTTCGTTTCGCATCCTGTATTTGTAATTGTTTCTTCACGAAATATACATCTACATTATTAGTATTATAGTGTAATTTATTTCATCTAACTGCTATAGAAAATTAAACTCATTATTTTAGAATATAATAATCAAAAAACTGAATTATAGATGTGCTAAATGAAATGCCTTTTTCTCAAATATTTTATATTTTTAAAAATGTGAAATGATGTCCCTTCGAAAAAAATCGGTAATTATCACTTTAATAACTATTTTAAATAAAAATTAAAATAAAACTCTTGAAAACTTTCCACAACTTTTATTTAGTCTTTGCGACATATCTTTCGGTATTTTTTCATACCATTCTCGATCCGAACTAACAGGTCAGTTTGTGTGTATAGTGTTATATATGTCGTTGTATTTATTGCCTCTTTGTACATAAGTGTGTGTGTGTGTTTGTAAAATCTCTGTGTGTGTTCGTTACTTTCTCTTTTCTTTGAATTGATTTTTTTAATTTCTAATATTTCTAAGAAATTTAATTTCGGTCCTTTGTTTACATTATGCATAAGTTTACAAGTATCTATATTGGGAAATACCGATATAGATAGTTGTAAACTTATGCATAATGTAACACCCTATACACAAACTGACCTGTTAGTTCGGCTCGAGAATGGTATGAAAAAATACCGAAACATATGTCGCAAAGACTAAATAAAAGTTGTGGAGTTTTTAAGAGTTTTATTTTTATTTAAAATAGTTATTAATAAAATGTTCCACCAAGAACCTCTGCTAACTCAATTAATAGAATTATCACTTTTGTCAATTTTTTTTTTAAATCATTCCTCGTCTTTATGGATTTTAGAATAATTATGTACTAGACTAATTAACGAATAAGTATGAAAATAACCAATATTACACTTATAAGTTATTTTACTCACTATTACAAACCGTATATCGCCCCGGACATGTAAAAGGTGTATAAGAAGGTCTAAGTTACTGGAAGAATTTCTTGAGTGCAGAGATGGTCGGCAATCTTGGTTTAGGCGTTGATTTTCGATCAGCTGTTGTTGTTGTTGTTGTTATGTTGGCAGCGGCCGTCGTTGTGGCGTTGCTGTTGCTGTTCTTCGCACTGTTTCTGAAGGGTGTTGTTGTCATCTTAGATTCGGGTCTTGTGACGTGGTGCGTCCCCTCTCGGCCTCTACTGGTTGACCCTGAACCAGAAACAGTCTTGAGCAAGGATGATATTGGCCGACGGGGACGTACCACGTGCACACTACTACCCCCGCATACATATATCACACAATTTCTATCTTTTTTTTTAAAGAAAAATCTAATAGGTATACTGGTAAGAAATTCTTTGCTTGTATATGAAATTTTATGATTAGGCTTGTAAAATACAAGGTGAATTAACGTCGAATGTTATAAGTATTAGCACACATTGCGAAGTTGAGGAAGGTATAGTTTTATTTTTTAAGAAAAGTTTACAAGTATGCAAGAAAATTTATAAAACACATTAAAACTAAATTAATTATTTATTATTTGACAATTATTTGTATTAAATATAATTCAAATATAAACTATTCTGTTATTGTATGTGTCATATTATGTCTTAAACCTGCAATATTCAATAAATGTTAGCAAGTTGACTCATAAAGCTGATTCTTAGCAAATAAACTTGTAATATATACATTGTAAAAACAAATGTAATGGTTATTAACATAATTAGGAAAATGTATTAAAGAATATCACATGTAAACAACGTTACAAACATTTTTCATATGTACGAAGTGTTTAAGAATGCCAGTGTTTCTTCGAACTTCAGCCTGACGAGCGCCAAATGGTGTAAAACCAGTATTTGGTTTGATGCAGACTGGCAAAACATATTTTGAAGAAAATTAATGGTTTAGACTTTTATATATTGTAAGTAAAACGAAAATTGTACCATCGTTTATTTTTGTGTAGGTACCTTTTACTACATATAGACTGTATTACACTTATCAATTTCTTCACCAAGTTGTTAGGTAAATTAGTAGTACCAATAGTGCAAAAGTACGAAATAAAATAATTAATAAATTTACTGAAGATTTGTGTTTGATATTGAATGTAAAAATAACTACACAAGAGATGCAAAACAAAATAAATAATTTACGCACACAATTCTTTCAAGAAGTATCAAACTAACATGTCATTTTTAAGAGGAGCGTTTACCTATCGAAAATTAAGGCATCGCCGTTTCGCGTTTTTTAAACTTACTTTGTAATTTTAGAATCTCAAATTTGGGTTAGTGATGCAAAAGGCATAAATTTATAATGTCAAGGTCAGTTTTTGTACTAATTTATCTTCTTAAGAAAGTTATGTGTTTTAGAAATAACCACAAAAATGCATGAATTTGATTAATGTCTACTAACTAAGGCTGGTACACAAAAGAAAACAAACGACCTCTACGCGCCAGCTACACATTTGATGTACGATATAAAGCAAAAATCAAATTTATGTAATTATTTTTAAAGATAAAAAACATTAAACAGTAAACATTGTCACACACATTTAACACGAGGTTTTTCCAAGCTAATCGCGTCGTCTATCCCCACTTTACGGTATCTCTACCGGTCCTAGCGAAGACGAAAATCTATCGGAATCGGTCGGCTATTGCAGACTTAAATGCAAGTGACAGTTTAATTACAAACTGTCACGCGCATTTAAATGTCATATACACCTACCTATAATATTCGAGTGTATAATAATATAACAGTTATGGGCAAGCCAAAATTGGCTTATTATAAAACATCTACAAGATCAACAGTTCCGTAAGTACTCATTCTTTATACATTATGTTTCCTATCTATAGTATTTCTTTATCTATGACAGAATCTGTGAATATAACCGATAGGTTGTGATCGAAACCGAATATCGTGTAGCTCCACCTACTCACACCCCCTTGCGTCTACCCGTCCCGCGAGTAATATAAGTTGCATAAGTTTCTATTTGTTAGTAAACGCCCCTCTTAAAAATATTCTACAGTGGATTTTGTGTTTACATTTCACACAGTTGGCAAAACACTTTATAAGTTGAATTTTACTACAAATCACTAAAAACTTGATCAAGTTGAAACGAAAAATAGACTACTTCAACAAGTGGTCAAGAAATTGATCAAGTCGACTTGACGAGTGTAGTACACGACTTGTCGTCAATTTTAACTTGATCAAGTTCTTAGTCAAGAAATTGACAAGTGTAATACAGCCTTATTATCTTCATGACAATAAAATTAAAATTACAAGTAATGCTGATATTCATCAATATCATAATCACATCAGACAAAATTCTATAATGTATAATAAAAAATAGCATTTTTATTCAAACCAACCTTAAAATATACAATTTTATTACGAATCATTTTTAAAGTTTTAATATTAATGATAATGTTTAGATTTAAGCTACCTCAAGAAAATTTTAAAAACAATTCTTTACAAGGATTTTACTTTGAATGCTGTACTGTAAGTGGTGTGGTATTATGTTTTATTGTAAGGTTAATAAGTTATTATTTGAATTTATCTTAATATAGACATTTCTTTTTTTACATCCAAATTCATAAGGCAATGTATAACTACACGTTGGCCACATGGTCTGTAATTACCTCTGTAAGTGTTCGTTTTGCCGATGTTTGCCTCACTCCTGGCGAATGCATAGAAGCTAAAGCTAAAGATGCAGCTCACGCGCATAATGATGACTCATAGCTGATGGCGCTCTAGATGACTGGGTTGTTGTTATTATCATTTATTGCTATCAACGGGTGCTTTTAATTAATTTACTGTTCGACCATTTGCATTTTAGTCAATTTAACGATTCTCAATTTCTATCTCAATATAATTGTCAAATTCCATAAGCGTAGTTAAACGTTTTTTTAACAATGATTTTGAAAATCATTGATATAAACTAATCAACTTTAGAAGAATATAAATTTAAAATCACATGTTATTAATGCTATTTCATCATATTGGCAATATTAACAGTTGAATGCGCATATGATTATAAAATGATGTTTCACATACTATAGTGTATATTACCCACTGTGTCTCTTTCGTTTCCTATAGAAATTCATGTAATTTCACATATTGTTAATTTTTTAATATTTACCGGTGAAATTGGGAAACAAAAATATGATCACAACCTTCACACAACTAAGGAACACACACACACACACACTCACACACATAATTTTATAAAAATCGATTTTGTAGTTTGAGTCTATAAATAACGAATTAAATGTTTTGATATAGTGAAGCATTGGCAATGAAGGAGGCGTTTTAAAATGCTTAAATCGCAATGTGTAAAGTAAATCAATTACAGGCACCCATTATATCTGGCAATAGTTGTTATTTCATTATCATTGGAATTTTCTAAATTATTTTCCAAATATATTTTCATTTTTATAAATTATATTACGAACATAACATAACATATACTTCTTTTCATCCAAAACACATTTAACTATATACAGCAAGAGCGCGCGAGGTATGATCACCCGATGGTATACGTAAACTCGCATCTAAACGTGGTCCGATAATACATATTAGAGTAACGGCACAACATACTAGCATTGCCTGCTCATATTCGAACTCATAGTGAGCTGATTATTTTTTTGCAGATTGACAAAAAGAACAAATTAAATTTTCTCTTTAAGTGATGACGATTGCTTAGATAACTAAGTCGATAATAACGCGAAGATTGTAATACTTATAACGTAATTATGATTATCCTAATGAAATTAAATAATAATGTAGTTGTGTACAAAGTTATAGCAGTACAACTGGGTTTTAGAATGAAATAAAAACAACCCGCCTGAAACATCTGCAGAATAAACTAAGATGTCTAGAGAAAAATAAATAAATAGAAATTTCATGGTAAAAAAAAAACTATAAATAAGTATAACAGGAATACCATAAAATAACATAAAGACGACCCTTGAAATAGAAATTAAAATTAGAGATTCTCTCCAGTAAATATAACGAAATAACAACTCTGGAAAAATAAATCTATACATCTATATCTGGCGAACACAGCTAGCGGAGATCATTTGCCGAATATACGTCCGAAGAATATCGACTAGCATCGGGTGATCATACCCCGCGCGCTCAAGCTGTATATTGTATTCGATTTCATAATGTATAACTGTAACTTGTCAATGTCACACTTATTTTTATTGTCTTTCCAAGTATTTCTTTCACATGTGCGATACTGTTTCTGCAGGTTATGAATCAAGGCTAACTGAACTTACTATCTTTACAACATATTGATGTTCCATTACGAAATAAACAAATTTTGAATTATTTTGTCACAGTACATACTCTGCTCCGAAATAGTGTTTAAATGCTACGTTGTGTTAATTTTACGATTTAAAATCAACATATTAGAATTATAAATTATTTACTTTCCTGTGTGTATATATGGAAACAAAATTTAAAAAAATCATTGGGAAGGGGGGGGGGGTCGCACTAATGGAATACATGTATGTAGACAAAAGAATCAAATGTTTTATACATAACATTATCATACATACATATAAAGTTTGTTTATATTTGATTAATTCATATTTAAGATAATTGTGGGTTGCACAAATTGTACAAATGATTGTCAAATTAATCAAGAATTAATTATATTTCGAAGTGTTTCTTGCAAATTGTATACTTTTCTTTAAAAAAAAAACTACAAAAGGCAGGTTCATGTTAAGCTTTATATAAAGTGCTTATATTGGAATTTCAGTAATTTAAAAAAAATTAACATTTGCTCAATAAATTAATCATTATTGTTTCATCAGTGTTTTTATAACATATCGTTTATTTTTTATTTTACTAGTAATACAAATGAAAAATTATAATTCATAGTAACAATTGATTTTTTGACACAGAATAATATAGTTAGGACTGGATTTTTTGTACGAAATTAGAAACTGTTCAAATCAAATTGTTTTTAAATTTGAATAAGCATTTTATATGACAAATTATACACAAACACATAATTAAAAGGCATAAACAAAGAATTTGCTTACATATATATTCAATGTGTGAACAAAAAAACAATTAGAGAATGACTGTCCAATATATGCATTGTAAATCACTCACGCAAATTTTAAAAATTCTTTCGTATTAACAGACAAAAATTGTACTATAGAACAACGTAGCTTTTAATAGTAAATATGCTATCAAAGGTTAGAACACATTAACCATAAAACGAATTCGGTAAATCAACGTTTATTTGGAAGTACAGATAAAAAAAAAAGAACAGAAAACAGATAAAAACAAAATAATGGACATTAAAAGAAAAAAATAATTGTAACATGCCGGGATATTTTTACAAAAGCATTTTTATATAAAAAAAAAACACTAAAACAAAACAAAAGCAAAACTAAAACAATCTCTACACATATCTTATGTTTGACAGAAATCACAAAGACAAAAGCTCAAAAATAAAAGAATACAATATTTTAATAAAGGAAGTACAAAGTATTAATACTACATGATCCTATATGGTAATAAGAATGAAAATTATGCTAAAGTTACTCGTAATTATTAAATATATTAAAAGAAGCTACCAAAGTCTAATAGCTCGTTTATTTAATACTTATACATGTATTATACACGCAAAATTTCTTAACAAATGAAATATTTTTCGATTAGAAGAGCCATTTGTGTGTACTCAAGACCATACTAAACTACTTTTTGAACATTTTAGAGGTACAACAGATATTTCTTGCATATTTCTTTTTATTGTTTAGTTCATAGAGACAAATGACTTCATTGTGTGATTTTCCGAAATATAAATAACCGCTAGACTCGAATCTCTTGAATATTGACAGTAACGTATGTCCTAAAGTTTTGTTACAAGATTATACAGCAATAATGGCAAATATTAAAACATCCTCTCGGATTTAGAAACAAACATTCTTCAGTCACTTTATTTATATTTATAAGTTTTATTGGCAGTTTATCTTTAGCATTTGCCTGCGTTAAATTGTTTTATAAATTGGATCTTCAAAAAAGCGTTTATATATTAGTTGGACGGATGCATAAAGTTGAAATGGTTGAAACATTAGAAAATCAAAATCTCATGTAAGATGATTTTGAAGATGTACAATAGAGGACGAAACGTCGGCTGTAGAAAAAGTGGTAGCAAGGAAGGGGTTCCAGTCCAAAATACAAGATACTATTCTCAGAACAAATTAACACTGGAACTGTTTTGCAACCAGTTAGATTAGATAAATAAATGTTACCTATATAAGAAAAATAACAAATTACAATATTTTTTGGGGTGCTATTTTATGAATATTAATGTCAAAGAATGTCACTAATGTTTAAGCGAAATTTAAGAAAATATGTGTAATTTAACATTGGGAATAAAAATAGTCGTTTTGATACTATACGAACTAGATCTTAGATAATTTCAAAGATGTAAACATTAATAATTATATCACTATATCGATGACCCTTAAAGCTTTATGAAGAATAATTTAGATTTCTAGAGGTAATGAAAGAAAGTATAAATAAATAATTCATCTTTTTTGTTTTGCATTAAATTAAGTTTTACGATGCCACTATAAAACGCTATTTATGTTATTTTGTTTTACGTCATTGACAAAATTACAATTTATAAAATATTCGAAAGTTACAATTTTATTAACAGGAACATTAATGAATTTTAAATTGAAATAGCAATATGTATCAACCATCGCACGTACATTTCTCTAAACAAATTAGATTTAATATAGTTCAGATTTTTTAATTTTAATACGTAAAAACGCAAAACACAAGACAATGCTATAAGAAATTCGTTTCGTGAAGCATTTTGTTGCACTTGTAGAACTTGCACGCGTACGACAAAATCACCCAATATTAGAAACTTCAAGTTTCTAATCTTAGGAACACCTCTTTAAATAAATATACGGAATAATCATACTATGCATACCCAACGTTTAAAACAGTAAGAGTAAATAAAAGTTTAGTAATAGCAGTATTTTAAACATATATGTACAGTACAACGCGGTTATAGCGTCATCATCGGGACGTTAGAACCGAGTGACGTTATTCATGAGACAGGCTCGAAAAACTATATTTTGGCAAATTTTTGCATAACTAATCCGATACGTAGCATGCTTTAACACCTATTTTACATTACAAAAAACGCAACACATAGGTTTTCTGGTATAGATAATTCCAGGGACTAAGACGATTATGACGTTATAAGCAAGTTGTGTTGCATAACATATTTGCGTGTCAGTCGTATATGCATTTTCCTATTAGGGTGACATTTTCGTAAATCAGATACATAAACGTTATCGGAAGCTACTACGTGATATTAGAAATGTGTTTTGTTGTTTAAAATGATTTACCCTTCTTATTATTTGTGCTTTTGTTTTTGCTACATTACTGCAAAACCAAAAGCACAACATTATTGTTATTTCAAGTGTTTCCATTAAATTTGTAAACTGTACGTGCATATGACAGGGCATCGGTTCTTATTTTTCATAATAGTTTCTAATGTCAAAGCAAATATTACTTATTTTTTGTGAATATAGATGTATTGTAATATGTGTAACACATATTTACTTATAGGCTGCATGCCAGAAGATATTCATTTGTAATCAATTATTAATTTGAGCAGTTTCATTTATGTATTTAAATTTGTAATAGAAAGATTTAAAATTGTTTTGCTAAAAACAAAGCTGTATTATAAGACTAAAATGGTTACATTTTGGGACATAAATTGAACTAGAGATTAGACAAAATCACATTGAGAAGGTCAATTATATCAAAAATTACAAAAAAAAACATTTGTAAAGAAATTTTACATACATGCTGTATATAAATACATCCCACTTCTTTTCTTCTATAATACTATTATATAGTGTTAAAAATCAATATCACCAGTGTGGAAATGTAATTTTAAAATTATCCTATTTCACTAAAATTACACGATTACAAATATAAATAATGTGCAATCGTCTAAATTGATAAGGTCATGAGGAAAAATAAATTGCATATTATCCTATATTTTTTTCGAGGCATAAATTTCTTGATTAATTTCGGTCAGAACAACTATTTTTCAATGTCATCAGAACTGCTGTGGAGGGAGTACATTTAAAATGCTCCGAGATTCGCAATAAAAACGATCCGAAACAATAAGTACGAGTAACTTTACATTATTTCTCGTTTATCTTAGACATCTGGACTAACCTTTTCGAAAATTTGGAGCTAATTTTAGAGAAGAACGATGTTCTCGTCGAATGCGGTGAGTCTCCTGATGAACCCTGGGCGTAGGTGGCCTTGGGCCGTGTTTGCCCCGAATGGAAGGTACTACGAGACGACGTGTTCCTGGGGAAAGCCTGTGTTCTCGAAACAGCTGGAGAAGCCGCATTCGTGTGACTGCTAAAAGACATTAAAAAAAAGAACAGAATTAATATTTGAATGTGCTACTGGTATCATAAAAGCTTTACGATTAATATATCACTAGTTTAATGGTATTTGAGAATCGACTCTAGTCAGTACTTGCAAATAATACCATATCATAGAAATCCTTTATAATATAGAGAGCCATGAAATTAATTGTTACTGAGTGGTTTGTGGTAACGGATAATAGTTTGAGGTAAACGGTTAAATTTTTTGATAAGTACATGAAAATCAAGTCGCATAAGATGAGTAACATGGACAGCAGATGTTGAGGAATGAATGAATGAAACAAGTTTCTTCAAAAGATTTAACAGTAGTAATGTTCATACTGCAGAGAACTAGATTTCTATGCATGTTTACGTTAATATTTGATAGATTTCAGTATATGCATCACAAACCAGGAAGAAACCGGCCTTCTAATCTATATATATATATATTATATGAATGGAGATGGCCATGGATGAAGCAAGGCCAATTGTATCAATATAAGGTCGTCACATAACAAGATTTTTCTGATTCTAATAACCTCAAAATATCGATCCTTAAGTGGCGGCATCTATCCAAAGCATACTAAACTACTTTGTAATCGCTGAGCATTTTTAAAATCACGTGCTAAAGTATGCAATATGATTGGATTATATCAAACCTACTGTTATTGACATTTGAGTGATTTGACATTTATTTTGTCTATTCCATATTCTTTTCTACTTAAATGATTCTAATAATATGTGCTACATATTTACTATATTTTGGCCTACTACCTATGTCCGATATTTACAGCGAATTGAGGCGACGATTATATAAATATAAATGAAGTTGGCCATGGATGAAGAGAAAGGTGGCGCCATCTATCGACAAAGAAGCTAACTTGGAACATTTCTTGTAGCAGTTTTTTTTTTGTATTATTATTTTGAAACTTTACTACTATGTAGTTATTTGTCAAAATATAGTAATCTCATCTGTCAACGTTGTCAATTACTTGCAATGCTAACATAAGATTCATAATATTGCTGAGTATAAAAAATTACAATCATATGGTATATAAAATATAAAGATATTGAAAATCAATTTAAAGTGAAGTTGAGCCTGCTATATTTTATAGCTAATCGTCAAACACCAGAACAGAGAAAACATTAAAACGCAAATCATTCGAAATAAACGTGACAAACAATAAACGACTACAAACTGTCACATGATACACAGACATACCTAGAACGTAGGGGATCAGTAGCAGTTTCGGGTCCACTACTACTAACCGATGCAGATTTCACGTGGCCTTTGTTGGGTCTCAAGGTATCCCCAGTATTACCCAACCCACTGACCACGCGGTTAGCACAAATAAAAACATTAGTATTAGGACTAGTTATGAGGTAAGTGCTGGTGGCACTATGCGAAACGTTGTGCTGTTTGTTACAAAAAAAATACTATTGTCACTAGGATTGGGTGAACAAAAATAATAGCGCTTCTACATATTAACACGTGCTGGTAACAAACAAACACCGGATTCCCACAACTTGAATTAATAAATATGCTCTAAACTACTCCGTATACATGTAGTCACAGAATAAGAATAACTAGTAGCAACACTCAAGAACAAAAAACCTTTGTACGCATGGGCGAGATATATGTTATATTTTCGCACAATTTCCATGTGTTGTTCTACTACCGGTTACAAATAATTTTAATGCCATATTTTTAAGTTTTAAATATTTAAAAGTGTTTGTTTTTTGTGTTTGGATTAGAGAAAGCGCACCATATTTAGTTTAAGTATTAAGTTTTAATGTGGTTTTTGTGTATACAGTGCGTTCATGATGAAAGGAACTAATTCGTTTAAAATTCAGGTAATTATTTTGCAGAAAAACGCTCGGACAGGTCGATTAGTATTTTTAGTTTAGAATTCTTTGACATAAGAAAATTATATACAGGGTGTCTAAAGAAGAACATATGCAATCATTGATTTTTTTAAATGGAACATTCTGTATATTATGGCATTTTTGAATTGTAGGGTAAATTTTAAACACATTAAACACATTTTTGTGTAACATACCATATCCCCAAATCACCGGTTTTCGGAATAATGAGTTTTGTGATAAATTAAAATACACATAGGTAATGAAATAAAATGTTTAAATTGAACAAGGACACCTTGAACATTTTTTTAAAAGCCAACAAAAACAACCTGGTATTGCAAATTTTATCTTCAACAAAAAACTCTACTTCAAATTAGTAGGTTTTCATGTATTTTTTTTAGTTTATCACATTTCAAACGTCATTATTCCGAAAACCGCTGATTTTGGGGATATGGTATGTTACACAAAAAGTGTTGAGAATTTACCATACAATTCAAATATGGCATAATATACAGTATGTTCCATTTAAAAAAAACAATGATTGCTGCATATGTTCTTCTTTAGACAGCCTGTATATAATTTTCTTATGTCAAAAAATTCACAACTAAAAATACTAATCGACCTGTCCGAGCGCTTTTCTGCAAAATATTTACTTGAATTTTAAACGAATTTGTTCCTTTCATCATGAACGCACTGTATATTTTATGAACACTTAAATTGCATATAAAATTACATTGCGTGCAACTAGAGCAACCCGCAATGGAAGTAATCAAACAACAGCAAACTGCTTTTCTCCTATTGTCTCATCAAAAAAAATTGCAAAATATTCAAGATATCAAAATATTTGCGGATATTTTAATATTTTGCGATGCCGCCGCAGCTTATTTGAATATTATGTATCAAGTTTTATAAACATTATTTTAGCCACGAATTTTATTAATCACGAGCGAAGCATAGTGGAGCGAGTGTTTAGTAAAAGAGTGACTAATAAGTTTATAAAAAACGCTTCATACTATACTTTTTCTACGACAGTAAATAATCAAACTAATACAAAATTGTTTGTTGTCGGGGCAAGCCGGGTTATTTACAAAATGCTGAGTGTCAACCAACATGATTGAATTTCAGTCGACTTTTGTATTTAAAAAACCTAGAGCTTACTTCAGCCAGTGACTAAAGTCTGCATAAAATCTCACTGTGACTAAAGTGCACGAAGTCACAGCATAAATGGCATTTTAAGGATGCGAACAGAAAAAATATGTTTTAAGTTCCTAGATGATTTTCCATCTTTATTTTTATCCGTGGGACCCACTTTGTGTGGAGGTCATGTTATAATGCAGTTGTATTAACTTGGAGAGATGTATTCTGGCAAAGAAGAGGTAATTTATGACGTGTTTTACTGTTACTGTGCTTATTTCCAGTCACTTTTGAATTCCATCAATCAAATTGATCAGAACTCAGAAATAATGGTAGTTTAGATAACCTTGCAAAATGAAATGTAACTAGAATTTACCACAAATGCTCCTCCTACGGGAAAACTGTTATTAAAATGTTTATGTATCGCCTATATAATTATGAAAACGCACCTTTACCCTTACTGCTTCAAGATTGACAACATTTCATTCTCAGCTTTCTATTTCCAACCAATTACAAATTGCCGTTATAAGTCTCTCATGATTTATATGAAAATGTCAATCAATACAAACAATTACATAACAATAATAATAATAATAATAATTTATAAGAACATTTTTTTTAATCCATCAACATCGAATATGCCTTCACTGTAAATGTCTGGAAAATCACATTGTGAACAACTATTTTTTTCATCAAATCAAAATAATGTATTTTTATACTTTCGTTGACGTCATCTAATAGGAAATATACTTTTATGATATAACCTTCAAAGAAACATATTTACTTAAAGTATTACCTTGATTTATTTTCATTTTATATATTAATGTCTATTTACAGAACTATAGTGCATTTTTTTTGATGATTTAAAGGCGATAAAAATGGACTTTGAGCAATAACTTTTTATTATTTGATTCAAATTATGTACTGTTTATTAAATAAAGATTAAAATATTATAGTGTGCTTTATTTAGATATATTGCTGATTTAATCTAAGTTTATCTATAGCATTAGAAATTATAGCTAAACTATATTTAATATTCATTTCGTTTTAATCTTCTCTGCCCGAAAGTCTTTGAAATTCTGAAAATTGTCGCTAACTGGTGGTATTCTTATACTGTGACACTGTTTACCCAGTTTCTGTGATCTTAATTTGAGCTATGAAGAGTAACATAAATCAAATTACACCGTAGATTTTTCTTCGATTCATGAGAATCTAAACAGATATTTGTTATACAACGTGTAAACTAACTGTTGACAATACGTATATTTAGTTTAAAATTAATTGATATTATTTTACAACAATGAAGTTATTTCACTCAATAGTAAATTGAAATTTTAAAGTTTACTTTAAGAATAGTAGTAGTAGTTGCATAATAATTTCAAAATATATGTAATGAGTTACATGCAAATCAAGAACACATACACTGTATCTAATTGCAAACTTCTTAATAATTTCAACACAAAATATATATATTTTATTAAATATCCTAGCAAATGAATCCCAATTCCATATTATGCGGCTTCCAGAAATAATAGCACTGCTACAATAAATGTCGGTGTGATAGCAGCCCTTTAATTGCAATCTAGAACATTTGCGTTAAGCTTGACGAATTCACGTATACACTGAGTGATTTATTTATTACCTGCGTATATACAAATCTTGCGTATATTCATAGATTAAGCTTCGTATACAAAGATAGATAGTTGGGTATAGTTTTGGCCAAAAGTGTATCTAATAATACGTTTAAATAAATGCAAGTTCATTTTGGCGAATCAAAGGAGCTAAAAATATGTCATTTCCCTGATCGTTAGGATTTCGCATTACGAAAATAAGCAACAGACAACGCCTGTACAATTATGTCTAAAATAAAATAGCATTAGATGAAAAGTAAGTTTCTAAAATTTCAATTCAATCTGATGGAATTAAACCGAATAATAGCAAAAAAAAAACTAAATAAATATTTTGAACATATTAACACAATTGGCACATGTGGCTAAACATGTTAATGTTAAAAATTTGAAAGTGTATTTTTTTAGTTAGCGTTGATATTTATGAAAATAGAGTGCGAAATTCTATCCCAATTAACTGCAAATGTAACTTTGTATTATTATTACAATTCCGTTTGGCATAGTTGCTCGTTTATTGTTTCATTAATTATCAAATATATGTAATTCAGTTGTTTCAACAAACTATCTATCACTTTCGTACCTAAATGAATTAATTATGAATATAAATATAAATTGTTAAAGATAATTTTATTAATTTTATAATTTTATTTGTATATTATCGGCATAAGAATGTAGTACTAGAAAAGGAATAAGGTGTGAAAAAAATGACTTAGTACTTCACATCGTTTCGTAATTGAATCAAGTGTGTTATCAATTTTGTAATTTTTTTTGTTTTAAGATTTTTTATTTATATTTAGATAAATGCAGATATTTTCTGTTCTTTAAGAGGTGAAACAGTAAAATACTCACATATAAAACATAATTTTCATTTTAATATTTAAGAGTTTCCTAAGATAATGTTTTTTTTCTTAAGAATTAAACTAGATACATTTAAGGTGTTTCCTCTTCTTTTCGTTAAAGTTAATTTGATGATTGGCAATATACTACGATTTACAATAAAAATGACATACAGCATGTGTAAAATCATATTGGGGATAGGACTACTATACTATGCATACCGGCAACAATGCGCAGGTCGTGCAGATAGCATATCAGTTGCTTACAGTCAGCCGTCGGATGAACATGTATTTATCTAAGCATGCATCACACGCTTCGTAAATACATATTTACCAAATAAAATTCAAAATACTTCTGCGAGTTTTACTATATTGCGTATAAAACGCAGTAGGATATTAAATGCACAAATTCTAGTTAAACATTAATTCATAGTAAATTATTCTATAAATTTACCAAGTAAATAAAAAATATGCAATGATTCAAATTCATTTTTTATAACAATCTAATTCGAATGTAAATTATTATTTGAATTATAAATTACGAAGTATGTATTTGTTTTCGTTTTCATAATACCGTTCCAGAACAGTTTTATAATCATCCATAATTGCGTTGTATACGCAATATAATAAAACTCGCAGAAGTATTTTGAATTCTTATTTGGTAAATATGCATTTACAAAGCGTGTGATGCGTAGATAAATACATGTTCATCCGTCGGCTGACTGTAAGCAACTGAATAATCGTACCATGAATCGTACTTTACTGCTGGCACGACCTGCGCATTGTTGCCGGTATGCATAATATTATTATGTCCTATCCCCAATATGATTTTACACATGCTGTATATATAATGAACATGAAGTACATCAAATAATGTTACATCATACATGTTTTCTGACAAGGGATATTTTTTAAGTAAGGTCCGTTTGCGAATGAGAATGAGAACGACACTAAATTGCCGCAGTGCGGAGCATGCGCGTCTGCTCCCAACGTGCGTTTTGACGCCATTTGCAGCGGTGTCGTCTGTCTGTGTGCTGAGCTGAAGGAGTTTATAATGCTTAAGAAAACTGAGTCGTCCGCCGACTGTGAGATACGATTTGTAATTCGATTCATGTCAGTTCGAAAGTGGGTTCGTGATGTGGACAGTAAAGTACGAGATGACCCGACGATTCACGATTTCAAAGTTATCGATTGATTTTCTCCAGATTTCAAGGTTAGTTTTGTACAACACCATTGTTTCGGAGAAAATGAAATATTGAAAATTCATGTCTGTTATCGTTATTGACTCGACACGATCAGGAAGAAGATGAACTGTTGGACCTAAACGTTACAGGGGATGAGACGGGTGTCTCCCTTGACTCCTGACTCCAAGCAACAGTCAATGGAATGGCAACACACATCGTCGCCAACCAGAGTGAAAGCCAAACAGACACTTTTAGCACGAAAAATTATGGCAATTGTGTTTTGGGATAAGAAGGGATTTTGTTGGTGGATTTTATGCCGAGAGGCACAAAAATCTATTCTAATGCGTATTGTAAGGACTTTGAAAAAACTCCCGACGTGCGAGCGAGGCCTACTGTATTAGGGTGTGATGCTGTTTCATGACAATGCAAGACACATGTTTCTGCACAAACATAAGGTCTTATCAGATCTTTTGGACGGGAACAACTGGAACATCCACCTTACAATTTAGACCTTGCATCCAGTGATTTTCACTTCTTCCGGCATTCAAAGGAGTTCCTTGGTGGTCAACGGTTCGACGATGATAAAGAAATGAAAACTGCAGTCATGGACTGGGCTTCTTCGCTTGCAGCAGATTTTTCTGACATCGGAATTCAAAATCTTGTTGACCGGTATGACAAACGTTTGAAGAAATAAGGAAATTATGTAGAAAAGTATATGAAAGTAAATACATTTTAATGATCCTAACATTATTTTTCATCTTATTTAAAAATGGACCTTATTTAAAAAATATCTGTCATATAATGGTGCCTCACTTCAGTTTTTTTTATGGAATAAGGTGATTCGCTATCGTTTTACGTATATATGACTATCTGATGATTGAGAGCGACCATGAGGTAAATCAGTGAGATATACTCTAATCGGCGCGGGCTCATCTGGTTGATTAAACAATCATATATTGAAAGACTCAATACATGGAATTGTTTCTGAATTAATTAGTATTGTAAAATTTCTATAGAAAACGATATGATCTTTGTATGAAAACATGAACATTAGATAGGTCATCTCAGTATAACAGATACTGATATCAAATTAATTTGTTAAGTCAATAATTTACGATTTAATTTGAATCTTTATAGAGAATACTTTTATGTGTTCTATATGCATATAATTCCACTGTTTCATGTACACTTGTATTCCGATAAATATTGATATGTTCAGTACTGTGCATATAAAATTAAAATGAATATTTGGCCAAATATAAAATGCTTATAAAATGTAATAAACCATTCTGCTAGATATTGTATCATTTGTTATTTCATTTATAAACCCCAGGTAAAATACTACTGCTATAAGAGAATTTGCTTGAGATGTAAGAGTCGATAATTATTAGGGCGCGGACACGAGCGAGTCATGACTCATCGCCCATGGGCGCACTATTGAGATGTTGTATTTTTAAAGAGGTTTTAATTTTATTTATATAATTGGATAACAAGAGGCTGGTGATCTATAAAATACAAAATACCTTATTATTTGTTCATTTTCTCTTCTGTAAGACTTGTTCTCTTTGAATTAAGTACATCCTTGTAGATAGAAAACGTCCTTTCTACATCGCAACTGGTTATATGTGCGTACTGGAAATATTCTTTTATTTCAGCGTATTTGGCATACACAATTGCCGCAATGTTATTAAATCTGGATTTCTGTTAAATACGCGTCTAACTTTTGCCGAAGGTCACATCCGAAGTCACTTGGAATACTTTTGAAATTATTAATAGCCACAATGTGGTTAATCCATTTTTTAATTTGAGATTCGATTTTCAAAATATGTGATTAGTTTAGGCAAATTTCCAAAATGTTCCTGTAGGAATAACAACTGATTTTTTAAATTTGGGATTTGTGTTAGTTCTTTGTACTCAGAAATACTTCCGAGCATCGTCATTTAAACATGCAACGAAATTTTGTAAACTATCGAAATTGTTTGCATAAAAACTATTTATGTGTATGTTTTAGCAAAGCTAAGTGACAAACGTGCGATATTTTGGCATTCTGTAACGATATTTTACAGACTTTGTAATAAATTTCGGAATCACTGACAATTCATTTTCATATTAGAAAAAGTAACATAAACAACGTTCTAGATCTAAATAAATGATAACTAAGAATGTACGTGTATGCTATTGAAACTAAATAACAGTAAGTATATACATATTTACATTATTTCTCTTGCGAAATATAAGGTAAATACACTCGGATTCAAGAAAGATGATCCCTGCGTCACTACTATATAATTCTATCAAAGAATTATGTCTATATCCGAATAAGAAATAGTATTAACTTGTATAACAAGGATAGCATAAGCGAATGCATGTGTTTTCAGTGCGATGCAAGCACGACATACGTCTCATAGAATTTATTTGAGCAAGACAAAGACGGAGTGATTGCATGCGCTGTATTATTTCATACACTTCCGTTTGGCGTTTTGGCTTTGACATTAACGCTTTGACATTTCTAGTAGTTTGATCGTTTGATTTCGTTTCACAATTTGTTTGTTGTTTCAATCTTTATTAAACCAGAATGTCACGACGCGGTTAAACATTACGGTCACAAGCTCAAGGAAGGTTTTAAATTTATTAGAATATTTTGAGCAAGAGAAGGTTAATGGTGGTCCTCTAATATCCCTTACATCTGTGCAACAGGTAAACATTGTGAGATTTAACATTTTACAAATTCTAATGAATATCTTTTAGCGAGTAGCAGATGCATTGAAAGTAGGAGTAGCTTCAGTAAAACGTATTAAAGCCCGATCACTAAATAGTCCTGTTCTATTTAGTCCAGGGAAGAAAAGGCCCCATATAAAAGCTAAAACAGACCATTTGGCAGAAAGCTCTAAAATGAGTATCCGAAATACATTATACACGATGTATTTATTGAGTATTGAAGTAATAATATCTTTAATTTTAGAAAAGCATGTTACAGTTGTTACGGTTGTATTTAATTCATCTAATCTGTTTATATATTTTTTAAAAGTGTAGCTCGACAAGTGTTTACTCTCTGCTTCATATTTTGAAAATGGATATTCCATATATTTTATACCTAAACAGTAAAATCCACCTCTTATATTTATAGGATTTAACTTCATTTCATGTAAAACATGTATACAATTTCGATCACATTTATATGATGTAAATAAATTGTATTTATTCAGTTTATTGTTTGTTTTGTACCCACGTTATTTCTCAATAAAGTTCTGTTATCATTTGTATTTTGGCATATGTTAAATTTAGTACATTAAAAGACTATTGAGTCTATATTACATATTTTTAATAAACGATAAAGGCGATTATCTAACTTAGTTATCTAATTATACATAACCTAAAATTAGATCGATCAATCTAACCGGAAAACGTAGGATGTCATCATTATAATTTCCATGTTCATTTTATAGTTTACAGTACTTATCATGATGGCGAAGTATTGATTTGAATCATACGATATTAAAAAATGACGCAGGGATCATCTTTCTTGAATCCGACTATATAATAAATTTTAAAAACCCCTCAGGCTATCTACGACGATGTAGAAAGAATTTTACTCATAAATTCCTTATTTTATGGTCATTTTCTTGCTCTCATTCTCGGGCTCTTCTCGAGCGTAAACAGATGTTGCAGTTCACCATATGAATTAGTGCTATTCAGTAAATGTGTGTTGTTTACATTATTTCTTTGCTCCATTGTAGCTCCGTCGTAGTTTAACTCGGTCATGTCCGCGCCCTAATAATTATAAATCAGTTTAAAAGTAAGTAGTAAGGGAATCTACCTAATCTAAGATCGTTGTTTTTCTACAGCAACGACGATATCAATATCTATATATTTCTGAAGACGACCATACCATTATTTTGTGTTAAATTATTAGAAGTTTGTGTACACATTTCCAATAAACATTAAACAATCTAAAGGAAATTAAATGTGTTATTGTGCAATATTGCATTAAAAGGACAAAACAAATGATATTTCGACATGTACAAGTGACACTCATCGAAATTCACGGAAAAACTACAGAAATTAAAACGTAATACATATAAACATACCCAGGTATCTCCGTAGCCATATTGGTCTTTTCATTACTGCCGGCCTTGGCATCGTAACTGATCGTGGATCTTCGGCCGACTGAGCCGCCTGTAGTGAGAGGTTTTGCGGTAACGGTGTTGCTCTTAATAACAGTTCTTGGCTTACCTGGACTTTGTAAACCTAAAAAATGAACAAAACACACAAGAAAAATTAGTAAATTCAAACGATATACGGTGCGCGACCAAGCAAAAAGGACACCCACAATTGCAAGATAATTGAAAACAAACACCTTCCTCTCTAAAAAAAAAAATTAAAAACGACACAGAATGACGATGGATGGTGATTACGTGGCGAGATTAAAACGAAAGGAACGGCACACCGGGATCGAAAAAAATCAAGACTAATTAATAATGCGTTTTAGTTGTGATATTGAAAGATGTTTCGTTTTCGTAACTTACTGTTCTCGGTTGGGGGCTTCGGTTGTGCACTGGCGGGACGTTGAGCAATCAGCCTGTTCTCCTTGATGGTAGCGCTATCCACGGTGTTTTGTCTTTTAAAGCCGGACTGGTGGTTGTTGGTCTGCGGTACTGCCACTTGTGGTTGGGGTCCTGCACGTAAAGTCTCTCCTATACACGTACACACAACCAATTTTATTAGTTATAACTATATACAGTTAAATTCACCCAAAAAAACGTCAAAAGCCTGGGTATTTTGCTGTTGGATAACGGTACTTCGGTAAAGTGTTGTTAATTTTGATCAGGTTGTCCAAGCACTTTGATGTAGCAACAGTATTAGTAGTGCAATTAGTAATGTACACGTATATACGTAGTAAGCGCAATAAATTACAAGCCTAACCATGAATGAATCATAGTCATGATAAATATTTTTAGATTTATTCAAACCTCCAGTTCTGACTGGTTCTAGAACTAGTGCGCATGTCATTTAAAAACAAGAAAATGGGTGTTCTTAAAACCACACAGCAGAAGTGTACACTTCATCAAGGCGAGGTTAATAATACGAAATACAACTTTTTTTTTCGTTCTATATTACATTTAAATAATCGTTCACGAAATTACCAATTCGCGAACGCAACACAGTTCGCGAAATACAATTTCGCGGCCGTTGCTATGGCAGCGGCCGTTAAAGTAAATACACAGTTTGACACATGTTTAATCACACATTCTACGACTTATTTTGACAACTACCAAGTATTTGTAGTTTATTATATTCAGTAATAATATCACAAGAGCATAGAAAATAATCGATTATATTCCCGAGTCACGAGACATATTCTGCGAAACACCACGAGAGCGTAGCTCGAGTGGTGTTTTAAGGATATAGGTCGAGTGAAGAGGTTATATAATGGATTATTTTCGTTTGCTCGAGTGGTATTCGTTACGATTATATAAAGAATTAACTAACGAAATTTTTTTATTGGTTGAAATTAAAAGTACAATTATTATAATAAATATTTGTTGTATTATCTTTAGAAGTTGAATTTGAGGTGCTGGTGCTGGTTTTAACGGTATTTTGCGGTGTCAAATTTTCAATTTCTTTATCTATTTCGGTCCCCGAGCTTATAACAAAGCGTTCCATGTCGAAAAAATTAAAAAAACCATTATGAAAATTGCTGAATATATTTTTGACGTTTAACAACAAACTTCAAAACACTTGTTACCATGACAACATTCATATTGTTGGAGGAAGCGAAACACCAAAACGGTTATATCACGTCGTCAAGAGTATATTCACTTATCAATACATGGTAACTATGTAAAATTTGTAATTGCTATTGGCTAAATTTCAAATGAGTTATATAATCGTCTCAATTCCATGGTAACGCATGTAAAGCAAGTAAACCACTTTAATTTAGCACCTTTAGAACTAAATTAAATTAAATTGTGTCTCAATGGTGTTATATCTTGTTCGCGAAAAACTTTAACGTACTCGAGATTGTCTTGCCTCGGCTGCAA
Organism: Amphimallon solstitiale; assembly: GCA_963170755.1. NCBI lineage: Eukaryota > Metazoa > Arthropoda > Insecta > Coleoptera > Scarabaeidae > Amphimallon > Amphimallon solstitiale. The sequence continues at coordinate 28,891,872 of OY720675.1, read as the reverse complement.
GCATTATTAAGGAGATTTTTGGACGCATATATATATGAATATAAATAGACGATATAAATACTGGCTTTCGACTGCCGCACTTTGTCTAATGGTTAAGTGCTGGCCTCTCACCCAGGCGGCTCCGGTTCTCATCTGCTCTGGGACATGAATTTATTTATTCATTTAAATTTCAATTTAATTGAAATTAAATACCTCTATATGATATATTTATTTATCTTGTTCCCTTAGCCGACTTTACCCGAAGAGCGTTACATATATCCGAGCGTTGCAGGTCAGTCTTGTTCACTGCATACAATCAGCGCAACGGGCCTAAAGAAGTTTACACTTTAAAAGATTGTTCGGAGTATGCAGTTCTGGAACTACAAATTCTGAGAACTAGTAGTTCAGTGTTCGATTTTTCAGAACGCGTAATTCAAGAACCGTTCTGAATTACGAGTTCTGAAGAACCGAACATTGAACCTTGTCTTTTTTTAAATGACATGCGCACTAGTTCTAGAACCGTTCAGAACTGGAGGCTTGAACAAACCTTTTATTATCATTTTTCAGAAAAAGGAGAAGAAAATGCTCGAATAAAATACAACTTATAATAATCACCCGGGTTGCTATCATATAGCATAGCACGATTTTTCAATTCAGAAGACAGGATGGACTAAATAATTTATATCCAATGAAAATGATGAACAGCGATAAACATATTATGTAGCAAGTTACCGTAACGGGCTTTCGTAGGTCCATGGAGTGTAACTTTAAAAGCGCTACGATGTTTCTATACAGGATACTAGGATGGTAACATAACTACCCTTACGCACCGATTGTCTACTCAAAGATTAGAGAATACTATTGTATTCTCTAATCTTTGGTCTATTATTACTCTAGAGGTTGATTTCCATGTACTCATACTCAACAGTCTGACAGAAAAAGCCAGAAAAAATTCAACTGATGCTACTTGCGAGTTTTCCAGACAAGTCGAGTTACAACGACCGCAGAGGTATAAAATAGCAACACATTATTTTTATCAATTGCTGGACAATAGCTTTAGAAACTTTTACAAATATTGTTTTTAAAAATCGCCCCCCATCTAAACTAGTTGGTTTCGAACTAAACAACGTTTCGATTTCCCTTTTTTGTTGAATAAAATTGCGATTGGTATCCACGCCCTTGTTGCAATAAAATATAATATATCATAACGCCTTCTAATATAGAAATCAGCTGATTTATACGTTTCGACCAATTGAAATTGTCATTAACAAAATCCGTTAAAATTGCCCACAATTATCGTCGAAAATAATTTCAAAATCTCTCAAGTCAATATTTGAGATATTCTGTGTGTATGTTGATTTTGAAACAAGAACAGTTGCGTTTTATCGAGTTTATTTAATCTTTATTGTGAATCAGCGGTGTTACTCTAAGATATTAAAATTAACATCATGTGCATATACATCTGCGATATTTTTTACACAATTCGGAAGACCATTTGTAAGTATTAGAAACAAAGCTGGACCTGAATCAGATCCCTGTAGGACTCCCTCATCTATATATCTGCTATTGGATATATTACCACAATTAAGTCGGAAATTTATAGCGATTACTACGTACGTAGGATGTATACTGTACATGCATGTAACAGTAGAACTTCCTTTTGGGTTTAGAGGTGTGGAAATACCAGCAGACCACATTGTAAAACTCGGAAAAAGATTCCGCTAACGACATTGGCCGTAAAAGCCTAGGATACATGCATTTATTATTAGCATTATTAAAAAAAAGATCAATAAGATGAACAAACGAATTAAAACTAAAACGTATTTATGTAATATACATATATACATATAAGCGCAGTAGTAGTGTTTTTTCATTTATTTACAACACAGATACAGATTGAGTTGGTGATTTCTTAGAGCAGTAACAAGTTGCTAGGGGAAAGATGTGTCAGATTTATTTCATAATAATGGGGATTTAACTTCTTTTTATCAATATAGCAAGTAACAAAGTCGTTTTGATTATGACTTTTGAAAAAAAAAATGGATGCTGTTGTAATGTTGTGGTAATTCATAGTAACAAATGATACAAATAAAACCCTGTTTTACCATTTATGTTGGCACTGTTCGCGACTACTTCAACTCTGGTAAATAAATCATTTTCCTTACAAATAGCCGGTTTCTGAAAACTTTTAACTTTTTTTTTTAACTAACTGGCTCATTAGTTAAACGAGTCCGTTAAATTACATAACATGGGCTGTGTGAAAGCGATCTCCAGTTAATTAAAGATTCCCATAGCGAATGGTTGCAGTCTAAACTCACAATTAATACAAAATTATGGCGCTACAATTGTGGATGTCAAAACGGCGTGAAATTTTAATTTTTTTGATTACATAATCGCTGTTTGAAGTGGATAAGATGAAAAAAAAGTTTTTTACGGAAAATTAAAAAATGTGCTTTTTGAACATGCCGGTGCGTATAAATATATTCTGGAAAGCAAAGTATGTAATGTAGTCATCAATAGCAAAAAAAAAATTACAATATTTTTATTACCAGAAATTATACTGTCCACCACCGTCTGAATGGATCTTATTTATAAAAAAAAGAATCAAATTTTGTGTAAAGTTAGACTGAAATGCACACTACAAACTTAATAAAAAAAAACTCTGCAAAGTGTTTAAAATGCGAGTAGCAGCAAAAAAAAAACATTAACAAAAATTTCCATTTTTGGAATCGATTTTTTTCCATTATTATGATGCAGATATTTTTTGAAACATATTCATCTAAATTAAAATCATAAATTTACCTCAGCTTTCTTTAAATTTGAAGTTTCGTAGAAAGCATCTAAATTCCATTTATAATTTACAACCTGCCTGCACTAATCGACACAGTGAAGTTTGAGACGTTATTTATGGCCGTTTATTTCTCGACAAAATGGTCAAAATATTTCTGGGAGATACCGGCATCCCCTAGGATTACTCCAGCGAACAACGCCTTAGGAGCCAAGCCAGCCAACCCTCGGCTGCAACCCAAGTTTTACCGCCACCGGCAAAATAACCCTTATTTATAAAATGATTTTTTTAATATTTCATGAGTGACTGCATCAATAGGTACACTTCAGATATTGGCACTTACCTCGTTCAAATTAAAATTATATCACCTCCAGGAACGAAAAATTTAATTAACAGTACCTACTCAGACACATTCAGAATACTAATTTAAGACCATTAAATACCTTACTTGGAATCGTTTCCCGGTATTAAACATATCAAAACATTATTTATTAATAAGGCTTGGCTCCTAGGGCGTGGTACGCTGGAGAAATAGTGGGGGTGCCGGTATCTCCCCCAAAGATCTTGACCATTTCGTCGAGAATGTTTGTTAATAAAAACGTAAATAACGTCTTTCAAACTTTACAGTGTCGATTAGTGCAGGCCGGTTGTGAATTATAAATGGAATTTAAATCGTTTCCACTAAACTTCAAATTTCAGGAAAACTAAGCTAAATTTTTAATTTTAATTTAGACGAATGTGTTTCAAAAAATATCTGCATCATAATAATGAAAAAAAGTCAATTCCAAAAATTAAAATTTTTGTTAATGTTTTGCAGATTTTTGTTTGTTAAATATGTGGGATACATTTCAATCTAACTTTACACAAAATTTGATTCCTTTTTCTTTATAAATAAATCAAATTTTCTTTATAATTAAAAATATTGCATGAGAGCAGGTAAAACTAAGTTTCCATTAAGGTGATATTACAACAGTTTAAAAAGTGATGAATACATGTAAATGTACATTTAAAAGATCTAGTGTATACATCATTTTCTGAGCTATTGAAATAACAGTTTTTTCCCATATACACTATAAATACAGTACATATAATACTTAGTAATGACATTATTGTAATTAGTCTTAAGCACATGCTATCTCTATAAATATAATTGTGTAAGATTGTATGATTTAGTAACAGAGCGCGGTTTTAAAATGGCTCACCACTGTTATAATTAGTCAAAGACAGTGCAAAAATAAAAGTGTTAAAAAACATAGTAAAAAAAAGTGTTTTGTTTATATCATTAGTGCAAAATGTGTGTGAAACATTTCGGGTATTTTATCATTAATCCATATAGCGTAACTTTAATCTGAACAGTTGCTACATCTCTGAGGATGTAGTTCTGTCAGGTTGGAATAATGAAGCTATACGAGATATTGTGAGTGTTGTTTTGTACAGCTATACAATCCTAAATTTGCAATCGTTGCAAAGTTTTTAATACAACCCCTAAAAATAAATGACATGTTGTATACACTTCATTGTTAGTCTTGTATCTGTCCACTACTATAAATTACTAGAAAAAGATATTTTGATAATCAATCACTTACAAACGCTTATAAAATATATCAATACATAAATATTTATAAGTACAATTCTGTTCAGGAACTTCATCAAATGCATATTTTAAATCAAGCTAAATATACAGCTATATATATATAATATGTCCCTGAGAAGCAAGTAATAACGTTTTCTGCTGGTTGCACTCACACGTTCTGGGTACTGTTCCGCGGGTTTATTTTTTAATTGCTAGTTGTACAAAGTGTAGTATGTAAGAAAGAAAAAACACATCAGGCAGGTACTTAACTTCCTGCACATTAGATATGTCATTCATGTAGCAGCAACAATTCAACTAAAACGAGCAATAGTTTCATGATTATTTGTTTGTTATTATAGATTGACAAATATCACATAAAACCTAACCTCAAAAGTAAGTAATAAATGTTATTAATTATCTGTGTTCGACTAAAAATGGAATTCGATTGACCTATATGGGGTCTAACACACATCATTATTTTGGATTAAGACTTTCAAAACCCTTATCAAATATGGGAGACACATGCGATACTAGCGATGCCGGGCGTTAAGCCAAACTAAATAATCGTATCTATTCGTTCATTCAATCAGTTAAGTCCTTTTAACGTCATTCAAACATCATAATTTTAATGTCAATCCTTTCAATACGACAATAACAGCAAAAGAGGAATCAAATTTATCTGGTTCTGTGATCATAGCTCGCCGTAGGGTGAGAGGGTCAGAACTGAGAAATTCTTCCAGAGCAAAATATACAAAGCCGGATAGAATATGCAAATTTAATGTTAAATCAAAACGATGAATATAGAGAATCTGTTGTATTTTAGGTCGAAAAGACTTTCCAGTCTTGTAATAATGGTAGATTACAAGTATATTGACCAAGAAATCAGTGACATAGAAAACGATTAGCGAAAACCGTGTCGAAAAATCAACGACTGTTAAAAATCTTGATACAAAGAAGAATGTGAACCCTGTAACTACGATCTAAAACCAAAAATCTTCTCGCGGTGTGTTACAAGTATTAAATACAGTAAAGTGAGTAGCTTTTTGTTTGTAGTTATTGAAATGTAGAATTTTTGATTTTGTATTGCGTCTTTTTATTAATAACAGCATTAAAAATATGAAAAACAAAATTGATACGCGCAATTTTTTAAACTATAGTTAGATATGCAACCTGGTATACATTAGTTTGGCCTAAGGCTAGGAAGTCGCCGCATTCGTAAGTGTCTCCAAAAATGTATTTCCTTTTTCCCTATCATGATTAATGGTCTGTGGGGGCCTAACCAGTGGAGGCTGGTGCATGGAACGTTTTGAAGTTACGTAATGACTAGGGCAGAGTACAGTGGCTTGATATATAACAGTGGCGACAGCGCCCGGGCCTATTTTCTATTGGTTGATGAAAAATCCGCCATGATGAGTCGAGTGTCAAAGTTTCTGGCGTTTTGAACGTGATTTTATGTATACAAGTTATATAATCAAGTATATTTTTTTTCGTACTCTTCAAATATGTTTAAAAAGTTTCGTTTTATTATTTGTGTAATCACAGGTTATAGTTATTTCCACTTTTTTTTCTTAGAATTCCTATTATCTTCAGTTATTTGACAGTTAATTGACATTATTGACCTAGTTTAGTGTTTAGTGCCTAACGATAAATAAAATATTACTTGACTTATCACATTACAATAAGGTAAATATAAATATAATATACATATACAGTAGAGTTTTAAAAATTTAAATGGCATTAGAATTAGTAATTTAATATTTAGTGATATAACATTATATTTTAGATATTGCAATGCCAGATTGTGTGCAGTTAGTTGCTCTAATTCTTCAGAAAAAGGATTAATTATGAAACGGTTTCCAAAAGATCCGGAAAGAAGGAAAGAGTGGGCTGCAAACATGCATCGTGGTAATTGGAAATCGACTGACTATAGTGTGTTATGTGAAACATATTTTGAAGCGATGTGTGGGAGAAAGTGAGGGTTGATGGGACAAGAAAATTAAGATGTAATGCAATTTCCACAATATTTGCTCACAAAAAACCTGTTATACATAGAAAACCACCAGCAAAAAGAGTAACTGCCCCATTTACTTTGGAAAAAAACAGTTGCCTATGACTTGCGATCCTGACTCAAATTCAACCAGCTTTGATGTAGAATCTATAAAAGAAGAAACTAGGTATATATAAATACATAGTAAACTAGTATTGATCATATATTTTACATTTATATTTCAATTTTTAGCTCAGGTGATGAAGCGGAACCAACAGTTGAAGATGCAACAAGAGATAGCAGCCCATTACAAGACTTACTTTTTAATTATAGAACACAAGTGAGAAAATTACATGCAAAACACCACCGATATAGAAATGTTATCAAGAATTTAAGACGACAAGTTGGAACTCAAATTATTAAAATCAGTCTTTAATGATGATCAGATATCTGCATTAAAACAACCCAGTAAAAGATCCCGGAAGTGGTCATACCCAACTGTAAAAAAGAGCCTTAAAAATACGGTTTTCCTGTGGTAATAGTGGATATGCTTCTATTCGTACCTTGCAAAGGCATTTGCAGAATTTGAAATTTGAAAGTGGTATATTATATGAAGTATTTAATTCTTTAAAAATTAAAGCAGAGTTGTTTAAAGAGCAGAATAGTAAAGATTGTGTTATTGTGCTAGATGAAATGGCAATAACAACATCTAAATTATATGATGTAAGTAGTAGTAAATACGTTGGAGATGTAACTTTGCCTGGCCATACGGGAAGTGCAACACATGCATTAGTTATCATGCTAGGAGGAGTCAGTCTACGCTGGAAACAAGTTGTAGCATATTATTGTACAGGGGATTCAATTGCAGCATTGCAATTTAAAAATAAATTTTGAAACTTATTTGTTTGTCTCAGTATTTAAAAAATGTGACGAAAGGAAGCTACTACAATGATGAACGCGAATTTCTTTCAGATTTTCTTAATGTAATCAAAAATTCAGAAGAGAAAATTTATGATCCAGTAGTGTTACCGACCATTACACATAATGTTGCACAACTAAGTAATAGTGAGATGAACTCATTGTATAATGTTAGCGGTTATTTGATAACAAGTATAAAGCGCACTTCGAAGACATGTAGTCAATGTTTAACATCAGTAGGGTCAAAAATAATTTTCCCTTTGCTTCAAAGAAAAATCTCTATTTTTTTGTAATAATAGTACTTTTGATTTATTTGTACAAATGGAAGACATATTTCGTAAACATTATGATGCCGTAATAAATCAAAATATAAATCTTTTGCAATTTTACATTAGTCAGATCCAAGTGATTAACACGCAGCATATTTTAAATTGCCACAATATGCGTAAAAAAATATTTGTAAGATTTATTAATTTTATGTTAAAAATTAAAGGAAAGAAGAAAATTAAGTGTTAAAAATATATATGCTGGCAAGTCAGCTGCTGCGCATTGAGCTGTATGCTATTATAATTTGATGTTTTTTAGTAAATTCTACCCAAGTTGAATCAAGAATGTTTGTATATTTGTTAATTTAATGTTCAGCTATTGTAGTAATGAGTTGAAGCTTTCAAATGAGAACTTAAGACATATATTGTTAAATAGAAGTTTGTGAGTTATAGAAAATGTAGATAAGTATGTACACATGTAATTCATTTTTTATAACAAGTTTTTAAATTTACATAAAAAAGAAATGAATTTTTGAATGTTTCCTTTTCCCTAATTTTCTAAAATAAGTAGCTACACTATTTCAAATGCTTAGGTATTTCATGTACTAATAATAGCTAAATACTTATTAATTATAATAAACTGAATATACACACATGTAATTCATTTTTTATAACATGTCTTTAAATTTACAAATAAAAGAAATGAATTTTTGAATGTGTTTCCTTTTCCCTAATTTTCTAAAATAAGTGGCTACACTATTTCAAATGCTTAGGTATTCAATGTACTAATAATAACTAAATACTTATTAATTATAATAAACTGAATATATGTTAAAATTAACATTCTATCCCAAATTCACATTTGTCTCTACGTAATTTTCGACACAAGATGGCGGCCAAATGTTGCGTGTCGCCACTGTTATATATCAAGTCACTGTAGGGCAGAGCAGTTTCCTGCATTTTCGGGTGAGTGAAGTGGTCGCCACTAGCGCAGAGCAACCAGCAACAAACGTTATATATAAATAGCCGATGATTTTCGCAGAAACACCTAAACTTATTTGTATTGGATATCAGATAAGAGAATTTCTCGAATAATATAAATGTGAAATACCTAATAAATACAATTTGTGGTTTTGTATTACACAACTTCTGTATATTTACTAACAGGTAAATAACATTCTGTCGCATGCTGTTTTCATATTCTAATGTTCCACCTGTAAATTTGAATCAGATAACTCCAAACTACTATACAAAACATTACTTTTCTATATATTCGAGAAAATAAACTGATGATGTTACAAAAAGTCATGCACAACTTTAAACAATTTTAATATGTTAGTATTATAAATAACAAATAAAAAAATAAAATCTAAACAAAAACGCTACGTACAAGTAAAAAAACAGAAAACAACAACGAACAAAACAACAGATATCTAACCTCCACTCGAAGCTCTTCGATTCGGTTTGGCGTTCGATGCCGATATCGATCTTTGGACACCCCTGTGCGAGGGACTCTGAGCAATTGCTTGGGGTGTGCCTTGGTTTTGCTGTGCAGACATGTTTCTTAACGAAAGACTACTACCACTACGACTACCGTCACTTTCAGGCTATAAAAAGATGATTAATATTATAGTATATTAAAAAAAAGATGATTTTGTCACACGACAGCGAGTTTCATTAAGTTCAAGTGCAACGAAATGCCTTATAACACACATTTACTTCATATTATTTTGTTTATTTGGTATTTCCTATGCATTACTATTAAAAATATGGACTATATAAAATAAAATTAATACATAAAAATGTGTATGTTGTGTGAATTGTTACGTAACTCTTTGATCTTCTACGGGTAAATGAAGGCCTCGAGTTCCAGCCCTTCTCCTATCAAACTGTTTTGTTTCTCTGTGATTTTCCACACTTCTTAAAAAATGCAGGGAGGCACCAACTTAATACAGACGCTAGTATAATGACATATAATGCAAAAGCTCATGCAAATGCTGTAAAGCTGTCAGGGAATGTTATGAATGAAATAAATTATTATATCGAATCAATAGTTCTGCCCTTTAATGGCATGCAGGTAAAGTAATAAAGCTATCACACGCTTTATATTCTAAAATTAGTGAAGAGGCGTTGCCAAAGTTTATACTCAATGCACGGTACACCACAGAAAGATGAAACTAAACAAACTTTGACTAATAATTATTTCATTATAAAATGCAATTTAACGCAAAAAAGGAAAGAAAATAGTGGCTGTTATTGAGTACTATTGCAGACAATTAAAATGCAAAGTTAACTAATAAGAATTTGTGATTTTACTCCCTGTTTATTCATTCTTGACTACTATGATGTATTTAAATTGTAACACTTTGCTAGTAGTAGTCATAATACGGAGAGTCAAGTATGTTCAACGGCTTCTTGTTTTTCGCAAAAAGTACATGCTATTTCAGTTTAGTTTTGCAAAGGTTTTTTGGCAAGAGATTTCTGGATCATTCTATTTGATTTTCGTAAAAGACTCGTTAATATGGGTGTTTTAATAACTTTTTATGATTAAATTGGCTTGCATTGAAATTTACGTTTTTCATGTATTTTGCTAATACGTAGACTAGGTTAGACAGATATAAGACTGGTAGCCCCTGTTCAACACAAAAACCTGATTTAGTAAATTTTCAATATAACAGTAATCGTCCATATCCCACACATGACTATAGTCTATTTTTAAAATAGCGAGACGAATTTCTGAACAGACCACTTTCACAGTGAAATCTCATTGGTTGAAAGCAAGGCCAAATGACACCGTATCAATCTTGCTCAGATTCTGTCAACTGACATTGTTTATGGTTGAGCCGTGATGTTGTTTCTATTATTTCTCCGTTATTTCATTATACAGCTTGAGCGCGCGGGTTATGATCACCCGATATCAGTCGATATTCTTCGGACGTATATTCGGCAAATGATCTCCGCTAGCTGTGTTCGCCAGATATAGATATATAGATTTATTTTTCCAGAGTTGTTATTTCGTTATATTTACTGGAGAGAATCTCTAATTTTAATTTCTATTTCAAGGGTCGTTTTTATGTTATTTTATGGTATTCCTGTTATACTTATTTATAGTTTTTTTTTTTACCATGAAATTTCTATTTATTTATTTTTCTCTAGACATCTTAGTTTATTCTGCAGATGTTTCAGGCGGATTGTTTTTATTTCATTCTAAAACCCAGTTGTACTGCTATAACTTTGTACACAACTACATTATTATTTAATTTCATAAGGATAATCATAATTACGTTATAAGTATTACAATCTTCGCGTTATTATCGACTTAGTTATCTAAGCAATCGTCATCACTTAAAGAGAAAATTTAATTTGTTCTTTTTGTCAATCTGCAAAAAAATAATCAGATCACTATGAGTTCGAATATGAGCAGGCAATGCTAGTATGTTGTGCCGTTACTCTAATATGTATTATCGGACCACGTTTAGATGCGAGTTTACGTATACCATCGGGTGATCATACCTCGCGCGCTCTTGCTGTATACTTTACCAGTTCTTTTCAGAGCTCGACAGTAATAGTTATCAGATATACTCATAAGTTTGTTTTCAAGATTTTCGTGCATGAAATTTGGGACAGGGGTATGTTCAGAAATTCGTCTCGCTACTTTAAAAATAGACTATACCAGTAAACACGTATCGGGTCAGACGTCTCTAGCCTTGTTCTTAAGCAGGCAGTGCTTTAAACTATTGAAATGAAGCAGCGAAATGCGCCTGCGCACAAGACCAAAACCCTCTTTTATAATGAGATTCAATAACTTGTTAGAAGGTGCAATAAAACGTATAAAATTAAAGGAAAGCCTTAGGTAATAAGAGATATATTATAGGTTTATTTATTCTTTTGCGACAGTTATTAATACATTTCAAATTAATAACAACAAATAATAATACAAATTACAAAATTTCTTAACAGCTTAATGCCAATTCATTCATGGTCGAATTGTCGTCCAGTGATGACGTGTCGGTTGACTTGCTGTCAATCAAATAAATAACGAATGAGAATTTGATATTTTATTAAATAAAAAAGTATTAATAACGGATATGATAAATGAAACAAATATTTAAACCCAAAGTTACTGAACATGAGTATACGGATATGCTTTAAAACAAGTTACAAAAATATTTATGGATCATGAGTTATTATTACAACGATTTGAGTCGGTGCCTCTCTCCGCAAAGTTTAAGTTTAATATTTAAATATGCCCTTTTAGTTTTTGCTTCAATACTGAACAAAATACACAATTCAGAATACTTACATCCGTACTTTTCCTTCCTAATAGTAAATACGTAGCGAAGACGTCGTCATATTTGGAAGATTCCAGTGAATGTTCGATATCACCCCTATTGTAGCCTAAACATACTAAGGCTTCGATGCGTTTGTGATCCGACATGTCGGGTTCTGGTTCTACGTAGGGTTTAAGTTCATCATTTTCATAGCTGAAAGAGATGAAATACCCATTGAAAATATTAGAAGGAAATCACTGAAGTATTTATTTAGACAATCACACACTATTCATTTGACAACAATTTACGACCAATATTATACCAAAGCGATGCGCAAACGTAAAATGAATGCATTTTCTTTCTTCCACGTCGTGTAAATAGATGCACAGACTATTGCGTATATTAGGATAATTAGGCGGCAGTTTTATTAGTGTAGTCTATATCAACACTACAATTTTAATATATAGACTGAAATATCAGCATTAGAAAGTTAAATGAATATTCACCTAATTTTGGTATTAATATTGCACAGAGTGTACCAAAATGTAAAATCGCTTATACTCGTAGATGTTTGGTAAATATGGAATGCCTATTACTATTATGCTGTTACAATCAGCTACAATAGTATAACTTAACTTATAAATATGTATGTAAAAGCAGGAATTGATCACATTATCTAAACGGGGCAAAAATAAGAGTCGATAGTAAATATAATTTTAAAATGTTAAACACAAAGTATGCATTTGTAGTTTTGTAGTAAGAATGGCAGAATAGGAAGAAAATGTTCTGCAAACAGTACAGGAAGATCCAATTTGTTTTTGAAATAGCTCAAGGAATACCGCCTGAATTTTTACCGCATGTTTAGTAAATACTCTAGAGACCTCCAATTTGATCTGTGTTGTCTTCCCGTTTTACTTTTCCAGTGTGCACCGCAGCCAATAAGACTTATTGTGCTGAGGTCGTCCCGTTTAAAACATAACGCATAGCAGTCTTCTAGTAAAAAAAAAAAACATAATTACACCACTAAATCCCATGTGCTTCAGTTTCACCAGCTATACTTCAGGAGGCAGATCTACACTATGTTTGGTCAATGATCGATAGGACTTTGAGGCGAAATACTTCACAATTATTTCAAAGTAACGGATTTTTTTTTATATCAATGTTTGCAATTAACGCCGGAAAAAATTATTAATTAAATTAAAGTTCAGTTAATATTTTTGAGATGGACTGTATTGAATGATTGAATGAACTTGACCTAGCTATGCGTCTGTTTGTTTGGATTTCGACCGAGTATTGCATTTATCACATGCCATAATTTAGACATAACTACCTGCCTGGCGCTCTGGCGCCACAACATCTGGGGTTTTGTTTACATTTTTAGATCTGTATTTGAAGTATTGTCACAATTGTAGGTCAGTCGCCTGTGCTGTGCTATGTGAATAATATTAAGTGAATAATTTAGTTTTCTGTTGATTATACATAGTTGTTAATTACTGTTATGGCGTTTAATAACAATGAATTGGTGGAGATGCTACTTATTTATGGCGAAAGCCAGCATGTTGATACCGTTGACGCACTCCTTGAGCGTATCAGTGGAGAAACAAATCGTATCCGCGAACGCAATGTGTTACTGGCAGTGCGTGATTCACTTTTACGACGCGCGCGTTTGTGTATTGAAGTGAACGGTGCGAACTTTGAACACTTACTGTGATGTACATCCTACAAACATCGCGCATATTCACAAAAAAAACAAAGATTAAAAAAAAAAAAAATTTCAATGGATTTCGCAGTAATTAACGTAAGTGTACATATTTTTCCTATATAACTTCTATCAATGACAAAACACACTGTATATCTCTATAATATGTAGTGAAACCTTTTTGGGCCATCTACTAATAGTCTTTCTTAGATGTGTAGTACGACAGCATTTGATCTGATCGGTCAATGCCAGACATTCCTTTATTATAATCTCGAATTATATTCTGTTTCATAGAAAGTTTTCCATTGCGATTGGACAACTCTACCATTTCAACAACATGCTTGTTTGAAATGGCAAGGACATCTCGTTTGTCTTTCCATTTGCATTTCAGTAGTAATTTCTGTTCAGCCCATGTCTTGATATATTAAAATATATTGTGAATTGCGAAGTAACTATATAAAAGTATTTCTAAGAACATCATTTTAAATTTCTTAGTCTTGTCGATTTATTCATAGACATTAGAGGGATTTAGCTTACTACAGTAAATTTGCAATTATACCTTATAGTTTCAACAATGAAATTCTGGAAAATTCTATCGCTCTGGTAATGCAGAAGTAATAAATCACTTCTTGCTCTCTAAAATAGAGGTTTATTAGGTGGCAGAAGTCTGGTGAGTTGTACACATCAACAGTTCACATCATAATGCAGTCGATAGCATTATAATCTAATTAGACAGTTACAACGTTTTAATATAATTTGATAGCAGCTACAGTCGTGATAGTGTTTTTTCATAATAATTAAGAAACAAATCAAATGCCGTAAATAGTGTAAAGAAATGTATGTTTTTGTATCAGTACACTGGTCCCTTGATTAGAACAGGAGACGAACTATTCGTATGTTTAATGTACTTGCACTAGTGAGACGGAGGAAGGAAGAACACGCTTTCACGAGTGCGCAGCTAATTTTAAGCAAACACTGTTGTGGGCGCCATTTTTAGGGTAGTTGTCACTTATGTTGTAATTGTCAGGTTTTAATGTAAATTTTGAATGAATGGTATTAGGACGGGCTTGTGTGTGTTATTAATATCTTATTCTCTTTGCGGGGCTTTAGAAAGAATCGAAGATTTAAGCCGGAAGATATTTATTTTCACACGTAAGTTTGTTTATAATTTTTCAAATCAATGAATTTTACATGCAACTTGTTGATAGGATGAAATAATTTCATGTTTAAGAAAACGATTAATTTTGCACTAATTGTAAATTTCCACAGAGTGGATCATTGAAAATGTGGTTAGATGTGCTGAAGAAAAATGATGAAACGTGAAAATAAACATTTTCGGCGGTAAAAGAATCCTCAAATCTAATGCGCAGTTCACCTATTCACTCATAGTTCAATCGTTTTGTCGTACCGACAAGGTCAAAGTTCGTACTAAAGACGACGATTCACCACCATCAAATCAAACTAATTACATAATTGATATATAGTATATAGCTTCCACTAGTAACAAATGTGAAATAAAAGACTAGCTTCATTCACTATTTTACCACGGGGAGCGGGACTTTTTCAATTTTTTACCATAGCAGTTGCTCAATTTTTGTATGTTAAAGTTGACATTATGTTTCCAACTCTTCATGATCATTTCTTACAGTACTTAACAATCATCGGCATATTTTTTATGAACAACTGTTGGTGTCTATTCCAGAATAAGATTTTTCAACTTTGGAAAACTTGATATTGTTAAATATATACTTCATGGTTTATTCGCTCTGGTATTCCAAATTTCCGCTTTTGAGCAACCTTCAAAATGTCGGATTGCAATTTTACAAGGTTCCCTCATTCATTTCTCTGTCTCAGTAATACTATTATTAAAGATTTTTTTTTTTTGCGAAATACATGAAATATTAAAAAATACTAATGATTTTATTTCGAGTTCGAGAAAATGCAGTATATTGGATACACTTATTTTCATACCCCGCAGTATTCCATATTTACCGAACTTCTTTCCAAACTTCACGAAATTGTAACCAACATACATACATATATGGCAAGCAGCTACTCCATTCATAAGCAAAACACTAAACTAAACTTACATCTATTTTAGTTATTCTTCTTTAAATTAACTATATTGTTTACAGATTTACTACTCTTATGTGAAAATCGATTTCAAAATGTATTTTACTACGAAATATATGGACGAAATATAATAATTAACTTGCGTGTAACATGTAACAATATAACATAATTATTTTATGTAATAGGTGATGCTATTATTGCATTTTATTATAAATAATGTTATTGCGCGGCTCGTTAGATATATTATGCGTGATGATGGTGTATAATCACGAGAACAAAACAATTTACGCATACATCGGAAATCATCACACAAAGTGAATTAATTTGCATTGATGTGTTCACTATGGTTGATTGGAGATTAATAGTTTTGTAATTTGATAAACGTAAATATAATCTGAAAATTATTAATATTCAAAACAGCCCTATGTAGTAGGAAACATCCATATTTACTGCACATGATAATATTTCATGATTGCCAACAATAAATTTTAATATTTAAATTAATTCACATTAAATAAATATCTTTGCATATAGTTAGGAAAATTGGGGTACAAATAGTTTTAGATGTAATATTAAAATGGTAATCTTTGGTAATTACATTTTCACCCTAAGGACCTTGAGGGTAAGAAAAGATTCTGATTATATACATTTACAATATTTAGTAATTTGGCAACAATTACACGTATGAAAATAGCTATGCCAATATTATCTAAAGGTTTTTTTTTTATTATTTCCATAAATGTAGTTCGAAAAGATCATTTATTTTCCCTATTATTCCAGTCCATTTTGTAATTCTTTTCATGGCATAAATAAATGCTAATGTGATCATTACTTTACAAATCGTATTACATTAATTTGTCTGTCTCGTTTATTCAGACAATTATCTAGAAGTAATGTCAGTGCACACATATTTAGATAGGATAATACTTTGAAATATCTCCTTGCTTTTTCTGTCACTTCTTATTTTTTGTAAAATCCTACAAAATTTGAGGCAGATACACCATCATAGTAAGCTATCTCCTTATAGTTCATTACTTTAATATAATAGAACTTTTAAACATTCTGTGGTCCTTCGAGCCGCAGCGTTAATGTGATTATTACATTATTAAGTTACTACCTCTGTATTATATATAATTCCAGCCTTATATCAAATACAATTGCGCACGGTGACATTTTCCTTGCAACAACAAACTTTTCGCCTATTTATGTTCCTTTCATAGTGGTTAATCTAATTAATCTTCTTACTATAAGATCTACTCCAAGTAATTTCAGTGTCGTTACAAGATTACCGATGTTGATTGAATGCAAGAGTATGCTTATTTTCCTCTTGTTATGTTTTCGTTTTAATTATTTGTTTCACAATATCAATAATAGATATTATGGATCACGTGTGTAAAAGTTGCATGATAGCATTATGATATTAAAAACCGTTAAAGCTGTAGAACAATTCCTTTAAGTTCGAAAGATACAATATTATCATCAATTCTCATTAATCAAAACAAATGAAATAAGTAAACATTTAAAGGACTCAAATATTATTTACATAATCTTATGTAAGTTATTCGTTCTTCATTAGTAAAAATCATAAAATTCAATCAGTTATTTGGGAAAAAGTTTTAAATAACAAAAATTGAAAAATGTAGTAAGTTTACATCTTTACATAACACTCTTTCCTAAATTATCTACAGTATGAGCTAATAGGAGTGCTTTTCAGGCAGGCTGAGCAGATTTTGTTTTAGGGCATATAATTTAAGTCATATATAAGTAGTATCAAAACAGGAGTCGATTGTATAATACTTTCTAAAGGATCCTCTTCCAATTTCCTCACTTCTCCTCCTTTGAAAGATGGTACAAAGTTTAGAGCGGAGACTCCATCAACATAAGCCGCCTAGTTACATTCACCAATTAGTATAACAAAATTTGTAGAGATACATTTTAAAACCATTTTGTGGTCCTTCGAGCAGGATCGAATCGCAGTAGTTATAGTTTCCTACGGTATTATGGTACATTTGTCAATGCTTTACCTTTGTGTATGGTATATATAGTATATATTTGTCATAACTTATTGGAAAATATAACTTTGAGGTGTATACTAAAAACCATGTTGTGGTCCTTCGAGCTGGATCGAATCGTAGTAATTATAATTTTCGAGTATTTGTATTTGACAGTGTACTACAGTATATTCGCCAATGTTTTCTGTTTAGGTATGGTATGCATATACAGTATTGGAATACTAATATTTTCATCATTATTTATATGAAAATCTTTATTTCTGTAATTTCGGGATACCGCCACTACTAAGTGTGTTGTTTATTGTTACTTGATCGCAAATCACATTGTACTAAACCTGTTAGTTTTAGATTTTATATATAATCAGAAACAGAAAACTAGCAACCAGGTTTAATCCATCTTCTGCTATTGTTCTCCAAATAGTCCTAAATGTTAATTCCGAAATGTATCAAACTAAGTTAATTTTATATTTACGACGCAATTTTTTAATTATTTTAAAAACTATAACATATTATTACATTTGCGTCATGTTTAAAATAATCTACGGTTATTCGAACCACAATAAAATTAGTCCTCGCTAAGTATATATACCAAGTTATCATCTTTCCACCGTGAATGCTTCGTTAAACATCTTTGTGCATTCTTCGGAAACTTCTATGATTAAGACGTATTTATTGTGTTTAGAAGACATATAAAATGTAGTCTAAAAACTATCTGAATAAAAAGGCATGCAATAAGTACCATGACAAGCATGCAATATACATCATTCTTAAACATGGAACACATTTTTAAATATTGCTTCTATGTATTCTGACTAGTTAGTTTAAAGTTCAAGAAGTACTCAACACTTCGAAGAATAGAAACAAATAACAACAAAAACGAGTTTAAACACATTTAGAAAGTGAAGATAATGGAAGTGGTGCTCAACTATATCCAACAGAGTACATACCTAGTTTAATTATTTTTTAAGAGACACACTTTTATTTATTAGCAGGAAAAGAAAGAAAACAACTAATACTATTTGTTAGTGGCAGGTGAAGGCGAAGGAAACATATTTTGTTGTCGTTTCAGTGTGTTTATATTGGACAATGTCCGTCAAAGTCCATATTTATCTAGAAAGAAATTTGACACAAATAAATGAACAAAATATAACTAAAAGAAATAATGTAATAAAAAAATTTAGTAGAAACGGTTTTTGTTTTTTTTTTAGGAGCAGAATGTGTGCCAGGTCAATTTTACGTATTTTTAATTTTCATTACACAACACTAAAAACAACAGCAAAAGTAGAAACACCTGCACTGACCCCACATACCCCATATTCATCCACTTGTCCTTCATGATCGTTTCTAAACTGGCCCTCTTCGCGGGATTTAACACTAGGAATTTCTTGAGAAGGTTTTCGCAATCGGTACTCATGTAAAATGGAATGCGGTATTTACCGCGAAGTACCCGTTCTCTGAGCTCTCGAAGTGTCGATCCATCGAAGGGCAGGCTTCCTGAGACTAACGTATACAGTATCACACCTAACGACCAGACATCTACTTCTGGACCATCGTATTTTTTACCCTACGATATAAAAAGGAAATGCATTAGTAGATTACATTATCTATTATATAGTTTATAAATTGTAGGGGTGAACATGTTTTGCCATATTCATTTTTTTAAATAGAATTTCAATTTGCCGTATACAGTCTTTCAATCTTATCTACGAATACTGCAATAATACATATAATACACTAAGGTGGTGATGTGTCCAACGCTACGCATCAGTCGCATATTACATTGGTCAAAAATAATTTTGTTATATTTAATTCTTGGAATTTCTCTTCTTCTTCGAAGCCATCGTATTGTCGGGATATATCTGATTTAGTGGACTTTATTTTTTTTATTTTATTGAACTGTTTCATTGACTCTTTTAAATAACCATTTGAAAAAGTCAATCTAGTTGATCTATAATTAGTAACGAGATATGCACAATTGTTTTGGATTTTAGAATTATGAGTTCAATAAAATAAGCCGACGCCAGTAACAGGTGTATCTGTATGTAATGCATAAGCCAAACATTAAAATCAAAAGAAATTCTTTGGAATTCCAATATCATACTATTTATAAGGCTGTTTGATAAAAAAACGCCCCATCCCGTAACTTCTTTATTGATTATCCGATTTCAATGAATTTTAAAGAGAATGAAAAAGGTTTAACAAAGCCTATAAACTGCCCATAATCACAATTTTTTTTAAAGCTGCCTTGAATACTTAAACCCTAGTCAACTTTTTTTTTAAATGGACACCTGTAGTTTTTCTCGTTTAATCTGGTAGATATTTTTTTCTGAATCTAGAAATGTTCATTCCGTTATCAATTGGTTGATATTTAATTAAAAAAAAATAAATTATCTGCAACCTTTACCCGCTTACTATAAAATTATCAATTGTGCCGTGAAAAAAAAATCGCAACACAAATGTGATAAATATGTCATTTAAACATCTGTGTATTCGTAAATTAGCTGTGAAGTCTGCATTTGTTATTTAAATTTTTTTATTTGTTACACAACACTGCCACAGCAGTCATTTATTATTAATTCATTCGAAATCACGAGTCAAAAACAAAAATCACTGAGATTTAAGAACAAAAATAAAATTAAATTAATAATAATAATAATCAAGGGGATTCTCCTACAAACTGAGAAGAATATTCATTTCAACATATTCGCCTAATCGTCGCTTTCTCGCTTCGGGTTTTCAAAAGCTAGCGCCTCAAATTTTCTTCAAGCTGTCTAAATTGACGGGGCTTTGGAACTTCCCTGTTCGGAAAAAGGTCACCATAAAGCTTGATTTCGATTTTTATTATATTTGACGTAAAACATTTCGGTGAAATAATTATTGTTCATGATTACGGTGGTATCGTTATTTGTGTTGTGATTTTTTGTTTACGGCACATTTGAAAATTTCATAGTAAGCAGATAAAGGTTGCAGATAAATCAATATTTTTTAATTAAATATCAACCAAGTGTAAATAAATGAACATTAGTAGGTTCAGAAAAAAAATATCTATTAGACTAAGGAAAAAAAACTACAGGTGTCCACTTAAAAAAAAGCTGAATATCGTTACGTATTCAAGACAGCGTTGAAAAATTAGGATTATGGGCAGTTTACAGAGTTTGTCAAACCGTTTTTGTACTTTTTTTATTTATTGAAATCGGATAATAAATAAAGAAGTTACGGGATGAGGCGTTTTTTAATCAAACAGCCTGTATAACACACATTGGATATAGATGAGATTTATTATTTCTTTTTTCATATTTGTTTATATTAGATACACTAAATAGATTTTATTTTGTATTAGTTTAGTATTAATTATTCATTCCAAGCAAAAAATGTTATATTTTGTAAATACAAAATCAATGATAAAATGAATAAACATAGAGTGAAATGAAATGTGAGCTAGTTTCAACTCTGCCTGGTCATTCTCGAAAGAAACAGAAAAAATAAGTATACCAGCGATAATGAGACAGACATATACAGAGATGGAGAAATGACTCCATTAGTGATGAAATGATGAGTCATTACTTCATCAGTGAAGACGTAAAAATGGCAACAGAAAAATAATTTTCCAAACAAAAAAATGAACAAAACCACACATTATAAAATTTGACGCCACTTTTCTATATAAAAAAATAGAATGAAATTATAACCAATTTTTATTCTTTTTCGGTTTGAACCCAGAAACCAAGATGGTTTCGGAAGAATTATGTTTTGCTTAAACATTCCCATACTCTATATGTTGTTGCGAACGGTAGCACTATTTGACACTGATAATTTGTTAGGTCAAATGCGTATTGTTGGTTCAATGAGCTCGCCACCCACGGGTTGTAAGGCCGTATAGGCTGTATTTGTTAATTGATCGACGACAGTTAGTTGAATTGAAAGACACAAACTACACAAAACTTCGTATATTTGTCGAAGATAGCTCAGCAAATCAAAATGGTAAATGCATAAGTTTTAACATAATTTTTTTAATTATTAAAATAAACAAGTATCACACTAATAATATTATCGAATGAAGCATTACAAACTGTATTGTTGAATTGTTGTTACAGAAAATGCGGAGCCCTTGTTAATGCTTAGAGATATCGTAAGAAACTGACTTCAAATATGAACCTTCTTGCAAGCAGAGTTCGCATGATATCTGAGGTTTCTAAGAAGTAAAACAAAAATACAATTTCTTGCTAACCCATGTCATATACACTATAGAAAACAAATATTGATTTATTGACGTTAAGGGATGAGTAAACTAAAATACATAAAATCACAGTTGAACTATCTTTAAATATTTCTAAATGCTTAAAAGATTTATTAGGCTAGGTCAAGTGGACCCTTCGTTTCGGTGAGTACCATAAAGTATTAAAATAAGATACCATAAAGAAAAAGTTGAGTGCATATTGGGAACAATTTACAATGTCTATCTAACAAATAGCAGATGTGGTACATGCAATTCAAGCAAGGCTCCGGTTCCAAGATTAATATAAATATTATATACAGAGTGTACAAAAACAAAAAGTGAATTAAAAGTTTGCTCGGGAGTAAACACTATACAAAATAATATTTTGTACGAAAAAGTTAACCATGCTGCCTAATGTTTTATTACTTTTGGCGTAAATAATTATATTCAATTTTGCATTATAATTCCTAATATTCTTAGTCTAAATATTCTATATTAGTTAGTATTTATATACTTATACAGTACTCAAAAAATATGTTTTTATTATTTTTCTTTTCCATGGCTGTTCAGAAAATATGCTGTGACTTTTGAATTTAATATATGCTTTGTCACGCGTATATAATTTTGAAATAAGTAAAAATGAACTAGCATTTTATAAATTAAATGATTTAGTATGTAGAATATAAAGTACAAATGGTTTGATGAATTATTTATTAAGAACCACTTTGAACACATAACGACTAGACTACTATATTTTCAAAAAACATAAAACATAAAAATGACAAAAGCATTAGTAGCAAGTTCATACAAGTGGTCGACTAGCATCGATTCCTGGTAGATTTGGAAATAAAACAAAAATTAAATTATATTTTAATTTTTATTTTATTTCCAAATCCAAAAAATAGGGAGTTTATATACTCCGATTTTTTTACCAACGTTTAATCCATCCAAATGAAAATGGTACATTTCCTTTTTAATTTTAATTTTATTACTTAAATTTAGTTTAATTTAATAGTAATTCTTGGATATTCCTAAAGAAATATGTACTTAAATGATTTGTAGCAAAGGACACCGATGTATTTATTATTTGTTTGCCAGTGAACTGTGTTATACAGATTTTTGGTGCCAGAGCAATTTAATACTTTTCATTAATGCTAATTTTACACATATATAAAGGATAAACGAGATATAAATCAATATGCAAACTTTAAAATCTTATTTTGCAATGAGTTTTATTTGTAATTTTTGGTACAGTTGACTCATATAATTTATTTCAACCTGTTAATACACAAATATTTGTTGTTATTACAAAGCATTTATCCGTTGACTACCATTCTATTAGTACAATACTGAAAGCTTTCACTAAATTTATAATCTAAAAATATATATAGTAATAAAAACATATTTATACTTCTTTTGCGTCTTATATTAAATAAGAATTACATAATGATACGTAAGAACTGTTCCTTTTTAAATTTATTTTTAATCTCAAAAATCATTTAATCTCAATTTATAGCGAAACAGCAGTCTTGGCAAAAATCACTTTCATCGTGTTAAATTGAAAATCTACTTAAAAGGAAATGGACGCAATTAAATCGGTGATTTGAAATGGGGTTCAGAGCTGAATATTTACCTGAAATAATTCGGGTGCCGCATACGGAGGGCTTCCGCAAAACGTGTCCAATTTATTTCCGGGTGTAAATTCGTTAGAAAATCCGAAATCCGCTATTTTAATATTCATCTCACTGTCCAATAATAAGTTTTCAGCCTTTAAATCTCTGTAAACAAACAAAAAAGATAGCAATTAGCGATGTGTGATTTTGAAAATATCGTTGATAATGAAATAGTTATTTACATAAATGTCAAGAATTGATACTTTTCCTGACGGGGTGAAACCGTTCAGTCAGGTAAAGACACTTTCTTGATGTGTACTGTATACTATTTTTTCTGAAATCGAATAATTATGTATTAGAAAATAAATTAATATTGATAACAAAAAAAGGATCAGAAAAATGAAATCGGTTCGAAATCGGTTCGATTTCTGTTGTTTCTTTAGTGACTATACCTTATTTCAAAAAGAGAGAGACGAAATTCTGAACAGACCCCCATTCCAAATTACAACCTGTAACTGGTGAAATGAATTTTACGCGGTAAAATTAAATTTAAATACCTGTCTGAAATAAGAAATCTCTACCAAATTAAATTGTATATAGATTTTTCAGAGATAAATCCACAGTTAAGGCAACAAAATGATAAATGTAGTAATCTCAACACATGAAAGTAAATAAATTTGTCTAGAAAACAAACAATGTCAAAGTTATAAAAATATTTGACAATTGATAGCAAAAAGGGAATTTAGTATGGTGTTATTTTGCCTTACTGTCAACCAATAAGAAATAACTCCCTTGGGTCTGTTCAGAATGTCGTCTCTCTTCTTTTGGAATAAGGTATAGTCAACCAACGTTTACAACAATAAAACTTCATCACATTGACGACAAAAGGGACATTTTAGTTGTCAAAATTCCTGATTCAAGAACACACAAAAACTTCGACGTATTTTAGTTAATATTACTCATATAGACAGTTCTTGGCGCTACGATCAGCTCAAACCATACACCGTCGCTTATTTGTAAGCTACAGGCACATTTTGATATTTCTTTCAATTATGAAATAACATGGCCTTGCAGTAAAATCATACTAGTCTGGTTTTTACTGTCGTAGACCAGGGAAAATCTACTTTCCTGATCCAAAAATATTCAGTAAAGTGACGACGATTTCAGAAAAAAGTCTTCCAAACTATAGTATATTGTAGACCTAGGCGGTAAAGTGGCAATTTTCCAGACCGAAAGAAGGTATGGACGGGCGAGGCGTAGCCGAGTCTGGCCGCTTCTTGAGGTCTGGAAAAACCACTTTACCGCCATGGTTTACACATAATTTTTTATCCTACACAAAACAACTAGTCTATATGAAACATTTTTTATTTAAATAATTTTAAGAACTCGTACAAAATTTAACTTAATTAATTGTTTGAAATATTAATGTTAAACACTGGATTATTAATTGTACAACTAGGAAAAGAAATTCCTTGTTTTGACAAATTTGAAAAGTCAAGTTGTTCTGAAAATGTTGAAACAGATGTATCTTGATTAACAACTTCCGAAATATTCAATGTGGTAATGGGTGCTGCTGGAATGCTGGACTCGTTTCTTATACTATCTCCTGTATTTAAGATTTTTTTGGCGATGGAAATTTTATTTGGGATAGAGTCCTCCACATAACCCTCCGCCACGCTGGTAGACTTCCATCCACCGTGCCTTTTCAGTGCTAATATATCTGCCCCTGAATCGGCAAGTAGTGTGGCTGATGTCCTTCGCAGGCAATGGCCAGTATATTCTTTACAATTTGGCAAATTCAAATATGTAGCTATTTTGCATGGTATTGCCCCAATTGTATGATACCCTACATTTTGGGCAGCACATTTTCCTTTATTATATTTAACAAATAATCGGCGAGAATTCATATTCTTCGGCCTTAAATTGAAATACTTTCTGCAAATTGATATAATATCAATTGAATTTTCTTTCTCAGAATTGCAAACAGTGAACGTGCGTTGTTTATTGTTTTTTGTGTCTGGTATATGAATTATTAAAATATCGCCTTTGTCCACAACGTTATCAAATGTCATATTTGTGAGCTCCTCAGACCTACACGCTCCAGCAACTCCAATTATTAATACCACCTACAACAAATAATACATTGTTTTATACAAAATAAAAATTAGCCTGTTCCTTTACCTTTGTCATTAGGTACATTTCGTCTGGAGCTTCTCTTAGAAATGTATTTATTTCTTGTGCACTGAAGGTTCTCGATTTTTTGGCAACATGTCCAACAGATTGCTTTTTCAGAAAAGCTGTTACTTTTGAATAGCTACCAATATTAACATTATGCTTAACTGCCATTGTTGCTTTTAGCATCGAGTGAATTGACCATAATGTGGAAGACTTATATTTCTCCGATAATTCGGAGATATAGGTTAGAATTACACTTTCAGTATATCTTTTAACTTTCTTTGTTGTACACCAATCCATAAAAAGTTTATATTGTGCATTATATTTCTGCTTTGATTTGTTCGGTAATAAATTTAGCGTTACTTCTTTGGCTTTCTCACTAATTTCTTCGGGTGTGCAGCTGTCCATGTTTTCATCGGTGTTGGAAATATTAGAAGGTCCAGCACATTCCATTGTTGAATGTCTAATAAATGGAAATAAAAAATAGTCTTTTCAATCTTAATAATGTGAAATTGATTCTTATTTACCTGGCACAATATTTAATTATTCAATTTGATTTGACAGAATGCAGCCGAAATGACACAACAAAACAATTCAATTGATGCGCCACCTAGCGGTGATACTGTCAAACTAGTTACTTTTCTTGGCTAGACGTACAAAAAGAAATTTTCTTGCCTAGACGTGCAGATATACACTTTCACGTTTCCATAGAGCCGCGAAAATTTAGTTTTGGAATAGTGTAGGATAAAAAATAAATTTGTAAGAATTAGGACATAAAATAATGTATATCAATTATTTTACTTAAATCTAACTTTGTATCAAATTTGTCTTTTAGTAGTTCATGTAATGTAAAATCATAAAATTATTTTTACTACATAATAATATGTAGTCAAATATAAATAAATAGGTGAATGTGGTTGAGTAAATAAAATATATGTAAAATATAAAAATAAAAAATATCTTGATGTATCTCCATTATATATTTCGACAACTAAGTTATAATCAGCAGTAAAAACACTATTGCACTTGGGCTGCTCCCTGTAAAAAACTTCACCAAAACAGAGAACACCTCACTGCGTCAAATAACGATGATGTAATCCTGTTTTTATTGTGGATGGTGATAACTTAGTTCATAAAATGCTTATCTGAAACACTGAAACGCATTGTGGCATTTTGATGATGTTATATAATTGAAATAACAAAAAGATTCAAATATGAGTTTGGCTTATACCTTCCATCGGCCGCAGTTAATGTAGTGAATAAACAGCGAGTATTTATTTTCGAATATGTTAACATTTCGTTATTATGCATCTATACTCAAGGCCGTTTTGGAGTTTCAAACCTTGCTCCGCCCCTCTAACGAATTTAACACCTCTATGTTCTTGCGCAATGTGTTACTTACACATTTGTATCAGTATGCGAAAGAAACCTCTCTGCAAAATTTAGATTTTTCTTCCGTTTTCCCCCAAGCATCATTACACACAAGGCTGGAGTTGTATATAGTCATGCCATAAGTTCTGTCACACGTTAATATCCGGCTGTCCGATAGAAAAAGTTTTTTTTATAGCTTCTTCTGCACAAAATTAAATTGATATTTTTGCTACTGCTTGTTCTAGAGTTGTTGAGGTCTTCAGAAGGGACTACAATAGCATATCTTCTTTTTAAACTAATTCTGAAGGGTTTTGGCTTTATGAGCTGGAACAAGACCTGTTAAGTAGTCCACTGTTAACTCTGGAATGCTACACTTATTTTCAGGACTCAATCTGCTACAGTGGGGTGCAGGTGTACCCCAAATAAATGTTGGTTTATTTTTGTCAAAAAATATGTTTATTTAAAAAATAATGCAAAAACAAGTGAATTAACTTTCTACATTTGGGTTTATTCAACAAAAATATATTTTATTGTTACTCCGCACATGTAGGACAAATTTTATTCTGATGTTGTAAACAAACGAATTTTTTGCATACACTGCAGTTGACTCTGGATTTTCGGTCTTGGCTTCTGGGGCAAAAGGAACATCTACCGGTGGTAGCAGGTGGCCTTGTTGGTACTTCTGCTGGGCAAGTTATTTTTAGTACATTGCATATACTTTGACGGAGTTCACGCCTCATAGTTGGAGTTTCTAAGCGACTTTCCATATGAGGCTTCACTAAATCAAGTGCGAGTTTTTTCAGGTAATCTCTTCTGTTTTTGACAATTTCTTTATTCGGTGCATTAGAACCTCGTAAAAGTACTAACGAGTTATATCCCACAATATTTAGCAAATTATAAAACAGGCATAATGGCCAACGGCGTGTCTTTCTACTAGTGGAGTAAGTGTGGCACAGTTGGTCCAAAGTGTCCACTCCTCCCTTGGTGGAATTATAAAATTCTATAATTTCTGGTAATTTGGTGGTATTTGACTCATCACCTATTTCATGCATTGTCGAAAGCATAATAACAGCTTTTTTCTTAGTTTTTGGTGGACAATATGATAATAATGTAAGTTGGTCACTATAGCAAAACATGGCGGAGTTTATCTGTCTCTTCTTGAGGTCCAAAAATGATGCAGGAATTTCTTTTTTATTTTTTCTCAATGTACCTACAACCGTAATTTTTTTTTCTAAAAGGTTTTTTGCCGTCTGCACAGACGTGAACCAGTTGTCCATTGTCAGATTTCTATTGGTTCCTTCAAAAGAAGTGGTAAGTTTTTCACAATAATATTGGGCAACAGGAATATCAGATGGTGTGGAGTTTTTGCCTATATAAACTTCAGCGTCGAGTACATAAGCCGTTTTAGCATCACAGCACATCACAATTTTAATCCCATATTTGTCGGGTTTCGAAGGAATGTACATTTTGAATGGACATCGGCCACGAAATCCCACCAATTGTTCATCAATTGTGGTGTATTCCGAAGGTACATACAATTTTTTCATTTTGTTTATGGATCTCTCAAACACATCTCGAAATGCTGCAAGTTTGTCGATTTCTCTTCTTTCAGCTCTGGTGTCTTTATCGTCAAACCGAAGGCTGTTTAGTAAAAATCTAAAACGTGCTTCAGGCATTGTTGCTCGAAATATGGGTATACCATTGTCTTTGTCAAAGAGTTCTTTGGTAAATACTCCATTCAACTTCATTACGCCGGCATAATATAATAAACCAAAGAGAGCCATCATTTCAACATTATTTGTGTCCTTGGTGTAGGAAGGTTTATTAGCTATTGGTGTATCTTCGGTATCACTATTGCCCATTTCTTTGCCATAATTCAGTCTTTGAGTTTTTATTTCTTTGTTGGTATATTCTGTGATCGAATCCAGATTTTCTCTGGTGAAACATAATTTCCACGCTTCTATTCCTGATTGTATTTGCTTTGATTCATTTTTATTTCCGGGTAAATGTATAACAAGATTTCTTTTTGGTGTACGATGAACTGCTCCTTTCACACCTGACCATTTGAATCCATTTTTGCCCCTTAGTTTGGTGGGAACCTTCAAAACTTTAACCTTATCTTGGTCTGCAAGCTGTATTTGTGCCAACGGTACATCTTCCTCAGAATCATAGGCGGGTGGTAAAGGATCGTGAGACTGAACCGAAATAGGAGAAACTACTGGGTCGTCTTCAGTTTCAGAATCTTTGTCCTCTTCGAGGTCGTCTCTAAAATCTGGTATAATGACATCGTCCTCATCGCTCTCGTCCTGAGAAGCATCGGAATCAGAATCATAGAGAAAACGGTGTATTTCAGCTAGATCATCAGGATTTGTTAGATCGAAATTCTTTTTTTGAGAAGCCATTGCGTTATCTAAAAAACAACAATTAAATTAAAAAATAGCATGCATAAGCTATGCAACAAAAACATTAATAATCAAATAATTGTGTAAAACAAATATATACTTACAACCAAAAACAAATCTAATATAGTGTTATTCTGCTACACTGGGGTACAGCTGTACCCCAACTATTAAATATCTCCGAAATGCAAAGACACTCTCTGTTACCAATATCGCACATGGACTGATGCATCGTGTGCTGAAACTACTCAGGAGCTCACGACCACAGCTCCATCTATTTCCGAATGGCGGGATTTTTGAAGAAGGGTGGGGTACAGGTGTACCCCAAGTAGCATTCCAGGGTTAAACTGTGTCTTGTTCACATGTGTTCTAGAACTTCCTTTTGGTAAAATATATCTGATGTTTTCACTCCCTTTTCGGAAAAACGGTGTTATGTTACATTTTGATAGGGCACTCCCCGCCAAACTACCACTGACGTTGGACTTTGGGAGCAATACAAGAACCTTCTCTAGCGTGTTTAGCATACACTGTGTCATATTGTTTTTTAAAGTGCTCATCAATTGTAAACAGTTTCAAGTCGTACTAGTTTCCATAATGGGTTTGATTTGTCCCACCCTGCTGACCATAAGTGTGCCGTCGAATATCGGAAAGTCCCAAATTCCAAGTCCGTATTTACGATGCGCGACATCAATCCCATCACAATCTTCATTTTCCTTGAAATGATATACTCTATTTTCCAATAGGATTTAAAAGAATTCTGGCTCACACTGCTTTAACTGCCGCTGCTGAACGTACTCTGCGTGGTCGACTAGATCTTTTAGAATTAATTCTAGTTATTTCACACTTAAATAAAGGAACTTCTTCAATGTGATCCTCACGTCTAATTATCAAACTCGACTAACAACAAGAAAGACACTAGAATTGACTCTATTTGCTGAGCGCATCATCATTTCACATTCAAAATGGCGTTTAGTAACAGAACTTATGGCATGTCTATTTGAAATATACGCATTAGATTGATCAGTATTTCTACTGAAAATAGCTGGAATAAGTAGAAAATACTAATAAGGAACCTTACGGGCTCCAAGGTTAATTTATTTTATTATGGTATGCCCGCCAGCTTTTAAGCATGTGCAGAAATCACTCGAGTCTTCTAATGTAAATTGTTTCTCTATAGTAACTAAGAAAAGCTAGAGGAGAGGTACTGCTGGAACATTCTCTCTTTATGGTTCGCCCAATATTAGTGAATAGCCTTCTTAACCACTACACTTTCCGTACCTGTGATTAGGGTTATGCTTTTCTGGACTGATGGCGTTCGATAATGCTGAATTATTGTATATCTATATGACACCACTGTTACATCAGAAAACATGTTTAAACATATTAATTATTCTATAACCTATACATCAAAGGAATTGGACGACAATGCGATAAAGAACAAAAAATCCATGATTATTTAATTTTTTTTAGAATTTCTGTACAAAATATTTTTTTATGGCTTATTATGTATTGAAATTATTTTTATTTTGTTATAAATTTTAGGCAGAACAAGATGACATACAAAAATTGAATGAATATTAATAATTCTCGTAATAGAGATTATAACGCCATGAATTGTGTAATGTTATAAAGTACAAAAAATGTAAATAATTTTTTATTTTATTTTAGAATTTCTGTGCAAAATGTATTATTCTTTATAGTTTATATTTTTATAAAATTCAAATTACAAAATTAACACTAGCAATACTTGAAATCAAACGATAAAAATGAGGTGTGGCCACCACACGACTTTCTTATACGTATGAAAGTGTTACTTCCGGTCCGAATTTTGAAATTTCATTTATACAAAAAATATTCCAAATCAAACTCTAAATACTTTTGTACTCTTCATAAATATATATAGAATGCATAATTTACGACATATTTGCAAAAAATCGCTATTCGATAAGAGTAAAAGTGGTACTTCCGGTCTGAATTTTGAAATTTTTTTTATACAAAAGATATTTAAAAGTACATTCTAAATACTTTTATACTCGTAATGTACCTGCCTAGAAAGCATGACTTACGAGATATTCGCAAAAAACTGATTTTCGATAAGAGTAAAAGACCTACTTCCGGTAGGAATTTCGAAAAACTTTATTAATACAATTTTTCTCAAATTTAATTTTGAGTACATTTGAATCCTTTATAAATTTGTTTAAACTTAGTAATTGACGAAATATTTGCAAAATTCGATTTTTTCACTGAAGTAAACTACTACTTCCGGTCTGGCGATTTTGCTCAAAATCTAATCAGTTCTCAAGAGGGAGATTATATTCGTAAATACAAAAGTTGGAACTGATATCTAGAGCGGTTTGACCGCTATCGTGGTCACACACACACACACAGACACACAGACACACACACACACACACACACACACACACACACACACAGACACACAGACATTTTTAAAAAACCACTTTTTTGGTATCAGGGGACCTCAAAACGTGGACATCTGCAAAAATCTCGAGGTCGAAAATTTTCATCATCACAATACTTCCTTATACTACGTATAAGAAAGTAAAAAACACAATTCTGACGTAAGTGTTATAGTAAGGTGGACATTAAATTGCCTTTTAAAAGGTTGCTAGATATCTACGGAAACTCCAGACTAATAATTTTCGACAAATTTTCGTGATTGCAGTAGTCGATTCCTATCGAATCCTATATCGTGTCCGACACTAAGTTTTTACGGAGATTCATGACCTCACTCTACCGTATTTCCTCAAGGGAATCATGTGAGATGTAAATATATATTCAGTAATAATATTACAAGAGCATAGAAAATAATCGATTATATTTCCGTGTCACGAGACGTATTCTGCGAAACACCACGAGAGCCATAACTCGAGTGGTGTTTTAAGGATATACGTCGAGTGAAGAGGTTATATAATGGATTATTTTCGTTTGCTCGAGTAGTATTCGTTAGGATTATATAAAGAATTAACTAACGAAATTTTTTCATTGGTTGAAATTAAAAGTACAATTATTATAATAAATATTTGTTGTATTATCTTTAGAAGTTGAATTTGAGGTGCTGGTGTTTGTGATGGTAGAGTTGGCAGAATCTTGTTTATTTCTCATTTTTTCAAGTATCTTGCTATGGTATTCATTAGTAAGCTTTAGATACGGCTTCAGAGATTCAGATGATGAGTGGCCTGTTATCTTAATAATTTCTTGTAAGTTTGCTCCAGATTGTGTCAAGATGCTAACAGCGGAAGAACGATTGGAATGATTAGATATTTTTTGCTTCTTTGTATCAAGTCCTATACTTTCTGCCGCTGAACGTGTCCATTTACTTAATTGATTAAGGCCTACAGGGCAGTTTTTATACCATATTTTTTAGTTAAAAATAGACGATTGGTTTTAATGTTTGGTGTTCTTTTGCTTAACATTTTCTTCAACAAACGTACTGGACACTGATCTTCACAATTTTTATTCGGTATCAACCGTTTAGATTCAGTATGTTTTTGGCCACCTTGTGCTGTCTTTGAAAATATGGTATTGTACTCAATACGTCCTGTGGGTTGACCATAATTGTCGCATTCTGCTTTGAAATAGTTTATTAAGCAAAAGACTGCTTCATTTCCACGCCACGCCAGTTCCACAGAACAAATTTGAAAGATTTTTTTTGTAAACCGTCTGGCGTATTTTCGTCAAAAAATGACACAATTTTGCTAATTTCTTCCGTTTTAAGGGCGACAGAACTTGTTTTTCTTTTTTCAGGAATTGCTCTTAGCTGCCCGCGCCTTTCTTGCATCTTCAAAAATCACGCCTCTGAATGGATTTGTTTCTCGATTAAACTCTTCATAAATCTTTTTCTGGACAAGTTTAGCGGAAATATTCCAAATTGTTTTCACGGTACCTTCTTTGTATTCGGTGCCGTCTGCACGTTTCATGTTGAATGCCCAATCTTTCAAAATACTTGCTAATTGTTCGTCAGAAGTTTGAGCACAAAGTTTATAATTTCGCTCTTCACAAAATTCGCTGAACTGTTTCCAAATATATTTATGTGTTTTAGCGGTATTTTGCGGTGTCAAATTTTCAATTTCTTTATCTATTTCGGTCCCCGAGCTTATACCAAAGCGTTCCATGTCGAAAAAATTAAAAGAACATTATGAAAATTGCTGAATATATTTTTGACGTTTATCAACAAACTTCAAAACACTTGTTACCATGACAAAATTCATATTGTTGGAGGAAGCGAAACACCAAAACGGTTATATCATGTCGCCGTCGTCAAGAGTATATTCACTTATCAATACATGGTAACTATGTAAAATCTGTAATTGCTATTGGCTAAATTTCAAATGAGTTATATAATCAGATATATAAGATATACACAACACGTAAATAAAGTGGGTTAAGAATAGAAGTGTGAAAGTGAAGAAGAGAAAGAATAAAGATAATCAACCGATTTGAATGAAACTAATGCACGCAGCATGTGATATAATTCGCTAAATCTTATTTTATTGAAGCACACCATTATTTTGTTTGCAAAAAAAGTATGCAAAATGATGGTTTTAGATGCGGTAATTATTTGTGCATACTCAATCAATTCGAGTGTTCTATTTTTAAGACAGTTATAATTTAAACAAATAGACTGGTGTTTTTTATGTACCTAACGTTCGAATTATTATTAATCCAGTTGTATGTCTATATTTTTAATATAAAAGATTAATAGATGGCATAGCCAACGAAATGGTGGTCTATAGTCTATAGCATAATAA
Source organism: Amphimallon solstitiale (assembly GCA_963170755.1). NCBI lineage: Eukaryota > Metazoa > Arthropoda > Insecta > Coleoptera > Scarabaeidae > Amphimallon > Amphimallon solstitiale. Next base: position 28,857,760 of record OY720675.1, on the reverse strand, counting down.
ATCTGATGAAAAATATATACCAAAGGATCACTAATACTGTAAATAACCGCTTTTAATCAGATAGAAATACATAATAATCAGGTTAGAGGGATTTTCAGTGACGGCCTTACAAGAAAATCGAATTTCAAAAATCAAATTCGACGTAAATGCTAAAGTTCGTACAACAGGGGTAAAGTCGGTTGTAAATAGCCTCGCGGTAAAGTATACGTTGAGATATAACATGGAGATCATGTTTTCTTTGTTATTTATGTTAAATAATCTGTTTTCAATAATATTGGTCCTCCTATAGTTTGGTTGGAAACTAAACATAAAATCTCTCTCATGTATATCTTACGTTTATGTTTATTGTAAATCTAGATGGCGAGAGGAATATTAGAATCAACGATTTGTTTTCTTACATTACTTAAGTGCCTTGAAATACGTTTTATAGAGTTGTATCTAATGCTGTTTAATGTTTTGAACGTGCCTTTGACAATTATCACCCTAAGTAAATACAGTGCGTGTGTTGAAAATATATACTAAAACCGATTAATTACTAATTATTGCAGGAATCATATATTAGAATAAGTGAACCGGCTTTTAAGTTTTAACATAAACTTTGAAAGAAACCTTTTTCTTGGAATAACAAAAACGTTGTTTTTGAATACTTCAAGAGCTACTTAAAATGATGAAAATCGCTGTCCACGCTTTTTTGCTTAACACTGCTTTTGTTAAAGACTAATTGTAAACAAACTACTCAGCTAATTTTTAACATGCCACTGTTATGGCAATAACAAATGACAAATTTTACGAAAATAGTAATAACAGATCTGAATAGTGTCAATTAGTGGTCGTTTGTAAACATTAAAACGACTGCCATCCTGTATCTATCGCAAAATGTCAAAGAAAAGAAATATTTTTATATTTCAATCTTTCAAGTAAAACTTTTACTATATTACCCCCCCCCCCCCCTCACCGCCACATTGCCCCGATATGTAATATATTTTCTCATAAAAGAAATTTTGTTAAATTTTTGTGAAAATACCCTTGAAATATGAGTTACTAATTTAAAAATATATACTGGTGTCCAACTAAGAATGACCGCTGGCTATATCTGAGAAGATAAATAATCAGATTGCTTTCAGGTAAAAGTGCCCAAAAGAAAATGATGAAAATTATTTTCGAGTTTGTATAATTTCCGCTAAGCTAAGGTGCGTAGCAATCATGAATAATATTAAAATTAACAATTTATTCGTGTTTTGAAAATAGCTGTATTTTTATTCCTAACATATTTTTTAAATAAACTGCAATCTGGCATAACCGATTGCAACAAACTTGCTCCTATTTAAAAGAACTTTATTTGCCCTACAAACTGCGTGTTTGTTTTTGTATACTCGAGTTTTGCCGTCGCCGCTAGATGGCGTTAACTGATATGTAATCAAATAGTCTTTTTCTCAAAGAAGTTAATATATATGTTTCTTTTTACATAACATAATAAAGAATTAAAGCTTGAACATTTCGGTAAAAAACCCCAATATTGTATCTTTTTCAGAACAGAAGATATCAAGCAAAATATATAAAAATGCATTAATTCTTCTGTTTGACAGGCATTATTTTAAATTAAATTCCAATTTTATATATTTCCCTGGTCAGCTGGCTTACCAGACCTCACTGTCATAGAATTTTAATTATGGGGGAAGGTTAGGACATTGTTTTTGGAAACCGGCCTCCAATCGGAAAAAATATCATAAAGAGAATTACAGCAGCAGTGGCGGAAATCGAAACTTTTTGGCAGAGGTTGCAGGCTTACCTACATTAAAAATGATGGGTGGCATTTTGAACAATTAGGCAGTCATTAATAATTTTACAACTCAGTCTTTGAAGTTGAATAGTTCTATTTATTTTAGTGTGTAATATTAGTACAGTTTAGATAGTATTAGTTTTAATTGTTAGTATAGTAAATTCTAGTACAAGAAAATTTTGTGTTTTTGAAAATTCTGCGTCAAATTTTAAAATATTGTTCATGTTACTAAGATTTTTTTATTCTTTGTTTATTTATTATTAATATGGATTAAAATTATTCAATAAATAAAATAAAAACGCCCGCAAAACGAAAGAATTCGTATATGCAATTGATTTTCTGTCAATAATATCTCCTGTTCTAAAAAAAGATAAAAATTTGGGGTTTTACCAAAATGTTGCGACTTTCTTTCTTTATCATGTAAAAGAAACACATCATTGCATTTAAGTTTTTCGAGAGTAAGTTTAATAATTACTTATATTTATTTTAGTTGATGCCATCTAGCGGCGACGGCAAAACTAGAGGGTACACAAAACAAAAGCGCAATTTGTAGCGCACATAAACGCCCTTTTAAATGAGACTAAGCTTGTTAAATTTGGTTATGCCAAACCGGAGTAATCCTAGTTTAAATAAACATTTGAATTGCCCCCAAGATTTTATTTTACTAGAAAGTAAAAAATATGTAAGACAAAAAGTATTAGGAAATATCTAAGGAATAAAATGAAGATATTTTTCACACCTCTCAATTAGTCAAAAACAGGAAGACATTTTTAAATTTAACATTGATCACGACTAGGGGTGGGCGATATTGGAAAAAATATCGAAAAGTTCGATATTGAAAAAAATATCGATATACTCGATATATCGATTATCGATATATCTTATTCGGCAAGTCGGCGAAAGGAGAATTACGTACATAGTTTTTTATATTGAATTGCGTGCCAAATATAATATGTATACAGTGGAATTCACCTATAATGGGCTCGCTTATAATGAAAACTAGTCTATAATCGCCGAATTCCTTAAGTCTCGAATAAAATACGTAATATTTTCCCGGTTATAATAACGTCGCTTAAAAATTATAATAAACTTTCGCCTATAATTGACTAAATCGTTATTCTGGTGCATTATAAGCGGAGTTTTTCTATTAAGATTACACTTAAAGATCCCCGATTTAAAACATTAAAAATAGAGGCCAGCTAATAACGGAAGTACAAAAAGCAATTCTTGTAGAAATTAAAAATATAAAATCACAGCCGCAACATCCTCAAAAGAAAATTAGGATTCAGAATGGACTGAACTCGACTGGGCTCAGTCTAATTTTGGGCACTGCCCTAAAAGCGTTTACTGAATCGTATGAAAGTGAAATTAGTCGCTATATGATTGAGTTATTTAGCCCGCAGGTATTTAAGTATCCAAGCGACGAGTGTTCCTAGCGAACGAATTTTTAGCAAAGCTGGGCTAGTTATTACAGATAACAGATCATCTTTAACGTCAGAACACTCAGAGCAGTTGGTATTTTTATGTACGAACAAGTCTGTTGTTAAAAAATAAAATCTCTTTTTTTCTAACCTAGGTAGGTACACTTCTGTGCAATAAAATTAAGCACAAAGTATTAGTTGCGTAATTAGGGTCTATTGTAATTAACTAGCAGGAGTTTCAATAAATGACAAAACACCAAAACATGGACAGCGTCTTTACTGATGTTCATCAATTGAGCAATTCGTCCTATTTTAGTTACAATTCGAATTTTGGAATTTTCTAAATGAGGGTGCATTTTTGTATTACAGAAATTGACACATTTACATTTTCTCATCATGTCCACTTTCAACTATAAAACATTTAGTGTGGTTAATTTTCTTGCACAAAAATGTACATACAAGTTGTTGACCTTTTTAATAATTATATGTATACTCTTTTTTTTCTTTATGTAATACATTACATGTTCAAGTTTTGAAATAAATTGTTACTCTATAATCAGTCTCTTGTTTTTTCATTATATCATAAGGAAAAACTCGATTTATCGAGGAATCTTAATCGATTTATCGATATAAATATCGATATATCGATTAAGATTCCCAGGCCTAATCACGACTGTTACACCCGCTAGCGAAAATTCTACATATTCAAAAATAATTTCCAGCCCAAGAGAAAATCCTTGGGCACCTTTACTTGAAGAAATTTTACCCGAAAGTAAATATGACTACTAGTTTGTCCGATATAGCCGGCCGCCATTCTTAGTTGGCCACCCACCACAAAATCATTTACATTTTAACTCTTTGTTGCATATGGGATTGCAATTTGAATCACCAACTTCCAGCAAGTTGTGACACATAGGTCCACACAATGGATCACCTTCAAAATCATTTATATGTAGCTACACAACAACACAAATTATGGGATTCATATCCCCACTTCCTTTTAACAGTATTTGCATGAACGGAGAACACTAGCACGCTTGAGTTCTTTCTAATAGAAAAGTACTCGTGGTAAATAGTTGCAAGGGTGTGGTTACTGTTTCAATATTGAAGAAAAATTGAGGTTAGTGTTTGAGAATATTATTGTATAATTAAAATCGTTTATTTACATCTGTGGTTGGTGTTTCTTATGTATATAGTCAACAGTTATTTAAAATTAGTTACAATCTTTCTTTTTTTTAAGAGTCTAAATTTTGAACCATTATGCAGCTAAGCACGATTTAAGCTGTACAAATTACGGACATTCATATCTGAACTGAAGAACAATTTTCAGAAATGTTACAATCCCCGTCGCTGCATTTCCATAGACGAATCTATGATAAAATTTAAAGGACGAAGTTCAGTAAAACAATATATGCCCAAAAAACCAATCAAACGAGGCTATAAAGTTTGGGCCTTAGCTGATAGTGAAGGTTATCTATATTCGATATTTACACGGGGAAAACAAAAGAGTATGTAGAAAATGGATTAAGAAAAAGGTAGTGTTACGATTAATGGAGGGGTTGGAATACAAACAGCATCTTTTATTTTTTGATAACTATTGCACTACTTATAATTTAATGAAGGAATTGAAGGAAAAGGGCATAACTGCTTGTGTTACCGTAATGGCAAATCGAAAAACTTACCTAAGCTGAAAGAAGACAAATCTCTACAACAAGGGAAACATGACTATAACATTAGCGTGATAGAATAAGCTTCCTCAAATGGAAGGACAAACGAACAGTTCACTTGCTTTCAACTTTTCACGAAGTGAAATGGCGAGATAAGGACGGCTCATCAAAACAAATTCCATGTCCGAATGCTCTAACAGAGTATAATAGAAATATGAATTGTGTGGATAGGAAAAGCAAGAAATGGTACATGAGAATATTTTGGCATTTTATAGACTGCGCCGTCGTAAACAGTTATATATTATATAAACTAAAGGAATTGCCACCTATGACTCTTAAGGACTTCAGACGAAAAGTCATAGATGGTCTGCTTCCAGAGATGCTAGTAGAGGTAAAAACAAAACGAAAAAATTATGGGGGTCTATTCAGAAGAGAAGTCGTAAGGTACCTTCAGACGTTAGATTTACATCTTCATCTCATCAACCCGTTCGATCTACGCGCAGAAGAAGTGCACTTTGCAGTACCAAGGCGATCCGATTGGGCATGTAGTATATGTGAGGTTCCGCAGTGTCTTGGAAAAACAAAGATTGTTTTCAAAAATATCATCGTAGTAATAATAATGATTCAAATCAATTAACATTTGCCTAATGTGAAAAACAATATTAGTAAATATTTGCTGAAGACTGCACAATGCTACAAAATATGGACCGCCCCGTAAAGGCCATTTTAGCAATATTTTTTATATATTTTTTGTACTATAAAACTTTATTTTGGTACTATGTCGTAGATTAAACTTTAAAAAATAACTTTTTTGTATTTTAATTTTCGTGCAGCAAGGGTCTGGAAATTGTATCAAATCTCGTGCAGCAAAGAGTTAATAGATAACTCACGCATATTATTTCAAATTTGATATTTTTGAAAATTCAGGATATTTGCTGAAAATCGAGTAGGTAATCTAATGGATAAGAAGGCTGATCATTGTAGTGGATGTTTAAACGTGTCCTGATGTTAGTTGACTCGATTCGGCCAATAATAAAAATCTGTTTATAGCGAGATGGGTACCTCTCCTGTTCTCACTAACTGTTGGTATCCAATTCTTCCCTTCTAACGGCATAGAAGTATAATAACAAAGTCATTAAATACTTTACACAAAAAACCTATTAGATTCTAATAAGCCTACAAGCTTAGTGACTCATGAACGGATTACACCACAATAAAGCTAGACAACTAGATAAAAATGATCAACTCTAGAACATATGCAAATCTCATCAGAATCGATCATTCACATGTTTGCTAGTCTCATTATGAAGTTAAAAAAGGTCACTTCATTGGATGGATGGATATAAGAAAACTCACCTATGTATAATTCTTTTTTGGTGACAATACTGGACTGCGGATACGATTTGCCTAAATTTCGCACGTGCTTCCTTTTCTTTCATCCTACCGTGCAGCACGAGGTAGTCGAAGACTTCTCCGCCGGACGCGTATTCCATAACCAGGTACAAAGTTTTATCCGTTTCGATAACTTGAAATAATTTTACGATGTTCGGATGGTCCAACATTTTCATTATCCTTACCTAAACAGAAGCAATGAGGGAATGTGTTAACGTTTAAATAAACATTAAAAAGAGCAAACATATTAGTCTTAAATTAAATTTAAAGAAATGTATTTAGTCTGCTATTGTTACTTTCTTGAATGCTTCGCTTCCAAATAATCTACTTTATCCACCAGAATATATTTTGATAATTTTTTGAAAAAGCTTGTCCTCAAATAAAAATAGCAACAGAGATTTGCCAATATTCTTTTTACGTTAAATTGTTACAAGAATGTATTGATACTCATATTATTTATAGTATTGATTAGTCTTTACTTAATAAATTTTATATATGTTTAGTGTATTTTGTGTGCTATGGTATTTCACTATGTTTTATTTGACAGTATATACATATTTAGTTCATGTTTAGTTTGATTTATGCTATAGTTGCATTCTTAAAAATTAATAATCTAAAGCCATAAAACGAATATAATTTTTTTTCAAAACAATCAGCCTTCCAATCAAGTTTATAATTGAATGAATTTGTGATTATAATTTTACTCTTTGTGTATTTAAATCGCAAAAACAATACATAAGTAAAACCTATAAAACCTATATTTAAAAGGGAAGTTAAGGACTTCTTAATCGAGCATACGTTCTATGCAATTCAAGATTTTTTAAATTTAAATTAAGTTTTGTTTAATTTTATAACATTATATTTGACCCCTTTATAGTCATAATTTGAGTCCTGTTTATTTATTTATTTTATTTCTAGGTTGTTCATAGTTTTTGTATATTGTTATGTTTGTGTTTTCGATGTATATTTTGACAATGTAAATATCTGTTAATCTGATCTATTACAATAAACAAGAAAGTTTGTGTAAAAATGTCAAGATTATATTTTAGGATTCCGGAATTTCAACGATATGCTCGTCCCATTTAACCCCGACTTCCAACATATTTCTTACTGCTTACAAGATTATGATTATAATGGCGAACATACTAACTGCAACAGTGTTGTGCTTACGCTTACACTACCGACGCAAAGCTTAGATGCAATTAGTAATATAATCGGAAAGTTTAGGTGTACTAAACAAAATTATACAAACTAATATAACCGAGATTATTATTATGGTATATCATAACCGAGTGAATAAATACATACATTATTTTAAGTAGATAAACAAAGTACTGAATATACCGCAAATACTAGGATATATTTATAGTTTGGAGTGTCTTAAAATCCTCAATAAATCATAATGGTTGTCTGCTGTTCATGCTAGAGTCATAAGTCTCTTTCAGTGATCGAGAAAGATAAAAGCACTATTCTTTATTTCTTTTATTTTGTTTTTAAAGTGAAATACGTAGAATATGACAGCACAATAAAATTATGCGAATTCTGTGCTTTATTTATTGGAAAATACAAATGTCTGAGCACTTTGTGGAAGGAACAATTAAACGAAAGGAAAAAAAGAGATAATTTTAACGACTGTGGCACTTCGTGGCTGAATGCTCGTTATTCTGTTGTTTTCCACACTCGAATGCGAAGACATAACATTTTAAGACACTGGCGAAATGTGACTAATAATCGCAAGAGCCTGGCATAAAGCTGTTGAGGGATGTTTAGACATGAATTATTATAGGACCTTTGTAATGAAAGCTATTCCAGAAATATGGGTATTACTACGAAGACTTGTTTAGCTGAAACAGAAACCATCACGAAATAGGAAGAATGAAAACAATCGAATAAAAACTGGAATTGCTTGTTAGGCACGTGTATCCAAAGCTGTAATATATACGAGGGCGAATCAAATATGAACCGGATCTTTCCTTTTAAAGCTCCCTATACTCCATTCAGTCTAAGAATAAAGCATTGGGAAAGATAGGGCTTAAAATAAACGTTTGTGATTGGTTGAAATCGAGTGTGCATTTACACCGGCAAAATAATCGCATTTAGCTCGTTCTGTCAAAAATTTGTTTACTGACAGTTTTGTTCAAAGATTTTGTCGATTTCCGTATTTTACATAGTTATTTGTTGTTAATATTCTTAAAAAATAGTTCTTCTTAGAACTCGCAAGTGAAATATTCATTTGTTAAGGTATTTTATCAATTTCGTTATTTCGTAATCGCTAATATTCTATAGTACGGCGGAAGCATTTTACCAGGTCCTTCAAAAAATCGTAAAGGGAAACACATAAGATCTGGACAAAGGCAAATGGCTTATAATGTGTACATTAAGCATAAAGACAATATGTCTAAAACAGCTGCAGTCAATCAAACAGCAGAGGAAGTGGGTATTAATAGGAATACAATGTACTGCATTATTAAAGAAATGGAATTATATGGAGTTCCAATTTCTCCTCCAAGAAAAAGAAATTATCGTCATACTTACAATAAATTGGATGAAGCACAAAAAAGTACAATTAGACGACATGTGCATTCCTTTTTCTTGAGGAATGACTTACCAACTTGTACAAAAATGTACGTAAATGTCAAAATATAATGATATCAGATATGTATATCCCTGCTATCCATCTGACAGTAAACATATGTTTTACTTGTTTTCAAAATACAAAGTTCATCGTGTGTAAACTGTGCTCATATTGTAGCGCCATCTACTTTATTCTTAGACTGAATGGAGTATAGGTGAAGTAAGTAACGTGACGTCTTGATATATGTTGGGTGGGGATGTAAAATGGAGGAGAGTAAATCGGTTCGGCTCGCCAGAGCAGACTGGCTGTTAGGCTGTTAGTAGCATCACGTATGAGCAAAAGGTGCACACGTCTGTTGAGCAACGCATTATTATTTTTTGCCGCGGGAGGAAGTAAAACCTGTCGAAATTTTGCGTCGACTAACTGCACAGTACGCTGAAAAAAACGCTTTCAAACACCCAAGTCTACGACTGGCACAAAAGATTTTCCGATGGCCGCGAGTTAGTGCAAAATAAGACCCATGCACGCCGACTGCGGACAAGCACCAGTGAGATGAATATTCTTGCGATCCGTAAGATGATTGAAGAAGACCATCGCCTTACAATTTGGTTTGTTACTTCTTTTTCTATTATCCTTATCTCTCCATGGGGGTACTGGGCCTCTTTTTTGTTTTTTCCATTCTACTGGATTTCCATATCTTTAAATCTGTCTCTTACTGACTATTCTAATTAGATATACTGCCTGCATATTTTCATCTTTCAGCGTTAATTACTTTCTATTTCTGTCATTGACGATTAAAGTATACCTCTTCTAAATATACCTATACACTGATATTAGCTTCAAGCAGTTTAGTACTCTTTGTCACTAGAACTATATCGCCTGCAGACACACAGGGCTTCTATTTTAACTGGTTGAAGATGTTGGCAATATAATTTTATGTTCTATTTCAGCTTTCCTTGATATGTTCATCAATCAGACATATGAACAGCAAGGGGGGCAAGACGCCTCCCAACTTAACATCCTCTTTGTTGCTAAAAGTGTCTGAATTCAAGTTTCATGTTCTGACTCTATTCTCAGTACTTCACGTCGTTAGCTCCATGTTCCTTTTCTATTTACCATGCCAAAAAGTTTTTTTGATGTCAATTAATCATAGGTACAATTATTCTCGTTTTATCAGTTTCTCGAATAACTGTTGAAATGTTTCATAATTTCGAAATGTCAAAATGTTGATGTAGAATATAGCTCATCGACATTCCTCAAAATATTACTTGAAAAACATTTTTTTCGTGCATTACTGAAACGGGATAGGCAATCTTTTTAAATCGCAGGAATTTTTGCTGTTTTTGCAGGTTTATTATAATCGAGTTTTACTGTGGTATATGTTTTCACCAAAATGAAGAAATATTCTTACAAATACATATACGTAACATACATACGTTTACAGATATATTTTATATACGAATATTTACAATCAAAATTAAAGCATAGAATCGTTTCGAACCCTCTCTGATTGAAGAAAAATTAAGTGCTATTTTAGACGCTAAATTTTAAAGGTAATTACGATTTGAACGAAGCAATAAGCGATGACTCAGTCGATTTGTTCATCTTGAAAACCTTTCATTTATTTACGAAACGGTAAGTAAGTAAGTAGTATTTAAACGTTTAAAAACTCCATTCCGGATGTGAATTTTAAAGGGACAAAAAAGATCTAAAAATATCGCCGCGATTCTAGATTATCTACCATTACCTTGCCTTATCATTATCAGATATACACAGATGTGTTTGTATTTAGAAATCAAAAGGCATATTATTATAATTAAAACCATAAATCAATAGAAGTGTCAACACGTTTGTGCTGCTGTAATTGTACTTTAATCTTAATCAAGCGTATGTTGCCTAATTTTGATGCCAAATCGTAATAAAATGAAATATAACGATCCCTCATATGGATCTGCCGGCTACCATCATCTATCTATAATAATGTGTTTTCGTTTGGAACAATGTAATAATAACCTAGCGGACGATTATATTTAAGCCAGACAGGCACATGTATATATATAAATTATGCAGGATGAAAACATGTACCCTGTTATCTATCTGTATATGTATTATTTATCTATCTTATCGGTTATCTCGAAAACAGTGTAATAAAAGTAGTGATTATGCTCTAATATATAAATATTAAAAAAATAGCATGATTCAACCAATATAAATTATTTGTTTTGTAGTTATTTCTCAGCGAAAATCGGGCATTATTTGTTGTATTTTATTTCTATATGATTGTGAACAAAATTTTTGGTGTAATAAATTATTAAATGATATGTTTTCATTTTTCTTAATGAATATACAGTAGGAACCGTTTATAACGATCACTCAAGCACCAAACGTTATTACTTATTATAATTACCTAAGTTTTTTTAGGAATAGCCGGATTTTGTTCTATACCACGTAAATATAATATACAATTCCGCTTACGGAAGTTTGGGCACTCAATAAGATCTTAAAAACGTACAGAGAATGGAAAGACATCAAAAATAAAATGTAAGGATTCTACTTCTACTGATAAACATCTAACAAAGAAAAGCAACAAAATATTCATCGAAGTAATTTTGATTTTGTTTCGTAAATGGTAACACTTTTTTCTCATCGTTTGCACCACACGCGAATTTCTAACAGTTAATTTTCTAAATGTGTCTACAAAAATATTGTTCCATTCGGATAGAAGAAGCCACCAAAGACGCTCCTTTGAACTTGGACGGACAATGATTTCTCATTTTACATTTTACTATCGATTACGTCCCATACGAACTCCGTAAGATTCAGATCTGGGCTCTGAAGAGGCAACGGCATAAGATTTATTGGCAACACTAATTACAGTTTCTCTATATTGAATTAAATATAATAAATCAATTTTATTTATGTTCGCGCAGATGTCGAGTGATCTATTTTCTCTAAGCGAGGTTGTCCCTTTCTCCAGACATGACCATGAGAGTAAAAGCGGGGGTTATTCGTTACTATTGTCGGTGTGCGATTGTTCGACAAGCGGAAAAAGCCGAAACCTATGACGTAGGCGCTTACTGTGGTTTGTACACTGAACAGTAATCATCAAAAAGTATGGACAGATAATATTAAGGAAGATGGAATATCATCATAAAAGCAGACTATTTCGGGATGTTACAATAACTCATAAAATTATTTTCATTGTAATCATGACTATAGCTAGGATATAGATGTTAAACATGTATTTCTCTGTTTCGGTGTTAGAATAACGTTATTCTAGCAGCCATTTTGGTGTTAGAATGGACTCCATTCTAACACCGATTTTTGGTAACTTTTTATTTTAGTAGAAATAGGTTGGTGGCATAATCTTTTTCATACTTGCTTTTCGATTTACCTGGTAGTAAATTATTTATGGCGTTGGAGGCCCCGTCCCGCAATTCTAGTGCCGCAGATTGACGCTCTTCTTCTGACGTTCCGCCCACAGATAATATGAGATTTTTTTCTAATTTAAGCAAACTTTTCAATTCAAATAATTCTTACAAAAGTCAACTGTCAAATGTAAATGTAAATCATTGCTACCAATCGACTACGTCACGTTATCAAAACGTCCCTTAATGAATATTTTTAACAATTTTTCTATAAATAAATAATATAAATACAATCCGAAATAGAGAAAATAGTGTAAAATACTCGTAACAGAAGGCCATTCCAGCATTCTTTCCTTCGGCCACTCGCGCTGCGCGCTCGTGTCCGAATTTGGAAATCATGCTGGAATGAAAGGCCTTCTGTTACTTGTATTTTAATATACTATTCAGAAGTTATAACCACAGTATATAGCTATGTAATAGAAACAGTAGTTTCTCTCGAGGGAAATAATTGTCCTCCTACCGACGACCTTGAACCGACGCGTGCGTGAAAATTTCTGAATGCGCAGTAGTCAGCCATCAGCTGTTAAGTCGGCGGGATTATTTGATGCGACTGCTGGGCATGCGATTTGTGAATGGCCGTTAATATAAGTTATGCTGTACACCAATTATACAAAATGTTTGACAAACAATTTATTATGAACACTAATTTTACAAATTAATGGGTAGTTGTACACAGATTAAACAAGGCATTTGTAAAACTAAATTATACATTCTTTTGGCATTTATAATTAACGTCAAATAAATTTATTAACACATTATTAATTTAGAATTTGTGTTTAAAATGTGTGTCAAAAATTTTTGTTTGATTATTGTGCATTTTCTTGAAACATTTCCATATAATTTAATGGATGCGCTGACGTACTTCCAACATTTTTGACAAATTGTTTTTTATAATTAGTGTGCACACAGCATAACGTTTTATCAATAATTGTAGTGTTTCGTTTCGCGAATACTTGGAACAAAAATGCCCCATTATTGTTGTGCACCTCGGTGCAAGAATAGCTCGAACAATTCTAAATTAAGCTTTTTCAGGTTTCCGAAAGAACCAATGCGGTAAGATCCCCAGGCGCATTAAAATGTCCTCAACTGTTAAAATGTGCATATTGTGTATTGTAGTTGTGAATAATTACTCAAACTTCATGACAAATTCACCACCATCAACGCAAAATTTAATTTTCGAAGATTGATTACCGACAATGGGAAAATATAACTGAACAAAATGCCTTCACTTATTTTATAGGTTACTTGGGACACAAATGTTTTGAAAAGCATAGTTTTCCAACATTATACGTTTAAAACACAAGAAATGAATGAATTCAAATTTTACACTTATTTTAAGGCATGTCCTAACTTTGTGAAACAGCTTTACTAATTTGGCAACGCCCGACCATAATTTCAGTATACCTATATATAAATACCGCATTAGGAAAAAGCCTTCTGTGAATTTTTTTCTTCATTTTCCTTCGAACCAAATGTTAGCTTTAAATGAAAACAGAAGTTGGAGGAGATATCATATAAACATCCCTGCGAAAATTTTCCTACTGAATTTTTGATAAAGCTATTTATTCGTGTAAGAATTTTTTATACTTTGAAATTTTGCAATAGAAATTTCAAAGTTAGTGGCAATTCAAATAAAATAACAATTTTACTACACCATTGATGAATTGTGTCAAGAAATTTAAGTAATCTTTAGGTTAGAGGAGCCTTTTTTTGTGTTGTACGTATAATGTATTACATTTTAAATGCATGTGTAATATGTACTTAATAAAAAGCAGTGTTTTATCATCGTTTTTTGTATTATTGATATAGCTTTTTCATAATTTTAAAAATAGATTAACATAATTATCTCATAAACGATTTGGTTCTGCGTCACTGGCTTATTCCTGAATAGAAAAATATACTACGCCTCTGGTTGTGCGTGCGTGAATGCGCAGTACTATTTTGGGACACAAACATCAAAGGTGCCGACGGCGAGAGAAACTACTGTGTCTATACAGCTCTATACTGTGTTATAACTAAGAATAAAAATACTACATACGATTATGATTTGAGTTATTTCATTCGAAACATGCAATCCTTTATTGTGTGAATCATCTTACGTGATAGAAAAAAAAACGGATTTTATTTTGATATCGGCTCTAAAAATAATATAAAAATCAGTTTCCTAAACTAAAGTTATTTTATATCTACCACTTTTTCAAGCTTTAAATAATTTTCAAAAAGCAGTTTTGCGTAGTCCACTTTTAGGCACTGTAAGATTAATTTTTTTCACAGAAAGGGATAATTAATACACATATATCTTATGAACACGAGACTTAGACCTTATATATAAGAGATACAACTTTGAGAAATTTTACTAATTTCATCTTATTATTATTTGTTAAAAAATAATCGCAGTATTAAAAGATCAATATTTTCTTGAATTTCCAGACAAGTAGACTTTTATGACTATTAAGGGCCTGAAGTAACGCATATTCTATTTTAACTATGTTGCTTATTTTATACACGCGTGTTTCATTTTATATTCCGCACTTTTATATTTTTGTAAACATATTATATTGTAATCATGTTATCATTAATGTCTGTTATGCACTGTACTAATTATTTTGTTACATACATATGCGGACCGACTTATATGCGATCTCAGGGATGGAGTGATGTAGTTATGCCTACCGGTCCATCAGCATCAGTATGCTTTAGTTTTTTTACTTTTTGATTGTAGATTTGAGGTAAAAATGGTAAATTGCAAAATGGGGAGTTTTAAATTGCCAGTTTTATGTTCAAAAATACGATAAAATAATATAAACTTTGGCTTAATAAATTTTGTGTTGTTTCTCATTATACTTTTTATAATTATACTTATGATAAAGACAATAACAATTATGATAACAATAGTAATGATAATAATAATAATAATGAATAATGATAATGATGATAATAATTATGATTTTTTCTTGGTAATTGCACTTTAAATAATTCAAAGTGACTTTTTCTAAGTTACTATTTGGTTCGGATCGTGCGCATATTAAATCTCTTCAAGATTAATTAAAAATATGTAATTATGTTGTCACATATACATGTGACGCGTCACATGTATAGGGCCGCGCAACCAAATACAAATAAATCAATTGCGAGGAGAATCGCAGAAAGTCGCACTTGAATTTTCGATTTTCTAGTTAGTTAGACATTCATCTGGGAAATGAATCAGCGAACAACGCGGAAACAACTTTTTTGACAGTTTCGGAAAATTATACAAAATTGTTTAAAAAAAGTAAAGTGTCAAAAGATATTTGCACGGTCACGAATTTTTGTGTGCACTTTAAATGTTGTTTTTATCGTTTATTGTTGAACGTTGCACGTAGCAAGTTTTGACAACCGCGACTTTCACACACAACTACACGTCCCGCAGGCGCGCCATCTATCTGTTATTCGAGAAATAGACGCACAGGCACCTCGTTTACCGACTACCACACAAGAAACTATTTGAAAAAAAAATGTTTTTTTAGGTTTTGACCAACTTTTTGGACGTTTCAGACCACTGTGAGCCGGTCCGACCTACTCCCATCTGTACACGGTTGGCCATGTCGGACAATTTAGGATAGACGGCAGTCAATAACTTGTTTGTTTATACATATGTATGTACTATATGTAACATTGTAAAAGCGACTACCATATACCGGTGCACACCGAGTTATTTAAATAAAATTCTACTGAAAGCAATTTGTGTTTTATTTCAAAATAGGAAGTGTCCTTAACAATAAACACTTTGCTGTCAAAGGGCATCTGATAAGTAATCTGCGGAAATGGATACATATTGTCAAAAAGTGAAAATAATAATGTATCGAATATATAATTCTTAAAGTAATTGTAAAATATCATACGGTATGTATGTCTATAAATTATAAGGAAAACGATAAATATTAACCACTAAGGTTTTGTGGGATTGCTTTGTTCACTTTTGTAAATACAAGTACATAAAATGCATCATCATGCGCCAATTACATGAACATGTGAAACCACAAAAGAGGACGTGTGTACGAGAAGTTCTTGCGCACCCAGTTTTCCAGAAATTATATGGAAAAAGAGTAAATTAGGCATGTTGACAGAGGAGATTGATAACGATATTCCCCGTGTACAAAAAGAGGCTCCGGCAAGGAAAAAGTACAGTGGTGTCCAAGTAAAAGAAATATATAAGAGTTTGTGTAGTGACAAAGTGAAAATGTAAGTTATTATTCCTACAATGTAATATATTTACTAATTCTTGTAAACTGTTTTAATTTTATATAATGTCTAATACCTGTTGTAACTTGTATTTATCCTAAATGAAATAATAATAATAAAACGACTTTATTATTTAATATATACATAGAGACACTGTACTGAACTAGGCGAAGTTTAGCTATAGCTACTCTTACACTTAACCTAGCCAGCACAGTATATTCAGAATAAGTACAACGTAATTATACAAATACAAATACACATGATACACGCAATTAAAATAATCAAAATATAATAAGGAAGATAAATATACAAAAATAATGAAGAAAATAATAATTTTAAGCGAAAGTATGAATACAAAGAAAGAAAAATACAAATGATGCATGAATTGTAATATAAACAAGAGAAAATTGGAAAACTAAAAAAAAAATAATAATTACTTCAACAGAGCTTGCCTAATGCAGGATCTAAATTTATTTTTCGTAGGCATAACAAAATACTTCTGAAATTCATTGTACAATTTCACAGCATTGTATGAAAATGATCTCCGAAACATGGCTGTCCTGTGGCGAGGCAAGGTGAGAGTATGCCTGTGCCTAACATTTATACTGTGCATGCTTCCGCGAAATAGTAATTTACCATACAAGTAACTAGGTTTGCCCGCGATAAGTAGACCCCTAACAAAGATCAGAAATCGCAGATTTATTGTGTTCTCCACCCTGAGCCAACCCATCGCAGATAATTTGCGGCTTACATGATCGTATCTCCTGAGACCAGCCACAAACCTACAACAAGTATTCTGAACCAGCTGTACCCTGTACTTTAACCGTGCACTCAAACACGGATAATACACCAAGTCACAGTACGAGAAGACAGACATAACCAGGGACTCACACAGAAGCTTTTTCAGTTTAGTGCTCAGAATGTGTGTGCTGGCACGATCTTTGCATCAACATGCTGACATGCTCAGAAAATCCTAAGCCGGTATCCACCAGTAACCCAAGAATTTTTGTACACTTAGGAAGGGACAATGCAGCTCCATTAATATTAATATTGAATTGCATTTCAATCATATATTGAAGTCATATGTCTAAGTTTTTATAATGTTTAATTATGGTAATACAAAGACTTCTCGATTTATTCCTTTGAATAATGTTCTATTAAATGTTTTGAAGTTAAGAACTTCCTGTGTTGGTACGTACCCTTCATTTATCATTAAATGTTATTTAATTGTGAAATGTTGTCTTATAATTCTACGATCCTTTACCTAGTGTTAAAGTTAAGCGAAGTCGTAAGACGCAAACCAAGCAAGTTTATAAATTAAATCCAATAATAATCAGTGTAGTTCTACTCTATATAATTAACCTAAGATGAAAAATACCTTGCGACAATATTTACTATCGCCTTTTAATAGTATATTGATATACAATGTATACAAAATATTTAAAATATTGATAATAATACACGTGAGTAAATAATTATATGCGATAGTGTATGTAATTCTCATAAATAATAAATGCTTGACAACAGCCACACCCACCCTGGAACTGTAAGGACACAATTTATTTCTTGTAAAAGTATTTCCTTATTCATAAATATCCTGTAAATTGCAAAAAATAAATAAATGTCAATAATAGACACAGCATTGAAGTACACGTGTCTGTCAGAAATGATAAAAGTTTATTGGCGCCTCTGGTACAAGACATAAGTCATACCATGTATGTATGCATCTATCTTTAATGCTATGCAAACCGCAAAATATCAACTTACTTGTCCGCTTTAAATTATAAAAAAAGGAATCAATAACACAGATATGCGGCAACTGCGATAAAGAGTATAAGTTCGTGTTATGCTTTAGTTGAAGGTGTATTAATGAAAAACCGCGATCATAATTATATTACACGGTTTACATAACTCGATTTAATAGTAACTTGCTCCGATTGTTATGCAAGTAGTTCTTGATAGGTAGTATGTTGTACATACAGTCATACACATACCTATGTTGAGACACATGTATTTAAAATTTATTAAAGAAAAAGTTATACATATAATGTTCCTTGGTACGTAATTCTATACCATTACGTAGATTTATAAAAATGCTTTCTATAGAAAACTGAGACTAGAAGGAAGTATCAATTATATTTCATTTAATGAAGAAAGATATATTATATATTGTATTACATGCCTAGATAAGTATTTACTCTTTATACATCCCATCTTTTCCATTTATTAGAAAAAATATGGATGCAAATGGCTCCATCAAACTATAATGCAATATTTTTTTTATTTACACTAATCTATAGACAAGTGTTTACTTTCATATTAGAAAATGAGGATGCTTATGCTTATGCGTATGCTTAGGCATAAATACATAACTCTTATAAGATTGAAAACCCTAAACAATAACTAAATCTGCAAAAATTATATAAAGTTGAAAATTGAACAATTAGAGAAAAGATGGTAAAAAAAGTAATAAATGGAAATAAAGAAAAAGGTGCAGCGGATTATGTCAAAAGATGGAAATCTGCTACAACTATTACACATAAGCAAAGCGGTGAATATCTAAGAATATTAGTGCGCGATGTGGGTAAGTAAAAACAAAATGTCGAAAGGGAAGATAACCGTGGAATAATATATATACAGGCAGGCAGTTGTTTTGGAATTTCGGCGTAATCAATTCTGCGTTTAAAAATATTAGATGACAAAATTTGCCTATTTTTCAAAATGTCGAACGAAAAGCGCCAGAACACATCACCCTGCGGTATGCCAATAACGAGATATTGACTATCAACTTTAAAATACAAATATTTCAGGAAACGGCGCTGAATATCTTCAAGAGCTTTAATATATGTCATAGAAGGGATTCCATACTAAAGAAGCATATTCCAACCTCAAACGAATTAAAATACAACAGTATAACTTGATTATAGTGAAGCAATTATTGAACTCCTTCGTATGACAAATGATGAAACCTAAGATATTTTAAAGCTGGAAATGTGATAGATGCTAAGTGATTCTTGAAGGATAGCTTACAGTCAAAGGAAACCCTGAGATCACAGCTGTGTATGACTATAATTACAAATAAATAATCATCTTCCTCGCGTATGACATGACGGAACATTTATCATTTCGTGCACACCACTCACATACTTTATCAAGGTTAGCTTGTAATTTTGAACAGTCAGCCAAATTGTTTACATCAGATAAGATTTTGAGATCATCAACATACAACATGTAGCCTGCATCTAAAGGATTCATATTGATAAAAATGTTCAAAAATAATTAACCCAAAATAAGACATTGAGGTACTCCTAATGTTTCAGTAATATAGTTAGATCGAAAACCATCAAATAAAACACATTGTTGACGTTGTGCAAAATAAAGAAGATTGTGAGATACCAATTTTTGATAGCTTATCCAAGAGGATACCATGATTCAACCGGTCAACGGTTTTAGAGAAATCAGCGATTATAAATAGTAGTATAGACATTTAACTAAATAGTCGCTTTACTAAACCAGCACTCGACATAGTGCATGCAGAAATAATACAATAATGAAATGTATCTACGTTTGAAAATTTAAGTATTAAACGCCAAAATGACATAGAATTTTAATGCATTAACTAATTTTTGATAGGTTTTGTTTATAAACTATGACAGCCGTCCTTAATTTACAACAAATATTTGATGATATAGCAAATATCGTTCATATCATATACTGCACATTCCTTCGACACAAACAATTCATTTTTACCCCAATTGGTACTATATCTACAAATTTGATATAGTCTAAGGCATTGGACAGATCAACAGTCCCAAGTAAGGCATCAATGGTCTTGCTATCAATGCTAATGCTTTTTTAAAAGATTATATTTTGTTAAAGAGATTTGTAATTTTCCTTTGATAATAGCATCAAAAATTTTCGTCAGAACAAAAAAAAAGACTGATAATTCAGTGAATTATTTATAAAATCGAAAACTACAGAGGACCCAAAACAGATTCCTGTAGTACACCAGCATCATTATTTACAACTCTAGATTTATGTTGCTCAGTGTTTCCATTAATATTCCCATATTTTACTTCATTAAATTACTTCCTATCACCAAGATATGAATGAAATATACAGGGTGAGTCTAGTAGCCGCGTCTTCGATTGCTCTTTTGTGTTTTAAATCAAAGAAAAAACAATTCATGTTTGCTTGTGGCGCATATTCTAAAAAAAAGCTCTGACGCACTTCCGGTTTCACTGGAAATGAACGGAACTTAAGTTTTTTAAATGACTTACCCTACATATTTTTGGATTTCCTAGTACTGCTTTAAATTATCTATTCAACTGTCTTTTTTTTTTAAATTGAGCCAATAGTTTTTGAGTTATTATTTTTTTATTTGAAAATATTTGACCAAATCACGTGTTTAAAAAAATCAGTTTCACATTGTTTTTAAAAGTAAAAACATTAACTTTGGTGGTGCTTGTAGCCAAGAAAATTCTGCATCATTTGGTATAAGTTGCACTCGCCAATACTTCAAAAAGCTTTGTTTTTTCAAAGCCTACTTCCCGAAATTTTCACATACCAAATTTTTTTTAAAATTGAACACCCTCTATTTTATTGTGGCATCTTGTTCCTTTTTTATTCTCTTTCATTTTTGTTAACAATGTCCTATACCTATCTTTCGTAATTTCTGAGATAATCACTATAGGAGCAATTAGCGGTCAAATAAAGAACAACGAGCGCTGTTGTTCTATGCACCCAAATATTCGTTCAACCAAAGAAGGCTGGAATGTGGGGTCCGACTTCCTTAGTCAACTGTCAAATCAAGTAAGGGTTAAATCCAACAACCCCAAAAGTAATAATTTTACAGAATGAAGGGCATCGCATTTCAATTTTTTTAATTTCGGCAATGTCCAGTTGCAGTATTTCAATTTTATACTATTGATTAACAACGAAATAAAATAAAGGTTATGTTTACTGACATATTTGAAGATGCCGCCCCACTAAAAGGTGCATGAAACAAAGCTGCTATCTTCAATTTAATTTGCCTAATTGCTCGTATTCTTTCATTGTTGCAGCTCTTCATAAGACCTGTGGTTTTTCAAAATTATAAATTGGTGTCCCAAAACTTGCATAGAAAAAAATTTAGCAACAAAATAACTATTGAGCAACGTAACAACAATCAAAAGCAAGAAAAACAAATGTCATTAAAGAATATATTCAACATAAAATTTTTGCAATGCGCGTGAGTTTTCTGTTTTCCAACGAGGTACTAACGTTGCGTAAACGTTTCGACATATTTTTGTGAACGCTTCTCTGATTTTAATGTTCATGTCTTCAAAAAGTTTTGAAAATCCGTCCCTAAAAAACGAATCTCTCCACTACTATTTTGGTAAAAGAAATAAGGTCCAATTACGTAAATACCCACTATTCCTCCCCACACATTTAATGACCAACGATTTTGAATGTTTGTAGGTGTGATAAAGTGAGGGTTTTTATGTGTTATAATAACGAAAATTGTGACGATTAACGTGTCCATTTTAATAGAAGCCCTTTGTCGTTAAACAAACAACTGAGAAAGTCAGTCTAATTTATCTGCTGCCCATTGATAAAAACTTAAGCGATTCTGAAAATTTCTTTCATCCTAACCCTGTGTACGAATATGGTACGAATGAATTACATATTTTCTAATAATTCTGGATTCTCAAATTTGATTTACATCTAAGTGACGTAGTACTAGTATGGGGGTGTTCGACTACACTCGCAAGTACCATAAACTTATTATCCACACCAGTTATTGATTTTGTCCTGTTTTTTCTTGATATTCAATACTTTCGGTTCACTGGAACCGTTCCTTTATACTTTTGAAGGTTTCTGGCTTCGTTGACTTCTACCAGGTAAAGTCTGGATGCCAGCTGATTGCTCCTATACTGATTATCTCAGAAATTACAAAAAATAGGTATAGGTCAGTGTTAACAAATATGAAAGAGAATAAAAAATTGAACAAAATGCCACAATAAAATACAAAATCTTTTAAGGTATTGTCGAATGCAACTTATACCAAATGATGCAGAATTTTGTTGGCTACAAGCACCAATAAAGTTAATGTTTTTACTTTTAAAAACAATGTGAAAATGATTTTTTTTCTGAACACGTGTTTTGGTCAAATTTTCCAAAAAAAAAAAATTAATAACTCAAAAACTATTGGCTCAATTTTGAAAAAGAAAAAACAGTTGAATAGACAATTCAAAAAGTACTAGAAAATCCAAAAATATATAGAGCGAGTCATTTAAAAAAATTAATTTCCATGCATTTCCGGTCAAACCGGAAGTGCGCCAGAGCTTAAAGTATTTTTAAAATATGCGCTCCATGCAACCACGAATCTTCTATTAATTGATTTTTCTTTTATTTAAAACACAACAGAGCATTCGAAGAAGCGGCTACCAATGACTCATCCTGTATGTAAATAATATGCTTCACTACTCCATATAAAAAGTTTATACAATAAGTTATTATGATCAACTAGACTAAAAGCTCTAGTTAAATAACGTACACTACATCAATCAAATTTAAAATATTTTCTTGTTGATTTATTTTATTTATTAATTCATGCTGATTTTCCAATATTAATTTATTTGTAAGCCGTGATTTAATTGTTCAGTTACCAGTTATAGGTACCAGAGACGTCTATAGTTTTCAGACAATTTGGTCAAGATTTTTGAAAACTAGTACAATTTTCGACAAATTTGAAATTTTTTTATCTTTCAATAGACCACTTGAAGTTAGAAACAAGTTTAATAATTTCTTATGAACTATCATCACATTCAATAGCAATAAGATTAGTTAAATGTGACAGAGAATCAATCCATTTCTTTCTGTGTCTGTGTACATACATTTATTAGAAAGTCTGTTAAATTTTTGAGAACACTTACTTCTCTAAATAATTTTTGCAGTGAACCAGGGTTGAGTTGGGTCTTGTCTATTATCTTAATGGCGACCTCCTTTCCTGTAGGAACATGTTTCGCCAGCTTGACTTTGGCGAAGTTACCTTTACCGATGGTCTTGAGTAGTTTGTATTTACCGATCGTCGGTTCTTCCCCCGTACGCATCCTGTTGCGCGTCGACGCCGAGCTGATCCTACTCGACTCCACTGTACTGTCATTTCCACTCTGCAAAATAGAGAATACCAAAATAAATATTACACGAGTCAACACAAATTCAGGTGAATATGTTATATGCATCTCGTGTACAGAACGTGCGTCTCTCAAAGAAACGCAAGAAGAGTTCGGAATAAATAATTCAAGGCAGTCCAGGTGTAGAGGTAGTCGAGCATAAGAAATTGTAAATTAGTATAAATTACAGTAAGCCTTCATTATAGATTATAAATTTATACCATTCTATATGTACGTGTTTCTTAAGACAATTATACAAAATATACGCTTTATGTTTGTATCTTAAGGTTGGCGTTTTACACGTCTGCGTCAACGGATAATCACATTGGTCGCATTCAGCGGACGGATCGGGAACCGTTCTTACTAAAACTGTTCACTTGAGAACAGTTGAGTTCGCTGGACAGAACCGTTCACCTTTATGTGATCGTCTGTCATCTGGTACTTTTCATTGCTGCTCAATATAATAAACAATAGTAATAAATTCTTTTACTGCATTATATTTCGGCGATGTTTTTAGTCTAATATTATTTAGTTTAAAAATAGCGATTTTGTTTCATATTTGAAAGTTAAACTATATTTATCGGAAATAATGGTTTGACGTCCGTACTACCAAAAAAATATACGTCTAAATTCCTCTAAATTAACATTAGTTTTAATTTTCTGTACCGTGTACAATCCTTGTTTAATGCTATTCGGGTTATATTCTGAATAAATCTACCTCAATTAGTTTCTTCCAAACCATGACTTTATTTTTTAAAATATCACAATTACTTTTTACATTATTAAGAAAATAAAAGACATATATGACACCGTGGTCCTTTTTCCGAAAATATAATATGTAGGAAAAAACATAATTTAAAATATATTCTAACTACGACCTTGAAAGAGTGGAAAAATATTTTCACAATTAATCCTGTGATTTGGAAAATAAAATAAATACTGCAAGACTAATTGTTTGAGAAATTTTGAAGTGAAACATTGTACAGTTTTGGCTAGCAGACGCGGTTTCGCCATACGAGATTTATCTGTTCTCAGAACGAACAGAGACATAAATAAGGGTTTTACGATCTAGTGTCGTTTCAACAAATCAAACGTACAGTGAAGTGAACACTTAAATCAGAGTGTGCCTTACCGCTGCAACTTAGTAGACATCAAAAGTAGACCTACTTTTTGGACGGTACACCGACAGGTGTACAAAGAGAAATACAGGACGCGCCCACTAAAAATCGAGGTTTTTTCAAACTGGGAACATAGCCTTAACTTGCCCTATTACCGTGCCACCCAAACTAGCACATCATCAATGTTTTAGAAGTCAGCGCTCTCAATATTGTGCTCATATGTATGTGACGCCTCTTCTGTTTAAATTCACTCACTCATACTAGCACTAGATGTTACATCTACCACAAATGAAACAATACTAAATTATAATCTACTTTCGGCATTACAATTAATATCAGTCTGCTTGCTTTGCTTCCAATAAATCGTTCACTATTAATTTCGGTACAGGTTACAAATTTTTATATTATCAGGATTGCTGCTAAAATGTTCGTCTGATTGCATAAGACTAACCAAATGCTAAGTGACTAATGATTAAGTATATTATAGTAGTTCAGTCAACGGTTTCATGTCATCGATTATGTTAAATATATTAGATGCTAAAAAATTTACATTTGTAAATAGGATTTTCGTGTTTGATAATTTACGATATGAAAATGTTTCGCTCACATATAGAAAAAATAAGATTTTTGTAAATTATAAGGTTAAATTAACACTTACATTTGCGTAACATTTACAACACATCGTTCATCGAAGTTTTGGACGTTACACAATAGAAATATAGTATGAATATGATTTGCTATATCACACCCATATATTTTCGCGCAAATTATAAAACATACACACGTGTTTTTCGCTTTTATACGAATGCAGCACTACTAGAAAATTAATCGTCTTGCTTACTGTTTCAAATCTAATTTTGTTGAATAGCAGTATTATGAAGTAATTAGCATCAGCAAAAGTGCTAAATAAAAGTGCAGGTGCTATTGTTGTAAGTTTACATAAAAGAATTGTTATACAGGGTGATTCTTAATATATGCGGCAAACTTTAGGAGCTGATTCCTGGGGTTATTTTGATCATAAAAGTTCATAAAAACATATGTCCAAAACCGCTTAGTTCAGAAGTTATACAATGTTTAATAGAAAGTTAGTTTCTGGACAGTACGTATCCAAATCGGTGGATAGGACGGGGAGGTCCACAACCGTGGCCTCCTCGGTCTCCAGACTTAAATTCATCGGACTTTTTTCTCTGGGGCCACCTTAAATCATTAGTTTACACGACTCCCATGGAAAATGTCGATGAACTAAGAAATCGTATTATAGCAGCTTTTGAAACAATTAGAAATACCCCTGGTATTTTCGAACGGACTCGCCAGGTCAATACGACGGAAGATAGCAGCTTGTAGTACAATTGGGGGCGATCAATTTCAACAGTTACTATAAGTTAATTTTGTTTTACTAATTATTTTGTTAATTTATAATAAAACCATTTATTATTTTAACTTTCTATTAAACATTGTATAACTTCTGAACTAAGCGGTTTTGGACATATGTTCTTATGAACTTTTATGATCAAAATAACCCCAGGAATCAGCTCCTAAAGTTTGTCGCATATATTAAGAATCACCCTGTATATTACATTGTGACATGATAGATAGTGTTTAATCTGCTGATAAAATAAAGGACTGTAGCTATGCTATATTGTGATGTAACTTTGGACTGGACACGGGCTATGTTAAATGTACAGCAATTTTAACTAATTCACACTTATGTACTTATTAATACTGGCAATAAAGTAAATGAACCATCATTTCCCGTAAGTTTTAATCAAAATATAAGCCAATCTTCTAAGAACATATTCGAAACTACTTCATCATTTAATATAGTTTGAGTACATGTCAGTGTTAAAAAGTGCGTCGTGTGAGAGACATTTACAAAAAAAAAAAAAACTGTTTTTCGATAAGAGTAAAAGTGTTACTTTTGGTACAAACTGAAACAGCATCTTACACATTACACGTTTTTTTTATCGATTATCTCAAAACAGCAATTTTGGAATTGTATGTTTCTTCCACTCACCGGTGTTAAAGTACTATTATTTGTTTTTTTAAGAGATTATAGTAGTATAGTTTGTACGCATTCTTTCTTTTTTAATAGAAATAAACTTCAACAACAGGGTTTAGGTTTAAAAGATATTTATATACATATTTGCATAAATGAATATTGAATTTTGTATCTGAGATTTTTCCTTTCTTCTATTTTAATTTATATTATATGTAATATTATTATACAGTGAGCTCAAAAAGGTTGGAATAAATTCATTTAAAATTCAACCTTTAATTTTTTTAAAAAACACTGGGACCCGTCAATTTTTATTTTTAGATGGGCATTTTTTAAACTAATTTTTGTTTATACAGGGTGACTCAAAAAAAAGATTTCATTTGACACTTCAATTTTTTTTAATTGAAACACCCATTTTTTATTTTATTTTCGGATTCTACGTAAAATTTTGATCACATTTCATGTATTATAACCTAAGTCTGAGTTAAGTTCTTTTCTAAAATAATCAATGTAATTTAAAAAAAAAATTATTTAATTCTAAATAATAAATGTCTCAATGATTCGTAATTAAATTGTGAAATATTAATTTAATAAATGTTGAAATTGGCCACCACCAACATCCTGGCAATATCCTAGGCGATTTTCGAATTCTTGCAAAACATTGTGCACTATTTGAGGTTCTATCAGTCTCATTTCTTGTCTTATTCGGGATTTAAGTTCGTCAATATTGTTCGGTCTGTTGATATACACTTTAGATTTTAGGTAGCCCCACAGATAATAGCCTAACGGGGTCAAATCAGGGGATCTGGCCGGCCATTCTATTGGGTCCCGTCGACCAATCCACCTTCCAGGAAAAACACTATCTAAATATTCACGCACCGGGCGAGTAAAATGGGCTGGTGCTCCATCCTGTTGATACCTTAAGCTATCATTGGGAATGTCAGGATCTTCTGGATTTGGATACACTACAGCAAGCGCAGGTATCAAATCGAATTCTAGAAATTCTAGATATCTTTCTCCAGTCAAAGTGCCGTCAAAGAAGAAGGGACCCAAAATTCTGTTTCCAATAATCCCAGCCCAAACATTTACTTTTTGAGGGTATTGTGTGTGACACTTCATAATCCAATGCGGGTTTTCTGTAGCCCAATAACGGAAATTTTGCCTATTCACGGTTCCGTTTAGGCAAAACGTTGCTTCATCCGAGAACACAATTCTTCGTGAAAATTGAGGATCATCAATACATCTCTCCATCATTATTTCACAAAATTGCATTCTCCTATCTGGATCGTCCTCATTTAGTTCATGAACTAACTGAACTTTATAAGGATGCCATTTATTTTTATGTAAATAGTTTAATACAGATCCTTGACTAATTTTGTTCTCGTCAGCAATAGCGCGACTAACTTTATGGTTGTTCTCTTCAACGGATAATAGCACATTCAACTGCACATCTTCTGAGATAGTGGGCCGGCCTTTTACATAATTATCTCTCACATGCCCCAAATCCCTATATTTTTTTTCAATTTTACTAATAGTTGATTGAGATATAGGCGCTCTGTTTGGGTATTTATTGTTGAACAGTTCGGAAACTTCCAGTTGGGTACGCATCCTATCTCCATAGCCAATCATCATTAGTATTTCTATGCGCTCCCTTTCATTTACTCGTGCCATTTTACAGTTAAAAAAACTACTTTTATTAGAACTTTTATACAAATGTTTAAATACTTTTGACAGGGAATGAACTTCAACGTCAATGTTAAATAACCTAGGTAACAGATAAAAATGGTATTAATGTTTAAATGTTTACAGTTTCAGTAAATTTGATTATGTTTAACTCCTAATATGTACAGTTTAAATGAAAAGAAATAAGCTAACTTAACTTAGACTTAGGTTATAATACATGAAATGTAATTGAAATTTTACGTATATTTCGAAAATAAAATAAAAAATGGGTGTTTGAATTAAAAAAATTGAAGTGTCAAATGAAATCCTTTTTTTGAGTCACCCTGTATAAACAAAAATTAGTTTAAAAAATGCCCATCTAAAAATAAAAATTGACGGGTCCCAGTGTTTTTTAAAAAAATTAAAGGTTGAATTTTAAATGAATTTATTCCAACCTTTTTGAGCTCACTGTATGTATTAGTGTTATATCATATTTCCAAAATTTATTTTTTGTTTGCTTTTCAGAGAAATGTGAAATTAAAGATTAGTTTTATTCACTATTTTACGAGAGGAAATTCCTTCAACATTTTTACCATAGCGGTTGCTCAATTCTTGTATGGGAAAGTTGCCAATATTTCCAAATCTAAATGATCATTTCTCAGAAACACGAGTACTTGACAACCGTCGGAAAATCTTTATCCATTCCATAATAAGATTTTTCAACGTTGGTAAACGAAACAATTCAATTTTACAAAAGTTAACTGTGGGGTGCCCCAGAGTTCGGTACTCGGTCCATTTGTTTTCTGTATATTCATAAATGATCTACCGGGGTATGTTCATGCAAATGTTGCATTATATGACAAATATCACAGAGCAGTTTGGGTGTTGGTTTATGAGCAATAGATTAGTATTGAATCTGAATAAAACTTCAATAACTTCTGGTAAAATCCTAGAAACACCAAATCATTCTGTTAAAGTTGGAGATAAATGCCTTATGTCGCAAAATGTAATTAAATATTTGGGCGTTATCATACATACGGACATTGGTTGGGTAAGTCAAACTGAACACGTTTGCAGTAGAACTATTAATAGGAATTATTTATTTTATATTGCAAGAACAGGGTACTATATAAGTGAGGAAGAACAATTGCAGATCTATTATTCATTGGTACAGTCTGCACTAATTTATTATATTGTGGTGTGGGGAGTGAAATTAATAAAGTTCTAGTTTTGCAAAAGCAAGTTATTAGGTTAATATTTGATATGAAGCCCTTTGAGTCCTATATTAATACCTTATTTTGCGGGTAATGCTGAGACTGATTACGTGGGTGATATTCATATTTACGCAACCAGTACCGGTGGTGCTGTAAGGCATAAATTCGATTTATACTGCAAAGAAATTTATAGATAATCTCCCCTAGAAAGGCTGCTTATGGAATACCTTATTAATTTGTGCCCACACTCAATTAGAGATTTGTGCCCATACTCAAATAGAGATGAATGAATATTGTTATGTGTATAAGAAATTGAGGTGAGGTGGGCTTGCAGGATGTTGTTGGTTCTTGCCTTCTTGTATGATGTTATATGTTGATCTATGTTGACATATTTATTTGTATGCGGGTTTTCATTAAACAGACCTGCAATCTTTTATATTGTTTGTGTGTATGATTTTAATATGCTGTATTGACTTGTTCTATATTTTGTAAATAGTCGGGCGGTTAAATAAATATTATTATTATTATTATACATAATATACCTTAATATTCCCAATATTTATGATATCTCCCCTACCATTCTTGTTTTTATGACCACCACCACTGTATATATATCACAATAAAAAAAAACATCTAAAAATGGCTTCTATCGAGCATCATTATAAAAATTTTCTAGAATTTTCTAATGGGAAAAGGAATTTTATAATTTTACAAAACTAAATCTATTAATGACGAGCCGCCATTGTAAATAAATAGAAAAACCATAATATTATGTAATAAGATAATTTTAAATATATTTAAAAAATAATCAATACTGAGTCATTCGTTTCACGAATTATTTTCGATTAAAAAAAGTAACAGCAACATAAAAATTGCATAAACTAAAATCTTAAAAAAAAAGTGCAAAATAAAAAAATCCATTTCACAAAATAATTATCAAATTTCACCGTGGCGCTTTCCGTATCAATTACGATTAACTATCACTATAATTTCTTACCAAAGCACCGTTTGAAGAGGACTTTCTGCGGTTCGCTTTTCTTCCGCGATCGTTGATAACAGCTGCAACATCATCACGACAATGCGGAATGCCTATCACTTCTATACGAACGGGTACGTGTGAATCATCCACTGTATAACCACCCAGTTTTGTAAAAGACCAAGGAGACAGACACAGCGGCAAAGTCAAAACTGTGAAATAGGAAATGAGAATGGCAAAAGATGACGTAGTTTCGGTGCCGCTCGCTAGCCGGTCACGCTACGCCACAGTGAAGAAGCTTTCTTTTAACCGACAAGGTGGCGGTTTCCCACGGAGTAACAGTTACATTTTTCATTGTTATTTGCTGCTCCGTTTGTTGGTCGCGAACGCATGTATTTTCTGTACAAAAGAGGAGATGAATCACGTTAGCAGTTTACGAAAACTTTGATTGCGTAAAAACCACTTGTGCACGTTTGGATGAACGTGTGGTAACAAACCAGATTTGTGTCTTGAGAATTTGTCACTTTTTCTTATTTCTTCGTTATGGTTACGATGTTCCAATGCGCATTACCTACGGAACGATTTGAAAGAACAATAGCGAATTACATAAAGTTAACGAAAAACATTCGAATGTTGTGATGACGTAAAAGTACTAAATAAAGGATCGTTTCACAACACAAACAAGTTTTTAAACAATTTTAACAATCGTAATTATGATTCATAGAATTTTATTTCATAATATAATTACACAATATAAATGTTTCTTTTAAGTGTTAAAAATTGCATTGTTTAAATGATGTCTTCCATTTCGTTTCGTTGCTATTCGATAGGAGTAAAAGTGTTACTTCCGGTCCGAATTTTGAAATATCGTTTTTCTACTCCCATACTTTAATTGTATTATTAGATATGCCGTACCTGTACTTTAATGATGTCCATTACGATACAGATTTTCATTATGATACAAGTTTATATCCAATAGGAATACAGATTTTTCATTACGATACAAGTTTATATCCAATAGGAATGC
This sequence comes from Amphimallon solstitiale, assembly GCA_963170755.1. NCBI lineage: Eukaryota > Metazoa > Arthropoda > Insecta > Coleoptera > Scarabaeidae > Amphimallon > Amphimallon solstitiale. The sequence goes on along the minus strand of OY720675.1, from coordinate 28,826,126 downwards.
GACATTCCAATATTCAAACAATATTCAATATGGCGACTGCATATCTGACAGATATAAAAATTAATTAAATGTGACAGTTCTCTGCAATTTACAAGTAAGTAGTTAACATTTGTGCTTTTTTGAAAACATAAACGGTAAAAATGAGGGATAATGACAGTGAAATGTAATAATTGAGTCCACCAGAAATTATGGAACAAGCCTTAGTAGCCACGAACAATTTATTACCAGCTAAATTTGTAAAGATGTACGGAAAATTTTACGCCCAATTTATGAAATGGAATGTTCAAAAAATAATGTTTTATTATGTGGCCGTAGAAAAAATAGTGTATGCAAGTCGCATTTAATGGCTATTAAGACACTCGTATTCATTACAATACTCGCCTTCGGCTCGTTTTGTAATTTTCTTACTCGTGTCTTAATAGCTATCATTAAATGCTCATTGCATAATATACTATTATACAAACATTATTCCAAATCCCGCACTAAAATTTTTTACGGTCTTGATAAATCTGTACAGAATGAATGCATAATTTACGAGATACATATTTGCAAAACTCTCTATTTAATAAAAGTCGTATTTCTGTGATACGAATTTTAACTTATTTTTTATTCAAAAAGTATTGAAAATTAAACTTTAAATACTTTTATGCACATAATGTATATACCTAGAATGCAAAATATTCGTAAAAAACTGATTTTCCATAAGAGTAAAACACCTACTTCCTTTAGGAAACTTTTTCTCAAATTTTCTTTTGGGTTCATATGAATTCTTTACAAATTTGTTTAAACTTAGTAGTTGACGAAATATTTTGGTAAAATTCGATTTTTTCACTGAAGTAAACTACTACTTCCGGGTATTCTCGTAAATATAAAATTTGTAATTGATAACTTTAGCCCTCTGGCCGCTATCGTGGTCACACACACACACATACAGACTCAGGTACGCACGCGTTTCCAAAAACCGCGACTTTCGGTAACAGGAGACTTCAAAACGTGAACATCTGCAAAAATCGCGATGTCGAAAATTTTCATCATTACAATACTTCCATATAAGAAAGTAATTATAGTAAAATATTAATGATATATTTGTTTTAATACGTACTTAGCATTTAATAAATAAAAAAATTAAAACCATAAAATCACCTTTTTCTATTCCCATATTTAAAATGTCATTTATCGCATATGTTTCTGTGACGCTCAGTGATCTTTTAAATACACCTTGATAAGCTGTGATTTCGTGTGTTTTAGTCACGGGATAAATTCAGCAACGGGCTTTTTAGTGAATGACTGAAGTTAGCTCTAGGTTTTTTAATTGCAAAAATCAGGTGAAACCCAAAATCAAGTTGGTTGACACTTCTCATCAATCTGTAAAAAACCCGACTTGCCGCGACAACAGACAAGTAATTCTGTATAGTATGAAATTTGTTAGTCATTAGTTTTAACAAACACTCGCACCGCTCCGCTTCGCTCGTGATTTAAAAAACTATTGTTTAAAATGAGGTTTTATAAAACTAAATACATAATATACTATAAACTACATCTTGTCTTTGATTATTTTAATTTTCCATGCCAGACTTAAGTGCATTAAAAAAGTTGTACTCTACTAGAAAATAGTTCATTTACCCGTTCGTTTCTCTTTTATGATTCCCATAAATTATGTAAAATTAACAAATTCAACTTTGTTCATAAAGATTCGCTTTCGCTATTTCGAAACCCACTTGAAAATGCAATAACCAATAAATATTAATAAAAAAAAAGAGGAGTCGCAAGCGAGTAGAAGTATGAATCATACAAAGTAAACAATGCGCATTAGTCATTCTATACTTAGTTTTCCGCGTTTGTAAAAAAAATAATTAATGTCGTATATGAATGAGCGAAATGCATTCATTACAAGGATGTGAGATCATTTGCATTTTGGAAAAGGATATTTTACAAATTGACATAGTAATAAAAATATTCCTATCTGAATAAAGATAGCGAAAAAATCTTGTAAATGTATATCAGACAATATTAAATTGGCTTAAATATACGGAGCTTAATAAAAGTGTAACTTGACCATAATAAGAAACTAGATAAGTGGAATAAAAATAATTAGGTATGGCATATCACAGAAAAGGAAAAAAATATCTTTTTAAGGTATGAACAAGCTTTCTCCATACCTCTGTATTAATAATAGTTTAAGAAACCAGCAGTTACAGAAGCAATTACAAGGTCGTATCTATAAATAATATAAAAAAATAGGAGCATCATGTAAATTAAATTTTGTACTTGAACTCAAAAATTAGATTGTACAATTCTCTAGCCGCCTTTGTGAATAATAATCATCATACAAAACACCTAAAGCAATTATAGTGTATCAGACAATGTACTGTAACACTTCGACTTATCTTCTTATCTCCTAGATGTTCTGATTACAAATTATAATAATTTACGATGCTCTGAGAGTACATATTGGAAATATATAAAAATGAATTGCAGGTATCCCCTAAGTTTAGACAAGTCACAGTTCAAACATATATTTATAGTATATATTTTTAAATAATCTAGATATAAGTAGAACAAATTATGAAGAAAATATGCCATACATCGGCAATACATAATGGACAACAAATGCGTGAAGTTAGAAGTACAACATATTTTGATAATGGTGCAACACCCATCCGACGATATCTGAAGAAAAAACGCGGGTGTATTTCTTCCTACAAAGTTATAAACAAATATATTATTTCTAGTGTATCAATTTCACATGAGCACCGGATTTTGCGACCAATATGCAAAAATATTCTAATCTTAGCTGTCTCCCATAACTAACGTAACATATACTAAAATCGCAGAAGATATTCAGTGATCACGTTGTCACGCTGGGTTCACGTGACACACCAAAGTCGTATGCACACAGGCGCATTAAATCATTCAAGAATCAATATCTGTGAAATAGTTATCGCCGTAGTATTTGACATAAGAAATTGTGCATATTCAAATGAAAACAGAATAAATGCAGCCAAAACAGATTTAACGAAAACAGAAACGTAAAAATAAATAAACACCTGCGATCTGTGATACTATTACAGTTTACCTAATAGCCTAATGTAAACGATCTTTGCCGCCGACCGTTTTTATGAAAAAGGATGCGTTGATCACATTGTGATCACGCACATTTATTAATGAATGTCTTCGGCGATTCTAGTATAGATGAAACCATAATTTGTGTCCATGTTTGATGTCCATGTTTATTGCTAAAGATAAAATGCCAAATGGTGGTAGATTTCGAGAGACGTTGTGTAAGAAAATCGATTCCAATGTAGGAGAAGAACAATTTAAAAGGCAATATGTAATTGTTTTTATACGCAATTAGAATATACAGGGCGATGTGGTGGGGAGACATACACTGAGTGGTGTATGTAGCGCAAAAGCAGTAAATGTCATGCAATTCAATTTGAGTGGCAATTAATTCTTGGCTCTTACAGCAAGTTGCAGCATCGAGGTTTTTTGTGTTAAAGTTTTCATTAGAAAGGGATCTATGATCAAGGTTCAATTTCAATTTCGTCGTGAATATGATATTTCTACACGCGGTAGGATACCTACACGAAATTCAATTTTGCAGTCCAAAGTGTTTTCCAAAAAGCTCCGAACATTACAGGTGCTGAAAAATAACATAACCAACGAAATCAGCACGATCGGCCCGGATGCTTAGCTGCGCGTCATTCAATCTTTGCGTAGTCGCCTCCAAGAATGTGAGAGGCAGGAAGGGGAAGTAACGTAATTTTGTAAAACAAAAATAAGACAAATTTGGATCATAATTTGGATACTGTATTGACTATATACTAAATATATTTCATTTTTATCTCTATGAATAAATGAACAACGGAATTCCAAGTAATTGCTGTAAAGTTATATGACGTTATATCTCACCACAGAATCATAGCCATGGGTAATACCAGAAAAATTACAAGAACCTTCACAAGCATTAGAAATAAAATATTTAAGAGTAGCTAATGCGGCGTTCCGAGTATAAAGACAATAGCATGAGAGAAAAATCGAATAAAAACTGCGGGGAAGCATATCAAAAGTTCAAAGCATTAATTTCAACGATGTTCCTAACTTTTAATGTTCCGATTATTTCTCCTTTGTACACTGCTTTGAAGTGGTAGGTATTCTAGCTACCAATGTTTTTTTTGCGGAATATTTGATAACAGAAGTACTCTTTCATACAATTTACACAATTCTGAAACGACCCCTTTTTTTTAATGTAGCTGTTGTACGTTTTCGTTTAAAATATAACTTTCGTGTACGTGTTATAATATAAAAGAGAAGACAATCTGATGTAAATACTGTTTAAAAAAACAAAATCGGACAATTAATTAATGTAACCTCGGTTATTCAACATGACGGCGTAAAATATACGGACGGCTATTTTTGAACGCCTAATAATTTTGCGAGTTCAATTCACAAGTGTCTCATTCACAGAAAGTAATGTCGCTAATAAATCTCATCATTCTTTTAATTGAATGATACATTGCCGCGTTTTTCTCTTCTTCTTCTTCCAATTAACATGGTGTAAAATGAAAATTTAAAAAGGTATTCTTTCTTTACAATTTCGCCTTGACAGGCATATAATGTGGAAAATGGAGCTTATTTTTGAAGGCGTTATATAGGGGATTCTAAAATTATTGTACAATTTGAGCTTAATTTTATTATATTTCACTATACGTTATGTTAATGAATTCAGTACACTTGAAAGTATGTAACCAGTTTCTAATAAGCTCCATATTGTAAGAAAAATATGAGTGATAGCTTTCAGACAGAATATGTCCCTCCCGAAGGTATTCAACAAGGAATATTTTAGTTTTTCTCTAAATGTACTTGTGTGTGCATCCAGTAATTGATGGAGTATATAATTTCGTCAAAAGTATTTAAAGTTTCGATAAAAAAGTCCAGTTAAGAAATATGTGCTGCTATTGTAATAGCCGCCAGAAACGTCATCAGTGGACTAGACTGTCGAATAGAGGACACGACAAGTGCCATAATTCACGTCGTTCGCAATTAATAATCGAAATAGATTAGTAAAGTAAACTAAATAAATGGCGACATCTGAAATAACTGCAGAAATTAATAAAATTAATTAATATAACTAGAGGAATAATGTAATTGTCCCGACCACAACCAAATTACTGATAAAACACAAGCGGAGGACAAATGGAAGAAAATTTGTTGTCAGACCAGTTTCTCCCACTTACTCAAACATTCTTCTTTTATTGCACAGAGTCTAAAAATCAATACTGCGAATAGTAGATATATTGCGACTTCTATGTCCCAACGTGACGGGTGTTTAGAAAAATTCGATGTCAAGTAGGTGTTGAACAAAAAATCAAATGTCTAACTTAACTTAAGTCTATGATTTGTATTAAATATTAAATGTCTGTCAATAATTGACAGAATAATTACTCTATCTCAAATATGTCTTCAAATTTTCAAGGATACTTCGAATTCGAATTTTTCTGGACACCCATTTGTTAGTGTAATCTGAGCTGGTGTGATGTGGCTTCGCTAATTTAGTTGCTAGCTTTTCTAGACTGTACGGCGTCCGTTTAGCTTCATTGAGTTGAACAAGGAGGCTGCTAGATGGGTAAATTGGAGAACTGGGACGCAGATAATAAAGCTAAATATCGAAAACCCCGACGGAATCTTTAATCATTTGATACAAAACAATTTTTGAATTACGTTTAGAGAATTGGCTTCTTCGCCAAAATGTCATATTCTCTGATGAAAAAGTGTTTCAGTCTACCCACAATGGTCGTACTCGTGAGTATAGACCGCCGAATGCACGACTTAATGAACAATATACATATCCGGAACGAAAGAGCGTAAATGTATCTTGGTGCACCTATGAAGGACTAAAGTTCGCTTCAAAATAGACGGGCGGTTAAATGCTGGAACTATATCCATATTCTAGGAAACGTAATGCTTCCTTCTGTTCGACAATTATATTCCGAAAATTTTATTCATCATTATGACAATTGTCCCGTGCACACGGCTAATACTGTTGAAATATGGCAAAATATTCGTTTTCTAAGTGTGAATCATCTTTGGGATACCATAGAAAATGCGTGGGAAGAATTAGCGGCAGATGAAAATTACGTGCGGCAACTAATTAATTCAATGCCCCATCGTGTAAATAAAGTCATTGAAGAAGATGGCAGTATGTCTAAATATTAATGTTTTCTTGTTTTGTTTTTATATTTATTTTTATTTGTATTTTATTCTTTGTGTTGTATATTAAAACTATTATATAATATAATAAATTTTATTTAATGTTAAAGATAATATCTTTACAAACGATAATTTTAAATAAAATAATCATCAAGATAAAAGATAATCAGTACCAATCATTTTGACAACAAAGGTCAATAATGAAGGCTTTATTTAACCTTTCAAATACAGGAAAAAATAAGCCATTTTCACACTGACAAAATTAGCAATAAGACGTGTACGCCATTTTATTGCACAGAACTGTACATTTCATAATATTCTATATGAATAAAACAAATGGGCACTAATATTAACGTGAATAATTTACAGTAGAGTATTAACAATTAAATATTATGATGCAATGTTTATATAAAAAGAGTCATCATCTAAAAAAAATTAAACAACTACGCTATATTAAGAAAATGCAATTTCAAAAAAGAATCCATCTGTGGTAAAAGTTAGAAAACTCAGTTTAATTATTATTGTTTTGGGTATGTGAAAATCAAATGTTAATAACTTTTTATTCATCAAATTCTCTTATCACGAAAACTACATAATTAATTTTAACCATTATTTACTACCATAATCGTCAGTGAGGTGCTAAAATTATAACAGTAAGCCAGCATGTTTCTAATTTACATAGCAGGCGACTTACGTCATATGAAATTATGACGTCTTATTCTAGTTGTATCAAATCGCATACTTTGACTAATTGATTATTTATGGTATTATTTGAATGGTTGACATTTGGAATATGTACATAACGATAACTGGATTATGTGTAGAAAATACAATCATTTTTGATGTAAAATGCCAAATGATATAATTAACTAGCTTATACAGTATGTTAGATTTTAAGTGTCACAGCAAATATCTCGACTAATGATTAAAAAATGACATTTATGTAAGTTATTGGGTTATTTATTTTTAATAATGTGTCAAAATCAGAAAAACAATTAAACATTAAATAAGTCAAGTAAAGAAAATAAATTAAATAATGAAACGTATTGTATATTCTGAAACTACACGAATTTATCTTTACAACGGTATATCACACTTATTTCATTATTCTTTCTTCAATTTTTTTTTAATTATAAATGTTGATTATTGTAAAAGCCAGTTACAAAATATTAACCTCTTATCAGAATCATCAGCTCTTAAACAGTGAATCGATTTGATTTTATATGGGGTCATTTTATGTTTTTTTAAAATAGAAAATACTTTTTTTTTAACTGTCTACGTTTTGAAGGCGCTCTGTTATTTATTCTATTACGTCATAGATTAATCAAAAAAGTACAATATGTGATATACCGTTGTAAAGATAAATTAATGTAGTTTCAGAATATACAATAATATAGAATATATACAATAATATAAAATATATAATAATATACAATAATAAATTTATTAGCTTTGCATCACTTATTTGATGTTCAATTGTTTTTCGGATTTTGACACATTATTAAAAATAAATAACATTATAATTTTCTTATGTCATTTTTTAGTCATTCATACAATAGCCGAGATATTTGCTGTGACACATAAAATCTAACACACTGTATATAATGTTATATAACAATAATTACATTAAGTACACATTGTAATACAAAATTAATTAATTAATTTCCGACTCGAGTCGGTAAATTTACACATATCAAAGTACCCCAAGAATCATCTTCTCGACGAATTGCAAATATTTAAAGAAATGGTGCAACTGTGCATAGATTGTTTGAGCAAATATTCATACATGAGTTTCGTCAAGAAATATTTGTCTGCGCATGTGTGGAGCCAGGATAGACTGCTTGAGCAAGGGGGGCCTAACCTAACAATTCATTAAACAAGTATTGAAAGAATTTATATAATTTATGGAGTATTACAAAATGAAAATTTGATAAATAAATTTAAAAAAAAAGACCGAATAGGTGGAGCAGATGCTCCGAAATCTAGAAACCTCACGAATAATCGACCTACCACAGCAAGTTTGAGATGATAACCTTAAGAACGAATGACTAGACTTAATTTCTATATTATCTTCCTTTGCCAGAAAATGATCAAAACTATGATGTATCAAATAAAGGTCACCAATAGTGTAGAATCATATTAGGAATGCACACGTAAAGCAACAAGATTACACCAACTATGATTAGATGTCCAGTTTAGTCACATTGAAATATGTTTCAGCAGAAACGAAAGTGAATGTTTTTTTTTAAAAAAAACTTCAAACTTGGACTTACATTTTGAACTACAAATACAAGTTTGAAATTTTGTATCTTCCGGATAAATTTAATAATTAATCTCAAGTGGGATCACGAATTTCGGTAGCAACTTAGTATCGGATACGATATACGATTCGATACGAATAAATTATTGACATCACGAAAATTTATAGACTGCTGATCGGAAGTTTCCGTTGATATACATGGTGTCCCAGAGATAAAAAGACGGAGTAGCAGAAATCGGAAGCTAGATTGTGTAAAAACGTACTCTCAAAATATCAAGTCTTTATTCGTGCGCAGACGTCAGAAAAAACGAATAAAGAATTCACTTGGCCTTATGCCGACCCTGGACTAAATATCCACCTGCTTCACTTTCACAATCGGTCCTTTTCAGGACCACCATATTACTTGTTTTAAAAAAAGGAGGAGGAATAGATACTTCATAATAAATATCAAACCATTAATTACTTTAATTTTACACCTGCTAGAAAAAAATAATTACATTCTTGATATTTACTATAATGAAGGCTAGAAAAATACGATTTATTGAATATTCTAAAATAATAATAATCAGCTGTTTCCGACTACAAACACATTAAAGAGCAACAACCTTCCTATTTTAAAAATAAAAACAATCTTTTATTGCCCATCTGGGTCAATAACTGACTACATAGCTGCGTTATCTAGACGCATCGGGCAAAAAATATGTTTTATATGAATGAGTACGATTTAACGTTTTTGTCCAGTTTTATACAAATAAAAGCGTATTTTTCTATTAATGCGTGGTCGTTTCTATTTACAAATGAGCATTCTTACGTGTATTTATAAACATACATTCTGTGCCAGGTCCGTAACGTAATTTTTTTATCTAAAAAACAACATAGAAAATTAAATTTTTAATTTCTTCGTTATTGCGGTATATTTGGGCTTGTTTCTGTTCAGACTTTACATACGTGCGACTCCGTCTTTTTATTTTTGGGACAGCCTGTATAGTACGTTTAAATAAAATTTAGTCATTGAAATCGTGGCTAAGTTCATCTCATTTCATGTGTTCTTTAACGCTTGATTTGATGAAGTGTTGCTAGTGTTTATTAATTTTGTGTTTTTTCCTTATTTTTATTAGTTTAGAATTCTATAACAAAATAAAATAAATTCTATTAAAAAATAAACTATAAAGAATAATAATTAAAAGAATTAAACAATTACATGGTGTATTAAGTTCCCGAAAATATTTAACAACATTTAAAGAATACTTAATCATTGAAATCATGAAATTTATAACATCCATACAATTCTTTTACACGATTCCTTTAATTTGGCGTTAATATCCACCTATCCTCTTCTTATAGAATTATCAATGTTTTCTAAAATATAATGCATGCTGCAAAATAAATTATTAAAAAAAAGGAATATAGAAGGATGTGGTACAGTGATATGTAAATGTTTCGATCGACATGTCTGCACCTAGCAAATTTTACGAAGTGGCTAATTAACACTCGGAAACAATTCGATACAAAATGGCCGTTTCTTATCGAATCGAATCTTTCGTGATCCGGGGGCTGAGATGCTCATCACTCTAGCATATAGTCAAATAAAAAAAATAAAATAAAGGAATGTATGGAGATTTTAGAAAGAACTGTAAATAACCTGCCCTCTTCAATTATTCAAAATCTACTGCTAATATTTGATAATGATTATTATGTCATGCAAACTTATCATTAATAATTGACCTCAATTGAAGGTAATTCTCATCTGGAGATCATGCAAACGGTTTTAAATGTTAAGACATTTACGTGGAAGACATTGAGGATATCCGGTGTAGTATTACAATTAAGTAGCCTTGATGTTATTTACATTTTTTTAAGAAACCTGTTTTACAGAAGAGTTATTATTACATGTAAATAAACATTTTCTATATATAAAAACAACGTGCTTAAGCATTCTTTTGGTTCAAATTTCACTAGAATCAACGTCATTGCTTCCTTTTGCACAGACAATACCCATATACATAAAAGAGAACGTGATTTATTTCCTTGAATATAATTACGTTAAGTTTATTTTATGGAAATGACAGTCTCGGTAAAAAGAAATACGACTGGGAATATTAGGAACAAGGATAACAGATCTGCATATTATGCTTGCGTGCATACTATGCATTCTAATTTAAAGGCTGTTACGCATTTTCCTCTGTTGAAATCATTACGATAATTAATTATTGTAAATGTAAATTATGAGCTTAAGTTTATGTAACTACTTTGTGTAATGTAACTTTGTAGGTGTAATTACAGATAGACGGAACTTAAATCATTCAATTACTTGTATATTTTTTATAGTCAGGGAATATTAATACTGACCTAATCTATTTGCACTAGTAGGAAGAATCTCATCTGTGTTAACGTGTTTGTATTAGTAAGTATATTATTCGTCTTAATTGGGTGACAAATGAAACGAAACATTTGTTAGCAGACATAGATAAAGCAATGAAGTGGAATGTGATTAGGTGCTGGGTAGTCAATTTTTGCAGAGATTTGATTGACATTTTACAGAGAGGTATACGGTAACTAAAGTAATGGCAATATGAAGGTATTATTATAAAGACATGCTTGAAATGTACAGGTAAACGAACTCTTGAAACCTTAACAACAGAAGTTCAATACATACTAATAACAATGCACTTGTCCAGGCAAGATGCCTTGTTTGCATCAATAAACCTTCACAATAAACACTAATAGAAAATGGTAACAGTTATTTATTGCCTGGTTTACAGAAAGAGGGTAGACTAGCTATCTTGAGACAAATATGATTCACCATCACCACACCATTGCCCCACCATCCGCATACCCCCACTTTCACATTTCAATACAGCCGTATAGTTTCTCGGACATGGGCGAGATAGGGGAAGTGGATCCGAAATCACTCAGACTAGACCGACTCGTGTTTTGTCGGCTCTCGGGGAAACCGGTAGGTTATACGGTATCACAGAGCCGACAAAACACGGTCTAGTCTGAGTATCAATTGTATTGTATCTTGCAACATATCAAAGAATTGATTTTAAGCAGTAAACGTTTACCTAAAGAGATATTTTTCACAAACAAATTTCGCGCCGAAAAATTTATAAACAAATACTTCTTCCTGTTTTCCGCAAGATTCTTTTAAATAATCGGGTGCTGCATATTTTATCAAATACCATATAGAACTAAGCACTGAGAAGGAAACTTCAGCTCTCTAAATCAAACCGTTATCTAATTAAAAAAATTAGAAAATTTCAATACCAACTTGAATTTCCTGAAATTATATAAAAACAAAACGTCGGACAATGTTGAAATTTTATATTTTTTATCCAATTTACTAATATTGCCATTGCACCATAAATTAAAAATATTCTAAGGATGTCAAGTGTTCACCAGTCATAGTGAACACTTGACATCCTTGGCATAGGCAAGATAGGGGAATATGAGTACATTTTTGATGAGATCAGAAGCACTGGTGTTTTGTCGGGTGAAATTGTGTTTGTGTTCCCGTATTTTGCTTATCACTAGTTGATTTGACATTGAAAATTATCCACCTGTTCTTGAGGGTTCGACTATTATATCTTTACTATACATTTTAGGATGTTTTTCAACCGTCAAACGTTGACATAAGCATTCACAATTAGGTAAAAAAGTACATTCTATTTAGTAGTTAATTCTAAATAAATCTTTACCCCTGGAGAACATTCTTGTAAATATTTTTGGAGAGTTATTGATTTTGAAAGGGGTTTCTAAAAGGCTAAGCTGGATGCACACCAATGGTCGCATTCAGCAGCCGCAACTGTAGTGGAATTGTTTAGAAACGTCTGCTGGATGTTTACGCTACATCAAATTACATCAATTGACATTTATAATTAAGGGCAAAGAAATGTATGAACGTCTTTATACACAGCATTTAAAACATCTTCATATAATTTCAAGGGACATCGGAACATTTTACGGAAATGGTATGCACCCAGCGAAACACATGTACTCAGGAAATTTTTGCTTTTAAATTTGTTTTATTCAGGTATCATCAGTTATTTTAGGCGTAAATTGGGTCTCTTATTTTTTATGATTTAGTTTAAACACGTTATCTGAGGTTATATGTAACAAACAAATACATAATCAGCTCAACTTATATCAACCTATGTAAAATGGATTTCATATTATAATCAACTATATGTAAGGCAAGACAACTTTACATTAAGAGACTAACAAATGTAACTTAAAGCAAAGAAAATGTTGGAAGTTCAACAAATTTCTTGTTTTCACTATTAAGAACAAGATTAGATAAATGAAAATCTTATGATGATCGCGAATTATAAGTCTGCTTTCTAAAGCATGAACACAATATTTTAGATATTAAGTAGTATTAATATTAAAGATAATTCACTGATTACAACGTTATACCTGTTTACCACATATTTAATATGTACTTGCATATATACTCAATGCATTAGTGTATTCTCGTAAAGTATGCAGGTCTTACTTCCTTTATTTGATGTTCTTATAAAGTTAAATTCGAATTCCTTTTGTAAGAAGTTCAAGAAAACTTGAAGACAGAAATAGGATAAAATTTCACACAAAAGAAAGTAATAAGCAAGAAAGAATGACAGCATGCATTCTAAGAGAAATTTTCACTTTCATTTCATAAATGAATTGAAATCGTAACTAATCTCGTTGAGGTCAAAACTTAATAATTTCAGAAAAGCAAGATCTGCAAAGGCAAACGAAACGCTGAAATTTACGAGAAAGTTTATCTAAGAATTAGTTATTCTTGCTAATTATGACAAACTAAATAATATCAGCAGCATCAGAAGTGTACTAATTTAATTGTTAACTAGAATTTGTGTGTATTTGAATATCGTTTGTAACTTTTTGAATACTCATTGTGCCAAAGCCAAAATTAATTTAACAGACCCTTTTTGGTATGCCATATAACCATGTCGCAGACTCATCACAAACACTGTAGTTTTATATTTTCGGTAAATTACCATTCTTTTTTTACCAAGATTTATTCTTGCGTAATTACCATGGCAATTTACTCAAAAAATGGTAAATTACGCAAGAATAAATCTTGATGTTATACACTATTTCTTTTGTCCGTCGTATTTTCGGGCTGATACGTCCGGGACCAGTGATGTAAAATTACCCTAATTTATATTTTTCGGTAAATTACCGCTCTTTTTTTACCAAGATTTATTCTTGCGTAATCTACCATTTCTTGTGTAAATCACCATGGTAATTTAAAGAGCGGTAATTAACCAAAAATATATATGACGGTAATTTTACATCACTGAGTACATGTATTTTAATGTGTAATGCCATTGACTTTGATACTTCACTCCCTCGCCGTAATAGAAATGAACTGTTGATTTCAGTTAGTAAATTCTAGAATAAGTATGACCATCTAACTTATGTTATCTCAAAGATTTAGTAAATTTTGAAATCCTAAAACTAGCATATTTTGCTGATATTGAAGACACAAATATATGGAATAATAATTTGGTATTCTAGTCTTATAGAGGACATCACATCAGCCACATAAGAAAATATCACACACACGTCGATCAATTTTCACTACAGACACGTACAAATCACAAACTACTAATTTTTCCGCAGGTAAAGTGATTTTTCGACTTACGACTACTGCCGTTAAATTAATTTTTCAAATTAATTTAACGGTAATTAAGGATTATCTCATACACACAAACATACCACTACTTCGTATAGATACGACAAGATATGAAACTGCCATTGCGAAAAGCGTACGGCGTGCAGATGAGATTCAAGTAAATCGAAACGCATCCACGTCTCGGTAAATAGAAATGGCAATTAATTTTTCAAGAAAATATAAATATCAATAATGACAGTATCACTCAAACATTATGTAGGCCAATATTACAAAAAACTGCAGGTAGTCCTGCCTGTATATATCCGACGTGCAAGGAATTTAATTTGAAAATTTAACAAATAATTATTGAACTTGACTCGAAGATTTTGAAAGTACAATCATTGCTGTAATGATAAATAATGTTATAACAAAATTGTATAGTCAAAATGTTATTGAAAACCAGCTTTTAATGCAGTATGTGTATAATAAACTGATAATTATTCTCAAATAAGCATACGCCCAAATGTTTATAGAAGAAATCTCATATTTTAATATTAATGCAGCAGTTACGTCAGCAGTTTCTTGGTTAAATAATTCGCCACGAGTGGTAATTGTTGACGTTAAGACATGAGCAAATTTTCCTATTAATAAATAAATTCAATACCACAAAACAAATAATAACGTAATTATTCAAGGTTCTCGATTACTAGAATGAACTGCTTAACAATAAAATTTCGGCAATTTAATTAGATGTAAAACACATATATTACAATCAAATTACGATAAAAGTTAAATATCTTCTAATTGGTTTTTCAACTCTGATTTGAGTTTACGTAAAAAACAACAATTTTTAGTAATTGCCGAGTAGGCAGTGAATATGTAAATGACTAACAGGAACTAATGGAGTTACATTTGTACATGTGTGGTGCAACCCACAAAACAAGTTGTGAACTATCATTAGAACACAGACACAGGAGTCCAAATCAAATTATATTATAAGCATCGCCTATTTTCGTAATTAGTGTATTTGTTTCAGCAACTAGAAAAGTTGGTAATTCCTTAGTGTAAATAATAAACGAACATGGTTTTATGTGGTTACTAATTATATTTTCACTTGTCATTGATCGTACTTAAAAAA
This sequence comes from Amphimallon solstitiale, assembly GCA_963170755.1. Taxonomy (NCBI): domain Eukaryota; kingdom Metazoa; phylum Arthropoda; class Insecta; order Coleoptera; family Scarabaeidae; genus Amphimallon; species Amphimallon solstitiale. The sequence goes on along the minus strand of OY720675.1, from coordinate 28,810,898 downwards.
ATGAATTCTGTTCGGCGAATATCACCTTTAAATACACACGAAAGACGAATCTAGTTACACCCATGACGGAATTGGTTTCTTATAAAATTCAGTGAAAATAATCCTTATGGATGTATAATAATAATCTTTATAAACTAAAATACACTAATGGGTCAATGCATATGAGAAACAGCTGGTAAATTCTTCTACCGTGTAGCATGCGTATGTTGTACAGAATTACTTTTATTTTAAAATTTACAGAATTTTGTAGGTACTTGTGTTTATTCGAAAACAATAGACAAAAATCCTTAGATACTGATTTAACAGCTATTATCGTGTGTCATTGTTATTAGTGTTATTTTAATGCTTGTTCTGGTTGCGTTCCCGTCATTTCATAGTTTCAAGGCGTCTTCCATTAAACAATGATAAAAAAGAATCCATGGCCAAGTACACGGATGTATAAAAAAAAACAACTAAAAATTAATCTATTATCTAATCACACAAAACATTTTCTAATATAGAAATATTACTTTTTTCTTACTTGAGAAGGCATCTCTAAATATTAAGGCATTAAAGTTTAATAAGATATATTTTTATTTAATTTTACTTGTATAGACACGTAGACCAAAAAAAAAATATGCCTGTGTCGGATATACTTTGATATGATTACTATCTTTAAAGTTTGCTTTGTAAGCGATCGCCCAAATTAGTCAAAGTGGCCAACGCTTCAAAAACAAGATAGATACTCTGAAAAAAATAATTTAGGAAATTTCTATTTATGAGGAATTTTACATTTAAATATAGATTGAAAAAGGCAATTATGTATATTCAATATTTATAATATAAAAAATATACATAAATAAATATAAATACTCTATTAACCCTATAATGCTTAATTTTTCATTTTACGAAAATAATTGCATTTTGATTCATAGATTTATGAAAAAATATTTTAAAAAAATAATTCTTTTTTACTTTTTTCTTAATTTTGAGATACTTATAAATATTTCATATTTGATGCACTGTGCATTTTCAAATAAATGTATTAGGTATAATCATATAATAAAAGAAGATTGTATATTTTGTTTTATTCATGAAATTCGTAAAAACTATAGGAATCTTTCTTCAGACATGAATGTAAGCCACATTTTGAACATTTTACATAAGTTAGCTTTTTTGCAGTACGGCCAATGGCCATTTCATCGGTTCTTATATATTTTGGGAGGACATACGCTGTTTGTCCTTTCTTCTTTTTAAGTATAATTTGCTGTTCCATATCGGTAGCTGAAGGTCTGTCACGTTTAATTACTTGATTTTGCATGCCGGCTAGGCACAAACAGTCAGCTATCTCCATTCTGAATTCAACCAAAGAAATATACTTATCTTTTTTCTCTCTGCATACTTTTCTGTATAGAATCCAGCTATTGATAATGGTGATATCAATAAGATAGTAAAAAAAATTCGAATATATAATTTCTTTGTTCTCAGTTTTATTTATTTTTTCGAATTAAAGAATTAAACTGTCTGAAAACTCGACCCCGCCCCTGTGGCGATTGTATTCTTTCACCACATAAAGACATGAAATTTAATTTTTTTTTTTAGACATTTAGACATTTTGTCAAAGTGTTCAACTTCTTGCAGCAGTAATTTTCCAGTAAAATTAGATGTAAGTGTAGCTATCTTATTATCCTTTCAAACTACTATAGAAATATCAGCCCTTTTTGCGTTTGCAACGCTATTTTCATGAACGAGTTTTCGTCAAAATGTTTTTGAAAAATTGATACGGAGTAATGAATTCTTTGATATGCAGTTTTAAATGATAAAACATCTTCATTTAGAACAATTTTTTTCTTTTCCACAGGAATTGCTTGAATTGCTCTCTGAATAATAACATTTCATGTGCATTTTCAGGTTGTATTAAATTTTCGATCACCTGCTTCTTCCAAATTTTCAGTATTATGTTCACCAATCTTGTGTTCAAATACTATTGGGACGTTTTCTAGGCCCACGACCACAAAATTATCATTAATAGGTCCTCCATTTTCACTTATTTCATACTCATCTTTACCTTCGGTCCAATTATCTATAATTTGCTGCAATTCCTTATCTGTGAGAGGCATCTTCTTTTCCCAGTCAGCCATTCTAAACTTAAACCGAAATGCCCTATGTATCATATATGAAACACACATTTATTTGCTTTACCTTGCAAAAAACAAACACAGCCCTGAACATTTTTATAAACTGTTTTAGAAAGCCTGAGCCTTAAGTGTACAATTTTAATTTGGATTATTTCATATGAAACTCTGTATAAAAACGGCTGGCTCGCACAAATGTTCACCATATATGCAAGTGACTACTAGATGGCAACATATTTCACGACAAAAATTTCGATAGTATCGCCATCTTTTAACAGAGCAGTGAGTTAGTATGTTTTAGATACAATACGAACGGCTAGTGTGTAGTTAACGCAAAGTTTATTGACGTTTCTGTAAACACAGTCTAGATGAATGTGAAGAATCAGAATTAAAACAGTTTTTCAAGTGTTTTCCTTGTAACATCTTTATACAATATCTACTAATTTAATACTTTCTTGAGGGAAACTTTATATACACATATGTCAAAGTAATTAAAAAATATTCGCGTGAGATTAAATAGGCAATTTCTAATTGACTACACAACAATTCTTCTTCTTCAATAATAAACGAAAATATAGCACATGAAACTAATTCCTTTCGAACAATTCAATTCTATGCAAATATGTAGAAAGTGAGAGAAAATCAAATAAAGCCAACAAACCGTTTAGTACTATAGAAGAAAATGGCGCACATCTTTATCATTCATATTGTAAACGTATTGACTTAACAGTAAAATTTTTTGTAAAATTATATAGATACGACCAGATAAGCTGAAATTACAATTCATATTATTATAAAAACGAATCTACCTGCTGCCAACGATACAGCTTTTTGTGGCCGTAGAGAACATAGTGGTAAAATCTTTCAATAATGTAGAACACTCTCAAAAATCTATTCGTGGAAGACATTGCATTTCGTACTGTTAATAAATAATATGAAATTAGTAAATGTACAGATTGTCAAGTGCCTGATCGCCATTATCCTATCGGTTTGTCGTGTGATAAAAGATAAGCACGTTGATAAGTTACATGTACCGATGTGTTTGTTGTGTTTATTGGTTTACTGACAATATTCTCTGGAAATTCCGAATATATAAAATCTTAGGTATATACAGGTTCATTATAGATTCGTTCATAATATTAGTCATATATCATGTTAAAATATATACAATACATAGACATAGATGACTCCTTTATTTTAACGACTTTGACGTAGTATTTCTAGTGTCGGATGTTCAAGACCATTTCTGCGAAGTGTAATATTTAGTCACAGTTAATAAACAACAACTATCAGGTATAATAAAACGCTAAGGTAAATATGGAAAATGAATCACTTGTATACTGTTTAGACAATACCCCATATCTTCTTCTATTTCGGTTGGTGATCAAAAATATGGAACCAAACCATTTTTAAATGTCAAATATTAACGTTTTAATGTAACAAGCATATGCAGGTAGAAGTCGTATAAAAAAAATACGCTAAAATTTTATTTAATCTAATTGGCAGATAACATTTCTAATACATTATTGAAATTTACTTCTCAATAAATTTCTAGAATTTTGGAACTTTTAATAATCGAAATACAAAAGAAATATAAAACACACGTTTCATAAAAATTTTATACAGAAATAATATGTAGAATAAAAACATAGACTCAATACAGAAGAATCTGAAAACTAAATAGATTTATGGAGTAAATTAACCGAGTAATAATTTGTTGATGTAATGGACGGACTTAATGCAAAAATTTAAGTGGATATAAGTTTATAATAACTTGGAATAACATGTTTGACATGTATGTAATTTATATAAATTTGCTTTCTTTGACTCTCTATATTCAAGCTTGAAACTATCAAAAGCAGTACCTACTATTGCGTAAATTATACTTTTATTCAAAACGTTTTCAATATAATAATATGTGTTTTCTATAATATAGTTATAATGTTTTATTGTAGTTGGAATGACTTTCAGCTAATACAATATTCTTTATTATGCAAACTACAAAAAAATCAAGCAACATTTTAAAAATGCAAATAAAAGTCGTTACATGCTATAATTTACAAACAAACAACAAATCATACTCTGAGTTAAATAAATAGTAGGTACTCCCTAATTTTAATGTGAATACTTGCTATTACCTAACTAAAGAACCGTTAAAATATGTTAAATTCATTACTATATAAATGCATAATTTTAGTTTTAAATTCCTTTACAATATAAAAGATAAAATAACTTGCTTGTACAATCGTTTTACATGTTTAAGAGAACAAAAATTCTCGTTAAAAGACTAGTGTAGAAGAATGACCTGTGTGTAATAACATAACCTCAATATCTGCTTAGCTTTGTTAATTGAACTGTATGCGTTGTATAAAAACTAATTGTTTGATCATTTGGAAATATCCACGGGACACAATCTACTATCATTAAAGCCACAGTATAAATATTTATGATCTGTCAAACATGTTAACCTTGCCAGAACAATGTAAACATATACAGTAATATACACAAAAACAGCTGTCAAATATTATCTTTAAATAAATAGAAAAAAAACTTACCCGATAAGTTTTAGCTACCATTTAATTATTAATAGCAGTATTACTCAATTTAAAAAATGAAAACTAACACTAACACAATTCCTATAAGCACAATATTACACTAAAACGATTCTCTAAAATCGCCACCACGCCAAAGCGGCAAAGGCATACCACAAACCGTTAATTCTGTCTGTGGCTACATTCATTCATTAATCACAAGCCTTGGACAATTTCTTTAATAGACTACGTTCAGAAACTCAACTTATATATTGAACAAAAATTGCACATACCTATAGAACATTTAAGGAATATTATAAATAGCGTTTACCATTTTATTAATTAAATAAATTTACAAGATGTCAAGTTTGCAGGTAATTAATTGATCAAATTAATTGATAAAGAGACCGAATAGGCGCTATTGGCGCGGGCAATGATAGAAATTAATATTATATAAATTATGGTGAGCAACAAACAAATTGAAATTGAGTGACGCACGTAACCTTAAAAGGCTTAAATAGTTTGCTTATTCGTCATAAGAAATCAATTAACATAAATTTCCTGATGTAATGTTGTTTAAATATTGTATTTTATTTCGAATGCTGCAGCGTTATTGTATTTTTTGTATAAAGTTATTTAGATATAAACTGCTTTCAGAAAACTTTCACAAACTAATTCCTGTATTGATTATAACATTTATAACAATAATAATTTTATTATTAACCGATCAACGTAATCTAAAACGCCTGTTCTATCCAAATATATGTCACATATTGATTTATGGGGTAAAGCTGTAAGCTTTATTGACTTTATTATTTGAAACATATTTCTTTTGAAATTTAATAGAATAAAAATGATTTGTCACAATCCTGGCCGGTATAAATTGCTTACATTATGCCTTACACAAATGTATAATACGATGTAAAGTATGTAAGTACTTAACATCTTTCATACATTAACAAGGCAGAGTAAACATTCTTTCTGAATCTCTCTGTATCTCTATGAATTACTTCGAAGCCAAATTTATTAGAATAAAACTGAACAAAGCACTTCATTATCCAAGACTTTATCATGTTATTTTGCCAAATTAATTCAATTGGAAAATCTACATTAAGTATAATTGAAGGAAAACTGAAAATTCGTAAGACCAATAAATGCTATCTCAATTTTATAGGAAATTGGCCGTTGTATGAACTTTTTAAAGATAAAGTGTTTTTATAACAACATGCTTATTACTTGTCCAGATACAACTAGATACAAAAGATATGACTGCTAGTACTTTTGACTTTATTTCGTAGTTCAAAGGTTTTGAGTAATGATTTTGACAATTATCTGCAAAAACTAATCAACTTTAACAGAATATATAAAGCTAAATAAAATTGCAGGTTATCAATGTTATTTTATCATAATGACGCAATGTTATAATTGCATGCAACCATGACCACATGATTATAAAATGTTGTTTATTTTGTAAACTAAATATATAGACACGAATACGGCGGTAGAACAAATGAAGGTAGACGTTTACAAGTTGCCGATTAAATAACATGAATACTTATGAAACACAATTCGTATAACAATTACAGGCACCCGTTACTTACAACTAAGTAAACAAGTACTTGTAATAGTGTTTAATCGAATTCTTAAAGCTAATGGAAATATTTTAATTTGTGCAGGTGGTAGTCGCAAACAAGTTGCAGAATTAATTAGTTTTTATTCTTCGTGTAAATAGTTTTACAATTTGCTTCGTTTCTAAGAATTAAATTGTTTTTAAATATTTTATTTTATTTAAAAAAAACATATTATGCAGAACGCAAACCATGCAGACATTACGTAATTAATGTTTCTTCTAAATCAATTACTGTTCATTTTATAAACAATTGTAACCATTTAACAACGGACGTAATAGCAAGTGTACAATTTGGCGCCCAACGTGGGGCAAAACTGTAACAATTTAGCGCCCAGTGTAATAGCGACTGTAACAATAGTGATTCCATTTGGCGTTATATTATATATTTTGAAGATTAAATGCTATTTTTTCGGTAGATACCGTCATCAAGTATCTTAAATATTGCAGGTATAATTACGTATATTACAATGTTTGGGTTTTAAAGGTAAGTTCATATTGCACTAAGTTTGAAGTAAATACATATTATGTAAATATTTATTAAAGAAACAATGAAAGTTTTTTAAAAGTTTATAATTTTAGTCTTATAAAGCTTTTAAATTTTGGAATTACGACCAGTATTTTTTTCCCCAAAAGTTCCTGAACTAGTGAGTAGTAAAAACTGTGCAATATAAATTATCAAGAAAAATTAAAAGAAAAAAAAATGTCAAATAAAATGATAATATGTGAAAAAAACCTCCTATGATAATATTATAATTTTTCTTCGGAAAAATTATATAATGAATTGCCAAAGTATTTAAAAATCACACCATGATGAAAATATTCATTCTCAGTATGTAAATTATAATAATTAGTATTTAGTGTTTTTACGTTTGTTCTAATTAATTAATTTTTTTTTGCAACTCAATGTCGATGTTTGTTACTAATTATTTGATTATACATATTTATACAAATTATTACAAATAATAACATTCTTATTTATTTTTTTTTAATAAACATTCCTTATTTTTTTGGCACATGTAAATAGGTAATTATGAATTCTAAAATTTGTCATAAATTTTATTATGACGACATTTTTTATACTAGCTCACAAACTCGTATGGGTCCAACATATTTCGGGAAAATAATTACCTAAAAACCATTTAATGTATTTAAAAATTAAGAAAAAAGCACAAATTTTCAAATAATTGATTTTTATTCGAAATTTTAGAGTTTACAGATGTGGAAATGTACATACATTTCTCACTAAATCAAATGCCCCCCTTAAAATAAAATTTGATCTGCTCGAAGCATTTTTCATAAGTTTATTTTTTACTACTACTATTACTCAACTGGAAAGTAATAAATAACAATAACTTATTCACATCTGTGCTTTTTTTGTACAGGTACATTTTCGAATATTCAAATTAAATAATTAAGGTCATCTTTTGTTATATTTACAAAGTAGGTGTTTTTGTAATACGCTATTTAATGAGGTTGTTTATCCTAAAATAACATTTGACATTTAAAAATATAAGATTAGATTACAGTTATCTGTTGCAAGGTGATATTTGACCAATGACGAACAATCCTAATTATTACTCCAATAAACATTATTTGAAAATATAAAAATATTAATCCAGGATATTAAAAATGGTTTTGATCAGTATTAAATTTTCTTTTTTAACTTAATATTTTTTGCAAAAATTTTTATTTTCTTATACGTAGCTTAAGACAGCATTATATCATGAAAATGCTTTGAAATGACGATTTTTGCAGATCCCAATCTTACGGAGTAATTTGATCACAAAAATAGAAAGAAAATAGATTTAGTTCTTGGGAATATATTGCAAATTATTCATTCTGAGCCGATTTATTGAGTATGTCAAATATAGCAGTTATTTAATATACACATAAGGCAGTATGACAAAGAAATTATAAAAATTTATATATAATACAAAACTTCAACAACAAAGTGTATAAAAAATCTCACGAACTAGAACTCTAGAAGTATCATTAAGGACCTGCTACTAAACTATATTGAGTTAACAACAAGTAAAGTACATGGTTATACAACACTTCCACTTAAAACATACGAGGCAAACAATAACAACAGATGCAATAAATACACATCATAAACATCATCAATACCAAGAAAAATAAAAGCACTTCCATTTGTAAAATGTAAAAGTAAAATTAAACAGATGATTAGAGATGGAGTTAAGTTTCAATTAACTAAAAAAACGACTCCAAAACAAGATGACGCAATTTCAAGATGCCCTCGATATCAGTAGTCCGAATAGCAACTTTCGAGGTGAAACAGCGAAAAGGATATGCTTTCAATTGCCTATATGTATTGTATTCATATATCTTACGACAATGGTCAGTGTCACTTTTAAGTTTCTATTTTCCTAGTTATTTTTATGTTTTAATCTATATTTCTTTAATTTTATTTGATTTTGGTTGATGGTAACCATCTTTACGATGGTCCAAAGTGGATATTATAATGTTGTCCATAATAACCATCACTTCGAAGACCGTACAAGATCCCTAAGATCCTCACGGTCATATGACAGGTATAATTTTTTTAAGTTTGAGTTCATATTGTGTTTCTTTTAGGAATATTGGTCCAGTTGTTAAGATTTGTCAACTTAATATCGAAGGTATATCCAAAGACAAATGTAATTACTTGGAGAGATTGGCGAAGGAAATGAAATTTATTCAAGTGGAATGTGATTGCAAGTCCAGCTTGTGATTGCGGAGCTGAAATTGAAAGAGTTAAACATATTGTTGAAGAATGTCCTCTAGCTAAATTTGAATTTGGATATACAGATTTACATAATTTAACTCCAAAGGCTGTTGCTTGGATCTTAACAACTACAGTCCTTTAGTTTTGTGGCGCTGTGATGAAGGTTTTTTATGCTGCAGGTTTTTTCCTACATCGTAAACCAAATGGTACAGTGTTTCAAAGGGCCCCATGCAGTTATGGCCCTTCTAAATATATTTCTGCTCTTGTAATATAACTTACATATGTTTCTTTTGTTGTACCTGTCATGTAATTTCATACGAATATATACGACATTGTACATGTAACGTATGTATATTGAATAAATAAATAAATAACAGTTTTAAAAAAATAAAAACGGTTTCAAGTAAATGTACATATTTATATGAAAACTAAGCACATTTGCATAAACTATGTAAGGAAATCTAAATAAGAACTATAAACACCGATGAAAATAAAGAAAATCCCTACCTGATTTCTGCTGTATCTATTCGAAACCTTATTCTTATCGACCTTCCTCTCCAAGGGTCTCTGTTGAGCATCCGAAGCTGTCCTACTCAGCGGTTTATTTTTATTCTTCCCATAATTCGATTCCACCTCACTAGTACTACATCTGGCTTTATTCGTACGATCAAAAGGCACAGGATTCTCCGCTTGCATATCGCTAACACCAGGTTTTAAGAGATCCTCGACTTCGTTAAAGCTTTTTAGTGGTTCGTGTATATGTTCTAGTTGATTCTTGTCGAAATCCTGCGACTTATCCTTGTCATCTTCCTCTTTTTGTTTCTTCTGATGTTTAGGGGAGGCGCGCACTGTCTTCAACAAATTCTCGAATTTTTCGATATTTTTCGTCTTTTGCGCTTCCGCCTCGCACTGCGATATATACGCCTCGATTTCATGCAGGGGATTTAAGGTGTCCATGGTGGGTGGTTCCGTCGATTTCTTCTCGTGCAACTTGGGCGACGGCGCCAACCCTCTAGGATCGTTCACCGTGTATATATTGACTTGATCGTCTTTTAACTTCAGTTTCTTCATGAAATTTGGCGATTTCTCAAACAGATCCTTCACCACTTTGTGTTGCGACTTGTTCTCCGAAGATAAGGTCTTGTAGCTGGTCAGTTGTGATTCGTTGCCGCTCTTGTTTAGTTCGTGAGTGGCGTTGCTGTTCTTGATCTTTTTCACGTCGTTAATGGGACTGTTTAGTTGTTTGTAATGCCTCTCACTAATCGGAGATCGTACTTTCTGATCGAACCGCTCGGCATTGGTGATTGTGTAATAAGGATTCGTTGAGGTCCCGTACAATTTTTCGATGCGATCGCTTAACGTTTGCAATTGGAACGTGTCACTGTTATTGGCGTTCGTGGTCGAGGGATTGAGTGTTTTCCTATCGGCGGAAGGACTGTTTTTTGGCGTCAATGGTTCGTCTGGTTCACCGACAGGTGGTTCCATTACCTCCTTGTGGGCCTGCTCCGAGAATCTGTTAGCATAATGTCGCGTTAAAAAGCTCAATCTCGTAGGGTCGTTGCGCAATGTGACTTCTTGTGAGAAGGTGTCCTTGTAGCGATCCATGTATTTGCCGCCGTAAGTGATCTTGTCCCTTTGATTTTTGAGGATGTCGATGCCAGACAACCGTTTCGGATTGGAAGATGCGCTATCCTTCACGGGCTGGATGACATCCGTAATTTTTGTTTCTACGGGCGTGGTACTATTGTTCATTATTCGTGGGTATACGCATGGAGAAAAGTGTCTTCTCGAGAAACCACGGGAAAAAAAACTAATTTGCACTCGCGAACACAAACACTGCACGATTAAAAAAAAATTACACAAGTTCTTATCAGCGCTTTACAACAACATAGACTCTCACTCAATCCGCACCAATATGGACACAGCCCAACAAAGAGTAATAACGTACTAGTAATAATAATCGGAAAAAAACGTTCTATGTGTGTGTTATCTACTTTATAGATAAATGTTTTTATCGGAGAAGTTCGTGAAAAGTGTTGCCACCATGCGAATGGAGCAGTGCACGCAAATCTAGTGCAATGAAAACTTTCCACAATCACACACACTCACTCACACACTAAAACTCGACTTATCAATATTCAAACAAAAGAAATTTCGTTAAACTATTTATATTTAATAAACCACACTTAAACAATGACAGTCAAAGTAAAACTGAATTAGGATTGACGCGAATACCGCTTCTTCTCTTAAAACCGACTAAATAAAGAGGTAAGACTGCGTTTATGGTGTGCTACGTTGAAATATGAAAGTATACTGAGCCGCGTTAGACTTGACTGTACGTACAGCCTAGCCTACGCGCTTGTGTTCCACTGGATTGTTACAATAGCAATTGTAAACGGTGTACGAGTTCTCTCTCGTTGTCAACGTGATTAACATCATCTGATCGTTCGGTAACGAGAGGAGGAGAGTTATCGAAAATCGTCTATCGTCGCGAGCTGGGATACATTTGAATAAATACACGGAAAGGGGAAAAAATTGTGTCGAATGCATTCGCTTTCAAATACACCACGTTAACGTGCGTACAGGTGTTCTGCAGGTATTGTTTTCAATGCCACGGAGCGCCATCTAGCACGTGTATCTGTCAGCAGTTCTAATGTACTGTTGTGCATAGGAGAGAGAACTGGTATTACTCTAGATTCTACACCTTTCCCGTTTCGAGCGTGTTCTCCTTTGTTTCTTTCTCATTTTGCCGATCGTGTTTTGTAACATACGTGGGAAATGAGAATATTAATGATGTTATTAGTTGTGGCATTAGGTGCGTCGTGCGCCTTTTATATACGATTTTTCCCGTTCATGTAATACCGTTGGCCTTTTATATAATAAGTAATCGCGTTGCGAAATTTTAAAATGATAAATTAAAATGTGGGTTCTGGGTTGTTGACTCAGGATATTTTTCTCACAATATAGTAGAGTAGCATAAATAAAGCTGTGATTATAAAACTAGATGTTTGAAGCTTATAAAAGAATGGTGAAAAAATTATTAATTTAATATACAACTTATTTCAGAACTTAAAAATGAAATTCCAAAACTATTGCTTTTAATTTAATTTAAACATGTCCAACATTAACGATTAAGTTAATGGACACTTCTTTTGTTGAAAAATTATCAACGTTAAATCTATTCAAGTGCGGCGTGCTTTTCGGGAAAAGAAATTAATATTTGGCAAGAATATGTACAATTGCCTTAATTAAAAGGTCTTCACCTTTTTTCATTCACAAACTGATAATGGGTAGCAATTCTATGGCACGTTTTGGTCTCAGATTTCGGGACTATGAATGTTGTCTGTCATTCGGCCGCTGTCTTGAAATTAAGGGTGTAATTAGTTTTGTTCAGATATACTATCGTTCATCGGATCTTTTGGTTCACGTCATCAATTGAGTGGCGTTATCAAGGACATCGACACCTAGAATGTATATACAGTGAAATTCCCCTTCGCGGACACCCCTCTTACACGTACACCTTCCTTGGACGGACAGTTTCTCATGGTCCCGACCGACTCTCATATAATTTGCATTGGGTTAACTCCCTCTTGGACGGACATTCTCTTGAACGGACGCGGACACAAGAAAATGTTCTCATAAACGGACAAAAAACAAATTATGACAGAGTGGTTGCAAGACCTAGATTGGTAAATGGCAAAATAAAAAAGAAACATTTTGTTATTTTCAGACAATGCGGGATCTCATCCAAAAGATGTTCGATTAAAAAATATAAAACTTTCTTCTGATCCCTAATTGTACATTAGCTTGTCAATCAGTAGATCAAGAGATTATAAAAAACTTCAGAACTTATTACCGAAGTATAAAATTACAACACCTGCTGGTGAACACTGAAACTGCTGGGTACAGCTTTTGAGTTAATTAAGAACCAAGTAACCAAGGAAACAGTTAAAAACTGCTTTCGTAAAGAAGGATTTAAGCATGAAAATATTCGAAATGAATACTAGTTAGCTGAGGTAGTTACATCTGATCCAGAAAATGACTTACCACTTAACGTACTTGCAGATATCCTCAAAAATAAGAATTTTTGGAAATGACTGATAATGTAACTGAATAATTTCTTGCACCTAGTGAAAATTTTGCATCTTGAAGATCAGAAACAGGACTAGAAACTAAAAATCCAGTTGAAATACAAGAACTTTCCGAAGATTCTGATGTCGGTGAAGTTCCAGTACCAACAGACGCTATCCCATGGTGACGCTATTACCCTAATCAATCAGTTTAAACGTTTTGCCGAAAATCACTGAGATACAGAGTCGTTGGAGGTTCTTTACAAATTACAAATTACTGGATGTCATTTTAAAGAAAAAGTGGAGACAAACAACAATATCTGAATTTTTGCGTCATTAAAGTAACATTTCATTTTATGTATTACTACATTCTATTATATTTTGTAAAGTAACAAATCCTTATTTTTTCCTTCAGTTTTAAGTTTTGAGTTTATTTTAAAAACATTTACATACATATACGTTTTAAATTCCCAATTTCCAATTACAGTTTTCATTAAAAAATATATTTTGTCATATTTCTGTTAGGCGGACACCCCTCTTGAACGGACACTTTCAATCGGTCCCGTTGGTGTCCGCCCAAGGGAGATTTCACTGTATATACTCATTCCTTTCCAATCTCAATGACTAAATAAGGATTGAAATTTTAAACTTTAACGTGGGGTTGTCTTCCCCGTAAGAGTAATAAGACAAGCAGAGAAAATATACCGCCATGACACTCTGTCACTGCGTTAGTCAACCTATATGTTGTAAGATGAATGAATAATAGACCCGTAAATTTTGTTCATAACCAGCGGTTATTATTGTTTTATTAAATTTCATTATAATAGATATAGCTAATTTTAAGCAATGAATAAAACATGTTATAAAATATAGAATTAGATATAAGCATCATAAGCACTTTATTTTTAAATATTTAATTCTATTTAGTAAGTAACGAATTTGAGCCAGAAGTGTTGATTTAATTCATATGGATGAAAATCAATGCCGTAAGCCAAAAGATCCGACGGACAGATAGTACCTGTAACCATGATGCCGACAGAAAATTGTTAAGAGCATTTTTGTGTTTCTTAAAACTTGTAAGAACATTAAATCAAAAATATTGCTGATTAACGTGATCAGTATCATACCTAACCTCAAATAGATTATCTATTTAATTTAAGCATTTCATGCATTCACATTTCCATTAAATTATTATATTCTTACACAAGATATATTTATTCTTACTGGTGGTCGCCCCATGGTCGAAATTCGACCTTTTTGTTTATTAAATTTAATGTATTTGTAACACATACTAAATATACATAAATTTTATCATTCCGAACTTCTTCTCCATATGAACTTTAACTATGCCAAATCTCATACTCCTCCGTGCGCGCAATATGCTTAAAAAAGAGTACAACGTTTTTTCTTCACGTATTAATATATAGATATTTATAGTGGATTCATCGCTTTTTGGGATTGATTACAATTAACAGTCAATGTAAATCATGCCTGAGAGATCGTCAAATAGATGGCGCCAACAAATTTATTGGAAGGATTTTTAGCACTTACTCCTATTTCCCTAACTTTTAGTATAGAAAAGTCCATGGAAGTAGTATTTTATATATTAAATTTTATTAGCATAAAGTCGATTTTTTTTAAAAGTCCCAACTGCAATTTTCCAAAAACTCACCTGCATAAATCTTTCAGTATCTCTAAAATTTCTTCATTCTTCCCTATTACTTTTTCCTTATATTATATATAATTTGTATGCGAAGGAGTGTAGACTTTGACATCCAACTAGATTACTCTGAAGAATGAAGATAATTCATTCATAATAAAAGTATATATATACATACAGTGCAAAAAATATATCGTATTGAATTTGTTCTTTAGATTGTCAATCTTTTTGTTAAGAGAATTGTACATCCTTCACACTTTGACGCACGACTTAAAGGATACTCTTCGTCTGTAATATCTAATAGTGATAATAGTGTGGACTGGAGTAGTACAACAGGTCAAAATAATTTTTAAGGTGTATAACTACAATGTATCGCGGATGTACAGACAGAGCGAGATCTACCTGGAATCGTCAAAATAAAGAAAGGGTCCGTCAGGTAATTATTTGCAACTTTAAAGGAGTTCTTGGCACGATCCTATAAGTAAGTTTCACAATACATATATCATTTATTTTCTAAAGCAAGATATTCATGGGTTATGAATAAACGATAAAGGGTGCAATGAAAATTAAAACAGAAATATTTTTTTATGCTGCAAAATTAGAATGTGTCGCGGGTGTACATGCAACAGATCTACCTACAACCCAGCCCAGATTTAGTTTTCAGGGTCATTCTTATACTCCTTGAATGAATTATACCTTTTATCTCACAATATATTTTTCACTTTATTTTTAAATAATTGCACTAGCAAATGTTTCAACTTATGCTAATTTATGTGATGGAATTTCAAGTACATTGGCGTTTGTAGTATTGTACTAGTGATAATGGTTCGATCTAGATATAAAGTTAATATTTTGTTTGGCATAAATTGAACGTATTCGGCAAAGTAATAAGTTTAAGTTCAATAAACACAAAACTCAAGGGCTACACCGGCTTAGGCATTCGATATATAACCAGAGGATGCTAAATCTTACTTTAATCTGCGTTGCCCATATTTTTTAAATTTTCCCTTAAGTAATTCTTATTTTGATTTCTTTATATGTATTTAGCTTTGTTTCTTTTATCCTAATAAATAAGTTTATTAAATATTTTATATCCTTACACACCTAACACGATTGTGTTGTTTATACCATATTTGAGAGTCTGTCAGCAGGTAAATTGGCGGCACTCAATGCCCATAAGATGTAATAATAATTCAAGGGTATTTTCAAAGTATACACCGGATTTTACAAAACAAGATGGGAAATGAAGGAATATTCTCAAAGGAGATGCATATTTATAAAATTTGTAATTGATCTTAATCGTTAATATACAAAAAACAGTATAGATCCTTTCTGTGAATGACACCTCATTTTTACAAATTATCACGGTGTTTGTTGCATCGTTAGGCAAATTAAATTGGTCGATATAAGGGGTCATTTGCTGTTTCTTAAGGCCCAATAACTCAATATTAATTGCCGTTGGAAAGGGAATACACTATACACATCGCTTTTAGTTATTTTTTTATTGCAATGTAAAGTTGAGTTTAAAGTTTATTTTTACCTCTTCCAAAAACTTTGTGAGTTAATAAAATGAAAACTACATGTTATTTGCAACTAATTTTGAATTTTGTTGAACCACACAGCACACATTAAAATTAAACTTAAACTTGGAGGCTATACTTATAACTTTTTTTAACTTAAGCTTAAATGCTGAATTTGAAGATTTTGCAAAGAATTTCCAAGAACTCGAAATAAAACCCGTGGGACTAATATTGGGCCTTAAGAGACAGCAAATGGCCAATTTAATTTGGCAAACGAAGCACCAAACACCCTGTATAATTGATGAGCATTTAGTAAAAACCGCACTTGTCCAAAAATTACTTTTTTAAGGGATTAAAAAAAAACCTGTAGCATATTGTATGCTAGGTTAAAGCCTAATAATTTTTGAGTAAGTATCATAAATGGAGTAAAATTTTGTTTCAGATTATGTATACAAATATTGCTATTTTTAAGAAAAATAACCTTTGGACAAAAACGAGAAATTGGTGACGTTAATTAAAAATTAAAAAATAATTATTAATTTGGCGAAAATAAAAACTTGAAAGTAATCAAAATAAATTTTAATAGTAATAGGGTAAAAATAAATCCTCTTTTAAGCCTTACATTAATTTTATTATATGCTCTAGTAGTACATGTTTCGGCCCATGGCCATCTTCAGCTAGAATAGTCAAATCAACAGGAAAATACACGTCCAAATGTAGCAACGTACAAAGTAATAAAACAATAACAAAACTCAAACATTACAACAGTTATAGATTAAAATTATTGTATAAATTAAACATCAAACACAAACAACATCATTGTAGATAGTTATAAAATTCTTTTATGTTTTGAAAAATTACATCGACGGTATAAAGAAATACATGCTGTCGGGATGACGGTCGTGACAAATACGACCGTCAACAATGATGTTGTTTGTGTTTGATGTTTAATTTATACAATAATTTTAATCTATAACTGTTGTAATGTTTGAGTTTTGTTATTGTTTTATTACTTTGTACGTTGCTACATTTGGACGTGTATTTTCCTGTTGATTTGACTATTCTAGCTGAAGATGGCCATGGGCCGAAACATGTACTACTAGAGCATATAATAAAATTAATGTAAGGCTTAAAAGAGGATTTATTTTTACCCTATTACTATTAGAATTACCTTACGATATGGATTTCTTTCATTTAAAATAAATTTTAATTAATTAATTTGGAATTTTGATAAATTCCAGATTAAATCTGAAAAATAAAATTAATTTCAACAATAGTGCTAGAAATACATTAAATATTGCATTCAATCTTCGCAACCACTACTATTATCTTCATTATCACTACTTTCTTGTTTGGATTCAGTGGCAAGAGATGAATAAATCATTATAAAAGTTTTTATTTCTTGGATCATGCAAAAAATTCAACAGCTTCCTCGCGTTTTTCTCTTGCTTTGTTTTTAAAGCTCTTCTTTGTTCAAAGATTTTTTTTTTATTATTAATATGCTGTAAAGCAGTTTACAATATTAAAACTGGGTTAAGACCAACCATTAATTTTATTCAAAAATCTTAACCGAAACAAACTTATTATCTAAAATTCACCCATTCAATCTTTTTTCTATTTGACGCCAGATTTATTTCAGAGGCCACATCCCTGATTCCTAGATCTCTACGTAACTATTTCGAACATACTAGGCTGCATCGATCATAGTGCGTAAGACTTTGTTCTGAAATCTTTGTATAGTTTTAATATGACACAGCTTAGCACAACCCCAAAATTGTATGTCATAGACCCAGATTCCTTTCAGGATTTGGTTATAGATCAAGACTCTTTTTGTATAACGGAAGTTGTGAATTACGTCCAAACATCCAGTAAAGTATTCTATACTTTCTACTTACGATCCAGATCAGCTCTTTTCTTATTGACATGTTCCTTCCATCCCAGTTTAACGTCAAGTGTCATACCTGGATGTTTAGCTGAATTCTCATAAGGGACAGTATTATAATACCAATTATAGTGATAGTGATAGGTATATATTATCTTTCTATTAGTAAAGTTTATATGACTTGACTTTAGTTTTATTTTCCAAACATTAGTCCAATTCGAAATCCTATCACAGGCTCTGTAAATTATTTGTTGTTCTTGTTTGCATATTACTAATCTACTACTAAGATTGCCGTGCCATCAGGCCCATCAGCAAACGTAGCCGCACTTGCATTGTCTTTTTCTCTCACGTTTCTTTGTCTTTCTTCTGGTGTAATTTAAGAATTGTTTAAAGCCTGCTGAAAGAAGTCACATTGTGAGCGAGTATCACAACGTGGGTAGCGAAATTTGATATTAAATTTGGATTTAAATACAAACTAGTGAAACTAGTATATCTTGTATGGAGTATATTCATTCAAAATAAGTGATGCATTACTTTAAGGGTTAATTGAAACAGCACGACAAAATAGGCGTTTTGCACGACAAAAGTATAACGACAAAATAAATAGTTTGCCCGACAAAATTGGTAAATCACACGACAAAATATTAACGATAAAAAAGGGAAAAAGCACGATCAAAAAAGTAAATCTACGACAAAATAAACACTACAAACGACAAATTTAGTATCCTCAATTTGGCAGTACCTCACGATAAAATATGCAAAAATAAACGTAAACCCTAAAAAAAATAAATGGGACCCACCCAAAATAAATTGCACCATGGGGTTGGTTAGCTCTAAACTGACAATTGCAAAAAAACAATTATTTTCAAAAATATATATGTATTATTATTTAAGGGGTAAGTGGTAACAATAAATGAAAAAAGTACAGGAACACATCTTTAAATTCTAATAAAATCATTCGTAGTCTTAACTCTGCAGTATTACTGAATAATTAAAGCTTTTTTGGCGTGTGCAGGTCGGCCACGTTTTCGCTTTTGGCCTAAAGGAATTTTCTTGGCTTCTGCAGGAGTTTCCACCAAATGTAGTCTAATTTTCATGCCTATGACATGTTTGCATATCATTTTCTTTAAATAATAAGTGCAAGTACATGAACTTTTACTGTGATCTTCAGTAATTATACTGATCACATGCATACCGTATCTATATGTTTTAAATTCTTCAAAAGATTCCCAGCAGTTATCTTTTTTCATATAATTGTCAACAATATCTTTAGTGATACTACCGAATCTAGACTTTGTAGCTAATGTATAATACAAAGAATTACCATCTTGTCCTTCGACTTTTAAAACTTTTTGATTTGAAGCTGCCCATTGGTAACCCGTAACCCAGTCTTTATGTAAAACAGACACTTTTTGAGCAAACTCTTTAAAATTGATGCATTCTGGATCTCGATCTTTAGACCATTTGATTAAGAGATCCAAAACATGATTCAAAAATTGACCAACTGGTAGTCTCTCTCGAATGGTGTGTTCTTTTTTTATTACAGCATTGGTGGCTTCGATTCCATTATTCGTACTAGGATACCCAAGCGCAGCACCTTCATACCAATTTCGATATTTTTGAAGCCACTCTAATTCAAAATATTTCAGAAAGCTTTTAATATTGTTGTCTTGATAGGTGTTCCATTTTTCCAAAAAAAGACTGGAGGCTTTGGCAAAGCTGGTATCATTTCTACATGTTTGTAGTGCATAGATATCATCTTTTATTGCAGAATAATTTTCAATTTTCCGTAAATATTTATCCATATTCTTCAAAGCATGGAAAAAACACATCAGTCGTACTTTGGATTCACCAAAAGTTTTTACAAAGCCATTTGTTATTGCGTCGTTACCATCGGCAAGCAGGAGTTCAGGAATCCAATTTGCGTCATATTTTTGCAGGGTGGTAAAAATAAAAGTGAAATCATCTGATGTTTCTCCACTACATACTGATATTCCAAATGGATGGAATACTCGATCGTTGTCGCTAGTTCCTACTATCATGAGTGGATATCCTTGCCACATAAGTTTATATGTAGCATCTACCTGGACTAATTTTGAGTATTTCATGGTCTCCAGCAGTCTTGGTGTCGAAATGAAAATTTTGATGTCTTGGTCATCGACATTATATGATTCACATTTAATTATATAATCTAAAACAAAAGGACTATCCTGTGATTCTGCAACTCTGTGATCATCACACCAATTCTTAATTTCTGTTCCACAAATTGTGGGAGATCCATACTTCTTATTCCTTAATTGTCTTAAAAATGAAATAATTTTTGATTTTGGAGGCTCCGGTTCATTTCGTTTCCTAATTGCAGTTAAGATACCATTAGGTTTGGTAATCCCATCATCAAATAAATTTGTTATAAGACGCTTGGTGTTTTCGTTTAATCCTCTCTCTGATTCACGATGGCCATCATGGTCACAGTCAGTGGAATATAGCGACACTTTACTGTCTGATGTATGGTACAACAAATAAATTGCAGCCGGACATTCCTTTTCCCGATATCTACCTTTCGTGCACCGGAATTCAATTTTTTTACCATCTAAATTCTTCTTAGACGATGATTTTTTCCATATTTTTTCAGTTTCAATATATTTATCTGCTTGTGCAGGATTATCGAACTGCATAGTTTTAATCCAAATCCGATTTTGTGGACGTTTACGAGTATTTGTTTTTACAGTCTGGGTCGAAGTTGAAGCTTCCGCAAAATCTTCCACAAATGTCACTTCGGATTCCATTACTTTAAAGTAGATACTCTAAGATATGCTTTTATTTATATCAACTCAAAATACCTACTTACGATTTTTATGGTGACACACAACCTTGTTGAAGTTGAAGTTAAAACCTTAACCATTCTAAAGGTAACTAACTACATGTTCGAATGGAAAGAACCAAATGTGTCGTGGAAACATCATTTTTTGAAGTGCACCGCAATTTTTTGTAGGGCAACACATTATTTTGTCGTGTAAAATATTTTTTAGCCGTGCAATATCTTTTTGGGACGTGCAGTTTCTTATTTGCTCGGGCAGTGTATTATTATGTAGTCCAATATTTTTTCTTATCGTGCAATATAATTTTTTGTCGTGCCATTTTGTATTCTGTCGTGCAATGTTCTTTTCTGTCGTGATTTATACCTATTTTACAGTGGAAAGCACCTTTTTTGTCGGTGTGAAAATTCCCACCCTTACTTTAATGTTTAGTTCTAATGGCAAGTAATATTGGTGTGGGCTGCGACGGGGTATTAACACGTGCATTTTGCTGGAAAAAAGAGCAGATGTCCCGGAATTGTGTGGTTTTTCCAAGAAGGCGAGTATACATGTGCGGTTTCTACAGAAACCAGAAACGTCAAATGGTCAAAGGCATGCACATATGTTGGCATCTATGCTAGTTTTGATGGAAACGAGTTTGCGTGCTAATAGATTTCATTTTTTTAACAGATGCGGTAAAAATACTGATTAAGGCCAAAATAGAAAAGTGCGGTTATTAACTTTATACATACAAATATGTAAATATATAAATATAAGAGTTTACCTGTGGAGGCTACAAATTGTAATTAAATTAACAATACTTTTTTTTTAACTGTGTACGTACTTAATATCGAAGTAGAATTACATGTTTTATTCTTTGTATTTAAATTTTAAAAAAATGGCGTGACCCAGGTAATCTTAATAGGAATTGTATTGCGAACAATCATCATTTAAAGTAACTAGAGAAAATTACAAATGATACTGGTATTGTACAATAATTTACAGCAATTTTCCACTTTCAGAAAATACCAAGCACAAACTAAATGCATCATATATACTCGTACTAGTCCTTACTTATGTGATGAACTACAAGAAAAGGTCACACTACAATTCCAGCGATATCTATGACTCGCCGCAAACAATACAACTTTCACCGTCTTTCGGGGCAGTATTGACATTTTCTCTCCGCGAATAGATAAAAATTCCGCCGTTATCGGAATCGCAGCATTTCGGATAGTGACGTGTCCTCATCGGCAACGACCCACATAAATACTGTTTCATTCGAACGTCGAGAGATCGTTGTTACTCATTGTCAGTGAACACATTTTAATTCGGTAAAGGTAAAATAGAGGAGATTAGAGGAAAAAAAAAGTGATTCATCGATTGCCGTCGGGCGTTTCGGTCGATGGCATTTTTTCATCATAGAAACAACGATTCGTTCAACCTTGTTTACGTTAATTGCGTTTCGTGATGTAACGAAGCGAAATAAGCTGCAGCAGACAATTGTGTTCGTTCGTCGGTGGTTTCTATAATTTTATTTATACCCTAATTGTTACAATAGAAATTTATATTAATTATGAAAATTTATTATTGATTCACATGCAATCAAAAGGAGCTGTTTAGCATAAATGCACTTTCACAGCAAAAAGCGAAGATTCTTACGTTTTAATAGTTTTACCACTTAGTAGTAAACGTAAATGTCCAGAATTTTAATCACAATATGTATTTACAAAAAATTCTATCTCTCATATATAGAGTGAGTCATTAGTAGCCGTTTCTTCGAATGCTCTTTTGTGTTTTAAATAAGAGAGAAAAAATTAGCTTGGGGCGCATATTCTAAAAATACTTTAAGCTCTGACGCACTTCCGGTTTCACCGGAACTGCATGGAACTTATTTTTTTTAAATGACCCACTATATATTTTGGGATTCTTTAGTAGTTTTACGTTGCCTATTCAGCTTTTTCTTTTTCAAAATTGAGCCAATAGTTCTTGAGTTATTAATTTTTTTTTTGAACATTTTTGACCAAAACTCGTGTTCAGAAAAAAAACATTTTCACATTGTTTTTAAAAGTAAAAACATTAATTGTGGTGGTGCGTATAGCCAAGAAAATTCTGCATCTTTTGGTATAAGTTGCACTCGACGGAACCTCAAAAAAACTTTGCCTTTTCAAAGCCTGCCACCGAAAATGTCACATACCAAAAACTTATTTCTTTTTAAATGGAACAGCCGGTATTTTATTGTGGTAATTTGTTTCAATCTCTTTGATTTTTGTTAACAACGTCCTATACCTAGCTTTTATACTGTCTGAGATAATCACTGTAGGAGCAATCAGCGGTCAAATAAAGAACTACGAGTGCTGTTGTTCTATGCACCCAAATATTCCTTCAACCAATAGAAGACTGGAATGGGGCTCAACTACCTTAGTCAACTGTCAAACAAAGTAAAAAGATTAAATCCAACTATCCCAAAAGTAGTAATATTACAGAATGAAGCGAATATGTGCCCCAAGCAACCATGGATCTTCCACTAATTGTGTTATTTGAAACACAAAAAGCCATCGAAAAACGGCTATTGTACAATCATAAATTACAAAATTGTTATATTTATTATTAAGGCTGGGATCCGCCCATGTTATTTGTCGATAAGGGATATTCATACCACTTCAAAGAAAAAAAGTAAATCAAGAATAATGAAATTTTCACACAGTAAATGTAACAACCACACTCTTCACCTTAAGTTATTTTGAAAATCCTAATGCCATTACTTTTTCAAAAAAAAAAAAAAAAAATAGGCGTGGCCACCACACGACTTTCTTATACGTATGAGCGTTTCAAATTATAGAATTTTCTGAATTTTTTTTGCAAAAATTATTCAAAATCCTATTTTAAGTACTTCTATTCTCTTAATAAATCCCTATAGAATGCATATTTTGCAAGATATTATATTTGGTTAGAGTAAAAGTGGTACTTCCGGTTCGAATTTTGAAATTTTTTTTATACAAAAGATATTTAAAATTATGTTTTAAATACTTTTATACTCGTAATGTACGTGCCTAGAAAGCATGACTTGCGGGATATTCCCAAAAAACTGATTTTCGATAAGAATAAAAGACCTACTTCCGGTAGGAATTTCGAAAAATTATATTAATATAATTTATCTCAAATTTAATTTTGAGTACATTTGAATTCTTTATAAATTTGTTTAAACTTTGTAATTGACGAAATATTTGCAAAATTCGATTTTTTCACTGAAGTAAACTACTGCTTCCGGTCTACCGATTTTACTGAAAAACTAATCAGATCTCAAGAGGGAGATTATACACGTAAATACAAAATTTGGAATAGATATCTACAGAGGTTTGACCGCCATCGTGGTCACACACTCACAGACATGCAGACAGACACAGACACAGACATTTGTTAAAGAATGAGGTGTGGCCACCACACGACTTTCTTATACGTATGAGCCTTTCAAATTATAGAATTTTAAGAAGTGAGAAGTAGAAAGTTAAGAAAGTGTTACTTCCGGTCCGAATTTTGAAATTTCATTTATACAAAAAATATTCCAAATCCAACTCTAAATACTTTTGTACTCTTCATAAATGTATATAGAATGCATAATTCACGACATATTTGCAAAAAATCGTTATTCGGTAAGAGAAAAATTGATACTTCCGGTCCGAATTTTGAAATTTCTTTTATATAAAAGATATTGGAAATTAAGTTCTAAATACTTATGAATTCTTTATAAATTAGTCTAAACTTAGTAATTGACGAAATATTCGCAAATTTCGATTTTTTTACTGAAGTAAACTACTACTTCCGGTCTGCCGATTTTGCTCAAAATCTAATCAGTTCTCAAGAGGGAGATTATATTCGTAAATACAAAATTTGGAATTGATATCTTCAGCGGTTTGACTGCTATCGTGGTCACAGTCACACACACAGAGAGAGACATTTTTTAAAAACCATTTTTACTTTCTTATACGTAGTATAATTATTAATATTTGTGATGATGAAAATTTTCGACCTCGAGATTTTTGCAGATGTCCACGTTTTGAAGTCCCCTGATACCGAAAAAGTGGTTTTTAAAAAATGTATGTGTCTCTCTCTCTGTGTGTGTGTGTGTGTGACCACGATAGCGGTCAAACCGCTGTAGGTATCAATTTCAAATTTTGTATTTACGTGTGTAATCTCCCTCTTGAGATCTGATTAGTTTTTCAGTAAAATCGGTAGACCGGAAGTAGCAGTTTACTTCAGCGAAAAAATCGAATTTTGCCAATATTTCGTCAACTACTAAATTTAAACAAATTTATAAAGAATTCATATACACTTAAAATTAAAATTGAGAATAATTTTATTTAAAAAGTTTTTTGAATAAAAAATAATAAAAAATCGAAAATCAGTTTTTTGCGAATATCTCGCAAATCATGCTTTTTAGACAAGTACGTTACGGGTATAAAAGTATTTAGAACATAATTTTCAATATCTTTTGTATAAAAAAAATTTCAAAATTCAGACCGGAAGTGCCACTTTTACTCTTATCGAATAGCGATTTTTTGCAAATATGTCGTAAGTTATGCATTCTATATATATTTATCAAGACTACAAAAGTATTTAAAACTGGATTTGCAATATTTTTTGTATATATGAAATTTTAAAATTCGGACCGGAAGTAGCACTTTTACTCTTAGCGAGGAGCACTTTTTTGATAACATCTTGCAAAGTATGCATTCTATAGATATTTATTAAGAGAATAGAAGTACTTAGAATAGGATTTTGAATAAGTTTTGTAAAGAAAAATTCTTAAAATTCTATAATTTGAAACGCTTATACGTATAAGAAAGTCGTGTGGTGGCCACACCTCATTTTTTTGGTATCAGGGGACTTCAAAACGTGGACATCTGCAAAAATCTCGAGGTCGAATATTTTCATCATCACAATACTAGCTTATACTACGTATAAGAAAGTAAAACACATTTTTGGTGTCAGGGGACTTCAAAACGTGGACATCTGCAAAAACCTCAACGTCGAACATTTTCGTCATCACAATACTTTCTTATACTACGTATAAGAAAGTAATTAATAAAGTTGAACTGAACTGAACAAAATGAAGCCCATTTATAAAAGGCACTGTGCTGATGTACGAATTCGAAACCAAAATGAATAGTCAGTGGTGCCAGGTCTACCGATCTCAGTTCTTGATCTACTGAAAAGTCGACTTGTCTTATTTATGTGTGCAGAACTAAAATCGATAGACAGGTAAATAGAAGTAAAAATTAGTAGATCTATAGAAATGGGTAGACCTGGCACCACAGCCATTAAGTATAATATGCAAATTCAAGACATAGTGTGCCTTGTGTTTGTATATATTTTTTATGATTTATAGTCACAGATCGTGGGTCAACTGTCGTTGTACAGATAAGGGACAGAGGTCGGTCGGTGGGCGTGTACGAATCTTGAACAGAGAAAACATCTGATCATGGCTCCATCTATGGACTCCCGTAGCGTTAGCTTTCGAGGACCCCACCGTTAACTAGCGTGTTCTGTACTATGTAAATTTACTGCAGTACTTTCAACTTTTTCGCCTATCAAGCACTGGTTGGACGAAAGTGTATATCTATTCGCATAACTATATCTTAGACATACAGCGGCCAGGAGAATATCATAAGTACCATACGATATACAAACAACCACATCTCCCACAATTCCCCCCCAATTCAATGTGAGGATAATGTATTAACTTAGTAAACTTGGTACGATAGCCATGACAATGTCAAGAAAGATTGGAATGATGAATCGTAATATGTCAAATTGACGTTCCTCTTTCCACAGGCAAACGCATCATTACTGCACATGCTGGATTTGAATGTGGTTGGATTGGTGAACCACTACTTTCAGCAAAAAAAAAAAGTGCAAATAAAGCAAAATTTGATGGAATTCAGATGATTCTGAAAGCGATTTTATGGGTACATAATTTGATTTTTGTAAATATGATAAATGTAAGAAACAACAGATTTTGAATTGCACGTGATATATTAGAACGAAATATATTTGGCGAATATAATACTTTAATACCCTCTTTGTGAGACGACGATAAGAAGAAATAATTTACATTAACAAAGAAGCAATATTTAGATATTCATGAGTTGAAACGTTCTGATATTGCTAAATAGTATATTATGCAATGAGCATTTAATGATAGCTATTAAGACACGAGTAAGAGAATTACACTCCGAGGCGAAGCCGAGCATTGTAATGAATACGAGTGTCTTAATAGCCATTAAATACGAGTTGCATACACTATTTTTTCTACGACCCCATAATAAAACATATTTTTTGAACAATCCATTTCATAAATTGAGCGTAAAATTTTCCGTACGTTTTTGCGAATTTGGCTGGTAATAAATTGTTCGTGACTACTAAGGCTTGTTCCATAATTTCTGGCGGAGTCAAATATTACATTTCACTGTCATTATCCCTCATTTTTACCGTTTATATTTTCAAAAAAACACAAATGTTAACTACTCACTTGTAAATGCAGAGAACTGTCACATTTAATTAATTTTTATATCTGTCAGATATGCAGTCGCCATATTGAATATTGTTTGAATATTGGAATGTCGCATTCCTATTGGATATAAACTTGTATCGTAATGAAAAATATGTATTCCTATGGGATATAAACTTGTATCATAATGAAAATCTGTATCGTAATGGACATCATTAAAGTCCAGGTTTAGCATATCTAAATATACAATTAAAGTATAGGAGTAGAAAAAAAAATACAATCTTTCGAAATAATATATTGTTTTTTATTTCCAGGTTTTCATGATGTTTCTCGTCCGTTTTTTTTTAAAAAACGTAGATGTCCTCTAATCACTTCAATAAATACCTCTATTTTAGTGAGTCTAATACACAGCAGAGCATCCCACACCATGCGTTTGAAATCGGTCACGGTACGACATCAAGCTGACTCAGCGGCACACCGCTTCCTTACTTCCCACACAGTTTAGCATCCGTGGACGGTAGCCTATTTAAAACATACACGCTCGAAAAGACATGCTGGCTGCAAAGATTCGATATGTGCAATCCTTTTTCGATAACTCTATCGGCATGCGAGATATTGTGGGGAATATTTGTAAGGAATTCCCCATAAGAAAACTGGGTAGCGACTACCCTTAAGGCGAATCAGGACGACCATTTAGTGTGTTTCCGATGCGGTAGATGGCGCTGAAATTATTTAGCTGTTTTAAGAAAAACCAAGCAAAATATTTTTAATTTGAAAGAATAAATGTTTTGAAAGCAATAATCAAAAATGCGCTAACGTTTTAGTTTTTCAATTTTTTTTTTCTAAATTTTTTTTTTTTGTAATAACTTAAGAAAAAAGAAGAAAATAGAAAAAGTGGCCAAGAGCGACGTTCAAGCTATATCTACTAATGCTTAATCAATTTTTATTTTATTTTTTCGCCTGAAAATAGCGTCCGAAACAGTAATATACGTTTTCCCCTTTGATCTCGCCGCACCGTAAATGCGGACGATCTTTTTGCCACGCGTCTAATTGACTGCGCCATACAAATTATACCTATATTCGAGCTGAAGGATCTTTTCAAGACATTGCCAGTGTCCTGCGAAGTAGCATGCATAGTTAAAACAATTGAATTTACTGATTTAAGATAATAAATAATTATGTTAATGATACTGGAAATAAAAGGGCTAGCCTGTTAAGAATGTTTACGGGCTACGGGTTCATAGTAGCTTAGGTACCTACGTATTTTCTGCAACAATTCAATAAATTTATATACTATTATTTACTTACTTTATGAACAAAACTATTAATATAAAATTGAAAAAATATATGTTCATATTAGTTATTGATACATTTAAAAGTAGAACGGGTACCTAATTCTTTCCGAGTTTGGTTTTCCGAGAACTGACTTTTTGCACGTACGGCGATAAAAACTCAAACAAGCCACCCCACTCACCCACAAATTTGATTCTTATATCTACTAAACACAATATTCAAAACACAGTGCCACTGTGGAACTTGCAATTGCGGGAATTCCAATGACATCATAGGTTTGTTCGTAGAGAGTTTTTGTGATAGTTATTCGACAGTCTCCGACTTTTCTAATGGGCATGCGCCAGTCAAAATTTAATATAAATCAAACTTGTTTGAGATTTTGACAGTACGAACGCTTTTTAGAGAGGCAATCTGTTGAAAATGAATGTACATTATGGACCCACGATAATACAAAATTATTAATATTTATAGAAATTATGTGTGTTTTTATACACTTCATTGTAAATAATCGTTTCTGTTTTTAAAGATGATCTTTTATAGAATCTCTTTGTTTGTATACTTCCAATGTGAAAAATGTGAATATACACAGAGGTTATGTATTTCCATTATGTACAACAATAAAGGAATCGTGATCGATAACACCTCGACGCAATTGACCCTACCAACCACAACAAAATTTAAAAAATTCTACTTGAAATGTGTACACACGCATGTGCGAACTTTTGTCAGAGATAAAACACCTAACTCTTGTGATAGTTTGAAAATCGTTTACAATTGCAAATTTGTATTAGTCCGAACACTAAACTAGTAGTTCGAAACGAATCGAATTTGTGATTCTACTCTCTGAACATTGATCATAAAATACGCATGCGTCGTACAGTTTCTGATAGTTACCAATTACTCTGCAAGAAAACCTCATGTCTGTAGACAGAGGTTTCACCCGGAGCCTAAAACAAATAGAGAGAGAGAACACCTCCAAGGATATCAACTCCTAAATTAGAACTTACGGTGTCTAATAGTGCTGTATGGGGAGTAATGTCTATTGGTGGTGGACATTCGAGCATGGAAGAATTGTTCTCTACCAAGGGACTTAAACCAATAGGCAGCAAGTCATTTCAAAAGATAGAACTGAAACTAGGAAAGGTAAGCAGAGGTCAATATTTTCATCTAGAGTTTACTGGTAACTTGTGGTTTTACAAAGGTTTGGCAAGAAATTTTATAAGAATCCATGATTGAAGCTGGCAGGCAGGAAAAAGCTTTAGCTGTAAATAATGGTCATATAACGGAGGATGGGACTCCATTTATCACAGTAGTTGTGGATGGAGGCTGGTCACATCGATGCCATGGTCACAGATATTCTTCTAATTCTGGTGTAGCTTGTGTTATTGGTGTAAAAACTAAAAGTTGATGCATCTGGATGTGAGAAATAAATTTTGTGCCATGTGTCTTTATCTTAAAACAAGCTGAAAAGATGAAGTGCACGACCATTGTTTTAAAAATTGGACCGGTACTTCCTGTGGAATGGAATCGGATATGCTCATTCAGGCTTTTAATCAGAGTAAGACTCTACATGGACTGGAATATCGATGCTTCATTGGGGATGGTGGTTCTGTGTGCACAAAGAATTACAAGAAATGGTTTCGTACGGTAGAAAAATTGAGAAAATTGAATGTACAAACCATGTGATGAAAAATTACACTAAAGCTTTGATGAAAGTTCAAGGCCTTTCTAGAAGTGTTAGAAATATTCTTACGCGTCCGATCATCAAACGCTTAGTCAAAGGTGCCAGGGCAGCCATTATATATAATTCGAAAAATGGTAAAAACCCTGTCGATCTCAGAGAGGATTTAAGAGACGGGCCAATCCATGTATTCGGCATGCACAAGAATTGTAAAAAATATTTTTGTTCATCGACGTCTGATAAAAGTGTACTAGAGAGGGTGATAGGCTCCAAGCATTTAAATATATTCAAGAATGCCTCAAGCCTGTTATCCGAAAAGCTCATCAACTTGTTACCAACAGTACGAGCAATTATGCTGAGAATTTTATGTCTTTAGTTGCTAAATTTTCTGGGGGGGGGGGACAAGTTAATCGGTGCAAAAGAGGATCGTACACTAGTCGTGTACAGGGTGCTGGACTTGATTATCAGATGGGCCCCAAGTGGCACTACGAAACTATGAAAACATCAGTAGGAAAAAGCCCATCTGTAACAATAAAACGTCGAGCATAGAAAATTACAAACAAATTATTAAGGACAAGAAAATCTTTATTTGTAGTTGACAGGCCAAGAAAAGGAAAAACCAATGAGGTAGAAGGAAGAAAAGACTATGGCGAAATGTGCCAAAAGCTTGACTTGGACCCGGAAGAACTCGCAAAAGAAGCAAATGAATTTAAAAAAAGTCTACAGGTATCCATCGAACAAAAAGATTTGATAGAAAACATGACTAGAGGACTGAGTGATAATGAAATTTGGTTCATGGAAAGAAAAAATCGTCTAACTTCATCAGTGTTCGGGCAAATAGCGAAACGGAGAAAAAATACTAAATGGTGTAAGATGGTTGAAAACTTTTTGTATGGTAGACCATTTACAAACGCCGCTGTTCAGTATGGCAATGTTAACGAGAAAAACGCTATAAGAACGTATATTGAATGAACAGGAGAAAAAGTTACGAATTGTGGTTTATTTGTTCATCTAGACCATGGCTACTTAGCCGCTTCTCCAGATGGACTAACCGACGGTGGAGGTATTGTCGAGGTTAAATGTCCAAAGGCAGCAGAAAACTTGACAATCGCTGAGACAACTGAAACGATTAAAGGTTTTTGTTTGGACAAAAGTACTCGATTAAAAAGATCACATAATTATTATTATCAGGTGCAAGGACAATTGCATGTAACTGGTAGGAAATATTATGATTTTATTGTGTGGACCCCTAAAGACATTTACATCGAGCGGATTTTGTCTGATTATGAATTTTGGAACAAAACATTGTTTCCAAAGTTGAAATTTTGTTTCGAAAAAGCGGTTTTACATGAAATCATAAACCCACGAACATGTAGGAGTATGAAGATTAGAGAGCCTATCGAACATTTTCAAGATACAACATAATACATAAATTATGCGGGTAGATCACCTTGATCTTCATTATTAATAAATTTGTATGAAAAAACAATCGATTGTTTGCAATGTTTTTTTTCACGACTGGAAAATCTTGTTTATTAATATTTTTTAATTTCTGAAAAAGTAGGACTTTTAGCGTTTGTTGTAATGTAACTTTATGCCACCAACGTTAAACATTTGACACTGGTGTCATGTAAACGACATTTTTACTGTGAAACTAATACTTGTAATTCCGATTAGTTAAATGAAATTCAGAACAAAAGAATTGTAATTAGAATAGCCAATTGAAATTCAGATAGAGTAAACTGTATTTCAGAAATCATCAATTAATTGTTATTCAGAGAATATCATCAAATGTAATTTAAAAGAGATTATGCAGGATTTTATTTCAACATACTGTACAAACGATAAAAATATACAAAAAGGTCAACCTAGGGTAGTTTTATTATTAACAAAATCAACACTTATATTCCTACTCACATATTATTCATTGCCAAAATTATGCGTTCCAAATTAAAACTGACGATTTCTGAATTACATTTGATACCTGAATAACGATTAATTTAAATTACAATTGACGATTTCTGAATATCAACTTACGCTTTCTGAATTACAATTAGAAATGGTGTGGATAAGTACCAAATTAGAGGATGGAGATTTCAAAATTTCAACGCTCTTCCGTTGACCCCGTTACTATCAATAAAATACAGAAAATCTTACGTCTCACCTAAACTTTTTTTGTGTAAAAGGATCCAGCGGACTGTCGGTATAATGACTGTCAAAGGAAAATGCATTTTTCCGTTTCGGGCGTTATTATTTGCCGAAATTCAAAAAAAAAAAAAGTTTTGTCATTAAAAAATTGGTCTTCATATGCGCCGTTGAGCCGATTTTTAATTTTTTTTTTTATTACAAAAATATTTTTTTTATTTTTTTTATCAAACCAAAAATTAAAAAACTAAAACGTTGGCGCATTTTCAAACAATATTTTAAGAAGTATGCAGTTTAAAATTTGAAAATCGGTTGTACCGTTTCTTCAGAAATCGCTAATTACTTTTCCGATATCTGCATCCCTCTCGCACACTTGGCCGTCCCGATTCGCCTTAAAAGCAATTTAGTAATCCTTCATATAAAAATCCAATCAACATTTAAATCGCTAATGCGGACCTACATTCTAGAATGTAAATTTCCAGATCATTACCATAGGTAACTGCAAGCAAGTATAGCATGTGAAAAATGACTATGTAAGTATTACTTTTTGTTTTCACTGTCGACATATCCTGTCACGCTAACGTATCACCCCCTGAGTATTACTGAACTATCAACAACCACGTCACGCTCATATATTAACAACTTATCAAGTCTTCTTAATGAATTTTTTTCTGTTGCTTACGGCAAAGTCATAGAGAGAAAAGTGATTGCAGTTCAGTTTGAAAAAAAAAAACAACATATTACTCGAAATGAGGTATCAATATTACCAAGGTCATCATATAGTAGTTAATTAATTTTACCATATAGAGAAAAGTTAATTACATGTTCGCATGTAAAAAACGAGTAATAGCATATATGTAATACTTAATATAATGCTGTGCAGCCAGATATTGAAGTAAATTACCATATATAACAATAACTATGAACAATAATGAAATTAATTTGTTCGTCTTTTCAATTATTTATTGTACACATAAAAAATAACAGCACTGGCAGAGATTTGTATTTTTTCAAAACAAATTTGTTATTATGCTCTCAAATAAAAACGTTATCTAGCTCTGAATGAGGTTTTCATTTTAATAATATGTATATGCAAAAAACTGATTTTCGATAAGAGTAAATGTGTTACTTTCGGTCCGAATTTTAAAATTACTTTATACAAAAATTATTCTAAATGTAGCTCTAAATATTTTTATACCTAAAAAATCTGAATAGAATGTAAAATTTGCAAGATTATTTGCAAAAAACTGCTATTTGATAAGAACAGAAGTACTTATTACTTCTGGTAAGAATTTTAAAATTTTTTTTATACAAAAATTGTTCGAAATACTTTTGCATTTCTAACAAATCTATACAGAATGCTGGGATATATCCGCAAAAACAGCTATTCGTTAAGAGTGAAAGTGTTGCTTCCGGCGCGAATTTTGAAATTTTTTATTTATAAAATTTTTCCAATTCGAGCTGACTACTTTTGTGTTCTAGATAAATCTGTATTCATTTATTTATTTATGTGCACCTAGGTGTTGGCCACCTGTATGTGCAATTACATTTTAAAATCTAAGAAATGTAGTAACCTAATATGAATTACGTATTTCGCGTACACAAGTGTACGTTACTAAACCTAACTAACGATAACTAGTAACCTAAAATCATGGTAGACCTACTTAATAAAAAGAAACCTATTTTAAAGATTTCATTAAGAAGTAACTTGCGCCTCAGGTACATGAGGATTTGAACGTTTATTCACTTGCGAAATGTTTGTTATCACTAGGGAGCGGACCCGAGCGGCTGATGACTCATCGCCCATGGGCGCACTATTGAAACGTTGTATTTTTAAAGAGGTTTTAATTTTATTTATATAATTGGATAACAAGTGGCTGGTGATGTATAAAATACAAAATACCTTATTATTTGTTCATTTTCTCTTCTGTAAGACTTGTTCTCTTTGAATTAATGTAGATAGAAAACGTTCTTTCTACATCGCAACTGGTTATAGGTGCGTACTGGAAATATTCTTTTATTTCAGCGTATTTAGCATACACAATTGCCGCAATGTTATTAAATCTGGATTTCTATTAAAAACTGCGTCTAACTTTTGCCGGAGGCCACATCCGAAGTCAGTTGGAATTATTAATAGCCACATCTAATGTGGTTAATCCATTTTTTAATTTGAGATTCGATTTTCAAAATATGTGATTAGTTTAGGCAAATTTCCAAAGTGTTCCTGAAGGAATAACAACTGATTTTCTAAATTTGGGATTTGTGTTAGTTCCTTGCACTCAGAAATACTTCGAACATCGTCATTTAAACATGTAACGAAATTTTGTAAACTATCGAAATTCTCTGCATAAAAACTATTTCTGTGTATGTTTTAGCAAAGCTAAGTAACGAACGTGCGATATTTCGGCATTCTGTAACGATATTTTACAGACTTCGTAATAAATTTCGGAATCACTGACAATTCATTTTCATATCAGAAAAAGTAACATAAACAACGTTCTAGATCTAAATAAATGATAACTAAAAATGTAGGCGTATATTATTAAAACTAAATAACAGTAAGTATATATGTACATATATGTATTTACATTATTTCTCTTGCGAAATATAAGGTAAATATAATAATTTTTATAAACCCCTCACGCTCCTATCTACGCCGGTGAAAAAAGGATTTTACTCATAAATTCCTTATTTTATGAGCATTTTTTGCTCTCATTCTTCGGCACTTCTCGGGCGTAAACAAATGTTGCAGATCACCATATGAATTAGTACTATTCAGTAAGCGTGTGTTGTTTACATTATTTCTTTGCTCCATTGTAACTTCGTCGTAGTTTAAACCGGTCATGTCCGCCCCTAGTTATCACCAGATGTGATACTTTTCCAAGCAACAATATGTCCTTAAAACATCCCCGTTAACGCCTCTAAGCTAATAAAAATAAAGTTTCTTAAGAGCATTACCTATGTTTTTATTCTTTTAATAATTTTTATTTCAGGTAAAATCTTGTATAGTTTCGGTTCTAAGTAACAAAAGGATCTTTGGTAAAATGTCTTATTACTTGTTGTTGTTTGCAGACATCCTATTATCCTGTTTCTTGTAAGGTATTTATAATTTATAGCCTTTCTTATTTCAGGATGTTTATGAAGAAAAGTACATGATGTCAGTATATATGAAGATTTGATGTTAAGAATGTCTGTGGAATATAACTGTATGGTAGGATAAAGACTATCTTTCCTGTATATTGTTTTGAGCAAGTAGTTTTGAACAGAATTTAAGGACTTTAGGGTGTCATATAGGCTCCGCACCAAGTTATCCATATCGTAGTATTGATTCCGCCAGGCTTCTGTAGAGCATGAATAATAATTTACTGTTTTTTTTTTATAGAATGCATAATTTGAGATTTGTGTAAAAAAACATTGTTTTTCTTAAAGAAAACCTTTTTTTTATAAAATATTTCTAAAATTCGCTTTTTAGTGCTTCTGTATTCTATAGAAATTTGTAACAAACTTAGTAGTTGACCAGATATTAGTAAATTTTCATTCTTTTACTGAAATAAACTACTACTTCGGTCTACCGATTTTAATGAAAATATAATCACATATCAAAAGATTACATAGTTTGGTATTGATAATAGTAGTCGTATGCCCGCTATCGTGGTCACACACATAGTGAGAGAGAGAGAGAGAGAGAGAGAGATGGAAAAACCACTTTTTCGGTATCAAGGAACTGAGGGAACTCCGAAATGTGGACATCTGCAAAAACATTGAGGTCCAAAATTTTTATCACAATACTTGCTTATGTTACGTATAAGAAAGTAAAAACGATATTTTTAAACTAAACTTACAAACGCAAGTGTTAACGACAAAATTAAAATTAGCAACACGTGTTTTGCATATTAGCGTTATTGGCAGAACTCCAAAACGTAATCCATATACGAGGGTGCTAAAAAAAGTTCGCTTTGTTGGTCTTATTTTATTAGTTTTTGAAAGTTGGTAGACGTTTCTGGCAGGAATAGAAACAAAAAAACGTAAGATTACTGATGTAAAGACGGTAAAAATTGCTCTACCAACGTGGCAAAAAATTGGTTATGCAATTCTCGACGGCTTTCGTCGTTAACCTTAAGCCAGTGCATAAATTGCAAACAGTGTATCAAGCTAATGCTTCAAAGTGGTGCCGAAGATACCAGACTGGACTGGACTGTAAAGGTCGAACCTCGAAAAGGCCAACCGAAATTTTCGTCCAACGAGAAAACTGTCGCCCTGGTGAAGGCTAAAATTGACGAAGATGCACGATTGGCAGAAGAAATAATAGCCGATGAACTGAAGATTGAATGTCATAGCTGTGTCACGAATATTGCAAAACGATTTGCTATACACGATTAAATCCGCTCGATGGGTACCACGAATTTTAAACACGGTCAAAAAGAGATATGAGTTGTTTCGTTACCATCCCGTAAGTGTTTACATACATTTGATTATTTCATACCGTAGTTGATGTGAGCCTGGTCTCGTACCTTTGTTTTAATTTGAAAAGCAGTCGCTAGAGGCTGATCGTACATAGTACATTTATTTGTACCCTCAGGTAATTGTTTTAACATTGCAAATTTAGATTACACTTACTTTATAAGGCTATTACATATAATTTTAATCTATGCGACTACGTAAGTAGAAGAATAAATAAATTCTTGCATTATGTTAATGATCGTGTTACGAAACAATTTTATCTATTTCATTATCTTTTTTTTTTTGCAATTAATTAACCTGTAATTTTTTTATTTTTCTTAAGATTAACAATTGCTTTTCTTAAAATTACTGCAATATTTTATTATTAATCGGTTTTAAATAAAACCTGTACTTCTTATCGGAAATCTGAATGGTATGCTACCCTTTTTGTGTTGTTTTAATAATTAAATGTCTTTCGTCTGACCCTACTTCCCTACCTCATTTATCACTTAGCGGTCTCACAGAAGCTTGACCTTGACAGACTTCAATAATGTGAGTGGTTTCCGTCTATTTTACTCGTTTCGGAACCCTGGCTATCTCTCCAACTGAAGTCGCCGCTGGTCCGTCTAATAGGGAAGAAAGCTTTACAGGTAGGTGGACCAGAAGGGATTCCTGGGAATTTTCATTTCAACTATAAAGTTTTGTTTTCTTAACGCATCTAAACGCGCCACAATATGCAGCTGCATGAGATTACTTGAAACAAACTGGCGTTTGTTGGTCGGGAATTGGTTTATATTGGGATTAGCTTACGCGACAAAAGTTAAGATACCAGTGGCAAAAAAACATTCTTCTCTCTGGATCCCCTGGCAAAAAAACCTGAACTGGTTTGTACTTATAAGGAATGAATTTGTGTTTCTTCAGAATCCTATGCACAGTACCGTGACTCAAATCAGATTCATTGACAATATCTAGTATGGAATTCTCACGCTTCAAATGAAGGTTGAGTTGAGTGTGAATAGGTTAGTCCAGGGGTAGTGGTTAAGATTTTATGGTATTTGTATAGTAAATGGAATCCTTGGATAACATTTATGTACAACCGAAATATATTCAGTGATCGGTTTTGTAGTTGATGCAAAGTATGCTTACACCACGAGTAGTCAACTCGTGGTGTAAACCCGCTAAATCTGATACACTGAGGTGCGAATATATGCTACTACTCTTTGTTAATGTATTGCCAGTGGCTATTTTATACTACGCCAGTAGTCTTCACAAGCTTCTTAAGTGTAACTCACGGGTTGCACCGAAAAAAAAACTACGTACTCAAACGTAACGATAGTAAAATGGATAACTATTATCAACAAGGATGTAATTACAGCTTTATTAACTATACCAATAAGACGCAGATTCTTTTACTTTCTTATACGTAGTATAAGGAAGTATTGTGATGATGAAAATTTTCGACCTCGAGATTTTTGCAGATGTCCACGTTTTGAGGTCCCCTGATACCAAAAAAGTGGTTTTTAAAAAATCTCCCTCTCCCTCTCCCCCTCCCCCCTCCGCTTCCCGCTTTATTAACTATACCAATAAGCCGCAGATTCTTTTTAAATTATAATTGCGTTTTCTTATAGCACCTTTCTCATCCTGAAGTAGACAATATCGTTTACAATGACAATATCATTAGGATAGGTTCAAATTACTGTATTAAATAATTATTTTCGACATGCAACGAACACATTACAATCATATTTATGCCGTTTTGTTTAATATACGACTGTTGAAAAAATAATGATGCAAGTTCAGGGCTACTATCACGTATTTATCATAGACAATATTGCCATCTTTTTTCAAAAATAACCTTGAAGGCAGGTAACTCCTCAACGGTTGCAAAAACACGCAGCAGCAATTAATCCAATCAGCAGCAATACCGATTTATTCGCCACGAACTCCTTGTGACGTCAATAATATTAATCTGTCGAAGGAAATTCACCACAGACGAGATGTATAGATTTATGCAGTTACGTGATTAAAGTTTTCGCTAGTAATGCTGCTAGTAAGCGGAAAAGCAGCGAGCGGAATTAAAAAACTTATCGGTCCAAACAACCGACTGATAGTTCTGTCCTTGGCGACGTTACGTAATTTGACAATAATGGCTTTCTTCTTACTGTGAATGACTCATTGTGAGTACACTCATTATCCATTAACATGTATAAGCGGTCGGTCGAGCGAAGAAACAGGTAAATTGAGAGGGAAAGATGAAGGAAGAAATGCCCAATAGCTTTAACAATACCATTTCGTTGTTAACCGCAGAAAAAAAATTGTTTATTGAATATTACGGGACGACTGAATTCAAAGAAAGAAACAACCAACCGGAAAGAACTTTCTATTAAAGTGCATTTAATAAATAAAATAATAGTTAGTAGACGCTAATTGTTTTACTTTGTGAGTTGCGAATGATTATCATTTACAATGTAGTATTCATTACTGCAAATGGTGATGTAATGATATGCATATACATGCATGTGTATAGTGTGATGCGTTGAGATTAACAGCGTTCAGTTCCCGAAACCTCCTTCAAGATATTCTATTGCAATTGACAAAAAAAAAGTTGCTGTGTTAAAGTTAAAAACCCTAATTTATGTGTTAGTTACTTAATTTTGGCAAAATAAAGACTTAAGAGTAAAACTAAATTTGAAGGAATAGGAATGGTCGAAAAATAGAAAGATTTGGAATTATCTTCTTGTTATATATAAAATTGGATGTATGTGGCGGTGTTTGTATATTCCCTATAGACTCCGAAATATGTATGTGATAGGCTTCAATTTCAAAGCCTTAAATACATGTTTTTTTGGGGGGGGGGGGGGGAGGAGGCATAGCAACAAGTGATGTAAAATTACCGTAATTTATATTTTCAGTAAATTACCACTCTTTTTTTACCAAGATTTATTCTTGCGTAATTACCATTGCAATTTACTAAAAAAATGGTAAATTACGCAAGAATAAATCTTGATGTTATACACTATTTCTTTTGTCCGTCGTATTTTCGGGCTGATTCGTCCGTACCAGTGATGTAAAATTACCCTAATTTATATTTTTCGGTAAATTACCGCGGTAAATTACCGCTCTTTTACCAAGATTTATTCTTGCGTAATTTACCATTTCTTGTGTAAATTACCATGGTAATTTAAAGAGCGGTAATTTACCAAAAATATAAATTACGGTAATTTTACATCACTGACAGCAACGCACGCCGGGTATCGCTAGTCCTTAATAAACTAAAAGACTTTGACGACTCCTTTTGTTAAACTTTGCTTTGTTTTTACTTCGAAAATATCTTCTTGGACTTGGTACGTATTAAGGCTTAATTTATGTCACATGCTAAATTCAGTAATTCATGTAATAAATTTAGTTCGTACTAATTCATTTAACGACCAAATTATGCCTTCAAAATCATTAAATTACTGGGACAATTTTGGTAATAGTTAACTTTGAACAAGTCGTTCAATAACTTTTTACCTTTCAAGGATTATTTTTGTCATGAATATGCAGGGGTCCATGGTGTCACCTCGCAAGTTGTCGTCATGACCTTGTAAAATGTGGCACAATATTGTCTACACATCTGTATCAAAAAATGTGTTTTGAAGTTAAAAGTGATTTAATTTTTTTTTTCTAAATTTAACATAAAGATTTAATCTCACAATGGACATTGATAAGAGCCCATGACTAAACCTGTACCATGTTAATAAAATTCATTGTTAAATTGTAAGTAATTCTGATTTAAAAATAAATCGATGATTTATATTACTTCATGTCGGAATAGAAAGTTTGCTTGGATCTATCTCGTAAGTTGTATACAGGTGATTCTTAATATATGCGACAAACTTTAGGAGCTGATTCCTGGGGTTATTTTGATCATAAAAGTTCATAAGAACATATGTCCAAAACCGCTTAGTTCAGAAGTTATACAATGTTTAATAGAAAGTTAAAATAATAAATGGTTTTATTATAAATTAACAAAATAATCAGTAAAACAAAATTAAGTTTAGAAGTTATACAATGTTTAATAGAAAGTTAAAATAATAAATGGTTTTATTATAAATTAACAAAATAATTAGTAAAACAAAATTAACTTATAGTAACTGTTGAAATTGACCGCCCCCAACTACAAGCTGCTATCCTCCGTCGTATTGACTGGCGAGTCCGACTACATTCAAAATCTACACAGAAAATCTCACCTTAATATGTTTTTTTTTTTACAAAAAGATAATATTTTTGGTAATAAATAGGGCACAATCCACCACAACTTCATTTCGACTTTTTAATGACCCTCAAAAAATTCTCCGTTTAATAAGTTGTTCAACCTTAACTTTAAGTAAATTTTCTTTAGTATAAATTGGCGTGAAAAGTCGAATTATCTATTATTAATCGAATAGTTAAAGAAAAAACAAGTCTGCTAGTTGGGTATAAGGTCTATATTTGCATGATTTGATAAAGCATAGTTAGCAAATTTATGAGTACTACTATATACAGATGTAGATACCCACCATTACTCACCAAGTCTATATATACATTTCTAGGAACAACAAAAACGCATAATTGATATTTATAGCCCCTGATATTTATTTGATAAAATACGATTTCTTTGCTGAAGTTATAGAGACATATATGAATATAATGTTTCGTATATTTGTAAAAATTTTGCAATTTATCGGATTTTGTTCTCATTTAAACGGGTTTAGAATTCCTTCATCGCTTACTCAGATGATATATACAAAGTGATCTAATTTGGATTCTATTAATATCTGCATATACCGTATGTGTCTATTTTCATTAGCTATAGGGATTTAATGTTTACATGCGATTTATACGTATACAAATAATACGTGGCAACGTGTGTCTCCCGGCAACAATCGACATCACAGCGACTTCCTCCGATCTTGCCACTTCTACATTAAATGTTTAGCTGCGAACACGTTCCGAGATATAGTCTGCAATAAAATCCGTCATCATCAAATGGCCGGCGCGATCTAGTTGTTTATTATTATTTTCAGAATCCTTTTTTATTTACCTTATTTTTAATTTTATTAGAATTACGCTTTTGTTTGTGTCATGCTTAATAATTCTCTGCATTTACTGAAAGGAAAAAGAAAAATCCTTGCAAGACGTAAATATTATTTCTAAGCGCAGTACAAACATCCAAGTCAATAGTCCAACAGCTACTGCTAACTTGAGCTTGTATCGATGGCACTCGCATTGAAGAGAAAAGTAGGGGGTGCCATGTTGTCACGTATTGCATAAATTAATCGCCTATGGCTAATGAAAATTGACACGTGCTGTATAAACCATCTATTGTAGTCAACACATTGTAGTGTATGCAAACGACTTAATGTAAGCTGTCTTGATGACAGTCTTAATTAATCTAGGAGAAAACTTGAAAGCAATAGTAACTCGAATGGATGGAAATAAATAAATATATCTTGGCAAATTCAAATTTCACGGATATACTGCATTAGAATGAATCTATAAATCACCTATTTCATGAACTATGGTATTATAGACAGTCGCTATCGATAATTATTATTGATAATTGCGGCATCGATGTTGATGACACTAATGTAATGATTGTAGATGATTCCCTCCAATCTTTGAAACACTGACAAAAGTTCTACTGTGGCATCTAATGTCTAGGAATGGTGCAACAGTAATGGCATAAACTACATTTCGAAAAAAACTAAAAAAATCAATTCTATCCCAAGAATAAGTTAGTAGGCACTAGCATTCTCGTGTGACTCAAAGTCAAAACTATTTAAGAAGTGGGAAGTCTATATATTAAACAAAAACTTAGTTGGGACACCAACATCGGGTATGAGTGGAGTTAAACTATGCTCGGTAGTTTATATATTCTACAGTATAAACGGCACTATATCACAGCAGCTAAGCTACAAAATGTATTACGGACTGTTTCAATAAATACTGTCGTAAGGCTATTGATTTTTTGGGGGTCTAGCGGTCAAATCGTTATAAAATTTCAAAAAAAGCTGTACGTCTAATTGACAGCTCCCCAAGGCGCTCGAATTGTAAACAACTATTCGTTAAACATCACACACTATACCAACTGCTTTGCCTGCAAGCTGAGGATGTATTCACTATTGTTATAAAGGAACGACACAGAAAGTTTCTATGAATTGTATGAGACAGCAATATATAAACTCTTCTTTTGGTCGAGTGTTTAGAAATAACTGTCCTTGTTTAATACATTAGATGCAACAAAAAATAACTTTCTTTTCTAACACAACAAACATGCTATCTGCAGGTCAATGAGAGCAGGAATATAAGCAAGTTAATCAGTGTTACAAGGATAGCAATTGCACTTGGGCATTTCATTTGAATTTTGTTTGCTAGAAATGGCCGATCTCCAGTCGACTAGTACATTTGTTAATCGCGTTTCGGGTAGGTGGGTAACGATTGTTATTTAAAGATGGATTACTATAAGCCAGACGAAAAAGT
This sequence comes from Amphimallon solstitiale, assembly GCA_963170755.1. Lineage (NCBI taxonomy): Eukaryota > Metazoa > Arthropoda > Insecta > Coleoptera > Scarabaeidae > Amphimallon > Amphimallon solstitiale. The sequence goes on along the minus strand of OY720675.1, from coordinate 28,767,397 downwards.
ATTTATGATAAAGCAACTTTACGGTGCAGAAGTACAAGGGATTTATTTGCAGTGAATTATCTGGAAACATCCAAAAACAATTCGAAACACGATTCGACGTTTTGAAACGACTTTTACGTTAGTAGATAACAAAAACAAAAATGTTCCTGATAGGAATGTCAGTCATACTAGTATGTCATCCCGAGAAATTACTAGCGAATTTAACATTGGTGCTACAACGGTCCAAAAACCATTACGTAAAAATAAGTACCGGTCCTACAAAATCTCAAGGCCTCAAGAACTACTTCCCGCCGATTATTACGGGCGTATGGAATTTTGCAAAGTAATAATTAATAAATCTCACAGTGACGAGTTTACCTTCTAATAATATCCTGTTCACAGACGAAAAATCATTTCATGTGTATAGTTATTATCACCGCGCTATTTGTCTGTATTGGTCGCGTAAAAATCTACGTTGGAATATATATACGCAAACGAAATATCCAATGAAAGTAAATGTATGGGGCGGTATCATTGAGAATAGAATGATCGGACTTTTTTATCAACGGCAATTTAAACCGAACTAGACTGCAAAATAATATTATTCCAGTTGCACGGGAACGATTTAATATTAATGAAATATTGTTTCAGCTGGACGGTTGCCCCGCGCACGGCACTCGTAATGTTACCCATTCTTTAAGTAATGTCTTTCGAGATGGATAGGGAATTCATGTCCTATTAAATGGCCACCACGAACTCCTGCACTAGCCGCGAATGACTTTTTTCTATGTCCCTTTTTAAATAATTCAAAATCTGCTTAAAAAAGCTTACCTTGGCGTCACGACCAGACGCGGCTACTTAACCGACATCATATTCCATACATAATGTTAAAGACCATATAATCAATGAATAAAATATAAAATTGTATTTCATTTAAAATTTATTAAAGAAAAAACATCGACGTATTAACATTCAAGAATTATTACTTAGAATTATTACTTATGTATTCATTGAGGACGTAGTAAGTTTTTATTAACTTTATTAATGCGAATATTAAAATGAAACTTGCAAAAATAGTTAAGCGCTATCTTATACAAATGTATTATGAAATAATAATGATATAATCAGTATTTACATTATAATTGCTAATGTTTTCCCTAATGAAGATAATACATTCTAGAATATAAGGGTATGGCGTATTTAGATTCCAAGTGCTTTATACGAATCTCAAAGTTTGTATTCAAGGTTAAACATTAATATTATATGCACAGATCATAATATATAATAAATACATCTGCCTCGGCTTTTTAGGACTCTCTGGTTATCTATGACATGAATAGCCAATTATATAGTAGTTTAAGATAATTTAAACCTAGCCAGTTATATTTTTATACAGGGTGAGTTATTAGTAGCCGCTTCTCCGATTGCTCTTTTGCGTTTAATTTTGAAAAAGAGAAAACTATTGAACAGACAATTTAAAGCAGTACAAGAAATCCAAAAATATACAGGGTGAGTCATTTAAAAAACTTATGTTCCGTGCGTTTCCGGTGAAACCGGAAGTGCGTCAGAGCTTAAAGTATTTTTACAATATGCGCCACAAGCAACCATGCATCTTCCACTAATTGTTTTTTCTTTTATTTAAAACACAAAAGAGCAATCGAAGACGCGGCTACTAATGACTCACCCTGTATACATGAAACTGCGATGCTTTTTTCACAAAATTATATGAATGTGTAGCATTTCTATAGGAAAGCTCATAGAGGTGCTGTAACTCTAATCCCCTCCCTAGATGAGTGTTTTTATTCGTAAATCCTCTACTAGTGTACAGTGTAATCCAAAAACACCCTGTAGTTCGAATTTAACGTTTCGTACAATGACTCGTCTTCTAGGTATTTTCTATGACGCAAGGCGAGTGGGCACCACACGACTTTCTTATACGTATATGCCTTTCAAGTTATACATAAGTTGTTTTCAATTAAGTTTTAAATATTTTTATCTTTTTCAAAAAAAAAAACCTGCGAGTCAGTCAATGTGTTACTTCAGGTCAGAATTGTGAAAATTTGTGTATACAAAAATTATTCAAAATTCTATTTTAGTTACTTCTAGTCTCTTAAAAAATCTCTGCAGAATGCATACTCTGTGAGATATTTGCAAAAAAAAAAGTGCTAGTCGATAAGAGAAAAGTGTTACTTCCGGTCTTAATTTTGACATGTTTTATATACAAAAAGTATTGGAAATCAAGCTTCAAATGCTTTCTTACTCATAATACTTGCAAGATATTCGCAAAAAACTGATTTTTGATAAGAGTAAAAAACTACTTCCGGTAGGAATTTCGAAAAACCTTTTTAATAAAATTCTTCTTAAATTTAATTTTGAGTGCATATGAATTCTGTATAAATTTGTTTAATCTTAGTAGTTGACGAAATATTGGCAAAATTCGATTTTTTCACCCAAGTAAACTACTACTTCCGGTCTACCGATTTTACTGAAAATCTAATCAGGTCTCAAGAAAGAGATTATACCTGTAAATACAAAATTTGGTATTTATAGCTATAGCCATTTGACCGCTATCGTGGTCACACACACACTGACATACACAGAGAGAAATTATTTAAAACCCTTATCAGGAGACTTCAAAACGTGGACAATGTTCATCATCACAATACTTCCTTATACAACGTATAATAAAATAAAATGAATAAATTACTTATTTATATTATTATATAATTATAATATGCTGTAATTGGGTACTTATGATGAACAACAGTTACATTAAATTGTATGCTATTGAAGATCCGTTATAATGTTAATCATTAACAGGAACAATTCGATATTGGCATAATATAATCGCCAATATACGTCGTATATATAAGAACACCGTGGCGAAATCGAAAATCAGTAAAATCCATTATATAATTATAGTGATTATTTTATATGGGAGTTGTTTTATTTACGGAAACTTTTTCATTACGTCCTAATCCTGTTTCTCATTTTTTTCATTTTTTACCTCTATTAAGTCGTATTAGCACAGGTTGCAGTCAATTTCAGTAAGAAAATTATAAGATTGCCATTAAATAATGACTAATAATGAGTATTGCTTTTTTCGTAGCAGCCGCCACTGCTCTGAGTGCAAAGACTGAATCATTTGTTAAAAGAAAAAAAAAGCAATAAGAAAACAATGCCAATTAAAATTTCTAAAATGAGCTTGAAGTTTAGGACAATTATATGCAAATTTACCAGCCCATTTACATTCTAACTTCGAAATAAGTAAAGACGTCCTATATTGGCCAGATTTCGTCTTGAGAATGTGTCTAATTTTAGCTTTTAAACATAGTTTCAATAAAATAAGTAGTTTTATTATCGTCTTTCTGTCAGTGGAAGAACTATAAAATCTCTCTCCACAAGAAAGTGTTGTTGAATTTTTGTAACATGAGAACACATAGTTATTTTTATTTATTTATTGCAATCAGCGCTTTCTAATATTGCGATATAAATAATTTTTTGTTACTATGAATATAAACATTAAATATCTTGTTTCATTTCCTTTATTGATATAAATACAAGGTGTTTTGCCCTTATCCTGACATTTGTTTTTGTAATTTGTTATATCTGTTTTGAATTAGACATATAATTTTCTATTTATTTCAAACATCCCGTTCTCTGTCATTGTGACTTAAATGATTTTTTTTTGTTAGAAACGTCAAAAATATAATTTCTTTTCATTCTCTTCACTGATGTAACATATATCTGTCAAAACCATATGAGCACATTGTTACGGCTATTCACAATGCCTATACATAAGTGTTTCTTATTTACCAACTAGTCAATGTTGCCAACCTTTACTAGAGATTGATCACATTGTATAAGAATCCATTCATATTGCCTAACGACCACCAGGTAATATAATTTAATCTTCAGCTTCAGTTTCAGAATACAATATGCTTTTGTTGTTTGCTTTCAAACCTATGTGAGTATTTATTGGTTAACATAATCACATTATTGATTTTAACCTGTTGAAGGCCCATTATTTGACCATGAATAAGCGCATTCCGTAACGCTAACAAAATTACAACACAACATAACACCAAAACTTTATCGAAATGCATAATTAAATTATCACAATGCCGGCACGATATTCAGGAACTATTGCTTGATAAGAAATGGACTTTTTAAACAATACATGCACCATTATTAGAATATGTCAGTTATGTATATTCGTGATATGAATATTACACAAAACATCTTATATTATTTAATAGCATAAAACACTCATTCCAGTAGTTAGATTTTATTCATAAACTTTTAGAACAGTAATAAATTTGAATAAATTTCACAAAGAACATATCAGTGTCCCGTGTATAGCTTATATCCAAAATATGGTATTTGTGTACTTATGCATTAGAGAGAAATATTTTTTTTTAGCCGCACCTCAATCTGTAGCAACAGTTTGCAGTTGCACTTGCATTAAAGCATATAATATGTAAGCCTAACTATTAATAACGCAAAAAGCTAACTACTTACTCGATAATGTTTGAACATAATAAATTAATAGTACTGTTCAAATGCTACAACTTGAAATATATTTTAATTAAATGACATTAGCACAATAAGCCTTATTGGCTGCAGTGCAAACTGGAGATGTTAGTCAGACAGGCCTGGGAAGAAAAAAAAATGACATCACTGCATTAATAAGCTATGTACAATACAGTAAATAATTTATTAAGTATAATACTAAACACTTTCATTTTATAATTCATATTCATGTATGCCTGTAGCCTACTTGAATTTTTTTGAAATTGTAAAACTCAAAACATACCTTAAATAGATCTTTTAGAAAACATTTAAGTTAATTTGCACAAACTTTAAGCGGTTAGCGAAATAAATTCATATTTCACAGTTGTTTACATAGGTCAAAGTTTATTTGATGTTTGCTATTGTGTTAAAACATATTACAATTTTATTGACTAAACGAATTTCGTTTAGTCCGTTTCTTATTATTTCGTTTAAATGTTTATTAGTTTTGATATTGTAACGAAACCAGTACACATCCGGGCGGACTTCCGAGCGACAATAAAAAAAGAGGTTGTAAATCATCTCGGCGCAACTGGTAAACATCATAAACCAATAAATCATCCATTTTATATATGTACTGCATCGAGACAGAATGTCTGTGGAATGTTCTACAAACATCGAGAGGAAGATGGAGTTCACGCGAATGCTTCCAGATGTTTCGTATGTGTATATAAGGCGGCTGGGTCACCGATGGACGAGTAATTCCGGAATAAGAAGTTCCTTAAGTAGTCGTCGCGCAGACCAAAGTAAAAATAAATATAAGAAATAAATAAATAGTTCTTTAAGTGGAAGCCGAAGAAAGGAAATAAATATTAGAGTGTTATATAAATAGAAGTGATATAAATACGGTGCAGTCTTTATTATAGCGCAATAAAGATATAAATATACGGACAATAATATTAGTAATAGAAATAAATACATGTGTTAATTCATTTATAGTAGTTTTAAGTGTGATACATTAGTTTTATATTTTTATATTGTAATTAATTTTAAGTGTATGAATATACAGACTGTTTTAAATAAATAAATTGCACGAGTTGTTTATTGCGAACCCGAAAACGTTACAATATATACTTTTAAACTTTTAAATAACTAGTTTTATTTAATTTAATCAAACACAATTTTGTATAATTTCTAACAGTACCGATTACCGAAAATCTAATTAGATCTAAATACTTTTATACTGTTGATAAATCTGGATAGAATCCATAATTGGCGAGATATTTGCAGAAAACTGCTATTCGATAAAAGTAAAAGTGTTACTTTCGGTCGAAATTTTGATTTTCTTTTAGACAAAAATTACTCAAAATCAAGTTCTAAATAGTTTTATACTATACATCTGTCCAGAAAGTATGACCCTGAAAAACCAATTTCCGGTATGAATTTCCAAAAATCTTTTCTTATAAAATTCTTTCAAATTCACTTAAGAGTAGGTACTCTTGTATTCTTTAGAAATTTGTCTATATTTAGTAATTGATGAAATATTGATAAAATTTGATTTTCTCACTGAAGTCTACCGATTTAACGGAAAATCTAATTCCTAAGTATAAAGTTTTGTGTTATATATTGTAACGTTTGGCCGCTATCATGGTCACATACAGAGAAGCAGATAGACAGCACAGACGGAATTTTTTTTTAAACTACTTCTTCGCTATGAGGGGCTTCCAACGCAAACATATGGAAAAACATCGATGTCGAAAATATGCATCATCACAAGAAAGTAAAAAGAAATAGGTTTTGATGATGATGATATTTAGAAAATGATTTACTGTTATTTAAGTATGTCGTTGCTTGTTAAAAAAGATAAAAGATGTTATTTACATAAAGATATACTATGGTGAATACATATTTCCAAAGTAAATAATATATGAAGTTACATAGGTTCACTTTAATAAATTAACATTTTTATCACAAAGAATATAATGATTATCATTACGAGTTCCATAAGGTCTGACATAAATATGCACTCATCTACATCATTATACTAAAACAATACTATGATATATAATATATGGACACGCAGTGATGCACTTTAGGTTTCGTTTCCATGCACATTTAAATTGCTGTTATTATTATTAATAACGCATGAACTTCTACGAAGTAAAGTTAAATTGTGCTATTAGCGGAGCATAAATGTATACTTATCGTTAGTACTATTGTCATAAATGAAAGTATCTAATCTTCACTAATCTATGGGCTGTGTTTGTGTTAAAAATGCAAGAAACATCTACTACAGTAGCAAGTTCAACTAAGCAGAGAACCAATAATATGCTAACGTTAATTGAAATGAAATTATGGAGTATAGTATTTCTATATACTCATCCAAGGATACATTTTCAATATATGTATAGTGTGCAGCAAAACTATCAACTAATGGCAGTCACTGTCTAGTTCGAAAACTTACGAAGAAATGTTTTGGAAAAAAATTGTTTGGTTTATTAATGTGCATGTTTTCACCTTTATTGTCTCTTCATGTCTTCTTTTGTTTTGTTGCTATGGCAATCATCTTGGTTTTTGAAAATGCGATTATGAAACTAAGCGAATTGCTCTATCCATTAATAATATTTTGTCATTATGAAAATAAAAAAGATTTGGAAAAGAACTGTACTTTATTGAAAAAGTAAATAAAAAACCAATGAAACCCAAAATACTATAAACGAATAAATACTAAAGTAAATGTTCAAATTGGTTTCTATTGGCTATTGTAAAAGCTAGACTTCGTACAATAATGAATTGTACAACAAAAACAAAACTAATTGAGGCTGTAAACCTGTTATGGTTTCGAGAACAGAATATATCAGATAATTGTAAGAAAAAACATTGAATCAATGCTAAAACGTGTTGAAAATGTTATCAAAGCTAAAAGAGGGCATATACCCTATCTAATTTAATGTTCTTTTTTTTTGTTTTTTTGCTGATTTCTGCAGATCCCATCTGCTTGCAAAGACGTTACGTATGCACTTTCTGGTTTGCAAAATGTCTTGATGGCAGAAAATTCTGTAGTCAATACCTTAATTTTTTGCTGGGAATAATGCGGTGGTATAACCTGATTTTGCAGGTATCTATTATCAGTGTTTCATTTAGAAAAAATTCCTATCATATGTCTTCGTATCATACCTGACCGTACGGTCATGTGCAGTGAAAAGTAACCGGTTGATTAGTTACAGTATAAGTCGAGCTTTTTCTCTAATGCTCTTGCAAAGTCGTTTCATATAAAATAAATAGGACAGCTTTCATTTCCTCATGTAAATATTTACAAAACATGCAATGAATGAAGGATGTTTATTTAACTTGCTCGCTCATCTGGTATTTCGTCTGTCTCAATGTAATACATGTCCGAAGGTGGGAACATTAATATTTCCTTTTCTTTGATAAAAGGCGAATAAATTCGTCATTGAAAACTTATTATGTTACAAATTAATTAAAACAAATTTGTTTTCAAGTAGAATTTGAAACCAATTTTTTAAATTCGAATAAATATAATTTAACGATACGACCAAAATTTAAAACTTTATAATTTTTCACCAGTCAACATAGTCTGTATTTTCTAATATTACTGTACTTCTTTTAGATGAACTTCACTGTTCATGAGAACAGAGCAGTTTTCAAAAAATCATAAAAAGCATATCCGTGTTCGGGCTGTTTACACAAAGCCGTCCAAATAATTTTTTACATGTGCTTTTTCCTAAATGTCATTAGCAAATCTTGTAACGGACTTTTGTCGTCACTGTATAAATTGTAGAATAAAATTGTATTAATGCTTTTTATGTGATTTTGGCATTAATGGGTTCGATAATTTAATACAAATATTTTAAAATATGTTTAATTTATTTAAAGTCAATTAGTAAAGAGAAAGATGATGTTTTTGTTAATTTTCTAAATGCATTTTTGCACGTGATAATATCGTGCGTTTGAGTACTCTTTACGCGTGATACTTCGGAAAAACGCTGTTTTTACCTATTATTTGTGCAAGTCCGGGCCTATATAAGACGACGACATCGTTAGTAAAATCAGAGTTATCCTGGCAGTCTAGGAGAATTCTCACCAAACTCTCTGGCAGCCTAGAAAGGCGGTCCGTAAGTTGTTTTGTTACCAGGCAGATCGTGGTAGGAAAACAATTCCGTCCTGCAAGTCCGGAGTAAATCTTTATATGGTTATTCCGTTCATTTAAAATAATCACGTCAGATAGATTTTATTAATTTCAAATGTACCAAAGTAAATTTTAGGTTCACGTAGGATTTCAAAAAAATATATTATTCTCGTCGAATATCTCTTCAATAATACGAACATAAGCACCAGATGATGCATTAACGTTTTTGCTAGACTTGTGTAAAAATATCTCCTTTCTCGCAGTAAATATCATGTATATAATATCTTAATTCGCAAAATATTTATGACCGTATATTTTAATATTCCGTTAAATGTTTGTTGACATACTGCGAATAATTTTTTCAGTACATGTAAAGTTATTTTCAATATACCTACATATGAATTATAGTTGCTTTTGTATATAACAAATACTTTATGATCTTCTTGTAAATATATGTACTAAATTTGTGTAATTGAATTTCTGTTTTATATGTAAATAAAAAGATTGACATAGTAAGATATCTTTTACTCTTAATGCTAGAACCAGAGTTTTCTTCTCCGTAAACCGAACTACCCGTATTTGAGCATTACTGTTGATAAAGTTCACATTCACTAGACACTTAAAACACTTGGTTTTATCATTACACATATTGTTTTAAGTTTAATATCTAATTATCTGTCAAATATAGACAGTGAAGGTGGACGAATACCAACTGTAGATTTGATAGACGACAATATCACTCTGATGTTAAATATCCCTAAGACTGTACAAGACATTTAGTTATCCGTTGATAGATGGGAGCACTTCAATTTGGCAATTAGCATTATTAATTAAGTATTTAACAATTTAGAGGGGGTTTCATGTCGCAACCTGAATATATTCAGATGAGTCTCACTCTCCATTCATGCAACGGGGAGGTATAGAGACTCACACATTGTATTTTCATGAAGTACATAACAAACTAACGAAAATATCGCAAAACAGCTTCAGTAGGTTTACTTTTCACTGCTCATGAGTCATGACTGTCCACTAAATTTACATTAAATATCGTTTCATTGAAGAGTACAATATTAGAAAGAAAATTGTCATCATCATTGCACCTTTATTTACGTCATCTGCTTACAAAATTCAATCATCTATTTTGAATATGCGTTGCACGGATGTATGGTTCAATTTCCAAATTTTCTTCCAGTTCTTTCAAACCTTTAAACGTTTGTTTATATTATGCAACAGTAATGTATAATCATCCTTATTTACACATTCTTCTGCAGAGATTATTGTTCGTGTGACGTGTAAAACCTGTACACGTACGAATTATTATTTTGTTCAGGGAATATTGTATACGTATTTGGAGACTGCTAATAGCAATTGATTAATTACTTCTCAAGATTTGCAATGTAATACATCATTTATTACTTGTACTTACATCACCAGGACTTTGAACGTTTGTCGTCACTCCAAAACGTCATTCGAATTAATCCCACTTTCCCTCTTGATAAGATAACATCTCGTTTCATTACAAATCTAAAAATTCTCAAATAGCAAACAGAGTAGAAAATAAAGTTTATATTTACAAAACGATTTTTTCACAAAACTATGTTTCAAAGCTCCCAGAATACACTTTCTAAAAGTACATATTTTTTTAAGATAATCAATCGTCTTATCACATTTATAGATACGTTTCATCGCACGACAGTAATCTCTCTTGCGTTCGATAAATATGGGCGAAAACTTGTTTAAAAAAAAATGAAGCTAGTATAGGATTAAGTTCTGTTTGCTTATCTGAAATGAGATAAAACATAAATAAAACCCATCCATGGTTTGATATGTATATAGGCTAATACTTTTACATGCGTATCAATTTTTTGCAAACTTAGCGTTTACTGATCGAACACACGGTTGAAGTACTTTCTAGGTCAATTGGCGATGTGTACGTTTTCATTAAATGAAATCAATCTCACAGGTGCAGTGGAGGTTGTCTGGTAATTCAGTTCGTAAAGAATAGGCAATTTTAGTGGGCGTATATAGAAAATAAAATGATATTGGTTATTTTAGTAATATACGGTTTAATTTACACACAAATTTGCCGCTTTAAAAAAATGATATCAGCCGTTCTACTTTCGAATATTGCTTTGTAATTCTATTTCTATCATATGTCAGGATGAAGGACGTTTTTTAATGTCGGTTTCGCCTAAAAAACAATATGTAGTACATAGTATTTATTACCTATAAAAAAATTAATTAAAATTCACTTAACAAATTGAAAATATATTTTTGTTTAATTTATCAGGTTTGGATAATAGAATATAAATGTAAATTACAAATTTCTGTGGTGGCACACAAAGGAGCGACCTCAGCAGTAAATTAATGATATCAAAATGAAGAAATTGTCAAAATAACTTAAAAATCATCAAATTACTTTATAGTTTATTCATCAAATTACTTTTATAGTTAATCAGTAATGCATATAAGCAAATAAGGATATCGATTGGGACGAGAAGATTCATTTGGTGTTCCAAGACATTAAATCACATTCAGGACTTTTCATTCATTTCATATTTCAACAAAGTATTATAAACTTGTAAATTTCATTTACATATTTGTTTTTAAATTTTACATTTAAATTTTAATAAAAGTACAGATATTTTTCGAATCTTTAAAAGTTAAAGCACAGTCAAATATTAATGATATTAAGTTTTTTTAAAGAAAATATGTTCTCATTAAATTATAATAATTTTTTTCTACTTCTATACTTTAATTTTATTGTATTATTAGATATGCCGAATCTGTACTTTAATGATGTCCATTATGATACAGATTTTCATTACGATACAAGTTTATGTCCAATAGGAATACAGATTTTTCATTAAGATACAAGTTTATATCCAATAGGAATGCGACATTCCAATATTCAATCAGTATTCAATATGGCGACAGATATAAAAATTATTTAAATGTGACAGTTCTCTGCAATTTAATAGTAAGTAGTTAAAATTTGTGCTTATTTGAAAATATAAACGGTAAAAATGAGGGATAATGACAGTGAAATGCAAAATTTGACTCCCCCAGAAATTATGGAACAAGCCTTAGTAGCCACGAACAATTTATTACCAGGTAAATTTGCAAAGATGCACGGAAAATTTTACCCTCAATTTATGAAATGGAATGCTCAAAAAATAATGTTTTATTATGGGGTCGAAGAAAAAATAGTGTATGCAACTCGCATTTAATGGCTATTAAGACACTCGTATTCATTTTCTTACTCGTGTGTTAATAGCTATCATAAATGCTCATTGCATAATATACTATTAATTTATTAATTTTATTGTTTTAAATATTTCATTTTACATCATATGTGCTGATATAACGCGATGATTGACAATATTTTCAATTAAATTAATATTTGAATTATTTGAAGGAGTTGTTTATATTTCATATTTTTTGATCTTCAACAAGGGGCAACAATGTACAATCACACTTAGATGAAATTTCCAATTAATTGCAGTATATAGAAAATATAAACGTGTTTAACGTGATTTTGTTTTCGTTTAAATTTGCCTTATGAAATAAAGTGATTTGATATCGATTAATGTATGACTGTTTTATGATTTAGAGCGATCTCGATGTAATTCAGTGATGTATACTTATACTCCAAACATTTGATTGATTAAGTGTTTATGGTCTTGTACATTTTATTCAGAAAGATCATAATCCATGGAATGGTTTCTGGATGAATTAGTTCTGTAAAATGTTTGTACGTTTATTACACGTAAACATGATATTTATAAAGATCCTCAGATTGCTTTGTGAAGTCCTTAATTTACGATTTAATTTTAAATTTATAGAAAATACTTTAATACTATTTCATGTATATTTATATATACCATTTTTCCATATCATTAAATATTGAGACGTTCCGCGTACATAAAATCAAACTAAATAATTGTTTAAAAATGAACGTCTGACGACAAAGGTACGAACAATTTGGTGTAAAGGATCACGAAAGCTTTCGTACATTTTTTTGGAGTGCTATTTATATCCAGCAATGCATGTACTTTGTATTTTTTTAAATCTCATAAATATTTACATTTATGTGTAATTTTGGTATTAAATTGTATAAATAATATATAAGGGCAACTTTAAAATTTTGGGTCTTCTAGTAAATTATATAACATTTCAACCTTTCAGTTCTGAATCAATATGTACAGAGGGGTAATACAATTTAATTTGCACTTATGTTGCTATATTTAAGTATTTTCTTTTTTTTTTGTCGCTATATCGTCTCATATTTAATTATTAGTAACTCTTGTTGATGTTTTATTGTTGAGTGTGGTTATATACACTGAACCTTCCTTTCCGTGCTAAGCTTGTCATTATCTAAATCTGACGTGACGCAATTTTTCAATCGTTAGGGAATCATTTCGACCCACCCCTTCTCAGCGTCTAGCATAGCGACTGCGAGCCTATCCTGTATTATCGACGGTCAAAGTGTTTCGACCAAGAGCTGAGTAGTGACACATGTAAAGTATATAAAGATCGTGGCACAAAAGATTTAGATTTAGAGGACGATTTGCGCAGCGTCATACTTGCCCCTGCTTACAGCGAATGGGTAGCAATTTTTTTTGAATGCCTTTTAAATGTTTAACAAAATCAACTCTAATTATTACTGTAGTGAATATCGTTTATGTTCACGTAAACAAACTCTATAAATCTTAGGGAGAGTATATGTTTTTTCTAATGCGGTACGTAAATCTACGGTTTTATTCGCCATGAATCTTAACACTGAACAGATAAAAGATTTGAAAACGCACTCGTTTTGTAGGTCAAATTCCTAGAGCGTGTGTCTAGCAAATGCATGCAGGTTGTATTCTATTCACGGCCGAATTAAGTTTATCAGTGTCAAACAGGACACATAATAGCCCTTGCACTAAGAAAATAATGATTTTCAATTATATCAACAATATTTAATTTATTATCATCTCCTGTCCCCTGTCCCGTCTTATAATAATACTTAATTTTATATATTTTTATCAAGCTAGTGAATGTATTAATTAATTCTTTCCCTACATATTATTAAAAGTGAGCACTTGTTTCCCTGTTTATAAAAGCAACCTTAAATAAAAAATAAACATTATACGTATTCCTAAGAATTTTACCCACAGAGTTAGGCGAGTGTGCAATGTACAAATACACTGTCAGCGCTAACCGAATATATCAAACTATCTCATACATTTTTGAGGAGATCTCAGGAATAAATCCGTTCATATAAAAGACAGGTGTTGTATATCCCACTCAGAATCACCTTTCATACACGATCAGAGATGAAAGGCACAACTGCTGCGATCCACACTTCTATATGTTTTTTTCTTTTTTAATTTTATGATGCACAGCCAGCGTTCCTACTCCTATCCTACCTTGCAAGGCGCTCACAACATACACATAATATAAAAGATAAGATAGCCAAGAACAGCTTGCCTGTAATAATCTATACGAACAGAGATAAGATTTATTATTCTTAGATGCACAGATTACGAAGGTAATGATAATTGGTCTTTTTCTTCTTCAAAAATTATGGCAAGTATAAAATAAATCATGGATAGAAAGTATTTAGACATACAATTAGTAACATACGTAAGTACTAATTACTTTGTAAAGTAATAATAAATTTAAATGATTAAACTTGTAACTATTAAAAAGCATAATACCTAATAATTTATACTTATTCTCTACTGTGTTATGGTCTTTTCAATTAAAGATAATTATATATTTTAATTTTAAAACAAAACTTTATAGTGTATATAATTAAATTAATCAGTTATCTTGACGTAGCGGCTATACTGATTCAATAGTAAAAAAACGAGGTGTGGCCACCACACGACTTTCATATACGTATGAGCGTTTCAAATTATAGAATTTTAGGAATTTTTTATACAAAAATTATTCAAACTCCTATTCTAAGTAGTTCTATTCTCTTAATAAATCTCTATAGAATGCATACTTTGCAAGATATTATCAAAAAAGTGCTCCTCGCTAAGAGTAAAAGTGCTACTTCCGGTCCGAATTTTGAAATTTCATACATACGAAAAATATTGCAAATCCAGTTCTAAATAGTTATGTACTCGTGATAAATATATATAGAATGCATAACGTACGACATATTAGCAAAAAATCGCTATTCGATAAGAGTAAAAGTGGTACTTCCGGTCTGAATTTTGAAATTTTTTTTATACAAAAGATATTGAAAATTATGTTTTAGATACCTTTATATCCGTAACGTACTTGTCTAAAAAGCATGACTTTCGAAATATTCGCAAAAAATTGATTTTCGATAAGAGTAAAAGACCTACTTCCGGTAGGAATTTCGAAAACTTTTTAAATAAAATTATTCTCAATTTTAATTTTAAGTATATATGAATTCTTTATAAATTTGTTTAAACTTAGTAATTGATGAAACATTGGCAAAATTCGATTTTTTCGCTGAAGTAAACTGCTACTTCCGATCAACCGATTTTACTGAAAAACTAATCAGATCTCAAGAGGGAGATTATACACGTAAATACAAAATTTGGAATTGATATCTACAGCGGTTTGACCGCTATCGTGGTCACACACACACACACACACCCAGACACACAGACATTTTTTAAAAACTACTTTTTCGGTATCAGGGGACTTCAAAACGTGGACATCTGCAAAAATCTCGAGGTCGAAAATTTTCATCATCACAATACTTCCTTATACTACGTATAAGAACGTAAAATGACAATAGGACAGCAAGCTGTCATCCGAACAGGTGCATTACAGTTAATATTAATTGAAAAGAGCATAAATAACACAAATTACAATTAAGAAAGCAATTTAATTAAATAGAATTAATGGAAAATTTTTGATTTATCATAACGACATCCAACAAAATTGAAAGGCAATAATGCAGATCTATAAATGTAATGACAAACACAGAAAGATGCAAACGAGTAATGTGTAATTAAAAGTCAAAATGTAAACATTTAAGTATAGAACAGTGGCTATAATATATGCAGTTACATCAAAAGATCTTAATTTATCATAGTATTCCACTACACAAATAATATCGACGCGAATTGTGTAATTAAAAAGTAAATGTAAAATGTAGGTGTATAGTTGCCACATGTTGTAATGTTATTGGATGTTCTTTTTGATTAATATGAAATTTTCCAATGACTTTATTTAATTAATATTCCTATTGTCACTGTTTCTATTAAATTAATATAGCCGCTATGTTAAAATGACATTAATTTAATTAGTTTTCTTGTAACGTGCTTCAGACTCGTTGGTCATCGTCATTAAGGTGTAGCCAAGGAATAAGGTTGGATATCCTAGGAGGTAGAAGCAATAAACGGAAGATCATCAGGATGACCGTTTTTATTGCTACTACCTCCAAGTCAGTTTTGTTTTTGTTTTTTGAATATAACAAATCACGACAGGATATATTTTTAAAAATCTATGCTACGTTTAAATGGTAATTTTGTATTATTGTGTAATACCTACTATATTCTCGAAAGTATATATCGTCCCGTGAGTTCCACAGCGTTCTAAGTACAAGTATACTTTAGGTCTTAAATGAGATTTTTAAACGGTAAGTCGAAAACAGCAACCTGCATCATTGGATTTTACAATTACCACAATTGGCGGATAGAGCTGTAATATTCTATTCCACAAAGTTCTAAGCAACTCTGTCACAAAGTTTGACGGATTGGTCCGATTAGGCAAGCTCCGAATATCTGTCAGAGAGCGATAAGGATGGAAGAAAATCACAAAATGAAAGACAAAATGTAACAAATTTGCCCAGCTGCGAAACAGGTAAACTATTTTGTAATAAAAAATTGAATGTTTACAATCTCACAGAGGTCATGAACCTTTAGGAAAAGAGAAACTATGTGTAATAATAATTTGTTGTTTTGAATCTCAACAGAGACAGTATAACCATGAAGTGCTCTATTGTCGGACATTCTTGTATTCATGAAATCGATAATATTAATTCAAGAATCGAGAAGCAATCAAGAGTTGCCTAAATAGGTTCTCTATTGGGCCTTAGCCGTCTACTACTAAAAATTAATTCCAAGAGATATAAATGAAAAATAACTTTTTTTCTGGATTACCATACGATAGCAAAAAACTTGAATTACAAAAAAATTAAGTACACAAAAATATGACAGTGGAGATTCGAGCCGAGTAAACCGTGTTCGGTCTTTGTCAAACAGAACTACAATGATGAATTTACTTGTATAAACCTTTCAACTAGGATATCTTCTAATGCTTCTATTTTTGAAAATGTCAACCTTGCCCATACAAAAAATTTGATTCCAAATGACAAGTTACAACACATTGAGTTCTCTTATAAATAGATTCCCTGCAGAGTAAGACAATACATGACATCATTGCTACATGAATACTGTGGATAGAAGACAAAATCAATAAGCAGAGAAATCAGTTCCCAGTTTTCACATGAAAATGTTATAAAACAAAAGAATACTGTAATTTTTACTTTTGTCATAATTCTTGTTTATTTCTTTTTTCGATTTTGTCTATTTTGGGTCCATTATAGTTATTAGTAAGTTCAGTTATGTTTAATGGTTCAGTAGGAATAATAAAAACAATAATACCACATAATTTATAGAAATTTTAGTTACAATAAAAATGTCATAGTCTTACAATGCCACATGGTTCTAAATACGCGTGTAATATTTTTAAATGGCCTTCGTCACTTTTTTTGATTTTTAAAATTGACAGCTTCATTACACTAAACCTTTCCTTTCATAACAGAATAAACTGATGATATTACTTGTAACGGTGCCCCTAACTAAATTCAAATATTTTATATTTTAAATATGTGTGAATAAAAAAAATACTTTTAAAAAAAAGTGATAGAAATCGAATATAAATTTCTTTGAATTGTTTATTTTAAATGTGTATCAACCTATGTAAGTTAAGCATTATTTAGATACGAAAATGTTGGTGTTATATTTAAGACTCATTGCGCCGAGTTTTTGTTTATCACCGTTTGGGACGTGAAAATATGTGTGTGAACTAAATGGTGAAGAGAAAAGAGGATTGCATGTGCGTCCGGAGAACGAAGCCCGATAGATCTAAAGAAGTCGACCACGAGCCTTCAAGAAAAGAAGTCGACAGGAAACTTTCAAGAAGGTTCCCTATTTACATATAAGTAAGTCCACTCAAACATAGCGGTCGACAGCGTATTAGACTGTCATCTTGAACCTCATATATAATACAGTACAATAAGGTTCGTTATTTATATAGAGATTTCGACCGACTAATAAGTATTAAGTGCGTAAAGGTTAATATATATTCATATAAGAAGTTGAAAGAGTGCAAGTTCACTTGTAGAATAAGAATAGTTGAGTTATAAGTGGGCCTACAGCCGTTAAAGAAGCTCCTAGTATCTCTACGGTCGGAGGATAATCTATGATTAAAAAACATATTTAATAGTTTGTCTTAAATACGGCAATATCTCCATATTTTTAAATTACTTGTCGATAATAATTTAGCCAAATATTATATGCGTTGTACGTTTAAATCTGAGCCCAATTTGTTTTCTCATCTATGTCTATGTTGTTTGTGTTTATATAGATACGGAAAGGCACCGGAAAACAAATGATGTATAATGTATAATCTTGTGAGAGGATAATATAGAAATAGCTACGACTAATCCGTCAACATTGAATGAGTTCAGAAATTATTATCGTAGTGTGTTTATTTTAACTGAATTTGATATTATTTTGCACATGTTATTTGTATTCGTATTGATACATCAAATAATGTTGATTTCTAATACAGATGTCATTTAAATTAGAATACCTTTGTTTTCTTTGTTTGTACCATTTAATGCGCTAGGATTATTTTTTTAATTTCTCTACCTGAATCGTCCTGGGATAAAAACACGAGCTAGCCAGGAAAAATTATTTAGTTTTCCTTTGATTTGAAAACAAATGAGTAATATTTGAATACAAGTGACTAAAAAATATCCAGCATAATTTAATAGTTTCGGTACATACTATTATTACTATTACTGATTAACATGTGTATTTTGTATGTAATGCCATTGGTAAGACAATTAGGTTAATCTCTCTATAATTTTTACGTAAACCTACCAAGGATAGAAAGTTGTCAAATTTATATTTTTTGTCCGTGTGTTTGATATATTGCACCTACTGTACGCCTTCCCATATTACCCACACATACAAGGACAAAAAATATTTGAAAACAACGTATATAGTAATAGTAAATTTTATGTAAAGTTGAGTAACTTGAACTTGAACAACTACGAACATTATTTTCCATAATAATAATTTTAAATTTGTTATTAATTACCTCGGCCTTATCTTTATTAAATATTAGAATACCCAAGACATATTTGGAAGATTTACGATTATGGCCCTGTAATAAATACACACAGTAAAAGTTCAAGGTTCCAAAAGCGAAGTAGTGACTATCTAAAATGAGGTGTTTTACAAGACATCCGTGTTTTACAAGACATACAGGCTGATTCATGTTCATTAAAAAATATTCAATTTTTCTGAATATTATCAATATGAAATCTGATAACCGTCTTTTACAGACTGTTGCAAGTCTAAATAATATAGATCCAAAATGATGACACTTTCGGAAATACTGGAAAGTAACACCAACCTTCTTTTTTTATTCAAATGGAGATGCCCTATTAAATAATATTAATAATTTTAATTTTCTGAAGACTAACAAATCATAAACTCACAACGTTTTGTGTAAAAGAAATTCTTATAACAATGCTTCTGTGAAATCACAAGTATGTCGCGTCCAGTCTTCCACTTGCACCTTTATACATGGTATCCAGAAAGGGTGGGTGCTATTTCTTTTTGAAATCACTGAGAGAAGCAGCTAAATTCGAGGAAATTTAGTAGTTAGTAGCGAAGAAACCATTCACTGGTCATCAAGAGCGTGTGTTTTGTATCCGAGCAATAATTCAATTGTTACTGCACAGCGTTTGCTTTGTGCTCATTATGAGATCCGAATTCCGCCTCATCGGAATATCATTCGGAAATGGATTGAAATGTTTGAATCCACGGGATCAACCGTTATAATTAAAAATACTGGTTGCCAGCATAACGCATACCAACATAGTCGAAGAAACGATCGAACGTGTCCGACAATCAACAAGTGAAAATCCAACATTGTCTGTTCGTAAGAGAAGTCAAGCATTGCAATTAAAAAAAAATGTGATTTTCAGGAATTGAAAGAGACCGACTACGTTCACATATTGAATTTCGCAATATTTATGCTTCAGCGGTTTGATAATTTTGACATTTTATTCATGATGAAGCGAATTTCCTCTTGAACAGCCATGTAAACAAAACAAAACTGTCGTTACTGGTCAACGGAAAACCCCAAGCAGAAACATGAACGACCGCTTCATAGCTCTAGTCTAAGGTTATTGTTTGGGCAACGACGTCTGCCAAAGAAACAACCGGCCTATACTTCTTTGAAGATCGTAGAGGTCGAGCACTAACTGCGAACACAGAGCGATACTGCGAGGTGATTTTAGTTTTTTTAGCTCCATCTTTGCAACAGTTTCGCGGTTTCAATATATGAACACAGTTACAACAAGATGGCGCCACTTGTCATACATCAAATGATTCAATTCAACACGTAAAAGATTTATTCTCCAATAAGATTTCGCGAAGAATTGATATTAACTGGACACCAATCAGTGTCCAGACCTAGACCTGAGTGCTCTGGACTATTTCTAATGCGGATTTCTTCAAGAGAGGTTGTACGCAAATAAGACGAGAACGTTAGCTCAATTAAAGCAGAATATCAGAGCAGAAATGGTATCGGTATCTCAGGCTTTGTGTCAACGTGTACTGAGAAATATTCGCTAAAAATTAGAGGATTGCCAATTTTCCAATAACCGTAGATTGAAAATAAAAACAAAGCTTTCTTTAAACATTTTTCTATTTTAAATTTATTTTACTTATAAAATGCAGTCACCCTTTCTGGACATCTTGTATAATACAGTTATGTTATTAAGAAATTAGCGTTGTCTATAATTATCCTAACCGAATTCTGTGCTATAAACAATACAACAATGCCAATTTTTGTTACAATTTTTGTCAAGCATCATATATTTTGACAAAAAAATACGGTGCCAGAGGTTCATTAAAAAATTATATCTCCTGAATGATAGAAAATAATTGATTTTTTTTTAAATTTAATTCCTAAATATCTAACCATATGCTATTTTATGTTTCATGCGCCTATTATGAGTTTGTTCTATCAAGAATTGTAAATAAGTTTTGTATTACATATTAATAGCAATTAAATCATTCAGCACATAGACAATAGCGTGCAATAGGGTGTATGATGTACGTACATACAATAGTTCTGATCGTTAATGGTCTTGTTTCGTTTGTGAACCTGGGTAGAAATGAATTCCTTTCATTTTGGTTGCATGTCCTTTAATTATATGTTAGTATGACATTTGCGTCAATAATTTGTTGGTATAACGAATAATATCATTTAATAATATAATAGTCTCTTGCCAGGTATTTAATAGCCGATAACATAATTGATTATTTAACTCGAAGGAAAAAAAAGGTAATGTACTCGCATATTATACATTTTGTGTATTAAATATACATATCTATTCGAAGTGAAAATTAGTACATAAATGAAGCATTATTAGACTAATTGCAAAAATAACGACATAACAAGGAATATAAAAACATACACTATGATTAAAGTTCAAACAAAGCAAAGTGGATAACATTATTAACATGCATCATATGTTCAAGCTAAGTATAGATAAACAAAGTAATACTCAGCGTTCAGGGACATTTTTGTCGTCATATAAGATTATAGATCGTTTTTGCTTGCTTCTTGAACTGTCGCGCAAGGTAAATATATTTCTATGGGAATTAAAATATAGTATACAGGGTATTCCACGAGAGCCGTTCGTTAGAAGTTTTCGTGGTTAGAAAAACCTTAGAATTCTAAAATTTTGGGTTCCAGGGTTATTCAAGATTATCTTTCATTTTAAAATATTTTCAAGATCATACTACTTCCGGTTATACCGGAACTCGCCATTAACTTTCTTATTTTAAATGGAACACCCGGTATATTATTTCATTTTTGGGTTCCCGAGAAAATTTCATAGTGGGTTTTCATCAGGTTCCCTATACCTATTTTCAATTTTTTCTTAGATATCTTGATTTTTTTGAAAATTTTGACAGATGTTGCCCTGTTTTGAGCATTGCGCCCTTTAACCATTTTCGATTGGTGGAAAGCGCTTCTGGGGTAGACGGAAGCACAGGAATGATACTTTCGAATGCCATATTGGCAACTGATTTATCGCATACAGGGTATCCAAAATTTAATGACCAATTACATCATTTTAAAAGTTGAAAAAGCTCGTTTTTTCAAATGGGATAGCCTGTATTTTATTGGATGGTCGGATGCAGAATTTGATTCTGCATCGATTTTCTATAACATTCCCTATACCTATTTCCAGTGGTTTTCTTGTTAATCCAAATTTTTTATTTTAATGTGGTTTTTTGGCAGAAACCGAAACATCGCTTGCCTTTCGAAGCCAAATAAACATCAATGAAACGGTAAAAAATTTACTTTAATTAGAACATGACATTAGTACATAACATTTAGAACGAAATATAAAATAAAAACAAAAAATTGGAACATAATGACAAAAAATAATAAGAGAATGTAAAATTACAATAATTGTTCTATATGACCTCCATTTTGGTTCAAACACTGAATAACTCTGTCATATACTCCTCGCGAAACAGATCTCCGAAGTTCGTCTGGACTTATATTAGTAAACGCATGGTGAACACGGTTCAATAATTCCTCTCTAGTTTGTACCGGCCTAAAGTACACTAGTTCTTTTATACGACCCCAGAGGTAAAAATCCAAGGGGGTCAAATCGGGTGATCTGGGTGGCCAGTTCCAAGGTCCCCGCGGGCCAATCCACCGATCCTCGAACATCATTGACAATTGCCGGTGTACAGCTATAGTTGAATGTGCTGGAGCACCATCAAGCTGAACCAACTGTTTCCTCTATCACGTGGAGGTAGGGCATTTAGAAAATCATTAACAAACCCTCTCAGTATCTCCAGATATCTAGCCGCATTTAAATTTTCATCGTACACTTGATAAGCCACTCTGTTGTCCATAATTAAACAAAGAACATTGAAACTAAAGCGGTCTTGGTGATTATGTTCCCTAATAATATGTGGATTATCTTGTGCCCAGTAGTGAGTATTTCGGCGATTTGTAATTCCTTGCCTGCTGAATTTCGATTCATCAGTCCACATAATCTGATGAAGAAATCTCGTATCTTCGCTCATTTTCAAAATCATAAATTCGCAAAAGTTGACACGTCTTTCCTCATCACCAAAACGTAATCCGTGACCAGTTAGCTCACAAAAAGGATGTATTCCATGTTTTTTTAATATTCTGTGGATTGATGTTTTTGAAATACCCAAATCCAAAGCTGCTGTCGAAATTGAACTCGGCGGATAAGCTTGAAAAAACGCCAACACATTCACCACGTTATCTTCGTTATCAGTTACGGGCTTTAAGTTATTTTGAGTTGCCCTTGCGTTTCCAGTTGCTATAATACGAGTTTCGATTCTTGCGAATTTTCCGGGAGTCATTGTTGGTATGTCCGGATATCGTTCATTAAATAGTCTGCATGTTCGTCGAACAATTCGTCCACATTCACCGTGTGTGTAAAACAAATTTAATAAATCATTATTGGAATATTCTTCAACATTCTCCATTATAAACTGTACTTAAGCAAGTTAACAAAATCCCTAGAACTGTAAGTAGATACCTCACGAATCTGTACGATGATACTGCTTTGACATTAAATCAACATTGTTTCAATTCCTGTCAAAATCAAGGCTTACTAGTTAGAACTTTTGGAGTTTGATCACCTTTTGATAAAAATATGGATTAATAAGAAAACCACTGGAAATAGGTATAGGGAATGTTATAGAAAATCGATGCAGAATCAAATTCTGAATCCGACCATCCAATAAAATACAGGATGTCCCATTTGAAAAAACGAACTTTTTCAACTTTTAAAATGATGTAATTGGTCATTAAATTTTGGATAGCCTGTATGCGATAAATCAGTTGTCAATATGGCATTCGAAAGTATTATTCCTGTGCTTCCGTCTACCCCAGAAGCGCTTTCCACCAATCGAAATTGGTTAACGGGCGCAATGCTCAAAACAGGGCAACATCTGTCAAAAAAAAAAATCAAGATATCTAAGAAAAAATTGAAAATAGGTATAGGGAACCTGTTGAAAACCCACTATGAAATTTTCTCAGCAACCCAAAAATGAAATAATATACCGGGTGTTCCATTTAAAATAAGGAAGTTAATGGCGACTTCCGGTATAACCGGAAGTAGTATGATCTTGAAAATATTTTAGAATGAAAGAGAATCTTGAATAACCCTGGAACCCAAAATTTCAGAATTCTAAGCTTTTTCTAACCACGAAAACTTCTAACGAACGGCTCTCGTGGAATACCCTGTATAATAACATTGTAGGTTAGAATATTCTTCGTTTCCATTATGTTGTTCATTTGAAAAAATGGATATGTCATATACGTGTAGGAATCTGTACATAAACAATGTAGAGCAAGCCACAAACCACAATCATAGTAAGACTGTCCAGAAGAAATTTATTTTTGGAGACACGTGCGATAGTGGCGATGTCCTAGAGTTAGGCCAAACTAATGTAAAACAGGTTGCATATCTAGTTATAGTTTATAAGTTGCCTATATATATTTTTTTGTATTTTTATAATTATATAAATAAAAATGAAAAGCTGTTTGTTGAAAAGTGCATCCACTTAAGAACAGCTGGACCCATTTGGCTAATTTTTTTTGTTTCGAGACGATGGTTCGTAGCTATGCTATCATCCGATATGTGGCGGTGTAGTCAAGTTACTAACAAATTCTATATTTATGGATCAAAATAATTCATATTTACAATATACGTTGCTTTACTGCCAAACAAGAAAATCACAAAATTTCGACCCGATAGGTGGCGCTATGATCGAGTTATTGATAAATTTAAATCAAAGTTATCGCGGTGCCATCCGGAAATGGCAAAACAGCGTCTGTCGGGCCAGCTACTTGTTAATAAAAAACAATTAAGTGATAAGAAAACATTTTTAAACAAAATCAAAAATAAAAGCATTTTAGAAACTAGAGCATAAAGGTTACTAACTTTGTTGTATTCAATACTTGTGACACACTGTGAGAAAATTTTGCTGAATGGGATCAGTCTTTTGTATCAAGATTTTCAATAGAATTTGATAAAATGTTGGTCGCACATGAAACCGTTTTCTAATTTTGGACATATGCAAGGCTTCATTCTATCTTTTGTTGTATTGTCGCCTACAAACTGCACTCATGCTTCCTCTATTATATTACAATCTCTTTGGTAGAAACTTTGAATTTCATCATTATCAGGTAGATAAGTTGCAAAGCTCTTAATGTGATCCATTTTTTATTCTTAATAGGTACTTTAATGTTGGGGTAAGCTGTTTCTGCATAAAGTCCGTGGGATCTAAGACGTGTATCAATCGGAAATGTATACTTAATGTATTAATCCATCAATATAGTCATATGCTGTAACCGTGCCTTTAAAGTTGTCGTTGTAAGAAAACTACATAAACGTCGATATGTTGAATGGGCGTCTTGCACTTTTTACAGGGTCAGTACAGCAACTTTTTGAAGTGTAAATTTCTTTAGGCGCGTTACGCTGATTGTAGGCAGCGAACAAGACTGACCTGCAACGCTCGGATATGTAACGCTGGGATATGTAACGCTCTTCGGGTAAAGTCGGCTAAGGGAACAAGATAAATAAATATATCATATAGAGGTATTTAATTTCAGTTAAATTGAAATTTAAATGAATAAATAAATTCATGTCCCAGAGCAGATGTGAACCGGAGCCGCCTGGGTGAGAGGCCAGATTTAACCATTAGACCAAGGGCGGGAGTCGAAAGCCAGTATTCATATCGTCTATTTATATATATACATGCGTCCGAAAATCTTCTTAAAAATGCTTGCGGCCGAGGCAAGACAATCTCGAGTACGTTAAAGTTTTTCGCGGACAAGATATACAGACAACTTTTTGGGCAACCGTTAAATTTTTCAATCGATTTAATTTAAATTGAGACACAATTTAATTTAATTTAGTTCCAAAGGCGCTAAATTAAAGTGGTTTACTTGCCTTACATGCGTTACCATGGAAATGAGACGAATATAATAAACTACAAATACTTGATAGTTGTCAAAAGAAGTCGTAGAATGTGTGATTAAACATGTGTCAAAATGTGTATTTACTTTAACAGCCGCTGCCATAGCAACGGCTGCGAAATTGTATTTCGCGAACTGTGTTGCGTTCGCGAATTGGTAACTTCGCGGACGATTATTTAAATGTAATATAGAACGAAAAAAAAAGTTGTATTTCGTATTATTAACCTCGCCTTGATCAAGATTACACTTCTGATGTGTGGTTTTAAGCACACCCATTTCCTTTTTTTTTTTTTATAAAATGTAGTCCACTAAGTCTTAAAATCCTTAATTATACTATTAAAAACGGATTTTTCGTAAAATGTCATATGGTGGATTTGTCGGGTTTCTCAAGTAAGTGATTCAAATATAAATTTCATCACGATTTAAGGAATTATTCGTAAAAAAATCGGGCGCAGAGAATAATACTTTTCAAAATTATAAACAGTTTGCTAGATACGTTCCTGTACAATAACAAAAATTAAAGGAAACTACTTGATAAAATGTATACACAGTGTCATCTACTAGATATTGTCTAGATTCTCTACATTATAACACCGATTTATTTAGAAATAGAATATTACACCTATCAAATGTTAACTTCTTTTATAAAAAAAAAATAAAATATGTTTTAATATAAATACATACTTGCATATTATACAATACCAACATTTAATTGATGGAATAACATACGACTTATGACGAATTTTTTCAGGTTACATTAAAACATCTGTAATGTTTAGGAAGGTATATTTCCAATATTTAACACTATTATGCAGCAATATATAGCATATTCCCTAATTTAATATGTGTTCTTTCAAACACAAGTTAGACAGATTTTCTAAAGAAAGATTTGTATTTTACAAAATAAGGTTAATTTTCTATTGTGTCGCCATCTATTTGTCTTTACCTCATCAACGCCCCCTCCACCGCCATAACCCGTTTAACGGCAAGCTATACTGGCAGCCAAACCAGTCAACGCCGTCTTCGATTGTTGCGTACAAGCGCGGCCGTCAATCACAACCGTCAGAAGCTTTCAAATTACCGCCTGGCGCCGCCACTGAGAACCATGCAAGCTCGGAAGCAGGTAACAACTTTATACAGAATGTAATTTTATAGGATATTACAGTAGCCTTCTTAACAGGTTGTAACTAGTTCATAAGTGCCCCCACCCAGCTCTCTTTAATTTTTATTAATAATTAATTTTTGAAGTGAACTTCTTTAGGCGCGTTGCGCTGATTGCAGGCACTGAACAAGACTGACTGCAACGCTCGGATATGTAACGCTCGGATATGTGTAACGCTCGGATATGTGTAGCGCTCGTTCGGGTAAAGTCGGCTAAGGGAACAAGATACATAAATATATCATATATGTAGAGGTATTTAATTTCAATTAAATTGAAATTTAAATGTATAAATAAATTCATGTTCCAGAACAGATTCGGTCCCGAGCCGCACGGGTATGAGGACGACACGTTACCATCAGACCAAGCGCGGGACCGTAAGCGAGTATTTATATCGTCTATTTATACATACACATATGTCCGAACCGACCAAACGAAATGGCCCCTCGCGTAAATGTAATAAATGTGCGAATATGTTTTATTTAATACGTTACTGAATATTATACGCGTGTATTTAGTATTATTGAAAATTGACGTATGAAAGTGAAATTTTAGATACGGGGGTGTCTTAGGTCGCCGATCACCAATCCATAGTCAAAATGTCAAAAAAAACGAAATGGCGGAAGAGTTTTTTGAAAATTGACGTATGAATGTGAAATTTTAGATACGGGGGTGTCTTAGGTCGCCGATCACAAATCCAAAGTCAAAATGTCAAAAAAAACGAAATGGCGGAAGAGTTTTTTGAAAATTGACGTATGAATGTGAAATTTTAGATACGGGGGTGTCTTAGGTCGCCGATCACAAATCCAAAGTCAAAATGTCCAAAAAACAAAATGGCGGACGACTTTTTTGAAAATTGACGTATGGATGTGAAATTTTAGATACGGGGGTTTGGGGGTCGCCGATCACGATTCCAAAGTCAAAATGTCAAAAAAAAAATGGAGGAAGATTTTTTTTGAAAATTGACGTATGAATGTGAAATTTTAGATACGGGGGTGTCTTAGGTCGTCGATCACGATTCCGAAATTAAAAACAAACAAAATGGCGGACGAGTTTTTTGAAAATTGACGTATGGATGTGAAATTTTAGATACGGGGGTTTTGGGGGTCGCCGATCACAATTCCAAAGTCAAAATGTCAAAAAAACAAAATGGCGGACGAGTTTTTTGAAAATTGACGTATGAATGTGAAATTTTAGATACGGGGGTGTCTTAGATCGCTGATGACGAATCCAAAAATCAAAATGTCAAAAAAAAAACAAAATGGCGAAAGAATTTTTTGAAAATTGACGTATGAATGTGAAATTTTAGATACGGGGATGGTTGAGGTTTACGTTTTATTTAATACGTAAACCTCATGTGCGAATACGTTTTATTTAATACGTTACTGAATATTATACGCGTGTATTTCGTATTATTAACCTCGCCTTGATGAAGTTTTCACTTCTGCCGTGTGGTTTTAAGCACACTTATTCTTCTTGTTAATATTAGTGTGGTAATGCCGCGTGGAAAACCAAAGGATGTATAGAAACGACGTGCTCCAAACATTAATTAGAAAGATGTTTTAAAGGAGGTTTATATTTTCTTCGTTATTAATTAAACAATATTTTTCTTTTTCTATTATGTTATGATATACTTTTCTTTGTTTAGTCAAATTTTGTTGTATGTAAGGTTTTTACGATCCAAATTAATTGCTTTAATAATATAAAATTGACAATCTGTTACCATGGTCCGTTGTCACCCTGTATATTATATCGAATAAATCCTTATTATTCATTCCAATATCATCCGGTATGGAATAAAACAAAAAAAATTGAAGATAGAATCTGCGTCAACGGCAGAACAAAACCCACATATTAAAATTAGAATCCATTACTGTATAAAATCTAATGCAAATTTTCAACAATTTATATTCATAGAGAGGGCTAATAAATTTTTCATTTTCCAGTCACGACATTAGCAGAAAAAAATATCAGTGCGGCGAATTTGAATATTTTTTATGCGTCCCTACTTATGGTCTGCTCTCTTCACGGTAGCACGACCTAACTAACTGGTGGTTCAAGTTTCCACCTCGTTAGAGATTCGCATTAAAAAAAAAACCGCCCACTCCTCCAGGCAATTATTCAAATTAATAATCCAAAGTTCATCTGCAGGGGGCGTTTTATATTGTTAATTTATACGAGAGTGGGATGGAAATTATTTAATTACATTTAGGTATAACAGCAGTCAAAACAATGTTTAATATGATCAAAATCAGACGTCTAAAGAGTTATCGTTTATTTCAAGCTCGTCCCAGGCTTGTTTACTTATGCAAATACGTAGATTAATTAAATAAATGATGAATATAATAAAGAACATTTAAAAACGTGTTAAGAATACAAATTGATTATTAAAATTATATACATGCTGTAAATGGTGTTAATAAATTTAATGGGAAACGAGAAATTACAGCGCCTGGCAGTTATGCAAACAATATAACACGAACGTTTAATCGGTTGTATAAACGAGGCTCATCTGATTATACCTGGTGAATTTTAGCTATGCGCTCGACACTTGTGTACATTTTTGAACCATCCATGATCTAAACCCGCAAATATTTGAAGTAAGTTTTATGACGATTTGCAAAGAAAACGATTCATACTTGCATAATTTTTTAATTTAGTATAAAGTTTATTAATAATAGATAAAATAATAAAATTGTAAAACTTCATAAATGAATAAACTTGTTACTATTAAATTATTCAAACACTGAGAAATAAATAAATACCCCTTTATGTGTATTCCCTGGATTATGTCAGTTTAATGCCTCTCAGGTAAGGTAATAGCAGGCATTGCTCCTATAATAAATATTAGGAAATGAATGAAAAGAATATTATTGTGTGTTCTATAATTAATTGATTGCGCTTTATTAATAACAGTGCCGGTTTGTCATTCCATACTTTTAAACAGCTCCCAACCCATATTCGTTGGTTGGATATCCTTCAGGTGCTTCAGCTTCTAACAAACACTATCATGTAAGTTACTGTATAATACATTGCCACAAATAGGAGCAGTACGTTAACGTGTTTTGAGTTGTCAGTTCATATAAGACATTTTTCGTACATTATAAACAATTTATGGTAGTGTAGCACTATATCGTTAGTTTGTTTGTGTGTTTTGCAATTGAGGTGTCTAGAATAAGTATCTTCTGCTAATAAATATGGACGACTATAGTCATGTAGGTATATGTAGATACACAAATTATTAATTTTATCGCATTCACTATTATTTATCTGCAGTAATTCCGTATCTAACGGCTTGTATGTGGTAATAGATTAATTGTGATAAAAAGCGGTATCGAGTCGTTTTGAAAGAAATGCAAATATCAGTATTATGCCCAGAAAGTGAAAATAGAGACATTACAACGGAAACAAGCTGTTTCTGTAAAACATTTTCCACTGAGGACAATCGACATTACATTGTAACTGGTTATATCTGATTTTATTTAAAGCAGGAAATTATAGGCTTCTAATAGTTTCAGAAGATACTAATATGATGTAAAGATTTGTACTTGATTATGGAATAAGAACAAATCGTGGACGTATTGAACATGGAATGGTACAAACTAATATTTTTGTGTCTTTATGAATGTACAATTTTCGTATATACATGTCCCAAGTAGCAGACTAGAGATTATGTACGTCTATTCAACCTAATAATAGGTAAATCGATGTTTCTACCCAATTTATACCAGGGTAAGGAGAGTCGAAAAATTTCAATCATTCTCAATCGAATCAATCGCAGAAGATTTGTATTTTTAATTCACTCATGAGTTTTACTTTTTAACTCATCACTTGCATTTGATTCACACATCGGTGATTTAAATTTTTAATGAACCGAAAAATAAAAATCGCTCGCAAATTATTCACATGTGAATAATTCTTGAATAAGTAAATAAGTTGAATGAAGTTTTTTGAAGGGTTTACTAGTTTTCTTCTCAACTTCTTGTTAAACTTGTTATTTTTATTCTTGGTACTGATGAAATTGCAGTATAAAATAAATTTGGGATAACAAACGAATTAAATAGTAATGATTAACTTCGGCTAAAGTTGGGAGGATGTGATTATAGTGGTCAATAATTTTCACTTACTTTTTTGAATGGTTGTTACAACAATATAAATTAGTTAATTAAATTTCATACTTTGCAAATCGGCAACCCTTTGTTCATTGAATAAATAAAATTTTTTTAGTTGTTTTTCTATAGATTACTTTCTGCTACGACCCTATAGATCACTTTTAAGAAATCTGTATTACGTTTTATTTGCACGAGCGAAAATGTTCCGCTCTTTTCAGTTCATTTCTGTACATGAGAGAAAAAATTTGGAGAGTCAAATTTAGCACTCACTCGTGAGCGAGTTAAATCAAACAAAAAATGTTTTACTCACTCGTGAGTGTAATATATATGGAAAAAACTCATCAGTTTTAATCGCTACCGAGTATTAGGAAATAAAATTCAGCTCGTGAGTTTAAAATGAGAAGATTTGAATCTTTTTTTGGCTCGTGAGTGATTTTTTCCTCACCCTGATTTATACTAAGGAAAATGTACTTAAAGTTAACGTTGAACTTACTTAGGTGACGGTAATTAAAAAGTCAAAATGAAATTGGTTCTAAATCATATAGGTAAATCTGACTTAGTAGTAGGTAAATATAACATGATGTGGTAGACTGTACCTGATTTATTACCAAAAATATCTTTTTGAAAAATTGAAACATGGTGGAAGTTCATTTAATATAATAACATGCCGTAGTTTACGGTTATTATGTGTACCTATACCCAGAGTCATTGTCGTTGATGCACATACCGAAATATTAAGAGCGACGGCAGATTTTCTGTGTGGTTCCGCTATATTGGATCCGCCATTTTGTTTTGTGAAATTTAAAAACATCTAACTACTGTCACTCTAGCAGAAATTAAAAAAAAAATACCAGCTTTTCGGGATTTCATTCAATTGTAATCCGTTGTTACCGTAGCTTAACCTTCGTAAAATGATAGGAGAGCGTTTGTTGCCCGATCCGGTTGTAGATCTGATAAAGGCTATGTGAAGGCAGAGGTACCTCAAGGGTCTGTGTTGGGCCCATTACTATTCGTTTTATTAATGACTTGTCATCCTATCTGACCGAGGGGCGATTTATGGTACTATTTGTCGAGGTCACATCTATTGCTGTCTGTGCGGATACTCCAGAACAGTCTATATCTCTTGTTACGCATCATATTTCCGCATGATGTAGTACAAGTCGTCAAAACAAAACAAAAACTTTAATAAATCGTGCTACATTTATTTTCACCAGAAACGAACGTCCATACCCGAATAAAAATACACCGAAACGTGAGTATCCACTCACTTAAATTTTAATTCATTAATTCGACCCGATTTCGCGGGTATACGCAGAACAAATTTTGTCGCCCTTGCAAAGCATAGCATAGAACAGCACTGTTTAAAATCAAATATATTTTGAGTAATGGACAGCTTTATATTGTTTTAGATTAGTCTTCATGACATTTTCTTTTGTGTGTATTTTTCATATTTTGATCCTCTTTGGATGTTTTTGATTTTTTAATGTTTTTATATATTTATTCAATTACTATTCAAAGGAAATACTTTATGTCATGATTGTAAACGTAAGCTGATCCTGTATGTAAAGTAGCCGATTTTTTTGGAAGGACAATAAACAAAGAAAGCAATACAAAGTCCATTGGTCCATACCATATATCGTGGAATATGAAATATTTAAGAGTGGCGGCATAATGTTCTTTTTTATTATCTTGCCTTTCTTGCCTCGTCGATTTGAATAAATACCACTCTTTCGTATTCGGATCACATCTGTTTGTGATCGTAAATAACTATCGACTCCGTAGAATGGCCTCGGCACGACAGGTACGCGCTTTTAGTTCGCTTCTGGAATGCCATTTTTAAAATACGAACCTATATGCAGACGTTAGACGTTAATAATATACCCCAGCAATATCAAGCTGATCTATTGCGTATGGCAGACCTGTTAGACGATCCATATAAGAGATTAACGTTTATTTTGCATAGCCATGCGATTACCGCTTTTTTGTTATTCGAGCCGAGTTTGTTATATAAATTCCTTCTAAATAGATTACGCCACCGAGTGTTTTATTAGCTTTTCATGTACGCGCATACTTTTATAAAATTCCGCGCAATATGATTAGGGAGCTCGTAAAACCAACAATAAACAGAGTTTTCAATTAAATTTGATTAATTTCACGAGAAAGCATCTATATTCTTTATGCAGTCCACTACAAGTGTTCCCAGGCTTGGTCTACTAAAAAGATTACATGCTATTATCAATATTCAAAGCAGAAAAAGAAAGAAAGAAAACCTTATACCTAAATAACAGAATTTCTAAAGCATCATACAAAAAAATTTTGAGTGTCTCATAGTTTCAAGTATGAGTAACATTTTCGACAGGTGAGTGAGGGTATCATTAGACTTAGACGTTACCATGTGAGTATGAGTTCTGAACTTTCATTCGAGTTGATTTTATTTTAATTAATTTACTCCACCAGTGTTCGATAACTAAAACAATTTAAATAATAAAATATCAACGCTATACGCTCTATATGTACGAGGTCTGTCTAAATAGTATCCGCAGCATGACAAAGTTATCATGAAGCCATTCTAATACTTTTAGAAAAGAAAAATCAATTAAAACGACTTAGATACGACAAATTTTGATTAATTCTAGTACATAACGTATGAGATTAACTAAACCAACAGCAGATAGCCCCAGTTGACTTAAATGGATATAAAATTAAATCACGATCTATTCAAAATAAAAATGTAAATTGAACAACACATACAAATAAAGCAATGCAAAATACTAATAATAAAACAATAATTTTCTACTGATATTATGAAACGGTATGAAATTCATTAGCTTTGAAATGATGTGTCACATTTTGGAATATGTATAACCGTTTTTTATCCCGCTAGAGGGCGCTAAAATCAAAAATAGCGCAACCAACAATCACTTTGCTGAATTCACCGTACAATTACCTTTTCAATGATGTATCGTATTTAGTACTTTCCCTATTTAAATTGTAATGGTTAGAGTGATGGAGGGGAGGGGAATGACGTATCACAGTTGAAGATATGATGGAAGGGTGTCCCCTTGGATTAAAAATCGACCTCTCCCTCGAGATATTCAGTCTGATTCGTTTTCGGTGGGGCACCCTGTATGTATATACATGTTTTTTAGAATAAAATGTTTAATGAATACAAGCCTTGATATCCGTCAATAGCTTCAGGTTAATTACGTGAGACTTCTGCAGAAATGAACACAAGAAGCAAAATTTCACTTTATATAGTTTCAATAAACGTTACTCTAAATGCATAAGAAGCAAATGGTCAATTAACTTTCCTGCAATCTGTGTCTCTTACACCATCTTCTATGCAATTCCCTATTACGACACCTCGTATATTTGTAACCCAGCTCGTGCCAGACTTGCACTAAATAAATTAAATTCGCATCCATTTTCACAGCACATTAATTACAAAAACACACCTCATCCACTAAAACGATTATATTCCATTCGAAAACCGAAACGACAATTACGGATAATTTGCACAGAAGTGACGTTTTAAGAAACAATGCGCACTTGTTTTGAGGAAAAGCGTAAATTCTTAAAGCGCCGGCGACGTCTGACGCGAACTGATCGCATTTATTGACGAAAAAAATTTCTACCAAATATGTTTATATTAGTCACGCATGATGTGAACTTTAAACAATGTGCAGAATTATTTTAATAGTCTCCAATATACGTTATATATAAAGTACATAATTCACTTCGATACATTAAACAGATGATATCATCTATTATTTAGTGACGGATGGATATACATACATACATACGTCCGTCCATATATAAGACGGTCGTGATTGCAAATTAATTTTTTTCGACAGAATGGAATAAACACATTGCTGCCTCATTCTCCGCGAGTAAAATATTTACTAATGATAGTGGCTTATAAGCAGACGTGGTACACGGAAAAGCTATGGAAAATTCCGAAATGTCGCAATATAAACAAGTTGGTTGAAGATATTGTATCTGCGTATTAGGAATGAATGTTACGTTCCAACAAAGAAGTTATTGCGGAATATATTCCATTCAAAAAAGATAAGCGTTTCCCGATTTCTTAGGACCGTCGCCCACAGTGGTGCAGAACGCGAAAAACCCGATCGAAATTGTGAACTTATTAGTTTTAACAAATTTTACATTAAAAGTTGAGTAAGTTTATGTTTTTGGGTATGCTGTATCTGAAATTATGCATAAAAAAACGAATTTGTAAAACCTACCCTAAAATACAACCCTTAAATGCAAAAAATTGATTAGATAGATTACATAATACAAGTACGAAGAATATTTTTAAAAGAAATTATACACTTTAGTTTGCAAATTCGAAGTATTCGTTTGTCAAAAGCACCCCTTAATGCATTGTATTTGACATGTTTAGTAGTTTGTACTTGGTTAAAAAAAACACTTAAAACATTCTCAAATTATATTGTAGAAATTTTTGTCCAAAATACAATATTCAGCCTTTTAGCTTCAGTAAAATGTTTTTATACATTAACAGCAACACCCTTAGTCAAATCAATAATTGAAAAGAAACAATAACATTTTATATTTTGTGAATAATTAATCAGAATAGGAAAAATAGTCAGATGATATATCCAGTGCAGTATCATCTTCCCCAATAACATTTACTAACTCTAAAATTTTCGAATCAAATTGCCATTTTTTAGAATCAGTTAAATGATGTAAACTTAAATATGGATCAGAACTTAATATTAATCGACAAAACAAGTCCTCATGTGTATGCTCCCTTGAACCAATTGGTAAAATAGCGTTATTAATGACCGCAGCCCCATGAAACAAAATTTTATGTACTGACGTTGGCATATAATACCAGTATTTTTGTGCTGTATCTAAACAATATTTTCAAAAATTATTTACATTAGTGTCAAGACGACTATTTATTGTTTTTAAAATTACCCCAAATTTATGAATTAAATCTTCATTGATTCCAGTTATTTCAGATTACAATTTAGGGTTTGCAAAAAATCGTCTAGCTGTATTGCCATCATTTTTTTGTGCCAAATCCTGGTTTAGGAATATCAACAATAAGTCCAATTTTTTCGCGAAACGAGTTTTAAATACTTAGTTTCCTCGTTTCTAGTTTGGGTTTGTCCGCTTGTTTAACTTTTCACGTTTTTATATCTAATCTATAGGCTATGTGTAACAAGCACTCAAAAAATCTTATGTACGCATGTAAGACAAATAAGCCAAACTGAAAAGTTTCTGGTTGTTTAGGAATATTTTGTATGTATTCCAAATTGTTCATTTTTGATATTGTTGCACGGTAGGGGAGCGTGGTATATATTGGGACAATTTTTTTCTTTGGGCCATATTTTAATTAATTTTAATTTAAAAAAAAATCCGTCGGAATATGTCATACTTGTTGGTAGTGCTTATCTAAGAAATTGGTTTTTACTATCAAAATATTTAAGGTGTAAAGAAAAAGTCAGGTGTCCCAGTATACACCCTCTGTCCCAGTAAGAACCACCAGGTGGTACATACCGGGACAAGGTGTGGTACACTATGGGACAGCAATTTAATTCATGTTAAAATGTACTTTCTTTTATTCTAAACGGCAAATATTTTTTAAAGTATGGATTACAAACAAAATATGAAACAATTTTACAGAAAATAATAGAAAAATTCTCAGTAATATTAATTTAATTCAAAACTCTTTCAAAAATACTTCAAAATACCTAAATATTATATTTGCTAAAATCAAAATCAAAAAATATTTTTTTTATAACCCTTTCGGTTCCACCATGGTAGTTTGGTTTTGGTAGCTTACAAACTACGTCTTCTCTTCCTAATATATCTTCATCTTTTGTTTCCGGGAAGAAAAACTTTGTATTCTCAAACTTTAAAAAATTAACATGAATCCTGTCATTTTCTATTTTTTCTATCTCTCCAACATAATGTTTAATACTTTTCTTAAGGACATATTTTATTATGACAAAATCTGTTACTTGCAGCTGACTTTCTTCCATCATTTCTTCTTTATCGCAAAAACTAGCATCACTAGAATCATCGTAGGGCACCTCCTCATCAGCATCACTATCACTAGAAGAATCAAACACTTTCCTTTTAATAGTCTGAACATTTTTATTGTTTCTGCTGCGAGTTTTCGTAATTTCTTTCTTCATTTCCTCCTTTTTTCTTTCCTCGAGATTAGGTGTATCAGTCAGCACCGTTGATACTTTCTTTTTCCTTCCTTTTCTAGTTTCCTTTCTTTCCTTAGCTTTCAAATGAGGTCTTACTAACTCTGGAGAAACAAATGAAACTGACCCAGACGGCTGATTTTTAGAATTTTGCTGTTCACTCCAGAAATCGTTACAAGTTCCGCTGGTGGTAGGTTGTATTTCTTCAGTCGATTTGTCTTTTTGGCAGCTAGGCTCCTGTTCATTATTAGGTAGCGTTTCTGTAGCAGCCTTATCCGTCATAGGCCTGTCGGAGACATACGAACATAGAAACTCAGAGTCGTCAAAAACATCTCTATTAAATGGAGCTATTCCTGTTCTTTCAAATCCCTTAATGATGTTTGACGGAGTAAAGGCAGAAGGGAACGACATTCCAACAATTTCGGCAATATTATACATGTTGAGTGGTACACCAGGGTTATTCATCATCCAGTGATCAACAGATTTATTGTAGTATGTTTTGAATGGACCATAGCAGCTCACGTCCAATGGTTGAAGTTTATGGCTACAGTGGGGAGGTAATGTCAAAAGCACTATGCCATTGTCTTTAGCGAATATCAATACCCGATAATCCAAATGGCTTTCATGATTGTCCAGCAGTAAAAGAATTTTGTTTTCTTGACTGCACCTAAGGACATTAACTAGGTGTTCTAAATATATCTTGAAATTCTCGGCTGTCATCCATCCACTTTTGTGAGCAGCTCCTTTAGACCCTGGTGGTGCTGAGTTTAGCATATGCGCCTTAAAATGTTTGCGTGGAAAAATGAAAAATGGAGGAATATATGTTCCATTTGCACAAATTGTTGCACACATTGTGACAAGAAGGCCCCTTTCAGCACTAGTAATTTTCCCAACTTGTTTTTGGCCACTAGGTGCAATTACCTTTGCTGGCTTGTGTACTGTGGTCACCCCAGTTTCATCACAGTTATAAATTTGATTGATTGTGAAATTATTTTTTGAAATCACATATTGCAGCTGGTCAAAGAACTTAGAAACATTATGTTTATTAAAACTGGTGGCGCGATTAAGACTGGTTGCCTCAGGCAACCTCAAACTTAATTTTTTTTGTCTTTTTCGAAATAATCTTATCCACTCTATACCAGCTGTTTTATTTCTGTGCCAAGAATCCGGTACCGTTTTTTCGTTCGCAATAGCAAACTGATAGGCAAACTCACAAGTGTCTTTAACAGTTAGACCATAACACATTTGCGCGGCTTTAATGAGATAATCACCAAGAGTATTCTCTTCTTCCGAATTAAATATCTGCCGAAATCCATGTTGTTTCTCAAAACTGCAGTTCGTTTTTTCGTCATCATTCATGTCTTTATATTTGGACCACATTCTGTGCAGGGCGGACTTTGTTAAAGAATACTGATTAGCTGCAGCTCTTATCGAAAGTTCACCTGTAGCAATTTTTTCAATGGCCATTTTCATTTTCTGCTTATATTCGTCATGATGACGTTTACTTTCTTCCAACTTCTTTCCTTGCTCTTTCCTACTTTGCTTTGGCATCTAAAACAATATATATTCTGTGCTTAAATCTATTTATTTCTATTAAGTTAAAGAAGTTTCAATACATATCTTTGGGTGGTACAAAATGGGACACGTCCCATTATATACCACCACAGAATGTCCCGAAATATACCACTATGTTTCTTTTCATTCAACTTTTTTTTTGTCGAAAACCAGTTACAAGATACGTTTTTTACTAGGTACATACCTTGAAAACAGCTTAAACTCAATCACAGGTATTATTGTTAGTCTTGATTATTATTTTAAA
Organism: Amphimallon solstitiale; assembly: GCA_963170755.1. Lineage (NCBI taxonomy): Eukaryota > Metazoa > Arthropoda > Insecta > Coleoptera > Scarabaeidae > Amphimallon > Amphimallon solstitiale. The sequence goes on along the minus strand of OY720675.1, from coordinate 28,728,150 downwards.
CACCTCTAGACAATTTTATAAAAGCACAGAAACAAAAACATCACACACTAAATAACCATGAGGAAGAAATTTCGCCATTTTGCTATGTCGATAAATGTGAAATCCGTTATTAGTACATTTGGTTGGCATAAAAGGTACATTGTAATAGATTAATAATTCATCCACTGTTCAATAGATGGCACTAAATGGCTCTGTCCCGCTATATACCATGTCCCACTATATACCACTCTCCCCTATATATAACATCTCATCCCAGAGGAATCAGCAAGAGCATTACATATTTTTCCATCAACCATAGTTAATTCCAGCAAAAATTTTACTGTGCATTTATCAGACACAAAAGGTTCTAATAAATCGATTTGGTTAGACATATATAATTTTTCATTTTTAGCGATTTCTTCAGTTTCACGTACCAATTGCATTCAAGGTCTGGAAAATTTAACAGACGATGGTCGAGGATTTTTCCAAAATACATGATTTTGATTGTCAATTAGCGTCAATGGCACTACAGAAGTCATAAATATGCTGTCATCTTTTACATCTTCACTTTCAAATTTTTGTTTATATGTGGAAAACCCAGAACTACCATCAAAGCCCCACTTGCAAATCAAAGTTAAGTTTGCATTTTCAGGTTCCATCACTTTTAAAAGACTTTCACAAGTTTTGTTTAATAAATTTTGCAAACGCACTTCACACGTTTGCTCAGATATTGTAATATTTTTGCAACCATGTTTTAAAGCTGTTGCTCTAATTAGCATATATTGCTGCTTCGTAAAACCACCCGAGATAATAAATGGTATTTTGTTCTTGTTCGGGAATCCTCCATTTTTCCATTATACCTTTGCCTTTAATTGGTATAGTTGAAGTATGTACTTTCAATTATCAAATCGGCAGTACTTTTATCTCCACTTTCTCGTACTTTCATTGCAGTAGCATGCACAAGTTCTTCCACGGAAGTATCTTTTCTGAGCTCTTCGGTTTTACGCCTTTTTATAACAACAGAACTTTCACCAAAACTCTTTGAAGGACGACCTCGAATACCCGAAGTTGATGGTCGATCGCAGTAAACAGATTCAGGAAAAATAATTTCTTCTAGTAGCCAAACTTTATGCTTTTTCATAAAAACCCTGATGTTCTATTAGACGATTTCCAATATTGAAAATATATTGGAAAAAACATGTGTTCAGGCCAAAACAAAATATTTTTTCTTGATTTATCTTCTTCGGCAAGCCCGTATGTATCAAGCATAAACCGATACATTGCCCGTTTTTTACTTTCACTCGATTTATCATTATTCTTCCTAGCGACTTCGTGTAATACCAATCGACTTATAATATTTTCTTCGCGTCCATTATGTTACAACTTTTAAAAAAAAATATTGCAACAAAAACACAATCTTTTACAACCACTTTAACGTCAGAAATTTTGAAAATAGCGCACAGAATAATCTGCATAAAGTTTCGACTTAAAGTTGAGTTACAACTGATCGGGTACCAAGTGGGGTTTTCTTTTATATGTTCTGAATAGGCAAATATTAGCAGCTAATTTTCTTGAATTTACAAAGACAAATAGATAATTTACGCATAAATGAGGTAATTACCATGTAGGGTTGTGTAGAACTAAACTTAATCCTCTACTTAAAGCAAATTTTTATAATCCGATTACCTGTTACAAACAATTAATTGTTTTGCACCAGGTAAACATTTTCCAATAATAAGTAATGCGACTTAATAATACTCTTAGCAATGTATAACAATATCATAATGACATCAATAAATAATCGCATTTGCTTGTGGTACCGTCTCTTTAATTACATCCTAATTTCTATACGCAGAAACGTATCAATTTTACTAAACTTTGAAAGCAAATATAGAAAAACTTATGTCAATAAAATGCATATTATTTACATCATCAAATAGAGCAACAATTCAAGATTAAATTACTGCAATTTTAACTTTGCACGGAGAAGTTGAAGGAACGAAATAATTTGTATTGACTGTAAATTAATGCTAACGAGATAAACGAAAAAGTTTAATTTATCAAATTTGGTATATTACATTAGCACACCATGGACTAAGTGCTACTACTAAAAAGCACCCTCCAACCTGCTTATAAGGGCTGTCTTCTCTTAACATTTTTGGTTAAAATGTCCTACCACAGAAATTACTTAGGTTTAGTTTATCAAATTTGGTATATAACATTAACCCACCGTGAACTAACTGCTACCACTAAAAAACAACCCTTCAACCCCGTTTATAAGGCCTGTAAATTTTTTAGTTAAAATGTGCTATCAGAGAAATTACTTGGCTTTAATTTATCAAATTTGGTATATAACATTAACACACCGTGAACCAACTGCTACCACTAAAAAAGAACCCTTCAACCCCGTTTATAAGGCCTGTAAATTTTTAGTTAAAATGTGCTATCAGAGAAATTACTTGGCTTTAATTTATCAAATTTGGTATATAACATTAACACACCGTGAACTAACTGCTACCACTAAAAAAGAACCCTTCAACCCCGTTTATAGGGCCTGTAAATTTTTAGTTAAAATGTGCTATCAGAGAAATTACTTGGCTTTAATTTATCAAATTTGGTATATAACATTAACACACCGTGACTAACTGCTACCACTAAAAAACAACCCTTCAACCCCGTTTATAAGGCCTGTAAATTTTTAGTTAAAATGTGCTATCAGAGAAATTATTTGGCTTTAATTTATCAAATTTGGTATATAACATTAATACACCGTGAACCAACTGCTACCACTAAAAAAAGAACCCTTCAACCCCGTTTATAGGGGCTATTCTCTCTTGTGCATTTTAAGTGCTAGGTTTTTAGTGGTAGCAGTTGGCTCAATGTGTATTGTCTTACAACGAATTTGAAGAAATTAAGCCAAGTAATTTCTTTGGTATTACATTTTAACTAAAAATTTACAAAACAGCACATCTCATAAAATAAGGGTTTAAGAATAATTTTTAGTGGTAACGATTAGCTAACGGTGCATTAACCTAGGACATCAAATTTGAAGAATTAAACTTCATTTGTTATAGCGGTAGCACCTTTCTCCTTCAAATTCACAAGAGAGACTACCTTTTACTTTAGAGTAGTGGTGTGGTTTTTTATAGTAGCAAAAGATACTCACAACCAAGTTACTCTTTTCGTTGTATTGCAACGCATTCAGTAGTCAAATGTGTCTTAATTTGTTAGGCAGAACAAAACCCTATAACCTTTTAATATTTTCTGTGTATTATCTTTTAAGCCTTTAAATCTTTATGCAGTTAGAAATATTTTTTTTGGGTAAGCAATTTAGTTACTTAATTTTCACATCACATCATGTAATCCTATAATTGTGTACCTACAGTTTTCTATTGAAATTAAAAAAAATTAAGAACACTTATGTTTGACTCCCTCCCCCCCAAGTGAATATTCTGGATAAGCATTAGTTTTTTAATCTGCCTGATTTCTCTCGCGATGACTTTTAGCATTTATCTTGTCTCTGTATATGGAATAGTAAATTTAACACTACAGGGGTGGCGGAAGTGATACTCTTTTGTGTGGATCTAATACAAACACGCGTTGTAATAATTAACAAATCTTTCTTATTTCTAAAAAAACTGTCAAAATCTCTCTACTTTAATTTTAAACTCCTCGTATGCAGTATAAAGGTATAAAATATGTTCAAATTAGCTCACGACCTTGACTTCTACCTGAGGTTATTTCTCCTGTTTGTTTCTACACATGTAACTATTAATAAAGTTACGGATTGCAGGTTCTTAGAGTACATTTCCTGCTGAAGCATGTTATTAAACATTATTTTCGTGCTGTTCAATAATGAGTGCACGCACTTGTTGGCAATACGAGTGTTCCTGAGACCGCACTAATAATGAGGAGTATACAAGTAACATGCAACGCAAATACATGTGATTTGCTTCTTTGAGCATAATAATTCGTGGGGATAGAACAGAACAATCTAAGTCCAAATTAGTAAATATTCAGTAGAGTACTTTGAATGATTTAATTAAACATCATTGGTTGCTCTAGGAAACTCTCTCATTACTTTTTTTATCTGTTATGCTAAAGGAACATTAAATTTTGTTGAATATATGTTAAAAGTCAAGTACCTGTAACTATTATTATATTATTTATTAATATATAATAATTTAAACATCAAAAGACTTTGGCTAGAATTGTGCTAAATATTTTCGAGTAGAATTATCTTATCTGCATAAGAATTTATATAGGCTAGTAATGCACCTAATAATTCGTCCTTTTTTTAATTTGGTACTATATATTCTTCATTTTCTATTATTATACTCTATGAAGTTTATTTGTGTATTTGACGAAATTTAAGTTTTGGTATATCCCTAAAGGACACACATCAATACGCAGCATATTACATAACTTTAGTAATGGGCAAGATAATAGAAGCACTTCACGGTGCTATATACACTTTGTCGCTTTAAGTGCACATTATAGTCCAGTTTCCAGTCCCGGTATTTGGTTCCGATACCACAGCGAAGTCCCGGGACCTCAAAATTCCCGAAACGGTATTTATAATATAGAATGTACTATGTATATACGTGCTTATGCCCGTCAAATAATTTGAGGTATGTTAATGGTAATGAACTTCCGGACAAAAAATGTTAAATATATTTTTTAGTTTTTAGTAACTTCACATTAGCTGTCAGCATTTCAATCAAAATTAATTCTGATTTGACACTTTACACGATACACTCAAAAATAAATACCGATCCAAAGTCAATATGCCAACATTATTTAATATCAAAGGATAAACAAACGGCGAAATGTTAAGTTAATTATGTCCCGATAAAGTCCTCTTGCTTCCTATCTTAATCTTTTCAAATGGTACAAAAAAAAAAGAAAACTAACGGATTATTTCCTAGTGAATCCCAACCACGAAGACAACTCTTTAGATGCGGGTATCGCTCGAATGGCAGCACTAGATGGACTCCCATGCAGAGTTTCTATTAAGTCTAGGGATCTGAGAAAAGGATTGGAGGCAAGGGGATTTATAAATTTTCCAACATCCCCATCAACAATAAAAAATAGAGTTTTAATGTATTGCAAAAAGTTCTTCGACAATTTCAATAATGAAATAAAGATCCTACGACAAAACGATCGTTGCCTCAGCTAACATTCGATGACTGGACGTCCACAACCAACAAACGATATACAAATATTAACAGTCATAGATGTTTGGATAAGCAATGCGTTAAGAATTGGAATATACGACTAATACCTGCTAAAGAATCTATGCCTGCAGAAACATGTGTTAATCTTGTTGAAACAAAACTTCAACGATTTAGATTAACCTTGAAAGAAGACGTTGTTTGTGTCACAACAGACGGTGTCAGTGTAATGGTGAAATTGGGAAAATTAATACAGCTTTTCCAGCAACTATGCTTTGCTCATGGCATTCAATTTGTAGATATTGTCATTATATTCTAAAAATATGCAAAAAATACCAGAACCAAATTTTGACAATGATGGTGATAGTATAGTGATAATGCTGATGGTAGCAGTGACGAGGATGATTATGATAATGACAATATTGAAGAAGAGGTTCTTGAGTTAGTTGAAGATTATGAACACAGTATCTTTTCATTTAACAAATGATTGGGACATTCAAGCACTACTAACCCAAGTAAGAAAAATTGTTAAATTATTCCGCCACTCTCCATTAAAAGACACTATTATGCAGAACTATGTGAAAGAAAAACACAGCAAGGAACTAAATCTTATTATAGATGGCAAAATTCGACAGAACAGCTTAGAAAATGCAATGCTTGTGCCCACAGGAGCAGTATCAATATCGTCAGCCAAAGCCAATCCAAATGAATTAATTGAAATAATTCAAGTCGAAATGGCACTTTTTGAAAATGGTTGTTGTCGTGGTCAGAATCCAATTATGTCATAAATATTTGCAACAAAACTTCGGTCAAAATTAATTTAAAAAAATAATATTTATTTCTTATTTTATAAAATAATCTACTTTTATAATATAATGGAATAGTTTTTTTATTTTTTTCTTTAAGATAGTGTTTAGTGTTCATGTTATTTTCCAATTTTTTTTGTTCTTGCTTTTTATTGTTGCTAAAGCCCAATACCTAATATTATAATAAAAAATACTACTTTGTTTTCTAAGCGCACTTGCGCAATTGATAAAATGTATCTCGATTTCGGGACCATAATCGGGACTAGTACCGGGACTTAGAATTAAGTCCCGAAGTCCTTTTTCGTCCTGGGACATGGAAACCCTAATTCTGATTTGTACTCTTGTTCCGTAACTATAAGCGACGTTAGCGTTAACAGGGCCAATGGAATCCTGTAATATTAGCAGATTACTGCTGAACTTTAAGAAGGGAGGCTGTGAATGTTGTTTATACGAAACAACGCAATATTTCGTGACATTGCTAACTGTATGCATTTGAAATATACACCAAATAAAGTATATTATAAATAGAAAAATCTTTTCATTCAAATCCAAACTAAATTAGAGCTTATTTAACATGTTAGACAATCAATGTTCCATATTTTCCATAAAAAGTAGTATCCCTTCATTTCATAGAAAAACTAAAAGTTGAAATTTGTTAGTGTTAGGAATTATCCATTATCATAGTTAAATAATATTTTATAGAAGTTTGAAAAATAAATAATAAGCCGAGCGCTGCAACATATATTACACCTTCGTAAAGTAGGTTGCCTAGATTAAGTCAGTGTACCTGCATAAAGAGTAACGGATGTAAACTGCAAAGTGCATAGAAGAAGAATATGAATAGGTGGTATATAATAAATATGCTATTTATTATACACAATGAGTGAGTGAGATAATGTAAACATTTTTTAAAGCTGTTATTATTCTTTATTTAGTTAAATTTCAATTATGAACAGTTCGATATTTTGAAAAAAAAATCGTGTAATCTTTAAATAACACCACCACAAATAATGATTTCGACCAGTATTATCGGATTTACTTGATACCCACGGGTATTCAAGTACTACGTTCGGCTCATCCCGCGGTCGCCAATAAAATGTAAAAGCGTCATTTGACATCACAATAGCCCCCGCTAAAACCGCGAACCACGGCGAAACCTTAAGCGACATTTTATTAAATATTAATAAATACAAATAAGTAGAACTAATTGACACTTTGTATAAAAATATGTACAAAGAAGTTCGCAGCATCGTTATGTGCAGTCCGGTTGTGATAAAAATACAGGATAAAATGGGATTAATTTTATTTTCAACAACAAAAAGAATCTTAAGAAAATGCATTCATTAAAATAGGTTTTTTTGTTTTTGGTTTTTCTTTCTTGATTTGTCAAATGCGTCGATGTTAAAAATTTCATTCTTACGTAGTAACACTCATGAATAAATTATATAATTACTTCTAGAAGTCATTCTGGCAGATGTTTGTGAATTTTTGTAGGTAACTGTTGTAATGCCTTTTCTATGACGAAATTCATTTTTGTGAAGTTTTCTAAAATGTTTCTCGCAGAAGTCAGTATCAAGTACCCGTCTGTCTGAAGGCATCATTAAACCTCCAAATGATAACGAATCCAACGAATCAGATGGATTAATGTATGTGTGATCTTCAGTTTTATCTTTCGTGTACGTTCCCATATATGAATATTTGTCTTTCAATTTCCTTGCTATGAAGTCTAATACTTAAAGCGAGCTGATTCCACAGCAGTCATGATTACAGAAGAATCAGAATTTGAAGAGCTGTTCCTATCTGAATCCGGAAGAATACTTACGTCTCTTACAATTTCATATGTTTCTATCATATTCTTCATTTTCCATATTTATAGTGTGTTTTTCGATTTGTATGTTTGATCTTTCTTGTATAATGCCGAGAGGATTATTATTATTAGATAATTTTTGTGGGAATTATTTCTTCCTAAAAATACTTCTTATAAAATTATTTTTTACCAAAAAATTTTACAAAATATAGTTAAGTCACTGAGCATTATTTACGAGTAATACACTCAATATTAACAAAAAAAAGTGTTGGGTGTGTTTGAATACACAAACTTGCACCAGAATAATTTGCTGTTAGAAACTTATCCAACGCTCATCACACGATAGAATGAAAATAAGTAACGAAGTCCACACTGACTAATATTTGATATGATGATGCAAGGTTTTTTTTTGTGACGTCAAGCATTTTCTTTTCTTGTCGCCGCGTGGAACGATGAGCCGACCGTAGTATGTAGTTGAATACCCATGCTTGATACCCTCCTTTAACAGTAGAGCGGGTGTTTACCCATATGTTTCTCGGGAACCACTGATACGATTTACTTGAACTTTTTTTTAAAATGACCATTAAGGCGAGTCTATGATGTGCGTCAAGTTAGAGTTCACGAAACCAACGCTAGGTTTGGCAAAGTGACAAAAACTGCAAAATTTACATAAATGAAGGTGACCCTCAAATCGTCAATTTTGAAAAATCTTTATTAGAAGCGATTTTATTCAAATTTTTCGGAATGTTAGTAGTGTAAAATCGCCTTTAATAAGCAATAAGGCATCGTTAATTTTTTAAATAGAAGGTTGAAGTCATTATATAATTATTCTACGACCCAAGCTCTATCAGGAAAATTTTTCGTTTCCAGAAATGGTTAAAGACAAAAGCGAGGCTGCGGAATATACTGTGTTTGATGAAAATATTTTTTCCAAGTTATGAGACTATAGCACAATTCAGCAGTTAAATCCTCTTCTTAATATGCTAATGAAAATAACACTTGTACAGTACACAGACTGAGACTTGGCCGATGGGAGGAGCCTAGACCTATAAGTCGCGCAGATTTATAGGTCATCATTGCATACATTAGCCGGACGAACGAGTAAATGCAGATAAGAAATTGTAATATACTGAAAAGTGATACATATATGTATAGCGCTTGACAATTTTTCCAGGGTGCTCGTGCTTATCCTAATATTATAAGGATTCACTGCGCACCTTGAAGTATATTTACCTTTCTTCTGCCCTCTGCGGGGTATTTTATCCTTTAGCTAGTATGAAATATAATCCGTATTCTCCGGAATTCGCGTGTTTAAATGAAATGATTTCCTCCATGTACTGTTGTAAAAAAGGGCAAAATTGTCATTTCACATACTAAGTGACTAGTTATCTAACGTGTATTAGGAAGTGTTCTAGGCATACTGTAAGTAATATTTTTTTTGAATAATGCTAATTATAGTAATACAGTATCTATTCTTATTTATTAATAATATCAATATAAATAAATGGCAGCAAAGACGAAGGAAGAAGAAAATATATGAAATTTTGAAATATCTGGCAAATTATGATTTTATATAAATTTATCAGCACTTTGGATTTGGAACAATTTTTGTATTAAAACAATTTTAAAATTCGAACTGGAAATAACACGTTTACTCACAAGTTTATCAAGAATATATAAGTATTTGAAACTTATTTTGGAAGAAAATCCCATATAAAAAATTAGAAACACATATACGTATAAGAAGCCGTGTGGTGGAAGGTTTGAAATATACTAATGCAGCAGTACCTAGATAATCTAGTGCAATGAAATGATGGAATATTACATTTTTTCCTAATAAAATAGAAAAGGAAAAATTAGGAATTTTGAAAGTAGTATAACAAAAAAGCAACCAACATCGGCTACCGAGAAAGTAAATTATTTTTAAAAAAACATTTAGGTTAAAATGATTCATTTTACTTCACCTGGATTTAGATAACATCGTTATTTATCTAAATCCAAATTTATTATTAAGTTTTAATTAAGACAGAATCTCACAAACAATAAATGAAAAAAATAATTAAGTGCTGAATGAGTTTTTTGATCACATTTTAATTATTCTAAGTTATTGTTACATGGACGGGTAGCCCAACGAAGCGGCAAAGTCCATTATTTATATCTAATAATTTAGATAGTCAGAAATAATAAAAAAATTGTAAATAATCATGAGCTCAGCTCTACAATATAAATTTAGTGTGTTTGACAACGACAAACCAACACATACTTATGATTTTTTAAATAGAACGCTATGATTGTATTTTTTTTCCACATTTTATGATGTGCCTTTAAGAGCTGATTAAATTAACATCAATTTCTATTAGTCCGTTTTCAACTGTGTTTGAGATATGGCGACTTTATGTCAAAAATTTAATTCTTGAGAAATTGTTATGAATTTAATGTTTATTACGATATTCCAACGCATGTTCTTTACAGTTACATACCATTCGCAAAAGTGATAAGTTCTAACAAAAAAATAAATGTATTTACATACCGCTGAAAAGTACTAAAAATTTATTATTTAAGAACACCTACATTCTTGCACGTCTGTGTGAGTTATTGCAAAAGTTATAGAATGTTACATCTGAATAAAAGTCTGAGTTGCCATGACTTGTATTACACATAGCATACCTTAAGCTTAAAGTAGTCGAAAAAAGTTTTTTATATCTTTTATTTACGAATATGTAATTTTCACTGACATTTTAAAATGCATTTAAGCAACAAGCTTATAATTAAAAATTTATGCATTAGCAATACATTGAAAATATCGCAGTTGCAGTGCGTCATAAAATTGATAAAACCTCAAATTTACACATGTAACTTTATTTGTCACAGAAAATGCCATTACAAATACATGCATTTACTTTATTTTACTAATATCTATTATTTACGTTTTTCAAGATACTTAGGTACTTTTCAGTAAAGTAAATTTTGTACTGATGGTTTGATTTTCTAACTAAATTTATAAATGTTAGTCTGGCGTTCTGACAACTTCTTACATACTGTAACTGCGATATCTTTAAACTATGTATAATTCCTAATTTATCACACTTGTCTCTTCAAAAGCTAACAAAAACTAATGAAAATTACATACTTGTAAAAAGCAAATACATCTTATTATTTACTCTATTCGATTAATTTTTAGGCATGCTATGTGTGATGTAAGTCATGGCAATTCATATTTTTAATTGATAAGTCTTAATCGGATTTGTTCAGATATAATATTCTATAACAGTTGCAATATCACCCACAAACGCAATAAGGTGGTATTTTTAAATAGTAAATTTTTAGTACTTTTCAGTGACTCGGAAATATGCAGGCATTTAATTTGTTCAGAATTTTTAACTTTAGCAAATGGCAGGTACATTGAAATCGGCATTCCATTAAAAAGTAACAAAAGTATCTTGTATTACTTCGTCGTTATCGAACAGTAACACCAACAATGTGCTTTATCGCTTCGATGAGGCACCCGATGTATTGTGTATATATTATTCGAAAAATAACAGTATTCAACTTGGACCAGAATAGAGAAAATAAGATTCGCAAAGATAAGCCCACACAAATATTGCACATAATTTCCCGTCGCCCTTGATAAAAATTTAAAAATTCCGCAAACGTATTCAAGTTTCTTTTCTGACTAGCGTATCTCGCTGTGGAATCTTCGTCCATTATCGACGGCTTTATAAATCATGTTTCCAAGAAGATATTTCATAATTAAACTTCACCGAGCACGTATCAATATGGTATTCTTAAAAAAACTTTTGACACTCTTCACAATTAATGCCACCCGAAGAGCTCGTATCGTAATAAGTTTAAAAGTCGAGAAGGTTGCGAGGTCATCGTGCTAAACTTACCTATCAAAAATTCAATTTAATGAATAAAAGAAGAATTTGTGGCAGTATGATAATATACAGATATATTAAAAGTAAGAATTATATGAATATATAATCAATATTTCTTGTGTTTTAGTTTAAATGTAGTAAACTTATACAATAACATCAAGTAGCACTGGCCGTGCCGCATCAGCGATATATATGTAAGTATTTCTACTTGTAATGTAAGATTTTGCTACACGTTATTACTAAATTCATCACTTTTTGAAAAATCGTCAAATAGATGGCGCCACCAAAATTGTTGGAAGAATTTTTAGCAATTATTCCTATTTCCCTAACTTTTAGCAAAGAAAAGTCGGGGGAAGTAGTACATTGTAAACAAAATTTTATTACTATATAGTTCCTTTTTTTCTTTAAATGTCCCAAAGAGCCAGTGTTTTTTGCAATTTTTGCTGTCGTGTCGACCGGGAAGTACTTCTAGCTGGTCGAGCGATGCATGCGCGAAATGTCACTCTATAAATGAAATTCGCTAGCTCCGTTAATTTAAATGGTTCAACTAATATGCCGCAATTAAATGCTGCTTTCGTGTTTGCCTGGTATAATAATGGAAAATTTATTGTTCGGAATTATAATAACTCTAAACTTAGAATCAGCTGAATAAAATCGATTAAATGGTAACCTTGACACCAACGAAGCGGCAAAAGTGTATTTAATAATATATCCTATTCTATGTAATTATGAAACGTATTATTGTTTTATTCGTGTAAATAGATTACAAAAAATACGTAAATTCTTTCTTGCATAAATGTGTTCGCAAATATGAAATTATTTTTTTTTTAGATTTCCTAATTTTAGTTGAGTCAATTAAGAATTATTTTATTATGGAATAATTAAGACATTATATATATATATAGTTGACACATATTAGTGATTTTGCGGAAAAAAATGATATAAATTAAGCAAGCGGTCAAAATATATTCTGTTATTATTGATCCCATCAAAGTAGTCGTGGTTTTGGTAATTAGTTTTCCAATGATACCGATCGGGTGGTATACGTGGTAAGATACTGGATTATTATTCTCAGTCTTTTTAAAGGCTCTATTAATGATTAAAGATTTATTGAAGGTAAGATCTATAGATCGTAAACGAAGCAAATAGTTTATAGGTTAATTATGTTTCAGATTCCAGAAGTGTTAAATTTACGTTATTTTCACCTGTTTATACAGTACTGTGCTAAATGCAGTCAGAACTGACGAAGAAACGAGTAAAGAGACATTTTACAGTGCTACAAAAAGATACTGTACTGAATATATTTAGCAAACGTTAACAGCTGACTGTAAGAGACGAATTGTTGACTGTACAGCAGAAGCGCTGCAAGCGTTTTTAATATTTTGCGAGAACACAATGCACAAGACGTGAAACATCCAAAGACGTAGCACAATCTGTTCTGGATAATATTGTTGATGATATATGCAATATTATTAGGCGTATAGTACACTGATTTTCCTATAAAAATGACGTGGCAACAGTGGATAAAATTTTATTCAAAGTAAATGAAGATGAGAATTTGCCAAACCTCAAACGTACAGCAATGTGAAAGTTGTTGGAAGAAGTGAACTCCTCTTTCAAAAAAAGAACCCGCTTCGAATCCTAAAATATCGATGTCGTAATTCTTCCAGACAAAGGAAATGTCTTGGCTTTTTTTTGATGGAAGACTACAACGATGCCTCCACTGTTGAGATTGTCGTTTCTATTCTAGCACATACTAATAGAGTCAAGGCAAAAAAACAATTAGGTTTATGATAAAAAGCTTCAAATTGTTGTTGGATGTTCGACCTCTTTCACATTTTTGATTTGCGTTCAGTAAATTTGCAACCACCTGGCTGAGAGCTTCGACTTCCCTAATACAAGATGCAAAATGTGATACACAATTTTAGTAGATATGTTCATGCTATTAGAAATGTCCTCCACTTTTTCTCTTCGGTCATGTAACACAATGCCATAAGCCTTTTTAACAATTTCTGGAATGATAACAAGTTTTCGATGGTTCAAGACATCCTTCATCGTCTAGACTTATGTTGGCACGTTTAAAGCGTGCAACCCGTCGTGACTTTCGAAGGAGCATCGCAGCAAATGCCGCACATCGGTAAAAACCTTATTTATGGTCGTCAAATTCTTAAAAAAACAACTCTGAATTGCACCACGATTAGCGATTTTATCAATATTACAACTTTTACAAATCGCGTTTTCTGTATGAAACTGTCAAACCTTTCAAAATAAATGTCAGCTGATATTGATCCTTAAATATTCTTTGGTAAAAGCATGGACTACTCGAAAATAGTTCCATTTTTTTGGAAAAACAAACACTGATAGGTGTGTTATATCTATATCAAAGATTGCGATTTTGGAATGGACAAGAGTTTTCTTTAAGTACGTCTATATAATTTAAATTATTTCTTCGAAATTGTATCGATTTAACGCAAATAGAACAATGATTTGTTCAGAAAACATAAAAAGAAATATAATATTGCCTAATACTGTGATCAGTTTCAATAATTGTATTTTTTGCTCTTTCCCGAATAGTTCGACACTTTATTGGTGTCAAATTAAACAATTCAGCAAATTAAAAGAAGCAATTCAAATAGTATGGTTTTACTAAGAACAAAGATTACCATGCAACAACTGCAGAACAATACACAACTGCATCAATTGTTAATATTTATAAGCAATTTCAAAATTAAAAAATATTACTAACTATGAAATGTAATGCCTTTTCAGCGTTTTTCAATGGAAATCATGTGACATATTTAACAACGAATGATAATATTACAAGAGATCGGAGGCATTTAAAAGTAAGATGTTGACATCAATTCCCTTCAAATTGGACATGGAAAATAAGATAGAGAGAGAAGGCTAGAAGTTGCGCATTCGTACACCACTATATATTTTCAAAATTATGTGTATGTATTGTAATGTTACTTCATTAAGCTGCCACCTGGTATATAAAAAACCAACGAATGTAATTTCAAGAAAATAATAATTTATTTATTTTTTAAAATGGAATATTGTCAAAGATTTTGACAAACATAAAATTTCTACTGCAAAATTGTAACAACGAAGTTAGAATACATTTCAATTAATGACGAATATAGATATATCTCTGTAATTATAAAAATTATAGTAGATTGTTTACCATTAAAATATAAAAAATACCACATTATTCAAAAATACAATTACTACCTGTTTCTGAGAGAGTATTCTTATTATTATTGCCTAAACGACTACATGTTGTGTTGAATGTTTTGTCTCCGTTTTGTGATGATAATAAATAGTGGTAGATTTATTGCCCAATACATGAGCAAAATAAATTCGAGTTTACATAGAAATTAATATAACCAGTACACTCAAATAAAATGTATCTATCTACTCATTGCTTTCTACAGCCTACTACTATAAATAATTATGCTATACATGAAAATGTGTCATAATCTTATTATTAACTTTTTGATCTTGCAGTATTTAAATTTTGATATTGCAAAATTAATAGTTCTATATCAAAATAGTTAAATATAAAGGTGTTTTGTTTAAGAAATATATCAAACTAATTTCATATACTTTGGAAACTAGTTAATTCCTACATTTTCGTTGACAATATTAAATTAATGATTATCAAAAAATGCCGTTATTTCAATAATTTAACCGGTTTGCTACAATAGGCAATCACTGTACGATGAAAAGAATAGACATGATTTGAATATATCCTTGAAAAACACATATGTATCTAAAAATTAGTCGCGCAATTTAATAGTTTCATCTTCAAAAAATTGTAATTAATTTTTTATGTAAAACTTACAAGTTGTTTTCTATATCCGTTGATGGCCAAATATTCATACCTGAAACAGGAAAAAATACATGTTAGAAATGAAAACGCATAAAATAAATTAAATTTTAACATATTAAAAAAGAAAGTCCCACAGTACTAAATTTTTTTTTCAATTAAACAATATATGTAGTTTAATTAAAAAGTACTAAAGTACAATGTATTTCGATTGTTTTGTTTATGTCTAATTTTTGCAGGTAAAGTAGGTCGCCCTTAAAGAAATTTATTTTTCCAAAATTGGAAAATTATTTGTTATACAGTTAAGAGTTATATGTTTTCTAAACAGTTTTTGTACCTTCTAGAAATTTCTTATTCAAATACATCTTTTTTGAACGTTTTGAAAAAAAATGCTATAAAGAATACAATTAATGTACTTGTTAGATATTTTTATGTCGTTTTTCATATTTGTGACATTTTATATTAGTTTAATTTACATAATTGTTTATCCTTTCCATATTTATTTACTGCATCCTTATAATGGATGTATTTAATTAATAAACCCATACAATTTGTAGACGTCTTCCATCATATGTTTTACCACCAGAGTGGCACCTAAATATTTGATTTACATCCACACATGCGGTATCGAGTCGTTTTAAAAGAAATGCCAAATATCTGTGTTATGCAGAATGTGAAAATAGAGACATTGCAATAATGTGGAATTGATATATTAAGCCGTTTGACCGCTATCGTGGTCACACACACACACACAGAGAGAGAGAGAGAGTGATAGAGAAACACAAACACAGAGAGAGAGACAGAAAGAGATTGTTTTAAAACCAGTATTTCCGTATCAGGGGACTTCAAAACGTGGACATCTGCAAAAATCTCGAGGTCGAAATTATTCATCATCACAATACTTTCTCGTACTACTAATAAGAAAGTAAAAGTATTACTCTAAGAGTGTTTGTGTATGAAATTAACTCTACTTTGCGCTCCTGAAATATGAGAGCAATTAGACGATTTATTTTTAACATTGCAAAAACATACATATATCATATTTTCAGCCCAAGTTAGAAATTCTTCCGTTATTTGTAACTATAATATACAAACATGGCTCAATAATACATCACACATAACTTCACTGTAAGAGACATAGAAAAAGTATAATAATATTTATACATATTTAGCGTAAATAAGTATGGAAATGCGATCTACATACTTTATAGTAGTTACAAAATGAGGTGTGGTCACCAAACGACTTTCTTATACTTATATGCGTTTCAAATTATACAAAAGTTGTTCTAACAACAAACTTTTATCTTCTTAAAAAAATAAACCTAAATTTGTTACTTTATGTCTGACTTTTGAAATTTTTTTTATACAAGAATTATTCAAAATTATATTCCAAGTACTTTTATACTTTTAATAAATCTCTATAGAATGCACACTTTGCGAGATCGACAAGAGTAAAAGTGATAGTTTTGGTCCGAATTTTGAAATTCATTTTATACAAAAATTATACCAAATAGAGTTCTAAATACTTTGGTACTTGTGATAAATCTATACAGAATGCATAATTTACGAGATATTTGCACAAAATCCCTATTCGATAAGAGTAAAAGTCTTACTTTCGGTTCGAATTTTGATTTTTTTTTATGCGAAAAGTATTGAAAATCAAGCTCTAAATACTTTTATACTCATAATGTATTTGCCTAGAAAGCATGACTTGCGAGGTATTCGCAAAACACTGAGTTTCGATAAGAGTAAAGGCCCTACTTCCGCTAGGTATTTCAAAAAACTTCTTTAATAAACTTTTTCTCAAGTTCACGTTTGAGTACATTTGAATTCTTTATATTTAGTAGTTGACGAAATATTGGTAAAATTTTTCTTTTCACTGAAATAAACTACTACTTCCGATCGGCCGATTTTACCGAAACTCTAATTCGATCGCAAGAAGGAGATTATACTGGTAAATATACAATGTGAAATTCATATCTTTAACCGTTTGACCGCTATCGTGGTCACACACACGCACACAGATATTTTTTAAAAACCATTTTTTCGGTATCAGTAGACTTCAAAACGTGGACATCTGCAAAAATCTCGCCCTTTTACTTTCTTATACTACGTATAAGGAAGTAAAAGAGACAGAAGATATTTAAACAATCAAACTACGTTTAGCATTTTAAACGTGATATGTATATCAAACTGACTACCAAATCCTTCAGCTTTATTCATGTTTTAGATAACGAAAGTATATTGACGACAACATGGCAATATATTTTATTTAATTTAAAGTCAGCGTGGCAGATATTGACTGGAAATATAATAAGTATTATTGGTTATGTAGCAGACAACGTTTAATAAAACACAAGTGTATAGTTTCAAAATTATTATAATGTTTAACACACTACATATGTTTCGCCACACTGTGGCTTCATCAGGTGGATATTTTTTGACTTTAACGTGTGAATATTTAACTATAACTATATACATTCTCAAGTATGTCCGTTACTGCATGTCTTTAGAAGCGCTGATCTAGGACACCTATTGCGATATATTTATCCTATTTACATGCAGTTTTTATGAAATTTATATTTCTACAAATATCTGAAATTCCGATTCAATTGCTCCAGATTACCTATGACGTATTTTTGATCTCTACCAATGATTAGAAATTAAAACTCGTATATTAGCGAAACGGTACCTATTAAGTCTACACATTCAACGCCTTCAAAATTACCACACGTATCGTGTAACATCGCAAAGGCGTATTCGAGTACACGTAAAAGAACAAAACTACAGGAACTCGTGACCTAAGGCGTTATTACTTATTATTTATGGAAGTGTATATAAATTATTAATTCTGAACATTAATAAAAGTACAATTACACACGAATATGTGATAATTATGCATGATATCAATGTAGTTGTAGCAATTGACCTCCACGCGCTTTATAGCAATGTGCAATGATGGATGCATTGCGACGTAATTTTTATTAACATACCAAGCGGTTGAATGCGTATTATGGATAACTATATTGAAGTAAAGAACGAAGTTAGAAGAAGATGTATGTATTGCATCTTTATTTAATACTAGCTAAACCTGGCCACGCATGGCTGTGGCGCAGTCTGATATGAAATGATTGGGAAAGTAAATAAAAGTATTGTAGCGAACATAGATTCACTGAGAAAACATGTCATTCAATTCAATACTCTCCTTTGCGTTTCTGTGGCTATGTGGAACGAAAAGAGAAGAAAAAAATGAGGTGTGGCCACCACACGACTTTCTTATACGTATGACCGTTTCAAACTATACAATTTTAAGAATTTTTTTATACAAAACTTATTCAAAATCCTATTCTAAGTACTTTCATTCTCTTAATAAATCGCGATAGAATGCATAATTTGCAAGATATTCGAAGAAAAGTGCTACTCGCTAAGAATAAAAGTGCTACTTCCGGTCCGAATTTTGAAATTTCATGTATACAAAAAATATTGCAAATCTAATTCTAAATACTTTTGTACTCTTAATAAATATATATAGAATTCATAATTTACGACATATTTGCAAAAAATCGTTATTCGGTAAGAGTAAAAGTGATACTTCCGGTCCGAATTTTGAATTTTTTTTTATACAAAAGATATTTGAAATTAAGATCTAAATACTTTTATATTCGTAGCGTACCTGTCTAAAAAGCATGACTTGCAAAATATTGGCAAAAAACTGATTTTTGATAAGAGTAAAAGACCTACTTCCGGTAGTAATATCGACATTATTATTTCACCGGTGCGGGACGATTTGTGTTGCTCCGTGTATAAAAACACTCACGTATTCAAATGCAACGTTGTGTCAAAATTTCAAGTCAGTCGACCGGTCATTTTCAGAGTTTTGCGAGCATACGACATATCGTTTACGCTATTACATCACAAAACTGTCAACTCAATATATCAGAACCTTTACAGGATTTTTTATCACAAGTACTTACTAATTGTGCGGTTGTAAATAAAATGACATAAAACCACTCGCGTATTCAAATGCAACGTTGTGTCAAAATTTTAAGTCAATCGACCTACTACTTTCGTGTTTTGCGAGCACAAACATACGCAGGCTGAATTTTTATGTACATACATACAATGTTATCAATCTCAAGTGAAGGTTGCGTGGCCCAAATTTTTAAGATGGCAACATTGACTAGTTGGTAAAATACTGAGAAACACTTAAATGTGTATGCACTGTATATAGCCATAGTAATGTGCACATATGGTTTTCACAGATATGTTATGTTATATTTATGAAAAAGCTACTGAAAAATCCAAATATTGGAAAGGAATTTATTATTATCGTATGGCATTCTATACACATCAATTTAATACAAGTTCAACATATATTTCTTCTTTGGAAATCTGCTTCGAAGTTGATGGTGAGTGACAAAACCGGGTCTGCGTAGTTCTGCTCTAACTGGAAGCCCATTTGATCGATTGGGATCATCTCTAGCAGATTTGGGGTAAAGTAGTTTGTAGGTCGTAGACAAAATAGCGACTGGTCTGTAGCTTTTTGGGCTGTCTGCAGGTTTAAATTGTTTGAGTATGGCGGTCTGATCTTTCTTGTCGTGAATGTATGCTACAGTCAGGAATACCTAGGACTGACTGCTAATATGCGCTAGTTTATTTAGTGTTATCCACGATGCACCTCGACAAGGTGAACTTAGATCTAACGAATGGTATAAAAATTAATACAAAAAAACCAAAGTAATGGAAACAATAATAAGAACATCAAAAACCAAATATACAAGTAAGTGGAGTAGAATTAGAACAATGCTAATAATTTTACTACAAGAAAATGCCATTGTATAATGTATCGAAAAATAAAAATAAGCAAATAAATAAAATTGATTGTGTATTATTCAGATATGGTAAGTAAATGTATTTGAATTTGAATTAAGTTTTGCGGTACGATTGGATCAGCTTTTGTTAGCCTTACTTTTCATTCTAAGTAAAATCAATTTGCATACAAAGAATCAAGCACCCATTGATAATTAATGTCTAGAATCCGGACATACACATGCGAAAATTACGAAGTAATTTTTCAATTATTGACGTGTTCATACATATTCTCGTTAGTGTACGAATTCATTTCATGTTAGGATGAATACATTTTATTGTGCTTACGTCAGACGTCATATAATTAATTGTTTACTAAATTCCTTCTGTCACGATTTCATCATTACACGATGTCATTGCTTTCTTTTCTAGATATATACATACGTACCACAAAATATGTGTCATGTTCTATTTGCTTTCTCGTAAAGATTGTGATAAGCAATTGCAATTTATTACCAAAAATTATAAAAATATTTAAATTTTTTTACATCGTGGTCAAAGTAAAAGTGTTAACCATTGTTAACTTCCTTAGTATTGGAGCTAAGAAGTTAGTTAATTTAGCAAGTTGGTGGAATTTTCTGTTTTGATAGGCGGAAACGGAAAAACAATGTTATGATGAAAGAAAATAATATTATTATAAATAAACAAACAAGAACCATTTGTACTTTATAACTGTCAAAATAATATGCAAGCAAGTATTGAATTATTATGGAATAAATGAGGTTTTCCTAGCTGTTAAATAATAGTTGTTTGGGTTTAAGAAAGTTATTAAATGGTCACAAACTTAAAATAATTTGTTAGTGTTAATTATTTAGTGGAATACCTTTGAAAATGCCACTTACACATCTAGAAAAGTGCTATATTGGAAATATAGCTAATTTGTAGCAAAATGCACTAGAAGCATTACAGTATTATCAAAATATATGGTATCAAATAAACAATTTTTTGACTAAATATAAAAAATTGAATCCGCATTTAAGATATGAAGGAGACAACGGAAGTGTATTTGTTTTATTTTGAAGCATTTTCCGAGAAGTCTGGTAGAGGGAGTAAGCAAGTTCCTTGGAAATCATAAAGTACATATCTACAACAAATATGAACTACTCGGATGTCACAAATAGTTCACTTATTGGATTCTTATCTGGACTTTTCTGTACCAATCCTGAAGGAGTATTCACACGCTATAAGGGAAATAAACTACTGGGGTGCGTTCAGAAATGATGGATAGGATACTGGCATGGTCAGGTCATATTTTATGACGTCATCCACTTGGTAAACTTGGAGGGCTTTACAATTCTGAACGCCGTAGTCGAGTTAGTTTGTGGTAAAAGTCAAAGGTCAAAGCTAAGCATTGCAGAGTTAGAGGTTATGTATGAAAAAATAAAGTCATCAAAGAAATAAGTAAACTAATTAGAACAATGGATCATAATCGAAAAGAAATTTTGGATCAAATTAAAATTGTCCAAAAACAAACTGTTCACACTCCAAGAAACACACATATGAAATAACATGAAATTATAATTATAACCTTAAAAAACACTCAGAACCGCGCTTTAAATACCTCGACCCGAATGCCCATGAATCGCCCGCTATTAACCATCACATATGTGTGGGTGATATAAAGAACACTCCGAGCGTCGCACCAATCATTTCTGAACGGCAATGACGTCATAATTTTGGGACATCTTTTTGTTTCTGAACGGCAAGTGTGAAATTGGAATGACACTTGGATAAGATTCTTTCCTTTTCTGAACGCACCCCTGCTAGAATCCCAAGACTGATGTATAAAAAAAAAGTTTTGTCGGGTTCTAAGAGCAACGATATGGAAAGTATACCAGCAGGTCAATTGTACCATCATTCTGAACAATTCCCACTTAATTTTTTAACACTAAGTAAAGATAAGTTGTAATCAACTTTTTAATACGTATTAAGTTTTAAAAAAAAAAGACATTTGACATATCCAAGCAAATATATTTTAAATAGTTATGATCATTTATGTTTATTGCATGATAAAATTGATATGCCTACTTTATCAGAAAACATGTTTCTTGCTGTACCTCAATATCGTTATGTATCTTAGAATGCATTTTATTTTGCAACAGTGATAACAAATGAACATTGAATTTTGTTAATGATATTTGCGAGAATGAATTAAATTTTATTTTCCTTCTGCAATAAAGATATATTATTGTTATTATTATTATTTAATTTTACGGCATGTTACTTATTATTTCTCGTAGTGATTCCTATTTATGTTTTATAGAAAACTAAATAATGTCAAAACCTATTTTATTATTATTTATATTTATATTATCTACTATGCGGATGTTCTCAATTACTGAAAACTATATATGTATACATATTCTCATCAATCGACGATCCTCTGAGGTGTAAGTTCGAATCTTAACGGCGGTGAAATTTTTATAATTTCATTTCGTTAATCAACAATGAGTGTGTCGACTGGGAAGAATATAATTTGAATAATTCAAAATATCGACTATTAGAGAATATAAATATTTTTACATTTCATAAGGAAAACAGGCACTGTTATTGTTAAAATCAAAAAGCTTCAACACCAAAAGTATATACAAA
Organism: Amphimallon solstitiale; assembly: GCA_963170755.1. Taxonomy (NCBI): domain Eukaryota; kingdom Metazoa; phylum Arthropoda; class Insecta; order Coleoptera; family Scarabaeidae; genus Amphimallon; species Amphimallon solstitiale. The sequence continues at coordinate 28,705,216 of OY720675.1, read as the reverse complement.
TCGCAGTGAGAATTAATAAGTAATAAGTCGTTAAATTTAATAATAATAATAACAATATATTTTTATTTAGAAAACAAATTCATATAAATTCATTCTCGCAAATACGAGGGATAAGCTACAATTATTGAGAATTGAAAAATCTTGTTACCCGTGCAAAACAAATTGTTGTTTACTAAATAGTGCATTATTTTATCTGTCAATTGCAGTTTAGTGTGTTACATTTGGTTGTATAGTGTCTGAGAAATAGTCCATAGAATAAGCTTCTGTTATCGGCAAAATGGAATTATCACGAGAGAACTTTCAGGTAGTTATTTACTATGATTTCAAGAAAGGCTTGAGCGCGTATGAGTGTGAGGAAAGTTTAAAATCGGTATTTGGGGATCTCGCACCATCATTGGCTACTGTTTATAGATGGTATAAAGAATTTGAGCAAGATTGCAAGACGGTGGTACAAAAAAAGGAGCTGGCCCTCCTTTAACTGCTGTTAACCCCGAAAACATTGCTTCGGTGAAGAAGATGGTGGAAGAGGACAACCGCGCATTACCTATGCAATGATAGAGTCCAATCTGAAGATTGGATCCTCGCAAGTGAGATCAATATTGCACGAACATTTACATTTGAAAAAGGTTGTATCTCGGTTTGTACCCCATCATCTGACAGATTTACAAAAAGCAGAACGTGTTAGAATTTGCCAACAAACTTTAGATACGTTGAATGCTGGAGGCCATAAAATTACTTCTAAAATTGTAACTGGCGATGAAACGTACATACCGTTTTTTGACGTTCCCACTGGTCAAGAAAGCCGAGTCTGGAGACATGAGACGAGGAAACGCCTACGATGGTGAAAAAACGAGCAATGAAAAAATTTATATACGCAGTATTTTTTAGAAGTACGGGTTTGGCGGCCGCCATTAAATTAGAAGATCAGAAGACAGTTACCGCTAAATGGTATGTTGAAAATTGTTTGCCTACTGTGTTTAGTAAAGTGCCCAGAAAGGGGATCATGTTACATCATGATAACGCGTCGTCCCATACAGCAGGGACAACTGTTCAGTATTTAGCGGAAAACAAAATCAAAATTATAGAACATCCTCCTTACTTACCGGATTTGGCGATGTTTGACTTCTGGGCTATTTGTTGTGCTCAAAAAACATTTGAGAGGGAAAGGGTTTCAGTCAGAAGAAGAGATTGATATCGCCGTTAAGTGTTTTTTTGATAGTGTCCCTAAGGACAGCTGGTTGAACGCTTTTAAACTATGGAACGAGAGAATGGTTAAGTGCATTATTGTAAATGGCAATTACTTTGAACATATTTAAAATAAAAATTCTAAAAACTTGTATCAACCTTTCTATTCTCAATAATTGTAGCTTGTCCCTGGTATCACTAAAATACATTCGTTTTCGCCAATGAATTTTATATTTCAGTGGCGAGAACGAATGTTTTATTTACATTCTGAAACCGAGAAGGATATTGAGGAAAAACAAAAATAATTTCCACTAAAAAAGTAAGCGCACCAATGCTATCATGGAATCAAGCATAAATGAACACAAATACTTAAAATATATTTGCTGGTATATGTCAGATGTATTTTCTCGTAGAAACGGCTTTAATATATGCTCAAAGTTATGTATTAAAAAATTATGAAAATATGTGAAAATTTTGTCAGAAATGTTCAGAATAATCCTACAGTTGACCAGGTAAACCTTACTTGGGAGTCAACAAAGCTTCTTTCAGCAACTATACCTACAACAAAGTACACTATAAAATCGAAAAGAAGCAGGTATTTGTCATATATAGAGATTGCAGATATAATATGATTTTTTTAAAAGCAAATAACAAAGGAAAGAAACCACTTGCAATTTGAAATAAGCGTCATAAATACTATAAGATTTTGCTATTAACAGTATTGACACAGAAAATTAAATTTCGTTATCCTGTGTAATTATTCGTCTTTTTATAAAGTATAAGAAACATATCAACACATCAGATACCTTTTTTCTATCCTTGTTTTTCTTTCCGACAACGAAGGGCAGTCCATCAGCGATCGCAACCACTACACCATTTCTAGTGGATTGGACTGGGGGCGGATGTCTCGGATGATGGTGTTGGTGATTGTTAGGCGTATGACTGTGCCGATGCTGTTCTATGTGATTGTTATTGTTACTGTTATTGTTGTTCACAATAGCTTGATGGTGATTATTTTCCGGAGCCGGAGTTCTACTGACCAGCGATTTCGATCGCCTCAAGAACCGCATCATCTGATTTTTAACAGTCACTTGGGGCCTCGAAGTTGACTGCCGGATAGCGGCAGCCGCATCGATTTTGCTACCACCCATACTGGACGACACTTCGTACATGATTTTCGCCAAGCACAAGGACACTTTTATTCTTTCACTCGAAATTTATCACAATAACATTTTCGTGTATTCCTATCGACGTGTGCTGTTACTTCAGGTGTTCTTTCGTCGCTGGCGATCTATTTTCCTACTGGGAGCGAATTTGCGTTTCTCACGTGGAGTGTTTGTCATCTGGCCTTGCCTGAACGTTCGATCTGTTGAATAACAGTTGTTTTGTTTTTTTTCTTTCTGCCTTATTATTATTTATTAGTGTTTGCTGCTGCTTCGAATGATATTGAGAGAAGCATTGGACGTATGGACTTACTGTGCAGCTGTGGCAGCGGTTGCGAGATAAGACAAAGCAATGTTACAGTTTTATTGTGTATTTTCTTGGAAATACATAAATGTATGTGTGTAGTGTTACACAAAGAGCAGGAAGATAGAATATATGCATTAAGTTCGCTTTTAATAACCCGAAAACCTTAATTCTGCGTCTCTTTTCCCATGGTTGTATATACAGTTGAACAATGCCATGGATTATTATAAGAGATATAAGATATACATACGCGATATTTTTTTAGTATATTTCTGTTTTGTAATTGTTGTTCTGTTTAACTGCAATTACAGGAAAAACGAAATCTATATAATTTTAAAATTCCTACAGTAAAGGTCAATTAAACAGCATACTAGAGTAGATATAATAAATAGTAAGAAAAGAAAATAATAAAATAGTTATAAGAAATTTACTATATTATTTTACACAAACTTATCGACACTCTTATGCTAATTAGCAATTATAAAAGAGAAAATATGAATTTCTTTCGAGTATTGTAAAAACTAAAATATAAATTTATATAGTTCATATTGCAACTGAACATATACACTGTGTCCCAAAATTCTGAGAACACCCAGATATAAAAGTAACGTATGATTTTTGAAAACAAAAAGTTTCCGTTGACTAATCAAACTGTCACTGTCAAATCGTCAAATCAAACTCCACTTTAATTATTTCACAAGTTTTATTAGATTCATCTAACACATGTTTCAGCAAAGATTAGATAATACTAAAGATACGACACTCGAAAAAGGAACTACATTTGTAGAGTAGGATAGAAAACATTCCAATTTAAATGGACTGAACATAAATAAAACATGTACATATAACCTAGTCAGCAGACGCCACTTGCTTTATATGTTTAGTCTGTTTATTGTAATCATTATTGTATTTGAATTATTGAAATAGTCGTATTTCGTAATTACGGGTATGATACCAAACCAAATTGGACAAACGTGTGCATATAAAGACTGCAAAAATTATTTTTGTATATCTAAGGATGAAAAATTACATTTCTTTAGATTTCCTAAAGATCATGGTATGTAAGTAAACAACGAGTTATGAAGAATCTTCCTATTTTATCGCCTAGCAGTAATAATAATATTAATTCATATTGTAGTTGTAAGAAATGGGTGCAAGCATGTGGACAATATGATTTACCGACAATTAGAATTTTATACAAAGTATCGTATATGCAGAAAACATTTTGCAGCATATATATTAATGAACGTTTAAAGGAAGCGTCTGTTACCACTAGCTGTACCAAATGAGTTTTCAGACAGAGTGGTTTAGAAACAATATGTAAGAATTATGCAGTTAACAATAAACAATAAGTAACAATTTTTTTTATAGCTGAACCAATTCCATCATGTTCAGGATATGCTATTAATTTAAGAGGGGAATGAAACGGAAAATACAGATCACAAAAAGATCAAAGTTATTTCTGATATTACCATACCATACCATATATTTAGCCTATTTTACCGTCTCAAATTTTCTAATATCGAGTTTAAAAATACACCAAGTATGAACAGGAAATTAAGTATATTAATGAGTATATAGATATCGAAACATGTCACTTAGATATCCAGACATTTTACACAGGTATTGAGACATGCTAGAAATGAAACAGCCTATATTTACAAATATGTGTCCCGCAAATTCATCTATATATGTCCACCTATCTTCATGAAATTCTTTGTATAAGCATTTCCGACTAAAACCAAATCAGTAAGAGGAACCAGATACTTTAAAATCAAAGAAACTTTTGATTTTATAGATGAATTGCAGAAAATTCAACTCAGAATGCATGCAACAAGAAAAGAACCTGATAAATATGATGTAAATCTTGTTGGTGCTACAATAAATTTATTATTATTATTATTATTATTATTATTATTATTATATTGTTATAGTATGTAAATATATTTTTTTGTATAATAAATTATTGATTCCCTACCTTTTTAAATGTACATGTTTTAAATATATATTTGTTTATTTTCCGATCACATTTAACATGTACATACCTACAACGCATATGCATTTAATATTCTCTAAACACTTATTTTCTTATTATGATATAATTTATAATTTATATATTACAATATTACAGATCCATACATTTATTTCTATGACAATAGAAGAATTTTAAAATCTGTTCTGTTTAAAATTCCCGCGCTTGTACATCTGCGGACTCATACACATGTAAGAAGAAATCAGGCTGTCGTTAGCCTAATGTATGTGTTAGTTACCATTTTCTTTTTGCATGTGGCCTTCTTTAATTTCTAAATTTTCAAACAATGCTTTCATTCAGCAGACACAACAGTTGCGCAACTGTTCAGTGATCATGTCCAGTAGACGAGCGCTCACTCTGAACATGTTCAGGAGCGGCCGCCATTTTTGTGAGCGGAAAAATTCTACGCTCACTTAGTGAGAGTATTCTGTACGCATGCGCCATTGGTGCATTCCAAGACCAACCTAATACATATTTTTGAAGAAAGTTACTAGAAAAGTAAGATACAACAAATTAAAGGTATTGTGCAGAAATAAATGTATTAAAATATTGGAGTTCACCCAGTATTTTATTCGGGGCTGGAAAAACCAATCCTTCCACTAAAAACTACGCCAAAACTGAATGCAGAAAAACAATTTATTATTATTGTTTATTCGGTTTAATCTCTATAATTTTAACATATGGCAGCAATGAAAAGTACCAGATGATAGACGATGACATAAAGGTGAGCGGTCCTGTCCAGCAAACACTCAACTGTTGTGAAGTGAACGGTTGGAGCGGGATCGGTTCCCGATCCGCCCCGCCTGCTGAATGAAAGCAATGTCTTTTTTTTACTCTTATTTACATTATGTAAAAGTTTACAGTCATCGAATGAATGGTTATTTTCAATAAAGTGAAGCGAAGCCTGGATTCCTTCTGTTGTGTAAAATCACTCTTTTATGTTCTTTTTATAGTACCTCTAACTTTCGACTACTTGTCCCATATAATATATGGCAGTACAATCTTTACAATTTATTTGGTATACCCCTGATTTATCCAACTGTTTAGTCTTTATATTAACTTTTACCGTTTTTATTTCAGTATTCTTGAGGATTGCATTAATTACTTTCTTATACGTAGTATAAGGAAGTATTGTGATGATGAAAATTTTCGACCTCGAGATTTTTGCAGATGTCCACGTTTTGAGGTCCCCTGATACCAAAAAAGTGGTTTTTAAAAAATGTCTGTGTGTCTGTGTGTCCGTGTGTGTGTGTGTGTGTGTGTGTGACCACGATAGCGGTCAAACCGCTGTAGATATCAATTCCAAATTTTGTATTTACGTGTATAATCTGCCTCTTGAGAACTGATTAGATTTTGAGCAAAATCGGCAGACCGGAAGTAGTAGTTTACTTCAGTGAAAAAATCGAAATTTGCAAATATTTCGTCAATTACTAAGTTTAAACAAATTTATAAAGAATTCATATGTACTTAGAATTAAGTTTGAAACAAATTGTCTTAAAAAAGTTTTTCGAAATTCCAACCGGAAGTAGGTCTTTTACTCTTATCGAAAATCAGTTTTTTGCGAATATCTCGCAAGTCATGCTTTTAAGACAAATACGTTACGAATATAAAAGTATTTAAAACATCATTTTCAATATCTTTTATATAAAAAAAATTTCAAAATTCAGACCGGAAGTACCACTTTTACTCTTATCGAATAGCGATTTTTTGCAAATATGTCGTAAGTTATGCCTTCAATATATATTTATCAAGAGTACAAAAGTATTTAGAGTTAGATATGGAATATTTTTCGTATAAATGAAATTTCAAAATTCGGACCGGAAGTAACACTTTCATACGTATAAGAAAGTCGTGTGGTGGCCACACCTCATTTTTTTGTTTTCTGAAAGGAGCAATATACATAGTTAATATAATGCAACTATGTTCCTTGTTTTATATTTTTGGGTAAAAGTTGGTTCTCATCAATTTCTGAAAGACTTTCTGAATTGATTGAAATTTTGTATTTATACTACTACAATAGAAGATATTAAGTAGTACCTCTCTTGAAGCATTTTTTTCTTCCTTAATTTATTAAGACTCTGTATATCTAATGTAATTTATTTTAATAGCAATCTAGTTAATTCGACACGCAGTATTTTTTTGTTATCAAAATTGAAAATAAAAGTTCTTGTCAATTCCATCCAAACATACTGTATATGACACGTTATTAGCTACTTAATTATCAATTCAGAATTACTTTTCATTTTCTGTTATATTGTATACTTTTGAAATATATATTATTTTGTAGTTTCACTTCTTGTTTTATTGGGCATGTCAGTCTTATTTGCAATTGGAAATGAAAACTTTGTTGTAAATAACATTGGGTTTTGTTTCTGGATTTCATGCAGCCTAGACTAGATTAATATATTGCTTATATAATGAACGTGTATTGGATTACAGAAAAGTTTGCTTACAGACCTGAAAATAGTTTTTGTTTATTTGCACATTACGTCCGAGTACAAACACTTTCGCGAGTAACTGCAGTAAGGCGTAACATTCATAGATTCTGTTCATTTAAGATATTTTACATTGTTAATTATGTACTTCAAATAAATATGGCGTTTCAAATCAAAGATTATTATATAACCTCAACAGATGTAGCATATTTCCTAGACACATTAACCGCCTTTAAAGCTAAATAATTTGTATACACACGCGGAATTGAAAACAAATTAAAGCAAATGAAATATTAAGAAGTAGGTAGTTAGTTGCCGTGAAGGAATGTAAAAGACTTCCCTTCCGATGAATATTATTACTTCGCATTCCATCTGAACACTAACGGATCAACGATTAATTACGCTTTTGGTGTTTATTTTGTTTGGAGAAGTGCACGAGGCGAATACTCAAAGCAATAAAATACGGAAACTGCCGGCTTTTAGACGACGATAAAGCGTTTCTCAATTATAATGGCGACCCAGGCGGTAGAGATTTGCGATTACCAAGCCGAGCTAGACCCGGATAGTTAAATGATTTCGAAGGCGATAATGCGGATTCGATTAAGCATAGTTAATTAATATAATGAAGAAAGGCGCAGTGAAATATGAAATCCGCTTACAGATGTTCGGAAGCACAAACAATAATTAATTTAAATTATTTAACATAGTTTATGAAGTCGTGTATAACCTGCCTTTGTGTCGGATAGTTTATCAATTTAGGAAAATGTTTTGTAAAAGCAGTTTATGTAATTTCGTAAAGGTATGAAATACGTAAGTAGCTCGCTCGTAACCCAGATTATTAAAAGTAAAAACAAGAAAAATGAGTGTGCTTAAAACCATACGGCAGAAGTGAAAACTTCATCAATACCCTCCCATGTAACGGTCGCTGAAAGAGTCGCTAAATTGAAGACGTAATAAATGACCACAAACACCCCCGTATCCAAAATTTCACAAACATTCATCAATTTTCAAAAAACTCTTCCGCCATTTTTTTTGTCATTTTAACTTTGGATTCGTGATCGGCGACCTGAACCACCCCCGTATCTAAAATTTCACATTCATACGTCAATTTTCAAAAAATTCTTCCGCCATTTTTTTTTTGGCATTTTGACTTTAGATTCGTGATCGGCGACCTAAGACACCCCCGTATCTAAAATTTCACATCCTACGTCAATTTTCAAAAAAACCTTCCGTCATTTCGTTTTTTGACATTTTGACTTTGAAGTCGTGATCGGCGACCCCCAAACCCCCGTATCTAAAATTTCACATCCTACGTCAATTTTCAAAAAACTCGTCCGCCATTTTGTTTTTTTTTGACATTTTGACTTTGGATTTGTGATCGGCGACCTAAGACACCCCCGTATCTAAAATTTCAGATTCATACCTCAATTTTCAAAAAAATCTTCCGCCATTTAGCTTTTTTTGACATTATGACTATGGATTGGTGATCGGCGACCTAAGACACCCCCGTATCTAAAATTTCACTTTCATACGTCAATTTTCAAAAAATCCTTCGGCCATTTTGTTCCATTTCCACATTTGAATTAGTGATGGGCGACCGTAAAAACTCCCAAGTGCCTAATTTTAATCAGAAGAGAGAGAAATTGATTCACCCGGCTTCGCCCGCTGTGCACGTTTGCGTAATCGCTTAAATAAAATAATTTCGTAGTAGGGGCTCATAAATGTCGAAAGCAATCCTCCTTTTCCCCTTCAAGGACATATACACGTTCTGGAATTATCGTATTTTAATTCAAATCATTATTAAAATATTAATCGAACCCTGTATAGATAAAAATATCAAGTCACGTGGGAGACCGTTATGTATTGTGTGGAGATGCAATTCGCCGGACTGTAATACATTGATCGCCAGTAAACATGAGAATCTGATATTTATTTTTCGCCCGTCCGGAATACATTGATATCAGTGCACATTTAAACGGCCATTTTTCTTACCAAATCCTTCTGCAAATGACCTTTAAATTGCCGGTACCTTCGATTGCGTGCGACTGTCGACTCGAAATAAGCATACAAAAGGTCCCAAAAAGTCGATTCCTTAAGATCCCGAGTCTTGATGAGCCCTCGCAACCTTCAAAATTTCGCATTTCACGCTTTAAAGTATATCTGTGGTGCAACTCAGTTCGCCTGTCAGTTTGACGTTTCTCGGGATTTTTTGATTGTCATGTGAATCGTCATGACGTAAGCCATTTTGCTGTTAAAACATCGAGTGCACGCTCTTCCTTAAAAGCCCATATCTTTAAAACCGCTCCTTAGGAAGAAAGTCTCTCCGTCGACCGGAAATTCAATGTCGCCCGTACACCAATGCCAAAGGGCAGCTTTCAATTTCGCGTATCCAGAGAGGAGTTCTTTGGTAACCATGGCGACTAGAGCGTTACATAGCCGAGTGTGACGGCTCAATTTCGTTCAGTGCCCACGATCAACGCGCCCATAGAAGTTTACACTTCAATTACACTTTAATTACATTTCAGTTAAAAATTACTGACTTGTTTAATACATTCGAGTACCCTAATTTCCAATGATCTTTAATAATTCGTTAATGGATGTAGTGTATGTAGACAGGGAGATAAGCGGTGACAACATGAGAGATGGAGTAAAATCGGAAGACACTAAGCTGCGTGAGCAATATGAATACTGATTACCTCAAAAACACTGGTCGGTTAGTGACCGGGCATAAGCGTGGACATTTAATTTTTTTTTTACATGGTAAGACCATGTTTCGTTTTATATGACAATGTATAGTATGCAGTAGAAATAGCAGAATATCACATTTATTAAATTTATTAAATCGTAAAGGGAGATTGTAATATTTTTGTTTAGGCTTGAGAGATATATTAAATTTCATTAAAAATAAAATACATCCAGCATAATAAAGCAATAAATAAGCAAACAATAAATTACACAAAGAATCTTTTAAAGAAAATGTATTTAAAGGAAAATATTTTAAAATGTAAAATAAGAGCAATATCCCACTTACCCCGGACGTTTTAACATACGTAGTTTTAAAAATGCAGAGAAATTACCATACTAAACTAATAAGGAATGATGAAATAATTGATCTTTAGAGAGGTGGCTCAACTTATAAAAAAAAGTATTTAATATATGGGTTAGAAAAAATCTTGATTGAAATAATATTCGAAAATTTAAACACCCCTAGCAATTGCGCTAAAAAATACCAAAGTAAATATATATTAGGCGAACATGCCCCAGGTAAAAAAGTCTTAGAATGCAGATATAGTAATATAATCAAGAATTTTGAATTAAATTATACTGAAAACCCCATAATTTTTTTGTATCTATTTTAAAATAAATAGAATGTATATTACAGCAAAAAATTAATTACAGATACATACTCGTAAATATCATCAATATAAATAATTACAAATTCTATAAAACCCAGATCTTAATAAAGCATTCATTCTCGCCCTTGAAAAATAAAATAAATTCCAAAAGCCCCAAAAACATTTGTAGAACAGCAAAAGATTTCTTTGTAATGTTGACACATCAATGTTAACGTGCCATAAAATCATAAATGAGAAATATTAAGTATTATAAAAAATGCATATAATCCCTCTTTATTTCGTGTTTGAATTTACTAGAGTTGACCAGTGAAACCCTTCCATATAGCTGGTCTTACGACCCGACAAAACTTTTTGCCGCGAGTATACATAAAAGTTGTGTTAGTGATTGCAAGATTAGAGAACTGTTGTCGAAAATCCTGTATACATTGATTAATTGCATAAACACACTTTCCATTTACTAATCTACCAGTTCTAAAGTAATTGTCAACGATAAAAACTTTGTGTTGAACTTCTAACATGATAATAACTAATTTAATGGATAAGACGACTTTTCAATAAATTCAGTTAACTATGACAGCTGTCAAAATGAGAAACATTACTGTTCCACAGTGTTCTCAAATTAATATTGAAATCATAGGCTCCTCTAAATGAAAATTTAATTGAGGGCAGGGTATATTGAGTATACCTCCTAGACATTAGAATAAAAAATCTCTTTCATTGAAAAATATATTTGCAAGAATTAACAGGTACAACATAAAAATTGAACGATTCAATTGCATTAATAAACGCGACTTGAGTGAATATTTGTTGTCAAAATCTCTACAGGTGTGTATAATGAAATCCAATGCTCAAAATGCTGACGTAGTGACAATTAACTTCGAGAGACAATTAACATGCGTTTTTGGTCGATTGCGATTTAAAACAATTAATAGAAGTTATAAAATCATTAATTAATGAGGGTCAAAGATTGGACCCGTGAGGCATTCCAGAAGTAGAAAGAAACATATATCTTTTTGCAGTTTGGCGCATTGTAAATTTAAAAATAAAGTAAAATTTCAATAGGAAGATGCCATTAAAATCATTATAACTAAAATTTAACATTTATTTTCTTCTTAGAATTAGATTAACACCCTCAATATTAAGCAAAGATAAAGAATCACATAAACCAGTAAGCCCTCTAAATATTTTGGCTTTTATTTTGAATGAAGTATGTCCTCTTCAATCTCTTCGACCTCTATTCGCCTTGATTCAATTTTAACAACACGCCGGCCACCAGGAAACTCACATAATTGTTCGAGAAGTTGGTATCGAAAGAAAAAAGATGGCCCGCTTAGAGATAATGTTATACAACAATATAGGAGTGTAATTTAGTTCTGAAAGCTTTAAGGACGTTATATACTGCCAGGGGTGCTGTAAAAATTATATAGAGGACTTTTATAGGATCGTTTCATTATTGAAAATGGAAAAGTATGAGTTGCGGAAACTTCCAAGAGCGATATTTATATCTAGAGCTGGTATGTAGGGGTTAATACAAAAGAAATTTATGACTGAGAATTTTAGGAAATATGTATATTTTTTTCTCTCTAATGGAATTGAGACAAAGGAACAATTTTATTTAGTCAGTCGCTCCGATTCACAGAGTTAAAGATGTATGTCCAAAAATAAATTTATTTATTCCCAGAAAATATTTATAAAAAGTTGTTTTAGAAACTGAGAAAAAAAGAAAACATGGATTTTCTTATTATTAAATCTAATAATTAGCACATTCAACAAAATTATTTTTCAGTGTTGAATATATTACCTGCCTGTGTATCAACAAGTACCCACTAAGTACAGTACCACAGCATAGCAATGATTTTGTTTAACTTTGTACCACTTTTCTAATATATGTATTCTTACTTAGCACTACTTTTTCAATTTGTGATGTTCTCTCTATTAACGTTGCAATACATTTCTTCAATTTTCATATTTCTAGCTACTTCACCACTTTCTTAATGCGACTTCCTAGAGGCTCACGACCAACACTTACCGAAGTATTGCCTTATAAAAAGAATAGTTTAATTTACTCCAATTAAAGCAGCAAAAAATAGTAGTTACGACAACATATACTAATTATAATTTTAAGTATGTCATTATACCTTTAATAATAACACGAAATATAATTTATTCTTGGGTAAATATAGATATCTAACTCGTATATGATATAAAACGGTTCACTTTATTTGTGTTTGGAAACAAAAAGAAGTCATCAGTATCTAAAAATAGCATCACTAAATTGAGACGTGTTTTAAAAATAGAAAGTTTATATGAGCAAACGTCTGATTAAACAATTTTCAGGTGAGTAAACATGATGGCTGTTTAGTCTTGCTTTTTTTTTCGTCATGGTACTATTTTTTTAATTATATATACATATATGTATATAGATAGATAGCAATTGCTTTGCGTGGTTTAGCGACTGTAAAATTAACTCATTATGCCTACTAGCAACATGTGTCTTTTGTCGGTAAGTGTTGCAATGTAATGTCAATTTACCTTTCATTTTTAAGATAGTTTAATTACTCCTAATTATACAGGGTGTAACAAAATAAGTGTAAAACATTTCAGGGGGTGATTCCTTAGCGAAAAAGAGATAGGGTCTTTCATATAAAAAAAACTTCAATGGAGCATCCCTTGTTAAGATACAGCCCCATAAAGGGGGTACATAAAATTTGTTTTACAATTTTTCTCACAAACACTAAACATTTCCAGCATCCAATTGGAAAATTCAAGACGGTTCGGAAAATCTCGCTGTAACAGTGCCTGTACTCGTTGCAGATGGTAAGGGTATAAGAGTTGTTCTTTTAAAATTCGAAATACCGTCATATGATCAACATTTAACCCGAAAGCAATCTTTCTAGTACTGCTAGTAGGTTGTTCTTCAACCAAATTAAGTTCTGCTTCTTCAAGATGTGTTGTTCTAACTTCTCGATGGCGACCACAATCCTGCGTTCTTTTGTCGAATGAACCATATTCTCGTAATCGTTGATGAAGTCGGGCAAATATTCTATGCGAAGGAAGCTGCCGTTGACGATACATTTCAGCATATCTTCTAGAAGCTTCTAACCCATTCCCCTGCGACAGACCGTAAACGTAATGCATATCAGCCATTTCCTCATTTGTGTATGCCATTTTAATAACAAGTGAATTATTAAACTAACAAATTACGAACAAAACAACGAGACACAATTAAGTATTAATTCAATTTCAAAAATTTACAAACTGACAGCGTGATACCACTACTAGCGGCCTACTAAATAAATTAGTTTTACATTTTCGTTTTATGACGATGTATCTCTGTAGTTGTTCGTAAAATAATTTTTTGCTGCGAACTGATTACTTTTGGGCAAAAAATTCAAGAGACATTTTTTGTTTCGAATGAAACAAGCTATTGGGAATAAATTTTTAAATGGTCAACAAATAATCAGACAAAAAGTTACATTGGAAATAAATTACATTTTTAGTGTTTGTGAGAAAAATTGTAAAACAAATTTTATGTACCCCCTTTATGGTTTTTTTTTTATATGAAACACCCTATCTCTTTTTCGATAAGAAATCACCCCCTGAAATGTTTTACACTTATTTTGTTAAATGGTAAACAAATAATCAGACAAAAAGTTACATTGGAAATAAATTACATTTTTAGTGTTTGTGAGAAAAATTGTAAAACAAATTTTATGTATTAACAAGGGATGCTCCATTGAAGTTTTTTTATATGAAAGACCCTATCTCTTTTTCGCTAAGGAATCACCCCCTGAAATGTTTTACACTTATTTTGTTACACCCTGTAGTGTATTTTGCCCATGTTCTGTTTAAATATATATAAATCAGTTAGATTACTTTTCCGTGAAATATAATAATTTTAAAATTATTTTATTAAATTAAAATTTTAGGTTTTAGTTACTAATATATAATAACAATATATTTTACTGCCTTTTGCTCTTCAATGAGCTTTCTGTATTTTTCGCAGTAACATTTCTACTTGGAAATTATCAACAACCTGAAATCGATAATACAATTAATAAACCTATGAAACGCATAATTCTTATGAAACGCACTTGTCTTGCGTGTATATTGTCATTCTGACAAATGGCGCTGTACGATATTAATGTTTACAAATCGCGTACTGCTGAAAAATTCCATTTATATATTATATAATTTATATATTACATATGCGTTATATATAATATAACGCATATGTAATAGCATCTAAAGTTATAAATACAGTTGATGCGGAAACAGTTGCTAAAACCATTGACGAGAATTTGCACAAAATGCTTTATTCGGACGACAGGTACAGGGCAAAAATACTTTTACGCAACATCTTCCACTTCTGAAATCTGAGCTCAAGAACTCTGTTAGATGGGCAAACCCAAAATGAAAAAGAAAACCAATTTTCTATGTGAAAAATGTAATCACTGATCAACTGTTTTAGTAAGCTTCATAAAAAATATAATTAAGCGATAAAGACCTAGTGTTTACTTAAATGTACAACTTTCTTTGCCAAAAAAAATTGATCAAATTTCGAAAAAATTATGGTGTGTTTAGATACCTATTTGCAATGATAAGTTACAAAAATAATTTTCAATTAAACATTTTTCTGAGTCGGTCTCAAATTTACATGTCACTTTTTTTAATTTTAAAAGAGAATGAAAATAGTATACACATATTTAGTTTTCAGCATTTGATTTACAATATAATTTGGGCATAAATTGAGGGAATCAAAATATTTTTAATGTAATCTTTCTGTATAGCTAGACGAAAGATATCACTTGGCGATTTTCCAGTAAGCTGTTTATTGGAATTTAATAAACTATTTAAATAAAGAGCACTTAGAGCAATTCTTAAATTACATACATTATTAGTAAATCAGCCATCTATTTCGTATTGGAATTTTGAATAAAATATTTATGTACTATCCTTTCATTTTATTTGAAAAGTAAATCAGTTTTGGTATTAGAAGTGACTTTAACGTAATTGGCATGTCAATTCAAAACAGCTAATAAATATAATTAACATTATTAGAGGAAAAAAACATTGTGCCCACCTAGATAAATATATATATATATATATATATATATATATATAGACTTGTTTTCGGTCAAAAGGAGATCATTTTTTAGCATTTCATATGCAAGTGGAGATCCTTTTTTCAAAGCGAGATCCGAAATCGGATCTGGATTTGTTTCGCGTGTATATCGTCACCATACGAACTAGTATGGTCGGTAATATCAAAATTTAAAATTTATGTTTGACCTCAATTTTACGCATTTTATCACGCGATATACATTCGTAGTTCAATCATGTCAGTGATAGAGGACGCCCTACTAGATTATTTGCAGTTGATATATTAGGCGAAGACGCGATCCGTTCATTCTGGCAACATCTGCTCAAGGTCATACGGATGACTAACTCATTGTTTTGGATCCAAACAATGTGTCCTTTTGACAGTTTGTTTTGTACTATAAAATTTAATAAAGTAGTTCCTATATTGGGTGTTCTATTTTATAAATGGATATTTCGTATTAATATAATAGCGTATTCTTTTCGAAAAATAAAGTTATCACAAGATATTAATTCATATATTCTTTATGAATATTTTGCAAATGTGTCTGGGCAGAATATTGTGTTTGTGATAGGTAATGCTTATAATTGTACGACATATATTTATGAAGTGATTGTACCTGCAATACCTATTTCAAATTATGTTGGTTAATTGAATAACATATTTTATAATAATAAGATAAACTTCAGAATAAAGAGTATCAAAGAAGGTGCACTTGTTAAATTTGCAAAAGGAATTGTAGAACGCTTGAAACAAAAATCTAATTAAAATTAACAATAACCGTTGTTTTTCTTCGAAATTAGCATAGAATCTAGGACTGGCCACGATATATTTTCATATAAAAAGGCAATTTATTATTCCTACTCTTATGATTTTGTCATATGTTTCACATTTTTTGGGTAACTGTTAATTTCGTATGTATACAGGCTGATTTATTTTTGACCCTCACCATGAGGATCTGGTTTATAATTGGATATAGAGTATAGGTTTAAATTTGGCGTAGTTGTTAAATTTTGAGTTTATTATAAATCTGTAAAGAAAATTGACCTGTGACGAATGACGTTCGTTTTTAAAGAAAAAAATGCATTTGGCCTTGTAGAGAAAAATAAAAACACATTCTTATGGCCACTTTTAAACCGCTATCCAATGGTGTACTCGAATTTTTTATATGACGTTTTGTTTTTTTATGGCCATTATCCATTATTATAGTCCCCATACTGGATTCAGAAAGGTCTTTTTTTTCTAATTTCAACCATGTACTACATGTTGACAGAAGTTGATATTACGCTTTAAATGAAAGAATAAATTTTAAACTTAAATTAGGTAGCCATGAAATTTCAGTCCGTCAAACTTTTCATTTATCGTTCATTAGTAATACAAAAATGTCATTCACCAACGAAGAGAAACGAGATATGTTAAGTATTTTTTATTCTTCGAACCAAAATTCAACAATAGCGAGTACAAGATATTTATAATTGTATCCAGAACGACAACAGCCTCACCGTGCCATTTTTCTGGATAGTTTACTAAGCCGCGTAATGTTCATGTCAACAGGAATTAGAAAAAAATCGACAGGATATTTTACAAAAGGTAAATTTAAGGCGTGTTTTTGCAAATTTAACATACATTAAATTAAAAATGATAAATACATATGTATTTAAATAATTTTTACACTTCATTTGTAAAGAAGAAATAATAGTAACAAAAACATTAATAAAAATACATAGAAAAGTAAACAATAAACAATTACAGTAAATGTTCAATTATCTGGCCATCTTCATAAATGCACAGTTGGGCACGCTTTCTGGCATTTTGAACTGCCCTTTGTATGGTTGTTCTAAAAACTGCATCGAAGGCATTCTGAAGTATGTCTTGTAATTCTTCAATGTGTTGTCATCTACTTTATAAATATTAGTGTTAACATATAATCTAGCGTATTTAAATCAGGTGATGTCGCAGGCCATTCAACAACTCCTCTATTTCCAGTCAAACGGTTCGGAAACTCTTGATTCAAGTAATTCCTAGCAACTGCCGCATTATGTGCCGGTGTGACGTCTTGTTGCCACCATAAATGTTGTAATTGATTTAATTGGATATTGTTGTCAAGGTAGTCACATACGTATTCGTACGTAAAGGTTTAAATATCATTCTCCATTTAAATGTTCTTCATACATAACTGGTCCTAGGAGACGATTTACCAAAATACCCATCTAAACGTTTATTCCAAAACGATGTTGTGGTCTCCTTGTCCTGTTTTGTCGGGGATTTTGTACTGCCCAATAGTGCTCCGTATTTCTGTTGAACATTCCAGAGTTGGAAATTTAGTTTCATCTGACCAGATAATTTTGCTTAAAAATGTTGGTCATTTTCTATTCTTCCCATTAACCAATTACAGTATTCGAGTCTTCTTAAATTATCTCCAGGTAGTAAAGTGTGACTAATGGATCTTGTATGGTTTAAACCTACTTTGATGTAAAGTTCTCCAAACTCTAGACTGGGACAAATTTAATTCTGACGCCACTACGCGTGTAGAAATTGATGGAATATTATTTATCTAAAAATACAAGGTTAACATGCAGTTTGCAAAAACACGCCTTAAATTTACCATTTGTAAAATATCCTGTCGATTTTCATTCGAATTCCTGTTGACATAAACATTACGCGGCTTAGTAAACGATCCATTCTCGATCAAATTTCTATCAAGATCTAGAAAGATGGTACGATGGGGCTGTGGTCATTCTAGATACAATTGTAAATATATTGTACTCGCTACTGTTGAATTCGGTTCGAAGAATAAAAAGTACTTAACATATCTCGTTTCTCTTGTCTAATTTAATCTTAAAATTTAGTCTTTCAATTAAAGCATAATATCAATAACTTTCAACATGTAGTACATGGTTGAATTAGAACAGAATTTGACAACTTCGCTAAATTTAAAACGAATCAGCCTGTATATGTACGTATATTTTATTAGTCTTTCCATTTTTCACAATATTTTTGTATTTCTCAATAACAGTAAGTAATCACACAGAAATTCTCAGATGCTGTATTCACAAAAGATATAACTACATTTGTTTACCAAAATGAAATTTCTAATTATATAGAATATAATCTTTAAAAAAATAAAATAACAAATTCGGATGTAGAAAATGACGCCAATATTATTAGAACAAAATATACTAATTTAGACCAAATGCACTAGCAAATATGTTGCAAACTTTGTACAATACATCCTTAAACACTGTTTAGATAACCGATGTATATCCTAGCATTGAAAATCTACAGTTAGAGATAATTAATTATTAGACTTAATAAATGAATGATTGGTTAACCAGGTATTTTAATCGGACTTTAAAAAACCGGCCCTTAATGTGTATAAACCAAAGTTGCTCATTTCTGTTGCTCCTTTCACAACAATCTAAAAATATTGTCAACTATATTATTTGTAAATAGAATACTTTATATATTATTGTAAAATCATATATATCACATTATGTTAAATTGATACTGCATGAACGTGTGTACAAAGTCATCCACTGATTTTAGAGTTATTACAATTTTCCTAATTTTTCCACAATTGTAATCTTCTTTCAATGCTTCATTAACAAATAACATACAAACAAGCAAATTTAAATATAGGTTCAACAATCTGCCATGGTAGTTACACACGTATTTAAAACTAATCATCCATTAGTTATAATGAGCTGAGTGTTTACTATAAATCATTTTTTTCTTTAGAAAATTGTAATTCGGATAATTTTTTTAGTTTTAACACAATTATCAAAAAGAACATTTAATTTTTGGGCATAATTTGATATGCCCAAAGTTGTTAGTTTACAAGATGTTGATTATTCCGTAATTTATACTTCTTTAGCGAACATAAGTATATCATCTGTCACTTCTAAATACGTGTGTAACAATCATCAAACATTACAAACGTTGTGTTTAAAATTGTATCTTGACAATATTATTCATTAATCAAACATTGACATTTCTTTGAAGGATCACACCTGGGGAAAAATTAGGTAAAGTCGCAACAACTCTGAAACGAGTAGATAAACTTGAATATTTTCGCAAATAAAAGAAATTTAAAATAGACTCTGAAATCCAATTTTGAAGTAATGTATACCATTTAAAAATCCAAAGTGTTTTATTGTTATGAGGAAACTGAACATCTTGTATAGCTGAAAATATATTTATATAGCAGAGGAAAAAGCCTCAAGCAACTGTACATATATTTACTCTATCATATTTAGTGCAGGAGATATCTCGTAGACCCACGCCCTAGGTGGACCCTGTATATTGTATTTATACCACCTTTATTAATATTTTTCGAAATTTTATTAACAATTAACAGTATATTTTTTTTATAAATAATAATAACGTTTATCAATATGAACAACGTAATATTAAGAGTTAATAGTATATATGTATTTAATGTTACTGGAGTAAGTAATTATACTATATAATTAAAATGTTTCCTAAGAGTTCAATTTACCAATTATTTTACTGATTTCGTGTTATCTCTACATAACATTATACATATATATTCACAATATGGCATTTCTGTAATAGTAAAATTTAGGTATGTTTTCTTCAAAATTAAATATATCTCAGTTACAAATACTATGAAGGAATTTAAAATGTAAATAAACCCAGTCGAGATTTCTCACATACCGGTATCTCTTTCCCTCATCTTAGCGCGGATACTGTTTTCTCACTCTACGCATCAATTTACAACCGGTTTTTTTACACTTAAAAAGTAATTCAACATAATGCGCATGCAATAAACTTGGCAACATTGGCGGATCTTATTTTATACTACATATTTATACATATACAATCTGTGATCTCGTTTGTAATAAGACCTTCTCTTGTATAGTATACATGACGTATATCAAAAATAAAAAAAGCATTACCCCTCTGTTGAAGCCCTTATTAAAAATGGATTTCTATAGCTATTCCTATAATTCTTTTTCCAAAATAATGATTCCTTAAAGTGGACCCCGGGTTGTCTATGAAATGTTTGGATCTCATTTTGGGCAGAAAACGGGTATATATATATATATATATATATATATATATATATATATATATGAGATCAGCTAGTTTTAAACATATCAATATCTTACATTCTCTGATAATATTATATTCTTTCATTAAAATATTTTCCAGGAAAGTGTGAAAATTATCATTATCAAAGAGAAAGGCATAATAATATATATTGATTTAAAAATGGACTGGCAAAACACAGAATACTAACATGCATACATTTTCAAATAACATGCTGATCTTTTTTTACTACTCGTTTATAAATTTAAATAGGTTATGGTGCATAACAGAATGATCTAATTTAAAAGATAACACACCCATTAGATGATGATACTTCTGATGCCATCAAATCAAAGGTATTGCAGACGGCATTGAGTAATGAGTAGCTGCTAGACATCTCGTTAAATATGCGTGCAACTATTGTTTTATCATAATCTTCCACTTTTCACCAAAGTACTACACGTATGCCCTTTTAATGAAAGAGGATCTTAGTTTTGAACGCCCATGCAATGCCAATTTACCACATACCAGATGAGTGCATTTAAAAAGTATATTTCCCGAACAACCGACCTTTTTCGTATAGTAAAGAAACGAAACTGAAATGAATAATTACAAACCTGTGCGTACTTCTAATAACACTTAGAAATATTTATTGCATATCAAGTAATAAATTTGGCTCATCAAATGATTACATTATATTACAATTACAATATACAATGACAGAATAGGGAATGAGTTATGTGAATTCTTGAAGAAAGTGTCATTTAAATGTCACCATCATTCTATATAAAATAATAAAAGTATACTACCCAAATATTTTAAAAACTGTGGACACTATTCTATTTCGATTAAACGTTACGACATGCTGTTTAGCATCAATAAGTCCGGAGGAGTAGCATTTTCGTTTTTTTTTTGAAAAATATATTTTAAAATGGAAAGATGATTGCGTTGAATATTTTTAAATAAGAGTAAATAAAAATAATTCATTTTATTGATAATCTGTGAAAGCCGATTAGTTTACGTTAACAATGTTCAAAATCGCGGTGACAGTAGGAATGCAATTTGGTTCAGGCCATCAAATATGCACCATGACACTCACTTGGCGTTGAAGTTTGGCCGATACTTATCACTAAACTTTGCACGCTGTAATAATTCCGTTACTCTTGACTTGTACCATATTTTGTCTATAGTTACTATGATAGTATTGAATAACGCCAATACCAATATGATATAAATGTACAGATAATTAATGTCGCTTTTGGATAAAAATACGTTTAGCAATAAGCAAAAAAGACAAGATAATTATAATTCCCTATCAGCTAATCTTGCGTAGAACACATTTTTAGGTACGAGGCATGTTTTTTAAGTAAGTACCGTTTTTCCACACCGCGACCGCAGCGCTGCTAAATGTTGACGGATGTGCACACAACCAAACGTATAGGACTTTGACTTTCCTTGAGCGGTACCGCAACGACGGTGATGATTTCTTAAGCCAAATTGTTACGGGCGATGAAACATGGGTGGCCTACGCCACACCAGAATCAAAGCAACAGTCTATGGAATGGCGGCATTCAGATTCACCCGGAAAAGTGAAGTTTAAGCAAACAATTTCTGCCCGGAAAATCATGTGCATAGTTTTTTGGGACAGAAAAGGAGTATTGCTTGTGGAATTTCTGCCTCGTAATGAGACAATCAATGCAGCAGCTTATTCTGAGACCTTGAAAAATCTGCGCCGTTTAATCCAGAACAAAAGGCGAGGCAAGTTGAGCAAGGGCATCGTTTTGCTGCATGACAATGCCCGTCCGCATGTGGCTAATCAGACCAAAGATCTCATCACATCTTTTAAATAGGAAACTCTAGATCATCCTCCGTACAGCCCTGACCTGGCGCCCAGTGACTACCATCTGTTCCTGCACTTGAAGAGACACCTGGGCGGTCAGCGTCTTCAAGACGATGACGAAGTCAAAATAGTTGTGATGCAGTGGTTAACAAGTCAGGCGGCAGACTTCTATGAGGAGGGTATTCATAAACTGGTACAACGTTATGACAAGTGCCTCAATATTGAAGGAAATTACGTTGAAAAGTAGATTAAGGTACAGGCTTTCATGTAAAAATAAAATTATTGATATATCTTTGCACGTCTTTTTTTAATTTCAAAACGGTACTTATTTAAAAAACATGCCTCGTACTTAAGAGTGCATAATTTGACAGAGGTTGCGTTAAGTGTTTACTGTGTAGTGTTGTTTGTATTTTCCTAGTGCAATAATGTCCCTTAAAGAATTGTCAAGAGAAAAATACGAGCAGGCATTGAATGAGGTTAAATTTTGCGACTACATTAAAATACAAAAATTAATATATTGAAAAAATGCCGGTTTTGATGATAATGTTTATATTATAAAGCCATGTGGCATCCATGCAGCTTGTTTCTCTACGGGGCACAAAGGAAATAAAATTACGAAATTTAAATAAAATTACTTATACTTATTTGTTATATTTAATTTTTAGGTATGAGTGAAGAGGTGCAAGAAAAATATGCCAACATAACCAGAGAAATAGCTGGCTCGTACGTAAAACTGTCAGCATTGTCAACTGAAAAAAAAACAACTAAGAAAGGGTTAATCACTTGAATTCAAGATGCCAAGTAGATCTTATTGATATACAGTGAAGTCTAATGGAGAATATAAATTTGAAGATCATATGGCCAGAATTAAGCAAAGTCAAGCTTCGGTGAAGAGGTGTAATCAAAATGTGAGAGATGCATTAATTTGCAGCATGTTAAACTCAAAAAATGAGGTGTGGCCACCACACGACTTTCTTATACGTATGAGCGTTTCAAACTATACAATTTTAAGAATTTTTTTATACAAAACTTATTCAAAATCCTATTCTAAGTACTTTCATTCTCTTAATAAATCGCTATAGATGCATACTTTGCAAGATATTCGAAAAAAAGTGCTACTCGCTAAGAGTAAAAGTTCCACTTCCGGTCCGAATTTTGAAATTTCATGTACACAAAAAATATTGAAAATTCAACTCTAAATACTTTTGTACTCTTAATAAATATATATAGAATGCATAATTTACGACATATCGGCAAAAAATCGATATTCGGTAAGAGTAAAAGTGGTACTTCCGGTCCGAATTTTGAAATTTATTTTATACCATAAAACATGGTATTAATCAATCGCCTTAAGAGTACCGAAAAAATGGGCCTTAAGGACAGTGATCTCCCACAAGTGCATGAGAATTTAAGTACCGAACCAGGACACTGAACGGAAAGAAAATGTTTGTCCACAGAACTTGTTTCATTCGACAAATATACAATTAACGCAACAAATTCTTTTTTTTCGTGTAAACATCAACATACAATATACACCGTACAGGAAGTTGCTATCGAAATTCAAGAGAGTGCGCATTGAAACTATGAGGACTGAACAATATGTAAAAATTGTTGTGCTAGACCAGTAACCAGCAAACATACGTCGTTTGTGATAATCAGGTAGTTGATTCCTTAGTGGCAATAGTAGCATATAGACTCTAGTCATATTCAAAAAAAAATGAGGTGTGGCCACCACACGACTTTCTTATACGTATGAAAGTGTTACTTCCGGTCCGAATTTTGAAATTTCATTTATACAAAAAATATTCCAAATCCAACTCTAAATACTTTTGTACTCTTCATAAATATATATAGAATGCATAATTTACGACATATTTGCAAAAAATCGCTATTCGATAAGAGTAAAAGTGGTACTTCCGGTCTGAATTTTGAAATTTTTTTTATACAAAAGATATTTAAAAGTATGTTCTAAATACTTTTATACTCGTAATGTACCTGCCTAGAAAGCATGACTTACGAGATATTCGCAAAAAACTGATTTTCAATAAGAGTAAAAGACCTACTTCCGGTAGGAATTTCGAAAAACTTTATTAAAAGAATTTTTCTCAAATTTAATTTTGAGTATATTTGAATTCTTTATAAATTTGTTTAAACTTAGTAATTGACGAAATATTTGAAAAATTCGATTTTTTCACTGAAGTAAACTACTACTTCCGGTCTGCCGATTTTGCTCAAAATCTATCAGTTCTCAAGAGGGAGATTATATTCGTAAATACAAAATTTGGAATTGATATCTACAGCGGTTTGACCGCTATCGTGGTCACACACAGACAGACAGACAGACAGACACACACACACAGACACACAGACATTTTTTAAAAACCACTTTTTTGGTATCAGGGGACCTCAAAACGTGGACATCTGCAAAAATCTCGAGGTCGAAAATTTTCATCATCACAATACTTCCTTATACTACGTATAAGAAAGTAAAATGGTTCTCCAATGGAAACAATTTCTTTAATTTCTTTACTTTGTCGATGAGAAAAGTATTAATAAAAATCGACGAAACTCCAGAGATTCAAGCAGAATGCTAGTTGTGTCAAACAAAAATGTAAAGCGGCGAATATAGGCGACAATGTTTTGGCGAGAATTCCTGACGTTGGTAAAGGGAGAACAGCCCCTAGAAATGTAATGGCAGTGGTAACACATGCCACTGATGAAGGATTTTACAAGTTCAAATTTCTAAATCATCAGTTTTAAGATTAGATGAAGTTAAAATTATTCTGAAAGTTCAGAGTTGCATCAATTTTTTTATATGGCAGTTATTTTTGTAAGAATTTAAATTTTTTTCATGCATTTTCTCACAATAGAGTTTTGCTACATTTATAACCTATTGTTTTTCCTTTGACGTGCTTGGTCTGTGCAACTAGTAATTATACCAGTTTTGGGCAATTTACAGCGTGCAATACCAGTTGAAAATGATCTCGTGTTAAATGTTTCATTTGTACATCACTAGTTTTGAGCATTTTTTTCGGGTATTAACCGCATTCCCATTATGTGTCTAACACACATACACATGTAGATAAGAAGTTATAGCAGGGCTTCCAGCGTAATATTTAATAAAAAATCTGATAAATCTGACTAAATGTGAAGAAAATCTGACTGAAATCTGACTAAAATCTCATCAATTGATTCGAATTTTAATGAGTATTTTGTGTGGAAATAATAAACACAAATTTTGATAAAAATACCATTTATTTAAATAGAACAAAAAATAAGAAACTCCATTCAAGTAACAAAAAATTAAAAAAATCTATACGTAACTAAATAAAAGATAATAAAAATTAAAAAAATATTTTTTTTTGAAATCATTTCTTGAATCTCTTCACATTATTGACGCATTTCTCCATCAACTTAGTTCTCTTAAGAACCAAGTTATTCTCCATTTCTTGAAGACGATCCATACCAGTCTTTTCTTTAGCTTTCATTTTCCGATAACCTTCTAGCATGGTTTGAGCAATTCTCACTTCTTGTAAATCGTTTCGATCAAGGGCTTCATTCAGTCTTTTGTTTGCTTCTTTGATTACTTCTTCTCCGGCCTTGCTTTGGTCCATTACCACTTTTCGTTTCAACTTCAATTCCGCTTCCAAAGTTTCAATACTCTTCTTCTCCGCAGATGTTTCCTTTTGGTATTGTCGTTCCCTTTCTAGTCGTTCTTGCTCCAATCGAGCTTCTTCCGCTTTTCTTTTGGCATTCTCCTTCTTATCATTCAAGTATGTTTGGTAACTATTATGGGCTAATCGAGCCATTTCCAACAATTCTTTGGTTATTGGTACCAAGTGTGGTTTATTTCCATACCTCCCAAGAGCTGACGCAACATTTAGGCGAGCATTAAGAGTTCGCAGTGACATCGCCGTTTTGTCTTCGCTCAAGATCAGTTTAGATTTTGAAAAACCTCGTTCAACTGCAGCATTTCCATGCGATAAAGACAAAGCTGCTTTGACCACTTTCGTTAAGTTTGGATACTTGAAAGAAATATCGGCCTGTTTTGTCATTTTAAAGATCCTATTCCAAAAATAGAACAGGAGATCTTTTTTGGGGACCTTTTCTTCCAATAATACATCAAAGTCTTCGATGGTTGTCAAAATCGTCCACTCGTTGGCCAACATTGAAGGATTCACATTAAGTGGCAATTTTTCCGCAATCCTTAAAATAGATTGTGACCCGTGTGATTGTACTAATGTGGGATTCAAACAGCGGCAATGTCTTAAAAATGAACCAGTTTTTAATGAGGACTTGGCTATGAGATGTTTTGCAGCTGCAATAAAATGTTGTTGTGCTCCCTTATAAAATATAACGCGATCTTTTTCATTAAAGTTTGCCTGATTCATAAAAGTCTTTGTCTCAAAGCCAATATCAATGGTTGTTAAAACTCGTAAGTTTGCCTGATTAAAAATTTCATCGAGGGGTGAATGAGTGATCTCGTGTGCTTTTGGTGTCTTACCTTCCAAACATACTTTGGAAATTAATAAAGTAACCAATGAGATAAGTTCATCATATAAAATGTGTATCAGTGGCTTGTCAGTTTGAAACAGCCTAGTAAATGATTGGAATATTGTTGCACTATGAATTAAAAAGTAAATTTTGGCTTTCAATGCTTTTTCAGATAGATGTTCCGTAAGAAATTTGTACCGTTTTGTTTTCAATAAGTCCTTTCTTTTACCTGGGATAAATGTCAAAAAATATCTCCTTATGGCTGACCATTGCTGAATCACCCTTTCTGCTGCATCTTGCATCGAAAGCCATCGAGTCCTTACGTGTTTAATAATCTTTGACTGAGGCAACTGCAATTCCTCTTGGACTTTCCGAAAATCCTCTTCTCGTTGGGGCCACTGATGAAAAAAATAGAACAAATCAATGATAAAATCTTCAACTTCAATACCAAATTTATCAAGTCCTTTGAGAAAACTGTTGTGTACGATGTGAATGTCACAGGAACCTACAAAATAATTAATATTTAACTATAAAAAAAAAGATAACACAGGCACCTAACTTACCAAGGTCAAGCAAACTTTTATTTCTTTCACTTTTCAATTCATCATTGAGCAGAGAGTAAACCTTTTTATTCACATTAGGTCCATCCATTGACAACATCAAAAGATTAGTTTTCACCAAGCCATTATCATCAATTACTTTTTTAATATGATTCAGAATTACCTCAGCAGTGGCCGTTCCAATGAAATAGGTTTGTAAATGCCTTGTAACAACGGCTTCCATTTCTTCACTATAAAATCGTACCGCAAACTGTAGCTCCTTCTTGGATTCAGCATTTGTTGTTTCATCAAATTCAATGGTGTAACCATATGCTTTACGAACGTCATCAAGCATTTGCGATTGAAAATATGGGCCACAAGCTTCAGTAATATAGTAAGATATTTTAGTTCGGCTTAAGGTGAATTTTGCTGAAGTCTCGCAAGGAAACATTTCATAAAACAATTCTGAAATGCCATCACAAGAAGAAACTGACATATCACACACAATGTTTTTAAATGTCCATAATAATTCAGCCTTGGTAACAGCATCTTTGACACAAAAAAGGCCCAGTGTTTTTGTGGGCACCAAATTATTGTTTTCCTCTTTTGGACATCCAGTAAGTCGCAATTGTTTTTCTTCAAGTTTTGACCGGGCATTTTTAATGTGTTTGCTGGTTTTCGCATGCCGTTTAATTGCTTGAAATCCCGTACTATCAATGTTAAGAGAAGCGCAACACACAATGCAGAAATCATTCTGCCCATGTCCATCCTCGTCTTTGAGCCACTGTCCATATTTGTACCCCAAATTATCAACTTGTTGCAGCCAAGCCTCGGAAACTTTGCAGCCTTTACCCATGGTGATCTCTACCATAAAGTTATAAAAATAGAATCCAGTTTGTTATACTGAATAAAAGCACAACTTACAGTATTTTCCCAATTGTCATCATTCGCAGTCCCATTCTTCAGCTCATATTGCCCACATCACAAAAAGCGCAGTGACAAAAAATAATAAAAAAAACTTAACCTATTCGCTGATCGAACGCGGTGATCGAATTAATTGCCGATCTGCAATACCGATAATGTATTGTAATGACAGCGGCGCGGAAAATTTAAAATTCAAATTTTAAAATAAATTTCAAATTTCAGATAATTATTGAAATTTCATCTGAATTTGATCTAGTGGCTGACAGAAATCCACAGAATCAAGTTATCAAGTTTATTTTAGTTTGTGATTTGAGAAAAATCTGACTTTTCAGACCATTTTCAAAGAAATCTGACAAAATCAGACAAGACTACAGAAATCTGACTAAATCTGATTATCTGACTTCACTGGAAGCCCTGTTATAGTTAATGTTTTATATCACTTTATTTATACGTATTTACGAACGATGAAATATATATTATTATAATAATTATTCACTCTGACCGACTCATTATTTATCATTGTAACTTTGGCAGTGAACAGTATGGTGTTTCAATAAATTTTAAACTACTACTTTTAAGAAGAGAATGAGCAAATGTAATGAATGAATTACATATACTTCACATTTTAAGATATCGAAAATGTACTTTTCATAAAATTATGTTTAAGGTAAATATTTATAGAGCAATGAAAAAGAAACAGTTAACGTTCTTGATGACGTTAGAAGAATAACAAGTAAGATTTAGTTAATGGCTATATTGCGTGCAGATACATAACATACTTACATATTGTATGAAAATCGTTGTGTGTATATCAAAATTGAAATACCATGCCTGCATACATCAAAGCGAATTCTTACGTTTAACATGTTTAAAGCTCTAAACGCGTTAAACACTCTGTATTTTCTCCGTGTTTTCACCAAGCCGGTGGTGCTTGACTGTTTCAATAATAAATTTCTGTTCGCTCAACAAAGAGATCTCAATTTGGATTATGTATGCATAAATGTCAAACGAAGTGTTCGTGTGAAATGAACTTGCAACGTAGATATGTTATATACAGTTATGGCCAAAATAATAGCAGTACGAAATTAAAAACTGTTTATTAATAATTTTAATGTTCTTTACTTGAATTATTGAAACTGCCATCTATCCATGACGTGCCGAAATGTGTAAGAAACTGTAGGAGTATACAATAGTCAACCATATTCTCACAACTCGGTGAAGTCCCGCATTCTTTCGCTGTAACATACATTTGGAAGTGGTCAAAATAATAGCAGTCGTTGGCAGTCGTCCGTCAAACATCGTATTAAGTGGATTGAAAGGTTCAATTTATATAAAATAATTTAGTTTGAATTTAGTACCACTCATATTGTATAAGTTTTTTAATTGTTAATGAAAATAATGGGTCGCAAAAAGCACTGCAGTGTAGAAACGCGTAAATTAATAGTAAGACTAAGAAATGAAGGTAAAACTTATAAATTTATTCAAACCGTTTTAAAGTGTTCGGCTAAAATGATAGTGAATGCACTGCGTTGGCAAGAAAAACCAGAAACCCGGGGTCGCAAGAAGAAAACAACGAATCACGATGACAAAATGATTTTGCGCTACACAAGAAAAAATCCATTCATTTCTGCTACTAAATTGAAACAAGATCTAGAACTAAATATTAGCGCAAGAACAATACGCAGACGCTTACGAGAAAACAATTTACCTGCAAGGAGTCCTAGAAAAGTGCCACTGTTAAAAAAACAACATGTTAGACGTCGGTTAAAATTCGCACAGGATCATATGAATTGGACCCCAGAAAAATGGCGTAACATATTATGGACAGATGAAACCAAAATAGTATTATTTGGTCAGAGAGGCCGCAGATCATTTGTTCGAAGACCAGTAAATACAGCTTTGCAACCACGATTCACTATAAAGACTGTAAAACATGGTGGTTCCAAAATAATGGTTTGGGGGTGCTTCTCTTATTATGGAACCGGGCCAATATATAGGTTCCAAGGCATTCTAGACCAACATGGCTATGTGGATATCCTAGAAAATATATTGTTACCTTATTCCGAGTGGGAATTGCCTTTAAAATGGATATTAATGCAGGACAATGATCCAAAACATACCAGTCGACGAGCGAAGGATTGGTTCCGTGAAAATAGGATTGAGGTCCTGGAGTGGCCAGCTCAGTCTCCAGACCTCAATCCTATTGAGAACTTATGGTCTGACGTGAAAGAAGGTGTCTTTAAGGCCAACCCTACAACTCAAGACGAATTGTGGGAAATCGTGCGAGAAACTTGGTTGTCCATCCCTCATGAACGCTGCCAGAAGTTGGTTGACAGCATGCCCCGAAGGTGCATCGAGGTAGTGAAAAACAACGGCAACGCCACTAAATAATAATTCTATATTCATTTTAGAATAAATAAAAAAATATAATATATAATATATTAATATATATTATTATAATATATTTCTCGGTGTTTTTGTTTCAAATATATAACGCTGCTATTATTTTGTCCACATGATTTACAAATATTATTCTAATTACCAATCGACCTTAATCGATATGTAAATATAACTACGATACTGCATATTTATCTCTTCATTACAACTCAAAATTAGTACCACTTCCATTAAAAAGTCAATAACTTAAAAATAGCATATATTTTCTGTATAAGCAAGTCGTACTGCTATTATTTTGGCCATAACGTACATACGTAACAATTCAGGACGTATGTTTGCAAGTCCTAGTAATCATTGGAAAATGTGGTGGTAATTGTACATCAAATATAAATTTTACTTGCAAAAGGAAAATCATTTATTAAAGTTTACCATTTGTAACTATAAAAAAGCAAGTAGTACGTATACCGTGTGGCCGCCGTTCATAGCGCGATGCATGTATTAGTAACTACTGGTCGACTATAAATGGGCGTGCCAACTTGAATTGCCACACCGACAGCGGGCGTATAAGTTATACGTATAAATGTATTCGTAGGCAAATCAAGTGAAGAGCAGTGTAATAGGTATTGCGTTCCCGTTGTAAGTAATTATTTGTAGTTGTTTGAAGCATCAGATAATCACTGATAATATGTCAGTGAAGTAACTCATCACAGCTTCATAAACAACATAAAAGAGCAAAAATAAATAATAAATAACTCCTTGACTTTAAAATAAAAAAAACTTCTTAACTAAAATAATATTTTTCAACAAATATTATAATCTAAAAACTCAACTATAATAAATTACGGAAACATAAAATATTTACTTCTTAAAACAGAATTGTAATTCAACATTGCAATTAACCTGTAATTAGCTAAAAAAATGTTATTCTTAAGCAATAATAAAACTCGAACTGACGCCCATATGTGGAAGCGACTGCCCGACATGCCCGACTACACCGTATAAATCTGGATTTTTTGGACAAATACGAGTGCATCATAGGCATATGCGAATACTACCTCTGTTGTAATCCAGTATAACACTGCGTCTACTTGTTTACCGTTCTAATACACAGACATATCTATCTGTTTCGCTTACTCTACAGTTATCGCGATAATGCAGACGCACGCGGTCTTATGGTATGTATAAGCATAACCAACAGAAAATTCATAAAACAAAAAGTCAGTATTATGAAATGCATAATTATAATACCTACTTATTGTTATGGTGAAAATTGGTGCTGTTCTATAAGGTAAGTCAATATGTATTGATATTATTATTATCCTGTAAGTTACTGTAATCTTTCTTGTTTTAAACACATTTATGTTAAATATTACAACAACAAAACTATGCATATGGTCATATTCTGAAAGATTTTCTCTGTGTATTGATTTTACTGTGTCTTTCCTTACTCTTTGGCGAACGCAAAGAAGCACTTATGTAACATTACACAAGAGCAATAATAACTGATGGTCAACAAATATTTTTTAATGTTTAATTCGCTTGCATTTTTGTTCTTTTTTTAATATAGTTTGAATGCAGATTTTCCGAGAACATAAAACTTTTTTAGATGTTAAAGAAAATAACGGTGAAAACTAATTCCTATCAAAAAGTCATCATACCACTTTAAAGTCAATACGATTCTAAATTTCATGTATGAACACTATCATTTTTGCCCTAGTATCCCTACGCCGATTGAGCTTGCCGCAGGCGTGTTAACGAAAAACATTTGCTAAATATGTAAAGAATAGATTTTTACAAGGAAAATTTGGTTCACATATTTGTTTGTTATCGCTTTTCTTTCTTCTACAGAGTAACTAATACAAATTAAAATAAGCTATCTATTGTAGTGCACGGAATTACAGGTGCACGTAAAAGAACAACGCCATTTTGAATTCTTTATAGTTTTTTCGAAGTTGTTGGTGCTTGGATTGTATTTCATCCTAGAACTGCATGTTATATTCAAAGGATAGGAATTAGAGGTAGTAAAGAAAGTGCTCAAATGATTTCAAGCTCTGCCCTGATCCTTTAATTACTATCTCTTCTTGTCTCTCTCTTGTAAGGTATCTCATCTCTGCCGCCTGGCTAACAGTACCCAGGATTTCTTCTCGCTATCTCAAATAATCACTACGACATCGGCAAAAGCACAGACTGTGATCTCAACACGCTTTATTTCTCTATAGCCTATAAACATTGATCTTGGTCCGTTGTCTTGTGTCATTGATGACGTCATTTATTTAAGTTATAAACAGTCGTGGACTGAGTCCTGCTGCCAAACTCCTTCTTTTGTCCTGAATAAATCTGATTTGAGAGTATTCTTAATTATAAAAATATTGGTTTCCTCATATAGACATTTGATGGCTTTCACTAGTTTACTATTGACGTTTCTTCCTCCAGGCTTTTCCATATTCTTTCTCTAGGTATCCTGTCAAAAGCTTTTCCCATGTCCATAAAAGCCAAATACGTTTTTTTACCTTTCGTCAGCGTTCCGCTAGTTATTTTTTTAATTGTAAATATACGTTCCTGAGCATTTCTCTCTTTTCTAAACCCACTTTGTGACTTCTTAAATGTTGGCTCTATCATTTTCCTGAGTTTTCTTTCGATAATCTGTTCACATACTTTTACCACTGTACCTAATATAGTTACTCCTATGTAATTGTTGCAATCTTTTTAGTCTCTGCGCTTATAAATTGGTATTATAATGCTAATCGTCCAGTCCCTAAGTACTCTTCCTTCCTTCCATACCCTATTATACATTTTCAAAAGCATCTCTACTCCAAGATCTCCCATATTCTTAAACATCTCTGTTGATATTTTGTCGTGCCCTGGAGTTTTCCCATTTCTTAAAATCCTGATTGCTTCTATTAATTCCTCTTTTCCTATGACTTCCTTATGTATCTCTAGTATAGGATTTATAGTTGTTTTGTTTTCCGCAATTTGGAGGTTTATTATACTTTTTGAATTTATAAGACTTTCAAAGTATTCTTTCTACCTCTTCATCAATTTCTTCTGTTATTAATGTACCGTCTGTATTTTTAATTGCCACTGTTTCATTTTCCTACTGTTTCTCATATTTTTAAGGACTTTACAGAATAGTTTCTGGTTACCTTTACTGTCACTTTCAAATTTTTTTCCGAATTTGGCCCAAACCTTTTGTTTCCTTGAATGTAATACAAATAAAACCTTATACTGTTGAATTATAGGATTGAGGTATTAATAAATTCAGCTCAATTAAAAAAAAAGAAATACAATTAATTTAATTTTAATATAATTTAGTTGCCAAAGTTATATAAAATAAAAAAAACTATATAAATAAGCACGTGAGGTTAAATAACGCTTAACAGTTTCGTGCGCCGTTCAGGACAGAGATGTTAGTTGCTATATATGTAACTGAGAAATTCATTAAAAGCTGAAAACACATTCATACATACAATAACATTTAATGTGCAAACGAGATGAATGTCCAGTTGGCATGAATTTAATGTTATTAGGATACCTTGCACTTTGGGAATAGTTTTGCACAATAGCGTTATACGATGTGTGTGTGTGTGTGTGTGTATGTGTGTGTGGTGATAATGACCACGATTATTAATGTTGCTTTGATAGTTATATAAACATCATGGTGTACAATTAACCATTATGAAGAGATTCTTGAATGCCGACAGCGTCCTTGATAATGCACTTAATAAGGAACTTAACTTGGATTGTCACAAATGTGAAAAAGAAAATCAGTGTTTTTCGACATATGTATAATACATTGTATATCGTCACCGATAATTAATTTTGCTGAAAAAAATTGGATCCTAAACACAAGGAACAAAGTTTCTAGGCATGTATATGTACGCTGATTGATGGTGCGTTTGAAAAGGTTTTAGCGCGAGAGAAATATGTCAAAGGTAGCATTTTTATTTTTTAGGTTTTTCAGACGTTTAAAAGTTACACGTGTAAAACTTATGCGTTGAGCAAAAAGACGCAACCTACACATGCATCATTCACATATATATTGTGGAATTCATCACAAGTTTTAACCAGTTGGTTTCAGTTTACATTTAAGAATCTTATAAACTTTAATTATTTTTGGTTCTTTACCTAATAATCATTAGGTTTGTTCCAAGCAGCGGTTTATGTACGATACATGGACCAGTACATGCATCAGTTTATGCGATACCTGCTCTACGATGTGTACTAGTTTGGCCATACGATTACTGATCACTAGGGTGCGGACACGTACGGTTGATGACTCATCGCTCATGGGCACACTATTGAAATATTATTTATTTATTATATTATTAATATACAAAGTCGCCCAAAAGTCGCTAAATCACTATCACTTTACTACAATATCGAATTCTTTGACTTTGCCTTTTGATACGTTAAATTATCAGTAGGGCGCGGAATCGAGCGAGCCATGACTCATTGTCCATGGGCGCACTATTGAAATGTTGTATTTTTAAAGAGGTTTTAATTTTATTTATATAATTGGATAACAAGTGGCTGGTGATCTATAAAATACAAAATACCTTATTATTTGTTAATTTTCTCTTCTGTAAGACTTGTTCTCTTTGAATTAAGTACATCCTTGTAGATAGAAAACGTCCTTTCTACATCGCAACTGGTTATAGGTGCGTACTGGAAATATTCTTCTATTTCAGCGTATTTAGCATACACAATTGCCGCAATGTTATTAAATCTGAATTTCTATCAAAAACTGCGTCTAACTTTTGCCGAAGGCCACATCCGAAGTCACTTGGAATACTTTTGAAATTATTAATAGCCCACGTCTAATGTGGTTAATCCATCTTTTAATTTGAGATTTCGATTTTCAAAAGATGTGATTAGTTTGGCAAATTTCCGAAGTGTTCCTGAAGCAATAACAATTGATTTTTTAAATTTGGGATTTGTGTTAGTTCCTTGCACTCAGAAATACTTCGGGCATCGTCATTTAAACATGTAACGAAATTTTGAAAACTATCGAAATTCTCTGCATAAGAACTATTTCTGTGTATGTTTTAGCAAAGCTAAGTGATGAACGTGCGATATTTTGGCATTCTGTAATGATATTTTACAGACTTTGTAAGAAATTTCTGAATCATTGACAATTCATTTTCATATCAGAAAAAGTAACATAAACAACGTTCTAGATCTAAATAAATGATAACTAAAAATGTACGCGCCTTTCTTACGTCTAGATAATTGGGAGAAGTCGATTCAATAAACCGGTATTAAACAGACTATTACAAAAATTACGAAGTACGTAATTAACAGTCAAAACAATGAAAAAACGAGACTAACGTAAGCATGAATGAAAATTTTATTTCTCTTATGTAATATAAGGTAAATAAATTTTAAAAACCCCTCACGCTCCTATCTACGCCGATGAAAAAAGGATTTTACTCATAAATTCCTTATTTTATGGGCATTTTTTGCCGTCATTCTCGGGCACTTCTCGGGCGTTGCAGTTCACCATATGAATTAGTGCTATTCAGTAAGCGTGTGTTGTTTACATTATTTCCTTGCTCCGTTGTAACTTCGTCGTAGTTTAAACCGGTCATGTCCGCGCCTTACTGATCACCGAGCAGTGCTAAAGTTGCTTGGAACATTTTACTTATCATTCAATGTACGATACACTGGTCAAGTGGAACGTTATTTTTTGATTGCGCATGTACTGGACAGTCTCTGTACGGCACTTGCAACCTATTATGGAGTAACATTCTGAACTCGAGATATTTTCGTTTCTTAGCTATACTTGTTTATGCTCATAGTACATGATATGAAAAGAAAAGCTTGCGAACAAAGACGATTTATATGGCGATAATAAAATAATTTATTTTTCAGTAGTAGTAGTACTAGCTTAGAAGCATAATGTGTAAAAAGAATATATCGACAATTATTGTCATCAAGTCAATGAATTAAATACAAAACATTCAATGGAGATTTTAAGATTTTTACTGATTTCATGATTACAATGTTATATCATACAATAAGTGACTCCCAAATAAAATTATTTAAATTAATTAATTCAGTAATATATAATTTATTATACAGATATATGATTGTGGATATGACCCCATGTTCCTGGGCCATAAATTGATGAACATTTGCTTAAAAGTAATGAAAAAGACATTAATTTGATTTCCTTGTTGAAAAAGGTCATCCACAAACCAAAAATTCGATGTTATATCGATGTTTTTGAAAACTAATTTTTGTATTTAGAGAGTAATTATGCAGTTTTTAACCATTTAATAGTCTATAATATTCTTACAACATAACACGCTAAATTACAAATAAATATAAAATGGAGAAAAATGCGGAGTATTCACTCTATTTAAAGCATAATATACAATTCTCATGTTTTGTTAGACAAAATAAATCGAGGCTGGAGGTTGGGTTTCCTTTTGCAGACATTGAAAAGCTTTAGAAGGCGTTTTATTGCCCGTTCTGCGCATTGATTTGTTCTGTGAAATTCCAGTCTTGATGGTTTCTGATTCCATCACTTTGTCACTGTGTTTAACGCTTTTATGTAAACTCGCAAGCAGCTACATAGCTTCTAATAATCATCTGCATTGTACATTTGGTTAGTAAACTAATGGTTCGCCTATATGTAAGAAATTAATCTACAAATATCGAGTAGTGAGTCTCTTCTGTCTGGTTAAAGAATAAATGCCAAAAGAGCTAGTATTGCCATATTCCCGAGTTTTCAAAAAAAAAGCGAAATTTTGTATCACTTCTTTGCAATTCATGAAATTCATCCTGAGCTGTTCGTAGTTTTTAGTTGTTCCGGGATAAACGGATATTCGATATTTGGCGAAGTGTTGTTCCCTCCAAGTACTTCATCAATTACTAGGGGAAGAGCTCTGTCAAGAACATGATGTAGACAACCAATAAATTGTGGTTCTTCCAGGTTCTTTTGAGAAAGAAAGTCTTTTTGACTGAGTGACAATCCCAATCCTTCTTCCAGTGTTCACATTCGTAGTGTGCGCTACAGTTATCTTTATACTCTTCCATAAATAGTATTCATCGCTAACGATTGTTCACGATGAATGCACTATACACTATTTACATATAATTTCCGAAATGTATTGTAGTAGGTGACCTTTTTCAAAAATTAAAGGAAATAAACCCCTTTTCCATTATTTCTGAGTAAAAGTCATAACCCTAATGTAGATATATGTGAATACTACAGAATGATGTTTAAATATGTGAGAGTAAAAACATAAACAATTATGATAAAAATAACAATGATTCATGAATAAATATTTTTTTTTGTTCCTTATTTTACTCTGGAGGAGTATCCTCTAATATTGAGAGATTCTTTTGTAATAACTTGTTTTCTGGCGTATTTTATATGTATTGCAACATTGGAGTTTATCTCCCGTTATTTTCAGATTCAACTCTACACGGAGGATTTTTATGAGGTTATAAACACATATAATTTTATGACTAGGACAATATACAACTCATACAGTAAAAATGCTGCAATTAACGACGCAAACCCGATAAAAACGGAAGAAACTGAAGGTTGAGGAGGGTTATCTGGTATATCGTTGATATTGTCTCACTGAAAGTGTATTTATGACAATTATATCTCTATGTATCTTCTCAAATCTTTACGTAAGATTGTCCAAACACGATTCGCAGAATTTGTTAGTTCCGACTACGTGAGTTGTAAGAAATGTAAAATGTGAGATACTGGGTTTGGAAGAGTTCATGGCAATTTAAAATGTTTAAAATGATGACAAAGAGTATGAATGAAATAGTGTATTTTTTTTTAAAATGTCCAAAGGGCGGTGTGTATGAGGCAGTAGCCGGAATCTGTAAAATAATTGCCTTGGTATACACTAAGAAAAACATATATCGATCAACAGTTTTATCATATAAATTGACATGAAGTCGACCTTATGTAAAAGATTGTTGGTTTACATGTTATTTAATATGGGACATTGTATGCATGTGATATTTGCCAATTAAGAAATATAGCACGTTAATCTGACGAGCATCAACAAATGCAAAACTGGTCATTGGTTTCAAAGCTATTTAATGTTTATATTGTCCATATTAATTAATTATATATAGTTGTCCATTCCTGCTTACAACGTAAAATGTAATTTGTTCAACAAACTGACCAATGACCGTTGTTAAAACTTCGTTAAATTTATAGCAAGATATTACAGTTACATATTATTGGTTGTCATTATAATCAACAATACAGTACAGAAACTGAGCTAATGGTAAATTACGATTATATGTGGACTCAATTTAAAGTATGTACGAGGTAGGCGCCATAAATTCTCGGCCTGATATACAAAAAAAAAACTTCCACCAATATAAGAATTTTTTAAATTCTTATATTGGTGGAAGTTTTTTTTTTTAATGTAATCTCCCCTAACTTCTTTACATTTATTACAACGATTAATTAATAATTCGATACCCTTGTAAAAATAATCTGAAATTTTTCAGTCAAAATGTTCTATAACAGCTGCTTGCAACTCACTCTCGTCCTTAAAACTACGCCCCCTAAGGTCTTTTTTTAAATTAGGAAACAAAAAAATCACAAGGAGCCATATCCGGACTATACGGTGGATGATCCATTTCTTGAAAGCGGCACTCGCGGATGGCAGCTTGTGAAATGGCGGCAGTATGGACGGGAGCATTGTCGTGCAATAATCGCACACCTTTTGTTAGTTTTTCACGACGTTTTGCACGAATACTGTCCCTTAATTTATGCAATAAAGACGCATAATATGTGCCGTTCACACTTGTATTGCGCTCTTTAAAGTCAATTAGCAAAATGCCCTCACAATCCCAGGATATTGTGACCATCACTTTTTTCGTTGATTGAGCGACTTTCGCCTTTCTGGGACGATATTCATCAGATCGCCGCCATTCCATGGACTCCCTTTTCGATAGAGGATCGTAAAACAGAACCATTGTTTCATCCCCTGTGACAATGGACTCCAAAATCGGTTTTGGGTCGTCTCCACACATGTTTTAAAACTAGCACTAATTTTATTCATACCCAAAAGGTCATGGAAAATTCGGCGAACACTTGTTTCGGAAATATTTGTTATCACTGCTAATTCCTTCACTTTCAAACGGCGATCTTCTAGCACTAAATGTTCAATAATTAAAATTTGTTGAGGCGTTATCACTTCAAATGGTCGACCGAACAGCATCTTACAGGGATTCTTGTCCCAAACGGAAACATTTTGCCCACTTTTTTACAGATGAATACGAAGGAGATGAATCGTCGTAAACGCCGTCTAAACGTTGTTTAATGTGATAAGGTGTATGGCCTTCTTTTGTTAAAAATTTAATGACCCCGCGGTAGTCAATTTTCGTTACTTCAGACATTTTCGTGCGCTAGTCACATTGGTTGGCTGGTTACTAAAAACTACTAGACTTGGAACCGTCATATTTACAGTATGCACCTCGCGTATGTGCATGCATGACGTGACGGAGTTTGAACACGTTTGAACCTGTATAAGCCTGTCAGGCCGAGAATTTATGGCGCCTACCTCGTGCCTAGTAGTAAAGATTTTAAAATAAAATATTAAATATAAAGATTTTTGGAAATACGGCCGATCCATAATAATCGGTAATAACGGGTTGTAATTTCAATGTACAAATTAAATAATACTTATAGTAGATTATAATGCGTATATGTATGCATGAATAAATGCATATACACGTACACGTGTTTCAGCTTACATAGCCTCATCAGCGTGCGACGTGTTGTCACGATGGTTCTTAAAAATTCAGACCACCACTATATCTGTCGATTTTCATATATAATGTGTGTGAAAGATGGGTCAGGCTGAAACACGTTACGTGCATTGCTGCTCACGATGATGGTATGTATGTGTAATTCATTCGTGCGTACATATAATAATTAGATCGTGCATGTATGCATTGGTTTGATTTAAAAGCAGTTCTACTTACACACTAAATTTTTGTACTATTCAGTCAAAAAACACATTTTTTCTCTAAATTAAATGATGGAAGAAATAACGCATGTTAAAAAGTGAAACATTTTCAATTCTGTTGCAAATATCTAGAAGACCTTCAACACTTTTGACTAAAGAATAATGGCGTCAACTCAAGCTCATATATCTGCACTTCCTTCCTCCTTAACTGTGTTTCTCTATAACTCCTATAATTGCGAGGTTCCTATATTAAAACCGATTCTATTACCTTTTTTTTATAGTTTACTTTTAAAATCGTCAATAGTTGTAGAATTGCCCTTACGTTTTTCTACAGAATAAACTGAAAATGTGTGGACGTAAAATTTTATAATCAATTCTAAGATTTTCTAATTCGTTGGCCATTGCTACTGCATTAATCAAACTTTCTCTAAAGCAAAAAAGAGTGAGCAGTGAATCGTTCGTAAATAATAGTTCAATGTAACTGCATTTTAAATGTATCTTTTTGCATTTTAATATGC
Source organism: Amphimallon solstitiale (assembly GCA_963170755.1). Lineage (NCBI taxonomy): Eukaryota > Metazoa > Arthropoda > Insecta > Coleoptera > Scarabaeidae > Amphimallon > Amphimallon solstitiale. The sequence goes on along the minus strand of OY720675.1, from coordinate 28,663,917 downwards.
ACAACTTGGTTACAACAACCTATCGAATGATATTTAAAAAGACAAGTTGGAGGTGTTCGAACAGATAAAAGGTTTTGCTATTCATACCCGTTGAAGTGATATAATCTATTAAATCTAAATATTCATAAAATAACTTGAGGAGTCGTTAGATCACTTTATTATTCATGGGATATATTTATGAAATTAGTCACTTATGTACGCACATCATTCCTATTTTATTTTTCAGTATATGCTAATAGAAAATTAATAAGACCATTTAAAGAAAGTTCGTAAATGTCAAGAGAGAAAACCTTAAATCGTTAGATTTATTTTTGTAATTTGACCATTACATGTACAGAATCGAAATCAATGTTATATTCAAGAATTAGTTTTTTTTTCTTCAGAACTTAATTTATTTTTAATAATATTAGCTATTTGCTTTAAAAATTGAAAGTCAATGTTAATTAAAAAGATATAAGCACGATTTAAAAAGTAAGTTTATGCCTAAATCTATAAAGACAACATACCAGAGACACTGATGAGTTGTAAGTAACGAAAGTTGATGATTATTAAATTAATTATCCTAAATTTAAAACATCTATGCCGAAGAATTGTGAAGTATCAATCTAATCTACGCCCGATTCGTGAAATAAACACACTTTTCATCTAAAAATTGTTGTCAACTTGACAACATAACTTTGTTTGTCGTTTATTGTGTCGGTTTTCACATAGTTTTGATACACGTCTGTACGTTTATGGAATGATTGGTGCTACGTAGGCGTTTTAGTCAATTTTTAAGAAATTATATCTAGAGAAACACAGCAATTGGAGGAACCTACACGCGCAGGGTGACTAAGGTATTTTAAAGATATCTAACTTCTGCGAATGCTCAGTTTTTCCGTTTTCAATTATAGTCATATATGTACAGTATTAATAAAAAAAATCGCTGTAGAATTTTATTATTTATAAATAAGTATCAACAAAGCGTTAGTCATATCGATAGGGATATACAACTGAAGATAAAATATCTGTCTGATATGTAATTAAAAAAATGAGGTGTGGCCACCACACGACTTTCTTATACGTATGAAAGTGTTACATCCGGTCCGAATTTTGAAATTTCATTTATACAAAAAATATTCCAAATCCAACTCTAAATACTTTTGTACTCTTCATAAATATATATAGAATGCATAATTTACGACGTATTTGCAAAAAATCGTTATTCGGTAAGAGTAAAAGTGTTACTTCCGGTCCGAATTTTGAAATTTTTTTTATACAAAAGATATTTAAAAGTACGTTCTAAATACTTTTATACTGATAATGTACCTGTCTAGAAAGCATGACTTGCGAGATATTCGCAAAAAACTGATTTTCGATAAGAGTAAAAGACCTACTTCCGGTCGGAATTTCGAAAAACTTTATTAAAACAATTTTTCTCAAATTTAATTTTGAGTACATTTGAATTCCTTATAAATTTGTTTAAACTTAGTAATTGACGAAATATTTGCAAAATTCGATTTTTTCACTGAAGTAAACTTCCGGTCTGCCGATTTTGCTCAAAATCTAATCAGTTCTCAAGAGGAAGATTATATTCGTAAATACAAAATTTGGAATTGATATCTGTAGCGATTTGACCGCTATCGTGGTCACAGACAGACAGACACACACATATAGACATTTTTTAAAAACCACTTTTTTGGTATCAGGGGACCTCAAAACGTGGACATCTGCAAAAATCTCGAGGTCGAAAATTTTCATCATCACAATAAGTACTTCCTTATACTACGTATAAGAAAGTAAAAGTTGAAAATTTCTTCAATACTTTATGTTAATTTCGATTTTCATAAAGAGAAGTTCAAATGTGTAAATTATATCTGACATTTAATAATCATACATATATCATTTGATTATTATATATTGGGGGTTAGCCGAGAATTACTTTACGTGATACGGGCTTTGCTACATTTTTGTGGATTGATACATTTTCGTGTACTTATATTCTTCCCGTTTAACTTTCTTTATTGTATAATATAATTAAGATAATAAAATTTCTATAATTGACAATGTCGATCTTCGTCTATATTCCACGAAAATAAATAATAATCTAAATAATAACTATTCATCTAACTACATATTATACTACAGCTGCCGAAGCAAATAATGTGGCTTCCAAACTCTTCTAACTGTATTTTCTAGTAAAAGTTGATTGCCGTTTACGTTATACGTGATTTCAAATAATGAAATCATAACTGCCGTCAAATGGCAACAATATGACCCAGGTAATTGGGGTTAACTCTGAATATTACATTATCTGCCGCATAGAGTTTCTAAGCACGGCATTCGTTAGGAAAAAACTTGCACTGAATAAAAGATATTTTGAAATTCGTTTAAGATACTTGCCCTATACAATTTTACTTACACAAATCGCAGCGAGCCAGCACGACTTGTTATTGTTTATTTCTTTGTTTAAATTCATAGGCCCTTCAAATAACGTGTCTGTTTTCAGCAATAAAATTTATTTACGTTCTGTGACAAAAAGAAACATACTGCATTTACAAAACAATTGTTATTAAAAAGTAATGTTTTCATGATTTTCTTCTTTATGCGTAATTCTGTCCTGCGGTGTCGGTCTTCAGAATGCGATGATTTATTAAGACCGATAAATAAAACTTTTAGCAACATGGTTAGCTTTTTTAAACAAAACAGTGTGCGTATTTTAATGTGAATTTCATAATAAAGCTTCTTCCTTCACAATTTACTAATTATTAAAATGATTTTGACAAAAAATGGCTTTTAAAATTGCAATTTATTGTTAGATATAAATGCCTAAGAACTATAATGTACTTTCCACCTGAAGTGTAATATTTTCATCCCTTGTATCTATGTCGCCCACGTGTACTTCTAGAGAAAAGTATCACTGATTATTGTAAGAAATGTGCTTTAGATATTTTTACCAAACTTCCTATCTCCTTATTCATGTGTTTTCCGTTTGTAGGTAGCAGGTCAATATCACAGCCGCAGTACAAACAACTATCATTGGCAACAAAATGAGGAGTGCAATTTGAAAAAACATATTGTCATTGCTAATTAGTGACACGTACGTGGACGCGTTTCGATTTATTATCATCAGACACCGTACGCTTTTCGCAATGATAATTTCATAAATTCGAAAAATGAGGTGTGACCACCACACGATTTTCTTATACGTATGAGCGTTTCAAACTATACAATTTTAAGATTTTTTTTATACAAAACTTATTCAAAATCCTATTCTAAGTACTTTCATTCTCTTAATAAATCGTTATAGAATGCATACTTGGCAAGATATTCGAAAAAAAGTGCTACTCGCTAAGAGTAAAAGTGCTACTTCCGGTCCGAATTTTGGAATTTCATATATACAAAAAATATTGCAAATCCAGTTCTAAATACTTTTGTACTCTTGATAAATATAGTGATGTGCAAATGTATGGAACCAAGTAAATATCTCTGAAGTTTCTAGAGATGTAGAAATTAAATTTGGTGGGTAGATATTACACTATATTTTGTATTTAGTTCGAATGTTCTTATCGCAATTCAACTTCCTGTTTAACCGGAAGTAATGTCAGCTTGAAATTTTTAAATAGAACACCCTGTATATTATTTTAGTTTTGAATAGAACACTTTATTGCGAGTACAAAAATAATGGGTTCGATAAGTTTTATTTCATGGCCAACCGTGATATTAACAAAAGAGTGATTTTTGTTACAATGCTAAGATCTAGTATTTTGCGAGTGTAAATCACAAATGTAACAATAACATTAAATACCAAATCCAATCATCATTAGTATTTCAATTCTTTCTCTTTCGCTTAAATGAGCCATTTTTGCGTTAAAACTAAAATACTACTTATTTTGACAATAACTGTCACTGCTACAATTATTACATGGACTACCAGATATTATTATATTTTCATTCAAAAATAATTTTTTTTTGTTAATATCACGGTTGGCCATGAAATAAAACATATCGAACCCATTATTTTTGTACTCGCAATAAAGTGTTCTATTCAAAACTAAAATAATATACAGGGTGTTCTATTTAAAAATTTCAAGCTGACATTACTTCCGGTTAAACTGGAAGTTGAATTGCGATAAAAACATTCGAACTAAATACAAAATATAGTGTAATATCTACCCACCAAATTTAATTTCTACATCTCTAGAAACTCCAGAGATATTTACTTGGTTCCATACATTTGCACATCACTGTATATAGAATGCATAACTTACGACATATTTGCAAAAAATCGCTATTCGATAAGAATAAAAGTGGTACTTCCGGTCTGAATTTTGAATTTTTTTTTATACAAGAGATATTGAAAATTATGTTTTAAATACTTTTATACTCGAAATGTACTTGTCTAAAAAGCATGACTTGCGAGATATTCGCCAAAAAACTGATTTTCAATAAGAGTAAAAGACTTACTTCCGGTTGGAATTTCGAAAAACTTTTTTAAGACAATTTGTGTCAAACTTAATTTTAAGTACATATGAATTCTTTATAAATTTGTTTAAACTTAGTAGTTGATGAAATATTGGCAAAATTCGATTTTTTCACTGAAGTAAACTGCTACTTCCGGTCCACAGATTTTACTGAAAAACTAATCAGATCCCAAGAGGGAAATTATACACGTAAATACAAAATTTGGAATTGATAGCTATAGCGGTTTGACCGCTACCGTGGTCACAGACACAGACATTTTTTAAAAACCACTTTTTCGGTATCAGGGGACTTCAAAATGTGGACATCTTCAAAAATCTCCAGGTCGAAAATTTTCATCATCACAATACTTCCTTATACTACGTATAAGAAAGTAAAAATCTTTAATTACATACATGTCGATTATTTTCAATTCTCTTCTACAGACGTGTACAAATCACAGAGTACTCATTTATCTGAAGATAAAGTGATTTTTACGACTAACGACTATTGCCGTTAAATTAATTAGGAGTGCGATGATTAAGGGCATGAATATAGTTAGCAGTGTACAATATAAAAAGTAAAGATAAAATTACACATCCTTGCGGAGTTACATTAGTTATTACTACTTCCGCAGAGTATGTATTATATTATTGAGGCATACTCTTTGTGTGTAATCTGAAACATAAGAAAAAGAGCAACCTGCATGCGCTTATATCAAATTCAAAGTAACTCAATTTGGCAATTAGTAAGTTGTGACGTATAAGGTATTGAATGCATTGGGATAATCGAGGTAATCAAGGTAAAATTACACATCCTTGAGGAGTTACATCAGTTATTACTACTTCCGCAGAGTATGTATTATACTATTGAGGCATACCCTTTGTGTGTGATCTGAAACATAAGAAAAAGAGCAACTTGCATGCGCTTATATCAAATTGAAAGTAACTCAATTAGTCATACTGTGATGTTTACGGAAACCTGACTCTAAATTTGGTAACAGTGCTAAGGTACGTAATGGTAACAGTGGTAAGGTACATAATGAATTTGCTCAGTCATAGCTTTTTCGATTATTTTGTAAAATACTGGCAGACCGCTTTTCGGACGAAATTGACCGAATTCTGTTGGGCTATATACTTTACACAGGGAGAAGATAACAACTTCTTTTTACTAATATCTGGAAATTAATTGGAGTAAAAGCATTGATTAATTAGTTATGCAAAATTTGAGCATAGTGATATTAATATGTAAAGTTAGCAATTACTTTGATTTTCATCTACTTTATAAGCAGTAAAAACTTTGATCGGATCAAGCTGAGAAATGTTTTGAGATGTAGGCTGGTTTTCATTATTCTTTTCCTTAATTTTATTTGTTTGCATATCATATTATACATGTACTTTCATATATTTATATCGAATTATTTGATAATCAAATGCGATTACGAATATTGTATATACAGTCTGTCTTACGAAAAACGCACCACGCTATACCTCTTATTAATAATCCGATTTCAGTCATTCAAAAACTACATAAGACAGGTGTATAAATACTACAAAATAGTATAATTCATATTTTTTTAATATGCAATTTTTGATAAGCGATAGTAATTTTTTTTTAAATAGCAAAAAAATTTTTTTTTACAGTTTGGTAGAGATTTTTTCAGAATACAATGGTATGATTCAACTTCATTTTGCAAAATGTTTCTGTTAAAAAATTTTGTTTTTTCTAAAATTTTCAAGTATCCTGCGGAATCCAATAATAGCACACAAAACAATAACTGTCCTTTATGAAATTTGTGATCATATTATTACTTTATTATAGATAACAATCAATTAACTGATATGGTGCAAGTGTTTTTCGAGTTCTATAAAAATTCTGGTCAAGCAGTACGTATTTACGCAGCTCGCTTTCCCGATAGAGAAGTTCCTGACCGTCAGAAATTTAGAGGAATTGAACAAAATTTAAGAAATTACGGATCTTTTAAGAAACCGTAGCAAAATGGACGTAAATTTTGTGAAAATGTTGAATTAGTTATTGGAGTCAACAAAATCCAAGAATTATTGTTGAAACCAATCGACAGCAGAGATTCACCATAAATGTGTGGTGTGGTATTTTGGGTGACGAATTGATTGGACCCTTTTTCATTGATGGCACCCTAAATCAGGACAAATATGCTAAATTCTGCCAAAAATGGATACGGGTGAGTTCGGTGGCCTGCGCGTTCATTTGATCTAACGCCTCTCGATTTTTGGATAGCGAGCTGTGTTCAAGACCGTGTCTATTTACCCCCCCCCCCCCGAACGAGCATGTTTTAAGACAGAGAATTATTCACAGTTGTCGAGAGATAGCTCCTTTTTTAATCTTGAATGTTACATATGGGGTAACTAGAAGGTGTCTGCTTTGTATTCAGCAAGGTGAGAGGCATTTTGAGCAATATTTATAATAACTTTATTAGGATGTTTTATTTTTGACGTTAATAAAATTTCCATTGTTTTGTATTCCACGGCACACTAAAGCTTTTTTAAAAAAGTAAAATTAATACCCAAGAATATTTTACAAAATCAAATTGAATCACACCATTGTATTCAGAAAAAAATATCACTACCAAACTGTAAAAAAAAAGAAAAAGTGTTGCTAATTAAACAAAAAATTGACTATCGCTTGTCAAAAATTACATATTAAAAAAAATATATAAATTATACTATTTTGTAGTATTTATACACCTGTCTCATGTGGTTTTTGAATTACTGAAATCGGATTATTAATAACAGAGTTCGTGGTGCGTTTATCGTAAGACACACTATGTAGTAATATATGTATTTCTCATTAAAACCGTGTAATATTTAGAATTTACAGAGCACATAATTTTAACGTCTCAATTTTATCACTTGGAACAGAAGTCCATTCAAAATCAATATATGTAAATGCACATGTATTAGCCTTGCGTTTTAGAATTCAACAATAAAACTAAACCGTACATTTACATGATACTATTCCAAACTACACTTTTTCAAAGCAACGAGAGCGTCTCGAATTCTTGCCAAGAAACTTTATTGGAAGAGATTCCTTTTAGCAATGTATTTTCTGCACTGTCCAAAATCGATACAACGGCAGTTATTATCTACTACACCAACTAATATTTACTGTATCGCGTGTACCAATAAAAAGCCTACAATATCTATGGATTGAGGAGAGTGCCGCATTAAAGCGTGGGCTCCTGACTGCCATTGCAGTTAAATTGATAAGTGATGGTAGTCGTAATTGGATATAATAATTTCTTGTCTTACCACATACAATACAAACATACAAGTAACATAAATAAATGTGATAAAAGAAAAATGAGATGTGACCACCACACGACTTCCTTATACGTATGTGCGTTTAAAATTATACAAAAGTTCTAAATTAAGGTTTAAATACTTTTATCTTCTGAAAACAAAACAAACCTGTGTTATTTCATATCCGAATTCTGAGAATTTTTTATACAAAAATTACTGAAAAATCTATTCTAAATACTTCTAGTCTCTCAATAAATATCTATAGAACGCATACTTTGCAAGATATTTGCAAAAAAAGTGCTACTCGATAAGAGTAAAAGTCTTACTTCCGGTCCGAATTTTGAAATTTTTTTATACAAAAAGCTTTAAATTATATGCTCATAAGGATTGTAACAGTTATAAATACCTGTTATGGTTCAGTAACAATCATTGTAGCCGGTGCACGGTGTAACAAATAGCATGTGTAATCACAGAGGTTTTGAAGCGGCTATATTCATGCGCTTCTTTTTGTCAATTGACAGGCACATGTAAACGATGCCGTGCGAATTTTAGCTTCCTTTTAAATTGTGAAGCCCCATAAGACACTAGGGTAAGCTCAATTGTTAATATTGCCATTTAATTTAAATCTCAAGTCATCATGCTTCGTGATGATAATAAGTAATGCACCTGTTGATAATTGTTTTCTAATTTCACAAGCGCTATCCGTAACGCACGTATTTGTAACCTCAAAATGAAACCATGCTAATTGTTATTTCGACTTGTAGGCTTTTATGGAGATCCTTGTTTCCAGGTAAATGTTTTATAGAAATCCTTGTTTTAAGGAAAATGTTTTAAGGAGAATCCTTGTGTTAAGGAAAATCCTTTGTTACCATTTAAAGGAAAGTAGTGCAAGTAACAGTCTAAGCAGACTATGCGTAACCAGCAAATGAACATCTAAATAAGAAATACTTTGTGGAACGTGTTCTTAAAAACAATGTGGCTAGGCGATAACATCTCAATATGTGCGACAGTATGCAGTATGTACAAGTATAAATATTGCAAGAAATTAACCAAACATCGGGATAAGCCTACAAGTATACATGTCAGTGAATAAAGAGGCAAGGCGTAGCTGAGAAGTATGTACCTTATCAACTGTATGAAGCCATTGTTTACTTGTGCAAGACCATCGACTGGATGTAGATGTGATACAGTGTGAAGCAGAATAACAGACTTTGATCTACATATTTCAACGAGTCCTTCACTTGTGAAGATCGTATAAGTTAAGTAGTTTAAGTGTAGTTTATTTATTTATTGAATGCAAAGGCTCCAAGATACTGTAGCTAGTCAACACCTTTTAGCTTAGTTGTTCGGAGATTCTTGTATTATGGGCAGGAACTCCGGAATAACCTATCTTTAGCATCGTTGTCAGCTAGAGCGTTGTTGTATTTTGGAGGCGTTGTAGTTAATTATATCTGTATTAAGTATTATGCACATTATATTACCTAATGTGAGTTATTTAATAGTCAAAAGAGATACTCCGACAGCTGTTTTGAGCCGGATCATGTATGTTTAGGATTTTTGAGGACTGAGTTCATTAATTGATTGCCTGTCGACAGTCTGTGTATGTTTGTGTTCTACAGTAGCTGTGCTTTCATTCTTATAATATTTTTTTTTACTATTAATTATACTTTTGAATTAGAGCTTGTGTGTTTGATTGCTATTGCTATAAGTCCTAATCCTAGTTTTCATGTTTTTGTTTATTTGAAAAGCATGTGGCGCTTATAGACGACTCATGGCCTTTTGCACCGACTAACGAGTTACAGGGGCAACGTTTTTGATTTTTGCTTTAATTATTGAGCAAGTTCATTGACATATTAAAGTGGCATCCTTTTTATTGGACCAAAACATCTAGTCAATAACAAGGGTGGTTGCAGCATAAACCCTATCGACTTATAAAAGAAATTCCAAAAATCGGCGGTAAATGTCTAAAATTTAAAGCCGCAAGTATATAGATATATTCCAAGTATTTATAACACATAAATTCTGTTACCAGCCAGAATCCTAATTGTGAAGTAGTTGTTCCTCAGATTACTTTCTTTAACAAAGCACCTTTATTCTCTCACGTACAGCAATTGAGCTCTCTACCGAGATATCGACGTGAATTCTATTTATAACTTCTGTTCGGGATTTATACATCGTTCGATACATTTCACATATTCATTATATTGCATATTTAACCGGTATTTATTATTTTCTTTGATGTTAAGTTAACTTAATTCGTTGTTTATTCAGTTAAATAAAAGCATTAAATACAAGCTTGTTGTTTTGCTTATTAATATTTTGTCTTTAATGTGTAACTAATAAAACCTGACAATTTGGCGCCCGAAACATTCGAAAATTTGGCGCCCAACAAGTTTGACAATATTGAAATAATGTTTTAATTACATTTTCGTGGAAAAAAGACTATTTTGATTATCTGTACCCTCTACATATTTAATTTTGAATATTTCCGTGAGGACAAAGTATACGCTCTTTATGTAATAATGCAATAAGTCATTATTTTTGGGTTTATACATTATGGTCGGTACGTGTTGCCACATTACGTTCAGTAAAATCAAATCAGCTTGTTTATATTAGTGTATGTACTTGTATATATTCTAAGATGTGACAGTTAATTTAGTAAACTGTTATTAAATTATAAATTCAAAGTCATTTTAAAAGCATTTACAGAATTATATTATCGTTGTTATTCTTTTATTCTATAAACAACACTTCATGATATCATATTTTACTCACAACTGATACTACCGAATCAATAAATGTATAATTATTGTTGGTAATACATACTTTATAATTTATGATATGCTTTGAAAAGTAATTTTAATTTTAATTTTTATAATAATTATCTCTGTTTGAGGTGAACATGTAGTGTGAGTATAGTTTTTTTTATATATAGCATAAGGGGAATAGTGGCAAAACATGCTTTTGTTATATTTATCCAAAAATAAACAATGTACCTACGTCCAGTTGCAAATGTATTATTCACTGTGAGGTGTGTGGAAATCTTTAATGTTTTTGGATTACCTCATTATCACACTTGTTTTTGAAACTGTCAAACATCTTACTGGAAAAATAAACATATTTTCCTCCTAGAATTCTACATCCATTGTGATAGTTCTCAGACAGAACGCGAGAAAAGCCATTTCTTTGTATGCTAATTTTATTTTGAGCTTCTGCGAAATCTAATTGGTTAAATTTACTCTTTCTGGAAATGCAAACGATGTTTTTAGAATACAAAATTTTCATTTTGTAAAATCATATAAAGTAAATTTAGAAGGAGGCAATCATAAACAGAGCAAAGAAGAACAAAAACTTGAGAACTCTTTATTGTGTCTTGGTATTATTTTCCAGTGTCAGCAGAAATAATAATTGTAAAGCTATCATTCCATAATCCCTATTTCTGATGACATTCACAACAGACTGACAAAGCTAAGGATAAATAATAAAATAAAGCAATATTTAATTTATTTTTTTGTCTAGCAAATGTATTATTGTTTGAACATAATTTAATATTTCCTATGTGACCTATACGTAGAACACAGTTCTGTATATGTGATAACGTTGCTTAAACGGAAAAAAATTCTTTCCCGGTTGAATATATTCCATATTTAAGAACCGTAATATCTAGGGAAGAAAAGCAAGTACATCACTGCTGTTCGTTGTGGGCTAAATTAAAAACTCTGCTTTACAGGTCATTTTACAAGCAGAAAGAGAAGAGTTGTAATGTTTCGTAGCTGACACCCCGAGGAGGATCAATATCAGATGCTTTTGACTCTAAACATTTCAAAAATCCTTTCAACACTCTCTTTATCATTACGTTTTCGCAAACGTAGGAAGCGGCTGCCTCATCAACGTATATATTTAAGCTCAACAAAGGGTGGAAATATAATACACAGTACATACATATATCTACAGCTGGAAAAGAATAACCGCTGATTAAAGAGCAGGCTGATATACATACTTGTGTAATCCTCGAGATAACTGAAATATTAATGTAAGAACGTATATTGGAAACACACATATATATTTTTATAGTATAGTTGGCTTTATTATATTTAACTAGTGGTCTATCAAACTCTTCGAGTCTGAATCTCCTCTTAGCACTTGCATCTTTATGAGGCTCTCCATAAAGATGCCTCTTTGGCAACGCAATCACTGCCAGTTAGTCGCAAAGGTATTTGAATGTTAATGTTTATGTTTTTTCTTTTATTGGACGTTAAATGTTAATAATTATTGATTTTGGATGCCTTTGCCTTATTTTTTGTAATTACAGTATTGAAATCTGTATTTAATAGTGAATAGCAATTAAGAACCATTGCGGCTATACTTTGCTTTTGTTCATGAATGAAGACGCAAATTAAACAAACTATCTGTAAAAATTAATTAAGAATATGCCCATGAAATGTTTTAATATTTCTGTATAATATGCTGAAAAGCTAACTTCAAATATTTAGTTGACATTCAGCTTTTGCATAATTCGTGTTCATACGTTCATCTAGCCTAAGTTGAACGTCAACAGGTTGAAAAGGCACTGAGGGCACATATTAATAATATACAAAACTCGTTTTTATAATTATCATACTTATATACAATAATATATTTCAATTTTTTGACTATTTATAATAATATAAGGAGAAGAATAAGAGGTAATTAATCATGTGCCGGTGGCATTGAACATATACATACAGAAAAGACCGATACAATAGTAATAATTGATAATAACAATAATATATATCTAATAAAAAGCAATATACTGAACTTAATTTTGGGTTACTTTGCAGTATCTATGTATACAGAAAAACACAAAACTCAAGACGCCAAACAAACATTTTGGTAATATCACTAAAAATTAATTCTGAACAACAATAATTTTCCTGCTACGATTTTATGGTCTGACGAAAGCAGATTTACAAATAATGGTCTCTTCAGTAGATACAATGTTCACTCTTGGGACATAGAAAATCCTCGCGTTGTTAAGGAAAGTCGGCATCAACTGAGATTTGGTCTTAATGTCTGGTGTGGCGGTTTAAACGCTAATCTTATTGGGCCTCTATTTTTTTTAACGAAACGGTAAATAATGGTAAGGTATTTGTATTTACTACTAACTGCTTTAGAAAATAGACTTGATGATTTATCATTGATTGAGAATATTAACATCTTCCAACAAGATGGCCCTCTACCCTGCGATTCAAACATAATCAACGAATATCTTAATATACGATTTCGAAATTCGTGTAATGATAATCGAGAATCGTTTTTATGGCACCTTAGATTCCAGACTTTGGTCTTTTTTGTTTGGGGATACGTAAAAAATCGGGTGTACCTACACACACTTGACAATGCCGAAGATCTTCTAAGCAGTTTTTGTAGCATTTGGCAGCATTAAAAAGCAAAATTACGCAGAGCGATTATGTAGACACTATGCAGAGCACAATTATGTTTCGAACGGAATGGTCACTTATATGAACATATTTTATAATTGTTTTCTTTAATATTCCTCTTCTTCTGATTTTCTTTTATTGTTGTTAACTATTATTTTTCGTTTTCTCACGTATCACGGCCTACCTATTATTAGGGAGTTTTTAGAAATAGGTAGCACATATGCTATATCATTGTAAAGAGGATACAAAAGCTCGTCCAGTTCTTTCAAACTCAATCAACTTGTCGTTCCATAAGAAAAAAATAAGTTAAGGATTAAAACTAAAAAATATAAAGTGCAAATAAAATTTTTGTGTCTACTAAAACAAGAAAAGTTATTCCAAGGAAACGAAATGTGCCACTTAAGGACACGTTGTATAATATCGATGGAAAATCATAAAGTTTAAGTTGCGCAATAGAAATTTTGGTCTTTTCTCAAAACATAAATCTTGAATAGTAAATTGGTGTTGTATAAGATAATAATAACCTGAACTTATTAAATTTTGGGTTATTTTGCACAGTCTATGCCTACAGAAAATTATAAAAGCTGTCAAAAAATAATTTTGGCAAAAACCGCTAAATATAAATCCTCAACAGCAACAAAATAGTCTGTATAATAATTAAACATAGTTTTAAGTTATTTTATATATGTATAGCATCGAAGGTAATTATATTATAGAGTTTTATATCTTGAAAACAGTAAACTATTTTTCTATTGCAGAAAGTTATCTAAAACTCGAGTTAACTTACAGCACCGGTGGGTAATATAAAATTCAATTACTGGAGAAAAATTTTGAAATTTTCACTAAAAATTCCTCATGAATAAAATGGTTTATACTGAGTGGGCCACCGAAAACGAAACAGATTGAATATCTCGAAGGAGAAAACTTTCTTGAAAAAACGGGAAAACAGGTCGATTTTTGATCCAAGGGGGACACCCTTCCATCATATCTTGAACTGTGATACGTCATTCCCCTCCCCTCCATCACTCTAACCATTACAATTTAAATAGGGAAAGTAGTATATACGATACATCATTGAAAAGGTAATTGTACGGAGAATTCAGCAAAGTGATTGTTGGTTGCGCTATTTTTGATTTTAGCGCCCTCTAGCGGAAAAAAAACGGTTACGTATTCCACAATGTGACACATCATTTCAAAGCTAATTTTATTAGCAACTAAATACGTAATATCTTTGACATTTATTTGTCATCATTCTCAAGTACAGACTGTCAGTGTCTTTTGTAAACTAATAAGTTCGTAGTTTCTAATATTAGAGCTCTGCAAGGTGTTTCGATTATTTAATTTTTTTTCAATTGTGCATTAAATTGCTAATAAAATTAGCTTTGAAATGATGTGTCACATTGTGAAATACGTAACCGTTTTTTTACCCGCTAGAGGGCGCTAAAATCAAAAATAGCGCAACCAACAATCACATTGCTGAATTCTCCGTACAATTACCTTTTCAATGATGTATCGTATTTAGTACTTTCCCTATTTAAATTGTAATGGTTAGAGTGATGGAGGGGAGGGGAATGACGTATCACAGTTGAAGATATGATGGAAGGGTGTCCCCCTTGGATCAAAAATCGACCTGTTTTTGCGTTTCTTCAAAAAAGTTTTCTCCTTCGAGATATTCAATCTGTTTCGTTTTCGGTGGCCCACCTCTTATAATAATTCATTAAATTAAACTTTCTCCTAGGATAATTTATATACAACATGGTGTGACAATTACGAACTTCTAAGTTGTACATGAAAAATTTTGGTAATTTCTCCCAAAATAAATCTTGGATAGAAAAAATTTTGTATAACAAAGCAATAAGCTAAACGGAACTTAAAATATGCAGATGAATTTTTTTAATGTTCACCCGCAAAATTATTATACACTGTGTGTATCAGTCAAATGGAATAAATTCGAAATAAATAAATGGTGGCGTGTTCGAAAAAACGCTCGGATACGTCGATTGGTATTTTTGGTTGTGCATTTTTTTCAACAGAAACTTTTTATGCATGGTGTAATATCTAACAGTGGCCAATATCAACTTTTTTATTTTAATATTTATGCAACACCCTGTATATTATTCAATTTTAGGATTCTTCAGACAATTTTTGACATATTTCATGTTCATTTTCCTATACCAATCTTCAACTGTTTCGGAAATATTACGTGTTTTCAGATTTATTGCAAAAATTAACATTACAGAAAGAAAATTATTTGATTACAGAAATTCGCTACAACACACTCAAAAATTAATAAGTAATATGTTTATTTCTTGATAATGTAAAAAAAACATACAAAAAAACATTCCTCTTTATCGATATGAAGTAAACAAAAACTCTAAAGACTTTTGTTTAAGACACCTGGTCTTAGCAAATTGTTGTCTACCTGCATGACAGTTTAGTTGTCAGTGTTATAGTCGTTTGAATATCGTTAACTGCATATCAGAAAAATGGTTCATTTAACAGAAATGCACAAAATAACAATTCTACAGATGATTAGTTGTGGAGATAACACACGGACACAAATGGAAATTGCTCGCTTATTTCATGAAAAATTTCCAAATTTGCCGCCTATATCCCAAGGGACAATTAGTAAAATAGAAAAGCAATTTCGCGAGCTTGGACATGTAAGGCAGATAAATGATACCAACTCAGGAGCTCGTGGAAGACAATTTTGATAGGAGAACGTATTTTTGTGAACAAATGATGGCAATATTAGATAAGAATGTAATCCAATTAGAACATGTTTTGTTTTCTGATTAGTGTAACTTTACACTTCAAGATCATGCTAATCGTCAAAATTTCCGCTGTTGGTCGAGGAAAAATCCTGATTGGATGAGAGAAGAATATGCGCAATACCCTGAAAAGGTTAATGTTTGGGCAGGAATTGTTGGAGATCATGCCATAGGTCCCTTTTCACTGAGGGTAACTTAAATGGTGATAATTATTTAGCACTACTCCAAAGTAATGTCGTGCCAACTTTGACAAACTTATATCCTGATCCAGCAAACCTACAAGTTCCAGCGAATATGATATGGTTCGAGCAAGATGGAGCATCGCCCCATTACCAAATCAATGTCCGGCAGTACCTCAACCGAATATTTCTAAATGAATGGATAGGGAGGTGAGGATCGATTGAATGGACAGCGCGATCTAAAGTCATTAGACTTCTTATGGGGATATGACAAAAGCATTGTATACAAAACTTAACTCCTCGACTTAGCTGACTTAAGGAGACGAATAACGCTTGCGAGTAGATCGGTCACGCCTGAGATGTTGAGTAATGTTAGAAGAAATTTCTATTTAAGATTAGGATGTGGTCAAGACATTTGCGGCGAGCATATTGAACATCTCCTACATTGACTTTAATGTTTTTTTTTTTACTTACTTTACTTTTTGAGTGTGTTATAGGGAATTTCTGTAATCGGAAAATTTTCTTTCTTTAATGCTAATTTTTGCAATAAATCTGAAAACACTTAATATTTCCGAAACAGTTGAAGATAGGTATAGGAAAATGTACATGAAATATATCTAGAATTTTCTGAAGAATCCAAAAATTGAATAATATACAAGGTGTTGCATTTAAAATAAAAAAAGTTGGTATTGGTCACTGTTACATGAGACACCATGTATAAAAAGTTTCTGTTGAAAAAAATGCACAACTAAAAATACCAATCGACGTGTGCGCGCGTTTCTTTCGAACACGCCTCGATTTATTTATTTTCGAAATTAATCTATTTGGCTGATACAAGGCGAATATTTACTTAGAATACAAAAATTCCTGGAAATTCACATTAATTAATCGTATATTGGCAGTGGCTGTTCGAATGTCGAAACACTTTCGTTCCGATAACCTAAACAAATCGATACACACATGTATAATAATAATAATATTAATCAATTGCACGCACATGAAAGTAATAAGATAAATCTGTTTATGCATCTCTGTGTTGATTTGTAACATTGCTCTTTGCCTTCTTATCTCGCATCCGCTGTATGAGAAACAGCGCGTTGAAACGTGAAAAACATTCGATGGCAGCATAAAAATAAAGGTAACATAGCAAATACATACATACATTTTCGTAAAACACGCGCGCAGCAGCGTTCTTGACTCCTTCTCTGCGATCACGTTTTCCTAGAAAAATCCAAACCAAGCGAGAGAGAACATACGAACGACGAAAAAAAGTAACAACACTGAATCGAAGGTGAACTGGACGACCTACACGGACATCTTAACATCCAAAACAGGTATATCTCAGGAATGGTGGTGGTGGCCGAGCGAAGTTTTTAAAAGGAAGAAATCCGACAAAATCCACAACATCAATATCCGCAAGCAGATTTTCCTTTCAAATTGTGTAATGTCATACCAGATTAAAAATATTTTCAATTAGCCTTGTGATGTTCCAAAAAAATTTCGCCCCCCTTCACTCTCAAAAATTGAAAACATTAACATTTCATGCCCCTACCACTTCAATAAATTATTGTTTATTATTTATTTACACTACAATATTTAAACACACTGATTTACAACCGTGATGTACTTTTTTTTACACACAAAAACCGCGTGGATGAGATAATGATGGAGTTTTAACGCTAAATATAAACTGGTGATAAACAGTGGATGTATTTCGAGAATTTTTGTTGTTTTGGCTGTCTTTATTATTTACTTATGTCACTCACGTTTTAACGCAAACGAAATTGTATTTATTTTTTATTATTTCGATTTTATTTTTTGAATTGAAGTGTTTAAACGCGAAAATGTGCGCGCATAACTTCGCGACGGACGGCGGGCGCTATTCGTTTGTTTGCGTCCGAACACGTTCACAGCCGACTTAGCACTGCAGTTGCGAGCAACGCGCGCTTGATTCAAAGCAATGTTGAAAAAAAGGCGCCGCACACGTCTTATCGTCAATTTTTGTTGTTTTTTTTTGGCCGGCACACGCTTTGGACGTTCAACGCGGAAATTAAGAGCTACTGACAGGCAACAGATTGTCGACAATTTTCCGACCTCGCCGATTCCTGGGGAGGGGGGTGGAGGATCCGTGCGAAGAAGCGCACTTTTCCGCGGACGACCTCCGACTATTATTTTTTCCTTTTCGGTTTTTAATTACACTACCGCACCGACGCGGGGCGAGTTTTAATCTCGTTAGCCGTTGTAATCGTGTTAACCAAGGCCTACGCCGATGTATTTTTCGCATAATGCTACACCGTTATTGTTATTCTTTTGTTTATGCGGGTGCAGTTATTTAAAAATATCAGAAACGCGGACGATACAAAAGCGATGGCTGTCACATATAAAAGTGAATTCCTTATACGTGTGTTCACATCCGTTACGTGATCTGAAAATAAAACGTATTTAAATTGAAATTAAATGGGATTTATTCGCATTTTCTGATATTAACATTTATATAATGAATAAACATTTCCCTGTATATATCTATACACCGACCTATGCTAGAGCAATATTCGTTAACCTTGATTCATAAACTCTTGATTAAACGTATTTTTTTTGCACCACTCGTCACAAACTGCTGTAGAGTCGTGTTTCGGTAGTTTTTAACGTTTATAATTGATATAATTTCATATTTTAATAAAGTATAATGTCTAAAATGTCTATATACTAAAGCACAATATTCATAACGAAAGTAAACTAATTATATATAATAGAAATGTAGAGATCGGTCTCCTTTCTTAAATGTGTGGGAGAAAAGAGCTTAACGATCCGTCTGAATCCGTCAAAAATGGCAATTTCCAATCTATCCCCCCCGAAGATATGTGGTTTCAACCTCCACGAAGGATGGGTATGTCCAAAGTATAATGAACAATTATTAATTAATGAGAACAATAATTAATGTAATGTTAACATGGTTACTCATCAAAGGTCCAGTATACTGTTCTGTAAAAAGGAACATTAAAAAAAGGAGTTGTCTTTAGAGTTTTTATTTAATAAAATAAATAAAAAATTAAAAAAAATTACGATTGAAAAAATAAAGCAATTTCAATTTAAGGCAGGTAAAATTAGGGGAACTGTAAATAAACATGGATTATTTACAATTCGGTTCAAAATAAGGATTAAAGGTAAATATCCATGATATCGAATGATACTTGCATATGTATGGATCCGCACAGATTCACTGATGGGTCGGGCGCCGATAGTCACAAAGAAATCCCCAAACTACTAGCACAGTATAGAGCCGTATAGACACAGTAGTTTCTCTCGCCGTCGGCACCTTTGATGTTTGTGTCCCACAATGGTACTGCGCACCTCACGCACGCGCAACCAGAGGCGTAGTCAATTTTTCTATTCAGGAATAAACCAGTGGCGCAGAACCAAATCGTTTATGAGATAATTATGTTTATCTATTTTTAAAATTATAAAAAAGCTATATCAATAATACAAAAAACGAGGATCAAACACTGCTTTTTATTAAGTACATATTACACACGCATTTAAAATGTAATACATTATACGTACAACACAAAAAAAGGCTACTTTAACCTAGAGATTACTTAAATTTCTTGACACAATTCATCAATGGTGCTGTAAAATTGTTATTTTATTTGAATTGCCACTAACTTTGAAATTTCTATTGCAAAATTTCAAAGGATAAAAAATTCTAACACGAATAAATAGCTTTATCAAAAATTCAGTAGGAAAATTTTCGCAGGGATGTTTATATGATATTTCCTCCAACTTTTTTAATTTAAAGCTAACATTTGGTTCGAAGGAAAATGAAGAGAAAAATTCACAGAAGGCTTTTTCCTAATGCGGTATTTATATATGTATATACTGAAATTATGGTCGGGCCTTGCCAAATTAGTAAAGCTGTTTCACAAAGTTAGGACATGCCTTAAAATAAGTGTAAAATTTGAATTCATTCATTTTTGTGTTTTAAACGTATAATTGTTGGAAAACTACGCTTTTCAAAACATTTGTGTCCCAAATAACCTATAAAATAAGTGAAGGCATTTTGTTCAGTTATATTTTCCCATTGTCGGTAATCAATCTTCGAAAATTAAATTTTGCGTTGGTGGTGGTTGGTGGATTTGTCATGAAGTTTGAGTAATTATTCACAACTACAATAAACAATATGCACATTTTAACAGTTGAGGACCTTTTAATGCAAGTGGGGATCTTACCGCATTGGCTCTTTCGAAAACTTGAAAAAGCTTAATTTAGAATTGTTCGAACAATTCTTGCACCGAGGTGCACAACAATAATGGGGCATTTTTGTTCCAAGCATTCGCGAAACGAAACACTACAATTATTGATAAAACGTTATGCTGCGTGCACACTAATTATAAAAAACAATTTGTTTGTCAAAAATGTGAGAAGTACGTCAGCATCCATTAAATTATATGGAAATGTTTCAAGAAAATGCACAATAATCAAACAAAAATTTTTGACACATTTTAAACACAAATTCTAATTTAATAATGTGTTAATAAATTTATTTGACGTTAATTCTAAATGCCAAAAGAATGTATAATTTACTTTTACATATGCCTTGTTTAATTTGTGTACAACTACCCATTAATTTGTAGTATTAGTGTTCATAATAAATTGTTTGTCAAACATTTTGTATAATTGGTGTACACCCGGCATAACTTACATTAACGGCCATTCACAAACCGCATGCCGAGCAGTCGCATCAAATAATCCCGCCAACTCAACAGCTGATGGCTGCCTACTGCGCACTCACGCACGCGTCGGTTTGCCGGTTCACAATTATTTACCTCGAGAGAAACTACTGTTTCTATTACATAGCTATACCATAAGACCGCGTGCGTCTGCATTATCGCGATACCTGTAGAGTAAGCGAAACAGATAGAGATGCCTGTGTATTAGAACGGTAAACAAGTAGACGCAGTGTTATACTGGATTACAACAGAGGTAGTATTTCGCATATGCCTATGATGCACTCGTATTTGTCCAAAAAATCGACATTTATACGGTGTAGTCGGTCGCCGTCGCTTCCACATATGGGCGTCAGTTCGAGTTTTATTATTGCTTAAGAATAACATTTTTTTAGCTAATTGCAGGTTAATTGCAATGTTGAATTACAATTCTGTTTTAAGAAGTAAATATTTTATGTTTCAGTATTTTATTATAGTTGAGTTTTTAGATTATAATATTTGTTGAAAAATATTATTTTAGTTAAGAAGTTTTTTTTATTTTAAAGTCTAGGAGTTATTTATTATTTATTTTTGCTCTTTTATGTTGTTTATGAAGCTGTGATGAGTTACTTCACTGACATATATTATCAATGATTATCTGATGCTTCAAACAACTACAAATAATTACTTACAACGGGAACGCATTACCTATTACACTGCTCTTCACTTGATTTGCCTAGGAATACATTTATACGTATAACTTATACGCCCGCTGTCGGTGTGGCAATTCAAGTTGGCACGCCCATTTATAGTCGACCAGTAGTTACTAATACATGCATCGCGCTATGAACGGCGGCCACACGGTATACTGTGCTACTAGGAGTAGTGCGATGCTAAGTAATGAGAGATGTGAATGTAATGAGAGGCGTAAGAGTAGTGAGAAAGTGAGTGAGCTGGGGCCTTTTAAAGAATTCTTAGGGACAGGAAAGGTTGGCAGTAAATTTGTTGACCAATAGAAAAAAAACGCGGCAAAAACATGGAAATATTAAATATTGGAAAACGGAAATGAGATATCTTGTCGTAGGTAGTTGGGGGCAGATATGTTTTATTGCTTTACCCGCTTACACAAAGGAAAGGGATTTCAGAAAGTAAACCGTCAAAGCTCGTCTTTGTGCGTGCGATGCTTTTAACATAAGATACATTAAAGAAAATATTTAAAAATAATTTAAATTAATAAAGACGAGTAACGCTAATTGCAATATTAATAAATATGGTCTTGGTACTGCTCTAATTAACAATAAGGAAAAAACTGAACAGTTCGATGTATCAGGCGTATACCAAATAAATTGTAAAGACTGTAGTGGTTGGTCGGAAGTTAGAAGTGCGACTAAAAGAACATTTTTATGTTGAGCGATTTTTACACAGCACAAATAACACAGGCTTCGCAGAGCATCCGCATAGAAAATAACCACTTAATCGAAATAAATTGACTGCAAACGTTACATAATGCAAATATAAGTTAAAAAAACGACTTTCTTATACGTATGAGCGTTTCAAATTATAGGATTTTAAGAATTTTTTTATACAAAAATTATTCACAATCTTATTCTAAGTACTTCTATTCTCTTACTAAATCTCTATAGAATGCATACTTTACAAGATATTATCAAAAAAGTGCTACTCGCTAAGAGTAAAAGTGCTACTTCCGGTCCGAATTTTGAAATTTCATATATACGAAAAATATTGCAAACCAATTCTAAATACTTTTGTACTCCTGAAAAATACATACAGAATGCATAACTTACGACATATTTGCAAAAAATCGCTATTCGATAAGAGTAAAATTGGTACTTCCGGTCTGAATTTCGAAATATTTTTTATACAAAAGATATTGGAAATTATGTTTTAAATACTTTTATACTCGTCACGTACTTGTCTAAGAAGCATGACTTGCGAAATATTCGCAAAACACTGATTTTCGATAAGAAAAAACTTTTTAAATAAAATTATTCTCAATTTTAATTTTAAGTACATATGAATTCTTTATAAATTTGTTTAAACTTAGTAGTTGACGAAATATTGGCAAAATTCGATTTTTTCACCGAAGTAAACTACTACTTCCGGTCTGCCAATTTTGCTGAAAATCTAATCAGTTCTCAAGAGGGAGATTCTACTACTAAATACAAAATTTGGAATAGATAGCTATAGCGGTTTGACCGCTATCGTGGTCACACACAGACACACAGACATTTTTTAAAAACCACTTTTTTGGTATCAGGGGACGTGGAAATCTGCAAAAATCTCGAAGTCGAAAATTTTCATCATCACAATACTTCCTTATACTACGTATAAGAAAGTAAAAACTGACATTGTTTGAAAATTCAGAAATTAAGAGAGTCATAAGCAAAAAGAAAATTTGAGCAAATACATATCCACAGACATAATTTCGAATTGAAGTAAACTGCCACCCACAAAAATACTTAAAATATACCTACTATGTAAAGTTCAAAGAAGAATTACAATCTACAGTTCTTGTGTTTATTTTTTAGAGATAATGGTATTTATTTATTGATAATCTTCCCCAAATAAAAAAAAAACTATGCACATTTCCGTTAAAATTCCTATCGCGTAGTACAGCAATTCAGAATATCGAATTTATCTACTTTAGGTGAAAAAAACTCACCGAGTGTAACTACCTCACGATATTTTAATTATTTACTGGGACGTATCCGATCCGAAAGGTTTAGATGCTCCTTGCAACTCGAGTTCAAGAGCTTTACTTTCGGAAACTCTTTAATTAGAAGTATTTAATTTCTGAACTGCTGATGCTAAAAAAAAAGAAAGTACTCTTCAAGTTTAGAACTTCCAGAAGGAGATGCGGAAAACTTTCTGTTGGGAAACAAAGTTCATACGTTTAACAACTACATAGTTAGCAACAAGTAAGAGAGTTTTGTAAACCATGCGGATACTACGGGAAAATAAAAGTAATGACGTTCACCTTAAACAACACACTTAGTTTGTATAAATAGATATAGAAAAAAATGAATAGATAACGTAACAATAGAAAACGGCTTAAAATTTATTTGTTGGCGCAATGGTATGACGTATACAGAAGCGTTTTAAATTTTTTCTTTAGATTAATAAAGTTAACTTTACCGAAATATAAATGATTTGCAAAGTCTTGTCTTTTCAAAATATGCTAAATATTTTTTTTTTAATTTCATATTTTTGAAGTTGTTCCACTGTCGTACACGAAACTGTGTCAACATATTTTTAACATAAAATTAATAGAGTAAGTAGTAATGTTACTGTCATAATTTTAGTAGCGTTATCAGTGGGGCCAATTATTTTAAAATAAACTATTTTGATTTGCACTTATTTACGTTGTCCAGTTAGTTTCCAGAAAATGAAAAACTGTCGATATTTAAATCTCCAATATTACGTATATATATGCTACTTTATTTAGTATTTTCTCTGTACAATCGAATTGTACGTCGGGTGTAATTAGAGAATACAATCCCGGGATTAGACTATGTGGTTTCTAATTGGTCTCAAATGAAAAAAAAAAAAAAACTTAAGTGATTTCTTAAAAATTATTTATTAATATTGTTGCACAACACAATACACAATATACTAAAATAAGAAACAAAAAAGACAATACAAAAAACTATTTAGAAGTAAAAAAGTCATGCCCCCTCATTTATCCTCCGTAGAGAAAGCTAAAATTGTTACCTTGCTTGAAGAAGGTTTCATGTAAAAGTTGTTAAATGTCAAATAAGTGGCCGCAACTGTACATGTTTTATTAATAAGTGAATTTAGTAGCGAGTCAGTAAGCAGTTCTACTGAATCAGTATTTTTATTGTATTCACATTTTCATTAGATCATAATTTTGTCATAATAGTTATTATGAAACCATCAAAGCGAAAAATAGCGTCAAATGTACCGAGAGGTTTGCAAAGCTGAAGAAAAATTATATTGTCCCGAAACTGAAACAACAGAGCATGGACAGCTGTAGGCATTCAAATGTTGGTGTTCTTCATCATTCATTTCCATCATTAATTTCTGAATGCTTCTTTCCATATTTTTTTTGCGTAAATAGTCTGAACCAAGCTCCATATTTCAGAAGCAATGTATTTCCGAAATATGTCGTATTGATCTTCCTCCTCCGCCAAGGTGCGTAACACTTTTTGCATAAGAAGAACGTGCTGTTTGACGGTTTCTAATTTCTTTTTCTTGGATGGAGGCATGTTTCTTTCTTCGTGGCTTCTGCCATATTATTAGCATGCTGTTCTAATGAAATAACTTGCGTTTTCCTATCGTCTTCATAATATTCCTTAGCAATTCTTCTTAAAGAACATTTATATTTATGTGTGTTTTACAGGCACCTCATACAAAGAAAGAATAGCAACAGGTTAGAACTAAATTTGAATTAAAATGGAACTTCCCAAGATGTTTGGACGATATTGATGGAAAACACATTGTTATCCAACTATCTCAAAATTTAGTTACTTTATAAAGGACAAAATAGCATTGTCTCAATGGTCATCGCTGAATGTAAATTCTTGATCGTAACGGTTGGCAGCATCGGAAGAGCTTCTTCCCTTCCCTTCTTTTTTATCCTTTTTTATCCTTTTTAATTTATTGTTAAGTTAGTTTCTCAAATTATGAATTGTGTCTGTTGAATTCGTAAATTTGTCCGCAATCTCAAGCAAAGCATCCCTTTTTACTTTCTTATACGTAGTATAAGGAAGTATTGTGATGATGAAAATTTTCGACATCGAGATTTTTGCAGATGTCCACGTTTTGAGGTCCCCTGATACCAAAAAAGTGGTTTTTAAAAAATGTCTGTGTGTCTGTGTGTCTGTGTGTCTCTCTCTGTGTGTGTGTGTGACCACGATAGCGGTCAAACCGCTGTAGATATCAATTCCAAATTTTGTATTTACGTGTATAATCTCTCTCCTGAGATCTGATTAGTTTTTCAGTAAAATCGGTAGACCGGAAGTAGCAGTTTACTTCAGCGAAAAAATCGAATTTTGACAATATTTCGTCAACTATTAAGTTTAAACAAATTTATAAAGAATTCATATATACTTAACATTGAAATTGAAAATAATTTTATTTAAAAAGTTTTTCGAAATTCCTACCGGAAGTAGGTCTTTTACTCTTATCGAAAATCAGTTTTTTGCGAATATTTCGCAAGTCATGCTTTTTAGACAAGTACGTTACGGGTATAAAAGTATTTAAAACATAATTTTCAATATCTTTTGTATAAAAGAAATTTCAAAATTCAGACCGGAAGTACCACTTTTACTCTTATCGGATAACGATTTTTTGCAAATATGTCGTAAGTTATGCATTACATATATATTTATCAAGAGTACAAAAGTATTTAGAACTGAATTTGCAATATTTCTTGTATATATGAAATTTCAAAATTCCGACCCGAAGGAGCACTTTTACTCTTAGCGAGTAGCACTTTTTTGATAATATCTTGCAAAGTATGCATTCTATAGAGATTTATTAAGAGAATAGAAGTACTTAGAATAGGATTTTGAATAATTTTTGTATAAAAAATTCTATTATTTGAAACGCTCATACGTATAAGAAAGTCGTGTGGTGGCCACACCTCATTTTTTACTTTATCCTGTTTTCATTTACATCCCACAACACAGGCTTATTGTGGTAAGTGGTAAGTCTACTAGCTCGCCTACTTCGGTTTTCAACCACTCTTTTTTTTCCCACCCATTTCACAAATAGGGATATAAAATAACAGAGGAAATAAAAATAATTAACCCAACTACATTCGTATACGACACTCCAACATAAAAGTAGACCAACTTCAGCAACTTCTCGCTGACAATTCTATGCCTGAAAAGACCATTCGTTTCCACCTACACTTGGTGTCGACAGATATTGCAGACACACACCACAAATGTATCGGAAAGAAAGTCTACCCCTCTTACATTATGCTACAGTTACTGTTCGGCATAAATATCAAGTAATAAGTGTCGGATGTACACGTACCATTAGAAACCCGGGTTAGTTTCAAGTGAGTGGGGTTAAGAAAATAGGTTCTAAATGTTCACCAATTAAATTAAAATAAAACAACAATATGAAGTTTTGAGATTTACACTAATTTATTAAAATACACTACAGCTGCTTCACTACACAGTAGCTTTTTCAAGCTATAACTATAAACTCATATTACATAGAAACTTCTAAATTTATAACAAGTATTGCCCCTATAGTGGATGACTGAGAAATATTACCCTAATTGATATTTTGTGATCTTTAACAATATCTAATTTGTGGAAAGTATAAATTTAATAAAGTAACCATAAACACTTAGGGAAAACCTTTATTTTTATTGTCTGAACAGATTTAACAACGGTGACGAATTAAGGTCCAATTTATCATTTAATCATTGTATGATAAATTAGACCTGAATTTGTCACCGTTGTTAAATCTGTTTATGTTTTCATGGTTCAGTTTTTGCAATGGCCTATATAGAAAAATAGATTTAAAAAAATATATTTGACGATAAATTGATTACAAAAGAGACAGTTGAAGCATATTTCGCTATTTGGTAGAGATTCCAGTATATAACGGCGGAAGAACAAACTATCCTAGCAAACTATTTAATTCTTTATTTCAATTTGTGAAATATACATACTGATATTACTGCAGGCTATTTTATTTTTCAGTAATAATTACAAGGCATACGTAATGAATTAATTCATCCAATAATAACTTCTAATGGCTATTTTACTTTCAAAAAGTAACGCCGCATATTTCTGAATAATTTAAAAATACTGTGAATATTAGTGTTAACGTCCTACACTGTTATTAGGTGGAAACTGTTTCAGACGTATTACAAGCCATTATACCAGCGGAATATAGACATAGTAAATACTAAACCGATGTATTTCATTCACATATTTAGAAACTTATTTTTCCAGTGACCTTTACTAACTATTATGAGGATACTTAGAGCTATTTTTAATAGTTGTTATTAATTACTTTTTTTCGCTTTTATGACACATACATTGAAGAACTGCTAAAAATAGATACTTCATAATTACTTCGTCTAATATTTCCATGAAGAAAACAAAGTGAACATTAGTAATAAATGAATGTGAATATTCTACAATATTCGATCAACCAGAATTATATTTACATTATGATATTATCAAGTTCACTCATATTTGATTGCCGATATAAAAAAAAAGCTTCAGTTTGTTTTCGTATTTAGTTTCACAATGTTCATGTTTATTTACAGCAATCATTGCTAAAAAGATCACTAAGGTCAAATCACAAAATATAGACTTTAATCCATGGCAATTTTTAGTAATGGCCTTTTCCACAGAATATCTAACAGTAGTGTAACTTTAATTGTCAATTAAAATATCATTTAGCAATGCATTTAATCATATACCGTAGTCGACATATTTTAATTTCTGATACGAAAGTAGAAAGAGGAAAAGAGCGCGACGAAATAAACTAAAGATAAACATAAGCGAGGCTGCCAAGACAGTACACCGGACAAACGTTTCCTATGAAATGTAAGGCGTGAGGGTCCCCCGACACTGCGTTGCAGCAGGCATCGCTGCATATTATAAGGTCATATTGTGCATGGTATAGAAGTATAAACCGAAATTCAAATTTGAGGACTACGGTATATATAAAATAGTACTATGTGTGCTGTACCTTGATAACGTGTAATTTTTCGTCCCAACTAAGAGAGATGGAATTAGTCACATTGTCTGTTCTGTGCATGCGTTACATCAAAATGTCCATTTTGTACTATACGAAATGACGGAATACCAGAAAACAAGTATAACCTCTGATTTAAATTGAGAACTATAACTATGATATTACTGAAAGTTGTTTTATGTTGAATTCAGCTTTGTGCAAGTTTAGATATAACAAGCTCATCGGTGAATTTGTAGATATACACAGAAGTACGATGTAGAATAAAGAAAGTCCATGAAGACGAAAACAAACGATATGAAAGGTGATTCCAGTGGATTATTAACAGAAAACCTTGTGAAAATGCCTTGATTTATACGTGCCTATTGGAACATGTGAAATCATATTATTGAATATAAATACTGCTTATTTCATTTCGACTTACAGAAACATCAAACACATAAATTAATGCTTTGTATATGCAATCGAATATATTTAGATATGTCTTATACCTATATGTCAGGTTCTATTATATTTCGACATATAGTTTTGCCATGTACTTTTAAGTTTAAACATGAAAATAGAATTATTCTATTTAATATTTAAGCAACAATAGAGAAAATTTATTAAATTCCTATTGTGTTCTTGTATTTAATTCTATGTCAAGATATACACTGAAACATGAACGTTTTAACCAAAAGTTAAACACTGCACTATTTACTTTCATAATGTTGGGAAAAGTCCAAAAAAACCTATCACACATTGTCTAGGCAAAATCTAAAACGAATAATTATCTCTATATTGTACTATTTACAAGTTATTTTAAATCAAAATATATTTCATTGTAAATTTTAATGTAAAGTACATTCTATATATGTGCTTGACTACAATGCAATATGGTGACAGAAATTGCAATATGTATTTAGTAAAGTATAAATTAAAAACAAACACTTCATTATCTTATAAATAATGTGTTCATCTTTTCCTATTTTCACAATCACCGATGGCATCATGGCATGAATTCCAATAACTCCAATCTCTTCTTAAAGTACCCCATCTCAGCATGTTATTATTTCATATTATATGGATTTGTGATAGACACGACATGTTCTATTAGACATATATAAAAAAAAATTAGGAGATCATGGCAAAAAGATTGGCATGCCTAGCTTCTAAGAGGTTTAATAAATGCCTTTTTATTATGAGCGATTCAAATATTTTACTACGTAACATTGTAATAAAATTACCTAATTCATGCAAAATTTACTGTGTTATTTCTGTACATTGCTCCGATATAGATGGCAGAAATGCTATAATGCAAGAATACCATTACTTAATTCATTAATATTATTATTCTTGCCTGTTGAGTTGATAAATTTTGGTGTTGTTATTATATCACAAATTATTGTACTTAACTTATTGAGGTTTTATTTCTATTCACGATATCCCACCATATCTTCAAAGAAACACAGTTGCAATGCAATCGAACTGACTGGTGGGTTTTATTTCGTTAATTTACAATAATTAGTAATAATTACTATAACATAACCACAATTCGTATAACTTTTGACAAATATATTTCTTCACTCGTTAAGGTAAGTTAAATTTTTTTCCCACATTTAACAAGGCAGAATTATTAATTTTAAAGAGGTTTGTCAATTATTAAATTATTTATGCTTGTTTGACGATTTTCAAACTTTGATTAGATATTTATAGTAATAAATCTATGTGAACAAACCTACGGGAAAGAATAGAACAGGAGAGATAATAAACTGGTGGGGGAATAGGTATTATTTAGACGGAGTTACCACTTTAAGGCAGGTCGTTATGGCAATATTGACCAATCATAGTTTATAATATGAGTATTTTGAATAACTTGTCATATATCTGACACTACATCTGACATGTAACACACATATTCTATGCATTGAGGCGGCCATATTGAGTTACCACATTTGGACAAATATTATTATTAAGGAGACTCTCTCCTGTTCTATTCTTTACTCGTAGGAACAAACAGACCTAAATGGAAATATTATTTGTTCTGCATGCGCGGTTTTGACAACGTGACTCGTGAACGACAGAGCACTATGTTTTCTATTTCACAATGTTGGAGCAAAGTTTTTCTTCTTGTCTACACGCAATATAGTAGTACTATATACCATAAGACCGCGTGCGTCTGCATTATAGCGATACCTGTAGAGTAAGCGAAACAGATAGAGATGTCTGTGTATTAGAACGGTAAACAAGTAGACGCAGTGTTATACTGGATTACAACAGTGCTAGTATTTCGCATATGCCTATCATGCACTCGTATTTGTCCAAAAAATCCACATTTATACGGTGTAGTCGGGCAGTCGCATTCGCCGTGTCGCTTCCACATATGGGCGTCAGTTCGAGTTTTATTATTGCTTAAGAATAACATTTTTTTAGCTAATTACAGGTTAATTGCAATGTTGAATTACAATTCTGTTTTAACAAGTAAATATTTTATGTTTCAGTATTTTATTATACTTGAGTTTTTAGATTATAATATTTGTTGAAAAATATTATTTTAGTTAAGAAGTTTTTTTTTTGTTTTAAAGTCTAGGAGTTATTTATTATTTATTTTTGCTCTTTTATGTTGTTTATGAAGCTGTGATGAGTTACTTCACTGACATATTATCAGTGATTATCTGATGCTTCAGCGTTAGTTCGTGAAAATTGCTACTGTTACTGTCATTTACTGTACTGCGTTAGAGAAAATGGAAATAATATTAATCAATAAAAAATCACTAAGTGGATAATTTATAAGTAGAAACTTGTTGAACCATCAAATAATCGCAGTAAACAATTTTAGTTAACGGATTTCATCACAGCTTCCCAAATTGTACGAGTAAATAAAAGAAATGATCATCAATTCTAAAAACCGCGACTAGGCATTGACCCAATCGTTAACAAAATTCAAGTGAAATGCGCAAGTACATACAGCTGCTATCCTAAACGCGAGTCAGTCAGCCTTACTACACTCGACCATTAGAACAGTTTGTATATTGCTTTCTCGTACTAATTCATACAAACTCTCGGTGTCGTCGTTTTATCACACAGTAAATACATCCGCAGCTTGCCAGCAAGCACTTAGAATGTATATAATCAAGCAATATGCAAGCAAATGACAGGGCGTAAGAGACGTATCAGTTTTACAACATTGAAAGTGACACTTTCCTTAAATCTCGAGGTACGTCTAACTAATTTCGAGGTATACCTTAAGAGAGCATCTTGATGAATAGACTTGTCAAGAAAATAGAAAAACATGTCTGTTTCTTATCAATGTTGCATGAAAGTATTTTGAAAATGTTACGGAGCATTTGATTATTAGATACTGTAATGACCACTGATGTCGATGATCGCGTCACACTTTCATGTTTTGAATACAAAGAAATTTTCGATCGTACAAGGACCAAATTTCACTGTAAAAATCCATAGGCAAGTAAGTTAAAGTATCCAAAAAGATATCAAAGTTACTGCAATCGGTGCCAGGTGGTATATAAATATTTATAATGTAGACAATATACAGTGATGTGCAAATGTATGGAACCAAGTAAATATCTCTGAAGTTTCTAGAGATGTAGAAATTAAATTTGGTGGGTAGATATTACACTATATTTTGTATTTAGTTCGAATGTTTTTATCGCAATTCAACTTCCAGTTTAACCGGAAGTAATGTCAGCTTGAAATTTTTAAATAGAACACCCTGTATATTATTTTCGTTTTGAATAGAACACTTTATTGCAAGTACAAAAATAATGGGTTCGATATGTTTTATTTCATGGCCAACCGTGATATTAACAAAAGAGTGATTTTTGTTACAATGCTAAGATCTAGTATTTTGCGAGTGTAAATCACAAATGTAATAATAACATTAAATACCAAAACTGAAATTGAGTACAACAGTACTTAAATTACTGAAAAGGGCGCTAAACATAGTAAAATAAAACATGACTACGACAAAGCGTTAGGATACCGTTAGTGTATTAAATGTTCAAACTGAGCACCATTTACCTCTTGACAGTAGGCCAGTCTATTTTTAAATGCCATTGTAACATTGGCCTTTGTTTCTGGTGGAATTCTTTGAATCTCTTGAGTTATTCTCTCAGCTAATTCTTGCAAATTATCTGGTCGATTAAAATAAACTTTGGACTTCAAAAACCCCCATAGAAAATAGTCCAGTGGATTAAGGTCTGGTGATCGAGGAGGCCATTCTATAGCACCTCTTCTTCCAATCCACCTATTAGGAAATGTCCTGTTTAAACGATCTCGAACAATGCGAGCGTAATGAGGTGGTGCCCCATCTTGCTGAAACCAGATATTATTTGGCAGTTGTCCATTTTCCTCCAGCGCCGGAATTATTTGTGCATCCAAAAGTTCTAAATACATGTTCCCGTTCAAATTTCCTTCTAAAAAGAAAGGCCCAATAATTCTGTTATTGTAAATACCGGCCCAAACGTTCAGTTTTTGAGAGTGTTGCGTATGAGCTTCTTGTACCCAGTAAGGATTATTTTGGGACCAGTAACGGCAGTTGTGTCGATTAACTGTACCGTTCAAACAAAAAGTTGCTTCATCAGAAAACACTACATTTTGTACAAAATTATCGTCACGGTTACAAATATCCATAACTGATTCACAAAATTCTAGCCGTCTGTTGAAGTCGTCGTCGGAAAGTTCTTGAACAAGGCGAATTTTGTACGGGTAATATCTTTCTCGTTTTAATATCCTCCCTACTGAACGACGGCTAATTTCGTGCATATTGGCCAGTTCAGTAGTAGACAAATTATGATTTTCCTCTAAAGATATAGCAATATTTTGAGCTACTTCTTCATTTGTAGCAGTATTTATACGTCCACTTTTTCTTAAATTTCCGACGGTGCCATTTGTATTGCACCTTTGCAAAGTCTTTGTAACTATCGAACGTGTTATTTGCCTATTCGGATGAATATTGTTAAAAAGGTCACAAACTTCTTGATGCGTTCTTCTTCTGTCGCCAAATCCAATCATCATTAGTATTTCAATTCTTTCTCTTTCGCTTAAATGAGCCATTTTTGCGTTAAAACTAAAATACTACTTATTTTGACAATAACTGTCACTGCTACAATTATTACATGGACTACCAGATATTATTACATTTTCATTCAAAAATAATTTTTTTTTTGTTAATATCACGGTTGGCCATGAAATAAAACATATCGAACCCATTATTTTTGTACTTGCAATAAAGTGTTCTATTCAAAACTAAAATAATATACAGGGTGTTCTATTTAAAAATTTCAAGCTGACATTACTTCCGGTTAAACTGGAAGTTGAATTGCGATAAAAACATTCGAACTAAATACAAAATATAGTGTAATATCTACACACCAAATTTAATTTCTACATCTCTAGAAACTCCAGAGATATTTACTTGGTTCCATACATTTGCCCATCACTGTATATTTAACACAGATTATGCTAAATGCTAAACATGACGAAAAGAAATATAATAATGACTCATTTCATACATTCTGCATTATGGATATATTATAATGCACATATTTTAGGCTAATGGATTGGATCCCACACAGATTACGTACGACTTTTATGCATGTATGTATAAAACAAAAGCTTGTCAACAGGCACTGCTGGAAAAAATTAGTTGTCCGAGAGTGTTACCAAAAACGCAAAGTCGTATTTCCAAACACATCGTATCACGGCAGCTACATGCACACTGATTTACATGTAATTTTGGGTCTGCCGGGAGAATTTCAATAATTTTATAAAGGTAAGAGAAATTTGTAACAAAAGCAAAGTCAGTCTCGTAGAGAGGTCAGTATGTTAGCTAAAAGTGTACAAGGTTCGTGAATACGATTGGAACCTTTTTTAACGTAGTACATAATGTACTTGTACTGCTATATAATTTCCACACATATTACTATAAAAATAATTACCTTTATGTAAATGTCAAATCACGTTCTCATTGTTCTTCGTTTGTTTAAAATAAAAAAATCAGACACAAACACTACTGTTTATTGAAGATAGGACACGACATGTAATTGTAGCTATATATAACAATATAATAGAGAAGAGAAAAATAAAAATTCAAGTAATTCTTGCCCGGCGACTTTGACTAATACATCTACACATTTCGTTATCTTATTTAATCTAACGTAGTAGGTACATCAAAAGTTTAGCAATATAATAGCTAATAATACAATATTTATATATAGTTATGTATGTACATATTTCTTGAGTATTGTATTTTAGAAATTTAAAAGTAAATATTTATTTTTACTTCAAGTGACTTCTGTTTAACCTAAATTATTCATATATGTACATATAAGCAGTTTTCTATTTATGTCTATTTATAAGTTTAATTGGCAAATAAATCTAGCAGTTCAATATAAAATTGAAAAAATCAAATAGGCATATTTAATTTTACAAGTTCGATTATAAAATTTTGTTAAATAGCTCTTATCTACAAATGATATAATTTAACATTTCTGAATGTAAATAATTCTTCCATAGTTCTATTCCATTTAGTTTCCCTTCATAATGTGAGACGTCACATTTCTGATTTTATAAAGTTTTCTTCTAAGTGCACGGAGCTAACTCCCAACAAAAAATTGAGGCGTGGGCACCACACGACTTTCTTATACATATGCGCCTTTTGAATTATACAAAGTTGTTCTAAATTAAGCTTTAAATACTTTTATCCTCTTAAAAAATACGCCTGTGAGTAAAGGTCCGAATTTAGAAAATTCTTTTATACAAAAATTATTCGAAATCCTATTCTAAGTACTTCTAGTCTCTTAATAAATCTACAGAATGCATACTTAGTGAGATATTTGAAAAAAAAAATGCTACTCGCTACGAGTAAAAGTATTACTTCGGGTCCGAATTTTGAAATTTTGTTTGCACACAAAATATTCGAAATCTAGCTCTAAATACTTTCATACTCTTGAGAAATGCATATAGAATGCATAATTTACGACATATTTGCAAAAAATCGCTATGCGATAAGAGTAAAAGTGTTACTTCCGGTCCGAATTTTGATTTCTTTTTTATACAAAACGTATTGGAAATTAAGTTCTAAATACTTTAATACTCGTCACGTACCTGTCTAAAAAGCACGGCTTGCGAAATATTCGCAAAAAACTGATTTTCGGTAAGAGTAAAGACCTACTTCCGGTAGGAATTTCGAAAAACTTTTTTCATAAAGTTTTTATCAAATTTAATTTTGAGTACATATGAATTCTTTATAAATTTTATTTAAACTTAGTAGTTGCCGAATAATTGGCAAAATTCGATTTTTTCACCGAAGTAAACTACTACTTCCGGTCTGCCGATTTGACTGAAAATCTAATCAGATCTCAAGAGGGAGATTATATTCGTAAATACAAAATTTGGAATTGATATCTAGAGCAGTTTGACCGCTATCGTGGTCTCACACACGCGCGCGCACACACAGACAAACATTTCTTAAAAACTACGTATAAGAAAGTAAAAGGCCAGCGCGCTCTGTGCATTATCTACACGAATCAATTCGAGCCAACTTCGACTACCTTTTATATCCGTGGCTATATAAGTTACACGACTAATTATTTAATATTATTTAAGATTACCAAGAAAAAACAGCATTCCAAATTTCAATTACCTAGGCGCAATAGTTTCCAAGATACGAGGATACAAAGATCAGAATTTTGGACAATCACTGACTGACACAGTGATAGATCATCATAAATCTTGGGTACTTCGAATTAAGCATGAGGTTTAAAATTTTGTATATAGTGTTTAAGGTGCTGGTTATAAGAAAAATTAAAATTCTAATTAGCACTAGTAGCTTTCATTGATATGAATATTATTGAAACTTCTGAATCCTTGCCAAGTTTGATCTAGGAGTTTATTCAATTACACAGAATTTCCTGTGCTTATTAGGACAATGCAAGTAATGTGTTGGCAAGTAACTTAGCATATTTTCTATATTCCAGTTATTCTTTTAAAATAATATAACACACCTGACTTGGAGAGATAAACTCTAAATTAGATGGATAAGAGAGTGTAGTCAAACATTTTTCACTATTATAAAATCTATATATAACTAACAAAACGATAATATAAAATTCAACAAAAGAAGAAAATTTACATAGAAGTTATATGTATATCTATGAAGGAAAACAGTTTGGAGAAAAGCAATATTTTACTTTTCTGCATATGGTTCATTAACGATCACACATATAGTCCGAAGTTTTACCAATACAACTATAGCGTCTAACAAAAATCGATTTTTTGATTGTTTCCTTATAGACTTCTCCTGTTATTGCATAGCCTTTTCCAGCAATAAGATTCCTCCATATCCCATAACCCCATCGTCATTAGCTTTCTTGATCAATGCTGCATGCTTACATTTTTGGTGGTAGGGATAAGCATAAGTTTTTGTTTTGGTGGTGAATTCTAGCGATACACTCACTGTTATAATTTTCGAAAAAAACCTCCTCGTTTTTCGCAAATGTGTTGGCGATACAGTTTTTTTTCACCAGTAAGTAATTTCGGAATTAAACATGCTGAAACCTAATTAATCCTTAAATCTTCGATCAAAATTTTTAATACTGTAGATTCGTATATCCCAATTTCATCGGTAATCAATCATCGAAACTCTTACCTCTGGATGTACTAATACCAAAACCTCAACTTTCTTGATGCTTTCATTGGTTTTTACTTCATCAGTTCCCATCTCCAGTCATCTTTGATTCTTTTTCTACCCCATTGAAATTGTTTGGACCAAAATTTTATCGTCAAATATACATACATATATTAATCAACCGCTGCTGAATATTCTTAAGCCCATTTTTTGCCTTCGTCAAGAATCTGATTTCGCTAAATTTTACTCATATTTTGTTGGCCAAGGTAGGTAACACAAAAAAAAAACAAAATATTTGTCGTTAAACATCAAAACGTCACAGCAACTTGCAAGAATATTTCTATGCAAATATTCTTAATCATGCAGGCAGATTCTTATATGAAATACCCAAGAGATTGTAAAACTTTCCGGTTTGGAGTCGCATCATGTAAGACGTTTCAAAATTCTGGAATACTTCCAGATGCTTATCGAGTTGCTGTAGCTTAAAAGAACAAATTGAAGCTATCGCGACTCAATCAAAAACTATAAACAGGCCCTTTTTTATCTGTATCTATTCAACTAAAGCGCTTAGTATTACAAGTCAGTACAAGAAAATAGAATTATCTCTATTTCTCTCTGGGAAGAAAAAACAAAACCATGTTCTAATTCATCATAACTTCTTCTCTTCTTTCTTATGCGGAACAACAATTTACCTTGATATTAACCCTATTAGATATATTTCTGACATTACCTGTCCAGATTAAAATTCTGATAAAATTTGTAAACTTTAGAAAGTGTAGTCTAGTGTTTATTTCTAATGATAAATTTGTAACAGATGATTACTTTGTTAATTACATAAAACTATCCAAATAAAAAAGTGAGAAAGATCAGATTACTTCTGGCATTCGTGATATAAATACAATAATACTTACCTACCGCACAAATTTTCATATTTATGACAACAGATACTAAGTACACAAAGGTGCTCTAATGAGTTGTGAGATATTTCCTATTAAATCCGCTTTAAACCACTTTGAACTTTCAAGCTCAGTGTATATACCGATAGAACCACCGGCCATCTGCCTATAGGGAATTGTATGCAGTACACATTTATATGTACATATATGTATCTAGTCCTACCGTTTATCAGAAGCGTTGTCTATGCCGACGCTAGGGATCGACAGTCAACCGCGTCAGTCGTGTCTTGACTGCGGTGGAGTATACTCATAGTTGGTCGAACTTGCAAAAATACGCAAATTCTTGCTGTCTGCATCTTTAGGGTTTAGAATTATTTAGAGCTCAGTATTTTTTTCTGTTTTTTTACCGATATTCATTTACGTATTTACTATGCCGTTAGTTTATAGTAAAGAAGAAAAAATAAATATTATTAAATGGTATTACTCATCTCAAGGAGGTACGCAAGAAGTGATTGGTCGTTTTGTTTTTTCGTTTCCTGATCGTCAGTTCCCTGCCGTCGGACGATACTAGATATCATACATCGTTTTGAAAAGTCGGGCTGCATTAATGGATGTTCGAAATGCTATCAGAGTAATTTCCATCCTATTTCGGAGGAAAGAATAGAGAAGGAAGTCAGTGTATGCGCCTTTGTAGAATCAAGTGAGCCCTGCTCTAGCCGCCAAATTTCTGAACAATTAGGTATTCCAAAAACCACAGTTAGGCGTATATTACACAAAAAGAAATATAAGTGTTATAAGGTTAGAAAAAATCAAGAAATATTCCCAGATGACCAGTTTAGACGTCTCGAATTTTGTGAGGCTATTAGAGAAAAATGTGATAATGATGATAATTTTACACGAAATATTTTTTTCACTGACGAATCAACATTTTCCCTTCACAAACGCCATAATCCATCTGCCGTTCGCTACTGGTCTCAGAAAAACAAACATTTGAGCAGGGATGTCACCACTCAATATCCACAGAAACTAAATGTCTGGGCAGGAATCTTAGGGGATCACATCATAGGGCCATTTTTCCTAAACGGAACATTAAATGCGCAGTCATATTTACAATTACTGCAAAATCATATTGTTCCTGCAGTGCGTGACCTTGCTGTAAACTTTAATGATATTTGGTTTCAGCAAGATGGCTGCCCAGCTCATAATGCCAGAATAGTACAAGAATGTCTTTCATTGCATTTTCCACATACCATTAGCACTAGAGGTAATATTTCTTGGCCGCCGAGATCCCCTGACTTAACGCCATGTGATTTTTTCCTTTGGGGATATTTGAATGAAACCATTTATGTACACCAGAATGAAAGACCCCGCACATTAGATGATTTACGAATGCGAATTACACAACTCTGTAATAGTATTTCACCTGTAACTCTCTCTAATGTACGTAGAGAATTTTACAACAGACTGGGCTACTGTGAGGCAAAAAATGGAGGCTTGTTTGAAAGAGATATTTATTAGCCTCTAGAATTCTATTTTATTTTCTCTAGAATTTTTTTTGTTTGACATCAATTATTACTTTTTGAACGTTTTTTAATTTCTCCATGTTGCTTCCTTTTTAGAATTATTTTTCTTATTTTCTCTTGGTTTAGTAATTTGCAATTTAATTTTATTTAACTAGGTACATTCAGAATCACTAGTTACTACTTCTTTGGAATCTCAAACCTTCGTTTTCAATACAAATCTACTACTAATATTTCTACAACACGAAACATTATGCCGATGATTGATTCTTACAAATATCTACGAAATGAAATGGCAATATCTGTGTCATATTTAAAGATTAAATATGCTTTATCGACGGATGTGTATTTATTTCTTTTTACGCCACAAATTATTATTGCCGGTACGTAGATATATACGTAGGCGTATATAAATGTGTACTGCATACAATTCCCTATAGGCAGATGGCCGGTGGTTCTATCTGTATGTGTATAACAACAGTGATCAGACAAAATCTGTAGCAAGCAGACAACGTCTCATCATGGAAAGACCGAGTTTTCTTTTTAAGGGGGAACTGCCGTGATATGCCAGAGTTTCGACGAGAGAGTACAAAAAGTTCGAAGCAGGATAGTAGATCGCGACACATGGGCAAATTCAATGTGCCGACGGAACTTGGAAGTGGTAAAATTAAAGTGGGATGGAGGCGCTCATCTTGACTTGCAGATTTTCTGAAACACATGCGAGTTTATTTAAGACGTTTTTTATATGTGCAGACAAAACGCTTCGTGTTTTATTCCTATAATCCAGCGAATTTGTTGAACTTCCCAGGTATTTATAATGTATGTATGTATGATATGATAAGTAAGGATAACCAAAACTGTCTTATAACTGACTTATAACATCCCAAAAAGTATTTGTAAATCAAATCT
Source organism: Amphimallon solstitiale (assembly GCA_963170755.1). NCBI lineage: Eukaryota > Metazoa > Arthropoda > Insecta > Coleoptera > Scarabaeidae > Amphimallon > Amphimallon solstitiale. The sequence continues at coordinate 28,623,462 of OY720675.1, read as the reverse complement.
TGAGGAATTAAAATCACAAAAATACCGTAAACATATAAGGATTGTACAAAATCTAATTCACTTCTTTATTTATCCAATTTTCCACATACAGTTCCCGAGGTTCTGACCAACTTTGAGACATGTTGGTTCATTTTGTTGGCTGCAATAACGTTTTTATGGAGGGAGTTACAAAGTCAGCTAAGCCAATTTTGATATATTGGACTATAAAATTTGTGTTGATAATATAATTAATACTATTATACTATCATATTTGTTTAACTTATTTAGCTACCGTCTCACTTAAAATGACAAGAATAAGAGCAAAAGTACCTATCGGGCGAAAAATGAAAAATATGCGAGAAGGCTGTGGGGCTTCTACCGAAATGGCAGAAAACATTAAAGTAACATCACAACCTAGCCGTTCACATATAAGTTCAAATGCTGAGCTTCAATTCGATAACAGCATTTATGAAAATAGTATAACTTACGTTGGTTCCGAAGAAAATACCCAGAATGTGGAATTAGCAGAAAGTAGCAACTACGATCCAATCGAAAGTAGTCGTAAAACAAATTTTCCAACAATTGACTTACACGGAAGAAGAATTGTTGATATTTAAATGTTTTTCGATGCTGTAATACATTTCAAGCATTTGGAACTTTTCTCTTGTGGCAATGAACAATTTGAATGTGATATGCGAACAAAGAATCGGACTGCGAAGCAAGTTTCTGGTAAAATGTAAAATGTGTAATGCGTCTAAAATTATTGATTCTGACAATGATTCAGAAGCACTGGACATAAACAAAGCTACAGTTCTGGGAAGTATATCCACTGGAAATGGCTACACACAGTTGAAAGAATTTCTTTGAACCTGTGATATACCTTCGATGGCACCCCACGTTTTTACAAAAAATGAAAAAATTATATCGAAATTTATTCATGAAATAGCTTGGGAATTAATGGAGATGGCTGGAAAGGAAGAAGCAAAGCTAGCAATAGCAGAGGTAGAGTTGATTCAGACAATATACCATTAATTACGGTTATAGCTGATGGTGCCTGGAGTAAGCGTTCTTACCGAGTAAATTACAACGTATCTTCCGGTGTTAGTTGGTCAAAGAACGAAAAAAGTTTTATTTTTGGGAATCAGAAATAAATACTGTTGTATATGCTCCCGTGCTGAGTCCAAAAACTGTGAACCACCAGCGCATGAATGTTTTAAAAATTGGGATCGGCCATCAACGGCGATGGAATCCGATATAATTTTAGAAAGATTTATGAAAAGTGTGGAAATGCACAATTTGAAATATGGATACCTTGTTGGTGATGGTGATAGTAGCATCACAAAAAAGTTAGCGGACAGACGACCATATGGCGAGCGCCTAGTTCAAAAAATTGAGTGCCGTAATCATTTGTTGCGTAATTTATGTAGTAAATTACATGATCTCACATGCAAAACTGTAAGTTATAAAAAATATCAGTTCCTGTTCTGCAAAAAAACAACTGAATATCAGAATTAAAAAAACTAGGTTTAGTATTTCATCTGCAGCAAGATATATGATAGAGAACAGAAATTTGTGTCAAACGGAAAAAATATTACAACTTAGAAAAGACATCTTCAGGCGCGTTGACCACATACTTGGAGATCATACACAATGTTCTGCACATTTTTGTGTCAAGAAAAAAACTGGATTTTAAATATGAAGACTTCTGGATTATATCAAGATATGATAGTCATTGTAGACAGAATCGCTAGAAATTCCGAAAGCCTGATAATCAATATGGATAATAATGCGGCGGAATGCTATAATGCCATATTAGCTAAATTTGTAGGCGGTAAGCGTATAAATTATAGTGGGAGAAGGTCTTACCAAACACGATGCGAAGCTGCAGCGATAGCTTATAGTTCAGAACCTGGTCAGCTGCCCAGATACGTTCACAAAAAAGCTGTAAACCGAAGTCCTGGAAAGTTCACAAAAAAAATTATGGCAAGTTCTGTGCAGAGAAGAAAGTGGATTAAGTGCAGAAAAATACTATTTCCAAAAAAAAAGAAAATTTGCGCCACAACTCCTGCAGATTCTGAATATGGGAGGGTTGAAGACGATATTTCAGAAGAAGAGCGTAAGATACGTCAAACTGAAATTTTAGCGTCACTTACAAAAACTGCAGAAGAAAGAAACTATATACAAATAAATGCTCTTGGTCAAAGCGACAATATGTTGTGGAAACAAGAACGTTCCATCAGACTGACAGCATCAAATTTCGGCACAATTTGCAAACTACGTAAAACCACACACTGTAGTAAACTAGTAAAAAACCTACTCTATGGAACGTTCTCTGGCAATACCGCAACACGTTGGGGCAAAGATCATGAAAAACTAGCTCTTGCCGAATTTGTGAACAATACAGCTTAACTGTTACAGAATGCAGACTGTATATTGATGACACACATAGTTTTTTAGCAGCATCACCAGATGGTTTGGTAATGGAAGAAGGTGTAGTGGAAATAAAATGTCCAGCAAACGCAGCAGAATTTACTCCATTTGAAGCTGTGAAAAACAAAGTAATAAAATTTGCAAAAATTGAAAAGGATACAATAAAACTGGTTCGTAGTCACTCGTACTACTATCAAGTGCAGAGACAATTAGAAATTACTAAAAGACGGTATTGTTACTTTGTTATCTGGACACCGCATGGTTTGAATGTTGAAATAATATTTAGAAATGAAAATTTCTGGAGAAATAAAATGAAAGAACAACTTACCACATTCTTTCATAAATGCTTTCTTCCAGAAATAGTAGATCCCAACATACAAAGAAAAACCCAATTAGGGATTTAAGGGCGAACTGCCGCCGTCAGTAAGATTCTTGACGAAAGTTGTAATTTTCTGTTTTGTGGAACAAATACAAAACAAAGTAATTTATTCGTGTGTTTTAAGTTATGTATATCTTATGATTGACTCATTATGAGAGGAACACTGAAAATTTCGGGAACCAGCAATACAGTTGGTATCTGACCCATGATTTATGCAAATTTGACTAACTTCACATTTATGTAAGCGAAAACAAGTGACATAACCAATAGGTGAACAAGAGAACACTTTCATGCGATAATTTATTATTATCTCCGAAGTGGTTTAAGTCAATAAGAATGTGTCCAGCGAATTAATTCTACTTTTGGTAGTGTAGCTCTATCTAAAACTACAATATATTTCAAGAAACGTGATAGTCTCAGCGATAAATTGCGATGCTGAAATTCGTGCATCTTTAGGCACTGGCATCACTGCAATACAAACAATTTTGCATGATCATTTAAATGTAAGAATACTCTGTGCGCGGTGGATCCCACATAATCTGTCAGTAACCAAAAAGAAGCTCGTGTGAAGTGGTGCAAAGAAACACTGAAATGCTTCCACTGATGTTCATCAAAACTTGTTTTTAACATCGCCAGTGGTGATGAAACATAGACCTACTTATATGAACATGAAAGAAAAAAACAATCTTCTGTATGGGTATTTCAAGGTAAAGCAAAACCGGAAGTTGTTCGAGCGCGCAGTGTTTCTAAACAAATGATTGCTTGTTATGTATCTAAGACTGGTCGTGTGTCACGGTTCCTTTGGAAAATAGTAGAACTGTAAATCCAGAATCCATTTGTTTGTCGAAAATTATTGCAGAGGTGCGAAAATGCAATCCGAACCTACATCATCACGACAATGTGAGTTCGCACACCGCAAAACTAACACTCGGCTATTTGACCAACAACAACGTTAAATTACTCTTCTATTGTCTCTGCAGCCCCAACCTATCCCCCAATGACTTCCTTACGATCACCAAAATTAAAAACCAAATGCGTGGACAAAGATTTTCATCACCTGAAGAGGCAGTTGAGACGTATGAAACACACATTTCAAGCATACTAACTTCTGAGTGATTACTTTCTAATTGGTTTATACGAATGGAAAAGTGTGTAGAAATTAAGAGTGATTATTTGGAAAAACAATAAAGTACTTCAATCTGTTATCATTTTATTTTATTTATGAGTTTCCAGAAATTTTCAGTGTTCCCCTTGTACTATAGTCATTATACGTAGGGAATTTTTAAATTTTCTTTAATCCATATACTCTTTTCTTTTTAACTAGCTAATTCTGTCAACAAAGTGTAAATTGTCAATTGACGTTAATTAGATTAAAAATTATTGATTAGATTTAAATTAATAAATGACACTCTTTACAGTCTGTTTTATCCTTTACGCATCGAGTGTTTTTTGAATATATGTAACACCGCTTTCCGTAGAGCGTTTCTTTTTAAAATTTTACAGGTGAATAGAAGAAAATTATTTGAAACAACCTGTATTTTATATTAGAGTCGACAAAGTCATTGACTACCAGATCAGGAACAAAATCACACTGTATATTAATATACATATGAGCATTACTTTTATTGACACCTACTGTGGGACTGTCATAAAATATGGAGTCAAAAAAATATTAGCACTATGGCATTTCTGTTCATAGTTAGGTTGAAAGAAAATTATTAAATAAGTACATAAAGCAAATGCGGATGACGACTAGATCTGTATAACGATACATAGCTACTGCAACGCCTGAAAGGTAGGCTATGTGTATTCAGAAATAGAGCAAATCTTACGTTTGTAATTCAAGTTTTTCTCAATAACTATTTTGTAAATTAAGTTGAATTAAGGCTGTACGTTTACAGTAAGATTTATTGAAGGTACCTAAAGGACGTTTTTTTTCCCTTTGTGGAAAAATAATATAGAAAACATATGGTAAACTTGTGTCACTTTCTAGACTCCATCTTTAAATATTTCAATAAGTTTTATAAAATTTAATTCTTTAGGTACCTCAGAAAAACCTTAAAATATTTGTTGGTTTTTGTTTAAATAAAATCGCTGCAAAAATAACGGAGAAAAACTTGAATTTCTAACCTCTTGATTTCTGTAATCTTACTGACGGCGGCAGTTCGCCCTTAAATAATAAATGGTAAAAACTTGGCGTTTTTATTATATCCTAGGGTATTTGTTGTTAATTTTAAAAAATCATGGCTAGTAACAGCAAGACCTTGTGTTTGATTTCATTCGACAGCGACTTTTTTTTAAATAAAAATTATATCAAAAAATAATTATTGCAGTTATTGGTTTCGAACCCATAATACAGCGTAGGCCAAAAGTCAGTTCACCCAATTGTATTTAACACAAAAATTTTAAATTTATTTTAGTGATAATTGAACTTTACGGAGACCAGGTTTTAGCACATTCCAAGCAATTCCTGTCACCTCATTTTTTTTTTACCAAGTTGACAAATCTATCTTGTTGGTGTAGCACAACCTTTCCGATAAAAAGAACAAGTTGATATTGGAAACGCCTTGCACAAGCGTAAAATTACACTGACTATTCAATTCACCTGTCATTGTTCAAATATGAACCATAAAATAGCAAATATTTACTTTCGTATCATAGCAACAGGAAATTTCAGCGATTATATCTTCCTAGAAGGTATTCAAGTGGATATTTTAAACAAGTGAAAGTTTTTATTAATGTAACTCATTTACTAACAATATTGAAGCTACAATTAGAAAAACTAACATTACTGCAGTGCTGCAGCAGACATTCTGGAACAGAGCTATCACTGGGAGTACCCGAGGGAGTACCTTTCTCTTGTAGCTTAATACCGTCACTATTACTGACAGATGTCGAAGTTGTACATGACACATTTGTTGTTATAAAATTTCTTCGCATTTTGGTGATAATCGACTCGTGGTGCTCATCATCAAGCTGCAAGTACGATTTTATGGAATTCAGATTTTGGTGTCCCGTTATTTTCATCAGTTGTTGCTCTCCGACTCCAGCTTTCGCCAGAGATGATACAGTTGAAGAGCGTACCGAATGATTTGATATCTTCCTTCTTTTAACATCTAATCCAGTTTTTTCAGCTAATAACTTCACCCATTTACTGATCTCACATATACCAACTGGACTGTTCTTATACCACACCGCATTCTCAACTTTATCCCAAAACGGATTCGGTGTCAAAAACATCCTTTCTGTTTTCACATTTTTTCCTCTCTTCGATTTCAGTAGATAATACAATCTAAATAACAGAAGAATATTAATTATACCGTCTTGAAATTAAATATAAATAGGTTACCTAACTGGACACATATCGGTATTGCTTTTATTCTCTATCAACCACTTGCTGCCTGTCAATGATTTAGTTCCCCCCTGCGCAGTTTTCGAAAATACTGGATTATACTCAATTCTACCAGTTCTTCTTCCCTTGTTATCGAGTTCCTCCTTGAAGTAATAGGTGAAACAGTTGCTCCCTTCTCCTCCCCGCCAAGCTAGTTCGTAAGATGCTATTAAGAAAAACTTTTTCTGTAAACCGTCTGGGGTACTCTCATCTAATATGCGTATCATATTTAAGTATTCTGGTTCTGTAAGTGCCGCCGCGTTGCTGGTTCTTTTTTCAGGACACGCTTGCAGTTTTCTTCTTGTAGCATCCCTGGCGTCACGTGCTGACTTAAATATTGCATCAGAAAACGGGTTTACGTTTATTTTCCACTTATTGAAGAACATTTCTTGAACCATTTTCGCCGTCACGTTCCACATGTGCTTGATGACGCCTTCTTTATAATCGGACCCATCTTTTTTCTTCATATTACATGCCCACGACTTTAAGATGACATTTAAGTCCACAGGAGAAGTAGATTGATCCAGTTTATAGCCTTTTGCTGTTAAAAATGTACTAAATTGTCTCCATACTGAATCTTTGGATTTCTTCGTGTTCCAAGGGATATTTTCGCAAATTTCAGCATCGATTTCGTCTTCAGATTTCGTGCCAAATCTTTTCTCAGTTCCCATTATTTAGAAACACCAGTTTTTACTCAACGAAACGAACTAAATAGGAACACGATTCCAAAAATTTTAATGACAAACATAAATGTTTTTTTTGTTGACATGGAAACGTAATCATGTGTAACTAAATTTTGAGTCATTTTAATATGAAAAATTGATTTGGTTCATTGAATAGTCTCTCGAATACGATTCGTAGTCAAAGTTGAGTCTACTATTTTTGTGGTGCTTTACACTCATGTCTTTCATAATTGCGAATACTACTCGTGCTCCGCACTCGTAGTATTTAAATGCAATCATGAAAGACATTCGTGTAACCACCACAAAAATAATCGACATAACTTTGACTACTCATGGTATTATAAGTGATTATTTTTTAATAATTTTATTAACCAATCGTTTAGCAGTATTTGCGGACACGTGTTTAATTCTGTGCAATCACAATATTATCATAGTGACTATTCAATTCACCTGTCATTATTCAAATATGAACCAATAAAATAGCAAATATTTACTTTCGTATCATAGCAACAGGAAATTTCAGCGATTATATCTTCCTAGAAGGTATTCAAGTGGATATTTTAAACAAGAGAAAGTTTTTATTAATGTAACTCATTTACTAACAATATTGAAGGTACAATTAGAAAAACTAACATTACTGCAGTGCTGCAAAAGACATTCTGGAACAGAGCTATCACTGGGAGTACCCGAGGGAGTACCTTTCTCTTGTAGCTTAATACCGTCACTATTACTGACAGATGTCGAAGTTGTACATGACACATTTGTCTCCATACTGAATCTTTGGATTTCTTCGTGTTCCAAGGGATATTTTCGCAAATTTCAGCATCGATTTCGTCTTCAGATTTCGTGCCAAATGTTTTGTCAGTTCCCATTATTTAGAAACACCAGTTTTTATTCAACGAAACGAACTAAATAGGAACACGATTCCAAAAATTTTAATGACAAACATAAATGTTTTTTTTGTTGACATGGAAACGTAATCATGTGTAACTAAATTTTGAGTCATTTTAATATGAAAAATTGATTTGGTTCATTGAATAGTCTCTCGAATACGATTCGTAGTCAAAGTTGAGTCTACTATTTTTGTGGTGCTTTACACTCATGTCTTTCATAATTGCGAATACTACTCGTGCTCCGCACTCGTAGTATTTAAATGCAATCATGAAAGACATTCGTGTAACCACCACAAAAATAATCGACATAACTTTGACTACTCATGGTATTATAAGTGAGAATAATCTTGGTACATTATTCTCCCGAGAATATTTTCTATATTTTGTTTCTGTTTGTTGACAACGTATTTTCTAGTTTTGACACCTGTCACCAGTATTATTGCAAATTGGAAGCAATGAACCATAAGCGATTTAGTTCATCATCAGTGGAAGATATAAACGCACAGATTAAAGAAAATTCGTGCAAAAATACTATGGTTAGTAATAATTCAATAGGGAAACAATTCCAATGATTTTGCGGCGAACGGAGTTACAAATTAGAAGGAAATACACCAGTCACAAAACTTGCAAACATTTTGAAAGACTGGGGATTTAATATGAAAAGGTGCAATGGAGAAGATTACAAAGAAGCCGTTATTAAAACAATGTAAAACCACCAAATTAATGCAAGAGTTGTACTACAACGAATTTAGTAGAAAATTAGACCCCTTTCAAGATATCGAATTTAAATCTGCGTGAGAAGCCAGAAATACAAAACGTAAGGTATTACAACAGGTGCCAGAAAAAAGGACACTGAAGAAACAGTTTTGTTAATGTGTTTCTGTCTACTATGATTTTATTCAATAAAATATTGAATTTTTTTTTACTGAAATCGTGGTTAGTTATCGATATGGCCAGTAGTAATTTATAGACCGGAAGCCAGAGGTTGATGACTCATCGCCCACGGGCGCACTATTGAAATTTTGTATTTTTAAAAAGTGTTTAATTTTATTTATACAGACGTTGCAGTTCACCATATGAATACTGCTTATTCAGTGACTGCGTGATGTTTATATTACTTCTTTATTCCGTCGTAATTTTAACCTGCTACGTCCGGTCTATAGCCATGATGAATTTGTGTTCACACACACACGTGTTTATATGGTATAAAAGATATTTCACGTAAAATGCCCTACAAATTTTGAAAATATATTCTGTATGGAATCGGAAATACTGAGAAGTTTAAAGTTTCTTTTTCTCCCTAAGTTCAAACTCCATAATTACTAGGGAGCGGAATCGAGCGAGCCATGACTCACCGCTCATGGGCGCACTATTGAAATGTTGTATTTTTAAAGAGGTTTTAATTTTATTTATATAATTGAATAACAACTCATAAAATACAAAATACATTATTATTTGTTGATTTTGTTGTTCAAGTCGAGTAAAGGAGTATTATTATTCACCAGCAATACTTTCTCAAGGTTCTCTTCGTAAGATTTATTCTTTTTGAATGAAGTACATCCTTGTAGATAGAAAACGTCCTTTCTACATCGCAACTGGTTATAGGTGCGTACTGGAAATATTCTTTTATTTCAGCGTATTTAATAGTTTGATTTTGTGTCATTGTCCCCATACACAATTGCCACAATGTTATTAAATCTGGATTTCTATTAAAAACTGCGTCTAACTTTTGCCGAAGGCCACATCCGAAGTCACTTGGAATACTTTTGAAATTATTAATAGCCGCATCTAATGTGGTTAATCCATCTTTTAGTTTGAGATTCCGATTTTCAAAATATGTGACTAGTTTAGGCAAATTTCCGAAGTGTTCCTTAAGGAATAACAGCTGATTTTTTTAAGTTTGGGATTTGTGATAGTTCCTTGCACTCAGAAATACTTCGAGCATCGTCATTTAAACATGTAACGAAATTTTGTAAACTATCGAAATTCTCTGCATAAAAACTAGTAGCTTCCAGCCATGTTCCCCATCTAGTTATTACTGGCGCGGGTGGCAGTGACAAAGATGGAAGTTTTTCCCTGTAAAGGGCCACTCTCGAGAGTGTGTGAAGTTAGCCCCCCTTTTTTCGAATATCGGAAATCTGACGGTTGTTCCAGGTTGTTCTAGGTTTGTTCTAAATTGTTCCAAAGTATTTCAAAAAAAAAGTCAAAATTGGCCGAGATAATTGAAAAAAACGACTTTTTCACCCAGCCCCCCTTTTTTCGAAAATTGAAATTCTGAAGGTTGTTCCAGGTTGTTCTAGTTGTTCTAAACATTGTTCCAAAGAATCTCGAAAAAAAAATCAAAATTGGCCGAGATAATCGGAAAAAACGAGTTTTTGCCAGCCCCCCTTTTCTTGAAAATTGTAATTCTGATGATTGTTCTAGGTTGCTCTAGGTTTGTTCTAAATTGTTCCAAAGTATTTCATAGAAAAAATCAAAATCAGACGAGAAAATGGGAAAAAACCAAAGCCAAAAGTATGAAGTCGGACCCAGTTTTAGAAAAATTAAAATTTTGACGGTTGTTCTAGGTTGTTCTAGGTTTGTTCTAAACATTGTTCGAATACGTCAAAACCGTATCTCTTATATATCAAAAGATATGGCAAAAAAACCAAATCCAAAAGTGTGAAGTTAGCCCCCCTTTTATCGAAAATCTAACTTCTGACGGTTGTTCCAGGTTGCTCTAAGGGTGTTCTCAATTGTTCCAAAGTATTTCAAAAAATAAATCATAATTGGCCGAAAAAACGGCAAAAAACTTTTTTTTTCTGGCGGCCCATTTTTCGAAAATCGAAATTCTGACGGTTGTTCTGGGTTGTTCTAAGTTTGTTTTAAATTGTTCCAAAGGATTTCAAAGAAAAAATCATAATTGGCCGAGATAATAGAAAAAAACCATTTTCCCACGGACCCCCTTTTTGCGAAAATTCAAATTCTGAGAGTTGTTCCAGGTTGTTCTAGATTTGTTCTAAACATTATTCTTATACATCAGAACCGTATCTCTTATATTTCAAAAGATATTGCAAAAAAACGTTTTTAAAAAAAGTGTGAAGTTAGCCCCCCTTTTTTCGAAAATCTAACTTCTGACGGTTGTTCCAGGTTGCTCTAGGTGTGTTCTCAATTGTTCCAAAGTATTTCAAAAAATAAATCATAATTGGCCGAAAAAACGGCAAAAAACTTTTTTTTTCTGGCGGCCCATTTTTCGAAAATCGAAATTCTGACGGTTGTTCTGGGTTGTTCTAAGTTTGTTTTAAATTGTTCCAAAGGATCTCAAAGAAAAAATCATAATTGGCCGAGATAATAGAAAAAAACGATTTTCCCACGGACCCCCTTTTTGCGAAAATTCAAATTCTGAGGGTTGTTCCAGGTTGTTCTAGATTTGTTCTAAACATTATTCTTATACATCAGAACCGTATCTCTTATATTTCAAGAGATATTGCAAAAAAACGTTTTTAAAAAAAGTGTGAAGTTAGCCCCCCTTTTTTCGAAAATCTAACTTCTGACGGTTGTTCCAGGTTGCTCTAGGTGTGTTCTCAATTGTTCCAAAGTATTTCAAAAAATAAATCATAATTGGCCGAAAAAACGGCAAAAAACTTTTTTTTTCTGGCGGCCCATTTTTCGAAAATCGAAATTCTGACGGTTGTTCTGGGTTGTTCTAAGTTTGTTTTAAATTGTTCCAAAGGATCTCAAAGAAAAAATCATAATTGGCCGAGATAATAGAAAAAAACGATTTTCCCACGGACCCCCTTTTTGCGAAAATTCAAATTCTGAGGGTTGTTCCAGGTTGTTCTAGATTTGTTCTAAACATTATTCTTATACATCAGAACCGTATCTCTTATATTTCAAAAGATATTGCAAAAAAACGTTTTTAAAAATGTGTGAAGTTAGCCCCCCTTTTTTCGAAAATCTAACTTCTGACGGTTGTTCCAGGTTGCTCTAGGTGTGTTCTCAATTGTTCCAAAGTATTTCAAAAAATAAATCATAATTGTCCGAAAAAACGGCAAAAACCTTTTTTTTTCTGGCGGCCCTTTTTTCGAAAATCGAAATTCTGACGGTTGTTCTAGGTTGTTCTAAGTTCGTTTAAAATTGTTCCAAAGGATTTCAAAGAAAAATCATAATTGGCCGAGATAATAGAAAAAAATGATTTTCCCACGGACCCCCTCTTTGCGAAAATTGAAATTCTGAGGGTTGTTCCAGGTTGTTCTAGATTTGTTCTAAACATTATTCTTATACATCAGAACCGTATCTCTTATATTTCAAAAGATATTGCAAAAAACTTTTTTCAAAAAGTGTGAAGTTATCCCCCCTTTTTTCGAAAATCTAACTTCTGACGGTTTTTCCAGGTTGCTCTAAGTGTGTTCTCAATTGTTCCAAAGTATTTCAAAAAATAAATCATAATTGGCGGAGATAATAGGAAAAAACGATTTTACAATGGGCGGAATGCACTTTCCGAACATTACTGTGTTGAAGGAAGTTTTTGTATGATGCAGTTCTATTTAAAGAAATAAACATCTAATATAGCAATAAATATATATTTTCGCAAGAAATATAATGTTCATATATTACAAAACGATATTGTTACCAAATGCTCATGAACTATTTCAAAGAAAAAATCAAAACCGGTTATGAAAAAACGATATTTTTCCCCAGTCCCTATTTCTTAAAAATCGAAATTCTTACAGTTTCAAAGTATTTCAAAAAAAAAAAAGCGCTGGATATGGGTACCCAACTAAAATCAAACAAAATGGGGAAGTCTATCAGGCTCCCTTTGTTATTTTATTTTGTCTAGTAATAATAAAAATAAAATACTGATTTTGAAGTTTGAAAATTTTAATTATAGTAAACCACTACAACGTTATTTTGTCTAGCCGTGGTCTGGCCACTTTTTTTCATGGTTTTTGCTCCGGGAATGCAAGCACGTGTAGACATTCGTATCAAGTATGCTTATTTTTTGTAGCCCCTCTTCGTAAACATGTTGAAATATGCTGTCTAATTTTCTCACTAAAACGATTCAAAGGCTACTATTACTTTATTTGGAAAAAATATTATATAGGTACCTATTTAGATAATATAAGATAGTATATCCGTCAAAGAGTAGCCGATTTGGGAAAGGCTGTTTTACAATACCAAATTGATAAAAAAATATATTATTTATGTCAATGTTATCAAATAATATAATAATATCAATAAATAAATTTTACAGAAAAAATATATATTTTAGATTTTAGGGATAAACTAAAGCATGAACTCTAATAAAAATAAACAAAGAAACATCAACCTAGCAGCTCATGAGAAAAACACAATCTTTTTATGAGCAAGGTATAATCATTCTCAATATGTTTATGAGGTAGTTTTTAATCTACATTAATAATGTAACTAACGTCACTGTTCTAATATTATTTTATGTTAGGAGCATCAGCATTTAGTAACAATATTGTTTTCAAACAAATGAATTATATTACTTGGGAAAATATATGTATATTTACTGCTTCTGCTTTATTCTGAATCACAAATGAGTATTATTATTCATTTTAAAATATAGATAATAGGTAAAATCGATTTACCTATTATCTTGGGCAATTTCGATTTTTTCTTTGTAATCCTTTGGAACAATTTAGAACAACCTAGAACAACCGTCAAAATTTCGATTTTCGAAAAAAGGGGCGCCAGAAAAAAATTGTTTTTTGCCGTTTTTTCGGCCAATTATGATTTATTTTTTGAAATCCTTTGGAACAATTTAAAACAAACTTAGAACAACCGTCAGAATTTCGATTTTCGAAAAATGGGCCGCCAGAAAAAAAAAGTTTTTTGCCGTTTTTTCGGCCAATTATGTTTTAGTTTTTGAAATACTTTGGAACAATTGAGAACACACCTAGAGCAACCTGGAACAACCGCCAGAAGTTAGATTTTCGAAAAAAGGGGGGCTAACTTCACACTTTTTTTAAAAACGTTTTTTTGCAATATCTTTTGAAATATAAGAGATACGGTTCTGATGTATAAGAATAATGTTTAGAACAAATCTAGAACAACCTGGAACAACCCTCAGAATTTGAATTTTCGCAAAAAGGGGGTCCGTGGGAAAATCGTTTTTTTCTATTATCTCGGCCAATTATGATTTTTTCTTTGAGATCCTTTGGAACAATTTAAAACAAACTTAGAACAACCGTCAGAATTTCGATTTTCGAAAAATGGGCCGCCAGAAAAAAAAAGTTTTTTGCCGTTTTTTCGGCCAATTATGATTTATTTTTTGAAATACTTTGGAACAATTGAGAACACACCTAGAGCAACCTGGAACAACCGTCAGAAGTTAGATTTTCGAAAAAAGGGGGGCTAACTTCACACTTTTTTTAAAAACGTTTTTTTGCAATATCTTTTGAAATATAAGAGATACGGTTCTGATGTATAAGAATAATGTTTAGAACAAATCTAGAACAACCTGGAACAACCCTCAGAATTTGAATTTTCGCAAAAAGGGGGTCCGTGGGAAAATCGTTTTTTTCTATTATCTCGGCCAATTATGATTTTTTCTTTGAGATCCTTTGGAACAATTTAAAACAAACTTAGAACAACCCAGAACAACCGTCAGAATTTCGATTTTCGAAAAATGGGCCGCCAGAAAAAAAAAGTTTTTTGCCGTTTTTTCGGCCAATTATGATTTATTTTTTGAAATACTTTGGAACAATTGAGAACACACCTAGAGCAACCTGGAACAACCGTCAGAAGTTAGATTTTCGAAAAAAGGGGGGCTAACTTCACACTTTTTTTAAAATCGTTTTTTTGCAATATCTTTTGAAATATAAGAGATACGGTTCTGATGTATAAGAATAATGTTTAGAACAAATCTAGAACAACCTGGAACAACCCTCAGAATTTGAATTTTCGCAAAAAGGGGGTCCGTGGGAAAATGGTTTTTTTCTATTATCTCGGCCAATTATGATTTTTTCTTTGAAATCCTTTGGAACAATTTAAAACAAACTTAGAACAACCCAGAACAACCGTCAGAATTTCGATTTTCGAAAAATGGGCCGCCAGAAAAAAAAAGTTTTTTGCCGTTTTTTCGGCCAATTATGATTTATTTTTTGAAATACTTTGGAACAATTGAGAACACCCTTAGAGCAACCTGGAACAACCGTCAGAAGTTAGATTTTCGATAAAAGGGGGGCTAACTTCACACTTTTGGATTTGGTTTTTTTGCCATATCTTTTGATATATAAGAGATACGGTTTTGACGTATTCGAACAATGTTTAGAACAAACCTAGAACAACCTAGAACAACCTTCAAAATTTTAATTTTTGCTAAAACTGGGTCCGACTTCATACTTTTGGCTTTGGTTTTTTCCCATTTTCTCGTCTGATTTTGATTTTTTCTATGAAATACTTTGGAACAATTTAGAACAAACCTAGAGCAACCTAGAACAATCATCAGAATTACAATTTTCAAGAAAAGGGGGGCTGGCAAAAACTCGTTTTTTCCGATTATCTCGGCCAATTTTGATTTTTTTTTCGAGATTCTTTGGAACAATGTTTAGAACAACTAGAACAACCTGGAACAACCTTCAGAATTTCAATTTTCGAAAAAAGGGGGGCTGGGTGAAAAAGTCGTTTTTTTCAATTATCTCGGCCAATTTTGACTTTTTTTTTGAAATACTTTGGAACAATTTAGAACAAACCTAGAACAACCTGGAACAACCGTCAGATTTCTGATATTCGAAAAAAGGGGGGCTAACTTCACACACTCCACTCTCGATGGTGCTTTTCTGAAAACTTTTTTAAAAGCCGATACAAGTCTATCAACTTCCGGATAGTTGTCTCTGATATATTCACAGATTCTGTGGAGAGCATGTGCTACACAAGTAATATGCAGCATATAAGGATATGTTTCCTTTAATAGTCTGCCTGTTTTTAACATATATGCGGCACTGTCACTAACAAATAAAAGTATTTTTTCCCTGTACCTGTCGTCCGAATGAAGCATTTTGTGCAAATTCTCGTCAATGGTTTTAGCAACTGTTTCCGCATCAACTGTATTTATAACTTTAGATGCTATTACATATGCGTTATATGGAATAGTTGGATGTAGTACACCAGCTACAAGATTTACCACACAGCGTCCTAATATATGGACAGTTTCGTCGGCATTTATCCATAGGTACTGATTTGAAAGATGTCTTCTAAGGCATTCTACTGTTTTCGTGAAGCACTTAGAAACATAACATTTGCGTAAGGTGGATTCATCAGGAACATGTCGACCAGTATATTTTTGCAGAAATGTTTTGAAAGTGGGATTGTCAAGTTTCTTTAATGGGATATTAGCCGCCATTAAAGCTTCACAGAGTTCTTCGTTAAAATTGTCAGCTTTTAACGGGTCCAATTTCTGTGTATGTTTTAGCGATGCTAAGTGACGTTGTACGTTCGATTTTTTGGCATTCTGTAACGATATTTTACAGACTTTGCAATAAATATCGGAATCACTGACAATGGACATACAATCAGTATGACCCTCAATCCAACTCTCCATTGTTTCACGATGTATTTCTCGACGTTCTTCCATATCATATCTGAAAAAGTAACATAAACAATGTTCTAGATCTAAATAAACGATAACTAAAAATTTTAATCTTAATCTTAACAAAATCCAATTAACACTTACGTCGATATAAATGGAAGAGTAGATTCAATGAACCGGCAGGAACTATTACAAAAATTACGAAGTATGTAATTAACAGTTAAAACAATGAAACAAGGAAACTAACGTAAGGTATAAATGAAAATTTTATTTCTCTTGGAAATATAACGTAAACCTAATAAATTTTAAACACTGCTGACGCCGTTATCTACGCCCATGTATAAAGAAATTTACCTCATAAATTCCTTATTTTATTGCCCTTTTTTCTCTGATTCTCGGTCTCTTGTCGAGCGTAAACTGATGTTGCAGTTCGCCCTATGAATTAGTGCTATTCAGATATAATGTAAACAACACGCAGTTGTTTACATTATTTCTTTTCACGGTTGTGGCTCCGTGGTAGTTTAGCTCGCTCGATTCCGCTCCCTAATAATTACCTATGTACTTTTAAATTGTGAAATTTTAAATTTAAAGGTAAGAAATATTAGAAGAAAAATGGTAAAATAATGACGTTTTAGCTAACATTTTGAAAAGGTGATTTGCTAACATACAAATATAGATTTCGGTACTTCTTAGAACTATAAGATAAATATCAATATTTAATCTTTAAACTCTATACAGGCTGAGTTTTTTTGAATGTTTAGCATTGGGATCTCAGAAACTACTGGAGATAGAAAAACGCAATGAGGAAAGATGCGCAGTTTTACGAGTTTGATTTAAAACTGCTTTTGTTTCTCCGATAACTGTCATGGCTTATTAGATATTCAAAGAAAACTAAATTTTACGATTTTCTTTAAACATGCTTAGCATCGTTAATAGTAATTTTAGAAAAAAGTGTTCAGACAAAAGTTTTAGATAATTTTACGCCAAATAAAACTATGTAGCTAATATTTTTTTTTCGTTCACCATTATCGAGTTCTTTAAATGGAAACCGTAGTTGGTTTTGATATCATTAAAAAGCTTATTTTTTGCTGATTACAATGATATAAGGTTTGATATGGTTATTTTAAAAAATAAAGAGGATATAGACATTTCTATGATTGTTCACTTGATAAGAGATATAAACTTTAAAAAAAAATTTTTGGTGTTTTGTAATTCAAAAAACGGAAAATCTGAGTTACAATAGTGTTCGTTGGAGCAGTCGAGATAAATATACTAACATTGCTTTCACGTTGAGTCACAGAAAGAGCTGTTAATTTTTACTTTTAAGTCAAGTTAATTGTCAAACATTGACAATTAACTATTAATTAATTTAATTGTAACTTAACTATAAGCGGTGTAAACGGCCGTTAATCATAAGTTTGCATTGGCTATGGAATTTTCTAACGTAGAAAAGCGTGATATGGTTGAATGTTACATTCAGTGCCAGAAAAATTCTGCTAGAGCTGCTGAAGTTTATTTTGAAAATTATTTTGATCGACGTCAGCCGTCGCTTCCTACTTTTAAGAGATTATGGGATAATTTAGCAGATTCGTTCGTTAAACCAAAATCAAAAAAAGGGATGGATGAAGATAGAGAAATAACCATATTAGCATGTGTCGCTCAGAATCCATCTACATCGACCGGACAAATTTCAACAGAAATGGGCTCCTCTCAACGCACTATTGTCAGAGTGTTGAAGAAGCATAAATTTCGTCCCTACAAATTATCAGTATCACAAACTTTACATGAAAGTGATAACATCAGAATAGCTTTTTGTAGATGGTTTAAAGATCAGTGTCAAAACGATCCACACTTTTCAATGAAAATATTATGGACTGATGAATCTCGTTTCACAAATTGTGGAATGTTTAATAGGCACAATGAGCACATATGGTCTCAAACAAATCCACTTCACGTTGAACATAGGGGACCACACATTAAATTTGGGTTTAATGTTTGGTGTGGTGTTATAGGATCAACTGTTCTTCCTCCTTTTATTTTTGATGGATCACTAACTGGCAATCGTTATCTTAATTTTTTACAACAAGATTTCGAGGAAATGTTAGATAATTTAAATTTAAGAACCCGAGCAATGCTGCAATGGTTTCAACATGACGGAGCGCCTCCGCACAATCAACTGAATGTTAGAAATTATTTAAATTTGAACTTCCCTAATCAACGGATAGGACGAAATGCACCCATTGAATGGCCGGCTAGATTCCCTGATTTATCAGTTTTGGATTTTTTCTTGTGGGGTGTACTAAAGGACACAGTATACAAAAGAACATATGAAACAATCGACGATTTAAGAGAAGCTGTCTTAGTTGCTTTTAATAACATCGATAGGCGTAAAGTACGCAATGCTACAAATTCTGTTGTGAAGAGATGCAAGTTTTCGTTTGATTTGTATTTTATCAGTTCGAAATTCAATTGTTTTCCATAAAAACCATAAAAATGTCCATATCCTCTTTATTTTTTAAAATAACCATATCAAACCTTATATCATTGTAATCAGCAAAAAATAAGCTTTTTAATGATGGTTTCCATTTAAAAAAAACACAAGTTTGTGTCATAACTCGATAATGGTGAACGAAAAAAAATATTAGCTACATAGTTTTATTTGGCGTAAAATTATCTAAAACTTTTGTCTGAACACTTTTTCTCTAAAATTACTATTAACGATGCTAAGCATGTTTAAAGAAAATCGTAAAATTTAGTTTTTTTTGAATATCTAATAAGCCATGACAGTTAACGGAGAAACAAAAGCAGTTTTAAATCAAACTCGTAAAACTGCGCATCTTTCCCCATTTAAGCGTTTTTCTATCTCCAGTAGTTTCTGAGATCCCAATGCTAAACATTCAAAAAAACTCACCCTTGTATAATATGAAAGAGAGGAAAACCTAAGATACGTATTATTTGAAATACAGATGTATGGTCCAATATATAAAGGTAAAACTGTATTTTAGATTAATAACTTAATTATTAGTGATTAATAAATGAAAAATTCTATTTAAAAGTAAGTACAAAACGTTAAATTTCCAGATTGTATTAGAAAAACAGACGGTGAATGTCTATTTTTATAATACAAACTGGAAATTAACCACAAAACATAACAATAGAAATGAACATGACCTTGGAAATGATAAAATGTCATCTTGACGTGTATGAAATTCTGACAAAAGGTTTTTAAAGCCCACAGAAAACTACGAAATTGAAAATAAGACGCATTAAATTGCTGTATAACAATACACCGCGAACAGGAGATAATATTAGAAGCATAATTCAAATTGAATTAATTGAATTCGGCGGTGAAGTTGATAAGAAGGAGAAAGTAATTATATTTTAATGAATCGCAGAAACGATTACGTAATTTAGTGGATATGAAGCAGAAATTTCATCCAACGCATCGGCTCTCAAAATTTCATTTTCTTTGTTTTGTGGTAATTACAGACTTTGATAAAAGTTTTCTTTATCGCTTTAAATTCGAGGAAGACGAAGTTTTGGGATTTCAATTTTGAAGCTGAATATAAATAAGAAATATGATGTATACGTTCTCATTAATTGCCGTAATTATCTTGATATTCCAGAATTTTTCAACGGATATAACACAGAAATTTAGAAAGGAAAAAAATGAGTTGTCATTTCATCTTGCAATACAGAAAACGTGTTTGAACTGGTTTAAATATAAATAACAAACGCATTACTGCTTCGTATTTTAAAGGAAACCATTCAGTAAATCGAAATCTAATATACGAATATGGCAACAAAGTAAACCTATTTGAAGTAGGTTAAACAACAAACATGTTACTCTATCGTTTATCACAGACACCATCAAGTAACTCGAAGAAAGATAATAACTTTTATCTCGATAAGGACAAATATACAAAGTGTTTAGAGGAAGTAAAAACTGCAAGGAACGTGAAAAAGAAGGAAGCTATTCATTACAGGCGTATAAAGCGCTATGAAAGTTTGACTATAGGCGGCCAAGAAAAGCTAATAGCGACGATGAAGGAAGAGAATGGAGAAATCAAGTAATACGTTTGTTACGAAGACTTATTCAACATTCTCGAATAAATGCAAGTTCCTGTTGTACACGGTGGAAGGGCAATAATGCTTAAGGAATGTAACCGCAAGTATAAAAACATAACAGTTGAGGCTATCATGACATATTTGAAGCTATACCAACCTTGTCAAAAGAAACAGAAGACTTTGAAAAAGGGCATTGTCATCAAACCTATACTTCATAGTGAAATGAACTCACGTTATCAAGTAGATCCCATAGACCTACAAACCAACCGTGATGGAAATTATAAATTCAAATTAGTTTACTGCGACCATACTACTAAATTTGTGATCCATCATGAATTTCGAACTAAACGCCCAGCAGAAGTTGCATACCATCTCTTGAATATTTTCACCACTTTTGGAGCGCCGAACATCCTTGATTCCGATAATGGTCCGGAATTTCGTAACCAAGTAATTGAAAATGTATGCTCTGTGTGGCCGGATCTTAAAATCGTACATGGAAAGCCAAGACATAGCCAGAGTCAAGGATCAGTGAAGCGTGCCAATCAAGACATCGAGAATATGCTCAGCACGTGGACGGAAACCAATCAGTCTTGAAGGCGGTCAGAGGGCTTGAAATTCATCCAAGCAGTGAAAAATAGAGCATATCACGAGGAAATTAAATTTCATACGCAGAAAAATACGGAACAAAATATTAACGTCGAAAATGTAATTGAACAGGCCAAGAAAGACAACATTGTTGAAAATGGGTTAGAAAAAGATATAAAAAGTAAAAATGTGAGAAACAAAACACAAGAAAACGAAATGGTTGTAACCATAAAGATAAAAGAGAAGCAAATAACCAATGATACCAATGTAACGATTCAGAAACAGAAAACGCAACTCAAGATCCAATAGCGAAAAAAATAGAATCTGTCCAGGCAATAAGAAAAAAAGCAAAATTGAATTTGGAAAACCAAGCTGAAAAAATCAAAGGCGTGTCTGCTGATAAATATCCAAATGTGAAAGTTGGCCAAATTGTAAGACTGAAAATACCTGACATTGACAGAGCTAAAGCTGACCCGAAAAGCATTATTGCAGTTATGGTAGATGTAAAGGACAATGAGTTTTACCAGCTGGGTACCAAAACTAGAGTACTAAAGCAGCTTTACACACATAATCAGTTTACCTCATGCTCCGAAGATTTTATAAAGATAGAAGAAGTTGTTAAAGATAAGGCAGTGAGTCTTCGAGAAGTTGTCGGAAAAATTGTCGTTGATTGCAGGACAACCATTCAAAAAACGTAACTGTCTCAAAAAATGCTTGTCGGAGAAATGCTCCGTGTTCTAACAAGTAATTTTTTTCATACCTGACAATTGATTTTCTCAAGTTGTTTGTTAAACACCAAATAATAAAAAAAATACTGTTTCAGTTAGATTCACCAACGAAAGCGTTATGTTTGTGAGAAGATAATTTTATTTGTGTTATTTTTTACTATTCAAGAAGTATTTTGAAGGTGTTTTAAATGACTAGTTACTAAAAATTAATAATCAATATGCCAAATGAAAATACTCATTGTTTAATTCCAAAACCAACATTTACCAGCCGTCATTGGTAAAACCTAGCGTGCACTAAATTCTAATGGTAAAAGCCCGAAAAAATCCTTCTTTTTTTATAAATCCTTACACTAGGTTTTACCAGTAAATCCTAAGATTTACTGGTAAAACCTATGATTAACCAATATACGGGCTTTTACAGTAATATATACATATGATCGTCTTTGAAATAGGTTAAACAACACACAGGTTACTGCATCAACAACACACAGGTTACTGCATCATTTTCGCAAATGGCAAGCATTTCAAATGTTGTTTTAATATTTCATATATATACATATATATCAACATCAGATAAATGTACGCGCAAAATATTATTGAAACATTAGTAGTTCATTGTTTTAATTTTGCTACTGAATATACCATAATGTGTATTTACGAAAACACTAGGTATTTGGAAACATCAACAGTTTGTATCTAACATGCAAATAACATTTAATCCTTTGCGGAAAATAACATCCTTAGTCTGTTTTTTGTTGACTTGTGCACAATACATACGCCTGCGTGTTGGTGACGGAAATCGACCGCTGCCGTAAGACTAGGCCGATAAAAACTTGTTGCCGTGTTATTTTTAAATTCTTTTTTATACGTGGCGCTCCATACGTTACGTGAAACGAGAGATGAGCTCCAGAGATTAAGGCTGGCGTCTCGGTACGCTGCACCGGACAATATTCACGTTGAAAACAGGCTCACATTTTTTTGATAAGAAATGGAAACTATTAATTTAATTGTTATAAAAAGTACACAGTTATGTTAAGGAAACTTGATTCGAGGTCGTAGGGGGTTTTTAAATGTCTAATTGGGCTGTTTTTACACTATATACTGTGAATAAAATACCCCTTTTAGAGGTAAAAATAAATATTTTTTATCTGTAATTTTCAAATAAAATATAGCATTCTTGCACCCCCCTTGACCTCAAAAAATTAGTTTGCATTGTAACAAAAAATACTGCAACGAAAATAATATCTTCGTTTGTAAATGGTATCCAAAATAAAAATGCGTGGACATTATATGAAATTAGGGTTACAATTCAACTATAGTGTGGAGAAAAACCGTCAAGATGCAGAATTATCACGCCAGGAACTTGAATATTAGTGTAGCTTCTGGGCATTAGGGGGCACTGGAAATTGTGCGTATATATGTACCTATTATTAATTAAAAATGTCAGGATAGGTACTTTTATTTACGCAAAAGTACAATTGCTCACAATACTTCGTCTAATAATAAAAACAGTTATATATTATTATTATTATATATTCAACAGTTTAACACTTTGCGGAATGTAATATAAAATATATACCTATAAAAAACAAAAACGATAATAAATTTGCTATAGGTATAATAATCTTACACAGTGTTTACTTTCGAGCGATGTATATTTATAGCAATTTTTGACAGTTTGACATTATTTGAAATACGTGTGTTGTGATAACTGGACGAAAAGGGAAAACCTTTATTGATTTAATATACGATATAATTAACTTCTTATAATGTTATCTAATTACGATTACATGTGTATTGTATTGTACTGAAATAAGTAAAATCTGCAGTGGTACAGCTTATATCTTGATAATCTCGAAGACTTAAACAATGCTTCTGCTCGTACTATTATCAGAATATAATATCCAAACAATCACATAAACATGGATAAACTAGAAGATGGTATACCAACTCTAGGTATATTTTATTTAGTCTACTTCAGAAAATTAAATAATTCTTGATGCACAAATTTATTGAATTTTGCGACGGGACTACAAAGGCATTTTGATACCTATAAATATATATATAGTCGGATTCAAGAAAGATGATCCCTGCGTCATTTTTTAATATCGTATGATTCAAATCAATACTTCGCCATCATGATAAGTACTGTAAAGTATAGAATGAACATGGAAATTATAATGATGACATCCTACGTTTTCCGGTTAGATTGATCGATCTAATTTTAGGTTATGTATAATTAGATAACTAAGTTAGATAATCGCCTTTATCGTTTATTAAAAATATGTAATATAAACTCAATAGTCTTTTAATGTACTAAATTTAACATATGCCAAAATACAAATGATAATAGAACTTTATTGAGAAATAACGTGGGTACAAAACAAACAATAAATACAATTTATTTACTTCAAATAAATGTGATCGAAATTGTATACATGTTTTACATGAAATGAAGTTACATCCTATAAATATAAGAGGTGGATTTTACTGTTTAGGTATAAAATATATGGAATATCCATTTTCAAAATATGAAGCAGAGAGTAAACACTTGTCGAGCTACACTTTTAAAAAATATATAAACAGATTAGATGAATTAAATACAACCGTAACAACTGAAATGGTAGAGCCTGGAAATCTCAGTATTATATAAGGATGTGATAGACTGTAACCAAATCAAAGATTTGTTTCTCAAAGCAATTAAGTTAAGACTGAATTTTAGTTATAATTTTCTGTTTGGCACATGATTATTTAAATATAATATATGAATCGACTATTGTCGGATTAAAATGTCTTTTCATTAATATTTTGTTAAACTATTTTATAACTGATTACTGTTCTTTTTCTGTGTAGTTGGAGGTAATTAATTATTATATAGTTTATAGATTCCATGTGAAGACATGCAAAATAAGGACGTAACAATTTAATTCAACACTAATTCTATGACTGCTTTTCAGTGATTATTTTAATTTTCTTTTGGATGTTTCTCAAAAATAAAATCTTATATCCAAATTCTTGTCTTTTTCTTTATATAACAATAGTTTTATTTACACTTCTTTTAATTTGTGCCTTACACATTCATAAGAATTTTGAGCGAATATTATCTCTGTAATACTAATAAAAATGTATTTCTTTCTTTTAACGAAGATTGAAATACATGTTGGTTTGAATGGCACCTGGATACAATTAACAGAAGTTTTGTTTTTAATTTAAAATAAAATGTGCAGCCATATTTTATTTTTATAAATTTATTAACAAATATTTATATAAACTTATGATACAATAATTCATTAAATAGTAGGAAATACATAAAAAGGGGCGTATAATATATTTTTTCAACAGTTAATTTAATGAGTAAAAAATGTACGTCAACACATGAACAACTAATCACATATTTATAAAGAGCACAATGTAATTTATGCAAAAATGACATTTTCTGTATATATATTTTCTTTAAGTGTACTGCTAACTTTTAATTTGCCTTTGTATCATTACAATATTTCAAGGTATAAATTTCTATAAAAAATGTGTGGCCACCAGTGTATTGTGAAGTATATGGGAAATAATTCAACATTTATTGAACTAGTAGGACAAAGATATAGTAACTCCACTGCTCTTCTCAAGAGTCAACATTTTAATATCAATATAAGAACGTCTATTAACCTCAGTTTTAAAATAAAAGTTCATTTAGACTGACAAATAATTGACTACATTTTTTCAACTATTAATACTCAATAGATAATTACATTACCAAATAGACTGTGAATTTATTAAACTTTGTTAATATTATGGTTAGGATAATACCGAAACCACAATATTATCTGCGAACTTCAAATGAATAAGATGTATTCCATTTAAAAAAAAATAATTTTGCGAAACTAATTATGATATACATTTATGTAAGAATAATATCCAACAAAATAATTCAATATATTCACTATTTTATGTTAGGCCACACTACATACGATTCTAATAGCAAAAATAAGGTAATTTTTAGAATCTTCAATCATTGTCAGAATGTAGACCTATTAAAGGTATTGTAAAAAACAGATGCATATAATTCTTAAAAAAATGATTACTGCAAATTTTCTGAAATAAATTGAATTAAAAAACCAAATAATACTAATTATTTTCACAAGCTTTTAAACAAGTGCAATTAGCTTTAGAGTTATAACTTTATAAACAATAACTATGTCATACTTTAACCTTAAAAATATTATCAACCAGCATGCCAACAAAAAGTTTGTAGTGTCTACCTCCATTATTGGGTTCGGTGTGTACAACTTATCGCAGAATCACAGGAGCGACCATGACAATCAATTTATATGACCCGTTATATGTGAATACAACATTACACTTTCTATATAAAACGTATTTTTATATGTCACTTGTGTCACTGTCTTCACTATCACTGCTGCTTGAAGAATCACTAACATTAATTACAAACTCATCGATTTCACAATCTATACGGCTTTCTCTATCATACCAGTCTTGTATAAGTTTTTCAGTTTGATTGATACAGTTTTTCCAGATTTCTTCTGTACATTGGTCTAGTGATTCTTTCCACATAGCCTTCACTTTATCGTCTCCATATCCATCTCTACCGATATGTTTATTATAGTATTGTTTTCAGCAATTTCTGCATTTAAAGTTAGTACTGTAACATGCTTTTCTAAAATTAAAGATATTATTACTTCAATACTCAACATTTTTAAGGTCTTACTCTGTAAATACATCGTGTATAATGTATTTCGGATACTCATTTTAGAGCATTCTGCCAAACTGTCTGTTTTAGCTTTTATATGGGGCCTTTTCTTCCCTGGACTAGATAGAACAGGACTATTTAGTGATCGGGCTTTTATCCGTTTTACTGTAGCTACTCCTACCTTCAATGCATCTGCTACTCGCTAAAAGATATTCATTAGAATTTGTAAAATGTTAAATCTCACAATGTTTACCTGTTGTACAGATGTAAGGGATATTAGAGGATCACCATTAACCTTCTCTTGCTCGAAATATTGTAATAAATTTAAAACGAATCCTTGAGCTTGTGACCGTAATGTTTTCCGCGTCGTGACATTCTGGTTTAATAAAGATTGAAACAACAAACAAATTGTGAAACGAAATGAAACGATCAAACTACTAGAAATGTCAAAGTCAAAACGCTAAACGGAAGTGTATGAAATAATACAGCCCATGCAATCACTCCGTCTTTGTCTTGCTCAAATAAATTCTATAAAACGTATGTCGTGCTTGCATCGCACTCAAAACACATGCATTCGCTTATGCTATCCTTGTTATACAAGTTGATACTATTTCTTATTCGGATATAGACATAATTCTTTGATAGAATTATATAGTAGTGACGCAGGGATCATCTTTCTTGAATCCGAGTGTAGGTACATTTTTTACTTATTCAATAAATTTTATTTACCGGTGCTTAACGCAAATTATCATTGTGTACATTACTCTAAATAAATACTATTTCATTTATTCATAGTGTATGATTAAATAATTAAAAAATATGTACCTATGTATTTATTAATAAGAGTCTATTTGAAATATGTAAATGTACAATAGCTTAAATTACATCAATAACTTACGAAAGTAATTTTTATATTATACACGTACACACAAACAAAGAAGCTGCAAGATTTACTGTTGCAGAGCATAACAAAATCTATATTATTCCTACTAATAATATTTATACGTCTAATTTGCTATGATTCCGATTGATAATTGGTAGAAAGGATTAAATATAATACCTATATACGATAAATATAACAAGCTTTTTTGAAAACTTTTTGGCTTATGAGCCGCCATCTGAAAAAACCGCTAAATTTTTGCACTATACCAGTTTTTACAAAATATCTTCCAAAGTATTCCAATACTTCCCGAGATAGACCTCTTTGAATTTACAGATTTTTTCTTAAAAATGTAAAAATCAAAGATTTTTAGTTGGTTTTTGCTCGATAGTAAGTATATAGTGAATCCTAGGCTAAAGTTTGACACTGCATTTATAGTAGAGGTAAATAGCTAAAGTTCCGAAGCTCCAAATGTGGCTTGTCGTCCAGACACATTTTGTCTTATATAACAAAATATCACCATTTGGTTCTTATAATGTAAAGTTGTGGTATATCTGACACTTTTCTTGATGAAACTTATGTAGTATATAATTTATTTATAATTATTTATCAATTATTTATTTACTTACAAATTTATTGATATATAATTCACAGACCTATTGAATATATGAGATATACAAACTTAGCAATAAATGAACTTTTTTTTGTTTTTAATAAATAGATACATTAATTTTGTCAGTATTAAGTTATTGCGTAACGTGTCTTCCTAAAAGACTACAAAAATATTCAAAAGAGAGTATCATAGTCTAAACGAGCTAGAAGAATCAGTTTGGTCTTAAACTTTAGCTACCTGCCTCTACTATAAATGCTATGTCAGACTTTAGCGGAGAATACACCATTTACTTACTATAGAGCAAAAACCGATTATAAATCTTTATTTTGACATTTTTAAAAAAAAATTCTCTAATTTCAAAGAGGTCTATCTCGGGAAGTAATGAAGCTAAATATTCCGTTTTTGTATTAAATTGTAGAAAATTTTCTCTAGTTTAATAAGAACGTAAACGGCTTTTTTGCTCAAACTAATACTTTAGGAGATATTTTGTAAAAAGAGGCTAAAAAATTTAGCGGTTTCTTCAAGATGGCGGCGTCTGCGGTAGTGGGGAAAATAAGAAAACTTGGAACTTTGCAACAGTGTACCAATCCATACACCATATCAAAATATCAAAGGTACCCTAATTAATTGAACCATGCGAGATTTTTTGGTATAGTTTGACTGGGCTATATGTATATTCTCCAAGGATATTACATCGGTGGTGTTTCTATCACAGAAAGTTAATATTCTACGTTTTAGATATCTCTTGAAGGTACTAGATTTGGTAGACCATATAAAAATATGGCACAAAAGGCTTAATTATGTGTTCTGCATGTTCAACCATTTCGTCAGGTAGAGAGCTTCTTTTTCGGTGGTTTATACCAAAAATTCTTTATGTTGTCATTAATAGTGAAATATTAGGTAAGTCTATTAAAAGAATATAATAGTTGATATGTCATCTTTGGATAATATGGAAAATCAAAACCTTATTTTGGCAAACTTACTTCAGTTCGGTAAAATATATTTAGGTACGTTTAACAACTAAAATAATTACTTTCACTTCTGAATGTTGCGCATCTCCAATATTATTTAAGAAGATAATAAAATATGAATAATGTTAAGTACAGAAGCCCAGTTGATTTTTGCCAAAAACACTAGTGTCACCTATAGACAACCTATAATTAAACAGATTTACTATGAAAATTAATTGTGGACTAAAATATAAACGTAAGTAATTAATACCTATTGATCTTTTCTGGTTATATTCTGAATCATATCTCCTAAACACACAGTTAAAGTTACGAAAATCACAATATAAGCTGTATGTTTTAGTTCATATGTTCAGAGACCGGACACGAGCGGCCGATGACTCATCACCCACGCGCACTATTGAAATTTTGTATTTTTAAAAAGTTTTTAATTTTATTTATATAATTGGATAACAAGTGGGTGGTGATCTATAAAATACAAAATACTTTTTTATTTGTTTATACTGTAGTTCGAATCGAGTAAATTCTCAGTAGGTACTTTATTAATCTCACGAAATATAAGGTAGGTAAATAGAAGAAAGGAATTTAACATTAAAATCGACTTTTTTGCTGTCCGTTTTCTCGACGAAACCAGATGTTGCATCACCATACGAATAGTGCTATTCAATAACTGCGTGATGTTATACATTATTTCTTTTGTCATTCATTACGCAATGTTTAGAATAAAACTGCAGTCTATGGTCGACTGTTCTACTTTTTCTACCCTTTGTAACACATCACACAAAATGTCACTCATAAATATTTTATTTTCATTACTTTTTAACAGTTTTTGTGCGGCAATAGAAGCTTGATGGCATTGTCCATCATTCTTTTTACGATGACCCATGTTTTAAATCCAAAATTCATTAAACACATTAAAAATTAAGCGAGAAAGAATACTTCAAACTGACTTGTTCTTTACCATGTCTATAGTCACATGAATTACTAAATATTGTTATTATTATTACTTCAAAAAATATTTTTTCCAAACATAAATTGTTTTATTCCTATTTATTTTATAAGGTGTACCTACTTGAAATTTTATAAATTGCTATAAATGAATGCTTGTATTTATTGATGCTTGACTGTTGAGATTATTTCTATATAGTCAGGTTCCTAATAAATACTAGCATAAATTTAAAATACTATGTAGACAAAAACGTGTTGAAAGCGTTTCTTTAATAATTTTTTGTGCCTGTTAGTTTTTTGTCTGTCTATGTTCGAGTTCATTTAAAAGCCCCAGATATAAATTTGTTGCTGTAATAGCAATCTACATTTCTATTGCTTCATCTCTCATCCTCAATTAAGTTCGTCTATTTGCCAACATGAACCGCCACCTTACCGACACCTAATCCTACCCCCCCACATTATATTCTTCATCACCACCAAACTGAAAACTAAACGCCAGCCTTAATGAGCGCACCTGAATCGAAATTGAAACAAGGTCGTTGAAGTTTTTCAGACACCTCGTGTTAGTTAAATG
The DNA here is from genome assembly GCA_963170755.1 of Amphimallon solstitiale. Lineage (NCBI taxonomy): Eukaryota > Metazoa > Arthropoda > Insecta > Coleoptera > Scarabaeidae > Amphimallon > Amphimallon solstitiale. The sequence goes on along the minus strand of OY720675.1, from coordinate 28,593,102 downwards.
AACTTCTTTGGCTCTGACGTATTTACAACATTGATTAATGGACGAGGTGTCCAGCGCTCGCACATGTATAAGACTACAAGAGTTACCTTATCTTCGAGGATTTTATGTAATATTTTGTTAGAAGAGTCTTTAAATTATAAATGGTTAATAATAATAATATATTCCCTTTCAGAATCCAACTGGAAAAAGTACATAAAGTATAGTAACTACCGTCAAAGGTTATAGCATAAATGTAACTAATTTTATTGCATCTGGCATATAGAATCCTTCTTTCGTAACTTACAGTTTTAGTGGAGTAGGACACATTGAATCCTATTTGAAAAAATAGCATCAATTTGTTAACAATAACAATAAAAATAGTCGAACGACACAAATCAGGGGAGTACAGGGATTTATCATTGCCCCATTGCTATCTACATAAATAAAAATTAAATGCTGTTCGTTGGTAAACGAAAACATCTGGACCTATTGGGGTATTTTAAAAAAAAATCCTAGTAGTTCGGATAAGGTTTTTAGAGAAAGAAAAGTTGCCCGAAAATTGGAAAATTCCGGAAAAACTGAAGCTGTTTTCTTCTGTCGGATTTTTGTATGAACTCAAGACCATAACTCACGATTCGAACGATGGATATGCGTAATTCTTTTCTGTTTCTGAGAATTACAAAGAAAGTCAGGAAATTCAGACAAACTACAAAAAGCATAGTTTTTGTACGATCATAATTGACGATAGGAACGACATATTTGGTTGATTCTTTTTTTTTTGTTCGTTATGCTCCCGGGCAGGAAATAAATCAAATGAATGTCTTCAATTGAAAAAAAAATCACCTGGAAGATCTAGCGAAAAATTTGGAAAAACACATTTCAACCTTCAACCTACACTGGTGCGTCTATTAGTGATCGTGTAACTTCTGAACGACCTGACCGATTGTGCTCATATTCATGTAATATATTTGTTTTGTCGAGATGATGGTTAATAGCTATGTTCGGATCCGATAGGTGGCGCTGTAGTCATGTTAGTAACAAATTCTATATTTATGGACCAGAATAACATATTCGTAATATATATTGGTTAAGTGACAAAAAAGAAAATAACTAAACCTGGATCTGATAGGTGGCGGTGTGGTCGAGTTATTAATAAATTTTATACTTATAAACCGACGCGGTTTATATGTACATTATATGTTAGCGTGGTTAACAAAATTGTTTAGGTATATGCTACCGTTCGATAGATGGCGCTATTTTTTTGGTAGAATACTAATCTCTCCACCTACCGGAAAAGACAGAACAATGTCTGCCTGGCCAGCTGTTTAATAATACATACAAACGCTTCGCATATGTCATCTAGGAGCGAATATATACCTTTCTTCAGCTTTTTCTGAAGTAAGACGAATCGCTAATGTAGTAGTCAACAAAGAAACAATAAGAACAACCAATGCTCTGCGTCATTTAAAAGATTCTGACCATGCAGAAGAAGAAAGTCTTTGGTTTTATGAGAAGTGTCTCTGTAATGTCTTTAACCTAGAATAAGATATTTTTTAAGTTTTAAAAATATTTTTTCTTGTAGCGGATGCACAAGCCTAAAATTATTTTCAACTATACAGAGTATAGTAATTGTATATTACATCATAATTATGGGTTTTGCAATGAAACAGTCTCTATCTAATAACATATTTCAATTTTATAAATTAAATTAGAGCAATGTTATGTAAGATATCTTGTACCTAAAATATATAATTTTTAGGATATTTTCAAATTTCTAAAATTTCAGAATATATTATTAAATCTGGGCTTATTTCAGTTGCTAACATTGAAAACACACAGGATCTATTTAACATTCAGCAAAAGTGCTAAACTATTAAATGAAATTATCAATTTTCTCAGATAGTTAACTTATATATAGTGACTGTATGAAATGTCAAATTTAATTGTATTAGAATTTTCTAGTAATTTGCATTTTTCTTATTTAAACCCATTTATTTCAAATGGAGTTGGCCTGGACATGCATTTAATACACCATACGCCTTAGTAAATTATTAATAATAATAATATTTATGACAATATTTGTTTTTTGTTTAATAAACATTTTCCTTGTTATTATTATCGCGGATATATTATATAGGAAAACAAGGGAAATGGTTTAGCGGCTGACATAGAAATATTAATTTCTATGTTCAGCCGCATAAAATGTTAAGGAACTCTTACTAAATTGTAAAATATATTTGATGAATATCTTGGCAGCATATATTACACTGCATAATACTAAGATATATGATATATACAGGCTGTTCCGCGACTCGACCGACAAACTTATCCCGTATATTCCGGGGGTCATTACAATCAAAAAATGTTATATGACCTATAAGTGTATTCCTCTTTGCTTCGTAGATATTGGATTTAATTAAAAAAAAAATTAAAAAAGAAAATTTATTCATAAATTGATAGATAATTAACACAAAATTACAGTAACTGTTCAAACTGAGAATCGCCATATTCTAAACAAGCAACTATTCTTTGTGTCATAGAATGTTGCCAGTTAATTGTTACCAATTCATTCTTTAGAGAATTAGTAGCTTCAAGTATACGTTTAGTCAATTCTTCGCGTGTATCTGGTTTACCATTAATGAACACACGAGATTTGAGGCAACCCCATACAAAAAAAATCTAACGGAGACAAATCAGGTGACCGAGGTGGCCATTGTACAGGACCACCTCGTTCTATCCACCGTTCCGGAAAATTTTCATTAAGAAACACCGTCCCTTGTCTCCCAAAATGTGGTGGTGCCCCATCTTGCTGGAACCACAGGCCACGACGAGCTTCCAAAGGAATATCTTCCATGTAATTCGGCAATTTTTCTTCCAAAAAGTGAAGGTAACTTTCTGCATTAAGACGTTCTTTAAAAAAATGAGGCCCAATAAGATGATTATTTAATAAGCCGCACAACACGTTGACGGAAAAACGATGTTGATGGTTAACCACGATTGTCTCGTGTGGGTTTTGATCCGCCCAGATGTGAAAATTACGTGTGTTGTTAATACCATTCCTTATAAATTGGGCCTTATCCGTAAAAAGTATGTGTGGAGGAATAATCTCCAAATTATTTTGTAGTAACTGGTAATATCGTACTCGATTTTCTAAATCTCCAGGAAGTAAATGCTGGACTATTTGTAAATGATAGAGATAAACCCCATTATGGTGCAGAATTCTCCATACATTGATTTGAGGAATTCCCGTTGTATGAGATATTCTACGGATACTGGTAGAAGGACTTCGTTCAACTGCATTTAAAACTGCTTCAGCGTTCCCTAATCCATCTTTTCCTACACGACGATTTGGGAAAGATCCTCTCCCTCTTAAACAGCGAAAAACGTTTGAAAATGATGTGTGGTGAGGAAAAATGCGATCTGGGTATTGCCTTAGGTACTCCGCAGCTGCAGAACGTCCACTTCCATCGCAAAAACCATATCGGCATATTCTGCATTAGTAAAACGCGGCATAATGGCTTAAATTAATATTACAGCACAAAAATTATTAATTTGTCAAACATACGTCAATTCGTCAAAGCTAACTAAATTAGAGAAATTCACTTATAGATCATATAACATTATTTGATTGTAATGACCCCCGGAATATATGGGATAAGTTTGTCGGTCAAGTCGCGGAACGGCCTGTATACAAGATTCCTCCTAGATTGGTACCGATGAGGAAAAGTTAGTCCTAATTTCATGTTAACAAACAACAAAACTTTCCTAATTAAGTGGTTGTTAAGCATACTTAAAGGGAACGTTCAGCTCCTCGAAACTAAATTCGCCTGGATTGTGTAAATATTAACACTTGCCCTACATATTCCTAGGTTTAAATCAACAATTCTAAAGTAGCAATAAATTTAGATTAATATGTGTCTAGTTGTTTTAAGGCTAGCAGAAAAGAGAGACACTTGTAGTTTATAGTACTTAGGGTGTAGGGTGTTAATAACTGTTCAGAAATTCATGAAATCGTAACATTCGTAATTAAGAAGTACGTATAAGCACGTATCTATTCGACAAACATAAATGTCGAGTGTTGTTACTGAATCAATAGCCATACACTGCGTTGTGGACAGGAATGAAGCGTAACTATTTCTCCCATTGAAAATGAACCCGCTTTTGAAGATAGCAAATCCGCTCCGTTTCTAATTATCCTTCGCTAAACGTAAACAATGCGAAACGATAATCGGGCAAAATCAGCGCAATGTTTTGCTGAAGTTTCTGTTAACTGTTGTGTTGGTAAAATTAACTGATAATAAAGTTCATGCGGCAGGAAAATACATATCTGTATGACCTTACTATAACATCAGATTAAAGAGGCCTAGAATAACATAATTTAATTAAGGAATTTAATTTTCATATTGCGTAACTGGTTTCTATTAATATGTATACCGTACTCGACATATTTTAATTTCTGATACGAAAGTAGAAAGAGGAAAAGAGCTCGACGAAATAAACTAAAGATAAACATAAGGGAGGCTGCCAAGACAGTACACTCGACAAATGTCTCCTATGAAATGTAAGGCGTGAGGGTCCCCCGACACTCCGTTGCTCTCCCACCACTGTTAGCAAGCAGGCATCGCTGCATATTATAGGGTTATCTTCTGCATGGGATAGAAGTATAAACCGAAATTAAAATTTGTCCACTATGGTATACCTATAGTTCCTTTTCCTTATTCTAATTACTGGTTGACATCAAGAATTACAAACATTAGTCATACTGCACGACTGTAAAATTTTATTATTCTCATTGATTCGATTTACGTGATGGTTTGTTTGTTAAACGACACAGTAACGCGTTTCTTGTTCAACCTATTTCAACACGTTTACTCTCTTGCAATATGTGTGATTTCGATTTACTTTATGGTTTATTTGATAGACGACGTAGTAACTCATTTCTTGTTCAACCTATTTCAAACACGTTTTACTTGATGGTTTCTTTAATAAAACGCAGTAACGCGTTTGTTGTTTAACCTATTTCAAACACGTTTACTCTGTTGCTATATGTATGATTTCGATTTATTTGATGGTTTCTTTGATAAAGAACGCAGTAACGCGTTTCTTGTTCACCCTATTTCCAACACGATTTACGTAATGATTTTTTAAATAAACGACGCAGTAACGCGTTTGTTGGTCAACCCAATTCCAACACGTTTACTCTGTTGCAATATGTGTGATTTTGATTTACTCGATGGTTTCTTTGATAAGTTGCTATATGCGTGACTTCGATTTATTTGATGGTTTCTTTGATAAACAACGCAGTAGCGCGTTTCTTGTTCAACCTATTTCAACACGTTTACTCTGTTGCAATATGGGTGATTTCAATTTACTTGCTGGTTTCTTTGATAAAACGACACAGTAACGCGTTTCTTGTTCAACCTATTTAAACACGTTTGCTCTCTTGCAATATGTGTGATTTCGATTTACTTGATGGCTTCTTTGATAGACGACGCAGCAACTCGTTTCTTGTTCAACCTATTTCAAACACGTTTTACTTGATGGTTTATTTAAAAAACTGACGCAGTAACGCGTTTGTTGTTTAAGCTATTTAAAACATGATTACTTTGTTTCAATATGCATATATTAAATTTCGATTTACATGGTTTCTAGGATAGACGATGCAGTGATCTGTTTGTTCTTTAGCCTATTTCAAACACGATTATATGTATATATTTTAGTTTACTTACCTCTTATTTTAAAACGTATTGCAAATAAATTGGTAACAGAAAAGCAGGGTTTTGTCAAGAAGACTCAAATCCTACAGTAAAAGAAGGTTTTGATGCTGAAGATAATTTATCGCTCCCTGTGCTCAAAGAATATTTAAAAAGAAATATGTATATGAATATTGACGACAATTTAGTTTTAGAAGATGAAATTATCGAAACTTCGGCACCAATTGTTGAAGACGATCCAATGGAATTAGAGTATGATGCTGTTTTTACACGGTCAAATAAACTGATGAATAAATTGACGAATATATTCATGAAGAAATTCATCAATTTATTGGATCGTCTAAACGCAAACATTCATCCAATATTTTATTGACGGTATCCACTAGTATCAACTATCAAATAGTGACATTTGTTTTCTAGCAACCTTTAAATGTTTTTGTTTTATTTTTTAGCTTGGATGGGTACAAAAGCATATCCGAATATTTTTATATGTACTTGATTATAGTAATCACAAACTAGTAATAAAATGCAACATTCTTCAAAGCGTATTGTAGTTGTTTCAATGAAAAATATTATCTTTTTATAAGACTTGATCCTGATCGTTAAAATAATTATTCGTTACAAATACCTATTTAGTGAAATTATTTACTTCTCACGATCGATTTTTTGTCAGTCCTCTGCAACGTTTGTATAGAATAGCAATAGTTGCATATTATTTATTGGAACATTAATATTTCTTTACAAATACGATTGATTTTACTAACTTTAACAATTATTTATAATAAAAAAAAATTTCACGGAGCAGAAGGTTTACAACGCGAAAGTTGGCGTTATTTTAAACTGAAATGTTACCATATTTCTCTAGAAAATTGACGAAAAATTAGAGTGGGTTCGACAATTTATTCATGAATTTATTTGACAAGAAAAAACTGACTACAATTTTAGCATTTACAGGCTCCAATGTCAAAAACTTTGTTATTATTATTACTTATTTGACGGTGTAAACACTGCATAATGTTGAAGAAGAAAATTTGTATCAAAAAATCTTACAACTCTCTAATAATAATAAACTCTTATAAAAAGCCTCTAAAAATGTGAAGGATTTAAAGTTATTTTCTAGAATGAACAATGATTTAAGGCTGGGGTTCGCCTGTGTTATATGTCCATAAGGAATATCGGTACCATTTTAACAAAAAGTTGTAAATCAAAAACAATGAAATTTTCACCCAGTAAATGTTAAAACACACTCATCAGGTTGAGTTATATTGAAAATCCTAGTGCCCTTAGTTGTTTCAAAAAAAAATCATAAAATTAGTAAATTTGGAAGAAACAGAATGAAATTAACTCAATTTATAAAAGGCAGTATGCTGATGTCGAATCAGAAAAAAAATGAATTTTGATTTTTGGTTTCGCCTAAAATGGTACCGAAAAAATCCATTAGATTGGTGTTTTAATTCGAATTTAGGAACATTTTGTGTATTAATTTTTGTTGTATTACTATCTTTATTATAAATATTTCTCTGTTTGTATCTCTATTGATCAAGGGTTATAATAAAAACTGCAAAAAATCCATATGCAATCACGGCTCCATCTATGGACGCCCGATTAGGGTTAGGCATCGAAGACCGCACCGTCAAAAGCATTAGATATAATAATCACTTAAGAAATGTAATTTGAGAATTGTATAACTCAAAACACTGTTTTAGGACAAAGTTCCATGTTAGAATATGTATCATTATAAATATGCAGAAGCTTTGTTATTTTTTTTTCTATTAACTCGACACCTCTCTTAAGCCGACAAAATTTTGTGAACCGTTGGTGTCCGCTGAAAAGAGAGTTTACACTATATGTATTTCTACAAACGATTAATTTAGGAAATTTTATTAAATATCCGCAGTAAGACGAATGTACGTAAATAATTGATCTAAAAGGATATAACTATTTACCATATAAACTACTTTTCTTTTTTTTTATAGAGACCATGTATTTGTTTGAAATTGATAAGAACATAAAGAGATTGAACGCACATATACACACCTAATGGTAAACAATCATCGCAGCGGTTCTGACATCCAACAACAAACATGAAGTATTTAGAGATCAAGATGATAGATTAAGATTTACATTGTAAAAGGCTCAATAACGAGATGAACTGTGCACGTTCAATTCAAATAGAGTATGTATATGATAGCGACGAGAGACGTTTACCATACACGCCATAAATATACTAGCAATTCAGAACATTACTTATTTATGTGACCTAAAATTCTTGCAGCCAAATCAAACATAACCTTTAAATTATTTTGCTCGTACGTCCTTGATTTATAAGATGCTCTAATGATGTATATAAACACAATTAGTATTCGCAAATACAAAATAGACAGCGTATAAATTTAAGATTATGTATTTGCTAGTTTTAGGTTTTTCCATTTATAAGTACAGAACACTGCAAAAATTGATTTAGATTAGTACCACGCGATCATTTAAATTCTATATTATAGCAGGCGGGATTTTTTTTATTAGGTTGTCCAGAATGTCAATTATTGATTAATTGAAATTTGCGGTTATGTTATACTTTGTGACATTTGTGAATCTTATGTGTAATCGATTTAAATTTAATGGAAATGAAAGCATTACAAGAAAAATTAGTTTTATTGTGAATTACAAAAGGTGTTCAAAGTGTTCTCCCCTGTTGCAATGCAACTGTTAACCCTCCGTTTCATATTTTCAAAAGCATTTGCCAACATCTGAACGGTTATAGCGTTACATGCATTTGAAATTGTCTCTTGTAGTTCTTCAAGATTTTGTGGGTTATTTTTGTAAACTGTGTTTTTCAGATACGGATAAATGAAATAATTAATCAAGAATCGTTAAGTCCGGACTGCGAGGCGGAAATTCAATGACTCGATTATCATAAAACTCGCGAATTCGAGCCATACTTTCCCCTGTTTTGTGAGCTGTTGCATTGTCCTGTTGGAAATACCCATGTAAAAGTTCGTCATCATGAAGATTTTGTAAAAACGGTTCAAGTAAATTATTTCGATATCTCTCAGCATTTATCGTTCCTTCAAAAAACACAGGTCCAAATATACGCCTTCTAGAAACCGCTAGCCAAACACCAATTTTCTGCGGATGGAGAGGCGATTGAATAAACTCATGAGGATTCTCCGAAGACCAAATACGCATATTTTGTTTGTTTATATAGCCGGATAGGTGAAACCATGCTTCGTCAGAAAAAAATGTTAAATCCAAAGTGTTGTTGTTATTTAAATTATTCAAAAACCACTGACAGTATTCTATTCGTACAGGAAAATCTCGAGGGAATAGCTCTTGAACGACGTTAACCTTATAGGGATAAAGATTTAAATTTTCTTTTAAAATTTTTTGACAAGTTCCATATGAAAGGTTTATTTCTTGGGCTAATCTGCGAAGAGATTTTTTGGGAGACTGTTCCATTCTTTTTGCAACATCTGCCACAATCTCAGGAGTCCTTTTTTTGGACGCGCCACTACCAGCTTTCATACCTACAGTTCCAACATTACGAAATTTCGCCACACATGTGTAAATTTCTTGGACTAGTTTTTGATAATCCGCAGAAAAATTAGGGAAGGCATTTTGAAAATCATTGATGCAGTGCGGTACTGAATATGTCCATTCACCATTCTCTTGTCGTTCGACGTTTTTAAAATAACTTTCAGTAAGAAAAATCTTATGTTCTAAATCAAACATTTTGAAACGCCACTTTGACAATTCAAATTGTAAATTAGTACTTATATACCAACTTAATTTAAATTTCACAAACTGCTCTAATTTAGAATTTAAATGATCGCGCGGTATAAAGGTACTTATGTATGTTCTGGAATTAGATGAGCCTAATTCTCCTGGGATCATATAACTTATATTAAGAAGTTGTGGGTTTCATGTTCGTTTATCAAAATTCATTAGTTTTTATCCTCATAATGGACATTTTACTGTATGTACAAATTTCGGGTTTGGTGTACCGCACAGCTCAATCTTCAGGCCATTCTTTTTTAGTATTATTATATAAATGATAAGCAAGTGATTGCTTTATATTGTTAACAACAGAATTTGTAAATATCTTGAAATAGTATGTAAAAGGAAGACATTGTAGATATATAATCAACAGAAGCTTTAGAATATAGTCCCAATATTATTGTATAGTGTATTCTCCAACCAACCAATCCCATTAAAAAATTTAGTACCACACTAACGTTCTCAGCACAAAAGGTATGACTTATTATAGTTGGTGTTCCTGTTCTATGTAGTTCAAAGGTAGAATTACTAGTACTACTACACATGTTTTGGGTGAAAATATATTTTCAAGGGTACAATTAGAATGTGTTGCTGATCGTACAGCTAATTTTCACAGCGGCGCGTGGGATACGTCATTTGCAGCAATCGTCAATTAAAATCATAAAAGGGACCTATGCAAAATGTCACTTGTACGATACAAGGATCGAAAACAACTTTGCCATTCCACAGCATCATCTTGCAGTGACAGTGCAGGGTAAATCAATCTTTTAAAATCTTAAAAGTTCACTATATAATATGACGAGTTACTCAACATACCAAGGTCAGCTAATTAAATAATAAATAAATTTAAATAAAATGCCATTATTTAATTTATGGTGTGAAATAATGGAAAATAGATTATCTTAAATCTTTTACTGGAGACGAATTTGAATACTGTCTATCATTTTAAAGTATGTGGTTCTATGGCTCGAATATCCACTAATGAGTACCAGTGATTTCAAATTTTTGTACAACTTTTTGCATCGTAAACAATTTGCAGTTTGTTTTTATTTTTTTTCTGCCCCGTCGGAAGCAACATACACCATTAGCCGATATCAGAAAAATAAGTGCTTTGGAATAACAGATGATTTTCCAAAAATAGCGAGCTAATTCAATCACGGACTTCAGCATGCCATTTCAGTTTCCCCAGTTTAATGCCGCGTCGGTCTTTAGGCATGACAACAAAAGCATGTAGCCGTAATAAGAAAACATTCTTTGAGTGACTCAAATGATGGAAATATTTTACAAATCACATAGCCACCGCAGATCTCGATGTCAACCCCATTGAGCTGCTGTGGGATAAGTTTGTCGAAAATGATCCAAATTCAAACAAAACAACTGTGGAACATCATCCAACAAGAACGAAACAACATCGCGGGCGATACACCGAAAAAATTAATCGCAAGGATGCCACCACGAGTTGTTCAAGCGGTCAACAACACAAAGGTTGAATTTTTTGATGAGAAAAACTTTTAAGAAATAAAGTTTAAATATAAAGTTTTTGTTAGATATTGTGTTTATCCTTAATAAGAGTAACAGTTGGCTTATTTTTATTTATAAGCGTTTGTTGCTTGGCCAAAATTTCGTGGATGACAGCGTACGTGGAATATCTTAGGAAACATCTTGCACTGACTGCATTGCACCAACTGTTAAGCATGGTGGGGAAGCATCATGGTATTGGATCGCATGTCGGCGTCAGGTGTCGGTGAACTTTTATGCGTGTGGAATTGATGAATTGGAATCGATGGTTCTTGATATTTCTTTTCAACAACACAATGCACCGTGACAATATGCAAAGCGTTAAGTTGCTAAAAACAAAGTACAATTGAATGACTGGCCTACATACCCTGTGGACTTGTCGCTCATAGAGCATCTTTGGTATATTTTACAACAAAACCTGGCCCAACACAATTGTGCTGCAAAACAACGCCTCCGCAAAGGTATCTTTGGATAATGAGGCACACTTTCTTTAGAATTGTGTTTTAATCTTTAGCTACCATGCCAAAAAGATTAAACCTGATATTAAAGCAAGGGGTGGGGATGTAAAATATTAAATTATTTTATAAAGTCTAGTCTAGAATCTACTTAAACCATGGTTTCATTTCGAATATATTCTCTTCTCTCGTTTGCACGTAATTGTGTATATTTATTATCTTGTTTTTTCAACATTCCTTGTATTTTTGATGACAATATGAGGAACAGTTTGTTCATATTAACTATTAACATAAAACATTTACCAAACTGCGGTACGGCTCTTCCTTAGGGTCATGTCAGTTAACCCTAAGAGAAGACAATTACAGAAAATTGCAGGTGTTACATCCCCCGCCTGAGAGAGCATTTTATTATATTAAAAAAGTAAACTCTAATTTGCAGATAACTTATTTAAAAATGTTCCAATTTCTGTTCTTCCGCATAACCCAAAATGTCGCAGTTTAGCTTTTCCAGTAAATCGTTAATATATATATTGAAGAGTAAAGGTCCAAGATTCGAACCTTGGGGAACACCAGAGGAAATGGAAATGATATTGGATGAATGACCATTATAAAAAACATAACCCGTTCTATGTGATAAGTATGACGCCATTAATTGTACAAGGGATGAAGGGAAGCAAGAAACCTGATCCAATTTGGCAAGAAGCAAGTTGTGATCTATGGAGTCAAAGGCCTTGGAGAAATCAGTATATATGACATCTACTAGCATGCGCTGATCCATTGCACTCGAGAGATATTGCGCAATTTCGACTAAATTTGTAATTGTAGATCTTCCAGAAACAAATCCATGTTGATGTAAAGATTTTATGTTATTAAATATTCTAGTGTATAATACGTACTCAAACACTTTATAATAAATTATGTAGAGGATAGCGCTGGCAACAATTTAAATTAACAATGTAAAGAATGCACTAGAATATCAAAAGTCTGGAATGCCAAATCCCGGGTACGTACACTCACTCAGATAACTGCTATTTACTCATAAGCCATGAATGGGATAGAAATGTTTTACGCTCTACGCTCTTTCATAACGAACAAAAGACGACACACGAAACGAGACCTCTGCTCCGTGGATATTAAATTATTCGCGTATTCGGAGGGTGTTTTCCAGAGGGACAAGCTGCTCTTAAAGCGTACGTTACATTATAGACTTTAGTAAGTGCTTTAAATAGAGATATTTTAAGAGTAGATTATTGATGGAGGGTGATATTGAAATGATTTTTTATGCAATAAAAAATGTTGCCTACGCTTCCAGAATGGAAAATGTTCCATCGCCTCTGTTACGGAATATAATGTGATGAGTGGTTTTTAGATGGTAAACATGAAGTTTTCGTAAACATGGAAATTTGAATTAAATAAGATTAATTTCAACTTTGCGCTGTTAGATAATATGATACGCGGAAATTTTATTCGAACAAAAAAATTTTTGTTTGTTCTCAAACTAAAACACGTGTATGGTATAATGTTAATTAATTAAGTATGAGTTCGTCGATGTTTTCACATTGCTTTTTGTGCTTAAAATATTTTATATGAAAATGTATGTGCCGGCATTTGTAACAAAACCAGACAAGACATAATACTTTTACTGTATTAAAATGAAAAACCCTCTCCTCTGTGAAATTACTACCTCAAATAAATTTAATTTCATAATTAGGGATCGTCGATAGGGCGTACATTGCAGGCCTGGACTTAAATGAATAAAGTAATTTGAAATTGGGCCCAGTAATAGTGATGATATCCTATTAATGGATCCAATTTCGAATTGCATTATTCGTTTAAGACGAGTCCTACAATGTACTCCTGACTACCGATCCCTAATACCTAATGGACAAATGAATGGAAATGTTATGTTTCAAAAGATTTTAATTGACACGCTACTTTTATGAAGCTTCTACATAGAGCCAAGCATCAAATAAAACAAAAATATGAGATCGTCAAAAAGACTCCAACAATATATTTTTGCGAGTAGCGTCCACATATAGAAATACGAGGGTTCTCTATAGACACCAATTTTAGGCGTCAAAGTAATAATTTCAGTAGAAACTGTCAATATTTGATTAACTGTTATTTTTTGCAGAAATTTACTTCAAATTAGAAAAACATGCCAAATAAGGTATTAAGAGTGTCATTTTTTATATTATAATTTAGTATATTAATTTACAAAACATTTGACATGTAAACCTACGCCACATTTAGAACATCTTGTGGTCGTCTTTGCATAGCAATGATGACATAGTGACTCGCTTGCAAAGCAGTTTTTTTATTTTATCCAAATTCATTAAATTAAAGACAGAATTAGCCAAATTTCAAATTTGTTAGAGATTTAGAAAATAAAACGCCTTTCTCCAATGCTTTCTTTTTTTCCCGTTAAAATATTTTACACTCTGAGTAACAGATTTTACCAATAAATTATTGCAGTATAACAATATTTATTAGTGGTCATTCTTAGTTTCTTCTTACTTAAATTCTGTTTATAAATTATACAATATCTACAACATATCTGCTGAAACTGCAAACATATTATGCAACAGAATAACTAACGCAAGTAATACGATTTAAAACCAACAATACTCTAAAATTCATTATTATATTAGATACTATTAGGCAGGTAATATAATTTTTCATTTTAATAATGCATTGCATTTGGTAATGAAATGAGTACAAATAAAAAATACATTTAATACTTAAAGTGACATATACTCGAAATATGAACGCCCTCCTCTTAATAGCACTACTTAACTAATTAGTATTAAGTTTAAAGTGATAGATAGAGAAGCTATTTGTTTAACAAGTATTATTCAAGTAGCTTTTACATTAGTTTCATTTACACAGCTGCCAATTTAGGGGCTTGAGAACGTCGATAATATGGTAGGTATGTAGCCATAACTCCGTTTACACATACAAGCTCCCACAGGTTGGTTGAACACGGCAGGTGGTATGCAATAAAAGTAATCGATGTGAGAAACAATTTACATGTATTATAATATGAATGTATATTTATAGGAAATGTATAATATATTTTTATTCTGTTAATTGTAAAACATATTACCCCTGAAATGATTGTTAAAATTATAAATTAATATTAATTCCTCTATTTTCTTAAAATACCATTAAGCCGACACAGATAGCTTCCGAGTACTTAAATTTATGTTTGCCACTGCCGGATTATGGAGGGATTACCACAATAGATTCGCACTATATCTTGAAACATACTATACATATATACTTCGCTCTCTACCAGAAAGCGGCTGAACTAACCAAGGAGGCGAAGTTGATATTATACCGCGTTTCTGGACCCAACACAAATATTGACAAATGCCATAAGCACGGAAAGATGGACACAAGGTCTGCGCGGGTCTAGTACATACTACTGCATGTAAGTAATCGGGTCTATGTAGGCGGTATATATAATACCTTTACTACTTTATACCTTTTTACTAATATAACTACCAGCAACTGCATTTACACAAGTTTTTTCTACATGTTTTCAAGCATCACATGGTATATATACCAACTTCTAACCTATAAAAAATGTTTGACTTAGAACAGTAATATCAACATTACGCCGTAAAGAATTTCTTTTTATTCGATTAATAAACCGTTTGTCGCTGGCAAAAATAGACTGAAAATAACGTCGAATGGAGGCACTAAATATTGAATGGTCCCCGCCCAAGGCAAACGGAACAAGAATTTATAACAACACACTCGAAAATTGAGAATTTTATGTGATATTCCCCGAGGGCGTACAAAAGGAAAGGTCGAAGTCGAAGAACCGACGTCGATACTGCCTTCAGAACCACTAAAAACGCATGTGCAATTTTTGAACTATAAATGCGAACCTAGGAACGGATAATTTGAAATACTAATTTATATGCTTATGCTGCGGTATGCGGTATTTCCATATAAGCTGATTGCTTTTAGAATTGAATTCTAAGAGATAATAATAAAACTTGGGCATCCCAATGTATCAAAATTAAATTGATATGATTATTTTTAAGACAAAAATTTGTATGACAGAAATTTTCTGTTAAGCATTAGAAACTTAAAGTTTTAAAATTATTATTTTTAAATTATATTATACTCCTAGATATATTCATTAGTTTTAAATAAAGACACTTTATATACTACAGTATGCACATGAAAATTTTGTAAATATATAGAGATATTTGTTGTGTTAAAGAATTTTAATTTCAATTTTATTTACAGAAAACTCTGGATACTCATTATGTATACTGAGGCGCTAATATATAACACCCTGTATATATCTTAAATAACATGAAATGCATATCAATTATTAATACAAGGCAATAATTTAGAATTTTCAAATTGACAATAAACATGCATTTATGTTTGAAGTAAAGGTTGCCTAACTAACAGGCGCTATATGCCAAGATATATTTTATTTGGTTTGGATATATCATTTTACTTATAAGTCTAATTATCTGAACAAATCTATTTATAAAAAAGGTATCCACTTTTCTTTTTTCCTAATGTTTATTTATTCAGTATTTAATTTTGACATTATTACAATACTCTGTGAATTAATATTCTTACAACTCATAGATCCGAGGTTGAAGAAGATATTTTTCCACGTATTGATTTCAAAAACTATGTTTAAACTGCACTACGTGATTTGTGCAATCAACCATTGCAAGAAAAAGGTCAAACACTCATATGTATAACAAGGATGCGGATAATGCTTTCAGATGGAAAGATAATCAGAGTTTCGCATCTTGTGGCAATTCGTTTGTTTACACTTGGTCATTTGAGTACTATACCAAATTCTACCGAGGAGTGAAGAATATCAGTAAAACTTTCCTATTGTATAATCGTATATAACTTGATTTCTTCATGCTGAAATGTTTTTGTTCAGTTTTTTACGTTTTTACTATTACTTCCTTGTGTTCTTTGATATTTTCTATATTTTTATCACTCTATGCTGTAAATATAATGAAAAATATTTTAATTTATAGACAGTTTGATTTAAAGAGTGTAATATCCCAGACGCTGTGAACAGTCTTGAAGATGTTTTTACGATGGGAAAACGTCGACGGCAGCAGTAGAAGACACCACGATGCGGTTTCAATCTAGGGCCAAGAAATGATACTGAACGACTTTCATGTAGGTTGCAACTATGATTTAGATTTATTTAAATTGTTTTGGACATCTCTGTATATAAATGGAATTGTGAAAAAACTAAATGACATAAAACATAAGACATATTGACACTGAGAGAGAAATCAAACACAAAATAGGAAAATAAGAATGAACACTGTTTTCAAAATTTCTATTGCATATGGTAACTTTGTTGACGACATACCCAGTTAGGGATTATTGTTTGTTTATTCAGATTTTAAGCCAAAGTCTTCTTGAAGTTACTAGATAAAGGCAAACCTATGTGAAGAGAAATCTGAGAATTATTTGTAGCTATTTAAAAATTATAACGTTATGGGCATATTTTGTGTAGTTTATGCGTTTATAGATTTGCTGAAAATATGCATTTTGGAATTCGTTCATAGTTAATAGTGTGGGAAAAGTAAGTCTAATAAATAAAATCACGGCATATATAATTTAATTACGTTTTTCACGGCTTTTCTTGATAAGAGACATGGAGAAAGTAATTTAAAAAAAGGTGAAATAATGTACTTTAGACCAAGAATCACTTCTCTTTATGTAACGTATAATGACCCCCATAATGTACATATTATCAACAATTATTTCGCAAACAAAGAAAAAACGCAAACATTAATTAAGGACAATATTTGTGCAGTGGATGTCATTGTCTTTTTATACTTCGGATACACTTTTTATGGAAAAATCATATTCATTCATAATACTCATTCTCACTTATTAATGTCCGAATTTATTGACTTTCACAGCTGACAAATGACGTATAATTATCTTGATAAGAAATGGTTTTATATAATAAGTCTGACTCTACACAATAATTACAAACCCGTGTCGTTTAAATAAACGCTGGTCTTTGTATCACAAAATATATTCTTTTAATATTTACTTCATAATCAATAATACTTAATATTTAGACTTGCTGATGATAATACAGATAATTTGACCATTCGAAAAACGTAAATATAGAAATATATCCAGTTTTAGAAAGGCAACCTAGAGGGTGATGTTAAATCGATCATCAGACAAATGTAAGAAAGGAGAATAAATATCGAAATCAGGATTAAAGTCAATGGGCAAACTTTAAAATTTAATCATGAAATATGTAGCCGATTTTAGAATCGTGAAAATATTAAAAATAGTATTTGGACGGCATAAAAGAGTAGAAAAAAGTTCTAAGGCAAAGTGGCCACGTGGTAGGGTAGGCTAAATATTGGAAGTGGACGTTTAATGTTGTATTAGGTTCGAATCGTTCGTATTTTTTAAAATCTCTTCTTTCGGTGATCGGTACCTAAACGCTCTTCTTAGCTCTAGAGGGTTTAATTCTTATCCATTATCGGTATCCAGTAGATCATCCAAGCCACAAAAAACACCAAACAGTTCCGATAGTCTAGAAGTTTATATAAATTTAAGACCCGTGAGCTGGTAATATCACGGAATAATAAAACACAAAAGGGAAAGGAGGAGAGACAGGAGAAACGTGGACGTGAAATTTATAAAATCAAGAAAATTAAAGTTATATGGATATATAAAAAGTAGGTATAGACCGGACGTGCCAGGTTTAAATGACGACGGAGCAAAGAAATAATGTAAACAACACGCAGTTACTGAATAGCGCTATTCATATGGTGCACTACAACATCTGTTGTTGACGCGAAAACGACAACAAAAAAAGTCTATTTTATTCCTAAATTTCTTTCTTCATCGGCGTAGGTAGTAGGTAGAAGGGTGACGAGTTTTTAAAATTTATTATATTTACCTTATATTTCGTAAGATAAATAAAGTTATACATGTATACAGGGTTCATGATGAAAGGAACAAATTCGATTAAAATTCAGGTAATTATTTTGCAGAAAAACGCTCGGCCAGGTCGATTAGTATTTTTAGTTTAGAATTTTTTGACATAAGAAAATTATATACAGAGTGTCTAAAGAAGAACATATGCAGCAATCATTGGTTTTTTTAAAACAGCCTGTATATTATGCCATTTTTGAATTGTAGGGTAAATTCTAAACAGATTAAACACATTTTTGTGTAACATACCATATCCCCAAAATCAGCGGTTTTCGAAATAATGAGTTTTGTGATAAATTAAAATACACATAGGTAATGAAATAAAATGTTTAAATTGAACAAGGACACCTTAAACATTTTTTTAAAGGCCAACAAAAACAACCTGGTATTGCAAATTTTATCTTCAACAAAAAACTCTACTTCAAATTAATCGATTTTCATGTATTTTTTTTAATTTATCACATTTCAAACGTCATTATTCCGCAAACCGCTGATTTTGGGGATATGGTATGTTACACAAAAAGTGTTGAGAATTTACCATACAATTCAAATGTGGCATAATATACAGTATGTTCCATTTAAAAAAAACAATGATTGCTGCATATGCTCTTCTTTAGACACCCTGTATATCATTTTCTTATGTCAAAAAATGCACAACTAAAAATACTAATCGACTTGTCCGAGCGTTTTTCTGCAAAATAATTACTTGAATTTTAAACGAATTTGTTCCTTTCATCATGAACGCACTGTATAACTATTCATACTTATGTTAGTTTCGTTTTTACATTGTCTTGACTGTTAATTATATGCTTCGTAATTTTTGTAATAGTTCCTGATTAATACCGTTTCATTGAATCTACTTCTGCCAATTATCTTGACGTAAGTGTGCACTGGATTTTGTTAAGTTTCAAAACATACGCGTACATTTTTACATTTTTAGTTATCATTTATTTAGATCTAGAACATTGTTTATGTTACTATGATATGGAAGAACGTCGAGAATGGCATCGTGAAACAATGGCGAGTTGGTTTAAGGATCATACTGATTGTATGTCCATTGTCGGTGATTCCGAAATTTATTGCATAGTCTGTAAAATATCCTTACAGAATGCCCAAAAAGGCCACGTACAACGTCACTTAGCATCGCTAAAACATACACAGAAATTGGACCCGTTGGAAGCTGACAATTTTAACGAAGAACTCTGTGAAGGTTTAATGGCGGCTAATATCCCATTAAAGAAACTTGACAATCCCACTTTCAAAATATTTCTTCCAATTATACTGGTCGAAATGTTCCTGATGAATCCACACTCTTTAAAAATAGAAAATTTCAATGTGCCATGAGTGATGAGTCATCGACCTCTGGCGTCCGGTCTATAATAAAAAGAGTTGGCCTTCCACTGCGTCTTTTTTAAAATTGCAATAAAATAAATATCCACGAAGTTTTTTGCTTTATTAGAAAGTGTAACTTTTTCAATTAGTTATGAAATATAATTTCAATCAATAGTCCATCCTGTCAACCAAGTTGACAATACGTTTTCAATGGTTAGAGGCTTTATTTCGCGAGTAGTTCGCAAGTGTTTTATAAAAATTTGTTCGTTCCGAGATGAGTTGCTCGGTTTCGTGGTGAACCATCCAAACCACGCACAAAAATTATACTGGACAGCTCCGGCAAACAACAAGTTTATTTTTAAACTCAATACCCACGGGCAGGTTGACACCACGAACAAATAAATTAAAAAGGGGAGAACAGGGAGAAACAAATACGAGAAATGTATAAAAACAAGTTTATTAACGTGATAGTTGAAAGAGTGGACTCTGCTAGTTTCTCTTTTAAATTGCAAGAAAATAAATACCCATCAATACTTTTTAACGCCTGGTTGTTTTATTAAAAAGTGTAACCTTTCCGAATAGTTATAGAATATTATTTCAATCACTAGCCACTGTCAAACGAATTTTGTAATACACTTTCCATAGTTTTTTCATTAGTCTTATTTCACGAGTAGTTCGCTGAAGTCGAAATACTTTTTTTTATTATTTCTTGCTCAAGCGTAAATTCGTTTCCTGGACCTTCGATATTGACAAAAAAAGCAACCAGCAAATGAGGCACACTATAAAAGCGAAAAAAGCAAGGGAAACAACAGTAAAAAAGATCTGTAGTAGTAAATGTCATAAACTTCAGGATTAATATGGTTGTGCAAGCTTGAGACAGAATTACATAAAAGTTATTTATTTTTGATACTTTATTTCCACCAATTAAAACTATAATAATTTAAAAATAAGCAAAACATTACAATCGAAATAGAATCTTAAGAAAGCTCTCAAATAAAAGCGTAATACCTGAAAACCACAGACTGTATACGCGTTTTGCAAAAACGTTGTGAAGTCAAAAACAAAGAAGCAGAACCGTACAACACATGTGTGTGAGGACAGGAAAATCCGGGAAATAACGGAGTAATTCACCACATCAAAGAGCTTATAGGGATTCGCATCGACAATAAAGCTGTTCCAACAAACTACGTTTTCATTCAGTATGAAATATAAGCAGCATAAATAATGTTTGTGTTACAAGTTGGCGCTTCTCCGCTATTTCAAGATTTAAAAGTGTCATACAAATAAAAAGTAATTCCTTGATACTTATTCTGAATTCATGATGAATAAAAAAAAATCAAAAGCAAAATGGGATATAATTTTACACAATAGGCAAACCAAATTTTAACTTCTGAATCGAATACAATATTTCTGTCGTTATGTATGGATGCCCGACTATTTTACATGCCTTTTTGTAAATTTTAAAAAGGATTTAGAGTATACTAATGATGCAATAAAAACCCGTCTCTAGAAATAGCAGCATATAAGCACGAACACATGCATGTATATTTATTTAAACAAATTGAATGTAAATTTAAAACAATATTAAATAACTTGACGCACTTGAAACTCATTATTTGTCACTCGATAAACAAGTGTTAGAATGATAAGAAACTTTGACGTTAAATACAATATTATATATAATATTTCATGCAAATACTAACACATATGTAGTATGTGTATCCAGAAATAGTATAAAAATTTCTAAAAAGTAGATATCAACTTTAATTAAATACTGTCCTGCTAATAGTTTAATCTGTTGAGCAATAAAGAACATTTTTTTATTACACAATTTTTGTCTACAAACATTTACAAATTACAAATTCCTGTTAATGGTCAATTTATTGAGCAATAGAGAACCTATTATTATTCTTATTACATTACTTACACACTTTTTTCTATAAATAATCTGCAGAGCACCAAATTCTATGCTAACATTAAACCTAAACAAAAAGTAGATTCTAATGGTCTGAAGCGTTATAGATGTATTGTCATCATTGTCAAACGTTTTCCAGTTTATTTTTTGCTAAAAATAATCTTTTAAACAAGAACCAACATGATTTTATTAAAAATAAAAAAAAACATGTAACATGGTACTCTGTGAATAAATTAACTTAATTGCACGAGCACTTGACTGTGGTAATACTGTACTTGGGACTCTATGTGGATTTCGCAAAGGCTTTTGATTGAGTCGTTCATCAACTTCTTTTAAAAAGAAAGTTAGAAAAATATAGGATGAGGATAAGACCTTCAGATGGTTCACGTCTTACTTAAGTCACAGATGTTACTTGTCGCATTAGGTGATCAAAAATCGAGTTCCTCAAAGATCTATACTGGGTCCCACATTCTTTACTATTGTCGTTAATGATCTTTTGAATTATACTGCCGCACCAAGCGAAAACGGGGTATGTACAACTTTGTTTGAAAAGGAGATATTGGCGTCTGGGAATTCTGGGTCTCATGTTGTTTTATACTAAGTTAATTTTGCCGTATCGACACTGTAAATATTTAATTTTAGGTGTATCTACAATAGACGTACACCATACGACGCTCTTTAGTGATAACTGCCGATACTAGGCAAGAAAAGTGGTATCTACACAATGACAATGCATTTACGACCGAAAATGCCTAGTACGATGCACTTATATCCTAATTTCCGTTCCAACAACGCGAACTAACAATTCCGGGATCAATTGCAATCTGTTCCAACATAACATGATCTAGTTTGAGGACTGTCAAAACATAGTCCGAGAGGTTGGCTGATCTTTTACAAACTGAAATTTATGGATACTTAGCGCATGCGTATCAATGCCAATTGTACTACGATATCTCTAACGCTATTGTATTGGTAAAATAATTAATACTTGAGGCATCTACTGCATTATTTGAATGTTTTGAATGAACGATAAACAGGATTCTTCTTTACTTTCTCAATTTCTCTACGTATGTAATAGTAATTTTAATGCTAGTTAACTTGAATTAAGGGGATATTAAAGCGGTCGAGAAAGCAAGATATCGAATTTATCAGTTTTTTTTTACTATTGTTTAAGATAGAAATGTGAAATTTTCTGTACAACTCCAATATAGATATGAGTACACGGAAAGGTTGTCAGATTATGTAATTTTTTGTCACAACCACCTATTTTTTTTATTCCAAATTAGAGTAAAATGTACGTGTGTTTCTCCGTCAAAGTCTGAAAGAATTAAATGAAATTGATCAAAACGGATGTAATTCCCGTGTAGACCAATGTTTTCTTGTGAGATATAGCTTTTTGAATTGCGGAAAAAAGTTTAATTTGAGTAATTAAATTAAGAAATTCCGGAATGCTGCAATACTGAATTATTTGTATTTTAGCAGCGCCTTCAGCTGCTACGGATATGCACCCAACTTCTTGGCCCCGCCTAATAGGACTGTCCGAACTTTTTGCGGTTGTCTGGAGTATTTTATTTCACTTTTTCTCACTCCAATTTTACGCATTCATATTATTACCAGTTTCGAAGCTATATGATTTTACCATGCATGTATACATATACGAAAAAAATTTTTCGTATATGGATAAATGTATGAATGCATTGTATTGTATATGATTTTAATGACAATACAGAAGTAGGTATAGATACAATTTATTTTTATTTTGGTGATTGACTTATTGCGATTTTGGTTAGTTCTTTAATTTGTATGCAGAAATAGCGTTGCAGTAGCATTGGAACATGTTGCTGCATGTATTATGCTTGTATTGCCTATTTAGCATCCGCTATAGTAAATTAATGCACTTAGAAAATTTTTTGAATTTTCTTTATAATTTCGTGGCGCGTAAAAGGACTCAATTAAATTGACTTTTGGTGATTGACTTATTGCGATTTTGTTTAGTTCTCTAGTTTGCATGCAGAAATAGCGTTGCAGTTGCATTGGAACATGTTGCTGCCTATTATATTTTTCGCATCTGTGAAAATAATTTATGGACTTTGAAAATTTTTTAAAATTTTTAAAATATTTGTTTGAGTTGTGTAATAGACATTTTATATACAGCTTGAGCGCGCGGGGTATGATCACCCGATATCAGTCGATATTCTTCGGACGTATATTCGGCAAATGATCTCCGCTAGCTGTGTTCGCCAGATATAGATATATAGATTTATTTTTCCAGAGTTGTTATTTCGTTATATTTACTGCGATTTACTGGAGAGAATCTCTAATTTTAATTTCTATTTCAAGGGTCGTTTTTATGTTATTTTATGGTATTCCTGTTATACTTATTTACAGTTTTTTTTTTACCATGAAATTTCTATTTATTTATTTTTCTCTAGACATCTTAGTTTATTCTGCAGATGTTTCAGGCGGGTTGTTTTTATTTCATTCTAAAACCCAGTTGTACTGCTATAACTTTGTACACAACTACATTATTATTTAATTTCATAAGGATAATCATAATTACGTTATAAGTATTACAATCTTCGCGTTATTATCGACTTAGTTATCTAAGCAATCGTCATCACTTAAAGAGAAAATTTAATTTGTTCTTTTTGTCAATCTGCAAAAAAATAATCAGATCACTATGAGTTCGAATATGAGCAGGCAATGCTAGTATGTTGTGCCGTTACTCTAATATGTATTATCGGACCACGTTTAGATGCGAGTTTACGTATACCATCGGGTGATCATACCTCGCGCGCTCTTGCTGTATGTGATTTAATGATAAAATAATTGTCATATACATATACTTATTTTTCAATGTGTGATATCGCCTGGCTTTTCTATGAACTGGATATTTATGCCGCAGAAATTTCCCAGTTGACAATATTAGTGCCCGATGAATGAAGCTCCGCATTAGTATTCGTCTTTTTTTTAATTTGGGGCGCGTATTCCAAATTTTGTATTTAGTAGTATAATCTCCCTCTTGAGAAATGATTAGATTTTAAGCAAAATTGGCAGACCGGAAGTAGTAGTTTACTTCAGTGAAAAAATCGAATTTTGCCAGTATTTCGTCAACTACTAAGTTTAAACAAATTTATAAAGAATTCATATGTACTTAAAATTAAAATTGAGAATAATTTTATTTAAAGTTTTTCGAAATTCCTACCGGAAGTAGGTCTTTTACTCTTATCGAAAATCAGTCATGCTTTTTAGACAAGTACGTGACGAGTATAAAAGTATTTAAAACATAATTTTCAATATCTTTTGTATAAAAAAAATTTCGAAATTCAAACCGGAAGTACCACTTTTACCCTTATCGAATAGCGATTTTTTGCAAATATGTCGTAAGTTATGCATTCTATATGTATTTATCAAGAATACAAAAGTATTTATAATTGGATTTGCAATATTTTTTGTATATATGAAATTTCAAAATTCGGACCGGAAGTCGCACTTTTATTCTTAGCGAGTAGCACTTTTTTGATAATATTTTGCAAAGTATGCATTCTATCGAGATTTATTAAGAGAATAGAAGTACTTAGAATAGGATTGTGAATAATTTTTGTATAAAAAATTCTTAAAATCCTATAATTTGAAACGCTCATACGTATAAGAAAGTCGTGTGGTGGCCACACCTAAGTTTTTCATTAAAATTTGGGAAATCATTTATAAATTCTTTTTCACAAGATAACATAGTAAGGGCATTTAATCCGTCTTCTTTCATTGTATTTCTCAGGAAAGTTTTTATTCTCTTCAGTCGTGAAAACTGGCGTTCCGCTTCAGACGTTGTCATTGGGATTGTAATGACAATTTTTAAAAGTTTAACAACCTCATTAAAGGTGTCGCTTAATTCATCCA
Organism: Amphimallon solstitiale; assembly: GCA_963170755.1. Lineage (NCBI taxonomy): Eukaryota > Metazoa > Arthropoda > Insecta > Coleoptera > Scarabaeidae > Amphimallon > Amphimallon solstitiale. The sequence continues at coordinate 28,567,540 of OY720675.1, read as the reverse complement.
GCAGAAGGCCTAGCACACCTACAGCACTGACTTCTATATTTTGCCTAAATTCTTCTCTAGAATATTGAACACTTAATTCAGTTCGTAGTCTGCTTGCATTGAGACATGGATAAAATTTTACTGCTTCTTTAAGGCAATCGTCCGGAAATTTTTTTTGAAAAGAGGAGAACTGTTTAAAAGAAATTAAGTTTGCTAATATTAAGTGCCCTGTATACCGAAATCTAGTTTTTATTTCAAGCAAAATAATATCGCACACTTCAATAGTCTCCCTCCGTCTTTGGCTACCATCAGTTACTCTTCGTCGCGTTGATGGTCGAGGAGTCAGTTCTGAGTCATTTTGTTTAACCAACTGATTATCTGTGTCAACGATTTCGGTTCGAATTTTTCCAATAGCGCGTTCAAAATTATCTAAATTATTCTTGATTTTTAATGCATCTGTACTGACATTTTGTAATTGATTAAACAATATGTCCACATGTGGCATAATTTTATGAAAGGAAGTTAACCAATAGATAAAATTTTCCTCCTCTAAAATTCGCAAATTGGCACCAGCTTGATGAATGGTAGTTTGTAAACTAGCTTCTCCCTCGATTTGTTCTAGAGCTCGGTGCTCATATATTGTATTCACTGTCCTAGAATTGAAGTTCCATCTTATTTTGAAGAACGAGGTAAGCTTTTTCTCTGAAGGAATTCTTCCAATCTTGCAGCTCGTTGTGGTGAAGTGGAGAAAAAAAAAGTACATAATCCCGTCAGATTGGCAAAAAAATCTGCATTTACTACTGCTCGATGTAGCATGTGACATAATAAGATTTGTCTGATGTGCGTAACAATGTACAAAATTGGCCCTTGGATACTGGTCTTGGACATGTCTTTGCACGCCGTTAATAGCACCACTCATGACTGCTGCCCCATCATAGCTCTGTGCAATCAGTTTTTCTGGGTCATCAACAAGCAAACTAATTTCGTTAAGGATGGAAGCAGATAAAGAATTAGCATCATGTCCACTAGGCAGAAGAAATTTCCAAAATCTTTCGACCGGTCTCGCGTTCACAATATATCTTAAAACAACCACCAACTGAAACTGATTGGACACATCTGTGGTTTCATCAGCTATCACAGATGTGAAGTCGGTTGCTTTAATTTCACTGGAAACTTGTCCATGATACACGTTCAACATTGCATCAAGCAGCTCATTCTGTATCGTTTTTGATAATCCCTTAAAAACCGGTGCTGCTTCGATGTGATCTCTGAGCAATTTATCCAATTCTGCCGTAAAATTTATCAATTCCCGAAAAATGCCCTTGGTATTCCACGTTTGCCGTTCATCATGACCCCGAAGTGCCAATTCAAACGCGCCACATAATCTAATGCAATTTATTATTAAATTTAACACATGCCTATTTTTTGTTACCTGTTCATTGTGTTATTGAACTGCTTTTCTATATGATGAATCTAAAACGTTCTGAATGTTATTTTTTCCCAACATTCTTAGACTAAATATATTTTTCAAATGCCCTTCGGAATTTTCATGTTCGTAATTTTAGCACTACGATGAATTAAGTCTTTTATTCCGTTCTTTGACCAAGACGGTTCACCACCAAACAAAAGACACGGAAAATAAAACAAAGTATTTTTAATTTCACACCCACAAATCCAGTCATTTTTCTGATAAATATTCATTTTGAATTTTCTTATAACGTCTTTACCTTTAACAGATTGTTTATTTTCTAAACATAATTGAGGCATCGGGCGTTTAAGATTTTTTATTACGATTTTTTCATCATACGTTAACCGCGAAAACGTGTTATTCTGTAACGCAGAGACGAAATTTATCTTACAACAGCGGTGAGCAGACTGGAGATCTTGCTCACACGCTATGTATTATACGATATGGAAGTAGAACAAAATACAGTTCTCCCCACCTTCAATGTAATGTTAATGGCTTAACGGAGCAACGGTTGGGCTTTGCTCATGGGTATGTTTCTCTCGGTGGAAGGGGTAAACATTCGAATAGTTGCTCGTGCGCTGTTAGTCGTCATTATATCTGTGACGACGATCGGTGCATGTAGGTTGTTACGCGTGCCGTAATAAACGTAATAAATAAATACTTTCACAGTTAGTCGCCGCTTGGTTTGTTTTGTTTCAAAATTCCAGGGGGTGCAGTTGCTCACTTGCTTTCATTAAAGAGCCGCCACTGACCGGAAGTATCACTTTTACCTTTATCGAGTAGCACTTTTTTGCAAATATCTCGTAAAGTATGCATTCTATAGTAATTTATTAAGAGAATAGAAGTACTTAGAATAGGATTCTGAATAATTTTCCTATAACAAAATTTTTTTGTGTAACACACTTACAGGTTTAATTTTTTAAGAAGACAAAACTATTTAAAACTTAATTTAGACCAACTATTGTATAATTTGAAACGCACATATTGCTGTGACCTTAATAATTTGAATAATATTTAGAAAATGATTTTAACTCTTGGAAATAAACAATCACAGTTATATTGCTAAAAAAACGGTGGGTTAGCAACTTAACAGTGGTTTATGCTCTTATTTGCTCCTCTTATCTTTAACAAAATCTCTTCCCGGCATTTACTCTATATCTCAGGGTGTAGGTAGCTTTAACACTTCAAAGTGGTATGGCAATTTATAAAGCAAAACACAAATTTTTCAAAGAACAAATATAATAACTTTATTTAACATATAGTTTTATAATATAAATTAAAACCTTTATTTCAACTTTTATTAAACATTTACAAAATATTAACAAATAAATAATATTACCAAAAATGTATGATGTATAATATTTCAAAATAGAAAATATTGAAAAACAGATATTCCTAAGACAATTAAATAACACTCAAAAATTATGAATCTATCCACATGTATGCCTTTTAGCATGTATAATTATAACCAAAATATATAATAAAAATTTTCAAAAAACAAACTAATTCCAGTCTAAGTTTTATTATACTTAATTATGATGTTCGCATAATCACAATTAAATACCTCATTCCTAGGTCGAACATATAAATCAATCCGACACACATCCTCGGAAATTTCTCATGATTTTCGCAAGAATGGATCGCATTCACGTTACTTTTCGCTGAAATTATTGACTAAACTCCGTAACTACTTTCACAATCGAAAATTAATTTTTTTGGATTGTGTTATGAAATAACAAAAGAGAAACACGCAAAATGTATACTAAAAATGGAACAAATGAAATAAGAATATTAAACACACACAAAACGATGATATAGATTATTTTTTTAATTTTTCTACACTTTTTCGGATTCTACAAATTTGTTCTTCTGCCTCAAATCTCGGAAGGGTAGAATTTGTGGATGTTGTGGATCTATGAGTTCTGGTAGAACGCAATTTTCATAGAAATCTCGTAGTTGTAACTCCATATGATTCGTCCAGAAGATGTCATCTCTGTAAATCTAAACAGGTCGAATAAGCAGTTAACATATTTTTATTCCTAATAGTGTGTTTTCAAACATGCCCTACTTCCATTCCCAGTGGACTCCACAAGACAAAATAGCACACATTCCTTTGAGAAATGTGTAGTTGTCCTTGGACCTGGTAGTAAAAATGGGCTGTTTTCTTCAAATGAAAGATTCCATCATCATCAATTATTGAAAATTTGATTTTCTTCTGGTCGACGGCATCACGAGGTGACAAATTACAAATGGACTTTGGACACTTAATTTCTATGATCGCATCGGTACCGATTAGTCCGTGTGGCGAGGCACCAAGAAAACCAAGCACGGAATCTACGAAAAGTCCACATGAGGACACTTCAAGTCCAAAATGTTTTTCAAATTCCTTTCTAGCAATTGGCTCGTGGCTAATACCCCACTCGGTAGCCTCGTTTCCTGTGAAAGTACTATACACCAATTCTTTAACAGTTGCATTACAAGACGTGGTTGACCTCATTCTGCATATTCTGCCAAAACTGGAAGCAGTCAGTCTATTGTGACGTTCGGTTCTCCAGTCGTCATTGCTACTTTGCCCATCAGTTTTTTTCTCTAAGTCACGAATTTGAGAAGACGTTTTTTGTAGATTTTCCAAACATTTTTTTTCAGGATTTCATAATTCTCGGGCAGTTCAGCAGAAAGAAGAGCCGCGACAGGCCCGTAATCTTTGTCTGCGGGTGCCTTAGCTTTCAACTTCTTGCGATATTTTTCAGGGAATAAGGTCTTTGGGGATTTATGGTAGAGGTGTTGCTTTTCTCTTCTGCGCATTAATTTTTTGGTAAATTGTCCAGGGCTTTTCTGCGATATTGCCTTATATATTATGCCAGGATAATTATGTGATCCTGCTGAAAAACTCACACTTGCTGCTTCGCATCGAGTTTGGTATGAACCTCTGCTGGATAAATTCAATCTTTTCCCACTCACAAATTTTGCGACAACTGAATTGTAGCACTCTGCAGGATTATTGTCCATGTTTAGGAGAAGACTATCAGCATTATGCACTAAGCGGTACAACAGAATTTCGACATCTTGCAAAAGACCACTTTCCGTCATTTCATTCACCCACTTGCGTTCATCCTTACCTACATAATATATATATTAAATGATACACTATGAAAAATCCACTTCCAGAATACTTACCTTGACAAAAATATTGTTTACAATTCGAATGCTCTCCAAATATATGTTTGGATGAATTGAGAATATCAGAACGCAGTTTCCTCACTTTTTGCTCATGTGAAATATCTTCTTTAATCCAGTGTTTAACAGCACATTGCCTCAGCTAATTTTCTTGTTACGCTGCTATCCCCGTCTCCTATAAGATATTTATATTTCAGCCCGTGCATTTCAATGCTGCTTTTGAAACCCTCTACAATTATTTCTGCTTCCATTGCATGTTTGCACCAATTTTTGAAACAGGTATGAGGTTTGACATCTTCTTGTTTTTTTTTCTGCACGGGAACACATACAACAATATTTGTTCTTGATACCAAGATATAATATTTTTTTGGATTTTTGCCCAATAATAACTCCCTAACAATGAAATATTATGTTCTCAATGTCTTCATGGAAATACATGTCAAACAAAATTGAGGAAAGTACTAACAACACCTGATGACGCACTGTAATTCGTCCGATATGAACGCTTACACCAGGCACCATCTGCTATTACAGCGATATGTGTAATGCCGTCTTGATCCACGTCTCCTACTTCCTTTGCGAGTTGAGCCTCTTCCTTTCCTGCTGCCTCCATTAAATCAAATGCACTTCCACTAATGAGAGGAGAAATTTCATCCTGAGTTGCAGCAAACTTTGGAAAACTCATACAAGGAATGTTACAAAATGCAAGAATTTTCTCCAGCTGCGAAAAACCACCTCCTGAGGATATCATTCCCAAGACTGCTGCTTTGTTTATATCAAGCGAATTTTTTGATGCACTATCTGTGCTTACGGATGATGTTTCCTTGCACATTGCACATTGTAAATAAAAAATACTATTGAGACCAAGTTTCTTTTCATTTATTATTTTCAAATTCTCAGTATTGCAGGAAAACAATGGATTATGTTTGAACTCCACAATTGATTTAAAGAATTGTTCAACATCAATTATTCTTCTACCAGAAACAGAGTATTCAGAATGTGCACTCTCTTTTATTATTTCAATTCTAAAATAAACTCAAAACGCAATTAATTTATAACGAACAGCTCTGTATGTGCTTATGTTTACAGGATGTTTCCAAAGACAAGCCTAAGAGCTTTTGTTTACATGAAAGACCCCCTTTAATTTTTGACAAGGAATCACCCTCTAAAAACTTTCCAAACTTATCTGGAAACATCCTGTATATAACTTGCTTTATAATACAAATAATAATTTAAATAGTTGCTGGAACTGCCTACTTTGAAATATTTTCATTTGATAAGTCAACTTCAGGTTCACGTTCAATCGCATGTAATACATCCATGTAATCTTTATCAACATCCTCATGACTAACCGAACTTGAAAGAAAAAAAAATAAATATAATATAAATGATTGAGAAAGGTATTGAATTTACGTTTGGTAAACTTGAACGGTTGATGATGGATCACTCTCATTGCTCTTATAGAGTCTTTTTAACACTTGCCTGCTTCTATTTTTCCGCTTTGAGGATAATATTGGATATTTCTTTAAGTTTCTGTTGCCTCTTGCCATTGTGAATACCTTTACATCACACTCTACTTCGGCACTCAACACCAAAAAGTGTCAAAAAATTAATTCTCCAAATAATAAGAACAGCGAACAGCCCTAACTAGTATTTACTGTATGTGCGAAAAGCCAGCAAGGATCGCGATATTATTTATCACGAAAAGAAAAACTTTTATTGAGTTGATTGCGTAATTGTGGAAAGTGTCTCGTTCACATACAAATATTTTATTGCAGCAAAAAAAAATTGTCAGTTTCATATACATTCTTCGTACATTTCGTAGAGATGTCTTTGAATACATTTATTGCACTTGTTTGAATGGAATACTTTAATTTTTGTTTATATATATATAGTATTTGCCAAATATTTGCTTTTCTAAAAGAAATAACTATAGCGAAATAACCTTCCTTCATGCAAAAAACGCTAAAATCAAATAAACTCAGGAAAAATACAAATCTGCTTGTAGACTCTTTTTTGCTAGTATAATCGACCATCGTATTTGTCACGATATTCTGCTGCCGTTGATTTGAATAGTTCAGTTGTTTCTCTGTATTCGGGTGACGGAAAACAACACATTCATTTCAAATATGTGAGAATGAGATGGCTTGCATTTGGCTCCTCCTACGGGCCAACACCTCCAAAAGCAATTATAGTGAATTCCCAAATACAAATCGACTTTAATATCCCCTTAAGATTAATAATCTTCTACCCACTTGGCAAAATCACAATTTTAGAGAAGGATGAAAATACGTATTTGCTAATGTAGAACAAGTGAGCATACAGGCTGTCCCAGATAGTGTGCTCACCATTGGGATCTCGTGAACGGTAAGAGATAGAGAGTTGGTTAAATGAGACAAAATGTACGTGACACCTGGGTTTATTTTTTTAAGCAAAAAAACTTTTAAAAAAATGAACGATACGTGCGCTATAGGGGAAAAACTAAAAATCGGCAATTTTAATTTCGTCGTTTAACTTATTTCATGTAAAAGATACCGAAATACTATTTTGACATTATGAAGGTACTTTTTTACGCAGAATTCAAATTTGGTATTGCAACCTCTGAAGCTTTTATACGTTTCGAGATTTTTATACAAACTTTCTTATTTTAAATACAAATCGTAGGCGGCTTTGACTGTATCAAAAAGAGCATAATTTGCTGATTTCAATGATGTATAACACTTTGGGTTTATTTGTAGAAATAACAAAGTTATAATGATATTTGTGCAATTTTTGGTATCCTTATGAATGCATAGGCTATACATCAGAGGCAGCATTGAATTATTAAGACAATAAGTAGTATCTGTCAAATTTATTTACAAGCAAGTTACGTATCCGTTTATTTTTGTGTTATTTAGTCTGCTATTTTGTTCGTTTATTTAAAAATCACCGCATTTGTTGTTTTGGTTCGTTTTATTACTTGTTTATTGTTGTTCACGTTATGGAGAAATTTAATAATGAAGAGAAATATGATATGCTTCAAAGTTACATATTGGCTCACAAAAATTCAAGGAATGCAGCTAATCATTTTTGGAGTTGTACCCAGATCGACGGCAACCACACGAAACTTTATTTCGAAGATTAGAAGTAAATCTAAAAACATACGGTGCCTTTAGTAAACCGAAAAGAAATAGAAAAAGATTAGATGAGGAAACCCAAGTTATTGTATTAAATCAGGTGCGTGAAATCCAAAAGTTTCCACAAGAGAAATAGAAAACAACACCGGAATCCCTAGAACATCAGCCCATAGAATATTAAAAAAGCATCGATATCATCCTTACAAAGTCCACATTAGCCAAGGACTCCAACCAGGAGACGCAGAGAGGCGGACTCGTTTCTGTCATTGGTACATTAATCAGAATAACAATGTTACATTTCTGTTTAATGTGTTGTGGTCAGATGAATCTCGATTTACGAACAATGGGTTATTTAACAGAAATAATATTCACTATTGGGGGACAGAAAATCCCCATGCTCTACATGAAGCTCGACATCAAGAACGTTTTGGGTTCAATGTGTGGTGCGGTATTATCGGCAGAAGAATAGTTGGACCTATTATCTTCAATAACAATTTAACGAGTGAACGCTATTTGAACTTACTTCAAGGTGAAATAGAAGATCTTCTAGACGATATTCCGCTTAATCTAACTGCGAATATGTATTTCCAACAGGATGGGGTACCAGCACATAATGCTCACATTATTACGAATTACCTAAATAATAGATTTGGTAATCGGTGGATTGGTAATCGAGGACCCATTTCATGGCCTGCACGTTCCCCAGACTTAACCGCAATGGATTTTTTCCTTTGGGGTTACATAAAAAATAAGGTGTATAAAACACAATTTAATAATGTGGAGGAACTGCAAGCTTGTGTTTTCAGAGAGTTTCATCGGATAAATGGACGTATTTTAGAAAAAGTGATTAATTCCACACTAAGAAGAGCTCAGTTACGTATCAATAACAATGGAGGACTTTTTGAGCATTTAATGTAATTTATCTATTTACTAGTAGTAAATAAATAGTTAGGTATGTGAAGTTAGTGTTTTATTTACTTTTCAGTAATTTTTGTATTTTGTTTCCAGCATAGGTAAGTATAAAACAAAAAAATATGCTAATTATTCTTGTAACTTTGTTATTTCTACAAATAAACCCAAAGTGTTATACATCATTAAAATCAGCAAATTATGCTCTTTTTGATACAGTCAAAGCCGCCTACGATTTGTATTTAAAATAAGAAAGTTTGTATAAAAATCTCGAAACGTATAAAAGCTTCAGAGGTTGCAATACCAAATTTGAATTCTGCGTAAAAAAGTACCTTCATAATGTCAAAATAGTATTTCGGTATCTTTTACATGAAATAAGTTAAACGACGAAATTAAAATTGCCGATTTTTAGTTTTTCCCCTATAGCGCACGTATCGTTCATTTTTTTAAAAGTTTTTTTATTTAAAAAAGTAAACCCAGGTGTCACGTACATTTTGTCTCATTTAACCAACTCTCTATCTCTTACCGTTTACGAGATCCCAATGGTGAGCACACTATCTGGGACATCCTGTATAGTGATTTTGCCTCGTGGGTATGTAATCATACGATTCATCAAATACTTGTCAATCACTGAACAAGTACCATCTACCCACAAATATGTAAAAGGCTAAAATAGTGTTCCAACACACTTTAATTGCAGTTTGGTCGGATACTGGTTTCTGATAAAACATGCACAATTGCAACAGTCATAGATCGATCCAAGACTGATCAGTGATTTCTTTGTTGGAACAAACCTCTAATTTACTTTTTGTTTCTACGTAAATGGTTCCTTTGAGAAGAATAACAGTTTAGTAGTTACTCTGTTTTGTAGTTTACTGATATAGATCAGTTATTAACCGAAAGATGTGTTACAAAACTATTATTATTTTGTTTAGTATATATTTTTTTATAAGTGATTCTTTAAGAAAAATAATTCTTTAGTAGTAACTGCTTTTTAGTTTAGTAACATGAATCAATTTGTTAACCGAAAAGGGGGTAAAAGCAGTTTTTTAAATAAAAAATAAAAAAACACTTTTTAAACTTTCAAATTAGAGAAAGAGGAAAAAATTACACGTAATAGATGTTTTAAAGTAAATGTTCTATAGAATATGAGAATGGCATTATGTTAAATCTAAAACCTTATAAAAATCAAAATGTTAGAAAATGCAGATACCCACTTTTCGTTTAGTGTGGCAGTACACATCAACGCCGGGTTGTACTGGAGTGTTTTACGCCGATGACACAAATGTAATTTTTACGGATTTCTCATTGGCGCAGCTTGTGCAGAAAACCAAGTGCATAATAAATAAGATCAGTTACCGGGCTGAAGTTAATAAAATGTGCATAAATATGGACGGAATACGTTGTTTTTAAACTTAGCGTAGCTGATTTTGCTCTAAGTTGTTAACGATGTAAATATCTCGCTTTTAGATTCAACAACGTTATGGATCTATGGGTTAGTAGTGAAGTAGAATACTCATATTGATTCGACGTCGTCTAAATGGTCTAAACTCGCAAAAATGTGTTATGCACTGACGAATTTTTCGTATCACTAAATGAATTTTGCTTTGGATGTTTTTGCCCTGTTCTGAAATATGGTGCTATTCTATGCTGTGATGCCATTAGAATAATTGAAAATCTAAAACGCGATGCTTGCAAAATTTATTTTTCAAGCATCGCGTTTTAGATATGCTTACCGTTCTTCATAAAAAAAAATATTAATGTTACGTTCATTTATTCTAGTTCTAGATAAAAAAAAATTTAATAGCCTTAATTTAATGGGGAACCACACATTATTTAATGTTTAACTTAAAAACACATTGAACCTTCACTAATAAAATAAATATACTAATTATTTAGAATAAATGCATACCTTAATTAGTTTAGTATAGCGAATTCAATAAGGCAGTAACACTAATAGTTATTTATACTTTCCTACACAAACAATCCTTAAGTGTCTATGTTACCACTTCCTGGTCTTTATGTATGGTCGCAATATAACGAATCAAATGGATGTTTTGCATACGAATCAGTTTATTTACTCGACGTTGACAAACACATTACACCAATTACACGGTAGTCGCACACAATTAGTAAGATTCTATGAAGAGAATCCATAACACGTTGCAGAATATGAAGTGGTGAGCGTCTCAACAAATCCTTACAGTCAGTATGCACTCTCACGGTTAATAGAAATTAAAGGTTATGATATAATTTTATGCAACACGTGTAAATTAAAAAAAAAATCGTGTTAACTTCTATATTTAACACGTTTCCTACACTGAACATTTCAGCTTGTAATTAGTGCAGAATATGCACAGGTTCAGCATTCTTGATTATTCAAACGCGGAGCATAAATGAATAATTAAAATTAGGAAAATATGCGAACACTCCTTTCGAAAGGGAAATGCATGCAAACTCGTCCGCTAAAAGTCGATCTAGGAAATACTTGGAATATATCAAAAAAATACTATCCCGAACATAGAAATCGACTTAAATGCTCTAGACAGAAAGGAAATGTATACCTGCAAAATGCGTATATTCAGGTTGTAACATCATGAATAATTCAAATGGCATTTTTCGAACACTGATCATGTTATTGTACGTAATACCATTACGTATAAAAGGAGTCATACAAGCTGGATTCGAAACACCGATTCACAAGAACTGACGTAAAACAATGCCGATTTTATGCAAAAATGGGTAGGTACCCATTATACAGGTAGGTGCAATATACAATACAGGTGCACATAGAGAAAGAAATACGTTAAATTAACCAAAATCATTCGGTTACGTATAGAAACGTTAATATAAGAATATTTTGGTTTGACTTAAATAAACAGCAATGTCCCAGTGACGATGTCTTTTTGGTTAACATTTTTAGGTTGAACTGACAATAAATATTAGTTGCCTGATGAATCAAATAAAATTTCTGTTTAATTTACATAAAAGTAAGTAGTTGTATGTACCAAACCCATTTGATTAAAATAAACGTTTGAACATTCGTCACAGTGAATAAGAAATAGTGTTAAAGGGACCAACATGATGGGTTGAATTAACTAAGGGAGTGTAAATTCAACGCACTTATAAATTGCGCATGTGCTTAAGAATTACGTTTCTTCCAGAATGAATTTAGAAACATTATCTAGGCTTTGTCATGCCATCTTAACACAGTAAGTACTTGCGTGTGTTTGTCAAGTGTTTTTGTAAAGTGAGTTATCATGGGCGATGAGATTATTAAAGATGTACTGATAGAATGGGGTTCCAAGATATGGTGCCTCTTTTTGAAGGTAAGTTTGTATTTACCGTAATTTATTATAAAATCGTTAAGCAATGTACACTGCAGCGGCCTAAATATCAATGCCGATGTTATTTTCTAATATTAAACTGGTAAAGAAATCAAGGAGGTAGAAGTGTTTTATTGTAGTACAGTTTATATAAAAACGCAGTTAGAGGTAAAAACGTCTTTTATCTGAGCACATCAATTTCTTGTATTGCGAACGCTAATAAGAGTATGGAAAGCACTTTGAGTGGAAAAAATAGATTTCATATGGGCGAAGCATCGCATTTGCTGCCAAAGTAAAACTCAGACCACGTTTCTTTTATAATATGAATAAAATAGCATTATTATATCAAGCGATTTTATTGTAGTCGAATTTTAGGATTGACATAGTTCGACGCTACTGGGTTGTACATATTAGGTTATGTGTAATGACAATCATTTTGACCATTTTTGGAAGAAGATATGTGAATTATTAGAAATGTTGTAAATAAGGAAAGTGCGTTACCTATGCAAATTATAAATCGAATCAAATTTCTTATACGATTTAAGTTACGTTATGTCTTGCATTATGGTTGTGCTAGGTAATCTATCAATCAGAATTAATAAAGAAGAAATATGATAGGGTTGAGGGTATTGGAGCTGCCGAATGATAGATGTTATAGGTCTGTTTTGTGCATATTTTTAATATTTTAATAGTCATTTTTAGGAAAATATGCTAGGTTGGTGCTTAAATAGCATGTCAATAATTTTTTAACTTACGAACGATACGACTCAAATTGATTATTGTCTCAATTAGGAAAATAGTGAAACTGAGTTGAGATTATAGAATTAAGTAGTAAAATAACATCTTGTCTAACACTATTTCAAATTACTTATGTATCTATTATTGTGATTAAATTAATGTCTTCTTTCGATTTATTTAATTAGAACACCAAATTGATGAAGAAACGTTTCAAAATATGACGGATGAAAAGAAAATATTAAAAGGGCCCTTAGGTCTACATACCAGTTGAATTTACAAAGTTTCTTGGAACAAACTTCACCAGGGAAACATATTCTAAATTATTATAACAAGCATAAACAATTAAGTCTGAAAACAAGAAATTTACTAGTCGAAATATTAATAAATGAAGCAATAAATGATAGTAGCAAGTAAGTTAATTATCTAGATAAATCTTCTTTTTCAATGTTTTACTTTCTAAGCTTGTTAGTGAAGATTTTGATAATCTCTCAAGAAAAATTTGTGAATTGTTCACTACCGGAACAATATCTACGTATTACGTACCATATGTTGGAAAGCAAAATACTGCTTGTAACAAACCAATTGCTGCTAAAGGAAAATTAGTTGACAAATATAAAAATCTGCAAAGGATATATAATTACATTAACAGTACTGATTGTGATAACCAGAACAAAACAGAAGTCTCAGGTTCAAGTTTCACTTAATATTTTACTTTTATTTCTTATTTTTTAGATGAAGTCTAAGAGACAGTTTAGATTGGCTGAAAACAAATTCTGAACCGTGGTCCGAAGTATTACGTCATTGGAAAGCAACAATTTAAGAAAATCATATATCCAAAAAACAGTTGCAGAATATATAAATGATTGGCCAATACTAAGAATTAATGATGCTCAAATTCATGTAAGTTTTAAGTTTAAAACTAGAAATTGTTCTATAAAAAGCATACTTCCATTTTCTTATGTAGCTACTTTTTTTTCCAGATTGAAGACGACTTCAAAACACAGTATGCCTGTGGCAATGCTTTATTAGGATGCTGGGAAGAATATTTCGCTAGGATCATTAATTTAAGAAATCAATAAAATCACCAGATTTGATAAATTTATTAAATTCCGAGTTATCGCATGGTAAGTTCTTATAAAACCTAAATTGTTATTGCGGCATATTGTCCATTTTCGAAAGGATGATAATAAAAGAATTATTAATATACTTTATTATGCGTTGTTATTTCTTTTCAGATTCACGAACGTTAATCCAGTGTTATATAACAGCAAATCTTTTGCCACCAAGAGCCCGTATACAAAATAAAGGGAATAATTGGAAACCCTCTACCGAAGAGAGCAAAGAGAGTTTTATTGATTATGTCAAGGTGAGTTTACAAACTTTTTTTTATGTTGTTTGTGTTTCCAATATTTCGAATTGCATTCCAGTCAGCTTCTGATATACATATAAGTATCGATAGAAAAAAAGAGAAAGCCATTAAATACGGAGTTACAGTCAAAAAATTTGGAATTCACTTCAAAATTGGATTTTGTGTGGCCACAGATTTTCAAAACTATTGTCCAGCATTTTGATCTATTCAAGAAATATTGACACCGAATGATAAAGATATTTTTTTTATTTTAAAAATGTATGACACATGTCAATTTGATGAACATTTTCAATCATATATGGTGACTGAAACAAACATAACACGATGTATTTATATGGTAGAATTAATTTATCATAATTCATTTTCATAACATGTTCTATCAGATGGTCGGAAATGTTTTCATATATATTTGTAAAAAAATGTTCAGTATTTTTATTATATGTATATTGTATCCACCTAGCTTTAATAGAGTTTGTACTGAATGTAATATTGTCTACATTTTCTTTTGTTATACTTTCGTTTAATATATTATACATGTTTATCTACTTTTGTGTTTTATTTGTATACCATTATGTGTATGTTTCAGTGGTTGTTAGAGTGCCTTAAATTGTGATGCTTTGTACAATAGTATAGTTAATTTAAAACTAGCCCTTAGCTTCCTAAATGAATAAATACTGTCAAGTCGGCAAACGTTACTATTTTTTTAATTCCTGATGTTTACGCTTTTTTATAGTGCATAATCAGCAAATAAGAAAATACTATCGCTTGTGAACATGTACAGTATTTTTCATATTAAAACTAATGATTGGTTTTGAATCAAGTAAAATATTACATCAAATTTAACAAATAAAATTGTTAAGTTAACAAAATCATTTTGTTAATTCAACTCATGTTAAATGTCAAATTAACTAAATATGTAAGTTATAGAAACCATTCTGTATTTATTAAACCAATGAAATTATTTAGTTGGTGTAACTTTATATTAAGCTCACAATAACACATTGTTGATGTTACTTTGAGAAATTTAAGATGTTAATACAACGCCAAATTGAAGTTACAATAATCATTTTATATTGTTATTTTAACAAACTCATCTATTTCACATAACGTAAAAGTAAGTTTACTTTAACAAAAATATACATTTATTTTAAATAAAAAATTTGCTCACACCAAGAAACATGTTTTGTTAAGTTAAACACTTTCAGAATTGTTATATTAACAACAATTAAAGTAACAAAATCTATTTTGTTAAGCTAAGTAATAGAGTTCTTTGACTGTATTTAACCCAAATGCGAGTGTTGAATGTTCGATTTTTAGTTAAATTAACCCTTCTCTTTCTCTATGTGTGTATTGCACGTTTTAATGTAATATGCATTCGTTTGAAATTAATCATAAATGTGTCACAAAGTCGATTCTTAAATAAGTGCAAGGAAAAAGTTTTTTCAAAACAATTCAATTTTGATCAATTTTCCCTGAGATTTACATTCAGCATACTGCTTTTGTTTAATATTAAACTGTCATCATCATTTCATATATACAGGCTGCCCACTTATATCTCCCCATATGGTAACTTTCTTAGTATTGAAGATACATAATCGGTTAAATTAGCGAAGTTGTTTAGAATTTTGCGTAGTATTTGAAAGCATTTTCAGATGTAATCAATTGTCAAATTTCGAAGATATATTAAGAAAATTTAAAGATTTTCAGAAATACCTATCTTCGTAATCATTGAAAATAGAATAAAACTAAAAATGGCATCTGGTAGTATTTTTTACGTAATGAAAATTTCATGGTACACTTAATAATGAAGATATAAACTTTTCTTAAATGATAATCACAGTTGTCTTAAAATGCTTTTTCTTTTCTGATTTTATAGATTTAAGATTTGGTATTGTTATGGTTAATTTTGTTATTATAATGGATTAAATTCAATTATTATTGCTTTTTAAGGAATAATGGGCAAGTACCCATGTAGTAAGAGAAGAAAAATTTACCGTGTCAAAGTAAAAACCCTAATTTATGTCTTTTTTACTTACATAATTTAGATAAAATAACAGATTTAAGAGAGAAATTAAATTTGAAGGCATAGTAATGGTCGAAAAACAGAAATATATAACGATCAAATTGTGCCTTTAAAATCACAGTTCAATAACAGTGTGTCATTTTATTCTCACTAATTTAGTACTTAGCAATATTCCACTGCCGTAAAATTTGCTCTTCTTTTGATGATCGTAATTATTTTGAATCCACTTATTACAAACTGCACGACACTGCATGTATTACGACACGATGCGAATTTGAGGTTAGATTCCCTATTTAGGGAATAGATTCTTATCTAAAAGTTAGAATTGCCCACTTTTTCGACGACGCAGTAAAAATTACCAGTTATTACTATTTTAAGGTCATTATTCCCAAAATAGGGAATCTAACCTTAAAATAGTAATAACTGGTAATTTTTACTGCGTCGTCGAAAAAGTGGGCAATTCTAACTTTTAGATAAGAATCTTGAAGTCAACCAAATTTTTCATAACATAACTCGCCACCATTTTGAACATAAAATTATGCCCAATAACAGGATTTTTTCTAAAATTATCAAAAATTTAAATGCATGGATTTTTAGAATCCACAAGTGCTTTGTACAGTTTTTTTTTGGATAAAAAATAGAAAAATACTTTACATTTGATTTTGTCTTTAATACTTATTTAGTGTTGTTAAATGCTCACCTCACATCATAAGAACGTGCAATTATTAAGGAACTATTTCTAAAATCTACAGAGAAAATCTGACGTCGCACTTAAGATTTCGGTATGTGCATCAACGACAATGTCTCTGGAAGTGTTACTTCTGGCCGAATTTTGAAAATGTTTTATGCAGAAAATAACCAAATCTAGCTCAAGGTACTTTTATTCTCTTAATAAATCACTATAGAAACATAAATGGCGAGCAAAGACCACTTTTTCGATATCAGACGACTTCAAAACCTGGACATCTGAACAAATCTCGAAGTAGAAAATTTTCATCATCACAATACTTCCTTATACTACGTATAAGAAAGTAAAAAGGGCTGCGTGGGAAGAAATTTACGAGAGACGAAGAAGTAAAGGACTCAGTTTCGACTTTATTTTCGGATAAAGATAAAGGCATAGATATGAAAAATGTATTACGGTTGCAGCTGATTGTATTAAAAAAGAAAAATAATTTTGTGTTTTTATCCCCTTTCCTCCCATTCCGCGAACTTAAAAACGCTTCCTCCTAGCTGTAAGTACAGTTCTCTCAACAAAAAGGTTGCCAATCTACACGAGCCGAGCGCATTTAGGACGGACTTTAACTTGAATGCATAGGCATCATATTCATTTATAAATTGATAACTCAAACGATATTACGAAAGACACATGTAAGACACGTTGCAAACCCACACAATAACCTGCTTGTTAAACTACTTCAAATACATAAAGAACAAACAATCTATGTGCTCCAATACCAAGTATGAAATGTACAAAAAAATTACATTATACAATTTCCTGTGTATATATTATTTTATTAATTCGTCTTGAAATGCTGAATTGGAGTAAAACACCCATTTATCGAATTATAGTGGTATAAAAAAGTATAAAAGAGGTTTCATTTATTTGTAAGAAGGAATATCACAAAGTAACGACTTCCAGTATTAATTTTAATATGTGTATACAGGGTCAGTTTTTTTCTGATGTTTAGTACCAGGCAGGATCTCGCAAAGTACAACAGATAGAGATTCTGTAAAATGAGAAAAGAATTGCAGTTTTAATAGGTCTATTTAATTAGAGTTTTGTTTGTTGGAAAAAGTGCATGGCATTACTAGATATTTTCCAGAATTTTTTTTTGTTATTTTCTTCGATGTGTAAAGGAAAATGGAAAAAGTTGTAGGAAATTATATGGTAAATAATACACTTTAACCTATTTCTTTATTTTAAAATGGCCATCCATTTTCTTATTTTAATAAACAGGTTAAACTGTATTATTTACCATATAATTTCCTACAACTTTTTGTTGGTTGGAATATTTCCTTTTTCTTTACAATACGATTACAAATAAGTATCCTCTTTCTGTTAAAAATATTAATAAAAATGAGTTAAATAAAACCTAGTATGTGTTTTGAATGCAAATCTCTTGAATATAATGAAACTGAAAAACTACTAAGATAGGCTTATGACTTATGAGTGACAACTAATATAATAAAAAAGACGATTTCAATCATTTAAAAGGCAAATTAAATGGGCTATACAATGAACTGATAAAATTATTTATAACATTTACGTGTTTTAAGGTCTTAGGGCCAATCGAAAATGAAGAAGCAATCTGTCGATAATGATGCATATTTTATTATGTTTCATTTATTTATTTTTTGATTTTCATCCATTTTATTTGGTGTATCAGATATGGGTAACTTTGTTAATATTGTAGATATAGGATCTGTTAAATTAGCTTAGTTGTTAAGAAATTTGAGCAGTATTTGATAGTATTTTCAGATTTAACATTTGTTGTCAACTTTTGAAGATATTGAAAAAATTAAAAATATCCAAAATTTTCAATAATACAATATCTTTGTATCCATAACAAAACTAAAAATGGGAACTTGTAGTAATTTTACGCAGAATTTAATAATCCAAATCAAAAATTCGTGGCCAACTGAATTATCAAAATACAAACCTACGTTTTTTTAAACAGCAATCATAGTTGGCCCTGACTTTATAAAAATGATTATTTTTTTCTGATTTCATAGATTTAAGGTTTGGTATGAAAATCTTTTTCAAAAATTTATTATGTTATATCTTGATAATTAAGTTGTCCATGAATTTTTAATTAAGATTACCTATTACATTCTACGTAGAAAATACAAGGTGCCATTTTTAGTTTTGTTCTATTTCTAACGGTTACGAAGATGTGTATAATTGAAAATTTCCGCAATTTTAATTTTTTAAAATATCTTCAAAAGTTGACAACAAATGTTAAATCTGCATTTGAAAATACTATCAAATACTCCTCAAATTTCTTAACAACCTTACTAATTTAACTGAGTCTGTATCTTCAATATTAAGAAAGTTTATATGCGGGAGATAGAAACTGGGAACTTGTATATTAAATACAATTTTACACCTACAACTTAAAAAAATACCACTATACATAACAAAAATAATTGATCTTATTGATGTTAATACATTATGCCTTACAGTGTATATACAGGTTCGGCCTGTTTTTACCTTGCATGCGGCTTCCCGTGTATAACACGAAAGGAGTTGCCAAACCCTACCCGCCTAACAAATATACATACGGGAGCCGACAAGTAGACCTTCAGCGATTGTCATAAGCCGCATGTGTGTGTAACGATGAGATCTAGATTAGTGGTTTGCCGTAGCAGATGTGACAAACAACGTACTTTAATTTTGCTGTACCTACTCTTGTTTGAGAATTGACAAAAGAATATGAATGTATTCCGTAATAGTGATATACTATACAGCTACGCACATGTACAATATTATTAACTACGACCCCAAGAAAGACATACTTATTTCTAGAATCTTATACGTAGTCATCAAATGCAAGCTCTAAAAAGCAGTACCAAAATCATAAGTAGTAGAAATAAAAATATTCTTCTAAAGGCAACAAATTTCAAAACAAAAAAAATAAAGGAAATTCTTGGAAAACAAAATGTAAAAAATCAATAAATATAATTTATGGGGGAACAGGATAAGTACGATAAACTAAAAAAATAATTCTAAACTAATCAAATTAAAATATGCTTCCAAAATAAACAGAATTCTTGAAAAACGAAATTAAAATTTGTTATTTAATTAAATGTTCGAATAATCCACCTCTTTGCTCCTGACAGTATGCAAGTCTATGATAAAAATTATTTTGTACATTCGAAAACATTTCCGGGGTTATAGTATTTGCACAATCAACAATTTTCTGTTGTAGTTCCCCAATATTACGTACTTATGGTCGTAATGATCGTATTGGCGCCGGCTTGTCGTCTGACTTCCCCACTACTTTTCTCGCCCACATGTGTACATATTGGCAACAACGTTCGTTTCAATACATGTACTTGAGCTGGCATGCAAGGTAAAAACAGACCGAACCTGTATGTATAAAAAACGTTAAATATATTTTGGTTTATCATAAAATAATTCTTTATTATTGTATCCATATTAGTGTCTTGATCATAAAAGAAATCAAAGGCTAAATCATGAGAGTATTTCACATATACTTACAATGCGAGTAAAAAGCCCACATAAAATTGCAAAAACATCCCAAATGAAAACCAGGTAATTTATTATGATTACATAAAGTGTATCTTCATGAATGTATATACCTATTGATCCAGAATATTTTACATCCAAACTCTGTCTCTAGAAAGATTGACTATTTCATTCATAATAAAATTATAGCTCGCCAAATATTAGAAAGAACTTATACTTCAGATTGGCAACCTTATTTTTAAGAGAACTGTACTTGTATATATGACAAAACAAAATGACAGAGGTTGTTACACCTTCAATTAAAACATTTTCATTTCACATTAGTAGAATTGCAAAACGTAAGTCATCCATGACGTGCACATTCACCAATACGTGTCGAACGTAAGTACTTAACATTGATTGGTATAACGTAATTTTCTTCTGAACGAGCAAATATTAGAACTGCGATCGGTTGAGTGAAACCATCTGCACGAAGAGCGGTTTTAATTTGAAAGGGGAATTCGATAAAAGCGGAAAATAAACGTGTTTGTTTGTTCTAAGATGTCGGAGGTGGAGGCGCCGTGATTGCTTTGGATGTTACGAAAAGGGTCACGTATTTTCTAAATTCGGACGTATTAAACCGAATGGGACCCAGTTTTAAATTTATGAATGCAAATGATGTAATCTTCGAATGTTATTTCCGAACACGTTTCAATAAACATTCCGCACGTATTGGGTTTAGTTGTATATTGGGTTTATATATTTCGTTTTTCTAACTAGCAATCCGTAATACAGCATGTCTTTAAATGATTGTCGGTTATTATAAACAGCTACTTCACTTCTTACGTCACATTTTTCAGGAAATAAACGTTCCAATACTATTTACTATTATTATTGGGTAATACTGAAAACGTCAAATAGAAATCATTTAGTGCTTATTCAAAACGCAGTGGCTAAATGTCCGACGGCGGTCTTGCGCGTATAAACTGAGAGTTCCGCCGGCCGGCGGTATCTTTACGATTGTAGTGTAATGTTATATTTGTTATTACTTAATATTAAACATTAGCAATATTAGCATACACAATTTTTAGGTGCGATTTTAAACGTACTTATGTTCCATGTGTTCAGGTAATAATTCGTATATTTTGGTCACAGTTCTTATACAAGCTGTCCCAGAAATAAAAAGACGGAGTAGCAGGTATGTAAAGTCCGAACAGAAACAGGCCCAAATATACCGCAATTACGAAGAAATTAAATTTTTTATTTTGTATGTTGTTTTTTAGATAAAAAAATTACCTTACGGACCTGGAACAGAATGTATGTTTATAAATACACGTAAGAATGCTAGTTTGTAAATAGAAACGAACACGCATTCATAGAAAAATACGCTTTTATTTGTATAAAACGGGAAAAAGACGTTAAATCGTACTCATTCATATAAAATATATTTTTTGCCAGGGGGCAGACAATAAAAGTTGTTTTTATTTTTAAAATAGGAAGGTTGTTGCTCTTTAATGTGTTTGTAGTCGGAAACAGCTGATTATTATTATTTTAGAATATTCAATAAATCGTAGTTTTTCTAGATACAGTAAATATCAAGAATGTAATTATTTTTTTCTAGCAGATGTAAAATTAAAGTAATTAATGGTTTGATATTTATTATTATTCCTATTCCTTTTTTTTTAACACAAGTAATATCGTGGGCCTGAAAAGGATTGTGAAAGTGAAGCAGGTGGATATTTAGTCAAGGGTCGGCGTAAGGCCAATTGAATTCTTTATTATTATTTTTCTGCCGTCTGCGCACAAATAAAGACTTGATATTTTGAGGGTACGTTTTTACACAATCTAGCTTCCGATTTCTGCTACTCCGTCTTTTTATTTCTGGGACACCCTGTATATGATTTTCTAGGATGATATTAGCTATTATGATTATAATTGATAAAAGAAAAAATGTCAACAGAAAAATTTATAATGTCGAAGTAAATGCAATGAAGAGATAAAACTATACATTACTACAAAGAATGTATTAAGACAGGAGTGTTATTATCAGTCACAAGTATCGAAGGAGCAGTACCACTGTATTGACAGTTTTATAAAAGAAAATCACATCAGCAGTTGAAGAAGGATGGACGGATAAGAATTTTATATACAAAGTACACAAAATTAATACACAGTAAGGTTAGTTATTCGAATTATATAAATTGGGAAAAATTGTTATAAATGTTAAAAATTTAGATGAAAAATATACATGATTATGAAAGTTAAAATTCATATTAGATTAAATTGAACTTTAAATATACATATATTTATACATATTGTTTTTTATATTCTTGCAAAGAAATAAAACGACTGTAGTTACGTGTTCGCTGACAAAGGCAGTGTTTTGTGCAGGAAAGGGGGATTAGGCGCACGTATTTTTTTTGTCAATTTCCGCTGGTCGGCGACATGTTACTTACTACATAAAAATTCCGCCGCTGGCGGAACGGCAATGATCATAACCTAATTTTATTTATTAATGTGCGTGTGAGTCTACACCATAGACTGCATGTAAACAAAGAAATTTATTGGAGAATTCAACCGGAAATTATTAGTAGTGTTGGGCAAGATAGGGGAATACGAGTACTTTGGAAAGTGTTATTTGTAGAAGATAATAAAAACAATGTAAGACGGCCAAACCCAAAATGTTGCTTATTTTAAATATATTTCTTTTTTTTAATCATCGATAACTATAATTTTAATGGAATTTACAATTAATATGCTTCCAAAATATAATCACGACGATCTTTAATAATATCGCACTTCTTTAGACCAGTAGGTATAGAGTTTAAATTTTAATTGTACTTTTAATAATAAACAATCAGAACTCCACGGACAACGACAGTGTAAACTTGCACTTTTAATGGATATTTTAATCGAGACATGTATCTTACCGTACCGCCAAAGCTGACCTTCTGGATAAATAAATATGAACATACCTGGAAAAGAAAGAACTATAATTAAAAAAATTATTAAATGAATATTTCTTACTTAATTAATGAAATTAATGCAAGATCTAAATTTTAACAAACATGTTTTTTTTTATTATTACACTAGAATGTTGTTTCATTCATAAAAAATATATTAAGTATGACTTATTTTGAATAAAATTGTCTGAAAAAATTCTAGGCATGAAAGAACATCACGTCCACTGCAAATATATTTCCCCACTTTTCGAATCGACATCTGAATATTTTATAAGTTCATCCAATAAATAAATATTCAATGTCGCTGTCAAACAAATAAACTATCCTATCAATCTAAAAAATATATTTGAGATAAATTTCAATATTCGAGGCTACACAGATATGTTCAATGATTCAACATTTATCTCTGCAATGTACTTAAAAAAAAATGAGGTGTGGCCACCACACGACTTTCTTATACGTATGAGCGTTTCAAACTATACAATTTTAAGAATTGCAAAACTTATTCAAAATCCTATTCTAGGTACTTTCATTTGCTTAATAAATCGCTATAGAATGCATACTTCGCAAGATATTATCAAAAAAGTGCTCCTCGCTAAGAGTAAAAGTGCTACTTCCGGTCCGAATTTTGAAATTTCATATATACAAAAAATATTGCAAATCCAGTTCTAAATACTTTTGTACTCTTGATAAATATATATAGAATGCATAACTTACGACATATTTGCAAAAAATCGCTATTCGATAAGAGTAAAAGTGGTACTTCCGGTCTGAATTTTGAAATTTTTTTTATACAAAAGATATTGCAAATTATGTTCTAAATACTTTTATACCCGTAACGTACTTGTCTAAAAAGCATGACTTGCGAAATATTCGCAAAAAACTGATTTTCGATAAGA
This sequence comes from Amphimallon solstitiale, assembly GCA_963170755.1. Lineage (NCBI taxonomy): Eukaryota > Metazoa > Arthropoda > Insecta > Coleoptera > Scarabaeidae > Amphimallon > Amphimallon solstitiale. The sequence continues at coordinate 28,543,381 of OY720675.1, read as the reverse complement.
GTAAAAGACCTACTTCCGGTAGGAATTTCGAAAAACATTTTAAATAAAATTATTCTCAATTTTAATTTTAAGTATATATGAATTCTTTATAAATTTGTTTAAACTTAGTAGTTGACGAAATATTCGCAAAATTCGATTTTTTCGCTGAAGTAAACTGCTACTTCCGGTCTACCGATTTTACTGAAAAACTAATCAGATCTCAAGAGGGCGATTATACACGTAAATACAAAATTTGGAATTGATATCTACAGCGGTTTGGCCGCTATCGTGGTCACACACACACACACACACAGACAGACACACAGACACACAGACATTTTTTAAAAATCACTTTTTCGGTATCAGGGGACTTCAAAACGTGGACATCTGCAAAAATCTCGAGGTCGAAAATTTTCATCATCACAATACTTCCTTATACTACGTATAAGAAAGTAATATGCTACATATATAGTTTCAAATTGTTCGAACGCATCTTGTCGCAGCGGGTTCGATGTTTTGATCAAACAAATTTTGAAAAATTTGCGTCACCAACCTTTATCCTTTTGAATAAAATGCAACAAATACGGAAAAGAGACACATAATAATATAATCTCTACAATAGTAAGTAACTGTTTAATGACGATCCTTAACTTTCATTTCAACTTTTTTAAACCCTCATGTTTGTTATAAATGACATATATTAATATTGTCCTTATAGAAAGAAACTACTGTCAATGGTTTTATAAGCTATGACATATCGTTGATTTCCACTAAAAATAACGTATCCAGTACTGAGCTCTGAGGAACCCCTATTGTACCCCTCTGTCAGTTCATGTTATTCCAGAATTCGTAATCCTCTCTCCTAGAAATAGATATTAACTCAATAATTCTTTCCTCTAATGGTGTAGGGGTGAAGTAAAAAAATACATGGTATTCGAGCAGTTTACATATGCAATGGCTGAACTAGTACTGACAAGCTTCATAGCCTCAGCAGATCGGTGCAACACCACAGAAACAAAAAAGGAGACTTTCAATTGTGCCCCTACTTTTGGAAGTATTAAATATTGATGATACTTAGAGAATAGGAGTTATGCTGAATTTCGATGTTTCTATCTTCTTCCAAATTCCACTCGACAAAAAAGATCTATACTGGTAAGTTAGCAAAATTCCACTTAGCGGGGAATGTACTTACAAATTCGTGGATTAATTAGTTGCTGGCGCCGTGGTGGAAAGACAGACATTGAATGAGGGACAGTATAGTGCGCAATAAATTTGATATATTATGCAGTAGGGATGAGCTTAGCAGTGATTTTTCAATACCTGTGATCACAGTAATAGTGATTTTAAAATATCAGTGAAAATTAAAGGTGACTGTGATCATGACTTACACCCATATCTTTAGATATAGACAATATGAGTGCATGTTAAAAATATAGTAATAATTCCTATATGAAATTAAAAACCACCGTCAACCTTATTTATAAGGACTCTCTTAGGCTGCACACACACCAATCATACAAAATATGTTTAAAACTATACATTAATTTTGCCTTTATAATTAAATTTATTAACGCATTATTAATTAAGAATTTGCCAGAAATGTGTTTAAAATGTTCCCATATATTTTTTGTACTCACCGCTTATAAAGTGACATTTGGCGCATGTGTAGCTCGACTAGGAATGAGGTTTCCCGGTCGAGGCGACTGTAAAAATTGAAAAAAAAACACTGGCTCTTTGGCACATTAAAAAAAAATCTAAATTGATAGTAATAAAATTTAGTCTATAAAATACTACTTCCCTCAACTATTCCTCACTAAAAGTTGGAGAAATAGGAGTAATAATTAAAAATTCATGCAATAAGTTTGTGGCGCCATCTATTTGACCACATCGACATTCATATTGGCAGTTTAGAATTTTTTGTATTTAAACCAAAAAAACGCAATAAATGTTCTATAAATTTATAAATATAAGAATAAATACCTCATGTTTGCCATGTGTAAGAATATAATAACTTAATTTTAGAGAAAGGTGAGCAATAGTTACATACATGAAATGCTTAAATCTATCTTAGGTTAGGTATGATACTAATGACATTAATCAATAATATTTTTTTAATTTAATGTTTGTACAAAAAAAATTGTTCAAACCACTTGCGTGAAGACATCTTCCACGCATTCGCGCAATTAAAAGCACTCGCTTCCTGCGGTCGCTCGTGCTTACAAAGTGCGCTCATGCGGGAAAATAGCTTCCCGCACTTGGTTCCTAAATAACTATTAATGGACGCTGCTGTACTTCAAACATTTTGTTTGACAATTAAATTAATTTGTATAATTGGTGTGCACTCAGCCTTATAAATCTTAAATGACAATGTCTTATCCTGGTTTTACCCGAGAAATTATTTGGATTTAATTTTTTTAGTTTGGTATATTACATTTATACACCTTGAACTAACTGCTAACACTAAAAAGAACCCTTCAATCCTGCTTGTAAAGGTTTATCTCTCTTGTACATTTTAAATTAAAATGTCCTACCAGTGAAATTTCTAAGACGGTTTTTAGTGGCAACAGTTAGTTAATGATGTATTAATGTAATTTACACAATTTGAAGAATTAAATTTTATGTTTCAGCAGTAGTGGCTTTTTCTTCCAAATTCACAACAGAGAACTTATCTTTACATTAGGATTGTGGGGTGGTTTTTGATGGTAACAATGAGATATTATCGCAATACTTTCTTGTACAGACTTTTACTTATTTATATTTTGCATTTGCGCCGGTGGCATCTTTTCTGGCCAGCAAGTTACTGACGTTAATATTGCTGTAAATTCTGTTCTGGCTAATTATTGTAGGCACCTACACAATATATAAAATGAACAAAGCTAATTTTTGTTGTAAAATTTTCCAAAAGATTATAATAGTTGTATAATAGGAACTTAGTAAATAATAAGTATGAATTTACATAGAAAAACTGATAGGGTATGCACGAAAGAAAAACCTCGTTTTCAAGTTACTTAAACCAGCTTGATTAGAAACAAAGGAGAACCATAATACAAACCTGTGATAGAAGAGATCTTGACAAACTTAAAGATTTTGGGATGTAATATGTGTTTAAAAGTAAATCTGCAATAGGTGCAGTCGTCGAAGTGGAAGACCAAAGCTTTCACACAGACATTAAGGAAATAGCGATATTAAACCAGACTACTGCTGGATATTAAAAAATAAAGATTCCCAGGAACTCCAGCAAAGGAAAAAGAAAAATCGCTACTATAAGAATTTGTAACCATTTCAATAAAATAATTTTTCATTGTAAGCATGCCTAGAGCAATGCCATAAATGTAAAGTATGTAATTCTGAAGTAATAAACTAAAAATGTTAAAATATTATGTTTTGAGCTATTTCTTCCAAAATATACAATCGTTTTGTAAAAAAAAGCTTACGTGATACGCAAAGACGGATTACACTTTTAGAACCACCACTAAAAATAATATTAAACTCGAATAAGTTTGCAAGTTTTTTAATCTTAAGATCCATGACCATAGAATAAAAAAAAAGAAAAGTGACAGACAATGAAATGCAACACTCTAGTGGAGGCAAAGTGAAAGACAAGAAAATCGTCCAGATATTAGAATGGAGACTGTATTAGGAATATTAAGCAGCAATTCATTTAAAGAATTCTCCTGCAGAAATAATGGATTGCAGACATTTATTTAACGAAACAATTATCAAATTTCAGACTGTTTCCCATTTGTTTATATGATTAAAGCACGTGATAGCGAAAGAGAGATACCCAAAGGAAATTTGTCATTTCTTAAGCTTGATGACTTCATTATACGAGTGAGAAAGTGCTGAACGTTCAGTTATAGCTGCTGTTTTCGAAACACCCCCCGGAAGTGAACAGATATTAAGCATCCCTCGCGTAAATGAAATAGCGTAGTATTGATTTCTCCAGTTTCGCTCCGTTGGATAATGATGATATTGAAGGCCACAGAGTACTATTCAAAAAGCAGGAACGGCCCCCATATCATACAACTTACACACACTGAATGAACACGATTTCAATGTCACAGCTGTCGATTCAAGGTAGTCTTTGACGAGTGAAAAAATAGAATCGAAGGATAACGTGCACGCAAAAATAAAGTGGACGCTGTGAAACGTTTATGTTATAGACTTCTACTTTTATGGATATATAAAATCATACAAGGCCGAACGAACGAGCGCGATAATGGCAACGACACGTTAAACGCAAGGCGTCGACGAGATGTAGAAAATACAAAGGATTATGGGATTGTTAAATATGCAAGACATGTTCGAGAGTCTGACGAGCGGTTTTACTTGTGGCTTTATGGAATTTTAATGTTCGGTTTAGTCTATTCAAGCTGATAATTCCAAGGATTAAATGTTTTAAAAGTATGTAAATGTTTATGAATGGATGAGGTTCCTAGGTCCTACTTTTATGGCCCCAAAAATAACTACTGTAACTCCGTATCTTACAAGTTCTAAAGAAGGATCTAGATTCAAAACACAAATTAATAGATCATTGAATTAAATTAAAAAAAAAACTAGACAATACCGAAATATGTATATACAGGATATACATACATATATTTATTTGTAATTAATTAAATATATAGATATATGTTGTAATCTTATTTTATAAAGATTTATTTAAATATGGGGTAATTGAGTATAATTTAAGTTATGACTAGGGGGCGGACATAACCGAGTTAAACTACTACTAAGTTACAACGGCGCAAAGACATAATGTAAACAACACACATTTACTGAATAGCACGAATTCGATCTGTTTACGCTCGAGAAGAGCCCGAGAATGAGAGCAAAAAATGGCCATAAAATAAGGAATTTATGAGTAAAATTCTTTCTACATCGGCGTAGATAGCCTGAGGGGTTTTTAAAATTTATTATATTTACCTTATATTTCGCAAGAGAAATAATGTAAATATGTATATACTTACTGTTATTTAGTTACAATAACATACGCGTACATTTTTAGTTATCATTTATTTAGATCGAGAACGTTGTTTATATTACTTTTTCTGATATGAAAATGAATTGTCAGTGATTCAGAAATTTATTACAAAGTCTGTAAAAGATCGATACAGAATGCTAAAATATCGCACGTTCGTCACTTATCTTTGCTAAAACATACACAGAAATAGTTTAAATGTTTAAATGACGATGCTGGAAATAGTTCTGAGTGCAAGGAACTAACACAAATCCCAAATTTAAAAAATCAGTTGTTATTCCTTCAGGAACACTTTGGAAATTTGCCTAAACTAATCACATATTTTGAAAATCGAATCTCAAATTAAAAAATGGATTAACCACATTAGATGTGGCTATTAATAATTTCAAAAGTATTCCAAGTGACTTCGGATGTGGCCTTCGGCAAAAGTTAGACGCAGTTTTTAATAGAAATCCAGATTTAATAACATTGCGGCAATTGTGTATGCTAATTACGCTGAAATAAAAGAATATTTCCAGTACGCACATATAACCAGTTGCGATGTAGAAAGTACGTTTTCTATCTACAAGGATGTACTTAATTCAAAGAGAACAAGTCTTACAGAATAGAAAATGAACAAATAATAAGGTATTTTGTATTCTATAGATCACCAGCCACTTGTTATCCAATTATATAAATAAAATTAAAACCTCTTTAAAAATACAACATTTCAATAGTGCGCCCATGGGCGATGAGTCATGACTCGCTCGTGTCCGCTCCCTAGTTATGACTTTTACAGCACGTTTTACTTGATTGTAGGTTGAGCAGTGTTGTATAACTTCTTTCTTAACTTTATCTTAGCAAAATTTTTCTCTCTTATTTAATCTATTGAACCCTATGCTTTCAGGGGTAGAACTCTTTCTGCAAGAATTATTCTCTTAACTTACTGTACCTCATTAGAGAATAAGGGACATGTATTTCTTTTTTATTCTACAATAAATATGCAATGATTTTTTCTAATGTTGCGTTTATTATAATTCCCTATCCTATTTACTTAATTTTGATTGAAAACTTATGAGTGTATGTTTTGAGTGAAATTGAAATTCTATGATATTTCAATTTCAATTAAAATGGAATCAAAGTATAAACCGGAATTTCATACTTTGATTTAATTTTAATTCTTATTTATAATCTAAAAATAATTACAGTAATATTTAGGAAATCTAATTGTAGACTGTGGCTTGATCTAATCAAATACACTAAAAAGACACCTTTACCAATGCACAGAAAGCTAGATACGGATTTCGACAACTACGTTGTCATCATCAGTAGCACTGATTAATACGCTACGGTATTTCGAGTATAAAAATAGTTAAAGTTTAATTTTGAATACCTTTTGTATTTAAAAAAAATTCAAAATTCGGATCGGAATTTCACTCTTATCGAATAGCAGTTTTTTTGCATATATCTCGTAATAGAAATTTATCAAGAGTAAAAAAGTATTTAGATCTGGATTTGGAATAAGTTTTTTGCAATATCTGGCAATGCCAGCATTCCATAGAGATTTACTGAGGAGGCTTACGCAGAGGTGCCGACTAACTGCCTTGAGGTAGGACGTAAGGGGGTGGCGCCATATGCGCTAATGTAAATTCTGGACTTTACAAGGTGTCGTTAAAACAATAGTACCGCTTTTATTGACGAAATATCAAAACGAAATTTAAAACACAAATAAACAAAGGCTCAATGCATGCTCGACTGAATTAGTTTTTAAAGTTACTGAAACTGTGTTATGATGTTGTAAATTTTGATAACTTTGAGAGTGAAATGTAGGAGTAAATAATTTGAATTATAAGAAACTACTCCCAACGAAACCTTAATTAATCATTTGTATTCAATTTAATATAAAAACATAATAAGAAAAACAAATATTTCTGCTGTTTGTTTTATTTTAACGAATACCTTAGTCGGAACCTCTGCGTAAGCCCCCCTAAGAGTATAGAAGTACTTTGAACAGGATTTTAAATAATATTTGTATACATATTTAAAATTCGGACCTGAAGACGCTTACTCATGTTCACATGTTCATTTTTTAAGAAGATAAAAGTATTTAAAACATAATTTGAAACAACTTTAGACTAAAGTGCTTTTCAAATTATACTAGTCTTTAGTATAATTTGAAAAGCACTAAGTATAAGAAAGTCGTATGGTGCCCACACTTCATTCTTATTAATGTAAACCTTTAACTTTCTATGTAAGTAGAACAATTATAACAAGAAATTTGTGTATAACTATTTTAGAGATCCTGAAACAAGGACGTTGAGTTTTTTTTTATTATATCGAGGGAAAATATTCCGGTATATAAACTACTTCCCGGACTTACAAAGTCACTTTCAATTTCTTGTTTTTAATTCTTCCTTACATGTACAATAATTACTTCTTTCTTGTTCTTGCTTCACGTTTATGATTTGAATTGTTACACCGGCTGTGTCGCTTTTATTTAATTCATTCAGATAATTTAAATTTTAGTTCCTGTCTGGGATTTGACACTGTGAGTCTGTGTAACACCAACCTCTGCGTCCCTTTTTGTGCAATTCATCAAATTATATATCAATTCACTAATTTTGACTTAACTTGTTTAGTGTTACATTTAAAATTGTCAACGTATAATTTGAATATTTACATTTGAGTCTGGTCTTTTTATACGTTGCTTAAAAACTTTTTTTTTGCTGTTACAAATTTCAGCATATTCCTGATTTTGTTTTTCTCTAATAAAATGAAGTAAACTCGTATGGTTTTTCGGTTTTCTTTATTTGTTGATACAATTACCTTTTGCCTTTTGGCCCTACTTCCCTACCTTTCATTTTATCTAGCGGTCTCATACACGCATCAACTAGACAGACCTTAAGTATGAGTGGCGCATATTATTACATCTGGTTAAGAACCCTGACCATCTTCAACTGAGCCGGCGGTGGTCTCAGTGATAGACAAAGATATCGGTCGGTGGGTTAGAAAGAGTTTTGAGATTTTTTCGCCATTTAGCGACATTTAGTTTCATTAAGACCCAACAGGCGCTATTATATTTTGCTACTAGTGGCTCTTCTGCTTTAAACGTAGCACTGCAAATACATATTTTTATTTCATATCACATTATCTTCATCCACTAAACTTCCTAAATAATTTTAGGTAAAACCTAAACATCACTGAAATTAATTCGTCATAAATTGCTGGCTTTTAACATAACGTGCTTGCATAACATTTCAACCTGTCGGTGAATACATCCTTGTATAATAATGTAAAAAGAAAATAATAAATATTTTGAATTTAAAGATTTTTATACAAAACAATTTGGAATCATATATTTAGAACATTTATTTTCCTACAATTTATTTTTAGCAAGAGACATTGCATGTACATTGCAATTTCATAGAAAAGAACACATCCTTATCAACAGTTCGTGTAATTTCCTTTCATCATCTCGCTCGTGCTTACATACTAATTTTGCTCGAACTAAATCCTTTGAACAATTTACCGAACAAACAATAGATAATAGAAGTCATAAAAGTAGTATCGCGTTTGAAACAGGACACGTTTTCTTAATCTTATACATTTTTTTCTCTTTTTATATAATTAACCAAATCTGTCAACGTGAATAACTTACAACATACAGAGTGTAGAATTGATTTTGCACTACAAATTCTCGAATATTAGCTTCCCCTAATTGATTTATACTAAAAAAACTGGAATTGAAATAAGAAAAATGAATGAAGAAATTTTGTAATAATGCAACGTTGTCTATGAAATGTGACAAGTCCATTAATTTGACAATTCGAACAAGATCGTTAAATATTGGAAAAAGTTAACTTTGTAAAACGGTATTGCTAGGGTTCTAAGTCATAGGAAAATAAGACTATAATTTGCACTTATCTATTAGACTAGGTTATTTTATTTTTGTTATTGCTGGGAAAAGAACCTTTCACGACTCTTGTTTTCATTTAATATTTAAATGCTTATAAAGCTTGTTGATTGTAATATAGGCAAGTGTGGTTGAACACCTTTCAACCTTCCTTGTCTTCCTCTTGGGTTAGAGCACCCCAGGTAGTTCGCTAAAAATCTAAATAAAAGGAGATATCATTTTTCGATTGTCGTTTTAGAGAATAATTTGGACCCACCCCTTCTCCGCATTGCGCATAGCGGCGGCGAGCTATGTTGTATTATCGACGATCAAAAGTGATTCGACCAAGAGTTGAGTAGTAAGTTAAGGTATATCCTTACCTGCCAAAAAAGACTTAAATTTATAACACGATCGATTTGCGAAGCGCCATACCTGCTTCTGCTTACGGCCAGGGGCAGCATTATATAAGCCAATTAGAAAGCAATAAAAAATGTTGAAAATGTGTCAGTTTTTATACAGTATGAATATGAATTGTTATTAATAGTAATAATAATTATAATAGTTTTTAATGTAAAAAGTTTAATGTAAGACTAGGTTGGCATAGCTTTTTAAGCTATTCGGATTAATGTACACTCACATAAATGATGTAATCCTTGTTACGTGCTTCTAAGTGTTAGTTGCATTACAAAAATACATTATTACTTTTATCGTATCAGTTTAAATTCAATTTAGCAATAGTACCAAAATATTATTAAGATCATCACAACAATATTCACATAATTAATGCAATATCAGTAGAAATATGTGATTTAATAAAAGCAAAAAAGAGCAGAATGACGTTCATAGCGGTACGTAACGTGACGGTATGGCATGATCAGAGGTCACATCTTTACATTCTATCTATTTTGCCGGATAAAAATAAAGAAAATCAATTGCACAGACTGCTGGAATACGTCATAGAGCTGCGTGTTAACTATGTTAAGCTCCTGACATCACGCGGACATTAAAAATGTATAGTAATGGTGCAGCGGCAATAGGGTTTGTTGTTATATTTAGGACGGTGGACGTTTAAGAGCTCATTAAAAGCAATAAATTATGAGAGGCCTTGAATTATATCTTGTTTGTTCGTTTTCTCAAAAGTAATCTCAAAAGGTCAATAATTTCATGTGGAGATCGATAATAGTGATAGTTGACGGAAAATGACTGTCTTGGTGATTTTTTGTGCATTGATGAACTATACAGGTTTCGTCAGAACGACCGACCATTAGAAATATATAGGCAACCAGAGAAAATAATAAAATTTACATTCGATGATTTTGATAGACGATCTTTTTAATCATAACAATTTCAATTTCTGATTGACAGTGTCAACTCCACTAATTTAAATATAACTCCCTTGGCTTGCCAATGCTTTTCAAATCTATGTTAAATTGTAGGGTGACGTTCTTGTTTTCGGAATATTCTACTTTTCCAAATAAAAATATGCTTGCAAAGCTACTGCAGCTTGTCAATAACTAATAAACTAGAAAGGATCTATAAAAATTGTTAGACCAAGTTATTCGGACTGTAAGTTAGCTTCTTCAGTAATAAAAAATAAATTAAGTTCTTGATAAATGTAATTCCCATTGCGTGCTACCAACTGCTCCACGCGGCGAGAAGGATATTTGAATCTTGTAATGTTTTAAATTGTATTAAGCATAAGAAACACATGATGGAATGTGGAATCGGTAACGTCGTTAGATTCGTTAGGGAAAGAGGAAAGCATAGAACGAGAATGTCCTGAGGGCAGATGACACCAGGTTGATAAAAATAGCAAGAGAACAAAGACCAGCGGAAAAGAGAGGTCTGGGAGATTGTTAAAAAGATGGAAGGACAGCTGAGTTTCCAATTCCACTGTCACGCCATGATGGATGCGTGAAGAAAAACAGGTTTCGACCTACTTTTGATTCGTAATATATCTGCTTGAAATAAACAATTTGTGAGACATTTGAAAAAAAAGTACTTCCCGTTAAGAGTAAAAGTCACGTCCGGTTCGAATTTCAAAATTGCTTGAAGCGCGCTTACTGAATGTTCTAGATGCACACTTCATGGACGACGAAACCTCGTATGTTCGGAGGCGATAGATTGCTCTTTTTTCCACACTCTTAAAAAGGAGATATGCTCGTCTTTATTATATATTAATTGTTCTGATGCAAGCTCTAAATACTTTTACTTTCTTAATAGGTCTCTATAGAACAAATACTTTTTTTAATAAATTTCTAATCTAATTTCTGCAACAGTAGCTTCGTTTTAGCAACGGAAATGCGCTAATATAACCTACAAAATATATTTCAAAACTGTCATAATAAAATTCTTTACACTGAGTGACTACCCTTACAGATATGGCCGCTTGTAGCCATATGTATAAATTATTCATTTAATGGCGAACATTACTATCTATTTACACTATTTTCATATCCAACACCTTATATTTGGTAAAATATTAATAAATATCCGTTATGCCTAGAATGTGTAAATATAGAAACATTGCAACACGAGATAAAGTCAAACTCATTATTATTAGTCATGGGAGCTTGCTCTGTAAAGAAACAGAAGCTGCTTCTGTACGAAAAAATATTTACGTGTCTTGATGATAAAATTGGATCTTACCTATACGTTCTACTCTATTTTTAGATCAAGCATTAATAACAGTGCAATACATTCAACTCATTACACCTGCATGCAGATCATTCTGTAGTTGCATATAGATGCTGAACGTATTTTACGCTATTATTGAACATAGACATATGAAATTACTGTGTTGGCGAATCTATTGTTATATTATGTTGTGTATTGTGTTATATAACAATAAATTATGGAAATGAGTTCAATTAACGAAAGCTTGAATTGTTAATGGGTTTTGAAGATTATTTATGTTTTCACTAAATATTCCACAAATAACAACGCAGCATGTTCAAGAAATATATTCCTTACATACACTTACAAAAGAAACAAAATAGCTTAAATCACGTTTATTTACAACGTCCATGTAAACCACACTCAAGTGAATTAATAATGACGTTATTGTATAATAAACATTTTATTAAAAACTGCATATACTTGCATACAGGGATGTATAAAATATGATTACATCCAATCATATAATTTGAGTTTCACAGTATCGTGGACAACTCAATATAATTATACACCTTTTGGTATTTGACATAATTAACTTCCGGTGTCATCCAAACAATACAAATTTGTCAACAATACTTTTCTACTAAACAGACTAGCCAAGTAATAAATCAGATATTGGTACCTATAGAAAAGTAATATTCAATAAATTTTTAAATGAAATTCAATTTTGTAAATAGCTTTGATGTAGTAATATTTTACTTGCTAACTATTAATTGAATACTGCACTTTGATTTCTTTGTTTTGTCGATATCAATTTCTAGTGGCACTGAATCCTTGTCTACACTGTGTCGGTTGCTAAAACGATTTCACTATACTTCTGTATTCTTCAGCAATAAGTGCATCTTCTGATTTAATGATATGGCTCAAAAGCTAAGATTAGTAGAATACTTTGCGGATAGCTTTGGTCGTTGAGGCACAATCGGATCCCCATTGGAAAACGCAATCTCCAAAAACTCACAATTTCCATGCACACAATATTGTACAGAGTAAAAAAAACCTAAGTTTTTAAACTGAATCAACCTTTTGGCTGTAGAAGTTTGAGTTTTATTTTATACTCCTGAAGTAATTTACTAGATGGTAAGTGATACGAGGGACACTTTTATAATTTAACAATATCTGGGAAGAATACAAAATTTTTGGGAACAAACTATTTTATGTTTTTCAAAATGTTCGCCTTTATGGTCTATACACTTTTGCATGCGTACGAACCAGTTCTCAAAACAGTTTTTCCACTCTGAAGGTTGTATCTCAGAAATAAGTCTTTAGACTTCGACTGTTTCTTGAGGTGTTGACAATCGCTGTCCATGCAGTTTTTGTGTCATAGTCGGGAACAAAAAGAAATCATTCGGTGACAAGTCAGATGAATATGGCAATGAGTCATTATTTCAACACTTTTCTCCTCCAAATAGTCAATTGTTAGACGTGCTGCATGGGATTGTCGGCATGAAGAATAATGCGACGTTTTCGGTTGTTCTTCCTGATTTCGTCTATAACGTTCGGCAAACAAATTACTGTATACCATTCAGCGTTAACAGTTCTTCGATCCTCTAAGAGAATTGTTGCGATGTGTCCTATACAGTTGAAGAAACAAGCGATCATTTTCTTGGAAGTGCTCCCTGCACGAACAACTTTTGTGGGTTTCGATTCATCTCGGAACACCTATACAGATTGTTGCTTGGATTCCGGCTGATACGCACATATCTATGTTTCGTCACCTGTGACGATGTTGTATACGGATTTTGCAGTTCCTATGTCGAATATTTTGCGCATTTCTTTACACCAATTGACAAGCTGCTTTCTGTGCTTCGGTCAATTTATGTGGAATCCATATGGAAAATTTTTTTTTTACAAATAAATGTTCATGTAAAATCTGCAGTCTGCGAAATGCCAAGAGATGCCTCTATCTCACTATAAGTCACATGTGTATCGTGTTCTTTGATTTTCCGCACAGCATCGATGTTTTTTGGAATCACAACAGATTTTGGTCGACCTTCACGTGATTCATCACTCACTGAGACACGACCATGACGAAATTCTGCAAGCCAATTGTAAACGGTCTTCTCTGATGGGGCTTCATTACCAAAGGTTGACTGAAGCGATATAATGCATTCATGTGGAGTTATGCCCTTTATAAAATCGTAAAAAATCATCCAACGAAAACCTTCACCAGTAATATCCATTACAAACTACTAACTCGATTTCAAAGCTATCGCGGATACTTCATTAACAAATGTCAACTTTAAGAATATAGTGTTTACATTTGTCAAAAGTACCATCTAGTGGTCGATTGTAAAAATATAAAAGGTGTTCTCCTACTTCTGACTTTGTCAATATGCTAGTAATGTCACTTTAAGAATATAGTGTTTTCATTTGTCAAAAGCACCATCTAGTGGTCGATTGTAAAAATATAAAAGGTGCCCTCGTACTTCTGACTTTGTCAATATGCTAGTAGGAGTTTAATATACCGTGCCTTCAAATAATTTCCTAATTAGAGACGGCCATGCTTTCTTTAATGGTTGGTGACAGTGCACGTAATCAGGCACACATGCATAATTTTAATAGTTTGGTTGTCATGTAAATAATAATAAGCGTCTATAATTTGAATTTAAGTATGAAAATTGTCAGAATTTGAGGTTTTCAAAAGCTTAGCATGTACATCAACATTAGTTACTTAAAAAACAGCCTACTCTAATGAAGAAAGTATTTGAAGGCACGGTACATACGAATAAAAAACGACTAAGAAACAGTGCATTATATCAAATGTAATTGTAAGTTCACTGAATAACAGAAGAAAAAGAGGTCAACCGAATTAAGTAATTTCTGTCTAGTTTCTAATGAGAAAATTGGACTGCAAAGAGAAAAAAAGAAAAATAGAGTGAACGGATAGCATACACAGTATCTTCAATCTAATTAAAAAGCTTCCAACTATTATTTCCAAACTGCATTGTCGGCCGCTGTAATGTCGTTTAATACGACCTACGGGAACTTGGATGTGTACCACTGCACTCTTTTGAATGCATCTAGTTAATTACAAACACTAATTTATTGAAGGAAATTGCTTTTGGCGAACGAAGAGTACCTACATCCTTTTGAAAAATAATTAAATACACGAAATTACTACCTTTAAAGCATCATACAACATGCATTGTAATGTTCTCTGAGGGAGTCTATTTACAATAAAACGTAATAAAGCCATTATAAGAAATATTGGAATCAGTTTGTCCACTGACCCACTACAACTTGCAGAAGCACGTTTGCACGCTGTTTTATTATGTCATGACGTGTAATTATGAACTATAAGTACACCAAGTCTGGAGATTAAAGGGGTCTGGATCTAAATTATTCGTGAACGCATAAACACTTTATCTGATACTACGCCACACAGGTCAGATTCACATCAAGTATGACATAATTCATTACAATGACATTTAGAAATAACATAAGTGTTTTCACAAATTTAATTTAGTTTTTTTGGTAAGAAACAACCCTTTATAGGGCTACGCTGAAGACGGCAGGGGAATGTCTGCCAAAAGTCGGGTTTCTTTCAAAATCAGAATGATAGCAATAGCACAAGCAGCATATCATTACAGTAAACTAAATATTATTTTTGTACCAGTAGTAAAATATCATAGCATTTTTACACATAATAAAACGCCACGAAATGTCATTTCTCCATCTGAACTAATAACAGGTAAATAATGAGCATATTATTGACCTAGGTGAATAATGACAACAAATAAAGCGAATGCCACAAGCATGCAATCGCAATAATATGTCAACCGTCAAAATTCATTGTAGTTTTACCCGTTAGGCCAATTTCGCATTCCTATATTCGCATATCATCGTCGATTTATACTATAAATCATACCTAAAATCTAAAACTTATAAATGCTCTACCTCCAAGGTAAATAAATAACTAACTGTATTTTAGGTTAACAGTAGCAAAATATGTATGATCGTAGAATATGGAAACAATATAACATGTATACACAAGTGCATGTATAGTTTCAAAATTATTATATGTATAGTTTCAAAATTATTATAATGTTTAACACACTACATATGTTTCGCCACACTGTGGCTTCATCAGGTGGATGAAAATACAATTTCAAAATACAAATTAGCTCCTATATATATCAATACAAATTACAAACATAATCTCCTTCTAAGAGGGGGTGGACATGTTTAAATTTTAGATTTAGTAGGGGGGAGTTATTTAAATCTAGTTGATCATTTAATATTATACCTAATTTATTACATTTATTAATTTCTAAACTTTCTAGCATATTAAGTTTTTTACTTTTTCCTAAAACATGTAAAGTTGTAAAATTAGTATTGAATTTATGATTATGTTCTAAGCAATGATTAGCAAAAGTTGAGTCTGTCTTATTATCCTTATTATCCTTCCTGCCTGTCCTACATACACTTTTTTACAGTCTTCGCATGTCAACTTGTACACCCCTGAGTTTAATCTATTGTCCGTTTTATCTTTATTATTGTTTTTTTATTGCGTTTTGTAAGGAATTGTTGGTTTTGAATGAAATTGTCTCTTCTCTACTTGTTTTAATTAAGTTCCCTGCTGTGTTTGAAATTGTACCAATGTATGTGATGGAATTATAATTGTGCGTTCTATTGTTCTTTACTGTGGGGTAAATTAAAGATAGCGTTTTGGATTTCTGTAGTTTTTCTAAAATATTATTAATTAAATCTATAGAGAAGCCGTTATTTAACGCTATAATGTATATTCTGTTTAATTCTAAATCAAAGTTTTCTTTACTCAAAGGGACATTAATTAGTCTATGAAGCATTGATTGATTAAGCAGATAATTTTTGTGTAATGGGATGAAACGAACGTGCGTGTATAGTTATGTCTGTATGTGTAGGTTTGTGGTAAATTGAAAATTCATGTTTATTAGTTATATGTGTTATAGTGAGATCTAAAAAGTTAATAGTTTTGTTTTCTTCTATTTCAATCGTAAATTTGATGTTTGGGTGAATAGTGTTAATATAATTATGTAAAGATGTTAATTGCCTCTCTGTACCGTTAAAAGCAACTAATATGTCATCCACATATCTTACCCAGTAAATGCAATGTTTGAACAAAGGATGCTTACTAATTACGTTTTCTAAATGATTCATAAATATGTCGGCAAGTAAAGGACTTAAGGGGTTTCCCATTGCTAAACCCTCTGTCTGTTTATAAAATTCGTATTGAAACTGACAATAGTTTTGGTCTAAACACATTTCCAGTAAATTTAAAAGTTCCGTTATAATGATGGGATTTGTCTTATTTTTGTTCAATTTTAAGGAGATTATATCTATTACGTCCTGGGGTGGAATGCTTGAAAATAGATTAGTGACGTCGAAAGATAACAGTTTACAATTGTTAGGTAAATCTTTGTTTGAAATTTTATTTATTAATTCATGCGAGTTCTTAATAGAAAAATTGGATTTAAATTTAGTATGTTCAAGGATAAGGTTTATTAGATATTTTGACAAATTTCTACATGGAGCTTTTACATAAGATACTACTGGTTGTATCGGTAAATTGTCTTTAAGTAATTTAATTAAACCGTATAATTTAGGTGGTTGTGGATTCATAGTAGTTAATTTTGCTCTTAAATTATTATCAATCAGTGCTTCTGATTATTAATATAACATGTAACTATTACAGATGTTAAGAATTATTTAATTTATTTATAAAAATTGATAGTGCAACTATGGCATGTCAAATTTATTGATAGTTCAATTCTATTTGAAAAACCAGGATTGTGCAGATCTGTAGGCACACTAATGACAGTATTATTAATTGAGTTAATTCCAGTATTTACGATATCTTCAGTCGAAATAGATCCTGATTATACTGCTGATGTTGATGGATTTGATTCATATCGAAAACTTTATTGCAGGTGTGGTTGCTTACGTAGATGTAGGCAGACCTTGTAACATACATGCTATATTTTTTTTATTTACTAGGGAATCTTTTATACAACCTTCAGCTACACTAGAAGATTTCCAACCACCATGTTGTTTTAACTGAAGGATATTACCACCATTGACAGCTAAAAGTGTAGCCGAGGTTCTACGGAAACTATGACCAGTATATAACTCTGGATCTTGTGAATTTAAGTAAACGGCAATTTTTTTTGGCATCTGTCCTATTGTGATATGTCCAATGTTTTGTCTAGTACATTTACCATTACGTACTCTAATAAAGAATTTTGCTATATCTGGAATTGGTCTAATTTTTTAAATAGTTTTTAATTATTTTGATCCAAAGTGGCTTCATTATTACAAATTTTCGAGACGAACCGTTTTTGCTATTGGGAATGTGAATAATAGTATATTATTCAACGAGTTTGGGTGGATAATTTTATTACACGAGGATGAAGTTTGCAGCACGAGCGCAGCGAGTGCTGTAATCGTCCGAGTGTAATAAAATATCCACGCAATGAGTTGAATATAATGCTTTATCTACTAATGTATTGGCGGTACACGAAATATTATACATTTCCAGCAGACAGAAAAAGCTGTAGACGTGTTAAGATTATAATTTGATTAGAATAATAATAAGCACGCTACTTGACATTTAACGTTTGACGTTCGATGTCATTCAGTGTCTACGCAACTAAGATGAAATCGCTTTTTTTCCAGTGTTTATTTGAATGTAATTGGTTATATTTTCCCGCCTATTTTTTCATTGGTCGCTGGAAGTGTTGAATAATATTATTCAACAGTTTCTTATCCAATCAAAAACACTTTACAAACACAGTGTTTAATAATGAGGTCTAATATCGGTATAATTTTTTCATGTATTATTTGACATTAGTAGATAAAATAATTAAATCATCTTCCATGATGACATCAGAAATTAATAAATTACACAGCTCATAATTTCGGCATGCGCCAGCAACACCAATTACAAGAGCAGTCTACAGGGTTATAAATTGTCAATAATTTCAAAGTATTAATTTATAAACATACTACCTTAGTTGCAATGTAACATGTGTCGGGTGCCTCAGTAAGGAATTTTATAATTTCCTCTTGAGTAAATACTAATGATTTTTTGGGCTTATAATTTTCATTTTATCTTTTTAAAAAGGCAACTAATTTAAAATATTTTGATATGTTAATATCCTCTTTTAGGCCAGGTGTAGCTTTCAACATTGAATAATGCGCCCTTAAAGTCGAGGCTTTTTTATTTTTTGAATATTCTTGAAAATAAGCCAGAAGTACGTTTGCAGAAATTACTACTGTATTTTTGGCTTTACACTATTTTTTAAATGCTGTATATGTTTTCATGTATAAGTGTTTAGATTTTTACCGGAAGCAAGTAGTCAACTGCCTGTTCTGCAATCTCGCGCATTTCAGGTGGTGTACATCTAAACTCTTCAGACGTTATAAATGGAATGAAAAATAATCTAATAAATACTTGGCTTTTAGTTTCAGCATTTATGTCAAAACTTATTTGTCAACATCCAAGTATAGCCTACTCATTTGTTTATATGAAGTTTTATCACAAGGGCATTCTTACATATATGAGTAAATTTATTCATAATTATTAAGATTTCAAGATCCAATTAGACTACTGGTACAAAAAATAGTATACATACTACGGTTGAGAAAACTATTATTGTCCTTGTGGCCACTTGCCACTCGGGCAATAATAGTCATCTTCTCAACCTTAATATGTAATATACTATTTCTTTTTTGGAACAGAGATGAATGTGTTATATACAAGAAATACAGAATATAACTGAATGATATAATTGCGTGCCCCATGCTTTACATAAAAGTGTCACAAACTTTACTACAGTTACGTTTATAATGTAGTAAATCTATAAATAGTTTCAATTACCTCTATTATTTGAAAGGAAATGTAGTTAAAGAAACAATGGGAGTGGAGGCTGCATATTATTTACTTAAATAATTGATTTATTATTGTCGCATCATATACGGATCGGAGCCAGTTAGAAATGTCAGGCATCTTTCCAGAAACTGTTGTCAAGTTCACTAATTTCGAACAAGTATAATAGGGATAAAATTACACATAGGCCTCGTTCACATCCAGTTAACTTAGACGTTAATTAACGTACCGTAAAATTAACACAAAATTTATGAAGTAGTTTACATTGCCTTAATTTACGTTAAGTGCGCAGGCGTATGAGCAACTGGAGTGACCATCAGATACGTTCTAAAACGGCTTTTTGTCATAAAAATGGGGATAGCTATGCACCAGATCAATGAAAACGCCGTCGTTTATGATTGTGCAGCACATTTCGCAAATTTAGGTTATGCTAGTTTCAAATGACAGATTAGAAAATAAAAAAAGTACGCATATACAGCTATGCCGTTTCTGGTGGTAGCTGATTGGTGGAATTAATAAAGGAGTTCCCTTAAGGCTGTGTTCCCAGATTGTAGAAATCCGGATTTCAAAGAGGCGTGGGCTGTATTTCTCCGATTTCTTTTACACAGACGTACGTTTTGGACCGTCATGCTAATCGCAAGTGGGGTGAAAGAGATGAAATATTTATGATTATTTCCTTCACCTGTCAAATTTAAATTTTGTCCAATCACAATCAAAACTGAAGTTGAAATTAACCAATGAAAGGTACCGGTTCTTGATATCAGCGACTATTACAAATCGACTATTCAAATGTAGGTAATAAATCAAGTATGTATTTTTTCATTAAGTGGCAAACGTGTCAAATAGATGAAAATGTCCGACAAAAAGAGATTTAGCGATGTTTCGGATGCAATTATTGATAATCACATCGATTTGACAACTCATTTTTTATTATGAAACTTGGTTTAGGAAATAATCTTAACAAATATAGCTCGAGCTTGATAAGTAGTCGACTATTACATTGTTTCAATTTTTCTCGTGTGCCTCCTAATTTGACTTAACCAAAATTGGCATTAATAATTAAAGACTAAAGCCCTCGAGCTAAAGCTCTCGTGCTCTAGTCAAATTATTAATGCCAATTTTGGTCTCGTCAAATTGACCGTAGCGCACACTCGAAAAATTGATCACAATGAAATAGTCGACTATTTGTCAAGCTCTCGTTATATTACCTTTGATAAGTTGCAGCCCCATAGGCACTCTGATTTATGAGTGTACCGTGCGTTTGATTTGTTGAATCGATACTAGACATGTGTCACTCAAATCAACGTGAACTGTTGTATAAACATAAAAATTTTGGGACACAATACAATACAGGCTATTTCAGGTACCAGAGAAAATTATTATTCTTCACCCAAAATATTGCAAGAAATATTTCTTGTCGTTAGTAAGTAAATTATTATTTAAAAAATTAATCACAAAATTCTATCTGTAATATATATTTATTTAGGTAATATAACAAAAATATAACAGCTTAGTTTCAATACAAAACATAAGTATTTCTTGTCCTTTTAGTATGTAATTATATAAAAAATTAACAAAAAAATGTATATAAATTCACAAAATTACATTTGCAATATATATTTATTTAGGTAATATAACAAACATATAACACACCCTACCTAGTTTCAATGCAAAACACAAGGATTTCTTGTCCATAGTATTTAAATTATTATATAAAAAAATGAGGTGTGGCCACCACACGACTTTTTTATATGTATGAGCGTTTCAAATTATAGAATTTTAAGAATTTTTTTATAAAAAAATATTCAAAATCCTATTTTAAGTACTCTATTCTCTTAATAAATCCCTATAGAATGCATACTTTGCAATATATTATAAAAAAAAGTGCTACTCGCTAAGAGAAAAAGTGCTACTTCCGGTCCGAATTTTGAAATTTCATTTATACTTATTTCAACTTAAATATAAATTTGCTACGATACTGCCTTTAGTTTTTGTTTTATAAACTGTTCATATCCACTCAACTTAATGGCCCACTAGAGTAAAGCGTGCTTTTAATTAGAGTCATTTAGTCACATATCCAGTATAACTTAGTTTCATTTGCCATATGGATTTTTTCGATGAACATATTTTCTATTGAATTAAAGCATGAAAGCAACTCCCATCCACAGCAAAAATTGCTAAAAGCGTATCACTATACATAAAAAGATTAACTATATCGGAACCAATGGATGACACAGAGATTAAACGCGCGGGTGGTCGGTGTACACAGTACACACACGAAATCCTGCCGAAGTGCTTTCTGCCCACTTTAACGAGGGTAGTCAGCCAAACGGAGCCCAATCAAATAATTAAAACAACTGATTGCGTTAATCCTCGCCGCGGATGTTGTGATAATGGAAAGCGATGTTGTTGGATGGCGATCGGTAAATTTCACCTAATCTCCATTTCATCTGTTAATTTGCTCTGTTGTATCGGATATTGTTGAACTCAATTCGTTACGCAAACGTATAATAATGGAAATGGTGGAGTATCCATTACAATTAGTATACTATAAAGTTATGTTATTAATAAAGTACTATATTTAGTCAAAAAACATATAATTTTTAATTTTAAAGCTTTAACATAAATAAAATGAAATACCACTATACAGGGTGAGTCATCTAAGTGGGTAAGGCGGATTATGACTTTATGAGTAAAGATATTTCGAAGCGGTTTTTTCCTTGTGATAGCTGTTCATTAGGAGCACATTTTAAAAATATTTTGTAATATACAGAGTGTCCCATAACTTGGTGGCTAACTATAGTTACAGTCTTTTAAATGGAACACCCTATATATTATTGCATTTTTGTATTCCCCGTATAATTTTTAGTCAAAAAGTAATAAGATAGGCCTAAAGTGTAAAGTTTTTGATTTATTCTCATTTTTCTGAAAAATTCAATGTTTGTATAAAATTATATTTCTCGAAAACGACGAATTAGATGGACAAAATTTTTTGCAGTATTGTTTACAATAAGAGGTCCTAATAGAAGCATGTTTTATTTTTCAACAGTTAGGTACTAACTGCATGTGCAGGAAACTGGATTAAAATTACATGACACTTTTTAGAATAAAAGTCAATTTTTTTAAATGGAACAGCCTGTATATCAGTTCATTTTCGAATTGTTTATTAAATTTCATGTCAGAAACATGTAAGACGTTAATACTTTAAATGTGACTATTACTGAGCTATTGTCGTTTTTTGATATAATTTTGTTAGTTTTTGCAAAAAAGTCAATTGTTTCAAATAGAACACCCTGTATATTATTTCATTTTTGAATTGCTTATTAAATTTCACATCAAAAACATATGAGACGTTAATACTTTAAAAGTGACTATTACTGAGGTCTTGTCTCTTTTTGATATAATTTTGTCAGTACTATACTATATTAATTAAAACCACAAAACTGACAAAATTATATCAAAAAGAGACAATAGCTCAGTAATAGTCACGTTTAAAGTAATAACGTCTTACATGTTTTTGATGTGAAATTTAATAAGAAATTCAAAAATGAAATAATATACAGGGTGTTCTATTTAAAACAATTGACTTTTTTGCAAAAACTAAAAAAATTATATCAAAAAACGACAGAAGTTCAGTAATAGTCACATTTAAAGTATTAACGTCTTACATGTTTCTGACATGAAATTTAATAAACAATTCAAAAATGAACTGATATACAGGGTGTTCCATTTAAAAAAATTGACTTTTATTCTAAAACGTGTCACTTAATTTTAATCCAGTTTCCTGCAAATGCAGTTAGTAACTGTAAAAAAATAAAACATGCTTCTATTAGGACCTCTTATTGTAAACAATACTGCAAAAAAATTTGTCCATCTAATACGTCGTTTTCGAGAAATATAATTTTATACAAACATTGAATTTTTCAGAAAAATGGGAATAAGTCAAAAACTTTACACTTTAGGCCTATACTATCTTATTACTTTTTGACTAAAAATTATACGGAAAATACTAAAATGCAATAATATATAGGGTGTTCCATTTAAAAAACTGTAACTATGGTTAGCCACCAGGTTATGGAACACTCTGATAATACAAAATATTTTTAAAATGTGCTCCTAATGAACAGCAATCACAAGGAAAAAACCGCTTCGAAATATCTTTACTCATAAAGGCATAATCGGCCTAACCCGCTTAGATGACTCACCCTGTATATTGTCCGAATCATATAGGGTTATTCTTAAGAAATGCGAAATGATAATTCTAGAAAATAGAAGCTGTTTATTCTTCTAGAAAAACAAATGACAGTGTATTTTTGGCATTTAAAATCCTCTATTAATAAGTAAACAATTGTATATACATACCGCGTGTTTGATAAAAAAACGCCCGATCCTCTAACTTCTTTATTATCCGCTTTCAATAAATAAAAAGTACAAAAACGGTTTGACAATTACTATAAAGTGGCCTGCCTTAACCCTATTTATTTTTCGACGTTGTCTTGAATACGTAACGATAATCAACTTTTTTTTTTCAATGGACACCTGCAGTTTTTTTCGTTTAGTCTGGTAGATAATCTTTTTCTGTATCTAGTAATGTTCATTTAGTTATCACTTAGTTGATATTTAATTAACAAAAAAATTGAATTATCTGCAACCTTTTATTCACTTACTACGAAATTTTCAAGACGCGAAAAAAAATCACGTCACAAATGCGACAAATATGCCATATAAACGTTAGTCCAGTCAAACTATGAATCAATCTACACTGTTGAAGGGGTGTATACTGAGTAAAATTGTAGATTTGAGAAATTCCCCGAATGCCAGTGGCGCCGCTATCGCGAGTATCCCGTTTATTTCAAAATCTCGAGAACGGTTCGGTTTACACAGAAAACTATAGAAATCTTTTTTTTCACAGCACACTTGAAAATTTCATAGTAAGCGGATAAGGGTTGCAGATAATTCAATTTTTTTAATTAAATATCAACCAAATAATAACTAAATCAACATTAGGTACTAGATTCAGAAAAAAAGTATCTGCCAGATTAGAAAAAAACAAAAAGTGTCCATTAAAAAAAAAAAAGTTGATTATCGTTACGTATTCAAACCAGACGTTGAACAAAACTGGCATTAGGGGCAGTTTGTAGAGTTGTCAAAACATTTTTATACATTCTTTATTTATTGAATTCACATAATAAAAAAAAAAATACGGGGTGGGACGTTTTTTATCAAACAGCCTGTATATACAGTGTGAAAATAAAGACGGATAAATTCATTAACTTCGTTAATATTCATTTTTAGAAAAATAAAACTCAAAGGGTTTAGCAATTTTAACTTTCATACGTCATTTGTTGAATGAATAAATTTTTAATGTTACATTTGAAAAAAATTAGAAAAAAAGTCTTTAAAAGATGATCATTAAAAATTCATTATATTGGCAAAATGAATTTAGTTACTGGTGTACAAAATAAAAAACTTTAAGTACGGCTGTCAGAATAAAATAATTTGTAAGTGTTACAGTAAAATGTTATTTCTCTTTTATAAATTATAATAATTTACATTTACCAACAATTAGTAGGATTACGAAGAAATTTCGGTAAAGAACCTTTTAAAAACTGGAGTTAATAGAACTGTTGATATTGGGCTAAGAAAAATCGATGGATACAGGAAATTCAAATACAATATCCTCAAGTTAACTTTTCTGGTTAATAAATTTTGTTTTAATGTAATTATTAACTTTGCATGGAGAAGACAAAAAAATATCTTTTGACTGAACCTATGCAATGCCAGGACAAATTGAATCCATCACGTGTGGTAATAGAAATTAAACGTGGTTATTTCTAACAAATTGAAATGAACTTCTCTGCATGAACATAAGCAGTTCATAGATATATAAAGAAGGAATGGTTTAAACTCTATAGAGATACGGGAAAGATCGATGCAGGGAGTCAAAAAATGCAAAACACAAATAGGTGATATTACACTCTTCTGTAATAAAACTATGGAGTTAAAAATAGTGGATATTAAGATTATTCCTATTCGCCTTTCAGAACCAGCACGTTATCATATCCTGTCTTTAAAAAAACTAACTGAGCAGTGTAAAAATACAAAATATGTCACCAAAACGATTTATGCATTTCCTTTTGAAATTTAAAGAAAAAAATAATTGTTTAGCAGAATGACTTTTCACCACTTTTTCTACGAACAAATAAATAGCGATTAGGATAGACAAACAATGACATATATTAAGAATATCTAATAACTATCTTATGTAATTCTATGAACGAATTATGGCCTGCCAAGGATTATACATATAATAATGATTATTATTATGTGTAAAATGTTTATTTTATACTTAAAAATAGGATTTAAACCTATGTGAACACTCTGTATACTTGTATTAAAATAAAGGTCATTACATTACATTTATTATCAAAAACAGTTTAAGAAACTAAACTTGGAGTGTGTGGCTTGATCTAAACAAAAACACTAAAGCACAAAAAGGCTAAATACGTATCTCGACAACTATGTTGTCATCTTCAGTAGCACTGATTAAAAACAGCGTTGTCTAGAAACCGTAACGGATCAATACTGTTATTCTGTTACGCTACGGTGTATAGACAATGCGGTTTTTAATCAGTGATACTGAAGATGACAACATAGTTGTCGAAATACGTATTTAGCCTTTTTTGTGCTTTAGTGTGGTTAAGGTGTTTTAGTGTTTTTGTTTAAAAACAAGTTTGCCATTATTTACAACCATGCTGTAAAAAGTAAAGAAATGTGTATTAAACTTATATTCATTCCGGTTGCTAAGTGGGTTAAAGTGGCTAGTGGGTTAAATCCAAGAGAAATAACGACGCCAATGATAATAATTCTTATGCGTTTACTAATTTTATACATTTCTAAATAAACGGCGGTACCAAAAATATAGTTTTTAAGGCATATTCTATTTAATAATGCATATTGTTCAGTGATTCTATTGATCGGTATAGGTGGGCGTATCACAGTTCATTAAATAAATAACGCATGTGCAAAGTAATGTAATCGGTGATTCGTGTTTAGTTAAACGTGAATTACTGTAAGGACATACTAAAGTACGAAATCTGAAAAATATATTTGATGTCCTTTAAGACAGTGTTTGTTTAATCATAGGTATCTACTCAAATAAAGGAGATATCCACCTGTACAGAAATTTCTAGGACAGCCGGTATATGTAAAATAGGTACAACAAATCAATGAAACGTCGTCAGTTATTGTTGTAAAGTCTAGCAAGTTACGATGTCGGTTGGAACAATTCTACGGGAGTGCATGTTTTTCATATTTGTAGAATTTAATTCATTCGTTAAGGATAACATACGTGAAGAGAGGACAAGTTAATAGCGAGCGGCGCCAGTGTGCCCAGATTTTGTTGGCGCTTCTACCTACACCCCTGTCATTGATTAGGGAATCATAACACTAGATATCTGACGGAATATTTCATCCTATATAAAATAAAGGAAAAATGTTTGTCGGAAAAGGTCTGTTAATCCACATCATCGTTAAGTAATAACAATCACATATTGCGTTTATTTCTAAATACTTTAAAGTATTATTAGTAAATAATTAAATTTAATTAATTCTTTGCTTTATGGCCAATTTTAGGAAACAAGTGTTATTATAAAAACTATTTTCCCATGTCTATTGTTCTATGTATTTTCAGAAGATCTGGAAGATTTATCTTTTGTAGTACGACAGCCAACGTGTTCATATAGATATATGTAGTTGAATTGTTATAGCAACCGACACGGCAAAAATACGAACTGAAGACGACGAATTAATACCACTACAGATTTCCATATCAATCGAAAGAATTTCAGAACAATAAAACTAAACTATTTGATCCATATTTCACGATAAATAGCTTCCGCTAGTAAACTACTATTGCATGAAAACTAATACATAATATAAATAAAGTTGTTAAATATTACTTTTCGAAACCTATATTTTATTTAATGCCTGGCTATTCTGTGTAGTAGGCAAGCGTTGTAGTCAAATTTGTATTGTTTGCACGACAATTATAACAAATGTCATAAGGTAATTAGTAATTACGACAAATGTTAAAAGGTGTATGAATCTTATTATTTATGACAGTTGACGGGTAAAATTTTGCAACATCTGAAATTTGACGCCATTTTAATTTGTCTCTGAAACATCATATATATTCAAGCAGTTTCACTTTTAATTCTAACCTGCGTTCTTAGACCATAGATAGAAGTCAATTATAAACGGGATTTCTAACATAATTATGTTAATATAAGTTTATTTAATTTGTCAATAAGGAAGTGTAACGTTTTATATTACTCAGGAAATAGGTGCCTCTATGTTTAATTTATTAAGACACGAATAAAAATAAACACCTCTAAGAAAAAACTCTGATTCAGGTGGACTTACAAAAAAAAACAGACCTGGAAATGCCACACATACAGATACAGTTTAATAAATTATTACATCGGTTCCTTTGTTATAAATATTTATATATCAGGCCAAGAAGCGGAACACTACATTAAACGAATTTATTATTTCTCTCTCTTTCCTATCGATTGTAGAGTAGAAACAACAATCAGACGTATGTTTTGTATATTTCAAAGTTACTCGAACGTGGGAATAAGTGACCGGTAACGCCGCGAAACGATCGATGTCGGAACAATTTCGATGAAGTGCGGAAAACTGGCCGGTCAATAGATGGCGCCAGATCGGTCACTACACGATTTAATGTCGCAAATAAAGTTGGTGATTTTAATAGGATTTTTAAAAATTGATGATTTTCAAACAAAATGTACGATTATGAAGTTGTCTGTCTAGTTTTTTCAATAAGTTATCTTATAAAGTGAAATGGTATAGAATTGTTTAATTAAAGAAACATATCGAAAACTCTAAATAGGTATAGCGTATAAATATTACTAGTGATAATTAATAATTAAAAGAAAAATGTTATTCTTATCACGAAATGTTTTCTTGAAAACCGTGATTAAGAAAAAATGTTAAATATTAGAAATATTTAAAAAATGTTGATAAAACTAAGCTCTCTTTGTAAGAATTGTCTCGTAAAAGAATTGTTTTTTGGGTGCTCTAGAGTGGAATTTACCAAACATTCTTCTTTTTTTATGTATCTGCAATAATTCCTTTTTGACTTGAAAATGTTTTTTACATATTTTTGGAAGAGATCGACATTTAAACATTTTCAATCCAATGGAAGATAACTGTATAATTTTGGTCTCCAATGACCTATATTTCTTTGTGTTGAAGTGTGGTGATGTACATAGAATACTAAATTCGTCCCAGATCTGCTTGTCATTTGCAACAGTCATATCGATGCCTTGATTGCAGGTTATGAACTGAATAAAGTGATACCCGGTGCAGTTAGTCTTTCTCTCGACCTATTCCCTACAGGTTCCTTTTAGATTCAACTTACATAGAGACATTATCGGTCGGTTTGGAAACAGGAAGACTGGCTATCTATTGATCTTGTCCAGACATGAGTGCAGTAGTTTAGTTTGGCTGCATGGAGGGTTGCAAAAGATTTTATTGTTTTAAAATTTTTTACACCTGCCACCCCACGAAAATGACGACCAATAACCTATTTCATACACACGAATCTAGAGCAGCTTGTTTTCAAACAAGCGCCAAATTCAATAACTGAAAATTTTCTACCATTTCCAGCAATAAAACGAACACAACAGTTGATAACTTTAAATTTAAAAATCGTAGAGTATTAAATTGCTTGAGCAATTTTGTTTGTCTTAAGACAGTTTATTAATATGTACAGTTGCGATATCATAAAGCGTAATAAGGCTGTGTATAAATATGAATAGACATTACAATTAATAACTATCTAAAAGTACGTCCGACTTACAATACCAAAATAACAGCGCATTTCAATATAAGACATGTCCCGCTTTATGATCCCGCAACTCTGTACGTATTCATATTCTATCCTTTTCGTATTTATTTTTTTTGCGAAAATGAGAAATATATACTCATAACACCCTTATATATTTCTCTTATGTATAGTAACACCCTTTCTCATATTGTCTCACGGGCATCAAGTGTCTGAAGGGAGCAGGCATTTAAGCTGTGCATTGTCTGTCGCATATTTATGGAACAAGATTTCATACATGTGGCTGCCTCGGTTGATTTCAAAGTATCGCACCTTGTCAGCCCAATTTTCCAAGACCTTGTTGAAAGTTCCTTACTCTATCTCACGAATGGCTCGGACGATATTCGCTTTCACAGGCTGAGTCGTTTCTGGATTATCCACATAACACCGACCTTTCAGCCAATTGACACCGCTAAGACGGCAGATTATACGATTACCGAACTTAGCGAATTGTTTTATGAGCTGTGTGGTATGGCGCGCCATCCTGCTGAAACCAAAAATCATCCAAGTCCATGTCTTCAATCCCAACCCACAAAAATCGGAAATTATGACTCTATAGCGCTCACCGTTAACCGAAATGGGGTTTCCAGTATTTTAAGGGCAAAACATGAGCTAATGATACCACTACTCCAAAATCCGCATCAAACTGTAACTTTTTGCGAATGCATTGGCTTCTCGACAATCAAGTGCGGGTTTTCCGATCCCCAGATGCGGCAGTTTTGTTTGTTAACATAGCCGCCGAGATGAAATGTGCCTCGTCGAAAAATATGTATTTTCAGCCAAATTCGAGCTGCTCTAAGGCCCAAACTGAAAAGCGATAACAAAGCGAATGGTCGTTTGCCTTCAATTGCTGAGCCAATTGGAGCTTGTAAGCGAATAATCCGAGATCTTTGTGCAAAATTTTCATAAGGCTGGTATGTGAAATGTTGAGTTGTTGAGGTCGATGTTTCTGGAATGAGTGGCGCACTCTTGGTCATAGCAGACAAATTCTCGTCAGTACGCACCGTAGGGCGACGGGAACCGAGTGTTGTCCACTAGCAAGTCAGATCCACCAATTTTTTGCACAAACTTGCGAAAAGCAAGCGCAGTGTGTGCTTAATTTCGGCCAAAACTTCTTTTCAATAAAGCACTGTTTGGGCAACACAGCAATCACTTTGAAAATAAGTTTGCAATATTTCCCACCCTTGTTCAAGCATAAAGAGATTCATTGCGTTTCACGGAGTTATGATACTGACTGAGAGTCAAATTTTCGAGCGGGAAAGAGCTGTCAGTATCAACATAACCTATGATTAAAAAGAAACCATTCGATGGGCCACCCGTAATATTTTGTTGTGATTTGATTCTTCGTTAATTGTTTTTTTTTTAATTTTAAGTTGAAAAAATGTGTTAGCAACTCGATTTATTAATATGTATATTTTTTAATTTTAGTAATGAATCCCTTTTACAATAAAGAACACACTGACATTGGTTTTGTTTATAGATTTTGTAATGAAAGCTTCCGTAATCCACCCAGATAATATCGACATAGATTTCCTAATAGACATCAACTGTTGTTTCTACAAGATCCACTCTCCCGCATGTTGAAAATATTCAAAATACTGAAAACGCTGTAACTGAACAACCAGAAACTAGCAGCAGGTGCATAGCAAGAAATCAGTCTCACAAAAAGCAATGCACCATCGACGAAGTTTTTAAGCATTGCATCAAGGGTATGCTCGATATCGATAAATTTATATGAACATAATGAAATTAAAATTATCTTTCATTGCCGATGTTTGTAAAGACGCAAATAAATCACAGCTGTTACTTCAGATCAATTTTGTTTATTTATTCAAGTTTCCGAAATAATATCGTAAAAGAAAAATAATATCTTTTTCTTTTATCAATTAATGCTACTAGTCAAGGAAAACACATGAATTCTAAAGTATGTATTAAGAAAATGGAATATCATTCTTAAGATATGAAGACAACATCCTTACCTTATTCGTTGCGGACGTGGTGTGATAGCTGAATGTTGAACGAGGCTTCGAACTGTCGGAAGTCAGTTTAACTGGTGTCTTAGCACTACCACTCGAGTCCGCACCACGGGTCACCTCATGACTTTCGGGAACCGTCTGCAGGGTGGAGCGCATGGCAGACGACATGGTCCCCACTACCTTATTTTCGCCAGTTCACATTACCTGAAACAATAGAATTGCATATAATTTGGTATTCTGGACTCTTAAAACAGGTATGTTCGAAATGAAAGCGTGAAAAGGTGTTCAATCTAAATCAAAAAATCATTAAAATCTTTTCAGAAATTGAACACGGCGCGATCTACAGGTATTCAAGACCAACTGAAGACTTACATTGATAACCTTTATTTGCATTAGCATTATTCGGTTTTTAGAATTGAAATTACTTTTAATTATCTTAAAAACTCCGCACGCATAAAGACGAACTTTGACGGCGTACACTTCTCAAGAAGAAATTCCTTAAAACTTAAATCGTTTCTTTTAAATCGACTTGTAAATAATCCGCTTTTATATACAGTTCTCTTTATATAATAATTTTATCTGCCTTATTGCTTTTCATTTTAAACACAACCCTGTTTTTATTATTTAAAAATACTTTCTTATACAGCACAGTATCATGACTTTTGATGAGGAACCATGACTACACTACTTAATTGGCGTTTCTCGTAAATTAATCATTGTTCACTATAAATAATTGTAACAATTTTACAACAAAACTAAATAATCTTTTGTAACGATTTAACAACCAACGTCATAGGAATTATAACAATTTGGCGACCAACGTGGTGGCCCATTGTAACATCTACTATGGCATGGCCATAAGTAAAACCAATACGACAATTGCAGAAAAGAGATGCTGAAGCCCCGTTATATACGATAGTAAAAACATTACCTACTTAAAGACAAGGACTGACATGCGGGTGATACAGACGACTACTGCTTTTGCATGGACGATCAATGTATGCATATTTTGAAAATTTAATCAATGAGGGTTCCGTGTTTAATATAATGCGGAGGGATAAAAATAGGCGCAGGTGTAATAATGAGAAAAGCATAAATAATTATTATTATCAATATCATATATCGTCTGGCTAAAAATAAGTGTTAGTCGATTTCAAACAGCACAAGCGTTCTAAATATAATAATAATATTTTATTCATACACTCGACTATAAACATGGTACAAGACAAATCTATTACATTTCAAGATAGCACGTACTAACAATATAAAAGTATGCGCCACAAACTATTACATAAATAGTTAATATATTATTATACAATACTACATGTATCTTAAAAACCTCAACTATAATAATGTTATTTAAAATCCTCCAACACAATACAAAAAAAATAATAAAGAATACTTAAATGGCAGCAAGACCTATCATAAGCTGATTAGGTTCCAAGGTCATCCATAAATTATCTAAAGGAATAATACGTCTCTCCTATTAGCATGTACTATGTTTATGTCTAAATTTTTCCAATGGTAATTCTTTGTTATTGTTAGATAATTTATTAATTAAATGCTTTAAAAGCAGGTAGTGAGGATTTCTAAAAAGCAATCTGTGACATGGTATTTCTAAGACGTTTAAATTTCTGGTATTTTACTGATGAAGTGATTCAATTTAGGTAAAGACTAAAAATTTTCCTTTGCACAAAGCAGTAAATGATGTATAAAAATACCTGGCAACGTCGTTATTGCTAGTATATTAAATGTTCCCTTGCAACTTATTTTCGTATACATGTCATAAGACGTCATTAGATGAATAGTCAGGCTTTTGTCAAAATAGTTGGTATCGTGCCCTCGGAAGCACGGTAGTAGCTCACGAAATATCGAAGTATTGTGTTTGGGAATCGTATCTAAGATATATAGGCTAACAGGTCAATCTCGGAGCATTCAACTATAACTAACACTATAGCTGAATATAGATAGATGACTACTAGTTCTAAATAGTCAAAAATTTTCGCCAAGAGAATGCTAAACTGAACTCTCTTTATTTTGACCAGTATTCCTAACTATTATAATTATATGAACTTTATCGCATCGACTTTCATGCCCGACAGAGCTGCTTCATCGACTCTTCTTTTATCAGTTCAATCTCTCGTAGAGACGTCTCCATATTATCGATTAGATTTTCAAATACCTCGAAATTTCTGTCAGACCAACATATATGAACGTAATTTATGAAAACATGCCGCCTGCTTGAGGAAGACGTTACGTTTGCTGTTAGAAAACTTAAAAGAACTTACAGCTGGTCTTGATCAGGTGCTTAGTTTCATTGTTAAGGATTGTAGTTAGAGTATCTGAAACTCTTATTAATTATCTTCAATATTAGTCTGGGTACCTCAAATTTCTAAATATGTGGTAGACAAGTCGTATCTGTTCTGTCTTAGAAAGAGGTGACCCATCAAATTTGACTAAATATAGACCAACATCTATCATAATATGAAACTTTTCTAAGGCTTTTGAGCCAATACTTTATAATTTTATTTATTTTCCCATAAAATGTAATATCTCAAGTATGCAATGAATGAATTTGGTCAGTTTTACACAATTTACATAGGTTTTTACTTTCTTATACGTAGTATAAGGAAGTATTGTGATGATGAAAATTTTCGACCTCGAGATTTTTGCAGATGTCCACGTTTTGAAGTCCCCTGATACCGAAAAAGTGGTTTTTAAAAAATGTCTCTCTCTCTCTCTCTCTGTGTGTGTGTGTGTGTGTGTGTGACCACGATAGCGGTCAAGCCGCTGTAGATATCAATTCCAAATTATGTATTTACGTGTATAATCTCCCTCTTGAGATCTGATTAGTTTTTCAGTAAAATCGGTAGACCGGAGTAGCAGTTTACTTCAGCGAAAAAATTTGCCAATATTTCGTCAACTACTAAGTTTTAACAAATTTATTAAGAATTCATATATACTTAAAATTAAAATTGAGTATAAGTTTATCTAAAAAGTTTTCCGAAATTCCTACCGGAAGTAGGTCTTTTACTCTTATCGAAAATCAGTTTTTTGCGAATATTTCGCAAGTCATGCCTTTTTGGCTAGTACGTTACGGATATAAAAGTATTTAGAACATAATTTTTAATATCTTTTGTATAAAAAAAATTTCAAAATTCAGAACGGAAGTACCACTTTTACTCTTATCGAATAGCGATTTTTTGCAAATACGTCGTAAGTTATGCATTCTATATAAATTTATCAAGAGTACAAAAGTATTTAAAACTAGATTTGCAATATTTTTTGTATATATGAAATTTCAAAATTCGGACCGGAAGTAGCACTTTTGCTCTTAGCGAGGAGCACTTTTTTGATATCTTGCAAAGTATGCATTCTATAGAAATTTATTAAGAGAATAGAAGTACTTAGAATAGGATTTTGAATAATATCTGTAAAAAAATTCTTAAAATTCTGTAATTTGAAACGCTCATACGTATAAGAAAGTCGTGTGGTGGCCACACCTCATTTTTAATTTAGGGGGGGGGGGATAGTTGGATACGATATAAACAGACTTCTCCAAGGCTTTCGATTGAATAGATCATGGCATGCTACTGCGCAAACTAAAACTTTGGATTTACAGAGCTGTTGCTCCATTTACTACAATCTTATCTAGTTCGGAAACAATTACAGATATGTTTCTTGTAAAGGATATAAATCAAAATCATTGATTTATATCCTCATGAGTAGAGCACCATTGGGCTCAAACCTAGGTTCACTGTGATTTTTACTTTTTATAAATGATTTGTATTGTCAGACTATAATGTTTGC
Organism: Amphimallon solstitiale; assembly: GCA_963170755.1. Lineage (NCBI taxonomy): Eukaryota > Metazoa > Arthropoda > Insecta > Coleoptera > Scarabaeidae > Amphimallon > Amphimallon solstitiale. The sequence goes on along the minus strand of OY720675.1, from coordinate 28,508,311 downwards.
AGACGACCTTAAGTTATTTTTGTTACATCTCTGGGTGCAACACAGCGAACTGACTGGAACTAGTTGCATTAAAATGTAAAACAAAAAACTATTATATACGATTATCAGGTTAACAGGGTTAGAGTAGATTTGCTAGTCTCAAGGATTTGAGGTGATGTTAGCTAGTGGACTGTTGCAATCACGTACAGTGTTGGTCTCATCATCTAACAAAAAACTACATTTCACAACACAATGGCTAAAATGTTCAAAAAATGTTTACAAAATATATTAGATTTCCATATAGCACCCTGCTTAGATCGATATTGTCAAAACTAATTTATTACTCTTAAAACGCCAATTATGTTCCTGTGTAAATCATATAATACTGTAAGTAATATTTGTGACGTTTTCAATTATTACATACTAGTAATACAATTTAAATTAAGCTGTTGCTAAATTGCCATCTTAAACTATTGTAAAATGTCAATTGTTACTGTCTTTTCGGTTGGTCCCTAAATTGATTAATACTGTTGAACAAATAAATATTACAGCAGCTTTTGAAAACCGATTCCTTGTAAATTAAATAAGACAGGTCAAATTGTCCGGGAAAACAGGTAAGCATACACTATACAAATAGACGATATTAGAAGGCAGCGGATATTTTTAGATACATACTAAATATTTGCACTAATATAAGATTAAAAACTAATATATATTTCTCAGAAAATAATATTTATATATTGACGAGTTGAATAAATACAGTGTTAAAAACAGTCTTAAAACCATAATACTATTATTATCAATTACATCAGTTTAATCTCAGTTTGTCCCCTAATGTTAAATAAAAATCGTTGGACATTGTTTTGTATTACATTCATCTAAAATTGTCAGTGTTTCAATATGTCCGCAGCAGATATAATCCTCCAGAATAATATTAATGATCGTCTCATTAATCAATCAATGTCCTCGATATCAAATATAAACGCATACGAAATTAATGTGAGAGCATTGTTTTCTTCATGTTATATATAGTATCAATTATGCCTTAAGCACTTGTTATCTTCAGGTAAAGTCGCTGTTGCTTGTTTAGAATTAAAATTACAAGTAAATTAATTTGCAAAATCAAAATTACATAGAAAGATAGCTTAGCTTATTCACCAAAGGTTTCGAAGTGAAGAAGTGAGTTTTGATAAAAAAAATAATGAGGTACGGGCACCACACGTACGGTACGATTTTTTTTTTTAATAGAAAAGCCAGTTTGAAATTAAGTTTTAAATACTTTCATCCTCTTAATAAATCTGGTAAGAATGGATAATTTGCGAAAAAACTGCCAAGTCTTTGGATAAGACAACCTTTAGAAAAGCTATTATTTTACTAACCTTGACCATTAACCATACTTTCTGATCATATCCCATATACAATGTATTAGATTTTATGTGTCACAGCAAATATGTCGGCTATTGTATGAATGATTAAAAAATGACATTAGGAAAGTTATTAGGTTATTTATTTTTAATAATGTGTCAAAATCGGAAAAACAATTGAACATCAAACAAGTAAGATAAAGCAAATAAATTTAATACATTTTAAATGGGATGAATATAGGTATTATTGTATATTTTGAAACTACATGAATTTATCTTTACAAAGCTATATCACATGTTGTACTTATTTCATTAATTTATGACGTAATAGAATATATAACACAGCGCGTTCAAAACGTAGACAGTTCAAAAAAAGGTATTTTCCATTCTAAAAGAATATAAATTGACCCCATATAAAATTAAATCCATTCACAGTTTAAGAATTGTTGATTCTAGTAGGCGGTAAGTATTTTGTAAATGGCTTAACAATAATCCACATTCATAATTTATAAAAAAATGAGGTGTGGCCACCACACGACTTCCTTATATGTATGAAAGTGTTACTTCCGGTCCGAATTTTGAAATTTTATTTATACAAAAAATATTCCAAATTCAACTCTAAATACTTTTGTACTCTTCATAAATAAATATAGAATTCATAATTTACGATATATGTATTTGCAAAAAATCGTTATTCGGTAAGAGTAAAAGTGATACTTCCGGTCCGAATTTTGAAATTTTCTTTATACAAAAGATATTGGAAATTAAGTTCTAAATACTTATGAATTCTTTATAAATTTGTTTAAACTTGGTAGTTGACGAAATATTGGCAAAATTCGATTTTTTCACTGAAGTAAACTGCTACTTCCGGTCTACCGATTTTACTGAAAAACTAATCAGATCCCAAGAGGGAGATTATACACGTAAATACAAAATTTGGTTTAACCGCTATCGTGGTCACACACAGACAGGCACAGAGACATTTTTTAAAAACCTAAAATCTCGAGGTCGAAAATTTTCATCATCACAATGCTTCCTTATACTACGTATAAGAAAGTAAAAAAATTAGGTGTAGCCACCACACGACTTTCTTATACGTATGAGCGTTTCAAATTATAGAATTTGAAGAATTCTTTTATACAAAAATTATTCAAAATCTTATTCTAAGTACTTCTATTCTCTTAATAAATCTATAGAATGCATACTTTGCAAGATATTATCAAAAAAGTGCTCCTCGCTAAGAGTAAAAGTGCTACTTCCGGTCCGAATTTTGAAATTTCGAATATACAAAAAATATTGCAAATCGAGTCCTAAATACTTTTATACTCTTGATAAATATATATAGAATGCATAACTTAGGCATATTTGCAAAAAATCGCTTTTCGCTAAAAGTAAAAGTGGTACTTCCGGTCTGAATTTTGAAATATTTTTTATACAAAAGATATTGAAAATTATGTTTTAAATACTTTTATATTCGTAACGTACTTGTCTAAAAAGCATGACTTGCGAAATATTCGCAAAAAACTGATTTTTGATAAGACTAAAAGACCTACTTCCGGTAGGAATTTGGAAAAACTATATAAATCAAATTATTCTCTATTTTAATTCTAAGTACATATGAATTCTTTATAAATTTGTTTAAACTTAATACCTAGTTGACGAAATATTGGCAAAATTCGACTTTTTCACTGAAGTAAACTGCTACTTTCGGTCTACCGATTTCACTGAAAAACTAATCATATCTCAAGAGGGAGATTATACATGTAAATGCAAAATTTGGAATTGATATCTCCAGCGGTTGGACCGCTATCGTGGTCACAGACAGACAGACACACAGACATTTTTTAAAAACCACTTTTTCGGTATCAGGGGACCTCAAAACGTGGACATCTGCAAAAATCTCGAGGTCGAAAATTTTCATCATCACAATACTTCCTTATACTACGTATAAGAAAGTAAAAATTAATGAAATAAGTACCTACATGTGTGATATATCGTTGTAAAAAGATAAATTCATGTAGTTCCAGAATATGCAATAATACTGGATATGTATATGAAAATTATTTGCTATACTTAACTTATTATTTGACGTTCACTTGTTTTTCAGATTTTGACTCATAAAAAATAAATAACCTAATAACTTTCTTATATAACAATTTTTAATCATTCATACAATAGCCGACATATTTGCTATGACACATAAAATCTAACACACTGTATAAAATGGCAAAAAAAATTATTTCCATTTCTTCCAGGAAATTTATATAATCAGTTATTTGTTCTTCTAGCAAAAAAGGACGAATTTTAATATTTAGAAGAGAGTCTTGTCACATAACTTTCTCTTATTAACACATTTACTTCAGTTTTCTCTTGTTTAATTTGTTTTTAGTGTTCTTTCCTGTCCTTTCAGTTATTTATTTTTGCCTCTACTTCCTTGTAAATTTATAAATGATCCGTTATTGATGTCGTTTTATCTTATAAGTAAAAAAATACATAGCTTGAATGACATTAATTTTATACAACATGAATTCCAAGTCCAATTTTATTTGCATTTCTATTTACATTTTATGGTTGATTTTGTGGTGTAGTTGTGTGAATAGATTCAGTTATCTATTAACAAGTTAATTTGAAGGTTATAAAAGGTATTGTATAATTATTTAGATACGATTATTGGAATGACATTTAAAGTTCTATTTATAAACCGAAATGATTTATATGTACCACAAAATATATTCGCGTGGTCAACCAAATTGTTTCGGTATATGCTGCCGGCCGATAGATGGCGCTATTGTTTTGGTAAAATTTATACTCATCGCGCTGCCTTCCGGAAAGAACAGAACAATGTCTGCAGGGTCAGATACCGTGTGGGCTAAAACCCAAATTCAAAATGTCTATTGTAATGCCAAAATTACGAGTGTTCTATATTGTCCTGGTCAAATCCTAGTTTTATCCTTGTCAATCAAGTTTCATTCTGTCTTGATATTAGAATTGTCGCCGACAGGGAAAATCCTCTTTCTACATCTGCGTTCTCATCAGAAAGGGTGAAGACGGTTTTGTGCAACGTTTTCTTTTCATTAATTTTTATGTTCAGTATTTAATTCCAAACGTTATTATTTCGTATATTATCTTTTGTTAAAATTTCAGATTCAAGTGGTCTTCATTCGTTTTCTAATTTGTCGAAATTTGAAAAATTTGGAATGTTTTGAACAATTTGAATTTTAAATTTATGGAAGTTTCTTTGATGGTCTCTGATTTTATACTTTCTTCAAAACAGAACCATTTTCAAATATTGGTATTTTCTTGGCATGTGTATGCATGAAGCTACTGTAATGTTTCCTCACTTTACTTGCAAAAATTATTTTCTCATTTTGGCGGAAATGTTCATTGTACAATGAGTCCATCGCAAGCTGGACCTGATCATGTCCATCGGGACGGCACATGCTCAAAGAATTTATTTTTAGGAACTCGCTTTTTTTTGTTAGAATTCATAATCTATAGGTTTTAACGGTTTATTCTTAAAAGAAAACTTTTAAATCAGCAACATCACCTCCACATCCATCAACAATTTCTTATTACCTGCATGACAATGTTCAATTTGCATTTATATTGTTTAGGTTGAGTCCTAAATGGCTTGCGTTTATCAAATCACTAATGACTAAATCCCAAGAATAGATATTTTTATGCACCAGGATAGAAAAATATGTACTTTTATGTAAAATATCGACCGAATACTACAACTGCATCGGGGAATTCATATGACATTTTGATAAAAGAACACGTCTCTATGAATTCGTATGTATAATTTTACTAATAGTTGAATTTAACGATTTATGAGACCATTTGTTCGAGAGATAACTTATTAGATATGCTTACTATTAAATATAAAATCATTGATCTATCAAAATAATTAACTTCGTTAAATAAAACTATTAGTTTGAGAAGTATCATAAGAGTATACCTATATTCGTACAAAATATTTACTGTTGAAATAAGAAATCCAACTCGGCCAAGAAGATTATCGCAATAACTTTAAAATTAGCAGACGCGAATAATTTTTAATTTACAATTAATAGTACCTCACATATTGCTGTAGCTGCAACAATGCTGATGAATGATAAAATTTATAATAGTCTATTTATAAGCTTGTTCCTTAACAGCACAAATTTCTTATTTATGTTCTTATGAGTTCTTGCAGTGATTTACTTCTTATGTTCTAGTACACCTCTTATTTAGTTTTGTTTGGGATAAGGTCAAAAATTAAATGAAATGTCTAAATCTCATATAAAAATTATATTTAAAATTTTTTTATATAAAAATGCCAATCGTAAATAACATTGCCACACTGTATCTATTTATTTTTGCTTTACAAAATAAAAAGAAAAGGAAAAAAAGACATTTATACTCATTTTCAGAGTTATAACGCTTGTGTAATAATAGTTGAAAGAATAATGATCTTGTTCCTTTAAATCATAGGTTCCCAAAGTGGGCGATAACGCCCCCTTGTGGGCGCTGCAGGTCTAAAGGGGGGCGGTAAGAGACCCAGAAAAAAAATGGGGGCGTTGTGTAAAGGCTTAGGGGGCGATTTGTAATTTCATCTAGAATCTAGGAGGACTCTTAGACACCGACTGAGCTCTCGACTCTCGACTAGGGATGGGCGATAAACATCGATGTTCATTGAACATCGATATTTTAGGATCGATGTTCGATGTTTTTGCATCGATGTTTGCAATTTAGATTTATCGATAAACTATCGATGTTAGAAGAAATATAGTGAACATCGAACTTTTAAGCTTGACAAAATGTATTTGCACTAATCACAAAATAAAACAGCGTCCTCTGTTGACAAATACAAAAATGTTTCCAAATTAACAGCTCACATACAGGCTACGAGGATGTAAAATTGTCTACGAATAAAAGAAGTATTTAAATTACACAGTGCTATATCATATAAATTCGAATATTTCATTTTAGGCTCTTTTAAATATTACTCAGTATAAATATTTAAATAATATATAATTAAATACATAAATTTATAGTACTTTTAATGTGCAGAATAAAAGTTAAATTATGTATGCATGCAGAATAAGTGAAGGAGGTAAACGTATTTTCATAGAAAAAGAAGGGAGATAGACATTACCGATGTATACTTCTTCGGGAAATTCCCTAGTGCGTACAATCATACACGACGATACACGTATTAAATGCAAGATGACACATCAGAAATATAAAACCATATCCATATGTATCTCGGTATTTGCCAGCGTAGTCAAAAAAAAATGCAAGACTATAAAATCCCAAATAAAAATCGTTCGCTTAAAAAGCTTTGATACACGTAAATGTATATATTTTTTAAGTATCAGACGATTTAAGTCATGTGGTTGTTTCATGCGTAATTGCATAATATTGTTTTTTTATATAGTTTTTTTTGAGTAGTTTCTAAAGTTAACTACATATTATAAATGTATATATTTCTTTTATTATTTTTTTTGAATAGTGATATCTTTTATATCATTTTGTTAAGGACGTAAATTAATTAAGTTATAATAAAGTTTTTGTTAAACTGCCAAAAAATAAATCTATAAATATAATTATCGATGTTTAAAAACATCGATGTTTGGTAGTCGATATTTTGCAACCATCGATGTTGATCAACGATGTTAACATCGATGTTTGATATCGATGTTTACCCACCGATGTCCCATCCCTACTCTCGACTACAGCTTGTGAACATCAACTAATATTAATTAAGAGATTGCTCAAACCAACTCGGTTCGATATTTCTCTCCGAGTAGTTCATATATCTGTCCTGTTTTATTGAATAAATAAAATAAAAAACATATCAATCGGTCGCTCCGTTTCGAAACGAAAAGAGACACAAACAAACAAATAAAAAGGCAACTGTATCAATCGGCTGGTTCATAGAATACTTGTTCTTACTTGTTGAGTACGATTGAGCGTCGAATGAGATAAACGAGTTTATGCATGTTTGTCTTATTCCTGTCGGTGCGTGCTGCTTATGCAATCCTATATAAACAACGTAATATTTATTTCATTTTCATTTGCGGTTTCGCGCGTAATAGATAAGCAGTACTTAAGTTCAACACTTATACTTACGTATTTCTCAAAACAAAACAATGTCGGAAGTAAAAAAGAAGAGACGGCAATACTGTGCGGAATATATTAAATTCGGATTCATTGAAAATCCTACAAACCCATCGTCGCCTTTGTGCCCTCTATGCCTAAAAACATTTTCGAATGAAGCAATGAAGCCTTCAAGACTTCAAGATCATTTGAATAAAATGCATCCAGATAAGAAAGACAAGAATGTAGCATATTTTCAAGACCTAGAGAAGAAGCATAATACTCGGCCAAGTGTAGCAAAACTCTTTTCGGCGGCTGCTAAGCAAGATGACGACGGACTTCGAGCTTCGTACAACATCTCTTTGTTAATTGCTCAAAAAGGCAAACCACACAACATCGGAGAAGTGTTAATTTTGCCAGCAATAAAGGAAGTAATAACTACTGTGCTTCATAAACCGGCCGCAGATATTATCGGAAAAATTCCTTTGAGTAATAATTCTGTGCAAAGACGAATTGATGAAATGGCCGGAAACATAGAAGAATCATTGTGCAATCATCTGAGGACTAGTCAATTCTCAATTCAGCTCGATGAGTCCACTTTACCAACTAATGAAGCATTGTTGCTGTCTTACGTGAGGTTTATTAAAGATGAGAAAATATGTGAAGAACTATTGTTTGCTAGAAATTTAGAGACCGATACAAAAGGCGAAACCATATTCAATACATTGGAAAAGTTTTGTGATGAGAAAGAGATTCCCTTGAAAAATATTATATCAGTTGCTACGGATGGCGCTCCGGCTATGACAGGGTGCCATAAAGGCTTCATAGCGTACGTAAAAAATAAAATTCCAGATGTCCTTGCTGTACATTGCGTTATTCATAGACAACATTTGGTTGCTAGAAATTTAAGTGAACGACTATTTCAATCACTGCAATATGTCATCAAAGCAGTCAATAAAATCCGTAACTGCTCTTTGAATGATAGATTATTTCATCAGCTTTGTGTTACTAATGACGAAGATTTCAACCGTTTGTTGTTTCATACCGAAGTTCGTTGGCTATCAAGAGGCAATTGTCTGACTCGATTTTACAACCTGTTTGACTCTGTGATAGAGTTTTTGGAAACTAAAGATACAGAATTGCGCAACAAGCTCATTACATCAAAAAATGATATAGCTTACATGACAGACCTGTATAAATTGTTCAACAACATGAATCTCCAACTGCAAGGCGATGAACTAAATTTAATTAAAACAAAAAATGTCGTTGCTGCTTTCGCAGCCAAACTGCTTCTACACAAAAAGAATATGGGCAGACGTGAGTTTCATAATTTTCCGAATTTATCAGTATCCTGCAGTAACGACGACTTGTTTGCCTACTGCCAACATTTGGAAAAGCTCCACATTGACTTCACCGAACGATACCAGGATATTTTGAACTTGGAAATACCAGACTGGGTGTTGGATCCGTTTTCAAATGTCAACACAGCAATATCACCACATCTGGAAGAAGAACTTATAGAATTGACAACGAACGAGGAAATAAAAATCAAGTTCAAAAATGGCTACCAAGAATTTTGGCTACAAAAACCGATCCCGCAATTGTACCCTGGATTGTGGTCAATCATTCAACGATTCTTGATAGCATTCCCATCGTCATATTTGTGTGAACGTGGATTTAGTGCTGTAGCAACGCTGCTTACTAAAAAGAGAAATCGTTTGCATGTTACCGAACGTGGTGACTTGCGGCTGTTCTTGAGTAAATTGGAACCTGATATCAACAAACTTATTAAACAGCATCAGATTCATCCTTCACATTAGTTTTTATATTAGAATCGATTATGTTTGTTTTATTTTGAATTTTGAATAAAAGATACTTTGTCTGAATACTATAAAGTTGCGTTTCAATAATCATTCTCATTGGCAGGTGTAGCCCGTAAAAGTTAACTTGAGACCTGAGCGCCGTTGTGTACTACGCTCAGGTCTCAAGTTAACTCATTCATTCTAAACGAGACTTTTACTATAACCCATAGTAAAAGTCTCGTTTAGAATGAATGTTTAATCTCCGCTAATATAGCTCACAATAATTAATTTAATTTGAAGTTATAGTGGTTTTTGAGTAGGTGAAAAAATGGGGGCGCTAAAAAATAATTTATTCTCAAAGTGGGCAGTAGGCAAAATAAGTTTGGGAACCACTGCTTTAAATAAAGAAAAATTATTAATTCTTGATAATTTGTTTATTAATACAGAGCCGATTCTATTTCACGAAAAACATCATTTTCACATAGTGCCTTGGTAAACTAGAACCATGCAACGTGAATGCTCTGAAAATTGGCCTATACTAATTGCTAGTTGTAAACATTCTCACATTGTACCTCTAGCAGCTTAGCACCTGCCAATCAAAAAAACATCCCCGCTTATTCGTATTTATATTATTTGAATTACTAAATTAAATGACTATATAATAATTAATGATGCCCAACGATGTACTAAAGGCAAATATTTTCACATAGTACCTTCAGCACGTCTAACACCATTAACTATCCTTTTATTATTTTAAAATAACGAATTATTATTATTAAATAAGATAATATTCATCTAATTAATGATGCCCAACGATTTACTAAAGGCAAATATTTTCACATAGTACCTTCAGCATGTTTAGCACCATTAACTATACCTAAATTGAATCATTTATCTTATAACTTACTTCATACCATCGTACATTTTATCAAATTCATTCTTATTGATGTCCTCCATCTTAAAAATCAAAATAACAAAAATGAAAATTAATTGAATGAATTTGTTTTTAGGGAAACTAAATAAAATAAAAATCTAATTCTTAATACAGATTCTCAAATCGTGAGATGATAAGTAGTGCATATAAATCCCTGCTTTCATTTTCGCTATCTCATTTTTTTTTCTTTTCCAAAATTAACGTCTTTACTGCTTGAATTATAAAGTTCATCTTCGACAAGTCTATTCTTTTCGCCTTATATACTGAAACAAAAGCCTATCGACAATTTGTAGCGCCTCTGTTATCTAATTAAATTTTAGGTTGGCATTGATTTTAAAACGTTCGTGATAAAAACTTTCTTTTTCGTTTTCTTCAAGTTGTCATATTCGCACCAATACGCGCATATCGTCTTGACAGCTTACACACTTGTGGCGACGACTCGAACTGATTGTTATTATTGTTCTTCACCAGCTTGTTATATCCTATCTTTAGTAAGTATATTTTTCTTTTCTTTCTCTTAAGGCGATGATAGCACCCGACTGTCTGCCTCATGTTGGAAAAGTCAGTAAAGTTCTGAGTGAGACGCAGCGAGTGCAAATAATGCGGTGCGGTACAGTCGGACGAGAAAGGATTCCCTAGATCGTCCCAACTGCGCGCGACGTTCCATGTAACGCTACAGGGATATGGACTTTGAGCGTGCCGGTGACGTAGCGTCACATTCCAGCGTGATGCGGTTTCTCGACCGACACCCCATCCCAACATCCCAAAATTGTCTAACGTGCCCAAAGAAGTTTCACTTGAAAAACATTACAAACACTTTTTGTTATTGACTGAGAAGGTGAACTGTATAATGAAAAAGCTCGGGAACAATTTTATATAAATACCTATGTATGGTAAAATTAATTACTTAATTAATTAATTGCGACCTATATAATAAATTTATTTCACCAGCAGTTTGTTTAAATGCAAAAATACTAGGTAAACCTTTTTTAATTGTAACATTAGTTTCCTCTTTGCAGCACTATTTTGCAATAACCAAATTGAATACGATAAGGACTGTGGTTTTAAATTTTGATAATCAAGTCAAATTAGATATATTTAAATTAATTTTCTTTTCTGGAATAATGACAATGAAACATATTTTGTATCTTTGAAATTTTTAAACATACGCTTGCTTTTTCTGTTTTTATACAGGGTGATTCAGAACTTATGTGGAAAAAATTAGGGGATGTACTACATACGTCTACAAATATGATACCGCAAAGAAATTAATATGTACGCACTCTTTAAATTAATAAATAGTACAGTGCCTTCATAAATGATTACAAGCCACGTGACCAGGACTGTGATTCTCGAAGAGAAACTCGTATGCGAATAGATTTCTTCTTGTCTCTCTCAATTGCCGTAGTGAGGAAAAGGATATTCGCATATGAATTGCTCCGAGATTGATTCGAGAATTTCGACCCTGATCACGTGGCTTGTAATCAGTTATGAAGGCACTGTACTAATAAGTACTTGCACGCCATTGATATCTGATCCACTTTAAATTTTGCGTCAGGCAGACTGACGATGCTACCATGTTAAACTACATTGTTTTTACATTTTTTTTATCGAATGTTCGGACAGAAATGTATGACACGTTGTCAAACAACTGTTGTCCATCTAAGCGGTACGTTGTAACGGTATAATTTTACAGGTAAACATTAATTACGAAAAATCTATAAGACTTTTATTATAGTTTTTTCGGTGCATTCGACTGAATTTTTAAGAATGCATATATTCCTAAAATCTTTTAGATAAGTTCTGAATCACCCTGTATAGAATAACGAAAGAGTACAGTTAGAATATTCATCTTCAAGAAATCTAGTATAGTAGTTGGAAATTTGCAGATAAAAAACTTGAGGATGTTTGGAAAAAAATATATGGCGTATTAAAAATGAAACGACTCGTTATAAGATTATTAAACATTATTATTTAAAAAATTATAATTTGTTTTTAATTATTTCTGGTACGAGAGCAGTTGAGAAAAATGATGTTAATTTTGGCTTCATTTTATTTTTCCAAAAGTTGTCGTCTTTAGAAATCATCTCTATATGTAAAGGGCCTGCAGGTGACCACACGATAAAGTAGCAACACTCCTTTTCAGAGATATGTAGTTGCCCTTGAATTTGAAAATAATAATTATGGTTCACCTTCAACCGAATTTTTCCATCCTTATCGATCGTCATAAAGTTTATTTTTTTTTCGGCAATTCCTTGTTCGAGAGATATATTTTTTAGTGTTTCGGGGCATTTTACTTCTATGATCGAATCGTCGTCAACAACCAGCCCATCAGGACTTGCTCCAAGAAAATATTCGTCATCTCGTCCTATGAATAATCCACACTCTGTTACAGTTAATCCAGTGAGTTCCTGGAAGTCTTGAATTGCGATCATTTCATGTTCTTGTCCATATTTAGTGGCAGTGTTGCCGATAAATTTATTATATAAGAGGTTTTTAACTGTAGCATCAGGTTTAGTAGTTGCCTTCAGTTTGCATATTCGCCCAAAATTGGACGCAGTTATTCTGAAGGTTCTCTCCTGATGCCACAAGGGATTGGAACTTTGACCTCTGGTATTTTGCTCAATGTGAAGAATTTCTTCTGCTGTTTTTTTTAGTATATTTTCTAACTTGTCTTTTCTAGATTTTAATTCTTCGTCAGATATCTGTTCTTCAACTGCGCCGTAATCATCGTCTGGATTACTAATTACAAGTTTTCGTTTAAAACCTCTTTTCTTTTTCTGTTCCAAGCTCCTCTCTCGGCGCAATTGCCGTTTAATAATAAAACGCCTGGTGTATAATCCAGGTGACTGTCCGACAAGCTCCATAATTTTTTCAATGAACCTTTCTTTGCTATTGTAGGCTATAACAGCTAACTGGCATCTTGTTTGGTAGGACGCTTTGAATGAGAAGTTTACCTAAAAATAAAACAGTTAGAGTTGTCCGTGTAAATAATTGAAACTTATTTTGTTATAAATAAAACTGTACAAGAAATTACAATGCACTTACTCTTTTGCCACCTACGAATCTGTTTACTAAACTGTTGAAAAGTTCTGCAGGATTGTTATTCTTATTTAGCAAGAAAGAAGAAGACTTTGTTAATACTCTTTGAAGGCAGTTCATTATATCCTGCTTAAGTCCACATTCAGTAATTTGTGGGATTAAATTTTCTTCAGATGGTTTTACTCCTGTACAAAAATATTCGTCACATTTTTCATGCAAGCCAAATATGTGATCGACACTATTCTGGACATCTTTTCGGAAACATGATAATTTTTCTGAATAAGTTAAATCACATTTTGCACGATATACAGCTGCTCTTTTTATAGCAACTCTGAACTTAAGAATACTATTTTCTAGTTTTCTTCTCAATTTTATTGGTACTACTTTCAAGGAAGAAGAACTTCTTGCTGTTTTAGAAATATCTTTCAGTTTGTGGCACAAATTTCGCAAAAGATGATTGACACATTCCACTTTTTCTATCAGTGTAGAACCATAAGGTTTTTCAGTTAGAAGCTTCTTTGTGACACTGCTGTCACCGTCTCCAACTAATTTTGTGTATTTCAATCCGTGCATTTCCATGCTCTTCTTAAAACCCTCAACGATGATAGCAGATTCCATAGCTGTAGACGAGCCACTCCAGTTTTTAGCACAAGAATGTTCAGATACAATTTCGTTTCTCCGTTCATGTCTTGAACAAACCATGCAGAATTTATTTTTCACGCCTAAAAACAACACTTTCTTTGTAGCTTCACCAATGATCACCGCAACTCCAGACAGGGCATTATAATTAGTCTTGTATGACCTCTTAGACCATGCGCCATCTGCTATCACTGTTATGCATGGAGTACCATCTTTATCAACATTTCCATTTTCTTTTGCGAGTTCCGCTTCTTCCTCTCCAGCCAATTTCAATTCTTGCATCAATACGTCTTGGACTATCTTCTCTAAATCATTGTGATTTTTAAGGTAGTATTTTTGACTTATTGAAGGAATGTTCAGTAAAGAAGTTAGCTGTTCCAACTGTGAGTAGCCGCAACCGATTGACATAGTGCCTATAAAGAAATATAAAAATGTAAAAATAATTCGTACGATAACCAACCTCGGCAATAATATCACCAATTGATATTCTCAAGGAACTAAATATTTTATTTTATATCTCTATAGAATAATATTTACCTAATACTGATGTCACATTTATATCCATTTGATTCTCACACCTGTCCGATTCTAGTGAGGACGTCACTCCACACATATTACATTTTACAATAAATGTTGACAAAAAACCATTCCTTTTTTCCTTGAGAATATTACAGTTATCCATTTTACAGTCGTAAAATGGCATATGCTGAATATTTTTAATTTGTTCCCAAAAATATAAAATATTGACAATTCTTCTACCTTCTATTGCCAAAGTTTTTTGTTCGTCCTTCTTCACTACCTCTGTTTCTAATTCGAGAGAATCCTCCTGATACTCATCGTCGACTACTTCTTGTTCATTTATATTTTGATTTACATTGTCAATATTTCGAACCGGATCTTCGATGTTTTGTCTTTCTGATAATGGTCGTCTTTGTCCCCATCTTGACAACGCTGCTCTGTAGGATGAAACATACATAATTCAGCATATACTATAGACTCCAATAACTGTAGTTAAAATTATAGTAATAAAATATGGAAATTAAAATTATATGAATATTGAGTAGATAAATACAAGGGCATAGCCCAGTTGCGCCGATTTTAAGCAGGTAGAAGTAATCCTATAACCCAATTGCGCCCGCAACCGACCAGCCCCTAAAATGGGCATAGCCCAGTTGCGCCAATGCGCCAAATTTTAATGTAAGTTTTAGTTCGAATTTCCTTCAATATCTGAACAAATTAAAAAATATCTGGATGAGGTGCATAAAAACTTTTATCTAACCTAACCTAACCTGCTGATTCTATAGATTAGGATTATTTTTACCATCGGCGCAACTGGGCTATCATAAACTCTCCGACCCTTTTGAGACCCGGATTAGAGCAGGTAAAATCGGCGCAATCGGGTTATACCCAAATACAATTATTAGCCTTCCAAGTAGCTTGGAATAACCCATTTCTCAGAAAAAGAAACCTGAATTAATTTCAGAATATTGGGTGGAATTAGAAATTTTGTTTTAGCAAGTAGGACAATTGGTTTTGTCAGATATGTAGATTGATTATAAATACTACATAACAAAATAGATTTAGGATATCCTCCTTTTTTATTTGAATAATTATGTGAAACGCAGCCATATGACACAAATCAAATATTACGATGTTGTAAACAATACCAAGTAAGGAATGCTTCATACAGGACAATGCACGGTAATTTCTTTGTTAGAAAGTAAAAGGTGAACAGTTTTTCTGGTAATCAACGTACCATCATTTTTTGTGACCCACTTTGTAACCCACTTTGACTATGCCTATGACTGATTTGAAAATAAAGAAATTATTTCAGTAATAGATATTTTTGAAGTAAAAACTATTTTCATTTTCACAGTGGGACACCCTATATATAAAATGAGTGTTGTGCATATTAAAAGCATTTCACAATATACATATATTAATAATAATGAGTACTTACCTTTGTCTCAGGTTTTTTATTGAAGAGCTACACACTTTTTGTTTTTGCAGTCGTTTGTTACCCATTTCAATACGAAACACTACTGCAATAGTAATAATAACCACTCTGTGAACTGTCACACACCACAAGTATAATACCACAAAATCTTAAAGCTATTTTCACCACGATATTAACTATGCGAATGTTATTATAAAATGAATTTCAATATACTTGCAGCAGGGACTGCACCTGGTCGTAATAAACCTTAGTTTATGGCGGTACCAATAGATCGCAGCATTTTACGGATACAAAATTCTATGAATTTTGAAAATTTATTATACACAAACGACAGCAGGTAAACGGTTTAAATTTTAACACCGTATGGTGAATTACATTTTCTACATGCATGTGCATGGGTTTTGCAAAACCTTAATATTTACTGATTTTTTTTTTCGTTTCTCCGGTCTCATGGAACGTATTCAAATGCGCATGCACACAGCCCTAGATCACATAATTCTATATCATTCCTACAAATTTTAAACGATTCCGATGAATAGTAACGAAAATATGAATTTTCAAAAATATGATTGGGTGTTATAATCCCCTTAAGTATAGTCCTTCATTGTACTTGTATATGAATGCATTGCCTTTTTCATCGTTTGTTATATATTTCCTTTTCCATTAACTAATGTTATTCTCATTTTTCCTTTAGAATTTCTTCGATTTGGTAGTATGGGAAAGACGTTATAAACAACAGGAATTTTTCTTGCGGAGCCCGCATTGCGAAGATTGGTTGCTTTCGTCACACTGTCGCCAATTTCTATCCATGCTCTCTCTTCAGGTAATACGTTGATTTGCAGAATTCTGTGAACAACATTAACACTGTATTTTTCTTTTGCAGGTTTTTAAGCCACACATGACCATTTCCATTGTCTTTGAAGCCCTTGTGTTATACATACAAGAACTAACAAGTGTATTTTTAATTCATGCTGTTACTGTTTACATAAAACATTCTTATTTACGATCTGTCACTTCGCACCAGAAATATTTTTATTTATATCCTTTTTACACATTTATTTATAAGTTACAGGTACTTACTATATTTTAAGTTTTATTATTAAAAACTTGCTTATGAATTGTTACCATTATTTATATTTAAATTCACATTTATTTGTCTAATCTGTATCAACAATTCATGTTTATTTTTGGTACAGCAGTTCCTCCTTAAATGTAGGCAACTTATTCTACTTACTATTACATGTTTTAACTAATGTTTAAATCTCAAATATACGATTTTAAAAATAAAATTAGTGTTCTTTTTCAATAACTAAACTAATTCCTAATATTATCATTTCAATAATGTGGAGGTCACAGCAATATGTATGTATAAGGAATAATATATACTACATACATAATTCGAGAGTAGTAATATATTAAATAATAATGTCATAAATCGAATTTCAGACGTCGTTCACCCATCATAGAGCAATTTTACTGTAACAAACGCCAAGTTCATTGCTGAACACATTTGCGGCGGGACCCGCATAATTGACCGACCATTACTAATAGTGAATTATATGTGTCACCGTTCAATTCGCCAGGTACATGTGTTCCATGATTTTGTATCAATTTTCCGTAATTATCTGCTTCGTTATATGCGTGCAATTAACGTTAGTATTATTACAGTACGAATGCGTAATGCAATTAGTGCGAATTATGCGATACAAGTATCACAATCGGTATGTTATAGTAATAATTTATTTATAGCTAAACATAACATAAATTTTAGAAGTATGCCGTAGAATCTTTTCTTCTTTGTTCGTTTTACGTGATATTTATGTGTTGGTAAAGATATATGATTTAAATAAATACAGACCTACTAGTCTGCTCAGTATGTTTTCGAAAATGACCGACAGACTATAGTGCCTTTAAGGTTGCGTTTGAAAAGTTTTAGCGGAACAGAAATGTGTTAAAAAATACCGTTTTTACTTCAATATTTTCGGGCGTTAGGAAGGAAAATATGTACAACTTATTTCTTGAGCAAAAAAAGTTCAGCAAAGTGCACCGGTATACCATCTTCCAAATTAAGGTAAACAGGTAAATAAATTAAAGTAAAAAAAAATCAGTGATGTGCAAGAACTAGAAAAAATGGATACATTTAAATTTATATGTAAAATATAGCAACTTAGCTAGGTATTTATATTTGGAAGGCAAAAATTGTAACAATATTCTAAGCATATGTGTGATTTTTAAGATGACTATGAAGTTATGGTTATTATAATTACAGTAGAGTCTCGATAACGTGAACCAATTAATTCAGGCGGTGTTCACGTTTTCGAAAAGTTCACGTTATGGAATAGATAGATAGATAGATAGATAGATAGATATTTTATTTGTGCTAGACAGAATACATCAATGTATGCACACGTCAAGAAAAAACTATATATATAGATGTGTATATAACAAACTTATACATGTAAAAAAATAAAGAAAAAGAAAATTGTCTGTTACATAGCAAAACAACCAAGTATACAAACTAAAACAATACTTAAAAACGTATAATAAAGTAAGTTGCTATTGAGGCAATATATGATACCCAAAATGTTTAAAGATGAGTCAACGCACCAATAAACTCCTGAATCTCGTAAAAAGGGTTATGTTTTAGAAAATTTTTAATAGTTTTTTTATAATTAAAATAATTTAGTTCTTTCCAATGGGTAGGTAGCAAGTTATATAGTTTTAAGGATAGATACCTGAAAGAGTTAATATTCCTAGAGTGTCGAAAATGAGGCTGTGCATACTGTTTAAGTCTTGTGTCGTATACCGACTGGCGGTAGTGAGACATTAAATTTTCTTTGCTGTAAACAAGACACTTAATAAATGAACTGATTCGTGCAAGTTAATACTCTGAACCGTTTAAATAAAGGTCTGCACGAATCATAACGTTTAGTGTTAGTAATTATTCTTATTGCTCTTTTTTGTAAGATTAAAATATCCTTTCGGAGTGCGGACCCACCCCATAATAAAATTCCGTAACTCATAACGCTGTGAAACATGCCATGATAGGCCAACAACAATGCGTCAAAATCTACCATTTGTGTTAGATTCTTTAGCGCATATAGGACGGTAGTCAAACGGTGTGCCAGTCGATCAACATGAGCACCTCACGTCAGACAATAATAATTGATATGGTTTTTATTAAATGTGCACAGGTTGAAGACACATGAAGCGAACTTTAAACATTTATTTATCAAATGAAACATACTAGTTAAGTACAAAAATAGGTATGTAAGTACATTATATTTATGTGATACGGGGATTATTACATAGCTATGTAACAAGTACTAGTTTTTGGAAAAAAGTCAAACAAATTACTCTGCCGAAAAGTTCGTTTAGTTGAGAGTACGGTAGCCTTATCATGCAGATTTTTAAGGGCATGAACTTCTTCAAAGTCATCATTTTGTTCAGCCCATTCTAGACCTTTGCTGAAAATTCGAATTGTTTCAACATGACTTACTCGATCTGAGTTTCTATTATGATCTATTACATCATTTTACATCATTAGTTTCAGATTCATCGTCAGAATTGTTGCCAACGTTTTCATAAACTGTTTCATCCTCACCGCCGTCATCTCCTGCTCCATTCGTCAATATCGGCAATATGATAGTCTTGTGGGGAATTAATTGTATGCAGCAAATCAATGTTAGTCTCCAGAAGATTCTTAGATGAAGAATTTCCTGGCGAAGAGTGACCAAAGGGACGTTTTCATCAGGATCTTCCACAGCCTCGTTCGAATTTGATAAGGTGTTTCTCCAACACTTCTTTATTACCGTTGGTTCCAACATATTCCATGCCCTTGATAGATGAAAAAACAGCATCTTTAAGGTTATACTGCTTGATAATCTCATTCATACCTTTCGACTTAGTAGCCACTATCATTGCCAGGAAACTCGACCTATAATGCAGTTTTGTTAATCTAATCACGTTCTGATCCATGGGTTGAATCAAAGATATCACATTAGGTGGCACATATATTGCTACAATAAGACCATATTCCGAAATGAGTTCCTCTCCGAGGGAGAGAGGTGACTTGGGGCGTTATCTAAGAGAAGAAGAGCTTTTTCTGGAAGTCCTTGACTTCAGCAACGAACATTTCATGGAACTACTCATTGAATATGAATGCAGTCATCCATGCAGACTTCGAGTTTCTGTAGTGCGTCGAAAATTGTTAAATCTTCGTGGGTTTTTTGCTTTCCCTATAACCAGTGGTGTCAGTTTATGTAGTCCGGTAGCATTAGTACATGCTAAAAATGTTACTCGTTCTTTAGCTGTTTTTCTACCAGGAGCAGTTTTTTCTGTACTGGATAAAAAAGTATTTCCTGGCAATAGCTTCCAAAACAATCCAGTCTCATCTTTGTCATCTAAACTTAGCTCCTTAATTTTAGTGGACAGTTTTTGTATAAAAGGAGAAACTAGTTCTGGTTGTGAAGATAACTTTTCACCACTTATTGATAAAACCGTTTCTTAAATTTTTGCATCCACCCCGAACTAGCAGTAAATGTATGTTGATTTCCTTGCAATTTTTGAAGAAAATATTTGGCTTTCTCTTTTAATATAATACCACTTATGAAACCATTTATGCAACGCTTTTTCCATCTTGGGAAATTCGGAAGTCCTAAGCGATTTTCTTTTTCCTGGTCCAGAAAATGTATGAGCCACTGTCGACTTAATTTTTGATTCTTTTTTCTTGAGAGCACACACAGTCGATTTAGCAACCCCACATTTTTTTGATTAAAAGGATTACTCCAAATCCTTTATGCACGTCTGATAAAAGCTTGGCTTTTTGTTCCAATGTTAAACAGTTTGGTTTCTTATTAGGCGCCATTATAAGTCTGTGTTGTGTCCACAACGAAGTCTAGACAATGACTGACTATACGGCTGCACGTGTTGACTTGCTCCTGAACGAGACGATGGAATGTGTTTTTTTGTTGTTCATGTTTTAGAGTGTGAATAATTTTGACGTTCACGTTTTGGAATATGTAAAATTCAAACCACCCGTTCACGTTATGGTATGCTCATATTATCGAGACTCTACTGTAATGTATAAAAAAATTAACAATACTTATTTTCCAGATCTTAAATTCCTAGTTCTTCCAAGATTGCATAAAAAATTGTTGATTCAAATTAGGTATCTAATTGGTTGTAAACTGAGTAGTAGTTGCAAATTATATTGATCTGTCACCGAGATATCTGTAAATTCTAATCTAACGTTAGATCCTTGTTAATATCAGAAAAGATAGTGGTTAAATTCACTGCAGGTGTATGTAAAAGCAAAAAATATTTTTAGATAATTTTATAATAAAGATACAAAACAACTAAAGGATGTGTTAAAAAAAGAAAATGTCTTAAAATTGTTGAATTTATTCCATTTTATTGCAAGATATGTTTCAGTTTTAAAATGTAGTTTAAGCAAACAGTTCTTCTCCTAATCTACTGTTGAAACAGTTTTCAAATTAAATTTGACTTCTCTAGAGACCAGTAATTTGGTAGTAATAAACACACGGATCGAAAATTCATACTAAATTATTACAAATGAGCGGATTACTCGTCAAGTCAGTTTGTTATTCGCAAATAGAAGAGTTTTAGTACATTTTTAGGAGACTGTAAATCTTATAAAATCAGTATCTGTACTACGAAATTCATAACAATAAAAATTTATGCAGCACTATAGATAGAGGATTTCGTGTCTATCTACCAATCCGGTAGCGACTGCTACGATGTACACTATGGAATTAATGAATTCGGTTGACCCAATAAAAGTCGAGTCGAATAGCCGATTGCGATGTTATCTAAACCATCACCGGCGCGGAACGTCAGAATAAGAAGAGCGCTTACACTTTGCCGAGTTGGTGAAATACGGCCCCTCGGTTAGAAACGGAAGCTAATATACACATTTCCTTGGATTTACGTCACAAACGTCCGAAATAATGTTTCTGATGCTCCTGACTGCCACTGGTTGTGAAGAAAGACATTTATCTACATACACATGAACCTCGGTGGTGATGTAAATATAAATTTGCACGCAAGTGTGTTACAACAACAAAATGATAACAGCAGGGAGTTTATTTCAAATGCTTTTCCGACGTCGTTATATACATTTAATATAAGGAAAAGAAACATAAGAGAAATAGACCATTTGAAATACAAATTTTGACGATATTTAGCAGGTAGAGTGAAATAATACAATTTTAATATATGCACTGCTTCACACATACTAGCGCTAGAATATCGTAGACCAACTTGGGGAATTTCTGAAATATATCAGAGTGAACAGCAGTTTATAAAACTAGTGCGCAGGTCATTCGAAAAAAAAAGTGTTCGGACCAAATAGTACCGGAATTAAAAATTCGGAGAATTGCAAGTTCAATATTCGGTCTTCGGTCAAAAACCATTCCGTATTTGAAATTCTGATAAATCCTCAGCACGAGCAATTGTCATTCGCATTTTCTGGTTATTACTTTCTTATACGTAGTATAAGGAAGTATTGTGATGATGAAAATTTTCGACTTCGAGATTTTTGCAGATGTCCACGTTTTGAAGTCCCCTGATACCGAAAAAGTGGTTTTTAAAAAATGTCTGTGTGTCTGTCTCTGTGTGTGTGACCACGATAGCGGCCAAACCGCTGTAGATATTAAATCCAAATTTTGTATTTACGTGTATAATCTCCCTCTTGAGATCTGATTAGTTTTTCAGTCAAATCGGTAGACCGGAACTAGCAGTTTACTTCAGCGAAAAAATCGAATTTTGCGAATATTTCGTCAACTACTAAGTTTAAACAAATTTATAGAGAATTCATATATACTTAAAATTAAAATTGAGAATAATTTTATTTAAAAAGTTTTTCGAAATTCCTACCGGAAGTAGGTCTTTTACTCTTATCGAAAATCAGTTTTTTGCGAATATTTCGCAAGTCATGCTTTTTAGACAAGTACGTTACGGGTATAAAAGTATTTAAAACATAATTTTCAATATCTTTTGTATAAAAAAAATTTCAAAATTCAGACCGGAAGTACCACTTTTACTCTTATCGAATAGCGATTTTTTGCAAATATGTCGTAAGTTATGCATTCTATATATATTTATCAAGAGTACAAAAGTATTTAGAACTGAATTTGCAATATTTTTTGTATATATGAAATTTCAAAATTCGGACCGGAAGTAGCACTTTTACTCTTAGCGAGGAGCACTTTTTTGATAATATCTTGCAAAGTATGCATTCTATAGCGATTTATTAAGCGAATGAAAGTACCTAGAATAGGATTTTGAATAAGTTTTGTATAAAAAAATTCTTAAAATTGTATAGTTTGAAACGCTCATACGTATAAGAAAGTCGTGTGGTGGCCACACCTCATTTTTTTTACGTTGAAATTCCGAGTTATTGTAGGTTAGATTAATTTTATAGTCGTTTGAATATTTGGTGTTCTTATTATTTTAATTTGTGTTATTATCAGAGTATTTCTTTTGATTCAGCTTCAGTTTTTTATTTATTTTTTATACTTGCATTCGTTAATAACATATTATTAATTGCACAGTTATATAATAGCAAAAGTAAACAGCATAAGTACTACGTAATTAACCATACAAATTTGCTCAAATAGTTCACTTTTTTAGAAATTACTTCAGCTACTACAATGTTTATAAGTACAGCATTTAGAATTAAGAATTATCATATACGCCTGGTCAATCTGACACAAATGATGTCAACTATATGAGAAGAAATATGTACAACTACCGACAGAAAATTTCCTAGTTGCCTACTTGGAAATACCGCGAGGCTGCCAAGACAGTACACTCGCGTGAGAGTACCACCACTGTTAGCAAGCAGGCATCGCTGCATATTATAAGGTCATCATCTGCATGCGATAGAAGTGTAAACCTAAATTAAAATTTGACGACTACGGTATAAACGAACTACACGAAGTTCCACTATTGTATTGCCTGTTCAAAAAAGTTGGGAGACATATAATACACTTTCTTTATAAAGGAAATCTAACATTTTTGAATCATTCGGCTGAATATGTCTATAGAATTCTATAATTCTGAAATAGCACTCTTTAAAAAATTTAAGGAAGAATTACGCATTAATTCGGGTGGTGAGAATACCTATATCTATAGCTGAAGTCCAATTTTTGCCAATATGGAGTTAATAGTATATTTAAGGTAAACTCTTTTATTCTTCTGTTGTTGCAAAAAAAATCGTAAGTCACGCATTGCTGGTTTCCAATATTTTTAATTTTGAACGTGTAGTATATCCATTTATTAGTTCATTAGCATTTACACTTGTTTGGCTAACTACTCAAAATTTCATTTTATGGACTTACGATTGTTTACCTCTCAGCTATAGATACATAGTATTAACGTGAACCCTTTCTAGAAATCTGTTAAGTTAATTGGTCTGAAAATTAGAGGAGGTACTTGTTGGACCCGTTTGGTGGCAGATTTGAAAGATAGCAAGAAGTATGTTATGTTAGGTTATGACTGAAAAAAGCAATTTTACGCGAAATCTAAAAAGATATGAAAGAATTAGAAGATTTAAAAATCTTCGCTTCATAATTAATAAGCAAAATCAGTTAGGTGAGGAAATAAGGTAGCAAGTAATAAATGTTATTTTTGTATGAAGCACTTACTGAAGTTAAAAATAGTATCATTAAGCAATAGAATAGAACGTTATAAATTCATTATTACGTCATTTGGGCGGGCCTCGTCCATATAAATCATAGAGTATGAACAAAAATAATGAAATTATGCTGGATACCTGGTAGGGAAAGATACTAAACCGAATATACAGACGAAAAAATAAAAATGGAATATACTAACTAATATGAAAATAAGAAAAAGGTGTATGGAGCATATAAACGGAAAATAGGAGAAAACGAATAGCCTTGTCTTGGGTAGTAAATCAGTGGAGAGAGGGGCAAGAGGAAGGCCGTAGTTAATGTAGTTGGACGAAGTCACGAGAGACTGAAGTATAGGGATGATATGCTGGAAGGAGAAAGCCAAAAATTGCGCGGCATGGAAACAGATAGTGTCTACTGCAAAAATATTATAAGTCGACTGGTGATGAAACACGAAACGTTGCTCAATATGGAAAAGAAGAACGAAGACTGCATAATCTGGCTTGGGCACTTTTCAAGAGTTGAGCGCGGATGTCAAGATCGTTAAAAGAACAAGAAAGGTCAATCGCCTTTATGAACAGTTGCACCACGGAACAAGCAAGGGAGAAGTACTTTTGAAAGGTAACATTAAATTACATTGTTTTATATATCATTTTCTATAAAATTTGTATGTACATCCATCTATGTCTACGTATATTATTTGTAAAATCAATTGTGGCATCGCGATAAATTATAATCTTCCTAATTAACACAAGTAAAAGTACCGCCAGGGAGATTTTTATAATTAAATTTCGCTTGTATAAATTGAGAAGACAATTTTCAAATATTTCTTTCGCTTTGAGAAAAATATATTATGATGGAATTTAATATATTTAAATATCATCAATAAATTTTAAATATTGAACATTTATTGATGAAATTGATTTTTGCCTATTACTACTCGAGAACAGCTTCGGAACTCCAATCAATAACGTCTCTCATGCGTATGCAAGCAAAACAATTTCAATATTTCATTTAGAGATGATTGAAACTTTGCTGCCTATTTCCATACACATTGTTGGTTGCTAGGTGATACTGATTATGACGCTGAAATTGTTTTGTTTCGTAGTTTTACGCTCCATGTCAAACATAAGTACGAAGCAGCAAACGGGAGACCCAGATAATGATCGCGAAGCTGTTCTTGTCACTGGACGTGAAATTTTCTCGCAGCATGCAATAATGAAACCCCGGCGAAGTTCCGAGTGTTGTGAAGTTTTTAGTACGTACTTATTCTGTCCGGTGTTTTACACGAGGTGTGTGTGCAATATTTGACTTGATTCGTCACAATTTAATTACATTCGTGAAAAGAGCAGACGGATTTATCATATATGTATATACCATGAAAGAGTTTTAATTACATACCTAGTATTTAATATTTGACCTATTGGTAGGTTTTAATTAAAAAATTAACTGAAAATTAAATAAAATATATAGACAATATTGAAAGGATGAGGGAACTTCTTTGAAAATGATGGCTTCAACAATAATCACATCGCAGAGAGTTCACTTTCGCTCCCTTTAGCCGTTGAGACATGGAAACACGGCTCCAATAGTACCTGAAAAGCATAGAGGCTTAGGTGTTCATAAGAGTGCTACACCTGAATAAAAGAAGTAACAATAAATAAGAAAATTATCGTTAGTAGTCCGGAAAAGCTATGGGCTAAAGTACGAAGGATGTTGCCAAAGTTTTGGTAATTGTGCTCTAATTAAATTACGTAGAACTTATAGGCAGTGCTATTGGTAGAAGACAGTGCTATTGGTAAAAGACAAGTCTTGACGTGTTTATGCAGCTATCCAGTGCAATATCATCGTTCAGTCTGATTCAGATGTTTTTGACCGATATAACCCATTTCGGTAGCACCGTTTGGGTAACCATGGAAGACGCGGCTAAATCTCAAAGAGCATTAATTTTCTTTTTGTGGAAAGAAGTTGTGAAATCAGAAATTATTAAACGTTTGCAAGGAGTCTTTGGTGAGTCTGCAGAATCTGAAGGTAATGTATATCGGTGGATCGATTGTTTTAAAAGTGGAAGAGCAGCATAAGAAGACGATCCACACAGTGGTCACCCGAGCACGTCGGTAAATGAAAGAAACATTACTACCACAGAGAACCTAATGAAAGAGGACGGACAAATGACTATTTCTCAAATTAGTGTACGCCTAGGAATAGGCACACGACAAGTTCATGAGATCTTTACACGACTGTTTGGGCGTAAGCAAGGTTTCAGCCCGCTGGATGCCAAGGCTGTTGGGACCGGAACAGAAACTCAATAGGTTTGACATTGGTCATGTATTTTGGCAACGGATTATAACCACTGACGAAACATGGGTTCCTTATTTCAATCCTGAGACCAAAAGTCAATCCAAAGAATGGCGTAAGACCGAAGAAGGGCCTCCACTTAAGGCGCGTGCAGTTCCGTCTGTTGGAAAGGTAATGCTTACTGTATTCAGGGAATGCGAAGGGATTATTTTTATGGATTATCTGGCAAAAGTTACCACAATTAACGCAGAATATTATTCGAGGTTGTTATCCGGACCACTGAGGCATACACTTATCATAAAACGGTCTGGGAAGTTGCACAAGCGTCTGTTATTACAACAGGATAATACAAGCCCGCACATTGCAAAAAAAAAACGACGGGTGTTCTGAGCGATTTACGATGGCAATTGCTTCCTCATCCACCTTATTCACCTGATCTCGCATCGAGTGATTTTCATCTGTTCCTAGATTTAAAAAAACCTTTACGTTCGTTTTGAGGGTTTAACTAACGTAAAACGTGCCATAAATATGTGGATTGAAGAGACACCGAAAAAGTTCGTTGAGGACGGCTTAAAAAAATAATTAATCCTTTGGATAAATGCATTCACTTAAATGGCAATTATGTTGAAAAACTACACTGTAACATTGATGAAAATTGAAACAATAAAACAAATACTAATTCCCAGAACTTTGGTGACAGAAATTTATCCAATGCATTTGAAAATATAACAAACATCTCGTCATTTGATTTCAACGTAAATCTGTTGATGCATTGAAACAAGTTATGACGAATTCTGCTTCTCCTTAATATTTTCCTTAAACAAATAAAGAAGTGTTATATTGAAAGATACGAAAACTAGTACAGTAATCACGTGTCTCTCCTTGTAAGTCGATGGCTTCCATTAGACCGGAAACTTTTTCGGCACTGCAGAAACTAATATGAAAGCAACCATTAAAAAAAGAAAGAAGTTCAATGACAGGTCAACAGTACTTTAAGGAACAAATAGTAAAAGCTATGTACTTACTGTACATGACAAAGTCTAATACCTCTATAAATCATCTATCCTTCAATTGCCCAAGTAGGACTAGACCTTGTGAACTTTTATCAGAGACTTTTAAGCAGGTGTCACATGGACGGAGATGAGAGATGGTTTCTTGAAATAAATGTATTCTAACGTAAATGATGAGCCTTGAGTACATCATTACACCTCTGCGACAAGAATCTTTGAAAAATGATGATCGTCTTGTGAAAGTCAAAATTCGATTGCGACGCAAAACTCTCCTGATGGTTGCTTATTTTCTTAATAAATTATTGCAAACTAAATCAGACATTAGGAGAACAGAATTCTGATGCAATTAATTTTATAAACGTGACGTTACTTTTCGTAGTACTTACACTTAAAATCGGCATAACACGTGTCCAAATATCAATTCGATAAATTTATTTTCAAAAAAACGACTTCATATTGAAACCGTTTTTGTACACCTTTTTGTTAGTATATGCCCGTGATGGTTCTTTATTATTTATTTTCATCAAAGTAAGAGTTCACGCGTTAAAATAGGTAGAGTTGCTGGTAGAAGATCTACGTGTTTCAATACAACCTAAAAAGAAAACCTTGCACGTTCGACTAATATAGAACCGTAAAGTCTAATCGACTCTCTGCGTAATTTTCTACCGTTCTGAAGTATTTCAAATGTAATTCAATTTCAAATTGTCGTAACTCTCATTTGCAGACCTTGTAAAATGTTCATGTAAATCGGTCAACAGTTCAGAAATTTCAATTTCGTGATACCATTAATCCTTGAGAGACTTAAAACTTTGGCACCTCTTCTACTACTTGTCGTTCAGACAAAGTAATTATTTTCTTAGTAAGGCGAGTTAAACTTCACCTCTCTATCTTTATATAATATTTCAGGCGGAGTATAATCTAATTAATACGGAACTTCTACGAAGAACTGTTTCTCTTTGAACGGTGACTGTAAAGAGTGTATTACGTCGTTGTTTTCTTCTCGTTGCTGTTCAATGAAAGGAAACGCATATTTCCGATTCGCCATTCAAGCACGTTAAAGGAATTTACATCACTGCAGTTGTACGTAGGAAGTTAACTATGGAACGAATATGTATTTTACATGATTGTAGAATTTTTTTTTAATTTCAATAACTTACATACATTTTCAACCCTTTTTAACTACTATGTAAGTACAGTAGACGCGCGGTACCGTGAACTAAATAAAACACACAGTGTTCACCCTAACGAATTGTTCACGTTAACGAGAGGGTAATTTGATGCTTAAAAGATATGATCAGCCTGTACAAATAATATGTTATATATATAAATACTTGTTTATTATGACTTATGACCATTTTACAATATATTAACATTTAATAATAAATAAATATGGTTTTTAAAAAAAATCCGATATTTTGGTTTGCTTTCTATGTTATTTCACCTTTTCGATACAGCAATTTCTCTCAGGTCTTTTAGTGATTGAACGTGGTTACAATCAATTCCACTTTCTTCTGCCCATTGAATTGAGATGTTCAAAGCATTTATTGCACTGTCTAGGGTAACCGTCTTTTTTGAGTTTTCTGCAGTTTCCTCAGTTAGATTTTCATTCTCATCTTCATTAGTACCTTCCACTTGTGTATCCACGTCATTCCAATTAATTATATATGTGGTAGTAAATTCAACCTAGAAATAACTTAACATGTAGATACTAAAAGTTATGATATTCACGAATTACATACTTGCGGTAATAACATGTTTAACATATCATGTGATTCAGTTATTGCTCTTGCTTGGCCGTCTCTCCATTTTCGCAGTAATTCGGCAAGTGGCAACTCATCGTCTTCGTCTTGATCACTGAAATTTAAAAGTTTGTTCCAACATTTAGCAATTATTGCAGGATCTAATCGGTTCCATGCAGACATCAAATTAGTAACCGCATCTTTTAGTGTGAGATCCTTTAATGTTCCTATATCAGAACCATTTGCAATAATGTTTCGAAGAAGGCTACTTCTGTAGTATAATTTGGTGAGCCTGATCACGTTCTGATCCATTGGTTGGATAAGGACTGTTACATTTGGCGGAAGGTACATTATTATGATTTGCTCATCTTCGCTCTGCAATTCATCCTCTGGTGGATGCGACGGAGCATTATCCAAGAGAAGTAATGCTTTTATTGGAAGACCTTTTGATTTTATAAAACGTGTAACCTCCCAGTAGAACTCACTGTTTAATAAATTACATAAGTTTATATGTGAAACTTACCCGAGGAACAAAAGAATGCTGTAACCAAGTCTTAAAAATCGACTCTGTCATCCAAGCCGATTTAGAATTGTTGTAGTCTGCAGGAAGTGAAAAATTTCCAGTTGTTGAATTTTATCTTTTAACTGCACTTTAAACGGCTCTAGTAGTTCTGGTGGGGATGAAAGTTTCTCTCCCGTAATTTTTAAATATCGAATTCCAAACCTTTTCTTAAAGCGTTGTAGCCAGCCATCATTGGCACTAAATTCTTCATTTATATTATCATTGATTTCAAAATGTAACGCTTTCGCCTTTTCCTTTATCATATCCCCACTGACCATAACATTTTTTTTTCGTTTATTCAAAAACCATTTGTATAACTTTTTCTCCATTTCTGGATGTTTAGATTCCTTTAAAGTTCTTCTTTTACCTGGTCCTGTATACGTATCGGTCACTGCACGTAAAATTGCTTCTTCTTTGTTTTTTATCTTACATACCGTGGATTTTGCTACATTATATTTTTTTGATAAATTTGTCACACTTACACCTTTTTTTAACTCTTGAATTATAAGCGTCTTTTGATGGAGACTCAAGCACGTTGGTTTTTTCGGTGGCATCATGAAATTCAATTCGACTTCAAACTCGTCCTGGTACGGTCGGATAACAACTGTACTGTGTATGCAATAAACGCAGTTATGTGTTCGAAAATTAGCGTCATAAAATACGGGAAAGTACAGCCGCATCACAGTATATAACTCGAGCACAGCCCGGGGAAATACCGTCGCATGAAATAAGCGTCTCCGTTATCGAATGTCGGTTTGTTCACTTTATACGGCCATCAGTGTTATGAAAATGATTGTTCACGTTATCCCGAATTTCCGTTACCCGATGTTCACACTATCGCGCGTCTACTGTAACTGAAAAGGCATGCCTATTGTATAACTATGCAAGAGGAAGTTCAATTACATCTAACTTCAGTAATGCATGTAAAGAAGGTTATTAATAAACATGCAATCTAATATTGATCTTTTAATTACGAAGATACAATTTACAAAAGACATCCGAAATGCATTTTAAATGATTGTAGAATTTTTTAAACTTCATAACTTACATACATTTTCAACTTTTCTTCTTGTATGTACATAAGTATTTAAGTAACTGAAAAGGCGTGCTTATTGTATAACTATGCAAAAGGAAGTTCAATAACACCTAACTTCAGTAATTCATGTAAAGAAAGTTATTAAAAAACATGCAATCTAATATTTATATAAGCTAATATTGATCTTTTAATTACGAAGATACATTATACAAAAGACACATGATAGTGTGAATATGGCGTAACAGAACCCCGCATAATTTGAACAATATATTAATTATGAGAGGCCAGCGTCCACATCTATTTCGTTGTTATTCCGATAAAAACACTTGCATTCGTATCAACAACATATGTGATTTTCTTCGCTTCGCTAGCATGCCGCTCTTACATCATCATAAACTTCTGTGTTACAGATGTAAAAGGCATGAACCGATACAAAAAGCGCTCTTGGGCTTATCCAAACATACATTCCGCTAACCCACCAACACTACATATTGAATATTCGCCAATATCAATATTTACTACCTTATCAGAGGTTAACTGTGGTGATGAAACGTTAGATGCTCACAGCAAAAAATGAAAGTGAATTTGAAGGGTCCATTGCAGTCAGTACACACATCAGGGCTTTTCTCAGGGTGAATTAAACAACATGATTCTAGATTTAAATTTATCGAAGAAATCAGCTGAGCTTCTTGTGTTAAGACTTAAAGAAAAAGGTCGCCTTTAGCCTGGCGTATCAATAATATCTAATCGAACCAGACAGCGCGATATTCTTCCATATCTTACTAAGACAAATGATATTGTATATTATAAGAATATTTCTAGGCTTTTAAAGTTAATGGGTCTACCAATAATCAACCAAAAGATTGGCGACTCTTCATAGATAGCGCCAAAAAAAATTTGAAATGTGTGCTGCATAATGGAAATAAATTGGCTTCGATCCCGATAGGTCATTCAATTAAACTTAAGGAAGAAAATCGAAATATCCTACTCGTTTTAGAGCAAATTTTGCCTGTTCAACATCAGTGGTCAGTGTGTAGGTTTAAAAATGCTAAATTTTTTATTGGGCAGTAAAGTGGATACACTCAATATCCCTGTTTTCTTTGTCTGTGGAACAGTCATGCAAAAAATGAACACTGGGGTAGAAAAGACTGGTCATGGAGAATAAATATGAGCGTAAGAAAAGCTAACATCGTTCATGAACCATTGATCGAGAAAAAATCATTCTTCCGCCACTACATAATAAACTTAGGTTTATGAAATACTTTGTGAAAGCTTTAGGTATGTATTCAAATATATTTGTCAATCATTTCCTGGCCTCAGTATACAAAATTTAAAAGCAGACATCTTTGACGGACCACAAATCCGTAGTCTTATATTGTGGTTTCATAAATCTCATGACTCGGGTTAAATTGGAAGCATGGACAAGCTTTGTATCAGTGGTCAACATTTTTTGGGGGAATCATAAAGCTGAAAAATATTCCGAAATCGTTGACAAAATGCTTCAAAATATTGAAAAACTGGAAACTAATATGAGTATCAAATTACATTATTTGCATAGCCGCAGATAAATTTCGTGACAATATGGGTGATTACAGTGAAAAACAAGGAGAGCGGTTTCACCAGGGCAAGAAGATAATGAAGGAAAGATATCAAGGTCGTTGGGATCGCCACATGATGGCGCACTACTGCTGGACCTGTCCTGACCAAAAATACAATAGACAATTACATACAAAAAGTCATATTTGATTTTTTTATTATTATTAATTTTATTGTTTAACATACTATTTATAGCGTTGTTTTCATTTGAATAAAAATATTGGACTTTTTTATTTAATTTTATTTTAAGTATGAATATCTTTATCTCAAAAAGTGGACTCAATTTAACAAATATGCTATTATTTTCGTATTTAGTAGACCAGAATTACCTAAGATTGACTAATAAATCCCATGCCGTAGAATCAATGTTCCCCTGTGCTTTTTATTGATTGTTTAAATTCAATTGACTTCCAAGTTTGAGGGGATAGAAGTAATTTCGTTTCAACATTATATTGAAATCAAAAATAAATCCTACGCAAGTAGTGAATGAAAAATAAGTAATTACCGCTTCGTGTTCCTCGTAAATTTGTCGATGTAATTTAGAAAGTATTTATATCAAATGCAACACAATAAAAGGCATAGTAATAGATGTTAAGGCCAAATCGGGAATCGAACTTATCAGAAGATAAAAGCCATAAACGGAAATTCGAGGTCAACGCACGGCTTATTCACAAACTAATTGGAATTTTTATGCATAAATGTTAATGTCAAAAGCAAATAACCTATGAATAATATACTGGATCCGTTGTAGCCATCAATAGATAATACTTTACAGGAAGTTGAAAATAAATCTTGGGCTAATATCGATTCATGTAATTCAACATTAATGGCACTAGGATGTACACAGAGAAAAACTAGTTAAAGTAACATAATAATATATACCTACACATACAGTGCATATTTTGTGTTTTCAATTAATTTCTTTGTTGGAACCCTCAAGATTTTAAAATAAAGCTTGTAACACGGATTGATACCTTTTGGGGTAAAATTTCGATAGTTATATCTAATTTGGTGTAAAATGTGTAAAGTCAATCACAGTCCAGAAACACCTTAATTACAGAAATATTATATGCTTAATTAAATGCTCGAAATTTTAACTTAGTCTTAGACTAGTCACAACCAAATAAAGTGAAAATTTATGATGTTCCAAAGTATCAATTAGCAAAGTCTTTTTCAAACATTCACCATAATTATTTTCTTATTTATTTACCTATAAAAGAGAGAAACTCCCACCAACACGAGACCGTTCACTTCTGTTTGTCTATTTATTCGCGATACAGAGGAGATGAAAATCTGCTAAAGTCTAAATTTGATTCGTTCTTTTTATAGCGAAATGTATTGTTCTATATGTTCAGTTTTAAATTTCGCCTTACTTACTGAATTAACTATTTTTTTATTTTCCTTTTGGAACATGACTCGCCATCTACCGAGGAATCTCTAGAACTCCCTTATTCAAAACCGATTATTTTAGTCTCGTATATATTTTTATGTATCGTCTATTCAGAAGAGACTAGAAGTACATTTCAAGCACGTATTTAGCTCATAAAAATCTTCTATCTTCAATAATTAAAAAAATGAGGTGTGGCCACTACACGACTTCTTATACGTATAAGTGTTTCAAATTATAGAATTTAAAAGAAATATATACAAAAATTATTCAAAATCCTATTTTAAGTACTTCGATTCTCTTAGTAAATCTATATAAAAGGTATACTTTGCAAGATATTCGAAAAAAGTGCTACTCCCTAAGAGTGAAAGTGTTTCTTCCGGTCCGAATTTTGAAATTACATGTATACAAAAAACATTGCAAATCCAGCTCTAAATACTTTTGTACTCTTGATAAATATATATAGAATGCATAATTTACGACATATTTGCAAAAAATCGCTATTCGATAAAAGTAAAAGTGTTACTTCCGGTCCGAATTTTCAATTTTTTTTTATACAAAAGGTACACAAAATTATGTTTTAAATACTTTTATACTCGTAATGTATCTACCTAGAAAGCATGAATTTCGAAAAACTTTTTTAATATAATTTTTTTCAAATTTAATTTGGATTATATTTGATCTTTTTTATAAATTTGTTTAAACTTAGTAACTGACGAAATATTGACAAAATTGGATTTTGTCACTGAAGTAAACTACTACTTTCGGTCTACCGATTTTACTTAAAAACTATCAGATCTCAAGAGGAAGATTATACTCGTAAATACAAAATTTGGAATTGGTTTCAACAGCCGTTTGACCGGTATCGTGGTCACACACACACACAGAGAGGGAGACAGACACACAAAGAGAGAGACAAAGATAAGTAACAGATATCAATTAAGGTTTAAAGTGACGCACGATTAAATACTTAAACAAATACCAATAAGCGGGCGTGCAAACAGTGCTAGGTGGCTTTACAATATCCACACGATCCACAACTGCCTCTGCATTCCAAGAGGGAAATTAATGCCCCCGGGGTTAATATTTCGATCAATATTTAACATTCCGTTAATGTGACATTTCAGTAATTTATGCGCCCGCAATTCGCAAAGTAATTTCTTGCGGAGAGATGAACGAGTAGAGACACACTCACTGATGTTTCTTCTTCCTTCAAAACGCAAATGGTGAAATATTTGAACAGAACGAGATAAATAAATAATCGAAATAATTCCGTGTCATGACGCACAGAATTTATGCTTGCTGTAGGGGATGTCGCATTAGTCAGTTGTTGTTTAAGTAAATGTCAGGATGATTAGATTTTGTACAGATATGTACGAGTGTGTATTGGCACAGTAAAATAAAACACATTTTGCGTGATAGTTGAAATTTCAATAACTCTTTGGTTTAACCCATTTATTCTAATGGTTGCGATAACACAATGTCGACAAAAAAATCTTATGTACAAACGTTACTATTTGTAATTCCCAATAAGTGGTATTTTATTAATGAATGTTTAAAAATGATTATACAATTTTTCTACATAGATATTTGCCTTTCCTGAAGAGAATGAAAGGAAAATAAAACTGTGTTTTTTTTGATACAATCTCATACTTTTATAAATTCCCCAACCAAACATGTTTGGCAATTCTTAAAATCTCCATAATGAGTTTCGCGTCAAGAAAAATTCAATTAAGTGTACGACAAAAAATGGATTATTTCCGAAAATGTTTTCTTATAAGAGGCTTTGTAATACAACGAAACGTTACGAAAACGCAACAATGGGACGAAGTGGTTCATTTTTATGTACGCCTTTGTCACAATACAAACAATGAGGTGTGGCCACCATGACTTTCTTATACAAATCAGCGTTTCAAATTATACAAATTGTTCTAAATTGTTTTATCTTCCTAGAAAAATAAGCCAAATTTTAAGAATTTTTTTTATATAAAAATTATTCAAAATCCTATAAGAACTATTATATTTATTCTATTAATAAATCTCTATAGAATTCATATTTTGCGAGATATTCGAAAGAAGGTGCTACACGCCTCGCTAAGAGTAAAAGTGTGTTACTTCCGTTCCGAATTTTGCAATTTTATTTATACAAAAAATTTCCCAACCTAACTCTAAATACTTTTGTACTCGTGATAAATATATACAGAATGCATAATTTACGATATTTTATTTTTATTTTTGCAAAAAATCGCTATTCGATAATAGTAAAAGTGTTACTTCCGGTTCAAATTTTGAAATTTTTTTTATACGGTAGGTAAGGAAAGGTAAGTTCTAAATACTTTTATGCTCGTAATGTATCTGCCTAGAAAGCATGACTTGCGAAATATTCGTAAAAAAATTATTTTCGACAAGAGTAAAAGACCGAGTTCCGGTAGGAATTTCGAAAAACTTTTTTAATAAAATTCTTCTCAAATCTGAGTACATATGAATTTGTTTAAACTTAGTAGTTGACGAAATATTGGCAAAATTCGATTTTTTCACTGAAGTGAACTACTACTTCCGGTCGACCGATTTTACTGAAAATCTAATCAGATCTCAAGAAGGAGATTATACTCGTAAATACAAAATTTAGAATTGATAGCTATAGCGGTTTGACCGCTATCGTAGTCACACACACAGAGAGAGAGACAAATTTTTTTAAAACCACTTTTTCGAGTGAGTGAGATCTGCCTAATCTTTTTACTTAACCTACATACCTTTGATTGATATAGTAGGGGCGAGTTGTGAGAGCGCAGTCTGCTACTTTGTCACTGCTACTGCTCAGTCTCCGTAGCAGTGACACGAGCTTTAAAGTAGCAGTTCTCTCAGTAGCAGTTTGAGTTGGATCGGTTGGTGTGTTCGAAAACATTAACAAAACGAAAACACTACCAAAAGTCAACGGAAACCATATATATAATACTACTATATCGCGTGTAGGCAAGGAAAGCTTCGCTCCAACATTGTGAAATGTCCAAACTGCGCATGCGTTACAAATAATTTTTCAAATTTAGGTCTGTTTGTTTATCACATAGATTCATTACTATAAATATTTAATTACTGTTTGTACATCGTCAAACAAGTATAAATAGTTTAAAAATCGACAAACCTCTTTATAATTAATAATTGTGCCTTTTCAAAAGTGGAAAAATAATTTAATGAATGAAGAAATATCGTCCTGGCATCATGTGCAAATCACAGACAAAAAACGATCATACTGAAGAAGTATATTTGTCAAAAGTTGTACGAATTGTGGTTATGTTATCGTAAATATTGTAAATTAATTAAGTAAAACCCGCAATCAGTTCAACTGCATTGCAACTGTGTTTCTTTGAATATATTATGATGGGATATCGTGAACAGAAAGAAAAACACCTCTATAGGTCATGTACAAAAATTTGTGATATAATAACAACACCTAAATTATTCAACTCAACATACAAGAATAATAATGAATTAGATATTGTGGTATTCTTGTATTCTAGAATTACTCTCATCTATATCGGAGCAATGTACAGAAAGAACACAGTAAATTTTACATCAATTAGGTAATTATATTATTTATTATGTTACATATTAAAATATTTGAATTGCTCATAATAAAAAGGCTTCTATTAAACCTCTTAGAAGAGACACATACCAATCTTTTTGCCGCAACCTTCTAATTTTTTTGATATACATATATCTAATAGAACATT
The DNA here is from genome assembly GCA_963170755.1 of Amphimallon solstitiale. NCBI lineage: Eukaryota > Metazoa > Arthropoda > Insecta > Coleoptera > Scarabaeidae > Amphimallon > Amphimallon solstitiale. Next base: position 28,470,497 of record OY720675.1, on the reverse strand, counting down.
CATGTGTTCATAGAAAGTTGAAGAATTTTGACATGTCCACCAAGGAATCCACAGATCCCATATGATATGAGATAATAATATGCCGAGATTGGGTATTTTGAGAAGAGATTGGGCCGGTTATTGGAATTTTTGCTATGATGCATCACTGATTGTGAAAATAACTTGAAGGATGAACACATTATTTATAAGATAGTGAAGTGTTTTTTTCTAATTTGTACTTTGCTAAATATGTATCGTAATATCTGTCACTAAATTGTAATCAAGCGCATGTAGAATGTATTTTATATTTAAATTTTAAATAAAATATGTTTTAGTTTAAAACAACTTGTAGATGGTACAGTATAAAGATAATATTCATTTTGGATTTTGCCAAAACAATGTGTGATGAGTTCTTCTGAACTTTTCCCAACATTGTGGAAGTAAATAGTGCAGTGTTATGAACGGCAAGATAGGCACGGCATCAAACAGTATTCCTGTTTTTATGATATTGTTACATTCTCTAAATATTTTTTATCATTTTATAAATTTGTATGTATCTATTAATTTATACATATATTTATATTTCATAATAATTTTTGTTTTGTTTTAATTCCAAGAAAGTATATACAAAATAGATTTCCGAACATAAATAAAATAAAATTTAATTTTTTACTTCGTAAATAGAAATTGAACTTTGCTCATTGATGTAATTATTGAATCAAATACAACATCAACATACTTTTTTAACAAGCAATAAAATAAATTATTTGCAAGTCTCATTTCTACTCATCTCAGTTTATGAGACATAGACATAAAAAAATGTATTGATTACGAATATGCTATTACAGACACTAAAGAAATTTAAGTGTATCAGAGTTGGTAATTGTTTGTTTATATTCTTTGCTACTATATGGGCGTAAATAACACTATCACGTTTTTATTTTCATGAATGGCTTAATCATTCTAAATTTTAAAAAAAAGTTAACAATAATAAAATTTTTATTCAATCACAAAAATGTAATGGTGATTAATTCCACGACTTTTGCTAAAACATTCATGTTTCAGTGTATATCTCGACACAGAATTAAATGCAGGAATTTAATTAGTTTTGTACATTGTTGATTATGCAACATTATATTGAATAATGTACGTAGACAAATATAAAATAGATGTTGTTTTAGTCTTACATATAGCCAAAATATTAAATACAGTAATTTTATTTGCATTCTTAAGCTTAAAATACAAGCAAAAGTATATGTAGAAATATAATACAATCTGACATATAAAACATACCTGAATATATTCGATTGTGTATATAAAACATTAATTTATGTGTTTTCTGTAAGTCAAAATGAAACAAGCAGTATTTATATTCAATAATTGCACACACCTCAATAAGCACACACTCATAATGTACATACACAAGATTTTCTGTTCAAAATCTTTCCAATAAAACGAAATAAAACGATCGGTATTTACATTTAATAATATAATTTCACATATACCAATAAACATGTACAAATCAATGTATTAGTTATAAGTTCACAAGTTTTTCTGTTCAAAATCTTTTCTGTTAGTCGAAATGGAAGCACGGGTATTTACATTTAATAATATAATTTCACATATTCCAATAAGCACGTAAAAATCAACGCAGAAGTTATAACTTCAGAAGTTTTTCTTTTAATAATTCAATGGAATCAGCCTACAAATTCACCGATGAAATAAACTTGCCCAAAACTGAATTCAATAAAAAACAACTTTGCGTATGCTTTCAGTAATATCATAGTTATAGATGTCAATTTAAATCAGAGGTTATAATTATGTTTTCTGTTTATCTGTCATTTCGTAAATTTCAAAATGACATTTTGAGTCGACGCATGCGCAGAACGGGCAATACTCCAATTCTATCTCTCTTAGTTGGGACGAAAAATTACTCATTATCAATATACAACACACGCAATATAAGTAGTATTATATATATGACGGAAACCAAATAACAGTAACAGAATTAGAAAAGCGGTGTGCGGCGTGCGTAAACAGTAAAATCTCGACTAAAGAGTGACCCGTGGCACACGCTTACCAAGCCAATTTGGCGAATACCCAAAGGAAAAAAAGAGAAAAAAAGATACAGATTCTGATTTGTGCTGCCAAGGAGGGAGATAACAGTTTCTACCTGTTTCGCGCGTGTTATTTACGCAAAAATAAGTTTTCATCTTGAATATTCAATATCAGCCTGATGTGTGCCGATAGACAAATTTAGTGAATTAGTGAAGTGTAATCAAGGTTCTTATGGTATAATGCATACCGTTGGAAAGGTAAAATACACTAGAGAAAGTTTTACAGAAGATCGCGATCGCATTCAGTTATTTTTTTATTGTAATGTAAAGTTGAGTTAAACGTTTCTTTTTACCTCTTCCAAAAACTTTGTGAGTTAATAAAATGAAAACTACATGTTATTTGCAAATAATTTTGAATTTGGTTGAACCACACACATTAAAATTAAACCTAAATTTGGAAGCTGTAACTTTTTTTTAAATTTAAGTTTAAATGCTGAATTTTGAGATTTTGCAAAATAAAAATTAAAAAGTCGAAGAAACTATTGGGCCATAAGAGACAGTAAATGACCATTTCTACCAGCCAATTTAATTTAGCAAACAATGCACCAAACACCCTGTATATCTAAATATAAACGTTGGTATTGCTAAGTTTATCCGTTTAGACGCTATCCTGGTCACACGCACAGAGAGATATGTTTGCAAAACCACTTTCTCGGCGAAAGTCACGAGGTCGAAAATTTTCATCACACTATTTGATTGCACTAGGTACGTATAAGAAAGTAAAAAGGTTTATCTGAAATCCATTTAGTCCAATGCGCTTATGGATTTTGCTAACTTTCGTTTAGCAGTTTGCAGACATATTTTGCTTATATCTATGAGAATAACAATAACGGATGTATTGTTTGAATGGAAATTATATACATACATACATTGCCACTACCACTTATGTAAATGAGGACTACAAACAAGTAATACACTTTTAAAGGTGAGATTATAACTAACACTCGGTAGTCAGCACCATAAAAGTTTATTTTTACCAATACGCGATTGACAGACAGTGTGGATGTGAGAAGTGCGTTGCATGCTCTCAGGAGGCAGTTGTAGACTGTAAATCAATTTAACACGACTCAAAATGAGCATGTAAGAGTTTCATCTTAATTAACCGCAGTTTTAGTAACAAAAAAAAACTAGCAGCATTTTTCATCTGGGAAGATTTGGAACTAATCGTAACCTCGAGCAAAACAATTTCGACATCATCACTTTCATAAGCATTAAAGTATATTAACCTCATTTAAATAATGAATATTGAACCCGCAAAATACTTTTTTCCTTCTGTGCGATCAATATTTCGGTTTGTTTTATTTTGAACTTATTTGTGTCTAAAAGAAATGTAGGTGTGTCGTTTTTTAGCATTTCATAGCACCAACTTATATATAATTTGGGGAAAGTATATTGAAAATAACTTGGCACGATTAGGAAAATAGTTCCTTTAACAAAATTAATGACGGAAGAAAATAAATATTACCTTTCTTATAATCAATAATTGGGGTCTATTATTATTTCGTCAATTTTAATAAATTTACAGTTATATTTCAATATATAGCTATAAGTTTATTCATATAAGAGATGGTACATTGGTAAGTTTTATTATCTACAAGACTTTTTGTAAAATCTACTGTAGTATTACCTCTGCTACAGATGAAACCCTCTAATGCAACAGTAAACATTCTACTTTTCTGGTAACATTTGTATACATTCATGTAATTAATTTGAAATAATAAATTCGAATTACACAGCAAAAATTTAAGACTAATAACTTGAAATAAGAAAGACATAAGTTTTGCCCTTTTTTCTACAGAAGTAAACTGTCTTAGGCATATTATGTAGTTATTATACAATACTAGCTGACCCGGAAGACGTTGTTCTGCGCTTTCCGGTAGGTGGCGCGATGATATATATATATATATATATATATATATACATATAATAACTCGGCCACAGCGCCACCTATCGGTTCCAGATTTTGTGATTTTCTTTATTCGCATTAAACCAACATATAATGTAAATATGAGTCACTAATTAAGAATTTTTTATTAACTTGATTACAGCGCCATCTATCGTATCCCAGCATAGCTATGAACCATCGTCTCGACAAAACAAATATATTGTGTGAGTATAACCTAGGTCGGTCAAGTCGTTCAAAAGTTACCCGATCACTAACAGACGCACCAACGATTATATATATTAAGATTTTTCTCCAAATCTTCTAGGTCTTTTTTTAATTGAAAATATTCAAATGAGTTATTTCCATACCGGGAGCATATCAAACAAAACAAAATAGTATATTATGCAATGAGCATTTAATGACTCGTATTCATTACAATACTCGCCTTCGGCTCGTATTGTAATTTTCATTCTCGTGTCTTAATAGCAAAAATTATGATTTTTGTATGCACACTAATTTTCCGATTTTTCTTTGTCCGTCTCGAAATTCTTTTCCTGAAAGCTTTTGCAGGACCACAACGAACAAAACAAAAAAAGAATTACACATTTCCATCGTCCGAATCGTGAGTTATGGTCTTGAGTTCGTACAAAAATCCTATAGAAAAAAGCACTTTCAGTTTTTCCCGAATTTTCCAATTTTCCGATAAAGTTTGGGAAAAATATATGATCATAACATAAGGAACACACAAACAAAATTGTATCAAAATCGATTATCTAGTTTGCGAGTCTATAAGGAACACATTAAATGTTTTTGATTTTTATATATTAGAATATGCTATATTCGAGGAGTGACAATTAAATAAAGAGAATTTTTGCGAAGAGCGCCCCTGACGACTTCGTTATGACTGAGTAGTAAAATCCCACAGTTTGAATGTGCGATAATAAAATTAAGCAAAGCATTATTTCCACATTCTTAGAGAAATCAGGAGAAAAATCGTCGGAAATTTTAACTAAAGCGAAAACTGTTTAAGGCCATGAATGTTTATCACAAGCATGTGTTTACGAATGGGCAGCAAGATTTAAAGCCGGTCCTGAATCTGTGAAAAACGACGATTAACAGGAGGCACCAGTCACAGTGCACACCTATCAAAACATCAAACGTTTGCAAGTCTTAGTGCGCTCCAATAGTTGACTAACCATTCACATGTCATTTGTAGAACTAGCCATAAACAAGCAAACAGTGTGCCAGATGATGTGAAGATACGGAAGTTGTGTGCTAAACTTGTTCCGCAGATACTTAACGGACCAAAGAGTTGCGTTTGTCGATTTACCAGAATTTCGTTGAACATATCCAAAACGAAGGGCGAGCTTGGATGGAAACCATTGTCACAGGTGACGAAAGTTGTGTGTTCTGGTGACCCCAAAACTCGGAGACAGAGTAAGCAATGAGCAGAGAAGGTAGGAAAGAGTACGAAAAAAGCCAGAAAATCAAGGTCTCCAATCAAGATAATGGTAATGTGTTCTTTTGACATGTGCCGTCTGCAGCGTTTGTGTGCCAGTCCAAAGTCGCTAGTGTGAGACCAGAATTAGCCATGAATGTGCGAATTGTGCATCATGATAATGCGTCTGCCCACTACCTTTGTTGGGCAGCAATTTTTAGCGAAAAAAAAGTACATATTCCAGTGCTCTCCCAACCTCAGCCACTTGAAGTCCTGATCTAGCTCCTGCAGACTTTTCCATGTTTTTCAATATGAATAGAATAGTCCGCTAAAATGCTACAGTTTTGACACGATTGAAGTTATCCAAAGACGGACGATGAAGGTTCTGAAGGGGTTTACTTCAGATGATTTTCGACAAAGCTTCTAGCATTGGAAGAACAGCTGGAAAAAGCGTTATCACACTAGAGGGAGAGTATTGTAAAGTGATAAATGCTTAAAGCCGGCTCATTTTCTAAACTTGAACGAGCACGCGAAAAACATGCCTTACGAAACTTATTTTTTAATACACTATTTTTATCCGGAACCCCATTTATTTTAAATTTCTTACTGCATATATTACTCTTAGATTGTATAGCGGCACACAATCTAATAACGGAAGAGTCGGAAGATGTAAATCAATTAACCACAAAAATAATTTAACTATCCAGATTCCTGGATTTCTAAAATTTCCTATTGCGGATATGGTCCTTTGGTCGATAGGAACCTATGGTAAAAATTGCATTACGACAAAAACTAAAGAACTGAAATATCTAGGGAGCACACATCTACTGCGAACGATATGCCGCATGCATGAAATAGGGAACCGCAAAATTCTTTGCTGACATTCATTGCTAACTATTAAAACATCCATCAGGAACATTTAATTACTATACACCCGACGTCTCAGGTTTAAATTACGACGGAGCAAAGAATTAATGTAAATAACACGCAGTTACTGAATAAGCACTATTCACACGGTGAACTGCAACATCTGTTGTTGTTGCGGAAACGACAGCAAAAAAAAGTTCATTTAACTGGTTAATTCCTTTCTTCATCGGCCTAGGTAGAAGCGTGAGGCTTTTTATAATTTATTATATTTACCTTATATTTCATAAGATAAATAAAGTTATATATGTATGTATATACCTATTCATACTTATGATAGTTTCGTTTTTCATTGTTTTGACTCTTAATTACATACTTCGTAATTTTCGTAATAGTTCCTGATTAATACCGTTTCATTGAATCTACTTCTCCCAATTATCTTGACATAAGTGTGCACTGGCTTTCGTTAAGTTTCAATAACATACACATACATTTTTCGTTATCATTTATTTAGATCTAGAACATTGTTTATGTTACGATGATACGGAAGAACGTCGAGAATGGCATTGTGAAACAATGGCGAGTTGGATTAAGGCTCATACTGATTGTATGTTCATTGTCAGTGATTCCGAAATTTATTGCAAAGTCTGTAAAAAATCGTTACAGAATGCCCAAAAATAGAACAAAAACATATACAGAAATTGGACCCGATGGAAGCTGACAATTTTAACGAAGAACTCTGTGAAGCTTTAATGGCGGATAATATCCCATTAAATAAACTTGACAAACCCACTTTCAAAACATTTCTCCAAAAATATACTGGTCGAAATGTTCGTTCCTGATGAATCCGCCTTACACAAATATTGTGTTTCTAAGTGCTTCACGAAAACAGTAGAATGCATCAGAAGACATCTTTCAAATCAGTACCTATGGATAAGTGCCGACGAAACTGTCGATATATTAGGACGCTGTGTGGTAAATGTTGTACCTGGTGTACTACATCCAACTATTCCATATAACAGTTGCTAAAACCCTGGACGAGAATTTGCACAAAATGCTTCATTCGGACGACAGGTACAGGGAAAAATACTTTTATTTGTTAGTGACAGTGCCGCATATATGTTAAAAACAGGCAGACTATTAAAGGAAACATCCTTATATGCTACATATTACTTGTGTAGCACATGCTCTCCACAAAATCTGTTAATATATCAGAGACAACTATCCGGAAGTTGATAGACTTGTATCCGTTTTTAAAAAAGTTTTCAGAAAAGCACCATCGAGAGTAGCTCTTTACAGGGAAAAACTTCCATCTTTGTCACTGCCTCCCTCGCCAGTAATAACTAGATGGGGACCATGGTTGGAAGCTACTAGTTTTTATGCAGAGAATTTCAAAAGTTTACAAAATTTCGTTACATGTTTAAATGACGATGTTCGAAGTATGTGCAGGGAACTAACTAACAAATTTAAAAAATCAGTTGTTATTCCTTCAGGAACACTTTGGAAATTTGCCGAAACTAATAACATATTTTGAAAATCGAAATCTCAAATTAAAAGATGAATTACGCACATTAGATGTGGCTATTAATAATTTCAAAAGTATTCCAAGTGACTTCGGTTGTGGCCTTCGGCAAAAGTTAGACGCAGTTTTGAATGGAAATCCAGATTTAATAACATTGCGGCAATAGTGTATGGGGACAATGACACAAAATCTAACTGCTAAATACGCTGAAATAAAAGAATATTTTCAGTAGGCACCTATAACCAGTTGCGATGTAGAAAGGACGTTTTCTATCTACAAGGATGTACTTCATTCAACAAGTACAAATCTTACAGAAGAGAACCTTGAGAAAGTATTGCTAGTAAATATTAATACTCCTTTACTTGACTTGAACTACCAAATGAACAAATAATAACGTATTAAATAAATAAAATTAGATCCTCTTTAAAAATACAACATTTCAATAGTGTGCCCATGGGCGATGAGTCATCAACCTTTCGTGTCCGGTCTGTATTAATTACCAGTTAGTTTCTTTTAACTTCTGCAAAATATATCCATTTATATATTTGGTTAAATTCAGAAATTATTATTTTAATTGTATGTAAAATATTTATTCAAATAAAAAGGTATCCTAAACAAAACTATAGACAAAATAAATTAATACCTACTTCTACTTACAGCCACGTAGTCGAAAGAAATTATGTGATATATGTACACGAGCGGTATCGGTCACTTTAAACAGAAATGTCTAACTTTAGCAACATTTTATAGTACTAATTATTCATTTACGTCTAAGATCGTGCACGATAGATTAGCCCTTGACCGCCACACTTACACTGCAAACAAGCTAACAATGCCAGGAATAAATATCGTACTTTCGTTAGCGCTAATCGATTAAAAGTGCCGCCAGGGAATCTGATTAATTGATGACCAAAGTGAATGAACGAATGTTCGTCACAAAAGGAATTGAGAAACGGGGCGAAAATTCTTTCTGAGAATTACAGATGAAGGGGAAAATCAATCGAGATGAAGATCACCCTATTTCACCTTCCGTGTAAGTTCCTTAGTATCACATTTATTAAAACAACACAGACAATGTATTATTCTTGTTATTAATAGTAAATTGTTATAGGTCGGGTCATTATCTGACCTATACAATTCTCTGCGTGATTAGTACGATTGTCCTCAATTATCGATGAATATGTAACAGTAATCGTTTGGAGATGTGCATATGTAATTGGTATATATAAAAATAGAAAGAGGGTAATAAACTTATAAAAACAGGAGTTTTATAATAGTTGTTGACGTTTTTTGCGTATTAAGTGCATATAATGTACAGAATATAATTTATGTATCACATGATTATAAATCAACTAATCGAAATGCATAATATTAGTCACATTCTATCATAGCGGTTAAAAAAAATAAAAAAAAATTTTTCATAATTCGGGAGTATATATGTTATATCCTTAATAGTGATCATTTGTTTTCTATGATATATATAATAAGAAATGTATTAAAAGTAATCAATAACCTTGGGGCAGCTGCATAATTCAAAAGTAATTAATAACAAATTGACAATTGGAAAGGAACCTGTCATTTAAATAATTTCAATGACTAACATAGACAGAATGTAACTGCGAATGTGTAAAATATACAACTGAGCATAGAACAGTCGCTACTACCCCATGCAGTGTCATCAAAAGGCCTAGATCAATCATACACCTGCATTTCACTCCACTACACAAATAATATCGACGCAAATTTTTGAAAGCACTACAACCCAAATGACATGGAATCGATAAAAAAAATCGGGACTTCATATGCATCAATTATTTCGAATATATAAGCACTTGTTCGGGTCGATTTTTTCTTAACCAACATCATTATTTGACACTATCTAATTATGCAAATACTTCATTTTGTTTATAGAAAGGTTATATTTTCAAACGATTGTGTCAAAGTAGTGTTTTCGTCGCCTTGAGCAAAGGCGGCTGCTACAGGTTGTTTTATAAAACGCTCTTGTGTCGTAAACACATACTTTAGCATTATTTATAAATCTGGCCGTTAATGAACACAATAAAACAATTTACTCAAGTATGTTCCAAATATTTTGGTAATTTGTATACTAAAACCAATTTAAGTAGATACAATGCCTGGCATTCAAGGTATGGTATTAAAAAATTAAATGAAGCAATGACATGCGTAACAAATGGAACAGTTACCAAAAAAATTATACTAGCAGGTGACTTCAACATAAATTTCACAAAAACCACGAAAGAAAAGGAACAACTCACAGATTTATTGAGAACATATAATCTAAAATATCTATTTAATGGACCGACGAGAGTAACAAATTCCACCTCATCGTGTATAAATAATATTTTTACAAATCATGAGCAACAGATTAGAATGACGACACAAACAATGAACTTGCATCTCTCAGATCATTTAACACAGATTGCTAGAACAAAAATGAAACACATGAAACAAAGATTCATGGGATGAGAACCAGACAAATAAATAACGACAGAATATATTTATTCAGAGAAAAGCTAGCCTCGCACACTTGGTGTGATTGGGATCGATTTACGGCAAATGAAGCTTTTGAAAAATTTCATAATACCTTCCTGTATCGATTTAACACATTGAAATTTCAAAACAATGAAATATTTTGCAATCAGCGAATACAAAGCATGAGGAATATCTTAGATGTCCTGAATACTGTGGTGAGCGTCAATAAGGATCATGATCTTTATCAGATATACAGAAGTTATAAGAGAGATTACTTGGATGTGGTACGAACAGAAAAGCAAAAAATTAATCAAAGGCATATAAAAACGCAGATAATAAACAGAAAGCAATATGGACAGTAATTAATAATGAAACTCGTCAGACAAATGGAACAACACACATTCAAACCAAACTAACAACAAATGATATGAATGACTACTTTGTGCAAATTGGAAATCAAATTATCAGCTCTACATCTACCATCGATTCAATAACAATACCAACTCATTTTATTTTTCACCCATTGACGAAAATGAAGTCAAAAATGTTATTCAGTTTATTAAAAGTAAACACACGCGAGATATATACGACACCTCAACATATCTCTTAAAACAAATTACAAATGAAATCATAACGCCTTTGACCAAACTACTAAATAAGTGCGTAAATGAAGGAGTCTTTCCGAGACAACTAAAAAAATCACGAGTAGTTCCAGTATATAAAAAGGCGGATATAGATGATCCAAGTAACTATCGTTCAATAGTGATATTGCCCACAATATCGAAAATATTTGAACAGGTGATTGCAAGAAGAATAACTAAATATCTAGATAAAAACGGCTACGTCACAGCTAGTCAACATGTATATAGAAGAAAGAGATCAACAACAACAGGGATTATGAACATTATACAATCAATCGTAAATGCATATGATGAGCAAAAGCAAATCCAGTTGACTTGTTGTGATTTGAGTAAAGCTTTCGACTTAGTCAATCATGAGGTTCTGTTACACAAACTACAACAATATGGTATTAGAGGCACTCCACATGATCTTTTAGTGTCCTATTTGAGGGATAGAGAGCAAGTTGTTGAACTCAATGGACAAACATCATCTTTAAAATCAACAAAGAATGGGGTTCCACAGGGCTCAATCTTGGGTCCCCTTCTGTTTATACTATATATCAATGACGTGCCGCAGTGCTTAGCACCGATGGAATGTTGTTTATATGCGGATGACACTGCCTTTTTGGTGACTGCAAGAGATGAAGAAGAGTTGAATGAACAGGCGAAGGACATTATGGAGAAAGCCAGGGAATGGTTCCTTTGCAATGGTCTACAACAAAATGAAGGGAAAACACAACAACTTACTTTCTGTGCAAAAAATAAACCTTCGAGCGGCAACGTATGCTATCTGGGTCTGACGCTGGATAGTAGGCTTACTTGCGAGGATCATGTTTCTAGTCTGGCTGATAAACTTGCAAAGGCAACATACACAATAAGACGTATGAAAAGTGTTGCAACTCACGAAGTTGCAACAACGGCTTACTACTGCAACTTCCACTCTAAGATCAGCTACGGAATCTTAGTATGGGACAGCTTACCGTCGGCAGAGAGAATATTTCAGATGCAGAAGAGGGCTGTTCGAGCGTTGTATAGTTTGGGACATCGGGATAGTTGCCGAAAATATTTTGTAAAAGGGGCTATACTTACATTACCATTTATATATATATACAACTGCATTAAGTATGTCATTTTCAATGAGGATGAGTTTGCCGCAAATGGGGACCAGTATAATACAAGAAACAGGGATAAACTGCGAACCCCTTATCACCGTGTGCAGACTGCCCAAAGATATGTGGACTACTGGGGGCCAAAGATTTATAAAAAAGTGAAGCACCTGCATACAATGAATGCTAATACTTTCTTAAGTAAAATATCAAAATTTTTACTGACAAAAAGTTTTTATTCAATCAATGAATATTTAAATAATAATTTTAATGATATACAATTTTAATCTGTTTGTTTGTTTGTTACTGTATATTTTGACTTTTCATGTAATGATTTTATTACACTGAATAAATATTATTAAATATTATTATTATGTTAATGTTTGTATCCTTATGAGTGTATTTGCAAATCCTAATCACTTTATCTCTTAATATATTTATAAAAACTTCAGAATTAAAATCAAACCTTTAGATACATTAATTTTAAGACGTTAGGAAAGCAAGAGATTCAAAAGGGCGAGCGTTTTAGGGATTCGAAGATAAAAAAAACAGTTCCACCGCATTTACGGTAGAAGAAAATAAAAAAATGCAGAAAAAATAGGAGGAAAAGACTATAGAAGGTTTTAAATCTGCAAAGGAACTGGAACGAAAGCGAATAGATGAATTTGAAACGGAGAATTTAAATGCTGGAAATCCACAAGAATATTATCATCCATTATTTTACTAAAACTGCTCAAGAAGGAAGTAGGAAGTAAACGAGCAGTAAGTCGTAAATAAATAATCTCATCATATCTCATCAAACGTAACCACGTGATATGATTAGAAATCCACTAGTTATACCACTAAATATATTATAAACAAATAGATTTTTTGATGTCTTTTATTGACTTCTGTATTTCACCGAATTAACGACTATAGTTTCTGGACTCATTTCCAAAAGGTGTAAATTATGAACGTAAGTAATCCATCGATGTAATCTTTCTCAGGATTAAATTTATTGTTTTACCAATTTTAAATTCTGGACGTTTCAGCAGTCAGTATTAAGATATGCACAAATGGACATCAACTTAAAAAATACCGTCACAAGAAAAGCTTTGGTAACGTCCGCAAGCTGTTTATTATACGTCTTCACGTTTCCATGCAAATAAGATTAACTCAAGTGTGCTTGTATTGAAGCAAAAGGATAAGGGCGCTTTTTTCCGAGTTAAATCGAAATAAACGTTTGTCAAAAAAAAACGCTTGCCGAGAACCTTCCTCGATTCCGTCTTATACTGTGCCAGTGCTTTCTTTCTTTGAGTCGAATTTCTAACAGTATTCAGTTTAACTGCATTTTATGCTCCATTATCGAAATTTACACTAAAGTTATAACAAGAAAAATTATGGATTGATAATCTTCTGAACTATTCAACCGATTTGTATAATGCTTTTTCTATCCCAAAACACATCTTTTTAGGATATCTATTTCGAAAATCGCACACCCAGTTCATTTGGTACGCGATAGAAATGTTCCAGCGACAGCCGTATAAAAGACATCAAAATAGACACACCATAGATGATAGTAAAATATGAATATATATTCCCTAACTTTAAAAACCATGTAAGTTACCAAAAAAGAACTCGAAAGTGTTATTAAAAAATGAGATGTGGCCACTACACGACATTCTTATACGTATGAGCGTTTCAAATTATAGAATTTTTATTCAAAATCCTATTTTAAGTACTTCTATTCTCTTAATAAATGCCTATAGAATGCATACTTTGGGAGATATTTGAAAAAAATCTACTCTTTAAGGCTGAACGCCCGCTTCAAGCTGAGTTCGATTTGAAATAGGCGTACCACTGTTTTTTTCGTGCAAATGTAATAAAAGACAAATGTTTAAGGGTCCGCGTGCTCTGTCTTATGCTGAGGAAAAAGATAGAGAAAAGAACTTGTCACCTAATCTAATCTGCCTGTAATTTATGGCTGCGTTGTGGTCTCAGATAATCGCCGGTTGGCCGACACGTTTGCAGTCGGGAAGCAACCCCCCCCTAAATTAGACAATCTATATTTTCTCAAACACACAAAAAGGGTGAAGCTGAATATGTAAAATCACCTGCCGGATTCAAATTTTGAGTTGGAAAATAAAATCGAAATCGCAAAAAGGTCGAAAAATCGTTTTTTTGTGTAAATTTTAAAATTTTCATTTTCTTCAATTTTTAATACTTATCTCGTGATATCTTAGCAATGCAGAGAGCTAGGGATCTGTTTTTTTTTTTAAGGTTATACCCTAAAGTATTTGGATGATACTAGTGTTTTCGATTTTTCTTTATGGTGTGTAAATTTTATAAAAAAAAAAAAGTTTTAGTAGACGACCAATTTGTGTAACGTATTTTTCAGCTATCGAGTAACTAATCTTATTTTTCAGAATTTACCCATATATATGTGAAACAAAATAAAGCCAACATTCCAAAATTATTTTTTGTGCAAGAAATAAATTTCTAGATCGTTTCAAAAGCAAATTATTGGGAGTCAAATATAATAATTATACTCCCAGCCCGCAAGCCGTGTGAGTCCTAGCATGCGCTTCTAGCAGGTATAGCGTTAGGTACGGGAAGGGATATTGCTTTTACTTTCTGATAGGTAGTATAAGGAAGTATTGTGACGCTGACATTGTATATGTACACTATATTGTAAAGAAAATATCAACGGTTTCGATAAAATAATGTCCGAGTAACGATTACTGTCTTAACATACACCGATCTCAGAAGTATTTTACAAACTGCGTAGAAACTGCCCGAAATGGTAGGCGGAGCTACCTCTCGACACAATGTGCGAGCGTACCACATACTCTATTTGATTTCAGTGAATTTCGCCCAAATTTCAAAATTTTGTTTTCCGTTTCGTGGCCTTATTTTTAAAAATTAAGAAAAAATAAAATTTATGTATTGCTGTTGAGTGTTACATAATTTTAAATAAAGGCTTGTTTTTTGAAATTTCTTACATTTTTATTTTTATTTAGGGCCCTTTGGACAATTTCGAAGAAATTACGATTTATCCATTGAAAGGCATTGTTTTCTTAAATTAGCGTGTAAATTCGGTAAGGTTTTCATGAAAAATACGATTAGGAAATGGGAAAAACGATTTCGAGGCCGGGCGTACAGCCTTAAGAGCAGAAGTGCTATTTCCGGTCCGAATTTTGAAATTTGATTTATACAAAAAACATTGAAAATCTAACTCAAAATACTTTTGTGCTCTTGATAAATATATACAAAATGCATAATTTACGACATATTTCCAAAAATTCGCTATTCGGTAAGAATAAAAGTGTTACTTCCGGTCCGAATTTTGAAATTTTTTTTATACAAGAGATATTTAAAATTATGTTTTAAATACTTTTATACTCGTAATGTGTCTGCCTAAAAAGCATGACTTGCGGGATATTCGCAGAAAATTGATTTTCGAAAAGAGTAAAAGACCTACCTACTTCCGGTAGGAATTTCGAAAAAAATGTTTAATACAATTTTTCTCAAATTTAATTTTGAGTACATTTGAATTCTTTATAAATTTGTATAAACTTAGTAATTGAGGAAATATTTGCAAAATTCGATTTTTTTTGAAGTAAACTACAACTTTCCGGTCTACCAATTTTACTGAAAAACTAATCAAATCTCAAGAGGGAGATTATACACGTAAATATAACATTTGGAATAGATATCTACAGCGGTTTGAGCGCCATAGTGGTCAGACACAGACATTTTTTAAAAACCACTTTTTGGTGTCAGGGAATTTCAAAACGTGGACATCTGGAAAAAGTCTCGAGGTCGAAAATTTTCGTCATCACAATACTTCCTTATACTACTGTAAGAAAGTAAAACGGGAAAATAAGGCTATTAATGATGTTTTTAAAAATGTTTTATTAATTTTTTTTCTGTCTAATATGTTTTTTTAATAAAACGTAGTTTTTTATCAACATTTTGTTATTGCAATTATGGCTAGCATATAACCTACTTTCTCATTCATACTATACCGTCTAGTTGTCTAGAAAGCTCTCTCTTTAGCAAATCGCTATGATATGATATGTACCTGAACATTTTATGTAAGAGCCGAAAAATTTTAAATTTATTATAGTTTTAAATGTAATATAATTTTGGTAACATATAGTTCGTTTTCTTGTCTACACAGAAAAGTACATATTTACATAAAGAAAAACTTTTTTGTATATGAGCAAACACGTTATTTACTTCAGCTAAGTAATTCTTGCTTGCTTTTTATAAATATTTCTTTGTAAGTCATTTACTTGAGCAAAGTGAGGATTATTTGGACCAAGTACGAATTGACTGCTTCAAGTAAGTGACGTTTTACTCATATACAAGGACGTTTTTCTTGGTTTAGGTATGTATTTCTCTGTGTATGGACCTCGCTATTTCGAAGTCATGTAAAAAAAGTTTAAATAAGTGGAATCCTAGGCAATTACCACAATTTGTTTTCTGCATCGTAAAGCTGACATTTTGGCATTTTATACATCAAACATCAAAATAGCTATTCCAACACAAGGAACCACGCTGCGAGCATTTTATGCATTTTGGAAGTACTTATTATGTGAAAACAGATGTTGTCAACAACGAAAATTAAATAAATCTAAATACCGTTCAAGACATACAGATCAACATCCTCAGTCCATTTTGAAAGTCTATATCATCATTGACACCAAACATCGAAAATAGAATGGAGAAAAATATCGTGTTTTTATACTTTTTACAAATACATACTTTGTATTACACTTAGATTTTATATTTCAAGACAAAAAATTGATAAATCATGAGTGGAGACGGGATTTTATGCAAAATGCATATTTGTTGTTTTTTGGTATATCCCTTCTATACTGTGTACTTATCCATTTTCCACCCTCAGAATTTCGTATTTTACCATTTTTTTTAGTGCATATAATGCATATTTGGACACTTTACCATAACTGCATATGCACGTACATATTTCATAATTATTTTGCATATTTATGCATATATTCGCCATTTTCATAAGAACCATAATAAAATCTCATATTTAAAGATATTTAATTTGTTTGTGTAAACGTGAAGGGACTGCATTCCTTCAACTTTGCATTAATGACTCATTAAAAGTCTATCTCATTAATAATGAGATGGACTTTCCCAAAAATAGGATTTAACTTTACTGATAATCGGTTCACAGGGCAATTAGAACTTACGTAAGAAATCCTTTTCAGAAATGTAGGTATTCATGAAGGTATATTATACCGTACGACTAGTATCTATATAAGAAAAAGAAATAATTTCCTTCATAGTTTGTTCATTCGTAAACGTGTTAAGGTCTGTGCTATTTGGTGAAACAAAAGTGAATTAAAAAGTTTTGAAAATGCCGAAATAGCTAAAGCGAAGTCATCTCTAATAAAAAAATTGGATAAGTGATTGCATTGCACTAAAAATTATTGACGAAGAAAGTGTTTTGTACACACTCTGCGACAAAAGGGCAAGTTGAATTTTGAAATATTTTGTCAATAACGAGTTCTACAATTATGAGAATTTTTGTTTGTGTTCATAAATATAATGAAACAATTTCATAATAAATTATTATTAGATATGTTTAATTTTATGTTCTTTAAAGCTAATATATCTTTGTAGTATTTCTTTGTTATAAACACCAAAATAACCAAAATCAATCAAATTTAAACAACTGGAGAACTTTACAAAACCAGACAATTTTTTTTCTAGTTTTTGTAGTAATATAGTAATTAATAATAATTATTATAACTGAATGTTAAAAATATATATTTATTACACAGATTACTTGCCAGAAGAAATTTTAAGTAGTGCAACATTTGAACACAACATTTCATCAGAACAGGGTTTCTGAAAATTTGAATAAACCGCGGCAGCAACTTTTGGAGGAAAGTTTTCTCAATAATTCGAAGAATCCACAAGAAGCATTTTCCAAAGATTTGTGTAATCTTTTTGTGAGTTGTAATATTCCTTTACATAAATTGGACAATCCGATATTTCAAGAATTCCTGAAAACTTATTGCAAAGTCGATGATATGGAAAATTTAAAGAAATATATGGTTATTTATTGTAATAAATAAATATACAATTTGTAAATACGACAAATGAATTTTAATTTCCTAAAATATAATAAATAAATGCACATCATAAGTGCATATTGCATATTGTAAGTGCATATTTAGGGATTTTTTAAGTGCATATTGCATACATATTTGGCAAACTTTTTAGTGCATGAGTTTTAATATGGCACCCCTGCACTAAAGTTTCTACAAGCCATATTTATGTGCTCTATAGAAAATGCAACTCCATACCCATAATCGTGAAACATATCATTAGAAAAGTTTTGAATTGTCGTATTCCAAGGACAATTTTTCATTGAAATAAATTAATTATAATTTCCTAGACATTATACGTCATGTCAATAAAGCACATTACCGGCTTTAATTTTCGCAAAGCAGCAACTTTTGGAGGAAAGTTTTCTCAATAATTCGAAGAATCCACAAGAAGCATTTTCCAAAGATTTGTGTAATCTTTTTGTGAGTTGTAATATTCCTTTACATAAATTGGACAATCCGATATTTCAAGAATTCCTGAAAACTTATTGCAAAGTCGATGATATGGAAAATTTAAAGAAATATATGGTTATTTATTGTAATAAATAAATATACAATTTGTAAATACGACAAATGAATTTTAATTTCCTAAAATATAATAAATAAATGCACATCATAAGTGCATATTGCATATTGTAAGTGCATATTTAGGGATTTTTTAAGTGCATATTGCATACATATTTGGCAAACTTTTTAGTGCATGAGTTTTAATATGGCACCCCTGCACTAAAGTTTCTACAAGCCATATTTATGTGCTCTATAGAAAATGCAACTCCATACCCATAATCGTGAAACATATCATTAGAAAAGTTTTGAATTGTCGTATTCCAAGGACAATTTTTCATTGAAATAAATTAATTATAATTTCCTAGACATTATACGTCATGTCAATAAAGCACATTACCGGCTTTAATTTTCAGCAATTACGCGCATTAAGTGTACAGACAATTAGCAAATTTATCAAACAAATAATGCAAATAAACACATATGCACACGTTCAGCATTTACATAGTTACTACTATATTTTACTTAAGTAACTATTAAGGTTTTTTACAATCGCATGTGCATATCTTAGCAACGAGCTTCAATAATTGAAGCTCGTTGCTAAGATTAACCACTCATTAGTAATTGACGCCTTCAATTACTAATGAGTGGTTATTCCCGTAATTCTTGATGTTAGAATAACTTCTTGATAAAGCGTCATCAGTACTCATCAGCAGCGAACGTTGTAAAATACGAAATATCAGTCAGTGAAGAGTTTATTTACATAATTCATTGTCGTTTCAACAATGTTTCCCATGTTGCATGTATATATTATATAAGAGGCGTCGCGTTACGCTCTACTAAAAATAAAAAGTAAACCTATGTCATGGAGTGTTTAGTATTTCTAAGTCTTTCTATTTTGTGAGTCACCGCTGTTACTATTAAGCAATTTAATATCATGTTTTGTTTTCATTATAGCAGGTATAAGTGTTAGAATAAGTTTTAATTCCTTTAATACTGTTGTATTCTAAATTATGTAACGAAAGAAATTTCAATCATTTTCTTATAACATAATTTCAATCATTCTATATCCGCAACGATTTTGTGAAACACGACACTACATGCATTTATATTTATTGATTAGTTTCGACAAACATTGCCGTTATCGAGCAGTCTGATAATGAACATGTTTGTTGAAATTAATCATAGTACTGTTAATAAAATGGTGCTGTTCTAAGTAAATATATATTGTTTTATTAATACATTATATCTATAGACCGGACGCTAGAGGTTGATGACTCATCGCCCATGGGCGCACTATTGAAATTTTCTATTTTTAAAGAGTTTTAATTTTATTTATATAATTGGATAACAAGTGGGTGGTGATCTATAAAATACAAAATACGTTATTATTTATTCATTTTGTAGTTCAAGTCGAGTAAAGGAGTATTAATATTTACTAGCAATACTTTCTCAAGGTTCTTTTCTGTATGATTTGCTCTTCTTGAATGAAGTACATCCCTGTAGATAGAAAACGTCCTTTCTACAACGCAACTGGTTATAGGTGCATACTGGAAGTATTCTTTTATATCAGCGTATTTAGCAGTTAGATTTTGGGTCATTGTGCCCATACAAAATTGACGCAATGTTATTAAATCTGGATTTCTATTAAAAATTGCGTCTAACTTTTGCCGAAGGGCACATCCGAAGTTACTGGGAATACTTTCGAAATTATTTATAGCCACATCTAATGTGGTTAATCCATCTTTTAATTTGAGATTTCGATTTTCGAAATATGTGATTAGTTTAGGCAAATTTCCAAAGTGTTCCTGAAGGAATAACAACTGATTTTTTAAATTTGGGATTTGTGTTAGTTCCTTGCACTCAGAAATACTTCGAGTATTATCATTTAAACATGTAAAGAAATTTTGTAAACTATCAAAGTTCTCTGCATAAGAACTAGTAGCTTCCAAGCATGTTCCCCAACTAGTTATTACTGGCGAGGGAGGCAGTGACAAAGATGGAAGTTTTGCCTTGTAAAGAGCTACTCTCGATGGTGCTTTTCTGAAAACTTTTTTAAAAGCGGATACAAGTCTATCAACTTCTTTATTTGATACAGATACTGAATTTAATCCATCTCCAATCTTTTATATGCTTCAAGAAACCTCTGTTACTTACTTTCTTTTAAATAATTTGGTTTAGATCAATATGTTTGACTTATTTCTGCACAGGAAATTGTGCTCTTTGGTTTTTAATAATGTTGAAGAAAACATTTCCTTCAGAATAAATATAGTCGGCATTTCTGATGCCTTTTATAAGTAAATTGGAAAATAAGTTCTGACAATATTTAGCTAGTATTCTTTTATAAGTAATTTTTCGTAGCTTATAAAATCCAAACTGCAAAATGTATCAGTAAAATCTCAAATACTATTAATGGCAAGGTCATGTAATTATATGAAATAAAAGTTCTTTACACAGTTTCTTGAACATAATCTTACTATTTGCAAATCATTTGCAAATAATCTTGCAATCAGTTCTGGTTCAACTTAACGATATACTCGCATCGCTATCTAGTTACCATCCCAAATTACTACAATGACAACAAATACGACAGCTGTTTCACTACGCAATAGCTTCATCAGGTTGACATGTTCCATTCAATAAGTACATACATACAATCAATGCTTAATTGTTCATATTTTCACTTTCACACATTTCTCGTTTACATTTTATCTTGTTAATCATTGAAACTTTTTAGAAGACAAAAATCGGTTGACCGGAAGTAGTTGCTTACTTCAGTAAAAAAGTCAAAATTTACTTATATTCCGTCAACTACTAAGTCGAGATACATTTCTAAAGAATACAAAAGTACCAAAAAGTAAATTTCAGCAAGATTTCAGGTTATTTGGCCATCGCTATTATCTATGCAATATCATCAAATGGTCTTGATTTATCAACTCAACTCCCCAACACAAATAATATCGTTGCGAATTGCACAATTAAAAAAGTAGATGTCACTTTAGAAATTAAAAATCATGTCGTAGTTCTAAGAAGTCTTAATAATCCCACACCATATATGAGATGTTGATTGTATGTATGTACTTATTTAATGGAATATGTCAACCTGATGAAGCTATTGCGTAGTGAAACAGCTATCGTATTTGTTGTCATTAAATACAGTGTAATAATAAAAAAAATATTTCACGTTGAAAACAAGTTACGACTGTTTAAATATGTTCTATCTCATTTTAATTCATATAAAGTATGTAGATTTCATTTCGAAACTTATTTCATAGGTTAAGTAGACAACCGTTCCTAAATTGTGTATGCTTTTATCTTTTTGTCTTACACTGAAATTATATGAGATGAGATGGGCGGCGTTTGTTATTACAGTTATATAAATAAACGGAAGAATGGAAGATGGTCTAGAAATATGATATATTTCTAAATAATGAAGAATTGATATCTAGTTTGTCTTGACCGGTTCCGTGGATAAAGAAAATATTGCGATACCATAGTAACGAAACATACCTATTAAAGTGTCGGTGTAAAGTTTCACGCCAAAAAGTTAAACCAAAGTTGCGCACTAGAATTTGAAAAAAAGGATGTCGACCGAAATTGTAAAACTCGAAAAATTGGAGTATCAAGCCGTCATCAAGTACCTGTATTTGAAGGGGTTAAGAGGTAAGCAGATTTATGGCAATCGATTTAATACCCTTGGCGATCAATCTCCATCGTATGCGATCGTGAAAAATTGGATTGCAAGCTTCAAAAGGGGTAAATTTTCCATTGATGATGAACACCGATCGGGAAGGCCAGTTTCTATGTCCGTCTCCGAAAATGTTGATGTAGTTCATGACATTATTTTGTCAGACCGTCGAATTGGGATAAAACAAATATCCGAGGCACTGAATATTTCATATGAACGCGTCCATCATATAGTTGACGTCGATTTGGATATGAGAAAATTTTTGCAAAATGCATCCCCAAACCAAAGAGTGCAAGGGTGGAAGCATCGCGTTTGATCTGTGCTCAGTTTGAAAAAGATGCAGACTTCTTAAGCCGTATCGTTACTATGGATGAACTTGGGTACATTTTTACGACGCAGAAATAAAGCAGCAATCTATGAAATGGAGATACTCCAAGGCCTAAGAAGTTTCGTGTTCAAAAATGTGCTGGAAAAGTTCTTGCTTCAGTTTTTTAGGAATGTCATGGAGTAATCATGATTGATTTTCTGGATAACGATGGAACAATAACTGGGAATTACTATTCGACGTGAAGACGCGGAAAGTTGTCCAAAGGTGTTTCGATTTTGCAGGACAATGCACCTGCACATAAATCGCATATTGCCATGCAAACAATTCGTGATTTAGGGTTCGAATTTCTCGAACACCCCCCTTATTCACCAGATCTGGCTCCGTCCGACTATCATGTCTTTCCTCAACTGAAAAAAAGTTTAAAAGGTCGTAAATTTTTTTTCAACGAAGAGGTGATAGAAGCTGTGAAGGCCTGGTTTGCAGAGGAAGATAAAAATTCTTTTTGAAAGGTCTGGAGGCGTTGCAGGTTCGTTGTAATAAATGTATCCAATTAAAAGGAGAGTATGTTGAATAATAAAATATTTTGACTTTCAAATTTTGTTTGCTTCTATAGTAGGCTAAGAATGTTTCGATACATCCTCGTATATTATTCGTTTCAAAAATAAGCAAACTATAATAGGTTAATAAAAAAAAACTGCAATACTATTAAACAGTTAGAAAACAAGTAATAAACAAACGGAATATAATTAAATCTTAGTCGTTCCTTCCCTTTTCTATTAATAATGTAATTGCTTCGCGTATCTTCATCGAAAATAAGAAATATATCTGTCAAAGTTCCACAATAAAAGTGCACCTTTAGCGAAATCAATTAACTTATCGCCCTCCAAGGGAAAAGTTTCCCTTTAAAGGAAAACTTTCACGTCTTTATGATGAATGGACGCGCCCACCTTTTACGCCCTATATATACAAGTCAGGACCAAATCCAACAATAAACTTGACATGAATTGAAGACTCTCGGCACAGAGATAGAACCAGGGACGACGGTAAAAAACAAAAACAGATAGCGACGGCGAGAAGGAAAAAGAACTTTACGTCCCTCTCGCTCATTCATGTCGAGAGCAGAAATCATTTCGTGACCCGCAGGAGAAAAGAACGTCAGTCGCTCGGTTTTCCTTACGAGCGCGACAGATTTTATTTATCGGTGAGATCTTTTATGGGCCCAGAAAATATCTAGAGAACCCACGCACGTTTCCGTGGAAAACAATTTTTTAAGTGATGTGGTATTGACCGTACTATAACGTGGTGTTACAGCATTCTTTGCATTTCCCCCTGACGGTCATAAAAACATGTTGATTGTACCCCCCTCTCGGTTTACTCCCTCGCGAGTGTCAGGTCTGTTAAGAGTGGACGATGCAACATTTGTATTACGTTCGAGTTGGGAAAGATCAATAAAAGAAACTAGAACCACTTATTTATATGCTACTTGTGGTTAAAAGTACTTAAAAAGACAAGCGTTTCACTTAAGAGTCTGTACACTCTGTGTAATGTGTAAATTTTACATTGTCTGCATAAATTTATTGTAGTGTATCACTTTGACACTCCCAACGGCTTTTATATTGGCCACTGCAGACTTCTACCAGAGCCCACGTCCTATACACTGTGTTTGGTCAAAGATCGATAGGATCTTGAGGTGACATATTTCACAATAATAACAAAGTAATGGACAAAAATTTTGTATATCAATGTTTGCAATTAAGGCCGGAAAAAAATATAAAATATAAAAGTGTGGTCTATATTTTTGAGATGGTTTGTATTGAATGAATTTGATCGCGCTATGCGTATGTTTGTTTACATTTGGAGCAAGAGTTGCACTTCTCATATGCCATAATTTAGTCACAGCTACTTCCCCTGGTGCAACGAATCCCTTTAGTACATATGTTTCCTATTTTTAGAACTGTATTTGAAGTACTTATCATCGCAATTGTAGGTCAGTCGGCCAAAGATACGACAGTGATATTGTCGTTGGCGTTGTGTTTAGTTAAGTGAATAATTTAGTTTTCTGTTGATTATCGTTGTTAATTATTGTTAGGGCGTTTAATAATAAGAAATTGTTGAACATACTACTTATTTATGGTATGCGGATGTGTACTGTGATGTACGTCCTATAAACGTCGCGCATATAAAAAGAAAAGGGAATTAAAAAAAAATTCTATGGAATTCGCAGTAACTAACGTAAGTGGTGTACATATTTTCCTTATAACTTCTATCAATGACAAAACACACTGTATATTGGCCGCCCATTGAATTGTGTTTCTATACGATGTAAATTTCACTCGTTCCATTGTAATTGCTTATTCAGATTCTACGGGCTCTGAAGAATGAGAAAAAGTAATTTAGCGGCCTCTATATGGGATGTTGGGATATTATGAAAGAAGAAACTTCTGTATCGACGAAGCCATGACTTTATGGAAAGGACGCTTAATATTTCGCCAATATATAACCATCAAACGACATAAATATGGGATTAAATTACACGAACTAACAACTTCTGATGGATTTATTTTGAATGTTATTGTTTATACCGGAAAGGGAACCTTGCCTACAGAAGAATCACATTCTGAAATGATTGTAAAGCAATTGGTGCAAAAATAGCTTGGAAGAGGGCGCGTGTTGTACATGGATAATTATTATAACAGCGTTCCGCTTGCAGAAGGTCTTCTTAAAGACAATACCTATCTGGTAGGAACCCTACGTGTTAATCGAAAAGGGAATCCAAAGAATATGCTACAGACTAAGCTAAAAAAGGGGACAGATGTGTGGAAAAGAAGAGGCGCGGTGCTTGTAACCACATGGAAGGATAGGCGCGATGTAGTAATGATATCAACCAAACATAAGCATACCATGCAAGAAGTTACCACCAGAAGAGGAACAGTGAAAGTCAAGCCAGAATGTGTGTTAGATTATAACGCACACATGTCCGGTATTGATCATGCTGATCAAATGATGGGGTATTATTTGATACCTCGAAAAACCATACGTTGGTATAAGAAAATATTTTTTCATTTGATAGATGTTTGCATGTGTAGTTACTACATCTATAAGAAAGTAACAAAGAAAAATCTGAAATTCTTACGCTATCGAAAACAAATTATAAAGGGCCTTCTTCAAGTAGACCAGCATTCACCACAGACAAACTTAACTACAACTCCATCATCTGCACAACATTATCCAGATATGGTCGCAAATCAAAAAAGCTTGAGGTGCACGTTGTGTTCAATGAAAGGTGTACGAAGATGCTTCCGATACTTTTGTAGTGCTTGTGAAAAAAATCTCGGGCTTTGCATTACCCATGTTACAAGGAGTGGCATATCCATAATCAATAGTAAATACCTTTTGTCTGTAATACTTCTTTACTATGCTTAAAATCCAAACAAAAACACACTGGCCATTATTGTGGCCCATGGGTTATTTAATTAACGCAATTAAAATATCCCAAAGGCCACTATAACATACCTCAACTCCAGGTCTAATGTGATTATTATAAAAATCGATAATGTTTGGATCCACATTTGATCCACTCTGTGCGATGGAAGAAAAAGAATTATTAATCTCATTTACATTTTGTATATATTCAGCCTCTTAAATCCTTCGACACGCAACCCCTGTTAGTGTTACCGCTCTTTTCTATGCTTTGATAGCGTAGATGTAAAATCCTACCAAAAACATACATGTAAAAAAAAACAAGCCACTTTCTCGCAGACATTACTTAAAAAATAACTGAAATATAGAAATTATTGCAAGTTACTAGCTCACACGTTAATTGCATTGTCCTGATAAGCACAGAAAATTGTTCCGGATCGAAGTTGGCAAGTTTTCAGAGGGTTTAGTATAATGTTCATATTTTTAATGAAAACTGTCTAATTGCTGCGCTTTGCACTTGCCCCGCCACTTTTCCTTACCTTGCGTGCTGCATTACTGCCACGTAGAAGGTATAATAAAGATACGGATAATTATGATACAAATTAGATTTTTACTAATTCCAAAGTTCGAGCTTAATAGAAATACCCTAGATTTATGATGATCTATGTCAGTCAGTGAGTGCCCAATCCTCGTATCTGGAAGCTATTGCACATATATCAATGAAACTTGGAATACTATTTTCTAATGCCCAATCTTAACTGATATAAATAAATCAACCATAGCCACGGAGATGGTCAAAAATGGCGGAAATGGGTACATGTAAATATTACACATTACACGTCGGCCTTCTTTGTTGCAAGAACTTGGTCTGGCGCACTCCGTGCGCTTCGATTTGTAACTTTTCTAAGAATGTCAATTTGTTTTTTTTAATATTGTATAAGGGCCTTATCACGAAAGGACAACGTATTCTGTCATCCAAAGGTTAGACAACCGTGCACATTTATAGGTAATAGTAGGAGAATGAATGATTTCAAATAAGGCATTCATGTAGTTAGGTAAATAGACGATTTTGTCATCAACATTAAGCATGTTATAAATGTTAACTGTCAAACGAAATCTAAACGAAAGCTATTAAGAGCTTTACAATTAAATTTCATTGCTACCTAATTTAAGGTAGCGCAAACTAAAAGCACTTTCTGAGTGCTGTTTACACTGGAAGAAACAAATATAACGTTATTTGATTATTTGTACGAAGTTGCTTATTTATTTAGGAAACAACAAATAAATCTATAACTTTTATTACGCTTTCTTTCATTTCAAATCAAGCCGAACAAATTATAAAGAGATATATTATCGCCATTGAGGGAAATTTGGATTCGTTAAAATTCTTTTTCTACTCCCATACTTTAATTGTATTATTAGATATGCTAAACCTGTACTTTAATGATGTCCATTACGATACAGATTTTCGTTATGATACAAGTTTATATCCAATAGGAATGCGACATTCCAATATTCAAACAATATTCAATATGGCGACTGCATATCTGACAGATATAAAAATTAATTAAAAGTAACAGTTCTCTGCAATTTACAAGTAAGTAGTTAACATTTGTGCTTTTTTGAAAATATAAACGGAAAAATGAGGGATAATGACAGTGAAATGTAATAATTGACTCCACCAGAAATTATGGAACAAGCCTTAGTAGCCACGAACAATTTATTACCAGCCAAATTCGCAAAAATGTACGGAAAGTTTTACGCTCTATTTATGAAATGGATTGTTCAAAAAATATGTTTTATTATGGGGTCGTAGAAAAAATAGTGTATGTAACTCGCATTTAATGACTATTAAGACACTCGTATTTATTACAATACTCGGCTTCGCCTCGTATTGTAATTTTCTTACTAGTGTCTTAATAGCTATCATTAAATGCTCATTGCATAATATACTATAAGCACACTCTCGTAAAAAAATCGTAAGTTGGAACGCGTGGTTTTAGTCTTAGAGAACTAATATCACACATATTTTACAAAACGAACATCTGTCGGTAATTAGTGGAATGAAGTATTGTAGAACCTACTGTATTGGATGCTTGTTCTTATGTCGTTAACACCTCTATAGTAACTTAAATCCTTCCAGTGAGACCATAAGCCCTCGCATTCTGCCACGCTCTCACTTCCTAACCAAAGAGCTTTATAAACTGTGCTGCTTCATAGCAGATGATTCTCCAAAAAACAGAAGATTACTTTTACACATACCCCTCCATGCGTGGGTACGAACCGTGTCAGAGACAAGCCGAGGATATCTCCCAAAATATAAATTCATTTTAGGGACGCCACTATGGTATATCAAAGGATCGTGTGAAATCACCGGCATTAATGAAATCGCTGGGATAAAAAAATATAAATATGTATTCGTGTACAGCTATAAAAGCGAAAAGCACTGCCGTTCATCAAAGTAAATTCATGTTTGGAAGCAGGGGTGGCGTCTGAAGGGAGACGGCATGTAAGCACGAAGAGCTCGTTATAAAATAATATCCCCGAGCTTTTTCGTTAATACGAACGTTAAAATTTAATCAGAACTTTTTGCCCTTGGTTATTTTGATTGAATGAAATTCTTGAATGAAAATAGATACTTTAATGAAAAACATATTTTTATCTTATCAAGGTACGAGTAATACATGAATAAAGGTTTTATACGAAATATACAAAATTATCAGAACGTTTGTGCTGTTATTTCTAGAAACTTTCTTTCGGTTTGAGGTACAAATTAGTATTTTATAATTAGACTTGGGTGTTTAATTTAATTGTGTGTTCCTTTAATTTAAATACTTTCAATTATTCAATTGGTGCTGTTCTTTTATTCAATTTGTTTATTTTGTATTATACTGTGTGTTCCATAACTTAGTGGCTGACCAGAGTTATAGTTTTTTAAATGGAATGCCTGTATGTTATTTCATTTTTATATTCCCGTATAATTCAAAAAGTAATATGATAGTATAGACATAAAATCTAAAGTTTTTGATTTATTACCATTGTTCTGAAAAATTCATTGTTTTTAAAAATTATATATCTCGAAAATGACGCATCAGATGGCCACATTTTTTGTTAGTGTCATTCATAATGAAAGGACCTAATGCAAGCATGTTTTATTTTTTTTTCATCTACTAATAGTATGCGGAGACAACTGGATTAAAATTACAGGACACATTTTTGTCTAAGTCATTTTTTTCAAGTGAAACAGCCTGTATATAGCTTTTTTATGAATTACTTGCTAAATTTTACACCAAGAACATATAAGACGTTGTTAGTTTAAAAGTCACTATCGCTGAGCTATTGTAATTTGTTGATATAATTTTGCGAATTTTGCAATTGAAACAAAATTACCAAAAAAAAAGGTGTCTATCTAATAGGTTGCCTTCAAGAAATATAATTTTATCAAAACATTGAATTTTTCAGAAAAATGGTAATTAGTTGAAAACCTTAAATTTTTGGCCTAATATACTATTTTATTACTTTTTGACTAGAAAATATACGAGGAATACAAAAATGTAATAACATATAGGTGTTTCATTTAAAGAAGCTAACAAGCATGATCAGCCACCAATAATGGAACACTCTGTATAATACAAAAGAAGAAAACCGCTTCGAAATATCTTTTCTCATAAAGTCATAATCGGCCTTCCCCACGGATATGCTCATCCTGTAGGTATATTTTCATAATCATTAGTTCCATCAACTGCATCCCCTCTAAATAGTTTGCAATTTACGTTTCTTATAAATTTCAGTTCATCTCTTCCAGGACCCTTTACACATTGCGTGTATAATTGGTACACGTTTCTAAATATGACTGTTTTGTCACATATTATGGTTAGAATATTGCTTAATTGTTGGATACTAATTGTCTATGTTATGACCCAAAGGAGGAAGATAGATGGCCTAGTGTTTAAGATAGGCAATGTGGATGTCGTACCCAAGGAAGCAATCATATATCTGGGAGTATTCTTCGATAAAAGGAGCAGCTTTAGGGAGCACCTGGTACGAGTGACGGGCAAAGCCGATGGAAAAATAGGGAGACTGCAACGCATAATGCCCAACATGGGAGGACCCCATATTTATAAAAGGAGACTGCTCGTGGGTGTGGTACATTCTATACTACTCTACGGTGCACCAATATGGGGGAAGGCAATGGAGGTTAGAAGAAATTTTCTCCTGATGGAAAAGGCGCAAAGAAGAATATTGATTAGGGCGGCAATGACATATAGGACCGCCTCCACGGTGGCCTTACAGGTCATTACGGGAGTCCCACCATTGGACTTGCTGGTCCGAGAGAGGAGCTATGGGCACGATGAGGGCCAAAATGAAACTTATAGGGAAGTCGAGGATCGCACGCTCAAGACGTGGCAGGAGAGATGGGATGGAAATAGAATCAAAGGACAATGGACCAAACGATTAATACCAAATATAGGGAAATGGATAAAATGTGAGCATAAAAAAGTGGACTTCTACCTCACACAAGCTCTGACGGGATATGGGGTTTTCAGGGAGTATCTGTGTAGGATGGGAAAAATACAAGACGACAAATGTGCATATTGTCAAGATATTGACACGGTGGAGCACACAATTTTTTTATGTGGTCGTTGGAATGCGATAAGGGAGGAAACGATGGCTGGTTTAGGCAAAAAAAGAATAACAGCGGAAAACTTAGTCGATGAAATACTTCATTCTAGGGAAAACTGGATAAACCTGCACGAAATGATTAAAGCAATTTTAAAAACTAAGGGAGAGGAGGAGAGAAAGGCCAGAGACTAAAGCGTAAAAGAAATGAGGCTTCTCAGTGTTTCTGTGATGTACAAATCTAAATGGTGGTTCCGCAGAAGCACATGGGTATACCAGGCAGGAGTGAATCCTGGTTTTGGGAGTCCCACACTACTGTACAACGATGCCCTGTACGGTGTTCATAAAGGATTTTCCACCGACAAAATAAAAAAAAAAAAAAATTATCTATGAATTAGCTTTATTGTATTATTTAATTTAGTTATAGTTTTTGAATAATTCATAAATTAACTTTATAATACACCTGGCGGTATCTGTGAGTAGGCCGTGTAGTTATTCTCCATATTTTCCTAGAAGACGTAATTAAAATTCGCTTCTCCTGGGACAGTTAATTGACGTCCTGTCTCTAATAATTATAGAAAGAATTTAGGGCAATTTTACCATACTTTTTGTTATGTTTCACAGTGTAATTGCTATATTTGTAAAATGTAATTTTAATGCACATATGCCGATGGTTGCGTTTGCCATTTTCTAATCATAAATTTGCGTGGTGGTCATTCATTTTTATCTTTCACCTTTGCTAGTGCTAAAAGGCATAATTTTTGATGCTTAGAATTTCACTGACCAGTGCTTTAGATTACAACAAAATTTTTGATGTAATACTTTATTATTGGTGGTAAATGCTGACTTTGAGCTGTGAAGAATAACTGGATACTAATCGAAAATGTAGTAGATTTGGCGACGCACAGTGGGGTATTTGTCAATTTTAGCTGGACAAAAGTCCATTTTAGAAAGTTGATCCGACCCCAAGTTTCTTTTGTCTCATTAAAACTTCTACTAATAGAGTATTATTACCTGCAATAGATTTATTATAAATATGAACAGCCTGTCCAGTATGTCAGTTCAAAATAGTGCTCTGAGCGGTTTCGTGAATTTCAACCATTATTTTTTGAGTTGAGGATAACTTTCAAAAGTTCTGTATTATGAAAATATACGAGCCATGTATGTGTATTAATATATTAAATATTTGGATCTGTATTTATGCGATAAGAGTAATTAACTGGTTTTGAAAGTAGTACATTACTTTTGTTTATTTTCCTATATTTTTCATATTCAAAAGGGAAAAAGTTACACTACCTAGTGTTTCTAAGTGAAGAATTTTGCAGTATTTATTAGCTTAGAGTGTAGTGTTTTTGGTAAAACGTAATTTACGCGCGACTATTTGCAACCTGACATTTTAGAAAACTTTTAACAACTGCGTAACAAAATTTATTTTTTTCCAAATTGTAAATAGAATTGCATTTTTTCGTTGCAGGACCATCGGGATTTAGAACGGTTACTCGAATGAACATTTACAACATTATGCGAGAGTACGATGGTCACACCATAAAGGAAAAACTTGAATATATTGAAAATTTTCTTCTAGGTAAAGACAATTACACAGAAGATGAAACAAAAATATTCACATAAATGTCACTATTTAAAAGCCAATTTCAAGAAAAATGGTCGGATGTATCTAGAAATCATCACAAATTTATTAAAAAATATGAAATTTGGCTTAAAGGCGCTTTTGAACTTCCTCGTACCTTGGTAAGACCAGGAAGGCCAGTTATACCTTTTCATGAATCAAGTGCCCGTTCCAAAAGAAGAACGGAACCAGTGCTTAAAAATGTGGCATGCGAAGAGCTTAAGGTCTTGTGGTAAAAGAGACGCTGCAAAAGTGCTGGAACAACTTACTGAATCTATAAAACGGGCAACAAAATACAAAAAAGCTTACGCTAAAGATCAAGAACGTAATCTAGAGAAAATTTCGCCTTTAGAAGCTCTGTCGAGATTTGTTGAGGCGGGACTTTCGATAAGGCAGTACGAGATTATGAAAACTAATATCCATGCTGTAGCAGATTACAACAGGCCAAAAAATTATGTTACCCAAAATCAGAATCTTATTTTATTAACGAAAATTGCGCAGAGATTAATTTACAAGATTTACTAGACCACGCAAACATATTTCGGATTTCAATGGTGCCAGTCGGTGCAGTTGTCGGAAGAAGCAGCTGAAGCACGCAATAAGCCCTTCCGTGAATATCGATTGAATTACGCGAGAAAATTCTCTCACGAAGCTTGTAATAAGCATGTTATTAACAGGCTATTGCCGACTTCAGATCCCCTCTTATCAAGCATTAGACCGAAGCCCAAAATGAACGCTAGAGCTTTTTCGAAAGAATGCATTGAATTGTTACTTCCAGGGGAAATACAAAGTAAAACGAAAGAAACAGATGATGAAGCAGGAAAAGAAGAAGAAGAAGTAGAAGAAGAAGAAGAAGAAGAAGAAGAAGAAGAAGGAAAAGAAGAAGAATAAGAAGAAGAAAAAGAAGAAGAAGAAGAAGAAGAAGAAGAAGAAGAAGGTGAAAATGAAAATTCATTTGACAAAGCATACTGGTCATCTTCAGATTGATTGTGCGGTTTGTCATCTTTTATTTCAAAATCAGGGTCATGGGATGTGGAAGGCTTACTGGGTTCCTCTTCATCCACAGAGTCTTGAATATCTATTTCAAATGAAAAGTTTTCGGGTGGATTAGGAACAGGTAAGCTATTTGAATGAGGAATAGGTCGAATAGCAGATTGAAGATTTGGGTATTGAACTTTTCTTCTTTTCTTCATAGACATTCCTGCCTTTATAGGTGGGGTCAAGCAGAAATAGCAATCATCTATATGGTTTTTAGGCTCCCGCCAAACCATAGGCACAGCAAAAGGCATAGATCGTTTTTTATTTTTCAACCATTCTCGCAGTGTGACTGAACAAGAGTTACAACACATATGTGGAGCCCATGACTTATCCTGGTCTCCTACCTTCACACCAAAATAATGCTGGTAAGCAGTCTTCACAATAGGCGTCAGATTGCGTTTTTGTGACGAAAATGTTATTTCTCCACAAATGTAACAGAATTGATTCACTGGATTTACACATTCTCGTGGCATTTTTACAATTTTACACTTCAAAAGCACTTACAAACGAGAAATATATATGAATTATAACAGAAACAATACGAAATGCACATTAACAGCACCAGTAAAAGTGTACAGAACCTCCAAATAGTTAAAAAGCATATGTTCTGTCGGTTGACAGTTGTGCGAAATACCAAAACGTAAATTTTCCTCAAACTAATAATTCTTACCCTAGATCAATGACATGTCACTGTATCTTCAAAACAAGAGCTAATCGGTGATTTTTATTGTTATTTTTGAATTCAGCGGGTAGAAATACATAAGATTCAGCTATTTTTGTGTCCGAAACATTTTCATTGTTGGGCAGTGTAATAAATGATTATAATTCAAGGTTTCTCAAGTAACATTTATCGCATGAGAAATTCAATTTTGATAGTTGCTATTATTGATACAGCGTATAGTATACTTAATGTATGATTTTACATATTCAAAACCCGGAACTTGCGGATTACTCTAAAATATGTTGACCCGATATTGCAAGTGATACTATAACAAATTTGTGTTACTTTTTAAAATTAAAAAGAACAATTATTTTGCAATGTTTTAAGACGGGCATTTGCTATTATATCTGCTGTGAAATTATAGGACGTCAGTCAGAATAAGGCGGTATATACTTGGAGGCTCATTTAGTAAAACTTTACAAAATATTCTAGATTCTATGCAAACAATGTCTGTTCGCATTAAATAATTGTAACTATCATTAAATGTGAAAATTGATTTTTTTGAACATACACTCGACATGATCTATATTTATGTTTGTTTAAACGTCTATTTTTGAGCGGAAAACTCATACACCAACGCAATCAAAGTTAGACGTAATAACGGTTCTAATATAAAACATGTTATCGCGCAAAAACGCATCAAAACTTCAGTCAGAATCGTAAGATTAGAGCAAAAGTTTTATTACTTTTGTTATAAAATGATATTCGGTTTAGCAATGTTTTACTTCTGACAACAAACTTGCCCCCAAAGTTATTTTCATTAATATAGTTTTTCGATATTCCTACCATTTTCGTGACCAGCAAAATTAACTTTTTCTTCTTTATTTATGGAGTAGCATTATAGTATAGTGGAAAAACACATTAAACACAATTCTAGTGCTATTATGGTGTAAAATTTTCTAACGTGTCATATCCATAGCAATACGCACAAATTTACATTCAAATCAATAATAGTAGTAAAAACAACAATTCATTTTTTAATGTGTTCCTCACGCTTACATTCTGATTAAAGTTATATAAAATGAGACAAATTGGTAGTTGGTGCATAAATGAAGGTAGGTTTATTTTGATTTTGTCTTACTCACAAGTCATGCGTTGTACAATTTCAGCTCAACCAGAAAACCAAGTCCAATACCTAGCTCAGGTAGACGACAGATTATGTTGATTTATGGCTGTGTTCAGAATAAGTTTAGTATTGTACTGTTGTAAAGTATTGAGGCATATTATAACCTCAATTTGGTCGAATAGCTATATTGATATTGCTATAAAGGGGGGTTCACACTGATGCAATTAGTTGCAGCGATTTATGGTATGTGAAAAGTTGCATGAACGGTACAACTTTTAAGAGTTGCACGGTCGGTTCACACTGATCAGGAAGTACAAGCAATTTTTCACAAATGCAATTTTTTTTTGTGGTACTACCAACATGAAATAATTATATGTCATTATTACTTTCCATGAATAGTGATGAAAAATAATACATCTACTTTGTTACATTTCATAAGACAGGTTGGCAGCGTAAAAGTTACTAAAAAATCGCATGCAACTTTTTCAGAAAATAGAACACGCTCTAATACGTCCAACTTTTCACAAGCGATAAATTGCTGCAACTAATTGCATAGTGTGAACGCGAATTTTCGTGCAACTTTTCATAAAACTGGAATTGCTGCAACTAATTGCATCAGTGTGAACCCCTCTTAAAATGGCCGAGATTTTTAAGTGATGATGAAAATATGAAAAAACTCTTACACATGCTAGAGCCAGAAAAATCTGAAGAATTAATATACTCAAATCATTAGAATCATTTTAGTAAGTGATGCAAATTTTATGAAGAGGTTTACATTAACTAAAGACGCAGTAAGAGTTGATTTAAAATATATTATTGACGGTATTGCTTACACTAGTAGTTTTGGCCAATTTACATTCCAACATGTTTTCCATTTTTAATTAATGATTTAAATAACTTTTTTTAGGGAAATATTCATATATCTCTTTGGTCCGGCAACCATTACAGATGTAAGATTCCTAATCAAAACATATTACCATTTTGATGGACACTAAATATAAGCAACTAATATTATATAAAACTTGCCTGCAAGTATATAACTATAAACATATCCAATAGACTATCCTAAGAAAAAGCTAATCAATTAAGTTAGTAAATAATAATAAATAATAAGGAAGACGCTTAATTACAGTAAGAAATTCGGCCGAGTGAAGGCCCTAGTGTTGATGGTAAATCAAAACGAGTAAAAATATCCGATGAAATATTACTCTACGATTTACTCTAGTGGCGTTTATACACTAGTTTAACACTAGAAACATTATTAATAAAGGACAGAAAATAATTTCATCTATTTTTCATCTATTAGTCGTCTAGTAGAGTTAATAAGACGAACGATTTCCGACGGAACACGAAGCGATAGTCCGATTCGTGTGCGACTGCGCTGACCTACGCTTTCCTTCGTTTTGTTATTTCTAATGGCGTCTACATATTAGAATAGTGGTTTGTTTTGTGCTGTTATATTTAAGGTAAGGGTATTAAAAATAGTAGTAATACATGTATTGAGAATTCGTATATAACTTTTCGATGTATTACATCACCGAATGCAGTTATATATGTTTGTTGTTGTGTTTAAGTGATACGGAAGCCATATATATATATATATAGGTACCTATATATATATATTTCATACGAGCTATAAAATATGTGAAAATAATACTATCATGCTTTTAAGAATATATTTTAAATAATATAAGTAAATACATATGTACTTATTTGGTCGGTTTTTAGTAGCTTTGGTTCTTCTGTAATCCAGTATGATTTTCATAAAAATGAAGCATATACATACATATACATCCAAAGTAATAAAAATATCAAATGATTGGACTTATGAGGAATATAAAAAAATGGGTGAGTGAATTCCTTATTAGTGGAATACTTAATTACAGGTATTGCTATAGTAAAATTTGTATATAACTATCTTTAATTTTCTTCCGTCAATAAAGCAACAAGCATATGACGAACGCGAAACAATCCTTGCAATGTAAGAAGCATTTTGTATGTTTTCTTTAGCCCGACAGGACTTACACATTGTATCGTTTCGTGCCCGGCACTTTATTGTACAATGTATTCTTTGTTTTTATTGGTCATAATTGTTAGAGATTCTGTTTTTCATGAAACACATGTTCTTTATCTTCAATTCTATTAAGTAAAACATATTGTAAAAGGCATATATATATATATATGTAACACACCTATATTTTTTCTTTAATTTTTTATAACCTATAATATTGCGTGCGTATTTCTTTAAAATGTTAGAATTGGAATTATGTGTTTATGCTTGGCGGGAACTTAAATAAAAATATAAAAAGTAGTATCAGCCACACTCTTTCAAATATAACTATTAATTATTATATTATTATCGTTATTTAATGTGGATACGCATATATACCGGGTGTCCCAGCGTAGCGCTAAAGTCCATTATTGGTATCTAATAATGTAGATAGCGAATAATTTTTAATATAAAAGTTGTAGATAATCATAAGCTCTACAATTTAAAAATATTTTCATTTATACAGAGTGTTCGACAAAAACGTATTCAGTACATGTTTAAATAAGATCTTACACAAGTTATTCCTTTTTATTTCTAGGTTGGGGTAGGAGCATTAGAGCCGTATTTGCACTTGCCCGTATGTTACCACCAGCCTGCAGCACACAGAAACAAAACCGAGACAAAGAAAGCATTCACTTTGGAAGATTTGATCATCCTTTTTAAACCGGTATATTTTTATGTTATTTATGTTTATATGATATAGACAATTTGTTTGGTTTTAGGTGAATACGCCAACTTCCGAAATTATTGCTGCCTCGCTAACAAAGCAGCTTTTCTTATTGGCTCAGGGATACAACAAAGCCTCTATAAGCCAATACAATTTAATAATTGATGGCAAATGCATTCCGTGTCCTTCTGGCTGTACAGGTGTGAGAGCGATTGGAAATTTATTCAAGGCCCACTTTGTCTTTAATGTACAGTACGAAAAAATACTAACTCATTTTTGGGAATTTATGGAAAGTTATTATTTTGAAATAAATAACAGTCACATTAAATATACTCCAAAAATGATTGAATTGCGTTCTAGAAATTTATTTATTTATGTTTCGAAGTGCTCTTTACATTATTCGAAATAGGTTTCAGAAGTATATGAATGTATTTTCTTCAGTTGTGCGCTATATAGCATTACACTGGCATTTATCTTAGTCTTACTTCAGTTATACAACTTTTATACATACATATTTACTTTTTTTTAAAATAGTATATAAAAATGAATGCTTTATTTGTTGTAAATTGTGTGCTACTGTAAATGATCATATCAAACATTTATGATTAATTCACTCATTATTTGATCATTCTAAATTGCAATTAAGTTGCGGTGTGGCATATTGTTATATGCATTTTCAAACATTTAATGGATATAGAAAGCATTTGCGTAACTATCATGCAGATGAAAAACCGTACGATAGGTATATCTTGTACTGATGACAATCCAAATTGTGACTTGATGTTTGACAGGATTGAACAAAATACTTTAGAAAGCGACAATAGTGAGTACATAAACACACACAATCTTCAGCCAAAACCATTAGCAGTTTCTTATATAATTAATATGGTATTTATTCCAATTATGAAACTTGCTCTTCCGCGCGCAACAGAATATACAATATTTAATTGTATTGGTGATTTTATTGAGAACACTTTTGAATATTTAATACATAATACACTAAATTTAAATTGCGAAACTTATCTAAAGTCTATTTGTTGTGATTATAAACGAGAATTTGAAAGTATTAGTACAATATACAAAGGCAAGAAGCGCTTAAGACATTTTGACTACGTTCGCCCTAAGGAAGTTTTTATTGGTATGAGATCAGATAATGTATTTGATTATAAAAAAAAGTTACGTTGAGAAGAACATTCCGCGAACATTTCAATATATTTACTGAAATATAAACATGCATTTTCTTTTTGTGTTTAATAAATGTTACTTGTGCTTACTCTTTTTTTTTAATTCCTGAATAACCTATTACAAGTATGTATGTTATGTGTAACTGGTGCGTATGCTTTGACTAGCTTCAATTTTTAACTAAAAGTAGTTATATAAATATGAAAATTTTACAGAAATACTAAATATTTAAAGGCATTTACTGCACTTTGCCACCATTTACTAGAATTTCCTAAGACGTTTTTATATAACACTTGAAGAAATTTTGATCTTCCTAAAATTACAAAACGTACTCAGGATCTATAATATGCACTTGTTTGACACCATGTTTGAACTTTCATCAATTATATAGTCTACTATACTAGTTTCCTTAGCGATACTATCTAAATTAAGCTACCCAGTAAGTATACACTAGATTTATTAAATATAACACGTAATAGTGTGAAAAATTTTACCACTAATAGAGGAAACATTTTCATTACATAGGTACTGTTTACACTAACATTATTAAAAATAGAGTGAATATGTTTCACCCAGTTCAGTGTAAAATGTACTCTATGGTTCCCTCGAGTGCTCCGAGTTAATATTTCACTCTATAATTGGTGGACCCATATAAACACGGAGTAGAGTTGAATATTCACTCTATATTTTTCGCTGTGATTCGTAGGCAAATCAAGTGAAAAGCAATGTAATATGTATTGCGTTCCCGTTGTAAGTAATTATTTGTAGTTGTTTGAAGCATCAGATAATCACTGATAATATGTCAGTGAAGTAACTCATCACAGCTTCATAAACAACATAAAAGAGCAAAAATAAATAATAAATAACTCCTAGACTTTAAAATAAAAAAAACTTCTTAACTAAAATAATATTTTTCAACAAATATTATAATCTAAAAACTCAACTATAATAAAATACTGATACATAAAATATTTACTTCTTAAAACAGAATTGTAATTCAACATTGCAATTAACCTGTAATTAGCTAAAAAAAATGTTATGCCTAAGCAATAATAAAACTCGAACTGACGCCCATATGTGGAAGCGACGGCGAATGCGACTGCCCGACTACACCGTATAAATGTGGATTTTTTGGACAAATACGAGTGCACCATAGGCATATGCGAAATACTAGCTCTGTTGTAATCCAGTATAACACTGCGTCCACTTGTTTACCGTTCTAATACACAGACATCTCTATCTGTTTCGCTCACCCTACAGGTATCGCGATAATGCAGACGCACGCGGTCTTATGGTATACTTCACAATTCTATACTTTTCAAAATTAAAAATGTTTTAAGTTTATTTCAAAATTTCCCTCTTAAGATCTATATATTTACATATACGAGTACAAATATACATATTTACCAGTCATTCAGTTACCTTAACGTTTCGTAAATTACTTTACATTCGTGAAGTTAATAATGTTCGACAGACATCCAATTCAAAAATCATTGAGTACGCGTTTACGGGCTCACACAATTTATGAAGAAATAAATAATACTGTTAGTTTGTACGTCTTGTTTGTACGCACACAGTGCTGTAATAAATCACATGTAATCCATGTGTATATGGATGTGAATGTACAAATGTTATGTATTCATATTTTTCAACATTTATACCATATAAATAACAATACGAAACGTGTACGAATAACTTAAAGAGAGTTAACAGTAATTATGTATATAGCAACTGTTCACGGGTGTTCCAAATTCCTTTTCAATTTCAAGTTTATTCAACCGCAACGGAACGTAATGCTTCGGAAATAAATTAATATCAAAGGTAACATTTCTTAATTCTAATAACGGTAACTAACACACGATAAATAGTACCAATTAATTACCGCATAAAACAAGGCATATACACAGGTTGCCATAAACAGGGTGAGTGGAGTCACATCAAAAATCAGTGAAAAAATTAGCTTTTTTATTTTTTTTTATAAGAGTTGTTCCAAATTCAGCTTTAAATATTTTATACATTAATAAATCTGTATATAATGCGATATTTGCGGTCCGAATTTTGAATTTTTGTACAAAAAGTGTTACTACTTTTATACTCTTACTTATACGTTTCTAAGTTCGCAGAATGGGGGACAAAAAAATAAAAGAAAAACAGATTATTTTTCAATATACCGAGTGTCCCACAAAAATGTATATACTTACCTACAAGCCGTAGTTTCATTAATTTTCTTCTTTTTCAGTTAGATCCTATTGAAAAATAATGAATGAAACAAGGCTCAACATAGAGAAACGGAAATTCATTCTCAATCCTACTGGAAGTACGAGAACGTAGCTGAGGTGCAAAGACAATTTCAAAGCTAGTATGAAACCGATCCACCAATGCGATTTACCATTTACACGGATCAAAGATAAATTTGAGGCTGATGGAACGAACAGAAATAACGTTCATGAAGAACGCGGATGTTCACGGAGCTTAGAGACAGGCAGAGGTGGTAGAAAACTACGTTCAAAATCCAAGATTATCAGTTCGGCAAGCAACACGTGAAACAGGAATTTCAAAATCGAGTGTTCATCGGATTTTAAATCGAGCCCGTTTTAAAAGTTACATTTCAACTTTGAACCATGCCCTTAACGAAGATGACCCTGATTGACGAATTGAATTTTGTGAGTGGTACCTAGGAAAATATGCAGAGGATGAAGAATTTTTCCGGAAAGTTGTTTGGAGCGATGAAGCCACATTTAAATTAAATGTAAATTTACGTGGGATTACAGTACGGTGGAGGTTGTCGGCGCTAGGCTTAATTGGTCCATTTTTTGTGGATAACACTGTTACTGGTGCTGTTTATTTAAATATGTTGTGGGAATCAATCATTCCGTCATTCGAGAGATGTACGGGGATGCAGAGTTTTATTATCAACAAGATGGAGCACCTCGTCACTATCATCGAGATGTGAGGATCTATCAAAATGATAATCTGCCTAACAGCTGGATCGGCCGAAGAGGTTCCGTTGAATATCGTCCACGTTCCCCAGACCTCACCTAACGTGATTTTTTTTTGTGGGGATACATTAAAGATAAAGTCTATCGCACAAATCATGCAACAATAAACGAGATAATCGCAAGTATTAAAGAGAATGCGCGGAAATACCAAATGAAATAATTATGAAAGTCTGTGACTTAGTCATTGTTGCCAGCAGTGCTTAGATCAGAACGGGCATCAATTTGAACATTTACGATAACCAAATAATTTTATATATACATATCTTCTTTTATGTAATCAAAAAAATGATAATCTGCCTAACAGCTGGATCGGCCGAAGAGGTTCCGTTGAATATCGTCCACGTTCCCCAGACCTCACCTAACGTGATTTTTTTTTGTGGGGCTACATTAAAGATAAAGTCTATCGCACAACTCATGCAACAATAAACGAGATTATCGCAAGTATTAAAGAGAATGCGCGGAAATACCAAATGAAATAATTATGAAAGTCTGTGACTTAGTCATTGTTGCCAGCAGTGCTTAGATCAGAACGGGCATCAATTTGAACATTTACGATAACCAAATAATTTTATATATACATATCTTCTTTTATGTAATCAAAAAGTTTCTAAATGCGTTAATAAATAATGATTTAATATTCATTTAAAGTGTGTATACATTTTTTTGGAACGCCCGGTATTCATCTGCAACCCTAATACATTTTTCATATCTTTCAATTAGTTGTTTTCTCTTTGGCAGAATAATACGCCGAAACTGCGTTAGTACATTTCTTTCCACGCCACTTTTTTTCATTTTAGGGAACCGCTAAAAATCGCTAGAAGCCAAGTTTGGACTATAGGGTGGGTGATTTAAAATATCGAAGTTTATTTTAGGCAGGGCAACCAGCGCAACACGACTCTTATGGACAAAAGCATTGTGGTGCAAAACCAGGAAGGAGACCTTTCATCAATTATCCCCTTCTTTTTTCTTTAATGACTTCCTCTAATCGCTCCTGGATTGAAGCGTGGTATTCGCCAGTTATATAAACGCCCTTATCTTTGTAATCAACTAAAAGGATTCGTTCTGTGTTCCCATAAACAGAAGCCAAGAGTTTTTCGGCCGACTGTGACATCTTAAACTTCTTGGGTGGCGGTGTGTATCTTCATGCCACTGCATGGAGTCTTGCTTGGATTCTGGTTGATAATGATAAACTCAAATTTCATCTCCAGTATCTATTCGACTCAATATACCAACCCTGCCTTCATTACAGAGGTTCAAAAACTCACGGGAACAATTCACGCGCTATTATTTTTGGGCTGATCTTACACATGACAAGATGATCACCAAGAATTTTATAAATGGTTGTATCAGATACTCGACCATCTCCCATGTTTTTTTTTTAACAAGTTCTGGTCTGGTCTCTTCGATAGGCCGCCCTAGCCGTGTGTAGTCTCTTCAAGTGATTCCTTACCTTGCTTAAA
This sequence comes from Amphimallon solstitiale, assembly GCA_963170755.1. NCBI lineage: Eukaryota > Metazoa > Arthropoda > Insecta > Coleoptera > Scarabaeidae > Amphimallon > Amphimallon solstitiale. The sequence goes on along the minus strand of OY720675.1, from coordinate 28,426,975 downwards.
TCGACTGTACCAAATAAAAATCAAAGTTCTGCAAGAATCCCCGTAAACCGATAATATCTCTTCCAGTATAGTATAAATAGACATTCCTTATTTTGTAAGAAACTTGATAACCCTATTTTCTCCATACTTCACACTTTCTTCCCGATTAAGTTGTTGGACGACGATAGTTTAAATACTAATGACGTGATTGTGTTAAAACTTTTTATACTAATAATGAGCAACTGAATACGTTACGTCCCAAAAGAGCTCTCCCACTACTATCCAACCTCTCGATCTGGCGAACTTAAAAACCCTCCCTTGTAGTTATAAAACTTCATTTTAAATGCATTTACACTAACTTATAATTTAAACCCTGTATAAGTACACATATACAATTCACAATGTATGCAAGAAATTTAAAAAGGTTGAATTAATTGCACAATACAGATAAATCAGATCTGCATGTGATTATGTACATAATTGTAAATGTTATACAGTTTGACGTAAAGAATGCGCATGATTTAAACTAAATATCAGGTGCACTGCCAATGTTTATCCGATAATCAGGTTGCATGGCAAGTGTTACAATATCCATTAAATTATTGGCAAGGTGAAATTGTAAATTCTTCAATGAACGCTGTCATAAATGTGTAATTATTTGGTAACATGTTATCATTCCAGCGAATAATACCATACACTTTAAGGTATGAAATTACGAACAATCACTTAATCGTTAAATTACAGTTAGAACTTGATGAATGTGAGTTTCCATAAATAACTTTGATTTATTTTTTAATTGTTCTATTAATCATCATTACGGAAATGAACACGCACAACTAAAGTAAAATGAAAGATAAAATAAGAATTGCCATAACCATTTTATTAATGTTGGAGTGTTCTCTTGTTTAAACAAGAGAATAGCTGCGAGTTCAAGGGCAATCAAACAGGTTTGCTGCCAAAGAGACCGGAAGCATCTTCGACTTTGGCATCACAAGAACAACGAAACTGAAGAAGTGAAACTTGTTAAAAAGAATCTAGGGTACACAAAGAGTATAAAAATTACGAAACTTCTAATAATACTGAGATTGACTGAATTATCAAAGTGCGAATTTTTAATGAATGTTTCTGAGCGAGATAAAAAAGTAGCCAGAATCTTCAGGACGTACAACGAATTAATTTCTTTAGTTTATCGTACTTTCAGAGAATATCATAGTTACATGAAAAAATATTGAGACTGTGTTGACAATTTTTCATTCTTATATATACAGTATGATCTTGGTACACTACGAAAAAAATAATTTTGCGTCTGCGTTTGTTATATATATTACAAACCGCATTAGACGTTTTTAAAATTAAACAATTTTAGATATTTGCTCCTAAATTGATTTAAAAAAAACATTTCAATTCAACAAATTCAAACTTTGCGTTTACTACAAATTTTTCGAGGAAAGATTCTTTGGTTCAAAGATATTTACAATGTAATAAAAGAAAAGGCTTTCCTTTCCCAACTGCTTAGGATAGAATACTTCACACAAAGTACCTAGTTTTCTGATTTCTTATATTTTAAAATATAATGTCTCAACTAAATTTTAATGTAGATTCTACAATTATAATTGCATTTTCCCTCTTTAGAAAAGTAAAGATGACTCCTAATTTCTTTCAATTACTGTCCCAACTAATCGGCAGATGCGTCATGTAGACGTACCTGCCGTTGGATTAACCTACTGTTTAAGTATAATGTTTTATCTAGCAATGTGAGCATTTTTATTCCGATTTCAATTTAATATTAGGATTAGTGAATTATAATGAGTATTTCACATTTTTCATTAATCTCGCGTGTTATGGAATTTCCTAATTTCCTATTATGAAAGTACCGTCTAGTAAAATAAAACACAAATTGCCATCAATATATTTTTATTTATATAACCCGATGTGCACCGGTATATGGCAGTCCTTGTAACTATGACCTGTATTTATTTACAGTCCACAAATATGAATAATGTTGCCTTCTTTAATTAATCTGCATTAATTAATTATTGTTTGTTCCGTAAACGCTAGCTTTATGTAATTTGTTTATTATTTAGTTGACGTTCCATAAGAAAAACTTAGTAAGTTAAGGGTTAAAACTGAAAAATGAATAGTGCAAAAGAATCCATGTGGATATTTTAAGTACTGCATAAAAAGGAAATGAAATTTGATATTTTTGTTTAACTTGCTATAAATCCTGAAATACATGGAAATTTTGGAAATTAAAGAATATCGTCTAAGAAATAATTTATCTAATATAATCAAACCAGTATCTTTTATAATACGCGAGATCCCCCCCCCCATCCTAAAAATCTCATTTAGGTCACGTCGTATATTATTGTTAATACATCGTTTTCGTATAAATAAATGGTAGCTAAGTAAATTTTATTTTATTTTTGTTTTCCAATTAATTTACCATTCTCTCAATTCCATATCAATTACAAACTAATGAAGTACGATATACACTAACTTTGCAACTAACAAGAATTATACTTTCGTTAATATCTTTTTAAACATTTTCACATTTGATTACACAAAGATTATTCAACGCTCTTTTAAATTCTCTCTAATGTGTGTAAATTATTATGAAATCTCAATTCGAAACATACTACCTACTAAAAAAAAGAAAAATACAGGATGTAGTAATACTTTCAAAATAATGAGATAATAATGTAGACATTTTTGCGAACTCGCGTTATGTAACCAAAGATTGTGGCCTCCGTTTATTATTATTTATTAATTAATAACAATATTTGAATCCCAGATGTGCACAATTCCGCTTTATATTACGATAATACATCCTGTACAAGAAAAAAAAATTAGTGGCTGCAATTTCCTATATGCTGGTTATCGTCAAAGTTTATTTACGTACAAGACGACTCTAAAAGCATCATATCAAAGATTAAAAGTAAAAACAAACAACTATGCATACGAAAATATGAAAGAAAACTATATAGATGAATAGGAGAAATACATAGAATTTAATTAAGGGCATGCATGATAATTGTATTAACAGTAAATTTATTGTAAGAACATTTTTAGATAAATAAATTAAATATTTACTACTTTGTGACTTCAGCAAATTAATTATCGTAAATGAATTAAAGTAGCCTAACTGAAGGAACTGCTAAAATACTAAGAAAACTGTATCAAGAACGGGTTTCGAAATACTTCACTCTCATCAGCTTGAAGAACGGCGTCGCAAAGGCATTTAAGCAGGGCTGTGTTACTTGCTTAGTTAACATCTTAGCCGTCAAATACTACAGCAATTTTTTTAAATCATTCGTTTTGCAGGCAATTATGTAATTATCACCTATATATGGACGAATTTCAAGATCTAATAATGCCTACTCTAAACGAAAATTATGAACAAGATTCATTCTGACGATCCGTCTCGTGGTTTCGGGGATTCAAGTTACACAGGAGGCGTATTTTGCTTTAATTCTCGAGCAACAGCTCTTGCGGATAATCCATTGTCGAACAAAGTTATCGCACGCACTTTTTCCGGAATATTCAACATTATTTTAACCTTCGTTAGTTGGGATATGTAAACAGAACCAGGCGATATTAAATATAACGGTAACAAACCGATGAAGACACTAACACTGATTGAATAAAATACTCTTAAACGTACTAAAAATATTTATTAGAACTTATTTATATTTATGATTGAATTTATATTTATTACATTATATTTGATCTTCTTCACATTACTAACTGAACTAATAATAATCCCTTCCTGCGTGTGGAAACCCCTTTTTATGCAAATCTTTATCTCTGCTATAATTGTCGTGGCTTCTGGAAGGAAAGTGACCAATTCCCCATTCATTCTTTTTGCGATTTTTTTTCTAATACATTACGTCGAAAGAATCATTTGTTCACTCACTATTTCTTTGCTCAGTAACTAAAGTTTATTCAGTTTCGTCTTGTGGGAAATGCTGTATGTATTACGTATTACTATTTACAAAATAACCTACTGAATATATTAGAAACAGTAAATTTCTGTTATATATATGTGCATAGTTAATCACTGGAACCATTCAAATATGTTATGTTTATTTTCTGTCTTTTATACAGTCAATACTCCTTGGCATTGACAATAAGCCAGAGATTGAAGCCGTGATATTGGACATTTTAGTGGATTTTTTTTTTGTTTGCAACTAAGTGTACATTGCTGGACTGTGCTTAAATGAATAATGTATTTGGAAATTGGATACAGTAGTAATGTTACTATCACTACTACTGTGCCCAATTTCAAATTACATTATTTATTTAAGTCCAGTCCTGCAATGTACCCCTGACTGCCGATCCCTAATTAATAGACTAAAGAAGTCGTACAATGAACACTTTTTCTTAACTACTAAAAGCAATAGACTTTAGAGGAAGTACGCTTAAGTAACTATCAACCAGTCTTATTTGTTTACACAAACTCGAAAATAATTCATGCAATAAAGATACAAAATACTTTTAACTACTAAATGTGGAATTTCCAGGTGTAATAAGCCAAAACATCCGTAAAAGACTACTTTAAATATATGATAGTGTTAATGTAATTAAAAGCTTAATTAACGATCTATGTAAATAATTACCTTATACAACACTGGTAGACGATTAGAAAACAACAGTTCTTAATAATTAAATACAACTATATAACGTGTATACAGATATTGATAAAACTTACACCCGATGCTGCTGTGGATATTTATAACTACTCATTCGAAGACACAATTATCTACACTAACACACACATCAATAGAAAAAAATAAATGAAATCACCAATACCACACACACTTAACGACCATATTTAGTAGAAGATTTTCATGTCAGAAATGAAAGAGAAAAAGAACACTTTCTACCCTATGACCGAGTTTCTCCTCATCACGCGTCCACTAAAATATTTCTTTTTCTCTAATGCTCATCTACCAGTAGTATACGTATATATGCAAGATATAGCGAAGAGCGAGTATTCTAGCAATTAAAAGTCAATTTACAATAGCGCATCTCCTTGAACCGCCACGGGTGGATCACGTTTCACGACTTGCATTGGATTCGATACGTTTTCGCGGTATCCACTAGTTGGACAGGCGACAAAGTGGAGCAGAACGGAACCTCCACGTCGTAATATACAATAGACACACTATCGGAAAAGAAGTATGTATTAGGTGATACTTAGAGGTACACAGTCTAGTGTTGGTGTCGTTGGACATCTGCTTTTCAATAAGTGTTTGTCTGATTTTATGTTAAGTATGCATATACAGAGCCGGTCAGAAGAAGTTCCTTATATGGATGATATTAATGACATTTTCTTGCTATTTAAGTTCGTTTTACGAGGAAATACAAATATGATAAGAAAGAATTTAAAAATTTAATAAAGTACTGTTAAGTCAAAATGAAGTTTTTTGAAAACTAAATTTGATATTCAATTGTAGCCACATTTAATGTTCAAATTGTGCTCCATTTACAACTTGGCAATGATGTAATCTACCATGAAAATGGCACTAGAGTATGTTAAACATGTAATGGCCACCATTTCTTCGCGGAAATTCAATCTAAAAAAGTGAAATGTCTGCAAAAATTAATGGATTTTCGATTTTTTCTATATATAACTTTCGAACAGAAAAAGATAGGAGGTAAGTTGATATAAAAAATTTGTACTGTACCGAACATTCTACTGTAATACATAGATTTTGTTTAAGCGTTGTTACTACGAGTAAATGATCATTTGGTATATTCACATTGAAGCAGTATACCTTCCGAAATAATTACCTAGAATTATGAATGAACGTTGTATAATATCAAGGACTAATTTTAGAAGCAAAGTTTATAAGTCAAACATAAAACTGCCTCGGGAATACACGTGAATCACAAAAATTAATGGATTCCGTGTGGAAGAAAGTAGTTGACAGCCATTTCCGGTGTTGTCTAGAAAAGCAAAAATGGAAAATAATTTTCGAATAACAGAATTAGAATTTCTATTAAAATTAGAATCCTCTCGGTTGACATTAATCTCCGATATGATTTGAACGCACAACCGGAGAGCCTATCAAGATGCGAGAATGCCTAATGTGGAAATGCATGTCAAAAGAATGGTCGGCAACTAAATAAGTATATTCGATCAACGTTCAGTATCAAAACCTAGTTTGGAAGTGCAAGGTTACCATGAAGATGGTTTGAAGGCCATTAGCATTATTTTCGAATAGGCAACACAACTGGGATTTTGACAGATATACAGCAAACATTTGGTAACGATGCTCTTTAGAAAGGCACGATTTGCAGCGGACTTGCTAGCTTTAATCATGGCAATATGAGACCATTAAAGTATTACCATTTCAGAAATGGTTGAAAGACTTCATGATGTTGTTACGTGACCGAAGTGGAGGAGATTGCTAAGATTCTGGACATGTGTACACCACATTTCGCATGTCAAATTAGTCATGTATAATTGAAAGTTCTTTAACATCAATCCAGAAGATTTTTGCTTTGCTTTGTTACGGTCGATGAAGCTAGGAGTTCATTACTATATGACAGAATCAAAACAGCAATCTCAGCAGTGGAGGCATCGTGGCAGTCCTCAGGTAAAGAATGGGTCGATAAGAGTGCTATTCCATCATGACAATACGCCGGCACTCATCACATCACATCATCACCAGTTATGTAGCACTGTTTGAGAAAAATTGGATAAATTATGATTTTTATGAACAAATGATCACAACACGATTTGAATCCGAAAGGAATTTGGATAACTTTAAACTATCATCCGAGATACGTGTTGGCATTTTATTCACATAAGTAATATAGAGTCAGCTTTTGATGCATTCTTGACTTATTTCAGTCGTAACTTCAACGCAGCGTGTCCTATGGTTAAACGTAAACAAAAATATCATCAACAATTGTCATGGATTAATCAAGAATTAAAAAATTATAGTGAAAATCTTAAGTTTATGCATCAAATAGTGCGGGCGACATGTAATCAAGTCTATAGAGAAGAATAGATGATAATTAAAAAAGTAACTTTTAGATGCCAATTGAGATACTTCCGAATCTGGAGGAGAATTACGATTTCTGGAAGACAAAAGTCGTAGCATTACATAAGTCATGCAGAAGAGAAAACAACTTCTCTCTGTCGAAAATTAGCTCACAAATTAACTTAGTCCAAGTGAATCTCGGATAGTAATGTGTGCTAATAAATAAGATCAATTGATTTTATCATGTATGTCTACTGAGATAATTTTATTATAGAATGTAGTGCAACGAAACACACAAAAAAAGAGAACGATATAGAAGATGAACTGAATGAGCAATATTGGAATATACGAGGTGCGGCAATTAAACGACCGGACTGGTGCTACTGCCAGCAAACAGCGAGCGCGCCGCGGCAGGTATGAACATGTCTGTGCCTGTTGGTGCACCCCCGCCCTTAGCTCGATGAGCAAGGTTGTACGTCGTCCAGTTTCGTAGTAGCAATCGTCAGTTCAAGTCTTTGCGAAAGCGTCTGTCCGAAAAAAGTATTCAGATGAAGCAACAAGTTAGCCTCAAGTTTATTGTGAAACTGGGGAAAACTGCTATAGAAACTCGTGCCATGTTAAAGGAAGTGTACGAAAATAGATGTTTATCGCGCATCGAAGTTTTTGAATGGGTTAAAATGTATAAGGAGGGACGTTAAACGACCGAAGACGATCCGCGCCCAGGACATTCCTCAACATCAAAAACGAATGACAACATCCGCAAAATTGGTAACTTGAAAATAATTGAAAATCGTCGTTTCAGTGTCCGTCGAGGTTCTGATTGCCCTTCGTGAACGAGTGAGGAGGCGAAGACCCGATTTGTGAAAGAGAAAGTCGAGACAATGCGCCAACGTATTCCGCCCTGTCTGTGATGGCGTTCTTTGCAAAATACGGCATCACCGTGCAGGACCACTCCCACCGTCCTTGCCCAACCTGACCCCTATAACTTTTTTAATTTCCTAAGGTCAAATCGAAGCTTAAGGTGACAAGATTTGATAATGTGGAAGCGGTGAAAGCAAAAGCGTCGGAGGTTCTCAACAAGCTGACAGAAGCGGTCTTCCAGCACTGCTTCAAACAATGGAGAATTCATATGGAGCGTTGTAGGGATCGGCAAGGAGTACTTTAAAGGCGATAAAACTATAATTGGTGATCAATAAAATGTTTTGTACCAGTCATGTTTTTTACTTGCCACACCTCGTATACTCCAAGTAAAATGATGCTCTACATTGCATTCGAAAAAAAGAGAACGCGTGCAATATTTCAGTAATGATTCCTCAATTTCACTTTAAATGTTCCTATATGCAAGAGTGAACAAGTACAAATAAAACTAATTATAAATTAAATCATTAGTTGTCGATTTAACGAGAAAACATCTAAGAAACTTTTAATAGTGTCTCAAAGTTATTCTTCGCACATGGTTGGCATTAAATATTTTTTCTGCTAGATAACTCACACGGAAGACACACATTAATATTTCTAATGCTTGAGGAATTCAAAAAATAAAGAGAGACAGGTAGAAGCGCAAGAAATTGCAATTAGTTACAGCGAATAACAGTAATTAGTTTATCATAATTAATTAGCAGTAAATCTACGCATGTATCTCTCTCGGTGGTATTTACTTAATCGTGTATATGTGTGTTCATACTGGTAGTCTCTCGAAGCGGGGGAATGGTTAATATAATTGCGTTTCGTAATAAAGTGTTGCACTCACGTAATAGCGATTACGTATGTTAATTTGGACGGTTCATAATTGAAAAATTTTATCATCGAGATATTCTGCTAATGAATCCCGAATGCATGCAACGAATAACGTGTTAATATTCATTAATTGAACCGTTAAATGTCGTATTATAAATTAGGATGTTTACATTATGTTAATGCTTATCATTAATTTTGCATTTTAATTCTCTGTTTGGAATATTATAAACGAATTAATATAAATATTTAGCAAAAAAGTAAAGTGTGCAAGACTATCAGCGTCATTGTGTGTTACTGCCGCAAACATCGGGACAATGCAATTTATTTCGGTTTGTAGAAATCAATGTAACATATTCAAAGGACAATCAATTATGTGCAATATTTTATATTACAAATGTAAAATCTTACACGCATAGAGTTACTATGTATTTAGTAAGAGCGTTTTTAAAAAATCTGAATGCCCCAGCCGTTATCTATTGGGTATTGGGTGGGTAATTCTTGTTCAATAGACGGTAGAATGATCGTGATAGGATGAATATAAATATTGAGATAAATATACTAAATCAGTATCATGTGACTATATATTAAAAGAGTGAGGTGTGGACACCACATGACCTTTTTATACGTCGTACGTTCCAAATTGTATATATAAAAGTTCCAAATTAAGTTTTAAATACTTTTATCCTTTTAATAAATCTGGGCGGGGGGGGGGGGAATGTTACTTTCGGTAAAATTTTGAATTTTTCTTTTATACGAGACAAATCCAGCTTTATATCTTACTGTACTTGGTGAATCTGTATAGAAGACATGCCAGATATTTGTAAAAGCTGCTATCAGATAAGAGTGAAAGTGGTACTTAAGGTCCAAACACATAAAGAGAGAGAGAAAGAGATTTTTAAAAAGCATTTTTCCATTATCATAGGGCTTCAAAACTCCATGCTTTGAAGCCCCCTGCAAGAATCTCGGCATCAAAAATTGTCATCATCACACTACTTCCTTATACTACGTATAATAAAGTAAAAAAATGAGGTGTGGCCACCGCACGACTTTCTTATACGTATGAGCGTTTCAAACTATACAATTTTAAGATTTTTTTTATAAAAAATTTATTCAAAATCCTATTCTAAGTACTTTCATTATCTTAATAAATCGCTATAGAATGCATCCTTTGCAAGATATTCGAAAAAAGAACTGCTACTCGCTAAGAGTAAAAGTGCTACTTCCGGTCCGAATTTTGAAATTTCATGTATATAAAAAATATTGCAAGTTCAACTCTAAATACTTTTGTACTCTTAATAAATATATATAGAATGCATAATTTACGACATATTTGCAAAAAAACCGCTATTCGGTAAGAGTAAAAGTGGTACTTCCGGTCCGAATTTTGAAATTTTTTTATACAATAGATATTTAAAATTTTCATTTAAATACTTTTATACTCGTAATGTACTTGCCTAGAAAGCATGACTTGCGAGATATTCGCAAAAAATTGATTTTCGCTAAGAGTAAAAGACCTACTTCCGGTAGGAATTTCAAAAAACTTTTTTAAGACAATTTGTCTCAAATTTAATTTTGAGTACATTTGAATTCTTCAGAAATTTGTTTAAACTTAGTAATTGACGAAATATTTGCAAAATTCGATTTTTTCACTGAAGTAAACTACTACTTCCGGCATACCGATTTTACTGAAAAACTAATCAGATCTCAAGAGGGAGATTATATACGTAAATACAAAATTTGGAATAGATATCTACAGCGGTTTGACCGCTATCGTGGTCACACACAGACAGACAGACACACAGACACACACACAGACATTTTTTAAAAACCACTTTTTTGGTATCAGGGGACTTCAAAACGTGGACATCTGCAAAAATCTCGAGGTCGAAAATTTTCATCATTACAATACTTCCTTATACTACGTATAAGAAAGTAAAAATATTTATTATTTAACAAAACCAAGACAAATACACACATAAACATTATAACACATATATATGCTGTCTCTTTCGTCTGGTGGTCATCTTGACCTGGATGAGATTCATATCTCGTTAGGGACTGTTTAATTCTAATTTAAATTACAAATAATTTAGGTTTTTCATTATTTTTCATACTTTATTACATTTTATAATCGTTTCGGTTATTGATTTTATTTTGCATCTATTGCAAGAAAATTGGCGTTCTTTAAGTAGTTCAGCTTGTTGTGTTTTTAGATTTTATATACAGCTGTCCATTGGCTTTCTATCTTCTTATACAGGGTGTCCCAGAAATAAAAAGACGGAGTAGCAGAAATCGGAAGCTAGATTGTGTAAAAACGTACCCTCAAAATATCAAGGCTTTATTCATGCGCAGACGGCAGAAAAAAAATAATAAAGAATTCAATTGGCCTTACGTCGAACCTGCACTAAATATCCACCTGCTTCACTTTCACAATCGGTGCTTTTCAGAACCACCATATTACTTGTGTTAAAAAAAAAAGGAGGAGGAATAGATACTTCATAATAAATATCAAACCATTAATTACTTTAATTTTAAACCTGCTAGAAAAATACGATTTATTGAATATTCTAATAATCAGCTGTTTCCAACTACGAACACATTAAAGAGCAACAACCTTCCTATTTTAAAAATAAAAACAACCTTTTATTGCCTGCAAGAAAGTAGGTCACCCATCTGGGTCAATAACCGACTACATAGCTGCGTTATTGTGAAATATCCCGCAAAAAATATGTTTTTACGATTTAACGTTTTTTTTCCCGTTTTATGCAAATAAAAGCGTATTTTTCTCTATGAATGCGTCTTCGTTTCTATTTACAAATAAACATTCTTACGTGAATTATAAACATATATTCTGTGTCAGGTCCGTAATGTAATTTTTTTTATCTAAAAAACAACATAGAAAATTAAAATTTTAATTTCGTCGTTATTGCGGTATATTTGGGCCTGTTTCTGTTCGGACTTTACATATCTGCTACTCCGTCTTTTTATTTCTGGGACAGCCGGTATAAGTAACTTTCTTAGTGAACACCAACTGAATTTAAAAGAAACCTCTTGATATGTGATTAAAAGGAGACTGTAGATATAACTTTTTTTTTAATATTGAAGATACAGGATCGGCTAAATGTGCAAAGTTGCTCAGAAATTTGAGGAGTATTCGATAGAGTTTTCAGATAATTCATTTATTATCAACTTTTGAAGATATTTTCAGTTATACGTATCTTCGTAACCATTGTAGATAAAACAAAACTGAAAATGGCATCTGGTAGAATTTTTTAGGTGGAATTTAATTAAAAATTCATGACCAACTTAATTATCAGGATATAATAGACCTTGAAAAACTATTTTAATGTGAAAGAATACAGAAAAAAAAAGTATTAACTGCATACAAATGATAATTAAATAATATTACGTATTTATTATGAGAAAAAGAAACTAAAACTAAGAAAACACACAAACTAATGAACAAGCAGTAGCTAATATTATTTCTCTAAATGCTTCAAATGAGCACCAATTATTTGACAACTGATGTTGATTATTTTCGTAATTGAATTGGTACATACTTCCCCAGTATTTTCTTAACTGGGCTGATAATATTGGTACCGCCCTCTAGCCAGTGAGATCACCTGACATTGTTTATTTCCTTTACAAAGTGTTTATTTAAATTTTACTTTCATTACTATTTGAAGTAATTTCTTTTCCTTTCTCCTAAAAATATGTCATATTGTTTAGTTATCATTTGTATTCAATCACTATCTTTACTCTTAATTTCTTTCGCATTAAAATAGTTTTTTAAAACCTACTTGCCCATTATTCCCTCAAAAAGTAAAAGTAATTCACTATATTCAAAAGTTTAAAAAGAAAATCATACCAACTCTTACCTATGAAATCAGAAAAAATAATCAGTTTAATGAAGCCATAGTCAACTACAATTGCCATTTAAGAAAATAAGTTTAATGAAGATTATTAAAATCTTAGTAATAATTACTATAAGATTTCACTGCTAGTTTTGTTCTATCTTCAAAGCTTACGAAGATATGCATAACTGAAAATTTCGGCAATATTCAATCTCTTGGGAATAGTTTCACAAGTTGACAATAAATGACAAACTGGAAATGCTGTCACTGCTACTCATTAATTTTCTAAGCAACTAACCTAATTTAACCAATCCTGTATCTTCTATACTAAGAAAGTTACCCATATAGAGACTTAGAAAAACTTTTGTTTAGCGACGACGCGACGCTTGGCTTACTGACTCCGGAATGGTAGCACTATACGCCCCCAGCGACAAAACGCGGTACTACACAAATTCCTCCCAACACAACAGTTCGATTTCTTTTGGGTGTCCCCTCGTAGGATGGTTGCTTGCGTTTCTAGATTAATTATTTTATAATTTCATGTTTATTTAGTGTGTTCTTTCCTATATACATCCATTGTTAGTGCTCGTCGTCCTTTGAATGAACTAATTTCCCATATTCCCTTTTGTTGAGTCTGTAGTTTATTTAGATTTAGGTTTTTACGGTTGTATCACTCCATAAGCCCAGCAGGTAATATATATAGGAAGTCAATTATTGCAATTTTTGCTCATAACTTTTTAATTATCAATTTTAACTCGCAAAATTACCAATCAACATTATACATAACTGTATCAGCTACTAAAATGCTTTTTGTCTATCTCACCAGTTACGTAGATAAAACAAGAAGCTAATTACACATTTACTTTAAAGATGGCGACTGAATGACAGCATTTTCATCGCCACCCCCCTATAAAACTCAAAAACAAAAACACCGACAACCCAAAAGGCACGGTCGTACCTGAAACTAAAACTCACTTGAAAATTTAATACTTACAAATATGAAATACTGCATAACGTGCCAAAATAGAAAGGTATCTTAAATATTAACGAAATTTATACAAGTAGCGTGTCAATTAATAATGAATAATTTATTAAATAACTCATTTTCGAGTGGAAAAACGTTCGGTAAACAACTGTAAATAATCGTGATCGTTTAACTATTAAATTAATATCAGAGACGTTTATAAGGAAATTTTCCGCATTTATAGAACACGCGAACGAATTTGTCTCTGAATACAGGAACATGAATAGCCCACACAGACACACTTTAACATTTTGGACGTTATTAGTTGAAAAAATTTCGGTGAAATTGTGTTTTGCGACACACTGCGTTAAACTCGACGAATTTTGAAATTGCCGGTGTTTTCATTTCCGTTTCTTTAAAATATGAAATTATATTTCATATCGAAATTTATTGTTTGTTGACCAGTGTATTCTCAACGCGACAGCGACACACATGCTATATACAAATACAAGACGGCTTGCTTACACTTCTATTCATTCTATCAAAACCAGTAATATTGCATGCGTTGGCATTTTCCCCAAATTCTTTTCCGTCAGCTAAAACTTTTAAAATTATGGCCACTACATTCTTCAGGAAGCAGATAAAATAAAGAAATATATTTATGTATGTATATTTTTATAACAACCGATTAAAAATGATATTTTTCGAATTTCAACGCTTTGATGTAGACATATTTCGCAATAGATGCCGGCCGCCAATGACATTTACGCTAAAGCTTTTATTGTATAATTATAGTTAACATTGAAAAATGTACTGAAACTAAAATAATAAAGTAATTTTATGAATTATTTCCATATTTGTTACAACTCCCAAGATGAAATCACGTCTATGTGTGCACAGTCTGGACTACCCATATTCGCAGTCGAGATTCCTTGCCTCGTCACCATATATACCGTATGTGTCAACTTTCATTAGGTATAGGGATTCAATGTTTACGTGCGATTAATACGTATACAAATAATACGTGGCAACGTGTCACCCCTACTGTCCGTCACCAATCCCGGCAACAATCGACATCACAACGATTTTCTCCGATCTCCCCACCAGATTTTACATTCAATCTTTAGCTGCGAACACGTTGCGATTCAGTCTGCAATAAAAGCCGTCTTATTACTGGAACGGGAAACATCAAATGGCCGTCGCGATCTCCTGATCTAGTAGTTTATTATTATTTTCAGAATCCTTTTTTTATTTACCTTATTTTTAATTTTATTAGAATTACGCTTTTGTTTGTGTCATGCAGCGTGAACGCAGCTTAATAATTCTCTGCATTTACTGAAAGGAAAAAGAAAAACAAATCTTTGTAACGCGTAAATATTATTTCTGAACGCATTACAAACACCCAAGTCAGTGGTCCAACAGTTACTGCTAACTTGAGCTTGTATCGGTCGCGCTGGCATTGGAGAGGAAAGTAGGGGTGCCATGTTGTCACGTATTGCATGAGTTAATCGCCTATGGCTAATGAAAATTGACACATGCTGTATATCATTCTACATGCGGCTACTCGGACTAATATGTTAGTATCTTATCTTGTGTACATTATTTGTCATAGTGGTAATTAATGTATAATGGATAACCGCCATTAAATAGTGTGGTATTATTCAGTACTTATTTTTAATTTTGTTAATTTATATGAAAATGTTGCTTATTCGACCATTATGTAGCGGAACTGTATCAAGATTTTACTGTATATTTTCAAATCAACTTTAATATTGTTTTCTTCCTATTAGAGGATTGTTCTGTTAGACAATAAGGATATCTTAGAGTCCAGATTTCGTATTCTGAGGATATATTTAGTTTATTAATTTCAAAACGTCAAATTTTAAGGACGGTGATGAATAAATAGTAGCTATTAGAAACCATTTATTGGAGAAACTAGTATTTGTATTCAAAAGGACGATAACTATAATGAAAAATAAATGTTTGTCCCTCATCCAGCCTTACGATTCAGTATGAAAAATAAAAGCTACATGGAAGGTACGTAAATTTATGCTTCTAATAACATGTATATGTATATACAGGGTTGCTTATTAGTGCGTCAAATAATTTAGCGGTTTGTAATAAAAAATTAAATCTAACTCCGAAATTATTGGGTTTGGGTAAAGGACATTATTAACAAAAATTAAGCGCAATTAACGCATCATTCCAAAAATTTAATAATATACGGGGTGTTCCATTTGAAAAAAATCAGTAAACGCTCTTTGACGGTAGCCAAATTGACTGCATCGTAACAAATACCCTGTATAATAAAATAAATGTTTGATTATTTTGTAGGTTTAACACATCCCTTGGCTGCATGGAATTATTATGGTAAACATTGTCGCGGCCATTTTATTATAATTTTCGTTAATAACTCAACAGTGCGTTATCCAAAACCAAAACCCCAGATATCGATGAAAACAAAAATTAAAGTAGATAAGGAAAAACAAAAGATATACAGGGTGTTTCATTAAAAAAAAAAAATTTCGAATGTGTACCATTTTAACGCGTCAGCCTGTATAATTCAAATTATTTTCAAAATGTGTGTTTTTTGTTACTGTGCCACTTTTTATAAAATAAATTTCTTCAGTACTATTTAATAACGCCTATATTGGACTTTGACGCACTAATGAGCAACCCTGTATATGTAGACACAGTTGTGTGGACATCACGAAACGGAAACCACACGTTTAACAGTGGTAGGCCATCGTATACCGTCAACAAACTGTACCCACGCTTATCATAAGGAAAGAAATTTCATTTGCCAAATCCATATGTAAAGCTGTTGTGCTGTTACTCAGATATAAACACTTGCATTCAAATCAACAACATATGTAATTTTCTTCGCTTCGCTAGAATCGTTGCTCTTACTTCAACATAAAGACGCCCTGCAGTGTAAATCCCAGATATACATATTATGAATTCGTACTTCTCTGGTCGTATTTCATTTCGTTTATTCCCTCTAAGTAGGCAAGTCCTAGTTAGTGGTTGTTATTTATTATTAATTATATATTTATAATTATCAACCACATTAGAACACCCACAAGAATACCTACGAAAATATAAAAAGTCACATTATAGAAGTAGAAGACTGAACGAGTATAGCCACGGAGAGACCGCCACAATCATGAGTCAAAAGTTGAAGTCTTAATAGAAGAAGAATGCTGTGAAAATTCTATACAATCTTTAATATTGTTAATGCGCGCATATGAAATGGATTGATAATAAAATAATCCCCCAACAGCAATACGCTAACTATAAGGCAAGTCAGCACCAGAGCCTGTGGTGCGACTTAAGTTGAGGCATCTTCGCATTCGCCAAGAAGTGTAAAAAACAGAAGTATCAATCAACCTTTATGGACGACGTACCGAAAATTTAACTCTAGTCTTGTACTGTAAATTGAGCCTCGCGAAGCTTAAAAAAATAATTTTAAACATAATAATATTTGTGTCCTACAACGCAAAAAACAATATGGTATATACGCTTAATACTGATTATTAGAATCTTTTGTACAGCGGATATCATAGCTGATTTCTTATATTTTTAACGTTTATATAAAATTTGATGAAACCAGTGTCAAGTAAATATTAACTACTAACACTAATAATTAAGGATACTATTTTTTGTATTTACGAAATAAGTGCGAATAAATGCGAAATTATGGAAAAAATGCGAATAAATGCAAAATATGGAAATAAACTCGAAGAACTGTTATTACAAACATTCTATCAAATGACAATGGCAAGATTGTTTTGGAGCTGAAAAGTATGCTAATGAGCGCCGAACGAACGAAGTCACGCAGTTGCTTAGGAAAGATTTTAGTCGTGACTTTTTACTAAATTCCGTTTTTTAAAAATATCCCACAAGATGAGCTTATTGGTGTGGATATAGTCACTTTCATCGACAACTCTTAGCTGCAGC
This sequence comes from Amphimallon solstitiale, assembly GCA_963170755.1. NCBI lineage: Eukaryota > Metazoa > Arthropoda > Insecta > Coleoptera > Scarabaeidae > Amphimallon > Amphimallon solstitiale. The sequence goes on along the minus strand of OY720675.1, from coordinate 28,409,489 downwards.
GGATAAAACAGACTCTCTCGATGTTTTTCAGGTTTTATGGGCAATTAAATTTTGCAAAAGCGGCAATTCAAAGTTTATGGAGTCCTGTAAATAGTGTTAATGCGGAGCGATTGTTCAGCACCTACAACATTATCATCACATACAGAAGGACCAGGTTGTTGGAAGACAATGTAGAAACGACAGCAATGTTGACTTTCAGAAAGACTATCTGACACATATACCTAACTTAAATTTAAAAATGTTGCGCCAATATTTTGTTATAAAGAGAGAATTTCCTGTATTTTACAATTTTATTATTATGTTGCTAACTTGAAGATTTGTTTTTGCTTTAGCGAATAAATGCGAAATTTTGGATTTTTGTTTTTGCGAAATATTACGTATTCCTATTAATAATAATTTCCTCCAGCTTATATTAGAATATTAATCGTAAAATATGATCCTATCAATGTATTTTATTTGATTCGTAAAAAATTATTTACGTAACATCTTGTACCATGGAATGAATGAATTCAAAATACATTTATAATCTTTCATTTCTGAACGCAAAATTTAATTGCTTTCTGTTTTCAATTAACAAATAAAACAAAATACAAAGCGAAAACCCAAATCTACCGTGTTATACTGGGATTTAAAGCCGCTAAATAAATCCAACCGCGAATTCACCGAGAGCAAGAGCACCGCTGAGCAATAAATCATTCCCGGTACTGGCCGACAGCTACCAAAGAGAAACGTTTTAAATTGTTTGTCGGTTGTTTGAGCAAACCAGGCGACCGTGATGACATTAATAAAAGTTCGTCAAAGTGGTCGTGGAACATCAGCTAAAGAGAACATCAACTCCTCTTACTAAAGGGTGTCTCAGAGTAAATTTCAGTTTTCAAAGTATTAAAACAAAATGAAGTAAAGTGATGGATCGATTTTATTTATATATTAACAAAGTGCACAAATGCGGATTTTATTTTTTAAATAAAATGTTTTCCAAATGTCGACCTTCTTGCTCATAGCACTCCTGCAATCTGGCACGTAGATTTTGGAATACTCGGCGACACATCTCAGGTGGAATGTTATTAATGGTATCCCGAATGTGGTCCTTTAACTGCTCTGTATTGGCCGGCGGATCGGTGTACACAACACTCTTTAAATATCCCCACAAAAAAAAATCTAGGGGCGTAAGGTCTGGGGATCTTGGGGGGTAGGAGATATCACCAAATCGCGAAATGGTAGTGCCTGGAAACAATTCACGTATAGTGTCCATTGATGCTGCTGCCGTGTGTGCCGTCGCACCATCCTGTTGAAACCAGGTCCAGTTTGGATCGTACCCAGGGAGGTTCTGAAGAGCCGGAATAAAAAAATTTCGTAACATTGCCGTATACCGTTGGGAAGTTACAGTAACAGCGCGCCCGCGGGCATCTTCGAAAAAGTAGGGTCCGATTATTCCACGTGATGATACGGCGCACCAAACCGTTACCTTCTTGGAATGTAATTGTTTTTGGTGCTTCTGTTTAGGATTGTCTGGGGCCCAATACCGACAGTTATGTTTGTTGACGTACCCTTCCACATGAAAGTTAGCCTCGTCACTGAATACAATGTTTTCCAAACCCCCTTCATCCCAAAACGTATTCATCATTGTCTCACAATATGTTTTTCGCATTTCATAGTCTGAATTCTTTAGAAACTGTACCAATTGAATTTTGTACGGGTGGAAATGTAAATCGGCCCGTAAAATTCGTTGTACACTTGCACGTGAAATGTTCAATGCCAGGGCATGTTTACGTACCGAGCGCTTCGGGTGTCTCCTCACCGCCTGTCGCACTACCTCAATGTTTTCCGGTGTCCTGATGGACCTCCGCTGACCCGTGTGCTTGCAATTTATCACTGAACCCGTTTCGCGAAATCGTTGAATCCACGACTTCACTAGATTTGCGGACGGTGCGTCACTTACGCGGCGAATATTGTAGTGGTTACAAAAACGTCGCCTTGCCATTGTGTAAGAATCGTTCGCTTTAAAAAAACACTCGACCATGAACGCACGCTGTCTACCCGACCAGTTCTCCATGTTTACTGCTAATCCGCAAGGGTTGGCTACCTGGCGACGGCCCAACCTCCCCTCCCATTATTATGGTTTTCACACAAAGCACACTTTAAAACTGAAATTTACTCTGAGACACCCTTTACTAACAGCCTATGTGATAATCGCATAAAAGCAACGCTCGAGAATTGAGCTAAAATCGAGCAAAATACAGTTGCGTATTAAATTACACGTTTGAAAAGATGATTCGACGAGTTAAAGACGTTGGCTAAGCTTTCGTGATTGCTCGGGTAAAAAGTATGAAGGAATGAAAGAAATAAAAATCTTTGCTTAATTAATTAAAATAACTCATAAAGGGTAAAGTAAATATGAATTTCTCAGAAAACTTCTTTCCTCATATTAGAAAAGTGACAAACAAAAATATTACATTTTGCATGTGTCTCCAGAAAGTATAGTTGACATATATTTAAAATATATTTATTTTTTGTTCAAAAGACAATATATCGGGAGCATTAATTGTATTACAAAAATCAGGTACGGGAATTTTAAATCAATTTATTCTCTATGGACCTCTTGAGGTTCTCTTACAGAACAAGGGCAATCTACCTTACATTTCATATTGCAACAATAAACTAAAACGAGTAATTTTCAGCAAATTGAAAAATAATAATTATATGTGTACCATCGACTGCATAGAAAACTGGTAAAGTTGGTTTTAAGTTGATTGATTTTGGTTGTAGCATGTCAAAACTATATTTAATGTCATTTATATCTGTCATATATTGTCAGGATAATATGCCACAAATGAACAAGAATAAAAAGCTATAATTCGAACTAGTCTGCATGATGATATTTATTTACATTTCGCTTGAATTTCCTTTTGTTCCGTCTATTAATAAATAAGTGTTTAGTTTGCTTTAAAGTTCTATTTAGAACCCAGGAGCCCAAGGTGTCCAGTTTCCATGTTACTTGACAGACCTCTTACACAATTAAAAATTTCAATTATTCAGGTAAATGTTTTTTTGCTGTACCACTTTTCTATGCAGGCAATGGTACTTACTTTATAAAAGTGATATGTATTAGAAATGTTTATCCTTACTTCCAATAAAAAACCACAATTAAAATGAATGTAGGAGATCAAAAGGCTAGGCAACTAAAACAGATTTCAATATCAGGATTACAGTAAATATCTTACACAACGATTCTTACTTTCTTTGTCCTTATAACAAATAGAGGTGGTAAAAACTAAATTAAAGTGAAAATTAACAAAATACAGAACCACGTTCGAGCAAAAATAAATGTTAACAATTAGGTGACGGAATTGATGCAGACATAAACAATTTTTCTGGTAAACAACTAACAAAGGAGGCATCTGTTGGCATATTTGGGCTAAAGTTACGCACTGCTAGCCGTTTGATGGCGCCACATTCACTAAGTTTAAATGCCCAACCGACTTACCAACCCCTGGAATGAAGAAGATCGGTACGAATGGTATGAACGCAGAATTTTCAGCAGTTAGACAGAATTAGGGGAAATACCGGGCAGACATAGAGATAAGCAGAAAAATGAAGTAATCCAAGTAAATAAATACTGAAACTCTATTACCTGCACAGAAACAGGGGTAGCACCGTACACGGAGAGAAAGACTTTTTGGGTCAATTGTACATTAGTCGAATGTAACGCACGAGTATATACAAACAATTATTTGCTAACCGTGACCAAGGAAAATTTCTTTCATGTTTAATTTCTTGCTTCAAGCCTGTAAAAGGTTCACGGAAACAAAGGGTTTCTTGATACAAACAAATATGCTTAGTTCAGAGGTTTTTTTCTGAATCAAACAAAATCCCTTTTGATTTTAACGTTTTACATGCTTGAAGCAAGAAATTAAACATGAAACTCTGAAGTTTTTCTTGGTTGCGATAAGCAAATACTTGTTTGTACACATATGTTTCATTCGACGAACATGCAACTGACATAACAAAGTCTTTCTTTCCATGTAGGAGCCGAGAATACATTACAAAATACTTCATCATCAAAAAAGGTTTAGGCACAAGGAAAATATCAAAATAATTGAAAAAACGGAAGAGACATGATAAAATATAAATAACTAAGCTCAGTGATAAATAACCCCGTGCGGCTCCTTATTTTTTTTGTAAAATTACGCAAGCTACAAAAACTGTGCTCAGGCCAGTTCTTTTCATAATTTTAAGTATGAAGATTTCTACAGGAAAATACTTTTAGAATCCGCATGGAGTCGTCAGTGACCCCATGGGAGGATCCTCTAGAATATCTCTGATAAATAAAGAAAACATTTCTTTTTATAGTATATTATGCAATGAGCATTTAATAATGGCTATTAAAACACGAGTATGAATATTACGATACGAGCTGAAGGCGAGTGTAGAAATGAATACGAGTGTCTTAATAGCCATTAAATGCGAGACTCCATAATAAAACATTATTTTTTGAATATTCATTTCATAAATTGAGAGTAACATTTTTCGTACATTTTTGCAGATTTAGCTGGTAATAAATTGTTTGTGGCTATTAAGGTTTGTTCCATAATTTACATTTCAGGTACACTATCTCTCATTTTTACTGTTTATATTTTCAAAAAAGTACATATTTTAACTACTTACTAGTAAATTGCAGAGAACTGTCAAATTTAATTAGTTTTATCGACGACTAAACAATAAAGTAGGTATTATATTAATCACTATTGGTTAATAATAACACTCATAATACCTGGAGGGAATAATGAAATGCGACCGGGGAGTAATGAGACATAACGTTACCATTATTCCCTGCATTCCGCCAATAAGAACATAACGTTCCCAACGATGTCGCAGTAACGATAGACAAGTCCGGCCATTTTACTAACCGTCAAACGTCATATTGATATAGTAATCTAACATTTTCGTTTAATTATTTTGATTCTTTTTAGTAATCTTCAATTAGTCGTAGATAAATTAGTGTATACTAACTCGCAATAATGAGTATTATTCCCTCGAGCAGGGTTACTCCCTCGCCGCTTCGCGGCTCGGTTCGTAAATTCGGCTCTCGAGAATAATGACTGTCATTATTGACTCGTTTAAACTACTATTATATCTGTCAGATATGTAGTCATGGCCATATTGAATAATGATTGAATATTGGAATGTCGCATTCCTATTGGATGTAAACTTGTATCTTAATGAAAAATCTGTATTTTTATGGACATAATTAAAGTACAGGTTCAGCATGTCTAATAATACAATTAAAGTATGGGAATAGAAAAAGTATTTTTGGCAACAAATAAGTAATAATTTTATTGTTGGTTTCGTTGTGATGAATCAAACTACGCACACTCCAAAGATTTTATATCAATATGCCCCTAAATTTATCATATCAATTTCATAACAAGATAATAATTAATAGCTTTCATTTATGGAAATGGTAACATGATTGTATGTTTTCCATCTAACGTTGTACACAAAGCGATGATAGTATTAATAATTCGATGCACAACAATATCATTTACAGAATAATAAATATGTATGTTTACAAACCTCGCTAGCGCACTCTATGACTAACACATTACTAACAGACGTAAATAATCTTCGGAGGCAATACTTTATTATGATGCACTTTCTAAGGTTACAATATAAAAAGAATAAAATTACATACGCGTTTAATAGGTGACAAAAACATGCAACACTTCACACTAACGAACAATGTAATAATAGAATTTCCGCATAAACAATCGAGTAAGTACTTTTTGTTTAATTTAGGAGAAATTCGGACAACTAACAGTATTATTACGGAGCAAAAATATATTGTTTAAATCACAGGAGACGTCGCGATGCAAACAATTCCCGTACGAGATTACGGACATGGTCTCCTTTTGAATGCAGCCGTTGCGAGGGATTCCTCTTAGATGTGAAACTGTGACTCACATATATGTGTTGAGTGTCATACTAAAAATAGGTTTCATTTGAGAACGAAAAGGTAGTGCGAGTAAGTGTCAGTTTGAAGCTGAAATCTACTGTAGGTAGACATGAGGGGCCGATAAAATAGATAGTGGACGTTCTATTATTACAGTCTCAATGCCATATTGGTACAACGTAGGTATATATGGACCTATGTGCGAATGTACGTGCACATGTTCGCACTATATTTTATTTTATCCGAGCTTGTACAAATCTGGGAAGGCCATTCACCTTTGCGCTATTTATTGAACTCAATGGATGCGCCAAGATATTAATGTGTCAAGGTTCGTTCAAAGCTGCATCATTCCCATACTTACATTGTAATCAATTTTTTTTAGGAAGGAATATATTTTACGTACATTACGGAAATATGCTTCGATTTTCAGCGAAACGAAACCGAATTGAAAACGTGGAGATGGGTATAAATTCTACAGTACCTGGCCAAAATATGATTATAAAATTCTTACTTTTAAATTAATATTATTTAAATATGGCATTTACATATCTAAAATAACTAGGAATTTTCTATTTAATACCAGCGATATTCAAATTTAAACGAGAATTGTAAACCGGCGGTTTTGGAAGCGGAATAATTCGGTTAGGTACTGGTGGGAACTGCAGAACGCGACTATGGGAAGGGAGAATTGTCGTCTGCGCGGTTCTGAAATCGTTGATGTGGCAGTAACGAAGATGAGCGACAGCGAAATACATCCGTTCGTTGCACAACGCATCATTATTAAGTTTTTGGTCAGAGTAGAAGTCCGACCGACCGAAATTTTGCACGGATTGCGTCAACAGTTTGGTGAAAACATCCTTTCGCAAGCACGAGTGTTTTATTGGCATAAAACATTTTCTGAAGACGAGAAAAAGTCGCCGACCGAGAACAAGTCTCACGGCAGAACACATTCAAGCGGTTCGTGACCTTATTGAACGTGACCACCGCTTCACCCTCACTGAAATTGCTTCTGAGGTTAACATCAACATTGGGAGTATCCATTCCATCATCCACGATGAGCTTGGTTTCAGCAATATTTCGGCTCGTTGCGTACCGCGTCTTCTTACAGAAGAACAGAAAACATTTCCCAAAAGAATCTCATTCAATTGTGGAAATGAGGAGAGGTTGGCCTAGTGAAAGCCAAAACGCGGTTGTCAGCTGGAAAGGTTCTCGCGGCGGTTTTCTGGGATGCACAAGATGTTCTATTGCTGGACTTACTTCATGACCAGAGAACAGTCAAAGCAGCTTATTACTGCCCTCTCTTGGATCAAGTGAAAGCCACTTATCGGAGTAAAAGGCGAGGACAACCCATCAGAGATGTCATTTTCTTACACGACAATGCCGCAATGGAGGTGTTTGTGCGCAATGGGCTCCACACCCGCCCTGTTTCTTTTTACAGTGATGGTATACAGAAACTGTCAATTCGGTGGGAAAATGTGTAAACAAAGGGGGGTGACTATGTAGAAAAGTGGCATATTTTTTTGTTAGTTTTTGTCTTCGTCGATAAAGCTGAAAAAATCATTCTCGTTTAAATTTGAATGACCCTCGTACATTTACTATTATTCCGTTTCGGAGAAATGTATAGTTGCGGGCCAAAAGTTTTGAAGGATCCTAAGACCAGCGATATAAAAGCAGGCCTGGCAACTGTAGTAAATTTTAACACCAAGTAAAGAGAGATTATATTCTACATACTTTTTAATGCATAAGCTTGAGTATATGTATATTAAACTGGCTTGTAAAAGAACTAATCGAACTAATCAAATGCTCCATAGCGGAGTATGGAATCATTTTTAAAGTCTTAAATTTGTATTAAGAAACAAATGTTCGAAATTTATTACCGGAGAAATTTTCAACGGCAGTAGATGACAATGTAGTCAACAACTGATTATACATACAGCGTGACCAGAACTTCGTAGACAATTTAATGGAAATGACATTTTTAAGGCTGACGAAACTGGTTTGTTCTACAAATTAGCCCTAAATAAGAGGCCAAAAATTCAAGGAAGTGCAAAGGTGAAATATTATCCACAGACAATAACTGTATTAGTTTGTGCGAATTTTTCTGGTACATAAAAAAGGCTTATTTATTGGCAAATCGCAAAATTCGCGCTGTTTCAAAAAATATTACAAATGTAAAATGTAAAAATGTTGCGGAACTAAAAAATTTTTTCATATAAAATAACATATCTATTATATTTTCTTTCGTTTCACTTTAGTCTTTACGTTTATAATTTTATACATACGAGGTAGGCGCCATAAATTCTCGGCCTGACAGGCTTATATAGGTTCGAACGTGTTCAAACTCCGTCAGGTCATGCATGCACATACGCGAAGTGTACACTATAAATATGACGGTTCGAAGCCTATAAGTAGTTTTTAGTAACCAGCCAACCAACGTGACTAGCGCACGAAAATGTCTGAAGTAACGAAAATTGAGTACCGCGCGGTCATTAAATTTTTAACAAAAGAAGGGCATACACCTTACCACATTAAATAAGGTTTAGACGGCGTTTACGGTGATGTATCTCCTTCGTATTCAACTGTAAAAAAGTGTCGACCAATTGAAGTGATAACGCCTCAACGAATTTCAATTATTGAATATTTAGTGCTAGAAGTAGAAGATCGCCGTTTGAAAGTGAAGGAATTAGCAGTGATAACAAACATTTTCGAAACAAGTGTTCGCCGAATTCTCCATGACCATTTGGGTATGAATAAAATTAGTGCTAGATGGGTACCTCGACTTCTTTCTGTTCTCCAACGTGAACGTCGAGTCGAATGTGCGCAGTCGTTTTTAAACAATGCGTGGAGACGACCCAAAAACCGATTTTGAAGTCCATTTTCACAGGGGATAAAACAATGGTTCTGTTTTACGATCCTCTATCGAAAAGGGAGTCCATGGAATGGCGGCTACCTGATGAACCTCGTGCCAGAAAGGCGAAAGTCATTCAATCAACGAAAAAGGTGATGGCCACAATATTCTGGGATTGTCAGGGCATTTTACTAATTGGCTTTAAAGAGCGGAATACAAGTGTGAACGGCACATATTATGCGTCTTTATTGCATAAATTAAGGGACAGTATTCGTGCAAAACGTCGTGGAAAATTGACAAAATGTGTGCGATTATTGCAAGACAATGCTCTCGTCCATACTGCCGCCATTTCACAAGCTGCCATCCGCGAATGCGGCTTTCAAGAATTGGAACATCCACCGTATAATCCGGATATGGCTCCTTGTGCTTTTTTTTGTTTCCACTTTTAAAAAAAACCTTAGGGAACGTAGTTTTAAGGACGACAGTGAGTTGCAAGCAGCTGTTATAGAACATTTTGACGGAAAAACTTTAGATTTTTTTTACAAGGGTATTGAATTATTAATTAATCGTTGTAATAAATGTATAGAAGTTACGGGAGATTACATTGAAAAATAAAAATTCTTATATTGTTCCAAGTTTCTTTTTTGTATATCAGGCCGAGAATTTATGGCGCCTACCTCGTATATATTAAAAAATAAGGTCTTATCTCACGTATTTTTTCTTTCATTATCGCTTAGAGCCAACTTCAAATGTAACGACCATAATTTGACGGTCCCTTGAGGTTCTTTATAGACTACATCTACAGTATTTTCGCTAATTTAGAATATCAGCATAGACTGGAAAAATATAATTTTCAATAATTCAAAACATATTATTAAAACTTACAGACTCCGTTAAGACGGGACCTTACAAAAATATTCGTATTCGCCGTCAAAAAATAAAATACATTTCGACAGAAAATAAAACTGAGGACAGCAGGAAAATTGTTATTATAAAGTAGGAGTATTAATGTTATCATACTTATCATGCAATAAATCATAAATAACCAAAAACAAATAGATGTATTTTCTTTCACAAACCAATACTACTCAAGCTTATGTATTAAAAATGAGGTGTGGCCACCACACGACTTTCTTATACGTATGAGCGTTTCAAATTATAGAATTTTAAGAATTTTTTTTACAAAAATTATTCAAATTCTTATTCTAAGTACTTCTATTCTCTTAATAAATCGCTATAGAATGCATACTTTGCAAGATATTCGAAAAAAAAGTGCTACTCGCTAAGAGTAAAAGTGCTACTTCCGGCCCGAATTTTGAAATTTCATGTTTACAAAAAATATTGCAAATCCAGTTCTAAATACTTTTGTACTCTTGATAAATGTATATAGAATGCATAACTTACGACATATTTGCAAAAAAATCGCTATTCGATAAGAGTAAAAGTGGTACTTCCGGTCTGAATTTTGAAATTTTTTTTTATACAAAAGATATTGAAAATTATGTTTTAAATACTTTTATACTGGTAATGTACTTGTCTAAAAAGCAAGACTAGCGAGATATTCGAAAAAAACTAATTCTCGATAAGAGTAAAAGACCTACTTCCGGTTCGAATTTTGAAAAACTTTATTAAGACAATTTGTCTCAAACTTAATTTTAAGTACATATGAATTCTTTATACATTTGTTTAAACTTAATAGTTGACGAAATATTGGCAAAATTCGATTTTTTCACTGAAGTAAACTGCTACTTCCGGTCTACCGATTTTACTGAAAAACTAATCAGATCTCAAGAGGGAGATACACGTAAATACAAAATTTGGAATTGATAGCTATAGCGGTTTGACTGATATCGTGGTCACAGACAGACAGACAGACAAATAGACACACAGACATTTTTTAAAAACCACTTTTTCGGTATCAGGGGACTTCAAAACGTGGACATCAGCAAAAATCTCGAGGTCGAAAATTTTCATCATCACAATACTTCCTGATACTACGTATAAGAAAATAAAAATGAATTCTTATTGTCACTAAATTGTAATTAGTTAGAAACGTATTTTCAACTGGAAATAATTAGAAAAGAACAGTTTTTTTAAATTAAATTTATGGATGCGAATTACGGAAATTACATTCGTACAAGAAACTGTATTAAAATTAATTTTAGTCAGTTACTTGGGTGATAAAATCTTAAGTGGAGATCTGCTCTCATTACAGCTAAATAATTGAATCACGAAAGTTGAAAAAACTGTCCGCTTTCAAAAGACTTGATGCCTACCTCTTTTGCAATTAATTTATATCGTGTTTAAGAGGATCCAAAGCAGAGAACAGATTAACGGTCTTTCTTGCGATGTACTTTCTTAATACTTCTTGATGGGCCCCTGCTAAGTGATAAATTAATAATAAAAAATCATAGTCCGTATCCTGGTGTCTAGCATTATACTTCATAAATAAATAATTAAAAAAATGTAATTCTCTAATATTATTATAAATTCTTAGCGCTTAATATCAAATGATGCAGATTTTAATTAATGTCACTGAAACTTCAATTAAATTGTGGGACTTCAATTCTAATCTGTTCAAACAAGTAGAGATTTTTATTCCTGATACCTAAAAAAGTGATTTTTGACAAATCTCAACGAGTGTATCTGTGAGTCTGATAGCGGCCAAACTGTAAAAGATATCATCATTACTAACCCTCTTATTTAGGAATACAATCTTCCTCGCGAGGTCTGATTACGTACAGAGTGAGTCATTAGTAGCCGCTTCTTCGATTGCTCTTTTGTGTTTTAAATAAAATAAAAAACAATTACTGGGAGATCCATGGTTTTGTTGTGGCGCATATTGTAAAAATACTTTAAACTCTGGCGCACTTCCGGTTCCACCGGAAATGCACGGAAATTAATTTTTTTAATGACACCCTATATATTTTTGGATTTTCTAGTACTGCTTTAAATTGTCTGTTCAACTGATTTTTCTTTTTCAAAATTGAGCCAATAGTGTTATTAACTTTTTTTGAAAATATTTGACTAAAACACGTGTCCAAAAAAAAATCATTTTCACATTGCTTTTAAAAGTAAAAACATTGACTTTGATGGTGCTTGTAGCCAAGAAAGTTCTGCATCATTTGGTATAAGTTGCACTCGACAATACCTCAATAAACTTTGTTTTTTCAAAGTCTACTTCCTGAAATTTTCACATACCAAAAACTTATTTTTTTTTTAATAGAACACCCAGTATTTTATTGAGGCATTTTGTTCCTTTCTTTTATTCTCTTTCATTTTTGTTAACAATGTCCTATACCTTATCTTTTGTAATTTCTGTGATAATCACTATAGGATCAATTAGCGGTCAATTAAAGAACTACGAGCGCTGTTGTTCTATGCACCAAAATATTCCTTCAACCAATGAAAGGCAGGAATGGGGCCCGACTTCCTTAGTCAACTGCCAAACAAAGTAAATGTTAAATCCAACTATCCCAAAAGTAATAATTTTACAGAATGAAGAGCATCGCATTTCAATTTTTTAATTCCGGCAATGTCCAGTTGCAGTATTTAATCTTTTACACTATTGGTTAACAACGAAATAAAATAGAGGTTATGTTTACTGACATATTTGAAGATGTTTAAAAAAAGTTTTGAAAATCCGTCCGTAGAAAGCACATATCTCTTCCATTGACATTTTCATCAAAGAAATATGGTCCAATTATGTAACTACCCACTATTCCTCTCCACACATTTAGTGACCAACGATTTTGAAAGTTTGAAGGTGTGATAAAGTGAGGGTTTTTATGTGTTATAATAACGAAAATTCTGTCGATAAACGTATTCACTTTAATAGAAGGTGGCTTCGTCGGTAAACAACAAAAAATTGAGAAAGCCAGAATAATTTATCTGGACAAAAATGTAAGCGATTCTGAAAATTTCTTTCATCTAACCCTGTGTATGAATATGCTACGAATGAATTACCTATTTCCTAATTCTTCTGGATTCCCAAACTTGACTTAATCTAACTGAAGACTAATTTTCACAGTATTTGTATGGGGTGTTCGACTACACTCGCAAGTATCATAAACGTCTTATCCGCACCAGTTATTGATTTTCCGCTCTTTTTTTCATATTCAGTACATTCTGTTCACTCAAACCGTTCCTTTATACTTTCGAAGGTTTCTGGCTTCGGTTGACTTCTACCAGAGATCGCTGTGCATAAAGTCTGGATGCCAGCAAAGAGTTTCTTTCAGATTCACCTAAAACGTCAATCATATTTATTAACTCTTCATAAGAATAATTCATTTGGATGATAACTAATAGCGATGCTTTTATAAATTTGAGATAGATGTTTACCGACTTTCTTTAACAGTCGACTCAGTCAGTCAGCCGCATTCCAGCCTTTAATGGACGAATATTTGGGTGCATAGAACAGGGCTCGTAGTTCTTTATTTGACCGCTAATTGATCCTATAGTGATTATCTCAGAAATTACAAAAGATAGGTATAGGACATTGTTAACAAAAATGAAAGAGAATAAAAAAAAGGAAAAAGAAAGCCATAATAAAATACCGGGTGTTCCATTTAAAAAAAAAGTTTTTGGTATGTGAAAATTTCAGGAAGTAGGTTTTGAAAAAACACAGTTTTTTGAGATATTGTCGAGTGCAACTTATACCAAATGATGCAGAATTTTCTTGGCTACAAGCACCACCAAAGTTAATGTTTTTACTTTTAAAAACAATCCGAAAATGATTTTTTTCTGAACACGTGTTTTGGTCAAATATTTTGAAAAAAAAATTAATAACTCAAAAACTAATGGCTCAATTTTGAAAACGAAAAAATAGTTAAATAGGCAATTTAAAACAGTACTAGAAAATCCAAAAATATATAGTGAGTCTTTTAAAAAAATTAAATTTCATGCATTTCCGTTTAAACCGGAAGAGCGTCAGAGCTTAAAGTATTTTTAGAATATGCGCCCCAAGCAACCATGAATCTTCCACTAATTGTTTCTTGTTTTATTTAAAACACAAAGGAGCAATCAAAGAAGCGGCTACTAATGACTCACCCTGTATTTAATGAAATCTATCAGCCGGAAATAGTAATTCACTTCAGAATTAAAAAGTGCCACAAAATTGATTTAAAAAAAATATTAGACCGATTTTTCATAATTTCTACGAGAAGTGATAAAAACATACTTTTGCCAATATATCAGTACTTATAAAATTAGCGCAAATGTACTAATAATATGTAAATATTAAAGCTTCATTTGGAATAACTTCTCTTTCAATTCGAACCGGAAGTCACACTAATAATTTTATCGAAAAGTAGTGTTTTTCAAATACATGTATCAGACATTATACCGTTCTATACAGATTTATTAGGAGCTAAAAGTGTTTAAACCTTAACTTAGAATAACCTGAGTAGAAGTATGTATGCAGACTATTATTTGCTCTGAAAACTCAAAAAACAAATGAAGGGTAAACGATTTTCGACAGCTGATGAAGGCTTATGAGAAGTGATTTCAAATCAAGACAAAGAATTTTTTCAAGAGCTTAGAAATTACTTTATAAACGATCTGCAAATGGGTAGGTCTGCTACCAAGAGCCCGTACTTTATTTCCTGATGGTCCCATATATTTTGTTCAAGACAATTCACCCATCCATACTGCGAACATGGCCTGCTCGAACGGTGGATCTTAACCCAATTGAAAACCTCTGGGGTCTGATGGTCTGCAATTGGTCAGATGATGCATACAGAAATGTATAAATTTAACTCGAAATGTCGTGGAAGTATTGGTCCGCTTGCGTGGCCATGAATATTGTGAACATAAACTGGTTAATTGTATGACTAAGAGAATACAAGAATGCGTTCAAAATAATGGTTTTTAGACAAGATATTAGAACCTTAAACTAATATGTTAGTTGTATTACATTAATCTGCAAAATGTGTAAGTCTTAAAAGACATTAATTAAATACATAATATTTTGTAATAAAATATTGTGGTGTTTTATAATATGGTAATTATCAATAGCCCTCGTGGTTCACACCATAAATATTTAACAATATACGATTAATCTTATTTGGCAATACAACAAATTATATTAAATTAATTAATAATGTAATAAAGTGCTTTTAGTTGACAAGGTGTTTTACAATTTACACTGCATTGTTAAATATGTATATACAATATGTTATTTAATGACTTGTCTTATACTTTATAGGTCATACATAATCTTTCTGCAGTGATAAAATTCTATATTAACAATGTTTCAAACTCACAAATCCCATTCAACAATCGCAAATACTGCATTACATAAAAAAGTATCTCATAATAGAACCCCATTCTCACAAATAAACTACATTATAACAATATCGATTGCCGGTTAAGAACTACCTTATTGCCCAAGCCTCGTCAGTGTCCAGTGAAAATGAACAGAAAGGTATTGACCGACTGGGGTACTTGGAAATGTACCTATAGATACATTTTTTATGTTTTGACATTGATATCACAGTCAACCTCGATAAAAACGCGTTAGCTTTCTTACACGCACGCGATCAGTATCCAATAGAAAATAACATTCTGTTATATTTCCACGTGTTATTTGAGATTTATTCGGCAATTTCTAATTCGATCACGTTCATTCTTTATTAAAAGCGCCGACCTAAAGATAAAACGGGGGTATATGGTATCATTTAAAGTGGATTTCTACTTTGCTATTACTAAAGGATAGACCATTTTCTGGAATTTATCGGAAGAAAACTGTGTTACAGATCAAAATAATAAAACTTGATTTGCTTAAAAATTTATATTTATATTCTTGCAAAAGAAAAAATTATACAAAATCACAAAATTTACCGAACTTAATTTACAGTAGGGTGGATCGAAAAACGCGTTTTTTCTGCAATACAATTCTAATAGCGCGGAAAACTTGCGCATAGGCGTCATTATAAATGAAAAAATATTAAAAAAATTTTTTTTTCAAAATTTGAAATCGCGCAGAAGGCCTAAAGTTACCAAAAAAAGTCAAATACCGGTAAATTTAAAAAAAATGCAAAAATTACAAAAGAAATTCTTTTTTTGTTCTAATAGTGAAAAATGTTTTTTTTAAGAGTGTCCTTAATGCATACAAAAAATAATTAGACCCATTTTTGTTTAACTGAATTCGCGCAAAAGGCCTAAAGTTGCGGGTTGTATCGTAAAAAAACGATATTTCATGGTTTTCGACTATTTTTAAACATGTGCTAAAACCATATAAGTTGTATTTTTTTATTATAATAGTGTGAAAACTATGTAATAGGTATAGTTTTACTAATCCATAAAAAATATTTTTATACCCCTTATTCCTTAACTGTATTCGCGCAAAAGAACAACGCTTACTCCCTTCCGCGGGCACCATTGGCCATGTCACACCAAAGAAAGGTACCGCAAATGAAATTGCTCACAGTATTTACGAACACTTGGAAAAGAAGGAATTTGATATGAGTGCAGTGGAGGCCATCGGATGTGATGGAACAGTCACAAACACTGGATGGAAAAGCGGTGTTGTACAACATAACATTGAAGTTTAAGTGTCGCCTTCCTTTGCAATGGTTTATCTGCTTGCTACATTTTAACGAGTTACCTTATAGGCATTTGTTTGATCACTTGGATGGAACGACAACAGGACCAGCATCATTTAGCGGTCCAGTTGGAAAACAACTCCCTGGATGTGAGAAACTCCCTGTTGTAGATTTTGAGCCGATACAATCAGAAGAAGTCATTAATATCACTAAAAACGTAGTTAAAACAACCAGACATCTACCGGACAATATCAAGCAAATCATTGATCCAGTAATTCAAGGCATTCTTCTGCCACCCTGAAAATATGATGTTGGCTATGATAATGGATGAGAGACCACACATTAGAGAAGTTGGCTGCAGTAGAATCCTTAAATCCAGAAATGAGCCATCAGCTGAAGGTTATGTAAGAGACTTCAAAATACCTTCAATAAATTTTAGTGCAAACGACTATACTGAACTAATTGATTGGTAAATCTGCAAGTTAACACCGCTGCCACTACTGTCCAAGATGCCAACTGAACACATTGCTTCTTTATTGAAACACAAAGCGCTACTAGAGTTTAACTACCTTCCCATGCCACACCCAGTCAGTTGAGAGGTGTGTAAAACTGGTTACAGAGGCAGCAGAAAAAGTGTGCGGGTATGAAAATCGAGATGGTTATATTAGAGCTACTTTAAAATCAAGACAGCTGATGCCCACATTTAATTCAAAGTTAGAATTCAAAGGGGCCTCTATGTAAATAACCTTTTGCCTACAACGAACACATGCATTGTACAAAGTAAATAGTTACTGTAAATATTGTAAATAAAATTCAGCCTGGTTGGTTGGTTGGGTAGCGTGGAGGTGGGACTCGCCTTGCAGCCACGTCCTCGCCGTGAGTCTTGGGTCATTTCAGCACAGATTAAATATTTAAGCTGCAATATGATATGTTTGGCTAATACATTTTTTGTAAATCACTTGTTAGTCTTATTACAAACCTTAATGTGTTAAATAAACACTCATCAGATATGGAAAACGGCGTTTTTACGGGACTCTATAACTTAACTTATACTATAATTTAGACCTTTTGCGCGAATACAGTTAAGCAATAACAGGTCTGAAAGTATCTTTTCTGGATTCGGAAAACTATTTTGAATGGTCTTCACACTATTACAAATTAAAAATAAAACTTTTATAGGTTTTGGCGCATATTTAAAAATCGTCGAAAATCATGAAATATCGTTTTTTTACGATACAACCCGCAACTTTAGGCCTTTTGCACGAATTCAGTAAAACAGGAATGGGTCTAATTATTTTTTGTATGCATTAAGGACACTCTTAAAAACACTTTTTTCACTATTAGAACAAAAAATGTGTTTTTTTGTAATTTTTGCATTTTTTTGAAATTTACTGGTATTTTGACTTTTTTGGTAACTTTAGGCCTTCTGCGCGATTTCAAATTTTGAAAAAAAAAAATTTTAATATTTTTTCATATATAATGACGCCTATGCGCAAGTTTTCCGCGCTATTAGAATTGTATTGCAGAAAAAACGCGTTTTTCGATCCACCCTAATTTACAGTTATCGTTACTATTAGGGACCGGAAGTAAGATGTACATTCCTGGACTGAACTTACATGAATAATTTAATTCGAAACAATAATACGTAACAAGTTGTACATTACGGATGTAATGTTCTTATCTACATATTATACGAATTTATTATTGCTTTCAACAAAGATGTTTACAACTTGCGATATGTATGTGAAAGGTCTTTCAATAGGTACGCCCAAAATTTGTTAGGTTATAGTGGCCATGTTGTTAAAGCAACATCTGTCAAATGTGTTGTGAATTGTTCATTAGTGTACGACAAATCATCATGCAAAGCGTTGAACAACCCGTGCAAATCATCAAATTTTATTTTCAAAGTCAGTGTTTTGCTAGAGAAATGTTCCGCGCATTAGGTGATTTTTATCCTCTACACAACCGTCCTGCCGGAGTCAACTATTCGAAATTTGGTGGCCAAATTCGAATCAAGCGGTTCGATAAAGAATCTGCCAACACCTATACGTTACCGAATCGCAAGGTCTGCTGAAAATATTACTGCTGTGCGTGATACTGTATGAGAAAACAGGAGGCAACCAATTTCCCGTCGTTCGCAAGAACTTGGCCTTTCTGCGATTTTAGTTTGGCGAATTTTGCGTCGGGCCTTGGGTCTGCATCCGTATAAAATAACTGACCCAGCAACTTAAGGTAAACATCACATACAACGCCGCTGATTGGGCTCTGGAGCAGCTTGAAGTTGACCCAAATTTCGCCAAAAAAAAAAAAAAATTCTTTAGCGACGAGGCTCGTTCTTCGATGAATGAATTTGGGATAGAAACTCGCAATGCAACCGTCAACGGCTAGCGCTACAGATAATGATTATAAGCAACTTCTTGTGGCCAAAACTGGATGATATGAATACCAATGACATGTGGTTTCAACAAGACGGCGCTACATGCCACACAGTGCAAGCCACAATGGACATTCTGCACGAGTGATTTCAGGAGGTTGTTATCTCGCGCGACAGCGACGACAATTTACCACAGATATCGTGCTATTTAACGCTTTTAGACTTCTTCCTTTGCAGCTATCTTAAATCGCAGGTCTTTGCGAATAAACCGCAAAGAATTGCTCTCGAAGTCAACATAACGAACGCCATTCAGTAAATTCAGCCAGATTTATGCGACAATGTCATCGAAAATTGGACCCTCCAAATACGTGCGACCAAGCAAAGCCGTATATTCTATACATAATGCGATAAAGTTTTCTTTTAAATACAAAAAAAATGAGTGGATATCTCACACACAACTTGTTTTATTTACATTTAAAAATTGAGCGCCCTTATTGAAAAGACCATTTATAAAAGTAGTTACATATATCGCCGAAAGTATTTTAGTTAAACTTCCTAAGCGCTGTGTGTAGCGGGCAGATCCATTCTTTACTATTATTAATTTCATGTGTTCTGTTGCGTAAATATGTTCCGTTGAAAGGTAGATAAGAGAAATTTACCAGCGTTAGGATTCGACGGTATTCAACTCCGATGCAAAATTTGTAATGCATTACACTAGTGGCAAGTGAAATCCAGCATAGTTAAACGCACGTGTCGTCGTATACACATAAAGCACGTATTGCTGCCTCTGCAACCGCTTACGAACGGCAAAACGAATTTAATTCGGATCTACTTAAAGTGCTAGTAGCGTGTAACATTCCTTGGAATACGATTATTCATAGTGAGTTTATACTCATTTTTACAAAATTAACTATAGTGACTTGAGTGTGCCCGAGGAATCCACCTCGAGAAAATATTATTTGTCCTCGAAGTACGTACAATGAAATTAAGACTTCAATTGTTCATGATACGATAAACGCATTTGGATATCAGTAGTAGGAAGCTACTGATGCTAAAATGTTTTGGTTGGCGTGATGGACAGCGACACGGCAATATCTACACCTCTAGGCGCATCTAAGACTCGAGAGAACTAATGCAGAATCCATATCATATAACGTAATTTCGTGTTTGAAATCGCTACGGTGCAAAAAGCACGATAGAAATAAAGAAAGGATGTTGTTATTTGTAACAGATGCAGCTGCATTTATGAAGGCGGCTGATTGCCTCTAGCAACATACATCAGTAGTATGACGCATATTACATGTTTCGCATGTTGTCTTCGTCAATTCCTTTCCCAATAATCTGGTGCTGCTGCTGATAATGTCAAAGAAAATTATGAAGCAGACTTGTTTACTGGTAAAGAAGCAGATTTTTCCAAACAGGGGATAGCCAGACAAAACGCAGAGACACATATCTCTCTTTATAATGTTCGTATAAGAAATGACAAATATTTATAATACGTTAAAAAAAGATATATCTTACGGAAATAGATATATGCATGTTACATTCATATAAGTATATTTTTTTATTAAAATATCTCTTTGTTATTGTGGTTTCCTGATGTTACTTGCAACATTCACCGCGATAAACGTGACAGCTATTAAATAATTCTGTATGCATTGGTAAGAATATCAAATCTAACAATAGCGTTAGAGTCAGCTTTGTAATGCATCATAAATCATTGATGAAATTTCCGATGTTAGCTGCCCCAACTAGATACTAGTTACTGTGTGTTATCTACAACTCCAGCCTAAATTCATTAATTTACATTTCTAAATAAGAACGAATATTACAACGATGCATACGCTTGTTTTATAGATTTAACAAAAGCGCTCGATAGAGTATTTATTAAAAGACGTTATCAGAGTACTGGAACGACATCAGCCACCGCCGGAAACTATCAACATATTTCAAAAGCTTAATAAGGATAATACAACAAAGATATATGGAATGAAACATCTACAGGAATACCAACGGCAGGAGTCATTAGACAAGGCGACAGCTTGAGTCCCTTCTTGTTCAACCCCTTGATGGATATGATAATAAAACAGGTAACAGAATTAAAGAGGGGGATGATACAGAATGGATACAGAATCATAAGCATGATCTGTTATGCAGACGACGCTGCTGTCGTGGCCGACACAGAGAACGATTTATAAATACAATTACTCGCCATGTATAAAATGACACAAAAGCTTAATATGATTATATCAGTCGAAAAAAAATATGTCTAACCTTCGCTAAAGAACCGGTAAGATGCAAGATGGTAATTTGAGATAAACCCGTAGAATAGGTAATGCAAATTAAATACCTAGGAGTAAACATATCCAGTCACCAGAATCTAGCAAAGCCGCAATTTCTAGATATCTATATAAGCGATGTTATATGGAAGACTAAACATATGAGAATAGAAAACAAAATCCGCATTTATAAAACATGTGTGAGACCAGTACTGATTTACGGCATCCAAGCCAGAGCAGACACTAGAAAAACAAAAACAGCAATGTGATTATCCGAAATGAAGACTCTGAGGACAACAGCGGGCAACTCTTTGGGATCGAGTAAGAAACGACGACATTAGACAGATATGCGGAGTTCGAGAGATAGTAAGATGGGGAAGACAACGGAGAAAACACTGGCCCGAGCACATAAAGAGCAATAGTCCGTTCACATTGGAAGGGAAACCGAGGAGACAACCCCCAAGACCACCAAAAAGATGGCAATACAGTTGGAACTCGCTGTCGCAGGAAAATAAGAATAATCAGTTACAGAACAGACCTACGGATCTTCTAGATGAATAAGAAGAAAATAAGAACAGTGATTATGAACCTTTTTTGGGCAATTTTTATTAATTTTTACAATATATTTGGTTTGATCCCTTAGCCATCGTCCAACCTGGTCACGGCGATTAGTAAACTTTAAGATTGGATTCTCGCTCGCCAGTAGTGAATTTCTGGTGTCATCTCCTACCCGTCTCCGCGAAGGGCATAATGGCATTGAGACCTTTAGTCCAGGCAATGAAGACATGAAAATGGGCTTACATGACAAAAGATCGGGGAGTGTTCATTTTTGGTAGATTTTTACAGTTTGGTGTCCTAATCAAAATTCTGAGTTTTCGACCTTGAACGACCGCCGCTCGCGCCGCCATATTGGAAAAACGGTACCAAAATCCAGTTTTTCGAGAATATCTTCTCTCCAGCGCCACCTAGGTTTAAAATAGTTATTACAAAAATGATAGAGCATAAAATTTTCTGCAATTTATGTATTAAACATTTTCCATTCAGATGAATAGTTTACGAGTTACAGCGGAATCAATAACAGCAAATTTTTGCGATTCGCACTATCGCTACATTTTTTCGCGAAATTTCAGTAAATACTGATTACTTAATACGTACTGCCGTTTTTTTCACTCATTTCCGCACCACAGTGAGGTAGAGTGAGAGGCGCGCTTTTTTTTCCACGTGGTATCCCCAGTAGGCCTAATCCACGATTCGTGGACGTTATTTATTGATGTTCGAAATTTCGGGTTCGTTATTTACTGATGTCTTTTCTTCCGCTTCGATTGCGTAGGCCTAGATGGTCCAGGTTCACTGACATCAATATCTTCTCGCAAATAACAACTGAGCAGCACGTAGACATGAGGAGCTCGCGCATAATCCGTGATGAGAAAGATTTAAAGAAACTCATTGATTTGTTCTCATCACGCTCTCCTTTCCAAAGAATTGGCGATTGATATCTATAAGCACTGGCATCGTCGGAGATGAAAGAATCAATTGTCACAATTCTCGTGAAATCGGTATTCTGGCGATTTCGAAAATAATTGGTAACAACTTCGACGCCGTGAAGTTCAAACGTTCGGATAAAGTGATTCCTCTTGTAGTTATCAACAGCAATATAAAAATTAAAGACGTTGTCATTCCCATTGATCCGCTATTGTTGTATCAAAGAATGTGTGTTGCTAAGCAATCAGACGACGAGCTGCAGGAATATCTTCAATTCGAACTGGCCCGATTTCCTTTAGCTCTGTTTAGCGAAGAGGGAATGCGCAAGGGGACAAAATCTTCACTATACAAAGCTTTTACGCCTGTGCCAGACGATACTGAATTCGGGAATAGCATTCATGTCATAGATGGTGGATATCTGCTACATAGAGTAATATGGCATCGCAAAGAATCGTTTGCATCGATCTGCGCAAACTACGTACAGTACGTGCAGAAGAATTATGGTTCTAACACAGTCGTTGTTTTCGACGGGTATCCACTTGACGCAGCTACCAAAGGTACAAAGAGTGCAGAAAGACTTCGTCGTTCAAATAGACAAACTTCCGCCGATGTACATCTCGACGAGTCGATGGTTCCAACTGTTTCGCAGGAAAGATTCTTATCAAACGAATCCAATAAAATTCGCTTGATTTCAGTGCTGAAAGAGAAATTTGAGAATTCTAATTTCCCAGTAGAACAGGCTACAGAAGATGCTGACACACTGATCGTTAACACGGCGATCAGTATGTCCGAATCGTTTGATTCTGTGTTCATAGTAGGAGAAGATATAGATATTCTCGTCCTCTTAACAGCACTAGCGAGATCTCATCCGAACGTTTACCTTCGCAAACCAGGCAGAGGAAAAATTTTTGAAAAAATTTACTCTCCTCGAAGTCTACAGTATGGAGAAATAGTGGCGGATAACATATTGTTCTTGCATGCGTTCAGCGGTTGTGATACTACTTCTGCTGTTTTCAACGTAGGTAAAATTAGGTTCATAAAAACACTTGAAAAGAACAAATATTTAAGCCGAAATATTCAAGTTTTCAAAGAGCGAAACGCAGATCCTGTTGCGGGGGAAAGCTTTTTCGTCGCCGTTTATGGCGTTCCCGAAGACAACACAATCACTTTGAGCTCCCTACGTTATCAAAATTTTGCAAGATCCGTCACGAAGAGTAAATTCGATCTTGCTACATTACCCCCTACTAGAGAAGCTGCGCGGCAACATTCCCTTCGGACCTACCACCAAGTTCAAGCTTGGTATGGTATACACGAGAGTCCAGAGCGATGGGGTTGGGAACGAAGCAAGATTGGACTCACTCCTGTAAGAACAACAAAAGATCCGGCTCCCGAAGCACTCCTGAAATTTATTTCGTGCAAGTGCAAGAAGGGGTGCGGTCGAGCCTGTGGCTGTAGGAAAACAGGCTTGAAGTGTTCAATCATCTGTACATGCTGTCACGGAGACGCGTGTGAGAAGAGAGCAGAGATTTTTGCGGGCTCTGAAGAAGAAGAAGAAGAAGAAGAAGAAAACAACTACGACGAGGAAGGAGACCTTGCCGTTTACAAAATTATTGGCACTCGAGGTCGAAGAAGAAGAAGAAATCGATGAAAATGAACATTCGGAAGAAAAGGGAAGAAATTTGCGAGAAGATATTGATGTCAGTGAACCTGGACCATCTATGCCTACGGAATCGAAGCGGAAGAAAAGACATCAGTAAATAACGAACCCGAAATTTCGAACATCAATAAATAACGTCCACGAATCGTGGATTAGGCCTACTGGGGATACCACGTGAAAAAAAGCGCGCCTCTCACTGTACCTCACGGTGGTGCGGAAATGAGTGAAGAAAACGGTAGTACGTATTTAAGTAATCAGTATTTACTGAAATTTCGCGAAAAAATGTAGCGATAGTGCGAATCGCAAAAATTTGCTGTTATTGATTCCGCTGTAACTCGTAAACTATTCATCTGAATGGAAAATGTTTAATACATAAATTGCAGAAAATTTTATGCTCTATCATTTTTGTAATAACTATTTTAAACCTAGGTGGCGCTGGAGAGAAGATATTCTCGAAAAACTCGATTTTGGTACCGTTTTTCCAATATGGCGGCGCGAGCAGCGGTCGTTCAAGGTCGAAAACTCAGAATTTTGATTAGGACACCAAACTGTAGAAATCTACCAAAAATGAACACTCCCCGACCTTTTGCTGCTCCGAAAGTACTCATTGCCTGGTCAAGATAAGACATCTAAAAAAGGAAGCTCGCGACACGTTTTCTTCTAGTTTTATTAGATTGTCATTTAAATATGAGTCAGACCGCGACTCCTTAACTCGATAAGAGTGTAGTACATACTTCAATTCAGCGAATGTTTTCTCTGTACACTTTCTTATCTATTATACTGACAGGAATGGGGGGTACAATGTATGAAAAAATGTCATGATGAATTTCACTTGCTTTAACATTATAAATATCATGTGCAACAGTATTATCACAGGTGTTACTGTTTTAATTTTATCCGTTACATATAACTGATATAACTGTCGATCAGCGATTTTAAACTTTCGTCTACCACCACACCCCTATAAACCTGAAAATATTGAAAATCGGTGTGAATATAAATTCAGAAAAACTTAATAACAATGACAAATTTTTAATAAAATGGAGAAGATTAGAATAAAAAAGTGAAAAACTTGTATTATTACATCTCGGTACTGCAAGAACAAAATAGATAAGAGGCTGAGAAGTCTGATGAACAAATGGAAAGAAATGCTGATCAGAATAAAGAAGAGGAATACTGTCTGCCTGAAGAATGCGTCATTGTTGAAAGCAATATTAAATTTTCCGATAAATGTTTAAGTTTCTTTTTTTTTTCATTTTTATATTTTTATCCAAACTTTTTTTTTATAAAATATATATCATAACTAACCACTATAGTCCTCATATTGCTGTAGATTAAAATATTCAGGTGAAATGCAATGCCACTTACAAATAGGAATAAATCCACTGCTAATTTACAAATACAGGTAAATCCAAAAAAACGTTTTATAAGAAAAGCTATGTTTTTCTAAAATATTTTTTGTACCAGTAGTAAAAAATCATAGCATTTTTACACATAACAAAGCGCCACGAAATGACATTTCTCGACCTGGAACTAATAACAGGTAAATAATGAGGCTATTATTGACCTAGGGAAATAATGAAAACAAATAAAACGAATGCCGCAACCATGCACTCATGCTTGTAGTAGTAGTAGTATGTCAAGTTGTCAACCGTCAAAATAAATAACTCTATTTTAAGCACAATTTTAGGTTAACAATACCAGAATATAATATATGTTTATTTAGCAATTGCTATTAATTTTATATTTTCTAACAATACTTTGTTGTTTACATGAAAAAATTTAACCTAATAAAGAAAATACCAGTAAGCAGACTTATGGACTCATACTTACATTACATATATTACACAATGTCAGCATTTGTCTATTAAAACATAAAATATGTATGATATAATATGGAATCAATATATCACCTAACTATTACAGATGTAAATAATTATTTAATTCATATTGAAAATTCCTGTATATATTGCAGGTGTGGTTGCGTAAGTAGATGTCGGTAGACCTTGTAACATACATTCTATATTTTTTTTATTTACTAGGGAATCTTCGATATAACCTTTAGCTACAAAGTGGTTCAATTATTACAAACTTTTGAGACGTACCATTTTTGCTATTGTGGATGTGAATAATAATTAAATTATCTCTCATGATGACATCAGAAATTAATAAATTACATAACTCATCCTTCGGCATGCACCAGCAACACCAATTACAAGAGCAGTCTACAGAGATATAAATTATCAATAATTTCAAAGTATTAATATATAAACATACTATCTTAGTTGCAATGTAACATGTGTCGGGTATCTCAGTAAAGAATTTTATAATTTCCTCGAGTAAATACTAATGATTTTTTGGGCTTATAATTTTAAGTTTTTCTTTTTAAAAAGGCAACTAATTTAAAATATTTTGATATGTTAATATCCTCTTTTAGGCCAAGTGTAGCTTTCAACATTGAATATTGCGCCCATAAGTAGAGGCTTTTTTATTTTTTGAATATTCATGAAAATAAGCCAGAAGTACGTTTTCAGAAGTTACTACTGTATATTTCGAATTATACCATTTTTTAAATTCTGTATATGTTTTCATGTATAAGTGATTAGATTTATGCGGAAGCAAGTTCTCAGTAGAGGTGGGCATTTTTGGCATTATTACGGCCCGGCCCGGCCCGGCTCGGCATAACAGTCAGCCCGGCCCGGCCCGGCCCGGCTCGGCTCGGCTCGACAGCCCGACATGTCGAGCTCGGCTCGACTTGCCGAGCCGGCCCGACATGTCGAGCTCGGCCCGACTTGCCGAGCCGGCCCGACTTGCCGAGCCGGACCGACATGTCGAGCTCGGCCCGACTTGTCGAGCCGGCCCGGTTCCCTTTGCCCAGCCACAACGTATGATGTATTGAACGTGCACGGTCAGCTGGCATGTATGTGCACCGTTGTTATCTGTTTATTTAAATATTACAGCAGCGTGTTCGCCGTCAAATAATATTTATTGACACAATAAAAAATACAAAATATATAAAACAAAAATAGCAACACAAAGTATGTATATATTGCAACAAAACATTTCTATATAATTAATATTTAAAAAAAATTCAAACCTTTAATATCTATAAATAACAGTTGGAGACTTGATAGCAGTATATTTGTATAAAAGTCAAATTCAGGTTTTATTAATTCTGAAATAGGTATGGAAGGTATTTCTATTGTTTACTTTTTACCCCAGAATGGTTTTATAAATTTAAAATTCATATTAGATGCAATTTTACGAGATTTTCTTCATTTAAACATATTTTTGAAAAATATTGCAAATAATATATATTGTAAGAGTTTTGAATATATAAAATTCAAAGAAGTATCCTATATAAGCACATTTATAATTTCTTATTACCTAGTATGCAAAAAAAAAAATAGTTACAAAAGAGGCACCTTAGTTATTGAACATAAACAATAAAATTTTATGAACATTGGGTGGGCTCGATTAATTCCATCACTTTTCTAATGTTCGTCTAGCAATTGAAAATGTCCTTTTACTGGGCGTAATAGTAGCAGGTTGGCTAGTACAACTGTTTATCAAGTTTAAATAACCGAGGGAAATACTTTATTTTTTTCCAAAAATCTAATATATCAAAATTTGGTGAAATATTTTCATGATGATTAATATATGTGACATATTCATTCTCAATACTAAAACTGATGAATGTTCGTTTATCTGCGAATCGAAAATCCTGTTAAGGTAGATGTTAATTTGGATGTTGAAGGTGTTTCCTCTATTATTGTTCATTTAAAATATTTTTTCATGGGAGGATATAAACATGTACCTGTTTTATGTATAGATTTGATAGCATACTTTCCTTTCAAACCTTCACTTATATAAAATTTTAAATTTTTAATATTTACGTTTTCATTGGGTTTGTATTATTAATTAAGCAGATAGTTTTTTAAACCAGGGTAAAATTAAAACTATTGTGGGAATTTGATCAAAACTTAGTTCTAAGGTGGCTCTATTAAATGACTCTAGTAAATTAATTACACCTAACAATATTAGGTCTACACATTGAATTTTCTGAGTTCTTGTTTCTGTACTAATAATTCCTCAATTGAATGGAAAACTAATAGTGTGGATGTTAACGTAATTAATATTCCATCTAGAACGGCTTGTTTTATAGGTTTCTTCAATTTTGAAGTTAAACCTGCTTTTTTGCAGTTTTGAAACATGACGCAAACTGGATCGGATGCAATTCTGCTGCTGTCCGTTTTAGACAATTATGTATTATTAAATTATATTATGTCCAGCGGAAGATATTCTTCAGTAGGTAATTCTTTAATGCCACTACAAAGGTTTGAGGCATTATTTGTCACAAAACCTATGTTATCCTGTTGATAACTGTATTAATTCAAAATTCGAAAATTTAAGGAAACCCTTTTTAATATTAAATAAATTTTCTTATCGTTCATTTACATATTGTTTTATATTTCTTCATTTGGAAAACTAAAGAAGATTTTATGACTTCCTATGTAACTAAACAACTATATTTCATTCTACACTTAATATTTCCCTTTACAAATTAGATAAAGCACTGGTGAACATATTTTTTACACACGAACTAAAGAGTATATACTGTTTATGTGACGTGAAGTATTCATTCGCACATATATTTGTATGATTGTCTTTTAACTTCTAACATTTTTTTAAAAGATGTCTTGAATATCAGGTAATATCTAAGAGAATGTTTCCAAATTATTATATTCAACATAATATAAGTACATTTTTGCAAATAACCTAATTAGTTTACTCTCTAAAAAAATAATTAAAAATAAAGAATATTATATATAAAATTAAAAATATTTACATTATTAAAGTGCCTCTTTGTCATTTATTAGATTCCAAACTATATCAAGTTAATAGTATAAATATGTATATATACACTTAGCGTTTTAAACTAATAATTCTAAGTGAGCATAATATAAATGTGTGTAGATTGTCAAATGAAACATAATATTCACTCTAACAAAGCATACTCAGCTGAGCGTCTTTACCTACTGTACACGGGTCACGTTCGCCCGACTTGCCGACCGGCCCGACATGCCGAGCCGACCCGACATCCCGAGCCGGCCCGACATGCCGAGCCGGACCGACATGCCGAGCCGGACCGACATGCCGAGCCAGCCCGACATGCCGAGCCGGCTCGACTCCCAGTATGTTCGGTCCGGCCCGGCCCGAACAACAAAAATTTCAGCCCGGCTCGGCCCGACATGCGGGCCGGGCCGAGCCGAAGCGGGGTTTGTCGGCCCGATCCCAACTCTAGTTCTCAGCTGCCTGTTCTGCAATCTCGCGCATTTCAGGTGGTGTACATCTAAACCATAGGTTCCCAAAGTGGGCGATAACGCCCCCTTGTGGGCGCTGCAGGTCTAAAGGGGGGCGGTAAGAGACCCAGAAAAAAAATGGGGGCGTTGTGTAAAGGCTTAGGGGGCGATTTGTAATTTCATCTAGAATCTAGGAGGACTCTTAGACACCGACTGAGCTCTCGACTCTCGACTAGGGATGGGCGATAAACATCGATGTTCATTGAACATCGATATTTTAGGATCGATGTTCGATGTTTTTGCATCGATGTTTGCAATTTAGATTTATCGATAAACTATCGATGTTAGAAGAAATATAGTGAACATCGAACTTTTAAGCTTGACAAAATGTATTTGCACTAATCACAAAATAAAACAGCGTCCTCTGTTGACAAATACAAAAATGTTTCCAAATTAACAGCTCACATACAGGCTACGAGGATGTAAAATTGTCTACGAATAAAAGAAGTATTTAAATTACACAGTGCTATATCATATAAATTCGAATATTTCATTTTAGGCTCTTTTAAATATTACTCAGTATAAATATTTAAATAATATATAATTAAATACATAAATTTATAGTACTTTTAATGTGCAGAATAAAAGTTAAATTATGTATGCATGCAGAATAAGTGAAGGAGGTAAACGTATTTTCATAGAAAAAGAAGGGAGATAGACATTACCGATGTATACTTCTTCGGGAAATTCCCTAGTGCGTACAATAATACACGACGATACACGTATTAAATGCAAGATGACACATCAGAAATATAAAACCATATCCATATGTATCTCGGTATTTGCCAGCGTAGTCAAAAAAAAATGCAAGACTATAAAATCCCAAATAAAAATCGTTCTCTTAAAAAGCTTTGATACACGTAAATGTATATATTTTTTAAGTATCAGACGATTTAAGTCATGTGGTTGTTTCATGCGTAATTGCATAATATTGTTTTTTTATATAGTTTTTTTTGAGTAGTTTCTAAAGTTAACTACATATTATAAATGTATATATTTCTTTTATTATTTTTTTTGAATAGTGATATCTTTTATATCATTTTGTTAAGGACGTAAATTAATTAAGTTATAATAAAGTTTTTGTTAAACTGCCAAAAAATAAATCTATAAATATAATTATCGATGTTTAAAAACATCGATGTTTGGTAGTCGATATTTTGCAACCATCGATGTTGATCAACGATGTTAACATCGATGTTTGATATCGATGTTTACCCACCGATGTCCCATCCCTACTCTCGACTACAGCTTGTGAACATCAACTAATATTAATTAAGAGATTGCTCAAACCAACTCGGTTCGATATTTCTCTCCGAGTAGTTCATATATCTGTCCTGTTTTATTGAATAAATAAAATAAAAAACATATCAATCGGTCGCTCCGTTTCGAAACGAAAAGAGACACAAACAAACAAATAAAAAGGCAACTGTATCAATCGGCTGGTTCATAGAATACTTGTTCTTACTTGTTGAGTACGATTGAGCGTCGAATGAGATAAACGAGTTTATGCATGTTTGTCTTATTCCTGTCGGTGCGTGCTGCTTATGCAATCCTATATAAACAACGTAATATTTATTTTATTTTCATTTGCGGTTTCGCGCGTAATAGATAAGCAGTACTTAAGTTCAACACTTATACTTACGTATTTCTCAAAACAAAACAATGTCGGAAGTAAAAAAGAAGAGACGGCAATACTGTGCGGAATATATTAAATTCGGATTCATTGAAAATCCTACAAACCCATCGTCGCCTTTGTGCCTTCTATGCCTAAAAACATTTTCGAATGAAGCAATGAAGCCTTCAAGACTTCAAGATCATTTGAATAAAATGCATCCAGATAAGAAAGACAAGAATGTAGCATATTTTCAAGACCTAGAGAAGAAACATAATACCCGGCCAAGTGTAGCAAAACTCTTTTCGGCGGCTGCTAAGCAAGATGACGACGGACTTCGAGCTTCGTACAACATCTCTTTGTTAATTGCTCAAAAAGGCAAACCACACAACATCGGAGAAGTGTTAATTTTGCCAGCAATAAAGGAAGTAATAACTACTGTGCTTCATAAACCGGCCGCAGATATTATCGGAAAAATTCCTTTGAGTAATAATTCTGTGCAAAGACGAATTGATGAAATGGCCGGAAACATAGAAGAATCATTGTGCAATCATCTGAGGACTAGTCAATTCTCAATTCAGCTCGATGAGTCCACTTTACCAACTAATGAAGCATTGTTGCTGTCTTACGTGAGGTTTATTAAAGATGAGAAAATATGTGAAGAACTATTGTTTGCTAGAAATTTAGAGACCGATACAAAAGGCGAAACCATATTCAATACATTGGAAAAGTTTTGTGATGAGAAAGAGATTCCCTTGAAAAATATTATATCAGTTGCTACGGATGGCGCTCCGGCTATGACAGGGTGCCATAAAGGCTTCATAGCGTACGTAAAAAATAAAATTCCAGATGTCCTTGCTGTACATTGCGTTATTCATAGACAACATTTGGTTGCTAGAAATTTAAGTGAACGACTATTTCAATCACTGCAATATGTCATCAAAGCAGTCAATAAAATCCGTAACTGCTCTTTGAATGATAGATTATTTCATCAGCTTTGTGTTACTAATGACGAAGATTTCAACCGTTTGTTGTTTCATACCGAAGTTCGTTGGCTATCAAGAGGCAATTGTCTGACTCGATTTTACAACCTGTTTGACTCTGTGATAGAGTTTTTGGAAACTAAAGATACAGAATTGCGCAACAAGCTCATTACATCAAAAAATGATATAGCTTACATGACAGACCTGTATAAATTGTTCAACAACATGAATCTCCAACTGCAAGGCGATGAACTAAATTTAATTAAAACAAAAAATGTCGTTGCTGCTTTCGCAGCCAAACTGCTTCTACACAAAAAGAATATGGGCAGACGTGAGTTTCATAATTTTCCGAATTTATCAGTATCCTGCAGTAACGACGACTTGTTTGCCTACTGCCAACATTTGGAAAAGCTCCACATTGACTTCACCGAACGATACCAGGATATTTTGAACTTGGAAATACCAGACTGGGTGTTGGATCCGTTTTCAAATGTCAACACAGCAATATCACCACATCTGGAAGAAGAACTTATAGAATTGACAACGAACGAGGAAATAAAAATCAAGTTCAAAAATGGCTACCAAGAATTTTGGCTACAAAAACCGATCCCGCAATTGTACCCTGGATTGTGGTCAATCATTCAACGATTCTTGATAGCATTCCCATCGTCATATTTGTGTGAACGTGGATTTAGTGCTGTAGCAACGCTGCTTACTAAAAAGAGAAATCGTTTGCATGTTACCGAACGTGGTGACTTGCGGCTGTTCTTGAGTAAATTGGAACCTGATATCAACAAACTTATTAAACAGCATCAGATTCATCCTTCACATTAGTTTTTATATTAGAATCGATTATGTTTGTTTTATTTTGAATTTTGAATAAAAGATACTTTGTCTGAATACTATAAAGTTGCGTTTCAATAATCATTCTCATTGGCAGGTGTAGCCCGTAAAAGTTAACTTGAGACCTGAGCGCCGTTGTGTACTACCTACTACGCTCAGGTCTCAAGTTAACTCATTCATTCTAAACGAGACTTTTACTATAACCCATAGTAAAAGTCTCGTTTAGAATGAATGTTTAATCTCCGCTAATATAGCTCACAATAATTAATTTAATTTGAAGTTATAGTGGTTTTTGAGTAGGTGAAAAAATGGGGGCGCTAAAAAATAATTTATTCTCAAAGTGGGCAGTAGGCAAAATAAGTTTGGGAACCACTGATCTAAACTCTTCAGACATTATAAATGGAATGAAAAATAATCTAAAAAATACTTGACTTTTAGTTTCAGCATTTATGTCAAAACTTATTTGTCAACATCAAAATATAGCCTACTTATTTGTTTACATGAAGTTTTATTACAAGGGCATTCTTACATATATGAGTAAATTTATTCATAATTATTAAGGTTTAAGGTCCAATTAGACTACTGGTACAAAAAATAGTATACATGCTACGGTTGAGAAGACTATTATTGCCCGAGTGGCAACCTTGGTATGTAATATACTATTATTCTACATTGAAATATACGAATTCTGATTTTTTTGCTTAGTTTTACTTACATTACATTTTTCCATTAATGTATACCTATTAAACCTCAGTTTTTCTCGGTTCCGAAAAATCTTATATGTGCGTCTCTGAGCTATATAACATTTTACTGGCTCAACCAATCTTCTTGATATTCTCAGACCATATTTATATCGTCAATGCGCGTAAAATAGGCTACAAAACATTCGATAGGTGGCCCCGAAGTCAAGTTATTAACAAATTCTATATTTGTGGACCAACATGACTCATATTCACTATATATGTTGGTTTTGTGACAAAAAAAATCACAAAATCTGTACACGATAGGTGGCGCTGTGTTCGAGCTTTAATACATTTTATATCTATAAACACAAGTGATTTATATGTACCTACACAATATGTTTGCGTGATCAACAAAGTTGTTTTGGTATATGCTGCCGTTCGATAGATAGAATTTTGACATAGTAAACATCATTTCTCCTTGAATTTCGACATAGGCCATTTTTCGGTCCCCATGCCTATCCTGCAATCGCACTAACTCCCTCTTCTGTCCAGACTTCCTTATACAGAGACTTTAACGAAATCGAACTCATCGTGCTATCTACCGGAAAGGGCGGAACAACTTCTGCCGGGCCAGCAAGTAACATGGATTTAGCCGGATTTGGAAATATGCGACATTTAAAACATTGCGCATGTAGAAATAAACGGTCGATAAGAACATTAAAGAAATAATGATCATCAAATAAAATTTTGCGTCCAAATTGTAATAGTTTCTTTTTCCGTATTACGTAATAATTTTTTATATCTCAATTTTTATGTCTTATATAATATATGAACTTTAGATAAGGTGCTACAATTCAAATGAAGGTATTACTTTTTGATGTATGCACTGCAATTTAATAGAATTTTCATAATGTTACAAAACTTTAGCAGAGATGAAGTCAGGTCCTTTATTTTCAAAACATATTTCATTCTCAATTTAATAGATTGAAATGCATTAGAGTTTATAAAAGTAGAAGGTTTAGACTTTCCTCGAATGCGTTTTCTACTGTATTTGGAGAAATGGTACCTAAAATATATGCACTTTAGGAAATCTTTTAATATTTTAACATAGTAACAAAGAACTTTTCCACTTTACTATAGATAATGTATCGCATAGTTTAATATGTATGCACATCTGTATGCATACTAAAATATTCCTCGTATTCGTGTTGATTTAACAAGCAATATGACAAAGCGTGCTTGAAATTTTACACCTTATAAATATGTATGTACAGTTACGAGTACATCCACTAAAAGTACTTCAGAGCTTAGTACTAGATCGAGTTGATTTACTTCCGCAATCAAAACTTAGTCAATCTGACGTAACAAACTACTCTTCCTAGTAACTGCACGCCAAAACATACATATGGGATACAATCCGTTGGAATATTGTTATTCTACGTCAATTAGAACATTAATAACAGTAACGACATAAGACAAATTTTAATAAATAAATATCTGATATGTAAACAACATGTAAGTGTAGTGTATGTAGTAGAACAAATAAACCAAATCATCAAATCTGTGAGAATAATATTACTTAATAGACGATTTATGTTACTATCTCAATTTCAATGTATTACTTAATCTACACTGTAAATGAGTTTATATCATTAAGGTGAATTAATTTTACCATTTGAATAAATATGCGTAATTTAGTGTCTATTGTTTACGTTGCTGCTTTTCTCATAATACTAATAGATAAATGTACACAAACATTATTAAGAATGAATTGAATTATAAGGAAAGCGAACATATGTATGATGAGTTGAACTTAGCCATTTGATTATTAAAAATTATATTAAATGATATTCATAATTGATGTTGAATTTGGGGTATTGTGATTCATTCAGTCTATGAAATTATTTATTAACTTAAATAAATAATAAATTAAAGACAAATGTTACTTGTAGGTAATTATTTAATGTTTTTAATATATTTTGGATACGTTCCTAGAAAAAAGAAGTTCAGGTCTTAAGGGGGCTTACGCAGAGGTGTCGACTAACTGCTGTGAGGTAGGACGTAAGGGGCTGGCGCCATATACGCTAATGTAAATTCTGGACTTTACAAGGTTTCGTTGAAACAATAGTACCGCTTTTATTTACGAAATATCAAAACGAAATTTAAAACACACATAAACAAAGGCTCAATGCATGCTCGACTGAAATTAGTTTTTAAAATAAAGTTTCTGAAACTGTGTTATGATGTTGTAAATTTTGCCACCTTTGAGAGTGAATGTAGGAGTAAATAATTTTAATTATAAGAAAGTGCAACGAAGCTTTAATTAATCCTTTGTAACCAATTTAATGCAAAAACATAATTAAAAAACAAAAAATTCTGCTGTTTGTTTTCTTTTAACGAATACCTTACATTGGTGGAATTTACATTAGCGCATATGGCGCCACCCCCTTACGTCCTACCTCATGGCTGTTAGTCGGCACCTCTGCGTAAGCCCCCTTAATCGCGAATTACTTGCCATGGGAAACTAAAATTAAAAATTAACTAGAATCACAGCTGCTTAAATAGAGGAGATGCACGGGATAGTACTTTGGGCATTAAGATCTAATTTTTATTTAAAATCTATATAAAATGCATAATATGCGAAATATTTGCTAGAAATATACTGTTCAATAAGCAAAAAAAGTATAACGTCCGGATCTCCTTAAATAGTTTTTTTCAAAAAACGCATTAAATTTTACAAAATTTGGAAGTTACTTCTATATAAGAAAGATACTATAACCAATCAAATTAAGAACTGCTAGATAACTGTCTATATCGGTATATAAACAACTACAGCAGCGTTGCCAACTTGGCGGGGGGGGGGGGGCGCTTCCCCCTAGATTTAGAGGCTTTTTTGAAAGGAGAGAGAAATTTGGGTTTTTTTATTTTCTAGGGGCATTTTTATTTAATATTGAAAACTGTTATGCCGGTTTTCCACCAAACGAACTAGTCGAGTTTCTGTTTTCTACGTTTTTCGATACACTAATAAATAACAGAAAACAAAACGCGGACAAATTCGAAACCCTGTCTCCACCAAGCAGACAAGATTTTGGTAGAGTTTCGTGTTTGTTTTCGGTGTTTTTCCACCAAACAAAATGGTTTCAAGAGATGATGCTTATTCTGGCTGGTGGTTGGCTTGTTCTGCGTAGTATGCAAAAGAAGTAAGTGGGCACATAATTTGCATATATCTGTCAATATTGACTTAATCTTTATTTTAGAATTAATTAAGGTATTTTTTAACTTGTCTGTTTTAGAAGAAGGAAACGACGTCGACAATAGCAAATTATTTATGGTGCGATTATTATTTATGTTTTAATTTTATTTAAACTTTAAAGTACAAACAAACTGAAGACTGTTTCGTAAACATTCCGAAACTCTTTGATCTTACCGCTTTCGAGCGGGACTCGAAAAACAAGACTACAACTGTCGCAGAAACGTCTAGTCTTCATAAAGTTTGTAAAAAGTTGCAGTTTTGTTTTTTTCGACAAGAGTTTGTGTTGTGTTTTTGTTTTGTCCGTTTGGTGGAAAACCGGCATTATACTTGACTATTACGTTATTGTAAATAAAATTAATAATAGGTGTATACATTGTAATTAATTCGATTTTCCAATAAAAACCAGTCGCGGCTAGTGAGTTCGTTTAAGTGGGACAATTAAATAGACAAGACTGATTCCTTTATTATCGGTGATATGTTCGGCATCTGGGAATATATCACTCACAATAAACGAATCAGTCTTATCTATGGTAATTGCCCCAGCTAAACGAATTTTCCAGCCGCGACTTATAAAAACAATAGATATCGTGGGATTGAAGTATGAAAGAAGAATTGCAAACTCATGCTTGCCTTTTACCGCATAGAATGACCGTACTGTAGGCGAAAAAATTGCCGCATTTTGACAAATATTTAAGTAAAAATTAATATTACATGTAAGTATATGAATATTCGTATTAGGTTTCATAGACACTTTATAATAAATACGCTGAATGAAAATGTTTAGACAAGCAATGTGAGTTAAAGCAAAATAATTTTCTTTAAAAATATAAAAACTTACACTTTCTATATTTCGTAGAAACATGCGTTTGTCTATTATGAATTAGAGTCACAACGCAAACTAGTTTGTTTTATTCCAATTCAATTATTGTCTTTTAAGGGGTTAGTGGTGTAATTTGAGGACACTATTTCCAGCATTCATGGGGAATCGTCTGTAGTGGGTTCGCAACAGTGCTACAAACGGTTTTTACTTTCTTATACGTAGTATAAGTAAGTATTGTGATGATGAAAATTTTCGACCTCGAGATTTTTGCAGATGTCCACGTTTTGAAGTCCCCTGCTGATACCAAAAAAGTGTTTTTTAAAAAATGTGTCTCTCTCTCTCCCTCTCTCTATCTCTCTCTCTGTGTGACCACGATAGCGATATCAATTCCAAATTTTGCATTTATGTGTATAATCTCCCTCTTGAGATCTGATCAGTGCTACCAGTTCTATCCAAAGTATTTGAATCAGTAATAAAGAACAGAATCGTGCATTTCCTTGAAAAACACCAACTGTTTACCGAAGTTCAACACGGTTTTCGGGCTGGGAGGTCGACCTTGACAGCAATGTTGGATATGGTGGAAGCAATCCTCGAGGCGGGGGACGAAGGGGAACAAGCTACAATGGTAATCTGCGACCTCAGCAAGGTTTTTAACTGTGTCTCACATAAGATCCTATTGAGAAAACATTGGCAGCATGGACTTGGTTAGCTTATGGACTATTGGCGTCGTATTTGAACAACAGAAAACAGATGGTATGGTGGCGGAATGGATACTCGGATGTAGCCGTTGTAGATGTTGAAGTGCCCCAGGGGTCAATTTTGGGACCGCTGATGTTTATTATCTACATAAACGATCTACCGGTCAACATTATGCATGGCAAGACGATAATGTATGCGGATGACACCTCGGTCCTTGTACGGGGGAGTCCCGAGCGAACCGAAGCGTTACTGGAGGATGCAGAAAGTTGGTTCACGGCCAACAAACTCAGATTAAACCAAGAGAAAACGCAAAGAATACACTTCAAATCAAATGAAGATAATGTGTAAGTTTTGATGACGAATAAAAACACTATCACTATCACTAGTTTTTCAGTAAAATCGGTAGACCGGAAGTAGTAGTTTACTTCAGCGAAAAAATCAAATTTTGCAAATATTTCGTCAACTACTAAGTTTAAAGAAATTTATAAAGAATTTATAGGTATTTAAAATTAAAATTGAGAACAATTTTATTTAAAAAGTTTTTCGAAAATCCTACCGGAAGTAGGTCTTTTACTCCTGTCAAAAATCAGTTTTTTGCGAATATTTCGCAAATCATGCTTTTAGACAGGTACGTTACGGGTATAAAAGCATTTAGAACTAAATTTTCAACACCTTTTCTATAAAAAAAAATTTCAAAATTCGGACCGAAAGAGTAAAAGTGCTCTTGCCGAATAGCGATTTTTTTCAAATATGTCGTAAATTATGCATTCTATATATATTTATCAAGAGTACAAAAGTATTTAGAGCAGGATTTACAATATTTTTTGTATACATGAAATTTCAAAATTTGGACCGGAAGTAAGACTTTTACTCTTTGGAAGCCACTTTTTTTCGAATATCTTGCAAAGTATGCATTCTTATAGCGACTTATTAAGAAAATCGAACTACTTAGAATAGGATTCTGAATAATTTTTGTATAAAAAAATTCCTAAAATTGTATAGTTTGAAACACTCATACGTATAAGAAGGTCGTGTGGTGGCCACACCTAATTTTTTCGTTTCAGTGTAAATCGGTTTGTGATAGCTGACGTGTTTTTAATTCATACTGTTGTAGTGACAAGGTCTGTCTCGTGCCTATATAAATAATCTAAACAGTTTGTGTTATGTATGTGGAGAATTCACTTCCTTGCAGCATTTTTCAATACAATATTTTCACGATTTTGGCTTAGGTTAGGATAAATTATAGCCAGTACAGAGAAAATGTTATTTCAAAAGTGTTGTTCAAAACTTGCAAATGTATTGTAATCGCACGAGGGTTACAGGCGTCATTGGAATGACACTATTTGCATATTATAATCATTATTTTCTTTGTCGAAAAAAGGACTATAAAAATACCTCGGAATACAAGTTGTGTTCGTAGAGAATTCACTAGGGCCAGCTGGTTTTACAGTTTGCATTTTACGTATTTAATTGGAACGTATTTACTGTATCTGTATTTTGCCTTTTAACGAATGCGAACTTAAAATGGTTGCGTAATGTTGATAATGAGTTGGAAATTTACTGATACTCAACGTTAATGAAAGACTACTACGAACGCATTTGACATGGCCTGTTAACGAGGAAATGAGCTGAAAAGAATGAGAGGTGAAGTTTATCCACAAAGAAAGGCAGCCGTTTAAGTTCCGTAATTGAAAGGAAGGAGTTTCTGGAATTTATGATTAATAACGTGGATGTTAGTACACAAAGTGGCGAGTTTTACAAGCTAAAGAGGATGTATGCGTGAGAGATGAAGATCTCTTAATTTAAGCAATATTAATTTTCTGCTTATATTTGTGCTTTACAGTTTAACTTTATTGTATGGATAACACTTATATGGAAATAGAAAGGAAATATCTATAAAATGCTTTTGAAATATTTAATATTTAGGAATACATATTTTGTTTTAGATAGTCGAGAATTTTAATACACGAGATTATAAAATGTAAGAGCAACGAAACCTTAAAAATTAATAAACAAGACTTAAAAGACATTTTATAAAGTAAAAACTTTAAGTTTCGAAAGTTGACAGCCTTGTTTTCACAACGGCAAATCAATAATTTCACAAATATTTACTGTACCACAAATAATTTATATAATAATTAATTTTGATGGATACGTAAAGACGTTTGATGCCAACTATTTCGGTAGTCGTTAGGCTATGTTAGAGCGCTTGCACGATCAGAAGATGTTTAACACCTGATCCTAGCTAGAAGACATATGATATTATTAATATTATGTATTCGATTTCTGTTGATAGGTTTAATAAGGAATTAATGTCAAAAGTGGTAGTAGGTGTTGCAGTAAGATTTGCTTCTGTTAATACAATGATGCCAAATACATGCAGATGATGTGTTATATATATACCGGGTGTCCACACGAAAACTTTATATTGAATTATTTCTGGTGTTTTTGAAGACAAAAACTTGAAATTTTGGGTGGTTGTTCAGGATATAGGGGGACAATGAATAGTGTATTTCATACCGCCCCATCGGGTCACCCGCCGCCGCCGGCCACCCCCACTCCAATATTTTAAATGACACCCTGTATTTTTTTTTGGTGGTTTTGAAAGAACACAATTTTCTTGATATTCCTATGTGAAAAAACTAGTAACACACATTATGACATTTATGAGATATTTAAATTTAAAAGTTTCAGATATCAGAAATTATTAACTCCGACAATTTAATTCATCTGTCAAAAACATGACATTTTAATACACGCTGTGTTAGTTTGCCATCGGATAAACTGCATGTTTGCTAGCGGATAAACTGCATGTTGATTTTCCATGGCAACGAAAATTCAATTCTGACAGTATCGTTCAAATAAATTTCATACATAAACATATGTATTTTTCTCTTTCTTTTGTATATGTATTCAAAGGAATGTTAAATAAAAATATTTCGGTTTATTAATATTAATTAAATGATTCATTAAATTGTCTTACCAAATACCATTCGAGTTTGTGTTTATTTCCAGAACAAACTTTCATGTTGACAAAACTCAAACTTTGTTGCTTAAGGGTAACACGACTCGAACAAATAACAAAAGGTAAAACCGCTCCACCAAGTTATTTGTTCTCGTCAGTTACCAAGCAACAAAGCTTTCGTTCAAAATGAAAGTTTGTCCGGATAAACACAAACTCTTATGGTATTACCCCCGAAAAATCATAAGTTAGTCATGGAAATACTTAAAACAAGATTTATTCACAACATTTTAGTTAAATTAAATGCTCAAATTGTTCACCGTTTACATTTAAACATAAATAAAGTCTATTTTCAAAAGCATTTCTAACATTTTCGAACACTTGTGGCGTTAAATTTCGACATTCCTCTGTTATTCTATTACGTAAATCAGCTATTGATTGTGGCGGTGTCTTATAAACAACAGACTTCAAATGTCCCCACAAAAAGAAATCTAGGGGAGTTAAATCGGGGGAGCGAGCTGGCCATTCAATAGAGCCCCTACGTCCAATCCAATGTCCTAGGAAAATATTATCCAAATAATTCCTAACGTCTAAACAGTAATGTGGCCCAGCTCCATCTTGTTGAAAATATAATTGCTCCTCCTCTATTTCATTCAAGTTTTC
Organism: Amphimallon solstitiale; assembly: GCA_963170755.1. Lineage (NCBI taxonomy): Eukaryota > Metazoa > Arthropoda > Insecta > Coleoptera > Scarabaeidae > Amphimallon > Amphimallon solstitiale. The sequence goes on along the minus strand of OY720675.1, from coordinate 28,367,474 downwards.
TTCTAGACACTGTATGATAAGAGGATGTATTAGCTCTTCCAAAAATTGTAAGTACTTAGGTCCATTTAAATTTTCCTGGAAGAATATCGGGCCAATTACTTGGTTATTAAGAATTCCAGCCCATACATTAATTTTTTGGGGATATTGTGTTGCCTTCTCGGAAAAAATGGGGTTTTACGTCGCTCCAATATCGACAGTTGTGTCTATTCACAAGACCATTTAAGTAAAAGCAACTTTCATAACTAAAGCAAATACTTCGCAAAACATTTCCATTTTGCCGAATCATATCTGTCATTATTTGACAAAATTCGACTCTTCTGTCGAAATCACCGTCACCCAACTCTTGGTGAAGTTGAATTTTATAAGGGTGCATTTTGTTTAATTTTAATATCTTATGGCAGGTTGATTTTGGCACTCCCGAAACTTCGGATAATTTTCTCAACGAAAGCTCTGGGTCTAAATTAATATGCCCAAGAACTGCTAGTTGCATAGCTTCATTTAGTACACCACAATTATTCGTATTCCGTTTTTTATTATTTACAGATCCAGTTTGCAAAAATTTTTCTATTAGCGTTCTGACATAAGCAACAGATACGTTTCTGTTTGGATGGTTTTCATTGAATAACGTCGCCGCTTGGGAATAATTTTTGTTTGCAATCCCATACAAAATCACTATTTCAGTTCTCTCTTCAAGAGTATAAACCATTTCAGCGAAAAAGCCGAAACTTTAAGAACAATGTTACAAGTATTAATATTAATGAAACACAAAAGTCACAATTTTGACAATTCTAATTTAAAGCAAACTATTTCCATGACTAACTTATGATTTTTCGGAGTTAATAATTTCTGATATCTGAAACTTTTAAATTTAAATATCTCATAAATGTCATAATGTGTGTTACTAGTTTTTTCACATAGGAATATCAAGAAAATTGTGTTCTTTCAAAACCACCAAAAAAAATACAGGGTGTCATTTAAAATATTGGAGTGGGGGGTGGCCGGCGGCGGCGGGTGACCCGATGGGGCGGTATGAAATACACTATTCATTGTCCCCCTATATCCTGAACAACCACCCAAAATTTCAAGTTTTTGTCTTCAAAAACACCAGAAATAATTCAATATAAAGTTTTCGTGTGGACACCCGGTATATATTATAATGTAATATAGTACAATATTGAACACTGAAAATTTTACAAAGAATAAGAGCAGAATTTTAAATCTTTACTGTTTATTTATATTAGCTAAACCTTTATCACAGCACATCAATTGTTCAGTTCGAAACAGGAGAACTCCTGATTTAAACACTTGTACCTTCTTTCTGTGGGGGTACCTTCCTAAAAGCAAGCATGTTACAAGGTAATCCCCTGGCGTTAAAAGACAGGATTCAACTTGAAGTATCCGCAAGATCGTCAGAAATTCTGGACAGTGTTATGACTAGAGACTGGATTTAATGCAAAATGCATATTTGTTGTTTTTTGGTATATCCCTTCTATACTGTGTACGTATCCATATTCCACCCTCAGAATACGTTTCTTACCATTTTTTTTAGTGCATATAATGCATATTTGGACACTTTACCATAACTGCATATGCACGTACATATTTCATAATTATTTTGCATATTTATGCATATATTCGCCATTTTCATAAGAACCATAATAAAATCTGATATTTAAAGATATTTAATTTGTTTGTGTAAACGTGAAGGGACTGCATTCCTTCAACTTTGCATTAATGACTCATTAAAAGTCCATCTCATTAATAATGAGATGGACTTTCCCAAAATTAGGATTTAACTCTACTGATAATCGGTTTACAGGGCAATTAGAACTTACGTAAGAAATCCTTTTCAGAAATGTAGGTATTAATGCAGGTATATTATACCGTACGACTAATATCAATATAAGAAAAGAAATAATTTCCTTCATAGTTTGTTCATTCGTAAACCTGTTAAGGTCTGTGCTATTTGGTGAAACAAAAGTGAATTAAAAAGTTTTGAAAATGCCAAAGATAGTTAAAGCGAAGTCATCTCTAATAAAAAATTGGATAAGTGATTGCAGTGCACTAAATATTATTGACGAAGAAAGTGTTTTGTACACACTCTGCGACAAAAGGGTAAGTTGAATTTTGAAATATTTTGTCAATAACAAGTTCTACAATTATGAGAATTTTTTTTTGTGTTCATAAATATAATGAAACAATTTCATAATAAATTATTATTAGATATGTCTAATTTTATGTTCTTTAAAGCTAATATATCTTTGTAATATTTCTTTGTCATAAACACCAAAATAACCAACATCAATCAAATTTAAACAACTGGAGAACTTTACAAAACCAGACAATTTATTTTTCTAGTTTTTGTAGTAATATAGTAATTAATAATAATTATTATAACTGAATGTTAAAAATATATATTTGTTACACAGATTACCTACCTACCAGAAGAAATTTCAAGTTGTGCAACACTTGAACACAACATTTCATCAGAACAGGGTTTCTAAAATTTGAATAAACCGCGGCAGCAACTTTTGGAGGAAAGTTTTCTCAATAATTCGAAGAATCCACAAGAAGCATTTCCCAAAGATTTGTGTAATCTTTTTGTGGGTTGTAATATTCCTTTACATAAATTGGACAATCCGATATTTCAAGAATTCCTGAAAACTTATTGCAAAGTCGATGATAAACCCATTCATGTACCCAGTTCCTCAGCTCTACGCAAGAAATACATCAACGAAATTTATGAAGATGTTACCGATGGTATTAGAAAGGAGTTGAAAAAACAAAATCTTTGGCTCTCTGTTGATGAAACTACCGACACGAAGGGCCGTCAGGTTGCTAATTTGATTATTGGAACCTTAAATGGTTCAACTCAATCTAAAAGACATTTAATTAATGTAGGTAAAACAAATCATGTTACCATAGCCAGGTTTATTAATGAGTCCTTAGCGAATTTCTTTTTACCTGACAAAGTACCTTTTGAAAAATTTCTCTTAATGGTAACTGACGCCGCTTCGTATACCTATGTTAAAATCAGCTCAAAGTCTGAAAAATTTTTTCCCCAATTTAATCCATTGTACTTGTTTGGCTCAGGGTTTAAATAGGGTTGCTGAAAAAGTTAGATTAGAGTTTCCAGATGTAAATAATTTAATTAGTAATATCAAAAAAGTATTTTTAAAAGCGCCCTTACGAGTGCAATTATATAACGAAATGCTTCCCGGCATTCCATTGCCACCAGAACCTATCTTAACAAGATGGGGAACATGGCTTAAATGTGCTGTTTCTTGCCGATAATTACGAAGGCATCAAAAATGTTATAACTCAATTTGATTCAGCAACTAGTCTTGCCATAGAAAAGTGTAACGTAATTTTCAATAATTCGACAAGACAAAATCAGCTATCATATATTAAATCTAATTTTGCGATAATTGAGCAGGCAATTACTAGATTAGAAGATAGAAATTTATCTTTAAATGATGGTGTTGGCATTGTAAATGATATTGAAGAGAAAATTGAAAAAGTCAACGGATTGACTGGAAAAAGAATTAAAGAAAAATTAGCCGCAATTCTAAGCAAAAATGGAGGTTTTGTTACATTAAAATCTATAAATAATGTAATTAATGGCAATTTTCATGAAGACATTAATATAAGCCCCTCATTAATACCTTAGTTTTAAGAATGCACCGATCACATCTTGCGATGTTGAAGGAACACTTTCCCAATATAAACATATACTTACAGATCGTAGACATAATTTAACTATGGAAAATTTAAAGAAATATATGGTTATTTATTGTAATAAATAAATATATAATTTGTAAATACGACAATTTATTGTAATAAATAAATATACAATTTGTAAATACGACAAATGAATTTTAATTTCCTAAAACATAATAAATAAATGCACGTCATAAAGTGCATATTGCATATTGTAAGTGCATATTTAGGGATTTTTTAAGTGCATATTTGGCAAACTTTTTAGTGCATATTTTCCAGTCTCTAGTTATGACTCAGCTTTGAGTTTTCACAAATATGTGCAAGGAAATGTATATCACATTACTTTCAAACAATGAACATTGTGGACTTTACAAACTTACCGCTGATGTTGATTATGTTTTCATCAACAAACTAAAACAAAATTTTCTTTCGTCTTTCGTCCTGTTTCATTGGCTCACCTATCTACAGCAAAAGGCTTTCTTCATCGATCTGTATAATTATAGTCCCGCCCTTGTAACTACTATTAGAATGATTTTACGTTCTCGTCTTCGACTAATTAAGCTCATAGTCGGTGTATATTTTCATATCATAAAAACATAAACAAGCAACGCGTAATGACAACAAGAACAAGTTAAGATACTGAATTCCGAAACGAATTCACATAAATTTATTAAACATTGCGATGCCGGACCTATTCTAAGGAAGTTAAGAATAGCTCAAGATGCAGAGATTCTAAAATTGTCGGTTTCAATTTCAGTTGTCATCCCATTTCAACAATGAGCGTGCAAGGTTTCGAACTACTCACGAAAATATCTTGTGTATACTTGTACAAACAAAGAAAGTGGTAGGTAGTGGTTGTAGAAAATAACAAAGTTTATTCACTCAGTCAGTCAAGCAGTATTTAATATTTATTTCACACTAAGTCACATAGGCCCATTTTCTTCACTAACAGATAAAGTAACCAATAACTATCCTCAAGATAAATATATCTGATAGATAATGTGCATTTGAATTTCTTCACTGCAGCATTTGGTTACTTATCCCTTAGATGGAAATCCCGGCGTAGATACTAGAATCGTGAGAAATGGCAACCTAGCAAATAGTCACTGTTTCTAACATCAAGTGCATCATTCGCTCTGATTTGTTTGACGCGTAGGTTATATTGCGATTGCAAACATAAAACATACGCTTATTATAGTGTGTTTGTATTATTTATTATTAGCGATATTTCGGCCTGTGACTTCTTTGGACGTAAGAAATACACTGTAACACAATATCTATGAAGTATACTTAATGCATTTATGGAGATTTCACCAGTAATCGGCGTTCTTCCTTTTTGATTTAACCCTCACGTAAAGCTCATACATTTTATATTCTCAAGAACTATCCTGATAAAACACAAATCTATCTTTGTGATAAAAACGTGCTCATTATTTTGATTCTAAGATATTATCTACTTGCATCATTTCTGTAATAATTTAAGTTATAAAAATAATATAATGGACTGTTGGATTCTTATTTGACACTGTACTGGAGAAATCACTGTACATTATTATTAATTTGTAACACTTTATTATATATTGATCATTTTCATAAAATATCTATTTCCAACATTAATAAATCCATAGAACACCAGAATTTTTTTAAAAATAACACGATAACTTATAATAAAAGCGCAGAGATAAAAGTCAGCCACCATTTATATCTTGTCAACAAAATGCGCGCGCAGCGAAATATCTGTAAGATAATTTTTATCGAGTACTTCAACTGCTTGATAAATTTATCTTCAAGATAAAGTCTATTTAGAAGTGAAGAAATCTATTTATGCCTATTTCTCATAGATATCTAACAGATAACATTATCAAGCACTTATCTAAAGGTGAAGAAAATGGGCAATAGTGAAGTAGTATTGTCATAATTCATTTACCATTAAGGTAAACCGGCAGTTAAAAACTGGTTGGTCGAATTATCACGCAAGATTGAATACTAATCATTTAAAAATAGTAATAAATTATTTTTGACTGAAAAGTTTTGTTAAATGAAGTGTAGAAGACTCTTAAATTAGGAATCTATCTCAATTCTGGAATCAGATTATCAAAGGCTTTTACAGATGTTTTCCCGAATCAATTAAAGACTGCCAAAGTAAGTCCAGTACACAAAAGCGGGTATAGTAACAACCAGACCCAGAAGTTTTCTTCCTGTAATCTCAATAATTCCATACTATTGCTAGTTCAGTAATCCGATGTCTTGAGATGAAAACATTGTTAACGAGCAAGCAAAATAGGACACTCCGTAACTAGTGACGGTTCTGGACTACGTTTTAAGGCATTAGATGGCTGTGTTTGTTAGGACTTAAGTAGGGCGTTTGACACCGTTAGCCCTAACATATTAATTACATACTGGAAAAGTTTACATACTATGGTATACGTAACCCTAAACTAAAATAAGGTGACCAGACCTCCCGATTTTGGCGGGGCAGTCCGGATTTTTAACAATTTGTCCCGCGGCGTTTTAAAAAAGTTCCGATTTTTGGAAAGAATGCACGGCAAGCTAAGGAACGGCGGGAGAACGGGAAGGGAATATACGGTTTTCGGCGGCCATGGGGCTATTTCGCCAAGATACAAATTTTATATTATTTTTATTAATTTTAAAAACAAACCATTTGAAGCAATTTGATTATAAATGTGACACTTGTGAATATGGAACAAACGACAAACGTAATTTAGAAGTACATATAAAAACTAACCATTTGAAGCAATTTTATTATAAATGTGACTCTTGTGAATATAGAACAAACTGCAAACAACATTTAGAAGGACATATAAAAACTAATCATTTAAAGCAATTGGATTATAAATGTGAGTCCCGTGAAATTGAAGCAAATACGAAAAGTTGTTTAGAAAAACATATGAAAACTAACCATTTGAAGAAATTTGATTTTAATTGTAATAAATGTGAATTTGTAACAAACAACAAAACTGATTTAAAAAGACATAAAAAGTAAACATTACAAGAAATTCGATTATAAATGTGACTCTTGTGAATTTGGAGCAAACAATTAATGTTAGATAAATTCTTGTGAAAAATTTTATGACCTTTTAAACAACGACAGCAATCTACTAAAAAAATTCACTCAAATGAGAAATATGCCAAAGAATAAATTAATACTTAACCTAATTTTTTTAATGTATTATATTTTTAAATTTTACTGATGTTGAAATTTAAAAAAGTATATTACAATACTATTTTTGTATTCTACGAAAATTTTTGTTATATAGACCAAATTTTTAACCGCCCCCCGGTCAATGATGTCCCGCTTTACCAATGTTAAAATCTGGTCACCTTACACTAAAACTGATAAAATCCTAGTTCATGGATAGAATGCAGGTAGCTGAATGGTATGGGGAGACTGCTGATCGAACCGAAATAAAAGACGAGGTACTTCAGGGATCGATACACAGATCTTATTTATTCTATATATGAATGACCTTCCCAGACACCGAGTTGTGTCATCATACATCGCTGTTGCCAAGAGCGAAAGAGCCGGAAACAAACTCTGCTGCTGTCATCCAAAAATCAAAAGGGTGGTTTGGGACAAATGAGCTGAAAATGAAGACAAGCAAAGTACAAAACTTGAAATTCTGATCTGTAATGGATTTCAATTTGAACTAATAGACAATCTAGATAGCCGGATCTATTCTAAGGAAGTTGAGGAGAATACCTCAAGATGCAGATATTGTCGGTTTCAAATTCAGTTGTCATCCCACTTCAAGAATGAGCGTGCAAGCTTTTGAACAACGCACGAAAATGTCTTGTGTATATATTTACAAAGAAAGTGGTAGGTAGTGGTTGTGAAAAATATCAAAGTCAAAGTACCTATGTTTTTTTTAATTCACTCAGTTAGTCAAGCAGTATTTAATATACAGTGTGTTTTGTCATTGATAGAAGTTATAAGAAAAATATGTCACTTGTGTTAGTTACTGCGAATTCCATAGAATTTTTTTTTTAATTGCGTTTGTAGGACGTATATCACACTACACATCTGCATACCTCTTTCGAGCAAGTGTTCTGTTGGCTCTAACCGTAAATAAGTACTATGTATGTCCAACAATTCATTATTATTAAATGCCATAACAATAATTAACAACGATAATCAACAGAAAACTAAATTTTCACTTAACTAAACACAACAGCAGCGACAATAACACAGTCGTATCTTTGGCCGATTGACCTACAATTATGATGATAAGTAGGTACTTCAAATACAGTTCTAAAAATAGGAAACATAGGTACTAAAGGGATTCGTGGCACCAGGGAAGGTAGCTGTGACTAAATTATGGCATATGAGAATTGCAACTATCGCTCCAAATGTAAACAAACATACGCATAGCGGGATCAAGTTCATTCAATACAGACCACCTCAAAAATATTGACCGCACTTCAATATTTTTTCCGGTCTTAATTGCAAACATTGATATACAAAATTGTTGTCCATTACTTTGTAATTATTGTGAAGTATGTCACCTCAAAATCCTGTCGATCTATGACCAAACACAGTGTATATTTCACTCTAAGTCACACAGTGAAGTAGTATTGTCACAATTCATTTAACATTACGGTAAACCGACAGTTAACAACTGGCTGGTCGAATTATCACACAAGATTGAATATTAAGCATTTAAAAATTCAAAAAAAAAGTAAGAAAAGAGCAGCAAGAGCTGGAAACAAAATCTGCTGTTGTCATCCAAAAATCAGAAGGGTGGTTTGCGACAAATGAGCTGAAAATAAACCCAAGCAAAGTGGCGTCAGGACTATATACAATCAAAAAATCTAGACATGTAGCCATATACGAAGCAGCTAAAGCGGTGATTTTGCGTATTTTGACCTCAGCTCTCTTCTGGGGACAGGCGGCAAGTGCAAATAGAATTTTTCTGCAAAACAAAGCTCTAAGTGGTCTGGAATATTATAAATCCTGCAGAGGCCACATAAACCACAGCAAATATTGCCTTTCCAATCAATATATGTTTACTCGCACCAACAAACACACATTCGACCCCAATTAAATAGAGCCATAAATACAGAACCCGTAGAAAAAATCATCTAAGAGCTCCCTATCATAGTCTGTCACTATCGTAGTCTAATGTCCATCTTTGGGGTCCCAAGCTATATAATCACTTGGAAGACAAAATCAAAGATTTACCACTCGATGGGTTCATCAAAAAGGAATGTTACAGCGTCAAGAATTTTTTGGAAAATCAGCCTGTTGTAATAAACATATGACAACCTGTTTCTAGTTTTTACTGTTCGCTCATTTACCAATCGGGTGTCTTTTTAATTTATTTATTTATATTGTTTATATCCTCTTTGTTTGTCATTTTATTAAATAGTGTTCCTCGTTATATACACATTAATTTAGATTAATTTTATACGTTCTAGACCCAACACGACTTGTACATTAATTTTAAATTTACAAATTCCAACTTACAAATGTGACGACTATCACCAGAATATATGTGATGATATCTGTAATATTGTAATATTACAAATGAGAAATATATTATTATTATCATGCAGGCTGCATCGCGGTTAAAGTCATTGCATTTTTCTACCTTTAAAAAAATTTACTTCAATTTACTTTTCTAATCGGAGCATATGTCCTTAATAATAACGTATATTTATTATAGTAAAAAATTCAAAGCAATTTACGGTATCATTATGAAGGATATCATATAAATATAGTTTTTTTTATCTGTTGAAGTTGTATATATTAGGTATAGCATATTTCTCGACTTTTCAATGAACTTATTTGCAACTAATTTATTTTAAATCGATTCTCATTGTCAATAAAGGCATAATGAACATGCGTAGAATAAAGTTTATGATACGATAAATAAGAAATACAAGAAAATCAGATTGGGCACACCTTTCTGTCAAGAATCTGAGGAAATAAAATAAACTAATGTATTTATCCTTGCAATATTATGTCTATAATGTTGACTGATGAGACAATTAAATACGTACAATCGCGTTCATTAATGCAAAATGTTACACAAAGTGACTCATACGTAAAATAATGCAATAAGTAGTAAATATTTATTTAGAATAGTATGCAAAAATATGATACGAAACAATACATATTCACCATTCTTATACTAATGTACTGTATGAATAAAATACACATTAAAACATGAACTTATTTCTATGTCATCCATTCAGGAATCAGTTCACTACAATATAATATAATACCTATATATAACACTAACTCGCTATACAAGTTACTGGTTGTTGCACCCCGTTGTGTAAGGCACTGACAAATTGTTATACGACATAAGGCCCGAACTCGTTTTAAAGTATAAAATAATGTAAAACCTATAATGTGTTTGTAATTGATCCACCATTTGCCTTTAAGGGACAATTTAAGATTTTCACCCATGCTTGAATTTAAAGTCATTGTCAAAAAGTTTTAGCAGAAATTTCTGAACATTACGGATATAACCTAATCAACTTTAACATAATATTAATTCAAAATTACAGGTTATTTAATGCTATTTCATTACGAAAATGAAAAGTTTAAACACATGGATGTTTAAACTAACATCAAGCAGTAAATAAATACTGTGACTTACATATATACATTTATCGCTTTTTCTGTGTCATCTTTTGGGTGTTAGATGTCGCTGTGATACTCTCACTATATTTAACACGCGAAAATGACATAAGCAGCGTTTTAAGTCTTAAAGCCATTGTCGACAGTCTCCAAGTACACTGACGAGACCTCAAAGGTCGAAACACCGGTGTCTGTGCGTTCGATTGTCGGCAATGGCACTTAATGTATGTGTGTATCTCAAACACATGCATATATGCATATACGTTTTACGTATAAATGTATATACCGTAGTCGACAAATTTTAATTTCGGTTTACAGCAATACTACCTATCTATCCCATGCAGAAGAAGATGACCTTATAATATGCAACGATGCCTTCTAGCCAACAGTGGTGGGAGAAGCGAAGTATGTCGGGGGGATCCTCACATTTCAAATAAAACGTTCGCCGGCTGTACTTGGCAGCCTCGCTATATGTTTATCTTTACATTATTTCGTCGTGTTCTTTTCCTCTTTCTACTTTCGTATCAGAAATTAAAATTTGTCGACTACGGTATGTATGTAAGTCACGCTATTTCATTATATGGGCAGTTATACTTGCATGTAAGCATGATTATATAATAATAAAGTTATGTTTATTTTCTACATTAAATATTTAGGCACGACTCTGGCAGTAGAATAACTAAAGGAACATGTTTGCAAGGTGTCGATTTAGTACAGTGAAAATTACGAAATCGTAAATGCAATTATAAATACTGCTAGATTTGAAGCATATTGTCTTCAAACAAAATACAACACATTATAGTCTACTTCTAAAAATTGTAGCGCTTGCTTTGAATATATATCATAGCAACATCCGTTATCAAAAGAAATGTCATTCAAAAATTTTACAGAAGAAATAGTTGTATATCTTTTTAATTTTTGTGGTGAACTCCACTCATGAATCTAAAGCATAAGTTAGGTGTCAACAAAGTTAACAGAATGTCTAAAGGTTGCCATACACAAAGATATGATTACATTTGGTTATGATTGAAGTATTTAAAGATAGGGAACGATACAACTTTATCCAATATATTCTACTAACTTCGGCTTCTCAGTTAGCTTGTAAGTAAGAGTTTTGTTACTTCACATCAACGAATTTAAAGTAGAAAAATCGTTGATTTGGGTTCTGCACAACGTGGAAAATGGGAGACAAATTTACGAACAGATTTTTATTCTATCTACCCGCCGGATAATTCGAACTTCACCTTTCACAATAGGCTAGAAGCAAAGTCGGTTTACCCAAATGAGTATAAAAACACAATTAGAAATTATATAGAGTAGATAGGTATATGCATTTAATGACTATAGCATATGGAATTGTATAATAAACTATAAAACTATGTAATAAATTACCCGGGAATTATAAATCAATCAATTCTATGCATATACTTAAGAGAGATGTTAGGCATGCATTCTAGCTTGTAGCAAGCATTATAAAATTTATAACCGACTATTTTTGTTTATATGTATGTTGGTAATTAATATCTTTTATCTGTATTTTATTATTTACATTTTTTACATTATTTTGTTTTCATATATGTAATGTTATGTGTATGATTTAAACAAGTACTATTGTATCTATACAATGAATGTTTGACTTCATGAATAAACTTTAATATTATTTATTTTTTATAGATAAGCAATCTAGTAGTTTCTGGTCAATCAATACAGTGGGCGTGTCAGACGATCTAGATTCATTCCTGTGCAACGTTTCATAATACTTATAAAAAATATACGTATACCCTCCCTTTTCGTTAAGTTCTTTAGTGTCTCATTAATTTGAATTTTGTCCAATTAGAATTTGAATTGAATTCATTGCGTGAATGGAAATATTAACACGTTAAAACGTGCTCAGACCAGCGATAGAGAAAGACTAGTAATTTCCAGATTATTCTGAAGATTTCGCACTAAATTGTAAACATGAATTAATTCAATTTTCCCATACACCAGTTTGACAAAACAAACTGGCTTACAAAAGAAAATATGTATTTAAAATATTTGTATTGAATCTTAGGATTCCTTCGTTATTATTTCTAGCAGAGATTTGTATTTATGTTAGATGTTGAAGCTATTTCATTGTAATATGAGGTAAGTTTTATATAAAAAAAAGTAAATATGAGCGAAACACACACGAATTATGTCGTAATAATAATTCTTGTTTTCTTATATAAAGTAAAAATATTTATATTCTCAAAAAGCCGATCTTTTGAATGTTTTTGACTGTATTGCAATATTAACAGAATAGAAGAATAACGGAATAACATATGCTCTTTTCTTGGAAGATCCTTTTCTAATTAGCGAAACAAGTTTATCTTATCGAAATGATTAACATAAAGAATTAGAACTTGAAGGATTAAACATTCTATTAGTTAGAAAATAGTTTTTTTACACTATTTTCATACTCATTTTATGTTAGGGATTTTTATAATTTAAATTTTGATATATTATTCAGATTTATGTTTATAAATATTTGTTTAAGATTCAAATTTTATTTTAAAATTAATTACAATTCTTAGAACACGCGATCGAAATTGAATGCCTTATTCTATTTTCCACTGGCTTGATATCAATATCTACTTCCACTTTTCAATGTGAAGATAGCGTTTTAGTGAAATCACTAAATTTGTTGTCATATGTAATTCCGATTTGTCACTGGCCTTTTGTTCCCATATTTAATATATTATTTATGTGAATGTCAATAATTTAAAATTTTGTTAAGTGTAAATCAAATTTTCATCATTCTGATGACGCACATTTGACAAATCCGCAGTCACTTTATTTTTTAAATTGCCGCAAATATCAGAATAACAAAAATCTATTATCAAGACTGGATTAAGAAACGGAATGAGCATAAGGACCACATCAGAAGAAATAAATGTTGACAAAAATACCGTATTATTAGCAAAACGTAACGTCGAGGAAACTGGATTCATCAGAAGGAAACAAAACACCGGAGGAAGAAAAATTGCAAATCATTATGAAAACTTGCAATTGGTGGATTTTCTTAAAGAAAATCTTTTTGCGACGACAGTGCAAGCAAAAATTTCCACAAACTTTCCAGGTTCTACAAGAACCGCACACAAAAGGATTATTGAAAGTGAACTAAGAAATAGAGCTGCTACTTAATAAGATTTTTTTTTAACTGAGGCAAACAAAGTACAAAGACTACGTTTTACTCAACAATATATAAACAATGACAATAACTTTTGGGAAAACATTGTTTTTTCGGACGAAAAGACATTTCAATCCTGATGCAATGCACGTGCAGGAGTAATAAAACCCATTGGCGAAAGGTATACAGAATAATACGTTCGCAAGTGCCAACACATTGGACGATTTTCTGTTTAGTTTAGTGGTGGGGATAAGTGCACGAGGATTAGGAATATGTGTCGTCAGTGAGGAACGACTCGTAGCTGTTGTATACAGAAATATTCCTAAACAATACATGTTGCCGTCAGTAATTCCGGTTTTTGGCCACAACTTTATTCTTCAACATGATAAGTGCCGAATTCATACGACGCATGTTGTTAGACATTTTTTGAATCTAGGGGAGTACAGACATTCCCTTGGTCAGCGAGGAGCCCGGATCTAAATCCCATATAGAACATTTGGGGGATTGTGGTCAAGAAAATCAACGATAAAATTTTGCCATAAAACGGGAATGAATTGATTCAAACCATATCAACTATTTGGCATGAAATCCCGTTGGAATGTGTGAAAAGTACGGTATCGTCAATGCCAAGACGCCACCAAAGCGTTATGGATTCCGGTGGTGATACAATAAAATATTAACTTCTGGTAAAAGCTAGTTTTTTCAGCTTTGTTTTTAAATACTAATTTGAAGTAAAGTTTTGTTTTACGATATTGGAAATGATATTATTAAAACCTAAGAACAGCAGGACACTATCTGCACTTTTATTAATCATTTTTTTTAAATCTACTATTTTTGCAATACATTTTACATTCTACGCCAATGACTGGCTTTAAAAAAGTGCAACTTTCATGAAAAGAATTAAATTAAGAAAGTCGGTAGTAAGTTGTAATAATTATTTTCACAGCCTTTTAAATAAGTGTTATTAGATTTGCCTGATTTTATAAATCATACATACCATCACATTAGAGGTTAACAGGCGTAGGTACACAGACTTATGTAAAACCACAGAATGGAAATAAGCTCAAAAATGTTTTCGAAGTATGCCAATGTTAGAATTCTAGTTTCCCCATTAATATTGGGAGGCACTCTAAAACCCAAAGAGATTGGAATATACTAGAGGAAGTATCAAGCTACAATGTTTGGTCGCAACAACTGCAGATGGGGTAAGGGGAATTGATACATTGGCAAGCGATTATAGTCCTTAAAGAAATCCGACGGCGTACTGTCATTGGTCGAAATGTCGTGCTCGTACTTGGTTCGTATGATTTCGTTAAATTCTACACGCATTTGTTTTAAAAGTGTTTGTGCTTTGTGATATGTAATAACGCGAAACAAGCACTATTTTAATGCGAAATACATAGTAAAAATGGTGAAATTGTGTTATTTGTGTAAACGTCGATACGAAAAGGCATCCACTCGATCATATCATAAGTAAGTTGGTCAAGAATTCAACTTTACGTGTTTAACATGGTTTAAATATAGAGCGCTGATTGGATGTGCTCGAGTGGATGCCTTTTCGTATCGACGTTTACACAAATAACACAATTTCACCATTTTTACTATGTATTTCGCATTAAAAGTGCTTAATTTGCGTTATTACATATCACAAAGCACAAACACTTTTAAAACAAATGCGTGTAGAATTTAAAGAAATCATACGAACCAAGTACGAGCACGACATTTCGACCAATGACAGCACGCCGTCGGATTTCCTTAAGGACTATAATCGCTTGGCAATGTATCAATTCCCCTTACCCCACCTGCAGTTGTTGCGACCATTTACCTCTCCTACAAACTGCAGTCAAGCTTCCTCCAGTATATTCCAATCTCTTTGCTAAAACCTATCGCAAAATCAAAAAGCAGCCATGACAATCAGTTTCGATGACCCGTTATATTACTAATATTTGTTGCAGCATTTTAGCAATTTTTTTATAGTCATGATATCAAATACGATTTTTGTTTATAGTTTTTAATTTGCATTATACACTTTTAAAGATATTATTGGAAATAGATATCTAAGTTATTTAAATAGTACCTATATGTATTATGTATCAAGTTTTTTAAACCACATTTTAGTTACGAGTTTTATTAATCACGAGCGAAGCGTCGTGGAGTGTTTAGTAAAACTAGTGACAAACGAGTTTCTAAAAGAAGTTTCATACTATACTTTCTCTATGGCAGCAAATAATTAAAATAATATAAAATTATTTGTCTGTTGTGGCGGGACGTCAGGGTATTTTGATAGATTAATGACAAGTGTCAACCAACTTGATCGAGTTTCAATTGATTATATAACCCAGAGCTTCAGCCCTTGACTAAAGAGCCCGCTTGTCAAGGTGTATTTACAAGATCATTTAGCGGCATGAAAACAGGATAAACGGCAGTTGAAAGGAGAGAGTAAAAAATATATAATCAAATTGTATTCTACTAAGTGTTATATAATAATCTAATAAGAACAATATTTATACTTTATTTGAGAAACTTAAAGAAAGAAGCATACCAGTGTTGAAATACCTGTTACTTTTATAACCACACAACAGAGCATAAGACACATAATAAAACTGTGACAATAGATATGTAAAATAAAAAAAAAATTGTTGGATGGACGTCCCTGCAAATAATATCTATTTAGCCACTCCATACAATACGTATTTATATTACTTTCTGGCATGATTATAATATGCCAAGATATTCCATTTGTATTCTATATTTTAAAATATTCTCTTTTAAATAGATGGGTGGGTATATCTCTTTTGCCAAGATGCTTAGAAACCAGAATGTTTACTCAAACACGTGTATGAAGAAAACATACGTCTTAAATATCTAAATGCATAGGAATAATTATAGTTGATCAGTTATGTCTTCCTTGTCGAAGGTTCGAAGACCCTTGAAAACTTTTTGCGGCATCTATACATATTTATGTCACAACGTGACACATTTTTGGACAATTATAAAACAATATAAAGAGCAATATGTATATAGATATTTTCAAAAATATAGAACAGCTGTATGTCTCACTTAGAAACATATTCAGGCTTTATTGATCGAAAATCTCCTGCCAATTTTGTGAAGTGGCTCATCAAAATGAATCAATTATTTTAAGGTGACCTGTATTATTTTAATTGATTCCAGCACACTCGTAACGTCATTTATAAAACATTACAATTATAAAATCGACAAATCTAACTTGATTAATCAGTTACATACATCTACATTAAAGTTTATATATTAATAATTATAACCAAATCACATTTTTCTGAATCAATTACTTGCAGTTACAGTGCCTTTAATTACAAGAAGTGACAGCTGAAGTACGCTGTTTATAAAATTGAGAAAGTGATGATCAAGTTCAACATAATTTAATGTAGGTATTATATCAGAGTAATAATTTTATATTATACCATAACATTAAAACTTTATGGGTTTATAACAGTTAACTTCGAGAAAATATTTTTCATTCTTTAAAAATTAAGAATAAAATTTGCTAATAAGACTGTATTAACACTTTTTCCTAATACAATTCAACATCTGACAGGTGTTAATTGGATACGTCATTGTGTTAAAAACCAAGATATTTAATTCTATTTTAACAATTATTATCCGTTAATTATGAACGAAATATTTTAAAAATAAGTACTTATTACCAAAGAATAATACAGTAAATGACTTAAAAGCTGATGAACTCCTAATATCTTTAGTGGAAAATATTATTTTACTATTTAGTTTGGGTATAATTTATAGAAACATTTTGAAATTCAGATAATCCACGAGATAGGTAGGCACTAGATATTATTATATGGGAAACTAGACAACAGCAAAAAATATTGAAATACTGGAATAAATAGCATACTTATGTACTCCAGAACCAAACAATAGCAATAATATTTGTATTTAACATACAATTCGGAGAAATTGTTCCAGAAAACAAATGTAGAGATATGTATGTATTTCCAAATAACTGCCATTTAACAACTCATGTTCATTTTTCAACACAACTCACATTCATCTAGTGAAATAGTTAAATATGTAGTATGATTTTTTACGAACTCCAAAATTACATGTTTACTGTAACTTCTAAAATTATTTTATTTTATTTAGGAACGTGTTGTTCTACTTTTTAATCTCAAATATGACACAATTTCTTTGCATGTAATATTGTACATAGCACATAGAGCATAAACTTTCATAGGCATGCCAAGGTTAAAAATAAGATATATCTTACTAATTGATCAAATATTTCTTTATACTTACGGTGGTTATTATTCAATTTGAATATTGATAAAACATTATTAATAGTAAATATAATTTGTAATACTTTAGGAATATAAACAGAAATACTTCTCGTATTGACAGCGAAACAAACAGGTTATGATAAAAACGAAATCACTGTAGATAATAAAGAGAATAACATGCATGTGTTCATCTATAACGAAGAGCAGTTGAATAGAACAGGTATCGAGAAAGTAGAAATTATTGACCCCAGATTAAAATCTTAGTCCTGGATGACTCATTTGTAAGATCGTTGAATAAAAAAAATGTACTGTGTATCTTGCCCGGAACATTAAAATATTGAAACGCGACAAATGTCAGTTTGAGACATTACAAAGGGGGCCTACCGTAACCTATAAGTGATAATAATTTAAAATATGCTTACATTAATACAAATAAAACAATAAATACAATATTTTCTTGTGAATGTTTAAGTCAAAGGTCCACCTTATTAGGCTAAACAGTTAAACAAACGAATATGACCTTTATGAACACAAAGTATAGCAAAACGTCTACCGATAAATTATGATGATATACCACCAATAATTCCCGATAGCAGACCGGTGTACGGTAAATTATCGAAGAGACGGTACCCGTAAGTGGATTTCTGTACAATTTCGGGTGTTTTTTAAGTCAAAAACTCTTAGGTGAAAGCGGCACGATGATGTGAACTGCCCGTTTCGACCGAAATTTCACTAATTTAGAACACAACTATTGCCGATAACACTTCGTCTGGTTTTCAAGTGCACAATAAAGTACAAAACTCACCCAAATAATCACCCTGGTCACTATAAAATCCTGGAATATTATTTACACACCTCAAAAAAGCATACTTTTAGGTTTTACAAGATGGCTGTTACCCCGTACACACTCGCAGTCGACTGCTGCGACCTACGCCTGATTATACCGAACTCGGATGCCAATGGATCGCTGTCCGGAAGTTTGTCTTAGCTTAACTCTTGGATTTATGACGTAATTGACAAGGTGACTGGGAATGCGCATGTGTTCCGAGCGTAGCTGTAATTTCAGGGGTGCTCAAACAGTTACTGTTTGCCCGAATGTTGAATTAACAAATTGGTTTCATACTTGAAAGAAAGATAACATTTCAATGTGCATTTTAAATTCCGTGTTCCGGAATCGGAAGGACTTATCTTTAAGAGATCGAGATTTCGCTTAATAATTTATTATTCGAGATTAGATAATGTGTAATCTTATCTATGAATGAGAATTACATAAATAAAGAAAAGAAACGCACATGTTAATTATATATTACTGGGCATTTCCCTTAAAATACACCAATTCTACTTTATTTTGTAACTGGATCAGTAAATTAAATTAAATCAAACAGTTTGATTATAAATTATAGTTTCTAAAAATGCCTTATTTGATAAAATTGTTTCAACATTTTAAAATGTAAAGAATTCAAATGCTGTTGATCATAACATAATAATTTAACCTTAAAATAAAATGATCTAATGATTACATCTCCGCCATCTACTGTCTATTAGCTCAAACTACTAAAAGCACTAGTCGCAGAGTTAGGTATAGATCACTTTCTAAATATGCGACAATGATTTCTTGAAGTTTAACTACTCATTCAATAGAATTTATTTATCTAAAATCTTCAAATTATTTATTAATTCAAGTATGTACACTTGAACATAAACAGTCAGGTACTTTTTTGTTTCCTAGTAATAATTATTATTTACATGATTGTGGTTGACAAGAACTTTATATTTTTTATTTTAATTAAAACAATGTCCGTATTATAAATTTCTTAGAATATTCTGTTAGTTCTAGCATGAATTTTTAACACAAGACAGAATGAATTCCGGTTTTTATTAGTTGATGTAGATATTTAAATTGGATTGAATTTATTAGAATATATGTTCTTCCTTTCCCACTCATGTTTTATATTCCTATTTCATTACATTTAGGTACATCTTAAATTAAATTAAATACAAAAAAAATTATGCAATTGTTTTTTAATCTTAAACTTAATAGATAAATGGAAGAAATATCTGTATAGAAATAAAGTATAAAAAATACATCCGTTAATTTATTGATTCCTCAAACATTAAAATTTGCATTAAACGTTATATGGAAACGCCTGCAAAGCGGGCTACCCACTTATCTTCAATTCAAAGAGAAGCAAAACTGCCTGGGAGAAAACTGTATTCCCCACAAAATAAAGCAATTAATTGATAATTAAGGTTAAGGATCACATAAGATTGTGTTAATTATAGTTCCAGTTATTTATGTAAGACAAACATTTTGGTGGTTCTATATTTAATATAAAGATATCGAAAATACAATAGTGTGAGGTGTTTTGGTTTCGTAATTAAATAACACGATTGGAATGTGTAAAATATTTTATTAAACCATAATTATACATTTATACACAATTTGTACAAACATACATGTACCCAATAGTATGGCTGAGTGCACACAAATTGTGCAAAACAAAATGTTCGAAGTATATATGTATTATATGGGAATATTTGAATGCGATGCACACCAATCAAACAAAATCTTAGACAAAACATATTTTTGGCAATTTTTTAATTGCTAAACAGTTAATACGAGTACATTTCTTTTTCTGTTAATTATAAATGTCATGCATAACTTAGTTTTACAGATATTTTCTTTAATTTGTGTACCACAACCTAATAATTTGCCAAATTTGTATCTTATGCCTTCAAATAAATTGTTTGTCAGACATATAACTGGCCATCACCGCGGCTACTTCGGTGTCGCGGTTTTATCATGTTATTTGTTCTCGTCACTTACCAAGCAACAAAGCTTTCGTTCAAAATGAAAGTGTGTCCGGATAAACACAAACTCATATGGTATTACCCCCGACAAAGGTTTGCCATGGAATGTAAAACGTCTGTCTTAAGGGTCTTCGCTAGTGAATGGGAAATGTAATATTGGTTGCATAGCACATAATTTAATAAGCCAAGGCTATCAGAGTACTTATTACACATAGGGAATATATAATAAATATTTGAAATAATTACTCAATATCTAAGCGAATAAAAATTCATTTTTGACCAAATATTTACACATTTGTAACCGCGGGAAAGATTTATAGCAGAATAACAATTCATTGTAATGTGGGTTGCCTAATTTGAATTCATTTTATATTCATTTAAAACAAAGTAAAGAATAGTTGAACGAAAAATAAATGCACAGCCGGGTAGCTTTCTATCAATTTATAACGTGAACCCAAGCAAACAAATCTCCTCCGAGGGATTTTTGAGAAAACTAGTTTTTAATATTTTGACATATTAATTAATTTTCTTTAATCCGTTAACTTTTTTCTAAATTTGATTCTTCAGCCAGGTAGATTACTAAATTCTTCATAAGTTGATGTTGAAAGGTTTTCTCCATCTTTAAAATCAACAAAAGTATCTGGCATCTAAAATCTGCTATTTTTCCATTGTTGACAGATCCACTAGCGAGGACACTTATGTTATCTCATTAATAGGGAGCGGAATCGAGCGAGCTAAACTACCACGGAGCCACAACCGTGAAAAGAAATAATGTAACCAACTGCGTGTTGTTTACATTATATCTGAATAGCACTAATTCATAGGGCGAACTGCAACATCTGTTTACGCTCGACAAGAGACCGAGAATCAGAGAAAAAAGGGCAATAAAATAAGTAATTTATGAGGTAAAATTCTTTATACACGGGCGTAGATAACCGCGTCAGGAGTGTTTAAAATTTATTATATTTACTTTATATTTCCAAGAGAAATAAAATTTTCATTTATACCTTACGTTAGTTTCCTTGTTTCATTGTTTTAACTGTTAATTACGTATTTCGTAATTTTTGTAATAGTTCCTGCCGGTTCATTGAATCTACTTCTTCCATTTATATCGACGTAAGTGTTAATTGGCTTTTGTTAAGATTAAGATTAAAATTTTTAGTTATCGTTTATTTAGATCTAGAACATTGTTTATGTTACTTTTTCAGATATGATATGGAAGAACGTCGAGAAAACATCGTGAAACAATGGCGACTTGGATTGAGGGTCATACTGATTGTATGTCCATTGTCAGTGATTCCGATATTTATTGCAAAGTCTGTAAAATATCGTTACAGAATGCCAAAAAATCGAACGTACAACGTCACTTAGCATCGTAAAACATACACAGAAATTGGACCCGTTGAAAGCTGACAATTTTAACGAAGAACTCTGTGAAGCTTTAATGGCGGCTAATATCCCATTTAAGAAACTTGACAATCCCACTTTCAAAACATTTCTCCAAAAATATACTGGTCGACATGTTCCTGATGAATCCACCTTACGCAAATGTTGTGTTTCTAAGTGCTTCACGAAAACAGTAGAATGCATTAGAAGACATCTTTCAAATCAGTACCTATGGATAAGTGCCGACGAAACTGTCGATATATTAGGACGCTGTGTGGTAAATATTGTAGCTGGTGTACTACATCCAACTATTCCATATAACGCATATGTAATATGTAATAGCATCTAAAGTTATAAATACAGTTGATGCGGAAACAGTTGCTAAAACCATTGACGAGAATTTGCACAAAATGCTTCATTCGGACGACAGGTACAGGGAAAAAATACTTTTATTTGTTAGTGACAGTGCCGCATATATGTTAAAAACAGGCAGACTATTAAAGGAAACATATCCTTATATGCTGCATATTACTTGTGTAGCACATGCTCTCCACAGAATCTGTGAATATATCAGAGACAACTATCCGGAAGTTGATAGACTTGTATCAGCTTTTAAAACAGTTTTCAGAAAAGCACCATCGAGAGTGGCCCTTTACAGGGAAAAACTTCCATCTTTATTACTGCCACCCGCGCCAGTAATAACTAGATGGGGAACATGACTGGAAGCTACTAGTTTTTATGCAGAGAATTTCGATAGTTTACAAAATTTCGTTACATGTTTAAATGACGATGCTCGAAGTATTTCTGAGTGCAAGGAACTAACACAAATCCCAAATTTAAAAAATCAGCTGTTATTCCTTCAGGAACACTTTGGAAATTTGCCTAAACTAATCACATATTTTGAAAATCGAAATCTCAAACTAAAAGATGTATTAACCACATTAGATGCGGCTATTAATAATTTCAAAAGTATTCCAAGTGACTTCGGATGTGGCCTTCGGCAAAAGTTAGACGCAGTTTTTAATAGAAATCCAGATTTAATAACATTGTGGTAATTGTGTATGGGGACAATGACACAAAATCAAACTGCTAAATACGCTGAAATAAAAGAATATTTCCAGTATGCACCTATAACCAGTTGCGATGTGGAAAGGACGTTTTCTATCTACAAGGATGTACTTCATTCAAAAAGAACAAATCTTACAGAAGAGAACATTGAGAAAGTATTGCTGGTGAATATTAATACTCCTTAACTCGACTTGAACAACAAAATCAACAAATAATAATGTATTTTGTATTTTATGAGTTGTTATTCAATTATATAAATAAAATTAAAACCTCTTTAAAAATACAATATTTCAATAGTGCGCCCATGAGCGATGAGTCATGGCTCGCTCGATTCCGCTCCCTACTCATTAAGTGTCATACTGTCATTAATATTCGTTATTTTATTTTCTCTCTGACATCCTGTAGTTTTTCAATTATAGTTTACACCACAGCACACAAAACTTACATGACTGAAGCGTATTTTAGAACAGGTGTGCTAGTTAATGGTATTTGGGAATACAGTAATCGTTTATGTTTGGATAATTTTCGTGTTATGTTATTCAAATAAGTAAATCATTTTTAATAAACATATATTTACAAATTTTTTGTCAATATAACAGTTAACCTGATAATTTAATCAGAATTATCTCAAAAGAATTATATCAAAGACGGACGTTTTACATTCCATGACAAACCTTTATCAATATAATTTTTGATCTTGCGGTATATGTATAAAGGAAACGCGATACATGCAATTGTCCTTGGCGACTCGTTTTGCTTATGTTGCCGGATCTATTTTTATTTCATCAGTGATATTTGATATAACCAAAATTTTTTTATTCACAATGCAGTAACTATAACGTAATATATGTACCTATTTAGTAAATGAAGTGCTCTAAGTCTTCAATCTTTCACAATTTTCATAACCTAATCAAAGCAAAAATAAACACGAAAATTTGACAGGAAAAATATACACAACACGCGTATTTCTGACAGATATGATTTATCTGCCAACACCGAATTGAAATATTAGTCTATTAAAAATATGTAAAAGAGAAATTTAATATTGAAATGGAAATTATGTATTTATTTGCCATGAATGCCTATATTACGACCAGTTTATACATTTTCTATTTAAACTAACGAAATAAAAGCCGTCAAATATAATTTAACAAAGTAACTTTTTCAGTTTCTCTAATACAGTTATGACAATATGTAAACGTCATCAATCACGTACAATTGAATATAATGCGTCTTCTCTATATATTGATATTACAAATGCGTAAGTTAGGAAATACGCTTTTTCGTGCACAACCTTCTTCGACTCCCAATTTATTTGATTACTCGTTAGATAGTAAAAATGTGTAAGACAAAAAAATTTAAAAGTAAGTAAGGAATAAAATGCAGGTATTTTTAGTACTTCTCAATTAGATTAGATTAGAATTTATTCGTGTTTTGAATAAATTCTTAATTTTAACATTGACCATGACTGTTGCACCCCCTAGCGGACATTTTACAAACTCAAAAATAATTTCCAGCATTGTTTTTTTGGGCACTATTACTTGAAAAAAAGTACCCGAAATCAACCTGACTACTAGTTTCGGTGATATAGGGGGGGGGCATTCTTAGTTGACCACCCGGTACATAAAATCCGAACTCTAGTTGCAATAAATTGTGTGTTTCTAATAGAATACTACAAAATTACTGCTGGAATAACAGATATAATGATATTTTTGATATCTGGTAAACTTCATTGTGCCGGAGCTCGTATATCGATACACGGATGTAATCATTTCCTTTGTTTGTAGCTGCCGTAATGAGAGCTACTATACCATAACGCCCACTCATTCGATGTTCATTAATAAATGGGATCCTCATTCACAACTCACGTGAACCACGAAAACGCCGTTAAAAGGACCTTGCTCCGTAATACCTGATGAAGTCGTTCATAGGGAAGGGTAATTTTCCACCGTTCCCTGGAGGAAAATTCCACCTCCACTCATCAGCTATAGATACATTCAAATAGTTCTCTCTGTCGAATATAATATCCTGTAGATCAAAAGAAATCCAAGTAAAGTCGAAAAAATGAACAAACAAAAACCGATCACCCACGTTCATCAAAGGGAGGCGCAAGCGCTCCTTTATTGATAAACGTTGGACGCCCCTGCGTGTAAAAATTGCAGAATGTGTGGGTTTCATTCTCATACAGTCCCGACGGTATCTTGTCTGTTTCCATTCTCGTCCTCATAAAGTATACAAGTGCACACCACATACAGTTCGTAATAAAAAACGGGACATATCAGAAACTACAGGTTTTACAGTGTCCTAGAAGCTACAATATGATCATGGTCAAACAAATTCGCCTCACATCACTAAAAGTCATCTTTTTCTGTAAGTTAAAAAAACAATAATTCAGGTCTTTAATTAAACAATTAGATTAATCGAATCAATTAATTTTATAATTGGATAGTAGATTGTAATTAGCAGTTGTTTCCGTAATGCCTTACCCATGTTTAAAAGAATGGTTTTAATGTTTTATAACTAATATATGATAGCTACTGATGCATTGTTTCAACACAGTACAACAATATTATTCCTTTTATAAACGACCTTAGATGTGTGTCATCATAATTTAATATTAAATTTTTCATATCCTTTATCTAAATAGCTATAATAAATTTACCGTTGTGTAATATATGCATAATCTAATTTGTTGTTGTGATGTACTTCGCACATATGCTTTTAATGCATGCGTTAAAACCAATGACTATACGTATTGCGAATTAAATGTATTTTACATCTAGCGCCTTGTTAGAATTTAAAATCGAGGCAATCACATATATAACTGGGAAAGAAACTAAATCTTTGAGACACTCAATTGAACTAGTTGCATTATACGTCGGGAATGTAAATTGTTTTAAATTATTTAACGAATGTATATGCTTTGATGATGGTCTAAACGCAAAATAAAATGTTTATGTATGTAGGATAATCATATGTGTATGTATTGAATTGCTTTTTAGAAATTAGTGGTTTCAGAATTTTTGACACCCTAGTTTTTTTTTGTTTAAAACGTTAATCTTTCTTGCAGGAGGTATCCGTCTGCTAATTGAGTCTTTGTTAACATGTTCTTCTTTAATATTCACTGGTCGTCCAAAGCACTGTGCTGATTTAATCACTGGTTGTCCTTCATTTGCCTTAGTAGAACACAATAATGAGGTAATGTCGGCTGACAGTTGCATATATGACTATCTAATGTCTTGTATATAAAATATTTATACCACTCCATGTTTATTGCCCATGGGGCATTCAATTGTCGACTATCGATTTTAAATAAAATATATATGAATGTATATGATGAATGTTCTGTTTGGTCAGGTTGGTCGTGGAGAAAAACTCACCAATCGGATTTCTTGCAACATCAGTAGTGCTGGAACTGTCACATCGATCAGATTCTTTTGTTTATATTTAATACCGATACTAAACATTGTGACTTTGAAATGACATTTGTTGTCAACAATTAGAGTGCGATCATTCAATTTTTGTATGCTTAAGTTTTGCAACCACTTGAAATTCATAAACTAATGCAAGCAGCGTATGGAAGTGCATGTGTTGCGTATCCAAGTATGACAGCATGATGGCGAAAATTTAAAAATGCAAAGGAAGGGACGAATGACCAAAATAATAGAAGGTTTGTTTAGAGAAAATCGTCGAATTTTAATCAGAGCGGCTTTAGAAAATAATGATGAGCTTAGGTTCTGTCCTTAGTGTTGTTGTACACAAACTGGGTTACAGCAAAGTTTGCGCGTAATCGGTTCCTCGTCTTTTACCTAGGGATCAACAATGTTTGCGAATGAGTTTGTTTTTGTAGCACTTTGCGAAGTACCATCAAAATGATAATTAACGTCTTTCCTTTGTCGATAGTTGTTGGTGACTGGGAATTTACCACAGAAAAGTGTTAAGCATAAGCCTCTTTAGGCAAGATCATGTTAACATTTCTTAGAGCCCAGAGTATCAATGCAAACCGATTTAATGAAACGTTGTACAAATTTTATTCAAAAAATAAAACAAATACATCCAGGGTAGCTTTTGCGTGGTGTCACATTGCTTCACGATAATCCTCGGCGGCATGCCACCAACGTAGTAAAAGAATATCAGCAAGAAAAGTACTAGAGGATTTTAAAGAATCCACCTTATGTATCGTTATGATATTTTGATATCTTTGGGCTACTGAAAAATGTCTTGAAAAGTAACCAAAATGTTTTCAGTCAAACGCAAGAGGTTAAGACGCTGTGAAAGAAATATTCAATCAGCAGCAACAAAATTTTTCTGGGAACAGTGTACATAAGACAATGGCACAGTGAGATATGTTTCGTCATTGGTAATCATTTGAAAACATAGTTTTCATTATGTGTAATTAGTGTTGAGAGGGAAGATTATACTCTTCAATGTAAAGTTTGGTTTTGATAGCATTAACTGTTTGGTCGCTATCGTGGCCACATATAGAAAGACAGACACAGAGACAATATCGTTACCAAGTGACTTAATGTGGACACTGCAAAAATCCTATTACCACAATATCTCTTTACCGTAAGTATAAGAAAGTTAAACGTAATTATACAATAGCGATGGGAATGCGCTGTAGTCGTTTTAAAAAACGCGTACGCCCACTTACAATATTTGTCCCACTATTTCTCGCCATCTAATTTGGCGTTTACAGCACGTATGTTATGGTAGTTTGCGAGGGGGCGGAATATTTTCCCTATTAAAACTTTTGAGATAAATAAAAAAAAAGCGTATGCAAAATTTGTGGAGGAATGGATAATAACCCGTGCCACTGAGCAGTGAAAATTTAAATAGGAAATACATCAAGTTTTGAAGTGGCGTAGAGGTGGAAAAAATTTCGACATCACCAAAATAACTAGCATTCTAACGGGCGTATAGGAAGTATAACAACATCTCAACATCGTTTTATGGTTTAGTTTCTAAAACAAATATAGACTAAGTCAATATTCTTAAATACACAATAATTGAATATCAAAGCTATGGTGCCTTTTTTAAGCCACTGCATGGGGTCTTGCTTGGACTCATCTTCAGTAAGAATTCGACTCAATACACCGTCCCTGCTTTCATCACAGAGGTCCAAAAAGCACGTGCTTTTGTTTTTGCGGCGATGTAAGCGTTCTTGGCACCCGTCTTGCGCTGACCTAAGTCATGCCAAGATTGTCATGAATAATTTTAAAAATGGTTGTATCAGAATATGCAGCCATATCTGCGAGTTGTGTCTTCTTTAGCCGAGCATCTTCCACTATTAATTTTTCGACTGTTCTTACAAGTTTTAGAACTTCGATAGGCCAACCCCGCAGACTATAGTTGTTGTGTATGGAAACTTGATAACAACGCAGATAGTCGATTTTCTGCATGTTTCACACTTTCTTCCTGATTAAGTTGCTTAGACTACTGACGTGATTGTGAAAATATGACTGAAAATAACGACGATAGTTTATAGAATACTGGCGCGATTATGTTAAAACTTTATATTTATACTAATAATGACACGAATGAGCTCTCCCACTATCATCTAACCGCTTCATCCGCGAATTTAAAAATGCTCTCTCGCATATGATATTTTTAGAAAGAAATGGTTTTTTTTAATTCGGAATAATTTTTGCACTATTTTGTGCATTTTTAAAGACTACACAAAATCTTTGTGTCGATATTTCGATTTCTGAAGGGCCCTGACTAGTGAATTGGAAATGTAATATTGGTTGCATAGCGCATAATTTAATAAGCCAAGGATGTCCGAGTACCTATTACACATAGGGAATATATAATAAATATTTGGAATAATACTCAATACCTAAGCGAATAAAAATTCATTTATGATCAAATATTTACACATTTGAAACCGCGGGAAAGATTTTTGCCACAATAAACATTCATTGTAATGCGGGTTGCCCAATTTTAATTTATTTTATATTCATTTAAAACAAAGTAAAGAATAGTTGAACGAAAAATAAGTGCAGAGCGGGATAGCTTTTTATTCAATTTATAACGTGAACCCAAGCAAACAAATCTCCTCCGAAGGATTTTTGAGGTAACTTGTTTTCAAAATTTTGACATATTAATTAATTTTTTTAATTAGATAATTTTTTTCCAAGTTTAATTATTCAGCGGGGTAGATTACTAAATTCTTCATAAGTTGATAATGAAAGGTTTTCTCCAAATTTAAAATCAACAAAAATGTCTTGCATCAAATATCTGCTATTTTTCCATTATTCACAGATTCACTATAGACGACCCTTAAAGGGAACAGCTTAAATACAAAAAATAAACGGGAAACATATTTTTGTTGATATGAAAATTCTATAACTCATAAATAATATAGTTAATGTATTAAGTTACCTATTGATTGATGACTTCACTATACATTGCCTCAAGAGTTACAACAAAACCCTATTTCAAATGACACAACTTTTACATTAGCGTAGCGTTCTAAATTTATATTAAATTTTTTAATACGCGAAATGTTAAGTAACAAATCATGCTATTTTCACTTGTCAAAGGACACTTACTGTGTGGTATTAATGTTTTGGCAACCAATTTCTATTTTTTGTTGCATTAGCAATTTTCGATTTTATTTATGCCTAATTTTGTTTTGCATGTAGGTGCACCTGTGTAATTCTTAGTTGCATTTTATATTGCAATTATATATAAGTCATTTACAGATAAATGTTTAAATTTTGATTTCAAGAAAGTTGCACGATTTGGACGAGAATTTTACTGAACAAATATTTTATGCATTTTATGAATGCAAACCTAAATGCATTTAGGATGAAGCTTGTCTAAATGAGTGTCTAACTTCAATAAATCTCTGTCTGTTTGCAAATAAATATGAAATTACTATATTTTAATACTAAAATTAATATTGTTTTGAGTTTTACAATAGTAGGCATATACGGGCATGTCAAAAAAATGGTATCGATCGTAATAATCCGATATCAAAAAATAATTTGAAATTGCTTAGCCAATGCTACAAACTTGTCTAGGGTATCGTCTCTCTACTATTATGAAACTGTAACTGTCTGTTTATTAGTTCGAGCATGTGTTCGAGCATTACGAAAAAACTACTGGACCTGTTGTCATAATTAGACTTAAAATCTGGTCCATATTTTATCTGGAGATATAACAATAAACCATGCCTTTTCATATACTTCTACATATCATATGTGAGTGAAGCTAAGTAATTCAAAAACTACGCAAAATGTCCATATTCAATATGGAGGTCAGTCGGCACAGCTGACAATAACAATTTATCGTCCACGTTAGGTTGACTTATATGTTACAGAGAATAACAGAATTGAAGGGTGGAAGATCCATCTGAAGTTTGATTAACGTTGGCAGCCACACGAAAAATAAATTGCGGTTTATGATCTGTCAAAACCACCATTTCAGTTTCATCGCGAATTAAAATTGATTAATGATTTTAACAGTTCATAACTCGCACGTGACGTCAGAATTGACGGAGAGTAGATATAGCGTGAGTCCTGCAATACAACGTGTTTTTGCAGCATATTGCATACCGTTGGAAATGGATGCACTAGAGAAGTTTTTAAAAGAATGAGAAGATCACGGTCGCTTTGACTTATTTTTTATTGCAATGTAAAGTTTTTGCTTATATGATATAAAAACCAGTATTACTTATTGTTAAGTAACCCCCCCTACCTCGCTCTTTTACTCTCTTTAAAAAACAGCCCTTTTGTCAATATCTCACAAAGTATATAACTAGCATAGAAAATAGGAAAGTATTAGAACATAATTTACAGCGAGTATTGTATACCATTTTTTAAATTCGGACCGGAAGTAAAATATTTGAAACTGATTTTGAACAATATTAGTACCTTTCATTTGTATAAGAAGCCACTTCATTTTTATGAAACTAAAATTTATATTGTCGTGATTATCTATAGTAATAATATTTGAGAATTCATTATATGTTTTCACATTTAATTATAATAATTTAAATAAAAAATTCTTTTTTCCAGATCTGATCCTGACCTTTGCTTCTTCCCTCGTGCTGCAAAATAAACCCAAACATTCTAGGATCACCGCTGTATCATCGTCGGTTGAACCTACGCCAATACCTAATAATGACAATCCCAGTAACAGCAACAATAGCAATAACGATAAAGATAATGCTAGTAGTACAGCAATGACACCGAGTGAAGAAGGTGTTGCACTATATAGACTGAAAAACAACGCAGGTGCTACTTGCATATTAATGAAAACCGATGGCGTTATAGAGGTAATGTTGTGATAATAATAGTTGTATAATATTCTATGTATTTTCCATGTTATATACTTATCACTAAAGGGCGGAATATATGCAAAGTGCATATATTTGTATATTTTGCATATTTTAACAAATTTCACAAAAAATTGCATATTTCGGCAAAAATAAAATTTGTGTGCATATTTTTATGTTTTTCGTTTTATGAAAAGATTAAGTGCGACCCTGTTTAGGAATTTCCAAGTAATCAGCTTGCCTAATGGAGAGCAGATGTGGTCTATTCTTTTATATTTATATTGTATAGTTTTTATTATTATATGGTTTATTGCCGGCATTTATTGGGTGTTTAGGAATTTCCAAGTAATCAGCTTGCCTAATGGAGAGCAGATGTGGTCTATTCTTTTATATTTATATTGTATAGTTTTTATTATTATATGGTTTATTGCCGGCATTTATTGGGTGTTTAGGAATTTCCAAGTAATCACAGCTTGCCTAATGGAGAGCAGATGTGGTCTATTCTTTTATATTTATATTGTATAGTTTTTATTATTATATGGTTTATTGCCGGCATTTATTGGGTGTTTAGGAATTTCCAAGTAATCAGCTTGCCTAATGGAGAGCAGATGTGGTCTATTCTTTTATATTTATATTGTATAGTTTTTATTATTATATGGTTTATTGCCGGCATTTATTGGGTGTTTAGGAATTTCCAAGTAATCACAGCTTGCCTAATGGAGAGCAGATGTGGTCTATTCTTTTATATTTATATTGTATAGTTTAGTTTGTCGATAGATTCCAGTGTGAAAAGAGTGATTTCGAAAATATTTTATTTCAAACGCCTAAAATGCCGAAAGCCGCTTCGTGGATTAAAAATTTTCCTGAGTTGGAGTTTAGTGGGGATAAAGTGTTTTGCAAAGTTTGTGCCAAAATCATTGTTTGTGAAAAGAAGTTCCAAATTGATCAACACTTGAAAACAGCTATGCATAAAGCTAAGTTGCAGAAAAATAAATCAGTGCCTGTTCAGCAGTGTGTGCAAACCGCATTTCAAAATGTCAAACCAAAGAGTGAAAAGGAGGTGTTTCATCAAGACTTATGCAAAGCTTTAGTCGCAGCAAATATACCTTTGAAGAAACTGCAAAATACACAATTCAGAGATTTTTTGCAAAAATATTGTAATCAAAACATCCCTGACGAATCCACACTTAGAAAGAAGAATGTGCAAACAGTATACGAAACCGTAATGGGAGAAATTAAAGTTACACTGGGCGATGAACATTTTTATATTATTGTTGATGAAAGCACAGACTCATGTGGTCGATATATCGCACATCTTATGATTGGAGGGCTTCAAGAAAGTGAGCCAGGGAAACCATATTTAATATCTTCTAAACAGTTAGACAAAACAAATAATGAGACCGTAACTCGATTTATTCAGCAGTCTCTATCAATTTTTTTTTTACCAAATCCAGTTCCAGTAGAGAAGTTTTTAGTGTTTTTGTCTGACGCAGCGCCGTATATGGTTAAAGTAGGCCAAAACTTAAAAATATTTTATCCCAATATGGTACATGTCACTTGTCTTTTACATGGGATAAACAGAGTTGCAGAAATTATTGGAACAGCATATCCCTTGGTGAACAAATTAATTTCAAACGTAAAGAAAGTGTTTTTGAAAGCACCTCTAAGAGTGCAGATCTATAGAGAGAAATTGCCAGGAGTTTGTTTACCTCCAGAGCCCGTAATTACTCGATGGGGAACATGGATTAAGGCCGCGATATTCTACGCAGACCATTTTGAAGCCATTAAAGACATAGTTTTAGATTTAGAAGACAATTCGCAGTGTGTAGTGCAAAGTCAAGCATTATTCAAAAATGTAAATTTAGCTAAGGAACTTGTTTTTATTAAGGTTAATTATAGTTTTGTACCAGATATAATAACTTCGTTAGAAAGTAGGAATATAAGTTTAAGAGAATCAATTAATATTGATGAAACTTTTTCCGACAAATGCAAAAAAGTTCCCGGTGATGTAGGAAATCAAGTAAGAAGGAAACTCGAAGTTATTGTGGGAAAGAATGAAGGCTTTAAGTATTTAATGGAAGTCAAAAATATTTTTGATAGTAAACCATCCAACGAAGTAATACCTTGGCCTTATAACTTACTACCCAAATTAAAATATTGCCAGATCACATCGGTAGATGTTGAAAGAACTTTTTCTTTGTACAAACATATTTTTACAGACAGAAGGCAAACATTTTTATTGGAAAATTTTGAAAAATATATCGTTATAAATGCATTTTATACTATTTCAGGTTGAAAATTGTACCTATTATGTTTTTCTTTTAATTTTACTTAAAATAAATAATTTTTGTAAGAGTCGGCGTTTCTTTATTTCCATTTTTCCATGTTATATTCAAGGCATATAATTGCATATTTTGACAAATAAATGCATATTGTTGCATATTTCAGAGAAAAACGATGCATATATATGCGCATATTTTAACTGAATTGACGTGCATATATTCCGCCCTTTACTTATCACAGTTATCATAACCATAGTAACGACGAGAATTTGTTATTTCAAAAAATTGTTCTGTATGATCAGTGACAATCTAACTCGAATATTGTTTCTAATATTTTGTTTTTGAAAATAAAATTTTCATTTACGAATGAAAATACCTCCCTACCCTAGCAGATTCCCAAAACCATTGAAACATATTGGTAGTCAAAGTGAACTGTTTTAATTTCCTCGGCGCGTATAACAAAATCCTGAGTCTAGTAGAGAACAGTGGCGGCTGCTGCAGGGAGGGCAACGGGGCACTGCCCCCCCTCCCCCCGTGACAAATTTCTTTTAACAGATAAATTAATTATAAATACCTAATTTGTATGTAATTTTTCTGATTTGTTTCATGACAAATAATATGTTTTCGGAAGTAACAGTCCGTCTTTTCAGCGCGTTTAAAAATCGCAGTCTGACGTAGGCTCCGGGGCATCTCCCGCGACTGCCCCGTCTGTATTAGAAATCGAGCGATGAAACTGGCGCGGGTAGCGCACGTCTATATGTAGGGCGGCGGGGCACTACTCTATGGTGCCGGGTCCGGGTGGCGGTCCAGTATGTAATATACAGCGGTGAGTGTATGTTGTAATTTCTATCGGTGCAAATGCAACTATGAATTGCGTTAGTAACATTAAGACAGAATTAAAAAATCTAGGTCTCCCTAGACCAGATTTATTGATTAAACTAGATCACAATTTGAAAACTAATAAAACCGTGACGAGAAAATTCAACAGAAGCTCTTACAGTTTATCAGACTGGTTGTGTGGGTGTAATGTGCAAAATGCTTTTTTCTATTTCGGTGCTATAAAGTTCACTTTACGACATCCCTTTTGGTTGCAAAAGTATTTCTTTATCGCACGCTAATTTTGTTGTTTTGACGTTGGTAACAAAAAAAAAAGAAAATGGAACCAAATTATATTTAAAGGTCAAAATGTAATCCTTTAATGTAACAAACATATGCAATAGAAGTTGTACAAAGAATAAAAAGCACACATGCTAACATTTTATTTACTAATTAAAAATAAATTGTTAAGCAGAGTTGGATGATAAGTTTTCTGATGCTACTATTGTAATTTACTTCCAAGCTTGAATAGTACAACTGTTATAAAAGTTTGTTATTGATAATATGTTGAGACTATGTTGACGAAAGATTTTGTAAATTGTCTTCTGCTATTTTTCGAATCTCTGGGGGCGTACAAAATAGAAAAAATCAAGTGAACGGTGTTTTTCTACTTTGAAGAGAATAAAAACATTTTCTAGAAATACCATGCGGGAAAGCAGACTACTGTGCCTTAGCAATGTGTTCCATTGAAAAACAATTACTGACATCAACACCAAACTTCGATGAATAAGTTATTAATCATTCTGCTGATCGTAAGGAACGGCGGATGGAATTTATTTTCAAACAAGTTAATTAAATAGCATATTGAGTTTATTTTTTGTCTGTACTTAATTTTTGATATTAAACACTCAGACCCCCGGTGCCCTCCCGTCCCAAAAAATCACGGGCCGCCACTGATCAAATGTATTAGGAGTAAAACAAAATGAATGTGGCTCCATCTTCAAAGTAGCCACACCATATCGTGAATATAGAATTCTATATTCACAGTAGTATCTACTCCTAATACATTTGATATACCTCCTCGTTTTTCTGTTTCCCTGATACTACGGACAAAATTTCAAATGTAGACTACTTACGGAGATAAATTTTGTAAATTACAGTTTCGTAAAAGAATTTAAATTTGAAATATAATTTATTCTCTGCATTTAAGGTAATTTTTAATTATGACCGGAATCGCGGCTGATAATGCCTACCTTAATTAGGTTTAGACAGACTTTATTTAGCAAGAAAAAGAGCGAGGAGATAATATATTTTATTTTACCCCTGATACATTTGATATACCACCTCGTTTTCAGCTTACCTGATACTAGGGACAAAATTTCACCTGTTAAATGCTGAGATATCATACCAGTTGGTTATAGTAACTTTAAAATATTTTTATTTTTATTACAATTATACATATATTCTTAAAGTATTAACTGAGAGTATTTTCCTAAATTACACTCTCTTAAAAGAATTAAATTTAAAAAAAAATATTCTCTGCAGTTAAGGCAATGTTAATTATAAACAGAATCGGGGCGGCAGATAATGTCTAAATTTTTTCTAGACAGACTTTTTTTAGTCTGTCAAGAAAGAATATTTCAAGTAACTGAAGCCGAAACTGCACATTCATTTGAAATTTCGTCCGTAGTATCAGGGTAGCAGAAAAGCTAGGAGGTATATCAAATGTATTAGGAGTAAAACAAAATAAATGTGGCGACATCTTCAAAGTAGCAGCCACACTATATCGTGAATATAGAATTCTATATTCACATGCATTAGGAGTAAAGCAATATAGAATTCTATATTCACAATTCACAATAGTAACTATATTTACGATATAGTCCAGTTACTATTGTGCAGATGCCGCCAATATATTTAATTTTACTCCTGATATATTTGATATACCTCCTCGCTTTTCTGCTGCCCTGATACTACGGACGAAATTTCAAATGTAGACTAATTACCGAGATAAATTTCGCAAATTACAGTTTCGTATTATTCTCTGCATTTAAGGTAATTTTTAATTATGAACGGAATCGCGGCTGATAATGCCTACCTTAATTAGGTTTGGACAGACTTTATTTAGCAAGAAAAAGAGCGAGGAGATAATATATTTTATTTTACCCCTGATACATTTGATATACCACCTCGTTTTTCAGCTTACCTGATACTAGGGGCGCAATTTCAACTGTTAAATGCTGAATCATATCAGGTGGTTATAGTAACTTTAAAATATTTTTATTTTTATTACAATTATACATATATTGTTAAAGTATTAACTGAGAGTATTTTCGTGAATAACACTCTCTTAAAAGAATTAAATTAAAAAAAAAATATTCTCTGCAATTAAGGTAATTTTAATTAGAAACGGAATCGGGGCGGCAGATAATGTCTAAATTTTGTCTAGACAGACTTTTTTTAGTCTGTCAAGAAAGAAATATTTCAAGTAACTGAAGCCAAAACACTGCACATTCATTTGAAATTACGTCCGTAGCATCAGGGTAGCAGAAGAGCGACAGGTATATCAAATGTATTAGGAGTAAAACAAAATAAATGTGGCGACATCTTCGAAGTAGGAACCACACTATATCGTGAATATAGAATTCTATATTCACATGAATTAGGAGTAAAACAATATAGAATTCTATATTCAGAATAGTAGCTATATTTAGGATATAGTACAGCTACTATTGTGCAGATGGCGCCAATATATTTAATTTTACTCCTGATATATTTGATATACCTCCTCGCTTTTCTGCTGCCCTGATACTACGGACGAAATTTCAAATGTGGACTAATTACCGAGATAAATTTTGTAAATTGCAGTTTCATAAAAGAATTTAAATTTGAGAAATAATTATTATCCTCTGCATTTAAGGTAATTTTAAATTATGAACGCAATCGCGGCTGATAATGCCTTCCTTAATTTGGTTTAGACAGACTTATTTAGCAAGAAAAAGAGCGAGGAGATAATATATTTTATTTTACCCCTGATACATTTGATATACCATCTCGTTTTTCAGCTTACCTGATACTAGGGGCGCAATTTCAAATGTTAAATGCTGATATCATACCAGGTGGTTATAGTAACTTTAAAATATTTTTATTTTTATTACAATTATACATATATTGTTAAAGTATTAACTGAGAGTATTTTCGTAAATTACACTCTCTTAAAAGAATTAAATTTAAAAAGAATATTCTCTGCATTTAAGGTAATTTTAATTATAAACGGAATCGGGGCGGCAGATAATGTCTAAATTTTGTCCAGACAGACTTTTTTAGTCTGTCAAGAAAGAATATGTCAAGTAATTGAAGCCGAAACACTGCACATTCATTTGAAATTTCGTCCGTAGTATCAGGGTAGCGGAAAAGCGAGGAGGTATATCAAATGTATTAGGAGTAAAACAAAATAAATGTGGCGACATCTTCAAAGTAGCAGCCACACTATATCTTGAATATAGAATTCTATATTCACATGCATTATAAGTAAAACAATATAGAATTCTATATTCACAATAGTAGCTATATTTAGGATATAGTACAGCTACTATTGTGCAGATGGCGCCAATATATTTAATTTTACTCCTGATATATTTGATATACCTCCTCGCTTTTCTGCTGCCCTGATACTACGGACGAAATTTCAAATGTGGACTAATTACCGAGATAAATTTTCTAAATTGCAGTTTCATAAAAGAATTTAAATTTGAGAAATAATTATTATCCTCTGCATTTAAGGTAATTTTAAATTATGAACGGAATCGCGGTTGATAATGCCTTCCTTAATTTGGTTTAGACAAACTTTATTTAGCAAGAAAAAGAGCGAGGAGATAATATATTTTATTTTACCCCTGATACATTTGATATACCACCTCGTTTTTCAGCTTACCTGATACTAGGGGCGCAATTTCAACTGTTAAATGCTGATATCATACCAGGTGGTTATAGTAACTTTAAAATATTTTTATTTTTATTACAATTATACATATATTGTTAAAGTATTAACTGAGAGTATTTTCGTAAATTACACTCTCTTAAAAGAATTAAATTTAAAAAAAATATTCTCTGCATTTAAGGTAACTTTAATTATAAACGGAATCGGGGCGGCAGATAATGTCTAAATTTTGTCTAGACAGACTTTTTTTAGTCTGTCAAGAAAGAATATTTCAAGTAATTGAAGCCGAAACACTGCACATTCATTTGAAATTTCGTCCGTAGTATCAGGATAGCGGAAAAGCGAGGAGGTATATCAAATGTATTAGGAGTAAAACAAACTAAATGTGG
Source organism: Amphimallon solstitiale (assembly GCA_963170755.1). Taxonomy (NCBI): domain Eukaryota; kingdom Metazoa; phylum Arthropoda; class Insecta; order Coleoptera; family Scarabaeidae; genus Amphimallon; species Amphimallon solstitiale. Next base: position 28,328,746 of record OY720675.1, on the reverse strand, counting down.
CGACATCTTCAAAGTAGCAGCCACACTATACCGTGAATATAGAATTCTATATTCACAGTAGTATCTACTCCTAATACATTTGATATACCTCCTCGCTTTTCTGCTTTCCTGATACTACCGACATGTGTAACATTAATTGTTTTTCAATGTGTTCCATTGAAAACCAATTACTGACATCAACACTAAACTTCAATGAATTAGTTATTAATCATTTTGCTGATCGTAAGGAACGGCGGATGGATTTTATTTTCAAACAAGCTAACTAAATAACATATTGAGTTTATTTTTTTGTCTGTACTTAATTTTTGATATTAAATACTCAGACCCCCCCCCCCCGGTGCCCTCCCTTCCCACAAAATCACGGGCCGCCACTGGTAGAGAATCTAATAATGTATGTTTTCCATTATAAACTTAGACATCATTTACAAACATCGACTTTTCCTCCAACCATACTGGAGACTCAATAGTGCCAAAGACCCAAACTATATAAGAAAAATAAATAATAAGAAATTACAAATTAACTTCAACGCATACGTAGTACCTTGGTTTGGAAATTAGTAAGTTGTGACGTACCGATTGCCTTAGAGCAGGGATGCACAGACTTATAGGGAACAGGGGCCACTCGGGAAAATTATAAGCCAAGGACGGGCCACTATAGAGAATACTTATTGACACAAATACTTTTATTTTTAAATAGCACTACAAATGATAAAAATAAAAGAACATTCAAAAATGTTTGTTGTAATTATGTAATCGTTTATTTTATGTATTATCGAAGTGAAAACTTCTATGGGCCCGTTGATACATTGATTGTTGGGCACTGAAAGAGACAGAGCGAGCCGTCACGCTCGGAACGTTACGCTCGTTCGGGTAAAGTCGGAGTCGCGCTCGGCTTTGTGTTATAACACTAACTAGCGGTATTTAATCTCAATTGAATTGAAATTTAGAATAAATACGCGAAATATTGTATTTTTATTTCCTGAAAAATTCTTGTCCGCGTGCAGATGTGAACCCGAGCCACCCGGGTATAAGGCCGGCACGTTACCATTACTACTCGTATGAGAATTATAATATTTGTATATACACGCGTACGTCTGAATTTTTGAAGTGAAAACTTGATCAGACCGAGCGAAATGTACTAGAATAATGTATACACAATAATAATAAATATATATTTTTTAAATGTAATATAGAACGAAAATGGAAAATGAAAAATGTAAATGTAAATGAATATAGAACGAAAAAAAAGTTATATTTCGTATTATTAACCTCGCCTTGATGAAGTTTTCACTTCTGCCGTGTGGTCTTAAGCACACCCAATTTTTTTTTTATTTGGTGCATGACATTGCATTGACCTAACAATTTTGTTTATGTTTGGCTATACATTACTTGTCACCACACGTAAAATTGCTTCCAGATTTTCATTTGCCAGACGGTTTCGTTTTCTTGTTTTGTTAAGTTTCATCACTGTAAACGTTTGCTCACAAATATACGTCGATCCATATAAGCTTGCGCATTTCAATGCATTTATTCGCAATTCTTCATAAGCGGTTTTGTCAACGCAACAGTAAAAGTTGAGTAAATTACCTTCATTAAACTTGTTTCGTAAATTATCATCATTTTGCAAGTCTATTAATTGCAGCTGTATTGATTCCGGTGCATTTTCGGGTGAAATGTTGAAAGGATTGCTGAAAATGTCCAATACAGGTTCAACTTTTTTGAAGTCTACAAAACGATCATGAAAAGTTTGTATCAAAATAACAATTTTTTCAACATAAGTGAAATTCACGTCAGTTTTATTGAATTTCTCCATAATTTTTTTGTAGTTCGGAAAATGGCTGAAATTGGCTGAATTGATTTGTGTCCTGAAAAGACTCAATTTGCATTGAAAGGACGAAACATGAGAGTATAACTGCGAAATCAATTGATCTTTGCCTTGGAGTCGCGTATTTAGGACTTTCAAGTGATTTGTGATGTCTACAAGAAACGCTAAGTCACACAGCCAATCAGGGTTGTCGAGTTCGGGGACGTGCTTTTACTTTTCCGCCAGAAATATTTTGATTTCTTCAATAAAGTTAAGAAACCGCTCTAGTGTCAACCTACGACTTAGCCACCTTACTTCAGTGTAAAACAGGAGATCACCATATTCGCTTTCAATATCTTCAAGAAATTGTTAGAATTGTCGGTGATTGAGACCTCGTGATTTTATAAAATTTACAGTAGGTACTACAACTTTCATCACATTTTCAAATCCCAATAATTGTGAACAGAGGGCCTCTTGATGTATAATGCAATGAAACTCCATTAATTCCTTGGTATCTACGGTTTTAGTTTGTAAATACTCTTTTAACATAGTTATTATAGTGCTCCGTCAGTCGTAATACCAGATAATTTCGTTAAATCCAAATCCATTATAGAACATTTTTCCAGAAGAGCTTTGAGCATGTCACTCTCCTTGGTTTGACCTGTCTAAGAAGTCATACCAATCAGTTCTTCACTCACTTCAAAATTTTGCGTTACACCTTGTAAAAATATTAAGAGTTGAGCAGTGGAAGTTATATCTGTAGATTCGTCGAGTGCTATAGAAAAATACTCAAAACTTTTCGATTTCGTAACTAATTGCTCTTTTATATTAGCCGCTAATGTGGTAATTCTTCTTCGAACAGTCGTCCGATTTAGTTGAATTTTCTCAAACTTCTTTCGGACACATTTTGTTTGCGGCGATATCTAACCACTGCTTAAAAAACTCACCATCTTTAAAAGGCCGACAAGTTTTCGCTATTATTCGAGATATTTCATAGATAACTTCAGGAGCTGTTTCAGCATCTTGAATTGGTTTTGTAAACATAGCTTGCTGCCCTATTAGTTCCCGTTGTAAAGTGGAAATTTTTTGCGTTCGATTTTCGCCGGTTAATTTGGTAAAAGTATGATGCTGGGTTTCATAGTGCCTTTTTATATTATATTCCTTCGGAATAGAAACACTACTCTTGCATACTAAACAGACAATTTTGTTATGCGATGAAACAAAAAACTATTTTTCCGTCCAAATGTCTTGAAATTGTCGATTTTCATCATCAACCTTACGACTACGTTTTTTACTGGGACCTGGTTTATCCATATCAATTATTACATTAATAATAATAGTAATAATAATAATAATTCATTTTATTTCTTAGTACTTCAGACATTGTATGTAGCACAGTACAAAAAAAAAAGTAAAAGAAATACGTCACATACAATACAATATAAAGTTATTTAAAATAATTTATAAAATCTTGAACACTATAACAACAAATATGAAGGAGAGAGTCTCTCAATTTTTTTTTAAAAAGTCGTAATGCGGGACATGTTCTTATTTCATTTGGCAAAGCATTAAATAATTTACAGCCCACAAAAGCCAGGGTCTTCTGAAAGGAATTTGTTCTATGCACAGGAGGCAAAACACGATCATAGTGGCGGGTCTCATAGCCATGCGATAGACTAAAATCAAAGTTGCTGCGATTTCTGTATACATAACACAATACCTCAAAAATATATACATCATAAAATGTAAAAATCCCGTTGGCCCTGAACACATTCCTACACGAGTCGCCCCGTTGGAGATTAAAAATAGTCCTGACAGCCCTCTTTTGTAAAATAAAAATGCGAGAAACGTCGCTACTCATGCCCCAATGCACTATTCCGTAACGCATCCTGGAATAGAAGTCCGAGTAGTAAAAACTTTTTAGTGTAGACAAATTGCAAGACTTGCCCAACTGAAAGAGAGCGTAGCACGATTTGGCGAGTTTAGAACTTAACTGGTCTATGTGTTCCGACCACTTTAAACCCTCATCGACAATGACACCGAGCAACCTACAACTGCTAACGAAATCAATTTCAGAGTCAGCCATGACAAACCTTGAGATGTTAAATTTTCTTTTGTTATTAAAAAGCATACACTGAGTTTTTTCGATATTCACGACGATCCTATTAGACTTAACCCACTTATTTACTTTAGACATGGCCACACCAGCAGCACTAATAACATCGTCAACATTGTTCGATGAAACAACTAAACTTATGTCACCGGCATATAACATCACCTTAGCAATACCAGTTAGACAGTTAGGAAAGCATTGATAAAAATTAAAAATAACGTGGGCCCGAGGACAGAGCCCTGTGGAACACCCATACGTACATCAGTGCTACCAGAGAAATTCCCGTCGATACTCACTCTCTGTCTCCTTCCCGACAAATATGACTCGAACCACTTCAAACAGACACCATTTACACCATATCTACCAAGCTTATGCAATAATATCAAGTGATCAACTGAATCAAACGCTTTAGACAAGTCTATTAGCATACTTAGACATGGAAGATTGTGGTCGATCGAAGTGTAAATACTGCTTAAGAAATTAAACATAGCAGTATCTGTTGATTTACCTGGGAAAAAACCATGCTGATTTTCGGACATGAGTTTAAAATGAAGAAAATAATTCATTAGTCGTTTATTTACAACAAATTCATAGACCTTGGAGAAAACGGATAGTATACTTATGGGACGATAATTGTTCATATTATTAGGATCACCCTTCTTGAACATCGGGTATACCGTAGCATGTTTTAATTTTGACGGAAATATACCATTCTCAAAAGAAATATTTATTAGGTATGCCATTACACCCGTTATAAAAGGAAATGACCTCTTCAAAAGAAGTGATGGTATGGAGTCATCACCAGAAGCCGGACTAGAACTTAGCTTATAAATAGCTTCAATAATATCTCCCTCGCTCACAGGAAACATATAAAATGATTGCGAACCTGGTGTCATAAAACTATCAATTTCCTCGAAAGAGACACTATCATCTTTATAATTGAAAGATATGAGTTTTTCAGATGACGACACAAAATTATCATTAAACAATTCACCCAGAGCTAATCTATCAATAGGTAGATCAGGAAAAGTCGACTGTTTCGCATAGTTACCTCTTTTATTGTTAATAATACGCCACGCAGCCTTGGTTTTATTATCGGCTGCCATAAAGAACTTATTGTTAAGATCACGCTCTCTAACCCGTAACACATCATTTACTTCTTTTCGCAATCCAAAAAAGACTCTCTTAAACATGGAAAATTTTTGGCGAGTTCTTTTAGACATAACATTTCTTTCTTGAGATCCACGATATCTGGCGTAACCCAGTGATTGATATGCTTGTCAGAAGCAGTAGGAACCTTAACGAATGGAAAGCACTTGTTAAAACAAAAAATACAAATATGTTCAAAAATTTTTCAAAGGCAAGTTCCGGGCAGCTACATTCAAAAACCGACAACTATGTCTCGACCTCTAAATGGTTAAGAAATGAAATCATCCCACCGCTACAAAATCTATATCTCCAAATAAAGCTATTACTATGTGAAGCAGCTTCACAATGTAAGTCAAAACACAAAAATTGGGAAAAATGGTCAGAAATATTCAAGTCAAGTACATTGTTACGTAGGTAGATGCCAAGTTCGAACGACGAAATATTTATTCTTCACAGATTACAATTCAAACAATATAACATTCTCTTGTCCGTAGTTAAAAATTAACTGCCCCGATAGCGGGCGAAGAGTTGTATTTATACGAGTTACCTAACATCGAGAACCTTCCACATCGTTCGAGGATAATACCGACGTGTTTCGCGAATCGTCGAGTAATCTAGTTGATTCGACATATTATATAGTCTCGTAACAATATGCTTGGAACGACGAGGAGCATACCTGTCCTACGTAGTGAACCTGAACAATAAAATAGGTACTTAAAGATGCATATCTTACTAACAATTACAAAAGTTAGAATAAAATAAAAAGTTAAGAAAAATTAATTTGAATGGATTTTTACCTACTTTTGTAGTTTTTCGTAGAATTTTTAAAATTCGTTGGCAGCCCGCATAAATATCGACGGTGGGCCGCGGGATGTGTATGGCTGCCTTAGAGTAATCGAGTGAAGTTAGGATACTGGTTTTATTATCGTCCAAAGCGATTATGTCGTTGTTCAAACCTGTTAACGATTATTTGGATAAATATAAATATATTAATCTTTAATTAATTAAATTATATATATATTATGATATTTTTCTTTATGGGAATTTTCGGCATTACAAATTAAAAACTATTTTTGTAGAATAAAATTTGTGTTTATTTTACGTTTCGACATATTATTTTTGTCTTCTTCGGAAATATAAAAAATCTGTAACAATGATGTGTGTGTTAAATACTAGTGAATATCATGTTAAAATATTATTGCAAAAAGCATATCAATAACAAGTCAATTGAAATATCCTTTGTAGAATTTAAAATAATTAATTAAAAAGTTAAAACAATAAAAAGTACATATTACGATACAAAATATGAGTGCAAAGATAAAACATTTTAAAATGTTTTATCATCACATGTTGTAAAAAAATTTTTTATTCAAGACATATTAGTGCTTCAACATACACCTTCTTTGTTATGCTGCACTGACGAAACCAAACTAGGTAGAAACATATATGTCTGTAGCTACAAACACATCTTAACACATGCACAGTTGCATCGTTGATTGTTTGTGTATTTCAATCAAATTGTACATGTTTAGGTGAACCTAAGCCGTTTGATAGGATTGCATAAGTAATACCGATTGTCCTATGCTTATTTGCCTTCATTTTCATTTATACATGACTGATTTTACATTCTATATTTGTTATAATATCAACAGCTCTACTCGTAATTTTTAATTACATAGTTGCGTCGTTATTATTTATATAATTACATTAACTGAACAGTTTGTGGTAGACCCAAGCCTTTTGATGGGACTATATAAGTAATACCGACTGTCCTATGCTTATTTGATTACATTTTCATTTATACATATTTGATTTACATTTTATATTTGTCAATATTTTCTAAATGACAACCAGTTGTCATATTGTTATTACTTTTATTTCATTGTATGCCACTACTACCAAGAAGATATTTAATTTTTCAATATACAGTAATGTCCGGTTATAGCGAACTCCAAGGGACCGGCAAAAAAGGTTCGTTATAACCGAAGTTCATTATAAGTGATGATTTTGAAAAAACACCACTATTTTGAGGGAGTCAATTTTTATTCTTTTTTCATATAACAAAATACATACATTACAAACATTACATGTCTGAAACAACTTGAAAATATTAATTATTTACTAAAAAAACCTATTTATTTTAGTTTGTTTATTTGGCAAGATTAATCTCTCTGATGTGCACTTCCACTTCGCTTAGCTTATTAAGAATATGTTGCGGAGTATTCCGCGTTTGAAGAAAATGACGAACGACTTCAATATTTTGGATTGCATTTGAAGTGGTTGGAACTAGTGGTACTTCGTTATTTTTGGTTTCCTCCTCTTCGTTCTCATCTTCTTCGTTCTCATCGTCAGTCTGATTAGCTGCAGAAGACACAGAAGCTACAATGGCATCATCATCCAAAAATTCCACATTTACAAGGTTGTCATCAACGTGAACGTATTCATTAAAATCATATTCACCAAGAGTGAGTTCATCTTGAACATCGTTAACACTTTCTTCTTGATTTTTTGTGAGCCATTCGACTAATGGTAGATTGTCATCTGAGTCAAATTCATCCTCATGCCTGATAAATCCGCCGTGTCGAAAACAATTAGCGATTGTCTGCTTTGACACTTTTTGCCATGCCATATGGATGAAGTTAATTGCATCCAAGAGACTCACAGTGAAGTTAGTTTGATCATTATCAATAGAATTTATAGTTTTCGAGAGTAGGAACCGTCGGTAATTGCTTTTTAAGCTATGGATAACACCCTGGTCCATGGGCTGCAATTTCGAACTTGTATTCGCAGGCATAAACACCAACTTAATGCACTCCAAATTTTTTACATCCGGATGAGCCGGGCAATTGTCCACTAGTAATAAGATTTTTCGTTTCTTACGACGTAATTCATCATCCCATTCTCGAAGTTCGTTTGTAAAAATTTCGGAGGTCATCCAAGCTCTTCTGTTACATTTATAATTGACTGGTAATCGTACCACATTTTTGAAACATCGGGGGTTTTTGGCCTTTCCGATCACCAATAATTTTCTTTTCTCTGTCCCCAATAAATTTGCAACAACCAAGACGGTAATTCTTTCTCTAGATAACTTTCCGCCTGTACAGGTCTCCCCTTTGAATCTTAATGTCTTGTCTGGTGTGAGCTTATAAAACAACCCCGTTTCATCGCCGTTAAAAATGTCCTCATCTCCAAAGTTTTCTCTAATTATTGGCCACTTATTTTCCAACCAGTCATTCACAACATCCATATTAACTGAGGCTGCCTCTCCAACAATTTTTCCGCTGCTGATGTTGTGTCTTCGTTTAAACCTTTCGATCCAACTTCTACTAAATTTTAATTCAGGATCTTCCAACAATTTACTCCCAAGATCTTCAGCTTTAGATTGCAACACGGCACCGCTTATAGTTACATTTTTACTTCTTTGCTGAGAAAACCATTTCAAAAGTCCTTGATCAACTTCGTGCTTAGTAGGTTTTTTGATTTTTTTCACATTTGAGTTTCGTACTTGTTCGAAACTCTTCAATATGGTTTGCCTTTGCTTCCAAATTGTAGCAACCTACAATGAAGTTTTTGTTTAATACATACATGCATTATCCTGGATTTAGTTTTTTATTACCGTTGATTTACTTAGTCCCATTTCAGTACAAATTTCGCTTTGTTTGACACCTCGTTGCAATTGTTTCACAATATCATGTTTACTTTTCAATGTAAAAGATTTACGTTTTGTCTTCGCAACTGCGTCACTCATGGTCTTAAAAGAACGTTTGAGAATCAGCGTAAGCACAGATTGATGACTCGACGTCGACTGCTTGCACAAACTGCTAGAATCGACTACTGCATTTTTGGCGAGATACTCGGGGAAGTCCCTTGTTTTCTAAATATAAGTTCGTTATAACCGAAAACTTTTTACATACAAAATGGAAAATAAGGTTCGTTATATCCGAAAGTTTGTTATAAGCGGGTTCGTTATATGCGAAAACAATTAACACGTTTCTTATGGAACCTTGGTTCGTACTTTTCAAACTGGTTCGTTATAACCGAAAGTTTGCTATAACCGGGTTCGTAATAACCGGACATTACTGTATATATATATTGGAGTGTGGATTTGTTACAAAATTGTTATAATGTTGTTATAGTAAGAAATACTATCACGAATGAATATTGACAATGCAAGGGTCCATATATCCGACTATTTTAAGCCAGCATTTTATAATACCTTACATATATAACTGAAAACTACGCAAACTTACTCATAGAATCATAATTTATAGTGCGCAAACACGTTCTTAAATGATTTCTCAAATTATAATGTTGTCAACTGTATGTTAATTTTGTTTATTTACAAATTGGAAGCCAGTAATGAAATATTTCTTCTGCTTTTCTTATTGCTGTGTAGTATCGCCTCTTATTGCGTTTTTACAGATTAAGTTCAAGTCCCATATTGGCGACGAGACTGGTGATGTATACATGCCCGACAAGCCTACCATAGAGGGCAATTGTCAGAACGAAGACATTGCCACTATGACGATTAGTTGGTCAGAATACGTCCTCTTTTGGGAGTTCGCCAAAACACCAGGAGGCGAGCGATGGTACGTCAGCAATATTGAGTTAACAGTGGGCACCAATCTCCCTGCTTATCACAACGTTAAGGCACATGGTAAGCATCTTATATATTCTGTTATAAATATGGCTGGACAAAGCGGTTCATTCACAGTAGCGTACAACCTGCGACTATAAAAATAAAGTAAATAATGTATTCAATTTGGTACCTTTTCATTTTTAACGTTTAGTTAATGTAAATTGACGTGAAAATGTAATGTAGTATTGTATAATCAGTAAGTTTTTTTAATGTTGCTTTCGTCAAACTCTTACGACAAGTTGAAAATATGTTCGTGTTTATCTTTTACGTCTAATGAAGTAATTACCGCTCTTGGTTTTCTCTTAAACACCCTTCTACATGCGCTATAGTTTTAAAACCGAAATTCTTAATTAAAACTTCACATGATTTATTGGTTATTTTGGTTTCTACGTTATCTAAGTTTGCTTACGTAGTTCTCAGGTGATGTACTATGCTCATGACTTCTTTTAAGGAAAAGATTGCTGTTTTTTTTTTAAATTGGAGATGGTTTTTAAAACAATGCAATAATTTTTAGAAATATTGCTCTAGTCGTGTTTGGAATTTGATATCTGGAAACACCTGCTAGTTTAATGAAACTGCTTGCGAGTCTTATCAATTGAATTTCAACATATTACATACACTAAACTATTACGTTTACTATAATTGAAATAAAATTAAAAATATCCTTTCTTACCCATCTACCTGTAGCTTCCCTACCACGCGGACCACTGCCGGCTTAGCTGGAGATGGTCAGTATTTCCGAAACGATTGAAATAAATGGGCACCACTCACACGATTAAAGTCAGTCAAGATCAAGCGTGTGTGAGACCGCTAAATTAGAAAAGATGTAGGAAAGTAGGGTCAGAAGAAATACCTTTAATAATTCAAACAACACATAAAAATGTCTTGAAATTTCGAATCACAATTACATATTTATTTAAAATATCATCAGTAATAAAAATAGATAATTCAGCAATTAAGAAACAAACAAAAAACAATTAAAAATTTTGTAATTAAAAAAAATTAAAAAATAAATGTTAACTCGTTATAATAAATATTATGCAACAAGTGAATTAAACCACTGTTTATTTGCGAGAAGAATGTTTATTACTATTATATAATTTATTATATTGGATTAATTCTTCGAGCAAATAATAGGTTTAATTCACGTGTTTTATACATTTTTTTATTCAATTTTGACAAAATTTATCAAAAAAAACCAAAAAAAATTCAAATTACATTGATCGGTTTAGACAAATCATGTAGGTTGCGAAGCAAATTTCCGTGACTACGAGTTGTTTATTTTTTTTGCGTTAATTGTCACGTTTAAGCAGTTAAAGTAAAAATATATTAAAAAATTGATAGAATTTGCGATAATGAAGAGAAAAACCAGGTTTTCGTGCCCGAGTTGGTTCGTATGGAAGGTTTAGAAGCTGTGAATAGAGTGGTTCCTGCTAAATCAAAAAAATTGCATGAAAAAAGTATGAGAATTTTTGTGAGTGGAGGAAGCGAAAGGATGCAAGGGGAGTAGACGAAACAATAATTTTGGCTTATATTTCTGAACGATCCAAAATTGTTGACGTTATTTATGAGTTTTGAACTATTAGATAATTGTTGTAGATTTTATCAGGTATCTGCTTTCTTAAAACAACAATCTGTAGGGCACAGACCAAAAAAATCTATGGTGTTCACATTGAAACACATGGGTTCTTGGATAGGGATGGCAATAAATATAAATATATCGATATAATCATCATATGATATATCGAAAGCTATATATCGATACATGCGATACATCGGAACAAATATATCGATACATACGATATACCAGAACAAATACATCAATATATGAAAAAATCGAATATATGTACGTGTGTAGGTATATATTTTTTTTTATTTCCAAAATTCAAGTTTTCTTAATAGCTACCGAGAAAATACTCAAGAATAATGTAATAAAAAAAGTAATTTTTATTAACTATAACTTACAAGTAGGTAAAATATCCAGAATTGAATTTTTTTATGAAAAATAAAATGTATTTTTTTTACAAATCATAACTGTCTCATAGCCACAGGACAATAAGTAAGCTTTTTGCCCGCATTTGTGGGTACATCAGTTCCATAAATGCAAGCTATCAGGCAAAGAGCTCAGAAATAATAATTTGGAAAGTCTACTTCCCTTGAGACGGTTACGACTTTTTGTAGCGGTTGCTCCAGCTTTTGAAAATAACCTCTCACTGGGGACCGACGTTGCCACAACACCAAAATATTTTGCCGCTAATTTAAATAAGTTGGGATATACAACTTTCATTTCATTCCAGGTATCCAAGAGATCATCATTTAGGTTTCTAACTGGCACGCTTAAATATTGATTAAGTTCACTATCCTTATTTGATCTGCCTTGTCCACTTTTTTAGTGTTAGCTAATCTTTTATGATGGGCCCATAAATCAAATTCAGGGCCTTCAGCAGACGAATCAGAAGATTCGGATGAAGAAGAGGTTTTTTGCAAACTCGCGATCTCACTTTTTATGTGTCTCATCACAGTACCTAGGGCTTGAGGATCTCTGAAGTGTATTTGTTTGAATCGAGGATCTAATATTGTGGAAACTGGTGGTATATAAGATTTTTCGATAGCGCCAAACCTCTTTTCAATTTCTTTTAATTAGGTTGTTTTCAATTCTTTACCTATTTCATACCGGGGCACATAATTGTTGTTCTGATCCATCAGACAACGAATCATAGGTATTACTTTGCCTATTGTTGGGTAATTTTCACCACTTATCTCTACTGTCATCCTTTCTAATGGCTTTAGATATTTGCATACTTCGCGTAAATGCCCAACTTCGGCTGCAGTAATCATATTTGTAGCATTAACATCGGAAAGTAAAATATTGCTGACCATTGGTGACATTTGTAAAAATCTCTCTAACATGTAATATTTGGAGTTCCAACGAGTTTTGACATCCAAAATCAGTTTTTTTATGTTTCCTTCTAGCGTTTCTGCATCGATTTGTGCTTTTCTTAACTGATCACTAGCCTTAACACTTCTTTTGAACCATACTACTATGGATCGCACCTTGTCAATAATATTATTCAAACCCACGGTGTTTGTTAGCGAATTGTCACATACCAAATTGAGAGTATGTGCGAAGCATGGGATGTGTCGGTTTTCCCCAAATTTGTCATGTATAGCTTTGACCATATTGGCGGCATTGTCCGTCACTACAGCAACAACATTATTAGGATCAATTCCCCAAATTTCGAGAGCTTTGCCCAATTCTAAAGCAATATAGTCCGCTGTGTGAGACTCTGTTAATTCAATAATACCTATTGTCGCTGATGTTAACTTCATATCATGTATAAAGTGGATAGTGAGGCCCATAAAACTCTTGGTCTGCATATCGGCAGTGCATATGTCCGTTGTAAGTGTTAAATGCTTTGATTGTTTTAACATATTTTTAAACGCGGCTGAAACCACCTCGTACTTTCTATCAATATTATTTTTGATGGTGTTTCTGGTTGGTACTTTGTATAAAGGTGCCACTTCTTTCATCAAAGACAGAAAACCCTTACTTTCTACAATATTAAATGGCAAATTATCCTGAACAACAAATTTTACTAATGCTTCCGTTAGTTTCACATTATTAGAGCCACCATCTAAAAATAGAAATAAACGGTGAAATTCATGCCGATTATTAAAAATGTCAGCTTTACCTTTGAAGGATGAAATTGTTTTGAAGGCAAACACAATTGTAGCTTGCTTGAATAACGAGCTTGTTATTTCTCTACTTGTGCTTGGTTCAGCCTCATATTCAGAAACTGTCATTGTTGAAGTTGATGAATGATTATCACTTTCTTGTGAAGCAATAAGATTTTCCTATAAATATTTAATAATAATTTATTAAAAATTAGGGGTATATTGGTCTTACCTCATCTTGAGGTAGTGAACTACTAGTTCCAGCCGTTTCTACATCCATTCGGCTTTCGGGTTGGAATGGACCTTTTCTCTTTTTTGGTTCATCAGCCTTCTTTTCCTCCTCAGTTAAATGTTGTAGAACGGAGGAATGTTTTTGTTTGAAATGTGTTTTTAAATTTGTTGTATTGCCCGAAGTTTTCAGTACCTTAGCACACAGACTGCATTTAGCAGTATTTGGAGCAATTTTTTTAAAATGCTTCCAAATGTTACTTCTCGGAGGAGCCATATTTTCAAGACTAATAATCGGTCACTTAGTATTTAATAAATAAAGTTGATTTCAATTTCCACTTCATTAAACTTTTGAACAATCGCACTATACTCTTTCACAGTGAACACTTTTGTAGCTCTTTGGAGACTGCGGAAAAAGTCGAGCTTTATTTATAAACTTTGTACTTTGTATGGTAATTCTCCGAGAAAAATGTTCGGGGAAGAACTTGATTTTGTTGCAATAGTTCAAAGGAATCCCGATTATAGCCGATAATTCTGATACCTATCGTATGAAATGTAGGTAACTAAGTTACTTTCGCTCCTCGACGCTAGAGGGTACTACTATTAAGTAACTTAACAAATGTTGGTTTTAAAACAAACTAAATTGAAGTTTCATTGAGTTTCACACTTTCTTAATTTTTCGATATATTTCAACAAAAATATCGATATATTTTGCGATATATCGAAACTATTATATCGATATTTATTTATCGATATATTTGAAAAAACATCGATATATTAAATATATCGATATATCGTTGCCATCCCTATTCTTGGATACTGCTTTAGATGATGAATATTTGCTTCATAAAGTGGTTCTAATTGTGGGATTGTTTGGAGGTTGTACAGTTAGTGAATTGGTTGCCATGTCAGTTGATGATGTTGATGACAGAGGCAACGTAATTGTAGTCAATATTCCTGACTTATAAGCCCAGAACATTTACTATCATTAACGGAAGTAACTATGTTTATGTAATTGATGTTTTTCGGAAGTATAGAAAATTACGACCTGACAGTATTTTACACAAACGGTTGTTCATTAATTACCGAAACATTAAATGTACAGTACAACCTGTAGGAATAAATACTATTTCAGAATTTCCGGAAAAAATTGCACGATTTATTAGTCTCCGAAATCCTGAAGAATATACGGGTCACAGCTTTAGACTTTCGAGTGCAACTTTACTGGCAGACTCTGGGGTAGATTTAGCAGTTTAGCATGGTGGTTGACGTTCAAATAGTGTTGTAGAGGGATACATAGAAGATCCTCTTAATAGTAAAATTGATATTTCAAGGAAAATCGTAAACCATTCTTCAACAAACATTCAGGAGGCATTGATTTCAAGTTCGGAAGCATGTATTTCCGCATCAAAATCAGTGTCAAATCAAAATATGAATTTGCCTATTAATGGTACATATGGTGTGCAATTTAATGGTCTCAATAATTGTAACACTTATTTTAATTTTCTATTAATTGAGTTAGCAGACGGTTCTTGGTGGAACATTTTATCAATAATTATTTTAAATAAAATAAAACTCTTGAAAACTTTCCACAATTTTTATTTAGTCTTTGCGGACACTGACAGGTCAGTTTGTGTAGGGTTGTTATATATGTCGTTGTGTTTATTGTCTCTTTTTACATAAGTGTCTATTATGGGTGTATGTGTGGTTGAAAAGTCTTTGTGTGTGTTCGTTACTTTCTCTTTTCCTTGAATTGATTTTTTAATTTCTAATATTTCTAACAGATTTAATTTCGGTCCCTTGTTTACATTATGTATAAGTTTACAACTATCTATATCGGGAAAATGGAGATTATCTATACAATGTTCGGCAAGGCCTGTATTTCTAATATTATGCAATATTGATCGAAACTAGATTAAAAGAACATAAAAGATCAATATTGCATAATATTAGAAATACAGGCCTTGCCGAACATTGTATAGATAATCTCCATTTTCCCGATATAGATAGTTGTAAACTTATACATAATGTAAACAAGGGACCGAAATTAAATCTGTTAGAAATATTAGAAATTAAAAAATCAATTCAAGGAAAAGAGAAAGTAACGAACACACACAAAGACTTTTCAAACACACATACACCCATAATAGACACTTATGTAAAAAAAAAAGAGACAATAAACACAACGACATATATAACAACCCTACACAAACTGACCTGTCAGTGTCCGCTCGATAATGGTATGAACAATACCGAAACATATGTCGCAAAGACTAAATAAAAATTGTGGAAAGTTTTCAAGAGTTTTATTTTATTTTTATTTTATTTAAAATAATTATTTATTTTAATAAATAAAAATAGTTTTTAGTTGTTCTTCATTAAATGTTTTCTTATTGTATTGGTAAAACAATTTTTAAAACAATAGTGGCTTAAAAGCGTTTTAATTCACTATTGAATTAAAACGCTTTTAATCCACTCGTAGATAATAGACTACTTATAAGGGTTATTATGGAGTTAATAATGTCACTGTATATTGTCAAAATTGAATAAAGCTAATTAATTACGTCATTTGTTTGTGTGAATAGCTTTGTCCAGGTTCAATTATAAAACGTACTTATAAACTTTATTTTCAGGATCACATTTCAAATTGGTTCATAGTCAAATGTTGTTCCCCACGCCAGTCGGAAAATCTTTCAACTGCGAAGAGTCGGTTGTCACTTTGGAGGCGAAATATCCAGAAGGACGAGCTCAGGATTTGAAAGGCACTTTAATGCTGAGACTGTTCCAACTGCAACCGTTCATGTATAAAGGTTCCGATTTTGGACAACCTTTCGAATGCAATGCTCAGCTAGGTTTTAGAGATGAAACAGCCCCTATTGCAGTAGGTTCTACATTGGCAGTTGCGGTATTGATGACGGTTACCGGTTACGGTATATATAGGTATTTTAAGATAAAGAAAGTGCAATATAACACGATGGAATAAGTAAATAAGGGTGAGCAAAGAGTGTAATAAAAAAAAAATTACGAAAAGCTTCTTTTAAGTAAGACATGAGGTGATGATGATATAGATTTTTTACGACATTTTTATCATAATAATTCAGGAGTAAGAACACCCAATACATACATACCAATGCTACACAAGCATATCGATATC
The DNA here is from genome assembly GCA_963170755.1 of Amphimallon solstitiale. Lineage (NCBI taxonomy): Eukaryota > Metazoa > Arthropoda > Insecta > Coleoptera > Scarabaeidae > Amphimallon > Amphimallon solstitiale. The sequence goes on along the minus strand of OY720675.1, from coordinate 28,311,984 downwards.
TACATATGTATTTTAAATAGGGATAGTATTAGGATAGAAGATTTAATGTAGAAAATCCGTTTCTATTATTTAAATTGAATTTATAAAAAGAAATACATTAGTGTCGTAGATATAAACGATATTAGGCGGAGGTTCCGTTTAATAATATTAAAATTATATTTGAAGAATATCGAAGTGAACATATAAAAACTATTTATTTTTGAAGTAATAAATGGTACTGCAAATACAAGTTACTTATTTTTCTGGTGCATGGGAGCAATATAATTTAATATGCTGAGATATCTTAATCTACTATCAAATTACTACATGCAAGAGGTGTTTAAACTTCTAGTAATGGATAATATATGAAAGTGTGTTTTCTTTATTTTTCAAACATTGCACAGGTGTACAATAAAACATTTTTTGAACATTGTTTCAATAATAAAACATGATTTTTATATTATTTTTAGTGCTGATTACAAAAATTATATTAATTTTGTCTCTCAAATAAGGTTCCTTTGTATGTTCAGGAAGAAAACATTATGAAATTTTTATTTTTAGTTTATCACACTCAGAAATACATTATATTTATATTTCATTGCTGTCAAGTCAGAAGTTACTAAGTAAAAATTATAAAACTTTACAGTAGACAGAATATAAATATTGTTTTTTGATTTCCAGTCCAGAACTACTGCACAGAGTGAATTGTCTCTCCCTAATGAAAGAATGCCAAGAAAATTTATCTCTAGGCTCTAAGAATTATGTAAATAGCAATAAATTGACACAGTTCTCCTTGATGAATCTTGATATTGTCGCATTTTGTATAGTTTGCAATTATCTGCAAGCTTCAGGAGGTAACCACGTTTTGCCAAGTTATAGCCAAAATTTTCCAAATTTAATTTTGTGCAGATTCTCGCTTACTAGAGGACAAACAAATGATTGACTTGAGTCACTCTTAATTTTTGACTTTACTTTCGATGGTTTTCCACCAGTGGTATTTGCCAGCCTTCCTACAAACCAATCCAGTATACACTTTTCCCATCATCCTTAGGTTGTAGGACGTGTAGCTTCTATTTTATGCTGTCTGATTCTTCCTTTAAACTTCTGGTTTACACTAAATACAGATACTTCTTCCTCAAAATTTGAAGATTGCTGATCAATATTACCATCAGCGGAATATCTAACTACCTAGTCAGAATCGTTGGGAGTTGGTGTATATTCGCTGGTAGTAGAAATATTATAGTTGTTCGGATCTTCTGTTACCTCATTTTAAAGCATTAATTCAGATTTCTATTACCATCATTTATTATTTCAGTTTGGATACTATTATCCGTGTTTCTGCACTAAATGTTGCTTCAGTTATTTCAGCTGAAGAAGATTCAACTGCTTCAATTGGTTGGGTTTTCTTCTCTGTACTAAAGTATTATTTGATAAATTATCTAAAATAACAGAAAAGTCTTATTTATTAGGAAAATTAAATTTTTGCAATAACCATCGGTGTTGACTGAATAATTTAGAAGCAAAGATAAATTCTAAACAATAATTGCAACTAATAGACCAAATGAGAACGAAAAATAGAAAAGAAAGATAAGTGAGCTATCTCTAATATTGGAAAAAGCTAAAAGGAGTATATATAATGGAAGATCTGAATAACGGAGTGGGTAGACAAGATAAAATATATCCATAGTCATAAATAATGGCACTTAAATTTTCATTAAAATAGTCCAGGTATGACCAGAGAACATTTTCTTTTAAATATTACACTCTAAAACCTTGAAAGTTTTAGAGAAAATTTTTCTCGATTTATTCCATTTTCTTTCATTTTGCTCTCATTGGTAATGACTTAACAAATTGTTTTTATAAGGCCTATATTCAATATGAAACGACCCTAATTTCAAGAAAGAAGTACTTTTCATGAAAACTTAAACTAAGCTACGAATTACAATAATGGCTGTGTTAACAAAAAAAGGAATGATAGTGGAAGTGGAATGATAATCAACAGAGGGTAGTGATTAAATTCCTTAATTTCTGTGGTTTTATTGTTGTATTTAATGGTCAGTTAACCAATTTCGATAGGAATCCTAAAAAAATATTAGTTTATTTTTTTTTTTTGATAGTATTTAAATACTGCAGTAATTATTTAAAAAAATATTATTAACATGTTTAATAAGTTCATGCTAATAATTACTTAAGTCTTAAACATATAAAATTCGTATAAACAAACCTTTTTTTCGTGATAAAACTGTATGTATGTGATGGAACTTTGAAATTATTTTTTTTAGTAATCAGCATTCAAAACACCATAAAAAATAATAATTATTTTTATGAAATTTTTATAGCAGTCTGTGCTATGTTATATAAGAATGAACAACACAGAGTGGAGATTGCGATAATATATTATAATTATTATGAAATTTATGTATTATAAGCAGTAGTTTTCCTTCCAGTTCTTTAGATTCTTTGGAATGCATATGAATAACTGCATCATATGATTAATTAGAGATTGATGTAAATGTTTGATACATTGATATCTAATAATGTACATACCGAAAAATCCTTAATACAACAATTGTAGATAATCATGAGCTCTGCAATATGCAAATATTTTCGTTTATATTAATATAAATTAAAATTTTGTCGAACAATCTATGTAAATTAGATAGTGTTCGACAACGACAAACCAATTTAAACTTATGTTTTTTTAATAGAATGCTATACATTTTTATACATTTTATGATAGATCTTTAACAGCTAATTAAAAAGATATAAATTGTATTAGTTGATTCTCAACTGTTTCTGAGATATGGCGGTTTTTCGTCAAAAATTGTACATATATTGAATATTCGCTATGATTAATGATGAAATAAATATTATGGGCCCAATTAGCAAATATCAATTGAAATGCAACTCAAAAGTAATGCATGAAATACCACTCAAAAGTAATGCATGAAATGAATTCACAAATTGCCCTAGAGTAAGCTTTACAGTAGCCAACGCAAAGACACGTGTTTCAGTTTGCTCTGACTTCATCAGTGTGCGACGTGCTTGCTGCAATGCTCATTGAGGTCCAGTCCTCCCGAATATCGTCTCTTCACATAACGATGTCTATGAGTAAACTCGGCGATCTCTGTTATGCAAAAGCGGCACTAATTCGAAGTTTTTCTACTTCAAATCAACAAATTTTAGACGTGCTGTACAAGAAATAGTGTTGCCATTCGATGTTTTCGATTATTTTTCGTGATTTGTCGATGATTTCTAGTAAACCCATCATTCAGCATTAACTGATTTTCGATCCTCTAAAGAAATTTTTGCAACACGTCCAAACTCCAAACACTTAATAAACAAGCAGTCATTTTCTTGGCATTGCTTTGATTTCGTCAAACAGTGGATTGCGGCTTAGTTTCTAGTTTATACGAATATATCCAAGTGTCATTACCTGCTACGATATTGTATACGAATCATTTCCTACGCCAAATGATACGAGCTTTTGTTTGAGCTTGGGTCAAATTATGCGGAGTCCATCGGAATAGATCTCTTTCATGGGCAAATGTTGTTGCAAAATCAAATCTACTGCAGTCTTAGATATGCCAGAATACGGCCTCTATCTCACTGTAAGTCACATGCCGATCTAGTTCAAACATGTTACGCGCAGCATCGAAGTTTATTGGAATAACAACCGATTTTGGTCGACTTTCACAAAATTCATCACCGGATGCACAACAGAGACGAAATTCTAGATACCAATTATGAAGAGTCTTTTTTGATGGTGCTTCCTTACTCAAAGATCGTAAAAAAACAATTTGAAATTGTTTTGTTAAACATATTGATATCGGACTGTGTTATACAGGGTGTCCAGAAACTCTCCTGACAAACGAAGACCGGAGATTCCTCAGATAATTTTAAGACAATTTAACCCAATTCACCCTAGTCCGAAAATGCTTCCTAAGGGAGCTAGAGCTCTTTGAAGATGGCGCCTTGTAATTAGTCTTTTTTAATATCTCCCGAACGCTTCTATTTAGAAAAACAAAAACTGGTATGCTTATTTATCGTCCAGAGATGAATTGATTCCATAAATTGCGAATTTCTAGTACCGGTCATAGGCCGTTTTGGGTAGGTAAACGGTTATTTTAACGCATAACTTTTTTGTCTTTAACTTTTAAGCATTTGTGACACTAGATTATTAAATTTTCAGGTATTCTAGTACTAAAAGGTACTCTTACTTTAAGTCGGTAGGATACACCGTTTTCTAGAAAAATCGATTTGAAAATTTTTCGTTTCTTCGTCATTTCATCTTTCGTCATTTCAACTTCGCGAACTGACAACAATTTGACAATTAAAAACGTAGGTTTTATTTCTGTTGGCAGTTCAGAGCGAACTAGTGCAAAAAATAATAAATTGAATTTTAATGACGAAAAAACGAAAAATTTTCAAATCGATTTTTCTAGAAAACGGTGTATCCTACCGACCTAAAGTAAGAGTACCTTTTAGTACTAGAATACCTGAAAATTTAATAATCTAGTGTCACAAATGCTTAAAAGTTAAAGACAAAAAAGTTATGCGTTAAAATAACCGTTTACCTACCCAAAACGGACGCCTATGACCGGTACTAGAAATTCGCAATTTATGGAATCAATTCATCTCTGGACGATAAATAAGCATACCAGTTTTTGTTTTTCTAAATAGAAGCGTTCGGGAGATATTAAAAAAAGACTAATTACAAGTAATGAAATGTTTGGAACTAAAACGACTACTGAATAGGTACGTGAATAGGAAATAAATTAGTCAAAAATCCTTTAACTATATAGTCTACTTTAGGTTAAAGCTGACTTCAAAGTCACAAAAAAGTAAATGCTTTTCATAAGGGTATTGGAATATCTTTAAATTTCGTCATGAAGTAGTTCTAATAGTTAATATTTGACAGAAATCAGTAAATGGCGATATAGAAAACCTGGACAACATTTTAATAGTTGTATTTTAAGCAAATTTAGTCAGTTGACTCACCACTGTTGACAGAATTTCGTGGATCCAAAATTTGTGTTGCATGATCGTGTTTACTAAATAATTTTACAAGTATGCACAATTTATATAAGTGTATTTTAATTCAGGACAGGAAAAAAACTTTAATTTGTTGTACAGTCTTAGATGCCAACCGCTTAGTCAATTACAGAAATTTGGTTATTAATATACGTCTGTAGTAAGACATACATAGTGTACTTAATTATAATCCATCTAAATTTGATCATAAAACTGGTACACACCAAGTTGATTTAAAGAAATTATCGGATATTTTGTTATTTATGTAATTAATATCTAATTAATCCTTTTCAACAAAGTAAATATTTATTTATATGCATTCCAATGATCATCAGTTTTTACAACTGCAAAAGTTAAAAATTGGAAAACACTTTCAAAATATACAATACGTACATATCTCTCTTGATCATGATGGTTAGAAGACACCATATAAGATGATGGGCAAGTACTTATCAATTATGTATGTATATTGTTTATACATATACTATGTCGTTTATCATAATTTAACACCATTGTGATCTATATATGATGAGGACTATAGAGAAAAAAATTAATTTTAATTAATTGTAAAACATATGGAAATTGCTGATAAAGCCTGAATGCCCATGCTTCTCGAATATAAGGAGAATGAATTGTGTTTTAAAAAATTAAGCCACGAATGAAAAATATTAAATTTTTAAATTGAGACCTAAAAACTGGTTAGGTTCTATGAAATAGACCAAATTTTATGGGTGTAGGTTTCCTAAGCCCTTGAAGTTCATCATTAATTTTAATTTTAAAAATCTTGTTCTATTCTTATTCTTCTAAATGCATGTTATTGCACCAACAAAATGCAGCCTTATTGAGCCTTAAGAATTTAACATTTAATTGAACAATTGAAGATTCACATAATATTTAATTTAAAAGTTAACGTTAAAATAGCAAGAAACTACGACTGAAAAGTCGATGATGCATTTCTAAACTACTGCTAAATCATCTCGTGGAATATAACACCACATATCATAATATGTAATAATAATTAATACTGAATAATGAATATTAGAAAGAGTAATGGTCCCAGGTTTTATGCCCTACACAAGGACAAACTAATATAATCTATAATATTCAATATATTGTATATTTTTGATAAATTTCGAGTTTATGCGACTTTTGATAACAATTAAAAACTAGTAAGTTATTTCGATGTTGTTGACAGTCAACAAAAGACGAAAATAAAAATCCAAGACGTCAGAGTGAAACGCGGACTAACATGCGGAAGTGATCACTATTTTCTGGAAGCCAAAATTCTCTTTCCTTGTCAAGACCAAAACCTTCACCAACAACAGCTGGAGAACACATGGTTAGAAGAAATGGATCGCTGTAGATACGACCTACTAAGCCTAGAGCGTGACAGCGTAAAAAACCTATATAAAAAACGACTTAAGGAAAAACTCAATGCACTTTCAGGCGAAAACCCAAATGAAGAGTATGATTGCATTACTTCAAGCATTCATCAAGCCGCAAAAGAAGCACTAAGTTTAGTGGAAGAAAAATCGAAGAGGAGAAAACCATATTGGTGGGATGCTGAGATTGGAGGAGAAATTGAGGAAAAGAGAAAACTGTATCACATTTACTTATCTCAAAAAACAGAGAATGCAAGACAAAATTACAAGAGCGCACAATCAAAGGTAAGAAGAATGATTAGTGACAACAAAAATGCAGCATGGACGCAAAAGTGCCAGAAAATAGACTCTTATTTAGGAGGTCGAAGAAGTACCGAAAGTTGGAAGACGATAAAATTAATTAGAAAAGAAACGACCAGAGATATAATTTCGCCAATATCAGACAAAGAATGGGATGCACACTTTAAAAAACTTTTAACGGAAGAAAGAGGGCAATTCCAAGAAGAAGAAATAAATGATGCCTTTAGAACGATAGGATCTCCAATACCGTTAACACTTCCTGAAGTTAAAAACGTATGCACAGCCTTAAAAAGCGGAAAATCTGCCGGACCCGGAAATATCCCGAATGAACTTATTAAATACGGTACAAATGAACTGTTTGTGAGACTACGAAATCTTTTCCAAAAATATCTAAACGGAACCAAAACATCATATATAACCACGATTCGTACGACTAGTACGCTGAACAGAGTCTACGGCAAAATAATAGGAAATAAAATGGAAAATGAGTACAAAGACATGGAGGCAGTAGAACAGGCCGGATTCAGGGCAGGTAGATTGACTGTAGATCATCTGTTGTGTATAAGTCAAGTTATCGAAAAGAAAATGGCATACGGACAAGAGTTGCACTTGGTATACGTAGACTTACAAAAAGCATACGACAGCGTTCCACTTAATTTACTTTGGAAGGCCTTGGAGAATACAAACATAAGCGTTCAGTTAATTAAAGCATTTAAAGAGCGAAGCAAAAGTCAAAATAAAACAAAGACTTCCAAAAGGATTTCAAGTGAATAAAGGTCTTAAACAAGGTTGTTGTATTTCGTCAACGCTCTTCAAGATTTATTTAGAACAAGTCCTTAAAGTATGGAAAAGAAAATGCCAAAACATGGGAATTCCATTAAATGAAACCAATTTATACACCTTGTGTTTGGCCGGCGATCAAATTGTAGTCGCCCAGGAGTATGACGACTTGGAATATATGACTCGAAAACTGATAGAAGAATACAAAAAGTGGGGTTTGGAGGTCAATATAAAAAAGACAGAGTATATGTGCATTGGTGAAATAAAACAAGGTCTATTATTAAATACGGGACAGCGAATTAAGTCTTGTGACGAGTACAATACTTGGGGCTAAAAATAACAGCGGACGGAACACTAGACAGAGCTATAAAAGACCGAAATGTACAAGGAAGAAAAGCGATAACTTTAATAAATGGAATACTCTGGGACCAGAGTATATCGAAACAGAACAAGAAGCTCATATATAACACCATAGTAAAGAGTATTGTTACGTACAGTTCAGAGGTTTGGCCAATCAAGGACAGAACAGAGAAAATGCTGACCGCTACAGAAATGGATTATTGGAGAAGAGCAGCAGGGAGATCAAGAAGAGAATGAGTTACTAATCAACGAATAAGAGAAATTATGACAGTGGGTGAACACACGATAGTGGACGAGATAAGAACAAAACAACTGGTATGGTACGGGCATGTGCAGAGAATGGAGAACGAAAGACTACCTAAACAAATAATACAATGGAATCCAAATGGGCGAAGAAAACGAGGAAGACCACGGAGGAGCTGGAGAGAAGGAATAGACAGCGAAATGAGGTGGAGGCGTCTGGATGACGAGTTATGGGCGAATAGAAACGAGTGGAGATTGGAAATCGGAAGACGACGGACGTTCAGTCATCATTCGAAGCAACATTGTGAAATTTCATCGGGTGATTCGCGAAAAGAAGCTTCAGTCGTACAATATTTTTTAATGAATATTAGAAAGAGTAGTGGTCCAAGATGTGACGCCTGCGGTACGCGTGAACGAGATTAAAGTGCATACAGTTTAAAAAGTACATATCGAAAATATTGTGTTCTTACGAATAAGTACGACTCCAGAAGCGCAAGCACCCAAGTTGCCCAATGCAAGTTTTGCTAGCAAAATATGGTGGGAAATTTGTTTAAACGCTTTTTAGAAACGAGTGTAAATGTCAATCCAAAACCTCTGAAGTATGATGATGTGCAAAATAACTAATGTTGGTTACAGTTCAACCCTTTAAAATAAATTCATACTGCTCTGGTATAATATATTTGTCAACGACATTATAACTATGCTGATATAAAATGCTTTAAAAACTTCATCGAAATTGTACATCTTTTCGCTATCAGAGAAATTCAAACAGTGGGCATTTACAAAAATCGCCAGTCAAACTGCAAGATTTCAGAATGTAATGATGTTCTCCATTACAATTGCATTCTAGCAGTCGATCCTGAAAGTTTTGCATAACTTCTCGCAACAATAGATAGGCATTGAAGCAGTCTCGTTATGAATACGTTGTTTGACGGCTGGAATTCTGTACGGTGGATCAGCCTCAAAAACATTTGCTTTTGTATACCCTCACAGAAAAAAATCGTTGGACGTTAAATCAATAGAGTGAGGAGGCCAACGGATATTTCCGTTTTGAGAAGTGACGGGTCCTGGAAATAAAGCATTCACAGCATTCATTGACATTCTTGTGGTGTGGTTTGTTGTCCAGTCTTGCTGAAAAAGTGTGTTTTCATTTACTGGAACACTGGCGAGTTGTGGTGTCAGAAAGTTATGAATCATTGCAACATATTTCTCAGGATTAACAGTCACTGCATTTCCCGAAATCGCCAAGCATGTTGTTACTTTTTGGCAATGAAATTTCTTAAGTTTTGTTTATTTACAAAGCCAGAGAGATTAAAGTGCGCGCCTCTTAGCTCATCTACGAGTTGTCTATCTGAATGCAATTTTCTTCTCGCCTCCTGATCATAAAATTGGATGTTCACAAAATTGGAATGGTTGTTGATTATCACATGGGTTAAGGGATTGCACCATCTGCATATTATAAGGGTAAAAATGGAGATCTTTATGGCAAATTCTTCTCACCGATGTGTTACTTATTGCAAGATGCATATCTTGCAATAAACTTGACGTTTTACCGATCGTCGAAGAATACTTAGCTTCGCCTGTTGAACAGCTGCGATGTTAGCGATAGTAAAAGCATTCTTCAATAAACAGAGCAAATCGGTTTTCAAAGAGCTCAATAAGGTAATTTAAAAATACGAATTCATTCTCGGTTATTTCTCAATTTAACTAAAACAACTATTTGCACTGGATTCAGGTTTTACCAGCAATATCATGCGATGCATTACAGCACATGTTACTATACTGTTCATAAAGAACATATCTAAATAATAAAATTAATATTATTAACAAAAATCAATTACTGATCAGTATTATCTCATATTTGGAAGTGTAAGCTATTCCAGGAGTTATTTTCATTGTCTATGGATAAAAATAGCAATAGATCTGTTGCTGTCCATAGATTATTGATATGGTTCTTATTCCTCATCAAGCTCATCTTTTACTTTAACCATAGATAATCGAAATAATTCTAGTAAGAGTTTAAATGATCATCGTATATATCTCGTCATCGATATTTGGGAATGTTCCAAAATCAAATTTGATAGTGCTATTTTTGCTGTAAGAAAAACAACAACAAAAACAGGAATTTATTAGACGAAACACAGCAACTTATATGATCATAAGTGAATTTCTAAACATCTCAATTCCTATTTGCACTTTGATGTATGTATCTTTCACTTAAATAAGTATACATATCTATACGTATTTAACATTGCGCTCACGTCTACTTTTAACTATCAGCACAACTTTTTAATGAGTCAATATTGTGCAATTATCATCTGTGACTATCTAGTGTTTATAAATTTGAAGAAAGAGTTTATGTAAATATTATAAAGTAGTTGTGTGAAACACATACACAAAAGCTTTAATTTTTATTGTGTCGTTGATAATATATAAAATGTTAAAAAAGAAACTGCCTGACATTGAGGCAATTTAAAATAAAAATCAAAAGAGTTATCATCGCTTTGAAATGTGTAACACTTTACTTCTTTGTAAATTAGAAATAATACATGTAAATTATATAGCTAATACATTATAATTATACATAATTTGGGTACCTATAGGTTATATAACCCAGGGGACAAATTGTAGAGTAAACTTAAAATAACTATATAAAATTCCATCTTACATGGAAGCTTTTCCACACTTTGAGTCAGGACAAACCCAGGAAACGCAGAGACTATATTTTTATCGTAAATTTAAAACTAACATTCCAAAATTATAATTTAACTAATTTAAAAATACATTTAAATTTAAGTGTATTTGAAAATGCACATTTCTATAGAATTAATAATGCAATTTATACACATTCGTTTTCCAATAGATTTATTTTAACACTTTAAACAAACATTTACATACATTAGACCGCCTGTACTTGGTGAAAATGAGAATATGTGACTTTTGATCGTATGCTGTACTATCTGGTTCAAAAAATGCGAATTTTTAAGACTTTATTAGGCAACCAACGTTACGTGATTGTATTGTTGGTGGTTCACGCATGGTGGGAAACTGGTACCTACGATATATTCAGTTCATCATCAGTGTTATACCAATTCACTTAACCGAATTTTGAATTACTAGGTTTAATGTTATTTTAGCTTTATCCAGATAACACTAAATAAATTAGTAAAGATGAAATATTGGCAATATGCTATTTGTGGTGGAATTTCTTATACAACATATTAATAAATTAAAATCCAAATACTGTATGTATGCTTTTAACAAACCTGTATGGAATGCTTAATCCAGAAATATTTGCAAGTAAATTGCTTTTTGAGGACAAGTGTTATGTCCCGTCTGAATTTTGAACTTTTTTACAGGAAAATTATTTAAAATCAACATCTAAATACTTTTGTTTGCATACAGTGCATACCCCAGTAACATTTTTCGAATTTCGCGGGAATTTTATGTTGGCTACGAATACAACCAAAATAGAATGCAAGTAGGCTAATTCACATTTTATTGCGAAATTACTAGACAATACGTGTACCCAAGCAGAAGATTGGTTGAAAAGTAGATGTAGAAAAAATTATTGATAAAATAACATGTCTATTCACTAAATTTGCAGTTAAATATCAACAAGTACACCCCTATATGTTATTCTATTGCGTCCTGTGCTACCATAAAAGACACGCAAAGTTTGTAAAATGTTACTTGGGCAGTTACAAGGTATTTGTAAAAAACTGCTTTGCGATAAGAGTCACTTCAGATAAATATATTGCAAAACTTTTTTGGTAAAATTGTTCTCAAATTCACTTTGAACTACACTTCTATTGTTAATAAATTTGTATAAACTTTGTAGTTAACACGATATTTGAAAAATACCACAGTAGTATCAATTCGCGAGTAATGCATCAGCACCCTGCATCCGAGGTCACAGGGGTCTGAGATGCGAAAAATGTCTGTCTTCTTTTTGGAGGGCGCTAGCGACAGCGCCTAAAAAAAATAAATCGCTATAAAGAATATAACAAAATTTAAAATAATAATATACAGGAAGTAAACTACCACCTTCGGAAAATCGACTTAATTGAAAACCTAATCAGATTTCCGTTAGATGATTATACTGTTTAATATAAGGGTTATTAATCAAGCTTTAACCGTTCGGTCGCTATCTTAGTTACATACAAACATTCTCATATACAAAAATTATTACAAATCGAGTTCTAAATATTTTTGTACTCTTGATAAATGCATAATTATAAATCTATTAGATGAGAGCAAAAGTGTTACTTTCGGTAGAAATTTCGAAAACTATTTTATAAAATTTTTGTAAAATTTATTTTTGAATACATTTGTTTTCTTTAGAAACTTGTTTAACTTGGTAATTTAGTAATTTTTGTACTGAAGTTAATTACTATTTTTGATCTACCGACTTGCACATCTCATCTATTGTTAAGAGAATCATTGTACTCACACACACACACACACACACAGAGAGAGAGAGGGGGGGGGAGAGAGGGAGAGAGAGGGAGAGGGGCAGAGAGGGAGAGGGGGGAGGGGGGAGGGGGGAGGGGGGGAGAGAGAAACACACGTGGATAGACATTTTTAAAAAATCATTTTTTTCAGTATCAGAGGACTTCAAAACCTGCAAAAAATCTCAAGGACATGTTATGATATCATAATATGTTCCTTGAAAAACTGCTGAGTTGGTTGCATGCTTAAATTTGATTCTTTTTGTAACAAATAGTACACACACAATACGATAAATTTATACTTGCATTAAAAAGTTCAAACAATCTTATATAACTGTCTTGAATCTATTAAGAAAAAAATGCAATTGATTAAATAGAAACAGTAACTAAAAGAAAATTTATTTAGGGATTATAATACATAAACTAATGAAAACTGCATTGCATACTTTATGTTTTTAATCCTATACTTTACACATAAACTACAGTCCTGATGTTTCGTGTGTTACTTCTGACTCGTCCCATATATCATTCAATATTTTCTTATGTTTATGTTATGTTTCTTAATAACATGCTAATCTTTAAGGGGGTTATTCTTGGGCCCATTTTGTGAAAAAAACTTCTTATGAACATATGTCCTAAATGTCTTTACTTTTGAGCTCTAGGGTGCTAATGTTTACAAAAAAAATTTTTTTTTAACTTAATTTTATGACCCTAGAAACTTTTGTAAATTTTGTACACGCCTTTTATGCATCAAGATGCATTTTCTGATGTACAATCAATTTTATAAATTTTAACTGTGGTGTCTGTACGTTTTTTTTAATCTTTTTGAAGAAACATATGTCACGCCATTGCTTTTTCTTAAATTATTTTTTTTATATCCTTATTTGTTTCTGAGCAAATGTGGTCTTTTGTCTTTTTTTGTTTGACGTGCGGTTTTCACTTAAAAAAAATAATTCATGAGCACGATGTTATGAAATTAGGTATTAACATGGTTTAAAACGATCTAATAGGTAAGAAGCAGATTTTATTTACCATTTCAAAATGTATGTAGATTACGTTATTCTCTTGAATAAATTGTTGTTTAAAGTTACATAAGTAGTTTTTTCTAATAAGTGGTCTAGCGAGATGCACATGATTAAATTTTTCTTTAAACTTTAGCACCCTACATTTCAAAAGTTAAGACATTTAGGATATATGTTCATACGAAGTTTTTTCCATAAAGTGGACTCAAGAATAAACCACTTAAATATTAGCATGTTATTAAGAAACACCTTGTATACTAATTTGAAATAATGTATTATACAGAAGATATGTTACAACAAAAAATACTATTTATTAATGTGATGTATACTATGTGAATATCTGATGATGATTTATTAGATATTTTATGGTTAAGTACAATTGCTCATGGTTTATTTAAAAATATATTTTGCACAAAATGTACATATTATATTATACTGGTTCTATCGGATCGGCTTCCGAAATCTAAATTTGTTATTTTTATTTTATATTTAGATTTTGCCAGACATTTGAGTTTATAAAGTAAATTACTAGTGCATTTAAAGTAAACTAAAAAAAACATTCAAATAAGATGTGATGATCTGTCCTAAATTCTTGCCTGAATTAAGAAGAGTGCAATAAAAATAGATTATTGTATATATGATATATGCACAATTAACGCTTTCAAACTAGATCAGTATAGTCTTTAATATGTACTCTTTTATCAATTGCAAATTAATACAAAAATAATCTTTATAAACTTCTGCTTAAAATGTCAAGTCAAAATTAAAAATAAGAATGACTCCTTCAGGATTTATAGTGTAAATATACATATCTAATTTTTCTTAGATAAATCATGTACATGATCTACAAATATTAATCACAACTTTCTTAGCAATTAATATACTACTAATACATCAGTTTTCTGAATCAACCTGTATGTGAAAGCAAAATCAATAACACTACTGAATTAATGATTTGGATTCGCAATTATTTACAAACTAAATCACCGTATGCCTAATAAATATAGTTAGGTAATTTCATGTAATATTTTCGTAAGTCAACTTGTAATTTTTTTGTTTCGACTTATATGAAAGCTATGTACTTAAGTATCATTTTTAAGCGATGATAGAAAATTTTAAACGAAGTTAAGATGAATTGTGATTAACAGTATGTATAGACAAGAGATAAAACCTAATTAAAATATATCATATCATAAAATTACGCCTATTGTTAAAAGTAATTGCTTGTATTTTGTAAGAAACGACGTCATTTTATGGAGAATATTTTATATCTTGCAGTTGTAAATAGTTATTCTAAAAGCTTGATAAATCATATCGTACAAATTTGCAGGACATAATAAGGTTCTCATGTTGTGACATTCATTTTCGAGTTGGATTTGTTTACCAATATATATTTTTTTAACCGATGTGTCGATCGTTGAAGACGAGTTTTAACAAATGAATATGGACAACTTGAGGGTGACATTGTGATTTTTCATTTTTCAGCTTGTATACCGTAGTCGACACGTTTTAATTTCTGTTTATACTTCTATACTAGCTATCTATCCCATATATCTATATCTGAGGAGCTTTTTTTCAAAACGCAATTTCTGTCAAATTGGTAATCTTGAGAAAATCGACATTTATTGTTAAATGTAAACCGAACAATTAAAAAAATCAGTTTTAAGGTTTACTTCAAGTATTGGTAATGTAAATAGGGTACCTACAATATTCCTGTTCAAACTTAATTGGTTTAGAAAAAATTCACTTTGAAAATAAAAGAAATTACATTTTGAAAAAAAAAACTTGAAAAATTGCAATTTGAAAATAAAAAATGGCAGATATTGCATTTTGAAACTTAAATTTTATTATTATGTAATAAAAAAACATATAACTTCCAAACTAACAAAGATGGTTGAATCTTAAATTCTAACGCCACAGTCTTCTTGACAGTCGCAGTCTTCTTCTCCTTCTTCTTCTTCTACTACTTCTACTTGGTCGTTTCTTTGGTTTTGGGTTTCTAAAAAAGTAAATAAAATTTAGTATTCAGCTTTCGTAATTTTATTCGTTTATACCTAATGCCCCCAAGAGATTCTTATAAAAACTAAACTTCTCATCACTTTTCCATTCTTCATCATATTTTTCTAACAGTGTTTTGATATTTTTCAACTTTTTTTCCTTTACTTGATTATTAAGTGCCAATGGATTTTTTTGTATTGTATTCATTTTTACTCCTCTCTTCATGATAGTTGTGAATGTCTTAGATTCATCGTTACTTCTGTAGTTTTCTTCCACTTTAACTTTTATAACTTTAGTTTTGTCTTTCCCGATCAGTTCTTTTTTGATGAATATCCTCTTCATTGTACTGATGCCTGATAGCTTCTTGCAATTGGTATCGCCAATTTTTTTCATATCAAAAAGGGTCCAGTTTTCTCCAATTTTTCTTACCTCTCCTATCTCTCCCACCACTTTTTCGTAATCTTCTTTTAAAATTATTTCACTCATCTTACGATATTTTTTTTCTATCTGCCCAAACACACGATCAGCTGGCATGAACGAGTGACCCTTAACGGGGAATATAATAGTTACATCATTTAAAGTTGTTGGTGCATCATGGTATAGCCAGAAACACAAAGCGTGTACACTACATAACAATTTTTATTTTGTCCGGCGCATCCGTCACAAAAAAACCTTAGTGTATTGATATGCCTTGGTAATTCTAATTTACTTAGAAAATCAGTAATAGCAGATGATACTTCATTTGCTCCCCTGCTAGCTTCATTTTCTGTCCAGACATAAAAAATAGGCTGTCTACAATTTAAATCAGTAACGCAAAAATTGTAAAAAGGCAACTGCCTTAAGTAATATGCCTCAGATATGGATAGCTTAGGTAATGGCTGCACTTGCTGCATGTCGAAGCAGAATGAAAGCGTATTCTCTAAATTTTCATTCATGTAAAGATGGAACTGTTTTGCTCTAAGTCTATGTACACGCAAATCAATCATCACAGGCAGAATAGGTTTGTTTTGCAGTTTGTATCTTTTTATTTTGTTCCTTAATCGAGAACACAGACTGCAGGTGTCGCTGGCAGGATTTCCAAAGCCTATGTTAAAATTATTGCAAAATATTTTGTAAAAATATGCATAATTTACTTTAAGTTGGGAATTATCTTCATTGTAGATTTTCCACAGTTTTGAAATACTCAATTCAGATGGCAAGTAGAGTCGTTTGGACTTTGCCCTGGTGTAGTGACTCTCCCTTGCCTGCAATTTTCCAATGGATTGTTTTACAGCCGTGTTCTTCTCTTCATTTCTCAGAGATTTGTGATCACCACCCCTTTTCTCTTTTATGTCGTGTCCTGCATGTACAAACCCTGCAATAGTGTTAACTCTTCTTGCAGTAATCTTAAAGCAGCATAAAAAAAATTTCTGGCACACGTTTACTAATGTTTTATCAGTCTTCCGTATTTTATATTTTATTTGTTTTGTATGTTTCTGAGGTCTGGCAGTTGGTTTATATTTAGGCACATTATGTATTGGATTGGTCACACATATTAGCAGCGATAGCTTTCGATCCTGTACGATTTTGTTCGGTACTTCAAAGAATTTTGTTCTTGCGTGTCGAACATCATTGTCTGATATTTGATTGCACCTCCAAGCTCTGCTATTGTGATTACAAGGTCTCTCAAAGTCGTCTATAACATTATTCATATAATCCCCATATCTACAATAACAATGCAGTCTCAACAATAGAAAAACTAACCTCACTTGACAACACTCACCGTAATTCTTTAGCTCGTTGGATTTTATGCAATGTTTTTTGTTTTTTCCTGCTTCCTTCATTTTTCTCAGATACAGTAACTGTCTCACAACTGTTCTCCATGTGACACAACACTTAATAATTGAAAATAAAGCAGAATTAATAGACACAAAATGAGTATTACCAGAATCCGACAACAATTTATAGATATTGCGTTTTGAAAAGACTACCATTGCATAGAAATTGCGTTTTGAAAAAAAAAACCAACTTTAAATGCATTTAAAGTACCGATAAAATGCGTTTTGAATGTCAAATTTACTGTAAATGTACAGCTTTATGGCTAACGATAGCAGCGCTATCTCTAACTCTATAGCGAAATTTTTACAGAAATTGCGTTTTGAAAAAAAGCTCCTCATCTGTGCATTGTAAATGCAGCGATGCCTGCTTTCCAACAGTGGTGGGAGAAGCACAAACAGTCGTGGGATTCACATTCCATAGGAAACGTTTGCCGGGTGTACTTGGCAGCCTCGCTATATGTTTGTGTTTTCTTTATTTCGCTGTGCTCTTTTCCTCTTCTACTTTCGTACCAGAAATTAAAATTTGTCGACTACGGTATAATAGGTAGTTATTTATTTTGATATTTTGTAAACCGTAGTCGACATATTTTAATTTCTGATACGAAAGTAGAAAGAGGAAAAGAGCGCGACGAAATAAGCTAAAGAAAAACATAAGCGAGGCTGCCAAGACAGTACACTCGCGTGAGGGTCCCCTGACATCGACACTGCGTTGCTCTCCCACCACTGTTAGCAAGCAGGCATCGCTGCATATTATAAGGTCATCTTCTGCGTGCGATAGAAGTGTAAACCGAAATTAAAATTTGACGACTACGGAATAATACTTATAGATAACTTCAGCAGTTTTAAGTTTAAAATTTATTGATTATTTGTGTAATTCTACCCATTACCCAGAAAGCAAAAACTAATAATAATGTACAAGGTGTTTGATGCATCGTTTGCCAAAATAAATTGGCCGATAGGAGGGGTATTTTGCTGTTTCCTAATTCCCAATAACTCAATATTAGTATATGAATAAATACAGGCCTATAGTTTTTTAAAATGTCCTGGACATTAACCCTCTGGAAGTACTTTAATAATGTGTTTCCAAATTCATGGATTAGCCGAGATGGTCCTGTTCTATGACTCCACGTTCCCCAGATCTAACTCCGCTAGATTTTTACGTCTGGGGATTTAGCCTAACATATTGAGGCGGCTTTGAACACCATCAAAACAAGAAATGCGTTACACATCATTACTGTACAAATAAAGCAAAGATGTCGCGCAAGCAGGCGCAATAGAGGTCAGCAATTCGAGCAAGATTTGAAATTTGTGATTATGTCATCATGTGTCGCGATACACAAATTTAGCGAATTATTGAAGTCGAAATCAAGATTTTTATGGCATATTGCATACCCTTGGAAAGGGAATACACTAGAGAAGTTTTTTAAAGAATTAGAAGAGCACGATCGCTTTAAGTTATTTTTTTATTGCAATGTAAAGTTGAGTTTATTTCACCTTATCCAAACACTTTATGGGTTAACAAAATGAAAACTGCATGTTATTTGCAAGCAATTTGCCCGAACCACACAACATTAAAACTAAACTTAAATTTGGAGGCTAGACCTATAACTTTTTTGTTAAATTTAAGTGTAAATGGTGAATTTTGGAATTTTGCAAAAAAAAATTAAAAAGTAGAAAAAAACCCGTGATCCAGTGAGTTTAGGTTATGACAGAGCAAAAGAGCATGGTAATCTGTGAAATCGTCCATCGAATTTTCAGGATCAAAACTTTACCAGACGGCACTGTACATATTCAATAACAATCGCTTGTGATGCATACAAACAATTGAAGCGCATTCCAACTTAGAGACCACAAAGGCAAAATACAATAATTACTTCAGCAGATTAATAGCATTGATGTACTTATTGAAGGACGCATTCATAATAACACCTAGCGATTTAGAAATTATTATCAACGTGCCTATTAAACGATACTGTTGGATCAAAAGGTGACACTTAAGTCCTTCACCAAATATACTTTATTAAGATCCTGGCCATCAATACTAATAAGTGTCAGAATACTTTGCGTGTGAAATACATAAAGTATTATTAATAAATATAACAAACAAATGAGGTCATTTATATAAAATATTACCGCTTTTCTATAAAAATAGAAGAAATGAACAGTTTCTAAATCAATTGTAAAACAATTAATGAGAACTACAAAAATTTGAAAAATTAACCTAGTGAATACTCAAAATCCAAAAAAATCAATACTACAAATAAGTATAAGTGTTACAAAGTCAAAAAGAAGAAATCAATAGAATAGAGTAAGCAAACATGTAATAGTCAAAAATATTTTTGGATTATTGATATTGCGAGGTTTGATGTCACAATATAAACTAATTTTGGTCAAATCGGATTACATTTAATAAACAAGTGATCTAATTACAATGTTAGTTTCGGATATATTAAATCTCATTTGTAGAACTAATGCAGGAGAATCAACACTCTTATGAATCAGATTAAACCATATAAATATTTTCCAAAAAATACTTCTAAAATGGTATAAGGTAAGATTAATGGACTCAATCAATCAGAATCCATAGAAATTTTACAAATTTGCACAAGCTTGCGCATATGACACTAATAAAACTAATACCATACCAGACACAAACTTGACCTAACCCAAGAGATATACAGTGTCTTTATTGATTCAGGCTCCACAAAACTGTTAAGCAACCTCTGAAAGTTTCTGGTCTTCAGTTACAAATATAAAATCTTTATTTACAATTTAACATTGCATTATTGCGGGTGGGTGATATACTAGCTAAGAAGGCCAATCACTGAAGAAATGTGCGAATCGTTTCTTAAGATGTCTGTAAGTTCGAATTCTAACTGAGCAATAAAAATTCAAAATCAGTGACTCTTAGTTGTTCGAATTACAATTTAGCAGCACTTCAACATTTTACATGCTCAATTTACACTATGTGGCTTCATTGGCTCTTGATGTATTATTTTCAATTTAGGTCCAAATGAATAAAAACGTTTTTTGTAAAAATTTCAAAAATAGCAAGTGAATTGAAATCTACTTTCTTTTTAGAGCACGTTATATATATAAGGTGGGACTTACTTACAAGTATAAAATAACGTTTGCATGTATATCAACACCAACAATGTAATAACCGTCACAATTCAACTATATAGATCAATATATGGTTATATTTAACATAAAATGACGTCCAAATAATATGCCATGGTCTGTCTTCCATAAATAAATAATTACATAAAAATTCATACATGTGTATTGTAGATTACATTGTGTGAATATACTAAAACATACAGATAATTACTTGTTATTAATATAATGTAATAAGTATGCTATATTGTAATGTTAGTAACAAATAAAGTTATTTAAAATACTTAGATTTAATTTTTTTATACATAATTTTCCTCCCACCCTATATGCATTCAGCATTTCTAAGGAAATATGTTTCGGGCTAGAATAATGTGTTTATAAATTCGACAAAGTCTACTTTTACAACCTCGAAATGTAAGTGGAATTTGGTCTATTAAATTAGTCTATAACCTGAGTCATCAGTTATGCAGTTGTGGTAAGAATTGATTCCTCTATGCAAACAAAACCATGTAGGTATATTAGTATAATTCTTGCACATTTATAATTTATCGAAAAAGGAAATTGCAAAGGTTACATCATCAATGTTTTAAAATCCATTTAGATAAAAACTGATTTACAAGAAACGAAAAGGTTAATACATATATTGTTTGTATATCACATATATTCAGTAGGTCATGCAAATATCATCAGACTACTGATGATATTTGCATGGCAAATGAAATGTACATCTAGTGTTTAATAAAACATAATTTTTGTGAAACGAGGTGTTTTCATTTAATTAAACATTACACTACTTCCAATTGGATGTTATATAGGTACCACCTCAAAGTTGGGTGACACAATGTAGAAAAACCCCTATCTCTAAATTAAGATATTTAAATTAAAGTTAAACTTTAGAAATAAAATGTAAAATTATTTGTTTTGCCGGCTCAACTCGAATTATCTCAGGGCGATTCGAGTTCATTGAAATGACTAAGTAAAAGGGGTTTTTATACATTAACAAAAATATACCATTCAAAAGTTTTAATAATTCTTATATTAAAGTCAATGAACCATGTATCTATAATTTTACAAACAACACAAGAAGTAACATATATTTAAAAAGCAATTCTAATCCATTTTTTTTACAAACATTAAACTAACACAAACATGTATGTAGGTTCTTTGTTCGATTCAATCGTAAGCGCCATACAATGCACATTCTATATTAGATACTTGTGAACATATCAAGTTACTTTACACATATATTTGTTAGACGATATTTATTTATTTACTTTCTGTTTAAACTTCTATTTTCTCCTCCTTTATTACATAAAACATTACAGTCATTAAACAATAATCATTTAAATAATACCTTATCTAAATTCTTCTTATTCATCTTCTTTTTTGTACTGTTTCCAGCAGGAACTTCGGGCTGCTTATTATCTACGAAATCTTCTTTATTTCTACGATGTTTTCAATGGCATCATCTGTTTGTTCTGCCACTCGAAATACAATCTTTATTTTAACAATATAACCCGTTGCACAATTACTTCTTAGGTGCAACTTTGACCACTACTTTACTACGTTTTCTCGGTAGCAAACTATTTATTGAAGTTATATTAACAATGACTCTTATCGTAGTCTAATGTTAGGAGTTAGCCTTTTGATACGATCTTTAACGTATTTTGCTGTCGACTCTCTCGTTTCTCACGAGTATTTCCCTTTTATATCAGAATGTCTGAGGTTCCCCGCTTTCCACAAAGTTCAGGGTTTCCCATTCACATTTACACACACATACACGTTCATTTAGCCGCGGGATTGTATACTGCTATTGGAGTGTTTATCACATTAATATAAATTTTCAGCGTCACCTTTTTTACTCATAAATATATTGTAACGAAATATGTCCCACAAAAAAGAGGCAGACCGGGCGACGACAAAAACGAGATGTAAACAAATCGTAAATATATCATCTCACAGATATACGGCATAAGCAAGGAAGAGTCCAGATCTCCTCTGGTATATTACCGAACTTATCTGGTACATTTCGAGAATTTTTCATGCAGATATGTATATATTGTTACGTTTTTTTTTTTGGTTGTATTTTATCCGTTAATGGCTTATTTTAATTGACGGAATACGTAATTAGTTTTTGATTTAATTTGTGTCATCTTCCTACTATTACGGCCATCTGGCGTAGGGATGCCTAAGATTTCTATTACACGCGTTCTGCCCTGCATAGGTGGGTGTAACGTAAATCTGGTATTGCCGGGTAGATGGCGTCTGTTGTTAATTTAAATAATTTGTTACTTTTAATTTGACTAACTTCTTTTTTTTGTAACTTCTTTGGGCCCAGAGTTATGCAACAAATTAGTAATAATTATTTTCCATTTTTCTATGGTTATTTGAACCTGTATTTCTGTCGTACGTTTTAAGTATTAGTTGGTTCATTTGTTCTCTTAGCGCGTTTGACGTTTTTGGTTTGTATGGTCGGTTTTGAGATGTTAAGATCTTCCTCTTTTGATTTCTAACGATCGTTGCGAAAGGTTAGACACGAGAGCAGAACCTTTTCCCTTAGCTGCCCTGAGAATATGGAAAGTTGAGTTGTATCGTTTATAATCGCTTAACAAAAGCGGATTTTATGGTGATTCTTAGGGATTATTGGTAAATTTTTGACGTTTATTTGAGTCTGGCGAGGATATTTCTTCTGTGCTTGGGGATTTGTTAAGCTGCTCTGCTGGTGTTAGGCCTGATATAAACCTCAATTGAGCATTGTTGGTTGAAGTTAATACGAGAGAAACACGTGCTAGTAATTTTCCGGTGCCCAGGACTTGTTGTTGGATCTTGCGGTAAGGGCACATTTAAGGTGCAGTTTATTGGTACACTGTAGCCTTCGAACGCTATCACTTGAGGTGTCGTAAGCCGAAGATAGGAGGGCATATTCCTGGTAACGTGTGGATCCGTAGGATTTGTCGTGTTTGGAAGCTGTGGATGTGATGTTTAAAGGTATTGTGTCTGTGTAAATTTTCTCTGTTATTACCCAGAGAGTAGAATTTAATTGACTAAACAGTTTGACCAGATTTGTGTCAATATCGTACAATTTGAACAGTGAATTTCAATTTTCCGGCCTAATTTATCAAATAAGTAATCGTAAATTCCTAATTTAACTTCTTATGGCCTGTGAGCCTTTATGTTTTTTTGAATTAATTAATTTAACGTAGTTATTAACAATAGTGACCCCATTTGGAGGTTACTTTGACATTTTTGGAGACGTTACGTAGCCATTTTTATTTTTGGATTTAGGAAGTGAATTAAATTTTGGATGTGTGTGGCAGTGTGGCCTCACATCGGTCTTGTGTAAATTCGTAGATAATATTTGATGCATTTAATCAATGATTGTAATTTAATTTTGGTATAATTCCGTAAGAAACTAATGAATTTTATTTAATTGCATATTCTACCTGTAAAGCATAGTTAACTAGCGCTATTTCTTTTATAGAATTAGATATTTTACAACTTAGAGTCTGTTTTCTAACGTCGAATAGATTGTCGGATGCCTCTGGTATACAGAGTGTTTCATTTTGGTTGACGTGTTGCATTATACGATCAAACTGTTCGACTTTGGAGGGACTTTTGGCAAACTGCCTTATAACTGTGTACTTGTAAGGATATTGATGGTGAATCAATGTTAGTTTTAAGTTGTTCTTGTGTTCACCTTTTTTTTTTTTTTTTTATTGAACTTCTAAATTTTGTAATATCACGTCACTGATAATTTGCAACCGAGTTGCGTTTGTGTTTCACTTCATTGTTTTTTTTGCGTTTGTTTAAATATCTCTTGGAAGTTAGAGATTTTATATATAGCCGGTTTTGTACAGTACTGGAAATACGCTGTTGAAATCTGAGATTAAATTTTAATAAACTGTTTGTTAAGTTGAATGAGTGTGTACTGGTCTTATTTACTTATCACCTGGGGGTTTTATATTGGATCTGGTCCGGGGTCTGAATATCTGTTGGGCTCAGCACATTATTACGGATAGGCGCCCTGACATCATAACCTTCGACTTAGTACGGTGTTCGAACTCGCCCTTCTCTGACTGTAGCTGGAGGCAGTGCTGACTCCCATATTTAACATCGACCCTTGGGGAAGTAAGAGGTAAGACTGAGTGTTATAAGTTGGTGATTAATTACTAGACAAGCGTCCTTTTAAAAAAATTTAAATAGAAGGTTAATTACCGTGGTGGTGCTTAATTCACTACCTTCTTGGAATTTTCTGGGTACCGATTTGTTTAAGGCCTCGGCCAATTTAATTTAATTTAATTACAAGAGGGTAGCAAGGATTTTTAGCGCCCAACGTGTGGGGCCTTAGAAAAAGGGTTTTAGCGGCCAACGTTGTGAGGCCTTTTTGAAGGGGAAAAAAAATTAGTTTTTTTAATAAATCAAGAATTTTAGATTTTGGGGAATTTCAGAAACTTTTGAATCATCTTCAGGAATTGATTAATTTTAGCATTGAAGACCTTGTCATATTTTGTTTTGAGTAAAGTAAAGTATATCCCAGCTTATATCACAGTTACGTCTTACGTTGTGTGTGATTTTGAATGTTATGTGTACTTTTGGCCCTTAGTTACTGAATGTAGAATGTTTGATACTTTATCGCTAATGTATGTTCCGTACCTTTGAACGTTTCTGTATATCTGAATACTTCCGTATATTTGAATATTTTCGTACATTTGAGCACTTATCGTATACATTGTTAAATAACAGTATTGGAAATCTGAGAACCAATTGCGAAGTATAGGGCCAAATTGGTTGTGAGAAATTTTCGTCTTTTAAATATTTTTTTTTGAGTAATATTTCTGTAAAACATTTCGAGTTTAAGTCTTGTGTGGTGACTTTGTATTTTACAACTTTGTGTATCTTGTGTAGGCTACCGGCATAGTGGTTCTGACCTTCAAGATGGCGGTTGATTGTTTAGTATGGATGTTTAGAGTACTTATTAGTTTTGTTAGTTAATATCTCGTGATTTAGTATTTCGTAGTATGACTTGTATGTGTTAATCTATCATTTGTTTTGAACTTAATTATTTCGTTAGTTAGTAGAATTAATATTTTCGAATCTGTTTCGTCACTGTGGGTCATCGCTTATGCAGTCAGTCTCATAGTTTTTTTTGTTGTTGTATCGCCCTTGAGTTAATAGTAATAATAATAGTAATAATAGATATCGTGTAATAGGTTGTTTAATAATAATAATATGGGATTATATGGGATTTGTCACTTCTTAATGTTATTGCGGATAATTTGAATCGCTTTTAAGATTTGGCTTTGGCTGTGTTTGTGTGGTCTTCAGTTGTCTTGGCCTTTCGTGAATATTACTTTTACAATTTGTGTATCGTATGTTTGATTGTAATGAATTATGACGTTTGGTATATTTTCGTATTATTATTTTCGGTAACCCTTTCCGTGCCGTTCATGCCGTTGTTATAGTTAATTTTGTTGATGCCCTTAATTCATTCTGTTATGTTGTGGGTAGATTGCGCTACAATGTTTCTTATGTCGAGTACTCTAACAAATTTGGTAGGCCATGTGCGCAGTTTGGCGGCTGATGATCAAAAGAGATGTTTTAAAGAGTATGTGATTGTCCAGTATATGATCATTTTTTTCGTTTGTCTAATTTGAGAAATATTTGTAGTTACGTATTGGGATAATTAAATTTTCTCGACCCTTTTTCCCTATCTTCGTGAAGTGTAAACCTGTTTGAATTTCACTTTTACAGTTTGGCTTATCGTGTGGAGCCTTCTACCTGTTCACCTAATTTATCGTATAGTACCGTGTAGTTGCCGTATAATTCGGTATTTTTGAACTAAATGGAAGGTTATCGTATCGCTTGGAGTATCGTCTCGTATCGTATTTTGTAACCACATATGTGGGATAATTTGTATCTGCACGTCAAAAGTGAACGGGTGTAATTGTATTCTTACCTTGGTTTAATTGCCTCATGAGATAGTAGTTATCCATCTTTCCCTTTTATGGTTATTAGAGTTTTCCCATATGTATTGTTTAGTTTTGTGGTCCTTAGTAACTTTTACACTTGTGTCTTGTATGTCTTGAAATCTTTTGATTTCCTGTAACGAACTTTTGTTCGTTATCTTCCGTATGAGTTCAGTTGTCAACTATCATCATGATTAAGCTCTGTTACGATCTATAGTCCAGTTAGTGGTGTTGTATGAGCCACTTGTGTCTTCTTTGGTGAATTTAGCAGACTTTTACTTTGGTTTATTGTTGTTATTGATAATCTGCTAATGTTTCTTGGACTTTAATTTTGGTGATCGATCCAGGAAGTACATCTCCGAGCTTGTAGTTTTTTTGTCCGGGTACATGGAGTGTTGAACATCTTAAAGCACAACCTAACGATGATTGAACTTTGCAAGTCTTTCGGTTTGCAGGTAGGCCTAACGAATATACCTGTGGGTTTAATGCCGGGGCGTAAAAGGCGTCCCAAAAATTTTCTGGTTCCCCCGTTTCTTTTAACATCTTCAATTTTAGTTGTCGTGGGTTCGACGTATTTCCTTACGTGTTCTGATTTGGGATGTTCTCCCTATGTTTTGTCGATAGCCCACACAGCGACGATTGATTTGGGTGGATTAATTTCGTGTAACTCTGTATGTTACCTTTGAGTACCGTATAACTTACGTTAGTTAAGTTATTTTCGACTTCCGTATAACTTTGATAGTTATGTATTTCGTACCGATTCTGACTTTTGTTCCGATTTCGACTCTTCCGTACTGATTTTGACGTTCCGTACCGAATATGACTTCGTAGTGTTTACGATTACGTATTAACGATTTTATGACTTCGTACCGTATAGCAGTTCTAGAACCTTTACCATTTTGGGATTATGTTACGTATCGTATGGTCTAGAATTTGCATTTGATAGTTATTCTATCGTGTTGGATATGTCGTACTGACATTCTCTTCCTGAATTAGACGTTTATTTGCGAAGGTATAAAGAAGAACGGTCTTTATTTGATAGTTCTCAGCCTTCCAAGGGTCGTGTCCTGGCGACTTTCTTTTGCTAGTGTTATTGTCAAAATGTTACCTCCAGGATTTGATATTGACTTTCGCCTTATGGCTTATCGCTCGCCTTCAGCGTTTCAGTCGGGACAACGCCGGTCCAGACTTTAAACTTCTTTTGCTATGTTTATTTTGTTTGGCGATCTTCAATTGTTGTGTTTCCGGAATGTACGTTTGTCGCGTGGACGTGCCGTCCGTGTCTTTAGTAGTTTCACCATTCTGCGCTACCCTATCTTTAAATACCTCTCCTTATTCCGCTTTGTATTCCGTATCTGTAGTAATAAACCCATTTTTAGTTCACCTTTTATTTTGTTTGTTTTGAGATACCGAGGGCCTCATCCAAAGTTCTCTTTTACCGTCGCGTGTCTGCAGAGTGTCGTTCCGGGGGTTGCCTTTCCCGCATCTTGGTCTATTGGTAGTATCTATTCCTATTTCCTGTGCCTTCGACCGTCGTAAGGATCACCGCCGGCCGGGCACACCGTAACGTAACCCGTCTACTCCATTTCCTTTTTGATGCTATCAGTGGTACTGGGCTGTCGGTTGGTCAGGTCTCGGGGCGCGTCTGTGCAGAATCTCGACACCCATTTTTTTTATTTATCCCTCGTTAATTCCTCGTACCGGCTGAATGCCGAAGGACCGCGTGGTGGTTTTGGTCAAGCGTTTGGTGATGCTGCGTTTGCTGTCGGACATGGTCGCGCACATTCGTCTTCCTTTTTGCCTAGTCGTTGTCGATTTTTGCTTGGTTCCTTGTATCGTATGTTATATGTGGTGTTACGCACAGTCCAGTTCCTGGTTTCATAACTCTTGGCTTAACGGTAATTTACAAGTAAATAACCTTTTGTGGTAAGGGAGGAATTGTTACGTTTTTTTTTTTGGTTGTATTTTATCCGTTAATGGCTTATTTTAATTGACGGAATACGTAATTAGTTTTTGATTTAATTTGTGTCATCTTCCTACTATTACGGCCATCTGGCGTAGGGATGCCTAAGATTTCTATTACACGCGTTCTGCCCTGCATAGGTGGGTGTAACGTAAATCTGGTATTGCCGGGTAGATGGCGTCTGTTGTTAATTTAAATAATTTGTTACTTTTAATTTGACTAACTTCTTTTTTTTGTAACTTCTTTGGGCCCAGAGTTATGCAACAAATTAGTAATAATTATTTTCCATTTTTCTATGGTTATTTGAACCTGTATTTCTGTCGTACGTTTTAAGTATTAGTTGGTTCATTTGTTCTCTTAGCGCGTTTGACGTTTTTGGTTTGTATGGTCGGTTTTGAGATGTTAAGATCTTCCTCTTTTGATTTCTAACGATCGTTGCGAAAGGTTAGACACGAGAGCAGAACCTTTTCCCTTAGCTGCCCTGAGAATATGGAAAGTTGAGTTGTATCGTTTATAATCGCTTAACAAAAGCGGATTTTATGGTGATTCTTAGGGATTATTGGTAAATTTTTGACGTTTATTTGAGTCTGGCGAGGATATTTCTTCTGTGCTTGGGGATTTGTTAAGCTGCTCTGCTGGTGTTAGGCCTGATATAAACCTCAATTGAGCATTGTTGGTTGAAGTTAATACGAGAGAAACACGTGCTAGTAATTTTCCGGTGCCCAGGACTTGTTGTTGGATCTTGCGGTAAGGGCACATTTAAGGTGCAGTTTATTGGTACACTGTAGCCTTCGAACGCTATCACTTGAGGTGTCGTAAGCCGAAGATAGGAGGGCATATTCCTGGTAACGTGTGGATCCGTAGGATTTGTCGTGTTTGGAAGCTGTGGATGTGATGTTTAAAGGTATTGTGTCTGTGTAAATTTTCTCTGTTATTACCCAGAGAGTAGAATTTAATTGACTAAACAGTTTGACCAGATTTGTGTCAATATCGTACAATTTGAACAGTGAATTTCAATTTTCCGGCCTAATTTATCAAATAAGTAATCGTAAATTCCTAATTTAACTTCTTATGGCCTGTGAGCCTTTATGTTTTTTTGAATTAATTAATTTAACGTAGTTATTAACAATAGTGACCCCATTTGGAGGTTACTTTGACATTTTTGGAGACGTTACGTAGCCATTTTTATTTTTGGATTTAGGAAGTGAATTAAATTTTGGATGTGTGTGGCAGTGTGGCCTCACATCGGTCTTGTGTAAATTCGTAGATAATATTTGATGCATTTAATCAATGATTGTAATTTAATTTTGGTATAATTCCGTAAGAAACTAATGAATTTTATTTAATTGCATATTCTACCTGTAAAGCATAGTTAACTAGCCCTATTTCTTTTATAGAATTAGATATTTTACAACTTAGAGTCTGTTTTCTAACGTCGAATAGATTGTCGGATGCCTCTGGTATACAGAGTGTTTCATTTTGGTTGACGTGTTGCATTATACGATCAAACTGTTCGACTTTGGAGGGACTTTTGGCAAACTGCCTTATAACTGTGTACTTGTAAGGATATTGATGGTGAATCAATGTTAGTTTTAAGTTGTTCTTGTGTTCACCTTTTTTTTTTTTTTTTTTATTGAACTTCTAAATTTTGTAATATCACGTCACTGATAATTTGCAACCGAGTTGCGTTTGTGTTTCACTTCATTGTTTTTTTTTGCGTTTGTTTAAATATCTCTTGGAAGTTAGAGATTTTATATATAGCCGGTTTTGTACAGTACTGGAAATACGCTGTTGAAATCTGAGATTAAATTTTAATAAACTGTTTGTTAAGTTGAATGAGTGTGTACTGGTCTTATTTACTTATCACCTGGGGGTTTTATATTGGATCTGGTCCGGGGTCTGAATATCTGTTGGGCTCAGCACATTATTACGGATAGGCGCCCTGACATCATAACCTTCGACTTAGTACGGTGTTCGAACTCGCCCTTCTCTGACTGTAGCTGGAGGCAGTGCTGACTCCCATATTTAACATCGACCCTTGGGGAAGTAAGAGGTAAGACTGAGTGTTATAAGTTGGTGATTAATTACTAGACAAGCGTCCTTTTAAAAAAATTTAAATAGAAGGTTAATTACCGTGGTGGTGCTTAATTCACTACCTTCTTGGAATTTTCTGGGTACCGATTTGTTTAAGGCCTCGGCCAATTTAATTTAATTTAATTACAAGAGGGTAGCAATATATGTCGATACGTCCCGGGGATGACTAATTTCTTAAGTAGTCGTCGCGCGGAACAGACCAAAGTAAAGATAAATATAAGAAATAAATTCCTTCAATGGTAGTCGCGCAGTAAACATAAATATAAGGAATGCATTCATTCATTCAGTAGTATTCGGACAATACAAAATAAATATAGTGGTGCGGTGTTATATAAATAGAAGTGATATAAATACGGTACAGTGTTACATAAATATACGGACATAAATATTAGTAATAGAAATAAATACATGTGTTAATCTATTTGTAATAATTCATTTATAGTAGTTTTAAGTGTGATACATTTAGTTTTATATGTTTATATTGTAATTAATTTTACGTGTGTGAATATACAGACTGTTTTAAATAAAACATTTGCACGAGTTGTTTATTGCGAACCCGAAAACGTTACAATATACTAAACCTGTGACTAATATCTACTTAATAATACAAAAACACATTCATTAATTTTAAATATTATTTCCCTTCAAAATATTAATAAAAAAATATACTTAATTAAATCCTTAAAAAATAATAAAAATTATAAAATTAATAAGGTGAAATGGGCTGTACCATTACAATGTCTTCACAGTGCAGTTGTTCATCAACAATGTCAATTGGTGCACACTCGTTGTCTAAAATGAGAGGGGTTGCATTTTCGCAAGACTATCTAATACAATGTTTGCATAGTAAATAACAAAGCAGACCTGTTTTCCTGCATCCACACGCATTCGTGCAGCCTTTTTTCCAAGTACAGGAAATGAATTGAAAGAGTCTCTGGTGCTGGATCCTTCTCTGCTTTCTTAGAGAAGAGCCTAATGGAGAGTGCATCCAGACCCCATTTCAAGGGATCTTTTCCGTTTCCTAACCATGTTTGCGAATGGTGGTAATTTCTCATAGCAGCAGTTGAGCAGCATCGGTTGTTGGTGGCAATCTAGCGAGGTTATTTAGTTTTAGCTGCAGCTGTAACAAATAAGTGTTACCGTAGTTCATCAAGATTTTAAGTTGCTGGATACAAAGCAACAAGAACATTTGCCCCTGTTTCTGATACTTGCTCCGTTGTTGCTTAAGGATTAAGGAATGATGCTGCTTTATTCAGAAGTTTTTGATGTTTCAAAAATAAACTAATAAATTTATTTTTACCTTGGTCAAACAGCACTGATGTGGTATTATAACTACTGATAGCATGAATACACAAAAGTTAATTTGGGAATTTATGATTTATTAATGTGGTTGAACAATAACGATCTGCCGTTTTTCATCTTCATCACTTTTGGAAAAAAAGATTACTATGTGTCGATGCCAATGCAAAGGAGATATATTCTTTTGTATCCATCCGTCTGTTCAACTGCTAAAGAATCTGATTCAGTAATATTTTGTCTTTATATAACAAAAGATCACCATTTACTTCTTATAATGTAAAGTTGTGGTACCTCTGACACTTTTTTTATGACCTTTATGTAGTATATAATTTATTTATAATTATTTATGATTTATTTATTTATTTACATAGTTATTGATATATAATTTACAGACCTACTGAATATATGTGATACACAAACTTAACAATACGTATATGAACCTTTTTGACTTTTAATGAATATATTGATTTTGTCAGTATTAAAAACTACAAAAATATTCAATAGATTGTATCTTATCGTTTAAACGAGCTAGAATAATCAATTTGGTGTTAAACTATAGCGATTTATTACCTCTACTATAAATGATATATTTGCTTGCAAGCGAGTAAAGACCTACTAAAAATCTGTAATGCGCGACAATTCTCTGAAGTAATTATTTAGAGTAGTCAATGTCAGTGGCGGCCCGTGATTTTTTGGGACGGGAGGGCACCGGGGGGGGGGGCTGAGTGTTTAATATCAAAAATTAAATACAAACAAAAAGATAAACTCAATATGTTATTTAATTAACTTGTTTGAAAATAAAATCCATTCGCCGTTCCTTACGATTAGCAAAATGATTAATAACTAATTCATTGAAGTTTGGTGTTGATGTCAGTAATTGTTTTTCAATGGAACACATTGCTGAGGCACATAGTCTGCTTTCCTGCATGGTATTTCTAGAAAATGTTTTTATTCTCTTCAAAATTGAAAAACAATATTGCAATATTCTTATTTTTATTAACTGCATTAAATTTAACAACAGTTGCCAGTTCTTTTAATAAATATCTGCCACAAAGTCCTAAAAAATATTGTAAATTCTCCTGTTTAGGATAGGATTTCATTTTAGATTTAGTAGCTACAACTCGATGCTGTTTTAGGCCTGTATGACACGATGCTAAATTTTACAGAAAATTTCCATGTAAATTATTACGAAAATTTTCTGCTTTAATTTAGCATACAATTTTGATATTATTGCCTTACTCCTGTATGACACGTATGCATTATTACATATCAAATTTAGTATGATGTAGTGACGTAATTTTAGTGTTATCGTAATTGAAAGGTTGGTGAAATTAGTTTTAAATTCTTTGATTCATTAGGATACACAGTTAACCTTTATAATCATCTTCTCCTGCACCACTTTTTTGAGACTCCTTATATTTTCTATGTTCATTTAAGAAATTACTTCTTAGACCATGAAATTTAGCTTTAATATCTGATATAGACACTCCTGGTTTTATTTTGGTCACTATATTTTTAATTGCCTTTATTGCTGTGGCACAAGCATGTTTGTTTTTATACCTTGCATCTTTAACTGCATATAAGCAAGGGTATTTTTTATATTCCTCTATTAACACAGACACCTGTACACGTGACCAGGACATCTTTTAATTTATGCAATAAGAACTTAAAAAACACTATGACCATTCCAATTTACCAATTTAGCATCGTCTCATACAGGCCTTAGAGATTTTCTCAGTCTTTCCTTTCTGGGTGTATGGGAAGAGAGATTTTTTCCTATTTGAACCCCAACATCACATGTAGCAGGAATTTCCATAACTGCTAAAATACAATTAAAAAATTATAGATTTCATTAAATACAAATTAATTGTATGTGTGTAACTGAAAAGTTCTAAGTAGGTTAAATACATATGTGTTGAATTTTTGTTCAAAAATGACTTCGAATTCTTTAGTTAAACAACTAAACGTATTTTATGTTTTACTCATAATATAATTTTGTATTGTAAATATTAATTGTCATACCTATAGGTGGTTCACTTTCTGCTAAATTTTGGGATCCAAGATCACTTGTGCTAGGAACATTCATAGTTTCCACATTCTAAAATACATTTTGAAATCAGCATGCTTTTAAAATTTTAAGTAATACTTAGTTCTTATAAAATAATATTTTATAATAAAGATTTACCTGTAGATAGTTCCTTAACCGGTGAGGTTTGAATTGATTTCTTTTTCAATATGGTCATGGCTGTGAGAGATAACGATGTTCTCTAAAATTCTTATTTTCGAAGGAGGTTCCTTCACTAATAATAGAAAAAGATAAAAACCACATTAGAAGTATTTATTTTCATGCTTCATCTTTAATAAAAACTTTAATTATAAGTGGAAACCTTATCAAAACATATTTAACAATGATAAATAAGATCATATATTTTTTGTAGATAGTAAATAAGTTACAAATTTAAATTACGAAATATCTTATTAGAGAAATTAAAGTAAAACGTTTTCATCATGTACAGATTTTTTGGAATATTACAAATTATAAAGTCATGTTATATTTATTCTACTTCAATGATGATGTATGAAGTTACATATTTTAAAATTACAATGCAACGGTATTGCAAGTTAATATAGACAAAAATTGTTGAATATATAAGACAAATGCTAACAAATAATTTTGGAAATATTTTAATTTTATGACAGTTTATATTAAAAACACTTTTATGAAAAATAACCTACCCGTGTGAAATTTTGCATCAAATGCTGTTTCTTTCTGGTGTTTCCATGCAGAGTGAGAGAAATAATGCGGGAATTTCATTGGATTCCTTATATCATTTAAACACATGTGTGATTCAAAGTGTTTACCACACACAAATGTTGTTTGCCATAATTTTGACAAATCTTTACTTAGGTCATTCCGGTTACAGCTGGTGGTCCACTGTAAGACACTACAAAAAAGATGGATTATTACAAATTAACTGTTACTGAATAGCTATAACTTACCGATATTCTTCTTTAAGAAACGAAAAGAAACTAGAATATATTTTGTTGCTGAACATTTTTACAAGTAAAAATACAACATCTACATACGCCAGATTTCTTCTTTCGTACAGTTTCCATTATTTATATCAACAACAATCTAACTGGCACCTTTACTTATTATTCTTTCGTAAATTATAAGTTATAAAACTTAGACAGGTTATATTTATACAACAACAAAACGCCATTTTGAAATGTGCGCTTGTTCGATTTTGCGCACAAATATCAGAATTATGCAAGTGAGGCTCTTGTCACCTCTGTTATTCTGTGATATTATATACTACATTGCCAGCCGGCATCACAGTCTAGTGCCCTGTCGTGACATATACCGCTCTCGTCCCGCACCACTTTTTATACGCACGATTTCTAGTACAAACAGAGCAGTGGCGCGAGATGCCCCGGAGCCTACGTCAGACTGTGATTTTTAAACGCGCTGAAGAGACGGACTGTTACTTCCGAAAAAATATCCAAGCAGCAAAATCACAATTTTAGAGAAGGATAAAAGTATATATTTACTAATGTAGGACAAGTGTGCATATAGGTACTGGTTTTGCTGCTAGGGATATTATTTGTTATCAAACAAATCAGAAAAATTACTACAAATTAGGTATTTAAAATTATCTGTTAAAAGAAGTTTATCACGGGGGACAGTGCCCCGTTGCCCTCCCTGCAGCAGCCGCCACTGGTCAATGTTAATAATCCAAACAAACCGCACACTATCATTTTTCTCCCGTATATATTATATGGTGTGAAGGTAAGAGACTCTATTAAAGTATTTTAATAAAGAGTGCCTACATAAATTGACTTTTTTAGTGATAGGTATGATGTGTGAAATGTGTTCTAATGATTTACTACAGTTTAACACAGAAAATACTTTTATGTTCAGATTTATAGACAATACAACATTGTGTTTACGACACACTGCGGCAGTTTTTTCTGAAAGGTTTTACTTATACCTACCTAGTAAGCAATTTAATCTTTTCAAATTTAGATTCTTCAAAAAACATGAAATTATAATTATCAAACAATTTTACTGAACTTGTATATGCAAAACCTTTCTTAAGAAGGAAAAGCAGTCACTGTTTGTTGTAAACACAAAGGTATATTGTCTATAAATTTAAAAATACAAGTATTTTATGTATTAAACTATAATGAATCGTTAGAATACATTCAAATATATCATACCTAATGTAATAGTACGGCCAATAAAGTTGGGCACCATATGTAATAGTACGGTCTTTAAAATACAATAAACTAAATAAAATTGCCCCAAAGTGGGGTGACATATTGCTGTGACCTCTCTATTTTGGTTAATAACCAAAAGTTAAATTAATAAATTAATGTACTTTAGTAATCTCAGGGTCTAAGTGTGAATTTATTTGTTTCGATAACGGGTAATGTGTCGCAGTCTTATACTTATTGTGAGTCCTAGCTGTGATAGTGATGTTTACTTTCCTTATATTCTCCTTGGGATGGGTATAAATAAGTAGATATAGAATGTCAGCACAACTTATTTTATTTAATATAAATTTTTACAAAAAACATTGAGTAAATATTATCATTATGCAATACAATACATTATTCATTTCATTATTATATCCAGCCCTTTTCATCTGCGGTACAAGCACCTTGCAATCCTTGATTCTTTAAGAAATTGTTAATAATAAATAAAATAAAATTCACTGCTCTAATCCTTCATGTATGCTCATATTTCGAAATTGCCGTTATTCAACTAAAGCGTTAGCGCCTCGTTGAGTCGCCCTGAACTGAGATTCGCACGTCAATCCAGAGCTTACTCAAAGAAGAATTTATTTTTAATTATTTAGATAATATTCTAAATTTTATTGCTATCCGGAAAATTTATTAATGCTTCGTTAAATCGCCCTGAATTAAGATTCGCACGTTAACCCAAAGCATATTCAAAGAAGAATTTATTTTTAATTATTTAAATAATATTCTATATTTTATTGCTATCCGGAAAATTTATTAATGCTTCGTTAAATCGCCTTGAATTAAGATTCGCACGTTAACCCAAAGCATATTCAAAGAAGAATTTATTTTAATTATTTAAATAATGTTCTAAATTTTATTGCTATCCGGAAAATTTATTAATGCTTCGTTAAATCGCCTTGAATTAAGATTCGCACGTTAACCCAAAGCATATTCAAAGAAACATTTGTTAATTATTTAAATATTCGAAAATTTTGTTGCTCGATAGTTTATGAAACACTCATGAAGGTCCTTTCATTTATTTATTTTAGGATTGCAAGATGGGGTTTATTTTATAGTGCTTGTACTCACTTTTCTTGGTTGTATAACATCTCGAATTCTTCCTGGTAGCCCAGTCCCTCCATTTTAATTAAATTTATTGTTGTAGCTTTTGTGCGGTCCAATCCCGGTATTTCGCGCCTCTATATCTGGCGCGTAGCTATCGTTTGTCGCGTCTTACGACTACAGCGTTTGAATCTTAAAGCGTTTTATGCCTTTAGATTCTTTATTTCTTCGGAGCACTGGTTTCCTTTTAAGTCTTGAAGAGCTTCCGATGGACTTCCTATGGACTGCCTTATTTTCGCCGGTGTGTCGCCTTTTATAGCGATTAACATTCAACGAACGACTTATTTTGTTTTAAATCGTTCCTTTAGTTTGAATTTTCGTCTGCTACGCCCTCCGTGTTTATTTTGATAACTATTGAAATTACGTGATCATGTGACCTTCTTTCCACCATGTTTGTTATTGTTATTATTTACATATTCTATACTTTTATTCCATGAACATTTTGAATGATTTTATTTGTTGGTAAGTATTCTTTTATTGTCTTATATTATGTACTGACTAATGCTTTATTTATTTATTTTAGCCTGAAATCTTGAAGCATTTGTACGTGAATAAAATTATGTACTATCGCATATTTAGATGTACATTCTACAATGTCTTTTTATTCTGTAAATATCAGTGAATTTTCATAGCCAACATAATGTTTTATTTTTAATGGTGAACCATGCCACAATATTTACATTCTGGATGCGTTAGTGTATATCGAAAACAGATAAATCATATACCTTTGTGTGCATTTCCATGTCCCATACAGAAGAAAATACAATTGATCTTGTGACCGTGAAATAAGTGGTATATATATATTTATTTATGTATATAGACCTTTGTTTAATATTGTATTTTTGGTTTTAGCTTGGACTTTCTTGGAATATATTCGTGTAGAGAAGAAAATAAACAAATCGTGCCTCTTTACGTACACTCAATAATATTTTATGCAGAAAATATAAGTGAAACGTGTATACTGATACATAACATTTATTCTTGACAATGTTGGTGGTTATAATATTGATATTCTTGGTGATTAATTCCTATTTTTGAACTATTATTGCTGCTAAAGAATGTATTGCCGGGTTGACCTACTTTTCTATTGACTGCTAGTAATACTGCTTTAGGCTATTATATCCTTTTATTAAACGGAGGTCAGTATTTGAATATTGTTTTATGGAATATTTAACATAATTTTGTGCTCTAATTTATTTAACATTGTTTTATATTTTTTTCCATTCTATTTTTAATTGTGTGCTATTATTTTTACGGGTATGCAACCCATATTGCATTGACGTGTATACTACTGCCTAGTTATGAATTTGATTAAAATACTAAATATATACAATTTTGACTACATACATTTGTACTGATTAGTGGATTATACTGTATTTATTTGTTAAAATATTGAATCATAATTTATATTTAACATGTAAATTTATATTTATTTAAAATAAACATAGTGATGTTTTATTTCTGTTGATTCTTTATTTGTTTGGTTTCTTTATTTATCTATTTATTTATTTACAAGAAAATACCACAGCAATATGTAATAGTACGGTCTTTAAAATACAATAAAAATGACTAAAATGTCCCAATGTTGGGCACCATATGTAATAGTACACCTTCTATAATTTATTTAATATACCTATATTTTTTTTTAAAAGAACATATCATTTCTTCGAGCCCTGCAGTTGGCGCGCCATATGTAATAGTACGGCTTTATTTTGCAATGAAAGTGAATAAACTTAAATTTAATAGTAAAATTAATTTACTTATTGAACACTCCACATAATTAGCTCAGATAATAGTTCGGTTTTGCATAAGACTCTTAATTTCAAGTCGGTTCGGGTATTAAGACACTAAGATTATTTTTATAGACGTACTATTACTTCTTCTTTATAATCCAGATTTTTTATGTTAAGGTAACCAAATAAGATGCAAAATGATATTTAAATATTATGAATATATTGATTAAAACACAAACAACACAGATCAGGTTACAAAATAATATTACAAAATGAAACACAATTAGAATGGTATGTATCAATACAAACTACGTATAATTCACAAAATAGGCAAATATAATATGTTAATAAAACGACGTTGCCTTACATAGATAACATACCGTCAGTTTAAATAGATTTTAAATTACTGTTCATGAAAAATGCATGCATAATATGGGCCTTTAATTTGATTATTCGTTGGGTACCTTTATGAAGATGCTGTGACGATGGAACAGTGTTTTCACGGGCAGTTTTCCCCAGGGTAGATTGAAATCGCCGTCTTCTTTATATCGAATCACGGCACACACTTGTTTTAATAAAACTTTAACCTCGCGTAGCACACTATTTGTTTTACTACAAATATATCTATTTTCTCACTAGGCTTCTCTTTTACTTTTAAATAATGCTTGGAATTATTCTATTTTTATTAGCACTATTAGCCTGTGAGATCGTTCCCTGTAACTGGGGTGTGGTCCAGCCGTTATTCGACAAGAGGGACCTGTGAACCTACTTGTTCACTAGTTGGAGAACGTCTAACTCTCTACTCCTTGCTTATGGCACGTCTCTCCGTATTCTTTCAGGGAATTCCCCGAGCCACTTATGTACTTTACTTTTCTTCATAACATTCAAGGTTCCACACGTGTCGATTGTACACAAAGCAGTTTCTGTTAACACCGCCTAACTTCTTATCTGGAGTCGATAGGATTGACGCCAAATGTATTTCTTTCACATACATACATTTACGCACTATTTTTCTCTTTTATACACTCCGAACATATACAGAATTCATATAGAAACATTTTAAAAAGGAATATAATAATTTAATACAAATAATGAATAATATATGTTTCCCGATCTGTGTCGATTAATTATATACATTAATTTCATGATACCATTACCTTAATATAAATATCTTTGATGTTATATTATATTTATATTTTATTCATGATATACAGGGCCTACCGTTACACTAACACCAAAACTGACTGTATACAGTCTATACAGTTCTAAAACGCCATATCTCCTTTAATTTTAACTTCAATTTTCTTTTACTTTTACAATAATACTACAAATTCTATATATTCTTAGTGTCTATAAATAAATAGAAAAAATAGTTTGATATGTGTTTCCCACACCCTCAAAACAACCAACTCAAACAAACAATCGATGAACTTAAAAAAAAAATTAAAATTCGTAGCTTCGAACCCATTACGGTTAATTATAATACTGATTGAATAATATCATTGATAAAAGACCATCACACTCTAAAATGAACAACGTCAAGGAGAGCTTTACAATTCAATAGAACCTAAACCGGGGGGATTTGCAATTTATTACGAGGTGTCGGCGATAGCGTAGCTTTGACGGCACGACTGTCGCTCAAATTACAGGATTACCAACATTACAGATGTATGTATGTATACAAGCACCCGTAGGTACCACAATTAGTGCATAGATGCAATACAAGTTGTTTTGAGATTGCGTCCGGTACTACTGCGTAAATGGGGTTGTCAAATGCTGAACGGCTCACATACAGCCATACATACATACGTATGGATTGTATACCTAGAATAAATTGTACAAATCCATATCAGGGAGGCGTAACAGGGGTCGATTGTTAAGCGCTTAGGAGCTTCGTTCATTGTCGTCTACTTGTCAACTACTAGTCTTTTGATCGGAGAATATTCGACACATTTCATTAGGGGAACGACGGCAGACGAATGCTTGTATCTCTACGGTGATAAACTAACGCACTGCAGACAGCAGTGTTGAATAGGATAAGTCTGATATTAAGGAATATTAGATAAAAAAGGGTTGATAAGTGTCCGAAAGATTATTTTTACTTAAGAATTCTGATTAAATTTAGGTAGATATCTATTTAATAATTCTTTATGACAATGCTACATATTTCCAACTTCATATTTTAAATGAAAGAATAGTTCTTTCTACATCTGTACAACATTTTAATGATTAACCTTTTCTTGGAATTTTGACTGGGAGTATTTTCTATTTATACAAAGATTTTAATTGGTTATGTTTTACATGTGCGTTTTTAATGTGTTGAAAGAAGAAACTAGTACCTGTGTTAATGCAACAAAATTAGAAAAAGTATACATGACAATCTGTTTTATTTACGGTATAACCTTAAAATTTTATCATATTATAAAGAAATTGTATTCCTTCATATGTTCTACTAGCAGAGTAGCGGCTAAATATTTAATTTTCGAAATAAACCTTTAATCACATGATCATGCATACATACAACTACCCTGCCAAAATGATGCAATATACCTAGTTAAATATCAGTAATTTTAAAGTCTAGTTCTGTTAAAAGTTGACTTCCTTATGTTGTTAGTTTTTAAAATTATTGCTATGTACATACACGTATACAAGGTGTGTATAAATTGGCGGACCCACTACACGTGGCGATATTCTTGGTCAAATTTTGAGTTAAAAGTCCTAATCCTAAAACGATGTATCAGGCTTCCTTTGTCTTCAGAATGAATTTGAAAGAAACATACATTTGGCAACATTGAACACGCATGTGCTAGTTATAATCTTCGAAACATTTTTACACGTCGTCATATGAACCTTACATTTTAAATTTAAAAAAGAAACAAACGAAATAAAATTGGTTTCTTAGATTACAGATTTATTACGAAAATATTACAAAGTTTAAAAATTTTTTGATAATATTGACTAATTTTTGTATATCTTCTTGATAGAAATCAATGTAATTATTACCTACATAATTGTTCGAATTGAAATCCATCAGTTTGTAGACATAGCTGCAATCTTTGTGGTATCGTTTGTACTATTCGCTCAAGTCTTTCTGGTGTGATTTCTAATACTGCGGCTTCAATTCGGGCTCTAACTTCGTCAGCGTCCTGTGGAGGTGTAGCGTAAACTTTACCTTTAATGAAACCCCAAACAAAAAAATCTAATGGATTGAGATCGGGGGATCTCGCAGGCCACAAAAGGAGACCGCCACGACCAATCCATCTGTCTGGGAAGTATTCAGTCAACCAGTCTCTTATATTACGAGCAAAGTGCGCAGGAGCTCCATCATGCATGTAAATCATATTACGGCGTACGTTCAGCGGTATCTCATCAATAACTTGTTCTAAAACATTTAAATATTCACCGGCATCTAGGCGATTTGGTAAGTAAATTGGTCCAACTATCCTGTGGTTTATTATACCCAGCCAAACGTTAACAGAAAACCTTCTTTGGTGACCGTATTCGCTAAATTCATGTGGATTTTCATCTGCCCAATGAAGAAAATTTTGGGTATTAAACACACCATCTCTGGTAAACATGCACTCATCACTCCAAAGAATACGTCTTAAAAAGTCACCTTCTTCCTGAATTCTATTTAAGATTGTATTGCAATAATTGATTCGAAATAAGTTATCATTTCCGTAAAGAGGCTGAACTTTAGAAACATGGTATGGATGAAGCATATTTTCTCGTAGAACCAAATGAACAGTCTTATTACTGGGAATATTTAGTGTAGAAGCTAATTGACGGGTACTGGCAGAGGGATCTTCCTGTATTGTGGCTAGAACTTGCTCTTCTAGTTGCACGGTACGCCTTTGCCTTGGTCGACCTGCGTTCGCATTTCTTGGAATAAACGAACCTGTTTCACGAAGTCGTTGGTCCAGCCTTCGAAATACATTTTTACTTGGATGCCTCCGATTTGGAAAACGCACTCGATATTCCTGCCCTGCCATGCTAGCATTTCCACGACAGAAACTGTATATCATGTACATATCGGCATATTCGTTGAACGTAAAATTCATAATAAACAAACAGAACAACTAGTAAACACGAAAACCCGAAAACTGATTAAAACTATACAAATAAACACGTAAAATAAGTAAGTCGAATGAAATAGGTAGATT
The DNA here is from genome assembly GCA_963170755.1 of Amphimallon solstitiale. Taxonomy (NCBI): domain Eukaryota; kingdom Metazoa; phylum Arthropoda; class Insecta; order Coleoptera; family Scarabaeidae; genus Amphimallon; species Amphimallon solstitiale. The sequence goes on along the minus strand of OY720675.1, from coordinate 28,268,913 downwards.
ACAAAGTGTCAAAATTTGACAGTAGTAATGTATTTGACTAGAACAACATTAGGCTGCCTACTTATTGTTTTACAACGTTATCAGATGTGTTTTTCGTCAAAATAAGTTAATAAACAAATATTAAAAACAAACTTTAAAATCAAAAAGAAAACTTTAACGAAAGGATAATAACAACAATTCTTCTTTCTTCTAAATTGTAGCTCTTTCTGTCAACAAATATCAAGTAATAATGCTAATTTCAAGACTGAAAGTCCGAACTTTAGGAACCTCGTGCAAAGATATGGAGCATGGTACAACATTTTCGTATTAGGATTTTGGACTCCGAATTTAACGAAGAACATCGCCGCGTGTAGTGGGTCCGCCAATTTATACACACCTTGTATATACAATGTGAGTCATTTCCGGAAAGGGTAGATTGCGCCTTTAATAATAATGGTTTTTCGAAAGGATTTTTTCACTATAACGGCCGGTTATAGGGAGCACCTTTTAAATTTATTTTTAGTGTTTATACTTAAATCTTCCATAAGTTTTGTGGATGACCATAGTTATAGTTTTTTAATACATATTATTACATTTTCGTATTTCCTGTACAATTCTTAGGCGAAAGGTAATAAGATATTATATGCCGCAAATATAAAGTTTCGATTTATTACCATTTTCTAAAAAAAATAATGTTTTTAAAGAATTATATTTTTCGAAAACGATGTACTAGATATCCATACGTTTAGGTGGTGTTTTTCATAATAAAAGGACCTAATTCAGGCATGTTTATTTTTTTTTTCAATTACTAATTTCATGTGCAGAAAACTGGATTTAACTTACATGAAGTATTTTTTTCTAAAAGTATTTTTTTTCAAATAGAACATAAACAATTAAAAATTAAAAAGACATAAAAAAATCTATATACGTATTTCGGTAACTAAGTTGTCATCTTCAGTAGAAAGCTGTAGAAAAACAGGAAAGAATGTATGAGCTATTGTGATTTTTTGATATAAATTTGCCATTTATTAGAATACGGTATCTTTGTACTGGAGGAATGATTTATTAGTTCGGCTAATGGCTACTTTTAAAGTAATAACGTCAAGACTTGTTTTTGGTGCGAAATTTAGCGCAATTTAAAAACGAAGTGATATACAGCTTGGTGCGTATGAAAAAACTGACTTGAAATTCTTGTTTTCTGCATATGCAATTAGTAATTGAACAAAAATTGAATCAAAATAAATTATTATTAGTATTAGAACCTTTTATTGTGAACAACACTTCAGGAGATTTTGTTCGTCTTATATGTTTTTCTCGATAAATATGATTTTGTAAAAACATTGAATTTTTAGAAAAGTGGTAATAAGTCGAAAACTTTAATTTTTAGGCCTATATTATCTTATTGCTTTTTGACTAAAAATTGTATTGGGAATGAAAAAAATTAATAATATACAGGCTGTTCTATTTGAAAAGCTAGCTGATTTACACAATTCTTCATCGTAATATTTTTAATACTTAGACATAGTATTATTGGTGTGATGATGATATTATTTTTTGTAGTGGAATTAAATACTGTCTCTGATAAATCTGGATCTTTTAATGAAACTATATACATAATAGCACTGTTCTATACTTAAATGTTTACAATTTCACTTTCAATTGCACTATTCGCGTTTTGTGTTGGCAGTGTTACCTTGTAGTGTTGTTGGATGTCGTTTCTGATAAATCAAAGGTTAGCCAATAATTTTATTTAATTGCCTTACTTTCCTAATAGTCGTTTTTGTTATTATTTGCTATTTCTAATCAACATAACCACTAAGTCATGATGACACATTAATTTAAATACATTATATATAACAGAGTCACTTAGTGGCCACGTTGATTAAAAATAGCAAATAATAACAAAAATAACTATTAGAAAAGTAAGGCAATTAAGTAAAATCATTGGCTAACCTTTGATTTATCAAAAACAACATCCAACAATATTACAAAATTGCCGACTTATGTATTTAATGATCAAAAAAGGAATTATCGCGGATACTTAAAAAAGCAATAACTAGGATATTGGGTAAATTTCTCTATAGAGCAAACGTAGACACGTGTTTCTGACTCACTGGTCTTCATCAGTACGGTGTAACCAAAAAATATTGTGGGATGAATTTGGAGATGTGAACCTACACGAAAGACACATTTTTAAAAATGTAGAAATTTTCCAATGTATAAATAATTATTATTATTATGATAAGTATATTTATAAAATATTTAATTTTCCCTTGTTCTCAAATTCCAAGGAGTAATATAATAATACTAATAGTCATTAATTATTATTATTTTTTGTTCTTCATTCTATTATTTCAATGACAACTGTGTATTTATTTATAAGTGATGTTTCTACCTGTGTATGAATACTTCTAAACAGATAAAGTGTTACTACTACTATTTCATTTTCTCAGAACGTATAGTTCGATAATGAAAACGTATGTGAGTTTAGCGTAAGGAATTAGAAAACAATACTCATCATATTTCATTCATTCATTCATTCATTATTTTATTGAACCTTGGAATTATTTCCTGTGCCTATCATAGAATACAGAAATAAATAAATTATCGTGTTTGCTTTGTTAACAAAATATTTTACTTAATTTTTAAGTAGAATCTAGATAGATGTATTTTAATAATTTCCATTCGTGCGTTGAACATCGTTATCATACGGAATATTCAATGAGAGGACGAAAGGTGTTTGTTTTTTCAAAATTGAAGTTGTAAAAGTAAAATTTTTCACTAGGCGATTAATAAAAACAATGATAGGAAGCTTTCAAAATAAATTCGTGCATTTTCTTTGGCTAAACAAATTTCTTAATTATACACGACATAGGTATTCTTTGGAAGATTAAAAGAGTAAAAAAATACAAAGAACAAATTCAAATAGAAAAGTAATTCAGATCAAATACACTAACATATTATTATATGTTACCAACTCCTAAATTCTTAAATACTGTATAATAGTTAAGTATTTTATTTCTTAATATGTCAAAATGGGCACAGGTAATTTGCACGCTATTGAATCCTCTTAAGCTTTACTTGTAAGTGTGATCCTTTGATCCCATAGGCAAAGTGCACTCTAATTATTTGCATACTCATTATCCTGGAATACGACATTAAGTTAATGAAATTTAAGGTGGGAGTGAAATTTTTAATATTTCCTTATTTAGGAAACTATAAAAGAGGCTTATTGAGTTTATTAATTTATTGTTAAAAGTGCTAGTGTTGAACATGGTAAAGGAAAATATAGCAATGAGGATCAGGTAGTCATTATAACAATAAAGAAATGAACTAGATTCAAAATTAGCTCAAAACAACATTCGTCTTGACATATTTACCTCCAATAGAAATTGACGATGGTTGCTTTTGCAAATCTGTTGAAATTGTTGTATGCAAAGTTCAAATGTGCGCGGATTATTTATTAGAAAATTATATTTCTGATAACGTCGACTTTCCACCACACATATGGGTGGCAAACAATGCAGCGTTTTTTTTTAATGTAAAATTTAGTGACTATAGGGTGTATTTCACATATCTAATGCATGCCTATAATATATTTGTATATTATATTCTCTTTTGTAATGAATGATATTTTTATAATTCTATTTTTATGTTAAATTTTGTAAGTATAAGTATAGAAATAAAAAATGAGGTGTGGCTGAGGTGTGGCCACAACACGACTTTCTTATACGTATGAGCGTTTCAAACTATACAATTCTAAGAATTTTTTTATACAAAACTTATTCAAAATCCTATTCTAAGTACTTTCATTCTATTAATAAATCGCTATAGAATGCATACTTTGCAAGATATTCGAAAAAAAGTGCTACTCGCTAAGAGTAAAAGACCCACTTCCGGTCCGAATTTTGAAATTTCATGTATACAAAAAATATTGCAAATTCAACTCTAAATACTTTTGTACTCATAATAAATATATACAGAATGCATAATTTACGACATATCTGCAAAAAATCGCTTTTCGGTAAGAGTAAAAGTGGTACTTCAGGTCCGAATTTTGAAATTTTTTTTATACAAAAGATATTTAAAATTATCATGTAAATACTTTTATACTCGTAATGTACCTGCCTAGAAAGCATGACTTGCGAGATATTCGCAAAAAACTGATTTTCGATAAGAGTGAAAGACTTACTTCCGGTTGGAATTTCGAAAAACTTTTTTAAGATAATTTGTCTCAAATTTAATTCTGAGTACATTTCAATTCTTTATTAATTTGTTTAAACTTAGTAATTGACGAAATATTGGCAAAATTCGAATTTTTCACTGAAGTAAACTGCTACTTCCGGTCTACCGATTTTACTGAAAAACTAATCAGATCTCAAGAGGGAGATTATACACGTAAATACAAAATTTGGAATTGATATCTACAGCGGTTTGACCGCTATCGTGGTCACACACAGACACACAGACACAGACACACAGACACACAGACACACACACAGACATTTTTTAAAAACCACTTTTTCGGTATCAGGGGACTTCAAAACGTGGACATCTGCAAAAATCTCGAGGTCGAAAATTTTCATCATCACAATACTTCCTTATACTACGTATAAGAAAGTAAAAATGATAGAAAATTCCTAATTTTTATTTAATTAATGTTTAGATTGCAATTTACCGGTCAGATTAAACAGGTAATGAAAAAGTCGGACTGCAAAATACCTGTAGGATTACATTAACCTGGGGTTTTAGCGTGCAATTTACCTATATCTGTCAAAATACCTTTTAAAGTCTTAATCACTCATTAACAGAATATTTTAATGAGAAATGGAAAACTAAGTTTATTATCTGACAGAATTTGGTGACTCAAGTAAGCCACGTATTTGCTTGAATATAAGAAATTATTCCTTACCCATATTTTGGTATTCATTATAATAATGGATAATAATTATTTTGGTGAAATATTATATCAAGGGCATCATGCTAGAAGGGCATAGCAAGTTTTCAGTCCGGAAGCTATTTAGTTATTCGAATAATAATAGTATGTTTTTATTTATACGTCCTTTTGGCTTGATAATTTTTTTATTGTATTTATAAATTAAGAGGCGTAGGCATAATTGGATGAGGATAAAGTAAAATAGAATTTATAACTGAACAACATTATAATCCAAAATATAAAGGGTAATAATAAAATTTCACTTAATTATTAAATAACTTCCGTTTGGTCATCTTCATTCGCATTGTTTGGAGACTAATTTTATCATAATATAATTTATCACATTTGTCGTTAGTTTTGTTCTGTTGCTTATTATTACCAGATGTATGATGCAGATTCACGTAAAATGGATGATATTTCGCAGGAATTGTATTATCTTTACGGAATCCCATTAAGTTCGATTATAGTTGGCTTTTAGTACTGGAATTTCGTAGATTTACGACGTAGATTCCCGTTTGTTTTAAGTTCAGCATAATCATATAAATATTCCAGTTTGAAATTGACACTATTTGGAGTATTTTTTCTTAAATAGTAAACAAATTGCCTTATATGTGTTAGGAATTGTTGTATTTTGAAAGTCGTTATATTCGAGTTGTTTTATACTGAAGCCTCTTTCGCTTTGCCATGCCTATAATCATTAGGCCAATAAATTTTTGTAATTGTCATTTCTTGTTAGAAGGACAACATAATATTTGTTCATTTGTTAACTTTAATACAATTTATTATACTTATAATAAAGAGGTGTGGCCACCACACAACTTTCTTATACCTATGAGCGTTTTTATACAATAATTATTAAAAATCCTATTCCAAGCCCTAGTAGCACACAATATCGGGTCAACGTTGGCTGTTGGTCGTTTATTTGTTGGCTTGACCTCGGCGGCTGATATCAATCCGATGTGGCCCAATATTTTGCACAGACATTTTTCCGATTTAAAGCAAAATCGGCTGATGATCGTAAGGGAATATTGGCTATTGATCTGTGTACTACATCGTATTGCTGTCACGACGCGACATGTATATGATATTACTTACCTACATATATATGATATAAATGCAATAATATATACCGCCATTTTACTAACATTAAATTTTTAGAAAATTTTCATTATACCGAGTGTTTCTCTTTACTTGAAGACACCTAAATAAATAGTTTATTAATAACGCAATAAGTAAAAATACTTTTACCACTGATGGAGGTCATTACGATTAATATTTTTGTTGGAATGAATTTTTAAAGAGTCTAAATCCGGCCTACTATGATAAAAAACTCTAGTGCAAGTAGTCATATAGCAACGATGAAAATAATGTAAAATAAATTTAAATAAGTTGTTGCTAATCATTAAAAGCCTCCAAATACAAAGTTTCGCTGAAAATTTTTCCTACATTTTTGTCTATAAACAAATTTAATATGTTCTTTTCTTCCTCAATGTAGCAGCCTGATGACTTTTTACAATTTATTCTATTTACCTTATATTTCGTAAGACAAATAAAGTACATAGAATTTACTTGATTTGAATTACAAAATGAACAAACAAAAATGTATTTTGTATTTTATAGATTGCAACCCAATTGTTAGCCAATTATATAAATAAAATAAAAAACTATTTAAAAATACAAAATTTCAATAATGCGCCCGTGGGCGAGTAATGGGCCTCTCGTGTCCGGTCTTTAAAATTATTTATAAAAGTGTGCCTAGTACTTTAATGTTAATTTGGTGAGAAACAACATTGCAAATGCTTAATTAACTTTGAGGATCTATATATTTCATTTCACACACCAACAATTATTCATGGTACAGTGTGTAATATATTCTGTGATAAATTAATATAGACTATATCAATATTGTTTTGCAAAGTTAATACGATGTTGGCGTTTAATCGCAGAATCAGAAACTGCGTCGTCATCCCCTTTAATCTAAATTTATATCGAACACTGACCTACAACCAACATCACAACATCACTTTGTGACCTTGATATTATATACACATTTTTCTTTGATGTTAGTAGTATGTAGATTTTTGTTGTCAATAAAATATCAGTATCAGATATTTAACTAATATAATACCAATGTAGACAACGTTGGTCTGATATCAACCCAATGACATAAATTGACATTTACTTGATATAGGAATTTTATATTTGTACGACATTGGGTTGGGTCACTGATATTCTACCGATCTTAGAATGTTGGAGTGACATTGGTCCGCTTTGACTCCAACGAACTTGGCCACTAGGGAGTACTTCTTTTCTCTTGATAAATCTCTACAGATCTTCGATAAGAGTAAAAGACCTACTTCCGATAAAAATGTCGAAAAACTTTTTTAATACAGTTTTTCTTAAATTTAATTTTGAGTACATTTCAATTATTTATAAATTTGTTTAAACTTAGTAATTGACGAAATACTGACAAAATTCGATTATTTCACTGAAGTAAACTACTACATACTTCCGGTCTATCGATTTTATTGAAAAACTAATCAGATCTCAAGAGGGAGATTATACTCGCAAATACAAAATTTGGAATTGATATCTATAGCTGTTTGATCGCTATCTTGGTCACACACAGACAGACACACAGAGAGCAATTCTTTTTTTTTAAAAATCACTTTTTCGGTATCAGGGGACTTCAAAACGTGAACATCTGCATCTCGAGGTCGAAAATTTTCGTCATCACAATACTTCCTTGTACTATTAGTATAAGAAAGTAAAAGGAATGTTTATTTTTGGTTTTTGATAGAAGTAAATCGACATTTGGTATATAAACTACACTCATCTCTAATAAAAAGTATAAAAGTGATAGTAGTGATAACTGAAATACTACAAAGGAATTCAAAATGTATAATAATAATAATAATAATAATAATAATAATAATACATTTATTTGCCCAACAGATATTTCCAATTACAGGACAAAATATAAATAAACACATACATTAATGCAGACAAAAAAAGAAATGAACATGTAAAACAAAAGGACACAAAAAGAAAAATGTAACAGACGTCACTATCGATTCCAGTATCCAGCGTAAATGTCCGAAAAATAAACTTCGGCATTCCGTGCCATGTGGTGCAAGGGCGACTTCCTGTGCACATTGGTCCTGGCCGTCGGCAGATTGAAGAATGCTGCATGCCGAGCCGAGCATCGCGGAACGTAGAAAGGCACAGCACCAAGCAGCTGCGGACAGTCAATCCTACTGTTAATTAACTTGTATAAAAATCTGGCACTATGCATGGAGCGTCGTACGGCCAAGGATTGGAGCTGATGCACCTCCAACAGATGTATGTAAGAAATGTTCCAATCCGGGTAGGCTCCAGTGAGTTTAAAAGACAAAAATCTTAGAAATCTCCGCTGAATACAATCAATAGGAAGTTGTTGTGAAGTGTAGAGGGGGTACCATATAACCGAGGCAAACTCCAACCTACTGACTACCAACGCAAAGTAGAGGGACTTGAGGAGGCAGGGATCCGTGAAGTACCCCGAGATTCTCATCAGAAATCTCAACATCCTTGACGCTGCGGCACACATAGATGTTATATGTGGCGTGAACGTCAATGCCGTGTCAAATACAACGCCCAGGTCCCTTATCGACTGAACCCCACTGATCAATTGCCCACAAATGGTGTAATTGTAGTCCAGAGAAACGGATTTACGAGTAAATATCATCGAATTACATTTTTCGATATTTAGGACCAGGCCATTCGAGTGCGACCACGCAGGGACGACATCAAGGTTATGCTGCAATTTGATGCAATCATCTTCACAATGGACTGTTGTAAAAATTTTTAAGTCATCAGCATAAGCTAATGCCTGACAAGTCAGAAGAGGAAATATATCGTTAACGAAAATGTTAAACAGCACTGGTCCAAGATTGGAACCCTGGGGAACGCCACTGGTTGCACGGAAGGTAAAGGATCTGTAACCATTATAGAATACGTAGTTTGAACGATTTGTAATATATGATTTTAACAGGTTAATAAGGCGTGGAGCAAATCCATAATAATACAATTTCTCTAGAAGAAGACTGTGATTAACCGTGTCGAACGCACGAGAAAAATCTAGATAAATAATGTCCACCTGTTTTCTGTCATCCATCGCCTCACTTACATATTGAGTGAAAGTGGCAAGGTTGGTTACCACCGATCTACCAGGCATGAAGCCATGTTGAAGGGAAGATATGAGGGAGGAAGTATTGAAGGATATGGATCTGTACAGGACCTGCTCAAGAATTTTTGAAAAGTTGGACAAGATGGCTATCGGTCGATAATTAGAGGTATGAGATTTGTCGTTCTTCTTATACACGGGAACAATCCTGGTACGTTTCCACCGATCCGGGAAAACTGATGTTTTCAAGGCAAGATTAATTATAGAGCACAACGGTTTCACCAGGTAATGTCGCAAGTTTTTAACCAAGAAACTTGGGACAAGATCATCACCAGCAGTAAAGCTCGAATCAAATTTGGCCATAATCTCAGTTAGGGACTCCCCGGAAATATAAGGGACCGCAAAAGTAGGAAACTGAGAAAAAATTTGAGGAGGAACCGCAGAGATGGGAGTAGTATATGAAGTGGCAAAAGTAGAAGCAAAGGCATCGACAATATCCTTAGGATTGTCCAACCAAGTATCATTGTGGCACATTCGTCCAGGAACTCGTGTTGAACGCTGCTTGTTATGGACAAAGGACCAGATCTTGTTTGGATGCTTCTTAAGAACGGCTTCAGAGTGGGTTACATAGTTTTTGTACGCCTCTGATATTTGATGTTTAATTAAAGTCCTAAGTCTTCTAAAATCATCATGAAAAGCCCCACCATCAGGAGTACTCGATTTACGTCGATAGTAATCCTTCATCTTTATATTCTCCCTAATAGTCTTTGAAAACCACGGCGGGTACCGTGAAGTAGCTGGAACATATTTTGGAATTGATGAATCAAAGGCCAAATAGAGCTTCTCATAAAACCAGTCAAGCGCCTGATCCACATCACTGTAAGCATCCAACGACGACCAGTCAATCTCTGACAACATGCCATTTAGTGTATCATAATTTATTTTATTGAAATTGTACCGAAGATCTCCAGTAGGAGAAAATTGAGTAAGTTTAGTAAAGGATAGTTCAGTAGAGATAGACAAAGCCGGATGATAAGTATCCTCCGGTACAAAGGGGGTATGATCACGCAGGATCTCTAGAGGACAAGCGAAGTTGCACAAGACCAAATCCAGAATCCTACCCTGCTGATTCCGAATCCAGTTGTTTTGCTTTAAGTTTAGTGAATTACAAAAATTCGATAAAATCAAACCAGAAGGAGATAGAGCATTCACATCTTGATTACAAAATTCAGGAATGTTGAAGTCACCAATTTATAATATAATTGCAACATAAAAAATCATTCCTGTAATTTAGCAACATAATAAATAAGTTTTCAGTTACAACAAATTTCTGAAAAAATGTCTAGGGCTGGGGTTGGCTATTTTATTTGTATATTAGCTTGTTATGGCGAAGAAGATATATATACTTTTGTACAATGGTGTATATCATGTAAATTCAAGATACCTTAATAAGGAACGCGGTAATTCAATGACTACTTCGACAGTTATGCTATCAGCGCGAGACGCCGTCATTAGACACCTTATACATGTGTTAAGTGTAGAGTAACGTATAACAGATATTTCCGTCTAGGAGACTTCCGATGCGCCATCTTTTAAAATACTCGCGTCTTTTTTTTATATTATCATCAACATCGGCAAGGCCATTACCAAGAATTCACGTTTGTTGTCAGTCAGCAGCGAGTCCAGGCAAAAAGTAAGACAAAACAAAGGAAAAACAACGTGTTTACACGCGGCGCCCCATTTTAGAATGCCCACAGTAGTAGATACAATTCATATTATTTGATGATCTCGCCTTCACATCAGCCATACGCACGTTGAAGGAACAATGCTTATCTCAGGGGATTTTGTGTAACACGGACGATCCATTCTGCCGTCCCTCTTATGAAGAGATTATTATTTATTTTAACAGACCGCAAGGGTGTAAAATAGGGGACGTGGCTGGCTACCTGAATTCAGATTGTCCTTTTTACGTCAAGAGGTGTTATTTAGGGCACATTCTTTTGTGTATTATGCACGATTATGTTTAAGATATTTTGTGATAGAATCATACGTTAAATTTGTTTTCACATACTTACGTGCTTGACAAAGATGTCCAAAAAGGAAAATACTTTTTTTAGGTAGAATGTAGGTTCCCTAATGTATAGTATGTATGTATTATTTGCTAATAAAAAGGAAACTATACTTATGTCTTCATCTGACAATCTAACATTTTTAGAAAAAGGACAATTTACATTTCAAATACAATTCTACTTGCAAATTAAAATTAGATTTATCTATTCTCTTTGTTGTCACTATATTCTACTTTTAATTTTAGTTACAAATATTATACTTTGCGAATACAAACAATAAAAGCAATAAAATAGACTTTATATGAACTGATGAACAACGTATAAAAATCAACATACATACTAATTTTGTAGTTACATCCTATATTAATGAACTTTTTTTAATTCAATCTTTTCCATACTATTACTATCGGATGGCATCTTCTTTTGTTTTCTCGTCCATAATCATTTTGTAATTTACCTCTGATTTTATCAGCGGTCAAATATTCTTTGCATTTATAAACACAGACAGAGCAACTTCGAACATACCGGTTGTGTCAAATAACATGTGTCAAATAACATTAGCTATAGGGACTCTCATGCATACGTATGTACGATGTATACGTATGTATATGTATGCCAACCTGGTACCGACTGCCGTTCCAATGCCGGCGACGTACACATTGTATATACGTATACATTGACTTCCTATGGCTAATGCTATTTGACACAACCGGTATATGACTCATGTATATATATATATATATATTAAAAAATTGAGCTAGCTTTATTGGCAGTAGTGGCAAATGATTAGCAAACAATAACAAAATGACAATTATAAAATGAGATTAGGCAATAAGTGCACTGTTATTAACCACTGTTGTTTTACACTTTGATATTTTGGATTTATATTTAAATAATAATAATAAATAACTTTTTATCCACAAATATTAGTGTTTAACATACACCTAAATAATATAAACAGCTCTACTCGTAATCTTTAAATAAATAGTTGCGTCGTTATTATTTATATATTTACATTAAATGCTTATTTATGGTAGACCTAAACCTTTTGATGCGACTGCATAAGTAATACCGGCTGTCCTATGCTTATTTATTTATATTTTCACTTATACATATTTGATTTTACATTGTCTATTTGTGATTGTAATTTTTGTAGATGAGAGCCAGTTCTCATTTTGTTATTATTTGCTAATAATTTTTTGCCGCTACTGCCAAGAAAGCGAGTTCATCTTTTCAATACATTTTTATATTCGGCCAAGAATTTTAATATATATACATATATAAATAAATTAGGTAGGTATAATAATAATAAATTGATTTAAAAGCTTTAGAAAGCGCACAATGAAGACTTCGTGGAGTGTTCAGTATACCTGAAAAATTTAATGAAAACAAATAAAACAAGTTAATCTTAGAGTAATCATTGATTAAAGTACTGGTTAGTATACAAATTTGCGTGTTTCAAATACCGTTTAACGCTAATCATCGATTAAGAAAGTTGTTTATCGAAGAAATTTTAACCGGTGTTTCGAGTAGGAGAAACTGGTGACAATTGTAACAGGTGTCGAATGAGACAGGGGTGTTTTTTGCGTCATTTTTCATGAACATGAGAAAGCGGGTATAACACATTATAGGAAATTGTATCGTGCGTGTCAATTCATATTATGGTTACAGTAACTCGTTTTTTCATATTTTGATCGTAAATAACTGAATATTGCAGCCAAAAGGAAGTTTTTACTCGGCTAATGTTTGTGGAATATACGATACATGCTATCAAAATGTATCAAAATCTTTTATTCAGCCTGGTAAAATTTTTGAGGTTAAAAGCAGAGCAACATACAAAATCATGGCGTCGGATAAGCCACATGGGTGTCGATTTTATAGCAACTGGTGTCAGTTGTAACATGTTGCAATCGACACCTACTGATAAATTAAAATAAATTAAACATTTATGAATTTTTCTAGCAACAAATTTAAAGATGGTCAAACCAAGACCAAGAAACACTTAAAGGCGACTAATTCCCCAATCCATATTTGATGAGACCTCACGGAAAATAATCGATAAGAAAAATTTCCAAAGACTACGGCATGGGTCATGTTACTTTGTATCGTTATGTGAAGGCATTGCGTGAAAATAAAGTGGCAATAACGGGTTATAATCCCCATAACCGGTTTAGGTAACCGGTGTATTTCTCTACCATGAAAAACGCCTGTTATAAATAATCAATGATTAGTTAACTGAGTATTTTAATCGGAATTAGACGAAAAGAAAAACCGAACCTAAATTCTTCTGAGGTGTAAAAGGCCTCTCTCAAAAGAATTTTTCAAATAAACTTAAAGAACCTGATACTGTGGTAATTCGTTCCTGTTTTTGTCCTCTCCAGGTTCTGAGTTGGTAGCACCATGTTATTCTGCTGTATGGAGATATGATAACCTAGGTAGATGTTGGCTTTTGGGACTTAGGGTAGGAGTAAAAAGTTTAAGACCCCCCGCTCTATAGAGGCTCTATGTACATCTGTGACTGTACACTAATAAGTAAACTATGTTACAAATGTTTACAATAAGAGAATTAACAGTGCAATTTGCTTTTTGACGAAACGTTATTAACGGTATTAAGCGTTAATAACGTTTCGTCAAAAGCGTTACTATTAGGGCGCGGACATGACCTAGTTAAACTACGATGGAGTTACAATGGAGCAAAGAAATAATGTAAACAACACACATTTACTGAATAGCACTAATTCATATGGTGAACTGCAAAAACTGTTTACGCTCGAGAAGAGCCCCAGAATGAGAGCAAAAAATAAGGAATTTATGAGTAAAATTCTTTCTACATCGGCGTAGATAGCCTGAGGGATTTTTAAAATTTATTATATTTACCTTATATTTCGCAAGAGAAATAATGTAAATATGTATATAGTTACTGTTATTTAGTTTCAATAACATACGCGTACATTTTTAGTTATCATTCATTTAGATCTAGAACGTTGTTTATGTTACTTTTTCTAATATGAAAATGAATTGTCAGTGATTCCGAAATTTATTACAAAGTCTGTAAAATATCTTTACAGAATGCCAAAATACGCACGTTCGTCACTTAGCTTTGCTAAAACATACACATAAATAGTTTTTATGCAGAGAATTTCTATAGTTTACAAAATTTCGTTACATATTTAAATGACGATCCTCGAAGTATTTCTGAGTACAAGGAACTAACACAAATCCCAAATTTAAAAAATCAGTTGTTATTCCTACAGGAACACTTTGGAAATTTGCCTAAACTAATCACATATTTTGAAAATCGAATCTCAAATTAAAAAATGGATTAACCACATTAGATGTGGCTATTAATAATAAAGTATTCCAAGTGATGTGGCCTTCGGCAAAAGTTAGACGCAGTTTTTAATAGAAATCCAGATTTAATAACATTGCGGCAATTGTGTATGCTAAATACGCTGAAATAAAAGAATATTTCCAGTACGCACCTATAACCAGTTGCGATGTTGAAAGGACGTTTTCTATCTACAAGGATGTACTTAATTCAAAGAGAACAAGTCTTACAGAAGAGAAAATGAACAAATAATAAAGAAATGCAGAGAATTTCGATAGTTTACAAAATTTCGTTACATGTTTAAATGCTCGAAGTATTTCTGAGCGCAAGGAACTAACAGAAATCCCAAATTTAAAACTCAGTTGTAATTCCGTCAGGAACACTTTGGAAATTTGTCTAAACTAATCACATATTTTGAAAATCGAAATTTCAAATTAAAAGATGGAATAACCATATTAGATATGACTATTAATAATTTCAAAAGTATTCCAAGTGACTTTGGATATGGCCTTCGGCAAAAGTTAGACGCAGTTTTTAATAGAAATCCAGATTTAATAACATTGCGGCAATTGTGTATGGGGACAATGACACAAAATCTAACTGTTAAATACGCTGAAATAAAAGAATATTTCCAGTACGCACCTATAACCAGTTGCGATGTTGAAAGGACGTTTTCTATCTACAAGGATGTACTTAATTCAAAGAGAACAAGTCTTATAGAAGAGAAAATGAACAAATAATAAGGTATTTTGTATTTTATAGATCACCAGCTACTAGTTATCAAATTATATAAATAAAATTAAAACCTCTTTAAAAATACAACATCTCAATAGTGCGCCATGGGCGATGAGTCATGACTCGCTCGTGTCCGCGCCCTAGTTATTATTTGTGAGAGTAAATACCTCACAGATAATGTATCAATTTTTACATGCAACGCACGTTCGGTTGAAACTATTCAGGTGATTAAATACAATTCCAATATTTTATTAAAAGTCTTTTTAACGGACATGCCTCATAGGCAAATATAGATAAATTTAATTAATTGTGTATTTGACTTTTTTTTACTTTAAAATTACCTGTAAATAGTTTTTAGCTGTTGGAATGATATTATTATTATTATTACTATTAAATTCATAGACACGCAAGCTAAGAATAAACGAACATTATCTTTATTCTGTGTATAGACAGATTATGATATTAGTGTCATCTAATTAAATCAAATTAAATTTATATTTTATCACTTATTGCCTAATAACAAGAATAAATGTTCAATTAGAAGATTACAATTAACAAGCGCTATCGTTTTTAATTAAGTCTCTTTATTTTTGATGGATGTCGAACTCATATAGAACGTGTATTTTGTCGTTCATATGTGTTGTAGTTGGAATTGTCGTCTGAGTAGTTTCCATTAAATGAACCGACTGTTTTCGAGTCGAACGACATAAATTTTCGATAATTTACGAGCGTCCAATTATTTTTAGTGTCTCAGGGTTACAACCTATGCATAAAAAAGTCGGGGTGTAGTTGTTATTCAGTTTTTTACAGAACAGATGATTAAGATTCGTTCACTTTTCTGTTGGTGTTTTTTTTTTGTTCGGCACTCGTGTTATTCGATCGCCCCGCAACAGCAGTAAATTATATCGGTTTGAAATTTTGAAATATTTACTCATTTTTAACCCACTGACGTTATTAATAAGGGCAACGTCTCTAATTTAAAGATATTTATAGAGTGTGTATCCATTATAGATAATTTACATGGGGTGCAACATATGTGTTCGTGATAACGCGGATGAGTCTCAAATTCCCTCTTTATAATACCTTAACTACATTCATTGTCGGTAGAAAATTGATGGCAGTACCTTCATATTGAGGATATTGTAAATAAGTCTATTAATCTATTATGCCGTAGGACGATTATCTTACCTCGTTCAAACCTTTAGTGAAATTATGAACATTCGTACACTGTTTTTTATGCTCTACCAAGATCATAATATTTTGTTACCGATACTTACGTTTTGTTGCCGTTACATACGACGCGTTTGCAGGTGTTTGAAGTTTCTTGTCTGGTTTATTTAGTTCTGTCATTTGACATTAATTTGACTTTAATTTTTTGACTGACATATCCCATTTTTTTTGTGTAAAAAAAATCAAGATTGGATAGACATAAAAAAAATAGCCAGATGGCAATTTTGTCAAATTGATAAAGAAAGACAGTTAATTTCCTGATCGTGGTAATTATATTTTTTAAAAACCTGTTCGATTAAAAATATAAGAAACTTTATTGATTTATTTTCGATCGTCATTCACGCCCCACGTTGGGCGTCAAATTCTTACCCCGTCGATTGTGAATGACGATCGAAAAAAAAAACAATAAAGTTTCTTATATTTTTAATTGAACAGATCTTTAAAAAATATAATTACCACGAACAGGAAATTAACTGTCTTTCTTTATCAGTTTAATAAAATTGCCATCTGTCTATTTTTTTTTATGTCAAAAAAAAATGGGATATGTTAGTCAAAAAATTAAAGTCAGCCGCTCGATTATGTGAACTAAATAAAACCTTACCTGTTAACAGAAGCGAAATGTTCACTCAATCGAATGTGCAGTTTAAATCGTTTATTTATATATTCAGTAACATCAAAAAGGACTTACAAATGAAGAATATACATGTACTACATAGGTACATACATACATGAATACGCAATGATTTTAAGAAGTCAGTTTGTTTGTTAAAAAACAGGTTAATTTTGTTTGAACCTTCTTTTGACTTAAACAACTTTAAACTGCGATTTCTTTTATTCTTCGCAAAGTTAGTAGATCTTTAGAATTTAGCATGTTTTGTTCTGCCCAAAAAATCACTATATTAAGTCCTTGTAAAGCTTCGTTGGCGGGGATGTTAGTTGAAATTGGCTCATCATCCATTATTTCTTCCACATTTTCAATTTAAATTACATCCTCTTCAAGTTCTTCTATGACGTCTTTATTCCAGTTTTCTATGGCTTCACGGGTGTAAGTTAATATGTTTCCGTTCACTTCCTGTAGTAATGCTTCAGTTTCTTGAATTGTCACTGCCTCGACGCTGGTCTTGTAGTATAGCCAGTGGAACATCTTCCCTTGAATCGGAGTCGCTATTGAAAGAATCTGATAAAATATTTTTCCAACACAATTTTTTCCACAACAATTATTTCTTCTTTCACATTATTATTCCATGCTAATGCAAGATATGTAACAGCACCTTTTAGTTTTCTTTTAAAATAATTTTCTTTCAATAATTTAATTTACATATTACTGTTTATTTAAAATGGAGGATATGCATAAGGCAGAATTTGAAAAGTGAATGATGAAATAAAGTAAGTTAATAAATAAATAATTCAATTTTGGAGATAATTGGTGGTGCTGTGCGTTTCAAAAGAGTACAACGTGAAAATGTTTGCTTTTTATTAAGACGTTGAGCATTATTAATTTGGACAAATATTAACTTGTTTAGTAACAATAATTTATTAATCTATAATAACAACGAAGGGATAGTTAATGGTGTTGGATACTCTGAGAGTACTACGTGTGAATGTTTATTCTCAGTATATTATTAGGCATCATTAATTATTGTATTTAAAATTTTTTTATTTAAAATTTTCAAACTAAATAATATATACAGAAAGGAAATGTTTTTGGTGGGCAGGTATTAAGGCGCTAGCGGTAGTACGTGCGAATGTTTGCAGCTAGTGATTAATATAGGCCAATTTTCCAGCATTCACCATTACAAAATTCTAGGTTACCAAGGCACTACGTGAAAATGTATGTTTTTGGTAAAATAGAATCAGGAATTGAAGTTTTTTTTTTAATATTTAAAGACAGGATAAATATTCTATGACTATCATTATAGATATATTAGCTTTACAGAAACATTATAACCAAAAGATGGGTAGAAATGTTTTCTTTTAATTACTTATAATATAAAAAAAATTATAATATATAATATAGATACAGTATAGCAATGCTAATTATGGTTGATATTTTTAATAAAAATATAAATATAATTTTTATATAAAAACCTAGACTTTTCTTTAAAAATTTGTAACCTTATCGCAAAGCTATACTAAATGAGAAGTAAACCGGAAACGAAGAAGCTAAAAACACTGCAAGAACTTATAAAGAATATGCTGTTAAGGAATAGGTTTGTAGGTAGAATATATTAATTTTCAATGCATTCACAGCATTAATTTAAAAATTAGTGCAATTCTTGTAATGTAGCAGCCACAGTATAATTTTAAATGGCTATACCTAACGTGTGGCAATGCTACAATTTTATCACAAATATAAATTATCATTTTATTTAAAATTAATGAGCTTACAGCATAAAATTTTAATGGCGCCCAACGTGGAGCAATGCTACAATTTAATCTCAAATATGAAATTTACCATTTTGTAATAATGTAGCAACCACAGCAATATGTCTCTATATACAGGGTGAAGATAAAGTCTGGAACAAAATTAATATTTCTGTTATCTTCGGTTTGATGGAAAAACCCTGAAACAGGTCGATTTTGTTTTTATCCCGTGCACTTTATAACATCGTGAATTTAATTCTGTCGTCATCTGGTTGCGCGCGGGCGTGACGTCATTAGTTTTTTCAAATGGTAACCCGCCACATTTATTACCCCTTGTCGTTAGGTATTCCATTGTGCATGCAACGGTATAAAAAGTTTGGTACCTTACATAACAATTTTTGGGAGAAAAATGCATTCGAATTTCAAAAAATTAAAATTTTATTTCTAATGAAAAACTAATCAAAAATTATTTTAAAAAATCAGATAAATTATAATCCGAGGTTAATCTTGGATTGTCGTCAAACAAGACACCAAAAAAATGTCAACGGATGTGTTCAAATTGTCCGCCATTGGCCATTTGACACTGGCCGAAACGGACCTACACGCTTTCTACGACACATCATATTGACAGTTCATTACTTGGTGGTCTTATCCATTCACAATACTTGCTCCATTGGTAGTGTTGAACGTGCATTGCGAAAATGGCGAATTTGAGCGAAAAAGAGCGGATTCAAATTCTCATTATTGTTGGTTGTGGTGATAAAATACGTAGCCATGAAGAAGCCTGTCAGTTTTTCAATGCAGAAAATCCAAACCGCGCACCAATTTCGCGGTCAACGGTGAGCAAAATTGTCGCAAAATTTGCTGAAACTGGTAGTGTAAAAGACAGGGCTCGTCAAGGTCGACCAAGAATTGAGGAAGATAGAAGGGTCAATATTCTCTTGGAACTTCAGGACAACCCCCACACTTCAACAAGGAACATTGCCAGGGATCATGCAGTCGATTTTACCACAGTAGCCAAATTGCTGAAGAAGGAAAAACTTCATCCGTACAAAATCAATCGGGTTCAGGAACTGAATGAAGATGACTTCGACCGCCGACTCGAGTTCTGTGAACAAATCATGCTACGGTGCGATGAGAATCCCGGATTTGTCGACAATGTGGTTTTTAGTGACGAAGCAACTTTTACCTTGAACGGTGAAGTGAATCGCCACAATTGTAGGTACTGGTCGGGCGAAAATCCTCGATGGGTTCGAGAGGAGCACACCCAACACCGGCAAAAAGTTAATGTATGGGCGAGAATAGTGGGAGATCGCACTGTGGGGCCTTTCTTTCTGGACAGAAATTTAAACGCTGAAACATACTTACATTTCCTAAGATTTACGCTAGTGCCAACATTGGTAGAATTATTTCCGGATGAAAACATCCCCGACAAGCCTCACCCCAGAATCTGGTTTCAACAAGATGGAGCACCTCCACATTTTGGCTGGCGTGTTCGGAGTTACCTCGACGAAATTTTCCCCGGGAGATGGATCGGATGAAGGGGAACAACTGAATGGCCTGCCCGTTCGGCAGATCTCACACCACTTGATTTTTTTCTATGGGGTCATGTGAAATCAAAGGTGTACACCAATAAGCCAAATAACTTGGATGATCTGAAACATAGTATCCGCGAGGAAATGCGAAATATTGGTGCAGAGACAATACGACGTGTCATAGAAAGCGTGTACGTCCGGCTCGGCCAGTGTCAAATGGCCAATGGCGGACAATTTGAACACTTCCGTTGACATTTTTTTGGTGTCTTGTTTGACGACAATCCAAGATAAACCTCGGATTATAATTTATCTGATTTTTTAAAATAATGTTTGATTAGTTTTTCATTAGAAATAAAATTTTAATTTTTTGAAATTCGAAAGCATTTTTCTCCCAAAAATTATTATGTAAGGTAACAAACTTTTTATACCGTTGCATGCACAATGGAATACCTAACGACAAAGGGTAATAAATGTGGCAGGTTACCATTTGAAAAAACTAATGACGTCACGCCCGCGCGCAACCAGATGACGACAGAATTAAATTCACGATGTTATAAAGTGCACGGGATAAAAACAAAATCGACCTGTTTCAGGGTTTTTCCATCAAACCAAAGATAACAGAAATATTAATTTTGTTCCAGACTTTATCTACACCCTGTATAAAAAAAGCACTTTCGGTTCGAATTTTGAATATTTTTGTATACAAAAATTTTCAAAATCCAGTTGTAAGTACTTTTATATTCTTAATATATCTATCTAGAAAGCATATCTTGCGAGATCTTCGCAAGAAACTGTTTTTCGACATGAGTAAAAGAACTACTTCCGGTTGGAATTTCGAAAAAATTTTTTTTATAAAATTTGAGTACGCTTAGTAGTTGACGAAATTTGGGCAAAATTTGATTTTTTACCGAAGTAAATTACATTTTTCTATCTACCGATTTTTAAAATACCGGGTGTAGAATGGATTTTCGTACATAAGGATTTTACATGCAAAACTAATAATTTGCGAATATTCCCTCCCCTAATTTTTTTATAGGAAAATGTTAAACACAAAAGTTGTAGACAAAAAAAATGTATCTAAATTCTTTGATATTTATTTTCTAACACCTTCTGGTCCTGCTAGACTTGAAGAAAAAGTATTAGGAATGAACCGATTAGTACTAGCCATGAATCCTGTCAGCAATAAATGTCACGTTTGAACAATCAAAATAAGTTTGCTGATTCTTAAAATGAATTGCTATAGCCAAGAAGAGAAAGTCAATTTTATTAAATGGTACTACTCTGGATTGTCTTTTAGGGACATACAAGCAACTTTTGCTGGATTCTACCCGGAGCGACCAATTCTAAATTTGAACACCCTGAATAGAATTGTCAGGCACTTTGAGACCAACGGCACTGTTAATAAGAAATGTAAGTGCCAGAATGTAACAGCTGGTGCAAGTAGAGAGAAGGTAGATGCCGTTCTCTTGAGCGTTGTAGAGAACAAAAATGTCTCCTTAAGACAAATAGGTAATAATTTGGGGATTCATTTTACTACTGCTCAGAAAATTTTAAAGAGTCAAGATCCGCGGTTTCGGTCTTATAAATACGAAAAGCACCAAAAAATATTCGAGGAGGATAAAGAAAAAAGAATGCAGTTTTGTGAAATAATGATGGAGATGGCCAATGATGACCGAAACTTTTTATCTAGGATTTCATTCAGCGATGAGTGTCGATTTCAGTTAACTGGTGAACCAAATCAACAAAATTATCGCTACTGGAGCACACAAAATGAACATTTAATGTTGCAGACTCATACGCAATACCGGGGTAGTGTCAATGTTTGGGCTGGCATACTAGGTCCTCACATAATTGGACCGTTCTTTATTGCAGACCGCTTAACTGGTGCTGCGTATTTAAATTTTTTGCAAGAAGATGTCGGGCCAGCTATCGACGAATTGGGAATTAATTACGAATTTTGGTACCAACATGATGGATGTCCGGCGCATTACCAGCGCGATGTTTTAGAGTACTTAAATCATGTATTCCCAAATCGCTGGATAGGTCGAGGTGGAGAAATTAATTGGCCTCCAAGATCTCCGGATCTTTCGCCAAATGATTTTTTCTGTGGGGCACATTGCATGATCGGCTATACAATGGAAGGACGTATCAAAATGTCGACGCTTTAAGAGCTGCAATACTTGCAGAATGTCGTCAAATATCACACTATCAACTGGCCGCAACTAGAAGAAATTTTTACGACAGATTGGGGTGCTGCTCAGCTGTCAACGGAGATTTGTTTGAGCATTTAATTTAGTTATTACTACAACTACCTTTATTACCACGTTCAATAAAATTTTAAAATCTCTTCAGCACGTTTTTTATTTTCTGCAAACGACTTAAAACCTATGCTTAAAACAGATTTAAACGCCTCTCCTAAAATTGTCACATTGTTGTGTTAAATGAATGAATTTTGTTACTTTTGTTGTCACATGTCACGGCTGTTGCTATTTTGTATCATTTCTTCAATTCTTTTTCCTTTAATGACCCGGAGGGTGATAGTAAGCAAAGAAGAAAAAAAATGGGACCTATTTTTAAAGCTCTATAATTTTTGTGTTTAACATTTTCCTATAAAAAAATTAGGGGAGGGAATATTCGCAAATTATTAGTTTTGCATGTAAAATCCCTATGTACGAAAATCCATTCTACACCCGGTATGTACTTTTATAGGAAAAAAAAACTATTCGATAAGAGTAAAAGACATACTCCCGGAAGTTGGATTAAGTTTTGTATTAAAAATTCGAAATGCACACAAGTATAAGAAGTCACATGACCACATTTCTTTTTCAGAAATTCAGTTTGTAAATAAGTTTGTTCTTTGCAATGTTTTACTTGCACTTGTTGTTTTTAAACCTCACATATAATGGAAGAGTAACTAAATACTCCTTGTTCTTTTTATCAACAACACCTCAGATAGTAGAGCGCTTAAGTCATAATCGTGCAAGATGGCCCTTCGCACATAATTCGAGAGATAAATTGTTGATAAGTACATGTCCAATTTGATGTAACACTAGTAGGCGAACACAATAAATGCATGTATTTGTACGTGTTTGTAGTTTGTACACCCCGATTATAATGTCCCGTGCATGTCATGTCAGCGAGTTCTTCGTGTTTTTTTCGCTTGGACTCACTGTTTAGTTTTGCGGACCCCGACCATACCATTTTATTTTGAACAGCGTCAGCACCTTTCTTCCTGTAATACACGCCAGCGCATCGGACTGTCCTTTTCGGCTTATATACATACATAATATGTCACAAAGGAAAGTGGAAAATATCCATTATTTCAAATTTAATTTAAATGTACTAAATGCATACATGACACTACTTTGTTATTGGTCAATGTAAGTTCGTAATTAGTAAGTCATTACACTATATATCTTAAGACTGGACAGTTTTACAAGAACTCAAAGTTGACAGGAAGAGACAAACAGAATTGTTTACAGCGTAGCAATAAACAAATATTATGAAACACAATTAACAAGGAAATTCGACACATGTTTTGTAAATAAATTGATTGTATAAATTATAAATAATAAGACTTTCTCTCTGAATTAGGTTTAAATAGTTTTATCTTTAAAAACTCTGTAACGCTGTTACTTCAGTTCCGAATTTTGAGAATTTTTTTGTATAAAAATTAGTCAAAATTCTATTCTAAGTACTTCAATTCTCTTAATAAATCTCTATAGAATACATACTTTGCGAGATATTTGCAAAAAAGTTTACTCGATAAGAGTAAAAGTGTTATTTATTTCAAATCTAGCCCAAAATACCTTTGTACTCTTGATAAATCTATAAAGAATGCATAATTTACGACATATTTGCAAAACCTCGCTTTTCGATAAGAGTAAAAGTCTTACTTCCGGCCCAAATATTGAAATTTCTTTAATATGAAACTTTAATTACTTTTATATTCATAAAGTATCTGCCTACAACGCATGAGTTGCGAGATATTTGCAAAAAATTGATTTTCGGTAATAGTAAAAGACCTACTTCTGGTAGGAATTTCGAAAAACTTTTTAATAATTGTTTTTCTAAAATTTACTTTTGAGTACATTTGAATTCTTTATAAATTAGTTTAAACTTTTTAGTAACACTATTAACCTTGTAATTATAGTTTTCTATTATGCATTGTTAATATTCAATTAGAAAAATTTAATTATAAAAATGTACTTACTTTAGATCTCCAATTCTTATTTAATTCTAATAATGGAGTAGTTTTTCTGTCCTTACGCACTTTTACAAACTCTGACTGAAGTTCACTAAAGAAAAGTTACCATGTTTTATGTTAGAAAAAGATTGGCTTGAAAAAAACCATGATAAGTGCAAATTATGAGCCAGTCTTTAAGGATATTACGAAAACTTTAAAGGTGTTCCATATATCTAAACGCATTTTCAATATTCATGTTCTTTCTGCTTCAGGCGCATATTTTTTAGATATGAAACAGTGGCTTAATGGAGCAGATAATATAGTATTTTTGCTGGATTAGTTTTACAAAAATATCTTGTCCAACGAAATGAGAATTCTTGATTTATTTTTGGACAAAACAAAAAATTACGCCATTTTTCGATTTCTTCATCACCTAGTACTTAGCATGAATCGTTTTGAAAAAGCCCGGTATTTCTAAACCATTACTTATTTCATCAGTAGAAATAAAACGATATAGGTATAGGAATATTGTCATGTCCATTGTGCGTCTTCTGAACATTGGAATAAAATGATACGGTGGGGACATAATAAAAAAAAAACAATGCCACTAAATCGATTAGAGCAAATACAACAATTTTTACATTTTAATGAACATGATGCACATTTGCCAAGAGATTCTGATAATCATGACAGGCTTCAGAAACTTAGACGAGTTATTCATTATCTGAAAGAAAAGCTTTCGAAAATTTCTCGAGTCATATTTGTCTATTGATCAGCAGTTATGTTCACCTAAAATTGTGCAAAATATGGACAAGACCCTTGATGTAATTAATTGTTTCAAAATATTTCATATTAAAACATTTCCAGTTAAAGTTTAGAGTTACATAGAATCTGATGAAAACGTGGGCATTATTAAAACCAAAGTTTGAATAGAAGTTCTCTCGCAATGGATGAACATATACGGTTATCACGCCTTAAACCTAAACCTCTCTCGGTAACAGAGTGTGATAGGAAGCTTTCCCAAAATTTCCAGAAGAAGACATAGAAAGATATTTAGGTTTTAAGTCGATTTCGTGTGAAGCTAGAACAGCTTTAAAAATTATCCCAAAAGTAATGACAACCTCAATGACAACGAAATATTTATAAGGGTGATAATAATGATGATTTTCTACTTAATTTTTGATTTTTCGTAGGAAAAGCTAACGACGGAGCTAAACTTGGAAAACTTAAACCTGAGCTTTTTTGTGAAGCATAGTCCATTTTTCATTATTTATTCTATTTACATTATTACACACTTCCTTTTTTTACCAAATAAAGGACTATTTCTGTATGTTTTTTTGTGGATCACTCAAAATTCAGTCATGGAGACTCTCACAGACTACTTGCCTCTTCACTTTGTGATATATTAGGAAACCAAGGTAGACGCTTTCAAGCTGCTGGCAACTAACGCCAATACCAAAAGAAGGGCGGGATACCACGTAGTAACGCGATATGCTTCATTAGACTATTCGAGGTAAACATTCCAGAAAGAGTAAAATGGGAAAATGCTATGGAGGGCGGGACCGCTGCCGGGACTAGAGCAGGAATCTACTCTGCCAGTCTGAGTGATACAATGAAATGCGAATTCAAATAATGCATAACAGTCAAGCAATACTGAGGGCAATATCAAGCCAAGAACTGTCGTTAAGACTTATTTGGGAGTGCTTCGAAGAACGGAAAACGCTGTGGGAGAAAATTACAGTAAAACTAATCTAGGTGTCAGAACAAAGAGGAATAGAGGGTAACGAGATGGCTACTGAACTTGCTAGGACACGATCAAAAATGAATCTTATAGGCCCAGCCGGCTCTGGGAGTACCAAAAAGTATGACTCAAAGCCACATCAAAAACAAAGTTAAAAAAACAGGCAACAATTCCTAGGGAAAACATTGGTAAAGAATTTATTGGTCAACCATGTAACAAAAGGGCTGAAGAATTACTACAGTTGAGCAGGGGTCGGCTGCAAATTACGGTTGATTTCCTAACCAGTTATGCATCCTTTAAAACTGAATTTCTGTAAGATGGGCTTATATGACTGGAGATGTCAACTGCAGACTCTGGAATAAGGAACTATAGAAACAGTCAGACATATCTTAGTAAAGTGAAGCATTAGATCACGCATTTTTGGGTAACAGATCATGGACACAGAGATGCTCAAGAAACATCCAGCAAAGAACGTGTACAGTCCTGTACAGGACACAAAAGTACTGACATGGAAATCATAAACCACACATGGACATCACAATAAGCCTTATTAGTGCGATGCAAAGAGAGGGCGTTAGTAGGACAGGCTTGGATAATATAAAATTTTGTGTTCTCTGAAAGTTAAAAAAAAATAGCGGACTTATTACCCTACGAAGAGATGGATAAGACAACAAAATGTGACCGCTTAAAAATTTTAAAAATAGTAAATATGGTTGTATAGCTATGCCTTTTAAAAAGTAATGTCAATTCTTTAGATTTTTTCGAGCTAATCTGCCTGATAACAAGAAAGTTACTTCCAACTTACACTTTAGACCTACTTAAACCCAACCAACCCAACTTAAACAAAATCTAATAAAACTTAAACAAAACTCAATCCAACATAACTTAAACAAAACCCAACTCAACCCATCCCAAACAAAACTCAATCCAACCCAACGAAAATCCAACCCAATCTAAGCAAAACCCAAGATGCTACAAAAGTACTATGCACTTAGTGTTTGGATATATTTTCACAATACTGTTTCTGCGTATTTCCCACTAAATGCTAACCATAACAAAGAAAAAAACAATTTTTTTTATATATTTGAGTAAAGCTATTTATAAAAGTAAAAACCTCTGACATATACAAACAAAAAAACCTGACAAAGAATATTTGCAATAGGTAATTAAAATGAAGCAATATTTATGTTTGGAAATATTTTTTCGAAATAAATAATAGATAATAAATAGATATTAGAAAATGCGATATTTAATTCGAATTTAAATTATATTCTCTACCTAAGAAATTTATTTATGGCAAATATTTTGATTAAATTAATTTTTGAATATAGAAAAATATAAAAATCATTATTCTCCCTGTAACTATTTCACTTGTAATACTGAGAAGTAATCGTGTAGATGACGTGTTCTCTTCATATAAGATAACAGAATTAATATAAATATAAATAATTATTGCAAACACTATGTGTATAGTTTATATATATTACATAAAATTCTATGACCTAACAGAGACTGTTCAATCGATGAATAAATCTGGCGCATATAACAACACCTGTTCGTACCTCATTACATTACACCCCGTTTCGTTCCCATCCCTTGTAGGTGGATAACGCAGGGCAGGCCGTCCTTCGGCGAGCTTAATTGGAATGATTGCTACTCCCGATGGAGTTAATTATAGGACACATGCAACACGATCCCTCTCTATAATATATCACACACTATATTCACCAGATTTAACGTTTAATTAACCGATTTTGCAAAACGTAATATTATTAATTTCCTCCACGAGGGTGATTTAAACAAACTACTACTCAAATAATCTGTTTATACTAAGAAGAAAAATAGTTCGAAATGCAGTTACTTAACGTCCGAAACTGGTATTGACCGTGAGTGTCAAGTTACACTAAAATTGCTTACACTAAAAGCCAAAAAAATATCTACTTAATGCCAAAAATAAGTATACGGTACGCTTTTTATCAGTTTGACATAATCAAGAGTCTATTATGTCAATTGGGTATTTAGAAGCTTCCCCTAGTTCCTTTACTTTTCAGTTTAAATGTCTCAAGTTGGGTTTTACCAACCCAAGCTTCCGACATTTCTATGCTCGCTTTAACAGAAAGACGTAGTTCAGGTTTGACCTCAGTGTCAAACTTTTCGACAATTGAACGGTCATCCTCGCCGTTGAGTGGCGGTTCAAGTAATTGAATTTTAAAAATAAACTACAAACTACTTTTTTCATGTTGAAGATTTAATCTGTATATATTTCATATTTACTTTGTACATTAATTTTAAGTGGATTGTGAAGGTACCAAATCAAATTTGGGTGGTACAATGTAGAGAAACCCCGATCTCTAAATTAAGATATTTAATTTAAAGTTAAACTTTAGAAATAAAATGATAAAATGAAAAATTATTTGTTTTGCCAGATCAACTCACATTATCTCAGGGCGATTCGAGTTAATTGAAATGATTAAGTAAAAAGGGTTTTTGTACATTAAAAAGAAATACCATTTAAAAATTTTAATAATTCTTAAACTGACACAAACATTTCTGTAGGTCCGTTGTTTGATTCAATCGTAAGCTATAAATGCCAGAATTTATTACATACAATGCACATTCTATATTATACGTGTTTATATCGATACTTGAGAACATATCAAGTTACTTTACACATATATTTGTTAGACGATATTTATTTAATTACTTTCTCTTTGAACTTTTATTTTTACAGTCTCTCCTATTTTATTACATAAAACATTATAGTCATTAAACAATAATCATTTAAATAATACCTTATCTAAATTCTTGTTATTCATCTTCTTTTTTGTACTGTTTCCAGCAGGAACTTCGGGCTGCTTATTATCGACGAAATCTTCTTTATTTCTACGATATTTTCAACGGCATCATCTGCTTGTTCTGCTACTCAAAATACAATCTTTATTTTAACAATATAACACACAATTCCTTCTTAAGTGCAACTTTGACCAGTACTTTACTACATTTTCTCGGTAGTAAATTATTTATTGAAGTTATAGTAACAATGATTCTTATGCGTAGTCTAATGTTAGGAGTTAGCCTTTTGATACGATATTTAACGTATCTTGCTGTCGACTTTCTCTTTTCTCACGCGTATTTCCATTTTATATCAGAATGTCTGGGGTTCCCCGATTTCCACAAAGTTCAGGGGTTCCCATTCACATTTTCACGCACATAGACGTTCATTTAGCCGCGGGATTGTATATTGTTACTGGAGTGTTTATCACGTTAATATAAACTTTCGGCGTCACCCTTTTTTACTCATAAACATATACAAAACCTATGACTAATATCTACTTAATAATACAATAACACATTCATTGATTTTTAATATTATTTCCCTTCAAAATACCTACTAACAATAAAATACACTTAATTAAATCCTTAAAAAAAATAATAAAAATCACAAAATTAATAAAGGGAAATGGGCTGTACCATATCTTAGTTGTACGTAATTTAAGTTTAAGTAGCATATTATTATAAAATTCCAGTATATTTAGAAAAACGTAATTGCATATTTAGTTTCTCTTTTTTTAATGCTTTTAGTTTTCTTCGAGAAAATTATTTGCAAAATGACGATTATAATGGGGTTCATCCTTCTTGTCAAAATACTGTTCAGAGACCGCGTAAGTATAGGTAGTGTTTATAGTTACCTCTAATAAAAAAACATTCCGTTTATTACCTACCGCTCATATCAATAGTAAAGGGGTTAATATTTCTAATTAAAACTTTCATTTAGGATTGGTTGTAGACGCAGATACAGTTCTATCAAAAGAAATGATCAACCTCTAGGTAGTCCAATAGTAAGTACCCTTTCAAAATTACGTTATCACCAACAAAATAGATAGTTTTCAATATTTATATTCTGTTTTATAATTTCACGTGTGTTAAGTTTTAAGTTAAAGTGTTAGAATAAACCAATTCATTAAAAAATTTAGCTTGTATTTAATATTAAAGTTTAGCTGAGTATAGGATCTTGCAAAGCTACACAAGGGTCAAAATAACCAGCATCAATAATCAGGAGGATTTAACCGAGCATAACCAAGAAATTAATGATTTTCAATTGATA
This sequence comes from Amphimallon solstitiale, assembly GCA_963170755.1. Classification (NCBI taxonomy): domain Eukaryota; kingdom Metazoa; phylum Arthropoda; class Insecta; order Coleoptera; family Scarabaeidae; genus Amphimallon; species Amphimallon solstitiale. Next base: position 28,238,540 of record OY720675.1, on the reverse strand, counting down.
TTTTACTTTATGTGTTCTCAACTTACAACATTTAATGATGTCAGTCAGGATATTTAGATTTTAACATGAACGTCTAGAATTCTCCTATTACTCGGGGGGGGGGGGGGGTTCTTGATTCACTTCCTTCCGTTATTTGTTTTTTCGTCATAAATGCTGAAATACATTTCGAAATTGCTTTCTTGTATGAAGAAGGTGTGATGAATAAAGGCAAGGTGAGGAAATAACCTGAAACAGACTCTAATTGAGTTTGGTTTAGGTTATCGCTGTAGTAGAAAAAGCCCTACAGATTTCCCTTAGGATATTAATGGACAAAATATCGACAATAGAAGCAGAAATAATAAAGAAATGGCAGGTCCTCCATTTTGAGCAATAATTTTTTCGAAAAAATTGAAAAAACCGTGCGTCGAGATTGACGCTCACTTCTGAAACGATTCACATACGGGTATTTGAGCATTCTACGCGGCCAAAATTTTTTATGCTTAGATTGCTTCTAAACGGTATAAAGGATACACAATAGTGTTTGTAAGTATATATATACACTTATTTTATGAAAAATATGGTTTAGGAAGGAAAAAATTACAAATTAAACTTCTTCAGAAATAAATTCCCCTTAGTCGTTTTCAGATGGAAGAACCATTGGGTTTGACTGTGCTGGCAGAAGCATATTGATGGTTTCAGAAAGAAACGAAATAAATTTACTTTTTTTAAAAGTGTTTATACTACTGAGCAAGGGATCTGAGCTCAAGAGGACTCGGTTGGATGTATCTTTATTACAGGACTCTCTAGAAAATTTCCTTGAAAAGTCTTGGCGATATGTCATAAAATGCTTGTTACGAGCTTCTGCTGCCTCCTCAGATAATTGACCAATAGGTAGCAATGCATTTTTTATTATGACTGCTCCGTGAATTAGTATCTTGTGCATTGTTGGTGTCATTGGATGCCAAGGGTACAATTCGACATATAAACGAACAGCTTTCAGTGCATATTTGTCGTATTTTTCTACATCTATCAAGAATTCGCATGAAATGGTTTTCAGTATGACTTTCAACCTATAAATTAAGCCGTAACTGATGCCTCTAATCTCTTTAGCTAATTTCGGATCCTCAAAAAAATCTTCTACTCGTGTCGCCATCATTCGTATTACCAAAATTTGTTTTTGACATATTCACTAACATACCAGTTTCTTTGCAAAATTTGTCCTGTATTTCTGTATTCCTCTCTTTTTCCATTTGTTTTTCCTCTTTTGTTTTTCTTTTTCTGTATTTCTTTATGGGCAATTTGTATGCCAAATGGAGAATGCTGTCGAATAATCTTACCCTGGCATGTAAAATCGACAGCCCAAATTCAATAGCTTCAAAAGATATTTGTTTTTTATTATCCAGTTGGTTGAAGTCTTTGGAAGTCGCACCACAGATGTAGCAACGATTCGTAGATGTTGTGCCAGTACCTGCGTTGCAGACTTTTCCGTCAACCATTGTCATTATGAACAGATGTCAATATCAACCTCAGTTGCTATTTAAGAGTTTATGGAATTTTGAACGTACTTCATCTTTTCATTTGTGATATCAGTATTCTCTTTCACAAAACGGAATCTAATTGGTGGAGAAGAAGGTGTGGGATTTTCCCCCAATACTCTTTCACAGTCTTTGCCACAAACTAATCGCACAGGTACAAAGCAGCTCTGAAAAATATTGGCATCTAGATCACCTTCTTCATCAAATTTTTGCTTGAACTGTGATTGCTGCGACCCATCGCGTCCCCATTTACATATAATTTTTAATGTATCCCTTTCTTGCTCTAGTATTGTTGATAACACCTCTCAAGGAAATCAGATAAGCGTTTAACGGTAATATCGATTAAAGAATGCAATAGGCTTTCGGCGTTGGTACTCGTCACTGTGCATGCTTCTCGGGGCGGATAACACTTTTTTTGCTTGCTGTATTAAACTATAACACGGGAAGAACTTTTTATTAGTATTTCGAATTATTTCATATTATCTTCGTGTTAAATCAGCATCTATAAACATTTTCAATGTTTGGAACGGTGTCAGATGCAAAGCGTTTTCACTTTTGGGAATGGCATATGCTCTTTTGTATTTTGTTGCTCGTGTTGGGGTGCAAGTAATATCTTTTAGTACATTGGAAGCATCTTTTTTTCCAGATTTACTTAACTCAACTTGTGCTGCGTGAACAATAATACCGTCTTCTAAAGTAAAACGAATCTCCTCTGTTTTCCTTCTTTTACTCGTTTCACTGGATCCTCCAAACGATTTTCGAGGTCGACCTGGCCGATATTGCGTAGTCACCGGAATTTCAAATGTTCCTTCTAACCACAGGTGATTGTTTTTTAGAAAAAGGTCTTCCATTTTATGTGTTATGTTCCATCTTGATTTCACTTCGGATTTGAAATGTGCGAAACTGCGTTTAAATTTTTTGTATTGGTCTTCAGTGAATTCTTCACGCGACAAAAGTTGGTCTTCTAAGCAATTTCGTTTTTGTTCGAAATTTGACTTGCTATAAGTTTTCATGAGGTCGAATAAGTATTTGCGGGTCACTATCCGTACTCCCGAAGTACCCACTGCTCCTGAAATAAGCAAAATGTTGCTTTGTAATACATGCAACATCATTCGCATATTCAGACATTTTCGTAGGAAAAAAATTAAGTTACTGAGATTTTGCTTATCGGCGCTTTTCCGCGGCAAACTTTTTGATTATCTACTACTCAATACTCTAAAGTTCTAATATTAATAAGAAAGGACACCGGATCTATCTCGATACTGTAAGTAATACATTGATGAACATAAACTTCTCTGAAAAATCATGCTTATTATAGATGTTACTTTTAAGTCATCAAAAGAGTACATTTATTGAATAAAATAGAAAAAGCAATATTGCAGTACAATAGAAAATTACCTGTAGAATCAGAATCCATCACTTTTCCGCACAAAATTAACGTAGAAAAATAATTATTCGCTTTGAAAATTAAGGTTTTCAAAAAATCGCCGAGAACAGTCACGTATGCTAATAGGTTTGATGCCCAAGTTTCTAATGACGCTGCCAGCACAGCGTCCACGGGAAAAGGGTGGGAGATGCTGCGTATTATTCACTGGAATGTCCCTTGACTCAGGTAGTTGATTTAAGATGGTTTTTCCAATTTTGTGAAATTCACTTTTGGCCGCGTAGAATGCTCAAATACCCGTCTGTGGATTTCGTAAAGTTATTCATGAAATTTCTCGAAGTCCGCTTCATGAACCGATTACTAAAAAGTTAGATTATCGAAAACTCACAACCGATGTTCTTTAGTCATTCAAATTACTCACTCCAGTGAAAGAGCCTCTATATATGCTATGGAATTAAAGAAGATGCTATTAAAAAACTTTTTCAAGAGTTGTACACGAAAATTGATTTATAAGTATGCAAAACTACAAACCAATAGAAAAGAGATAAATTTTCTACAATAACCTTTGAACTATGTTATGTCGCTGAAGGAGATAGTATTGTCTGTTGAAATATGGATGTTATTTTTTTTAACCAATTGCTTGTGTACGATGCTAATACATTTGTGTTTATTACATATCCACAGTCTTTATAATCGTCTTTTTAAAACCGTTATAAATAACATACTCAATACGATAAAAATAAAGATGTTAACTGAATGTTGAAGCCAAGTGACTGCAGCTTACCCATGAATGGTTAATGCAATCAAATGCTATTAATGTGTGTCTTTATGGCGTCAACAGGTCCACAAGCATCTAAAGTGTGAAATGTGCATTAAACAAAAGTGATCAAATTTGTAATAGTTTATCGCTTTTCAATAAACCCATTTTGGTCGGTCTTAATTACTACATTAAGACTGACCAACTGAGGTTGGTTTCATTAAATTTAAAATCAATCGTTTCACTTTTCAATATAGTAAGAGCATTAATAATTCAATCACTGGTTTAAGCCTAAAATCTCAACCATGTATTTATAACAATAACTTTATGACCAACCTGTATATAAGTACATACTTTATCGATTAACCTTTTAATAGGTACATATTATGAAAAGTTATATAACATTCCAACAAATTTAATAAATGTCAAAGGAGCAAATTAAAATTAAAAAAACAGTAAGATTAAACAAAAAGCAAATTTCTCCGTTTCCAAGAATCTTTTATTAGTATGCACAAAAGCTTTCGAAATCAAATAACACCCTATTTATTGTTAGATTTTAACAGGATAAGTGTCATGTTACAAACTCGTATTTGCAAATTCCAAAGCCGCTTCTTTTCCCATCTCACATTAGCTTCCGAACCGTGTAACTACCAGACGAGTACATTCACGATAGAGAGCATCCCCGACTTGTCATTGGTCGATCGAGAGGGTTGCTATCACAACAAGCTCGTCTAAACGCACTCTAATTGGCCGCTCGACATCGGAGGCGTAAACCGGGGTGCACAATGACGAGACTTTCATAGGAGCACATAACAAAATTATGTTTGCCTTGGTGAGCATATTATTTTTCAAGTGTAAGTGAGTATACGCATATTATTATTAGTGGTTTTATGTGTGAAATTAAGTACATAATTAGATTTTGATTTACGATGCGAAAAATCTTAATTTGACGGGAGAAATGGAAGTTGACGGTACCAGCACGTCTAGTGATTCGAACTCGATACAATATAACAGTATCAATACCAATTTTTATACGGAAAATATTTATCTGTCGCACACCTCGAAAAGAACCGAATTCGACGGGTATTTCAGCAAGGATTTTTACGATGCTAAATCTGACAAGAGAAGGACCGATTTCGTGGCGGCAAAAAAAGACAGTTTCCCCATTATTGTGAATAATAATAACAGTTCGAATAACAATAATAATAACGTTAGTAATAACTTAAAAACTAAATGTGAGGATTTTGTGAAAAAGACTTGTACATTTGTGAATGGTTATAATAAGAAATTGGATGATTTCGTGGATAGCATGAAAAATTTGGATTACTTCAATAAGAAGACGGAAAGTAATAATATACATTTGAACAATATCGATGGTTTCGGAAAGAAGTCTCTCAGTTTTTCACCGGATCAGGTAATCTTTATATAATTAAGTACAATTACTTGGACAATTGTTTATACAGGCTGCCATTTTCTATCTCTTGCATGGGTATCTTTCTTAATATTAAAGATACACGATTGGTTATATTAGCAAAGTTAATAAATTTGAGGAGTATTTGATAGTATTTTCAGATTTAACATTTATTGACAATTTTTGAAGATATTTTGAAAAAATTAAAAATTTCCGAAATTTTTAATTATACATATTGCTGTTACCAGAACTGCATAAATATTTTTAATGAATGTTGTGAATGCATTAAGAATTATTATATCTTTATCTATAAGTCTATTCCCTAACAACATTTCATTTATTCCTGCGAGTTCTAGCAGTGATCTTTCTTCTTTTACTCTGGTGTGTCTCTTAGTTAGTTTATATTTGGATAAGGTCAATAATAAAAATAAAGATTAAATTTCATAAAATATTTATAATTTTCTTTTAGAAAAGCAGTAACACAAAAAAAATTGTTACCATGTGGCTGTATCAAGTATTTTTCTTTTACAATAAAGGAACATAGAAAAATATACTTTTTATACTGATACGAGAAAAATATTATCTTGCTATTTTATTTCTTTAATATAACAATATTTATGGATTCAAAAAAAATCTTTTCCATACGAAGCTAATTTTTACTTCATCAAAGACATACATTCGCACATAGTGCCTTTGATGATCTAAAACTTCGCAAACGAGAATGTCTTGAAAATGACCCATACCAATCGCTAAATGCAAATATTCGTACATAGTACATTTAACGGCTTGGCGCTTGTCCATCAAGAAACATCCCTGTCTATTCGTATTTATTTATTTGAAAATTTTGATTAAGATTGACTAAAATAATCGTTAATGATGCCTAACCATTACCTATCTTCCCACTATTACAAAAAAAAATATTCCAATTTAACAAGACAATATTTATTTAAATTAATGATGCTCAACGCCTTTCAAAAAGCAAATATTCCCACGTAGTACTTTTAGAGTACGTCTTACACCATCAATTATTTAAAATTGAATATTCATTTCAAAAACTTACTTAAGTTCATCATACAATTTGTCAAATTCCATTTTATTCATGTCCTCCATATTGAAAAATCTTATAACAGAATAATATAAAATGTAATTATTAAATGCAAAAAAATTAACTAACAATAATAAAACTAAAATTTAACTTGAATTCAAAAACAATAACTTAATACATTGGAAACTAATAATGAATTTCTAGTAGCGTATAAAACCCCCACTCTTATTCTTTTTACTATTGCAAAAGATCTCAAAAATTTGTACGTTCAAAAGACAGGATTCATCTCCCTCTCCATTCATTTTCGCGGCCTTATATAATTTAAAACAAAAGATAGCTACTTATTCACAGCGCCACGTTTCTTCAACTAACATTTATGTTGGTATCGTCTGGTAGTTGTACTACTGTGGCACTATAGACTCAGACTATTTGCTGAAATTCATGGATACCTGTCATCATTTTACAGTAAACAGTAAACTTAGGTATTTTTGCTGTTTCTTTTTGCACAAGTCTCTAGTTACATTTAAAGAAAGAATATAAAATTGTTTAACTAATAGGTGATAATTATATCTAAAGCGTTTAGACATGATTGTATAATGTTTAATTAACGATATCCAGATATAACTATCCCTGATTATATTTGAAAAGTACTCAAAAAAGTACTTAAACACTATCAACTTTAAGTAATTAAAAGAATGACTTGTCTCATTTTATCGAAAAAAGCAATTGACCACCATCTCGAATGTTGCTTTGTTTTGAGAAAAGAGTAAACCCTTTCGTGATACGTCCACTTTTACTTTCTTATACGTTGTATAAGGAAGTATTGTGAAATTTTCGACCTCGAGATTTTTGCAGATGTCCACGTTTTGAGGTCCCCTGAGACCGAAAAAAGTGGTTTTTAAAAAATGTCTGTCTGTCTGTCTGTGACCACGATAGCGGTCAACCCGCTGGAGATATCAATTCCAAATTTTGTATTTACGTGTATAATCTCCCTCTTGAGATCTGATTAGTTTTTCAGTAAAATCGGTAGATCGGAAGTAGCAGTTTACTTCGGTGAAAAAATCGAATTTTGCCAATATTTCGTCAACTACTAAGTTTAAACAAATTTCGAAAGATTTCATATGTACTTAAAATTAAAATCGAGAAAAAATTTATTTATAAAGTTTTTCTAAATTCCTACCGGAAGTAGGTCTTTTACTCTTATAGAAAATCAGTTTTTTGCGAATATTTCGCAAGTCATGCTTTTTAGACAAGTACGTTACGAGTAGAAAAGTATTTAAAACATAATTTTCAATATCTTTTGTATAAAAAAGATTTCAAAATTTAGACCGAAAGTACCACTTTTACTCATATCGAATAGCGATTTTTTGCAAATATGTCGTAAGTTATGCATTATATATATATGTTTATCAAGAATACAAAAGTATTTAGAACTGGATTTGCAATATTTTTTGTGTATATGAAATTTCAAAATTCGGACCGGAAGTAGCACTTTTACTCTTAGCGAGTAGCACTTTTTTAATATCTTGCAACGTATGAATTCTATAGAGATTTATTAAGAGAATAGAAGTACTTAGAAGAAGATTTTGAATAATTTTTGTATCAAAAAATTCTTTAAATTATATAATTTGTAACGCTCATATGTACCTATAAGAAAGTCGTGTGGTGGCCACACCTGATTATTTAAATTCACAAAATTATCATTGATGAACGGGTAATATTCCACATTTTCAATTAAAATATCAAGATTTGGTTTCTTATAAAATCAAGCTGTAGTGTAGAATCTACAACAATCGATTACTAAATTCAAATTTCTTTGCTATTTTTTCGGTGTTTATTGGAAACTCTCCCGTTCAGTTAAGGTAGAGATAGTTGCCAAAGTCTTTCTCAAGAAAAATAGTTAGAAAGTTTTTCTTATATTTTCCTACCTAGAGGTACACCCTTAGACTAACGTATTTTTCTATCTGTAAAATACTATCTCTTACTCGCATAGGGGGAAATAAAATAGAGCTTTGCCGTACGATGTAGAAACCACTCCACCCATTTCTCTTCATCCTTTCCTTTAATTTCATACAGGGACCATAAATTTGGTATACGATTATATAAAAAGAAAGGAAGATTGACATCTGTAAATTTATTTTGACTAATTTTTTTTAAATTTCTTAGTTCGCTAATTATAATTTTTGTATTATAGTAGAGACTTTCTCTGTCACTAATCCATGGATTGTCTGAAAATTTAAACTTGATTACATCAATTAGTTAACTACCTACTCATTTCGAATTTGTATGTATCTAAATATTTATTTTTTCTTTTTTTCAAATTTTTTAGTCAACCATAACCAAACAAATTAATTATTCTTGCAATCAATAATTTAATGAAATGTCAAAGCGCAACATAATAATTAGAAGAGAATGTAACAATTTCATAAATTTGTTGTTGTTGTAGAATCAAATTATTTCATACTCAATGTTATATATTGTGCACTTTATGTTATTCGGACTTTATGAAAAAAGAAAAAAAAAACTATAATTTTGCAATTCTTGTAGCACGAATATGATGAAATAGCATTAATAAACTGTAAATTTAAATTCATATCATGTTAATGTTGATTAGATTATGTCGACAATTTTCGAAATCCGCAATCAAAGCCTTTTAAACTCTGCTTATGGAATTATAATGTATAATTTGACAAATATATTGCATTCAAGCAGGGCCAGAAATTGTAATGGCAGGCTTGGACAATCATTATAATTCGAATTTCCAGAATTATAATGATTGGTTGAACGTGCCCTGATATTTTATGTTTGGGTTATGCTAATTTGAGTGCTTTTATAAAGTATCTTCTTTACTATTAAAGGTAGAATAATATTTATGATGGATAATTTAATGCATGTGTAAAAAATCCATAAGTTGGAGTTGTTTTGTCGCTTTGACAGCGGACAAATTTACTTTAACTTTTAAATCGGCAATAATGTTGTTTAACTTTGGTTGACCCGACAACATTTTGTGTTATCTTGTTATGTCATAAAATTAAAAAACTCATTGTCAAAACAAAATGTCATATTCGACGCAACAGTAAGCTTTGCGTATTGTCTTTGGTTGACCCGACATTAACTTGCTTACTTGACTCAACAAATTTCGATAAAACGATCAGTCGTTTTATCAAGGAGGCAATTTGTTTCGTACATTTACCTAGCAACAAAAATGTTCGGGGGTAATATCATAAGAGTTTGTGTTTATCCGGTAAAACTTTAATTTTGAACGAAATCTTTGTCGCTTGGTAACTGACGAGAACAAATAACATGGTAACTTTTGTTATTTGTACGAGTCGAGTTACCTCTAAGTAACAAAGTTTGAATTTTGTCAAAAGGTATTTGATAAGACAATTTAATGAATCATTTAATTATTACTAATAAACAAAAATATTTTTATTTAAACAACTCAAAAGCGCAACATTTCTTTGAATACATAGGTACATACAAACAAGAAGAATGAGTGTGCTTAAAACCACACAACAGAAGTGTAAACTTCATCAAGGCGAAGTTAATAATACGAAATAGACGCGTATAATATTTCAGTAACGTATTAAATAAAACGTATTCGCACATTTATTACATTTACACATGTACACACGCGTATAATATTTAGTAACGTATTATACGACTGATACGTCATGCTCTCCCGTCGCTGAACGTATGTATATATACAGGGTTATGATAAAGTTACGCACAAAATTCATAAAACGTACAATGTTCATTTTTGTAAAAAAATGCAAAAACACGTCAAACAGTTTATTTTATTCCGCGACTTTTAACATAAGTCAAAAAAATAAAACGTCAAATTTGTCAAAGTTATGACGTCATCAATATTTTTTTTAAATATGAAGCATGTTTCTTTTTTTTACTTTATTTGATAAAGCTTGTTTTTCTGCATTATAAAGAAATAATTGAAGTAGGGGTCACAAGAAAAAACTAAAAAAAAAAAAGAATAAGACATGAAATGAATCGTGTAACTCCGCAGATGATCGAAGACTCTGTAAATCAGGTCTACCATCGTCTTGGCCTATGTCAGATAGTGAACGGGACACAGTTTGAACAATTCCTGTAAGAAATCGTTTTGGTTTAATGGACTGTTTAGTTAATTTAAATGTTATTACTATAATAAAGTTTATTTCGTTTTTTATTAATTCTCTCAGTTTTTTCTTATGTGACCCCTACTTCAATTATTTCTTTATAATGCAGAAAAACAAGCTTTATCAAATGAAGTAAAAAAAACCAAGCTTCATATTTAAAAAAAATATTGATGTCGTCATAACTTTGACAAATTTGACGTTTTATTTTTTTGACTTATGTTAAAAGACGCGGAATAAAATAAACTGTTTGACGTGTTTTTGCATTTTTTTCAAAAATGAACATTCTACGTTTTATGAATTTTGTGCGTTACTTTATCATAACTCTGTATAAATAGACGATATGAATACTCCCTTAGAAGTCCGGCGCTTGGTCTAATGCTAACGTGTCGGCGTCATACGAATCTGCTCGGGGACATGAATTTATTTATTCATTTAAATTTCAATTTAATTGAAATTAAATATCTCTATATGATATATTTATCTTGTTCCCTTAGCCGACTTTACCCGAACGAGCGTTACACATATCCGAGCGTTACACATATCCGAGCGTTACATATCCGAGCGTTGCAGGTCAGTCTTGTTCACTGCCTACAATCAGCGCACCGCGCCTAAAGAAGTTTACACTTCAAAAAGAGAAAAATACAAAAGCTTATGTATGACGTGTATTTGAACGATGCTGGCAGAATTTAATTCTCGTTACAATAGGAAAATCTACATGCTAATAAACTAATATAACGTGTGTTATGGGCAGTTTCAGCAATGATATCGAAAATTATCGACAAAACCTAATCAACTTTAACATTATATCATTTAAAAAAGCTCTCCATGCTATTTTATCATATTGGCAATATTATACTGGCATTTAGGAATAATAATATAAAACAGACGTTGCCGATTTAAAAACATGAAATAATTTCACTGTATTCATCATATATTTTTCCTTTATCGATAATTTTTATGTGCCAAATGCGTTCCTTTGTTTTTAATTGAATTTGTTTAAAAATTTGCTGTTTTGAAATTTGGAAGGCCTAAATTTCCGATTAAGTATAATTCAAAATATAATCTACTACCACTTAAAATATTTTGGTATATCTTGAATATTGAATTAGATGCCTTACAAAACCAGGAATTTGGCACATCCTGTAACCCAATACAAAATAAATAATTATATAAACAGGTGTAACATTATACGATAATCCTGGATATCACCATTGTTATGCAAAATACATAGAAAAATTAAGACAACAGTTTCTTGTATTTGTAGGCTCTATAATACCACCGAAAAATAAATTTAGTTATATGTACAGTCTTTGGTGTGCGCTCAAAAACGATCAATTTCAAAATTGTTAACAGAACATTGTATATTATTACATTTTCGAATTGTTTGAATAAGGCACATATTATAATGATGGTGTGAGATTAATATTACATTAATACCCTACAAATATACATTATTATTTAATGTTAGTATAGAATTAATTTTAAAAATTGTACTTTGTTGTACCAGCCAATACTATGAAATAAAATGATAAGAGATGTTACTTCTAAAAAATACTGTGTATTTTAAAATAATATCAATGCTTTAAAATGTCCAAAAAGTAGTTCAAGATACAAATATTTTTTTATGTATTACAGTATAGATTTAACGTTTTCTTGATAGATGTAGTTCTACACTAAAATAAAACAGTGACTTTACAATGATCTTCTTCAGTAGAACAAATTTTATTTATTAGTTTGTAGTTTATCAATTTAATGATCTTGTTTTGCTGCGTTATTCAGCTATTGGCAAAAGGCAATAAGCTGTTAAAATTTAGATAAATTTAGATAAATATTGTGCTATACAAACTCATATTAAAGTAACAAAGGAATTCAAAATTTGTAGAAGGGTGCTCTATTTAGGATGTTTAAAGTTGTTGGTGGTTACGCACAAACAAAGCACTAAGTATAACTTTAAATTATAATATATTTAAAGAAAAACCTTTACATCAATAGTATATTAAAATACAAGTTCCATAAGATACGATTCTTGCGCACTTGTTCTAAAGAACAGTGCGCAAAATATCTTATGAAACGTGTATTTTATACTTTTTTTTTTGGTTACTCTGATTTTTAAGTAGAACGTTTTAAATATTTGAATATCAGCGGTGTTATGTGTAATTATGTTTAAAATTTAGACTGATTTATTTATGCAATAAATTATTTCAAATTATCAACAAAAAGGACGAAATAAATAATTGTACGCCCCCAGAGATTCGCAAAATAGCAGAAGACAATTTACAAAATCTTTCGCCAACAAACTCTGCTTAACAATTTATATTGTTAATTAGTAAATAAAATGTTATCATGGGTTCTTTTTATTCTGTGTACAATTCTATTGCACATGTTTGTTACGTTAAAGGCTTATACGTATTTTGACGAAAATGAAAAGTGTAAACACATGAATGTTAAAACTAACATCAAGTAGTAAATAAATACTGTGACTTACATATATACATTTATACGTAAAACGTATATGCATATATGCATGTGTTTGGGATACACACATACATTAAGTGCCGTTGCCGACAATCGAACGTTTTTCTGTGTCGTTTTTTGGGTGTTAGATGTCGCTATGATACTCTCACTGCATTTACCACGCAAAATTGACATAAGTAGCGTTTTAAGTTTTAAAGCCATTGTCGACAATCTCCACGTGCACTGATGAGGCCTCAAAGGCCGAAACACCGGTGTCTGTGCGTTCGATTGTCGGCAATGGCACTGAATGTATGTGTATCCCAAACACATGCATATATGCATATACGTTTTACGTATAAATGTATATATGTAAGTTACAGTATTTATATTTTGACATTTAAATACGATTTGGCTCAATTTTTTTTGTTACCAACTTCAAAAAAATAAAATTAGCATGCGATAAAGTAATACTTTATGCAGTCAAAACGGGTGTCGTAAAGTGAACTTTATAGCACCGGAATAGAAAAAATACTTTATTTTTTGCATAACAATAGATGAAGGAAATGCCGCACTAATGTCACACCTTTATATAATGATAATTTTAATTAAAATATGTATAGCTTGTTAAAAAAAAGCCGCAACCTATATTTTAAAATATATGTTTATATAAAATATTGTTACTATTCTGTAATAGGGAAAATACGACATATATTTAAAAAACTTTGAAATAACTATCAACTTTTAATTGTTTGTGTAATGTATCTAATGTACATGACACATAACGAACTAGACATATGATCGTATCGAAATTATTTCTCTATGAATGACTGAATTATTTCACTTCCTGTTTTCTTTGATAAACGCATCAGGTGGTAATATTACATGTTACTATATTGTTGTGATATTAATTTGCAAATATATCACAATATTTTGAAATATAATATCTTAAGGTTGTATGTTGCTATATTAAATAAAAGTTAAACTAATACAAACTTAAGCCTGCAGTAATATACATGCGACGCTCTTATTACGTTATTATTAATTAATAATAAACATTTTTAGATAATTTATGTTTCTTTTTTAGAATATTATTATTATTATTACTATTAAAACACTTTAAATAATTTTATGAAAGAGGTATTTTTTAAAATGTATTTTAGTGATATAATTTAATGGATAAATTAAATTATTATTACAAAGTTAGAATTATGCCAGTATATAAAATGGGTGACCGATGTCTTATCACTAATTATTAGGGCGCGGGCACCAAAGGTTGATGACTCATCGCCCATGGGCGCACTAGTGAAATGTTGTATTTTTAAAGAGGTTTTAATTTTATTTATATAATTGGATAACAAGTGGCTGGTGATCTATAAAATACAAAATACCTTATTATTTGTTCATTTTCTCTTCTGTAGGATTTGTTCTCTTTGAATGAAGTACACCCTTGTACATAGAAAACGTCCTTTCTACATCGCAACTTGTTATAGGTGCGTACTGGAAATATTTTTTTATTTCAGCGTATTTAGCAGTTAGATTTTGTGTCATTGTCCCCATACACAATTGCCGCAATGTTATTAAATCCGGATTTCTATTAAAAACTGCGTCTAACTTTTGCCGAAGGCCATATCCGAAGTCACTTGGAATACTTTTGAAATTATTAATAGTCATATCTAATATGGTTATTCCATCTTTTGATTTGAGATTTCGATTTTTAAAATATGTGATTAGTTTAGGCAAATTTCCAAAGTGTTCCTGAAGGAATAACAACTGATGTTTTAAATTTGGGATTTGTGTTAGTTCCTTGGGCTCAGAAATACTTCGAGCATTTAAACATGTAACGAAATTTTGTAAACTATCGAATTTCTCTGCATAAAAACTAGTAGCTTCCAACCATGTCCCCATCTAGTTATTACTGGCGACGGAAGCAGTGACAAAGATGGAAGCTTTTCCCTGTAAAGAGCTACTCTCGATGGTGCTTTTCTGAAACCTTTTTTAAAAGCGGATACAAGTTTATCAATTTCCGGATGCCTGTCTCTGATATATTCACATATTCTGTGGAGAGCATGTGCTACACAAGTAATATGCAGCAGATAAGGATATGTTTCCTTTAATAGTCTGCCTGTTTTTAACATATATGCGGCACTGTCACTAACAAATAAAAGTATTTTTCCCTGTACCTGTCGTCCGAATGAAGCATTTTGTGCAAATTCTTGTCCAGGGTTTAAAATTAATTCTTTCATACTGTTAATATATCTTTCTAGAACGCAAGACCTGCGAAATATTTGCAAAAATATATAAGAGTAAAAGATTTACTTTCTGTAGGAATTTTGACACCGTTTTTTTTTTTCATATAAATTTTAGTGAAACATACTTTTGAGTACACTTGTATTTTCTAGAAATTTGTATAAACTTAGTAACTGATCAGTTACTGGTAAAATTTGATTTTTTAATGAACGGGTTTACCGATTTCACTGAAAATCTAATCAGATCTTCAGAGGAAGCTTATACTTGTAAATATGTAAGTTTGGAATTGATAGATTTAGCCGTTTTGTCGCTATCGTGGTCACATACACAGGAAGAGAGAGAGACAGGGGGACACACACAGAGAGAGAGAGGGAGAGGTGCCAAAATCACTTTTTCTATATCAGGGGATTTCAAAATGTGGAGAAAAGTTTCAAGGCCAAACATTTTCATCAACACAATACTTCCTTATACTACTTACGTATAAGAAAGTAAAAAGAAAATGAAAAATACTAAATGGTAACAAGACAAGAGGGTCATGCATAAATTCTCTAAAAGAATAAATAATCTTTGCTATCAGTATGTTTTTTATTTTATCTCTAAATCATTCCAATGTTAATTCTTTATTTAATAGTTCAATAAATGCTTTAACAGCAAGGTAGTACAAGTTTGTCTCGCAAAAAATAGGTAATCTAACACATAGAATTTCTAATTCGTATTGTGTTGACGGTGGTGATTCAACTTAGGTAAAGAATTAAAAATTTCCTAAGCATAAAGGAGTAAATAAAAATACAAAATTTCCTAACTACGTTATTATTCTTAATTTACGAAATACCCCCTGAAACCATGACTAGCATTGCTACATCATAAATCAAATAGCTCGTTTCTGCAACCGAAATACTCTGTCCATCTCAGATGATATCCATCAAGTCAGGAAACCAGAAGGTATCAGTGAATAAAAGTATGAAAAATTTACACAAAAATTCAAAACATAATTACGATCTGAGGTTTATCAAAAGAAACCACATGCTACCCGGCTTCATACAAAGCTGTTCAACATGTTACCTCCAATCACACACTTGAGTCAATGATAATACTCAAAAAACTGCTTGAATCAATTTGCGTAACCCTGTTGTGGTTCGATCTAATATAACATGAGCAATCGCGATCAGTACCAATAAGTTTAAAATCAATACATACAATTTTAAGGAATTCTTTTCGGTAAAGTAATTATCCAAAGCGAGCATTGTGCTACTTAGGTCAATACATGCACTACTTAGATCACCATCACAAACTATCATATATTATCCGCAAAGATTAATAAAGTAGATAATGGGTAGTCATTCACGTATATCATATAAAACAGTGGTCCAAAGTCTCTACCCTGAGGAACGCCTCTCCTTGCCATTAAATAATCTGATTTCTTACCTTCAACATCAGTATTATGAATTCTATTAGTGAAATACCTCTCAAGAACTATCGATATAGCGTACCTCTTACGCAGTAATGTTCCAAATTGCTTAACAAAGTGTTATGATCAACAACATTATACTCTTTACAGAAGTCGATAAAACATTCCAAACAAAACTTTTCCTGATCGATACTAGTATATAAGGTATCATGAAAACTTAAAATTGCTGAAGTGGTACTGAGTTTGTTAAAACTAAATTGTTTTGCAATTAAATAAATTATACTTATCAAAGTTCTTAATAATTACTGCTACTAATTTTTATATAACTTTGGAAAATAAGCTTTATATGGGGCGATAATTATCAATCGATGTAAGAGACCCTTTTTGGAAAATACATTTTACTCCATCAATATATATTGAGCTTCTTTATCATTATCATAGATCATACTCAACACTAATTGTTTAAAATTTGTTTCAAACTTTTACAGTGTTTTTGTCCTAACACTTATAAGAAATAAATGATACTGTAAATTTCTCCTTACAGGTCCAATGTATGTGCGAAGCCCTTCATCAGCGCGGCGACATCGATAGGTTAGCCACATTTTTATGGTCACTTCCACCGTCAGAGCTACTTCGGGGCAACGAAAGCATCTTGAGAGCTAGGGCAGCGGTCGCATTTCACAGAGGTTCTTACCATGAACTCTACGCCATTTTGGAGTCACACACCTTTCATCCACGTTGGCATACCGACCTACAGAGTCTATGGTTCAAAGCGCATTATCGGGAGGCAGAAAAAGTCCGTGGTAGGCCATTAGGTAATCGATAAAGCTAGATAAAGTTGTAGGAGTAGTTCATAACTTGTTAGCCTCATAAGATTTGCATTTTAAATGTAATAAATTGGTGTGGGTACCATACGACATTCTTATATACAGGTTGAGTTATTAGTTGCCGTTCCTTCGATTGTTCTTTTGTGTTTTAAATAAGATAAAAAACAATTACTGGAAGGTTCATGGTTCTAAAAATACGTTAAGTTCTGACGGACTTCCAGTTTCATCGGAAATACATAAAACTTATTTTTTTAAAATAAAACAGACTTTATATTTTTAGATTTTTTAGTAGTATTTTAAATTGCATATTCAATTGTTTTTTCTTTTTCAAAATTCAGCTAAAAGTTTTATTGTTTGGATATTTTTGACAAAAGCACCTGTTTCGAGAACGATCTTATTCGCATTTTATTTAAAGTAAAATTATTAATGATTCAAGATGTTTATTTAAATAATAAGTAAAAAAATTATTTGTCGGAAAAATTATATTGCAAGGTTCCAACCAGTCCGATGTGACCGCTCGAACAGCACAGCACGGTCGTTTTGAAAGGTACACTCCGAGTAAAAATTCTATGGTTGTTGAAGTTTGACGTTTGTCATGTAACCAATATCAATGTATTACGTTTATGTAGACATTAAAGCGAAGGATTTAAAAATGATAATTTATGTACCATACTTCATTACTTACAGTATATTTATTGATTAAGAATTACATGGCAATTTTCCTTTACCATATATCCATGCAGGATATTTAGAATTGGTACAGTATTGTCAACTGTGTATAGCGGATGAATTTTATTGCGAAGTACACATCTACAACAATGAAAAATTAGTTCGTAAATACCCTTTTATTTTTTAACACCTGTCTGAATCATCTAAAATAATACGAGGAAACCTTTTAACAGGTTCGTACTCACAATATCCATCGATGATGAGGATGATGGTTGTCACTGTTTTTCTGGCGTAGCTGATTCTTTTTTATTACCAAAGGTCTGTTCAATTCGGCGAATTGTTTTGTCGGATTTGCCTGTCATTCCTGACACACGACTTATTACTTTGTCAACAGAAAATGCTTATGCTTTTGCCGCCTTTTCGATTTCACAAAATGTACGAATATTATGCAGTATTGTGAACGCTTTGCTCTGGTCGGCTTTTCGCTTATGCATATTCATAATATGTCTAAAAATATATTAAAAACGCACAAGAAATAGCAACCTTAACCTTAAACTCCGACATCTTTTCGTCCGAAACATCAAATGTCACAAACTCAAACAAACTTGTCAATTTTACCTGACTGTACTAGCACAGCAAATGGGACAGGAAAGTGTTTTTGGTAGGAGTCATTTTTTCCGCCGGATAAATTGGTTTGGTCAGACTCCTAGTCAAAGGTTTGTAGAGAACAGGTTGCGCCGTAACTTTTGACCAATAAGAGAACGCGGCGCGAAAACATCATCCAGGGCCTTAGAGTAAGTAAGATATATAGAGAGAGAGCATAATGTCAGTACATAGACAAATTAAGTGATGCCAGGTGTGGTACGGGCAGGGTGGAAATAGTTCAACCTTGGCGGGTTGCATACCGTTAGGCATCATACGTATGTAATAAAATTTATTAAATTATTTATATTCGAATATTATTATTTTTTTAATTGTTTATAGATGAAAGCTACTTCTCTAATAATTATACTTTAAAAAAACAAATTATAGATTTTTCAAAAATAAATATTTGCTAGTGCCCATGAATTACTCGTAAACTTTCAATACATAACTGAAGTAAAAATGTTATTTCCAAAGATGCCATAGAAACGTGTGTCATTCATCTGTAATATTCACTCAATATTTACTCTATGTAAAACTGAAATATAATAATTAAGAATGGGTATACATACTTACGTTAGCAATAGTATAAACAACTTACACAACAGCAAATTTATATACAGGGTCGGGCAAAAAGAGCGGAACACCGAATTTATGGCTTAACTAGCACTTTTTCGAAAATTTAACCTAAATTAAAGTTTTTGTATACTTTATGTATTATTTATTGGTGTTTGCAGATTTTCCGTTTTTGTCACATTTTTGAAGATATGATGTCACCGGATAGTATTTTAAATGAATCACCCTGTATTTATATTTTTTTTTGAGTAGATATTTTTTTCCTGAATTCACTAATACCAGGTTTAGTGGGTCTCTGACTTATGGTTTCATAAGAAAAAAATAAAATGTAATGGCACCTAAATATTTATTTAATAAAAAACCAACGACAATAACTAAAGATTCTATTCATTAACGTCCATTAACTTTAACAAATGATTATGAAATTCATTTCTCGCTTAAAGGTGACATGAACTTTTAATGCAGCATTAACTTTTTTTAGAATCTTTAGTTATTGTCGTTCGTTTTTTATTAAATAAATATTTAGGTGCCATTACATTTTATTTTTTTATTATGAAACCATAAGTCAGAGACCCACTAAACCTGGTATTAGTGAATTCAGGAAAAAAATATCTACTCAAAAAAAAATATAAATACAGGGTGATTCATTTAAAATACTATCCGGTGACATCATATTTCCAAAAATGTGACAAAAACGGAAAATCTGCAAACACCAATAAATAATACATAAAGTATACAAAAACTTTAATTTAGGTTAAATTTTCGAAAAAGTGCTAGTTAAGCCATAAATTCGGTGTTCCGCTCTTTTTGCCCGACCCTGTACATATATATTTATTACTAATATATCTACATACTTCATCATTTAATTAGTCGCTTGAATTTACATATATGAGGTTTTATTTTATAATTTTATTTACAATATAATAGTATATAAGAGCTCTTAGTTAAGTTCTTATGGATCTCTTGATGGAAGGTTTGATTCACTCTCACTCGTTGATACTTAATAAACAATTCCACTGTAACCAAAGAAAATGATGCACTTGCTTCACAATTTCTGTTTGTGTAGCACTTCACTAAGGTATATAGTAGTTAGAGTATATTTATACTGGCAATTCATCGCAAAATGCTTAGACCAAAGTATACTGCTTTCTTTTGCAACCCAATTTGGCCTATCTATTTTCTTTATCCATAGATTCCTTCTACTGGGCTCTTTTGGTATCCTATAATCAATAATTTTCAATGTTAAAAGATTTATATTCACCAAATTATGGAGGAAATTAATAACTTTATGTATCTACCTACAATTCTTGAAAGTTATAATTTTCCTCTTCTCTGCCTGTAATTGCCTTGCACTCTCTTGCTACTACAATTTGTGCAATGAAAAGCGCCATATCAAACCATATTAAATACTAAGCACTAAATTAAAGATAAAACATCTGAATTCTTAGTAAAAATGAAATGGGAAATAATGGAAATTCTTAACCTTAAACTAATTAATAACAAATTATTATATTGAAGGTATTAAATAAAAAATAAATTATATATGAACATTGGACGTTTGTATTTCACGATAATAAAGAATAAAATAGAAAATATATATTAGACAAATAAGCAGATAGTGTTTCACATGGTTCCACCAATGGCGGATGTAAACATACCCCTCTCGGCATCACTTTTTGTCGACAATGCTCTCTCCTTCTTTTCTAGCCTCCTTGTCCAGAGTACTTATTTAAATAATTTCTATATCATTTACATAGACGACTAAATTAGCACAAGCATCTAGGTGTGAAACACCCAATTCAAATTCGTTCTTACGACTTACGTTGTAAATAATTAAATTAAATTGGCAGAATAAAGTGATTACAATCATTCGTACCCTGTATACCGAAATCTAGTTTTTATTTCAAGCAAAATAATATCGCACACTTCAATAGTTTCCCTCCGTTTTGGGCTACCATCAGTTACTCTTCGTCGTGTTGATGGTCGAGGAGTCAGTTCTGAGTCATTTTGTTTAACCAACTGATTATTTGTGTCAGCGATTTCGGTTCGAATTTTTCCAATAGCGCGTTCAAAATTATCTAAGTTATTCTTGATTTTTAATGCATCTGTATTGACATTTTGTAATTGATTAAACAATATGTCCACATGTGGCATAATTTTATGAAAGAAAGTTAACCAATAGATAAAATTTTCCTCCTCTAAAATTCGCAAATTGGCACCAGCTTGATGAATGGTAGTTTGTAAACTAGCTTCTCCCTCGATTTGTTCTAGAGCTTCAATTATTTCTTCTCGGTGCTCATATATTGTATTCACTGTCCTAGAATTGAAGTTCCATCTTATTTTTGAAGAACGAGGTAAGCTTT
Organism: Amphimallon solstitiale; assembly: GCA_963170755.1. Taxonomy (NCBI): domain Eukaryota; kingdom Metazoa; phylum Arthropoda; class Insecta; order Coleoptera; family Scarabaeidae; genus Amphimallon; species Amphimallon solstitiale. The sequence continues at coordinate 28,217,110 of OY720675.1, read as the reverse complement.
TTCTCTGAAGGAATTCTTCCAATCTTGCAGCTCGTTGTGGTAAAGTGGAGAAAAAAGTACATAAACCCGTCAGATTGGCAAAAAAATTCTGCAATTACTACTGCTCGATGTAGCATGTGACATAATAAGATTTGTCTGATGTGCGTAACAATGTACAAAATTGGCCCTTGGATACTGGTCTTGGACATGTCTTTGCACGCCGTTAATAGCACCACTCATGAGTGCTTCCCCATCATAGCTCTGTGCAATCAGTTTTTCTGGGTCATCAACAAGCAAACTAATTTCGTTAAGGATGGAGGCAGATAAAAAATTAGCATCATGTCCACTAGGCAGAAGAAATTTCCAAAATCTTTCGACCGGTGTCGCGTTCACAATATATCTTAAAACAACCACCAACTGAAACTGATTGGACACATCTGTGGTTTCATCAGCTATCACAGATATGAAGTCGGTTGCTTTAATTTCACTGGAAACTTGTTCATGATACACGTTCAACATTGCATCAAGCAGCTCATTCTGTATCGTTTTTGATAATCCCTTAAAAACCGGTGCTGCTTCGATGTGATCTCTGAGCGATTTATCCAATTCTGCCGTAAAATTTATCAATTCCCGACAAATGCCCTTGGTATTCGACGTTTGCCGTTCATCATGACCCCGAAGTGCCAGTTCAAACGCGCCACAAAATCTAATGCAATTTATTATTTAATTTAACACATGCCTATTTTTTGTTACCTGTTCATTGTGTTGTTGAACTGCTTTTCTATATGATGAATCTAAAACATTCTGAATGTTATTTTTTCCTAACATTCTTAGACTAAATATATTTTTCAAATGCCCTTCGGAATTTTCATGTTTCGTAATTTTAGCACTAAGATGAATTAAGTCTTTTATTCTGTTCTTTGATCAAGAAGGTTCACCACCAAACAAAAGACACGGAAAACAAAACAAACTATTTTTAATTTCACACCCACAAATCCAGTCATTTTTCTGATAAATATTCATTTTGAATTTTCTTATAACGTCTTTACCTTTAACAGATTGTTTATTTTCTAAACATAATTGAGGCATCGGCCGTTTAAGATTTTTTATTGAGATTTTTTCATCATACGTTAACCGCGAAAACGTGTTATTCTGTAAAGCAGAGACAAAATTCATCTTACAACAGCGGTGAGCAGACTGGGGATCTTGCTCACACGCTACGTATTATACGATATGGAAGTAGAACAAAATACAGTTCTGCCCACCTTCAATGTAATGTTTAATGGCTTAACGGAGCAAAGCTTGGGCATTGCTCATGGGTATGTTTCTCTCGGTGGAAGGGGTAAACATTCGAATAGTTTCTCGTCTTCGCTGTTAGTCGTCATTATATCTGTGACGACGATCGGTGCATGTAGGTTGTTACGCGAGCCGCACACGCCACGTTCCTGTTCAATAACTATGAATACGTAATAAATAAATACTTTCACAGTTAGTCGCCGCTTGGTTTGTTTGTTTCAAAATTCCAGGAGGTGAAATTGCTCACTTGCTCTCATTAAAGAGCCGCCACTGGGTTTTGTAGAAATATAATTTGAAAATTATGTAGTTATACTGAAAACATGATTAAAGGGCAAGACAAACAAAGTATTTAAATATTAAGTTACGGTGTTCCTCATCTTCTTGCCCAAATTTCTTGATGTCTCCTTACTTTATCCTTTACTCAATTTCCCTTTTCTAACGATTTCATTAGTGTTTCTACAACTCGTTTTTGTTTTTTACTTTTAGCCCTTTGCACTCTTTTACTAGGCAATGCTTTTGATATAGATTCTGGCAATAAATGCAATGATGATGGTATGGCTAAAAGTATTTTATTAACGCAAATTCTTTTCTCATTATTATATTTATATACTTACCTGTAGCTTTTAGTTTTCTGGGAACAGTATTCATGCGCTTCGCCTTTAAACTATACTCTTAATTATCACTGGTAAAATGTACACTGCAAGTTCTTGACGTATTTGGATTCCATTTATCCTTTCTGTGACAACGCTTTATCCACTCATTTCTTACTTCTGCATTTTTAGGAAAATTGAAAAACCTTATTTTTTCTCTCGCTTTTTGGCTTTTATCATATTGCTGTTGCAAATAGCAACACTGCATCCAGTTCCAGGCATCTAGATATTGAGAACTACGATATTAATTAAAAAGAACATTATTACCTATTATCAACTCACTTTGGCAGTTATTTCGTTTTTTGCCAATGTAAAAGAAAGAGATAGCTAAAGGGACTGATGCTTGTGGTTGCTATTAATTTTACTTGTTAACCACAACACAGACATTTAAAAATGTTTTAGGTAATCTAACAAGGTTAAAACTCTACGAAAATACTGATAAACCGACTTGAAACACAAAGGCACAAATGTAAACAAGCTTGCGTACTCTGAGCAACATGGCGTCACCCCCCCCCACTTCCAAATAAGTTACGGCGCAACCACGATACACTTATACCGGTATGCTCACTTTAGCTGTCAATGACGTCATTGCGGAGCAAGTCAGATTAATAGTTCTCATATCGGCTACATTTTGACGCAGTTTGAAGTTGTTTTATCGTTTGTTTTAAGTAATACTCTATTTAATATGCCTAGTAGTGCTCTAAATAGTACGAAATATATGATTAATTGCGTGTAAAAGGCAGGATTTAATAAATTTGAAAAATGGTATTTCCATTCAATACACAATGCAAAACAGTTTATTCTAAGTTCATTTTTAGACTTCGCTATCGAGAGGCTAGAGTTATGCAATATGATCTGTGTAAATATCTGAAAATTGTAATTTAGGTATTGATAAATGTTTCATTTAGTGAATAAAATCATTGCCAAAATGTAAATAAAGATATTTATTTAACATATATTTTGAAGTATTTAGTATTTTCTTTTGCACACATGAAAATCCTATTTAGTGAATCGCATAGATCTGAAGTATTCGATATTGGTAATGTTCAGCTACATCACTTTTAATAGAAGTGTCTTGGGCAATTGAAGAAATGATAAACCAACATTTGAATGAAGCAAGTACAACTTGGCTGGAGTCGTTATGTTTAATATACATATTTTACAAGTATGTTGAAATACAAGAGCATAAAACTAACTTCAATCCATAAATTAATCTAGATTCTAGATTAAACAATAATTCTAGTCACATATTTCAAAATTTTATCTAATAATATAAAGTTAAAATTGTCAAACTTTTATCTTTTATCATGCATAACAAAATTTTTAATTTGAAGAGATTTTATTAGATTGTTTTTGTGTTTGATAAGAACACTGCGTATTTGAACAGAATACAAATGTTTATAAAAGGCAAATATGTTGCTTAAAATACCATGGAGGTTAAGGATATATGTTTGTAGAAGGTAGGTATTCTAATTATGGTTGCTAATATAAAGAACGACTTTGATAGTTTAAGAAGTTTATTTCAATTCTGTTCGAGTCAATGTTTTTAAAACTATTAAAGAAAAAGCTATACAATTTTGTCTCAGATTGAAATCCAAATACTATTCTCACTATGCCCTTGCCATATATTAACGAAAAGCAGCCTGAAATACTTAACAATAAATTAAAAATTCTTAATAACCATAAAACTATGTATGTTGCTACGATGTATAGAATGCCTCAAAATACTTTATGAATGTTCGCAGATGTACAAATGTGACAGTCTTGGAAAAGGTATTGACTCAAATAATTCACTTTCTTAGGTGATCAGTAAGCATCGGGCACTTTAAAGCTTCAAAATCAGTCTATGTCGATGTTTCACACATTTTACTGCTCGATTCTAAAGTACTGTGACCATCTGTATATGTTTCATCAAAGCATTTATTTCTTGCTTTTCAAAGATTTTCAACTCATTGTTTATTGCTTCAAGCTGTCTTTTCTTTAAATCTGGGAACTGCATCTGAATTTAAATCTCTGTATGATTTACTGGAAAACTGCAGTAATTCTTGTTGGAGTGATGTATGAAAACATGATGGTTTAAGATAAGTGGAACATATACATGATAAAATAAGTTTATTTTATTATTATGAACAATTATAAAATCAAATATAAAATACCATTTTTCAAATTTATTAGTCTGCCTTTTACACGCAATTAACCACATATTTCGTACTGTCTCTTCCTTGGCAAACCTGTAATATTTAATCTGACTATATCTACTTTTTCGATAGTATTCACGACAACCGTATAGAGCACAACCAGGCATATTAAGTAGAATATAATTAAAAAAAAAACTATGAAATAACTTAAAAACTGCGTCAAAATGTAGCCGATATGAGAACTGTCAATCTGACTTTCTCCGCAATGACGTCATTGACAGCTAAAGTGAGCATACTGGTAGAGTTGTCCCAATATAAGAAATACATATGTCGACATATCCTATTTTGGCGCTGGAATCGTCGAAAGTTCAGTGGCGTCGGTTCTAAAACTGCATACGAGCAACTGTCACAATTCTAATTAGCGTTTGTGCGTTTGAGTTTTTCGTGTGTTATTTATTATCCACCGTTACCCAATTTATATTAAGAAGTGTCTTTTTTCAAGACAAGACGTTGCGTACTTTGGTCAGAGTGGTAAGTTGCATTGAATACAGCAGTGCGATATAATTATATTATGCGTCTCTTGTGAACAGATTATAAGGTTATGATGGCTGAAGCAAAAGCAAGCTTATCAACACCAAAGAAAGTTGGCGTGAAAGGAAAAATAATTCACAGCCAGGGAAGGGAAATCATTGCCAACGTATTAAAATTTATGAAGGAAGAAGCTGGAAATAATACTCCAACGATACCATTGTCTCACTACAAAGAGAAGTTACTTGCAGCAACTGGAATTTCCGACAGTACATACAGAAGTATTGACAAGGAAGCTGGGGATGTAGATGCAGGAAGGGTTACTTCTTTTAGTAGTCCTGGCAAAAAACGAAGTCGTCCTAGTCCTAGTTCGTACTGAAGAAAAACAAACTATCCGTACTATTGTACACAATTTTTATATACATGAAAGAAGACGACCAACCATAAGAGGTACCAAAATATAAACTCCTTTCTGTTAATGTTTTTATAATAGCATTATTTTATTTATTATAGGAATTTATGATAAAATTCTTGAAAATGGCATACCCTTCGAAGGTGGATTAACCACACTCTCAAATGTTTTAAAAAAGATGGGATTTAGGTATGTACTCATGCAGCAGATCAGTTTACGACAGCAAATTTATGTATTTATGTACTTGTAGATGGCAAAAAACTTCTGATAAACGGAAATTATTGATGGAAAGCTATGATATACGTGCTAAACGCATAAAATATCTACGCCAACTACAAGGTTACCTGTATGAAAGCAGGCCAATAATATTTACAGATGAATCATACATTCACAGTTCCCATACACAGCCGAAGGAATGGTCAGATGATACAGTCTTAGGATTAAAGAAACCTATCTCCAAGGGCAGCCGTTTAATTATGGTGCACGCTGGTGGTAAAATGGGGTTTATAGATAACGGATTACTCATGTTTCGATCAGGTATTTTAAGATATTGTTTTAAAACTAGGGCATTAGTAAATTCTGTTTTTTTTTTTTCTTAAAGGTACAAAATCAGGAGATTATCATGATGATATGAATGCTACCAATTTTTTAACATGGGTGACAAAACAGTTGGTCCCCAATCTTCCACCTAGAAGTGTTTTGGTGCTGGACAATGCATCGTATCACAATGTAAAGGTCGAAAAAGACCCAACTTCTGGAACAAGAAAAGCTGAAATGATTGAGTGGTTAATGGCAAGGAATATATATTTTGACTCTTCGTTTACAAAACCAGAGCTTTATGAACTAATAAAGAAAAATAAAAGTGGGACACCACAATATAAATTAGATACATTACTGGCATCTTATGGACATAGTGTTCTAAGGTTGCCACCGTACCATCCTGAATTAAACCCTATTGAGAAAATATGGCTATTGTTAAAAACTGGGTTGCAGCTAGAAATGTTACTTTCAAGTTAGCCGATGTAGAGGCATTAGCCCGAAACAAATTTGCTTCTATAACTTGTGAAGAATGGGCATCTGTTTGCAATCATGTTGATAAAGTCGTAGCAGACTACTTGGAAAAAGAGCACCTGCTGGATAACATTACAAAAGAGCTGGTGTTTATTGTAAATACTGGTGAATCAGATACCGATGAAGATCTGTATGATGATGACGATTCTGAAGATCATGCTAATAATTCGTTATTGTAATTTTTTGTATGCCTTCAATTTTTAATTATATGTTTTACCATATAATATAATTTACTACACATTGTAATTCATATTTTATTCCTGAATAAATAACAATAGCTATTTCGACGGACTTTTTAATTCTTAACAAATGTATATATTCTTGTTTACTATAAAATTTTCTTTGAATGCCTAGGAATTTGAATGAAATAATTTTGTATGTTTTAACTATAGCTACGTTAGATGTAATTCAAAAACTTGGTTGTCATTAAACGATATGTTGCAAAATTCAGTCCAATATTTTTGCCTTTTGAGTCCATGTTCCATGTATATAATTCTGCAAATCAATAAGTATTTTATTATTATCTAATAAAAAACTTTCTTAAATCATTGAAATTCACAATGTAATTATAATTACCTGTGATTTATATGAACACAAATGGTTTTCCAAATATTGATGTACCCATGTTGTAATAATATAAATTACACAATATAATTACTACATATTTAAACTTATTACTATTCTGCAGTAATTTCTATTATTGACGTGTATTTTCTGTCAAATATTACTACCGCTGTACCTTTTATTATCTTAAAATACCTCCGCCACTGACAGCGTTAGTTCGCGTTATTCTCGTCGAAGATATGATGACGACATATGTATTTCTTATTTTGAGACAACTCTATAAGTGTATCGTGGGCGCAACCTGTTCTCTACAAACCTTGCTCCTAGTCACTAATTGACAAATGTCAAAATGATAGATAAATAATTACTTATAAATAAAAGGCAAGTGGTTTATTATAACTTGGAAGTACTAGTTACTCAGTACCTCCTATTAAGATGAAATTCTTTTTGAAACGCATTGTATATATGCTCTAACTATATAATAATCCAAGATTATAATTTCATTGTAATTCTTGAATATTCTATGATGACATTTAAAAGTGTCAAAATGAGAATGCGATTGTATTCTGTAAACTTAATAATTGCCAAGTATTTTATAATACTTACGTACGCAGTCGTTGTTGAAAATACAAATTATTGCTATTTACCATGTGAGAATATTAATCATAGTGCTTGTGAAAGATGTGGTGTCGCCGAACATTGTTTCAGTCCTATATATTACGAATATCACACGAGCTCAGAAGATAGACGGATTATATTGCATACGCACAATGATCTTAGAAACAAAATCGCTTCCGGTAAGAAATATTTTACCAGTCGAATGGTAACCGTTACAAATATGAATGTCGTGAATTATGACATAGAACTGGAAAGGCTAGCGTTTTGTTGGCTCAGACAGTGCAAGTACGGCAGCGATCCATGTCCTAGAACCGAGAAATATCCGAACGTACAACAAAATATCTACAAGTTTAGTGATTCGATGAAATGTCCGTATTACCATGCCATTAAAGCCGCTGTAGATCATTGGTATAATATCTTTCAAAAGTCTACTATTAATTATTTAAACTGTATAGATTCCGCACAGTGTACAGGTTCATTGAATCAAGTGCTGTGGTCGAACACTTTATACGTTGGCTGCGGGATTATTAAGTATAATAATAACGAAAATAAACCGATATGTTATTTGGCATGTAACTACGCACCAGGTTATCTTCAGGGATTTCTATTCTCAATTGGGGCAGTTGCTAACCATTGTAAGCAGAAAAACAGCATCTACCACGGCCTATGCGGGAACTTATTCTCTTTATCTACAAAAACCCAAGCTTATTCCACATTATTTTTTAGTATTGTATTAATGCTTATTGAAACAACATTTCGATGACGATGTTTTTCATCTTAGAATAAATAATTATAGAATGTATATTAAGTAATTGCCTTGCATATTAAATACCTACAGTGATTTGATGGAAGTTCAAATCAATTACGAAAATAATTTATGTAAATAGTAATGTATGTAGTTTTGATAATAATAATAATATGGTTGAGTCGCTCTGGCAACCACTATGCACCAATAATTTAAAATAGCGTCAAATTTGAGATGTTGCAGTTTTGCTGTGAAGTAATATAACCTACAACTGCCATTTCAGGACTGTCAAAAATAATAATTTTCATACACCTTTTGACGTTCCATTAATTGTCATACAAACAATATAAATTTGCCAACAATGCTTGCCTACAAAACAGAATAGCAAAGTACTAAATAAAATATATGTATAGAATAGTAGTATTCTACGAGGAAAGAATAGAACAGGAGAGATATTAATGTGGTGAGGGAATAGGTATTATTTAGACGGAAGTTACCACTTTAAAGCAGGTCAGTTATTGGTCAAATTGACTTCTACCTTCTACCTAACCTATTTTGAATGATTATCGAGAACATACGTAGTTTAGATATACCCTATACAAAATATTTATGCACGCCTATGCATTGCGGTGGTCATATTGAGTTACCACTTTGGACAAATATTATTATTAAGGAGACTCTCTCCTGTTCTATTCTTTCCTCGTAGGTAATTACTATCCGTCCATCGGATCTTTTGAGTCACGTGATTAATTGCGTACGTTATCAAGGACATCCGCCCCTAGAATGTATATATACTCATTTCTTTCCAATCTCAATGACTAGATAAGGATAGAAATTTTAAACTTTAAGGTGGGGTTGTCTTCTCCATAAGAGTAATAAGACAGACAGAAAAAATATACCGCCATGACATGTTACTGCGGTAGTCAATTTATTAAATTTTGACATATAACATTGTTCTTTGCGTTTTGGTTTAATTTCGTTATATTGCTTTCTAATTATTTTTTCATTTCTTTCCAATCTCAATGACTAGATAAGGATAGAAATTTTAAACTTTAAGGTGGGGTTGTCTTCTCCATAAGAGTAATAAGACAGACAGAGAAAATATACCGCCATGACATGTTACTGCGGTAGTCAATTTATTAAATTTTGACATATAACATTGTTCTTTGCGTTTTGTTTTAATTTCGTTATATTGCTTTCTAATTATTTTTTCAGAACTAAAAAAAAAACTGTACCTATTTAATACATTTTCTGTAAGTATTCTAATCACTAAATTTATTGGTTATAGGTTAAGAATTTATATTTATTACAGAGATATGCCTGAGAAACGTCTGAATTCACATTCTCAACAACTTGTATTAAATGTCCTGGACTTTTTTGATAGAGAAAAACAAAGTCGTGCACTTCTCATAAATATAAATGCACCTCTTGAGGTAAGAATTATATAATATATTTTTTGAAATCATAATAAAGGTTTGAATATTGCAGAGAACAGCTGCTGCCCTTAAAATCTCCGCACAAACTATCACAAATATAAAACAACAAAAAGGAAAAGACCCAGTACTTTCTTCACCCAGTAAGAAAAGAGCTCGTGTCAAACCCAAAACAGAAGATTTACGAGAATCTTTAAAGATGGAAGTACGAAACACTATTTATAACATGTATCACAATTTTAATATATTTGAAATTATTTCAGAGAAACATGTTAGTCTGCTTACATTGAAAAACGAATTACACACCAAAGCAGTAATCGATATTGGAAAATAAAAGCATGATATAGCCCTTTACCGAAGCACTTTTTTGAGGAAGTATACAGATAATTTAAAGTCAAATTCTCCAAGACCGGTGATATTCCTTGATGAAATATGGATATATTCAAAAGATAATTGAGGAAGATCGTGGCATGATACATCTACAAAAAGTGTTCGAAAGCCAGAAGGTTATGATGGCAAAAGGTTTATAGTTTTACATGCCGGAGCTGAATCAGGGTTTATTGAAGGTGCAAGTTTGATATTTGCATCGAAAACCAAAGCAAAAGACTATCATGCTTAAATGAACAGTAAAAAGTTTGAGGAATGGATTAAAATACAATTCATGCCACATTTACCAAGCAATTCACTGGCTGTCCAGCAATAATAAGTTTTTCCGGTGAATTCACAAAATATGAATTGTTGGATTTAGTTAGGAGAAACAAACCTGAGAAACTGTATTTAATCCTAATGAAACATCCAGTTCAGATTCAGATTTAGAATCTGAGGGACGTTTTTGTAATATAAAACAATGTGTGTGTTGAGTTTATAAACATGATAATGCAGAGTGTTTACCTGAAAAAGTTCTTATCTGAAAATCCATTTATTAACAACTTCTTTATTTTATGTGGAAATGTACGTGTTTTTGTTTCGGTGAAACATTTATAAGAAGTGAATTTAAAACCAATGGATGTGTAGTGCATTATTATGAAATGTGAATCAATACTTTCGGCTCACTCTACATGCATGGCTGGTAACAGCCGAACATTGTAGTTATGTTGGTGCATTATTATTTCTAGTATACGAAGAAAAAGAAAGCCACTCATGCACTGATTAAGGATTAATTATTTAAACTTGTCTTTAAATTTACAATACCTAACAAAATAATCAGAGGATTGTTTAATAAGATTTATTTATTAAGATAGTTTCACTTAATTATAATAGAAGCAATAGTTAATAAATAGTAATATGAAAATAAGTTTAATCATATAGAAATATTATGTGTGAGATTATAACAGTTTATTATAGATATTTAGCATACAATATATAACAGTTTAAAAAAATGTAAATAGATTTCCAATATATTAATAAATAAATTTAACTTATTATTAAAGTTTTATGTATTGTCTGTAATGAAATGCCTATTTAATTTCTAAAATAATGGCCACGTTGTACAGGAATAAATTAATATTGTATAGTGCCATAACTAATTATAAATACAAAATTATTTACAACTTAGATATGTTAATTACAGCATTAAATACAATCACAATTTTATCTACTGTTTAATTTTTGCATATCCTTACACTTTCTTAACACAGATACTGAAATGAGATATTTTAAGGTGCTAACGAGTTCTTCTTTTAGAATAACTAAAATTCACTTGCAGAATTCCTAGTGCTTCCTTTATTAAAAATGCTGTTTCTCCTAGAACAACATATCCTGGATTAAGATTGTTGCAAAAATTACTTCTTCCAATCATTTTTCAGATGCAGGTCACCCCGAGCATCACTAATGTAGCACATACTTCACTGAGGAGTTATTGCTATTAAAATTTCTATCGTGCTTATAAATAGAACAGTACTACTGCTGAGCTAAATTATTATCTGGTTTTCCAATGATAATTACTCACAAATTGTAAAAATAACCATAAAACAAAAATTATTTTGAACTGAACTGATTTTCCACAAAATAATTCCATTAAAAAATTGTCACTAGAAAATAGGTAATATGTGTTCTATATTCAGACTGACATGATTTGTTGTTAAATATTTTGAGATATTATTCCACTATTATGTTTTTTTTTCATACTAAGGAACTATACATAACCCATATGTTGTAAGATGAATGAATGACAGACCGGCAAATTTTGTTCATAACCCCAACGGTTATTATTGTTTTACACTGTTTTATTAAATTTCATTATGATAGATATAGCTAATTTTAAGCAATGAATAAAACATGGTATAAAATATAAAAAATATTAGATATAAGCATTATAAGCTCTTTATTTTTAAATGTTTAATTCTATTTTGTAAGGAATGAATTTGAGCCAGAAGTGTTGATTTAATTCATACGGATCAAAATTAATCACGTGACTCAAAAGATCCGATGGACGGATAGTATATGTGTATTTATAATGGCAATCCTCCTCATTTCTCTTGTTTAAAATAAAAAAGAATCGAAGAGGCAGCTACTAGGGTTTGACGGTTTTTCAAACCCGGTTTTAAAAAACCGGTTTTTGAAATAAATTTGTCACATTTGAAAACCGGTTTTTAAATTAAAAAAGAAACCGGTTTCAAAGAATTCAAATTATTATGTAATTTTTTACTTATTAATTTGATTTGCTATTTATTCTATGCAACGGGCAGCAGACACATTTTTTCAATGTTGGGAGTTGCGTTGGCCAGTGCTTGTGCACTGCGCACAGTGGCGTAGATAAAAAATTTAGGCCCCCCTGTAAAATTTTTAGGGGGCCCTTCCAAAATACTTGTTTAGAGATAGTAGCATAGAATGTGAATATCGGAGTAATTATAATAAATTTATTTTATAATAAAAAAATCTAAATTATATTTAATTATTTATTTTATAATAATACATTTGAAAACACAAAAAAAGCTAATTAGAAGACAAAATGCCGAAACGTCTTTTTTTCAATAGTAGGAAATTTTCAACTATCTCTTCCAAATCAACGGATCTACTTTGTTCATGTTCAATACTTATAACAGCCAAGGCACATAACCGAACTTGTTTAATGGTGCTGCGTAAATAGGTTTTAATTAATTTTAATTTCGAAAACGATCTTTCTGCTGTTGCTGATGTTACCGGTAGTGTTAAATATAACTGAAATAGTGTACATAGATCTGGAAGACTAGTTGCTAAACATGCATTTTCCACTATTAATAAATTGGCTAATTCCTTAATAGAAGATTTTTGTTTAATTTCATTAAACAAAACAGTCTTAAGATTAATTAATTGAATCGGCAAATCTTCTGAAAAATCAATTCCATATTTGCTCAGAATATGTCTTCGGTATTCCACCATTTCTTCATTCGTTAACTTAACAAATTTTGAGGGATTAGGAAACGAGAAAAGGTTTACAACTTCATTTATGGAGTAAAATCTTCTAGATAATTGGTTGATAATAATATCAAGTGACGCATTAAAAACTTCTACTTGATTTTTTTATCGGGTTAGGCATTACACAGTCGTTTTCACATTCATCAAAAAACTTTTTAATTCTCTTCTGGCGTTTATATTTTATCATAGGCTGAATATTCCAAGATTCTGCTAGATTTTTAGCTTCTTCTTATAATTTATCAAAACTTTGTCGCAGTTCTGTCAAGTTTTCTTGACCATTATTGAGCAATTTGCATATTTTATTTCATCTGAGACGGCTTTAACATTGTTTCAAAGTAAGTATTCCGTCTTTTGAATATGGTTGACGATTAGTTACATTGATTATCGCGAAAAATGGGATTTCTTTTAGTTAGATACGAGGAAATATAAATTCTGCTTTCCGATAACACGTGATTCTTGACTTTGAACGGAGATTAAGAATTTTGCGAGTAAGAATATACCTTTTATGTCGGCATGCGGATCTGTGAAAGAAATCGAACTATTAAATATTATAGCGGATATTTGTTCACGCAGAAAATCTTACTTAGTGCAAGACAAATAGGTCTGTACCATTTAAGACTTTTCAGGCGGTTCGGGATATCTTAACCAGTGCAAGACAAATAGGTCTGTACTAATTAAGACTTTACAGGTAGTTCGGGATACCTTAACCAGTGCAAGACAAATAGGTCTGTACTAATTAAGACTTTACAGGTAGTTCGGGATACCTTAATCAGTGCAAGACAAATAGGTCTGTACTAATTAAGACTTTACAGGTAGTTCGGGATATCTTAATCAGTGCAAGACAAATAGGTCTGTACTCTGTACTAATTAAGACTTTACAGGTAGTTCTTCTTCTGCCTACGACAATAGGTCTAAGCAGAATCAGTGCGGATTGACAGGCCCTAAATAATCCACGACAAAATAGGTCTGAATCAATTAGGATGTAACGGACATCAGCACGGCCACGACAAGTTGGCCTGATCGGTCTGAATAGGATAAAGACGGACAGGAATCTCTCTCATCCTCGGTCGTTGCTGGCTCTTTTATATCGTCGGTTTACAATAAAAACAAATACGCAAGAGTGGGGTTCGTATACGTATCATGACGTCGAACCGCGCGAAAAATAATCGTGACGTTTCCGGATATTTTCCGATCGCGTACAACAGAGAATTTAATAGCCTTTGACAGATGAAATAGCATATTAATTATCAAGATATATATACAATATGTAAAACAATAATTCATAGCCGGCTGAATAAAATATCAAACATATCTAATTTGATAGTCGCAAGTCAAATTAGATATGTAATTAAAATAAAGGACATTTTATTCAATTAATGAAGGGACTTCGTTACAAAGATTCTCTTTATTATTATCCCATTCCTATTTTGTCTGACAATTACAAACAATCAGTTTCACAAATTAGAAAAATTTTTAAGTTTTTTTTAGAAAATCTCCACTAAGAAACACCATTCTTCAAAATTATATCATATCATACAAGAAAAAGGGAAGGAATTAAATTTAATTCTTGACTGCAAAACAAGGTGGAATAGTATAGAGCACATGATTGGAAGATTTCTGGCAGTAAAAGAATGTGTTCTCATCATTGAATGATATTGGTTCTTCATATATGTGGAATGAAGCTCAATATCTTAAACTTTTGGAACGTCATAAAGTCTTGGGACCGATTCGTCTAGCAGCTGAAGGCTTAGGGCGACGAGATGCCAATTTATTAACAAGTGAAGGCATATTTGAATTTCTGTTAAATGAACTAAAAAACTTAAACACTGAAATAAGTTTGAAATTATTATATGCTTTAGAAGAACGAATTCAAGAAAGAAGACAAGTAGAATTAGCAACTCTTTTGCTGTATTTGGAAAATCCACAAAACATTACCAGTTCAGCAAAGAAATCTAGCGTACTTTCTTTAGCTTCAAAAACCGAAATTATGAAGTTATCTGGAAACATTGTCTCGAATATTTCCAAATTTTTATGTTGAAACCGATTCTGATGAAGAGCATATCGAAGAAACTACTCATCAGAGTAATGCTTTTTTAAAGGAAGCCATGGAAAAATCAATTCATAGGTTTCTTGAAGACCCTGAAGAAAAACTTACAAATCCAAGGCACTGAAAGCTGAATTTTCATTATTTGAGGCAGCGAATAAAAGAACCAAAAACTTAGATTTGTTATTTAATGCCCTGAAAACTATGGTTATTTTATCTTTTTTTTAAAATCCTATTTTCTTAGGAGAAATTATTATATTAGTGATATTTGAAAATATTTATTAGTGAAATAAATATAAATATTATTTGAAATTTTTGTTTGAGTTTTCGTTATTTTGTGTAAGTAATGTGTAATCCTTAATATTTTTTTTATATTTTGACTTTGATATTGATTTCGTTTTTTGTTATTTTATATGAATTAAATAAAATATTTTTCCCTATTCTATTTTTTTTGACAAAAATTCGAAAACCGGCTAAAATCAGTTTTTTGGAAATCTGGAATTTGAAAACCGGTTTTTCAAAAAGTCGGTTTTTGTATAAACCCTAACAGCTACTAATGAATCAGCCTGTACATATACGCACTTATATCCGATAAATTTTTATTTGTGCTTTAACGTTTAATTTCCAGTCACCAGTTAAAATTATTATCAAATGTTTTTCTTATTTAGATATAAAATCTTGGTGGCTTTTTGAATAGTATGACAATAACATTATAGTTAGAAATAAATGACGATATCTTTATAGGTGCTGTGGATAAGTATAGATTACGAAAGAAGTATCCACTGCCGAAGACGATTTGGGATGGAGAAGAGACTGTGTATTGTTTTAAAGAAAGAAGTAGGAATGCTCTGAAGGAATGTTATGCAAGAAATCGATATCCCACTCCAGATGAGAAAAGGAATTTAGCGAAAAGGACCGGCCTAACGTTAACACAAGTGTCAAATTGGTTCAAGAACAGAAGGCAACGAGATAGGACGCCACAACCTAGACCGTAAGCATTTAGGTTTTACTAACCTGCAAAGTGGCTAGCCAGTTAGCCATATTTGAATACGTATTATTTATTAAAACGTTCATAATAGTTTGCATTATTAGTTGTTGGAATTTGGCTATCTCGCTTGGTTGACGTTAACTTTGTTGATATATTATTATGCTCATTGTTTGTTGTAAACTCAATATTTCATATATATTTCAATAACTATCCTTATACCGTGTGTTTGTTTAAGCTCGGTCACCGGCCATATCTCGGGAACTGTTTATCGTAAAACCGGGCGGAGAAATTCTTGATAGTAAAATGGACCACGGGAATTTCAAAAAAATATTTAGTTTCCAAAATGGTCGCAAGGGCCGCAATTGTCAAGATTAATCAAAAATTCGATCATTTTTATTAAATTCTAGATTAAGGTAAATTAAATTCTTACTAGTAACATTTTTATTCGATTTTCATTTGAAACTTTTTGATCTAGCACCTATACGAAGGGGAGGGTGGAGGGGGGTATGTCTGCGTACAAAAGTAGGTATAATATCGGTTTGCCTTAAGGGCGTGTTTCTATCTTGACAAATCCATTTCGGTTCGTATCTAAGGTTTTCGCGTTTCTTAAGTACTAGTAGTAATAATTGTATGGCGCCATGATATGCATTCTAAAATTAAATAACAATTACCGCAAAATATTTCAAGGTCATTTTACCTGATTCTTAAATTTCTACCTCTACATACGATTTTTAAATGTTGTCTGTGCGGCTTTCTTTGCTATTTGATTTTATGCGTATGAATCTAATCGATACTTACTTGTCAACTTTCATGCAGAATTAGGAAGAAAGACGCGCGAAGTTTAAGCATTCATTTGAATTTATTTGTAAATTGAAAAACTTAATACGTATATATAATATAGTTTGACATATCCTCAATAAAATGTTGATTGCATTATTAAATACATAATTTAAATTAAATTACATTTATTTTATTTATAAATTTACTTATCTTTTAACATATTCTTTAACGTTGAAGTGATACTCATCCATTCGACTTTCTTATTTCGTACAATATTATACAATAAATAAACAGCAATGTGTTTGCGTGGTGCAAAATAAAACATTTGCTTTTACTTGATACATTTGTAATTATCTTACAGGCTACTGCATCTGTGCGGTATTTGTTGATCATATAGAATAATAATCAGCAATTTGGTCATAGATACATTGTAAGCCCAATGACAAGCAATTAGTAAAGGCTAAGTCCGTCATTATTTTGTCTTTTAATCATACTGTTAGTTCATATTATAACTTTTCAATTCAAATATCGCGCCAAAACGGTACTATTTTTAACAGATTGTATTGGTTCCTGGGTTAGCAAATTTAACATGGATATATAAGTATATACGACATCTGTTATATTTTATAACATAACCAACCATAACCTGTGAACAATCTCTTGCATTTTTGTTTTGATTTGTGATTCGTGTAAATACGTCATGAACATTAGATAAGGCGCTTTCTACCAAACCGTGAAATTCACCACCCAAACAGCGTCACACATACATAAACACACAAGTATTGGCACAATAAAGACATAAAAACAGTTTTAAATATGTACAAAATTTTAACTCTACAAAAACCAAAATTGGAAAGCCTAGCGGCATTTTTCGAATTTTGCGGGTGTTTTAAGTTTGCACTGGGCGCAACTGAATAACATATATATGTGTGTACTCGCTATAGTTCACTGCAAAATTAGTTAATAGAAACATAATTTTGTCATTAAATGTTTCTACATATATTTTTTGACAAATCTTTTGTTTGAGTACACGGTGTGTCTAGTAATTTCGCAATAAAAAGTGAATTAGCCTACCTGTATTCTACTCGATTGTCTTCCTAGCCAACTTAAAACACCCGCGAAATTCGAAAACTTCTGCTAGGGGAAAAGCAATTGTAGTAAAAATCTTCAAAACATTATACAGGGTGTCCAGAAACTCTCCTGACAAACGAAGACCGGAGATTCCTCAGATAATTTTAAGACAATTTAACTCAATTCACCCTAGTCCGAAAATGCTTCCTAAGGGAGCTAGAGCTCTTTGAAGATGGCGCCTTGTAATTAGTTTTTTTTTCTAATATCTCCCGAACGCTTCTATTTAGAAAAACAAAAACTGGTATGCTTATTTATCCTCCAGAGATGAATCGATTCCATCAATTGCGAATTTCTAGTACCGGTCATAGGCGTCCGTTTTGGGTAGGTTAACGGCTATTTTAAGGCATAACTTTTTTGTCTTTAACTTTTAAGCATTTGTGACACTAGATTATTAAATTTTCAGGTATTCTAGTACTAAAAGGTACTCTTACTTTAAGTCGGTAGGATACACCGTTTTCTAGAAAAATCGATTTGAAAATTTTTCGTTTTTTCGTCATTAAAATTCAATTTATTATGTACCTACTTATTTTTAGCGACGAAGTTTGCTAGGACTATCAAGGCATGGATGAAAATTAATTTAATAAATCATCTTTTGTTTCAATAAATGCAGCACACAATTCGTAAAAAAGTTTGGGAAAAGAAGCAAAAATCAATTTGAAACAAAATTTTAGCTGAAGGTTTTTAAAAACAAAGTATTTATTACAATGGAACGAAACTAACAAAAAAAGAACAAGTATCAAAGGTAGATAGTTACAAAAGATGGTCGATGTGATGACCATTAGTCTCTATGCATAAATTTACCCTTTTGCTTAGAGAACGCCGAATTCTTGCAAAAATTCCAAAGTTATTTCTAAATTCGTTGCAAGCATCTTGTATCCTTAGCCAGAGTTGTGCACGATTTTGTATCGGAACGGAATAAACAAATGCTTTTATGTATCCCCAAACACAATAATCGCAAGGATTCAAATCTGGCGACCTTGCTGGCCAAGCAACTGGACCGCCTCTTCCAATCCAATGGTCTTCGTAGTTATTATCTAGAAAGTCTCGTACATTCCTGCTAAAGTGGGCCGGACAGCCGTCCTGTAGAAACCATAAGTTTTGCCGAATATTTAAACGCACCTCATCTAACAAATCAGGTAAAATATTTTGCAGGAAATGTAAGTAATCAACACCATTTAAACGAGCAGGTAATTCCACATGTCCAAGTAGATAATCGTCAACTACACCAATCCAGATGTTTATGCTAAACCTATGCTGATGCTTAAATTCTTGAACAACGTGGGGATTGTCACCAACGTACGAATAATAGTGTGCATTATGTACATTAAAAATTCCATTTTTTGAGAATGAAGCTTCGTCACCAAACAAAATGTACCTGAAAAAATCTTCATCTTGATTTATCTGATTTTGTAACCATCCAGCGAATTCTACACGAGCAGGAAAATCTCCTTCTAGCAGTGCTTGCACCTTTGTAAAATGAAAAGGATATAAATTTTCTTTGTGTTAGATATTTCCTACGGAAGATTTTGAAATTGTGGGGTACATGGCAGTTAGTCTTCGAACGCTAATTTCTGGATTTTCCTCAACTTCCATTAAAATAACATCTTCATGTTCTGCTGTTACATCATTATGTCTCCCTGTTTCTTTTTTTTTTTGGGATCACTGAACCTGTTTCTCTTAATCGTTGATGAAGAGCTGTAAATGTTGAGTGAGTGGGATGCTGACGATTGGGAAATTTTTCAGCGTATCTACGTTGCGCTGCTCGAGCGTTACACCTCATTTCGCCATAAACTAAATGCATATCGGCGTATTCTTCATTAGTAAAAACCATTTTTTTTTAAATTGAAATCGTTGTGTTTGAATGCTACAAAGTAAAAAATTAAAAGATAAACTTCGCGAACTGACAACAATTTGAAAATTAAAAACGTAGGTTTTATTTCTGTTGGCAGTTCAGAGCGAACTAGTGCACAAAATAATAAATTGAATTTGAATGACGAAAAAACGAAAAATTTTCAAATCGATTTTTCTAGAAAACATCCTACCGACTTAAAGTAGGAGTACCTTTTAGTACTAGAATACCTGAAAATTTAATAATCTAGTGTCACAAATGCTTAAAAGTTAAAGACAAAAAAGTTATGCGTTAAAATAACCGTTAATAACCTGAATCTATTGCAAAATTCATTGTCATTGAATTTATTCAAACCGTTTTCCCTATTTCTATAAACTTTACGTCGGTCATCCTACGACCATATCAACTTCATCGATGAGGAAGTAGAACTCGTTTGCAATATGTATTGGTTCATTTTATTAGATAGTATTCGAAATAAATACCAGTGCAAATCTATTTCCAAATTTAACAAGGTATTCGTCAACAACACAATTATATTATGATTATTATGTGAGGTTATACCGTGCTTGTCGTTAAAGTAAATAGTTAACGTTCGTTAAAGCGGGAAAATCGTGACTTTGGCTTAAAGTGACTTTGTCGTTCAGTTTAAGGTTAAAGTGAAATTATGAAACCGAAATTGAGATCTAAAGTCAACTTGAAATTTAAAGTTACTTTAACCTGATTATGAAACCGGCCGTTACTTGTTTTTTCTTTAAAATTTTAAATGGAAAGATATATTTTTAATATCGTAATATTCAAGTACATAAAAAACTGAAGGGAATGATGAAAACCAGAAGTTGCTACTTTTTACTTTCTTATACGTAGTATAAGGAAGTATTGTGATGATGAAAATTTTCGACCTCGAGATTTTTGCAGATGTCCACGTTTTGAAGTCCCCTGATACCAAAAAAGTGGTTTTTAAAAAATGTGTGTGTGTGTGTGTGTGTGTGTGTGTGTGTGTATGTGTGTGTGTGTGTGTGTGTGTGTGTGTGTGTGTGTGACCACGATAGCGGTCAAACCGCTGTAGATATCAATTCCAAATTTTGTATTTACGTGTATAATCTCCCTCTTGAGATCTGATTAGTTTTTCAGTAAAATCGGTAGACCGGAAGTAGCAGTTTACTTCAGCGAAAAAATCGAATTTTGACAATATTTCGTCAACTATTAAGTTTAAACAAATTTATAAGGAATTCATATATACTTAAAATTCAAATTGAAAATAATTTTATTTAAAAAGTTTTTCGAAATTCCTACCGGAAGTAGACCTTTTACTCTTATCGAAAATCAGTTTTTTGCGAATATTTCGCAAGTCATGCTTTTTAGACAAGTACGTTACGGGTATAAAAGTATTTAAAATATAATTTTCAATATCTTTTGTATGAAAGAAATTTCAAAATTCAGGCCGGAAGTACCACTTTTACCCTTATCGGATAACGATTTTTTGCAAATATGTCGTAAGTTATGCATTCTATATATATTTATCAAGAGTACTAAAGTATTTAGAACTGAATTTGCAATATTTTTTGTATATATGAAATTTCAAAATTCGGACCGGAAGTAGCACTTTTACTCTTAGCGAGTAGCACTTTTTTGATAATATCTTGCAAAGTATGCATTCTATAGAGATTTATTAAGAGAATAGAAGTACTTAGAATAGAATTTTGAATAATTTTTGTATAAAAAAATTCTTAAAATTCTATTATTTGAAACGCTCATACGTATAAGAAAGTCGTGTGGTGGCCACACCTCATTTTTTTCTTGATGAAGATATAATCATACGAAGAAAAACTAGACAATGTATAGTTTGCATTTAAATTTTTATAATAATCTTCCATAAATGTATTAATTTCAATCTTTTTATCGATTTTTTAATTCATTGGATATATTACGTTGAATTCCTCTTTTAAATGTTTTCAAATTCTCTAGCTATTATTTGTTAAATATCATGTCTTGTCTTTTCCAACATTGAAATAAAATAATAATACTTGTATAGTATATATGTATAGTTTGCTTTTGCACCATGATACGAAATTACATTATTATGAGATTTCCAAAATCGAAATGCAAAAATATTAATGTCATTTGTAGTTAAACTTGTTGTACGTATTTAGCAAATTAATCCTTTTTGGACACCTGCACATAATTATTAAGTTTGTAAAATGTCATATTCTAACGTTGAAGCTTGTGACACCAGAATGTATCTTTCTAAAGAAAAAACAAGTAACATACATAAATTAAAAACCACGTAATTTCGTACTACATACCTTTTAATCCTTTGTAAAAGTCTCTATCTAATAAGCCCAGAAACATTAAAATTCGTTGAGGCAAACCGAAATTAAACCTACTTTTGTACGCAAATATACACCCCCCTCCACCCATCCCCTTCTTATGGGAGTTGGATCAAAATGTTTCAAATGAAAATTGTATTAAAACGTCTGAAAATATTACTAGTAAAAATTCTAATCTATCTTAATCTAGGATATAATAAAAACTTTTCGGATATTTAATTCATCTTAAGAATTGCGCCCCCTTGGGATCATTTTGGAAACTTAAATATATTTTTGTTGAAATTCCCGTCGTCCATTTTACTATAAGATTTGTTTCGCCAAGTTGTACGATGAACGGTTGTCGGTGGCCGAACTTAAACAGATATCCGGTATATATCTCTGAAAAAACTATGTGAAAATATCTACCCTCACACTCTTTGTAATCTCTCGATTTATCGAATTGTTAATCTGAATCTCTCGATGTAAGAAGGTGTTCGTATTCTCTAAAATTTCTGTACTTCTTAAATTACCCTCGTACACTCTTTCTTCTGCACATTTTTTTCCGAGTCAAATGCTAGAAGAAATACATAAACACACAGGTATTAACCCGTTTTATACAAACACACATACAACGAACAAGGTACGTGACTGTTTTGCAATTTGTACTTTTGTCATGCTCCGGTTTGTTAATCCGAATGGACACGCAACTGGCATCGGTCAAAACAATACAAGCATCGCACTCCTGCCCATATCCCAGTTGAATGATTACTTTACTGGTGGCAGTCATAACATAACATTTTTATTCATAGTATTTGAGAAATCGTTTCTTTTGTTATGAGAGCTATTATTGTTTGATATATCCTACCGTAATTAGCTATAAATTAAAAATTTTGTAGAAAATTTCTTTAATTATTACTTTGTAAAACAAAATCCCTAACTAATTAAACTATTTAACCAAACAATATTAAACTACTTAGTGTTCTTCAGAAGAAATCTTGAGAAACAGTGTTAAATGTAGGGTGTGTGAAGTTAGATCTTTTTTTTCAAAAATCGAAAATCTGCCGGATGTTCCAGGTTGGTGTAGATTTCTTCTGTATTGTTCCAAAGTATCTCAAAAAAGACCAAAATTGGCGAGCTAATTGAAAAAACAACTTAATATTCGGAACGTAGAACAACTAGAACAACCTGGGACAACATGGTGTTTCAGTTGTTCAGCGATTTTATTTTTATAATTAACAACAAATTGACGGAAAATACATTATTATATCATTTATCAAAGCATACGAGATATGTTTTCACTTTTATCGAATGTAATATAAAATGCATAATTAATATAAATACAGGGTGTCCCAGAAATAAAAAGACGGAGTAGCAGATATGTAAAGTCCGAACAGAAACAGGCCCAAATATACCGCAATAACGAAGAAATTAAAATTTTAATTTTCTATGTTGTTCTTTAGATAAAAAAATTGCATTACGGACCTGGCACAGAATGTATGTTTATAATTCACGTAAGAATGTTCATTTGTAAATAGAAACGAAGACGCATTCATAGAGAAAAATACGCTTTTATTTGTATAAAACGGGAAAAAAAACGTTAAATCGTAAAAACATATTTTTTGCGGGATGTGTATAAATAACGCAGCTATGTAGTCGGTTATTGACCCAGATGGGTGACCTACTTTCTTGCAGGCAATAAAAGGTTGTTTTTATTTTTAAAATAGGAAGGTTGTTGCTCTTTAATGTGTTCGTAGTTGGAAACAGCTGATTATTAGAATATTCAATAAATCGTATTTTTCTAGCAGGTTTAAAATTAAAGTAATTAATGGTTTGATATTTATTATGAAGTATCTATTCCTCCTCTTTTTTTTTAACACAAGTAATATGGTGGTTCTGAAAAGCACCGATTGTGAAAGTGAAGCAGGTGGATATTTAGTGCAGGGTCGGCGTAAGGCCAATTGAATTCTTTATTATTTTTTTTCTGCCGTCTGCGCACGAATAAAGACTTGATATTTTGAGGGTACGTTTTTACACAATCTAGCTTCCGATTTCTGCTACTCCGTCTTTTTATTTCTGGGACACCCTGTATATAAATTTTACACAAAGAAAATATACATTTACTTTAGGAATAAACTAAAGCACAAACTGTAATAGAAATAACAAACTTAAAAAATTTAATCTAGTAGCTCATGAGAAAACATGTATCTTGTTATGAGCAAGATAATCATTCTTAATATACAGGGTTATGATAAAGTAACGCACAAAATTGATAAAACGTACAATGTTCATTTTTGAAATAAATGCAAAAACACGTCAAACAGTTTATTTTATTCCGCGTCTTTTAACATAAGTCAAAAAAATAAAACGTCAAATTTGTCAAAGTTATGACGTCATCAATATTTTTTTTAAATATGAAGGTTGGTTTTTTTTAACTTTATTTGAAAAAGCTTGCTTTTCTGCATTATAAAGAAATAATTGAAGTAGGGGTCACATAAGAAAAACAGAGAGAATTAATAAAAAACAAAATAAACTTTATTATAGTAATAACATTTAAATTAACTAAACAGTCCATTAAACCAAAACGATTTCTTACAGGAATTGATCAAACTGTGTCTTGGCCTATGTCAAATACTGAACGCGACACATTTTTCTATCCCTTCCAAAAAATAAGATTTGTCGAGGTCATCAAAATAGCTATTCTTTTGTGAAATAATTTCATCGTTGGAGTCAAATCTCTTTCCGCCGAGCCATTTCTTCAGGTTTTAAAACAAGAAATAGTCACTCGGGGCTAAATCCGGAGAATAGGGCGGATGAGGGAGCAATTTGTATCCTAATTAATGGATTTTTGCCATGGAACTGCACATGTTGTGTGCACCCTTGCATTGTCCTGGTGGAAAAGAACCTTTTTCTTGGCCAAATGTGGTCGTTTTTTTTTTCAAATCCTCATTAAATAGACTCAATAAGTTAGCATAATATTCGCCATTGATTGTCTTACACTTTTGAATGTGGTCAATGTGGATTGTACGGCGTGCATCCCAAAAAAACGGTACCCATGACTTTATTGGCTGACAAACCCACTTTGGCCTTCTTTGGGGCTGATTCACCTTGAGAAACCCACTGTTTTGACTGATGTTTTGTCCCTGGTTGTTGTGGTGAATCCACGTTTTGTCCACGGTTACGAAATGGCGCAAAAACTCGTCCATACTGCGGTTAAACAACGCCAAACCGATATATTATTTTAATTTCTTGACAAAGGAAAAAATATTTTCTATTTGTAATATAATTGACAAGTGTTTATATTATTTAATATTGCAATAATGATCTAGCTAACTACCTAACATCATACGAAAACGTTCGACTACACTATAATGTTCGAAAAGCGCAAATGATTCTGCTCATTGTAAAATCGTTTTTTCTTATCTCAGCCGATTTTGCTTTTTTTTTGAAATACTTTGCAATAATTTAGAATACACCCAGAACAACTCTTAGAATTTTGATTGCCGAAAAATTATTTTCGCTTTTTTCTCCTCCAATTATGGTTCTTTTTTAGAAACATTTTGGATCAATTTAGAACAAACCAAGAACAACCTGCAACAGCCGTCAGAATTTAGATTTTCGAAAAAGTGGTCTAACTTCACACTTTTCACTCAAGTTACGGTTTTGAACTATTAGAACAATGTTTAGTACAAATCTAAAATAACCTGTAACAACCGTCAGAATTTCAATTCTTTCAAAATGGGGGCTGGTAAAATTCGTTTTTTCCTATTATCTCGCGCGATGATGATGTTTTCTTTGAATTATTTTGAAAAAATTTAGAACAAACCTAGGAAAACATGGAAAAGCCGTCCAATTTAGATTTTTGTAAAAACGCTTGATGTTTTAGAAAAATATTCACAAAAAGTCTAGAGCAACTTGGAGCAACCGTTAGAATTTCAATTTTTGCAATAAGGGAGGTGGTGGAAACGTAATTTTTTCCTATGTTCTCATCCGATTATGATTTTTCTTTAAAATACTGTCACAATCTCTTTCTGCTCTACTTAAATTACAATTTCTCTCTCTCCCGGTGTGTGTGCGTGTTTGTGTGTGTGTGTGTGTGCGAGAGGTACTTATGTGATTTATACCTGGGAGTCAGTGAGCTACTCCCAGGTATAAATCACATAAGTCTTTACTCTTAATAAAAACATTTATGATCTTTAGACTTATTTATTACTTATTATCTCGACTATCTCCATTCCTACGTAAATTACATCTATTGTTTTCTATTATCCCACCTTTCTTGATATATTTCTTTTCCTCATCAGCGTCTTAGCAGTCTGTCTAACTTTCGTGGCCGACAAAATAACTGATTCAGGTCAGGTGCATCGAACGATGAGAGACATATTTATTACTTTTACACGTTTATGTATATGAAAATTTTCGTGGCATTACCTTCCTCTTCGAAAAGATATGCTTAAACGTTAACGGCGCCGCCACCAAACTTCCCTTACGTCTCTAAACTTATCCTATCAACTAACATATCTTTTATATTAAAATCCTACCTTACATATATAAACTTCAAAACTCATACCCTTTACATTATATATTCAAAGTTCTGCGAGTTGAACCAGCACTACATTTAGATAACAGATAAATAATTTTTATAAAGTTATTAAAGGATTTTTACAATTACAAAACTGTATTCATCTGGCCTCATGCGATTTCCCTTGCTTCATCAGATACATTTCCGTATTCATTTAAGCGGTGGAACGGGCCTTCTTTTCTTGCTCTTTCGTGGCCTTCTTTTCGCTCTATTAAATTCGGACAGATAACTGGCTCGGTGTGCAAGAGATGCCGGGCGCCTCCACCATTTGTAAATTTCTTTTTCTATTCTACTTAAATTACAATCTCTCTCTCTTTCTCTCTCTTTCTCTCTCTTTCTCTCTCTTTCTCTCTCTTTTTCTCTCTCTCTCCCTCTCTTCCTGTGTGTGTGTGTGTGTGTGTGCACGAGGTACTTACGTGACTTACACCTGGGGGAGCTCATTGGACTTTACCCTTAATAAAAATATCTGTGATCTTTAGACTTATTTATTACTTAATATCTCGACTATCTCTATCCGTACCTAAGTTACATCTATTGATTTTCTATAATCCCACCTCTCTCGATACTTTTCTGGGACTGACAAAGTAGCTGATTCAGGTCCGGTGCATCGAACGACGTGGACATATTTATTACTTTTACGTAATTATGGAAACTTCCGTGGCATTGCTATAAAATTTAGAACACACCTAGAACAAACGTTAGAATTTCGATTTTGCAAAAAAAAAGGGGGCTAACTTCATACTCTCTTAAGAATGCACTTGCTCAGAAGAAACTTTTAAGACAAAAAATGAGTACGCCGCATGAAACGAAGGAGATAGGCATAGGTTTCGCTACATATGATGAATTAAGGACATACTTAAAAACATTAGTCATTTAGTAGCTATTTGACTGCTGATGTATTCCAATATACAGCATGTGTCAATTTTCATTAGCCATAGGCGATTAATCCATATAGTACGTGGCAACATAGTACCCCTTCTTTCTTTTCCAATGCCAGTACGACTGATGCATGCTCGTAAATATGTACAAGTTAGCGTGGTTAGCAGTAACTATTCGACCACCGGCTTGGGTGTTTGTAATGCGTTCAGAAATAATATTTACGAGTTGCAAGGATTTGTTTTTCTTTTTCCTTTCAGTAAATGCAGAGAATTATTAAGCTGCGTTCACGTTGCATGACACAAACAAAAGCGTAATTCTAATAAAATTAAAAATAAGGTAAATAAAAAAGGATTTTGAAAATAATAATAAACTACTAGATCAGGAGATCGCGGCGGCCATTTGATGTTTCCCGTTCCAGTAATAAGACGGCTTTTATTGCGGACTAGATCGCAACGTCTTCGCAGCTAAAGATTGAATGTAAAATCTGGTGGGGAGATCGGAGGAAATCGTTGTGATGTCGATTGTTGCCGGGATTGGTGACGGACAGTAGGGGTGCCATGTTGCCACGCATTACTTGTATACGTATAAATGAAATGAAAATGAAAATTGACACATACGGTATACACTGCTTTCGATACCAATATTTAAAACGCACGTAATACATACTTAAGCCACACCTCTCGCATCTTAAGTGGCATGAGTTCTTAACCAAGCTATATTACCTTTAACTTTCAAATAATATGGATCTCTGAATATTCTATGACTTCTTTGTACTTCTGTTTTTTTTTAAATGCTCTTACAACAATTTAAAAAAATACTTTTTGCTAGACAGTATCCAGAAGAATTTATTTTAATTTGTACGATTCTTGTGATCTAGTGATCTCAGTTGTATATAAAAGTTGCATATAAATTGGCATGCAAACTATACGCGGTCACGTTCTACGTTAAAGTTTGAATAGAAAACCATAAGGGTCCTATATAGTGGATCTGTCAACAATGGAAAAATAGCAGATTTTAGATGCTAGATATTTTTGTTGATTTTAAATTTGGAGAAAATCTTTCATCGTCAACTTATGAAGAATTTAGTAATCTACCCCGCTGAATAATCAAATTTAGAAAAAAATTATCGGATTAAAGAAAATTAATTAATATGTCAAAATATTAAGAACAAGTTTTCTCAAAAATCCTTCGGAGGAGATTTGTTTGCATGGGTTCACGTTATAAATTGAATAAAAAGCACTTATTTTTCGTTCAACTATTCTTTACTTTGTTTTAAATGAATATAAAATAAATTAAAATTAGGCAACCCACATTACAGTGAATTGTTATTCAAGTAAAAATCGTTCCCGCGGTTACAAATGTGTAAATATTTGGTCATAAATGAATTTTTATTCGCTTAGATATGAGTTATTATTTCAAATATTTATTATATATTCCCTATGTGTAATAAGTACTCGGACATCCTTGACTTATTAAATTATGTGCTATGCAACCAATATTACATTTCCGATCCACTATATAGGACCCTTAATACGAAAATGTTGTACTGTGCTTCTGCCAGAACCCTCCAAGAGTTACTATTTGATATATCTGATAGACAAAACTAATTTTATTGTGGTTATGCGCGTTTATTTTGTTTACAATTTAAAGCGACAGTCTCCATGATATTTGAATCTGTTGTTTGTATATAGAAAGATATAAATTTTCTGAAAAATGAGCGCTAGTATTCTCAGTGAATTTTGAATTATTATTGAATGTTTCTTTCTGATTGCAGGGAACTTTTGCTGAGCAATATGACTCTTGGACAGAATAATATGTTAGCTAATCACCAAAACAATTTGGATATGGCTGCTTTTCAAGCGGCGTCCAAGTTATTCGATCCGACGTGCAATGTATCATCCTGCTATGCCGATTATCAAGTATCATGAAACTTTAATCATTGTGATATAAGAGTTAAATATAATTAGTTCTATGTTGATATTATATGTATTATAGCTATATACGTACTTGTAAATATAAATAAAATATTGATTATTTAACAGGTAGTAGCACGTATTAACGTACTTGCATATTATGTTGAATATATACAAAGAAATTCCAACCCACCATATTTATAATGTTGCATAATATAAGGTTTGTTTCAGATTTGTTCAAAGCATTATCAAATTTGAACCGAAGAAGCTTTGCTTATTTATTCGATCTAGAGGTGTAACAACATTATAAAAATTACAATAATAAGGAATAAACTCTGTAGAAACATTAGAACGAAGTTCAACATTCATTTTAATTTTACACAAAACACACTACCTAAAAATATTTTTTTATTATGAAGAATTTTAAAATGGTATGTATCTAACAATTGTTTGCATAAGTAATAATAATAATAATAATAATTTATTTTATATTTTAATACTTAACGCATTGCAATAAGATAAAGTTGATGAAATACGTCAAGACAAAGTATACATTACAAAGTTGTTTAAAATAATTAATAAAATATTATACACTATAACAACAAATTTGGAAAATGTAGTCCTTCAATTTTATTTTAAAAAGTTGTAATGCAAGACAGGAGAAAGGCTGCAAAGAATGCTCCACGCCTTTAATATCTATGCAGGAAAATACAATATTGTAACGAAAACAAGTTCAGAAAAAGGCAGCAAAAAACGCGACGATATAAAAACGAAATGTAAATAGCCATAAATCATCTACACGCCGTACGCCGTGCATAGCGAAAAGACTAGAACGTCTCTCGATTTATGAAGAAGAATTCCCGTATTCTCTGGATCTTCTGTACGCGTATATTAAAAGGCAGTTGAACGGATGGAGGATTAATTCCGGAATAAGAAATTGTTTCAGAAGTATTCGTACTATACAAAAATAAATATAGTGCAGTTTTTATTACCGTGTCATATAAATAGAAAGTGATATAAATACTGTAGTGTGATATAAATATACGGACTTAAATATTAGTAATAGAAATAAATACCTGCGTTAAATTAGATTGAAGTATTTTAAGTGCGATACATTAGTTTTATATTTTTATATTTTAATTAATTTTAAGTATATAAGTATAACTAAAAAAATTACAAAACTGTCTCTATTTAATAGGTAAACTTTTAAATTTATTTGAACTAATTATAAAATTTAGTAAAAAAAATATGTGAAATCTTCTGAATTCATAGTAGACGAACGTTGAAGGTTTTGATAAAATGGCTTATTGTAATCATTAACATAAGGCAAAAGGTCTCGTACATTATTATACTTTTTAAATCAGCTATCGGTAATGGTTGATCATGCAGAGGTTTCAATTCAAAATCACTGTGGCTTTGTCGAGTTCTAAACCATCCTTTTCTTAAATCAACTTTTTTAAATTCCCCAACGCTGAAGTCTGTATTATAAGAAAGCTGAAGTTCTTGATCTTGCTGAAATTTCATCCACTTAATTTTAAGCGATGGGATTGCGTTCCTTTCATCATCCTTTTTTTATGGACCAGAGGAGATTTAAGGAAAGTCCCATAATTTATAAACTCATTTTGAGACATCTTAATCACGCTCATAGGCTTTTTTCTATGTACAGATGTTTGAATAAAATTAATCCAATCATGTGGAACTTCTATATACATTGTTTTCTTCTTGACTCGTTCAATAGCGTAATGAATGGTGTCCACCTCCATGTGAGTGTGGCCTGGTTCCATAAACTTATGGTTTATCTCAGGAATTGTACTGGTTGGTGGAAGTTCCTTTAAAATGTAACAAAACATTATGGCCATGTAAATTTCTATTTTGGCCGGAACAAGAACCGCTGTAAAAATTCAAAGCTTGAATTTTCTTTGAATACAAGAACAAAATAAATTTTCTTATGCAGGAAGCAATTTCTTGTCCGCCACGACCCCCTATCGTTTCGTTCCACAAAATGCAGATTGCCTCATTGCCATCTGTATCTGTTTTGTATGCTGTTAGATTATAGGTCCATAGCTGTTTTTTTTTTTGTAAAAAGATACGCCGTTTCTTAAATATGGTGTTGGGAGACATTTTTTCAACTCGAAAGAGAT
The DNA here is from genome assembly GCA_963170755.1 of Amphimallon solstitiale. Classification (NCBI taxonomy): domain Eukaryota; kingdom Metazoa; phylum Arthropoda; class Insecta; order Coleoptera; family Scarabaeidae; genus Amphimallon; species Amphimallon solstitiale. Next base: position 28,185,670 of record OY720675.1, on the reverse strand, counting down.
TGTTACAAAACTAGGATCTACTGTGCTTTTCCGTTTGTTCCACAGCCTTACATTTGTATGCCTTTTCGGCCAAATCTAAGTGTTCTTTTTTTTAATTGTATCCCTTCCTTCTCCTTATTTTATTCCTCTGCTGGATTAGTACAGCTGTCAATCGATTTAATTGTCAGATTACAGAGTACAAGATAATGAAATATTCATAATAATAATAATAATAATTATAATAATAATGCTTTATTAGTCTCAGATCCACTGGATATAGACTTCGTCAATACAGAGTATATTACACAAATAGTAAAACATATATACACATACATAAATATAAACCACAAAACATAAATAGACTAAATGTACAATACGTCTATGGCAACCGTGCATGGAGCTCTGCCATACTATAGAAACTGTGGTCAATTAAAAAATCCCTCAACAGTTTCTTAAAGTTTGCCAGACCCGAGTCCCGCATGTGTGTTGGCAATTTATTAAAAATTGTAAAGCCAGTTATGAGTGGGGACTTTTGATGAAACAAGTGATATGATCTGTCCACAACTAAGTTATTTCTATTACGAGTCCTGTAATTATGCTTCTCACTTATTACTGAAAATCTATGCTTGTTTTTAAAAATATATGTTAATAATTTATAAGCATAGAGAGAGGTAACAGTAAATATTTTTTTTTGAGCGGAAGGTGCCCCTACAAGACTCATGGTAGGGCAAATCAAAGACAAGTCTGATGATACGCTTTTGCAGAAGAAACACTCTTTGTACATCCCTCGCTTGGCCCCAAACAATTATAGTATAGGAAATTATAGAGTAGGCATAAGCATAATGAACACTGAGAAGGGATTCGGCATCCAAGATGTTTTTCAAAGTGTGCAAAACATAATATGCCCTCTGAAGTTTACCGCACACGTAATCAACCTGGTTTTCCCATGACATATTTTCATCAAGAATTGTACCTAAGAATTTACAATTTCTAGAGATCTCAATAATTTGATTATTAAATGTTATGTCTAAACCTGAGCGTGTTCTATGTCTGTTGAAAAATTCAATAATAACCGTCTTATCATGGTTGATTATTAATTTGTTGGCACAACACCAGTCCTCAAAACTTTGTAGAACTATATTGATATTATTGTTGAGCTGTTCTAGATCCGAGTGGGAAACCACTATTGCTGTATCGTCAGCATACAGAAATATTTTGCCATAGTTTATGAAACTAGGTAGGTCATTTATAAATATGTAATAAAAATATTAATGGACCTAGGACACTGCCCTGTGGAACTCCAACGTCCATATCATATTCCTCCGATCTGACGTCACCAAGTCTAACAACAATTTTTCTGTCTTTTAAAAATGAGACAATCCATAACACTAGGTAATACCAAAATATTATTGCTACTATTTTTTTTTTTTATTATTGCAACTTACCTTGAGTTTTCTTCTCACCACAATTAACTAAAGAAGTCTTTTGGTTCTTTCAGCATACATTTTAATAAAAAGTCAAAAACGGCACCGAACGTCGTGTGCTACACAAATTTTTATGTTAGGTTTAATCAAGGGGTCAATCTCCATTCATTATTTTGTTGCGGTTGTTGGTAATTATTGTGTGAGAAGGGTCAATCTCCATGTCAGTTGCACATTGGCCATTTTAGTTCTTAACGCTTTTGAATATAAGCCCTACACTTAAAATGGTATATCATGTACCCTTAGCAACAGGAGATTGGTCTTTTTTATATCGACAGAAATAAACTCGAGAATTTTAGTGTTGGAGATATCTCAAAATCGATGAAAGTGGAGATTGGCCTTTTTAAGACTCAGGTCCAGAAATATATAAAGCATGTGTTAGACCGGTGATGACCTACGGCGCAAAAACAAGGGCGGAATACTAAGAACTAAGGAAATGAGGATACTGCGAACAATCACTGGACAGAGCCTACAAGACTGGACAAGAGACACCCTGAACAGGATGGAAGGAGAGCAGGCTATCTACTGATCAATCAATGAAAGCGACCCCAGTAATAAGCAGGCATTTTGTCTAATGAATGAGGAAGAAGAAGAGGTAATGTGAAATATGCTCTAATTTAATTTGAAAATATTAAATAATTTACAACCCACAAAAGCTAGCTAGCGTTTTTTTTTAAATAGAAGTCATTCTATATACAGGGGGTAAAACATAATTATAGTTACGGGTTCCAAAACTATGTGGCAAACTAAAATCAAAACTGCAATTTTTATATACATAACATAGAACCATAAATACGTTAAAAGACTAATTTTTATTGTTGTTGAAAATTTATTTAACTTCCACTAATCTCATTTAAATCTAATAGTTATTAATACCAAAAACAAAGAAAACTAAATTTTAGAGAGACGGTACATACAGAAAAGCAAAATAATAAGAACTTTGACAAATAGACAATCTAATAAAATTAATTGATCAAATTCAGCACAACTAATTAACCAAATATGGTGAAATTTCTATAAACTTGATATTACAAATATTAAAGATACTACAAATATTTAACATATTCAAAATAATTTGACCAGAGAAACAATAAAACAAAAAGAAAATAATAGTGACTATTACAACACACACACACACAAGTTTCAAAGAACATATACAAATTTAGACAAAAACACAAAGATTTAATGAACATAACAAATTTAGACAAATACAAAGACTCTTGATGATCGTGCCTTGTGCACAATAATTCTTAACTTTATTAAACAAATATATAACTTTTAAAATTTCTAACAGCCTGGTAGTTGTACAGTTTCTCTTGCCACATGAAGTACAAGAATAAAGGAAGTGCCTCCATAGCCGGCGCCGGTCGCCGTTTTGTATGCATATTGGTGCCGGCTACGGCATCAAGAATTGCGGACGGCAGCCGGCTTCACGTATTGTTACCGGCATATCAACATAACCTCTGTTTTCCATATTGCGCGCGTGAACGGCTTAACTTTTAGTGTTAATTTTCTTTAATTTATCTAAATTCGCAGGTATGTTTTTCCCTGTAGCTATGCTTTTTGTTAAAAACGATGTTCTCCTAATTGTAGAATGTTGAAAGTGGGCGATAAGTTTGAAAGCGAGAATTTCAACAAGCAGTTACAGAAATACAAAAGTGAAGTGTTCAATGATTACTGGATTAGAGATTCTAGAACCATCGAGACGCAGGCTAAAAGATATCCTGAAAGTGTGGCAGCTCAAGCAAAACAAGACTTAATTTACCATTATGTAAGAATTGCTTGCATTAAAGGTGGTCGAATGCACACTCCTAGGAATATAACAAGAAGTGCCCAGCCGGTATGTTTTTAAAATTAACTTCTTGTGGGAAATTTTTAGAGATAAAGGAACTGAATGAAAATCACACTCATCCGGTATCACAAACTTTATTTAAAAGTTTACCCCAGCAAAGACTGAACATTTCAAATCAGCTTAAGGTTAATTCAGTAGCAGCATTGCAGGCTCGCGCCAACAAAAAAATCGTACAAAATAATATCGTTAATGAATCCGGGTGCCTTGTGACTTTGAAAGACTTAACAAATCTAAACAGAAAACCACAGAACAGAATAAAGTTTGATGAATGTGTATTAATTTTACGAAATACTTACAAATGTGACGTTCACATTAACGTTGATGTGGAAGCAAATTTGAAATGCCTCTATTTTCAAGATCCTGAGATGAAACATATGTTTGACTCTTATCCAGAAATAATTTTTGTAGATGGTACCTATTGTCTACACAGCAGTAGAGCGGCCACATATTTAATTATGGTTGAGGATGCAGAGGGAAGTGGTGCAATAGTAGCAGTTGGTATATTACTAAACGAAACGCAAGAAAATATCGATTGGTTCATTAAAACGTTCAAAAATTTGAATCAGAGAACATCAGATATAAAAGTGGTGATGGCTGACAAAGACAACAAGGAGAGAAATGTTTTTAAAGAAAACTTTCCTGGCGCCTCCTTGCAGATATGTTTATTTCATACTCTACAAATATTTAATAGAGAAGTAAGTGTGAAGAAAATGGCATTATCCACCACAGAATGTGAAGTCGCTAAAAAGTACTTGCAGAATTTAGCCTATGCTTCATCTGAGGAGTGTTTTCAAAAAACCTATTTGGAAATGAAACAGAATGTTCCTGATGTCGTTATCGATTATTTTGAGAAAAACTGGGAACCCATTAAAGATGAGTGGGTATTGTACCTGACTTTCGCAAATCTGTCTTTTCTGAACAAAACAAACAACAGAATTGAAAGTATCAATGCCAAATTGAAATCTGTCATTGCCAAATTTTCTAATCTGGAGGATTTCATCAAAAATTTTTTTGTTATCCTCAATTCTTCACGAGCAGATAGAAATATCAAAAATTCTAAAGAATATCATAAAGTTACTACCAGGGCATTTACGTCAGGTTCAGCGGAAGATTTGTATTCTAGACTTTTAACGAATTTCGCCTTTAAAAAGGTTCAACAGCAACTTGAATGTATGACTAACTGCAAAGATTTTCAATTTATTGAAGAAGAAAAATGTCTCGCTCCTACTAGTGAAGGTCTTCTAGAAGTAACACCTTATAGTTGTCAGTGCATGTTTTGGACCTCCGTCCAGTTACCTTGTCGCCACATCCTCAAACTTCGATCTATGTGCAACCAGTCCCTATTTGATGAAAACATTTGCTTGCAACGATGGAAGAGAACCTATTTTGAATCACGTCACCCATTTCTTTCATTCCTCAAAACTAGCCAGTTTGAAGAGACGCCAAATACTAATTCAGAACTTGAGGTTAACTTAGAAGTCACGAATGATTATCCATATAAATGCAGACCACTAACAAATCACCAAAAGTTCAAAATAATGAACGATGAATGTTTGAGATTGTCCCAGATATGCAGTGAGATTTCATCCGAGACTTTTTACAACAGGCTGAAATTCATTAAGTCTCTTGTTATAGAATGGTCCAATAATAGTTATAAATCTACTTTAGATAACACTAACGGTGAAATTGAAATTGATAACCTTAGTAGTTTCCCCAATAATGATGATAATGAGGCTGAGAAGGAAACTGAAAATCAGAGTAGCCCCAAAATGCATATGAATAGGAAGAACTTTGAAAATAACAATAACGATAATTCAACTTCGCAGTTAAACCAAATACAAGACACCAGTTCTAATTCCCTGTGCTGGGATGTTGACCGAAATTGTGCCATTAATATTATAAATTTAAGCGAAAATCCAAGTACATAAGATAATCAATCTGGTGCAAGTTCTTCGAAATCAAAAGTCATCATAATTTCCGATGTTAAGGTACCTACTTAGTAAGTTCAGTGTTTTGGCAAAGTTTGTTAAAATTTTATTTTTTAAGATACCTACTGTGAAAATTAGAGGCCGGCCCAAAGGATGCGGAAACACAGTTATTGGTTTAAAAATGGGTTCCCAGTGTTTTAGAGGGCTCCCCTGCAGTTATGGCCCTCCTAAATATATTTCTACTTTTGTAATATAATTTATATATTTTTCTTTTCTTGTACCTGTCATGTAGTTTCATACGAATATATATAACAAAGATTGTTCCCGGACGCCTATCTCTGCTACCGCTACCGATGGTGCTTAGCGGGCCCTTTGTCGATGGTATTGATGAGATGTCCCCTAGATCCGGCCATCGCCGTGAATTGAAGGACGATTGATACTCCAACAATTATTATTGGGAAATCGAGAATTAAATCACCCTGATCGGTGTATCCATACTGGACAATAACATCTCGTTCCCATGGACATCATCGCAGGGCTAGCGATCAGGCCTACACCGGGACCGGAGTTAAGATTTATTCAACTACCACTCACTGTTTAATTGTACTGAACTAAATGAATGTAATACTGATGTAATAGTGAATGTTGTAATAGTGCCTGATTTTAGATGCGCTTCGCCCTTTTAAAACCTCGGAAGTGCGTGGGGGAAAAGGCAAGACTTTTGGAGAGAACTTGGCGTCAATGAGATGCTGTTATTTTAACACGGGTATTCCCCTTATTTATTTATGAATCTATACAACAGGAACTGTGGGAATTATTTAGATAAGAAAACCTTAACGAACAAAGTGCAAACATTGCGTCTCTAGAATTGAACAAAGAGTTGTTTATACAGCAAATATTTTAATGAAATATATGCGTCGCAGATTTTAATGTTGAAAAATTTTAAGACGTAATTTATTTGGAATGTGAAATACAATTTGAATTAATACGGAACTAAAAATATTTAACATGTAATATACAGGGATAAATGAATTAATGTTCGCCGCTGCTTTTTAAACGTAACAAATTGTTCGAAAAGAATCCATTGCGGCCGTCAAAGTCCATAAACTTCTAACGCCAAAGCGCACAATCTTAATTAATACAAACACAGCAAAGTCTAGAATACCTACGCTGCCCTTCCATAGATGACACCAGAAGGCTTAAATGTAATATAAATACTAATGATTCACTGTTGAGGCCTAATAGAATAATACAAACTAATGAAAGAATGGGAAGAACAAACAAACAATTAAATAAAATAAATTACTGAGTCACTTTACGAAAATTATATTCATACACTTAAAAGGTTATAGCTCAATTATTAACAAACCTTTATACACTTTTCTAATATTGATTTTATGTAACATGCACTTTCTTTTAGTTCAAATATATATTTGTATACTGGAAAGACCACAGTGCTCCTCAATGTATTGTTTTGAAGATAATGTTAACTCAATTATCTTTTGGATATTCTTATAAACAAGATGTATAATAAGTTTTATTTATTAATTTGGTGTATATTACATTGTTGATCCCAGAAATCTATATGATATGGTGGTGGTATGGGTGGAACTGGAACAGGTGGTTGTTGAACAAATAAATCAAACTCAGTCGAGATTTCTGAAAATGATCTTTCAATTGGATTCTTCTTACGATCGACGTATTCCTCTCTAGAAAGCATGCTGGCTTCATAGCCTTTGTTTTTCGGACGTTTGTACAGGTCGAATCTAAAAATATATAAAGTAGTCACATTAACATTTGATTATAAAATTTGTTGAAAATATTTGAATAGTAATATCTCAAGGTTTTTTTTTTTTTTAATCAAGATCCTACTTATGAAGGCGTACAAAGGTACTTTCATGAGAAGGAATAGATTCAGCGTCTTACTTTTAATTATCTAAAAACCGAGCAAAAACAGTAGAATCGTGTTTACGAACGAGGCATCATATAACTAATACGAATAAAAAGTTGTAATTCCAATCAGAACTGAAGATATATCACGAAATTTTGTAAAGCATTATCTAGGAAATACACAAATGACTTACGGTTTGTCATGAATATTTTTGTCTATTTCAAAAACTTCCTTAACTTCGCGACTTCTGTCTCTAGTTCTGTATAGGTGTTCAAATTGCCTCAGTTTTTTATCCGAAAATATGTATTGAATTATTTCTTCAGTGGGATACTTTTTGTTGTATAATTTTCTCAGTTCGGACATATATTTTTTCATAGGTAAGATTTTCATCCATTTTTCAATGTCTGACAGCTCACTGAAAAAAATATTTTTTTTCGAATATCTTTTTCATATACGAGATCTATACAGAAGCCCAAAAATCTTGCAGCTCACGAATAAATTTGAAAAGGATGATTTTCGGAAAACATGGCAACTGGAGTTTTCAAAATTCTGACCGTGAAACAGTTTTGCAATAACATTTTGTTTTAATTAGAAACCTGCCCCATTTTTAATTTCCTTCTTAATAAGGCTTTCAGTTTTCTAAATGACAGACAAAAAAGTTCCATTTAAGGGTCCTATATAGTGGATATGTGAATAGTTGAAAAATAGGAGATTTTTGATGCAAGATATTTTTGTTGTGATTAAATTTGGAGAAAACCTTTCAACGTCAACTTATGACGAATTTAGTAGTCTACCCCGCTGAATAATCAAATTTAGAAAAAAATGATCTGATTAAAGAAAATTAATTAATATGCCACAATATTAAATACAAGTTTTCTCAAAAATCCTTCGGAGGAGATTTGTTTGCTTGGGTTCACGTTATAAATTGAATAAAAAGCTACCCCGCTCTGCACTTATTTTTCGTTCAAGTATTCTTTACCTTGTTTAAAATGAATATAAAATAAATTAAAATTAGGCAACCCACATTACAATTTATTCTAATGTGGGTTGCCTAATTTTAATTTATTTTATATTCATTTAAAACAAAGTAAAGAATAGTTGAACAAAAAATAAGTGCAGAGCGGGGTAGCTTTTTATTCAATTTATAACGTGAACCCAAGCAAACAAATCTCCTCTGAAGGATTTTTGAGAAAACTTGTTTTTAATATTTTGACATATTAATTACTTTTCTTTAATCAGATAATTTTTTTCTAAATTTGATTCTTCAGCGGGGTAGATTACTAAATTCTTCATAAGTTGCCGTTGAAAGATTTTCTCCAAATTTAAAATCAACAAAAATATCTTGCATCTAAAATCTGCTATTTTTCCATTGTTGACAGATCCACTATATAGGACCCTTAATGTAAGAAAATTTCCGAGATGTTCAAGTAACCATTTTTTGACCTTCATTTAGAAATTTAAAAATTGAATTAAAAATGAGACATTGCCATTAAAAGGAAATTGATGACATCATAACATGTTTAAGATCATCAAAAAATTGAAGCAGATATTATGAACAGAAAGCATTTTGAATATACTCGTTTTTTTAAATTTTGTTTTCAAAAATCATATGTTACGATTTCACTTGGGTATGTCGACATACTTTCAGACCCTTTGGAAGCAGTATATATCAGCATGTTGTAACACTTTTAACATCATTATTTTTCTACGTTAGAAAAGTGTAAGAATTTTCTTACTACGAACAGCTCACTGATAAAAGTATTGATCCGGCTGCCAAAATATTATTGGTCTCGTTCGACAACAAATTATTTTTGAAATAAAAGTGTTAAGATCTGTCAGTCTAGTATGGTTGAATCGTTTTGGCAAACGACACGGACAAAGTATGAACTAAAGGTGAGATTCAATGCCACTTCAATTTCCATTTGAGTGGAATAATTTCAGAACAATAGAATCAAGCTAGTTAATTAATGTTTCTTTAAATATTATTAAACAATGCTCAGATTCTTATGATAGCTTTTGTAAATTTAAAGAATGTTATTCAAATATTTTATCATTTTAGTCTTATATTAGTGGTTTAGCTTACCATAAATGTATCACCTAATGAAAGACTCATACTTTTTCACATAAAATAAAGAAGAAGCAGTAAGACTCTCGAGCGCTGTTATTTGGTGTAAAAACTATGTATCAAAATCAAATATGTAATGATACCCGTACTTGGACAGGTGAAATACCATCTATTAAATCGTGTAGTTTCAAGAGTGAATGTATCCAAATTATCAATTAATTTAATGTTCAACTGATACCTGCTAAAAGATGCATATCTATAACTAATAATACGTTCCCGACGTTTTCAAAAATTAATTACTCCCATCTGGATTTTCAGTGAGTATTTCTTCAAGAAATCAATACACATTATCATGTTTATAAATTTAATACACACGAAAAATAAAACCACAGCAAACCCAATAATGAGGAATTCGCTTATTGTTTGCCACGTAGTTTGGATTGCCTAATTATTTAGGACAGCCCAGAAATGGGTTTTGTAGGTTATATTACTTGACAGGTAAAATTTTGTAATATCTAAAATTTGGGGCCATTTTAATTTATTGCAATATTGAATATCTACCAACAATTATCTAGAATGCCATCAGCCAACATTATGTTAAAAATATTTTTCATACTTTGTTACATCTTTTTTTTTTGGTACTATATATGTCCTCATTATTTTGAGTTGGATTTATTAATATTTTGGAATTTTTAGTTCATTTAATTTTTGAGCGAACTTCTACATAGTATAATTTGAGTTGTTTACCTATTTATCTTAGAATATTATGGTTTAATTTTACATCTTTATTTTATTTGTAATTATTTAATGTTAATTTCTACATGTACGGACATCTATCGTCGTTTAGTGTTAGTCCCGCTTTGTAGATACCTATGTGTCGCTTCTCTGAAGTTAATTTCAATTAAGTATTATATTTCTTAATTTTTGGGGTTAGTTATTTTCTGTTATTTCTATTAATTATCCTCTACTATGTCTTTTCCCCCCATCTCTTACTTAGTATCCGTTTGGCAATTAGTGTAGTTATCGTTGAATTTGTCGAGATGACGTTGTCCACCCCGCACGATGTGAAAGACGTTAAGCCATATTCTGCCTGTGGTTAAGAACACTTCCATTTTGTTAGTCAATCTGTTAAGAAGCAGTGATAATTGTCCGAGGTACTTTCTGCATTAGTTTTTGATTTAATTAAGTGTCGTATAATTTGTAATCTCGCTAAGTAACAGCAGATTCTCGAGTAGAAGTACTAATATATATCGTATTTTTATCGACGTTGTCGGATTTTTATAATTGGACTCTTCTTCACTGGTAAGCTTTAGTGTTCATTTCAAAAGTTTTAGTAACGCATTTTGTCTCGTTTTCCCTTTTCCCTTTAGTTTTTTTTTCCATACAGCACAACTACCGAGCGAATCGTTTAACATGTGCACCAATTTCTACTGCCGCCATTTTGTGATGCATATGAATTTATGATGAAATCTGAGTAAAAGAACTATTCCCGCAGTTATCCTGTGGCTGGGAGTTTAACCGTCCACACCTACCGCTTCTGAGATCGCTTTGAGGGAGGTTCACCCCCAGAATTTCCATTTCCGTGGATATTGTCTCACAAGCTAAGTCCTTTTTTTCATATATTTCTGCTCGTTGGAAAGCTGAATTTGTAATGTACATTTAATTAATGCATAGTCAACCTACGAAGATTAATTTCGTAAATTTATTTCAAGAATTTTGCTCAATAAATGCTAGTTTTGCCCCCGATAGTTCTAACATCGGAGGCTTAAGTCATATCCAAGCTCTTGTAAATTTTCCAGTGTTTTTTTTAATGACTAGAGCGTTGTTCTAACATTATAATGCAAATTGAACCTTGTTAATTTTAAATTTTGTGATTAATAGTTAATTTAAGTAATATTTCTGCCGATGCAAGGGTTGAGTAACGATTTAGTTAATTACTGCAATTAAATTTTGTTTCTAGTGCCTTCAGTCAGTTCTAATTATATGTGATTTATTTGTAACAACCTACAGTGGTTAAATTGTTGCCTTTGTATTTTTATAGTCCTTTTTTTTTTTTTTTTTTTGGTGATATACATTTACAGGGTGTGAAACCTGTAGGTGCACAATTGTGAATTTCTGTAAAACAATCTTGTTCTCACGAGCTAATTTCAAGTGTAATTTTACCATATGATTGCTTCCTTATATTTAATCAAGTTTTTCTTTCTTACTGTTGTGTATTCATACTTCTTAAAGTCAATTTTTAAGTGCACACTTGTAAACAAGTTTCATAAATTTAATTTTAAGCGCACTTAAGTTTATTTGGCAATCTTAATATCATTTAAAATTTAGTTAGTTGTATTTCTACTTATTTAATGTTAGTATATACAGGGTTATCAAGCCATACGCTTAATATTGTTTAATTTTGTATGTTGTTTTTTTGTATTGGGCAATTTATATTTCAATTTCAACCTGTTTTTTTTTAATTCAAATCTAATGTTCCTCCTTCTGTGGATTTTAAATTATCCTTTTCTTTGAACAACGTAGTTTAATACATTTTGTTATTGTTTGTTTATCTCGTATTTGACTGATCTTTACAACCTGGCGTACTCTAATTGTTCTTGCTTCCGGAACTTGTGACTTTTGGGGTAGGGTTTATTTCTAAGGAAGCTGGCGCCTATATTTCATTCATCTGTGTTAGAGGAGACCTACGACCACCCGCCGATGAGTTAGTGGCAGAATACTTCTCCATTTTAACAACCGTACCCTAGGGAAGTAAAGGTAAGGCACATTGAGGACGTCACACCAAGACGCTCCGAAACTTTCACAGTTTTTGTTGTGCAAAGCTACAGATATTTTAAATCAGACAAACGGGCTCATCCTCATATTGCCGAACGGATGAATATACTTTAGTTACCGCCAGCGCCATTTGTTGCGCCTTCTGCCAGGTCAATTACACGGCAAGAGGGCGGTAACAACTTCTGTTAAATATATGATACAATACTAGCTGTACTACATATTTTAGAAGGTCAATTTCTGTAAAAGTCAACAGACACAGAAACTACTATAATGTTGAAATTTTAAGACTACAGCAGCAAGAAGGAAGCAAAAAAGTAACAAAACACATACGTCTTTCCATGTTGGGAACATATTCCTTCCATGCAATTCGTTCTCATTAAATGATGCGTCTTGAAAAGTATAAATAACACCCATCTCTTGCATTCGTCTCCTAACAATTTTTTTTCTTCCTCCGTGTAACTTGTCGAGAGATCGCCTTCTTGCATTTTTCTAAATTTCTCGCGTACTAACTCTCTCATGACTTCACTTCGTTTCGCTATAGCTTCTTTTTCTTGAACCATCTGTTTTATGGGTTTTGACAAGTGCTTTCTAACCTTTAATTGAACATCAGGAATGTTATGTTTAAATATGTACAGAGTTAATGAATGGAATAGTGATATCTATTTATATATTAAGTAATGTGGCCCTTCCATTGACCATGTAAACACAAATTTTATTTTAGAACCATTGCCTTAGTGAAAAAAACTGAATTCGAGGTCACATATTATTTTGTATACATTGTGTATTTTACATAATATTTCTAAATGGGATTTTTGAAAGTATTTAGTTGACCTCTTTTAAATTACACTGGCCAACAAAAAATTCCTTTTTTTGAATATTTCCTTCCCTACACCAGTCAAATCCGACTAATTTTGGGGTGAAAAAACGAATATCACAAAAAAATTTTAATAGCTCTGTTTTGTGATATGCAATAGGAAGCATTTTATTTTAACGAATTAAAAGAAAACCATCCATTTTCTATTTTTCTTTTTTGATGTCTAAAAATCTACGAATGACTCCCTTTAAGGCTTCTCAAGTTTCCTTTTTGTCAGCCCCCTCCCCTAAAATTCGGTCAAACGCAGAATCCTTTTTAACTTGTCTAGTTTGCGACCCAAAAAAATACCTTCCTTAACTTTGGAATCACTTCATGTAGGAAATTTGTCTTTTAAGTATTTACTTCTTGGTTCATTATTCGACAAATTTTTTCATCAAACCCAGCTTTATGCGAAGGGGTGAAAGAAGAGCATCTTTTGGGCCCATGAGAGACTCGGCAACGACATTTTTCTCCTTAGGGTTGAAATTTTTTGCAAGCCAGTCTGCTTAAATATAATGTAATTTCATATCCCTACTATCCCACATACGTACAAAACGGCAGTATTTAGTGTACCAAAGTTGCATTCCTAAGAGTTTTAGGTCGCCACAGGGTTTCCACTTGCATTCAGCATATTTGATTGGGTCGAGGAGGACTGCCATGTTTGCATAAGTCACCTTCATTGCACTTCATGACCAATAGGAATGGAAGGAAGACGGTTGCCGTTATGAAGCAATACAGCCTTCAAACTAAGCTAGGAGGAGTCTACGAATAGCTTCCAATCACTTGGATCATAATTCAGATTCCTATATTTTAGTAAGTCATTAATGTCGTAGCAAACAACAAGATTGTGTGTCTTTTCAAAAAAGAAATCAGAGATCCCTATGACTATGAGATTCTGATATCTCGTTGGATAAGATTCCATTGCTGCAGTCTTGACCCATTAAGTTCTGCCTTCTCATTCGAAAAATTAAAATCTCGAATAAAATCACCTAATTCCGCTTGACTCAGTCTATGCGGTATATAATCTTTTTCGTCAAAATCAGTGTCATAGGATGGTGAAGGCTTCCTGGGTTCTTCTTCTTCCATACTATCTATATTTTCTATCCATTCCTGCATTTATAAGTGAATTCAAGCAGAAATAGCATTTATTTCTATGGTTTGTAGGCTCCCGCCAAACCATAGGTATAGCAAAAGCCATAGAACGCTTTTTATTTTTCAGCCTTTCTCATACTATAACTGCAAGGTATGTTTGGAGCCTATGACTTATCCTAGTCCCCTACATTCGTATCAAAACAATGCTGATGGGCAGTCTTCACAAGAAGCGTCAGATTGTACGTCTGTGATGAAAATTTTATTTTACCACAAATGTAACAAAAATTATTCACTGAATTTAAACATTTTCCTTAAATTTTGATTTTACACTTCAAAAGCAATCGGAAAGCAAAAATTCTGCACTAATTACAAACAAACAATATGAAAGTCACAGTCACAGCAGCAGTAATAAATGTGTATAACCTACAAACAACTGGAAAACATTGTGTTTTGTCATATAACAGGACAACTCCAAAAACAAAATTACCCCAAGACCAAAATGAAAATCGGAAAAAAAATAACATATCATTAATTGCATCTCCAAAGTAAGATTTTTGTTTTTTATGGTCATTTTTGAATTCACCAGGTGGACATACATAAGACTAACCTATTTTGGATCCCGAAACATCTTCATTGTCAGACAGTGCTATTTTTCAACTAATTGTGGGTAATTGATAAAAGTAAATTAACCTGTTAACCATAAACTCGACCAAGAACTTCACGACAGTTTTTCATCAGATTGTAAGCATAAGTTTAGAATATGAAGTTGATAGCTTAAGCGCTGTATACAATGGTTTCCTTGGACAAACATTATTCAAAAATCCACTTTGTCGTAAAAATTATTTCAGATTAGACTAGTTAAAGATATTTATCATTTAAAATTTTGAAAATTACAACATTTGTTCAAAATGCTGCCCATGTAAATTCAAACACAAATTCACTCTTCTTTTCATATTGTCGAACACATTGTGTAATATTTCTGGTCTAATGTCATTTACAGCTTCCCAAATTGTATGGTGTAAATTCCTTCAATGTATGGATACAGTTAGCATAATCTTTATTCTTTAAATAACCAAACATGAAATAATCCAAAGGGGTAAAATCTGGTGACCGATTAAGCCAGCGGTCTCTACTTATCAATCTGTCAACGAAAAACTGTTGCAGATAATCTAATGTTCTCTGCGCAGTGTGGGCTGTAGCACCATCCTGTTGGAAATAACATGTTGCAACTCATCATTGTGAAATCGTTCAATAAAATGATTTAAAATTAGATTTTATTAGGTATTCGCATCCATATTTTGATGAAAGAAGATAGAACCGATGATTCTTTTTCTTCACATCGCTAACCATACACCGATTTTTTAAGGATGTAACGGAGTCTCTATGAAAATATGAGGATTTTCAGCAGAAAATTTTTTATTGTTCTGTGAATTTCTATATCCATTGAGATGGAACCATGCTTCATCGCTGAAGAAAGTAATATCCAAAATACTGTCATTGTTTAAAACCTCATTGAACCATTCACAGTACTGGGTACGACAAGGAAAATTCAGAGGAAATCTGTGTATTACACGACGAACGTGCTGTACAAAACAATCATGTGTAAATTCTATGTTGGGAAATTCTTCTTGAAATTGCTGGTGACAATTTTCATAGGAATAATCCCATGATACCTCGATGATTGCGTACTTATGAACGAAAATGTGTCTCAACAATAAATTTGTTGTGCAGATCTGTGAAAACCATCTTTAACCTAAAAGCGGATGTTGATTATATTTGTACGGATCTATTATGACTACTTCGTCCCTTACCGATTACCGATACTACTATGCGAAGGTAAAAAATGACAATAAAAAAGGCTTTCTAGTAATAAATAAGTAAAATAATAAAGTAAGTAGATGAAAACGAAAATCAAAACGAAAACAATAGAATAATAAGACGCTGCTGATCATTACCGGTAAATCTTCTAGAAGCACCAACTTTCCGACATAAAAAAAAGCGCGGGCGATTCAAATACCTGTCAATCATTAATGAACAGACTGTATAAGAAAGTCAAATATTTCATACCATATAGCCTCTCCAGTACGATTGTATTTTAGTGGCGTTATTCTTCAAATCACGTTCTTGAATTCGTGCAAGATATGCCTGTAAATAATCAGCTCTGTGCCATCTAACGAGCCATCCACGGACAACTTTCTGTATTATTGTAGCCATAGCGTTCCAATGCTTAATCATACTACGATCTTTATAACCTCTGTAGCATCTTTGAATGATAATGGCGGCAAAGTGCCTTCTCTTGGTGGGCAGCTCCAAGCGTCTTTCATATTAAAATCAACAGTTTAAATATTTGGAAGATATTTGCGATAACAACAAACACTTACGCATTTTCTCGGATGAGTTCTTGGGGGAAATTGTTAGCACTGGCGATTAAGTGATATACTGAGGCCATTAGCACAAATGACTAGTAAAAAACAGTCAAGGTTGATTGTCGATAATCAATATGTGTAGTTCTTAGGCCAACATGACAAATAACTACGAAAACTTCATTTTGACATATTGAAAATATGTCAAACATTATAACAGTCAGCAACAGCTTACACTTATAAACGTTTTAAATGCATCCAGGTCTACCTCGGTGCATTTAAAACGTCTATAAGTGGAAGGAACAAACCTTGGTTCTAACCAAGGTTTGTGACTTGAGTGCTTTGTTCTTTCAGACAATAGATGGAGCCTCTAAAGTTTAGTTATATCCTTTATGTGCTCAATTATCTACTGGTATTCACGTGAATATCCCATTAAGTGATTGGTAAATCTATCTAATCATCCTTGCAATTTTTTTACAGTTAAATAAGATACAGCAGATGTGATTAATAAGTATTATTGTTATTGTTAGTGTCATTCACTCCCAATTATAATATCGGGTGTTCAGAAAAATTCGATGTCAAGTATGTAGTATGTTTTCCTGGTTTATTTCGCAGAGAAGACGAATAGTAATAACTATAAATCCTCTACTTGTGGAGCATTTTCTCCGTGTTAAAAAATACTGAAGAAAAACGTTGCTGTTAAAAAGTTTCCCAAGTTAACTGTATACAGTACAATCGCGATAGTGTGAACACAAAAATACAGTGAGTCGTTCAAACTAACGGGGGTGTTTATAGAAACGAGGGTGTAATTAAACAAATTAACTTTATTACTTAAACTTAAATGGATTATACATGAACATCCCTAAGATGTAAAAAAATCTGTTATTTTTTTCTGAACATTTTTATAACTGCTTTTTCTTGAATTGCTTTCAAAGTGATCATATATATGGAATTTTGTTTGGACCATTCTACAGCTACATTAAATGCTTTAATTGCATCGGAATGGCAAATTTTTCGTTCAATGGACTCAGTTTCATCCTCATCTGAAGAAGACATTTCCACAACATCTGCCGCCTCACCCTTGTCCAAATCTTCCACATCTGCAGTAGTGTAGTCAGCCTAAAATTTGCAGTTTTGATTATGCTATTGACTTCCAAAACCACTTATGCATTAACTTACTGGAGCAAGTTCCTGTAGTAAATTTATTGTATCCCCAATAGCATCAGGAACCAAAGTTTTTTCACATCTTAATTTTTCCCGCAATGTACTTAATGGATTGTTATCTTCGTCTGCATCCTCATTATGTTCATTAAAATCTGGCAGGATATTTCTCCAACACTTTTCGATTATTGTTGAGCTAAGTTTCTCCCACGCCGCAGCTAAGTGTATTATTGCATCTTTTAGTGAAATCTTACCGAGTGCTGCAGCTATTCCTTCTTGCGTTGATACAACAGAACTCAGCAAACTGTTTCTATAGTATAGTTTGGTGAGCCTTAAAATATTTTGGTCCATGGGTTGGATCAAAGATGTAACATTAGGAGGTAAGAATTTTACAAAAATCATCCCATCTTTAGTCCTCAGTTCTGTTGCTGATAGATAGGACGGGGCATTAGCCACAAGGAGAATTGCTTTCTGAGGTAACTGCTGATTACGCAGAAAACATCTTACCTACGAATTAATAATTTTGAAATAATCAGGCGTATGAAACACACCGTAGATAATTTTAACTCTCACCTCAGGTACAAAATGTCGAAAAAACCATTCCTTAAAGAGTTCCCCGGTCATCCACGCATTTTTAGTGTTTTTGTACAGCAATGGATTGTTAAAATTCTTAAAACACCTTGGATTTTTTGATTTCCCTATCACTAGGGGTTTCAACATATGTACTCCTGAAGCATTTACACAACCCATAAACGTCAGTCGTTGCTTAGAAATTTTTAATCCAGGAGCAGTTTTTTCAGCTAATCAGACATAACTTTTATCAGGCAATAAGCGCCAATACAATCCTGTCTCATCAGCATTATAAATCTGGTGCAACTTTAGGTCATGCTCTTGAATAATATGGTTTAGATCCTCTTTAAAAGGGTCTACTGCATCTGGGTTGGCTGATAATTTCTCCCCTGTGATTTTCAAAAACCTTATGCCATGACGATGTTTAAATCTTTGTAGCCAACCATCACAGGCTGTGAAAGTATCAATATTCAATTGTTTTGATAGTGACAATGCCTTCTGTTTCAGCATAATCCCTGAAACTGAAAAATTCCTGCCGCTTTGTTTAAGAAACCAGTTGCACAATTTCTCTTCTAAAAGCGGAAATGCTGACTTTTTCAATGTGCATTTTTTCGATGGTTTTAGCGTGTGAGTTAACGTATCGACAATAAGTTTTTAATTTTTTTTAATAGCACAAATGGTTGATTTTGAAACTCCGTATTTTTTAGATAACACTGTGACTGACATTACTTTTTTACGTCCTTCGATTATATTGGCTTTT
Source organism: Amphimallon solstitiale (assembly GCA_963170755.1). Taxonomy (NCBI): domain Eukaryota; kingdom Metazoa; phylum Arthropoda; class Insecta; order Coleoptera; family Scarabaeidae; genus Amphimallon; species Amphimallon solstitiale. Next base: position 28,166,900 of record OY720675.1, on the reverse strand, counting down.
ACCGTTAAACTCAAAAATTTCTTAAATTTCCCCATCTTGCTCTAAGCATTTACACTATGTATTTACACTGGAGGCACATTCACAACTATACCTTTATACACGGCGACGGCGCATTTAGTATACATGCTTCAATGTATAAAATAAGGGACTTCCCCGAGCGGTAAATAAATAAAACTCCGACATAAACATATAATGCACTTGTTCGCACCATCGAGGGTCCACGCTGTTCATACTACTCGGCGTTCAATGTAAATAATTTCGTGTTCACACCACCGACAGTTTTTCAGTACCGCATGTTCACACCATCGCGATTGTACTGTATTTAAATAGAAATCTCTTGGATAAATTGAGCAATTTCTTAAAGAAGCTCCCGATGAAGGTTTATTGATGATGAAGGTAAATAAAATATCTACGAGTTAATTAATTGTAATTATCTGATTTTTATTGAAGGTTGGGATAGTATTCGGGTTAGCAGAGGCTTGTTAGTGGGATGAGCTAATAAAAAAGGGCATTTTAGTTGTTAAAATTCCTGATACGAAGACACACAAACCACACACAGTCTTGATCCAAAAATGTTCTGTAAAGTAACGAAATATGGTCGATTTTAGAATGAAAGATGAAAGCATACACAAATTTTGAATGTTTGTCTATTATTTAAAGTTTCAAAATGAAATCTAGCTATCGTATAGTAGGTAAAAGGTGATATCGTAACTTGTTATTTAACTGGCATCCCTAATTACGGAAATAATATTAATTATACTATGTATACAAAATGAGCTTGACATTTTCTACTATTAAAAAGAGTGATTCACACCCGTAGAATCACACCTTTTTGCATTGTCAACGTTTATTTCTTCAATAGGTTAGGTTTAGAGGATTAAGAAACTTTGTGGCTTTCTTGTAACTTTGGCATTCTATTTGTCAAAATATACCTAATGAAAAGGGACACTGACAAGAGCGATTTACAGCTAAGAAACTTGAAGTTGATTTGAAAAAAATCGACCACACCTTCGAAATCATGAGATTGACATTTTCTATTATTATACCTACTGGTGTAAATGGCTCTTTTTTTTTTACATTGCCAACGTTTATTTTTCAATTGGTTATGTTGCTGTCTTGTAACTTTGACATTCTATTTGGTCACAATGTAATCAAAAAGCTCTGACAAGAGCGATTTACAACTAAGAGAATTGGTTGCACCTACTCAATTATACTGAAATCAACTGTACATTAAGTTTATTAAATTTAATGCCGCCAAAATACGGGAATATTCCTGAATTTTTAAACATCCAGCAAATCTTCAGTTTCCACATTGTTGGGATCTTTTCATACTTCCAGTGATCCTTGGTTAATTAAATAATATACTGGAAGAAATAATATTCGCATTTTTGACAAATTATAATTATAAAAAAATCTTATAAATACCTATTTATTTCTCTAATTTGTGCTAGTATTCACTTTAACTGGGAATGTTTTAAAATGAAACCCAAATAGTAATCAATGTTTTAATAGAGTCCGTTGTATAGGTTCAAAAACTTAATTTTCAAATTAACTTAGAGATATAATATTTTCTTGCTCTTTGGGTCTGCTATCTGGTTGCTGGTGTAGTTACAGACATATTTAGTAATGTTGGGCACGTTGAACTGTTGCGTTTAGCACAGGAAGTAACGTTGTTCATTTGTCGATACAGGGCACAACACAAACAAATTTGAAATAAAGTACCTAAGCATGTGTTCTAAAGAAAACAAATTTATTTTTCTTATCTGTCATCTTCTACATATTATCAAAATATATCAAAAATTGTCGTTTTGTTTCTAGTTAAAGTAAAGTAACTTTGCACAAACACACTGAAGGAACCTTTCTATTATGTCATTGTTTTTAATATTTGTATGTCTTATAGAAGATGGCATGGTCTTTGTTTTTTTGTAAGGAATCTACATTCTTGTGGATAAAATCCGATCTAATCTCTGAATTCTCACAACTGTTCCAAAAATTACGTCAATATATTTTTATATTGATTTATATTTTATTCTCATACTATACTTATCCATTTTTGTTGTTTAAAAATCGATAGTTTTAGTAGTTCCACTACATTTTTATATCTGGCTAACTTTTACCTTCGTAATTGTTTAGTAATTTTAACAAAATTAAAGGGCAGGCTTTCCATTTTAGATAATATTACGTCTTCTATTTAACTGTGACTTCAGGATCACAGGCTAGTAAAAGCAAGTGCGCCTTAATTGGTAAATGCTTTCACTAGTGACGTCTAGATGTCGCTGTACTGTAGAAATTGTTTAGGCTTGGTAAAATTTGCTTTTAATTGTGCAACTGTCTGGAAGATGTCGCCACGCCAGTAGCCTGTACAATATATTTTTTCTATTCCGGTGCTATAAAGTTCACTTTACGACACCCGTTTTGGTTGCATAAAGTATTACTTTATCGCACGCTAATTTTATTTTTTTGAAGTTGGTAAAAAAAAAAAAATGGAACCAAATCATATTTAAATGTCAAAATATATGCCTTTAAAGTAACAAAAATGTGCAATAAAATTGTACAAAGAATAAAAGGCACTTACTAATTAGCAATATAAATTGTTAAGCAGAGTTGGATGATAAGTTTTCGGATGCTACTATTGACATTTACTTACCATGTTGAATAGTACAACTGTTATAAAAGTTTGTTGTGATAAATATGTCGAGTGTTTGTGGACGAAAGATTTTGTAAATTGCCTTCTGCTATTATGCGAATCTCTGGGGGCGTACAGTTATTTATTGCGTCCCTTTTGTTGATAATTTGAAATAATTTATTGTATAAATTAGTCTGAATTTTAAACACAATTACATATAGCACCACCGATATTCAAATATTTAAAACGTTCTACTACTTCTACTTAAAAATCAGAGTAACCAACTTCAAAAAAGCAAAATTTCTAAAATATTCGAACAAAACATGTCTCTTATTTTAAGCTTTTTTGAACTTTTAATAACCGAAATAGAAAAAATGGTATAAAATACACGTTTCATAAGACATTTTGCGCACTTGTTCTTTAGAAAACTCGCCTAGCGGCTCGTTTTCTAAACTTGAACGCGTGCGCAAAAATCGTGTCTTATGAAACTTGTATTTTAATATACTATTTTACGAGACTGCTCTTTTCCAAACACAGACTCTGAAAAGTGTGAATCTTCGGCAGCGTTGCTAGGTCTGGTAATTTTTCACTAGGTCTGGTGATTTTTCACTAGAGCTGGTGATTTTAAGAAAAATTATTTTGTTGTGGTAAATAAAGAAAAAATATAGAAAATATGTAATAATTTAATAGAGATATATAGAAAATTGTGTGTAATTCTAAACAAAGAGATGGAATTCTAATATTTCTGGAAGTTTCAAAGTTAATTTCTTTATTATTTACTTTGCCTAATAGCAGCGGATGTGTGGAATGACCGTTTAGCGCCATAAATTTAAATAAAACTAAAGTACTCAGTTACTTTAAGTGTATATACACACTAATCCACAGTCAGCGGTTACTTTCGGAATCAGAAAGCAGATGTTTTGATTTTAATGTAGGAACCAGTCAAGTAAACATAATAACAAAATGTATAAAGATACTACGGAATACGGATAATGATCAAGATTAACACATTTTAGACTATTTGTATTGTATATTGTAGTACTTGTTCCTAAAAATTGTTGTGAATTTGTTTGTTTGAAGGTACTTGTAGTTATTTGAATTTCTTATCGTTCTTGTTGTATTTTATTTTATTTGAGTTTAGAAGTCTTTTATGTTCTTTTCATGAATGAACGCCTACCTACATTTCTATCCTTTACTGTGTTGTCATTAATATTAATGTTCACAATACTTATTTATAAATAAATACTTTTATGTAGATACAGTAAAAAAAAAACAAGTATTTTTTTCATATTTGGCAACTTCCGATATCAAAACCTGGTGATACTAATTTTTTTCCACCTGGCAACCTTGATCTTCGGTCACACTGTCATATCTCGGAGGGCAACTTTATGTAGCGTCGCAGTAGACGAAGAAGCTGTTTATGTCAATCAAATTAATCAATTATTTGATAATTGAAATTATTATTATATCTATTTTCCTGACTAAAATGAAACACAAATATATATAGGCAGATCAATTTAATTTTACGGAAGTATAACACATACATAGGTACATATATTATACAACTTTTTTGCTTGGTTTTAGAAGGATACAGTTAACAATTCTGCATATCAAATTCTTCATTACAAAAAATCATGATGGATATTGAAGGAAAAAAAAGTAAGTTTCATTATTTCATTTTTTATCGATCGCATACATTGTAAAAACTAACTTAAAATAAACTTACAAAATTAATGAGAAATACTTTTTTAGAACAATACTGAACACTAACTCTATATTAACATTAAAATAAGTAGTTCTTATACAACTAATAATAATAATAATAATATAATAATAATAATGTCTATAAAACTAGGAGATATATACAAGTCTTAATATAGGAACAAATATATCGTAAAGATTTTGAATTTGTACTTGCTTGTGTAGATATATACAATGTCCCTGAAATATGGTAAGAAAATATAGGATAAAAAATGGGGCAGCTAAAATAAACACTAACTCCAAATATCCTAAATCTATCGAATACAAAAATATTAATAGCATAAAATTCTAAATGTTCATACAAGAGCATTTAACACATAATATGTTCTTAAAGTTATTAAAAATTTTAATATTCCTCAATTTATGAACTTCAAATTATAATTTAAAAAATAACAATATTAGTCGTTTGCAATTTACTGGTGTATCTAATATATACAAACACTTCTTTTTTAGTTATCGTTAGAGAGCCTGAGTTAACTCTGCGAGTGAGCTCAAAATGGTGACACAATCGTAGTTTGAAACACATATTATGGTAATCTTAATTCGCGATTGCTGAATGGTGTGATCATCAATCTTATACTTCGTTACTGGATTGAGTTCAAATCACTGACTTGTATAAAATAAATGGATGAGCAATAGCATGTTACAAATTGTGATCCTAATACGAACTACGCACGAGGCTGATGCACATGCGCAAAAACATAAATTAAAGGCGCTAGTTTGAAATGCCCAAAATCTTTGCAAAGTATGTAACAGAACGTGAACTCTAAAATTAAAATCTGCATCTGAGGATAATGAAATATTTATTAAGGGAAATTTAAAAAAAGACCCAAAAGAAACAATACATTCCTTTTGAAATATTTATTGGTTATAAAAAGGTATTAATTTGGAGAGCTTCTTTCTTACAAGTTTCAATGCTGAAGCAGCGGATTTTTGTATAATATCGCACAACGTGCTTAATCAAAAGAGTAACGTGATTTTTATATTAATTGGATGAATCAAACATATGTGGGTCTAAAGATACAAAGGGTACTTAAGTAGGTACCTACTTATTTTCTACTAACAAGGTATTAGAAATAGAACGTATAAATAGCTCAAAAAACACTGCCTCTGCAGGAAGTTTATTGTTGATTTGTACAATAATATGGCATACTTGGACTTGGACACATTCGAGTGTCAAAAGACTAGAGACCAGGGGGGGAAATGTTAAATTGAGATTGCGTAGACATCGTTTTACTTCTGCCTGCAGTTGGTAGGGGGCGCATGTTAAATTCTGTTGATGTAATTTTAGGATCAGACATGATACTTCAGGGCTTAGCTGCACAGAATTGCCTGTATTTGTTGGTTATTATTAGTAACTATGGTAACTACATAGCTTTTTAAATATTCTTGTTGACGTTTTTAAAATTACAAATATTAACTTATTTCTTAAAATTGCATGTACGTAAGTATTTATTCTGCATAATTCGAGTAATTTATTTATTTATTAGCACTTTTTTCTAGACTTCCTAGTAATTATGCTGACAAGAAAATGTTATGTGTCAAATTGTGACCAAAATGTAAAAGTTTTCCACATCCAAAATCAATTCGTTTTCATGAGTGGTAGGACGCTACAGGAGATCCTAATTTATTCAATGTTATAAGAGAAGATCGACGATTTCCATTTAAGGAATAAATAAGTTCAAATGTAAGAATAATTTAGAATGCTTTCTCCTTAATATTTTGAAATATAAATAAATTTTGCATATAAAAATAAAGCGTTACTAAAAAGATATGTTTCTAATTTATTACTAAGTTATTAAAGCAATATGTGTAGTATATTTTATTTTAAAATACATCCACTATTTTATTTCCGAACATTTAAAGTGAAGAATAAGAACTATTAAGGTAAATACAAAATGGAATAGAAATATATAATATTTAAATTTCCCGGTTCATCGGTTTGATCCATTTTAGTACTGCCTGCAGTTGGCAGGCGGCGCTAAACATTGTCTAAACTTTTTACTATTAAGTTATACTATCTTCTAGTATAGTGATCTGTGCTAGAGACTGCGCATACTCGTAAACCTCGAGTTAAATATTCAATTTGGCATAAAAAATTCACGCGCATCCTGTCATATTGCTCATCCATTTATACTATACAGGTCAGTGAATGAGATAGAGATATAGTGATGACAACATGAAATAAACATATGGCGTTTTGTCGCGAGGCATCATAGACTCAACGGTATGCATTTTTTTCATGATCTCTGCGTTGTCGCGACGGAATGGTACATTTTCACCAGTGAGTGTACTTCAACGGTACGTGAAATCAAGACCGTGTTCAGCAGGGTGTTCAAGTGGAGCGGTCCAAAGATAACCTAAATTATCAAAGTTGGTGTATGAATATAACAATTATAGAAGTTAAAAATGGAAAAATTAGCATCTGACGTCGTTAATGCGAAAGCAACTACTCCAATTATGTTAATCGTTATTGAGAAAATGTATTTGTTTTCCAGATTGCTTAATTTCTTTTCCAAATATAGAAACATAAATGTTTGTATTAATTGTACAAATATGAGTTTTTTTTTTATTATTCTCACTCTAGAATTATAGGTTGAACCCGGGAAACAACTAACACATACGTGAAAATTTTATTTGCGTTACAAATGACCATTAGATTTACAGTATGTTTCAAGTATCTGTCTGCAAAACTAGCGTGTTTAGCTATTGGTACTTTAAAGTTAATATGACATCCATCAGATAATACCTCGTATTAATAGGTAGAAGACTAATACCATCTTTGAAGTTGTGACACCGAACCTAACCTCAAACAACTATCAACTTTTCAACTGGTGCGTTTTCGTGATTAAACTGAATGAAAAGAGAAAGAAGCATGTTAGAAAAAGATGACACTACCCAAGCAACACAGCTTGGTTTAGTACATGTATATTATACGTAGTATACGTTTTATATGTGTGTACGGAAACGCAGGTATATTTCCGAAACGTTTCTTATATACCGCTTTTCACCAACACGTATTTTATACGGTATTTATATGTAGTATTTATACTACCGTGTACGGATAAACCGTCAATATACGTATACATATATCATATATTTTACGAATATTGTTTCAGTCTATTACGGGTATATGATACCTTTACATAAAACCTTTACCACTACTTAACGTTTATAATTCGTTTACGAATTACGAAATATATTTACGTATAAACATATACCGGGATTTATATGTATACGGTATACGGTAACTTTAATTATGTGTTATATACGTAATTTTGCTTTTAAACGGAATATTTAAATAAACGTATAAAAATTACACGTTTCTCATATACCAGATATAGATTATACGTATGTTGCAGCTGCGTCATAATACAGTAAATGTGTTTTGGTATATCCCTAACAACATTTTTCGAATTTTGCGGGTATTCTAATAGTTTACACTGGACGCAATAGAATAATATACAAAGATGTACTCTATGATATTTCACTGCAAAAGTTGTGAATAGAAATGTAATTTTATCAATAAGTGTTTCTACATCTATTTTTTGACCAATCTTCTGCTTAGGTACACGCTTTATCTAGTAATTCCGCAATAAAATGTGATTCTATTCGCTTGTCTTCGTAGCCAACTTACAACAGCCGCGAAATTCAAAAAGTTCGCCCATTAAAGTATACGTATACATACATTTACTATATGTATTTTTTGAGTATATTAGAGGAATACTCTAACTCTAATGGTATCGATTAAAATATGAATGTAGGTAATACATATATAATATATATATATGTTTAATTTATTTCATCAATGCATTATTAGAAGTATTAAATTTATACTTTTGTGTCAATATGTACCGCCGCGGTATATACGCGCATATCTAGGTTTTGCACTTGGTGCTTCTTATTGTTTGTGTAAGTATTTTTTTTAATACGGAATATTGAAACAAAATACTTATATAAAAATTAAACTATTTTTGTGTAACATCTTCGATTACACGTATTTTACATCTGAGATACATCTAATAGAAATATTTTGCTATTTAAGCTTCTAGAACAGAGTAGAGATATGTGTAGTATATTCGCTCTATACCTTTAAATTTGGTGCACATCTGTATATTAAACATTTACCAACCACTTTTATAATACATTTATGAATTACGGTATTTAAACGTATACTCAAATCCCGGACCAGAATCAGTGACCACGTGGGGTTCACGTGATCACACCAAACTCGTATGCACACATAGTATATAATTGATCTTTGGCGTCGGCCGTTTTTGTGCATAGAATGCCTTGATCACGCACTTTTATTACCAAATCTCTTCGGCGATTTTAGTATAGATATATGGTATTATAGATGAATACCTATTCTCTTGGTAACTCTGGAGCATATATTTTGCTACAGATATTGCTCTGCTCATGCGCACATCGAACGGTAAACGTAAGAGTTTAAGAAGTAGGTATGCAGTGGCAGTCTACTAACAGAGTAACAGTTTAAGGACTTATCAACGATCTCATTTATCTGTTAAAGTTTGGAAAATACTTTAAGTGATTGCAAATTATTTATTTCAAGTGAAGTGCAATTATTGTTGTATGGTTTAGCCGTCTTTTGGTAAGTATATTACATACAATGCATGCCAAACAACCTACAATTAGTACATAATTCTGTGCAATTAATACGCCATGTTTTTGTAATGCATTCACTGCGGTTTATTAACTATAGATACATAGAAAAACCTATGTTTACCGTAAACACACCGATTTTGTTGTACAATATATTGTCTCTCTTATTTCAAGAAAATACAAAATAAAATGTTGTTTGATTTAAACAAATAATTTTGTTAAAATATTTGTTTCATGTAACTAAATTATTTGGGGAATTATATTTTAAATCAAGCGTCTTGTTGCTTCAAATAAAGAAATTGTTGACTTTCAGTAAATCTATTTTCAACTAAAACAGAGATGTTAAAAGAAAGAATTATTTAAGGCATTTTCCGCCTAAAAGAGACATAATATATATGGGAAATAGACGACTGTCTGTCTACGTTTTTTTGCTGAAATTTGTCCAAACGTTGCAAAGTTGCAAGTATTTTTGTGCTGCGTATTGATACCGATTTCGTTTTATATTGCATTCGAGTCGTTCGTACTAATTTTATAAGCTTTATTTAACAAAAATAATGTGTTTAAATTAATTAAACATCTTAGTAGATCAAGCAATCATATTTGTTGTTTTAATTAAATGCTTTCCTAATTTCAAACATACATATTAATTAAAATAACAAGTTATTATGTTACAATGAATGTGTATTATAATTAAGTTAATGAATTTATATGTTTATAGCTAAATTTTATTTAGTTAGCTTGAGCTCATTGTTTGTTGGCGCAACTATATAGGTATCTAGTAGGAAAAAATGTTATTTAGTAGAAACAACAAAATGAACGTAACAAAATTATTTGATTCCAACAACCAAAAATTAGTTTGCCTATATACAAAGAAATAATTTGGTTGGGTCATACAAAATTTGCTTGACTCAAACAAATCGGTTTTTCCGTGTATGCGTTTGACAAACATATACATTATATTTGACAATAATGTTTCCAATATCGTATCAGAATGAAATAAGAATAACTAAAAAACTCTGGCTTTTAATTTTGCTTAGATTTCTTTAAAATTTTGTTTGTTGCAGCCTATTCAACAAGTGACAAGTTCTGCTAACTCCTTGAAGTTATTGCATGCTCCTTATTCTAATTTCTACTGTTTGGGTAAAAATAAATTTCTTGAGATTGTATAAATATATGTAATAAATCGGAAAGTATGTGGTTAAGATGTCTAAGTTAAACAAAATTGTCAGTAAACGCCATTTGCGTCGAAAATAACATAGAAAAAAATCAACAAATCAGCGTTATTCAGCAGTTACAGATACCTTCCACGATGCCTGTTTTACCCATCTCTTCTAAAGCTGCGTACAAAAATTTGGAGCTATTTTTGACAGACGAAAGCAACGCTTTGTACATGGTAAGACTACACGTTTTTATTCAATTACTTTGAGTCTGTATCCGAAACGTTTAATATTTTCTAGAGACGAAGATTAGCAGCTGTCGGGGGTTCTAGTGTAAGGTCTACAGTAATGAACATTTTAAAATTCGTCCCCAGCAATGAGGTTGCAATGAAGTTTAATTGGTCTTGTCATCGGGACAAGAGGGCCTTTAAACATACCGCAATAATGTCGATAGTTAATGGTAATATTTTAGCAATTCTGCTTTTAATTAAGTATTTATATTCTTTTATTTTTTAGAAGCGGTAAAACTGTCTTATTCGGGAAGGGAACCATCAGATTTGACTGATACTTGTATTAAAAATGCTGTTAAAGATTGGTTAAAATTAGCCAAACACAGATACCTTTACTCATCAAAAAAAGTAAGAGTTGAATAAAATGTTACTAGGTTTTTCTGTTTCTAGAACACGTAATCTTTAATGTTTATTACGTAATATATATTTTATTTTATTAGTTATGCATACAAATTCTTATTTTGTATTATCTATATATAGTTCTGTTTAATAAACTAAAATTAAAAATATATGAATACATAATTTTTTTCCACCCTCGAAGGAATTTATCTAATTAAAATTAAAAAAAAATATTAATATGTCAGATATAATGTTTGAAAAATATCGTCGGTAGAATAAGTTTGTATCTACATACACAGAGAAGTTACAAAATAGGTGAGTAAGCTTTTGTTCCTGTATCTATTATTATTCTCACATATTATCCCAACATTTTCTAATTGTATGTAATGCATCTAAGATATAAAATGTGTGGATAAAAAGCAAAATAGCTTAAAATTTTGTTTAATCACACATAACTCTAATTTTAGTATTACTAACTAACATTGCAAAAATGTGCTCTTGCTAAATACACTTACACACTTTTATTTGTAATCTTTCCGATTAACCTTGCAGGATCTATCCTCATTTTATTTATAAATCGTACATTAACTACGTACATGAAATTATTTGGGTATATGTATTATTTTACCTAATTTTAGCGTATACGTGTACTCAAATAATGATGCAAGTACCGCGAAATCAAAAATTATATTGATAAAGGTTTGCCATGGAAAGTAAAACGTCTGTCTTAAGTTATATCATTAAGTGTCATACTGTCATTAATTGTTTGTCAATATGACACTTAATTATATAACTGAAGACAGGCGTTTTACATTCCATGGGCAAACCTTTATCAATATAATTTTTGATCTCGCGGTATAAAATACACGCTTCATTTCTGGTGATCTTCTACGTATAAAATCAGACATTCATATAGGTATATATCAATAGCGTCATTTAAGTGCAAAATGAGATACCATACCCGTATAAATTCTGTATACATGAATTGGGATAATTAACGTTAAAAGTATAGTGTAAATATACGTTTACATCATACGTATAAATTATGTATGGAAGATACGGTTTTTTTTTGTATTCGGTATGCCAATGATTCCGGTTTATTAGATACCGTAAATACACAATATAATCAGTGCATATTACCTACGTATAAATTCAGTATATGAGAAACACTTGTTTTCCAGACTTCGTCTACCAATTATTAATGGATTTCATATAATATAAATAAACGTCGAAGTCGCGGACATTTTGCAGTTTATTATACCGTTTACATATACCGTATAATAACCAATATACCTACGTATAAATTCAGTATATGAGAAACACTTGTTTTCCAGATTTCGTCTACCAATTATTAATGGATTTCATATAACATAAATAAACGTCGAAGTCGCGGACATTTTGCAGTTTATTATACCGTTTACATATACCGTATAATAACCAATATACCGTATACGGATATTTTAGATATATACGTTTAATCTACCATTCTGTGTTGCTTGGGTAGTACCGATCCGTAAGTCAACGGTACTTCAGGACAAAATGCCTACAGGCTTATAGTTTGCCTTTAGTCAGCTGATCGACTAAGGTCATATGTCAAAAGAAAAAAAAGACATAACCGGGTGTAACTTATGTACGGACATTTCTTAATTATTTTATAAGGTTAATACTTTCTTCGATTTATTTCGTTTACCAATACAAACAGTTCTTGTTCGTGTGTAATTTGTTTGTTGAAAGTTTGGAACAACGAATAATTTAAATTTCCAATCAAAAACATAAACATATCGATGATAGTCACTGAAGATAGTTTAATTACTCTACGTCAAAAGCTAAGGCGTGCTCGGATAAATCCAGAAATTCGGAGTAAATGAACAGAAACGTATCTAACGTAAATAGAGGTATTACACGTTAACTTCTAAAATCTGCAACCTTGGTACATTTGTACATATTATCTTGTATTGCTTGCCAATATAACTAGATTATTTCAAAAATGGAATCGAAAGTTATAGGGTGCTTGGGTTGCCTGTACATGTAATAGGAATTCATCTTCCTACTTTATATTCTACTAGAAAAATTCTAGTTTAAATTTTGTGCTTGAGTCTACTTTCGAAACGATATTATCATACTATAAACATAATGCGCATGTGTGAAATGTATTGCAATCCATAGTCAACTGGTGTTGAGGGCTGAATACTGTCGATAGTTAAATAAACCCTAAAAATAATAATATAAATATGTAGCAGTTGCCGTTTTATTTTATGGGAACTTTGTAAAATAACAAACAAATTCGTTTTACATATCTGAAGATTGGGTAGCTAAGTTGTCTATTTTATATAATTAACTAACACTATAATTAACACGTTTAACATTTTATCAGTTCTTCGTGGAATTGAGAACTATTTCATTAAATTACACTAAATAAAAAAAAAAGGTAAGTTAGTATTTAACAATCTATAGTGACTGACTATCATCGATAGTAACTATCGACAGCAATTATAGATAGCCCTTAAAACTATCGATAGTAATTAGCGACAGTCGATAGCACTTCACACAATTAACAGCCCTTAAAGCTATCGATATCGATAGCCCTCATAACTATCGATAGCCCTTAAAACTACCGATAGCTTCTAAAACTACCGACAGAAATTATCGACAGACTTTGAAATTATCGACTGTCAAAAATTTGGCTGGTACGTTTCGTATATATTTATATTTAAATCCCGTGATATGAAATGTATACAGACACAGGTCCGAAACATAAATGATCACCCATAAGTCCAACAAAAACAAAAACCATAATCTCAACCAGTTACCTTTCATGTCGTTTCTAAGTGTACTTGCTCGCAAAGTTTTATGTATGTTACACTTCTAACTATATTTCAGTGACACTCAGTATAAATATAAGTAGATAAAATTCAAAATCCTTACGTACTTAAAAATCACTACATATTAAAAAAATAAATATAAAATAAACACGTAATAAATATTACAATAATTACTTTTATCATCTCTTTTTTTTTACAGTAAACAATACTACTAAATCGTAAAGCAAACTCCATATTTAAACAATGGTGTCGTAATATACATATAGACATGTATAGGTAGACCCTGCAAACCGAAAATGTATAATTTACAAGAATTAGAGTGTACAGAATAAATCAGAATTTTCTCATTTTTTTTTCTTTTTTCTTGTCAGAAACAGATATATACATTATAGGGTATGTATATCATATTCGATATTAGAATTAAACATGTTATTGTCATCAGCATAAAACACATTTAATAGTATATTTATTATATATACCGGGTGTCCCAGCGTAGCGGTAAAGTCCATTATTGGTATCTAATAATGTATAATACTTAATAATAAGAACATACTACAAAACCAAACATACGCATTTTCTAATTGGTTAGTTGATAGCTTATAATAGCTGTGATGCTTGAAAATAGTAGCTTACGCCATGTTTTTCAAGATAGCTGTTTTTAATAAAGTAAATTTAAATGCTGTTATTGACGGTTTGCTTTTCAACGCAAGTTATATATCTAAGTTTGAAGTTTTACATTTTTTGAGACATAACGACTGCGATATTTTTTTCAAATATTGCTAATCCATGAACTACCAAACTTTTCATTTCATGAGTTTTAAAATTTTAATAAAAATTACTTATTTGTAATAAGAAAATATTAGAAGTAGTTTTTCTCGTTTACTTTTAGTTATGCTATGTGTAATGTAAGTCATGGCAACTCATATTTTTAAGTCCTAATCGGGTTTATTCAGATATAACGCCCTATAACTTTTGCAATATCGCCCACAGGCGTAAGAAAGTAGATATTTTTGAATAGTAAATTTTAAGTATTTTTCAATGGCATATTAATATACAGGGTGTTCCATTTAAGTTTTTTCAGAATTTTTAACTTTTGCGAATGACATGTAATTCTAAAGAACATGCGTAAATATGTCAAAATAAAAATTACTTTCACGTACTGAAAAGGTATCTCTTCTAATTGAGCCCATAAAAAGTATTTCATCATCAGTTGTTATTTCATAGCAACTTTTCAAATGTTGCACAATTTTTAACGAAAAATCGCCATATCTCAGAAACAGTTGAAAATCGGCAAATACAAGTTGATGTCAGTTTAATTAATCCTTTAAGGGCTATCATAAAATGTAAAAAAAATCATAGCATTCCATTTAAAAAAACATAAGTTTGTGTTGGTTCGTCGTTGTCGAACACTCTGTATAAATAAAAATATTTTTAAATTGCAGAGCTTATGATTATCTACAATTTTTGTATTGAAAATTATTCGCTATCTACATTATTAGATACCAATAATGGACTTTACCGCTACGCTGGGACACCCGGTATATATATACAGGGTGGTTCACCGGGAACTGAATCGATCGATTGCGGAAAAACTGTAGCTAGGAATGATCTGAAATTTTGACACTATACTAAAGTAGATGGGAGCCATTCGTCTAAAATATTTTCAAGATGGCAGCAAGTCGGGCTATGCCGGAAGTAGGCACCAGCTTTCTAATTTTAAATAGAATATCCTGTATATTGTCAGGTTTTTAGATTCTACGTGAAATTCTAAATATATTTCATGTATAATATCATATATCTAAGTGTAACCCTTTTTGACTTATTGAAATTCTTACGTTAAATTTGACGTTTGCAGGCAGAAAATCAATAGCACTTTTTCCATATAAGATGAATTTATTATTTAATTTGAAGTAAATTCTCTCAAATAGATGGTCTAATTAAATATTATTTGTATAAAATTGCTACAATTATTAATACAGAGTGTGTGAATTATACCCCTGAAAACGAATTTGGAAAAATGCCAAAAGACAATTTTTTTAAATGGGAAGCGGTAACTTTTATAATTTTATCTTATTCTCCATTAAAAATAAGGATCACTTTGTATAAATATGTCTATTATAAAAATTAGAAGTTTTCGAAATATTGGCAAGTTAGTGTTTTTTTTTTCTACAATACATACTGTTTGCATTAGTTCTTTTTTCAATAGTTAGCCATGACAGTGTTTACAAAATTATAAATTGTCATTCGTTGAAGAAAAGTTATGGCGGGGCGCCTAAATTATACAAACAATGATTATTTAAATTTAATTATTATTTATGGGGAATGTAATAAAGTTATGTCAAGAACATGTGATACATTTGCAAATCGATATCTGCAAAAACGGAAACCATCTACCAATACCGTTAAATGTATTATAGAAAACTTAAACTTTGGATCCGTGAGGGCAAAGATTCAGGGAAATAAACCAGTTATTAATAACGATAATAATGTAATGCAAATGTATCACATGTTCTTGACATACCTTTCATTCTCCATAAATAATAAATAAATTTAAATAATCATCGTTTGTACAATTTAAGCGCCCCGGCATGACTTATTGAAATTATTAAATGTAAATAGTAAATGACTTTTCTTCAACGAATGACAATTTATGATGTTGTAAAGACTGCCATGGCTAACTAATGAAAAAAGAACTAATACAAACCGTATGTATTGTAGAAAATAAAAACACTAACTTGCCAATATTTTGAAAACCACCAATTTTTATAATAGACATGTTTATACAAAGTGATCCTTATTTTTAATGCAGAATAAGATAAAATTATAAATGTTGCCGCTTCCCATTTAAAAAAAATGTCTTTTGGCAATTTTTCCAAATTCGTTTTCAGGCGTATAATTCGCACACTCTGTATTAATAATTGTAACAATTTTATACAAATAGTATTTAATTAGACCATCTATTTGAGAGAATTTACTTCAAATTCAATAATAAATTCATCTTTATATGGAAAAAGTGCCATTGATTTTCTGTCTGCAAACGTCAAATTTAACATAAGAATTTCAATAAGCCAAAAAGAGTTACACTTAGATATATGACATTATACATGAAATATATTTAGAATTCCACGAAGAATCTAAAAACCTGACAATATACAGTATATTTTATTTAAAATTAGGAAGTTGGTGCCTACTTCCGGTATAGCCCGGAGTGCCGATATTTTAAAAATATTTTAGGCGAATGGCCCCCCATCGACTTTAGTATAGTGTCAAAATTTCAGATCATTCTTAGCTACAGTTTTTTCGCAATCGATCGATTCAGTTCCCGGTGAACCAGCCTGTATATTTATATATATATATATATAATTGATCATTTTCGATAAATAAAAATTGATGTACTTACACGTTTACTTCTTTTGCTATATACCACATTTTATACAGGCTGGCTCTACTTGGAACCACTTCTTATTATGTTATTAGATGTATACGTAAAAATGAGAAAGCCTAATATTTATATCAAATTTATATTATAATACATAAAGCAAGAAGCATATCTATATCACATTTAAAAGAATTATTTCGTATGTTTATGGTTCGTTCACGTCTTAAGCGGACTCTTTTCACTGATGTATTTAATGTGGCCTTGTATCGGCAGATTGTTGTTGTCCATGGTCTTCGATACAGGTCTGTAATCGCAAGAATGTTTTCTTTTCCAGCAGAAGTGAATCAAGAATCCGAATACAATGCCACTGCAGAATGCGATGATACACAGTACTAGGTATGATGTGAACATGCAACCTGAAATCGTAAAGAAAAATACATATTTAATATCGTCCGAATTATCTAACTTCATATATGCTAATATGTTAATACCAAATTTTGAAATGGACTATATTTGGCATAAAACGATAGTGAGATTCTTCCACAAAAATGACGGATTGTCGATATATCGTAAGCGCATCTTTATTGCGAACCATCAACTAGAAATTAGCCGTATTGAATCTTAAAAATAGTCGCATTCAGCAGACGCAACTGTTGTGGAAGCGTCCGCTGGCTGCTTAACTCTACATCGAATTACGTCATGATTACATCGACTATTTTCTGGAGCAGATGGTCGCATTCAGCAGAAGACTATGCTCACTATCGCTACATCGACAACAGTATGTTGTTGAATGTGCTAGTTCCTAACAAAAGTCAGCTGATTAATTTTTGGGTATTGGTTTTGAGGGTTTGGAGTAGTCTTGGCTATCACTAACATTTGTTATTATTGGTATCTAAAATGACTAAAGATCAGATTTATTCTTTAGAAAATTACTTTAATTATAGCTATTTTCGGTAATATATAGCCATTTAAAGGTTATGGAGAATGAGAGAAAGGAAATTTCCAGTAACAAGAATTCCATAAATTCCGTTTTCTTTTTGACCATGTTTTTTATTTTATTTAAAGATTTCGAAAATCCATTGTTTTTTAAGTTAGAATACCTTTGTATTAATAGCAATGAGCTATTTTTTTGTGCCCAATGAAAATCTAAGTCTATAAAATTGCTATAAAATACGAAATAAAATCTTAACATGTTACCGATACGTAGCGATAATAGAATGAGCTACAAAAGATGGCCGTCGGTTCCGTAAAATCGTCGATGTAACCGTGACGTATTTCGATGTAGCATATGCATTCAGCAAACGTTTTCTCAACGGTTCCATAACAGTTGCGTCTGCTGAATGCTACCGATGGCTATCTTTAATAGCGTATTTTATTATCACTTAGTGTTAGATAACATGGTGGCTGAGTAGAAATTTATAATGGTTTAGATAATTCAATTAATAAATTACGGACGACAACTACATTTCAATTTTATACTAAATGTTAAATAATATTAAATTGCTCCCGTCTATCAATTCTAACAAAAAATTATTGAAAACAAATTTCATCAAATGGTTTTTCTCCTGATAGTTTTGGTAGGAATTAGTAAAATTATTCTACAACTAAATTTTAAATTTTATCCAAACGTTGATGGTCTTCTGCTGAATGCGACCATTGAGTGTCAAATTCTTGTAGACAATAGTAATATCTTATCTTGTTTTTAAACTGGCAAAGAAGACTGAGAGCACAGGTGGAACGAAAATTTGAAGAAGGACAGGCAAATTTCAGAAACGGAAGAGAAGCTAATAATAACAGATTAAAGGAACCTATACTTTGCCTCGGAATAAGAAGAACTAATTCAAATATTGCGCCAAAATAGTATATACTTTTAAGAGATTTCTTTGGTTCTTGTGCAAGCAAATTTAATACGGAAAAATATGTACGCCCATATCAGCCATTTCTTATAATAACCACGTCATAACCAGTAAAGAGTCTCTAACATTGCTTTGGTTTATTATATTTTACAGTATTATTAAATACAATTTGTAGACACGAACATTTGTGATCAGGCAGGTCAAAACAATCCGTTAGACTCACCACCTAAAGAGTGTCAATGCTTGGTACAATTAAGAGGATGACGATCAGTTTTAAATAAGTACAAATTGTTAGCGCTACAAACTCCAAAAAATGGGAACAATAGTAATTGTAAAGAACATCTCGTAGACACTAAGTAGTACTCCAATTACAATATGATATAAATACATAATTAAGGAATAGAAACATTCAAACTAGGATCTCAAAGAAAGAATGCGCCGGCATTTAAAAGTGCTAAAAATACTATACGCTAGATATTGTGGAATTTCTTTTTTAAAAATGAAGCTCTTCGAAGGTATAAAAACAGCTGAGATTACCATGATGAAATGAAATGAATTTAATTTAATTATTTTTGAATAATAACTTGAACAAGTATTACATACATTGTCAGATCATGCGGTAATAGTCATGGATAATAATAGTATCATTTAAGTAGAGTGGAAAGGCTCCCTACTTAGAAAAAAGAAGGTAGGAATAATTAGTGAATGATATCGTAAAACCATTTATTATTCGTATTGGAAAGAGTGATAGTAAAAGTGACTTATTATGATTAAGGGAATCTTACTCATTTCTAAATCTAATTTTTATATATTTATAACTTTGAAATTGTATTTTTGAGATGTTTCTTAATAAATTTTAAAAGCAGTTTACATTGCACTTTAAACTTTAGAATAATTTTATTAATATAAATTATTTACACTTATTAGAAAAAATAATAAAATTAAAATTGTAGAGAAATTACCACATTTTCAACTGTTTATATGTCATGATATTATATTGTTTACTACATTTTAAGCTTTGTGTTCCGGGTTTTGGCGGGATATTTGAATCACTCCTTCTTATTCTGAAACAGGGTATAATCCTATAATCGAGATAGATATAAAGGAGACGACATGTTGCTGACATTTATTAACCCGAAATCAGCATGCGACATTGTCGATAGAATAGAGGCGCTTAAAGCATTAGAGGAATTCGAAGTACTAAGAAGTTTAATGGAGGATCTCAACACAACACATGACACGGTCAAGGCCAACATACAGATTGCAGGACAAAACTTAAAACAGTGTAAATTGCGAAAAAGAATAAATCAGGGGGATAATCTGGGTCCATTGTTGTTTGTATTGATTATGGATAAAATAGTAAAATGAATTTACTATATTAGAAAGAGAATAACTAAACACAGTAGTTTGTTATAGAAATGTAGAACCAACAGTGCTATACACAGACGTATGAAACAAATATCAAAAATAGTATCAGTAAAGTAATAGGTAGTGTAATGGGTGTAACATTGTGATATTCAACGAAATAACTTCTTTAATCTATACATTCAGTAAGTACCTACAGTTGTAATTAAGAATAAAATTCGTAATACTTTCATGTTATTATCTGTAAAACTTATGACAAGAAAGTAGAAAACCAACAAGAGGAAATTTATAGGAATTATCAGATGAATAATTGTTTCAAATATTTGAAGAAAAATTAGGTTATGTTAAACTTCAATCATCCAGTCGGTCTCTTATTGTTGGCAACAGATAACCTTTTGGGTATCAGACGCTTGAAGATAATTTCATGGTAAGAACACGTGTAGCTGCAGTGGGATTCTGATTGCTATCGTTTCAATCGATAGTATCGTATACGCCATTTTTCCGAGTTCGTGCGATTCTCATTGCTATCATTTCGTCCCGATAGTCACGTGCCGTCGTCTAAAACTGTCATTTCTAGACGGCACCTACTGAGGTCCCGAGTTCTTAAAACGATATATGTTTCTCACTTTAAAAAGTATAACTATCTTTGTTGGATACACACTGATTTGAATTTTGTATTTTGAAATTTTACAGTTTAGGGTTGTTTGACCCATAGAACGACTGCAATGACTAATTCGGTAATAAAAATATGTTTACCAAATGTTTACGCGTTTTTATAATTCATTTATTTTTTCTTACATACCTCTCTTGATCTTTCAGGCGAGTAAAAATCCTTTCGAGTATATTTACTAAACAAATATATAGGTTATTCAATTTATAACAATGATATTCACTGGGGTATTTTTATTATTGATTCTTGATAATAAATTTATTAAAACGAAGCTAATTCTATTTCACCAAAAACATACATTTTCACATAGTCCCTTGGTGATCTAAAACTTTGCAACGCAAATGCTCTGAAACTGGCTTATAGTTGTAAACATTCTCACGTAGTACATCTAGCGGCTTAGCACCTGCCCATCAAGAACATCCCCGTTTATTCGTACTTATTTTTGTTTGAAATATTAAATTAAAATAACTATATAATCATTAATATTCGCACATAGTACTCTCAGCATATCCAGCACCATTAACCATCCTTTTATTACTTAAAAAAAAACATTATTACTGAACAAAATAATATTCATCCAATTAATATTGCTTAACGTTTTACTAAAAGCAAATATTGTCACATAGTACTTTCAGTACGTCTTGCACCATTAATTAATCCTAAATTGAATAATTTATTTCAAAACTTACTGTAATTCGTCATATATTTTATCAAATTCAGCTTTATTAACATCCTCCATTTTAAACTTAGTAATAAAAAAATTATTGAATGTAAATTATTTGAATAAAAGAAAAGTAAATTAAAATTGAACTCAAAAAACTCAAGACATTTAATCTAATTGTGAGTTAGAAGTAGTGTATTTTAACCCTACTTTCACTTTTGCTATATCAAGAAATTTTATTCTTTTTGGAAAATTAGCGTCTTTCTAACCAGAAGTACAGATTCAATTTCTAACAAGTCGATTCTTGTTTTTCGTTTATATATAAAAAACAATTGCAATCGGCAATTCTTAACGCCTCTCTTGTCAAACTAAATTTTAGGTTAGCATTGATTTTTTGGAACGTCTGTGATGAAATTTTTCTTGTTTGCTTTCTTCAAGTTTTTCACAAACTTGCTATGTTTCGTCCACGGTAGGTATATTTTCCTTTCTTCTTAATATAGACCTTCATTGTACTTGTATATGAACGTATTTCCTTTTTCGTCATTTGTTATATATTTTCTTTTTCCATTTACTAAAGTTATCCTTATATTTCTTTTAGAAATACCTCGATAAGGTAATACTGAGAACACATTGTAGACAACTGGAATCTTTCTTACGGATCTTGCACCATAAAGACTAGTCGCTCCCGTCACACCGTCTCCAAATTCTATCAGGCTCTCTCTTCTGGTGGTACGTTGATTTGCAGACAACTGTAAGCAATATTGACACTGCATTTTTCTTTTGTAGGTTTTTAAACCACACATGGCCATTTCCATAGTCTATTGAAGTCCTTGTGTTATACATATAGGAACTAAAAAATGTATTTTTAATTTATACAGTTACTGTTTTCATAAAACATTACAACCTCTCACTTCGTATCATGAATGTCTTGATTTATATCCTTTTACTGTTCATAGATATAAGTCTGAGGTACTTACTATATCTTAAGTGTTACTATTACAAAATATTTCCTAAGAATTGGCACCATTATACATGTCTGAATTTACATTTATTCATTTAAAATTGTGTACTCGTCTCGAGCATACCTAATATGGCCTTGCTCATACAATTTAATGGCATTTAAATGATTTACTCTCTTTATTGTTCCATCTTTTAACATAACTCTTTCTCTATAATTTACTTTCAGTACCTTTTTGTTTTTGAATAATGGTCCATTTCTTAAAATGTTTAAGGCTGCTCTACCGCCTTGTAAGAAATTAGGTTCTGTCTCTTTATATTCAAACCATATCTCTTGCTTGTCTTTTCTACAAAATATAGAATGCATTGATTTATTTATGCCTAATTTTAGTACCTATTCAACTTAATATATACTGTGCTATCGAGAAAGATTGTAGACCACGTGATTAGTAGCTTTCTAAAATCTGGTGATTATCGTGTTCATACGTTTATGAGATACGCGTATCGCTAGTATTTGACAGTAGCGTACATTTTATTCACAAATACTGCTGTCATTGTTGACAAGTCAAATATAGCTGCATTATGGAAAAAGTAATATGTATGTATGGTGCGCCACTGTCTAGAATATTTTACACAAAACATTCAATCCTACCAACTGCTGTTAATTGGGTTGCCTAATTTGGTAGTCACGTGGTCTACAGGAATTGTTGATATCTCTGTATATTTTAACGTATACATTTTTGTAATAGCATTGCCCCTTGAATGTTGGCAACCTATTTTACTATTGTAACTTGTTTTGAGTAATGCCTAAATCTTATAATAAACGTTTTAAAGATAAAATTAATGTTCTTTTTCAACAACTCAACTGATTCTTAACATTATTATTTTTATTTAATGTGAAGGTCACAGCAATATGTAATTCTACAAAGTATAATCAGAAATAAGTAAATAATAAAGGTAGTATAATAATATTATAATTTAATAAAATAACTATTTTGCTTGGTTTTATTTTAAAATTCATGCACACGCGCAAATGATATCAACTACGATATCTACGCCGTGCTACGACTCGAAAACGAATTTCGAACTCGAAAGCACTTCAGAATCGCATCAAGTCGCTGCGAGTTTGTCTATCGAGACGATACTTCGAGTCGCTCGATATCGTTTTGCAATCAGAATCCCTGTGCTGTTCACTGTACTTCTAAATTAAGGATCTACCTACATTGATAAAAAATATTCCTCTAGCAGAAATTTATTCGGTTAAACGCTTTAAATGAATTTGCTCTGCTTTTTTTACATGTAAATGGGTATAACTAGAAAAAAGGCAAATAGAAAAAAAAAGATATAGGAAGCAGGAAAGGCAAGTAAAAAGTAAGACGCGGATCAAGAAGAAAACAGACAGATCAGATTCAAGAAATAGGGACACGGAGTGGAATGACATCGGCGGAAATAAGAATAGTGGTAAGAAGTAAAGTAGACCATGGACTGGAGAAAAGAGGTAGGAATTAAAATCAAAAATATTACCTTTAGGCTGATCAGGAGGTGTAGAAGTTGGAGTAGTAGTTTCTTTTTCCGTTCGAGAAATTCTTTGATTCAGTAGTTCTAAAGCACCCGTCTCGGATAAATTATGATCTCTCATGTACGTTTCCAAAAGTGCATACTTTTCGACCGTTCTTTCTGGCACTTTACATTTACAAATCTCGCAACCCTTCCTATTAACTTTATATCCATTCTTACAAAATCTCTTGCAGTTATCCAAGGGAGGACAATTGTTATTATTATTATCCATAGTATCTATCGTAGAAGTATTATTGCATGCTTGGGTGTCACATTTTGACATTCCGTTATTACAGGTGCAAGTCGTACATAAATCTTCAGCTGTCCAATTGCTGGAGTGATTGTACGTGCGATCATTGTATAAACAGTCTTCGTATTTCTTTATTTTACTTTCCGTTATATTACATAAATGCGTTATGCATTTTTGATGTCCGTCGTAGCATGTACAATTCGTACAAATATCTTCTTGCCACGTGGCCAAATGCGGATAAGCAGTGTTATTGACCAGGCAGTGTTTGACGAAAATATCCTTCGCGTCGTGTTCGTTGCACAAGGTAATGCCGTTGATGCAGGTGCAATTTTGCTCATCTTGATTGATCCATTCTTGACCATTCGTGTAGGTAATATTGTTGACGAAGCATTCTTGTTCCGGCGTCTCTTTCGGCACACACGTGTACAAATCGCAACATTGATGCGGCACATTTCGGCCTTTTCTTAAAATTTGCGGCGCGTGGGTGTCGTTACATTGAATTTCCGGGCAAGGAAAACAAACGCATTTATCCTCGATTTCATCGCTTTGAAAGTCCGTTGGATAACTATCTTCCGGACATGGTTTGCAATGTGTTTTAATACAGCATCCTTCTGTAACTCTAACCGGTACAGAGTGCTTATCGCACAAATGCGGGAGTTCGCATTTATTGGGGTCACAAACGCAAACGTCGTCTATTAACGATTTGCTCTGATCCATGCACTCACATCTTCCTTTATCGTTTAAAAAGGCTTCCGCACCGCAAGCGCAGGTACCGTTCTCGATTGTATCGGACGTGCAATTATCGCACGCGTATAGAGGGCAGCAGTTGCCGGGAGTGTTAGTGCCGTTTCGTATTAAGTGAAGAAACATGTCGCACGGTGGCGCCTCACATAAATCCAAATTACATTTGCATAGTCCTTCTACGGCTTCGCTATCCTGCGGACAGATGTCAGCTGAGTTAACAAGTATTGGTGGTCCGGCGAGAGCCACTGAAACAGAAAAGGAAACTTTGTTGAAATAACATATTAACAATAATAAAAGTCTTTATAGTATGGTTCGAAAATTGTAGAAATGATTCATTGCGAACGACTTGGACAGTAGCGAGGGATGAAGGGGCGAGGCAGCAAATTTCATAGGCGTGCGCGCGGTCTCTAATAATTCGTATGCAGGTACTTCTCCGTACACAAGAAAGGCGTAAAATTAAGAACAAAAGTAAAGCAGCTTTATTTAAACATGCGTATAAAATTGTGATAATATAAGCAAAGCATAGGTTACAAGTTAAAATACATTCTAAAATTCATTAATTAATAACTATATTGTATTTCTGGCTAACGAATCCGTATTTTTATTATTTTACATTATTGGACGTTTCGGCCTACAAATTATGGCCATTTTCAACATTTATACATATTACCTATTTTAATATTAATTACAACATACATAAACTATTTAATCGGTTATTCGTGTAACCTCGTTCTCGTTTTATTGTTAACTGTTAAATAGTTTATGTATGTTGTAATTAATATTAAAATAGGTAATATGTATAAATGTTGAAAATGGCCATAATTTGCAGGCCGAAACGTCCAATAATGTAAAATAATAAAAATACGGATTTGTTAGCCAGAAATACAATACATTTTTTAAGAAAACAAATAAGAATCCAGGGGAGAAAAAACCCAACTTTTTATTAATTAATAACATTAACAATTTACAAAAAAGATGGCATTTGCGATGATCGGAACAACTAATATTTCAGTTCTGAGCTCTCACTGTCACTGTCACTGTTACTGTCACTATCGCTGTCATCGGGGCTTAGTTGAATCACCAGCGGTTCAACAATAACCTCCACTCTAACATCCAGGTCCCACATTCGGTCTTCGTCTTTTTCGGTGTGGCCAATGCATTTTTTCCAGGTGTCGGCGGTAACATTTTGAATGGCCTCTTGAAAAAGAACTTTCAAATCGGTCATTTTGAAAGTTGTGTTTTTTCTCGCAACATCCCCCTTAACTTGTGCCCAAATGAGCTCAATGGGGTTGAACTCACAATGATAAGGGGGCAAACGGAGAACTTCCACATTGTGTTGCTTGGCCATTTCATCAACTACATATTTCATATGTTGGCTTTTATGGCGTCGTGCTAAGTTCAACAGTTCTACTTTTAACATTTCATCGTTGTGTGCAATGTTTTTATCTTGTAGCCAGTCCATTATCTGGCCCTTGCGCCACGCTGAAGTTGGTTGCGGTTCTAGTCGGCGGCTGTGATATGGAGCATTGTCCATCACAACTACAGAATTCGGTTCCAAACGTGGCAAAATTGATGCGAACCACTTCTCAAAAGTTTCGGAATTCATCTCTTCGTGATAATCGCCTGTTTTCTTGCTTTGAAATGAAAGCAATCCTCCGTCTAGGAAACCTGTGTCGCTACCGATATGGGTTATTATTAAACGACCGCCTTTACCTGAAGGTGCCTTTAATCCGGTAGATAACCCTTCTAAGAAGGCCTGTCGGGTACTGGTTATTGACAAATCTTGCCAAACTTTGTTGACCGTATGACCCTGATTTAACCACGTTTCGTCCATGAAATAAATTTTTGTGCCAAGTCTTCGGAGCTCGCGCATTCTTCGTAGGTACGTTCGACGCCACAAAACAATTTCCGGCTTTTCAATTAGATAACTTTTTCGGTTTCTTTTTAGGAAACGGAAATTCATTTCTCTCAATGTGCGTAATAAAACACCTCGGGATATCGGAGGAATGTTCTCGTCAGCTGCGATAGCAGCAGAAATTTTTTTCACATTTGGAATTTCATTCCGAAAGAAAAAAGAATGCACAATACGTCGTATTGCGTTTCGTGTATCGTCGTCAACAATTATTTTTTTCCTGCCTCTTGTTTCTTTCTTTGGAGTGGGTGCTTCTTGGGGCTGGCTTGTATTTTTCACGCATCGATGTATGGCTGATTCAGACACTTTCGTTAAAATGCTGCATAATGTAAGTGCGTCGGTTGCAGACAACTTGGAATCGCGTTTGCGAAGCCCATGGTAAACATTACACACCATTCTTTTTTCTTCTGGCATTAAATTTTTTCTTCTACGTTTGGCCCCTGGTTCTGCCATTTCGTCAACTAATACTACGGAACACAAATTGTAAAAAGTGTCGTTTATTTACGGAAATGTAATCCTTACCAAATAATAGTATTTTACTTAGCACTGTCTTGAAAAAGACAGTTTTTTTCACAACTTTAACTTAAAATAACTCCTATATACCACACTGCCACTCCGCCTATGAATGCCTCTGCATAAACGTTCAACGTTCACGTTTAGGTGCAGCAGCGCAGATTGCTTCGGGCATTGTCGGGTGGAGAAACAGGTTAACAATCGGCGGTACTCGGAGGTTGTACGATCGTAGCGTGCAAGCACGATGCAAGGGTAGCATAGCGCATACTTGCGTTTGAAGCGGCAAATGGGTTTTGCCTGTAAAATCCATCGATATCGGACCTAACGGGCTAAATGCTCGATAGAGATTATGGCCCCATACTACGAATGAGTCATTTCTACAATTTTCGAACCAAACTATAGTGGTTATTAATATATTTAACAATTGTTTTGAAAATTTATAGGTAATAATAAAAAAAATAATCTGTATAGTGAATTGCCTCATATAATATACAAGATCTGCTTGAAGTTGAAAATAAGTTCAATCCAGATAAATGATTTTTTTAATTCTTCATTGGATTGTCTTTTGTTTTTATTGAATGCCTGATAAACCACGAAATGTCTTCCCGTTGTTAAGTACGGCTAAATAATCGGAGATGGTAATAACAGTGTCTTTCAGAAAAATTCAGAAAGTAGGCAGTATGGGTCAAACATTTTTATACAGAAAAAATGTACGGAAAATGTTGCAAAAAATTTAAGAATTTAGGTAAAATACCAGGAAAATGTAATTTTATAAAACAGTTTTTGAATACTAATATATTAAATTTGAAAACGCAGTTGTTAGTGCCGTACTTATTATACAGAGAAATGATAATTATCCACTACACGTAAATTATAAAAATTGAAAATTTTAAACTGCCCGAAGCATATTGTACATAACAATAATAATAATAATGTCTTTATTTTTCTTTGTCTTCTTGATACATAACCCATATACATAAATAGGTATGTATGTATGTATAGTCACATACAAAACGAAATCACAAGAAAAAAAACTTTCGAAGTGGAAAAAAACAGGAAAACGAAAAATCCTAAGAGGTGGTTCAGAGAGGATAAGTACATCTCCTGCTCTCCCACCAAACCCTTAAAAATATTTGAACGTATAAATAGTAATAAATGCCTAAAAATAATCCTAACTAAACATAACTAAGACTAAAGTAATTCTGCGTATATACAGGGTGTAACAAAATAAGTGTAAAACATTTCAGGGGGTGATTCCTTAGCGAAAAAGAGATAGGGTCTTTCATATAAAAAAACTTCAATGGAGCATCCCTTGTTAAGATACAGCCCCATAAAGGAGGTACATAAAATTTGTTTTACAATTTTTCTCACAAACACTAAAAATGCAATTTATTTCCAATGTAACTTTTTGTCTGATTATTTTTTTACCATTTAAAAATCTATTTCCAATACCTTGTTTCATTCGAAACAAAAAATGTCTCTTGAATTTTTTGCCCAAAAGTAATCAGTTCGCAGCAAAAAATTATTTTACGAACAACTACAGAGATACATCGTCATAAATGCGAACTGGATTAGTATTGTTTCTTTGTAGTTACTACCTGCATCAAAATACATATGATTAAAGATGAATAAACAAAACTAATTTATTAATAACAAAACATAAAACATGTAGAAATCATAGTAAATGTTCAATATGTCCACCTTCAGTCATTACACATGCGTCTAGACGTCGGCGCATTAAGCCACGTATTCGCTCAAATATTCCTGGATTTTCTCTAATTACCCTGCACGCATCGATGATGCGGTTTCTTAAGTCCTCTACATCCCGAACAGGAGTAGGATAAACCAAAGTCTGTAAATGGCCCCAGGTAGAGAAATCGAGGGGATTGAGATCCGGGGATCGAGCGGGCCAATTCTGTGGTCCTCCTCGACCTATCCAATGATTTGGATATGTTTGGGTTAAATGCTGACGTGCTGCTTGACTAAAATGGGCGGGAGCCCCATCATGCATAAAAAACATATCCCTTCTGACGCCCAAAGGAACTTCCTCCAGCAGTACTAGATGCACTTCTCTTAAAAATTGAGTGTATGCCTCACCATTTAATCGAGGAGGTAGAAAATGAGGGCCAATTAAATAATCCCCAATAACTCCGAGCCACACGTTAAGAGAAAAGTGTTCTTGATGGTTAGCTTGTACAATAGCGTGAGGGTTTTCATCAGCCCATATGTGGTTATTATGAAAATTAATTATCTTGTCCCGAGAAAAAGTACATTCGTCTGTGAATTCGATCGTCTTCAGAAAGTCAGGATTTCTTCTAATCATTTCCAGCATCCAATTGGAAAATTCAAGACGGTTCGGAAAATCTCGCTGTAATAGTGCCTGTACTCGTTGCAGATGGTAAGGGTATGAGAGTTGTTCCTTTAAAATTCGAAATACCGTCATATGATCAACATTTAACTCGAAAGCAATCTTTCTAGTACTGCTAGTAGGTTGTTCTTCAACCAAATTAAGTACTGCTTCTTCAAGATGTGTTGTTCTAACTTCTCGATGGCGACTACAATCCTGCGTTCTTTTGTCGAATGAACCATATTCTCGTAATCGATGATGAAGTCGGGCAAATATTCTATGCGAAGGAAGCTGCCGTTGAGGATACATTTCAGCATATCTTCTAGAAGCTTCTAACCCATTCCCCTGCGACAGACCGTAAACGTAATGCATATCAGCCATTTCCTCATTTGTGTATGCCATTTTAATAACAAGTGAATTATTAAACTAACAAATTACGAACAAAACAACGACACACAATTAAGTATTAATTCAATTTCAAAAATTTACAAACTGACAGCGTGATACCACTACTAGCGGCCTACTAAATAAATTAGTTTTACATTTTCGTTTTATGACGATGTATCTCTGTAGTTGTTCGTAAAATAATTTTTTGCTGCGAACTGATTACTTTTGGGCAAAAAATTCAAGAGACATTTTTTGTTTCGAATGAAACAAGGTATTGGAAATAGATTTTTAAATGGTAAACAAATAATCAGACAAAAAGTTACATTGGAAATAAATTACATTTTTAGTGTTTGTGAGAAAAATTGTAAAACAAATTTTATGTACCCCCTTTATGGGGCTGTATCTTAACAAGGGATGCTTCATTGAAGTTTTTTTATATGAAAGACCCTATCTCTTTTTCGCTAAGGAATCACCCCCTGAAATGTTTTCACATATTTTGTTACACCCTGTATAACAACCTTATTATTCTTTTAAGCACACATAACAAACAAGATAAATTGAAATGAGCGTCATTATTTTTCTAATAAATATGAACAAACTCTGGCAACCGACACGGCCAAAGTACGAACTAAAGACGACTTTTCAATACCACTACAAATTCCAATCGGCCAGAACAAACTCAGAACAATAAAAGTAAACTAATTAGTTAATATTTCAGGATATGTACTTTCTCATAGTAAAATACTATTACATGAAAGCCAGTTACAAATTAAAAATTATAAATAAAGCTTTTAAATATTATTATTTCTACACCTATATTTTACATAACATTTGGCTATACTGTTTAGGAGGCAAGCATTGTTGACAAATTTGAAATGTTTAGATGAAAATTATAACTAACGTCAAAAGATAATTATGACAAATGTCAAAAGGTGTATGAATATTATTATTTATGACAGTCTTGAAATGGCTTTTTGTAATTTTATACGTACTAAGCGTATAGACGTTGATTGAAGGAATATATAAAGATGCGCAACGATATAGTAAAATTGCGTGTCTTTCCGTTATGTCGTCCCCCAAACCCCTTGCCGAGAAACATCATGCTGTCTCGGGCTGTTTCGAATCCCGAGCCCAAACGACTGATGCAGTCGCTATAGATCTCGGATCCAGTTTTGGCTATGCTCAGTGCTATGTAGTGGCGCATCTTTATGTATTCCTTCAATCAACGGTATAGAGACCAATGCGCGGGAAGGAGTAAACATGGCGGCCACCAGTCAGGTTGCGCTACTATGTAAATACACTGGCTCTGGTCTAAGGTTTGCTTATGGCATCAGAAGGTATGCCTTTCCTACTGCAACTGGCTGAATATGCGGAATAGGTTCTACTTGAGGGCATCATGCTTGTGTCACGCTATAGTCACTACCGGGGTTCCTACATACCTCTATAGGAAAATTTCGTTTAGAAGATTAATTACACCGCCGCTGCATCGAACATCACTGTTCGAGCGCTGCTTTTCGTATTTAATATACCGCATGTGTAAAATAATATTGGGGATAGGATATATGTATACTACAATACTAGGCACACCGGCAACAACGCCCAATCGTGTCCGTAGTCATGGTACAAGGAAACAAGGTATGCTTTTGCGCATCTCTGGATGACGCGCATTTATCGAAAAAAATGTCACTTGACAACTCTGACAGAAGTCACTGACAGAAGTAACTGACAGAAAGCATTTTCCAAGACTCCCTTTAACAACTAAAATTGTATCTGGAGATGGTGTCGAACAGCGTCCTTCTGTGTTTGTGAGAGGAGGGGGTCAAACTGCAAATTATTAAATGGTACTATAGTGGTCATTCTGCCCTGTGACCAAAGCATTTTACATATTTTGAATAGCTTTGAAAAAGTCTTTGTTTAACTAATTGCACAATGTGTAATCCTAGAGAGGTAAATCCACTTAAAGCTGACGAACGAGAAGAGCGGGATATAATGATTTGTAGCAGTCTCGAAGTAGAGAATACGCTATCTACCAGAAGTGTTGCTGAGGAATTGGGCGTGAGTGGAAGCTAAATAAATTAAAATGTTTCAAATACTCGAAAACGCAAGAAATATTTCTCGATGACAATTTTAGAAGAATGGAGTTTTGTGAAACGGTAATGGAAGAGACAAATGGAAATGAGAATTTCATCGCAAATATTGTATTCACAGATGAATCGTCATTTCCATTAAATGGAAAGCAGAATCCTTCTGTTGTTCGATATTTGGCTCGGAAAAATCAGCACAGATATTTTGTTGAACACACCCGATATCCCCAGAAAGTAAATGTCTGGGCAGGTATTTTGAGTGACCATTTGCTTGGTCAATTTTTTATTGATGGTACGTTAAATGCGGACAAATACCTCGATATGCTACAGAATCAGATACTTCCCGCTATTGATAATACCGGAATAGATCGGGATATTATTTGGTTCCAACAGGACGGTTGTTCTGCACATAATGCTGTCAGAGTAAAGCATTTTTTAATGAATACTTTTCCTGATCGGCTCATTAGTGGAACAGGAAACATTCGTTGGCCTCCACGATCTCCTGATCTATCGCCAAATGATTTCCTTTTGTGGGGATACATCAAAAATAAAATATACAATGCACAAGCTGGCAGGCTAGAAAACTTAGATATTTTGAGAAGGCTAATCATAGAGGCTTTTGAATCCGTAACAGTCGATGTAATTCGTAATGTGCGAGAAAATTTTTATGATAGGCTCGAACAATGCCTTGCTGCTCAAGGAGGCATTTTTGAACCTATGCAATAACATTTTATTTTTTAGTATTGTTTAGAGTATATTTTTTATTTTCATTAGAATTCCGTTCTTAATAAATTTATATAATAGTTTAATAATTTACTAAGAATTAATGTTTAATTAGAATTGTGCTTTTATTTTCTTACTGTGTTGTATTGTATTTTTGTTAAAAAGGACTTTATTGAAATAGTGTCCTGTGAATTCACAACTTTATTGACCTGGTAGTACTAGAGGTCGAATGCGCGTCATACAGAGATGCGCAAAAGCATACCTTCTTTCCTTGTACCATGACTACGGCCACGATTGGACGTTGTTGCCGGTGTGCCTAGTATACATATATCATATCCCCAATATGATTTTACACATGCGGTATACAATATACAATATAGTTCCTGTGGAATTTAAAGTACTATCCTCGGTCTTGTTTAGAAACAGAATGCACCACTATTTACTTAATAGGCAACAGTTAGGATTACCTTTCCTATGATAGTCACTCAGCCATTTTACTAATTGCATCACAAATTTCTCTTTTCTATTACTACATTTCCTTTTTTATTTGTCAGTCACAGAATAATAGGGTTAGGTTAGTATTAGGCATTATACATAGTTTCTTTTCTCTATTTCTTGTTAAAAATAAGGTAAAGTGTAAGAATGGCTGTGGTACAATGTACCCAAAGCCAAACTTTGCCTTGCAGTTTCCTATTTCTCCTCTTTTTAGTCAGTATATATTTAATATCTATTACTTTGTAAGTTGTGGAGGATGATAAATAAATATATTATTATTATTATTATTATTATTATTATTATTATTATTAACTTCAGCCCGTAACAGAAGAGTCCGTTGCTAAGTTCACCCAGTGACTAAAACAAGCAAAGTTATAGCTAGGCAAGGTGTACTTAAAAGCTCACTCAGCGTCATGGAGACATATAGGATAAATGGTTTTTTTTATAGCTGGGAGGAGTAAAATTTAATTTGTAAAATAAATGTGTATTGACCGTGTTATTATGAAAACAATTTCTCTGACAAGTTATCATTACACATTATGAATATATTCCAAAGTAAAATGTGGATGAAATGCGAACCTACTCGTACATTATTTATATTACCGACAACCACTTTTGATCTGCCGAAAATTACATAAATTCATCACAGCGGGTATTTAAATTTAATTATATCAGTTAAAATCTCGACAAAAAAATCAAGTATGCATCACAACCTTGATGTAAAATTATACGCTTGAGCACGCTGTGAAATAAAATAACAGATTTACACAGCTGTGCTGAAGTGAGTGACCTAGAAATGAAACCATCTGGTTAAAACGGGGGAAGGCGAAGGAGTGAGCTTTTCACGATGGGGTCAAGGGTGTTGCAAAATGCGAGATTTACTACCGGCGCTGAACTCTAGTAAATATCAAAATAAATTGGAAGTTTTCAAGAATCTCTCCGGGTTGTAAAGTTAATAGATCCAGCAGATTTCTCGGAAGTCGTCAAAATGGAAATTAGCTTGAGAGATGTTTGGAATTTATTATTTTTTTTTCTAAACCGTTGTAAAACGTATTTATGCAAAAGTTATTGCGCGAAATATATTTGCAGTATCGTAAGCAAAGGGTGTGGAAGATAAAGATGACAACTGATATTTTCAAGGTGCAATTTGCGGACGAATTTTACTATATAACAATATCTATACCGTGCATTTTTTTTAACGCGGAACATAGGGATTTGCGTGCTAAAAATTCTACCCCATGTTAATTTTTGTTGCGGATCAAATTTGAAAGAAATTTGCGATTCATTTAATAAATCAAAAATTTTTCCACCAATTGTACATTGTTTTAATGACATGAAGTTGTTCTTTTTAATTATTTTTTCTTTTTCAGTGGAAATTAATTCGCAGAAAATTGAGTGACATAATGAACGTAGCGTAAACATTTAATGCTAAATGACATGACTTGTCACTTCGTTAGTGACAAGTAAATTTTCGAAAAAAATGTCTATGTACACAGTTGCAGAATGAGTGCAGTTTCCAAAAAGACCTAAAAGTACTATCGCTAACACAAAAAACTAGGACAGCTTTGTTTTGGCTGTGTAAAACTGACGGAAATCAATAGCTGTCAGTTAAAACGAAATTATTTGAAGCTGTCATTAGTCATGTTGCAAGTTATTTTGATTGATAATGCAAGAATAATTACTTGCAGAAAAAATGGTATGACAATAAGGTAAATTGCTAATGACTTTGGCATTAACAAAAACACTGCTGCGTCCACAATACAATGATGGGAAGAACAAGGCGATTTCACCAATAAAGCTGGTTCTCGAAGGCTGCAGCCCAGGATAATGCCTTAACTGATTATTTGCAGCAAAATCCGTAAGACCGCAAATTAAACTCATTTTGCTGCAAGCATGATGACGATTAGTCGCAGAATTTGCGAAACGGATTTACGGAGCAGAGTAGCTGCTAGGAAAATTCATTTGACGAATCTTGGGAAACAACAACAACAAGTGTCCTATACACTGCACGGAATGTAACCACGTGGTTCCGAGATTTCAATATTGAACTAATGCCATGGTCTGCACATAGTTCTGATCTAAACCTCATCGAAAATGTTTGGGGTTGTATGATAAAAAAACAAGAAAGAAATCGTCAGCCGGTAACCGCAGAAAACCTTTGACAGCAAATTAAGGGCACATGGAATACACTGAAGCAAGACCAAATTTAATAAGACCTTTTATATCTTCCATGCCTCGTCGTTTAAAAAACGGAGGAATGATTATATGTTAATTTTATTATTCTTTGCTTTTGTTCATTGTATTTCCTGACATTAAAAATTAAATTACATAACCTCATATTATTTTGTGTGACAGAAGTGCCAAAAGCCTGAATGACATTAGCACAATTAGCAAATTTCATGGCTATTTGAAATAATATTTGTCCTATACTCCATTCAGTCTAAGAATGGAGTAGATGGCGCTACAATATGAGCACAGTTTACACACGATGAACTTTGTATTTTGAAAACAAGTAAAACATATGTTTACTGTCAGATGGATAGCAGGGATATACATATCTGATATCATTATATTTTGACATTTACGTAAATTTTTGTACAAGTTGGTAACTCATTCCGCAAGAAAAAGGAATGCACATGTCGTCTAATTGTACTTTTTTGTGCTTCATCCAATTTATTGTAAGTATGACGATAATTTCTTTTTCTTGGAGGAGAAATTGGAACTCCATATAATTCCATTTCTTTAATAATGCAGTACATTGTATTCCTATTAATACCCACTTCCTCTGCTGTTTGATTGACTGCAGCTGTTTTAGACATATTGTCTTTATGCTTAATGTACACATTATAAGCCATTTGCCTTTGTCCAGATCTTATGTGTTTCCCTTTACGATTTTTTGAAGGACCTGGTAAAACTGCTTCCGCCATACTATAGAATATTAGCGATTAAGCGTTGTTCACATCCACTTAACTTAACTTAAACCTTACTTAACGTAACGTAAAATTAACACATAATTTATGAAGTCGTTCACATTGCCTTAATTTACGTTAAGTGCGCAAGTGAATGCGCAATTTGAGTGCCAATCAGACAGATTCGAAAAAGGTATAGCAATATATTGCTGCTATTGTCAGCTGTCAATCTCGTGTCGTCCTGAATTTGTTGTTAAGTTGTCTCCTTCAATATATTTAATGGATACTGAAAATTTGGATGAAAGTGATCAACTTTTAATAAAAACAACATTGCTTCTTTGCAGTTCTTCAATATGTGTTGCTGCAAAATTTATTATTGAGAACTATGAACAACCTAGACGGTATGTTCGCTAAATAAAATATTTATTATATTAATCACTATCAATCGTCATTTTTAGGTGGTGGGTACGCCCGATTTACGCAAATCGTCTGAAACAGGGTGATTTTCATAATCTGATGGCAGAAATGAGGTTATATGATCGTGAAATGTTTTTCCATTTCACACGATTAACAATAAAACAGTTTGATGAGTTAGTCTTACTAGTTGGTCCATTAATTGTAAAGAAAAGCAATAGGTCACCTTTGAGCCCAGAGCACCGGTTAGGTATTACACTACGGTACATATATATTTCATTCCACTAGTAAAATTATCAATAATAATAATTATTATGTTAAAGCAGATTTTTGGCAACTGGATCAACATTTCAAACACTTGCATTTCAGTTTCGCGTTGGCAAGAGTACAGTATGTAATATTGTACATGAGACTTCTGCAGCAATATGGAAAGCACTTTCTAAAGTTGTATTTACTAAGCCTTCACGAGGCAACTGGCACACAATCTCTAATGGATTTGAAAATCACTGGAATTTTCCACATTGCTTAGGTGGGCTTAATATTCTTGCATCATTTAATCGATAACAATTGTTAATTATTTTCAGGGGCAATGGATGGGAAACATGTAAGAATTCAATCTCCCGCCAACAGTGGCTCAGATTTTTTTAATTATGAACAATACTTTAGTATCCTCTTATTGGCAATGTGTGATGCTAAATATAAATTTACATACGTGGATATTGGCTCTGCGGGTTCTGAAAGTGATGGTGGTGCATTTGCTTGGAGTTCCCTTGGAAATATGCTGCAGTCGGGCAAGTTAAATTTACCTAATCCAAAAAAAATTGGGAATTATGCAGAATGTAATTTCCCATATTTTTTTGTGGCTGACGAGGCCTTTCCACTAAAAGAAAATATAATGCGACCCTATCCTGGGAAATCTTTGACAAAAGAGCAAGCTGTTTTCAATTATCGTTTATCAAGGGCCAGAAGAGTAATTGAAAATACATTTGGCATCTTGGTGTCAAACATTTTCTTCTTTTCTTTGTTAGTACAATCCTTTAAAAAACGCGTTACTTGTTTACCAAACAATTCATCTTGATCTTCAGACTTTTTCTTTGCCAAGTTATTAACAACATTTTTCATTGTAGCACCAATATCCTGAAGACTTTCCGTTACTAACTTATTTGTCTCCCTCTTTCGTTTTGATGGTGTTGTCAAATTTAAAGTAGTGGTTGACCTAGAGGTGCTTGCAACTGGCGATAGCAGTGGACTTTCACTCTTCTCCATGGGCATGTCACTGAATTGTGTCTCAGATTCAAAGTGGTCCAAAATATGCGCTGTAGTACTACTGCTATCATCTTGGCCCTCCAATGTTTCTGACAATTCCTGCGCTTTGTCAGAGGTTTGCAAACTTTGCCAGCAAGACTTGGTCCTTTAAACAATTCAAGTAGGTGAGTGTAAATAAAAACAAATCGTGTAGCAGTATGTATATACTTACTTTCTTTTAGTGATGTAGTTGTCAAGCCATTTAAGGGCACTGTAATATTCCCACTCTAAATTTTGGCTTTCAACTTCGCTGCCACTCGGTAGCGTTTTCCCACATCTAATATATTTCTCTCTTAGAAATTTCCAGCCGGCCATTACGTCTTCTTCTATGAAATTCAAGCAATTACATTTTCAACTGAATAATCGTATTAAGTTTTTAACTTACTTGAACATTTTACAAGTCTGGCGATTTCAACCCACGAGTTGTTTTTTTTCATGGCGTCTTTAAAATCCGCCCGCTTTTTATCATACAAATGGGGATAGCTATGCACAAGATCAATCAAAAGCCCGTCGTTCATAATAATAAATAACAACAACGTACCTCTATCAGAATATAATGTGACAAATTGTACAGAAAATGTCAAATGTCAATTGACAGATTAGAAATTAAAAAAAGTGCGCATATTATTATACAGCTATGTCGTTTCTGGTGGTTGCTGATTGGTAGAATTAGTAAACGTAAATTAAGGAATTCCCTTAAGTTGAAGTTCGGCCTACTTAGTACAATGTTAATTTACGTTAAGTGCAATAATTTTCATTGTGAACAGATACATAAGAAACCATGTGTTTTAACTTTTGTTAATTTTGCTAGTACCTTAATTTATGTTAAGTTAAGTTACGTTAAGTGGATGTGAACAACGCTTTACGAAAAGAAAGTTAACGAAATTGATAAAATACCTTAACAAATGAATATTTCACTTGCGAGTTCTAAGAAGAACTATTTTTTAAGAATATTAACAACAAATAACTATGTAAAATACGGAAATCGACAAAATCTTTGAACAAAACTGTCAGTAAACAAATTTTTGACAGAACGAGCTAAATGCGATTATTTTGCCGGTGTAAATGCACACTCGATTTCAACCAATCACAAACGTTTATTTTAAGCCCTATCTTTCCCAATGCTTTATTCTTAGACTGAATGGAGTATAGTTTTTTATGTTACCGATAGTACATATCTTATAAAATTCAAAATGTTGACTAATTGTTACCAACCGACTTCCCAAGAATGCAATTTTGACAATTTTGGATGGAAAAAATAAATAATGATCCAAATCTGTTAACAAGAAATTTATTTACGATTATACGCGGAATTTGCGTGCTTAAAGTTTTAACTTTTGTTGCGGTATAAATAATAAAAATAAATGTAATTTTACACATTGTGGGATAATTTATTGAATTAGTGAACATAAAAATAATTTAAAGAAATTGTTCAAAATGTTTGCCTTCAGCAGTTGCACAATATCCTAACCGATCGTAGAAATTTCTAGAGTGTTTTGCAATTGTCGCACTGTAATGGAATTGCAAGCATGTGTGATTCTGGCTCTTAGCTCTTCCAAGTTTTCAGGTTCCTCTCGAACATTGTCATAGACTTTACTTGATACATGACCCCCAAAAAAAATTGTGTGGGGTAAGGTTTGGGCGTCTAGCAGGCCATCTAAATGGTTCAAATTGCCCCATTCAACTATTGGGGACACTTTGATTAAAGAATTCCGTGGTTGTGGCCGAACTATGAGCTGGTGCTTCGTATTGCTGGAATATTATTTCTCCATTACCTCGCAACTCACCAGACGGGGACCTACTTCTATCTGAAGTAGATCTAAATATTTCCGTTGATTTAAATTCCCGTCTATTAAAAACGGATCGAACATGTTATTCCCTACTATTCCCACCCAAACATTAACATTCTGAAGCCACTGCGTGTTAGCCTTTCAAATCTTATAAAGATTTTGTCGTGCCCAAATTATTTGGTTTTGCTTGTGTACCGTCCCATCCAGAGCATATGTACACTCGTCAGAAAACAGTATTCTTGTTAACATTTGGATCATTATTTATTCTATCCATCCAATATTGGCAAAATTCCATTCATGGGAAGAAATCTGTTGGTAACAATTTGTGAACATTTCTAATCTTATAAGATTTGTACTTTTCGGTTTTCAACGCTTTATAGCAACTGCTTCTAGAAATTTGGAACTGGTCGTCAAGCATATTTAAGCTTGTGGAGCCCTCGTTTTCAACCATCAAACAAATGTTTATTTTGGTCTCTTCTGTAACTGCAGGTGGATTTCTAATTCGTTTCCTGTGGTCACAATTTACGCAGTCTGTGCTCTGGAATTTATTGTAAATTCGAGACACTGTCGAAATACTTAAAACTCGCCAATCAGGAGATCTGCAGCAAAGTTGTCAACAATATCTCTGAAGGACATTGCTTGGATACATGCCGTAACACTTTCCACCCGTTCTGCAACTATGTACATGGACATTTCTTTTCGTAAATTTACTTGTCACTAGCGAAGAGACAAGTGTCATCTAGCATAAAAGGTTTAAATGTTTACGCAACGTTGATTTCATCACTTAATTTTGTGCGAATTAATTTCGACTGAAAACGAAAAAATAATTAAAATATTAAGTGAAACCTAAATTTTTTTGAAATTTGATTCGCAACAAAAGTTAACGTGGGGTAGAATATTTAGCACGCAAATCCCTATGTTCCGCGTTAAAAAAAAATGCACGGTATATTAATACGTGAAGAAAATACGTTGCACCCCTTTTTAAGTAAATTGCGCGCACGGAGGAGTATGAGACATGGCAAAGTTGAAGTTCATATGGAGAACGAGTGCAGAATGATAAAATTTATGTATAATGTGCATTATAAATACATTAAATTAAATAAAATAAAACATCCATATATTTGACACTTTCAAATGTCAATTGACATTTAAAAGTGTCAAATGTGAGGTTCAAAAGTGTCATAAGTGATTCGCAAATTTTAAAAATTTAATCTTCATTTTTGGGAAAGAAACAGCTCTTCACAGCTACCCTGCAGAAGAAATGTCTACCAAAACGTCGGTTTTTTAAAACCCAAACTGTGGAACTAGCACAAAAACGTATCAAATATGGTATTTATGTATCCGCATACTTCTATAGAAGTAGTTGCACCTTAGGGTATCTGTATATTAATATGTGAAGAAAAAAAATCTTCGGGTGAAATACAAAATGCGTCAATGTGAAACACATATTAGTCTGTGGTCTAACAGTCGCAGAGAGTAGAGATTGTCTCTAAGGAATTATACGAGTATATAATACTTATGTATTACTAATATATTAAATAAAATATTCATTGTTAAATATCTACACAGAGTAACAACTTGAACTGCGAATATACACCAGAGTGGGTGGCGTTGCTGGTTGCTTCTTTCGTTACTCATACTAGGGTTTTGAATATAAACGTGTAGAATGTATTAAAGAAAGTTTATATTATGGGAAAACTGAAATTGTATTGTATGTATACTAACTCCTACTAAAGAATCGTAAAATAAAAAATGAGTCCAATAATAGTTATTTATGTACCAAGTTAGTAAAGTGATACTTTATCGAACGAGTCTGATTTGCGAGCCAAGCGAGTGAACGGAACACGGCGAGTAAAAGACGAGTTCGATAAAGGTACTTTACTGACGAAGATACTTGGGATGCTTATGCCAAATTTATTGCTAATGAGATGCGAGTTATAGACGACGAAGAAATATTAAATGATTTGAAACATGACATTGGTTCAGCTATATATGCCGCCAAAAAAAAAGTGGATTGCACGAAGAAGACCAGGCATTGTAATTGAAACAAACAATATTATATAATAAAGCTTTCACATAATTTTTATTATTGTAATAATATTGTTATAACACAAAATTCAAAAATTAAATTGCTTTATTGATTCCCATTGCCACGGTACAAATCCTGCATTGTTGAAATAATGTGTAAATGCCTTCCTTATATATATATATATATGTTTTCGAGATTGCTTTCCAAATTTGTTATAAAAACATTGTGCCTCCATTCTCCTTCAGTGACTGTTATGGTTTCAGTATCTCCCTTATCTATTCCAGTTAGGTAAGTTTTAGCATTATGTTGTTTAATATAATTATGTAGCACGCAACACGCCATAACTATGTTTTATACTTTATTTACCTCTAAATTAATATCTTTCTGTAAAACCTGAAATCGGTTGGCTAGTATCCCAAAGGCGTTTTCAACTACTCGCCGGGCACAACTGAGTCTATAGTTAAAAACTTTTTCTTCTTTAGTTAATCTCTGGCCCCATGGTTTCATCAATCTATTTGTTAGTCGAAAGGCATCATCAGTAACAATTACATTATGGTGTTTTCACATCTCTGTTTGTCAAAATTTCCTCTTGTGAGCACACATACGTTAATTCAACGTTTTTTAGACGTTATTATGTTGATATATCATTAAAAGTCGAAAATTTTAACGTTTCTAATTATGACGTCAATATTTTAACGTTTATGTGACGTTTTGTTAAAACCTATTATACCATATAGATCAAAAAGACACGTCAAAACAACGTTTGAAATTAACGTTGCCGACATATTGAATTTTAAAACGTTTATAGGAAAGCTTATTTTAACGTTTCCTTTTTCAACGTTTTATACACGGTGGTGTACAACGCGATTATGTTTTGTGAAGTAATTTTTAACGTTAGAAAAACGTTTAAAAATAGGATTGTTATAGGGTGTACAATTTTACAACGTTTTTTCATGTTGCTTGTCGACGTTTTATTTACGCTTTCATATAACTTTGTAATGTATTGTAAAGTGATTTTTAAGGTTAAACTGAAGAGTAATATTAACGTTGCTGAAGTCTACATTTTTCAACGTTTTTTACTAAGAAAAATTTCAACTTTGCGGTTACAACGTCTTCTAAACGTTTTCACAGAACGTAAGAAGGTTTTGTACATTAAATTTTAACGTTAAAGAAACGATAAATATTGACGTTATGAGTGTAATATTTTTCGAAATTTTTACTAGTTTATTTTGATATTTCTTTTCAACGTTTTACGAACGCTTACAAACAACCAAATTTTTAACGTTAAAATAATGTTAAAATTAACGCAGTCAAACTAGAATCTTCTAATGTTTTTATTTCGAC
Organism: Amphimallon solstitiale; assembly: GCA_963170755.1. NCBI lineage: Eukaryota > Metazoa > Arthropoda > Insecta > Coleoptera > Scarabaeidae > Amphimallon > Amphimallon solstitiale. The sequence goes on along the minus strand of OY720675.1, from coordinate 28,123,591 downwards.
TTATTTCGATATTTTTTCAACGTTTTTTCTACGTTTGTAACATTGTATCTCCTAACTATCATTTTTAATGTTAATTTAATAGCGTTTTTGTTAATACAGATTTTGATGATTGTTTCTTCACGCTTTAATTTTGCACGACAATATTTTATGTAAGAGTATACGTTTTTTAAATTAAAAATCACCATGGATATCAAATGGAAGTTTTGAATTGAACATTAGAATTTTTCAAAATATTACGTTCTCAATAAAGATATATAGACTGGATAGAAACCGACAGCTCTTTTTAGGTGTTCCTTACAACTTCTGATATACTCCAAAAACAAATAAATACCTATGTATAAATCAACAAAATTCAGAAAGCTGATGTACAAAACTATTTATTGGCGCATTATTTTTTCCACAACTAACTGACTGGTTATATCTATCTCACTTTTATGTAGAAGTCTATTCCTCTCACACTACAGTACGTTTAGTAGTTCTATATTATATCCTTCTATTCCTTGTGTATTAAGGATGTCTGAAGAGTGGGATCAAGGTCAAACAGCAAGTACGCATGTGGTGAAAAAGGGGGCAAAAACAGTTTGCAAAGTGGTATTTTAGGTCATTCGTTGGTGTCAGGTTTGATTTTCTCTAATATTTGTGACTGGTAACGGTAATAACCTGTATAGAAGCAAGATACAAAACGGGATAATCTCTGGTTTAATACACGGTAAGTGGTTATGTTTTCAAACCATTATTATTTTATTAAAAGATTTTAATGTTTTCGATGGAAAATACTGCACGTGTGCTATTTAGAGGTATGTCTCGTTCACCGATTTCAACAAAGTTTAATATTATTTCGTGTACCTCAAGACTGAAAACAATTTTCCTGGACGGTATAAATTTTTAGAAAATGTGGATAAAACCTCAAATTTTATTTATAACATAATGTGATGTTTGATGTATTTTTCTTTTTTTTTTCAAAACATTTATATTCAGTTAGTTAGTTATGTTTTTTATCGATATTTGTATTAATCTATGTAGTATCTTAGTTTATTTGTTTGTTGTTGTATACTTGTATATATTTTAAAAAGATAAATAATATTTTTTTATTTACAATTAATGTAAGTTTAATATTATTTCGTGTTCCCCAAAAATGAAAACAATTTTCCTGGACTGTATAAATTTTTAGAAAATTTGGATAAGAACCCAAATTTTATTTAGAACATGATGTGATGTGTTGATGTGTCCTTTTTTTATTGAAATTATAAAAACTAAGTAATGGTGAGTATTTAGTTATCTAAATAAGATGTATTTGCTATGGTAACAATACCTAATAATCATGTACTACTTTGTAGTCTATAATTATTATTGCGACCATAAATGTACATTTTATTCAACATTCAGACGTTTACGTCACGAGATGCTGCAACAAATGCGTAACACTTTTTTATGAGTTTCAATCAACACCTAATCGACGTTTTACAAAACGTTTATAATAGATCGTCCAGTCTCGCCCGTAAGTCGCAGTTGTTTTAGGAGCAATTGCTACAACAATTCTCTCGCCCATGAGACGCCGCGGCAATCTATTATAAGTGTTCTGTAAAACGTCGATTAGGTGTTGATTGAAACTCATAAGAAACGTTTCACATTTGTTTGTTGAAATATTTCGTTATATAAACGTTGACTGGATGTTGAAAAAAAACGTAGATTTATGGTCGAATAAAATGTTTCAGAACAACGTGTTGGTAACGTTCAAAAAAACGTTTCTTTTACCTTTAAATGCAGCTCAAAAAGAAACGTTTGGCGATGCCATTATTAAACGTTTTAAATGACGTTGAATATAACGTTGTAAGTGACGTTGAATTGCAATTTAAAGAAAACGTTATCAATTGGTTTGGCTTCACCGTTACTTAAACGTTGCAACTGACGTCGAATATAATGTTGAAGCTCGCGACATTTTTGCGTTTATTCAACGTCGAATAAAACGTTTTTTAGAACAATGTTAACGTTGTTTGTTAACGTTTTTTCAACGTTATTGTGCTCACTGGGTAATGTACTGTTCCTGTACACACCACCATCACTCACACGGTCATTACACCCCACTTAACATATAGAAAATTATATTGAGCATCAACAAGTGCCCGCGCGATATGCTATATGTTTACCGTCTATGGCTCCCAAACAATTGGGAAAATTCCATAATTTATTAAAATCCGCTGCTATCTTTTTCCATCAATGTTCGCCTTTGAGCGTACATAAATATTCATACATATTGTAAAACTTCATAAAGGGCAGTAACTGTTTCAGGAATAATTTGTGATATTGCCGATACAGAAATTCTAAAACCATACTCCTGTGAAATGTTTCTCCTGTAGCTAGGTATCTGAGTGTTAATAGTAACCTAGTTTTTGCTGTAATACATTCTCTGAATGTTGTGTGTTCTCTTTGTATTTTTGGGCCAACTTTTGATAGCAAATTTTGGAACGTGGTTGTTGACATTCTAGTGAAATTCTTAAAACTTCTCTTATTTTGCAATGCCAATTCACGACATACTAAACTAGAGAGAGAGACCACGACCACAGTTTCGTCTTTCAAGCCACTTGCGTGTCCACAGTCTTCTCACTTGCCTTCTGTTATAGAATAAACTCCTTTTTTTCAAACATAAACATAGCAGTAATATATGTAACGTCACAAATTTTAAGCAGTTTAATTATTATTATTACACACAATTTCAACAAAATCTCACAACTAACCCCTACTAAATAAAAACTATAAATAATAAAAAAAGAAAATGGGTGTGCTTAAAACCACACACCAAAGTGTAAACTTCATCAAGGCGAGGTTAATAATACGAAATACACGCGTATAATATTCAGTAACGTATTAACCTTCCGTCGGGCGCGGGGTTTGGAGTAACGAGAACGGGCGCGGTGTATCAAAATGATCACGCTACAAAAGTGTTAGTTTCCTGGCAGAATTTTCTAAATAAATTATCTATTTAACTTGGAAAGTTAATTATATTACGAAAAAATTGGAAGCAAATTATAAGAAAATGCACAAGAACATGAAATAACGCAAAAAAGGTATATTACAATAAAATAACAAAATCATATTTTTCTTTACAAAACTTGAACTCTCTTAACAATTTCTTACGATGAAATAACTGAAAAATAAACAAATTAATTGTAAAAACATTAAATGGAAATTATACTAAAAAGATAAATTATAGTTATAAAGATAGTTATCAGTCAATTATTGTTCTCAGCTTCATTCCGCTGCTGTAAATTCTTCACAAATTCGCTGCATTTTGAACAGAAAGGTTCAATATGCATCAAGCAAACTGGATCCTTGCATTTCTTGCAATTATATTTAGTCAGCCGATGTTTTACAGTGCATACCTTACACCGTTTTCTTTTTGTTCCACGTTGATTTTCATCTTGCACGTTGTCTTCTTCTACATCATCAGATAAATTTGGCGGTCTATATTTGCTGAGTCTCTGTACAAGGTCATGATGCAATCCTACAGTGTTTACACTTCTCCGAACAATATGAGGTAAAACTAGCTCGTGAGACAATTTTTTCAAAAAAGTCCTCCTCCTGATGTTGTTTCCTTCTGTGATGCTGTTACTCAAATAGATGACCTGAGCGTTTATTTCGCTCATATTTACCATTGCGAAAAATATGACCATTGGCCATCGTCGCACGTTCCTTGCGACATTGTAGGAAGCACATAGTTTGTCTGTGGTGTCGACCCCCCCTTTGGTCTGATTATAAAAGGTTATAATGGATGGTTTTTATTTATCCGCACTGTCGGGATCTATTTCATTATCACCATGCAAACTAGATGCCAAAATAACAGCTTTGCCCTTTTTTGGAACGTAAGAGACCAACGCGCATTCGTTCCTGAATCCGAATATACTGCTATTGACTTCTCTTTTTTTAGCTGTGGTAAATTCCGGTGGAAGCTCTCGTTTGTTCTTTTTGAGAATTCCAACATATGAAAGTCTTTTTTCGCGCAATATATCTATTAGGGGAAAACTGGTGAACCAATTATCCCCAGTAATATTTTGGCCTGATTTATAAAGGGGTTCACAGAGACGTAAAACTATGTCCAAGGGTTTATTGCTGAGACGAAATTGACCTTCAGGTTGTAAACCTGCATATATTTCAAGATTGTATACGTAAAATACCTTGGCATCAACAAGTGCAAAGATCTTAATACCGTACTTATTCGGCTTGCTCGGTATATACTGGCGGAAGCTACATCGTCCTCGGAATCCTTCTAACTTCTCATCAATTGTTACGTTTTCGCCTAGTGTATAAGTGTGATTCTGTTGTCAAACCGGTGACATCTTGTGATAAATTTGAAACGTTTTATATTCATCACAAGGCGAAATTTTTCAATCCCGTCTCCTTCAGAGCCCCAAAGATCTTTCAAATTCTGCCTGTTACTCCGGTTGAGTCCGGCCAAAATTAGGAGCCCTATGTAAGCTTTCAGTTCAATTGCGTCTATTAGTTTTGAGTCCCGGTCACGTTCAAATGATCCTTGTATAGTTTCGATATATTGATTAGTATATTGGACAATAGAATCTAAAATATCCTCAGAAAAAATGCAGCTCCAACATTCAAGAGGCGTTCGTGCATCTTTTGCCTTCCGTATTGTGCCTGGAAGTTTTTTTGTAATATTGAAACTTCGGTGGCGTACTCTTTGCGACAAAGGATTTTTATTCCACTTTGTTTCTTTATCTTTCCCTAATAAATAACTTTTATCGTCTTCAGGTCTTCTTTCATCATCTTCAGGTGCCGCTTCCTCTTCTAGTTCGGATTCTCCTGAATCTTCTGGAATTTCTACGTGGTCTTCACCATCCGTGTCGCTCTCGTCTTGAAAATCCTCTAGTAATTCGTCGTCTTTTTGTTCTAAAAGCAATCTTCGTAACTCTTCAACATCGCTGTCTTTATCTAAATTATAACTATTTTTGTATTTAGCCATAATCGGGGTATGATAAAATCTAAAACATAAAATACACAACTACAGTCTTAGACGGGCGCGGTGTATCAATTTGATATTTGATCAAAAATGACGTCTGAATAATTATATAGCTAAATAATACGAATTTTACATGCATAACTACAGTAAATGTACTCACCAAAATAAGTAAACAAAGTTTAAATATAAAAAATATAAAAAATTAAATTATGACGGGAACGGGCGCGGTGTATCAAAATGATCAATCTTGATCTGTCGTGATCCTCACACTGCTGATCGAATACTAACTGTTGGCTTCGTACAGGGGAGTGGAAGTTAGGAAGCTACTGTGACCGGCGCATTGATACGTCCAGTTTGAAAAAAATGCTGGTACAAAATATGCGCGTTGTATCAGTTTGATCGACCGCGCCCGACGGAAGGTTAAATAAAACGTATTCGCACATTTATTACATTTACACATGTACATACGCGTATAATATTCAGTAACGTATTATACGACTGATGCGTCATGCTCTCCCATGTAACGGTCGTTTGGACGTATCTATATATATATATATATAAATAGACGATATGAATACTCGCTTACGATCCCCGCGCTTGGTCTAATGGTTAAGTGCCGGCCTCTCACCCAGGCGGCTCCGGTTCACATCTGCTATGGGACATGAATTTATTTATTCATTTAAATTTAAATTTAATTGAAATTAAATACCTCTATATGATATATTTATCTTGTTCCCTTAGTCGATTCGACCCGACATTACCAGAACGAGCGTGACGGTCAGTCTTGTTCAGTGCCTACAATCAGCGCAACGCGCCCAAAGAAGTTTACACTTCAAAAAGTATAACGTATTGTTTCAGTTCAATTATAGATGATACAAATGAAAATTTAAATTTCTCATTATTGAAAAACGCTCCGAAAGACATAGTCTGCTAAATTTTAATTCGTTTATCGGCACTTTAATCCCAACGAGAGAATAGAAGGGGATGGATAAAGACCAGCGAACACTTTAACAACATCGAGTCCAACAACAAATTGAACAGCATTAGCAGATCAGTCCTTAAGATACATTGTTCAGTGACGACGCTACGAACAACTATTAGCGGCAATTCCCAAGATAAACACGGCTAGAATTTACGACGCTCTCAGTAAGATAACGCCTCGCATTTTTGCACGTACTCTAAAAATTAGGATTGATTTCACTTGTAATTGAGAACAGATTTAATTTTCATTTTGTAAGAATAATGGATACGGTTTTTGAAAAATTGCTTGCACAATAATGCCATAAAGATTCATTGATTTTGTAAATACAATACTTGCTATTGTAAATAGTGTTTTTAGGATTGTTTTTTTTAATTACTTGTTACTAATTATATGTCGGTGTCTAAGTTTGACCATCGACAATCTCTCGGCAAAAGTTCATCGTACAACCTTGTGGCAAAATTCCTGATAAGTAAAGTGACCAGTCTCTTTCAGTAAAAATATTTCAAAGTTCCCAAGATGAGCCTGTAATGAGAATTTTGCCAACTTTCGTTATTTTATTTTGCATGGTTAAATTTTATCGATCTGACACTATATACGCACTTCTAAATGTTCATCAATGATTAATTCTCGTTCGTATTGCGCAAAATAATAGCGCACGCGTTAGCAATTTCATCTGGGATTAAGAACTGAACGAAACGGCCTCTCTTAAATTTTATAGGTCACCCGGAAAGCTTGGTTGACAGTACGCCACCAGGTGGTTATATTTGGAGATCCGACCCTGTGGAAACTCAAACAAAAGGGGGAGTAATTCTCAAGATGAATTCCACAATTTCCCATTACATTAAAGTGCAAAATAGGTTCAAATTATTGGCACCAAAATATTCAAAATTGAATAAAATAGTTTTAAATTGACAGAACTTGATTTCTGGTTTAGTCGTCGTCAAAAATCTGATAGAAGTAAGTGACGTAATTGTGGCACTTCTACTACTACTACACACGATACACTTATAAATGCTGTTCACTTAAGAGGGGCGTTTACCTATTGAAAACTAAGGCATCGCCGTTTCGCGTTTTTTGAATTTATTTTGTAATTTTAGAATCTCAAATTTGGGTTATAATGTCAAGGTTAGTTTTTGTACTAATTTATTTTTTTAAGAAAGTTATGTGTTTTAGAAATAACCACAAAAATGCATGGATTTGATTAATGTCTACTAACGAAGGCTGGTACAAAAAAGAAAAAAAACGACCTCTACGCGCCAGCTGCACATCTGATGTACGATATAAAGAAAAAATCAATTTTATGTAATTATTTTTAAAGATAAAAAAACATTAAACAGTAAATATTGTCACAAACATTTTATACGAGGTTTTTCCAAGCTAATCGCGTCGTCTATCCCCACTTTACGGTATCTCTACCGGTCCTAGCGAAGACGAAAATCTATCGGAATCGGTCGGCTGTTGCAGACTTAAATGCGAGTGACGGTTTAATTACAAACTGTCACTCGCATTTAAATGTCATATATACCTATAATATTCGAGCGTATAATAATATAACAGTTATGGGCAAGCGATAATTGGCTTATTATAAAACATCAACAACATCAACAGTTCCGTAAGTACTCAATCTTTATACATTATGTTTTCCATCTATAGAATTCCTTTATCTATGGCAGAATCTGTGAATAAAAGCGAAGCGCTCTGACAAAACCGAATATCGTGTAGCTCCGCCTACTCACACCCCCTTGCGTCTAAACGTCCCGCGAGTAATATAAGTTTATATTATATGCCAAGTTGCGCAATTTAATAGTATTTTTTCATAATATTTATTTATTTAATAATATAAGCAATTGAAACTACTCGTAGGCAAAGTAGTATTTTTAAATGCAATCCTAACAATTTTTAGTTTTAATTTTTTCCGTAAGCTTTTAAATTTCATTTTGCTGAGGTGCGATTATGGCGATCTCTCGTAAGCTACGACTCTCGGAAGCTACGGTTCCTAGCAAAAAGATGACGGTTTCGATGACGATTTTCAGTCTCTTACGGTTAGTTACGTCTAAGTGTCATAAAAAGCAAAAATAAATATTTTGTATATTATATTGCATATTTATTATTGCTCTTGTTTGCAAATATGGATAAGACTCTATAGGATTACTGTTAGATGTGGATAACAACAGGTAGAAAAAGTTAATGGATCAAGGAAATCCCTAAGAGGAATTGTAAGCAAAAGTTTAGGCGTTCAGAGCCTTATCTAGGGACTAGATACACGTATTCATCAAAATAATATATGTATAGTAACTTTTAAATGTTTCTTGAAATGTATATACCTATATAGTGTATACATCATCGTCTTAGCAACATTACGTTTTTGTAAAGTTTTTTATCACCGGGAGCTAATAGCTTTGTTTCGCTTAGCCATCACTTTTAATATAAGCCGATCTGGAAAGTGAATTAACTGCATTGTAACCACACTAGCAATGCAATTACTTTTTAGAACGTTTAATTCCTCTTTCGTAGATGTTTAAAAGTTTGTGTATTATAATAATACTTAAGTTAAAATAAAATTGTAAAATATAACACTAATTTAATATTTTTTTCAGACTTGCAAAATCTTTTGACATCAAAATATTATGAGGCTGTTCAGTAAGGGATGTATGCAAACATAACGGCTCAAATTGAATGAAAAGATGCATGTTAAAATAAGTTAGTTTTTTAATTATTAACAAGAATACAAGCAAGTTTTGGCAATATCATTTTTCAATTTTGTTAAATCCTGACTATTACATGCTTTTAAACACAAATTTTGCGCGATCTCTTCCTTGGGAACTGTAACATGTAATTTTATTGTTTCTGATTATTTCTATTGTCTGTCATATTAAATAGAATATTATGAAAAACAAGACATGAAATTGAAACAAGGTCCAAGCTCCCACAGATTCTTTATTTAAATTACGGCGACCGGTTTCGTGAGTTTAAAATACTATACTCACATCATCAGGCCAAGCTTAAACAAGAAAATAAGCTCGTGACACCAATGTACAAATTAAAAAATAGGCGATAAAATATGTTTTTTAAAAAATGTGTTTAACATATTAACTAATTAATATAACAAATTGTACAAGTCATGTAATGAAAAAATATTTTTGTTTTAAAACAAATTGTGAAAAAATTCAAAAAGTCAGAAATACAGTGAAATTATATCAGGATCAAATGAAGGAGACTAATCACAACACTTACAATCCCAAAAAAGACTACCTTCCTTGCACCAGCAACCACATCCATGTAAAAATCATATGTCTCAACAGACAGTACTGATAATAAAATTTATTCAAAAAATAAAAAGGGATAAATCAAAATTATTCCTGTGTGTCAAATATAATAATCTATAATTCACATACAAGTCTGTTATATTTAAAATACAACATACAACACACTAAAAACTTGTATATGGGACAACACTCACAAGCAAACGGTCAAACGCAAAGTGACCAAAAGTCAAATTTGTAAAAAAAATTTTAAAATGAATATAGTTTAACCAGTACAGAATGTGTATTTTTTAATTTTACCACATTAATCCTAAATAAGCAAAATAATTTAACAAATGAAATAATAAAATAGAAACAGACATCTGAAAAATATTTAATCTAAACGAAGTTTTTAGAAAATTTTGAAAATTAAAATAGATTTTTTTTTAGATTTCTTGTTTAAGAGGGGCCTTTACCTACAAATAGAAACGTATACAACTTATATTACTCGCGGGACGAGTAGACGCAAGGGGGTGTGAGTGGGTGGAGCTACACGTTATGATGTTCCGATCCGAACGCTTCGGTTTTATTCATAGATAAAGGAATACTACAGTGGGAAACATGTATAAAGAATGAAAAATTTACGGAACTGCCCTCTTGCGGGTCTAGTCACGTATTACTTTCATATACTTATTCATATTTTGAAATATTTAATTATTATTTTTGGATGTGAACAAATTATATGGGTTCATTTTCACTTCGCTTTAATGTACATCTTAAAGTCGGATGAAAATTAATACATTCAATTTGTTTAGAATAAAAGAATACTCTCTTTTTAATTTATTTTCAGCCATCACAATAGTACAACATTATTTCTCATTATAATGTACAAATGTAATGATAAATAGATCTAGAAAAAAATAATAAAAAAGAAAATCTTATAAAAAACAATTTCAGAGATGATGAAGTTACTTTATTACAAATAATTGATCGATATACAAATACATAATACAAATACATACATGTGTATAACAAATAATAATATATAATAAATTATGTACATAATCAAGTATTCTTAATTTTTATGAAGAACTTCTTGTGTTTAATATATTATTTAGACTTATATGATCTTTTAGCCCAAGTACCATCAACAACTACAGTTAGTAGTGGAAACCCATCACTACTAGCTCTCCTTTAGATATAGCTTCAGCCTTCTCTGCTTCTGCAGCTTCCGCCATTTCTTCCACGGCATTTTCTTTTATTACTTCATGAACGTGCTTTTGTATATCATAATACGTTCGCGAAGACATGGTAGGCATATTCATAATTGAAAAACGCTCTTCCATTTGAGTAAAACTTTATCCCGTACACAAGTTTCCAAAAACCTACAATGCACATTTTGAAGACAAGCGTTTGCGGCAGCTATTTAGCCATACTCAAAATATTTTAAGCATCTCCTTGAAAATGTTGACTTTTACACTAATATAGACATAAATAGCTTAGATTACCATAACAAAATCATTAGTTTATAGTTTTCCCGGGGGACACCTAACATTATTTTGAGTCTAATTTCTATGTACATTAAAACATATAAAGAGCAAATACTACAAGAACACATAGACACCGTAATCATAACGACTTCCAGGTGATTACAAATTTTTAAATCTCTTACCACAGCTTCATTTATGCCCATATGTTTTGAGCTATCACGTTCAATGTTAGAAAAAAGTTTTTCAATTGCACCACATATGCTACATTTAAATACAAATTTACAATTTAATCCATTTCTCAATTCTTTTAAAAAAATCATGTGAGTTGAATTGCATCCATATGACGATTCATGGCCGCCAAAACTTTTTAACCGCTGAATTATCGTTCCTGGTTTCTTTTTTTACAAGAAAATTACCTTCCTCGGGTTCATTTTCAGTTGGAAGCTTGTAACTGTAATAATTTGTAAATTTGTAAATAATGCCCAAAGTCTACAGCTTCGATTGTAATACGTACTTCCCATTACCTTGTGAGTTGCCTAAATAGATGTGTTCAGAGTTTCCAACATTAACCCCTTCAGGGGATGACAAATCAATGGAAGTTGCATCAGACCTAACAGCAAAAGCGTATGTATTAAAAGCGGACTGTAAGAAAGGCAATCCAAAACTACCGTGGGTTGAAAATTTTAATATACACATAAAATGAATCGTCAAATATTTAAATTCTGAAATCTACTCGCATATTAGTATTATGTACTTAGTTAAATTAAATCGAATTAACAAATATCAAAATAATGTAAATAAAATTGTAGACTAAAAATTACTTACCTCGTATTTTGATTTTTCATATGATTTGCATGCTTACTTCTTTGTATGGTTGATCTTTTATGATAATCCAATTTTCGCTTGCCCATAACTTATATTATTGCAGCGTGATTCGTTCGTTAATTTAAAAAAAAAACAGAACACGCAGTTATAGGAGTAACTATTTAATATCACTAATTAATGTTATTTACGTATATTTATATCCAATTCATTAAGTAGACACATACATTTATTTCTACAATTTCTCTATACTGTCAGTCATGTCAAATTTAGTTTTATTGACAAACTTTGTCTCCATGACACCCATTCGTATTTCGTGACATTACACTCGAATATTATATGACATTTCTTTTTAATTACAAACTGTCACTCTGACTTGGAATAGCCGACCGATTCCGATAGATTTTCGTCTTCGCTAGGACTGGTAGAGATACCGTAAAGTGGGGATAGACGACGCAAAAGCTTCGAAAAACGACGTGCAAAGTGTGTGTGACAATGTTTACTGTTTAATGTTTTTTATCTTCAAAAATAATTACAGAAAGTCGTACATCAAATGTGCAGCTGGCGCGGGGAGGTCGTTTTTTTCTTTTTTTGTATCAGCCTTAGTTAGTAGACATTCATCAAATTAATGCATTTTTTGGGGTTATTTCTGACACATAACTTTTTTAAGAAAATAAATTAGTACAAAAACGGACCTTGCCATTATAAATTGATGCCTTTTGCATCACTAACCCAAATTTGAGATTCTAAAATTACAAAATGAGTTTAAAAAACGCGAAACGGCGATGCCTTAATTTTCGACAGGTAAACGCCCCTCTTAAGCTTGGCCTGATGATGTGAGTATAGTATTTTAAACTCACGAAACCGGTCGCCGTAATTTAAATAAAGAATCTGTGGGAACTTGGACCTTGTGTCAATTTCATCTCTTAACTATCCACCCACACATGGCCCATCATACCAATTTATGAAAAACAATTTGATAAATGATCTTAGAAGTATGTCAAAATGCAACCGCTATGAGAACTGTCAAAAGTGACTTGCTTCGCAATGCCCTCAGTGACAGCTCATGTGCTACTACCTACATTTTATAGTTGTCATAATTATGATGTAAATTATGACAGCTGACAGTGACATGTTTAATGTTTAATTTGCGATATTATTATATTATAAAAAATAATGACTCCTCTGCCAGTCCCAGAGATTGTCAGTCATGCCCTCCGTGTAAAAAGCCTATATAAAGCGGTACTAAGGAATTTGGAAAGTTGGATAGACAGAAGAGAGGTGTACAGATATTATGCTGCACTTATGAGAGCGAAATTCGAACGTAACATGCGCGTAAAAGATCGTAAAACCGCCGCTGCTTTAGTGGATGCAGGCATGGAAGAATTGCGACTAAAAGGGCATTACCACGTACGAAAATTCCCGTGCAGTCCCCTAGGATCGGCTTTTGAACGTGAGGTGATACCAAACGATTGGATGGTGGATCACTGGCATCCTCTGGAAAAGGCGCAATATCCAGACTACTTTGCGAAGCGCGAGCAACTTAAGAAGATATTCATTCAGACGTGGAAGGAAAAATACAACAAAGAATAATTTGTTAAGATATATTACTTTTTTAATAAACTATATAATTTATTATTATTTGTACTAAGTGTTTAAAGTTGACAAAGAGAATTCCAAGATGCTGTCAAATTTAATTCAATATGGCCGCATAAAGGGATTTTAAATTATTTCATTAATATTTCAATGCCACAATAAATTAAATAATATTTCAATTGATTGTACTATGATATCAAATATTAAATTGGTCAATGTTGGTCATGGAATGTAAAACGCTTGTCTTAGTTTAAAACATCCTTTTGAAATAATTCAAACATTGTCAAGCTACACTGACATTATCAATAACCTACAAATGTGTTACCTACTTAGTTCAGGTGTAAAAAAATAATGAACTACAAGTTATGAAATAAATAACGTTTTTATTGAACAGAAAAACTAAATTACAATAATTGTTGGTAATGTCCCCCGTTTTCTTCAATGCACAAGTTTACGCGCCTCCTCATGCTGTGAAAAGCGTTTTGCAGTATTTCTGGCGTTATAGTTGCACATTGCTGAACAATACTTTATTGCAGTTCTTGCATATTATGTATCGGATATGCGAAAATCTTATTTTTTAAATAAGGAAAGATAAAATAGTCCATAATTGTCAAACAAGGTGAACTCGGAGGAAACCCAACTTCCGTATGCAAACTTATCAGCCGGTCATCAAAAAACTCGCGGAGAAAAGCAATATTTTCTCGTGTAGTTTGTGCTGTTACACCGTCTTGTTGGAAATAACCGTATTGAAGTTCATCATCGTCTAAATGTTGCACAAATTCAGTAAAAAAAATATTTCTGTACCTTTCTGCGTTGACGGTGAAATTGAAAAAAAATTGGCTCAATTATTCTTCTGCGAGAAACTGCCATCCAAACACCAATTTTCTGAGCATGTAGTGGCGTTTCAATAAAAATATGCGGGTTATCAGTGCTCCACATTCGCATATTCTGAGAATTGATGTATCCCGAAAGGTGGAACCAAGCTTCGTCAGAAAAAAAGTTAAGTTCAGCAGATCGTCATTCATTAAATTATTAACGAACCAAGGCGTCTGGGGTGGTCTGCAGGCAGAAGAGCTTGATACGATTGCATCTTATATGGATGCATGTTCAGGTCCTTCTTTACAATCGTTTGGCATGTTCCATAAGAAAGCCGAATTTCTTGAGAGAGACGTTTTAAAGGTTTTGTAGGCTCTTCTTCCATACGTTGACGAACGTCATTAATAACTTCTTCTGTACGAACTCTTGGTCTACCAGCACCTTTTTTATGCGTCGCAGAACCAGTTTCGCGAAACACTTCAACACAATTTGTAAGGCATGCATAAAATTTGTCCGGTAATACTGCTACGGCTGGGAAGTGCTCTCGAAAATTGTCCAAACACAAACGTTGACTGTATTCCCAAGTTCCATTAACTAGCACACCCGTTCGAAAAGAGGCTTCAATCATGTAAATTTGGTGCTCTATGGTGAGAACCACGATTCAAAAACCATGCAGGATTAGAAAACTTCAATACAATAACTTGACAGACTTTGACATTCAAAAAATTATGACATACCTAAATGTACGATGCACGCTACGACAATAATTTTAAAATCCATGACCACCATTGACCAATTTAATTGTTGATATCCTGGTAGTTTACTTGAACGTCGCGGTGTCATAACTAAATGTGTTCTCAGCTATTTAGTGCCTTTTATAAGCAGTTTTCAGAAAAACATTTCCTGTTTTGCGTGTGTAATGAAATGCACTGGTCTTCTAATGTATACTAGGTGCAGGACTATTCAACTATTATTGAAAACAAAGTAGAACGTGTGGATGCCTCAATTTTATTTTTGTAACTGTTCAAAAGACTTAAGGTTTAGAATGATATCCCCGCAGCAATATTGAAATAGAAAAAAATATCGAATAATATGTGTGTAGATATATACAGGGTTGCGATTATGTATGAAACCCAGTTCCTTCTTTTGAAACTGTTTGAACTAGAATTATGAAATCTTAAAGAGACTACTTATTAAAAATCGTTAGTATTGCTTACTGGATATAGTGTTCCTTTTGCTTTGGTTTCAAAAGAAACATTTTTCAATGAGGACAATTGACATGTCATCACTGGTTGTACCCTATCGTTTCTATTTAATGCAGGAATTCTAGGTTGACAGTTGCAAAAATTTGTGCTTACGAAACAAGAGCAAATAATAAAAGTATTTTGAAAATGGAATGGTGTATATACTACAAATGTAGGCAAATTCTTATGCTGTTTATAATCTTAAAAAGGTCTAAAGATGTGGAAGAACCTAAGCTGTTAATAAACCGTGAACTGAAAAAAGAAGTAACAGTAACAGCTGATGTTTTTAGAGCTTTATGTAATGGCATGTATTTTTTTACTACTACTACTTTTGGATTTGATTTTCTTCAATTTCATCCTTACCATTAGTACTGCCATCAAATATAATTTCTCGTCAAAAATTAACACTATTCAATATAATGTTCAAATTCATGTTTTACTCGTATTATGATTATAAGAATTGTAGACTATTTTGCAGGCAATAAAGTAAATACCTACAACAATTGAATGCCTGATATATAATCATAACCTACAAAAATGTTCATAAATCGCTGAGCTCGACGAAAAAGCACCGAGCTAAGCGAGCTCCATTTTCTCGATCCATCCCTTCATTACCGAACGCTTCTGATATGTCAAAAACAGCTCGATTGGTCATTGCCGAACAGTTTTGACGTAATTGAAGAAAAAGAGTGTATTGCCGAACGCAGCTAATGAATTGCAAAAAAAATGTCTTTCAGCAAATAAAGAATGGTTCCTTTCCATTATCGCCTGTATACATTTCTGACCTTTTTATTCATAAAGGGTCATATTTTAAATAATTTAATAACATCGAGATTACTATAGTAGAATTACCGAACAGATGCAGTAGCAACATTGCATTGACGTAATAGCTTAAAAAGGCAAATTCACTACGCTTAACGCATAGCCTTAATCATAAATTTTTTGACATTAGACGTTATAAACAAGTATGTAGTTCTAATCCCACATTCCGATGCATACTTTTTATACTTGTTGTTAGATATTAAGCAAAGAAACTTAGAAAGAATAAAATAGTAATAACGCAAAATTGAAACTGTCAAAACACACTTTATTGTGGTCGTCCTTGCAAATGAACCAATAGTAAGTGTTATTTCACGTATGACGTTCAAGTGACGCATTTCTCGTGCGCTGTTGCTACTGCATCTGTTCGGTAATTCTACTATAGTACTTCCAAAATTTACAACACAGTACGTTGTAGACATCTTTTCCTAAGAAACACTAATCAAAGTAACAACATAGCACGTTTCTTTACCTTGGAAGTAGTAAAAAAACGTGTTATCAGCTTAAACCACAATCAACTGAAATAATATGATGTTAGTGAATAGTAGTATATTAATTAAAAGTGGCTCATAAAGTATGTTTGCAAATACAAACGTTTTACGAAAGGCTACAAGCGGATTAGGTTGGCCATATTGATTTCAATCTGACAGCATCTTGGACATTTCTATAAAGAGATAACCTTTAAATATTATTGAGGGTGAAGTTTACCAATAGTGGAAACGGATAAAAAAGTAATATAACAATAAAACTTTACCTTCTGTTTGAAGAACGTAATTACCCCCAATCACGTCCTTCACAACTGCATCCAGGATAATACCGCTCATTTTGAATCTTGAATGTACTTCAGCAGGAGCAGCAGGTATTAGGTTATAAAAGTCATAAACTGACGCGTTTTTTTCAAATAAGTGAGGTTATGATAGAACATTTTTCCGCGCTCGATCTGGAAGCTCCGAGAGTATTGAGCTCATCTGGGAAATCTACAAATTACAATAACGAACGCTTTTGATTGCGAGTAAATGTCAATGAAAAACGCAAAAAACCAATCTGACCGCTCAAGCATGCTCAGACGTTAATTGCGAACGAACCCAATAATATTTATTCAAACGCATTCGAAAATCCTGCTGCTCGTAAGTGGTTGATGCTAAACAATATGGTTGGTGCTAGCCAGCAGTCGCAGCCTTTAAATGTTTGCTTTCATAACAGAAATTATTAAATGAAATGGCATACATATTCATTGGAATTTTATTTATTTATTTTTTATTTCGGACTGTTTCGCACACATCTAACGAATGCAGAAAAGTCGCGCTTATTGTACCTGTATAATATGGAATATAATATATTTATTCATGGGCTGACGGCATTGAAGAAATACATAAATAATTGACCCATAGAATAGTAATAATCGATAATAACAATAATATATATCTAAAAGGTATCACATTTCAATTAAGACTCCACTTTTCATTCGTAAACTCTTCAACATTTGTCGGCTTTCTGATGTTCAAACTATACAAGTGGTTATGAAAGTGAATATTTTTCCACGAGTGTCTTTCGTATTCCCTATTATATCTCTCGCTTATTATAAATATCCAACTTTGATATACATTATTTAATGCTGTTAATTCGGAGCATTTATCAGTTGACAAAACGCGTTGTATTACACGACTGATGCTATTCCGTATGTAAATTCTGACCACAGATCACTATACTAGAAGATAGTATAACTTAATAGTAAAAAGTGTAGACAATGTTTAGCGCCGCCTGCCAACTGCAGGCAGTACTAAAATGGATCAAACCGATGAACCGGGAAATTTAAATATTATATATTTCTATTCCATTTTGTATTTACCTTAATAGTTTTTATTTTTCACTTTAAATGTTCGGAAGTAAAATAGTGGATGTATTTTAAAATAAAATATACTACACATATTGCTATAATAACTTAGTAATAAATTAGAAACATATCTTTTTAGTAACGCTTTATTTTTATATGCAAAATTTATTTATATTTCAAAATATTAAGGAGAAAGCATTATAAATTATTCTTACATTTGAACTTATTTATTCCTTAAATGGAAATCGTCGATCTTCTCTTATAACATTGAATAAATTAGGATCTCCTGTAGCGTCCTACCACTCATGAAAACGAATTGATTTTGGATGTGGAAAACTTTTACATTTTGGTCACAATTTGACACATAACATTTTCTTGTCGGCATAATTACTAGGAAGTCTAGAAAAAAGTGCTAATAAATAAATAAATTACTCGAATTATGCAGAATAAGTACTTACGTACATGCAATTTTAAGATGTAAGTTAATATTTGTAATTTTAAAAACGTCAACAAAAATATTTAAAAAGCTATATAGTTACCATAGTTACTAATAATAACCAACAAATACAGGCAATTCTGTGCAGCTAAGCCCTGAAGTATCATGTCTGATCCTAAAATTACATCAACAGAATTTAACATGCGCCCCCTACCAACTGCAGGCAGAAGTAAAACGGTGTCTACGCAATCTCAATTTAACATTTCACCCCCTGATTCTGACGCTTCCGAGCAAGTGCCATCGCTAACCGAAATTGACCGTTTTGACAGTTCATAACCTGCATAGAATTTTCGTGCGACTGCCAAAGTTAATCAAACGTCAAACAGATTTTCCATCCATCAATTCTGATGTTTTCTGTTACATTAACAACAATCAAACGTGGATTTCGGAGGTGTCATTGTCAGCTGTGCCGAACGACCTCCATTTTGAATGCCGGCATTTTGCGTAGACTTTAGACCTACGAGGAAAGAATAGAACAGGAGAGATAATAAACTGGTGGGGGAATAGTTATTATTTAGACGGAAGTTACCACTTTAAGGGAGGTCAGTTATGACAGTAATTGATAAATTATTTATAAAATGAGTATTTTGAATAACTTGTCATATATCCGGTATGTTTGATTATGTGTTCAGTGGCGTAACATACATATTCTAGGCATGTTTTTTTAATGTTTTCTTTAATACAGTTACAATAAATGTTACTATATTAAAAAGAATAAAAGTATTGAAAAAATAATGCACTCACGATATTACTTTAATTACTGTTGGACTAATAACATATTTTCAATGATTTTTGAGAACATACGAAGTGTACATATATCCTATATAAACCATATATGCACGCCTATGCATTGCGGCGGCCATACTGACTTACTACTTTTGACAAATATTATTATTAAGGAGACTCTCCCCTGTTCTATTCTTTCCTCGTAGCTTTAGACACTATTCTATCCATCAATTTTGACGTTTCCCGGCAAATGTCATCATAAATTTTAAAATTCGGGATTTGAGGTGCATTGAGTTACCATTACTACTACCTGTGTGCTAAATTTCAGGGCTGCAAATGCTATAGATTCATCTGGACATCGCACACACGCACGCACCTACACAACACTTCCTTTTATTTGTATAGACAAACCAATTTAAATGTATTAGTGGTAGTAGTAGATATTATTGTTTGCTCAAAAACAGATTTTAATAATACGTTCATATAGTCGAAGAATTGTCGGATTCAGTATAAATGCGTTGGCCGCATCGTATAGGATTTGTTACCGGAACCGGGGAAAACGTTAATGATGTGAAAATCCGCAACACAATTTCAGACATCCAAGATCCTAATCCGTACAAGGTTTATCCGACCTAAACTAAACTAAAACACCGACCTAAATTTCTTGTACAAAAAACGATTTCGCCCCCAAAACATCGGGACACGTTTTCAAACTAATGGAAATTTACCAGTACATAAACACACCAACACACTTTCCCTGTTTACGTATACGTACATACATAAACAGGGTGAGATCTAACTTAAGCAAATGTTTGCCTATCCATTACTCTTTCTGGAACGTTTAGCCACGTTCGAGCTAATTGTCACCATCAACTAGATTGTTCGTTTCGCTCTTTTTTCGCCTTTACAACACGGGTCCGTTCCTTCCTTCCTACAAACTGTATTACATGTGAAATATATGTTCTTGCAAAGTGATTACAAACAAGGCTCTCTCTCATAGGAATTGCTAATATGTTTATGTTGATCGTGTTAATGATAGTTGAGATTATCGTAGTAGAAAGGTCGTTCTCTGCTGTTCGTGTGTTGGCTAGCGTACGGACGTTAAATGTATATATATATGTGTAGTAGTGTCGTCGTGTCGTTGCCTTGATGGTTGTCTGCAGTGCAAGACTGGAAGCAGACCCGGAGTTAATGTACATATTTGGAGAGTAAATTGTGTTCTTAACGTGACGCCATTGTTATACTGTAGTTAAACTATGAATATTTCGAGGTTTCGGCGATAAGAAGGGACACACAAAGGGCCGCGTGAGTGGTCGTTAGGGGACATTTGAACCAGGACGGATGTCCGATTAATTAGTTTGGGATTGAAAGTGAAGCGCTAGCCGACCGACAATAGATTAATGCCATCTTCGTAATAAATTATATAATCCAACTGGCGGAACAGACAATTCAGTTGATAGATAAAGTTTTGCCTTTGTGCAAATAAAATCATATTTAGACCAAAGCACTATGTAACAGTTATGCAAAATGGAATTGAATTGAAATTCACGACGATAATTTGATAAGCGATTTGAGCATTGCAGTAATTCATAAATTATCAAACTTTGATAATGTTGAGCAATTTTTAATTGCAAGCATCCCGATTATTTTTTTCCAAAATCGTTGTCATTTTATTACTTTCTTATACGTAGTATATTCAGCTAATTCTATTTTACCAGAAACATTATATTTGCACGTAATGCCCTGATAATCTAGAAGTTCGCAATGGTTAATGTTCAAAGATTAGCATCAATTGATCACTAGCCGCAACCATTCGCACGTATCGTTGCTAGCGCTTCAATATCTGTCACACAGCAACATTCCCTTTTTAAAATATATAATTATATTTTTTGAAATTTTAAATTAACGATAAAATGCGAAAAATTAATGATGCGTGATAATGTATTCGAGAATAAACATTCGCACGTTGTATTCTTCCAAACAACCAACACCATTAATGATCCTTTCTGTATTATAAATAAAACTAATGAACTATTATTATCTATTTAATTCATACTGCTCAACGTTATACTAGAATAAACATTTTCACGTTGTATTCTAAGAAATACATTGCAGCATTAATAATTCTTTACAAATTCAACGACTTACTTTGTTTCATCAAACATCGATTCAAACTCTGCCTTAGGCATCTCCATATTCAAATATAAAATTATCAAAAAGAAAATTATTCTAAATAAAATGAAAATGAAAATTGAAATTATATTCTAATACAAACTAAATGCTTATACGTTGAATCGTAGTGTATTCAACCCTACGTTTTAATTCTTTATTAGCTTTCAAAAAATTGTCTTTTTCCTTTGAAGTCGAAATAAGAATTCATTCCTGTTCTTTGAATTTATACCCGAAACAAAAGAATAACGCCTGTTGATTACGCCCTCCTTTGAACTAACTTTAAATTGGCATTAAGCATCATCGGTGAAATCTCTGCCCTTCATTTTCTGCAAGCTGTCGTTGTTACACTAACACACACGCACATATTGTCTTTGACAGTTCATTCACTAAACGTCAACACTTTAAGCCGTTTTCTTATTTAAAAGTCTTTCCCTAAATTGTTCTGTATCTCCAACGGTAGTTATATTTTTCTTAATACAGTCCCTCCTCGTATTTGTTTATAAACTTGTTGCCTTT
The DNA here is from genome assembly GCA_963170755.1 of Amphimallon solstitiale. Taxonomy (NCBI): domain Eukaryota; kingdom Metazoa; phylum Arthropoda; class Insecta; order Coleoptera; family Scarabaeidae; genus Amphimallon; species Amphimallon solstitiale. The sequence continues at coordinate 28,101,867 of OY720675.1, read as the reverse complement.
CTCATTATTTGTTAGATACTTTATTCCCCCATTCGCTAACATAATCCTTGTTTTTCTTTTAGAAATGTCTGGACCTGGTAAACTCGAAAACACATTGCAGATGACAAGAATTCTTCTTCCCATATCACTTATATTACAACGATTAGTCGGGTCCACTACGTCGTCTTTCATTTCTACCCAAGACTTTTCACATGGTAATATATTTATCTGCAAGAAACTATAAACAAATTTTTATACTATATTTCTCTTTGTGGGTCTCCAAACTATACAAGTTTTCCACAGTCTATGAAACTTCTGTGTTACACTTACAAGTTCATGAATGTACATTTTTATTCATTCAGCTGTTGTTTATGTAAAACATTATTGCTGACCATATTGTGCTAGAATATTTTAACTTATATCCTTTTTTATTTATAGTCATAAGTTTGAGGTAACTTTTACAGTTTTTAAGCATGATTTATAAAAATCCCTCTTATAAAATTTATTACATTATGCACGTTTTAAATTCATTATTTATTCTGCAATATTTTCGTCTCGTGAATAACGTATTTGATCTTGTTCGTATAGTTTAATGGCGTTTAAATGACTCACTCTCTTTACCGTTCCATCCCTCAACATGACTCTTTCTCTATTGTTTGCTTTAAGTACCTTTTTGTCTTTGAACAAATGTCCATTATTTAGAATATTCAATGCAATTTTTACGCCTTGTGAAAAGTTAGGTTGCGTTTTGTTATACACAAACCATATCTTCTGTTCATATTTTCTACAAAATAAATATATATTGCTTAGACTTATTTTGTCTTTATTTTGTACCTATTTAATACTTAACTTTTAATACTTATTTAACCATAATGTAATAATAAATAAAATCCTATTTAAATTCTCTATATTTAAATATATGGAACCCTCATACACTTGTGTTATTAGTATTGCATGATGTTGAAATTTTTAGTATACATTCTTTAAACTTAAACTTAATATTTTCTTTAACACTTAAACTAGTTCTTAATACTATTCTCATTTTTAAATATGCAAGGGGCCACGGCAGTATGTACTGAAGCTGTGTTCGGATACCACCTCGGAGATCCGTTCACAGATTTATTTTACTTGGACAGCTGATTGTAGATCAATCTGAAATTAACGAACGAAAAATAGGAACACGAGTGAGAGTGGTGCATCTGTCAAATGTGCCTGTAACTTAACCTCAATAATCTACAAATTTGGTTTTTGTCATATGTAACACGGCAAACCTAAACGGTTAAAAGATGAATTTTGAAGAATGAAAATTGATTTGGCATTGTCTAATATACGGATGGGATCATATATTATTGAATGATGATGAAAATGGTAATGGAAATACTGAATGTTTTGAAAAAGTTGAAAACTTTGTTGAAGAAGTAGTACCCAGATTCAGGACTCATCAATTTAAGATGTAAAGTTTGAAGACATCTTACGGAAGTTGCATTGTGTTGAAATGAATGAGAAATTAAGTCTGAACACCCACAAATCAATGTAGATAAACAATGTTTATGAACAATTTTACAAATTCACAATTCAGTACTTTTGTATTCACTAGAAATTTGTTTAAACATAGTAGTTGACAAGATATTGGCAAATTATAATTTTTTCACTAAAGTAAACCACGACTTCCGGTTCACCAACATCATTGAAAATCTAATCAGATTCTTGAGGAATGTGCCCTCTCTCTTTTTCTGGGCGAGTGTGATCACGACGGCTGCATAATGAAATTGATATATTTTACTGTTTGGCCGCTATTATTGTCACACACACACATGCATAGGGGGATAGATTTTTTTTTATAAACCACTTTTTAGATATCAGGGAACAATCAGTCGACATGTTATTTATCTTGATAATACTTCTTTATACTAAATATAAGAAAGTAAAAAGTCTGTGTGAGAAAAACATTCAACATTAAAGACAGCGAACGTAAATGAGTATTTTAACATTCTTGAATAAAATTATTTGAAGGTGGAGAGCTTCAACGTCGATGTGTATGAATTAAAATGAAATTATGTAGAAAAATAAAATGAAAATATAATTTAAAATCTATTTTTTTTTGTTTATCATCCTTCCTTCGTATACAATACAAAAATTGCTTAATATTTTGTTCTTGGTAGTTGTTCAGATGATTCTTCAATCTATAACGTATTCAAAATATTGCACAGGATTGTATTGTGGGTCATGTAAAATACTTTTCACGTCTAAAGTTATATAATTCTGCATTACGAGCGCAAATACATTCGATATACATTTACAGAGAGGGCATTAAATTTTAAGAGAAGTTCCATGTAGCATATTACCAGAACGTTACTGAATAAACATGCACTACAATAGCGGCTTTCTGCGGAACTCAGCGTTTTCTCTCCGTTCCCAAAGTTCCATCCATAAATCTACTCGAATTATCTAAAGTACAGATTGTAACATTTCACTCGATTTGCAAATTGAACAATACAGCGGGCAATAATGGTATGGTCGACGGAAAAGGCGAATTGAATGTAGCAGCTGTCTAAATGCGTTATCTGCAAACGTCAGCCGTTACGAACATTTTATTTCCTAGTATATGATTTAGAAAATGGTGCCCTAATAAAAGTATAATGTAATTAAGAATTAAGTTCTATTCACTGGATATATTAAAAAAATATAATAATAATAATCTTTATTCCTATCGACTCAATATGGTAAACGTCCAAATACACAACATGAAACAGCATTAACACATACGTAAAAGTAAAATTAATAAAATATATAAAAACATGCACACAAAATATCATCATAACAATGTATCAAAAATTAAGCTATCGTGTTTGAATTTATCATATGATATTGTCTTGAAATAATTTGGCAATTTATTAAATAATTTAATATCTGTCATTTTTGTGTTAAGCCCAGTAGCTTGCTTTCGCAGCTAACCCGAGACAGTGCAAACTGGACGAAACTTAAAAAGCTTTCTACTGCGTGTGATGTATACTACTTTTTCTTCAAATGATTTCTATGGTTCTTGTGAGCTACACATTTAAATATATTCATTATGCAATGAGCATTTAATGATAGCTATTAATACATGAGTAAGAAAATTACAATACGAGCCGAAGGCGAGTATTATAATGAATACGAGTGTCTTAATAGCCATTAAATGTGGTTGAATACACTATTTTTTCTACGACCCCATAATAAACCATTATTTTTTGAACATTCCATTTCATAAATTGAGCGTAAAATTTTCCGTACATCTTTGCGAATTTAGCTGGTAATAAATTGTTCGTGGCTACTAAGGCTTGTTCCATAATTTCTGGTGGAGTCAAATTTTACATTTCACTGTCATTATCCCTCATTTTTACCGTTTATATTTTCAAAAAAGCACAAATGTTAACTACTTACTAGTAAGTTGCAAAGAACTGTCACATTTAATTAATTTTTGTATCTGTCAGATATGCAGCCGCCATATTGAATATTGATTGAATATTGAAATGTCGCATTCCTATTGGATATAAACTTGTATCTTAATGAAAAATCTGTATTCCTATTGGACATAAACTTGTATCTTAATGAAAATCTGTATCTTAATGGACATCATTAAAGTACAGGTTCGGCATATCTAATAATACAATTAAAGTATGGGAGTAGAAAAAAGTGGTTTTTGTTTTTGTTTAAACTGTTATTTATTTATAATAATATTGAAAGTATTATTAATAGAAACATGTATATTGATGTAACTTTTGTCTATTTCAGTGTTAGTGTCGATAGTAATGGTAGTTGCTTCGCCTTTCATTGCTGCAGCTCTTTTATTTGATATAGATTCGTTCAGGTAACCTTTAGCAACATTAGTTAATTTCCATCCTCCGTGTCTTTCTAAATAAGTATTATCTCCACCGTTATCGACAAGAAGGGTAGCTGAAGTACGTCAAAGACAATGACCGGTATATTGTGACGGATGCGGCAGTTTTAAGTAGGATGCAATTTCCTTTAGCTACGCTTGATATTTTGCGTATATCCATTAAAATATCCATTTCGTATTTTGATATTTACACTGTAATACTTCTTCGCCCATTTTGTAAATAATTTGATAGTTATCAAATAAATGTTTATTTAATTCTAAATAAGCGAACCACATCCGTTGAGGATTCCCATGCTCTGTACCGTCAATGAGTGAAAACAAGCAGAATAGAAGATCTTTAATACTTTATGATTTACTTCATTTCTTATCTGTCAGAGCACAATATGTAAATCGTACTAATATTGTTAACTGTTTCTGTAGTAGGCTTTTGGTGAAACATGGTGAACATTTAAAAGTTTTGATTAACAATATTAGACATGACTAGAGTAGTCGTCTTTTGATAATGGTAAGTGGTGTTTTATTTCTTCTTCTTCTTCTTCACGAAAGCTAACAGCTTGTTTCACCCATTCCCATTCCTCTCATCCCGTTTTTGCGATATTGATGTCCAACTATCCCTCCATCTCTTTGGTGGTCTTCCTGGGGGTCGTGTGGACGCTGGTTTTGCATCCCTTGCAATCCTTGCCATTCTATCACTAGTCATGCGCGACACATGTTCATTCCAAAATCTCCTCCTCTCGCGACTCCATCTCACTACATCCTCCACTTGACACTCCTCTCTGATCTCCTCACTCCTCCTCTGGTCTCTAAGTGTGTTCCCCGTTATTGCCCTTAGTACCCTTATTTCACTTGCACGTGCCATTCTTTTTGTTTCCGCCGTGTCCGCTCTTGTTTCGGCTGTGTATGTCGTCACAGGCCTGACGCATGTTTTGTAGATCCTTACTTTGCTCGCTGTTGACATACTTTTATTTTTCCAAATGATGTCCCTCAGTCCGCCCGCTATTCTCGTTGCTTTGTTCATTTGGTATCTTACGCTCTATTTCAAGCTCCCGTATGGCGAGATCATGGTGCCCAGATAGTTGAATTCGAACACTTGTTGGATGTTCCTCTCGTTCACTTGAAGCTTGCATCGTCGCGGTTCCCTGGCTATTACCATGCTTTTCGTTTTGGATGTCGATATTTCCATATTACACTTCTTCGCTTCTATGTTGAATGTTTGTAGTAACCACTGCAATCCATCTTCGTCCTCCGCAAACAACACCGCGTCATCCGCATAGCAGAGTATTTTTATGAATTTGTTTCTCATTTTATAGCCATAATTAATCTTCCGTACGCCTTCTATTATCTTATCCATTATCATATTGAAAAGCAGTGGGCTGAGGCTATCCCCCTGTCTGACCCCTGCATTGACTTTTATTTCTTCGGTCGTAGCTGTTCTTGTTTTAATTACGGTGGTGTTGGCTTTATTAAGTTGTTTGATCGTTTCTACTATGGTTGGGTGGACTTTCCTTCGCCTCAGTTCATCAACAACATCCTCCAGTTGTATCCTGTCATATGCCTTCGTTAGATCCACAAAACATATATACGCTGGTTTGTTGTACTCTATGGCTTTTTCAATTACCTGTCTAACGATGAATACCGCATCGACCGTCGAGCGGTTCCTTCGAAAGCCCTGTTGTTCTTCACTTAGTGTGGTATCCTTTAATATATGGTGACCCAGTATGCGTGTGAAAAGCTTCATTGAGGTATTTAGCAGTGTTATCCCTCGGTAGTTTTTCGGATCCGATCTTTCTCCCTTCTTGAAGAGTGGTATTGTGATGCTCTTTTTCCACTCGTAAGGTGTCGCCGTGTCTTATAATATTATGTTGTATAATTTTGTGAGTTGCTTCGCTAGCATTTCTCCTCCGTGTTTCAATAGCTCGTTGGGGACACCGTCCGGGCCCGGGGCTTTGCCGTTTTTGAGATGTTTTAATTCATTCATCAGCTCTTCTTCTGTGATTTGTACCGTTTCGTCTATGTCCTCGACATCCTCTCGTCTCGAATCGTTCTGCTCTTCCCGTTGTACATCTGTGTTCTGTGTGAATAGGTTCGTGAAGTGGTCCCTCCATCTAATTGCCGAGATGTTATTTATTTGGACTGTCTCTTTTACCTCCTTTTTCGCAGCCCTTAGCATTTTCCATATGCGTTTCTGGGTTCCGTATAGGTCATTTTCCATTTCCCTACTAAAACCATCCCAGTGCTCTCTCTTTATTTCCCGTATTCTGATATTCACTCTGTTCCTTGTTTCTTTATATTGGATATAATTTTGGGGGGATCTTTTATTTATGTATGTTAGATGAGCTTCTTTTTTCTGTTTGGCTAGTTCTTTCACTTCCGGTGTTAAAATTAATTAATTAAAACTTTTGCATATAGGACGAATTCTCGTGTATGTAATGTTTATATGCCATTTTCAAATTCCATGTAGAACCAACAGTTGAACACAAAAAAATTGTTCACGGGAGCGATAACTGTCTGAGGCCCATTGACTAAACAAAATTAAACTCTACGCTTGATAATGCCTTAAGTTCAATAAACACAATTTTCATATTATTTATCACATGATTTTTGTAAAGAAAATAATCATTCAATATACTCAAATTATTAGACGCATGCCCACCCAAGTTTGTAGTATACTCAGTAGACACTCTAAGCGAAATGTCATCGTGCACGTGACGGTTTACCTGATAGCATATCAGTCACATATATGATGTGTATGAGGTCCAAGAACGTTCCTCTGAGGCACCTGACTTCTATACACGCATTTACCTTAAATCGCGTCACTAATTTGCACGTATTGACTACAAATAGTGTGTATTCTTGGTTGCAGTATTTACTCTGTTCTTAATATAAAATTGCATTATTTGTTAATATGGATTTGTTTTGTCGTATATTAATGTTAGAATATTATTTAATTGTTGGTTAGTAATTTCGAATACTTTAATAGTATATATTGTTCAATTTGGGCCCTTAATTTTGAATCATTAGTATTTATATTATATTTGAGTCTTGCAGTGACATCTGTGAGTATTTAGTGTAGTTATTCTTAATTATTTGTCTAGAAATGCTAATTAAAATTCGTTTCTCCAGAACAGTTAATAGATTTTTGATCTATAATAATCCTGGATTTAATTTAAGGTAATTTTTCCATAGTTTTTGTTATATTGACAGTTTACTTCATATTACTGTAAGATATATTTTTAGTGCGCATTTGCTGATTGATGTTCTGCTATTTTCTGATCGTGAATTTGGAAGTGGTTCTTCAATTATCTTTCATTTTTGCTTCGCGCTAAAAGGCATAAGTTTTGGTGTTTAGTATTAGCTGAGAAGCACCCTATATTATCTATCTTTGAAGGACTCTATTGCTTACTTTTGGTCTGAGGCATAATATTACCCAGTATTCAGTTAGAGGCATAACCTATTTAGCACTATCAGCGTTCGGTTGTGTTGTTAATGGAGATAAAATTGGCAGTTAATTTATAATTGAAGCTGTTGGTCTGACACAAATCAGGTTATACCCTTTTCATTATTATTTTCTTTGCTGTTTTTCAAAAATATGCTATATAATTGAATAGAGGATAAAAAAACATATTCAATTCTTTCAAAGCCGACTTGACGTTACATAAGAAAAAATTAAGTTAACGAGGGTTAAAACTTAAAAATAGAATGTGCAAAAAGATCCAAGCTGATATTTAAATTATGTATAAAAAGTACATCAAGAAAGTGCAAATAAAATTATGTGTCTATTAAAACAAAAAAGTTATTACAAGAAAAAGAAATTTGAAATGTTATCTTGGACACGTTGTATAATAAAACAATAACTGTATACAAAGGTATACAGGCTGTCCCAGTAATAAAAAGGCAGAGTAGCATAAATCGGAAGCTAGATTGTGTAAAAACGTACCCTCAAAATATCAAGTCTTTATTCGTGCGCAGACGGCAGAAGAAAAATAATAAAGAATTCAATTAGCTTTTCGCCGACCCTGGACTAAATATCCACCTGCTTCACTTTCACAATCGGTCCTTTTCAGGACTACCATATTACTTGTGTTAAAAAAAAGGAGGAGGAATAGATATTTCATAATAAATTTCAAACCATTAATTACTTTAATTTTACACCTGCTAGAAAAAAATAATTACATTCTTGATATTTACTGTAATCTAGAAAAACTAGGATTTATTGAATATTCTAAAATAATAATAATCAGCTGTTTCCGACTACAAACACATTAAAGATCAACAATCTTCCTATTTTAAAAATAAAAACAATATTTTATTGTCTGCAATAAAGTGGGTCGCCTATCTGGCAAAAAATATGTTTTATATGAATGAGTACGATGTAACGTGTTTTCCTCCGTTTTATACAAATAAAAGCGTATTTTTCTATGAATGCGTGTTCGTTTCTATTTACAAATGAGCATTCTTACGTGTATTTATAAACATACATTCTGTGCCAGGTCCGTAATGTAATTTTTTTATCTAAAAAACAACACAAAAAATTAAATTTTTAATTTCTTCGTTATTGCGGTATATTTGGGCCTGTTTCTGTTAGGACTTTACATATCTGCTACTCCGTCTTTTTATTCCTGGGACAGCCTGTATAAATAGCGTATTGCTAAAATAATTTTTTATATAAGTACACTATATTTATGGAGGTTTATAAATAAATTATTATTATTATTATTAAATATTTGTTCACCATTTGGTTAAAAAATGGATACTTTTACTTGGTGATTCGTTGTTTTTGTCACATTTTCTCTAAATGACATGGTATACATGTTAAAATAATTAATAATCCTTTCAAAAATTTAACCATACACCATGTCACGTTAAACATTTGCAACACAACAAGCAATAAATAATTGAGGCAATGTTATTTGCATTACTTACTTTCAGATTTATATAGTTATTAATTTCCTGCTAGCATTAATCAAATGTATATATCAAGTAAAATAAATGGGAGTTCAAAATTTACAGACGATATGTCACCAAAAGATATAATCTGAACAAAAAAACAATTGATTAGGACAAGACTTTATAATATATAGTTTCTCTATCCAATAATCCTAATAAATTATGTATCAATTTCACGGAACATCAGGCATTACACTCCAAACTAAATGATATTTGACGGCGATTTTACGGCGTCCTACATTTTTATGGGCAAATTCGTGATCGTAAAATGTATCACGAATGAAACAGAAATCATTTTTACGGCACTTTAACTCCAACCGTAACACTACTTTCTTTTTTCTTTCTCTATCGTCTTTTTTTCTTTCGGAATAGACGTAAAACGTGAAATTTTATTTTTACATTCTTCGTATGTATACATAGTATGGAAACTGTGAGAGACTAACGATGTCATCGGTCGCCGACCATACTTTTATCCATTTTACGATGTCCGAAATTCGGTCAAATCCGGTTAGAAGATGAATCGCAAAATACTACCATAACAATTAGAGAGAGAGAAGTCGTAAATTCGATGGGATATTTATTGGAGTTTCGTCGGTAGTTCCTTGAACTTGACATATCTTTTATTGTCAATGGACGTATGTGTTCTGATATTTTACAACGGCATACGATAAAGAGAAATATAGAGACGGGTATTCATTTCTTGTTACTGTGTAAAATGGATTGTATAATAATGTGTTTTTAAATTTTTAAATTGAAAGAAAAATGGTTGTAGTATTGCTGACAAAATTAATTGCGTAACGTCTCTATTACGTCAGTATTTCAGTAGATTTTAAGAGAAAATAATAAAAAAACTCCACTTGCAGAATTTCTCACATGTCTAAGAATATTTATAAATTAAATGAATTCATGATATATACATATATGATTCACAACACTTTAATAAGATACTTTAGACAAAAACTGTTTGTTGCCCATCCGGTTTCATTAATTTATTGCTACTTATTTATGATTAGTCGATACTGAATCATACTTTCACATGACAAGTCACTACATACTAATAATATTATAAGCTTAAAATGTTTACCCATCTGAGCAATACGTCCTCCAATACGCATGGTGCTAGTGTATAATTCAGCTAAAGCATGTACAAGGAATTAGCCAGGACATTTATGGCATTGTCTGCGCATGTAGATATATATAGTACATATAGAGATACTATCACTTTTGGTGGAGGCGCCGCGTACACATTTCATTATCATAAAATAATAACCTTTATTTAATAATTGATATTAAATTATAGAAATATATTACTAATATTTTTCTGTAATATACTTATGGATTAATTATTTCAATATTTAAAAACTCTGGAAAGTTAAAATATCGTTATCAAGGGAACCAAGCCTATGGATCTAATTTCTACAAATATGTAAATTTCGACTTCTGCATATCCAGCATCTTTTGTAATTTATACCGTTTCTGTAAAACGCTGTTTGATAAATATCAATATTCACTTAAATTTATCGATTGTTCTATTAGAACTTATATTATTAGTCGATTAAGCAAACACATTTGTGTGTTAAATGATTACCAGCACGATTACAATAAGTTTAAGCGTTTTTACATTCCTTGGCAAGGTGGTATTCTGTACATTTATAACATCTTTGAATACATTATTTTATTTAATACAGCTGTTGTCCTTAATAAATTGAGGATCTTCTGAGAGAAGCTACAATCACAAACCTGCTTTTTTTTTCTTAAAATTTATGTTTCTTTAATATATTGGCTACGAAGAAAGAACTGTTAGTAAATAATATGGATATGTTTAGCTTTTTTTGGAGTTTGGGAGACTATAGTACAAATATTATTCAAACAACACACACTTTACAAGGTGTGCCGTGCTGAAGACAACTTATAAGTTTAAAACACTTTTTCTAGGTTTTAGTACCGTGGTGGTTAAGAAAACTGCAACTTATATTTCACAAATACTTTTTTGACAAAAAGTTATTAATATTTTAATGTTTTAATTTTTTGTTTTATTTTGTCTGAGTTTCTTTAACAGCAGCCGAACCACAAAAAGAAATTGTTTTATCAAACGGCTAAGAAAGGAACGTACTTTACTGTGTATATATACAGTAGACAGTAATGTCCACAACGAACCTAGTTAAAGCAAACATCCTATTATAACGCACCACTTGCAAGGTACGGACCAAAATTTTGGAAAACTAAGAAACAAGAAGCGATGAAATAATACCCATTCCAACTAATAAGAAGTGGCTGGTGACCTATAAAATACAAAATACCTTATTATTTGTTCATTTTCTCTTCTGTAAAACGTCCTTTCTACATCGCAACTGGTTATAGGTGCGTACTGGAAACAATTGCCACAATGTTATTAAACCTAGATTTCTATTAAAAACTGCGTCTAACTTTTGCCGAAAGCCACATCCGAAGTTACTTGGAATACTTTTGAAATTATTAATAGCCCACGTCTAATGTGGTTAATCCATCTTTTAATTTGAGATTTCGATTTTCAAAATATGTGATTAGTTTAGGCAAATTTCCAAACTGTTCCTGAAGAAATAACAACTGAATTTTTAAATTTGGAATTTGTCTTAGTTCCTTGCACTCAGAAATATTTCGAGCATCCTCACTTAAACATGTAACGAAATTTTGTAAACTATCGAAATTCTCTGCATAAAAACTATTTCTGTATATGTTTTAGCAAAGCTAAGTGACGAACGTGAGATATTTTGGCGTTATGTAACGATATTTTACAGACTTTGTAATAAATTTCGGAATCACTGACAATTCATTTTCATATCAGAAAAAGGAACATAAACAACGTTCTAGATCTAAATAAATGATAACTAAAAATGTACGCGTATGTTATTGAAACTTAACTAAATCCAGTGCACACTTACGTCTAGATAATTGGAAGAAGTCGATTCAATAAACCGATATTAAACAGACTATTACAAAAATTACCAAGTACGTAATTAACAGTCAAACCAATGAAAAAACGAAACTAAGTATGAATGAAAATTTTATTTCTTTTGCGAAATATAAGTTAAATATAAAAAATTTTAAAAACCCCTCACGCTCCTATCTACGCCGATGAAAAAAGGATTTTACTCATAAATTCCTTATTTTGTGGGCATTTTTTGCTCTCATTATCGGGTACTTCTCGGGCGTAAACAGATGTTGCAGTTCACCATATGAATTAGTGCTATTCAGTAAGCGTGTGTTGTTTACATTATTTCTTTGCTCCGTTGTAACTTCGTCGTAGTTTAAACCGGTCATGTACGCGCCCTAGTTATAATATATAACACAAATATAAATCTAAAATAATAACGATCTTTGTATTAAATTATTCCTAATAAAGATATTTTCAATTATTGAATGTATTTCCTAAGTTATTAAAACAAGTAAATCTAACACACATTCTCGAAGAAAGTAGTTCACTCCTAAAATTATAGATGTCACACAGACAATATAATATATGCAGCAATTATAACATGACTATGAAGCGGCACGGTCAACCTTTTTTGATCTCTCTGTATATACTATGTTTTATCAAAAATCGTCTACAGAAGTTTAAAATCGAAAGTGGAAACGAAGTTCTCCCTGAAATTAATTGCGCTTATTTCTAACCTTAATTTTTAAATTTCAAAATTATCATCTTCGAAATTAAATCGTTTAATAAAGTAGTGGCATGTGAGTCCCTTGTTAGTAAAATATATAAGAACAATGAGATGTAACAACTAGCAAGAATAAGCAAATATTCCTCTTCCTAACATACATATTAATACAATCTCTATCTCCTCTCAAGTAACGGCATTACACAATCAAGTTAGAAATCATACGTAAGAACGAAATTCGCATTTACATATTGATTTCGTTTGTTCGTAACCTTAATTCAAAATCTCAATCTTCGCACATCATTCCTTTTATCGTACAGTGGGGTGCGAGTCTTTTGTTAATGAGCGGGAAATAAAAACAACCAGATATGACAACTAACAAGGACAACAAAGTAACAAAGACAGTCCCGTTAACGACCCGGTCTCAAGAGCGCAAATATTCCTCTTCCTAACTTGCTGCTGTCTGGAGTCTCGCTACGACTACGTGAGAAGTGAATTCGCGAAAGTAATTAAGATAAGAAAACGAGAGAGAAGAAGTTCCGCGAATGAGGAGGTATATACATTCGCATTTGCCAGTGAAAAGTATATAAACACCCCACACTTATATACATATATGTATAACGAAGTAGTTCACGTGAATCCTTTACCTCAGCCAAATTCTTCGACGCCGAATTGCCAAAACATCCTTCACAAACAGCGAACGGAACGACGCTGGAGCTGCAGAAAATGCGCCGGAGGCTCTGAAAGTGAAACTCCGGGCTTCATGCGGATGTTACGGTTCCACAATCTGGATTCGGAGAATGAACTAACTACCGTTCCGGCGAGGAGTACAGCATCAAAGCAAGGGTAATTACATTACTAATATCGGTGGCCGCGGGCAATCTGCACATCATTAGTATTTAACAGGAGGCGGATTATTGATAATGTGGGCTGGGTTCTGTTCTAATTCGGATGTTACCATTGTGTGTTTGTTACGCGAGCAAAGAGAGGAAGTTAATTAGGATTTATAGAAATTTTTGCTTTCGACATAGTACTATATATAAATAAGATTCTGGGTTGTGGAATATTCCGATATGAATGAAGACAAGTTAGCATAAACTGAAAAATATAATTGTGTGGATGCATTATTGGGAGATAACAACGAAATTTAATTCTTCGTGCTACTTGGTTAGATATTTAAAAGCAGTTTTGGCTTAACAGACTTTCATTATTCATCATCTTGGCATGACTAAGGTCAGCGTAAGATGGGTGCCGAGAACGCTTACACCGCCGCAAAACCAACAGCGTGCGTTTCTGGACCTCTGTAATATAGGCAAGGATGGTGTGTTGAATCGAAATGTTACTGGACATGAAACTTAGGTTATCATTACCAACCTTAGTTCAAGCAAGACTCCATGCAGTGGTATATAAAAGGCACACCACCACCTAAGAGTTTCAAGGTATCACATTCGGGATAAAGGTGTTTCCATAACTGAAGAATACTACGCTTTAATCCTGGAGCGGTTGTCACAGAGGCAATTTGGATTTGTGCGTGGAAAATCAGCTGTACACGCGATAGAAGAACTGACCAGGACCGTGGAAGCCTCAGGCAGTAAGTGGGTGGCAATGGTGGCACTGGATGTTCGAAATGCCTTTAACTCCGCATCTTGGACAAAAATAATCAACGAACTAAGACGAAGGAAAGTAGAATGACACCTCATAAACGTCATAGAGGACTACTTTTATCAGAGGAGGGTGTACTTGTCTTCTAAAAGCGGGCCCCGGAAAAGACAGAGGCTGTTATCCTCAAGGGGCCTTACAGGCAGGGTGACATGCAGTTTGAGGTGATAGGGGAACAGATCACCCCCGGGAAGGAGTTGAAATACCTTGGAGTCACTCTGGACCATCAATTAACGTTCGACTCACACGTGAAGCGAGTAGTGAAAAGGGCAGACTCTACACTGACAGCACTGCTCAGGATTATGCCTAATATTTGGGGACCCACAAGCAGACGTAGGGAGATCCTGTATGGTGTGGTACAGTCTCAGGTGCTGTACGCAGTATCGGTTTGGGCACGTGCATTGACGAAAAATGCACAAAAAGAACAACTGGAGAAACTCCAGAGAAGAGTGCTGCTGAACCGGGGCTGCCCAAGCGATAGCGGGTATACCACCAATCTCCCTCTTGGTGGAGGAACGCAAGAGGATGTTCTCTGCTAAGGCAAGGGAATTAGTTTCAAGGTCCAAGGAGCGCGAGAGAGAAATAACTCTGAAACGGTGGCAAAGGAAATGGGACGACCTGGGGTCCACCGCTGGTTGGAGTAAAACTCTGATTACTGACTTGAACGCCTGGGTGCAGTGTAGGTTCGGGGTAGCAAACTACTATACGACGCAGTTCCTGTCAGGACACGGCCACTTTAAAACTTACTTGAGGAGGTCTAAACTGGCCGAAGACAATCTTTGCCCAGATTGTGGTATGGTCGATACACCGGATCATGCGGTGTTTGTATGCGAAAGGTGAACAGAAGACAGGACTTTTCTGAACAACCAAATCCAGCAAACATTGGACCAACATAACGTGATCGAGGCTATGACGAACAGCGAGGACAAATGGAGAGCAGTGAGCATCTACATTGAAAAGGTACTAAAAACAAGAGAAATGCAGTGGAGAGAGCGGCGAGCCTTATAGGACAGGACAATAATGACATCTGTGCTATCCGAAGATACGAAAATAGGAGTTCCGAAAGCACATAAGGAGATAAATGGGGGTTTTTAGTGGGTAGGCCAGACTGGTGAGTCCCACACTATCATACAATTGATGATGTATGATGTCCATAAAGGATTTTTCCCTCACAAAAAAAAGTCACGCATAAAGTGGCCTTCGACATTTTGAATCACTGACCCTATAGTCCAAAGTTGCACCTAGCAATTTTTACGAGCGATGAAGAAGTAAATGATACAGTTTCGGTGTATTTATTTTTCAGACAAAGATAAAACAATTTTTATGAAAGCATATACAAGCTAATTGAAAGATCTAAAAAATGTATTAGAGATATGACGTGCTCTCCGTGCGTTAAGACGCCCGGATTTCACCCTAACAAATTATTTATTAATTGCTCTCACGCTTAGGCAGATAGGCAGCCTTATTTCCTCGGTAGGTTGTAGTTAACGGAGTGCAGAGGGCGTCATCGGTCAATGTCTTATTTTCATCTGTAAAATGTTTTGATTGGGCGGCAGAGTGAAACTAGTTGCATATTTTAATTAATGCAGATGCATGGTGAGGTTTAAAAGAGACTTGGATTTCTTTTACACAACGGGTAGTGCTCAAGTTCGGTTTCAAGAAGATAAGATTATAGCTTTTTAATCAATACATACACAAAATTATTTAACGAAATAAAAGTCAAGTCAAGTTCAATGACACTTCATTCATTGACATACTTAAACAAAAAGGCAAAATGTTATACATGAGACGTAACATACATATCGTGGGCTTACTGCAAAAACTGACCAAGTCAAAATTCATAAAAAATGGGATTATGTGACCAACTGCAAGGAAATGACATGTTTCTAGTCTAGAAAAACTGACCAAGTCTAGGAACAACTGCGCTTGGCGCAATCTGTCATTTTTAAAATTGTCCAAGTCTTGCTGATACAATTTTATACAAGTAAAATTGAACAAGTCCACTTGATCATTTTAACATGTTCAAACTACATAAGTCACCATAAACAACTAAAAATGACCAAGTCGACTTGGGCAGTTTTACCGGTTGAAGTGTAGACAGTAGCATGGTATTAGTCAGACATAACCTACAAGTTTTTGACTGAAATACTACAAGTTTTTCTTACTTTATGTGCATTTCAGTGTTTCTAGTGATTACTTTTTATAAAGAATGATGTCTCGAGGCAAAGCTTTAGTAGAAATGTGCAAAGGAATAGTGGTTGAAGGTAATTATACAGTTTTTTTACTTTTCTGTTGTAAGTAAATTGCGGTAAAAAGTTTTATTTATTAAAAATATTGCAAAAGAACCAAATTTAGCGTTTAGGTCTAACACTTTTTGTTGGTATGAAAGTGTAAAACTTTGGCTAAACAGGTAATTTGGTGTCTAATATATTTTTAATAGATCCAGCGACATACGATTTACATCAAACTCTTACAACTAATTAATTTTTTTTTGTTCAGGGTCCGATAATGCAAACAGCTCTATAGAAAATACCGCCAATTCTTCAAACAATTTGAATGTGACTGAGCCAGAGCAAGGAGAATGTAGTCAAGATTATTCCAGTAGCTCTGAGAGCTACATTCCCAGTGAATCAGAAGATTCTTCAGAGTCTGTGTCTGAACCTGCAACAGAAATACCAAAAAAGAGAAGTCGTTGGAGAACATCCGACCCAAGTACCTGGAAACATAATGTAAATAAGATGAATAAAAAGTTATGTCTGCCGTACAAGACAAAAAAAGGATTACAGTTACAAAAGAAACCCAAACATATTATAGATTGTACTTCTTGTAGATACAAGTGTTCCGTCAATTTTGATGACAAAATGAGAAACCAACTGTGTTCTGAATATTGGAAACTAGACTTTGATCGCCAGAAAGACTTTATTCTTTCTCGTGTGGACAACGTAGAACCTAAGTGTCGACGAGTTCGAACTGGAACAGGAGTTCCAAAAAACAGTAGCCGAGTATATCAATTTCTAAAGGACGGGATTAAAACTCGTGTTTGCAAAAAGTTCTTTCTAGGGACTTTATGCATCAGCCATGGACCAGTGGACAGCGCTTTATCAGGTGTCAATGAAGCTGGAATATTTGTTACCTGTGATAAACGTGGACGAAAACCTCCAAGTAATAAAAGCAGCCCAGAAATGATTGCTAGAATCAAGGCACATATTGAGAGTTTTCCCACAATGGAATCTCATTATTGCAGGAAAACTACTAAGAGACAATATTTAGACCCCAATTTATCAATAACAAAAATGCATGCACTGTATGTAGAACAGTGTAGAGAAGAAAATCTCCCGTTTGCGTCCCAAATAACTTATAGACGAATATTTTGCAAGGAATATAATTTAGCCTTCTTCAAGCCGAAAAAAGATCAATGTATGATTTGCGAGAACTTTAAAAAAACCCGTTCTGAAGATTTAGAAATGGAATATAATGCTCATATTCGTCGAAGAGATGAAGCAAATGCACAGAAAACTAAAGATAAGGAGCGAGCTGAATACGATGACAAATTTGTCAGTGCAACTTTTGATTTGCAGAGCGTTTTGCAAATACCATCTTCAGATATTTCACCAATGTATTATAGCCGTAAACTCTGTGTCTATAACCTTACAATTTATGAAGCTGCTACTCCAAATCAAGCCCATTGCTTTGTTTGGTCAGAAGTTAATGGGCAGAGAGGGAGTTGTGAAATCGGTACAGCTTTGCTGAATTGGATCACCAAACTTCCTGAAAACGTTACAGAAATTAGTTTATTTTCGGACACATGCAGTGGCCAAAACAGGAACCAGTATATTGCGGCAATGTTTTTGTATATCGTGCAGTACACCAATGTAGAAACAGTGTATCATAATTATTTAGAGAAAGGGCATTCATACATGGAGGTCGACTCAATGCATAGCGCAATCGAAACTGCCAAAAAGAACGTGCCAGTCTTCACAATGCACGACTGGAAAAATATTTTTAAAATAGCACGTTCCAAAAGGGGAAGAAATAAAGTGAGTGCACCATATTCGGTTCATGAACTCCACTATAATGACTTTCTAGACTTAAAAACGTTAGCAGCGGATGTTATCAAAAATCGAACTACTGATGATAGCGGAAATCGTCTAAATTGGCTAAAGATTAAGACTATGAAATACGAAAAACAGAAACCTATGTGTATTCTCTTTAAATATAATTATAGTGATAATGAATACAGTACTATAGACGTTTCTAGTCGTAATAGAAGCTCAAAAAGCAATAATATTCCACAATCTATTGGCAAGCTGTATTCTAAACCACTCTCAATTTCAGAACTTAAAAAGAAAAATTTGATGACGCTTTGCAGCACAGGGGCTATTCCTGAAGAGTTTCATGGTTGGTATAGCTCTCTTCCAACTGATAAAACAAAGAAAGATACAGCACCAGAACCATCATTTGACTCAGATACAGACTCTGATTAGTGTTATATTTTATTTAAACTTTTCAAAACTATTGTAAGAATTTGAATTTTGGTTTTTATTTTTAATAATAAAGATTGCTTAGATTAAATTTACGAATTGAGTATTTTTTTTAATGAGCAGGTACTGACTAAATGCAAATAATGAAAAAACTTTTACAGGTGAAAATGACCAAGTCATTTTTTTCTACAGAAAAAAAAATAAAATTGTATTTTACAAAACTACAATTTTTAGAAGAGCATTCTAGAAATAGAACTGAAACAAAAAAAGGAAATATTAATGTAAAATTCAGCTACAGATAGTTGAAGAAAATTTGGAGAAAATTCAATTCACTGTTGCTCCATTTCTATAAATATGACTTGGTCACTTTTAGCAGTAAGCCCACGATATATTTAAAAAATGAGGTGTGGCCACCACACGACTTTCATATACGTGCAAGTTTTCGGTATTAGGGGACTTCAAAAAGTGGACATCTGCAATAATCTCGAGGTCGAAAATTTTCGTCATCACAATACCTCCTTATTCTTTATACTACGTATAAGAAAGTAAGAGTACAAAGAAATCTTCGCGTCAAATTATCTTTCGTTAAAACAAAGTTTAAACAAACCAAAATTCAATTTAAACTTTTATAATCATCGTGAAGAGAACTGTGAACAATTACAACGAATTCGTCTATACACAAAATAATCTATCATTAACGGTAGTTTTAAAATGCATTAATTTATTTACAGCGAGAATAATATTGTTACGTGTTTTCATTGGATATTGTATATATGTTAAACGGACTTCGAGCGATATATGTATGCCTGTGTCGATAACTAAACATCGTGAATATAATGATATTTAAGGAAGGTTTCTTAATTATTTAAGCAATTTAATAAGCAATTAAGGACAGGTCGTCGAGATTTTATCCTTTCGATGACGTGCACGTCTCGTGAAAGTAATCAACGGGTTTTGAAAGGATTAGTTATCTACAACCGTGAGAGTACATTGTAGATAATTAAAGATTTTGAGTGTTTGTAGTGACAACATGGAGGTTTCAATAGAAAAGCGGGAAAGAGGTTTAATTTTATTTTTCTCAGTTATGAGTGCACACCGACGGAGGATGGACCATACGCTCATGTAGTGACAGAACGAATGTCTCATTTTACCTGCAAAATTATTCATTTATATAGGGACCAATTCGTATAAATAATATTCAAAAATAATATTTTTAGTTAAAAGCACGCCATGATCACGTGTTAATGCAACATTTGGGCCTCTACGCTACTAAGACAAATGTTTATAGTCATGTATATACCACCATAAGAATATTAGTTTTCAAATGCTAATTAAAATTAATACACCTGAGAAATTAATTATTAGTTTGTAGGAAAATATCGAACTTAATTAAGCTGTAAATTAACAATATTCCTTAACATGTATTATTTCGTTATTTTCATACAGTGACGGACAGAAATTCGTTACAGAGTTGTATGGAAATAAATTGAAAAAGAAAATTAATTTTGTATTTTTTATTTTCTCTCCCTTTCCCCCTTTCTGCAAACTTAAAAACGCTAACGCGTAAATTATTATAAATAACATATTACACACAGCTAAATTAACAAAAAATGACGGAGGAAGAAAAGTTTAACATTAAAATATTTGTCACATGAAAAAAAAAAAATATGACATTTTTTTAATGATGTAATTTCATGTTTTAATATTTCCATGTTTTCCCACTCGATTATCATTTAATTAATGGTCTGCATTATTTGCGATGTAGTAACATTGAATATCGTCTTTAATAAAAATGAAATAAATGAAATATCTTCCGATGAAACTGCGCATATGGTAGTTTGCTTTTCTAATTGTCATGTTATTATCTTACTATTTTTTTTTATCAAATAAGCCTCTACGTTATGATGGCAGATTAGTTTAATTTATACATTTCTTAAATACCTAGGCTACAAATAATTTAATGTTTATATAATGTTAATTTTAAATAATGACAGCTCAACTACATACGACAAAATACTCTTACCTTCGATTTGTTTAATGTTATTAAATTATAATTCATTCAAAAATGGAAAAGTGCCCCAAATTTGTAAATAAAATATGAAATCCTAAAAATAGAACTTCTGTAATTAATTATTACTAAGAAAATTAAACCTCGAAATTTATGAGAATAAATGTAATATTATAGATATGCATAAGTGTTTATGTCATAATCCCATATTAATCAGTGGTTTCCTTGCATAGATAATGTACTTATAATTATACTACGAAATATTGTTATCTATGCTGGTTTGATAATTTCATCGACTAAAAACCATGTCTTTAAAAAGCATTGCATCTACTCCAATATTTTACTTTCTTATACGTAGTATAAGGAAGTATTGTGATGATGAAAATTTTCGACCGCGAGATTTTTGCAGATGTCCACGTTTTGAGGTCCCCTGATACCAAAAAAGTGGTTTTCAAAAAATGTCTGTGTGTCTGTGTGTGACCACGATAGCGGCCAAACCGCTACAGATATCAATTCCAAATGTTGTATTTAGGAATATAATTTCCCTCTTGAGAACTGATTAGATTTTGAGCAAAATCGGCAGACCGGAAGTAGTAGTTTACTTCAGTGAAAAACTCGAATTTTGCCATTATTTCGTCAACTACTAAGTTTAGACAAATTTATAAAGAATTCATATATACTTAAAATGAGAAGAATTTTATTAAAAAAAATTTTCGAAATTCCTACCGGAAGTAGGTTTTTTACTCCTATCGAAAATCGGTTTTTTGCAAATATGTCGTAAATTATGCATTCTATATATATTTATAAAGAGTACAAAAGTATGTAAAGTTGGATTTGGAATATTTTTTATATAAATGAAATTTCAAAATTCGGACCGGAAGTAACACTTTCATACGTATAAGAAAGTCGTGTGGTGGCCACACCTCATTTTTTATATCGTTTTGCTGGTACACTAAAATCATTTCAGTGCAACACACAGCTGATTTGCACAAGGCATCATCATTAAATAGCCTAATTGTGGTTATAAATTTTAATAATAGCACGCACGAAAGCACAGAAGGAGAGAAATGGAGGTGTTTAGTGGGTAGGCCAGACTGGTGAGTCCCACACTATCATACAATTGATGATGTATGATGTCCATAAAAGATTTTCCCCTCACAACAAAAAAAAAAATGGAGCGGTTAGAAGAAGTCATGAAAGAAAAAAAATACTCCTGCACACAAGAGTCGTGTTGCGCTGGAAAATTTGCATCTAGATGGTGCAATTTACCGTATGAATCATGAAGAATTGGATCTCCATATCCCTTCGCGATATAAGGCTGTCACATAACGAGAATTTTCTGATTCTGCTAACGTCAAAATATCGATTCTTAAGTAACGCCATCTATCGAAAGCATTATAAACTACTTGGTAATCGCTGAGCATTTTTAAAATCACGTTCTAAAACTATGCAATATGATTGGATTATATCGAGCCTACTTGTTATTGACATTTGAATGATTTGACATTATCTACTTTTTACTACTTAATTCTTCTAATACTATAAACATTCAACCCATTTAATATGGGCTACATATTTACTATAATTAGCCGCCGTTGCTTTCAAAATAATAATATTTGGGAAGTAAGGGCGGGTACAAATAGAATCTATATCTAGTTTTCCACGGAATAAACGTGGTTGTTGTGGTCATTTAGTTTTGACCAAAATAGTCTGTGTTAAAAGCAAGTAATTCTCAAGGTACTCCGGAAAATGAAAAGTAATTATCCGAAATGTAGTATTAGGAAAATTCTTGGTAACTATTTATTTATTATTTATTTATGACTATCAATGATCTAATAATATAGAACTACTAGATGGACTGTAGAGAGAGAGGAATTGACCTCTACATACAAAGGAGACAGATATACAAAACCGTTAGTTGTGGGCAAAACATATATATCGCATTGTTTTGTATATAAACTTTCTCAATTTTGTTGATTTATACATATTTATTTGTCTTTTTGGTAATTTGGATTATGTATTTTATTAATAGATTTCTTCTAGTATTGATTTTATTTCATACACCACTGACTTTATTTTTATTTAAAGAAATACGAGTATAAAGACAACTGTGGATTCATGATGATTCAATCAACTATTTTTATTTATAAAATTGTGATTGTAATTAGATACATTTTAAGAATTTCATTTTTATTTGATATAGACATATAGGTAATGTATATAAATTGAGAATCATCAAGAATATTGGCAAATGTTAACTTCAGCTTATAATTTAACAGTGTTGTTCTCATGGATTTAGTGTAATATATATTTGGTTAAAAGTGCTATTATCAGTAACAAAATTAGAAATAAATATTTTAAATTGTTGAATATTATATATACCAGCTTCGCAGTGCTTGGAGTCACATATTTAAGACACAATGGTAATGTCATGTGCAGCGTATGGTTGTACCTACTAATAGGGCAGAAAAGGGAATGAACGTATCATTTCACAGGTTAACTATTCTTAATAAAATACATGATTTGTAGATTTGATATAAAAAATTTTAGTTTTCAATCTAATCAAGTACTATGCAAGCAGTCGTTGTACTAAACGAAAGGATTTTAAGCCATCAAAATATTCAAGATTGTGTTCAGAGCATTTTGTTCCTGAAGATTTTGTTATAAGTTATGGAAGAAAATATTTGCCCCAAAATGCAATTCAAAGTATTTTCAATTTTCCTGCTCACTTGAGAAAAATTCCCTGTAATAGCAGATATCAACGATTAAAAATTACTGATGCACCAAGCAAAGAACTGTTAAAGTAAGATTTCTATTTGTAGTTATTATTCTACCTAGATATTTTTAATGTTCTATTTACCTTATAGCTCAGAATCCCCAAATGTAACTAATGTTGAAGTATTTGAATTAGTCACAGAAAAAACATCTCACGAAATAATACAAGTTGTTATTCTAGCTTTATGTATTTTTAATATTTCTTTCTCCATTTTTCTTCGATCACATATTTACCATTTACGTATTTGTTAATCCATATCAATTATATGTATATATATTTTAATAAAAAATTAAGCATTAATTGTCTTTTATTTTGAATATATCAGAAGTTGTAAGGAACACCTAAGAAAAGCTGTCAGTTTCTATATTTATTTTTTCAGAACGTAATATCACAGGTAATATTTTGAAAAATTCTAGTGGTCAATTCAAAATTTCCAACTGATATCTGTAGTGATTTTTAAAATATTTTTCTAATACTACTGTTTTAAATAAAAACTGAATGATCATCAAACATGCTAAAATAGGTATTATTAGAAGAACAAAATCATATAGTTATCTCATAGTCATTAAAAGTCATTTATTTAATTTTCTTTCCTTAATGAAGAATGGCAACTAGCATAGATACCTTTAAAATGTTATTAAACAGAATATATTTAATACCATATTAATAATATATATTTAATTATTTATCTTTTTGATTATTAAAGTTGCAATACCTTTACTTTCCTCTTAATATAGCATATTTTTAACAAAATAATACTTTTAAACATTATAAGCCATTACAAGCTATAGCAACATATTTGAATTTTGCCCACATAAAACGGTCAATTTTGTTCATCCTTGTCAAACTTTCGACGCTCATATATTTTCCTTCTTTCTCCTATGGTGTGGGTCACTTCCTAATCAGCAAGACATAGCGTACACTGCATCTAGTAGTATAATAGTATTAGATCATTGATGACTATTCATAATTTCTTATATTTTTATGTCAAAATTAAAAATATTTTAATATTTGTAGATGTGCAAGTTCTAATGAAAAAAGCGCCGGGCTGAAGTGAAGCAGCATTATTAGGCGTTATTTGGTCACTTCTATTAACCATACAATATAATTATAAAAAGGGATAGAAATGGGTTTATTATGAATATTTCACATTGTTATTATCGTAAAGTTGAAAAGTCCAAAATAAGGAAGTGACTATTGTTGTGCAAATATATTATCAAGATCATTTAGTTCCGGTACTGTAGAAGAAATGTTTTCAAGTGTTAGGCTTAACAGATGTGTAAAAGATGCTACCGATACCAGACTAGCTGAGTATTTTATGAAGCAAATATTGCGGTGTCAAATAGTGAAAGCTTCAAAATATTTCAATAATGTTGAAAGCGTCGATGACGTTAGCGCTGCGATATTTTTTAAAATCCAAGAAACCATATATAAAATCCAAACACACACTTTACAACATAATTGATCCCCAATTAGTTTTACCTTTTGAATTAACAAAGTAATGTTCAGCCACACTTTGTTAATTATATTTCGTTCTATATCATTGTTTTAAAATTATTAATATTAATTATTGTAAAGCTGATGTTTAAAGTGTTACTTTAAAGTTTATTTCAATAAAATTTGAGAGATAATTTCTTTTGGGTTTATTATTCTATTACTAGATGGCGTTACTTAAGGCGGTTTACCCAGTTGATGGGCAACCCGCAAAATTTTGAGGGTGGAAGCGGGAGGTAGGCAGTCGGAGTACCACGATATTGTATCTGTCTCTTCTTAAAAGAAGACGGAGCAATATTTTTGTCCAGACACGGGCGAGTGTTAAAATTATGTAAACGAGGGTGAATTGATTCAAGCACGAATCATTCAAACTAAGATTTTGCTCACTTCACGAACAATCAAAAAATAGGAAATATATAGGAATATCGACTTGAATAGAGCATATGGTTAATTTTGCTGTAAAGTAATTGTTTAAATAATTTCTAAAAACTGCTAAACCTGTGAAAGTTACTCATTTTTGATATTATATCTCCTCTGCCTTGAAAACGAAGCTAGATAGAGCAAAATTGTATAGTCCCTTTTTTGTAAAACATGAAATTCTCTACAAAAAGTTCCGGACGATCCCATAATGAAGTTGATAGTTTAGACGTGGGAGGTAAAAGAAAGGAAATATAAGGAAGTTCGTTTTGTAGCGGTCTGGACCAGTCATTTGTAGAGCAGTGACCGGTCGAATTCGATTATAAAATTAATAACGTCACGGGTCATCTGGTACCTTTTGGTCATTTCCCTAGTAGTAGAATCACTATATGCACACTTGTTCTGCATTATATTTTCATCCTTCTCTAAAATTGTAATTCTGCTATTCTTATAGTGAGCTCGGCCATTTATTTGGTACATATATTTATCCTAAGCAGCAAAATCACAATTTTAGAGAAGGATGAAAATATGTATTTGCTAATGTAGGACAAGTGTGCATGATTTTGCTACTAGGGTATTCTTGATTATTATGTCTTCTTAAACACTGTTTGAAAATGTGAATATAATGAAAGTCAAGAGGACTAATTTTTTGATAGCAATTCCTTTTCCTTATTAAAGTAGATTACGTTATATCAACTACATAAGGTATAATGTGTATAATATATATATAACGTCTTTTTTTTTGGTTAAATTCAAAGCCCGTATCAAATCATTCAGATCTGATTGAGTAACGGGATGTGGTTCATCAGAAGGAACATAGGTATATTTCCATAGTAAAGCTCGTTGAAATAACACAAATATTATTATTTTTAATTAATATTACTTATTCAAATAATCCTGTAATTATTATTATATACATATAATATATTCTACATAATAAAATTATAAATTTAGTAATATAGAAAGTAATTATTTTCGTTGTTATGAAATTGGAAAAACAGACGGCGAAAGTGGATTGTTTCGTGCGTTCTACTATAACGTGGTATAAGAATTAAACGCTTCAGTTAAAACATAGGGCCTAGAATAATTATAATACGTTCAGTTGGGTGTTTCCACCCATTCGGTAGTTGGAGCTAAAGTTCACTATGCAGCGCCACTTGCCAGTGGGTAAAATAAGCACAATTGGTGAATGTAAAGTTTACGGTGCCAATTGATTATTCATGTATTGAGGGATGTATTTCATTTCTGACTTTTGTAGGGTATTTGCAAAAGACAAATCTATGCTTCTATAGTAACACTTTCTCGATGTAAGTTCATATTTTTTCTTAGAGACACGTTACAATTCAGACATTTTAGCTTATTTTTACACTAGAATTTCTCTTAGGTAAGCAAAGTTTATGAAAATCCAATGCTATACAAGCATAGAACCAACTTTACTTTCATGATAGACAAATTTGCGTCAAGAAAGATCCTGCAGTAATGACACAATCAATGAACACAACCCTTGCGCGTCTTCACAAATCCAACAGTATGAACAGCCTTATGGATCGATATTTTGAGTTTACGAGAATCAATTTTAACAAAGCAACACGAAGTTATGTGATGGCCTTATTATCAAAATTATTAAGTTACAAATTTTACCATTGAGTCACAGTGTAGTCATTTGACTACATACTCCAACTCCCCAGCGGAGCATAGCAATTGTCAAAAGACAACTCAAAAAAATCAATTAAGCAAGGGTACAAAAAGCAAAATTTGCGCTTCAGTACAAAAAAATTATGCCCGAAAGGGCAGGTCTATAAAACTTGATATATTATTTATCAAATAACACTTATCGTCATGGAAACATATACGATAAATTCCATTTAAAAGCTAACTTGGTTGATGTACCTCACAATACATTACTTCGTTTGTACATATGGCGCTCCATATCATCGCTAATGTATTGAGTTAATCACCCAAATTAGTTAGTTTGCGTTGCACCCGAAAGGATGTCATATTATTTTGAAGGAAAGATTTTGACGTATTATTATGTAATAAGAATCCTATGACGGAGTCTGTAGATATTGTGTCAGTCTGAAAATTTAACAGGTAAAATTTCATTTGTGTATTTGCATTTGCTTATCTGAAATAAGTCATTTACATTTCTAGACCTAGCAATTAAATCAATAATTTTCTGTACGTAGAAGTAATACAGACGCAACCTCTTACGTAATATGAGAAGTTACATACGCGTTTATTCCCCCATACACATACTGCTGTGATCCTTGCATCTTTAAGAATAATAACAATATTAAGAATTAGCTTAAGTGTTGAAAAGAACATTAAATCTAAGTTTGAAAATGTTTATTTTAATTTTAAGCATTAGACAATACAGGTAACACAAGGGTATAATGGGTTGCCTATATTTAAAGCTGAACTCTTATATCAAAACAAATATGATTTATTAGTATATTTTAAGTTGAATAGGTATTAAAATTAAATATAAAATAAAATTCAAAACAAACACAAATAAATCTATGCAATCTATATTTTTTTATAGAAAAGACAAGCATGAGGTATGGTTTGAATGCACAGAAACGCAACCTGATTTTTCACAAGGCGTAAAAATAGCTCTAAACATTTTAAGTAATGGACCATTATTTAAAAACAAAAAGGTACTCAAAATTAACAACAGAGAAATAGTTATGTTGAGTGATGGAACGGTAAAGAGAGTGACTCATTTAAATGCTAGAAAATTGTATGAGCAGAGTCACATTAGATATGCACGAGATGAAAATATAACAACATAAATAAATGTAAAATTTTAAACGTGCATAATGTGACAATTTATAATCTTGTATAGTTCGAAAACCTGCAAAGAAAAATATAGTGTCAATATGTTTACAGTTTTTTTGCAAATAAATGTATTACCGTGGGAAAAAGCCTGGATAGAGTCAAAAGACAGCGTAGCAGGCGTGACTGATCTTTGTGATGCAAGGTGTAGAAGAAAGATTCCAGTTGTCTGAAATGTGTTTCCAGTTTTTCCTAATCGAGATGTTTCTAAAAGGAAGATAAGGATTATGTTGGCGAATGGGAAAAGAAAATATGTAACGAATAATGAGAAAGGCAATACGTTTATAAACAAGTACAAGGAGGGACTGTATTAAGAAGAAAAGAAAATATACCTACCGTAGAAGAAACATAGCAAGTTGGTAAAAAACTTTGTCAAAACAAACAATTAGGAGTGCCGACATTAGTGAGTGAACTGTCAAAGACAATATGTGCGTGTCAGTGTAAAAGCGGCAACTTGTAGAAAATGAACAGAAGAGATTTCATCACGGGTGTTTCGATACGTTCAATGCAAACTTAAAAATTAGTTGAGAAGAGGTGCGCTGCGGATGGTTTATAGTCAATTGTTTCGGCATATATTTGAAAACAGGAATAGACTTGAATAGAGATTGAATTTGAACTTCGAAGTATTAAGACGGGAATTTTAAAAAGAGAATAAAAATTTTGGGGATAGCAAAAGTGAGCGTAGGGTTTATACACTACATTTCGACTCACGATTAGTTCATTTGTATTAAGATTTAGGATTTAATTTTCATTTAGTTTTCTTTTAAAAATAATTTTCTCTCAATATTTTTTTTTCATATTACTGTTTATTTAAAATGGAGGATATGCATAAGGCAGAATTTGAAAAGATACATGATGAAATGAAGTAAGTTTATAAATAAATAATTCAATTTAGGAGATAATTGGTGGTGCTGTGCATTTCTAAAAAGTACTACGTGAAAATGTTTGCTTTTTAGTAAGACGTTGAGCATTATTAATTTGGACAAATATTTAGTAATAATAATTCATTAATCTATAATAACAACGAAGGGATAATTAATGGTGTTGGATACTCTGAGAGTACTACGTGTGAATGTTTACTCTCAGTACAATATTAGGCATCATTAATTATTGTATTAAAAATTTTTCTTGATTCAAATTTTCAAATCAAATAATATATATAGCAAGGGAATGTTTTTGGTGAGCAGGTATTAAGACGCTAGCGGTAGTTGTGCGAATGTTTGCAGCTAGGGATTAATATAGGCCGATTTCCGAGCATTCACCATTACAAAATTCTAGATTACCAAGGCACTACGTGAAAATGTATGTTTTTGGTAAAATAGAATCAGCTAAATACTAACAAATTACTTATCAGGAATCGAAGTTTTCTTTTATATTTAAAAACAGGATAAATATTCGATGAATATCATGATAGAGATATTAGCTTTACAGAAACATTATAACCAAAAGATGGGTAGAAATGTTTTCTAGACTTTTCTTTAAAAATTAATAACCTCATCCCAAAACTATACTAAATAAGAAGTAAACCAGAAAACGAAGAAGCTAAAAACACTGCAAGAACTCATAAGAACTTATAAAATATATGCTGTTAAGGAATAGGTTTGTAGGTAGAATATAATAATTTTCAATGCATTCACAGCATTAATTTAAAAATTAATGAAATTCTTGTAACGTTACAACCACAGCAATATGTTTCACAATGTAAAGCAAATTGAGACAATTTGACGCGATACGATGAAAATCCGACTTGTTACGTAAGCGTCTCATCCGAAAAGCGATCCGAAGAAATCACGCAATGACGCGCAATTCGTATTGCTATAAAAATAAATGAAATCAGGATAAATACAATCATAGCCACAAACGACAATTTGTACCACAAAATCTGATATACTGCAGCTATATATATGACATTTTCTTAAATTAAAAACACATTATAACGACGTTTTGATAAAGCAAGTTTGATAGTACAAAACTATGGCGAGAGTCGTGAATATTGGTGTTTTGTTGTTCATTTCAGTCATGTTTGTAGTGAGTTATTGCTCTACACCTGGTGAAAATTTAAAACTGTGGAAAGACCATAAGATCAGAATTGATATTTTTCCCTGTGAGCCGAGACCTCGTAGTTTTCGTGCTTCTGACATTGTGAAGGAACTTAAAGATGTCGATAGTATTAACCCGGTGGAAACTGTTCTGTATAGGTAAGAATTTGATATAACTAAACCATTACATTGGATTTATATTTGTTTGAAAGTTTGTTTAATGCAAAATGTATGTACAAAATTGATATTTGTACTGTTACATAATTCAGTAAATATGAAATTGATTATTTACCCGTGTGTATATTTAGCAAAATTTTATTAAAACTACATCTCTTCCTTTACAGATGTGACAGCCAATCAGGATGCTGCGGAAATGGAAAAGAGTGCGCTCCGGATGTCGAAACAACAGTACGATTGGCGTTCATTTCACTGCTAACACAAGGGGTTTTGATTTACGAAGCTGCAAATCACACAGCCTGCAGCTGCCACCAATCATTAGATTTAGCATAGAAGTAGTTAATATTTCGACTTAAATTGTGCTTTGTTTTGGATATGTATTAATGACTATGAAAGACAATAATTATATAATTGTTGATTTATTTACTGCTCATTAGGTTTATAAATAAAAGTTTATTTTGCTGCTACTTAAATTCTACCTTATTTATATTTTAGATCACTTGTAGTGATATACCTTAACGATTTGTCCATAATCACTTACATAGTTTCACTTCTTATATAAATTTTGTTGTAATCTGACATAAAATTTTAAAAGAAATATAATGCTGTTAAGGAAAATATTAAAACTTGCAAGCACATCATAATTTTAGTCAAAAGTAATGATTCCACTAAGAAGATAAACCGAATTCTGGAAGATGGATAGGCTGAAACCCAACAAAGCAAAGATATTGTCACTGTCTGGTATGTACTTAAAAAATATCCTCAGTTGGCTTCGGTGGACACACATAAGTAGTCGGAATCACAGATCACTATAACTAGAAGATAGTATAACTGAATAGTAAAAAGTTTAGTCAATGTTAAGCGCCGCCTGCCAACTACAGGCAGTACTAAAATGGATCAAACCAATGAACCGGGAAATTTAAATATCTTAATAGTTTTTATTCTTCACTTTAAATGTTCGGAGATAAAATGGTAGATGTATTTTAAAATAAAATCTGCTACACATATTGCTATATTTTAAGTCATTTAAAGTGAAGAATAAAAACTATTAATGTAAGTAAAGTTGACATATTTAAAAAAATGTTGTGCATTATACAGGGTGAGTCAACTACGCGGGTAAGGCCGATTGTGCCTTTACGAGTAAAGATATTTCAAAGCGATTTTTTTCATGTGATAGCTGTTCATTAGGAGCACATTTTAAAAATATTTTGTATTATACAGAGTGTTCCATAACTTGGTGGCTAACCATAGTGATAGTTTTTTTTAAATGGAACACCTAATATATTATTGCATTTTTGTATTCCCCATATAATTTTTAGTCAAAAAGTAATAAGATAGTATAGGCCTAGAATCTAAAGTTTTTGACTTATTCCCATTTTTCTGAAAAATTCAATGTTTGTATAAAATTACATTTCTCGAAAACGACGTATTAGATGGACAAAATTTTTTGCAGTTTTGTTTACAATAAGAGGTCCTAACAGAAGCATATTTTATTTTTTTACAGTTACTAATTGCATGTGCAAGAAACTGGATTAAAATTAGATGACACGTTTTTGTATAAAAGTCATTTTTTTTAAATGGAACACCCTGTATATCAGTTCATTTTTGAATTGTTTATTAAATTTCGTGTCAGAAACATGTAAGACGTTAATACAGTAAAAGTGACTATTACAGAGTTATTGTCGTTTTTTGATATGCTTTTGTTAGTTTTTGCAAAAAAGTCAATTTTTTCAAATGGAACACCCTGTATATTATTTCATTTTTGAATTTCCTATTAAATTTCACATCAAAAACATGTAAGCCGTTAATACTATAAAAGTGACTATTACTGAGCTATTGTCTCTTTTTGATACAATTTTGTCAGTATATACTATATTGTAACGTTTTCGGGTTCCAATAAACAACTCGTGCAAATATTTATTTAAAAACAGTCTGTATATTTATATACTTAAAATTATATAACAATATAAAAATATAAAAACTAACGTAACACACTTAAACTACTACAATTTAATTATCACAGGTATTTATTTATGTCTATTACTAATATCTCTGTCCGTATTTATGTAATACTTCTGTTTATATAAGACGGCACTACTATATTTATTTATTTGGCTACCACTATTTATTTCCACTGTTCCCACGAGACCACTTCTTTATCCCGAACTACTCCGCGATTACTTCTCCGCAATGAATGAATCCCGTCATGAATGTATCCATCGACCCAGTCGCCTTACATACGTATGCGAGGATTTCCAGAACAAACGGGCACAACCCGGCTTTTTCTCCACATGTACGAGAACGTTCTAGTCCTTTTGCTATGCACGCCGTTCGGCGTGGATGACTCATAACTGCCCACATCTCGTGGTGTGATTTACGACCTTTCTTTTTTTATTGTCGCTCGGTCTGCCTCATACATATTTCGTTACAATATTAATTAAAACCTCAAAACTGACAAAATTATATCAAAAACAGACAATAACTCAGTAATAGTCACGTTTATAGTATTAACGTCTTACATGTTTTTGATGTGAAATTTAATAAGAAACTCAAAAATGAAATAATATATTTTGAAAAAATTGACTTTTTTTCAAAAACTAACAAAAGCATATCAAAAAGTGACAATTACTCTGTAATAGTCACTTTTAAAGTATTAATGTTTTACATGTTTCTGACATGAAATTTAATGAACAATTCAAAAATGAACTGTTATACAGGGTGTTCCATTTAAAAAACTTGACTCTTATACAAAAACGTGTCATCTAATTTTAATCCAGTTTCCTGCACATGCAGTTAGTAACTGTAAAAAAATAAAACATGATTCTATTAGGGCCTCTTATTGTAAACAAAACTGCAAAAAATTTTGTCCATCTAATACGTCGTTTTCGAGAAATATAATTTTATACAAACATTGAATTTTTCAGAAAAATGGCAATAAGTCAAAATCTTTACACTTTAGGCCTATACTATCTTATAACTTTTTGACTAAAAATTATACGGGGAATTCAAAAATGCAATAATATATAGGGTGTTCCATTTAAAAAACTATAACTATGGTTAACCACCAAGTTATGGAACACTCTGTATAATACAAAATATTTTTAAAATGTGCTCCTAATGAACAGCTATCACATGAAAAAAAACGCTTCGAAATATCTTTACTCGTTAAGGCACAATCGGCCTTACCCGCGTAGTTGACTCACCCTGTATTATGTATAACACTAACTTAGTAATAAATTAGAAACATATCTTTTTAGTAATGCTTTATTTTTATATGAAAACTTATATCTATTTCAAAACATTAAGAAGAAAACATTCTAAATTATTCTTACATTTGAACTTAATTATTCCCAATTGAAAATCGTCGATCTTCTCTTATAACATTGAATAAATTAGGATATCCTGTAGCTTCGAACCACTCATGAAAACGAATTGATTTTGAATGTGGAAATGCATGGAAAACTTTTACATTTTGGTCACAATTTGACACATAACATTTTCTTCTCGGCATAATTACTAGAAAGTCTAGAAAAAAGTGCCAATAAATAAATAAATTGCCCGAGTTATACAGAATAAATATTTACGTACGTACAATTTTGAGAAATAATTTAATATTTTATAATTGTGATTAATAATTTTAAAAACTCTCAACAAACATAATTAAAAAGCTATATATACCACATATAGTTACCATAGTTACTAATAATACCCAACAATAACAGACAGTTCTGCGAAGCTAAGCGCTGAAGTGTCATATCTAATCCTAAAATTGCGTGTACAGATCTTAACATGCGCCACCTAGCAACTACAGGCAGAAGTAAAACGATGTCTACGCAATCTCAACTTAACACCCCCCCCCCACCCTCGTCGGAATATAAACAGTTACTTCAGACGGCAAAGAAAAAATATTACTCAAATATTATAAGCACCTCCCAGTGATAAAACTGCAGCTATGTAGAATACTTCTAAATCATTGAAGAGGTAAAACACAAGTGAACAATTAGAGGAAGTATTCATAGAAGGTTAGAAAATCCGAAAATTATGGCAGAGGCTTTAACGTCATAGAACATTACTTCAAAAATATCCATGCTGTAGTACAAAATTCTCCTTTCGTTTCTAAAACTGTCTTCAATGCTAAATGCACAGGCCTGTTGGAGTTTTGCAAGAGAGAAGTTTATGTGCCCTTCAATTATCTTAAGGGGGCTTACGCAGAGGTGCCGACTATCTACCGCGAGGTAGGAGTAATGCGGTAGTGTCATACGCGCTAATGCAAATTCAGAACTTTAGAAGGTTTCGTTCAAACAATATTCCCGCTTTCATTTACAAAATATGATAAGGAAATTTAAAACACAAATAAACAAAGGTTCAGTGCATGTTCGACTGGAATTAGTTTTTAAAATAAAGTTTCTGAAACTATGTTATTATGTTGTAAATTTTGCTAACTTTGAGAGTGAAATGTAGGAGTAAATAATATTAATTATAAGACAGTCTTCCCAAGGGAACCTTAATTAATCCTTTGTATTCAATTGTCCACGTTTTAAGTCCCCTGACACCAAAAAAGCAATATCTCTCTCTCTCTCTCTCTCTCTCTCTCTCTCTCTCTCTTTTTCTCTGTGTGTCTGTCTCTGTGTGTGACCACTGTTGCGGTCAAACCGCTGTAGATATCAATTCCAAATTTTGTATTTGCGAGTATAATCTCTCTCTTGAGATCTGATTAGATTTTAGTAAAATCGGCAGACCGGAAGTAGAAGTTTACTTCAATGAAAAAATAGAATTTTATCAATACTTCGTCAACTACTAAGTTTAGACAAATTTCTAAAGAATCCATATGTACTCAAAATTAAATTTTCCTACCGGAAGTGGCTTTTACTCTTATCGAAAATCAGTTTTTTGCGAATATCTCGCAAGTCATGCTTTCTAGGCAGGTACATTATCAGTATAAAAGTATTTAGAAGTTAATTTTCAATATCTTTTGTATAAAAAAAATTTCAAAATTCAGACCGGAAGTAACACTTTTACTCTTATCCAATAGCTTATTTGCAAATATCTCGTAAATTATGCATTCTATATATATTTATCAAGAGCACAAATATATTTAGAGCTACATTTGAAATATTTTTTGTATAAAAGAAATTTCAAAATTCGGACCGGAAGTAACACTTTTACTCTTAGCGGTAGCACTTTCTTTCGAATATTTCGCCAAGTATGCATTCTATAGAGATTTATTAAGAGAATAGAAGTAGTACAGTAGGGTTTTGTTTATTTTTTCAGAAGATAAATGTATTTAAGTCTTAATTTAGAACAACTTTCATATAATTTGACACCGACACACGTATAAGAGAGTCGTGTGGTGGCCACACCTCATTTTTTAAATTGCAATTTAGTCTGTGAATTGTAGGACCGAAGTTTCGTCCATAGTGCCAAGCCAATCTAAAAAGTTTGAGGAATCTCATACAAAATGGCGGCAAAATTCTTTCAAAATCCATTTCATCGAATGTTTTCTCATACGCAAGTCGTAATGAATGGTATGAAACACACGTTTATATGAAATTCAATGCACTTCATCCCAATTCGTAGCTTTTGTTTATACAACAAGAGAAGTTTTTCTGGAATGATTACGGAAATTGCTCATCTTCTAAACCAGATCTTACTCTCTCAAACGTGACAATCTAGTATTTAATAGTGACGTGTGAAGAACATTGGTTACTTAGTGTCCTTAAGATACGAGAAAAAACTGTTTGTATGATAATCGTTTCAAGTAAATTTTAACAGTTTTTTTTCAAAATCTTGCGTTTCCGCAAAAATGCGCAATTTTGTTACCGTTTAACTTGTAGATGTCAAACCACTGTCAAAATTGAAGAACTTATTTAAAAAAATCATAGTTGTAACTAAAAGCATTTCTTCGCCAGTTCCTGATGAAGCAACGCGAACTGAGTGTTTATAACCGCAAAGTTTTCACGTCTGAACGGGATGAGAAGAATTCAATGTGTATGTCACAGAAGTTGTAAAACGACAACTTATCATCAGGCATGCAGATTCCGTTTATTCTCCATGTTCAACCAATGCAGATCATTTAGCTATATGTAACACGCTATCTCCAACGCAACTTGGAGATAAATTTTACACAACGTTTCTGTATTTTTTGAATTCCCTAAGATATCTTCTGCAGCTTTAATTAAAATGTGATAATTGGTATAAAGTAATTTTAGTCTCCCATAGTCGTCAAGCTTAAATTAAAGAGCAACCAACGTACTCTTTAAATGGTGAAACGGTATCCATAAACAGACGTGTAATTCAATTACTGTTAATTTTTGAGGAAATTGTGAGCAAGTCAGCTTTGAAAAACTATTTTAATGCCAACTCGCAAACAACGACAGCCTTTCAAAGTTTACTCTCTCATTTCAAAAATTAACAGTAGGTAATTGAATTACTCTCGCTATAATAAAAATGTTAAAAATATTACCATACCCAAACCTTGTATCTATGAAATCAGAAAAAAAAAAAAGCAATTTTATAGTCATGGCCAATTATAATGCCATTTAAAACAACATAAGTTTATCAATTACCATTTTTATATTAGTTCTATCTTCAATTCATACGAAGATATGTATAATTAAAAATTGCGGCAGTTATCAATTTTTTTTTAAAGTATGTATCTTCAAAAGTTGACAATAAATGGTAAATCTAAAAATCTATCAAATATTTCTCAAATTTCTTAACTACTTTGCTGATTTAACCGATGCCGTGTCTTCAATATTAAGAAAGTAACACATATAGGGAGATTGGAAATGTATACTATGTATACAATATTGTACTTCCTTTATTAATATTGATTACAGTTTAGTTTGAATAACAACAACTATAAAATATGCGCCCATTTTTCATATAAAACTGTAATAATCGTGTGTTAATACCACCGGTAGAAACTATAACTTAGTCAAAACATTAACCAACAACCCATTCGTTCCGCGAACGTACTGTTATTATCTGACCTAGTTCATGAGAGGAAACGGGTTCCCTCCTACAGTCATTACACGTAAAGTAATAAAATCAGATATATAACTACCACCGAGCACCACTATCCACTACTACCATCATTACTTATAATTTAAATACGCCGATATCGTATGGCCTAATATTGATTTCTAACGACATATCCGTGCAACAACGGTCGTTATTCAAGTGATATGCACGCCCTCTGGTGAGTAATTTTCTACGTAATCGACTGCTCGTTTCAATTTCCATCGCTGTCAGGGACGTTCCTCTAGTTTTATGCAGAACCGACACGATGATTATGTTTTATGTAGTCGTCTCGTTCCCGTTCGATTTAGTTTCTTCGGCTTTAGTCTTGTTGTTTTCGTTATCTCTTTATGGACGTATTATATCACCGAAGTAATGATCTTGTTTATGAGATAAGGTCGATATTAGTTGATGGAATAGCTATGCTAGTTTTCTTTAATGGGTTTGTAAAATACGTTCTGACTTATATATAACGTACATAATGAATGACAAATAATATTATAGATTCGACCCTACGGCGGGCGCTCAATATATTCTAGGAATGGGGGTAATAAACTAATTAAGGGTGCGATTCTGAGGCGCTCTTGTAAGCTACGGAAGCCTACGGTACCTAGCAACGAAATGATGTTTCGATGACGATTTTCGGAATTATTACGGTTAGTGACGTTGAAGTGTCATTAGAAGCATAAATAAGATGTTATAGGTTATATTTTATATTTATTATTATTCTTGTTTGCAAATGTGGATATGCCTTTATAGCTTTATTGTTAGATGTAGATCAGGGCTGCCCTAAATTGGACGCTAAGTACCTGGCACATTTTAATCCTACCCTTAAACTGGACGCTGGACTGGGGATTAACATAATAAGTTGTGAATATACCGTAACTAACTATCATTTTCATTTTCCTATTACACTTGGTTAAAGTTAGTTGTGTCTGTTTTTATTTTTGACAAATATGGAAATTTCTAAAGTTACTCTCTTTTTTAGTGCACTTACCCTAACATATTTGCGTTTATTGAAGTGCTAAAATAATTTCAAACGGATAGTTATGTGAAACTGATAAAGTGAGATTCGGGATCCCGTAGTACGTAAGCGTACAGAATTATTACGAACAAATACAGATCGTTATAATTCATATTGGTACATTTATTAAACCATTAAACAATATTTTTTTTACATTCTTATCGTTCTTTCGAGTTGAAAAAGTGCAAATTTCAGCCTAATGAATATTACTCTCCTGTTTAAACTGCAAATAAACAGAACTTTGAATTACTATAACTTCAGTGACAATAAAATCCTTCAAATATATCGAAAGATTGGTGTACTCGCTATCAAGTATGTTATTGTGTAAGCCTTTTCCTAGTCAGACAATACATTCCAATGGCTAGTAAAATACAAATGATTTATGAAGAACAAGTTTTTTTTTTGATTATGATGATAATTACCAAGCTTCACAGCTTTATCAGAAACCGAACAGAGATACTTCAAGCTGATGAAAATTTCAGCGGATAGTAGACAATTTACGGAGACATTGGGTTCTCAAGAAGCCGAATTGAAGTCAGCGTTAACTTTTGGATGAAAACGTAGAACTTAACGTATTTCTGAGTGTTGAGGAAGAACACATGATTTCCACTATAGAGATAACTAATAACTAAGAAACTTTAGAGGATACTGTGCAAAGAATTTTGAAAAAAAAAACATAAGCTAAAACTGTAAATTTCATGTAAAGTACATTGAATAGAGGCTGGCAATCCTGTAAATATTTTGCCATTCCTATCTGCACAAAATTCAAGAAGATGTCATTTTATTAAAGAATCTTGTGTTTGGATGAGTGCAGTTTTTCCAATAATGGTATATTCAATCGAAACATCCATCAGCGTTGGGGTCAAACAAATCCGCGTATGACGGAAGCAATTATCATATTTTACATAATAGTAAGTTGGTTATAGCGCAAAACATTCCGAGAATGAATGCTGGGAATCCAATAATTTAGACAGATATACATATTCAGAAATTTTCGTAAATATAGATGCAACCGATACAGGTCTGTAATTACTAATATCGTCCTTCTTATATGGAGTGATCACTTTACTGCTTTTTAATTCACATGGAAAAAAAACTTTCTCAAATGTGAGATTATCCAAATACTATAAAGGCTTGGCAATTGCTGAAGAAATTCTTCTTATTAATGTCGAAGGAACTTCTTTTGGCCTTGATGATCATTAGGTTTTAATGTTTATTAAATCCTGCTATTCTCATTAAGAATAAAATTATGGTATTATACAGGGTGAGTCATCTAAGCGGGTAAGGCCGATTATGCCTTTATGAGTAACGATATTTCGAATCGGTTTCTTTCATGTGATAGCTGTTCATTAGGAGCACACTTTAAAAATATTTTGTATTATACAGAGTGTTTCATAACTTGATGGCTAACCATAGTTATAGTTTCTTAAATGGAACACCTATATATTGCATTTTTGAATTCCCCATATAATTTTTAGTCAAAAAGTTATAAGATAGTATAGGCCTAAAGTGTAAAGTTTTTGACTTATTCCCATTTTTCTGAAAAATTCAATGCTTGTATAAAATTATATTTCTCGAAAATGACGTATTAGATGGACAAAATTTTTTTGCAGTATTGTTTACAATAAGAGGTTCTAATAGACGCATGTTTTATTTTTTAGAGTTACTAACTGCATGTGCAGGAAACTGGATTAAAATTAGATGACACGTTTTTGTATAAAAGTAAATTTTTTTAAATGAACACCCTGTATATCAGTTTATTTTTGAATTGTTTATTAAATTTCATGTCAGAAATATGTAAAATGTTAATACTTTAAAAGTGACTATTACAGGGTTATTGTCGTTTTTTGATATGCTTTTGTTAGTTTTTGCAAAAAAGTCAATTTTTTCAAATGGAACAGCCTGTATATTATTTCATTTTTGAATTTCTGATTAAATTTCACATCAAAAACATTAACACGTTAATACTTTAAAAGTGAATATTACTGAGCTATTGTCTCTTTTTTTGATATAATTTTGTCAGTTTTGAGGTTTTAATTAATATAGTATAGTACTGACAAAATTGTATCAAAAAGAGACAATAGCTCAGTAATAGTCACTTTTAAAGTATTAACGTTTACTGTATTAACGTTTACTGTATTAACGTCTTACATGTTTCTGACACGAAATTTAATAAACAATTCAAAAATGAACTGATTGGTGTTCCATTTAAAAAAAAAGACTTTTATACAAAAACGTGTCATATAATTTTAATCCAGTTTCCTGCACATGCAGTTAGTAACTGTAAAAAAATAAAAACATGCTTCTATTAGGACCTCTTATTGTAAACAATATTGCAAAAAATTTTGTCCATCTAATTCGTCGTTTTCGAGAAATATAATTTTATACAAGCATTGAATTTTTCAGAAAAATGGGAATAAGTCAAAAACTTTTTACTTTAGGCCTATACTATCTTATAACTTTTTGACTAAAAATTATACGGGGAATTCAAAAATTCAATTATATATAGGGTGTTCCATTTAAAAAACTATAACTAAGGTTAGCCACTAAGTTATGGAACACTCTGTATAATAAAAAATATTTTTAAAATGTGCCCCTAATGAACAGTTACCACAAAAAAAAAACCGCTTCGAAATATCTTTACTTGTAAAGGCACAATCGGCCTTACCCGCGTAGTTGACTCACCTGTACATAACAGAAATGAAGACAATTTAATGTAGGACTTACTTTGTTGAAATAGACATCCCAAGTCCATAGTATGAAAATATTTGTATGACACAAAACATTTGATTTTGTAGACTATCACAATATAAAGGCCAGACACATGTAGTTCGGAGTCAGCATTGTCGACGAAAAATATCAATCAAAACATGACCACAATATACTAAATATACTACATACAAGATGGTGCATAGATTCGAAAGATTTCTCAGGACTAAATATTAAAGTATAATTGGAGGGAACAATCTATAACTGCACCTAGGTCTTTAATGAAGAGATTACAAATATTGATTTCGTATAACTTTACTTAAACGTTGTATTTTGTGTTTAATCAATACTATACACGGTGCCCCAGAAATAAAAAGACGGAGTAGCAGAAATCGGAAGCTAGATTGTGTAAAAACGTACCCTCAAAATATCAAGTCTTTATTCGTGCGCAGACGGCAGAAAAAAAATATCAAAGAATTCAATTGGCCTTACGCCGACCCTGGACTAAATATCCACCTGCTTCACTTTCACAATCGGTCCTTTTCAGGATCACCATATTACTTGTGTTAAAAAAAAAGGAGGAGGAATAGATACTTCATAATAAATATCAACCATTAATTACTTTAATTTTACACCTGCTAGAAAAAAATAATTACATTTTTGATATTAATTTACTGTAATCTAGAAAAACTACTATTTATTGAATATTCTAAAATAATAATAATCAGCTGTTTCCGACTACAAACACATTAAAGAGCAACAACCTTCCTATTTTAAAAATAAAAACAATCTTTTATTGTCTGATATAAAGTAGGTCGCCCATCTGGCAAAAAATATGTTTTATATGAATGAGTACGATTTAACGTTTTTTCCCCGTTTTATACAAATAAAAGAGTATTTTTCTATGAATCCGTCTTCGTTTCTATTTAC
Source organism: Amphimallon solstitiale (assembly GCA_963170755.1). Lineage (NCBI taxonomy): Eukaryota > Metazoa > Arthropoda > Insecta > Coleoptera > Scarabaeidae > Amphimallon > Amphimallon solstitiale. The sequence goes on along the minus strand of OY720675.1, from coordinate 28,059,854 downwards.
AAATGAGCATTCTTACGTGTATTTATAAACATACATTCTGTGCCAGGTCCGTAATGTAATTTTTTTATCTAAAAAACAACATAGAAAATTACATTTTTAATTTCTTCGTTATTGCGGTATATTTGGGCCTGTTTCTGTTCGGACTTTACATACCTGCTACTCAGTCTTTGTATTTCTGGGACACCCTGTATAACAATAATTTATAAGGTTATGTAATTTGGACAATTTACGCATTCTCAGATTAATATCAACTGTTTTTCTTACAAGCTTACAAGATGGGTAAGATGAGCAACCCATACGTAAGATAGATACATCTGCATCTGTTGCAATTCAATAGTTTCTAAAAAATATCATCTTTAAGCAAACTTATGGAGTGAAAATAATGAAAGAATGTGCAGGAAATGTTTAAGCTACAAACGTTCTTCTTTAAAGCAGTTCGATATATCAACCACTAAAAAAATGCGTACATTTCTTATATGAGATGATACTTGCGCGCACCCTGGGAGTGCGAGCACGAATCACACCTACCCGACGCGGCATCGAATTCTGAAATTTATCGCAGGCGGACCATTGTTCCCAGCAGGCAGCTAAAATAGTAACCAGGAAACGGTGCGCTGTCGTGCGACGTCAGAACTAACGGATGGGACTGCATAAGGTATTATATTGCGGCAGCCAAACAATTGACTATCTACTCGGAGTTGGCTAGTACATTAAGAACATGCAATACCTCAACTTTTATGGTTTAATGTATGTAGCTACGTGTAAGTTATGTTGAAGTACGGAAATCTCTTTTATAGAGTGTTCACGTAAACGGTATTTAATATATTCTTGCTATAAATCTCGTTTGAAATGTCTGTGTGGGGATATTTTCATTTTCGTCTTATTCAATTTTAAGCACTAAGTATAGAGTTATGAATGTGAGTGCATGCCCACTTTTAATATTCAATTTACAATGCGTAATATATAGCTGTTGACATAAGAAGATTATTTTTTTAGCAGGAAGAAAAAAGAAAAAAGAAACTTGGAACAATATAAGAATTTTTCAACACTGTCAATTTTCGTTCCGTAATTAGGACTTGCACCTGTTGGATAAGTAAAGATGCTATAGTAATTATTAAAATGCTCTAATTATTACCAATAATGCACCTTGTTATCATCGTAAAGTTGAGAAGTGGCAACAAGAAACTAATATGTGGTCGTCGAAATACTAACATATTTGGTATGGGTAGCACCAAAGATCACTGTAACTAAATTATCAAATTGTAATAATGCCAAAATGGAAAAAAGTACATCAAATACTGGTGTACAGAAATACACAGCAAAACGAATTTAGTAAATATTATCTTTTTAACCATAACCAATGTTATTACGAAATATTCTACATTTCCTTTAATAAGTGTTCATGGATGTATATCAGTTTATTGTAATATTTGAGTATACTGTACTGTACAACAAAGTTATTTTTGTCTTAACAAGATTATTTAGTTCCAATGCTGTAGAAAATTTTTTTCCACATGTTAGGCTTAAAGAAGGTGCAAATGATACTACCGATGGCTGAATATTTTATGTGGCAAATATTGCGATGTGGAATAGTAAGTCTCCAAAACCAATACAGTTATTACTATATGATTACGTTAGTACCGCAACATGTTTTAAAATCCAAGAAGTCATATACCAAATCCAAACAAACACTTTACAACGTAATTGAATCACAACTAGTGTTTCCTTTTGAATTTTTATAAAAACTTCGAATGTAAGTATAGTTTATTTCAAATTATAAGAATATAACTTTGAACGGCTCTAATGCTTTTATTGCACCACCTTCTGTGACGATAATTATTATACCTGGTCTCCTTATTGAACGAGTATAGTTTACCTATTTGCAACGTATGAATCTAGGGCCGTATTGACTATAAATTAGGGCCCTATAAGATAATAATAAAACTGTTAATTTCAAGTATATAATAAAAAATATCTATACATTGGGTTTATATACAAAGAAAAAATTACAAATCGTGTGGCAACATGTGTAGTGGATACATATAGATATATAAAGGTAATTAGTTTGTAATACACAATAAAATTTTTATGTGTCGCATTATTTCATAAATCATCTTCTGTGATTGATTTGTCTTGCAAATCGGTGTCTGTATCTGGATCGTATTGCAAATTTATAATCAAAGATGCTACTATTTTGTACATGCGCATATATTCGTCCTCTTTTGCTATTGTGTGTTTAACAGAATTTTTTCAATTTACAGCAGTTATATGTTCCATAGCATTTTTTATGTGTTACAATGTTTTCACTAAATTGCGGTGTTTGATTTGTTGGTCTTATGGCATTTTTCAGTTGGGCCCATATCAATTCAATGGGATTGAAAATGCAATGGTATGGTGGTAAACGCAAAATTGTATGTACTGCTTCTTTGGCTTTGTTATCCACATAATAATTATTAAATATTCTTTTGTCTTCATCATCTCTATTAATTGGTTTTTGGTATAATGATCCTCAAAATATAAATCATTTGCTTCTTTATTATTGCATTTTGTAGGAACTTTGTTTTGCTGTCGAGCATGATACGGAGAGTTGTCAATAACTATCACACTATCTTTTGGTAAATTTGGCAGCAAAGTGTCACAAAACCATTCTTCAAATAAAGATGAGGACATATCTTCATGGTAATCTAAACTTGAGGATTTAAGATTTTTAGCAGATAATAGCGGCTGTCCGATCCATCCTTTTTCTGACTCAGCATGAAGAATAATTATTCTCTTCCCTCTCTAAACCGGCGCGTCCAACTGACACATACTTAAACTATCCACCAAACCTTTGTAAATTGTGTTATGGGTGTCATACCACGTCTCGGCTAAATAACATATGAATCGTCCTTCCTGTCTATACCTTCTAATTGCCGTTAAGTATTCGTATCGAAGTTTCTGTAACCTCGGGCTTTCCATAATTGTGCGACGTTTATCTATAGTGCCGAACTTAAAACCAGCTTTATTTAGCGTCCGCCACAAGCTTGCTTTAGAACACTGAATATTTATAGGCTTAACACTGATTCTTTTATGAAAGCAGTCAAGTGTAGATACAACATTTCTTTATTCTTAATTATCTTATATATAATTCCAAAAGGCACCTTGGTAAATTGCTACGTTCGTTGAATGTTCTGGATTTGTAGTTCGTTATTTTCTTCCATCAGGGTATGATAAACATTGAGAATGATCTGTTTTGCATCTTCTGATATATGCTTTCTCTGTCGTGTTCCAACAGTATTATCACTATCCACATCATCATCACTAACACTTTCAGCAAAGGGTCGCCACATGTTCGTGAAGTAAAGAGAGAAAATCAAATATGCAAATATGTAAAGATTAAAAATAAATGATAAATAGACTCAATATTAGATGATATATATATAGCAACTCTCCTAACTATATTACTTAAATTTTCTTTAATAAATATAAGCACTTATTTCATCTAAATTGTAATTTAATCACTATTTAACTATACAGTGAAATCTCTGTTAACGGACACCTCCGCTGAACGGACGCTTCCTTTGGACGGACAATTTTCTCGGTCCCTTGAACTTCCAATACTATTTATTAACAAAGTAAACTCTATTGGCCGGACACTCCCCTGAACGGACGCGGACAGTACTTTATAGAACATTATTCATCAAAACTCTCTCCTGTACGGACAGGGTGACATCATCGCTTACATTTGCGTCGTAGTTATTATTCCCTTACACTTGTACGCACAGTAGTGTGTATGCACATGTAGTATTAATCAGTACAGTGCAGTGACAAGAGATATTAATGTAATCATTAAAATGTCAAATAAACGAAGAAATATTTTAAAACTTAAACAAAAAGTGCATGTTATTAGTGTTTTTAGTAAAGCTTAGTGTACCTACGTGATTTGGCAAAACGATTTAATATGGGGAAAACTCAAGCATCTGATATTATTAAAAGAAGAACGAGTTAATGTTACAGTGGAGTTCAAATGCCAATGTGAACCAAAAACGAACATTTTTGAAAACGGGGCTTCAATATAGATAAATTATGTTATGAGTGGTTTTTGGAAGCAAGAAATAAAGGAATTCCTATATCGGGTACATTGGTAAGATCAAATGCGAAAGAAATTGCTGCAAAATTAGGCCACATTAGTTTCAAGGCTTCTATTGGTTGGCTGCAAAAGTTTCGATTGCGTCACAATATTAGGTTCAAGGCAATTTCAGGTGAAGCTGCAAATGTTAATTTAAGTGATGTTTAAAATTTTATTGGAAAAGTCCCACTTCTTATAGAAGACTATCAACCTAAAGACATTTATAACGCCGACGAAACAGGAGTATTTTTTCGAATGTTACCAGACAAAACATTATCTTTAAAAGGCGAAAAGTGTATCGGTGGGAAATTAGCAAAAGAGCGGGTTATCATCTTACAATGTGCGAACATGCTCGGCGAAAAAGAGAAATTGCTTGTGATTGGGAAAACAAATAAGCCAAGGGCGTTCAAGAAGCTGAATGTGAAATCTTTTCCTGTCACATATAAAGCAAACAGGAAAGTGTGGATGACCTGTGATATCATGAAGGAATGGTTGCAGGAATTTGATCATAGAATGGGTGTACAAGAAAGAAAAATTATACTATTTCTGGATAACGCGGCATCTCATCCACGGGATGTCAAGTTTGAAAATATTGAAATAATATTTCTTCCGCCAAACACGACATCGGTCTCTCAACCCCTGGACCAGAGAATAATAAAATGTTTTAAAAGTTACTACAGGACATCAATTTTAAAGCTCATTTTGTCAAAAATTGATACTGTAGATTTCGCTTATCAATTAACAAAAACCATAGACATTTTAGATGCTATCTATTTTATTCACGATGCGTGGAATAAAGTTTCTTCATCTACGATACAGAATTGTTTTCATAAGTCCAGAATTTCACTAGAACGCAATGACGACGATCATGAAAGTTATGATGTGGAAGATGAGTTGCCGCTATCAATGCTAGCAGAAATGCTTAAAACAATAAGGGAATGTGGTTTTCATACTGATGCTAACGATTTAATTAATATGGATGACAATGTAGCAGTTGAGGATGATACAACGGAAATTTTAATTAATGCGCCAACGCTTATGTCAGAACACGTCGAAACAGTAGACCAATCTGAGGAAGATTCAGAAACAGAAATTGACGATGAACCGATAAAATCATATCAAGAAGCGCTTAAGAAGACACAATCCTTAAAAGCATTTGCAAAAAGGAATGGTGATGCCGGAGCATTACAGCTCATAGCAAATTTGGAAATTTATTTAGAAAATGCATTAGTAAACAAAAAGTAAAAGAAAGCAGTATATTAGACTTCTTAAAATAATTAGCTCTTGGTTATAAATTTGCAAATCTCTATAAGATATGTACCTACACATGTACATACATACATATTTAGTTTCTTTGTTATTACATATTAGCATTATTATTTATTTCATATATGTATGTCATTCATGTGTAAGCCGCGATATAATACATGTATTATTACTTATAGTTTATGAATTATTGTATTTGAAGTTAAGTAAATGTTATTTTCTATGAGCAAACGTTACTTTAATCATTATAACTAAAACTTGAATTGATTGCCTTTGTTTTCTCTTGAGCGGACAACTCCCTTAAACGGACCAATTTGTTGGTCCCGAAGGTGTCCGGCCAAAGGAGATTTCACTGTATATAATAAGTATTGCTTCCCTCTTGAATTTAAATTTAAGGGGAGGGTAGGGTTTCTAAAAGAAAATTTTTTTATTTTTTTTTTATTTGATTTACTGAATGGAGAACCTTTCAAGAATATTGTGTGAAAATTTGAGATGAATCTGAGCAAAACTAACGAAGATACAGCGGTTTAAGCGACCGCGTGTCACTTCCGCGCGCCGCTTAAACCGCTACGGTATAGCGGTGGCCGTCATACAAACGCCTAATGCCCTTCAAGGATTTGACGTCTACTGTTTATTTAGTCAGTGTCAATGACTGGCATCGATGATTCAGTGTGAGGTAAGCCGATAAAACTGGCTTATGGACGTTTTATTCCAATTTGTTCAAACTTTCAAGCGTTTTTCCCACAATTCACGTTTTCAAAGTCGGTGCCCCTCATAACTTCAAAACTACTGCACCGATCCTTTTGTAGTTTTGAAGACTATTTCTGTACATAATTTACGAGGTAACGCTGGAGAGTTTCTTTCAAATTTGTTGATATTTTTATTTTACAATAACAAATTTGCCGATTTTTTCCGCAAAAATCGTGTTTTTCATTTCAAAGTGTTCCCGAAAAGTGAAAAATAGAAATTTCGAAAAACCCTCCCAGAGTTACCTGAAGAAAACGATTATCTAACGAAAAAACTTTGATTTTTTCATTTCAGATGATCCAGCGCCGAGCTATAAGGGGCACCGCAATTCAATTTTTTTTCGAGACACTTCAAAATAATTGCTGCCATTACCGAATTTTTTAATATTTCTTCATTAAAATTTCACATAATGTTCTTCAAATGTTATACTTTAATGTACCATTGGCTTTAATGCATAGATTTCAACTGTGTCGTCAAAAAAAATTCACAAAGATATGCCTTTTTTTCCACGAATTAACCCTACCCTCCCCTTAAATGGCCGAGGCCCTAAACAAATCGGTACCCAAAAATTCCAAGAAGGTAGTGAGTTAGGCACCACCACGGTAATTAACCTTCTATTATACTTTAGGAGGACGCTTGTCTATTTATTTAATCACCAACTTATAACACTCTAGTCTTACCTCTTACTTCCCCAAGGGTCGATGTTAAAGATGGGAGTCAGCACTGCCTCCAGCTACAGTCAGAGAAGGGCGAGTTCGAACACCGTACTAAGTCGAAGGTTAAGATGTCAGGGCGCCTATCCGTAATAATATGCTAAGCCCAACAGATATTCAGACCCCGAACCAGGTCCAATGTAAAACTCCCCAGGTGATAAGTAAATAAGACCAATACACACTCATTCAACTTAACAACAGTTTATTGAAATTTAACTAGACCTCAACAGTGTATTCCAGTTATGAGCATATCCGGTTATTTTAATAGTCTTGATTTCAAGAGATATTTACAACAAGAGAAACAATGATAGTGAAACACAAGCGCAACTCGGTTGCCAGTAAAAAAGAAAAAAAAAGGTCTGAAGGACTATTCAAAACTTAAATGGTCACCCCAAGGTGGTCCACAATTCAAATTTTAGTGACGTGACATTACCAAAATTTTAAAAGTTCAAAAGAAACAGGTGATCACAAGAATAAACTTAAATCTAACATTGATTCACCAACAATATTCTTACAAGTACACAATTATAAGGCAACTTGCCAGAAGTCCCTCCAAAGTCGAACAGTTTGATCGTATAATGCAACGCGTCACCAAAAAATAAACACTCTGTATACCAGAGGCATCTGACAATCTATTCGACGTTAGAGAACAGACTCTAAGTTGTAAGATATCTAATTCTATATAAGAAATAGCGCTAGTTAACTAAGCTTTACAGGAAGAATATGTGATTAAATTAAATTCATTAATTTCTTACGAGATTATACCAAAAATAAATTACAATCATAGACTAAAATGCATTAAATAACATCTAAGAATTTACACAAAACCGATGTGAGGCTACACTGCCATACACATCCCAAAATTTAGTTCAATTTCTAAGTCCAAAATTAAAATGGCTACGTAACGTCTCCAAAAATGTCAAAGTAACCTCCAAAATGGGGTCACTATTGTTAATAAAATTCACCAATAATACTTGAGAAGCACCATAACATCCGCTTTTGTAAGCGATTACCGACGATAAAACTCAATTCTCCATCATTCTCAAGTAAAGCTGAGGGAAATGATTCTGCTCTGTGGTGTCTAACCTTTCTCGACGACCGTTAAAAATCAAAAGAGGAAGATTTTAACATGTCAAGCCCGATCATAGACTACAAGCACGACAATTGTTCTAAAAGATCGAACGAGCCAACTAATACTTTAGACGTACGACAAAAATACAGGTTCAAATAACCATAGGAAAATGGAAAATAATTATTAATAATTTGTTGCATAACTCTGGGCCGAAAAAAAAGTTTGAAAAACGAAATTAACAATAACTAAAGAAAACAAATTAATTAAATGAAACCACATACGCCATCTACCCGACAATGCCTGTATACGTTACACCCACCTATGGCAAGGCAGAACGCGTGTAATAGGAATCTTAAGCACTTCTACACCAGATGGCAGTAATAGTAGGAAGACGACATAAATTTAATCAAAAACGAATTACGTATTCCGACAATTAAAATAAACCATTAAAGGATAAAATACAACCAAAAAAAAAACGTAACAGTATATATTCAAATTAACAATTGTTGGTACATATATTATTATTAAATTTTATTTCATCTAAATTGCTGTAATTACAGTTTACTTAAATTTTGTCATTACGGACCTCAGCAGTTTGTTTGCGTAAAAGATAATCGTATTGAGCGGCCAGGTAGTTATTGCCGCAGGTGATGCAATAAAAGTATTAGAGCCGTTCAAAGTTATATTCTTAAAATTTGAAATAAACTATAAAATTGTTATTTTTGACACTACCCAACAACTTCATTTCAGCAACACTTTTATAATTTTCTTTCGTTCTATTTCATTAATTTAAAATTATTAATATTAGTTATTGTAAAGTTAATGAATAAAGTGTTCTTTTAAAGTATATTTCAATAAAAATTCAGAAATTATTTCTTTTGGGTACTACTAGATGGCGTTACATAAGGATCAACATTTTGAGGTTACCAGAATCAAATTCATGAATGGAAATCGAAGTTATGTGACGGCCTTATATCGCGCAGCGACAGCAGATATAGTTGACCTTGCAAGTTTAAAGGGCCAACCTACTTACCTTACATGCCTGTAAACAAACTTGTTTAGAGGCATGTGATGTGGGTTTGTGGATGTAACAGATTTCATGCATTGCGTAATTAGAGACATATAGTGTTCATTTTACGATAAGGAGAAATTAATACGATCGCCATGACAGTCCCTTTGGTAATATAAAATGGCATTCTAACTTAGTACATAAATACTCATGAAGTTATTCTCCTGTATTTCGTTTATGTAGCAGATGAAAATTATATTCCGGGAATTTTGCGGCACTTATGCAAGCGGGACATGAAAGTATACTAATTGGGAGTCAGAAGTTTACATATTTTCGCACAAACGATTACAGGATTACTAGTTCACCACTCATTCAATCGGTCACCATTATCTGCGAGTCCGGACTCTACCGGAAATTTGATTCCGGTCGGATGTAAAATAATTTTCCACGTCAGTTATTTAATACACTAGAATGGAGGAAATAAATTTTCAGATTAGTGTTACGTCATGCGAATGAGATCATCGTCCATCGTCGGAATAGCGGTTCGGTCATATTTCTACATACGCCTATTATTAACATGACATGGTCATAATTTTGATGAATCGCCCTGAACACAGTACACACGATTAATTTATTACGAAAGAGTGATTTGTTTTCGTAGAGCTCAACCTACTAAAAAGTAAGCATTTTTAAATTACCCGTTGGGATTCAGCTATACGCAGTCCGAATCCAAAAAGAATGTTTCTAACTTATCAATGATTGAAAAAAGGTAATCCTGCTACTGCGAGTGCATGCGTTTATGTGCTAAAAGGTCTAAATCGGTTACTGCAGTATACATTGACAAAATTTATGTAAAGTGTTTTCATTTATTTTAAATGAAATAAAACTCTTGAAAACTTTCCACAATGTTTATTTAGTCTTTGCGACATATGTTTCGGTATTGTTCATACCATTATCGAGCGGGAACTAACAGGTCAGTTTGTGTAGGGTTGTTATATATGTCGTTGTGTTTATTGCCTCTTTTTACATAAGTGTCTATTATGGGTGTATGTGTGTTTGAAAAGTCTTTGTGAGTGTTCGTTACTTTCTCTTTTCCTTGAATTGATTTTTTAATTTCTAATATTTCTAACAGATTTAATTTCGGTCCTTTGTTTACATTATGTATAAGTTTTCAACTACCTATATCGGGAAAATGGAGATTATCCATACAATGTTCGGCAAGGCCTGTATTTCTAATATTATGCAATATTGATCTTTTATGTTCTTTTAATCTAGTTTCGATCTTTCTGCCACTTTGTCCGATATAGATAGCTTTACAGTCTGTGCAACTAATTTTGTATACACCTGATTTGTCGGTAAGTTTAGTTCTTTCCTTGTTATTGACTAACATAGCACCTAAATTGTTTTTATTTATGTTGACTGTCTTGATACCTATTTTCTTAAATATTCTGTTAATTTTATAATTAATATGTGGAATGTATTGTATAATGTGCCATTTGGTGTTGTCTTTTTCTATTATTTTAGGATAAAAGTGTATTTTGAGTTTTTCTCTTTGTTTGTGTTTAATAATGTCATCTACTATTTTCTCTTTAAATCCATTATTTCTAGCTATGGTTTTAATTATGCGTAATTCTGTGTTGAAATCTTCTTCACTTAGCGGCAAGTTAATTAGTCTGTAAGCGAAACTATGTAGAGCTGATGTTTTTGTGCGCCAAGATTGTTTGGAATTAGCTGGTATGATTGTATCGGTGTATGTAGGTTTCCTGTATATGTTGAATTTTAACTTTTTGTCGTCTTTCTTGATAGTTAAATCTAGAAAGTTTAATTTTGTTTCTTTTTCTATTTCTATAGTAAATTGGAATTAGAATTTTTTCATTTATACAAACTAGTCGGTTATAAGAGTGGGAAATATCCGGCAATTTTGAAGACTGGTGAAGTTGTACCTCTTCAGATAGTGTACTCTTTATTTCACCTTTTTCTAGTTTGTTTGTAGGATTTCATTTGTGTAAAACAGGCACAATTTCTACAATGCATTAAAATGACAATGTCGACCATTGCCTGTAAACTTGTTTATATATTCTATATTTCATTCTGAGAGTAACTACTGTACATAAATTTCTCTTTATTTGCTCGCAAAGCACATTTATCTACTACTGAATATTTGACTTATAATTTTTCTGTTAATTGTGTACATATACAACGTGTGCCAATAAATCTACCTGTTATTGTTGTTTAACATACTTCTGTAGTTTACTTGCGAAAAAACACTAATTAGACTTACGCATTTTCAAGATTATTCCAAAGAAGTCAATAAGAAACAAACTCGTTGTTTTAATCTCGGAGCCGAAGGCTATTAGCAGCCAAGTACAGCTAAGTGAACAGATATATTTACTTTATTTGTTTTTTTTAGTATACGGACTAATTAATTAATTAACCCAAGAAGCTAGTGTGTGTAAAGAAACTGGATTCAAATGGCGTACATCGTGTAATGCTACAGCCCAATATTGTATATTAATATTATAATTTTATCTCATTTTTACATATTAATAGTATAGATTGTACCATATTAAATAATCTGATTAATAATATTTTATAAGCGTTTTAAAATGTATTTAAAATCAATGAATATATTACTGTAATATTAAATTACATTTAGTCATAAGTTTTATTATGTATTTATGTATTAGTATAGTGAGGCAAAAACTTCCGTGTTTATTTAAGATTAGTATTGCGTGCACACGGTGACTCAATTATATGTGTGTGAAAAATCATCAGTAAGGTCCGGACTATTTAGAAAGCGGGGATTCACAGACATCCTCCTATAAAAAACAAGAATACGTATTGAAAAGCATGAGTCGAAAGTTAGACCAGTTAGACTTTGTGTCGAAAGGCGAACTCCTAATAATAGACTCCTGAGTGGGTCGACAACAGTCATAAGTATTGTTGTTAATTGTAAAATTAATAAAACAGTGGTTAAACTTGCATACATGTATTAAATGTGCAAAGTGTTATATCTTTTGCGATAAAGATACTGTGCCCCATTTGGCAGAGCAAGCTGATTCTTCACGTCTTAGTCGTGAACAAAGAAGTTCCCGCTATAAAACAGCACCGAAAAGACAAGATAGAAAAAGTCTTAATGTAAGGTATTGTTTAATTGATAAAAACTTATTGTATTTGAATGTATTTTGACAATAAAGAATTAAATTTTATAAATCAATTTTCAAATAGAGACGAACGAAGTAGATATATTTATGTGAGTAAATTAAATATGGTTGTTAAATAAATATCGTCTCCGTAATATAAAGTATAATTTAACTTTATATGTTTCGGCATTTTGGTATATGTATATAATCATACATAAATCTTGTATGTAGCATACGTTGTAAATTCTTGCCTCTGTTGTTTACGTTTAAATATAATGACTGGTATACACGTAAGCTTTCTTCAATGTAATCTTTATAAAATATTTAATCTGTCTATTAATGTGTTTTGTTTCATTTTGTGTTAAAAAAAACATTATATTGTGTAGGATATTTTTTGTTGTTTCTAAAAATATATGATAGACGAGTCAGTGCTAATTCCAACCGCAGATATGCACATTCAAGTCCAATTAACATCAGCAGTGAGGTGCAGATCAAGGTAACATTTTGGGGACTTTGCTCTTTGTAAAACACTTTAATGATGTTTATACTGTTGAAAAGACTTCGCTAAAGGATAAGACATTTACAATAAACTACAATGACGACACTTCCTTGGTGACTGTCGGTGATATACTTGGGGCAGTCTTCGAAAATTGCTCCAGTAATCTAGCACATCTTAAGCCATGTTTTATACATAATTAGCAACCAAGTAATCAGTCTGTAGAAAGTAACTAGCTGCACCGGCTTTTAGGTTTGAGAATTAGAATTATTAGTGCATCGTTTTCATAGTTTTTTCTGGAAATTATTTTCCGTAATTTGGTATAAAATGGGTGCTTTCTTTGCATTGATTTCGTTCTTTACAGCTTCTTTAACTTCTTGTTGGGTGATGTTTACCAATTAATTTTCAAAATTTTCATAATAAATGCATGTTTCAAAATACTTTCAAAAAGTGATTTATAATTTCAATATAGGTCACACTTTCTAACTTTAAGAATCGCATTCATGGTTATAGAGCATATCTCCTTTCTTAATGACACGCGAAAGACAAGCTTAGCCGAATCGTCAAAACCGGGCGAAATGCACCGCCAGCGGCGCCTATCTCCTCGAAAGATAAGTGGAGTCGAAACGTACCGCTTACACCCGATTTTTAAGATTATGATAGAAAATTAGGTCGCAAATACTAAAAGGGTGAGAACCCCTGTCTGAGACAGTTTCGAGCTCCCTCTATAAATATAACATCTACGAGTTACAGCTTTCATAGTGCAAGAAATGTGCATACATACTTTGTAGCTTTATTATGATATGTAGAGTAATTCCTTACCAAAATGTTTATGACGTAGCTTTTAATAAAGTAACTCTCTTGTGTGCAGATAACACTACCGCATCCGTAATAGGTAATTGAAAATCTCGAGACTGCAGAACACGTAAAACACGTACTCACCTACGTGTCTTTAGCGGTTGTACTGTGATGAAAATGATGCATATTTCACACTTGAAAGAGTACTGTGCAAACAAAAATTCCTGGGAAAATGTGTTTGTTTACCGTTGCAGCACAGCACAGTTCAGATATTGTGAATGGCACGTCCGTGTCCGTGTTTATTTAGAGGAGAAGACTGCTCTTGAAAACAGCTTCGTCGCAGACAGATTTGGCTATTATACAGGTCCGTTGCTTTCAGACGATCTCGCTGCTGAAGCAAAAACATATTACTTTGCACATGATTCAGCGTAGGTGGGAAAGGAAGGGGGGTGATATAACTTGTACCTAGACTGAAACGAATGAGGAAATTTCGCGAAATGTAGGTACACACAAAGACATGTTACGTTATTGCCGCGTACACACGGTAATGAAAACTGTAATATACAGATTCCATTTAGTATATTATGGAAATGTAAGTACCTCTATAATTTAAAAAAGATTAATCATACATATCTACTGTCACATATGCGGGAAAATATTAAGAAATATATGAACAAGGGAAAACTCAAACGCATGTGTGACATATTGCTGTGGTATTTTTCTGTATTTTAAAAATATAATTAAAAATAAAAAAAATAATGAGAAACTGGATATAACCAGATTTCAATATCAAAAATTTTATATATGTAAAAACAGAGATAGAACTAGATATAAGTGGATATTACTGAATATAAGTGAATATAACCAGATACTAGTGGATGTGGTTAACATATTTTAATATATAAAAAATTTAAATAAATAAATAAAAACAAAAGTAAATTTGAACACAATTTATTTTAGATAAATAAACGTATAAATATATATTTGGTACATCAGTCACAATTTAACATTTCATCCGATATAAATGCACAAAATATTCCATTGACTTGTATATATATATATCTTGTTAAAACTATCGTATGACACAGTAAAATAATTTAACAAATGAACATGCAATACAATACACATCAATGCAATGTGGGTCCACACCCATGAAATATTGATGAAATGTGGGCTGCATATTCAAGGAATGAACTGGGGTATTATGCAATGACAGAATTAAAAGTGTTGACCTCAATTTTGAATAAATTAGAGCACAAGAATTATATATATTGTACAAAACATAATGTTCAAATACTGACCTCAGTCTAAAAAAGGATATGTAATGACTTAAAACAGTATTATTAGTAACTAATAGAAAAGTAGGTCATTTCAGTAATACATCCTTTAGCAGTAACAATAATCAACAAATAGAAGCCTGCGTTTCAGCATATTGCCATAATAATAAACACTACTGTAAAAACAAAGGTCTTTATACGTAAATAAATATATTCCACTTATTTCTCTATCAATATATAAAAATCAATTGTATTTCTTCTGTATGAGGCATCACAGAAATGCATATAAAGGTGTATGATTTATTTGTTTTCTATACACCAACATACCCAGAACATAAATATTGTAGCCACTATCACTATTAAAAATAAAACGTTATGTGTCAGTATGCATTTTTCACTGGTATCTCCTGAATAAAACAATATTATTGAATGTACACTTAAATATGCGATTGGTATAATTTCCTTCATATAAAATGCTCCAAGAGATTCCAAGCTAAAAACAAATAAGATATTAGTCAGTATATAATGTAGTACAGCTTAAAAATACCTACCAATCAATAGAAATCAATCGATATTAATTAGATATGCAAATGCATAGTATGTAAACAACAACAAATGTAAGATGGCGGACGCAATGTCATGTGACCACATGACATCGATAATTATCAAAACAAACACGGAGGGCGCAGAAGAGGAAAATTCAAATAGAATCAAAACATTTTAAAACAAAATAAGGCGTTTGTCAATTGTCGAAAGATATAAAAAGACGTGCATTGACCATTCAAGAGGTGTTCATCTGCAGCCACCAGTACCTTAAACTTCTAATCAGTGCTCCAAGTGTCCTTCAGCTAAACAAAATCTAAAAAGGCATAGACGCTTTTAAGATTTAAACACGTGTAGTGAGACAAGACGCGCTAAAATAGTAGAGCGTTACTACATTATTTAATAAAAACCGCCACAATAACTTTCAAGACGATTGAATGCGAAAATTACCAAGAGGAATTCGAAAGGAGATACAGTCAAGAAAAGTAAGTACAAGCACAGTTAATAAAGCTTCATCTTGCAATCTTATAGTCAACAAATAAAGGAATCTTCATGTGTGTTATATAAAGTTACTGAATAACAATAGTTTTAAAATATTATTTGAACATTTAATAAATTCTTCTTTGGGTAAGTCTTGACTTGACGTGAAAATCTCAAGTTAAGGCGATTCAACGGAGTGCTAACAATTTTGCCTGAATAACAACAATTTTAAAAATATTATTTAACCATTTAATAAATTCTTCTTTGGGTAAGTCTTGACTTGACGTGAAAATCTCAAGTTAAGGCGATTCAACGGAGTGTTAACAATTTTGCCTGAATAACAACAATTTTAAAAATATTATTTAAACATTTAATAAATTCTTCTTTGGGTGAGTCTTGACTTGACGTGAAAATCTCAGGTTAAGGCGATTCAACGAAGTATCAACAAATTTACATGAATAACGATAATTTCAAAATATTATTTGAAATATCTAATAGGTTCTTCATTGTTTAAATCTCGATTTTGACGTGAAAATCTCAGGTCGAGATGATCCAATGGGGATACGTCGGCAAAGAGTAAAGAAAATAATTTTTTGTAATTTCTTTTTGAATTATAAGCACACATGAAGAGGAAATTTAGTAAACTTATACAATTTGAAACAGTAAAAGACTTGCAAGGTGCTTGTACTATAACGGAGGAGATAATATACCTCAATGAAACAAAAGTATTATATTATATAGTTGTCAATATTTTTCTTTTCTATGTTTTGTAAAATCTTCATACTATAAATAAATATAAGTTGTGCTGACATTCATTATTTACTTATTAACACCCATCCCAAGGAGAGCCTGAGGAAAGTAAACATCACAATCACAGCTAGAACTCACAATAAGGAAAAGCTGTGACATATTTTTCTTTTAAAACAAAGAAATCTACCTTTAAGACCCTGAGATTATTAAAGAATATTAATTTATTAATTTGACTATTGGTTATCAACCATAGTACAGCATATCACAGCAATATGTGTTACAATCATACTCATTTTTAGTAGAACAGTACTTCTAGCCAAATGTCCTTAAGAGGAGCGTTAACTATCGAAAACTAAGGCATCGCCGTTTCGCGTTTTATGAATTTATTTTGTAATTTTAGAATCTCAAATTTGAGTTAGTGTTAGGAAAACGCATCAATTTATAATGTCAAGGTCAGTTTTTGTACTAATTTATTTTCTTAAGAAAGTTATGTGTCTTAGAAATAACGACAAAAATGCATGAATTTAATTAATGTCTACTAAATAAGGCTGATACACAAAAAAAAAATGAGGTGTGGCCACCACACGACTTTCTTATACGTATGAAAGTGTTACTTCCCGTCCCAATTTTGAAATTTCATTTATACAAAAAATATTCCAAATCCAACTCTAAATACTTTTGTAATCTTCATAAATATATATAGAATGCATAATTTACGACATATTTGCAAAAAATCGTTATTCGGTAAGAGTAAAAGTGTTACTTCCGGTCCGAATTTTGAAATTTTTTTTATACAAGAGATATTTAGAAGTACGTTCTAAATACTTTTATACTGGTTATGTACCTGCCTAGAAAGCATGACTTGCGAGATATTCGCAAAAAACTGATTTTCGATAAGAGTAAAAGACCTACTTCCGGTCGGAATTTCGAAAAACTTTATTAATACAATTTTTCTCAAATTTAATTTTAAGTACATTTGAATTCTTTATAAATTCGTTTAAACTTAGTAATTGACGAAATATTTGCAAAATTCGATTTTTTCACTGAAGTAAACTACTACTTCCGGTATGCCGATTTTGCTCAAAATCTAATCAGTTCTCAAGAGGGAGATTATATTCGTAAATATAAAATTTGAAGTTGATACCTATAGCGGTTTGACCGCTATCGTGGTCACACACACACACACAGACACACACACACACAGACACACACACACACAGACATTTTTTAAAAACCACTTTTTTGGTATCAGGGGACCTCAAAACGTGGACATCTGCAAAAATCTCGAGGTCGAAAATTTTCATCATCACAATACTTCCTTATACTACGTATAAGAAAGTAAAAACAACCTCCACGCGCCAGCTGCACAATTGTTGGACGATATAAAAAAAAAATCTGTAATTATTTTTGAAGGTAAAAAGCATTAAATAGTAAACATTGTCACACACATTTCACACGAGGTTTTTCCAAGCTATTGCGTCGTCTATCCTCACTTTACGGTATCTCTACCGGTCCTAGCGAAGACGAAAATCTATCGGAATCGGTCGGCTATTCCAGACTTAAGTCAGAGTGACAGTTTGTAATTAAAAAGAAATGTCATATATACCTATAATATTCGAGTGTTTAATAATATAAGTTATGGGCAAGCGAAAATTGGCTTATTATAAAACATCAACAACATCAACAGTTCCGTAAGTACACATTCTTTACACATTATGTTTCCCATCTATAGTATTCCTTTATCAATGACAGAATCTGTGAATAAAACCGAAGCGCTGTGACAGAACCGAATATCGTCTACCTCCACCTACTCACACACCCTTGCGTCTACCCGACCCGCGAGTAATATAAGTTGCATAAGGTTCTATTTGTTAGTAAACGCCCCTCTCTTAAGCCTTTTAATATACAGGTAACCCCGGAATAACACAGTAGATACGTTCCTACAAAGTGTTGTACGAAATTGTGTTTTTTTTTTAATTTCCGTATAAGAAAATTTATTTTTAAATTCAATATAAGTTAATTTATTTTTATTAGGAAACAAAACAAAAATATGTATACATATTACATATTTAATTTCATTTAAGGCAAAGTTCATTTAATAATTTTCGTCGTCATCGCTGCTCAGTACAATTAAACGAGAACGTTTGTTTGTTGAACAATATTATCTTCACTTTCTGAACTTTCTTCTAGATTTTGTGCACTGCCTGGCCCTTTTAAAAAAATCTGTAAGTTTGCTTTGTTTGCTTGCCGTTGTAAATTGCATGATATGATGATAAGCAATTTGGCAAGCTCCCTTTTGAATACTAAACACCTTTCAGACGAAGGATCTCCACTCACGAAAAATAATTCTAGGTTTTTTGTAAAGCTTTCGTGTAATTTTGCTAGTGTAAAATTATTAATTTCATAATTTTTGTCCGAATTATTTTTCTCAGAATTGGATTTACTTCGGATGCCATTTCCACCAAATCTGCTTAGTCAAAAAGTCAACAGTTTCGTAATTCTAAATACAGATTTGGTCATTTGAAATGAAGCATAAAATTTAATTCCTTTGTAAAATCAAAAATAAGAATTTCTTTCCTCTTGTAAACCCAATCCGGGAAGATACTGTACAATTTATATTTGTTTTTAACAGTAAACTTATATGTACTTATTTTTTTAACTTTTTTCACTATTCATCCTATTAATATAATATGCTGTAAGCTGAATTTGAAATTAAATTATATTAGTGCCCCACGTTCGGACAAGCCAAATACATATGCTGTTTAACGTAGATAAAATTAAAATATTGAATTGATTCGGTCTTTACTTGATGAAGATGTTGAATGTTGTTTATTTAGTAATTAATAAAATTAAAAAACACTTGATTTAGTTTCACTTAATTTATTAGAATGTTTCAAACAATTGATTCGGTATGTTCTACCATTCTCAAAGAATTTACTCAACTAAATTTGTGTGTCTATTTTTTATACTTATATACTTGTGGGTGTGTTTACTGTTACTTACTTTGACCATTTTATTACTGTGTCTCTTATCGATGTGTTTATGTATTCTGTCTGTGTATTGGTTATGTGTAATTGTTTATGTATAGCTTTTTTAATTTCTAGTATTTCTGAATAATTAAGTTTTTTGCTTTTACTAACATTATGGAGTACTTTACAACTATCTATATCGGGAAAGTGAAACTTATCAATGCAATGTTCTGAGAATTCTGTGTTTTTCGTTCCTTGGATTATTGTTTTTTGTGTTTGTTTAATCTTGTTTTTATGTTTCTTCCCCAGGTTTTTCTAAATTTGTAATGTTATCTTTGCTATTGCCTAACATGGTACCCAGATTGTTTTTGTTTACGTTAAATACTTTTAGTCCTTTCTTAGTTAATATTTTATTAATTTGTTTATTTACTGAAGGGACACCATAAGACCGGTGGTGTGGGGAGACCGAGAGCGCGGACACCATGCGCGCATGGCATTCGTTCCGTATCTTTAGAGCGTGAACTTACATTGTGTCTGAGCAAACTGGCAAATATTAAAATAAGATGCCCTTACTGTCGAGGAAAAAATACAGATTGTGTTATGGTATGCGAACGATAATTCGTACAAAGACGTGCAAAATTTATTTGTTGCGGCGTATGAAAATCGTCCACCTCCCTCTGTGCCAGCTATCCATAAGACTGTGAAACAATTTCGTACAGAAGGTTGTGTTAATTCACTGCATACTAAAAGACACCGTAACGTCACAGAAGAACAAGAGGCGCAGGAATTTCTTATTTGTGCAAGTGTCGAAGAAGATTCTTCATTAAGCTGTCGGCTAATTGCCGCTAAGTTTGATATTAGTAAAGAAATGGTTTTAAAAACTTTGAAGAAGTATGGCTACAGGTCATATAAACTTCATAGGTCAAATACACTATTTCCCGATGATTACTGGCGTCGGATGGAGTTTTGTGAACGTGTAATGGAAATCGCTAACAGGAATGATCGGTTTATTAGTTACATTATATTTACTGATGAATCGACATTTCCATTACACGATTGACATAACCCATCTGTAGCCCGTTGTTGGGATAAGGAAAATCCTCACCTAACCTACAACGCTCACACACAATACCCGCAAAAACTGAATGTTTGGGCTGGTATTTTGGGGGATAATATTGTAGGACCATTCTTTATTAATGGCACGCTAAATGGAGAAAGGTATCTCGATCTCTTGCAAAATCAGGTAATTCCTGCAATTCGAGCAATACCAGGTGTTAGATTCGATGATGTTTGGTTCCAACAAGATGGCTGCCCCGCTTACAACTGCCGGCTTGCCGGGGAATGTCTCAACGGAATTTTTCCGGGAAGACGTATTGGTGGTCGGGATGCAGACATTTGTTGGCCTCCACGTTCCCCGGATTTAACACCCTGTGACTTTTTTTTTGTGGGGACACGTGAAGTCGAAAATCTATACCGGAAATAGAGCGATTGATTTGGATGGCTTAAGAGAACAAATTCTTAACGCCATACAAATGATTACTCCTGAAATGCTATCGAATGTACGAAATGGGTTTTATAATCGTTTAGGGTACTGCTTGATGCAAGAGGGACAGACATTTGAACATCTTGAACATTAAATTTTGTATAGTTCATTAAGTATAATATTTTGTTTCGTTTTAAATGTGAGAATTTTATTTAATTTTTTATAAGAATTTTATTTTAGTTACAAATTTTATAGAGTTTTGTTTCAGTTCAATGTTAACACATTATACATCTGTTACCAAAATATTATACAAAAGCCGTACATAGCGGAGCAATTCCTTAAAGCAAACGTCTGCATACTAGCTTTCAACATTTTGCACTGAAGCCTCGGTACCCGGTGTCCCGATATGAACTCATCTGTACTCCCCTATTATCGTACCCCTCCATTTCATGTTTGCATGCACATGTGTGCGTGTCTGTGTTTCCCTATATCTACTTTTATTTCAGTCAAACGGTATATGCTGTAGTTGACATCTTCAAATTGAATTAATTATAATAAAAATTGAAAAAAAACAAGAAACCGGTATTCTTGACGTATTCCTTGAGACTATTTTTTTACAGAATCAAACCATTGTTCCGTGTTTGGAGATAATGCTATATTTGAATTAATATGCAAACATATTCTGTGAGAACTCTAATGTATCAGTAATTTATCTATTTAGAAATATACATTCATTTTTTAGGTATGATTTCAAACGATTACGAAGAAAACATAAAGTTAATATAATCTTCCATTATCTGTAGGGTACATGTAACATGAACAAATAAGTATAATGGAAAAGGTAATATGAATCCCCATCGCTACCTATCGTATCCTAGCATAGCTATGAACTATCGTCTACACAAATCAAATATATTGTGTGAATATGACCTAAATCGGTCGTTGTTCGGAACTATTAATTTACATTCTACTTCAATTGAAAACATTCATTTGAGGTATTTCCATTCCGTGAGCATAACGAAACAAAACAAAAAAAAGAATTAACCAAATATGATGTTCCTAACGTCAGTTATGATCGAGAGTGCATACAAAAATGATGATTTAAAATGATGATTTTTGTAATTGTCCCGATTTTTTTTTTCTTGAAATGTGTTCCAGGATCATAACGAACAAAACAAAAAAGAATTACGCATATCCATAGTTCGAATCGTGAGTTATCGTGTTCAGTTCTTACAAAAATCCTACAGAAAAAAGAACTTGCCGTCTTTCCAGAATTTTCCAATTTCCAGGCAACTTTTTCAATTTTATTTTCCCTAAAAACCCTATTCGAACTATTACGAACATTTTTTTTAAAAAAATAGTCAAATCACTCCAGCCGTTCTGAAGTAATGTTCATACTAAAGAACAGCAATTGATTTTCAATTATACAGACGTTAATATATGAAATTATAACTATTCATTAACATAAATATATCGCAGAGCATTTCATTTTGAAATATGAAATGCTTTCTGACAACTTCCTTATATACTCTTGTGAATTCTTTCTCGTAAAGTACAGGCAATGATATTCATCGCACGAAAGTTAGGAACTCGCAGAAGAGAAAAGGTTATCAACGGAGAAAACAATGTCATCACTTCAGTACACCTCGACGCTTTCTGAAAGCCGTGGGCCGTGACGGTGTATGTATCTGTGTGCACTGCTGCGTGCACACAAACTTCCACTAACGATTCGTGTTTTTTATCATCCGTGCAACGCAATGGCAGAACACTTCACTAGAGAATACACTGAGGATTCGAACAAAATGAAAGATTGCGATCTTTTATTTGACCGTAGACGAGCACATACAATCCAACACGTGTGGGAGGGAGATCAAAGAATGTTTGATATATGTATGGTATGTACAGTACGTACGTATGCTCAATATGATGAGAAGAACTTTGCCCTTCCTGAGAGTAAACGCAATTTGCAAAACCGGAGATAAATTGATAGATAATGATAAGTGCAGATATTTAATAATAATAGAATTTGTTTATATGATACGTACATAGATACGTACATTATACACAATATACATTTGCACAAAAAATTCCTTTTATTATACCCAGTACTTTCATCTTGTTCTTTTAATAGTCTGTTTTAACAAAAGTTATGATAAAAGTTCGAGAGAAAAAAACTGCTTGTCGTCCTTGTTTACTCATAGGCGTGACAACTTAGTCTATTTCATTCTCGAAAAGCTCATTCCTAATGTAAATAAAATGCTTGTACATAGTAATTCGTAGACCACTAGATGGCAAAATATTATAGAGGAAAGTTGTAAATATTCTTGGTATGAGGCCTTCAATTACTCAGATTGATAAGAAAGAACACGAGTTTAACGTTTCTGTTTAAGCTCGGCCACCCGCCATATCTCAGCAACCGTTTATCGTGCAACTTGCGGAAACAATCTTGATAGTAAAATGAACTAGGAGAATTTCAATAAAAATATTTTTAACTTTCCAAAATGATCGCAAGGAGGCGCATTTCTCAAGATAAATTAAAAATTTGATAATTTTTCATTAAATTCAAGGTTAAGATATGTTAATTTTTTTACTGGCAACATTTCCAGACGTTTTCATACAACTTTCATTTGAAACTTTTTGATCTAACTCCCATGCGAAGGGGAGGGTGGAGGGGGGTATGTCTGCGTACAAAAGTAGCTATAACTTCAGCGTGCCTTAACGGATATTAATTTTTTAGGCTCATTAGATACAGAATTTCACAAAGAATTAAAGTGTATGACGTAACAAATTACTTGGTAGTCAAAAAAGATAATAGGCGGCGCTGTTCTTAGTTTATGTATATTGTTTTTTCTTTAAAATTTTAAACGGAACGATATATTTTTAATATCATAATATTGAAGCCCATAAAAAACTGAAGAGAACGATTAAACCGGAAGTTGCTACCTTTTTTCTTGACGAAGATATAGACATAGGAGTACAATCCAGAAAAATGACGTTTTTAAATATAAAAAATATTTATTTATTGTGAACAATAATTTTATTTGTATTTTAAGAGGGTGATTAGAGAGTGTATAGTTTGTTTTCAATTGAATTTCTATCATACTGTTTCACAAATGTCTTCATTTCAATCTTTTGATATTGAACTAAATATACAATAACGAGAAAAAAGACAATATAATATAATATATTAGTTGGGAACGAATATGAAAATATGTAAAACAAACCTAAAAAAAATACCTAAACATAAATAAGAAAATATGTTGACACAGTAATATAAACGAAACCAACAAAACACATATATTTAAATATCAAATTACAAAAAATAAAAGAAAAAAAACTTCAATTTAATAAGTGTTCACAGTGTCCACCATTATTTTCAATGCACATGTTTATTCGGTGATTAGAACAGAGCACAGCTACTTCAATTTCGGAGGCAGAGATTGTATTAACCGCATCTGTAATTCTCTGAATCATATTTTCACGTGTAGTTGGCATTTTATTATAAACTATGTTTTTTATTCTATATCATTCCGTACTTATTTACAGAATATTATATAATTTTAAAAGGCATGTTAAAAAATCAATGAAATAAGCTAGAAATTTATAAATGACATACACTTTATGACATTTTTTGTTACTGATTTGCATATAATTTTCAAATAAATATTGAAAAATACAAGAGGTTTGTTCAACCATCTATCTACTTTTTATAACACTATGGATGACAGTCGTTGGTCCGAATGTAATATAGAATGGGCTTTTTCCACTAGGTGGTTTAAGGTTAGGTTTGTTGTTATGATTGGGTTATGTGAGAATTTTAAAATCGCAGAAAAGTTATTAAAAAACACAAAAATTAAATGTAATTGTTGTGTGGTAAAATGAAATAAACACCATTTATTACGATTTTCATAATTACAACAGTGTGTATAACAGATACGACTAAAAATGTGACATGGAAAAATTCACTCGGTAAGCACCTTAATTATTAATTATCTCCATCCCTATACGTTTGCACCGATTAATTTATAAGTAAAAGTTGTTCAATTAGAGGTCCTCTTTAAGGTACACTAGTTTTTTTTGTCAAAAATCGGTTGCACCCATATTCTCCAAAAATTCCTATAGTTTTAAATAATGGATACAAAATATTAACAATTATCAAAATGATTTATCAATGTCATCACAAATTTAACTATATAAATAGCATGTTAATACTATAGAGCGTCTCAACCTTAGTATTCAGTGCAGTCTCTTATGGGATATTCATTTCTTTTACTATCGTAAGCAATTTGTAATAAACTGTCTTTTTTTTATTTCAAGGCAATGTTGTCAGTTCGAATTATTATGTTTATGGTTGGTATTATCGGTGTGATGTAAGTATCACAACATAACCTCTATGTCAAGTGTCAAATTAATATTATAATATAATAATATAGAATAATATACTAACCAACAAGTATTTAAAATGTCGTATCATTATAATGAGTTACCAACCTAACCTGTCATTGTCGAACTGACAATTATGTTGTCTGTCTCTATAAGACACTTACTACTAAGGTTGAAACGCTCTATACTTATGATTCTCATCATACTCTCAATACTATATTAATAAACGCCCGCCGTAAAGCAAGTCTACGTCGCGACAATGTGATTCCCTAAATTAGATTATTACTATCAGGGTACTTACTGCATACAATCACATACCTTTTTAAAATGCAGCCTGTTAACGTCTACATATTTGCAAATGAACAGGATTATCTTTTCTCAAAGAAAAGTGATAAAGTTCTGTTGTGTTGTATACATTCATGGAATTGCTTGGTCGGCATGCATATTCTACAAATTTGATTAGATTATTCTTTATTGCCTTTTACGTGAGTAATAAAGACCAGACTGCCGATGACTACATAATACATAGCTTCCTTTGCAGAACATTAAAATGCATGATTGCACGGTAAAAGACTGCTGTTATTGTAGTGATTTAGTTCGTCTTTATTGTATTCGTGAATCTTCGCATAGTAGACTCACCTCACCAATAACGCTCTGGCATTTTAATAGATTGTGTCGTTAATGTGTGTGTTGTTGTCTTTGATCTCGCCGCGCCTTTTACGACCGCGATGCTAATTCGTTCCTTTCCGGACATCATTAAAATATCTGGTCGAATGTAAAATGGTACTCTTTCTTTCGAGATGGCGAATTATCTGACCGTGTTCTTCTTTCGGCAATTAAAGAAAACGATTTCGGGAGTGCATTTATGTTCGAAATGGGATATATTTGATTTTATTACTGCACGTCTGATAGTTATTATTTAAATTAATTTCTTCAAGAGCCGAAAGAATGAACACAACATCAAAGAAAATACGTTCTTGTAGAACCTTTGTTATGTTATCAAGCTGTTCTCTTTAGTTGGAGTAATGTTGGACATATGAAATCAGTAAGCACTTCAATAATATCAAAAAAATATTAGTCCTACACCAATTTCAATGTATAAAATTAAGTTTCAACTTTTTCTAATTGATTTTTTTTCTACATTAGCAGAAAACTTTTGCATCGCTTTGATTATCATTTGGTTTTTCTGTTGATATTTTGATATTTCAATCTAATGTATATATTGTCAAGGGATCAAACTTTCCCTTGATCATATACATATCACTAATTAAAGAGAAAAATAATTAAGTAGCATTTAAGTTAATAGTAGGAAACAATTTTAGGAATAGTTAAATCTATGTAATAAAACATGGGAAAAAGTGACCATTTCATTTTGAGAAGCATGTACTTACAGAGTTTAATGAATATTACATTACATAATCATCAGGCGTACATTTTAAAATACATCGCAGTGTATAAAGTTGCATAAGCATCAATTTGCCGTGAATGTTAAAAATACCGTAACAGAATTTATACGAAAGTTGTTCTAAATTAAGGTGGCCATCTGATAGAAAGGGAATCGTCACATTGCTACTGTGTATCTGTGTCCTTTTCCAACAATTAGGCGTGTATTATGTGTTGCATACGTGAGTGTATTTTTATTAGCCATCTGGTTGCAAGTAGCAGCGATATAATTTCTAAAACAAATTTACCAAAAAAAAAGATGATACTACTAACGCAACGCATGTCTTAGATTGAACCAAATTATACAGAGATTGACAAACCAGACCGTTTTCTTTGTGTCTGGATCAAAAAACAGAGTTTTTGTCTCATACACGATTTAATAGAATATGTGTCTATTTTGAAATCATTGATATTTCGGAGCAAGTAATAAAAAATATCCATGAAAATTTGTTTGAATTGAACAAATAGTATCATATCATTTCAATTTCATGTTATTTGTAAATATGTGATTTCTTTTCGGGGTTACTCTTTTAATGGCTGACAAAAAGACGTATATAACGTAATTATATGACTGAGTAAGCTACATAAGACGTATATCGACCCTATATTTGCAGCAGGCATTAAAGTTTTGCTACATTCAACTAGAAAGCGCCCCGAATATTCTTAAAAACTAATATTATTGTTGGCAGCCCCCTCTGTTTAAGAATTACTGCACCCATAACCCTGATTATGATATATGGAATCTACTTTTCTCATTATATATGGCTTGTTTAATCGGAATGCTGCGTAAAAACAATTAAATGCACAAGATAGCTATAAAATACGCTTAATTGCTTTGTATCAAGCATCAAAAGAGAGAGAATTTATTTCTCCATAGGCTAAGCTACCTAATATCTTGCAATTACTTACATATTCGAAGTAATTGCGAAATAAAGTAGCAGATTTTTGATACAAAAACTTCCTGTTTTTTAACAATTTTTTCCACATTAATCTAACAAACTTCAGTTATTAAAACTACCCAGTCCCCTAGAGATAAGTTTGCAGATTATGCCAGTATTTTTTTAATATCATTTTGTTGCTTATTAACGGATTCTGGTGCGATATGTTAGCAGCATGTTTGCAATGTAATTGAGATGGGCGAGATGGCCACCTTAAGTTTTAGACAACTTTATCATCTTAATAGATCTGGGAGTCGAGTAGATGTGTTACTTCCGGTCCAAATTCTTACTTTTTTACTTTCTTATACGTAGTACAAGGAAGTATTGTGATGATGAAAATTTTCGACCTCGAGATTTTTGGAGATGTCTACATTTTGAAGTCCCCTGATTCCGAAAACTGGTTTTTAAAAAACGTCTCACTCTCTCTCTCTCTCTCTCTCTGTGTGTGTATCAGTCAGTGTGTGTGTTACCACGATAGCGGTCAAACCGCTATAGATATCAGTTCCAAATTTTGAATTTACGAATACAATCTCCCTCTTGAGATCTGATAAATTTACAGTAAAACCGGTAGACCGGAAGTAGTAGCTTATTTCGGTGAAAAAATTTTGCCAATTATTCGGCAACTACTAAGTTTAAACAAATTTATAAAGAATTCATATGTACTCAAAATTAAATTTGAAAAGAATATTATTGAAAAGGTTTTTCGAAATTCCTACCGGAAGTTAGGTCTTTTACTCTTATCGAAAATCATTTTGTTGCGAATATTTCGCAAGCTATGTTTTTTTAGCCAGATGCGTTACATGTATAAAAGTAGTTAGAATTTAATTTTCAATAACTTTTGTATAATTTTTTTTTCAAAATTCCGAGCGGAAGTAACACTTTTACTCTTATCGCGTATCGGCTTTTTGCAAATATGTCGTAAATCATGCATTCTATATATGTATATTTATCAAGAGCATAAAAGTATTTAGGGCTGGATTTGGAATATTTTTGTATAAATGAAATTTCAAAATTCGGACCGGAAAGTAATACTCTTACTCTTAGCGAGTAGCATTTTTTTGCAAATATCTCACAAGGTATGCATTCTGTAGAGATTTATTAAGAGATTAGAAGTACTTAGAATAGGATTTTGAATGATTTTTGTATAAAAAAAAGTCTTAAAAATCTGTAATTTGACACCTGATTATTTTTTTATACAAAAATCATTACAAATCGAAATCTAAATAATCTTTTTACGCTTTTAATAATAGAATATATAGAATGTATACTTTGCGATATATTTGCAAAAAAACTGCTATTCGATAGGAGTAATTTAAATTTCTGTTTATACGAAAATTATTCAAAATCTAGCTCTAAATATATCTGTTGCGAGATATTCGCTAAACGTTATTTTTAGATAAGTATTGTGATGGTGACATTACACACTGACTCTTCTTTAAAAATCCTAATATATTACACAATTCAAGCTATTCACATCTTGTAATCTCTAGTATCGAATATCCCCACCACCGTTCGATGATAAATACATCTCAACGTCTATCAGTGACCTTAGATTAAGATTATTTTCAATATATGTTATGTACTTTCTCCATTACATAGATTTTTCTCGGTAAAATATCTGTACTAAATAGACCCAGAAATTTGCCTATCTTGCACCTTTCCACATACAGTAAACGCCAAATAAGAAGGCGAATGGTGGGAGTAAGTCAGCGCGGCATTAGCAATAGTGGGACAAATAGAGTCTGACATTATTGGATAGTCTTCAGTAAGTGGGCGCACGCGTTTTTAAAAACGACTACAGCGCATTCCCACAGCTCTTTTTTTCTTGTTTTCTATAAATTTTTTCACATATTAACTTTTGAATAGTATACTACTCCGTCTGTTCTGCGCATGCCTTAAATCAAAACATCTATTCTTAAAATACGATGACAAGAAAATTCAAAGCTTAAGTATAACACTAATTAACTCTGATTTAAATTGACAACTATTACCCTAATATTAATGACAGCATACACAAAATCGTTTATTTTAATGAATTCAGCATTTATGCAAGGTTAAATAACACGCGGGCCATTGGGATTTGTAATTGACACATAAATTATGATGCAGAATAAAGAAAGCGCACGATTTCATTTAATATTTTGTTACATATTCTATATTTATCCACGTTTACCTATCTTAATTTTTACCATAATTGAACTTATAGTAATAGTCGCCTTATAGAAATATTTTACAAGATTAAATTGTGAAGTTATATTCATACACTGTTAAAAATACAGTTCTTATTTTCCAAATCCAAAAGGAGTAAATTGTTCAAATTAATGCATTCTCTAGTCTACTAATGTTTTTTAATACTGTTTTATCTATGTATATATTTAATTGAATGTTTTCACTTGAAAAAAAATTGGGAGATCTAGAGAAAAATTTGGATAGACGCATTCCAGCCTAAATTCAAATAGTTTTTATATTATTGTTAATTGTACGAAAGTTTCTGAAAAGCTTAATATAAAGATCGACAGCAGCCATTCTGCATATGACTTAAACTGCCCATACTACACAAGATTACTAGAAAAAGAAAGAAACAAAGTAAAATACATATAGCAATCAAAGCAGGATTACTCTCACAAAAAAAGACAAATTACTGTTTTTAATTGTCAGGGATTTCTAAATAATAATGATTTGATAGTTGATTTAATAAATCGGTGGGAGCCGCTAATAATAGGGTTAGTTGAAACCCACGTTGATAAAGATGTAATAGATAAAGAAATAGCCATAGATGGTTATGAAACGATAAATGCGACAACGAATAATAGAAGAACGGGTGGCATATTAGTATATATAAAGAAATACTTATATTATGACGTAAAGAATATTTTTGTTTGTGATTGTCTGTGGCTAGTATCTGTTGAGACAAAAATACATAATCAAAAATACTTGTTAATATTTATTTATTTATCACCCACCACAAAAATTGGATAATATATTTATAGAATATTTTGAAAATCTGGTAGATAACATATGTGATTTCGATGGAAACATTTTAATAATGGGTGATTTCAATATTGATTATAAGAGAGATACATATTACAGTTTGAAGATTAGAGACATCTTATATAGAGCAGCTCTGTATCAAGTTGTATCGGTACCAACAAGGATTACTAATACTAGTGAAACAATTATTGATTACGTTGTAACTAATAGGAGAGACATTACCTTTGAGATTCACTTGACACCTAAAATTAGTAATCACAATATTTTGACCGTTGATACACAAGAGCTAATGAATACGGAACATATAAAAACGTTTAAAATTAGAAGTTATAAGAACTACAACACTAATGCCTTTCATGATAGGATACTAAGTTGTGAGTGGTCGAATAATACTAGCGAGGTGAATATTTTGGCTAGACAATGGTTAATGATAATTGAGGCAGCAGTGCAGGAATTATGTCCAATCATTGAAATAACCGTAAGGTCTGGTTTTCCAAAAAATAAATGGATAAACGCAGAAATTATACAAGAAATGAATATAAGAGATAATAAATACAAACTTGCAGTGATAACCGAAAATGAACAACATTGGGAAGAATATAAACGCAGTAGAAACAAGGTCACGGGATTAATTAGATCAGAAAAAGAAAAATATTTTGTAAGAGTATTAGACAAGAATAAATATAATCACAGAACATTATGGAAGAACCTAAAAACTCTTCTTCCTGGGAATAATGAATTATGTGACAAAGCAATAATTTTTAAGACAAAGAAATCAGTAATAGCTTCGAAATATGTGAAAATTTCAATAAATATTTTGTGACGAGTGTGGATGATATTGTGGCTGCTATACCAAAGAAAGTAGGTTTGGTGCATAACGACAATACCGGTAGTTATGATAACGGGTTCTGTAATTTCGAAAACATCACAATGTATGAATTAAAGAATATATTAAAGGAACTCAACAATACAGGAGATGCAGCTGGAAATGGCATTAACACATCCTTGTTGAAAGATGCATGTCTAGTAACTGCGAATAGATTGTTAGATGTATTAAATCAATCACTAAAGAGTGGAGTATTTCCTGAAAGATGGAAGACATAATACATTATACCAGTGCCAAAGGTGAATGGGTCACGAAAATGCGTGGAGTTTCGCCCAATAAATACAGTGCCGGTGTATGAGAAAGTCTTAGAACGTGCAGTAAAAAATAGACTTAGTTCGTATTGTAATGACAATAATATAATAAGCAAAGACCAGTCGGGCTTTAAAGAAGATCATTCATGTGAAACATTATTAGTGAATTTAATTGATAAGTGGTTAAAAGAACTGGATAAAGGTAACATTATCTTAGCAGTCTTTTTGGATTTTCTTAGAGCCTTTGAAACAATAAATAGAGACACTTTAATTAAAAAACTGGAATCAATAGGTGTAGGTGGTACAGTTCGAAATTGGTTTTCTAGCTATTTAAATAATAGGACACAAATAGTAAAATATAATAATAGTGTATCAAGTGCGATAGAAACTAGGTATGGAGTGTCCCAGGGAACTGTTTTAGGCCCCGTTCTATTCAATATTTACGTGAATGATATGTCGTCGTGTGTCGGCCGCTGTGACGTGTGTATGTTCGCGTATGATACAATGCTCTGCGTATCGGGCGATGATATGGAAGATATGGTTAAAGTGATGAATGAAGAACTGGAAGCGTTATATATATGGCTATGTAGAAATAATTTAAGTATAAATATTGATAATCCCAATTTTATGTGTATTGGAAGTAGACATAAATTACAACACAATGATAAAGATAAGATTAAAATACTAATTAATAATGTTGAATTAGAGTCAGAAACACAAATAAAATACCTTGGCATAATAATTGATGAAAATTTAAATTTCAAAAAACATTTAAGCTATGTAATAAGTAAGATATCTAAAAAAGTAGGGTTTTTAAATAGAATAGGTAAAAACTTGTCAAACTATGTTAAACTTATGTTATATAAATCGTTTATAGCACCACACTTTGAATATTGTTCAACAATTCTGTTCAATGCAAACCAAAATGAGATACAACAATTACAAAAACTACAGAATAAATGTATGAGAGTAATACTGAAATGTAGTAAATATACACCCATCCAGATAATGTTGGGTGCACTACAATTAATAAACATTAGACAGAGACTAGCATATAGAGTACTCGTTTTTATACATAGAATTAAGTTAGGTCAGGCACCTTCATATTTAACGGATAAGTTAGTACAAGTAGGAGATACGCATAGTTATAGCACACGTAATGTTAAAGACTTTTATATAAGTAGATATCAACGAAGTCAAACAACAACAAGTGTATACGTTGATGGTTTGAAACTTTATAATACATTACCCAATAGTATAAAAGAATGTAATAGACTAAGTTTATTTAAGACGTTGGCTTATAAGCATATACTCTTGAATTATTGAATTATTGACTTTAGAAGTTGGTTTGTAACACATATATCAAATTAAGATGTAATATTTGAACATATATTTATCATGTATACATAATAGCAAATTGCTAAATAAAGACATTGTTATTATTATTACTATTATTATTATTATTTTTACTTTTGTGTTGTTTGGCGATCTGTCCAAAAAATGAAGTTATTTTAAATTAGGCGTTAATAGATACAATAATCACTCAGAAATACGTCTTTTTCTCATTTTTACTTTGTTTACACATTTCCAATAGCTTTTCACAAATTCACAAAACTATCACAAATAAATTTATTGAAATTTGGAAAGGACAAAGTCTGTCGGTCAGCTAGTATATAAAAAACCTGTTTCCCTTTTCACTTGCGCTTTTTTATATTACAAGTTAAAATTCAACCTATTACTACCTATTAACATAACAAATAGCATGTTGGTCAATTGAACACTAGGTGCCACCACAATATGATGACTATAAACGTGTTCTAAAACTTATTTTTCAAATTTCGTACGATACATACCTCTTATGTATAAAAAAGTTATTAAATACCCACACAAATTTATTTAGTAGGTATTTTAAGATATTTCATATCCTTAATGGGCAGCGCCAGCATAACAACGAGATTTCCTTTGTATTTTTTGTTTAATTTATCAAGGAACATGACCGCAGGCTGTAAGCGATGAGGTATTTTTCCTTATGCATTTTAATATTTTTATTCTCTTTTATATGTTTACATTACTTTGGTACAAAATATTTAAAAAAAAAAAACCCAGGAGTTGAAAAAGAAACAATAACAAATATATTATACACATATTCTAAATTTAACAAATACACTTTTCTTTTCGAGACATTCCCTTTTTTCCAATTATTATACAAACTTCCTTATTTAAAGTACAATGTTCTGTAAATAATTGCGGAGGATAATGGGCCATCCCCGGAAGCGTCTCACAGAGGGAAGCGCGTAGTCATACGGGAGAGTAACGATCGGCCGTTGGAGCTTTTCCATGCACGAGAAGGGAAGAAGAGTTTCGAGGAAAGTGGCAAAAAATATCCGTAATCGTACGATAAAAAGACAAGAAGAATCGGGAAGGCATAGTCGTATCCCTTTACAATACGGTCGGTCGTCCCGTCTGGTTTCTTTATTTTTGCAATTTCATCATTCGGATGATGTTCCCGGCACGGCGAGATCAGTTCCACTCCCTCGTTATGGATCATTTCAAAAATTGAGTCCGTTTCCCCTCTCTTCTTCATCTTTATAGAGTCGAATATCTCAGGCTGTTTCTTTTTAGATTGTGTAATTTCTCGAATCACCTACGAATTATCCGTTTATGGAGCGGAGGTTAAAACTATAATATATCTCTATGTTTGTGGAATCAAGATATAATCTAGTATATTAATGAAGCGAGTCTATTTTATGTTTATTATTTGATTTAAGATTGATATATAAATACAACATGTTGATGTGCATTTTGTATTGTGAATGTAATTTAAATATAAAAAGGTGTTTTATATACCAGGTGTTCAAGCCGACCGGCAAAGTTCATTATTGGTATCTTATAATGTAGACAGCAAATAATTTTTGTGACTTACATATATACATTTATACGTAAAACGTATATGCATATATGCATGTGTTTGAGATACACACATACACTATTAACATACAGGCCTCTGTATAGCAGAACATGCCGTCAGAAGCCACCGCTTTTTTCTATGTCATCTTTTGGGTGTTAGATGTCGCTGTGATACTCTCACTGCATTTAACACGCAAAAATGACATAAGCAGCTTTTTAAGTCTTGAAGCCATTGTCGACAGTCTCCACGCCCACTGACGAGACCTGAAAGGTCGAAACACCGGTGTCTGTGCGTTTGATTGTCGGCAATGGCACTTAATGTATGTGTGTATCTCAAACACATGCATATATGCATATACGTTTTACGTATAAATGTATATATGTAAGTCACAGTATTTATTTACTGCTTGATGTTAGTTTTAACATCCATGTGTTTACACTATTCATTTTCGTTTTAAATAATTTTTAATACAAGTATTGTAGATAATCATGAGCTCTACAATTTAATATGCTTTCATTTATACAGAATGTTTGACAACGAAGAGCCACACAAACTTATATTTTTTAAATGGAATGGCGGTTTTTTTTTAAAATTGTACAACATTTGAAAAGTTGTTATAAAATAACGATTGATGAAATACCGTGAAATACCTACTATGAGCTCAATCCGTGAAATACCTACTATGAGCTCAATTAGAAGAGATATTTTTTCAGTACGTAAAATTAATGTTTATTTCGGCATATCTACGCATGTCCTTTAGAATTACATACCATTCGCAAAACTTAAATATTCTGAAAAAAAATTAAATGGAATATTTATAGGCCATGGAAAAGTACTTAAAATTTACTATTTAGAAATATCTATCTTTCTTCCGCATGTGGGCGATATTGCAAAAGTTACAGAATATTACATCTGAATAAACCCGATTACGACTTAAAAACATGAGTTGCTATGGTTTGCACTCTAAGTAAAATTGATCGAAAAGAATTTACAAATAACTACTTTTTATTAGCATTTTAAAACTCATGAAAAGTTTGGATGTTCATGAATTAGCAATAATATAAAAAATATCGCAGTCGCTGCGTGTCAAAAATTGTCTAAACTTCAGTTTAAAGGGAACTCGCCATAAATACATGGATTTACGTTAAGAGCAAAATGAAATACTTAAAATTTGGTATTAATAGATATGGTCTGTCTATATTTTGGAGGAAAGTGATCGAAATTGTTTGCTGGCACAAAGATTATACAACCAAAACTATTCAAATATGCGACTTCCATCGAAGGGCGCTTTTCAAAGATTTTTATTAAATGATAGACATAAACGTTAAAGGTTCCTCTTTTAATTTTTACAATATTAATTTATAATGTACTCTAAGAACTAGTTTCGACATTTGTATGTCATGCTCAGCCTAGAATCTAAGCAAATGCAAGATATCACTATAAAATGTTCTTATTAAAAAGTCTATATAAAATTAAATCTATCTCCAATGGTAACATATGCATATAGCATTCTCACAGTCATTAATATTCAAAGTATCTCTTGTCAAGAGAGGTTGTATGCGGTTACATATAGAATTGGTACTGAATTATTCAAACACATTTGATAGAAAATTACCATGTTAACATACACAATAAACAAAAACAAAATCAAAAACAAAAAGTCACACGCAAATATCAATATTACATGCAATGTAAAATGGAGGTAAACAAAATATATGGCACTTAGGCAACCAAAAAGGCAGGGTATTGTTATATTTAAAGAGCTTCTAAAAATGAAAAATAGTTATTTATTATACAAGGGAAAAAAGTATTAGATTTTAGCTCGAGGTGATAAATTACCGAGAGCTAAAATCTAATTTTTTTCCTGTGTATAATACACTATTTTTTTCTGTGATGGGAAAAACGACGATTTAATATTAAAAAAAAACACGTAAATACTATATATTAAAGTCACAAAATCAATCGATGTGACATTTCAAGTGACAATACACATGCGTTGCTATGGAAACCTGTAAAATAATCAAATATCTGTCAATTTAAGCGGGCAAAAAGTGATTACTTTATGCCCGGGATGATAAAGTTACATTTTATTACCTGTCAAGAAGGATAAAATGTCAACTTTTTTTCCCGTCACAGAAAAAAGTGGTTTGTCGAGTGTTTATATTTGATCGTTCAATAAATTAAAATGTTGTTTGTGTCTTTCAATTTCCAAAGTTTCAAGTAAATTAAGTTTTAAGTTCTTTGACTGTTTATGCAATATTGAAATATTTTAGAAATCAGTGTTATGTCCAGTTTCAAGTCTATGTTTGTAAATATTTGAAGATAATTGATTTTTGTGTTCGTACATTGTGTTACTTAATTGTCGTCCAGTTTGACCTATATAGAGTTACATTGAGAGCATCTCAAAGAGTAAACGCCACTTTCTTCTAGGATGTTTTTTTTGGGTTTGATATTGTTTAGAATGTTATAAAGCTGGCTATTTGTTTTGAATGAAAGTTAAATATCAAATTTATCAAATATTGGTTTTATTCTAGTGGTAATAATGTTGTAGGGTAGAGATCTACATTGTGTTTTAGGTGAATCAGTAAAGGGGATCTTGTTTAAGAATAATATGTTTAAGAAGTTTATTGATTGTATGAATTGGGAATTGAAATTTTCTAAGTCATAAGCGTAATTAATTTCATTAATTTTTGAAGTTTGGTCTAGTGGATATGTGATCGCTCTATGTATGTAATATTAAAAGGCAGATAGTTTTTGTGATACATAGTGGAAGGAGTTATATGGAATTACAGTGGTTATGGAAGATGGTTTTCTATAAATTTCTATGGAAATGTTATTTTTGCACCTCGTTAGGGTGATATCAAGAAAATTTATTTTTTCATGTTTTTCTATTTCTAGGGTAAATTTTAAGTTTTTATGTAAATTATTTATATAGTTATGATTGGTTGTCAAGGTTTAAAAGTCACTAAGTATATGCGTATATATTTCATCCCCGTTATTGGCATTAGAATCGCTTCTGAATGGTATCTTTGGTCATATCTAAAAAAATATAATATAATATTCTAACATATAATATTAGAATATTCTTTAATTGTTATTAGTAATTTGAAATACCTACGTATTGTAAAATTTTAACCTAATTTTTGAATTTTCTGTATTAAACTTCATATAAGTATAGTTCGCGTCACCTGTGGGTAGACAGTGTAGTTATTCTAATTTATTTGATTTGGAAGAGCTTAAAATTTCCCTCTCCATGGGATAACTTAATTGTTTTCTTGTTTTTATAAATCTACATACATTTTTATTATTCTAATACGGCTTGATCCGAAACTTTTATGCAGTTCTCCGTCCATGTTACAGGATTTGCTAATTACAAAAAAAAAATGGTTGCTGGAAAACATATTTAATAAAAGTATAAACGTATTTAGAACTTAATAAAAGTATTAAATGAAAGAAATCCATATCGTAAGGTAATTCTAATAGTAATAGGGTAAAAATAAATCCTCTTTTAAGCCTTACATTTATATATATTGTAATGTAAGGCTTAAAAGAGGATTTATTTTTACCCTATTACTATTAATAAAAGTAAATTTTATGTAAAACAATTTTCAAAATTCGGACAGGAAGTTACACTTTCTACAAGATTTATTTAGAATTTAATTTGAAACATTAGCGTAAAAAATTCTGAAGTACATAAGTATCAGCAAATTCTGTGTTTAACCACACCAATTTATTTTATTGCCGAATCTCAAAATTTAGGAACAACTTCTAAAATATTTGGGAATCATTTCTGAAGAAATCCAAATAATATTATTCTAATAGATTATTGTTACTAAAACGATATTCAAAAACATGGAAAATATACTTTTGTTATTCTGCCAGTCTCTTACATTATCAATTCAAGTTAAGAAAAAATATTAATAATAACATTGTTACGTTGTAAATTTACTTTGTCTATAGTTCGCAAAAGATTGTGTACCTATTGTCTAAATACGTGGAATTTTGTATAAAGTTCATGACTTTTTGAGCGTACCCTGTATATTGTCTATTTCACCGGTCGCTAAGACTGCCTGCAGTATGCCTCCGTGGGTACAAAACCTACTATTGAGCCCTCACCGCTCTAAATCACATACCGCGAATATGACAGATACATTTTGTGTAAGATCGGGCATTTACACTCTGTTTTTGTGAAAGCCTCTTTATCTGAATAACTAACTTTAATTACCTTAGCTCTAGCTTAATCTAACCTACCAGTAGTTTCGTATTTTCCGCATTTGCAATTATCTCTACGCCTTGCTTAAGGATATAAAATATCTTCTTATATATATTACGACCGATCCCTACCTAATGCATTTATTGTAGTTTGTAAACGTTTTGAAACGATAATCAAGATATTGTGCTAACTGTGTCATATATTTTGCGTTTTGCCAAACACAGAATCTCGAGCAGGCCCCGAGTATTATTGTTATTTTCCTTTTCCTTCGCAGTCGTCTCTCTAAAAAAAAAAGGTAAGGAGAATTAATTAAAGAAATGTTTGGAGTGTAAGGCATACTATTAATTGCTGTCGATCACTTGTTGCTCTATCTTCGATATTCTAGTATTAGGAACTTCTGTTATTCCGTCCCCAGAATCATCGTAGGGGTTAGGATCATAATTTTCCTGTAACATAAGTTTGAGATCGGCCTTTCTACCGTCTTTTGCAGCGTTTGGATATTTAAGCTTTAGTATTTCGTTATTTACCTGCAGAAATTCTGTCCTTTCGCCCAATAAAAAAATAGAAACTACGTGTTGAAGATCGCTTGTTTATTTTCTGTCATACCTATCGGCTAAGTAGTACAGTTCTATCTGCTCACGGATTGCCAACGTCCGGCATGAAATACCCCTCTCGTGCGGTCGACTTTATATCTCCTATTTACAATTGTTGAGTAATTCGCTTATGTTCTTCCTTCTAAGATATGTGTAGGGTTACGTTTAATTGTGTTTAAGTCACGATGTCGTCTCCCCTTTATTGTCAG
Source organism: Amphimallon solstitiale (assembly GCA_963170755.1). NCBI lineage: Eukaryota > Metazoa > Arthropoda > Insecta > Coleoptera > Scarabaeidae > Amphimallon > Amphimallon solstitiale. The sequence goes on along the minus strand of OY720675.1, from coordinate 28,020,185 downwards.
ATTAGTTGTGTGCTTATTATGTTTATTTGAAAACTCCCGCCTTTAGGTTGAATCCTTTCTAGTGACGCATTGAGTGTGCGTGATCTTGGGTTGTAACGTATCTACCGTAAAGGTCACGGTTAGGTCACTTTAGAAGTCGAGCTTGTTATAAGTGCATGGGCACGATATGCTTATTGTCTTTTGGTGAATTTTATCACTTTGTCTAAAAAGTTAGACTAACGCTTAGGCGGCTTTAATGAGATAAGTGTGAGTTATCGATACCTTTATTAGGTGATTTATCGTGAATTAATTTTTATCGCAATACCGTTATCTAATTTACGAATGCCACGAGGTGGATTTTGAATCGTTTTCGTGCTATGTGTGACTTCTGAGTCCTTACCGTGGGATCTCCATATTATTTCTTCATAATTGGGGTAAGTTTTCAGAGCTCTGTGTTAAATTTTCGGGATTTTATCGTTGGGTTTTTTTTAAATTTTATTAGGATTCTTTTGTCGGGCACTAAAGCCCTCAAAGGCCGTTAGGATTCCTTTGACGACCATTTGAGCCCTCCGAAGTCTTATTTTTGGGGTTATCGCCCACAACAGGGGTTTTATCCAACATCCAGCCCACCTGTGGAATTGGAAATTTCTCCAACAAGGGAGACGTCGCCATCTTGAACATCTGCAGCGTCTTTCCGTCAGCCATCTTGCCAAATAAGGTTGTAAATTTTTACCTTATATATTTTCGACCGATTTTCGACGACTTAACGTTTGAGTGCAAGACTTATTTCGCCTAGTTATGAACCAAGAATTTTTGAGTGGTTTATTACCTATCGCACCTCTTAGTCAACTGCGAGGTCACAATATAATCCTGATTAATTTACCGTTTTAATTTTATTAATTTTTTTTGTAATAATCAGATTGATCTGAAATTTTGTATTTGTCACTACCGTAATTATTGTAGCCTTATTTTGAGGCAATTATTTAATTTAAACTTAATCTAGAAAATTCATAAATTTTATCTCATTATTTTCTTTTGGGTAGATGTTAGACGATCAGTAATATACCTAGTGATTACTCTGCCGTTACAATGACTGTAGGTTACTTGAAGTATTGCAATTTTGGAATTTATAATTTGTTTATAATTTAGTACGTTTAAATTTCGCTGTAATCTTGTAAGATTTTGCCTTAATCTCTTGTCTTGCCAATAATTAACTTTCAAATTCATTTAACGTAGTTCATGTAAGCAAACCTGACGTTTTGTTTTGTTTTATAGGTTAGCGAATTTTACACACTTTAGGCTAAGACTTTATTTTAATACATTAATCTTTCTTGCGCTTATTAAATTTTATAAATATTATTTCACCTTTGTATTGACATTGCCAAGGGGCATGTAATTGAAAACTTTTGTACACCTAATTGTGAGGTGAAAGAAACGTTTCGGCAACCGACCAACTCCTGCTGATGCGCAGAGTTTATGTCTAATCATTAAGGTTTTTTTTTATTTATATACTTTCTAATTTTGCAACTGTCACCTACGCTTAACTTTTTTTTATTCACCGTCTGTCTAACTTAATTTCCGATTTAACTTTCATTCAACGCATTGTTTTAATTTCTGATTTCACAATTTAATTTTTATTTTAAACTTATATCCGTACAACACGTCAAATTTAATTAAATTTTGTTATATTACGAATACCTTATCTTTTATTTCTTTTACCTCTGCATATTTATTTATTATTGTGACGAGGACGCACATGAGTGTGGGTGCTTCATATATACAGGGTGTTCAATAGGTAACCCGCTGGAGGGACACAGCCAGTGGTAGATCGTAGGAGGCGCAGGTAGGTTATCTGTAGATAGCATAGTGTCCTGGTGCCCGGACAATCGTCGCAAGCGTCGTTGCCGACCGACGCTCTACTATAGGTGTTCTCTTTTACCTGAACCGTCACGCCGTCTGCGACAGAGTTAGCTCGGCCCTGCGTTATCCTGTTTAACAACCCCCTATTGCGACTCCCCGTTTCATATCTTAATCAGCCGTTATCTTATTGCGACGTAGATCCGGTAGCAAAAAAATTTGGCGCCCAACGTTTCGGCCAATTTTGACCATCTTCCGGAATTTTTTTTAAATTTTCAAATTTATCGCCTTGTCCTTGGTGGACCACGTTTCGGAAAAATTTTGACCATCTTCCGGAACATTTTCTTGAATTTTGCAAATTATCTCCCTGTCTTTAACAGCCAACGTTTCGATAATCTTTTTGGGGCCTTTCTTTCAGTAATAAGGAGAATTTGGTGCCCTAGCGTCTGGATTTTTCTTTTGGTGATAGGGAAAAATTTGGCACCAACGTTTCGACCAACTTTCCGCCATCTTCAATTTTTCTTTATTATTATTTTTGTGTGTGTCAATCAAGTTTCGGCCTATTTTCCGCCATTTTCAGAATTTCAGACAACTTTTCTTCCCCCTCCCGTACGAATTGACACCCCAGCGTTTCCGCCATCTTTTCTCCACCTTCCGGAACAAAATTCTTTTTTCCTTTCGCTACCCAACGCTCCAACGAAGTTTTCGCTATCTTCACAACAATTTCATGCGTTCGTTGTGGGCCTAACGTACAACAGTTCGCACCTACGTTTCGACTAAGTTTTCGCCGCCCTCAAATTTTCTTTTCCTTTTGTGTGTCATCTATCAACTCATAAGTTGACACCGAACGTTTCAACCTGGTTTTTACCATCTTCAGGGAAGTTTCTCGTCCTTTCTAATTTTCCTTGGTTTTGGTTGCTTTGACGTGACAACGTGTCGTTGCCTAACGGTTTGGACAAGTTTTCTCCATCTTCCGGAATATTTTCCTTACCTTTAAGTATTTCAGCCACTAACATTTCTAACATTTCGTCGTACCGCACAGTGGTGCTATACTTTGGAGAAGCTACTCGTTTTGTATTAGCGTTTCGGTCCTGACCATTTTCAGGAATAAATTTCGAATTTTCTCGATTTAAGCCCGTTTCTCGTTTTAGGTGGGCAAGTGGACGTTAAGTTTCCCTTACCGCTCAGTTGTTTTATTTCCGTCTACTCCCTCACCTAATCTAACTTCGACTGTTTATATTTCTTTTTCTCCCTTTTTTGGAAAAGTTATCACCTCACGTTACAATTTTATCTTAGGTTCTGAACTACCTTGCCTGCCAGCATTTGTTTGTGCGTCTTAGGACTCGAGTCTTTGCTTGCTGTTCCCGGTACCGCCAATTCTTTTATAGTTCTTTCTTTTCGACTTTCTGCTGAATTAACTTTCGCTATGGCTCCTAAATTTGAGATCAATCGTCTTTTGAAGGAAGACCTTGAATATTTACTGACTGTTATGGGTGCTGTGGTGCCATCCACTTTGGACGGAATGCGACGAATGTATCGACGTCTGCTAGGTTATGCTAGGTCTTATCCGTCGGATACTAAGCTTACGTATCCATTTACCTATGCAGAAGATTCCGCGGCCATTAAGGTTAAGCTTACGGTTATCGAAGGGCTCATCGATCAGTTCGTGGGGAATCGTGAGTCTTCCGAATTTCAAAAATTTCTACCGCCCTTGCTTTCGTATTGCGCCGAATTCAGAACTCCGTCCCAAAATCTTCAGCGGAAGTGGAAGAATGCCATGCGTTTCGGAGTCGCGTTGCTGATCTGGAAGGTCGCATCCGCGATAAGGCTCGCACCCTTGAACGCGCCTCAACCTTCAGTTTATTGCAGTCACCCACTGCCGGTAACCCTGGTCCTCAAGGGAGTGAGGAGGAGTTTAGCGAAGAGGAGGATCCTATTCGATCTCCGGTTAACACTTTTCCTGGTCCAGTTCACTCGACTTTCACTACTTTTTCGCCTAAACCCGTCCCCGTTGCCTCTTGGGGTATTACATTTACAGGGCATAAGAACTTTTCGGTCAGTGCTTTTCTGGAGCGTGTAGCTGAGCTGAAAATCGCTCGTAATTCCTCAGACCAGTTATTATTCAATTCCGCTATAGATTTATTTAAGGATCGTGCTTTGGTGTGGTATCGGGCTAATCGTCATCTTTACTCTAATTGGTCAGAGTTAGCTGCTGGTCTACGGGAAGAATTTCAGGCCGTAGATTATGACGACCGTCTTATGGACGAAATTAAGCAACGGACTCAAGGTCCTAACGAACCTATTGGACTATACGTATCGGTCATGAAAAATCTCTTTTCTCGTCTTTCTGTTTCAGTCCCTGAAAAAACTCAATTACGAATTCTGCAACGTAATATTCTGCCTTTCTATCAAACGCAATTGGGTTTAACTGAAGTCAATTCTATCGCGGAACTCCTTAAATATGGGAAAGTTCTCGAAGCCCGTAAGGCCTCTGCTGAAGCTTATGTACCGCCTCCCTTACGTGCTAAAACACTCGAGCCCGATTTGGCTTATGTCAATGCCGAACCAGTCCCGAGTTATTCTCGAAGTCGTGAGACACCCGTTACTCCCGTCTCTAATCGCCCTCGTGTTCATGTGGCACCCGTTTCAGCAAATCCTGTCACATGTTGGAATTGTCGTCAGACAGGACATCGTTACTCCCAATGCGCTTTACCTCGCAAACGCTTTTGCTATCGTTGTGGTCGTCCAGAGACCATTGTATCTTCTTGTCCGCAGTGTTCGGGAAACGCCCGACGTGCGCACTAAGTGGCCGTCCCGTGCGTACAGTATACACAGCGGCCTATCGACAAATTAGAGCCCGGTTAGATTTTATACTCGAACAAGCCATAGGGGATGAACGCCCCTATCTTAAGGTTCAAATCTTTGGTAAGGAGTTTCTCGGACTCTTGGACACAGGTTCATCACGCACTATTTTAGGTGAAGCAGGTTGGTCCGTGTTAAAGGGTTTTGTTCCGCTTAAATCCTCTATGTCCTTTTGCACTGTTGCCAACGGTTCACGATGCCGAATATCAGGTGAAGTTGCCCTGCCTATTAATGTTAGGAATCGTTCTAAGGTCTTTGACGTCTTAGTGGTACCTGAACTACCGCATCAACTTATCTTGGGCGCAGACTTCTGGCGAGATATGGGTATCGTCATAAACATGCGCAGTGGCGATTGGGTATTTTCAGACGCACCCGACGTGTCTTCTGTCGATGTCGAACCACCGGTGTTATCTGATGAGCGTCAACGTCAGCTCGAGGCTATCATCAATCAGAAGTTTCCTAACGTCGATAAGGAGGTGTTAGGTTGTGCCAAAGGTGTAGAGCACACTATTATCACTAGTAGCCCTCCGATTAAGCAACGCTATTATCCGATATCTCCGGCGGTGCAGAAAGTAGTCGACGCTGAATTAGAGAAGATGTTGGCTCTCGGTGTCGTTGAGAGGTCTCAGAGTGGTTGGTCTTCACCCATTCTTCTCGTGCCTAAGAAGGACAAGACTTTTCGATTTTGTGTCGATTATCGGAAGCTCAATCAGGTCACTGAGAGAGATGCCTATCCCCTTCCCTACGTATCAAATACCTTAGATAAATTACGAGACGCCAAATATCTTACGTCTCTCGATATAAAAAGTGCGTATTGGCAAATTCCTGTTGCCGAGTCTTCCCGTCAGTATACAGCCTTCACCGTGCCGAATCGAGGTTTGTTTCAATTTTGTCGTCTCCCGTATGGTCTCCACAACGCACCTGCCTCCTGGCAGCGTTTTATTGATAGAGTTTTGGGTCCTGAATTGGAACCTTACGTTTTCGTTTATCTAGATGATATCATAATTGTCACTCCTACCTTTGAAAAACACTTAACTATTTTAGAGCAAGTTTTATCTCGCCTGCGTGACGCTGGCTTAACGCTTAATAGAGACAAATGTCAGTTTTGTCGCGACGAATTGAAGTACCTGGGCTATGTGGTTAATCGTCGTGGGTTGATGGTCGACCCTGACAAAGTCAAGGCTATCATCGGAATTGCCACACCCAAAAATGTTTCTGAAGTCAGACGCTTAGTAGGTATGGCTTCATGGTACCGACGTTTCGTCCCTAATTTCTCTACTGTTATCTCCCCGCTTACTGATTTGCTACGGAAAAATCGTCCCTTCGTTTGGACGTTAGCTTGTGAAGAAGCTTGGACATCTTTGCGTGAACGCTTGGTTTCCTCCCCGATTTTGACATGTCCCGATTTCCAATACGAATTCATCATCCAAACTGACGCTAGCGACTATGGCCTTGGAGCCGTATTGACTCAAGACATAGACGGACAGGAGAAAGTAATTAGTTATCTAAGCCGTTCTTTAACACCTGCCGAACGTAAATTCTCTACGGTTGAGAAAGAATGCCTTGCCGTCCTCTGGGCTATAGAAAAGCTTCGCCCATATATCGAGTGCTCACACTTTACGGTGATAACAGATCATTACTCCCTCTGCTGGCTGAACTCTCTAAATTCTCCGTCGGGTAGATTGGCTCGATGGGCCGTACGTCTTCAGCAGTACGACTTCACTATCATCCACCGTAAAGGAAAATTCAATGTCGTTCCGGACACTCTCTCCCGTTCAGTCCCCAAATTGGATATCGTTCAAGTCAACCCTAAAAGCCAAGACAAATGTTACGTTCGTATCTTAGAACAAATTAAGAGACATCCCGAGAAGTACCCTCAATTTCAACTTATCGGTGGGATACTTCGACGTTACGTACCGCCTAATAGCACTTTTCCCTCTGAGGATTCCGATTCATGGAAAATCTATGTTCCTAAGGAACAACGACAAGAGGTCTTGTTAGAATGTCATAACGAGCCCACAAGTGGTCATCTGGGCATTGCGAAGACTCTCGCTCGCATATTGCAACACTACTATTGGCCTAAGATGTTAGGAGATGTGATTCGTCTTGTCAAAGCCTGTCCTAATTGCAATAAGGCGAAACCTCTTCAAAGAGCTCCTGTTGGTCGTATGGGTGGACATTCTAAAGTTACTAAACCATGGGAAGTCCTCAGTGTCGACATTGTTGGTCCTCTTCCGAGGTCCAAGCGCGGTTTTAATTACATTTTAGTGGTCTCTGATATCTTCAGTAAGTTTGTTCTGACTTTCCCGTTACGTAAAGCTTCCTCCAAGTCTATTATCCGACATCTTGAAGAAGATGTGTTTCTGATTTTTGGCGTACCTCGTTCCGTAATTTCCGATAATGGCGTGCAGTTTCGCTCTAACGACTACCGTTCTAAGTTAAAAGAATATAAAGTACGTCCATGCTATACTGCGAATTACCATCCTCAAGCGAATCCCGTGGAACGTGTGAATAGGGTTATCAAAACCATGTTGATCTCGTATGTCTCTGACAATCATCGCGAATGGGACGTCTATCTTCCCAAAGTCACTTGCGCCTTGCGCACTGCTAGACACGAAGTCACCGGACATACGCCCTATTTCATTAACTTCGGTCGTGAGATGAATCTCACTGGAGAAAGAATTTCCGATACCCCTATCTCTGACGGAACTCCACTTGTCGAAGTCCGCGACCCGGAAAAACTAATAGAGCGTTCCGAAGGATTTTCTAAATTATATCGTGACATCAAATCCCGCTTGCAGAAAGCATACGAGCGTGCTAAAGCGCGCTACGACACTCGTCATAGACGAGATGAATTCTTGGTAAACCAGTTGGTCTGGCGTAAAAATTTCGTCCTTTCAGATGCCGCCAAATTCTATACCGCCAAATTGGCTGACAAATATGTCGGGCCCTTCCAAATTAGTAAACGTATCTCCACTGACATTTACGAACTCAAAACTTGCGAAGGTAAATTGCTGCCCGGGGCGTGGCATGCAAATTTACTGAAACCTCAACCGAGTGATGATTAAGATCTATCTTCTCACGTGTCCAACTGCCTACAAATTATCGCTATCTCGATTTTGCCTTTTCGTTACTTGTACCTACCGTTACCTTCACGGCCTGTAGTGAGGGCTGAAAGAATTCTCCTACCGTGATCCTGCGTGAAGTAAAAGGCTTCTAAAGGGACTCGGACACCTATTGTTCATTACCATCTGAACAACCGGAACAATCACTTTCTTCCCCTCTCGGACCCTCTCCCTCTCGTGTGTCGGATCTTCCGGGTCTGCCTTTTGTTCCTCCCCCTGCTTGCGGTTGTCTCCTCCCGCGGCTGAGTGCACGACCTTTTCCGCGCGGTTGCGGTTCCATCTTGGAAAATTCAATACCTAACCCGCAATTACTAACTAAATAGCTTTGATACATTAAGAAACTATCGCTTCAGGGCAAACATTTTCCTTATATCGACTTCTGTTAGTGTGATTACCGGCCCCATTGCACAGCTTGTATCTGTGATTCCGTCTATGCAGTTATCTTCCCGTGCCTTTATCGCTTCCGTATGTTTCGGATTTTCCGTGTCTCTGCATATATGGAGTGGCAGCCTTGCTAGGGAAGTCCACACTATGTTTCGGTTTGCAGGTAGGCCTGACGAATATACCTGTGGGTTTAATGCCTGGGCGTAAAAGGCGTCCCAAAAATTCTCAGTGCCCCCGTTTCTTTTAACATCTTCAATTTTAGTTGTCGTGGGTTCGACGTATTTTCTTACGTGTTTGGATTGGGATGTTCTCCCTGTGTTTTGTCGATAGCCCACGCAGCGACGATTGAATTGGGTGGATTAATTTCGTGTAACTCTGTATGTTGCTCCTGAGTACCGTATAGCTTACGTTAGTTAAGTTATTTCTCGACTCCCGTGTAACGTTGATAGTTATGTATTTCGTACCGATTTTGACTTCGTTCCGATCTCGACTCTGCCGTACTGATTTTGACGTTCCGTACCGAATATGACTTCGTATTGTTTACGATTACGTATTAACGATTTTATGACTTCGTACCGTATAGCAGTTCTAGAACCTTTACCATTTCGGGATTGCGTTGCGTATCGTATGGTCTGGAATTTGCACTTGGTAGTTATTCTATCGTGTTGGTTATGTCGTACTGACGTTCTCTTCTTGATTTGACGTTTATTTGCGAAGGTATAAAGAAGAACGGTCTTTATTTGATAGTTCTCAGCCTTCCCAGGTCGTGTCCTGGCGACCTTTTGTTTCCTTACGTTCAAAATGTTACTTCCAGGAATCGGATATGACTTCAGCCTTATGGTTTATCGTTGCCTTCAGCATTTTAGTCGGGACAACGCCGGTCCAGACTTTAAACTCTTGCTCTCTAATTTCTATTTTTGTTTGGCGATCTTTTCTCGTTTTGTTGTTACCGGATGTTATGGATGTCGAAACAGCATATCCGTACCTCTGAGCAGTTGCACCATTCTGAGCTCTACCCTACCTTTATTTACCTCTTCCCTATTCCGCTTTGTATCCCGTATCTGTAGTAATAAACCCGGTTTTAGTTGACCTGTTATTTTTGTTTGTTTTGAGATACCGAGGGCCTCTCCCAAGGGTCTCTTTTACCGTCGCGTGTCTGCAGAGTGTCGTCTCGGGGGTTGCCTTGCCCGCATCTTGGCCTATTGGTAGTGCCCACTCCTCATTCCTGTGCCTTCGACCGTCGTAAGGATCACCGCCGGCCGGGCACACCGATATCTAACCCGTCTACACCCTCTTCCCCCCGTGATGCTACCAATAGTGCTGGGCTGTCGGTTGGACAGGTCTCGGGGCGCGTCTGTGCAGAATCTCGACACCCTTGCTTTTTATTTTTCGTTACTTCCCGGTACCGGCCGAATGCCGAAGGGCCACGTGGTGGTTATGGCCAAGCTGTCTGGTGTTACTGTGACTGAGTGTGGATGTGTGCGTTTGTGTAGTAGACAACGTCCGTTTTAGAGCTCTCGCTTACCCTTTTCACTATCTTTATCCCGTCAGCCTAAGTTCTCGGTGCAAGAAATTGCTCTGCGTTCAATTTCTTTTCGCTGGAAAGGGGGGAATTTGTTACGTTGTAAATTTACTTTGTCTATAGTTCGCAAAAGATTGTGTACCTATTGTCTAAATACGTGGAATTTTGTATAAAGTTCATGACTTTTTGAGCGTACCCTGTATATTGTCTATTTCACCGGTCGCTAAGACTGCCTGCAGTATGCCTCCGTGGGTACAAAACCTACTATTGAGCCCTCACCGCTCTAAATCACATACCGCGAATATGACAGATACATTTTGTGTAAGATCGGGCATTTACACTCTGTTTTTGTGAAAGCCTCTTTATCTGAATAACTAACTTTAATTACCTTAGCTCTAGCTTAATCTAACCTACCTGTAGTTTCGTATTTTCCGCATTTGCAATTATCTCTACGCCTTGCTTAAGGATATAAAATATCTTCTTATATATATTACGACCGATCCCTACCTAATGCATTTATTGTAGTTTGTAAACGTTTTGAAACGATAATCAAGATATTGTGCTAACTGTGTCATATATTTTGCGTTTTGCCAAACACAGAATCTCGAGCAGGCCCCGAGTATTATTGTTATTTTCCTTTTCCTTCGCAGTCGTCTCTCTAAAAAAAAAAGGTAAGGAGAATTAATTAAAGAAATGTTTGGAGTGTAAGGCATACTATTAATTGCTGTCGATCACTTGTTGCTCTATCTTCGATATTCTAGTATTAGGAACTTCTGTTATTCCGTCCCCAGAATCATCGTAGGGGTTAGGATCATAATTTTCCTGTAACATAAGTTTGAGATCGGCCTTTCTACCGTCTTTTGCAGCGTTTGGATATTTAAGCTTTAGTATTTCGTTATTTACCTGCAGAAATTCTGTCCTTTCGCCCAATAAAAAAATAGAAACTACGTGTTGAAGATCGCTTGTTTATTTTCTGTCATACCTATCGGCTAAGTAGTACAGTTCTATCTGCTCACGGATTGCCAACGTCCGGCATGAAATACCCCTCTCGTGCGGTCGACTTTATATCTCCTATTTACAATTGTTGAGTAATTCGCTTATGTTCTTCCTTCTAAGATATGTGTAGGGTTACGTTTAATTGTGTTTAAGTCACGATGTCGTCTCCCCTTTATTGTCAGATTAGTTGTGTGCTTATTATGTTTATTTGAAAACTCCCGCCTTTAGGTTGAATCCTTTCTAGTGACGCATTGAGTGTGCGTGATCTTGGGTTGTAACGTATCTACCGTAAAGGTCACGGTTAGGTCACTTTAGAAGTCGAGCTTGTTATAAGTGCATGGGCACGATATGCTTATTGTCTTTTGGTGAATTTTATCACTTTGTCTAAAAAGTTAGACTAACGCTTAGGCGGCTTTAATGAGATAAGTGTGAGTTATCGATACCTTTATTAGGTGATTTATCGTGAATTAATTTTTATCGCAATACCGTTATCTAATTTACGAATGCCACGAGGTGGATTTTGAATCGTTTTCGTGCTATGTGTGACTTCTGAGTCCTTACCGTGGGATCTCCATATTATTTCTTCATAATTGGGGTAAGTTTTCAGAGCTCTGTGTTAAATTTTCGGGATTTTATCGTTGGGTTTTTTTTAAATTTTATTAGGATTCTTTTGTCGGGCACTAAAGCCCTCAAAGGCCGTTAGGATTCCTTTGACGACCATTTGAGCCCTCCGAAGTCTTATTTTTGGGGTTATCGCCCACAACAGGGGTTTTATCCAACATCCAGCCCACCTGTGGAATTGGAAATTTCTCCAACAAGGGAGACGTCGCCATCTTGAACATCTGCAGCGTCTTTCCGTCAGCCATCTTGCCAAATAAGGTTGTAAATTTTTACCTTATATATTTTCGACCGATTTTCGACGACTTAACGTTTGAGTGCAAGACTTATTTCGCCTAGTTATGAACCAAGAATTTTTGAGTGGTTTATTACCTATCGCACCTCTTAGTCAACTGCGAGGTCACAATATAATCCTGATTAATTTACCGTTTTAATTTTATTAATTTTTTTTGTAATAATCAGATTGATCTGAAATTTTGTATTTGTCACTACCGTAATTATTGTAGCCTTATTTTGAGGCAATTATTTAATTTAAACTTAATCTAGAAAATTCATAAATTTTATCTCATTATTTTCTTTTGGGTAGATGTTAGACGATCAGTAATATACCTAGTGATTACTCTGCCGTTACAATGACTGTAGGTTACTTGAAGTATTGCAATTTTGGAATTTATAATTTGTTTATAATTTAGTACGTTTAAATTTCGCTGTAATCTTGTAAGATTTTGCCTTAATCTCTTGTCTTGCCAATAATTAACTTTCAAATTCATTTAACGTAGTTCATGTAAGCAAACCTGACGTTTTGTTTTGTTTTATAGGTTAGCGAATTTTACACACTTTAGGCTAAGACTTTATTTTAATACATTAATCTTTCTTGCGCTTATTAAATTTTATAAATATTATTTCACCTTTGTATTGACATTGCCAAGGGGCATGTAATTGAAAACTTTTGTACACCTAATTGTGAGGTGAAAGAAACGTTTCGGCAACCGACCAACTCCTGCTGATGCGCAGAGTTTATGTCTAATCATTAAGGTTTTTTTTTATTTATATACTTTCTAATTTTGCAACTGTCACCTACGCTTAACTTTTTTTTATTCACCGTCTGTCTAACTTAATTTCCGATTTAACTTTCATTCAACGCATTGTTTTAATTTCTGATTTCACAATTTAATTTTTATTTTAAACTTATATCCGTACAACACGTCAAATTTAATTAAATTTTGTTATATTACGAATACCTTATCTTTTATTTCTTTTACCTCTGCATATTTATTTATTATTGTGACGAGGACGCACATGAGTGTGGGTGCTTCATATATACAGGGTGTTCAATAGGTAACCCGCTGGAGGGACACAGCCAGTGGTAGATCGTAGGAGGCGCAGGTAGGTTATCTGTAGATAGCATAGTGTCCTGGTGCCCGGACAATCGTCGCAAGCGTCGTTGCCGACCGACGCTCTACTATAGGTGTTCTCTTTTACCTGAACCGTCACGCCGTCTGCGACAGAGTTAGCTCGGCCCTGCGTTATCCTGTTTAACAACCCCCTATTGCGACTCCCCGTTTCATATCTTAATCAGCCGTTATCTTATTGCGACGTAGATCCGGTAGCAACATGTAATCATAATGACAAAAAAAAAACGTAATAACATACAATCCAAAGAAATTATATGACAAATAATTGTGAAATTACGGTCATTACCATAAATGAATAAATCACGTTCTGGTATGAATTAGTATGCAAAGTGAAGTAACAAACAGTCGAACACACACATAAACGGTTATGACACTTGAATCGGTAATAATTTACGCATCATTAACATTTTAAATATCGTGCACGTTGAGCGAGTAGGTTGTGTTACATAAATTCCCTGCGATCGCTTCGAGATTTACAGCTACGGTTATTCAAAGTAACATTTAAACTTTTACGCGAAAATATACATAAATAAACCTACTCGGAAAGATATATTCTGCTTTGAACGACAGATCGTAATTATGGCAATGGCGTTTGGTGGTGACTGGTTACGTACAAAGCGCAAAATACTAAATGATAATAATAAATTTTCTTATTTATTAGTTTCTCTAACAATGTATGGACTAGGTCAGTAATAAAATAGAATTCAAAATAGACAATACCAGACAGCAATTCTGACATCGATTGTGATAAATTTACAGCTTGTTGTTCGGTAAAGTGCGAGCGTAAAGTAAGGAATATAATTCTCTAAGTTTATGGTATTGTTTTTGACAAACATCTTCAGTCAGTATGCACAGAATAAGGGCGTACAGAAATATGTATACATTGTACATACAATATAGAAATAAAGCAGAGTACCCTTGGGTTATATTTCCTATTGAACTCACACTTGATTATATGTACAACAGCATAACAGACTATGTTGGCTTATTTTTTAATTATTCTCTCCCACTTTATTAACAAATTTATATATGAAACGAAAATTTAAGTAATTAAGTGTAATTATTAATAGAATAAGAATTAAAAAGAAGTATAAGCAATGCTCGACAGAAATTGCAAAAAAAAAAACAAGACGAAAGCTTTCGTGTAGAGGATATTACATAGATTCATCTTTCGGCCAAAAATACAAATACAAAATTATTGTAAATTAACTAAATACATTTAAAAAAATGACCGAACAATAAATCAGCTAAGTAAAGGAGCTACAAGTTATATACAGAAACTTTATATAGATAACTACGACTAAAGAATAATATAATCAGCATCATGTTCAAAAGCACAATAAATACAAAATTAATTTTTTAAATAATGTGAAATAATAATAATAATATTTATTAAATTGCCCAACACATCACCGCAATACAGACAATATAAACCAATAATAATGATAATACATATTACAGTGATCTTAAGTTTGGTAGTAAATTGTGAATAAGTTTTCTCAAGACCACTTCTAGATTTAATTTAATTAAATACTATTTTATTTATTTTATAATGGTCATTGTATATAAATATTTACTAAGTTAAGATTTCAGAAAATCTCAATTAAATTAATTAAAATAGTGTAAGAATGTCATAGATTTTATTCAAGAAATTAATATCAAAATAAGACGTATATATCAAGTAAATATTCATGACAAAGTGTTTTCCGTAACTTCAGCGGGAAAAAGATATGATGTCGGAGACCTTTCAATGGATTGGCCCGAAGTATACTCGATATATGCTATCAACTCGTAATTGTTGACGTGTAACACATAAATTGCAATAAATACTTAAGATTATATATCGTAAATAACGTAATAACTATTTGTAACATTTACATATTGATGTCTTTAAAAATTTTTGTACATTATAATTGACGTAAACAAGTCGACATTGAAATAGATGTTTGTTTACATTTTTAAGTAAGTAGTACATCACTTGACCGAAAGGTGCAGCAGTGTAGCCATGCATTTTTGGAAGTGGAAAGATAGCCGGTACAGAGCATGTCTAAGTTTTTATTAAGATAAATGTTATTATAAGGGTGAAACGCGAGAATTTGAGGACTTTTATGAAGCAGGTGCGAACCGCTTTTAAAAATAAAACACTGGTGCCTATACTTATCAATTATTAAGAATTAAATAAAAATTAGAACTTAGAATAATTTCAATAAATCGGGACTTTATTGCTGGGCAGTATTAACGTCTAAACAGAGTCCATGTGTTAATGTGTATATTTTTGTTTTATTTTTGGACCGTGGGAATTCATTATGTTTATTTATTTATTATCCAGTATGTCACGACATTTAGCAAAACTTTGTCTTGTCGATTACTTTAGTTAAATATTCATGAATAAGTATGTAACTAGTGTGTTTAGTAGATTTTTTTTTGATTTAATTGTTATTATCGTTTTGATCATAATTACTGCATTATCATAACATGCAAGGGTTTGATTTTGTACATAAAATTTCTTTTGTTTTTAAATATATCTGTTTTGTTTTAATTTAATATCTTAATAAATTATGTTATAAGATATTTCTGTATTTTTATTTATTTTATCTGAGCTGGAGACAACTTGGGAGCATTCATTTTGGAGGAGGAACATTGTTATTATTTTTCTGCCCCTGAGATAATATCATTAGTGTAACCTTAAAACTGAGCTAGTGAAGTGTGAAATTGCTTAACCTACTTTTCTGCAGAAACTATAAGATCCTAGTCTAGCATAAGGCCTATCACTAGGATATATGCTTGATTCTGCCCTAATTTAATATTTAAATAATTTAAATAAATTTACATAACTGTTAATTTGCAACAGTCACAGAAATATGTAAAAAGTTAATAACAACAAACAATTCAGAAAAATAATGAAAAATATGAAAAACATTAAACTATAAACAACTAACGAAAAACATCTCCAGCAAGGTTATTAATATTCTTTGCAGAATGCACCATATGAGCCGTCAGCAAAATATTCGTTCTAGCACTGGGAAGCAGAAGTACTTCAATAATCCTTGAGCTTTGACAAGGCACTCGAAAATTAACTTCTGCTACCAAATCAGGAGAGTCTATCTTAAACAGAATAACATTTTCTACAAAATTAGCACTAATTAGGTTTCGCCTTTTTCAAGCGATTTAACCTCATGTCGATCCAAGAGCAATTTATTGTCTAATTCACGAGGAGGGTACAATCCATCTAGTTTATAACACAAATACTTTAGGAACTTGCGCTATATTGATTCAATTGCATTAATATACCAATCAGTTACAGGATACCACACGACAGCGGCGCATTCCAACTTGTTAACAACCAGCGCATAATAAAGTCACTTGAGTGTAGCTATGTTGTCAAAGTCTCTGCAGGTGCGGATAATAAAAACCAATGCTCGAAACCTGATCAGCGAAGGTAAGCTAAAATCTACTGGGTTTTCTGGTAAAACATATAAAACAGCATTTGTTTTGTTAACTTCAATTTATTTAAACGGCACAGATTTGTGACTCGGTCTAGGTTCTCTTGAAGAAAAGCAGCATCTTGAGCTCCATCAATTCGATGACATTTTTTTAAATCATCCGCATAGGCCAAAACATTACAATCGATGGAAGTTATTAAACAAAATAATTAAAATAATAAATAAAAAACTAATAATGAATATTCTAGTTTAAATCAACATACACAGGCCTCCAAAAATAAAGAAAAAGACACATAAAAATTAAATAAAAATGTAACAGATATCTGTAAATTTACAGATTTATGACAATATATACCTAGTTATTCTTAATAAAATAAGTATATTTCTAATGAGCAAAGACTTAGGGCGATAAAGATAATAGCTCAAGGTGCTTGAATAAAGATTTAACATGTCGTGTGTGAAGTCTTACTCTAGATGCATCTTTATACCCTATCCTGAGCAGGGAATATTTCGCCAAAGATTATTACAGAACCCCAGAAAAACAACGCATTTGCCAATCTAGTTTTGCAATACTGCGTACGTAATATTGATCACTCTGTACACTAGGATTTTTTTTTGTAGTAGAAAAAGGATCCTTGAAAAGAAAAAAATCCTATTCATATTTTAAATCTAACAATTATCCCTTGAATAAATCCAACAAGCAGCGCACTAAAGCGCATTGATTCAGTTTAAAAGTCAGCCCCGGCATTTGACTGAATAACGATGCAGGGGTGGCGTTCCGGCTCATAAATCCTCGCATATTTACATATCGGATGATAATTTTCTGCCAGACGCTAAGATCTACGGTCGGCGATCTTTCACGCGCTGGAGTGTGTTCGCTGTCGAAAGTGCTCCAGTCAAGGAAAAAAATCGTTTTTGCCCCGTGAAAAACTCGTATATTTCAAACCCGCTTTACGCAACAGTACCGGTCGGAAAAATATTCGTGTTCGTGAAATTTATATACCTCACATTATAGCGATTACGTACTGGCGTATTGTTACAATACGTTATTTATGTATATTATTATCTCTCTAGTAGTTCTCGATACGACTGTTTACATTTCAATAGTAATTTGATATTTATTATTGAACAATTAACATTTCAAAGCTTACTCATGTGTATTGTACTGTATATTATACAGATATATTGTTACGATATTATTGTTTGAAATGTATCTTTTTATTTTGATATAATTAAATGAATAACAACCTATCACGATAATTACAAAGAATATGAAATATACTTTTTGTTAATTACTGTGTTTTATGTAACTCTTTTAACATCAGTGACAGGTTGGTTCAAGATTCCTTTTTTCAATTCCCATTCTTGAAATACCATTTATTGTATATTTCCCATGTCGCTACACGTTCTTTTAGATACATTCTAATAAGCTGGGTCAACTTAGCAATGGGCTTTTTAGTTACAAGCTGCTCTTAGCTCTGAATTCTTTAATAATCAAAATAGTTGTACTATTTTGAATATTTGCTGTAGTAGAAAGAGTATCGTATGGAAACTCGCTAGTCAATTATTTTACTAAACACTCGCTTCGCTTGATTAATGACTACAATGAGGTTTATGAAAACTTGATAGGGTAAACCGTACAGTCAAGTACAGTGGTTGGACAGCGTTAGTTATTGGACAAGCTAACTTTTTATTTAAGAAATAAGGTTTCTGTAAAGGTAAGACTTTATTGCTACCCGTCAAAGCGACACCTATGTTATTTCTATTCAATAAATTAATACTCTGTGACTATTTTACAGGTTTCTGTAACCTTAGGAATTTTTATCCTCATTCCCGCCATTTCTCCAGTTTTTCTAAGCAGTTTGGTTAAGAAACGTATGTGCCTTGATTTATGAATATCGGCTTTATCTTGAGTATTTTTTTAAAAAAGTTTTATTTTGTATTCAAGAGGTAAGTTTGTAAATTAATAATCACTATTAATAATAGCTTGCTGGTTTTTTTTTTGTTAAAATAGCACCGTGTCCAATGACTGCCTAGAAAAATCTTAGATGAAAACAGTGATTGGACAACTGTCCAATTACTATATTTCACATTAATTTGTACTCTATGCATCTTAGTTTACCACATTTGAAGCCGTGTAAGTTTGTTCTTTAATTTTGAAATAGCTTTATCCAAGATAGTTATTGGATGGGTGGGTGTCCAATAACACAATGCATAAAATTTTATATTAAGACAGTAATTGGACAGTGTGTTCTGTCTTAAAACTGTGTTATCAAAAATGTGTTGACTACAAATTAACTATGGAATAACTTATTTTGTATATTTCAGATTGCTTTTGAGACAAATAAATTTTAAAAATAGATCGTAAATACAGTGTAAAATGCCTAAAAAAGCTGATTACGAGCCAAATTTAATAGACATCGCAGTTCAAGAAGTTAAAAGCGGCAGTTCCTATCGAAGTGTGTCTATTAAATACTGAAAACCAAAATCCACGATTGAGTTTAAATTAAAAAATCCTGGACGTCGAGAAAATTGTAGTCCTCCTCCACTTTTGACTACTGAAGAAGAAAACTCTTTAGCAACGTAAGTCTATGGTTATTTACCCTTACAAGAGAATCCTAGAGAAAATTGCGACAACTATCAATCCTAAATGGGGGATAGGTAGAAGCGACAATGGTTGGATGACGACTATAACCTTCTCCGAATATAAATCAAATGTCTTTTATCCACATTTGATAGAAAACAAAATGGATTTTCCGGTGATTCTTTTTGTAGATGTTCATAAAACACATTTAACCTACCAACTAAGTTTAATATGCAAAAAACTACAGATAGAATTAATTGCATTATATCCTAATTCGACATCGGATTTTGCAACCTGCCCACGTATTAGTATTCGGTCCATTTAAGTCAACTTGGAAGCAAAGTCTTAGAGAATGGCAAATTGAACATCCTGGAGAGATTTTGAACAAAGTGTCTTTTGCTCCACTTTTAGAATGGATGGTCAATAAATCTATGAAACCAGAAACTATAAGTAACGGTTTCAAACGTTGTGGATTGTACCCTTTTAATCCTAATGCTGTCGACTACAGCACATGTTTGGGCAATACAGAAGAGCATTCTGATACACAGAATCAAAATAAAGAATCAATAATTATGACGTATCGCGATTTTGCCACAATTGTAGGACCAGAGAATATTAAAAAATTTGAAGACATTGATGTAATCTCTAAAGAGGATGAATGTTTCTGTTATCTATATAAAATATGGCAACATATTAAAACTAATGTAGAAAAAAAAACATATTGAAAATAGGGTTATTGCGATGGCTTCGATCTCAAATGAATCACCTGATCCGACGGCTGAAATCCCAAATGAATCACCCGATCAAGTCGAAACAATTGAACATTTTATAGGGGTGGTAGAAAATAAGGAAACAATTACTGAAATTTTTGAAAGAGGGAGTGTGGGAGACAAAACCTATTGGTGAAGAAATGGGTAAGCCCGCCTTCCCATTACGATGAAGAGATCAATAATTTACAACCAGAAAAAAATACCTCTTTCACAGAATATCTTCTACATCCAAATGTTCCTGAAAGGAAAGGAAAAAGGCAAACGGAAAGACTGCCGTTGCAATAACATCACACATTTTCCAGGAGATGTGTAGAGAAAAACAAGAAAAAATTGATAGATCAAATCGTGAAAAAGAACTTAACTAAACTTAACAAAGCTAACACCAA
The DNA here is from genome assembly GCA_963170755.1 of Amphimallon solstitiale. Lineage (NCBI taxonomy): Eukaryota > Metazoa > Arthropoda > Insecta > Coleoptera > Scarabaeidae > Amphimallon > Amphimallon solstitiale. Next base: position 28,000,244 of record OY720675.1, on the reverse strand, counting down.
AAAACAAAAACGGGTTCTCCTAAATTGCTATGTTATGTTTGCAAAGGTGTGATTCATGGTACAAATAAGATTTTATTGCAATGCGACGCATGTAATAACAATTTTCATAAAATATGCGTTCCACAGTCACATCACATACATATACCATCTGAAGAAGAAGACAAATATGTGTGTCACAATTGCTATCGGGAATAAAGTGATAGCATAAGTGAGAATAATTATTCTGATGTGGAAGAATTATATAATATGTATTTAAATGAAAGTAAAACACTTAATTATTAAATAAATAATTATTAAATTAAATAAAACTGGTGTCCAATAACTGTCAAATTATTGTCCAATAACCATAAAAAGTGTCCAATCACTGTCCTTTAGTGCAATCATTGTTTAAAAAAATTATAATCTTGAACATAAAGAAATCCTACAAAAACTAATCATTCCATTCTTTGGTCAATACTTTGAGGAATACATGTTGATAATTTCATCCTCTAAAATGACGTATTACGTTGAATAAAATAATATAAAAGATAGTTATTTTCTTAAGTGTCCAATAACTATCGGGTTTACCCCTACATATAGTATTCTATTTCGAGTCTATGAAGTTCATATTATGATATAAAAACCTTTGACAGCAACAACAATGCAACGTAAACATTAAATACATCATAAATTGCTAAATTTATTCTTTAAATCATTGTAAATTTTAAATACGATGACCATAATAGTGCAGATTTTTAAAATATACAAGTTGAAGATCATTGTGATAATCTGACAACATGAGAAACTAACACTAGACTATTGACTAATACCAGTATCAAGGAAAGTGAGATCAAAGTCAAAAAGCGTCCTGGACTGCGCCGTACAAAAAATAACAGAATGTGTCTTTGATAGATTCAGAAATAATTTATTATTCTGAAACCAATAACTGCGTCGCCCATAATGCAAATATATAAGGTATACTATAACTTTGTCTCAAATTCGTCTATTTCCGCGCCGAACACAGCTACGTCATCGATGTTGCGTCATACATCATATATTTGTAATTTATGTTTTGTTTATATTTAGATTTCGAAGAAGTTATATAGTATTGTTTGTAATTATAGATATTATTTCATGTATTAAGTGCAGTTATTAAGTTTTGTACATATTTTTGTTAGGCCAAAGACTTTTAATTTGATTTATGTGTAAAACAATTTAAGAAATGGTAAACTACTGTGTCTTGAACTGCAAAAGCAGGTAAGGAAACACTCGAGGAAGGAATATTAGATATTTTCGTTTTCCTAAAGGTCAGAACCTATCTCAGCAGTGGATACAAGATACAAGCCTGTAGTAGAATGATAAAAAACACTAGAAATTGTAAGTTTTATATTTGGATGTATTTGTATACCTTTTAATGATATTATTTACAGATGTTATATGTTAATTTATTTTGCAAGAGACACATACGAGGACTGGTACATAAATAATCGACAGATCAGAGACAAATATAAGTATCCAGTAAAATCTACCCAGATGCTTCATAAGATAGGTGTTTCCACATTGCATATACATAGTGAGGCTGCTGTTGATAATTTGACTTTACAACCGTCAACGTCAAGGTTGCAAATATAATCTTATGCTTAAGAGTACTTGATTTTGTTTTATATACAATATAAAGTCTGATGTTTCTAAGGAAGAAAGTTAATCTGTAATACATAGTTTATGTATCGTAACTTTTACTAATTTCAAAAAATAAACAAGTGAACCTATATATGTTCAAAATGGATTGCCAAAGATATTTCCTCAGCAATTTGGTCCGAAGCATAAGCCCTGAAGCCTACAGATATTTAAGAAGTACTAGACAATATCCATTGGCAGGCTTGTGAATGTTAAGGAAATGTGTGACAAAATTGGAATTGAAACTAGATAATCTCGAAGAGGTTTTCTATAAATAAAAAATCAACATATTAAAACGGTTGGTGAAAAATATTAAAATGGACTTACTGGAAGAAATTATACAAGCATATGTGAGAGTGTGGACTTATATGCGTATCAGAGATAAATAAAAAAATATCAACAAAAAAATAAAAATTAACAAGAAAAACATTAAATATACCAATTAAAAAGGAACCATATTTGTTGTGTTATTTATTACCAGTAAGTTAACACGAATTAATATACATAAATGCTATCTATATAAGCTACTAGTTTCCGTAGTTTAAATTCTTCTAAGTTTTGCAATATTCTTTTGTATCAGTAAAGCAATATAAAAGAAAAAATTGACATATTCAAGTCTTAAATTTATTTTTTTAATAAATTACATTATCAGTAAACTAATTATAAATTGTGTTATCAGAAGCATAAAACAGCTTTCTTAACTAAAGTGTCACATAATATCTAGTGGGACCTTTTTCATCAGTACAGTTTTATTATTTTGCTTTATGCGTTAAACAGATAATTTGAGAAAAAAAAATTTAGTTACACATTTGTAAACACCTGTATTATGTATTATGTTTATTTTATTATTCTTTATATAGCAATATATATACTATTACATCTGTGGTTATTCAAAAGTAATCTTTTTTCTTAATATCAATGGTAATGATTAGGCCGCGGACACGAGCGAGCCATGACTCATCGCCCATGGGCGCACTATTGAGATGTTGTATTTTTAAAGAGGTTTTAATTTTATTTATATAATTGGATAGCAAGTGGCTGGTGATCTATAAAATACAAAATACCTTATTATGTGTTCATTTTCTCTTCTGTAAGACTTGTTCTCTTTGAATTAAGTACATCCTTGTAGATAGAAAACGTTCTTTTTACATCGCAACTGGTTATATATATGTACGTACTGGAAATATTCTTTTATTTCAGCGTATTTAGCATACACAATTGCCGGAATGTTATTAAATCTGGATTTCTATTAAAAACTGCGTTTAACTTTTGCCGAAGGCCACATCCAAAGTCACTTGGAATACTTTTGAAATTATTAACAGCCACATCTTTACTTTCTTATACGTAGTATAAGGAAGTATTGTGATGATGAAAACTTTCGACCTCGAGATTTTTGTAGATGCTCACGTTTTGAAGTCCCCTGATACCAAAAAAAAGTGGTTTTTAAAAAATGTGTCTGTGCGTGTCAGTGTGTGTGACCACGATAGTGGTCAAACCGCTATAGGTATCAATTCTAAATTTTGTATTTACGTGTATAATCTCTCTCTTGAGATCTGATTAGTTTTTCAGTAAAATCGGTAGACCGGAAGTAGCAGTTTACTTCGGCGAAAAAATCGAATTTTGCCAATATTTCGTCAACTACTAAGTTTAAACAAATTTATAAATAATTCATATATACTTAAAATTAAAATTGAGAATAACTTTATTTAAAAAGTTGTTCGAAATTCCTACCGGAAGTAGGTCTTTTACTCGTATCGAAAATCTGTTTTTTGCCAATATTTCGCAAGTCATGCTTTTTAGACAAGTACGTTACGGGTACAAAAGTATTTAAAACATAATTTTCAATATCTTTTGTATAACAAAAATTTCAAAATTCAGACCGGAAGTACCACTTTTACTCTTATCGAATAGCGATTTTTTGCAAATATGTCGTAAGTTATACATTCTATATATATTTATCAAGAGTACAAAAGTATTTAGAACTGGATTTGCAATATTTTTTGTATATGTGAAATTTCAAAATTCGGACGGGAAGCAGCACTTTTACTCTTAGCGACTAGCACTTTTTTGATAATATCTTGCAAAGTATGCATTCTATAGAGATTTATTAAGGGAATAGAAGTACTTAGAATAGGATTTTAAATATTTTTTATGTAAAAAAACTTTTAAATTTGAAACGCTCATACGTATAAGAAAGTCATGTGGTGGCCACACCTCATTTATTAATTTGAGATTCGATTTTCAAAATATGTGATTAGTTTAGGCAAATTTCCAAACTGTTCCTGAAGGAATAACAACTGATTTTTTAAATTTGGGATTTGTGTTAGTTCCTTGTACTCAGAAATACTTCGAGCATCGTCATTTAAACATGTAACGAAATGTTGTAAACTTTCGAAATTCTCTGCATAAAAGCTATTTATGAATATGTTTTACCAAAACTATGTGAGAACGTGCGATATTTTGGCATTCTGTAATGATATTTTACAGACTTTGTAATAAATTTCGGTATCACTGGCAATTCATTGTCATATTAGAAAAAGGAACATAAACAACGTTCTAGATCTAAATAAATGATAACTAAAATTGCACGCGTATTATATGTTATCGAAACTAAATAAAAATAAGTATTTCTTCTATATTCTGTTATTATTATTATTATTATTATTATTCAGATATTTACATTATTTCTCTTGCGAAATATAAGGTAAATATAATAAATTTTAAAAACCCCTCATGATACCTACGCCGATGTAGAAAGAATTTTACTCATAAATTCTTTATTTTATGGCCATTTTTTGCTGGCATTTTCGAGCACTTCTCGGGCGTAAACAGATGTTGCAGTTCACCATATGAATTAGTGCTATTCAGTAAGCGTGTGTTGTTTACATTATTTCTTTGCTCCGTTGTAACTTCGTCGTAGTTTAACTCGGTCATGTCCGCGCCCTGGTAATGGTGTAGGTGTGTTCAAATTACGTCATAAGGAAGCTGCGCTAGAACATACCTTATATATTTGTACCATGGTCGCCTAAGAACTTCACGCACGCTTACAGGGTCAGAATCTGGTCAGAATCCGAAACCAACGCAGTAGTATCGTCAGCATAAATGTACAATGGAGCATAAATGTATGTATGATACATGGTCATAGTTAAAAAATAAAAACAATACTGGGCCGAGAACTGATCCCTGTGTCACACCGAGACCCACAGGCAAAACCGAGGAATAGAAATTTCTACTCATGTGTGTGTTCGCTCAGACAAATACAAAGCAAACCACTACGACTCTAATACCGTAGTTACATAGCTAGTTCACGCAATCGAAAGGACTTGTAAGGTCACGTTTACTTTTACTATCACATTTATTGATAAGAATTTATTAATACTTAATGGGGCTACTGCGTACTGTGACTTAAGTGGTATAAAAAATCCGGTATTATGAGGTCTAATGTATTTCGTACTACTTTACTTATTTTTATTTCAGGCGCCGGTCAATATAATTATTATCTATTTATTTATTTTTTCTCAAAAAGAATTTCTCTGCGAATATTATAAATTTGTGTTAATTAATATGCCGATAAACACTGTCATTTTTATTCTTTACAAATCCGTCGTTCCTTTCTTGCGATAGGCCAGGGATGATTCCGATAATCTTCCAGATTATTATTTTGGTTTGTTTTAACATTCTTCCAATTAAAATCTTGCTTGGTCGACATAGTTTAAAAATTACTGACGCGATTGTGTCAAAACTTATATTTATACTAATAATGGGTCACGTTACGATTCGAAAGACCATCCAACCACACCATTTCGCGAACTTAAAAACGCACCATGATAAGTGAGTTTACGAATTCAATTCACTTGTAAAAGGAAAGAAGTTTATAAATTATGCTGCTCTCGTTCTTTAATGGTTCTTTTCAGATCATCTATTGCTTAGTATTTAAACATGAACTAGACGAGCTTCGTACGCCTGATTCTTTCATTGCGCTCCAAATGCCTAGATATCGATATGTGTGCGGTCTATCGTGTTTTCCATTACGTCTTCTTTTCCTTTTTCGTATATCGCGTTCCTTTCGGTTCGCGGCTCGTGCATTGCTAAAACAATGGATTATCCGCGTCTGAGAGCGATGCAGCTGCGAGTATAATTGAAAATCGATTTATCAAAGCCGTAAATTAATCGTAGATGGCCAACGTTACAGAGACATGTAATTATTGTGAACGCGGTATTGCCTTGCTTCCATTGTCCAAGGCGGGCGCGAGAGCGGGGTACTTGACGGACCATGATACGCCATTATTGATGGTCAAAATCGATCCGTGTAATACCAAAAATAATAGTAATAACAATAACATAATGACAGCGGTAATGATCACGTGGCAAGTATTTACCTTCGTTATTGTTTGGCGGAGTATGCAACAATGAAATTATATGTCTGATTCGTGTATAGTAAATTTAGCAACGGTGACAGTTTCCTTTGTTATAAACTAATATACGATAGTTACACACCGTCTACGCGACAATGAGAAATGAATATATTAATTTAATTTGGAGTGGATCAAGGGGAATATAAATATTAAGATATTATGCTGTTTTGTAGCAATAATTGACTTAGCATATGTCTTTTAAATCTTAATATGTGGGAGGGGTTCATTATTATAATAATTTTAAAATGAATTAAATGTTAAGATTAAAAATTAATGTTACTGACCCCTCTATATTCTCAATAAAACAGAATTCTGTCTCATTATAACGTATGATAGTATACCTCTTGGTTTAGATCCTTGCTAAAATATTTTTAGTTATAATAAAATGTTATTTAATTATATCTAGGGATGTTAAATTTATTACTGCATACGCCATTCACTGACCTTATACGTATTTCTTTATAAACAAAGCCCCCAACGTGCTTAATGTCCTTTACATTAATTATTCTATACTCCTAATAGGTATATCATAATCAAGATGACATCTATACGTACAGATGTTGACCTTCCTATCAGCTTCAACCCTCTATACACAGATGCGTACTTCGTAATTTTTCTAATAGTTCCTGTTTAATACCGTTTCATTGAATCTATTTCTCCCAATTATCCAGACGTAAGTGTGCAATGGATTTTGTTAAGTTTCAATAACATACAATTTGCCTGTATCTACTAGAGCTGCTACGAAAAAAAGGCATGTATTTTTGGAATCAGGACATCAAATATATCAAAAATCAGTACTGAGTTTTCCGGCACCAAACAAAAAAAATATTTTTGTTGATCTATGTAATCAGTTAACCTCGTTAAAAAAAGTCCATGTAATATAAAGACTGGAAATTTCAATAAGATGTTTTGAAAATGAAATTTGTTTGTTTATATTACAAAATAGCTAGCCCGGCAGACGTTGTTCTGTCCTTTTCCGTAGGCGTGATGAGTTTCATTTGATTAAATTTATAAATAATTGACCACGACGTCATCTATCGGGTTTAGATTTTGTGATTTTCTTCTTTTGACCACAAAACCAATTTATATTGTGGATACGAATCATTTTGGTCCATAAATAAAGAATTTGCTAATAACTTGACTACAGCGCCACCTATCGGATCTTAGCATAGCTATAAAGCATCGTCTCGACGAAACACATAAATAAAAATAAATAGAAGTAAAATAACTACTAGTTAATTGTTGAGGCTGATACATGTTGAAACTCCATATTTAACTGAATAAATAAAATACGTAAACTTGGTTTCAAAAATTATTTAATAATATCACTACAATATCGTTTCGCCAAACTTTGGCTTCATCAGGTGATGAGTAACTGAATATACAAAATTATTACAACATAATATATAGTGTCACAAAAGTATGGGATATGAGTGGGGGTATTTTATAAACTATAGCATTGTAACAACGGGGAATAATTGAACTGAGTCTGATCGTTTAAAGCACGACCTAATTTACTATATCTATTAATTTCTAAGGTTTCTAATAAATTAAGTTTCTGTCCTTTGTCTTGTATATGTAAAACTTTGAAATCTCTATTGAATACGTGTTCTTCATCTATACAATGCGTTGCGAAAGTAGAGTCCGTTTTTTTACCCATGTAACTTTTTTCATGTTCCCCGGTCCTTTGTTCAAAAGTACGGCCTGTCTGACCCACATATACCTTATCACACTCACAAGTCAACATATATACCCCCAATTTCAACCTTTTATCCGTTTTATCATTATCATTTCTAATATATTTTTAAACTGAATTATTAGTTTTAAATGGTATTGACTCATTTTTAACGTTTTTAATTAGTTTACCTATTACTTTCTTATACGTAGTATAAGGAAGTATTGTGATGATGAAAATTTTCGACCTCGAGATTTTTGCATATGTCCACGTTTTGAGGTCCCCTGATTCCAAAAAAGTGGTTTTTAAAAAATATCTGTGTGTCTGTGTGTGTGTGTGTGTCTCTCTCTCTCTCTCTGTGTGTGTGTGTGTGACCACGATAGCGGTCAAACCGCTGTAGATATCAATTCCAACTTTTGTATTTACGAATATAATCTCCCTCTTGAGAACTGATTAGATTATCGAATAGCGATTTTTTGCAAATATGTCGTAAATTATGCATTCTATATATATTTATGAAGAGTACAAAAGTATTTAGAGTTAGATTTGGAATATTTTTTGTATAAATGAAATTTCAAAATTCGGACCGGAAGTAACACTTTCATACGTATAAGAAAGTCGTGTGGTGGCCACACCTCATTTTTTTTATTGATGTATGTCCTATATAGGTGAAAGCATTATATTTGTTATCTGACTTTTCTTGTATTTTTGGGTAAATTAACGATAAAGCCTGCTTTTTTCGTTTTCGTGCAAGAATGTTGTCTACTAAATTTACTGTATAGCCGTTATTGTTAGCTATCGTGTAGATTCTATTTAGTTCTAATTCAAAGTTAGTTTTATTCATCGGTACATTAATTAATCTATGTATCATTGACTCATACGCTGATAACTTCTGTGACCAGGGGTGAAAAGAACTTTTATGTATAGTAGTATCTGTGTGCGTAGGTTTGTGAAAAATTGCAAATTCATGCCTGCCTTTATTATTCGAAATCGTTAAATCTAAAAAATTAATGGATTTATCCTTTTCTATTTCTGTTGTAAATTTTATATTAGGGTGTATGGTGTTAATGTGGTCTTGAAACGATTTTAACTGCCTAACTGTACCTTTAAAGCAGACTAATATGTCATCAACATAACGGTACCAATAAACACAATTGTTAAATAAGGGGTGCTTCCTTATTTGTGTTTCGATGTAGTTCATAAATATTTCTGCCATTAGCGGACTTAAGGGATTTCCCATTGCTAAACCTGTCGTTTGTGTATAGAACTGTTGTTTATATTGATAGTAATTCTGTCTTACGCATCACCTGATGAAGCCAAAGTTTGGGGGAAACGATATTAAGTGATATTATTAAATAATTTTTGAAACCAAGTTTACGTATTTTATTTATTAAGTAAAATAACTACATTTGTTGGTCAGATCGCGAAACACCAAAAAAGTAAGAACAAATGTAATTTTACTTTAATTTGTGCTGGAATGATCTTTTCCAGATTTTTCTCCAAATCTTCCAGATTTTTTTTTAAATAAAAAAAAACGTAAAGTTCTTATACAATAGAAAAAAGTTGTATTTGAATTGCATGCCCAATGCACATAAAACCCCGTTGCATATTTCAAAGTATTTTATTTTGTACACCCTTCTTGCTCGTTTCATATTAGCTCCATTGTTATAGCATTATCTTTTAACTCAAAACCCAACTTTTCCAAATGAATAAGTTCCGTCAAACCCTCCCGGGTTGGATAACTAGTTTCAAAAAGAAACTAATAAGGAAATCTTCACTTATGACGGGTAATCCTTAACAATGGAGTGTAATTTGGTGTATTATTTGTGCTATTTCCATCATTTGGATTCTGAAAAACTTACATTTCGGCGGACATTACGTCTGCCGTCTTCAGGGTAGTTCTATGAAGAACTGTTTCTTGCCAAAAAACTTAAAGTAAACTGTGTTTTCAAGAAGAAATTCGTGAAATTCCAGATTCCTTTAATCTCCAGGTTTGGAGTACTTATAGGATTAGTTGCTGTAGACATACATGCCGCTTATTTTATCTTCTTTCTGATGCCATGTTCTTCTTTCGTCAGATTTGTTGCGTCATTCCATTTGATTGGCTTGCTTCGCAAATGTGTTATGCCAAGCGGAATTTTGCAGCCTTTGCTATGCAAACCAATTCCGGCCGTTCCGTACATAAGAGGCCTTTGAGAAGAAATCCGGAGAATAAGCAGTAAATATAACGTAAGAACTGCGGTGGTAGGTGGATCCTAAAACGAACTAAGCCATGCAACATGAACCAAATAACGAAAAGTGTGGTTACAAAGTACCGTGTAAATGTAAACGTCCATACATAGGGGAAACTAGGAGGTCCCTAGAAGAATCAAAAAATACAAGAAGTTGGTTTGCAGAGGAGAAACTGAAATATACCGCTCGGCACTACAAGCTTGGGAAGCAGGTCGTTAAGTCAAATGGAATGACATGACAATACTAACGAAAGAAGAGCATCACATGGAAGATAAAAGAAGGGGCATATATGGCTAGAGCAACTAATTCTATAAGTACACAAAGCCTGGAGATTAGGTGCCAATAATTCGTGAAAGTATAAACACGTTACCTAATACTACATTACATAGGTCAGATGCAATTCAAGTACACTGCATGACATGGAAACTGCAACACCAAGAAGGGGTGCGGATTTTTTGACCAAACTTGGTAGAAACGTATAACTAGTCAAAGGCAATAATTGATTAAAATTTCAAAGAAAAAAAACAAAAGACTAACACAATTTAACATAATTTTTATTAATAATGTGTTGAACCGCCCCTATTAGTGTCACACTCCCTCACTCTTCGTGGCATTGATTCGACTAGGTGGTCGATATCCTCTTGGGGTATGGTGTCCCAAGCAACCTGTAATTCATGCCGGAGAGCTATTAGTGTCTGCGGGGGATTGGCTAAATTCATAAGTTTTCGTCCCATAATGTCCCACACATGTTCTATTGGCGAGAGGTCGGGGGATTTGGGTGGCCATGGCAAGATATTGACATGAGCCTCTTCCAAGCGATTTATAGAAATTCTCGCTACGTGGGGAGGGGCATTATCCTGCTGGAAAAGTGGGTCTTCGAGCGTTTGAAGATATGGTAGAATATGGGGTTCTACCACCTCATCAATGTAGCGCTGGGCGTTCATGGTGGTTTGGATGAACACCAATTGAGACCTACTCCCATATGCTATAGCACCCCATACCATAACACCCACTGCTCGATGCACATGCCTTTCAACGGAAAACTGAATATCACGACGTTCCCCACGTCTTCGTCTGACCCTCATACGGCCATCATGCATCCCTAGACAAAATCGAGATTCATCATTGAATACCACCCTGTGCCACTCCATGTTCCAGTGCAGTCGCAATCTACACCACTCCAAACGTTGCTGTCGGTGTTGAGCCGTAAGTGGTAACACAAGATGTGGACGATAAGATTGTAAGCCGAAACCCCTAATTCGACGATAAACGGTTCGAAGGGTTACAGGACGACCAATATTACCTAACCACACGTCAGCAATTGATCTGGTACTGGAAAACCTGTCTCTTAGTGCCATTAAGCGAAGGCGGCGCTCCTGTATCTCATTAGTTCTTCTTCGGCCTTCGGTTCCTCTTTGGCGTCTTTCCTGACCTTCCCTAGTCCATGATTGATAACAGCGCATAATGGTGGATTGGTTCCGGTTAAGGCGATTTGCAATTTCCCTGTATGAAAAACCACCTTCTCGCAAACCAACAATTCGACCTCTGTCGAATTCGCTTAATTGGCGATAATTTCCACGTTGCCGCACTCTAGGCATAATAAAACTCTTTAAACACGTTAAACAAAGGTATAATAAGACAAAACCGTTGAAATTAATTTCAAACAAACAATTAATATACCACACATTAATGTCAGCGAAAACTGAATGAAGTCTCAGATGTGTCATGACCACTTGATCTATCGCAACAAAATTTTAATCAATTATTGCTTTTGACTAGTTATACGTTTCTACCAAGTTTGGTCAATAAATTCGCACCCATTCTTGGTGTTGCACTTTCCATGTCATGCAGCATATATCGTCATATTGACACTTAGAACTGTCATAAGTGTTTTAACACGAATTTCATTTTAAAAACACAATTTACTTCTAGTTTTTTGGCAAGAAACAGTTCCATTATAGGGATATTATGAAGACGTCAAACGTAATCTCCGGCAAAACGTAGGGTTTTCACCTTGGTTTTCACCATCCAAACAATAACATATTAAAGAATTCATTAATTTCATATTTATTTTGAATGGAGTTAAAAACGACAACTTTCAGAGATAACGAGAATATAGACATTTATATTAAGATATAACTCAAATAGGGAAAACATATTCAATAATAACCACAGAATATAAATTACACAAGCATCACATCATTAATTGATTATGTTACCGTATCCGTTGCATTCGTATTTACTTTACTTGTCATTTCATTAAGAGATAATTAATTACCAACAAGTATCACGTTATGATTGCGTCTTTTATCCCTTCAATTTCATATAATTGACGCCAATTAGTAATTATATATCAATAAAATCTAATTAATAATTTCTATGGAAGTGCATGTATATTTATTAGCAAGCAAACAATGCTGTACACGTTGAATTAGATACATATCACCGCTTCGAACGTATAATTACGTAGACATGCATTAATCATGAAAATAGTAAACACTAATTATGCACTAGCATAGTCTGGACAATAGCATTATGTTACCGACAGAGAACACCCCTATAAATAGTGATTATCCACATACTTCGACTTTGAAGACGAAAGCGGAAATGCTAATTGAAGATGTAAAGATTATCTTGCAATAATGGCGTTAAGGATGAAATACATTATTTATTGTGTAATGTCTGTAATAAAGGATATTTTATTGTCAATTAGTCGCATATTCATGGGATACAATTATTAATAGTAATAAAAATGAGGAATTAAAGTATCTGCAAAAATCATTTCTAAAGGCACACTCCTCGCCATAAAAATATCGTTAAAGTTAGAGTAGCACACTGAAGATTCTTCTTCTTCTTATTCTTATTCATCGAGAAGACCTTTGAGACCTGTTAATGATAAGGTTATCTTAACTTGGTTGGTTATTCTGTGAGGAATGACCAACCAAATTAAGCTGAGCGAAAGTTCTTCCATCACTTGGGTGGCCACCCCACTGGTTGTCTGCTTTGCCGATTTTCCGTCTTCAGCAATGTGTGCCAGTCTCTTTTGGTCAATTCTATTTACATGGAAACGCCAATATCTCTTTCTTTTCCTTCCCAACGTGCCAATGTCCTTCAGTCTGCATATCTCTCTTATGTCGTTTCTAACTCTTTCCCTCGGTGTCTTTCATTTGATGGATATTAAGGTTTTCATTTCTACTGTTCTCAAGCCTTTTGTCTTGCTTATGTCAGCTCAGTTCTGGATACCATAGGTTAAGACCGGTCTAACACAGTTTTTATATATCCGCACCTTACTGTCCACGCTAATATGGTTATTATACAGATGATCTCTTAAGAAGCCCGATATTGCTGAGGCTTTATTAACTTGTGTTTTGATGTAGTTTATCGGGTTGTTGCTGCTTGATATGTCCGCTCTCAAATAACGGAAGCTCATTACCTGCTCGATTGGCTTATTGTCCATTACGACCTTACATTTTACTGCTACATTGGAGAAAGACATGCATTTTGTTTTAGCGATGGAAATTGACAAGTTGTATTGTTCACTCGTCTGTCGTTATGTGTTTGCCTTTGTAACTCGTTTTCTTTTTATGCAAGAATTACTGCATCATCTGCATAGCAGACCATGATGATTGTCTTGTTGTCTATATCCTTCGTTCACTGTTGTCACCTCGTGTTATAATCTCGTCCATGGCAAGGTTAAAAAGGAATGGGCAGAGGCTATTCCTCTATCTTAGTCCTGTTAGTGTTGGTATGTCTTCTGTTGTTTGAAAATCCACTTTCACTCTTGTTGTGTTACCTGTGTTCAGATTTCTGATTATGTTTATGATTGACACTGAGATTTGTTTCTTTCTCAATATATCCAGTATATCGGGCAGTTGTACTCTGTCAAACACCTTTGTTAGATGAACAAAACATACATAAGCAGAATGATCAAATTCTATAGGCTTCTCTTTCACCTGTCCTATAATGAACAGTGCATCAGTTGTCGATCTGTTCTTTTGGAATCCTGCTGCTTGTCTTTATTATTATAGGCCATAAAACCAAACACATGTAAGACTTTATTACTTTAAAAGTGACAATTTCTGGATTATTTCTCTTTTTTTTTGAATAATTTTGTCAGTTTCATGGTTTTATAAGAATATGATATAGTATGCTGTGAAATTAGTCGAGCTCTTAGGCCTTCATGTGATAAGATATGTCATTCGATATGGGTGTGATTCAATAACAACCGACAAATAGGACGACTAGGACATTATGCAAAGAAGAAAAATGAGAATAATACTATGGCCATATGAGGCAGATGAAGCAGAATAGACAGTAACAAGAAACAATGAAATAGGAACTATGAGGAAATTATATCTTAAATGAGATTAAGGCACAATGGTCACTATTGGGAGGTAGCATATTGGCAAAAAATAGGCTTACTTAGCTGGCTGGTATAATGGAGTCCATTATGGTCAAAAAGTATATCGAGATACTGGTGGCGAGATTAAGTGGATAATGATGCAAGAGAAGTGGCAATAAGAAATGAAGGAAAATATCATAGGGTAGGCTAACCAGTATCAATAAACATTTATTGCAATCGTAAATCAGTAAGTAAGTAAGCAAGTGAATTTCAAAACGCTTGGTGAGATTCAAAATCACAGAGTCTAAAAGGATTGATGATTTATAAATTTACACTTAACTCAGCAATTTTTGTGTTTTATGTATAATTTTATTGTTAATAATAAAAATTTGCTTAACTAATATGACATTACCAATGTACAAGATCAAAACTATTACAAAGAAAAGTCAACAAGTTCTATGACAATAACGTAAAATGTCCACACTATACAATCATGATTTAGAGAAAAGGAGGAAAGACTATATGATAGAGCATTCGTGTAGTCGTCTTATATCCTCTGCTCTCAAAAACACCGCTTTATCAAAGGAAGGTATTTTCAATCTACTCTCCAACTATCTAAACTACTTCTTCGGGTTATTCTTACTTGTTTTCAAAATAATTCAGCAAAACTGAATTCACCAAAAGAACTAGACCCATGAAATAAATAAAATTTATAAAGAGTTGAAAACCTTGCAAATTAAACTAAACTAAATAGGACTCATGACATATTTATAAACTGTTCTCTCTCTTAAGTAGTGTCGATAAAAGCAAAAGCTAGAAATACCATTTCACCAATAAGCGATAATCTTTGTTCCTTATCTAAACTCATGGGTAAAATTAACGCACCACCGCATATATTTTGTGTTATTCCACAATAATGATGGCTTTTAGTTTACTAGTTATCTTACAATTAGGCTATGGACATACTAGGATAGTTCAAGGAAATACTGTCAACAAGGGTTTTCTTTTAAAAGTACAATTGCCAATAAAAGCATTTTTGGCAAAACTTGATCCGAAATCTGATCGGAAATTTTTGCTTATTAAGGCAAGTTGTCAATAGCCACCAGGTTTTTTTTTTGTTATTAGTATTGTCAGTGCGAGTGTAATACATTTTAGTAATGAATCGCAGAACAAATTTGCCAGTAGAGGAAGCAGTAGGGGCATCAACTTTGCTGGATGAGGAATATTCGATGAGTCATGTTGTTAATGTGATAGGAAGAAACCATTCCAGCTTAAGTCCCATCTTTAGACGACTTAACAAGACAGGTTCTTACTTACGAAGGCCGGGACAAGGCCGAAAACTGTGTACTAATGCAATAGATGAGCATTTTCTTAGACAATTCGCTCTCAGAAATAGGAGAACGACTAGTACCATCCTAAAAAATGAGCTCGTAGCTGCCCGCAATCTTTTTGTATCTTCCCGAGCGAAGGCGCTTAAATGAAGTTGGATTGGACAGCAGAAAACCGGCCAAGAAACACCTGCTCACCAGAGAGCACAAAATTGAAAAATTGCTTTTTGCGAGAAATCATCAAGATTGGACTTTTAATGATTTGAAGATGGTTTTATTTTCAGACGAAACGAGGATTAGCCTTACATCTCCTGATGGACGTGAGCGTGTCTGGCGAAGGCCAGGAGAGAGATTTGCTAGTTGCAATATCTCTCCAAGAATCGCGTTTGGTGGTGGCTCTGTAATGATTTGGGGAGGTATATGTTTAGATTTCCGCACAGAGAGTTGGTCCCTATACGTGTTAAGTCAATGAATGTAAATTATTATCTTGAACAGATCGTTGCTGCCCATGTAATGCCAATTGCTCCTTTTTTGGGGCCGAATTTCTTGTTTATGCAGGATATTGCTCGTCCTGATGTGGCTGGGAAAGCTATTTACTGCCTAAATGCTGTTGCTATTCCGTTCATGGAATGGCCAATAGTCCTGACATGAATCCAATCGAGCATTTATGGGAGGACATTAAAGAAAGCGTTCGACGTCGTACACCTCCACTTGCCAACCAGAATCAACTGTTAGACACAGCAATTCAAGAATGGGAAAATACTCGTCAAGAAGAAGTCGTTCAAAATTTGATCTCCAGTATGCCAAGACGCATGGAAGCAGTTATTAGAACTAGAGGAGGAAATACGCAATATTAGAATAGCTTTGAGTCCATAAATTTTATTGTTTCCGTTTATTTTTTGTTTACAAGTTTGCGTGTTTTTCAAGAAAAAAAAGTTTTTAATAAAAAAATGATTAGAAATAACGCCATGTTTCGCTGATTTCATTTACAAGCTACTAGACAGTACCTAACAGTAAGCTTCCAGAATTTTTTTTTTGCAATATTAAATTATACAAGTTTAAATGACTGGTGCGTTAATTTTGTCCGTGAGTTTATATATCGTGAGGCTAAAGTGGAAGATGATTTCACTTATAAGCTTGTGTTTACACAAATAAATATGTAGATACATCAGTGAAGACTGCAAAAAATTTAATATCAATTAAGGTGAAGTGGGGTAAGTGCGGACTAAAAATATATAAGGTTCACTTTGGCATCACATAACTTTTATAAAAACAGAGATTTTGAAGTGAGATTTGGACAGGATATACTTGGTTATGTTCTAAACATACCCCATAAATGTATAAATTTTAGATAATTTATTTTCCCAAAAAAAATAATTTTTTTTTGAAATCTGATCACTCGTCCGCACTTGCCCCGGCTATTGGGGCAAGTGGGTGTTTTCTTGATAAATCCTATTTAGACAACATTACACCTTAGCGGGGCAAGTGGGTTCATAGAACGCAGATTTAGCTACAAAACGTTTTTTTGAGACTTAAAAAATTCTTACAAATACGGGAGATATGAACTTGATAAGGAGCTCGAACTTGATAAGCAGTAATGAATTTTACGATAGACAAACACTAAATTTGCAAAAACGGTATTTATTAATACAAAATGTTTAATTCTTAAAATATAAGTTATTGGACATTATAGGTGGAAAACTCCACTGAAAATATGAGTTCTCCCCTTCTGCCAGGATTTGGCTCCGGGAGGATCATCATTATGGAATCTTCTGTGACTGCACCTTCATCCTTAATTTGTGGCCAGAAAAATATTGGTTTGACTGTGTCTACCTTCTTTCTTGTAAATTTCACTTTTATATCATCCATAGCAATATCAATTACCTGTCCTACAAAATGTTTTTTTTTTTTTTTGTAGTAAATTCTACTAATACCCATACACCAACTTTAATATTCTGATGAATTCTCGCATGTTCTTCTTCTTCCTCCCTCTCTTTATCTTCAAGCTCATACCTCTTACGTAATTCTTCTAAAGTTTCCTCTTCACTGTCATCTTCACAACAATCCATTTCTAACTCTAACGCATCACTTTCTTCAGAAGTCTCTGGGCCTTTGGGTTTACTTGGTTTCGTGTTTGCATTCTTCTTAGTTTTTTTTAGGGTTATCGCTTTTCTTTTCCTTGTTTACCGATAATCTTTCCATTACTTCGAGTGTAGTTATTACCTCGGCTCCAGCAGCTACCCTCTTTTTTCGTTTCTTTTCTTCCCGATTTTTCTGTTTGATTTCTTGGAGCATTAAATCTTCAAACGAAGTGCCAGGCTGTTGATCATTATGCAGGTTTTCATGATCATTTTGTAATATTCCAGACGTAGATGGGATAGCGTCGGGGATAGCTATGTCAGGAACGTTTTGCCTAGTTTCCCATCTACGCAAAGCTTCAGGGTCATATTTTTCACGACTAACAACATGACGATTGAATGGATGAATGCCCCTCTTTCGGAATCCATTAATTATGTTGGCTTCATTTGATTCTAGCCATATTTCGCCAATGAATTGTGAAAACATTTTTTTTGACAATTTTTGTCCTACATGCCTTCTTTGCCAAGCAACAAGTTTCGCATCCCAGGCATCTTTTAACGGTTTAAACACAGCCAGGTCAAGCGGCTGGAGCAAATGACTGGAATGAGGCGGTAATTTGAGGATAATAATATCAGTATCAATGGCAAGTTGTATTGTGCGTTCATCAATATGGGTGGAATGGCCGTCATAAATTAATAATATGGGTCTCTCATTCGGTACATTTGGGATAAATGTTTCTCCATGTAGCGAAGGAAAACATCCGCCTCCATCCATCCATTTGTCTTTGGCGCATAGGCTGTTTTTGGGAAGGCTTTGTCTTCTGCTGCTAACCATTCATCCCATAGGTATTTCGCCTTAAAAATAATCATTGGAGGTAGTTTATGGCTTGAAGCGCTTCCCGCTACAAGCACCGTTACATTTTCTTTGCCTGGTCCGCTGGTTGTACGGGAGGCGGGTGCATTAATTTTGCCTACAATTTTGGACTTTGTAGGGTCCAGACAGAAACTGGATTCATCTAAGTTATAAATTAGATGTGGCTTGTCGCCAAAGCTGTGTTCATTAATTACTTGTTCCAACAAATCAAAGTAATCGTTTATCGAGAAGGGATGAACGGCTTTTTTGCGCGCATATTCGACGGCTTGAGGTTTTTTTAATGATAAACCATGTCTTCGCTTAAAATTCAAAAACCAGTCTTCTCCAGGGCGGCCATTGGTAAAAACAGTTTTCAAACGGTTTCTCATCACAAATTGTTGCACCAAATTCAAAACTTCCTTCCTTGTAAGACCAAAGCCCCATTTTTCCATACACTTTAGACTTTCGGCCAGTTTCACTTCATCGTTGATGGGAAGGATAGTACTTCGTCCTTGAGTTTTACTAATTAGACCTCTATATTGTGCTGGTGGGAATATTATAACGTTTCGACGCTGCAAAGGCTGTTAGTCTTCCCGCGGTAACTTCTCTCAGTGCCTCTTGTAGGTCTTCTTTAGAATAATTTGTAGCTCTTGCGGATTTTCTTATATAGTTACGCTCCATTGTTGCGTGTATCACTTCACTTGCACTATGTTTTAAAAAGTACTGAGTTTATTTATTTAGGCACTATGTTTTAAAAAGTTTTTTATTTTTAGGCACTTGTCTCATAAAAGTTTTTTTAGCAAAGCCTGTTTCACTTGTAGTTTTATTAATTTATGTTTGTTATTTTTCTTTTAGTTCATAGATGTATGGCACCTGTAACAAACAAAATTTTATAGGGGCAAGTGGGGACTAGGCTCCACTTGCCCCAGGGGTGTTACGCCCCACTTGCCCCGCCTATAAAAATGGCGGGGCAAGTTGGGACTAAGGGTACATTAGCTGGTAACCTGCAAAAAACAAAAAATAAAATCAACAAAAACGTAGCCTGCATGATAACCATTTCGGGAGTTTAATCAGCGCAACCCTAGTGTAAGCAATACTAGAAATATGTGGTTTCTTTTAAATTTGAGGGATCTTCGATTCTGCGACTTTTTGAAGGGTCTTTTTAAATCAACCATTAAACCTACTAACAATAATCTTAAAATAAAAAACATTTTTTTCTCGCTTAGAGATAAGTTCAAAAACATGTAGTGCAATGTTATATTTTAAATGCAACATTCCTTAGTTTTTTAGAAAAAGAACACCCACTTGCCCCAGATCCCCACTTACCCCACTTCACCTTAAACAAGTATCACGTAACTTAAAAAAAAAAACAAGAAAATCGCGATTTTCATTTTCTTCTGGTCCACGGTTTTCATTCAACAACGCAGCTAACAAACTAACAAACAAAACTAATTTCAAAGTGAGTGCATTAAATTAACATTTCTGCGGCACGTGACGTCACGTTTTCTTCTCGTATAATTTAAAATTACGGCACTGCAGAGATAGACTATGTACATGGCGCCGGCCGAAAACTGAGCGGAAGAGTACAAAATGTCGCATTATCAGCTAACTTTGATAAAAACTTCCAGAAAGCGAGCGAAAGAGAAGAGCACCGAGGCAGAGTACGCCGTCATGCCCAAGCGGTCGTAATCTCGATTAAAATATTAAAGACGTCGTCACAGACAAGAAGAGAACAAGAGCGCCAGGACTAGAGGAAAAGAGAACAATGGATGAGTAGACGAAGAAAAAGAGCTGTAAGGAATTTTCATAACGCCGCATTTGTATATTTAATCTAGATCTCTCTGTACCTATATTATAACGAGAAAGGAAACTGCTTTATAGGCATTCTTTTCATATGAAATTCTCTTTTTTCTATACAAGAAAACTAAGATGTTAGTTTTGAAGTAAGAATTTACAAAAATAAACGAAAATCATTGTAACATTTACTGTACGACCATCATGTTAAATATTTACCAGTTCTTCAAAAATGTTGGAAGTCATTGTTTTATGAAATTATTATAAAAATATTTATTGTCGTTACGATTACTCAGTCAGATAGTTTTAAATTAAATATAAAATAAAACCAAAATACTGACATTTAAAATACCTATTTTAAAGAGCAATATGTCCTATGAATTCGGTTTTGAAATACAAAGTATAACGAAGTATTCCCAATAGTGCCAACATGAATATGCATTTTGAATCGCAATTAATTCTCCCTAAAGAATTTTCGCCGCTGACCCCGAACAACTACATTACTAACCTAAACTAAACTATACGTAACCAAAGTATATTTAAAGTTCATTACTCACAAAAAAAACTTCCCCGTATTTCGTATTACACCGGAATTTATAGTCCAAAAAGGTAAATTTGAAATTCCAATTTGACCTATTGTTGGCATCACAAGTTTTAGCAACAGCATAGAGCGACGTATTACTACCAAACATGTAAATACATTTGACGTTTGAAAAACAATTTATCCATGCGACTTCAAGCAAATATTAAATGACAAAAAATGTAACAGTCTCTAGTCTATTTTTAAAGTAGCGAGACGAATTTCTGAACATACCCCTGTCCCAAATTACATGCAGAAAAATCTTGAAAACAGTATATCGAGTATATCTGATAACTATTACTGTCGAGCTCTGAAAATAACTGGTAAAGTATATCATGAAATAACGGAGAAATAATAGAAACAACAACAAGGCTTAACCATAAACAATGTCAGTTGACAGAATCTGAGCAAGATTGATACGGTGTCATTTGGCCTTGCTTTCAACCAATGAGATTTCACTGTCAAAGTGGTCTGTTCACAAATTTGTCTCGCTGCTTTAAAAATAGAGTATAATAATACACTGCACATCCTAAAAATCCCTCTCTAGGCATGTATAAATAATACAGGGTGAACCACTTAAAACTCCCAGGTCAAATATCTCCGAAACAGATAAATATATTTGAATTTTGTAAAAAGTAGTTACTAAAGAATGTGACCGACTCTAGTTTGCTCTAAAAGTTGTGTTTTATTATGTGAAGATATAGATGGCGCTGCGATTAAAAGATTTTTAAAGTCCCTAGATAATAAAGTACCGCAATTGGTTTGTCCCATTATAACGGCGCCAAAATGGCGGCGATTTGGTGACTTTTGCGGACTTTAGTGATTGAGTTGGTAGTATCTGGACACGCGGAGTAATCAGCTGATCGCTTTTGACATATTGACATAAAGAGTAAGGTTATTACATTATTACATTACGTGTGTTGGAACCATGCCCAGATGTTGTTTGAGTGGATGTCGAAACCGTGGCGAGAACGGATTTCCGAATACTAACATCAAATAATGATGATGGGCGTAAAGCATGGATTGCATTTATCAATCGAGTTGACTTGCTTGAACAAGCTTTGTTATGTGAGGTAAGTATCCTATATTTGCGCAATTCTTGCATATTCTTGTTCACTTGCAGAATGTTACCTAATGTGAAGATGTTTTTTTTTTTGCAATTTTCAGGCACACTTCGAACTTGACCAATTCGAATTAACAGGTTGGATAATCGAAAGTTGTTAAAAAAAAGTGCAATTCGAACTATTGCAATAGCTAACTTTCCACGAAATCAAGGAATCAAACGAAAACTATTAGCTAAGATGCCTTTTGTCCTGTTCCAATTGTTAATCACATCTAATTGCAAATGTTGCAGACCCGACTGCTAATGCGACAACTTCTCCAATTGTTACCGATCAGGATCAAAAACATTTAGAAACAAATTCTGCACTACACTCTGGTTAGTAGAATATTAAACATCATAATAATTAATACTACAGACACTGTTCATCTATAGTTAAATGCATCACATGCAAGTAGTTATTTAGTAATTCGTATTTTCTGCTGAAATTTATCCAGTAAAAAATTATGATAAAATTATTAAACTCCTATATTATTTCAGGTACATCATCGAACAACTATATTGAGCAAACTGAAAATGATAAGTTTAAATGTCTACAAAATAAATTAAAAGCAGCTAAAGTACAAATTTTAGCTATGAAAAAACAAATTAGCAACCTCGAGGAAATATAATATTTATATGTATTGCGATAGGGGGGTATAATTTATCAATTGTGGATGAGACTCTATAATAATCACGAAACTAATTGAATTATAATTTAATTTTAATGGAAATATTTATAAAATGGAATATTCAAAAGACTATACAAATAAGTTTATGGGTAACAATTATCTGACTGCTCCCTGTAGATGGTAGGTCCAATGAATTTAAAAGAATTAATGTGCCTGATTTGATAATATTCTATTTCAAAATCTTTAAATTTTCGCGCTATAATTGGTTTCCTATATGACTAAATTGAGCCAATGAACTCGTCCTAATGGGGTGCGTATTGTTTCCGGCAACTGTAGTGAATTATTCTCCTTTATAATTAGTCTTGTGATCGGTTTGTTAATACTTTCTCAGGGTCGTTGAGGGGGTTCATGTAAGACAAAAATACACTACTAAATCACTCATTTACCTGTACTTTACTTATTTCCTGGAGGTGTTACGTCCACGTCTCGTCTAGCAGGCACCTATGGAAAGAATAAAATGCGCTTCCTTGTGGTAAATAAAAATGGACGAGCAATATCCAGGTCGATGGTGCATGTTTACTACCTCAATAATTAATACAAACACAGGTATATACAACAATTATCTATATTTTCATTTAAACAGGTTAACATTTATATATTTATATTCTAGATGGAGTGTCTTTAATTCGGGACTAATACAACATTTATAAGGAATATACTCTACATGAGCGAATGATTATACACAGATCCAACATAAATTGTACCATAGACCAACAAAGTTACAAACAGCTGTCGAGTGTTAAAATGTGAATTGGAAATGGACCGACAATACTGTCCCAAAATAATGTACAATGAACTTATTAAGCTTCAATTACAATTGATTGTAACTGGAGGAACACAAAATTACTGTAAGTAAGAAATTATATTACTTTGCCTGTATTCTAACCCTATTTAGTTGCTTGTTATCATGATAGGTTATGTTTGAATTCTTTGAACGTGACTGACTGTTTGTTTGATTAAATAATGCCTTTACTGTCAAGTGAATTAGAAAGCCAAATGATTTGTTTGTTAGTGAAATCAATCCTATTAACTCTAAATACTAATCTGACTTTGACTGAACTGTGATTGACTTTAATTTTAATAATAAACTACAGATTACATATGAGTTGATATAAATACTGTTGTTAGCGTGACACCTTCTTGGAGGTCGTAAATACTTGTAAACTGTTCACAATACCTTCAATTAAAACATATCAAAATGTTCATTAGCTCTATGGAAGGTCCTATGGTGAACTGGATCTTGTATTGTGGCTGGATATCCTCCGAAGAGTCGGCTGGATGCCTCTTCAGGAACGAAGTTCAGGAAACGCCGGCAAATATATCGAAAAACGACGGTGGTGTTGGATATTCTGTAATCCGCAGGATTTTAGACTCGAAGATGTTCTTGCGGTCGTCCTTGGTTTCGTATTCGACGGCGTGTTTGACAGGCCGAATGAATTGTCGAGGGCGTTTGAAAATACCCGTGCTGGAATTATATACTACTGTGACGTCACTCTGACGCTGGCCCAGTGACCTACTTTTTCTGTCTATGCTCATGCGAAGTATGTATGCCTTATTTATAGGTCAAGGCCGTCTATTGTTTATAATCTCGAACCCAAAGTCGTTGGAGATTATATTTTAATTGTTTATAATAATGTTTGATTAGTTTACAATGCTAATTGATGTTATTCTGTAGTTTTTATATTTATAATAATTAAATAAAATATTTTCAGTCTGTAAAAATCTATGAATACTAATTTTTGGAATTTTAATGAGTATGGCATTTTTTAGCGTCGCTTTTCGATAAATTGTACAGTCATGTGCAAAAAAATAATGAAACTTTTTATTTTTGGATTTTATCCAAAAATAAGGATATTTGGACTTTATGTGGACCTGGTTTACATATTAACTTAATTACTAAATACATTCAACTTTATTTCTGTTTTTTATTTGATTAAAATCTGTGCATTAAAAATAAAATGCTTAATGCGGGTTTTTAAATTTTCAATTCAAAGTCAGTTTCCTTTTATAATTTGATAATGATTTATCTTGCTCAATTGGTTATCAAAATTTTATCAAATCATTCACATTTAACAGTTCAAAGGATTATTTTTATATACCCATTTTTGGTATAATTGTAACAACACTTATTCAGTTTTTTTTCATTTCAAATTAAACATTGATTTTAGTAGTAATTTCTTGCTAATGGCTTTAGTTTTATAGGGCACTTAATTATGCATGTCCTTCGTATCTGTAATTGGCCCAACATGTTTATATTTAAGGTGTTTTACTAAATTTTAAATATTGATGTTTGACGTTTATACATGATGGCTACTTGGTCTAAGTTAGAAATGATGCTTTCGATAATTACTCATTTGTCAAGGTGCAATACATGACAAATCCTTATCCTAACTGTGCTGTGATATGTGCAGTTTAAGTATTTAACTTCATATATCAGGCAATTACTAAATTTTGTTACGAAATTTACACTTTAAAAGGACATGTGATCTGGGTCTATACGTCATACTTTATGTGATGTTTGTGCTTAAATTAGAGTCGTATAATTATTCATGCCCTGATTCTAATATGTTCTAAATTTGAAACAGGTTGTAGTTTACTTCTGTTCATATGCAAGAATTAGTTTCTTTACTGAATTAAAATGTAATTGGTATAATTATGGATGCTCATTGTTGACGTTCATCTTTGTATTTTAATTTGTGTTGTATGAATGAAGATTTATGGTCAACAATGTAACTGTTTATTAACTAGAATGTATGGTGGATCCTGTGAACATGATATATTCCTCATTACTCTCATCTACTTAATTAATTCAATACTAAATATAACATTTCCTATAGTACAAGGGCTCGTCCCTAATAATAAATAAAAAAATTAACATCAGTGTTTTTTAACTTGTAACTAAATAATTATTGAGTGGTATTGAGGAGGCTCAAGACCACCTCAGTATCTACTCTTAGTTTTAGTTCTATATTTTGTTATTTATATGTATTACCTTCTTAATATATATTTTTTGTCTTTTCTATTGTACATTTATTCTATACTTGGATTTTCTGTTGAGTAATAAATAATAAAAATCATGCACACATATACACTAGCTTGCTGCTTTTCGATTGGTCCTCTTTAGCTAACGACATGATCACAATCACAATTACATTTATCTAAATTTTAATTAGAAAACTCTCGTATTTTGTCAAGAAATCAATAAGAATACATTTTTGACATATTGTTTTACAACTATTGTATTTTTGTAAAGTTAAAAAAAACTGACAGATTTTTAAATTTGCCGCTTCTTTGGCGCCAAAATGGAGGTAATTGCGGTACTTTATATATCTAGGGACTTTAAAGATTTTTTTTGATCGCTAAAATTCTGCCAGAAAATCGAGTCTGCGTTGATTATCTCCTATTCTTAAATGGTGCACTAAATGAACTTTATACGGAAAGTATTTATTTTCTTTTAGAATCCTACGCCAAGAGGTTACAGATAGATCATGCTGTTGTTTTCATTGCTGTAATTATGTATGTGGATTATTACTAACTGTTTGTAGTACCGCTGCCGTAATTTCATCATCTCTTACTCTTTTCTGCCTTAATTGTTTTTGTTTTTTGAAGCTACCGTAATTTCTGAGATTTTCACACAGACTTATAAATGTTTTGTGATCTGGTGAAGGCCTGTTTGGAAAGCTTAGAGCATTTGATCGCATTGTTTCAGATGCATTTCTACGTGATTCTCCATAAATTAAAACCATAATCAGTTTGTCTTCATTTGTGTGTAAAACCATATTTTTAATACAATCTCAACTCAAAGTGAGTAAATGTTTGAATGAAGCTAATTATAAAGACAATTAATAATCAAGCAAATTTCACTAATGTGTGCTAATGGCAAATATATATATATATATAATCAAAAACCTTATTGAACCCGTAGGTGTAAGGTATATGTTATGCACAAGTTACTGCATCTCGTAGACGAACTTCCTCCATTCTTTCTTGTCTCTTGCCAGTACTCTCGCTCGTTGTTGTGTTACGCCCCGCTCTTCCAGTATATGCTCCATATTTTGGTTCCATGTCTTGATTGGTCTTCCTCTTGATCTCTTAGTCGGCACCCGTGACTCCCATGTTTTCTTGACCGGTCTGTCGCTGCTCATCCGGACCAAGTGTCCATACCACCTCAACTGGCTCTTTTCGATTTTCTTGATAACTGGTTCTGTTCCTAATTGTTCTCTTATTATTGTATTCCTTATTCTGTCTCGTTTAGTTATTCCAAGGACCCCTCTCAGATACTTCATCTCAATGCTCTGGATTCTGGATTTCAGTCTCTTGCTCAGCACCCAGCTTTCACACCCATAAGTTAAAACTGGGAGAAACACTGTTCTGTATACGCACATCTTTGTTTTCCTTGAAATTTCTTTTTTCCATATAAATGTGTTCCTCAGTAAATGGTATAGCTTTGATACATTTTCCATTCTGTATGATATTTCTGTTTCATGTGTTCCGTTGCTATTTATGTATACTCCTAGATATTTGAGGTCTTCCACTTGCTCGATATCCTTGTTGTCAATTTTTATGTTCAGTTTTGAGTAGGTTTTCCCCAATACCATGACTTTGGTTTTGTTGGTATTTATTTTTAAGCTTCTAGCTGATAGTGCGTCATTCCAATGGTTCAAGTTGGTTTCAAGGTCTATTTCACTTCGTGCAAATACGACCAGATCATCTGCAAATGCACACTCGCTCATATGCTCCGCTTCTAAGTTTCTGTGGCCCACGTATATGGCTTTTGTTCTTGTTTTTACTTCTTTGATGACGTCATCCATTACCATGTTAAATAATATTGGGCTTAATACTCCTCCTTGTCGTAACCCCACATTAACGCTAAATTCTTGTGATTCCATATTATGCGTTCTAACCACATTCCTGTTGTTTCTATGTATGCTCTCTATTGCTCGTTGTAATTTTCCTGATATTGACCTTTGTCTTAGACTTTCCGCTATTACTTCTCTTGGAACCCTGTCAAACGCTTTTTCCAAGTCCAGAAAAGCCAGGAAGTACTGCTTTCCATACTCTCGTGTACGTTCTTGCAGCTGTTTTATGGTGAAGATGTGGTCTTGTGTACTTCCTCCCTTCCTAAACCCGCTCTGTGACTGCTCCATGTTAGGTTCTATTTCGTATCTTAATCTTTGTTCTAGTATTCTTTCATATACTTTGGAAGCTATACTTAATAGAGTGATGCCTCGATAATTGTCACAGTCGTGCTTATTTCCCTTCTTGAATATCGGAATGACGATACCCACTTCCCAGTCCTTCGGTACCCTTCCTTCGTTCCAGCATACGTTGCAGATTTTGGTTAGAAAGTTCATGCCATGTACTCCTAAATTTTTTAACATTTCTGCAGTAATCTGGTCACATCCTGCAGATTTACCTTTCTTCAGCTTATTGATAGCATAAATTACCTCATCCTCAGTAATGCTGTGTCCTTGTAGGGAATCTATTTCCTTCTCTTCCCATGAATTTCCGTTCATGTCCCCATCCGGGTTTAGTAAATTTTTAAAATGCGCGACGTTACTTACGATTTGCTAATGGCAAAATATTTCCTAAATAATCAAAGCAGGCATAAATACATATAACACAGAAATGAATGCTTTTCTGCCTACATACCTATGGGTGCCTATGAAGTGGAATTTATAAAGAGGAACTAACTATAAAATTTAAATTGTGAAGTAATTATAATAGCAACGATTGTGAATACGTTTACTGCTATTTTTTCCTATAAATAAATATTTAAACAAAATGAAGACAAAAGTTTAAAATTATTCTTACTTTCTTTAAACACGAAAATCTATGAAACCGTTAAATTTTGGAAACTAACACAAATAATAAAATTTACATTAATTTTAATACTCTTTCAAATAAAAAACAAATGAAGATTTTGGCAATCAAAAAAATTCTTTTCATCGCAGCGCCATCTATATCTTCACATAATAAAACACAATTGTGAGAACAAACTAGAATCGATCACATTCTTTAGTAACTACTTTTTACAAAATTCATATATATTTATCCGTTTCCGAGATATTTGACCTGGGAGTTTTAAGTGGTACACACTATATATCTTTAATAAGTAATTTTAATGTTAAGATGTTTCCATCTCTATCCAGTAGAGGGTGTTCGTTACGCTAATATCTGCAGTTATGTTTATTTACAAATCCATGAAATAAAAAGTATATTCATCAGTAAAGCAGATATTTTTCAGAAATGCATTGTTATTATTAATCATAGTGGTCATATGTTCACAAAGTCTACCCTTCTGCCAGAATCGTCTTCAGTCAGCTCTTGACATATTTTCAATTTATAAGGATAAAATTTATGAAGTTTTTGCAATTTTATGAACCGAACCCAAGGAAGTTCCAGTTGCCGCAGAAATCTGACGTAATGAGGTATTAAAATTTATGCCGAAATGAACCAACACTTCCAATTGAGCGCCTTCATTTAAAACTCTCGGCTGATTATGTTATACTATTGTCATGAAAATTGAGGTTATGCACGTATTTGTTGCTTCTAACATTATTTTTCTTTCGTTCGCAAATACACACGACTTCCTTTTCGACAGCAAACAGGCACTATACACAAACGAATACATCCACGATTGTAGAAATGGTTTTCCCCTTGTCTGTCTTGGAAACATGCGAAACTTGAGCGTTCGAACAGGTGAAAACAATGGTCTGTTCGGTTACATCATGTGAAGCTGCTCTTTTTTGAGTGTTTGGAGATGTTAATAACTCCACACTAAAGGAACTGTATTAGTTTCATATATGTACAAATATATAACAACAACATGTAACAACACTAATTAAAACCAGGTTTTTCTTTGATTACAGATGGACACATGACCATTTCTGAATTTCTATTAATGATGAATCTGATAATAAACAATAAATACTGCAGTATATTATACAAGAAATTAATAATGTATATACCTAATCTGACTTAAACTATCTTACTTATAGGTTTAAGTAATTTTACATTAAATTCATTATGATCTCGGCTAATACGCAATTATTTATATAACAGATATCACAGCATTATGTTATAAGCCTATGTTTTGTAATCTCCTGTTAATTTCTTGGAATATATGAGTGTTGTGTTAAAAACTTATATTTAGGGAAGGTGCACCTGGCGCATCCACCATTATTTTAGTGTGATTGGTAGAGTACTTGCAAAATGGCACATCGCGCATAATTGTAAAAAAATTGGAATTTCGTGTGATATGGGCTTTTATTTTGCAACCTCGTGTTAATTTCTTAAAATGGAGCATCCGTCAGTATTTTAGCATTGATTGGTTTTGTTAGTAGGGAAGCACAAATGACAATAGGACTACCATTTAAGGAATAGCCAAAAGAGTATGTGTCGGGTATCGACATTTATTTGTTATTTTCAAAGTAGCAAATCGTTTATAATAATAAATTTTAAAACAATTATACATTACGTGGTGGTTACTGGAGGATTACCTGTGTTTCTGATAAACTATATGTGATTAATCGATGATATTCTTCATAAACCCAGCGCAAAATATTATAAGCAGGGGATTCTGTAATTCAAGATATTCCTTTAAGTATACAAGCAAAGGTATACAGTTGTATCCCCCGCCCCCCGTTATCTTTTAATTATAATAATAATAATCTTTATTGTCCAGCGGTACAAACCTTTTATAGGACATAAAACTAAGAAATATTACAAAATATTAAACATTTAAAACATATCACTGTATATCGCTCTGTAACAGTCACGGCCATACGACAAATTTTATAAATTATTGGAATAATTAGATTAACAGCTCTGTCATGGGAAGAACTAAAACAAAATACTGACAGACTTTATGATCCTGTATCTTGAAAACAAAAGGCGATCTGACATTAATTTATAAGATTTTTTATGGTCCTCTAGGGCGTGGTACTGTGCATTGTAGTTTTTTGAATGTCACCCTGTATATTTCAAAAGTTGAACTGCATCGATTTCAATTGAATGTAATATAAAAGGAATGAGTTGTTTATCATAAACTATATCGGAATTTATTGTTTGTATTATGATTTATAATACTCTTTGCTTAGTCTTGCTAATTTAATCCGGGAAAGTAAAGAAATCATGTTAATCCCAATTACAATTCAGAGAACAGATTTCGATTTCCTTATAGCCGCAATTGTTCTCGAACACGCAAACAATGCTTAACTCGTGGGTTAAAAAGGTAGGCGCAAAAGGAATTCAAAACAAGATAAAGGTCGTGGTCGTATTAGCTTGAACCGAGATTACCACAAAATAACGTTTTAAAACTCTAATTATGTTTGTTTTTTTCCCTCGGAAAAGTTTTGAACTTCAGACCACGCTATATTAAACAGATTAGCAATAAACGAAGGAATTCGCCGTTTAAGAAGAAATAGAAGAGAAAAATGAAGGGAATTGTGACATCACGGTAACTCGAAACGACCCTTTCACTTTAAAAGATTAATAAAGCTTCCAGCTTTTTGTAGTCGTCTTTCTTTCTTGCCTCTTAATACCGGTAGTCGAAAACCCTCGTGGTATTTATGAATACATCCTGACTTGCGCACTAATGAAGGGAAGCTGGGCTCTCATCATTTTATCCTCAAGAAGTGCCCTTTTCTTGTCAATATTGGGACAAAATAACTTATTTTAATAAAATGTAAATAACGGAATTTGTAGGAGTTGATAAGTTCGACAAATAGGTGTATTTTAATAACAAATATTTATTTAATTACAATATTATAATTTTCTTTAGATGCAGGACAGATACAAAAAATGAGGTGTAGCCACCACACGACTTTCTTATATGTATGAGCGTTTCAAACTATGCAATTTTAAGAATTTTTTTATACAAAAATTATTCAAAATCCTATTCTAAGTACTTTCATTCTCTTAATAAATCGCTATAGAATGCATAATTTGCAAGATATTCGAAAAAAATGCTACTCGCTAAGAGCAAAAGTGCTACTTCCGGTCCGAATTTTGAAAATTCATGTATAAGTACAAAAAATATTGCAAATCCAACTCTAAATACTTTTGTACTCTTAATAAATATATATAGAATGCATAATTTACGACATATTTGCAAAAAATCGCTCTTCGGTAAGAGTAAAAGTGGTACTTCCAGTACGAATTTTGAAATTTTTTTTATACAAACGATATTTAAAATTATCATTTACATACTTTTATACTCGTAATGTACCTGCCTAGAAATCATGACTTGCGAGATATTCGCAGAAAACTGATTTTCGATAAGAGTAAAAGACCTACCTTCCGGTAGGAATTTCAAAAAACTTTTGTAAGACAATTTGTCTCAAATTTAATTTTGAGTACACATGAATTGCTTATAAATTTGTTTAAACTTAGTAATTGACAAAATATTTGCAAAATTCGATTTTTTTACTGAAGTAAACTACTACTTCCGGTCTACCGATTTTACTGAAAAACTAATCAGATCTCAAGAGGGAGATTATATACGTAAATACAAAATTTGGAATAGATGTCTACAGCGGTTTGACCGCTATTGTGGTCACAGACAGACAGACAGACACACAGACAGACAGACAGACACACAGACAGACAGACAGAAATTTTTAAAAAACCACCTTTCTGGTATCAGGGGACTTCAAAACGTGGACATCTGCAAAAATCTCGAGGTCGAAAATTTTCGTCATCACAATACTTCCTTATACTACGTATAAGAAAGTAAAAGAAATATTGTGTACAACTTATACATATATTTAATACTCATGTTTATTCTCTCATCTTGTTATTCCAATCATTTCTATCCCGCGCTAATCGTCTAGTCTCACTCAACTAAATCCCTCGCTTCTAAGCCTCTTACTGGACTTGTTCCTCCCATTTTAGTCGTGGTCGTCCTAGCTTGTTTTTTCTTTGTACTCTGGTTTCATGAACTTGTTTTTGCTAATTTACAGAATGGCTATTAATTTATAGTACTAAAACGCTATTCAATTAAAATAATATGTAATAACAAATTAGCACTTAGGTATTAGCGTTACGAATAACATAGTCCAAGTGCCCTCCCTTACGTTGAACATACTGTTCGTGTCGTTTTTCATATTTGTGACCATATCTGAAAATAGAGGCTGCTTCATCTGTCGTATCGCTTCTGTAATTTTCTCTTTTAAGTGTTGTATTGTAGACGGAGGGTTGTCTCCCATAGTTTCAGCATTCCCATAGCAGAAAGATTCTTGCACCATATGCTGCGTGACATGTTGCCCCATCTTGCTGAAAAAACTGGCGTTACTTGATCTCTTCTTGTGATTCCTTTTATTCTTCTCAGGAATCTCGTCTGAGTAGCTATTACTTTACTTTTGTTTGGTTTTGTTCAAGTCCAGGATTCACTGCCATATATTATTGATGGCCTGACCACTTTCTGGTATACCTGTGTTTGTATTTCCCGTGGTATCTCCTTGTTACCAAAAAATGTTGTGTTCAAGGTGATATAGAGTCTCCCTGCTTTTCCAACTTTCTGCTTTAATTCCTCAATTTTTCCAGTCTCTTCTATGACTGTACCTGGGTTTTTAAAACTTGTGACCTATTCTAGCTCTTGTCCTTCGATTTTAATTTCATGTCGTTTTTTCTTTGGGGACACCAACATGGTTTTACCCTTTCGAAGTTTATTTCCATGCTTATTTTCCCGAGTTCTTTTTGATAAAAATCCAGGTTTTATTGTAATTTGTCTTCCGATTCAGCAATCAGCACCATATCATCAGCGAATAAGAGTTCTTGCAGTGTTACATCTTTCATCTTCCATTTGTTTATTGCTATGTTTTTTCACCTTCGCTTGAATCTTTTTATGGCATCGTCAATTACAAAGGAAAATAGTAAAGGGCTTAACACACTTCCTTGTTCTATTTTCATTTGAACTCTGTAGATTCTAGATTGTGCATTTTTACTTTGTTTGTATTATTTCTGTACAGAGCCCCTCCTCAAACTGTTTCATATGTCGTTTCTTCTTAATTTATCGAAAACCTTTTTAAATCTATAAAACATATATGTATTTCCTTTCCATTTCTGCCTAACTTTTTTACTATTTGTCTACGTAAAAACATCAGATCTTGCGTACTTCTTCCCTTTCTAAATCCGTGTTGTGATACTTCCACCATTGTTTTTAGCTTCTGTCTTAACCTGTTTTCTATTATTCTAGTAAAAACTTTGCTAGGTATGCTTGTTAAAGTGATGCCTCTATAATTTTTGCAAATGTTTGCATCTCCTTGGTATCACTAAATTTTCCAATGTTTGGATATCTCTTTTTGTTTTAATATATCATTCAGTATTACATGGAGTTCTTTTGCCTTTTCTCTCATTGGTTACTTATGATTATATTTGAAGGTTTAACATTATTTGGGATATTTATTTTGTGATAACTAGGTTATGTGTCGAAGCTAAAATCATTCTCAACAGACCAGTGGCTTTTTTTAGAATAAGTTTGTTTTTTCTCACTCTTCTCGAGTAGAATATGTGTATATTCTAAGTAGCACTTAATACAACATTGTTTCTTTATTTTAATGTTCTACTATTAATCTCTTATAGAGGTTTCACCGAATATAAGTTTTCATTTTAAAAATGTATAAACAATAACTAAAATTCACCTAACATGTAGTTACAATATACTTCTATGTAATATCGTACTCGACTTGCTTACTTATATTGTACAAAATTTGTACAGTAGATTGGCAAGCTATTTGTTAATAAATAAACTACGAACAATATTCACAGAATTAGTTGGCGCGACATGCAGTTATATTTATATAGAAGACGTATTACCATCATCCCAATTTGTTTACAATAGATCATACATTCCATCTGCCCAAGCAGTTTATGCATTTTCACCGATAATTTTGAGTATGGCGGCCAAATAAATTAAGAAACTAATAATGAATAAATAAAATAATAATAATAAAATTTCAAAACACAAGTAACAAAAAACTACAACGATGTAAATTTCAATAACTTACTAACATTAATATTACTATATTTTTTTTTAAATAATAATAATGATAATAATAATACATTTATTACTCAATAGAGTTACAAACTCCACTTACAGGATAAAATCAATATATAAGTTTAGGTAGTACATATGAGTAGTTGCTCCCTACAATCTAATAATAAAGTAAAATAGAAATTACAAAAAACATAAACCATATAGAAAATAAGAATAACATAATATACTGCACCAGAGATCATCAGCGTACATGAAACATTCAGGGAATACGTCCATCACATTTGTCACCATATGGGAGAGAGGTGCCCTTAAAAGCATGTTAGTTCTCAATCTGGGTATCGAAAAGGTGTTAGTGGAATGCGTGGCCCTAGATGGCACGACGAAGTTGAGCTGAGACAATAGTCCGCCATATTGTTAACCAAGTTATATAAAAAAGGGTGCTCTGTTGTATCTCTTCTGCCTGATAAGGACTCAAAGGAATGCCTATCAAGTAACTCAAAGTAATCCATGTTCCGAGCCGGATAAAAACCATCAGGTTTGTAACTAAGAAACATCAAGAAACGCTTTTGCACTCCCTCCAATGCCAACTGCTAATATAAGTAGTAGCGATACCAAACAGGAGTTTCGTACTCTAATCTACTCCTAACAAAGGCAAAATAAATAGATATAAGAGCCAAAATGAAAACTCTGCAAGGATGGAGTAAGAAGCTCAAAAATCTTGTGGTGGTATTACAGACCCCATATATATATATATGGTCAGAAAACTGCAAAACAGAGTCAAATAAAACACCCTTTAAATTGCTTTTTACTAGAAAGCGTGAAGTTGTTTACATTATACGAGAAGAGTGCGGGGTTAGTGATCTTAGCAAAAGTAACAAATGCAGATTTAGTAATGTTTAAAAGTATTTTATTATCAACAGACCACTGATCAGCGTAACCGTTTTTGGTATTTTCTGTACTAAATTGTACATTTAACGCCTCACGTTGGAAAGAGATGACACATCCCTAAACGGTAACGCTTCCACTGATTGACTCTCAGCAAGTTATTCTCAAGTATACAGCTATCATTCAAACTATTAATACGCAAGAATATTTTGAGGTCAGCATATGCCAAAACACCACAGGTTAGCCAATTTAATAAATCATTTAAAAACATTTTCATAAATAAATTAATTAACTAATTAATCTACTGGCATGAGTTCACACCATGAATGATGTAAGTCGACTGCTATAAAAATTGACTTATTATTATATTATTAGTTATTTATTACAACTGGGTCAGATTTTGTATTACATATGCTCCACAGGTCTCAATCGAATATTCGGAAAAGTAAAATGCACTGAATTTTCGAAGTAAAAAATCAAAAATTAAACTAGCCATGTTATAACTTTGGAATCTGGGTTTTAAATATAGTAGACTTAAAAACCTAAGAAATATTTGCCATATTTTGGTTTACGAATTAGTTAATTCTAAAAAGTTTACGCTTGAATGACATAAGGCAATATCCATCTAATGGTGTCTTAATTGAGATAAGAAGGGGAGCAGATGGTAGATCTTTCATGGTTGCTCGGGATTGCATTGTTGTAAAGGTTGCAATAGAATAAAGGAAATAATAAAGTATTAAGGAGGTTTAAAACTGAACCAAAATTAGAATTTTATGTCTAATCAGCTCTGATATCACTGGGCAACAAATTTTCGAAAAGTTCATGCTTCCAAGCTGAAAATTGTCATTTCTTAATGAATTCAATGTGCTGAACACGAAAATGACTAAGAAAAAGCTGAATTGGCTACGGGTTTTCTGTAATATGTACGCATATTTCAGAAAAAGTGTACTTATGTCAATATTATAATACATGGTAAGAAAACATTTACGCATATTTCAGAAAAAGTGTACTTATGTCAATATTATAATACATGGTAAGAAAACATTTACGCATATTTCAGAAAAACTGTACTTATGTCAATATTATAATACATGGTAAGAAAACATTAGTCTGCTTCCGGCTTTCGACTTCTTTTGGCCTGCCGTTTGTAGTGGACTTGTGGAGCATCTCTACTGATTGTCCAACAATAGTCAGCTAGCATTGACGTAGACCATTTGCCTTGGTACCGTTGCTCCATGGTGGCAATGTCCTGATGAAAGCGTTCGCCGTGCTCATCGCTGACCTGCCCGCAGTTATCAGGAAAGAAATCTAAGTGAGAATCAAGAAAGTGGATCTTTAAGGACATATTGCAGCCGAATTCATGAAACAAAGCCAACATATCCTTAACCAGACACTTGTAATTTTCTGCCTTGTCATTCCCCAGGAAGTTTGCTGCCACTTGATAGAATGCATCCCAAACCTGTTTTTCTTTACCTTGAAGAAGTTCCTCAAACTTGGGGTCTCGGAAGAGCTGTCTAATTTGAGGCCCCACAAAGATGCCCTATTTAATTTTGGCTTCACTGAGTCGAGGGAATTTGTCATGCAGGTACTTGAATGCTGGTCCATTCTTATCCATGGCTTTTACCAAGTTTTTGACAAGACCGAGTTTGATGTGTAAAGGAGGAATGATGATTTTGTGTGCTGTACATTCGTTTCTCCAGGCTTAAAAAATGCTCTCGGAGGCCAGTCTTTCTTGATGTAGTGCAAATCGATTGCTCTGCTGTCCCACAGACAAAGAAAACAGCAGTACTTTGTATATCCCTGCTGCAAACCCATCAACAGAGATACTACCTTCAGGTCAGAACATATCTGCCAGCCATACTTGCTGTAGTTAATCGTCTCCAGTAGCTGCTTTAGATTGCCGTAAGTCTCCTTCATGTAGACCGCATGTGCAATAGGTATGGATGGAAGCTGGTTCCCATTATTCAACAAAACCGCCTTTAGGCTCAGTTTTGAAGCGTCTATAAACAGCCGCCATTCGTGGGGATCATGTGCAATACCGAGAGCTTGTAGTAGACCATCAATATCGCAGCAGAACACAAGGCTTTCTTCTTTCTTAAAGAAAGATTCGAAGAGCTGATGGCGAGTGCGAAATGAAGTCACTCGGACATTCTGTTCCAGAAGATTCCACTGTCGAAGTCTTGAGGCCAGTATCTCCGCTTTGCTTTTCGACAGATCCAAATCGCGAACAAGATCGTTCATTTCATCCTGGGTAATTTTATGTGGTGCAGATGTTTCGTCAAAGCACGAAAAGTCATCATCCTTACTGCCACGTTGAGGAGAACTCGCAGACGCATGGCCATCCTCATCGTCTGAACTGATAGAAAAATCTGTAGGAGGTTCTGGAATTGGGAGTCCTTCGCCATGAGAGACAGGTCGCAGAGCAGATGGTATGTTAGGGTATTCAACTGTCCACTTCTTCTTCTTGGTGATGCCTCCAGAAGCTGGTCGTACCATACAGAAATAACAGTCGTCAACGTGATTGGTGGGCTCCCTCCAAATCATGGGCACAGCAAATGGCATTGCCTTTCTTTTGCCATTAAGCCACTGTGAAAGATTTACGGCACAAGTGCGGCAGCATACGTGTGGGGCCCAGTCTTTGTCCTGGTCGCCTATCTTGCAACCAAAATACAAATGATACGCTTTCTTAACTGTTGCACTGATGTTCTTTTTCTGTGCAGCAAATGTCACTTCTCCGCAAATATAACAGAAGTTATTTGCACTATTAACACAGTTACGAGGCATTGCTACTGTTTAGTTATTTTACACTATAGCAATCACTTATGTATGCTAGAGCTTCGAAAAATATGCGCGAATGAACGGACATTGCACGAGTTAACTGTCACGTCGGCCATTTATAAATAAACTATAATTAGCTATTGCTTGATATTGCGCAATCAATTTCGCAACACTCTCAATGGAAACTTACAGTAAATGCTGCATTAACTTCTTTGCATGAAGGGGTGATGCAATATGACGCAAAATTTCGTAATTTCTCACTAAATTGCATTACATTATGCAATAGCATCTATACAATGGACAAAACGTCAATATCTCTTGAACGTGAGCCAATCAACTTTTTTCAATGTGATATTCGTGTTCAGCACGTTGAATTCATTCAGGATTGGGTACTTTCACCTAAGAAGCAATTTCACTGTTGACCAGTGCATACTAAGAACATTACCATACTATACAAAGGATTTTAGAATCCAGGCAAGGTCAAGAGGACTGGAATTAGAACACTAAAAGACATATACAAATCCGGTGAAAAAAGAAAAAACCACACTTTTTTCACATTTAACAGTAAATTTCTGTAATTCTCTTTCCATATTCCAATTCCGGCTTTCTTCTAAAGCAAGCGAGTATTAAGAATGAAAAAGCACTTAGTTATGTTATTCTAGATTTACAAAATATATATATAACTATGGACTATACAATTTCCGTCATTCGTAGTTTACCTTTTCCATAAAATACAAAACACAACAATTAAGGACAGCAAAGAAAATGCATGCAGAAACGATAAACATTCTGTAATAAGAACATCTATAAATATCAGGTCTTAAACTGTAACAAACGGCTATTTTATGGGGTCCCTACTTTTGATAGTTACTTTATTTCTTTTATTTTGCGGTTTGTGTGACTTAATATCACATTATAATACACGAACGGATATGTGTTTGTTGTTCGGCTTCTACTGTATGCAAACGTCTCATAACTTCAGCATCAGTAAACGTTTGAGTGCAGCGCGATGCGCGCTTGGTTGATTTTATGAACGTAGCAGTTGCAAGCTGTATGGTTTAGTGCCTTTTGGAAAATATGAGATAGCTGTTTTGTGTGTGTATTTCCTGTAATAAGAATATTGAAATCTCATGCATAACATCTTTTGAAAAGTTCTTTTAGTAAGTTTAGACACACAAGAAATATTAAGTTATAAAACCTATTTCTTGAATGTGAAAATAGGTACTGATGCCAAACGTAATAAAATTCTGATTGGTTTCTAGTGTGAATTAGTAAGTATATAAGCTTAGAGTAATATGGCGAAACAGTATGCTCTGCGCTCTAGTGGTATACATCGTGATGTTGATTACGTGTCATATACAAGTGCAAGCAACGTATTAATATGTCGATTATACAATTAACTAAAATAAAGGAAAACGGGAGTATAACAAAGTGATTGTGTTTGGAGTGCAGTTCAGACATACCGAAGGATCTCTTACCTGTTATGATACCACCGACAATTCAAAAGTAGCGCCGTATCTGCTGGTATGTGAGACTTAACTACTTATGAAATTATACAAATATCACGAGTTGACTTAGAAACTGTAATCAATAATAAAATAAATAAAGGTATGGACTATTTCTCATCTAATGTAGCTACTTATTGCTTTTCAATGTGATATTCAAACATTGTCCAAATAAAACTGCAATAAATTGTTGAAATGCGTCAATGCTTTTCAATCAACATTTTACAAACTTTAATAGACAAAATGTAGACGGCAACACGAGTTCCGCTTGCTTTAAAAATATTGTAAATAAATACATTGATATAAAATTAAAAATGAGGTGTGGCCACCACACGACTTTCTTATACGTATGAGCGTTTCAAACTATACAATTTTAAGAATCTTTTTATACAAATAATTCAAAATCCTAGTCTAAGTACTTTCATTCTCTTAATAAATCGTTATAGAATGCATACTTTGCAAGATATTCGAAAAAAAGTGGTACTCGCTAAGAGTAAAAGTGCTACTTCCGGTCCGAATTTTGAAATTTCATGTATACCAAAAATAGTACAAATCCAGTTCTAAATACTTTTGTACTCTTAATAAATATATATAGAATGCATAATTTACGACATATTTGCAAAAAATCGCTATTCGGTAAGAGTAAAAGTGGTACTTCCGGTTCGAATTTTGAAATTTTTTTATACAAAAGATATTTAAAATTATCATTTAAATACTTTTATACTCGTAATGTACCTGTCTAGAAAGAATGACTTGCGAGATATTCGCAAAAAACTGATTTTCGATAAGAGTAAAAGACCTACTTCCGGTAGGAATTTCAAAAAACTTTTTTAAGACGATTTGTCTCAAATTTAATTTTGAGTACATTTGAATC
Organism: Amphimallon solstitiale; assembly: GCA_963170755.1. Lineage (NCBI taxonomy): Eukaryota > Metazoa > Arthropoda > Insecta > Coleoptera > Scarabaeidae > Amphimallon > Amphimallon solstitiale. Next base: position 27,959,457 of record OY720675.1, on the reverse strand, counting down.
CTTTATAAATTTGTTTAAACTTAGTAACTTTTTTTTCACAGAAGTAAACTACTACTTCCGGTCTACCGATTTTACTAAAAAACTAATCAGATCTCAAGAGGGAGATTATATGCGTAAATACAAAATTTGGAACAGATATCTACAGCGGTTTGACCGCTATCGTGGTCACACACACAGAGACATACGGACACACAGACACACACAGAGACATTTTTTAAAAACCACTTTTTTGGTATCAGGGGACTTCAAAACGTGGACATCTGCAAAAAGCTCGAGGTCGAAAATTTTCGTCATCACAGTACTTTCTTATACTACGTATAAGAAAGTAAAAATATATCAAAAAGTCATGAAGTAAAATCGCCAAAAGAAGATTCGAAAGATATTTCTTTGTATGCTACAGCTGTTCGGGTCTTTGTTGAAGAAACTTACATCCGTGAGAAGCGGGAAATAAAATAAAATAGCCTATAGTTTTTGGATCGGCCAGCAATATTTCTTCTTGAAGAGCAGCCGAAAAAGGTACATCTGCATGTTTATCGATTAGATAAATTGACGAAGAGGATGATAGTGAAAAACACTTCAAAAATAATAATTTTAATAATGTATTTTGTGAACAATTTCTCAGCCTATTAGTGACTCGGATAAAGTTAATGCATCGAAATTGCCAAAAGGAACATGTAATAACCATTTTTATTTTTTACTAAGAACACAGGAAAAGCAAGATCAGTAAAATAGTCTAAAGTGCGCGAGGGTTTTGTCAAAATTTAAATAATACAAAACAACAAAATAAAACAAACTACAATAATGTAAAGAATAGCCGTAGTGATTGCCCGATTGCGAGGGTTAACTTATGAAGAATGTTGCGAAGAGTTTACAAGGAAGTTTAGAAAACCAGGGCCCACACGAGCCAATATTCGACGAACTTGTCAATAAATTTCGACGCACAGGAAGCGTTAAAGATGAGTCACGTTCGGGAAGACTTCCGGATATTTTTTTTCGTTTTTCTCATAGCAGCGGTAGAAGAAATTACACCATATATGCTACAGAACGTGTTTTGGTACACGCAGAGCGGTGGGAAAAGTGCTTCGAAATGGAGGGCGATCATGTCAAATTCCGTTATTTATGTTATCGTTTATTTGTTAACATTATTCTTATCCCATTAATAAAGCTTCATTTGCTACTATAGCCCGTTTTCAGTTAAATGGATCCAGACTTTATGGGCACACTGTATATTAAAATATATATAAATATCCATAGAAATCGAAATCCATGGCATCAATGCAGAATATTCAAACCAGATAATACCCCAAAGAGAAAGGACACTTAATGTTAAATAATTAGATATGTATTTTGTGTGACATCTATTGAGGAAGCATAGTACTATTGGACAAACTAGGTTATGAACTTATAAAATCTGCACTCGAAGGTTGATATCTAAACCGACTTATTTACATTATTCCTTTTGTAGTATTAATTATACATTGTTTTACTTTTTTGATTACATATCCATTAAATTTAAAAGAAACACGTAAATAATTATCTACATATATTTAATTATAAAAAAAAAATTGGTGTGCTTAAGACCACACGGCAGAAGTGAAAACTTCATCAAGGCGAGGTTAATAATACGAAATACAACTTTTTTTTTCGTTCTATAGTCATTTACATTTACATTTTCCATTTTCCATTTTCGTTCTATATTATATTTAAAAAATATATGTATATTTATTATTATTGTGTATACTAGCTGTCCATCAATCTCTTCGAGCTTGAATCGCCTTTCGCGCCCGCTTACAGTTTTATTACAGTTCCCTGTAAAACGCCAAACAAATCAATTTTGATTTTCTAAACCTTTGGCACACCTTGTATAGACGTATATTTTTGTCCACGAACTACTGTCACGGTGACAGGTGGAACGACAATATAAAGCATCTTAACGTGAGTCTGACTTTTCGTTGTTGAAGTTTGAAATTTAGATGCTATTTAGCGTAATACTAAGACTTGACACTAAAAGATTCATAGTGTTATTAGTTTTACACAATGAAAGGACTAAATCATTATTAAAAAAGTAATATCAGACTTATTTTAGCTTTGCATAATTTAACCTGTCAATTATCATGGCCCACAAACGTCATTTCTGGGCTGTAATATTTAATAATAATCATACATCTTTTGACATACCTTTTGAGCTTTGTTATAATGCAAATTTTTGAACAATGCATGCCCATTACACAGAAGAATCAAGTTTTAAATAAAATATGTATGACTTATTAATTTTATTTATAATAGTGAATTTATAACTGGCTTCCGTATTAATAAATTAGTTTCATGTGTCTGCTCTGAAATTGTTCCTGTCAAAGTGAGTTTGCAGTTGCAGTGGCATTGAGTCTTCGCCTGTAAATCGTGCTCTGGCTATGTTGGTTGCTGAGACGATCCTATTACAATTTAAATATTTAGTAGTGACGCTGGTAGTTGAACTAAAAACAATAACCAAAAATAACACAGACCGACGTGGGAATATCTGTGTAAACATTTTACTTACATACAATATAAAAAGAATATAATTCGTAATTGTTGGATCATTTTGTGATTCTTATTAAGTATTTAAGGAAAAATAACACAAAAAGGTAGTTCATGATTACAACCAATCCATCGAAATAAGAGCCACCAGCCTGGGACACGATCATCATGAACCATCATCAGAATGTTTGATTAACAATTTGATTTAATGGTGTATTTTCAAACATATCCCATTAAATGATTGAACGCTGTCCATACTTCAAACTTTCTACTGACAATCAAATTATTTAGTAGTAGTAATTGTTGAATTAGGCTGGAATATTTATTTTAATAAATTGAATAGTTAGAAAACAATTGTCATTACATTGGAATTTGATTCGTCTGTCACCTAGTAATAATAATATAAATCATATTTTAAGGTAATTGTCCCCTGATACCAAAAAAGTGGTTTTTAAAAAATGTCTCTCTCTCTCTCTCTCCCTCTCTCTCTCTCTCTCTCTCTCTCTCTCCCTCCCTCTCTCCCTTTCTCTCTCTCTCCCTCCCTCCCTCCCTCTCTCTCTCCCTCCCTCCTTCCCTCCCTCCCTCTCTCCCTCCCTCTCTCCCTCTCTCTCTCTCTCTCTCTCTCTCTCTCTGTCTGTCTGTCTGTCTGTCTGTCTGTCTGTGTCACCACGGTAGCGGTCAAACCGCTGTAGATATCAATTCCAAATTTTATATTTACGTGTATAATCTGCCTCTTGAGATCTGATTAGTTTTTCAATAAAATCGGTTGACCGGAAGTAGTACTTTACTTGAGTGAAAAAATCGAATTTTGCAAATATTTCGTCAACTACTAAATTTAAACAAATTTATAAAGAATTCATATGTACTTAAAATTAAAATTGAGAAGCATTGTATTTAAAAAGTTTTTCGAAATTACTACCTTAAGTAGGTCTTTTACTCTTATCAAAAATCAGTTTTTTGCCAATATTTTGCAAGTCATGCTTTTTAGACAGGTACGCTACGAATATAAAAGTATTTAGAACTTAATTTCCAATATCTTTTGAATAAAAAAAAATTCAAAATTCGGACCGGAAGTATCACTTTTACTCTTACCGAATAACGATTTTTTGCAAATATGTCGTAAATTATGCATTCTATATATATTTATTATGAGTACAAAAGTATTTAGAATTGGATTTGCAATATTTTTTGTATACATGAAATTTCAAAATTCGGACCGGAAGTAGCACTTTTATTCTTAGCGAGTAGCACTTTTCTTCGAATATCTTCCAAAGTATGCATTCTATAGCGATTTATTAAGAGAATGAAAGTACTTAGAATAGGATTTGAATAAGTTTTGTATAAAAAAATTTTTAAAATTGTGTAGGTTGAAACGCTCATACGTATAAGAAAGTCGTGTGGTGGCCACACCTCATTTTTAAAATAGCGAGACGAATTTCTGAACATACCACGTTGACAGTGAAATCTCATTGGTTGAAAGCAAGGCCAAATGACACCGTATCAATCTTGCTCACATTCTGTCAACTGACATTGTTTATTGTTAAGCCTTGTTGTTTCTATTATTTCCCCGTTATTTCATTATATACTTTACCAGTTCTATTCAGAGCTCGACAGTAATAGTTATCAGATATACTCGTAAGTTTGTTTTCAAGATTTTCGTGCATGTAATTTGGGACAGGGGTATGTTTAGAAATTCGTCTCGCTATTTTAAAAATAGACTATAGTCATTTCGCTGTATAAAATTTGTAATTTCATATCTTTTTGTGTCAAGGTCTACAGTAAATATCGATGGAGCTTAAAACCATGACCAATGAAATATCAGACAGATGTCAGGGTGTTTAACCTTTTTTTCTTAAATAATTGTCATCATGAAAGCAGTTCAGATTTCATCACGAACTGAAATCGATTGATCGTTTTGACGTTTTATAACCTGCAATTAAATTTTTGTGAAATTGCCAACATTAATCAAAAGTCAGATGGATTTTTTCTGACAATTCTGACGTTTCCTGTAAGATTTAAGCCACCTAACGTGAATGTTGAGTTGACCAACATTGCGCGTATGCTCTAGTTAAATATATCGGTGTTAAAATGATAATAGATGGGTAAAGATGGCGACATAGATGTGCACTATTTTTTTTATTTTCGCTGCACCCTTTAACTATTACTTAATTTTATTTTAATAATATACTATGTTCACCAATTATGATCAGCATCTGGGGCGTAATGCTTAAATTATTTTTTCTTAGGAGGGGATGCTTTTGTGTAATAAAGTAGATCGCGATCTTAAAGTAACTGATAATTAGTGAATTACCATGTATGATAAATTTTTAAATCGCATTGTCTTTATATGTAGTAGTGGATCCATTTTTGAAATAGCAGTTACATTACCCTTTAAATCGTTAAATTAAAGGTGATATGTATGCATGATGTATTCGTTTCTTTGAATTACAATTAACGTAGGGCTTCCGGGACAATAGTCAATAGAAATAAATTTATATGACGTTGTTTGCCAATAATCAAGAGCATCAGTGCTCCATAATGTTTGTCATAAAATGTCGATATCAGTCATCAAATGCTGACTAATCAATTTACTCTTTCCCCCTTTTTTTTTAATTTAGGACACATTAATTTAATAGAATACTTGCTCTTTTTGTTATTACAGTGGTCCATGAAACTCTTCGAGTTTGAATTGCCTCTCCGCGTCCACTTTTTCGCTGTAAGTTTCTCTATAAATGTGCCTGTTTGGAACGTGACCACTGCCAGTCGCAGAAGCACTTGAATTTTAACGGTTATAAATTTTCTTTTAATTAGTTTATGAATGAAGATGCAAATGAAATAAAATCTCTCTAGAAATTAATTATACATTATTGTGGCATCTATAATTATAGACAAATGGATTTATTAATTAAAAAATTTCCCATAAAATGTTTAACATTTCTATAGAAGTTACTGAAAGCTGATTACTTGGAACATTTCGTTGACATTTAGGTTTGATATAATGCGTGAGCACCTAGTCTAAGTTGAATGTAAGTAGGCCGAAAAGGTAAACCTAAGATTGTATGATCAAGATTTATTGAATCATATATAAATTTCTTTGTTTTTTAAATTTGGTAGTACTCTAACTCTATTTGTCTCAAGTTTCATGATAAAAGTTGCCCCTACGTTAAATTTTCTTGCAAACTGTCAACAGTTTGAGAATGAATTGTCAAATTGAATGTCATTGTAGACATAGCGTGCCTTCAATTAATTTTTTTTAGAATAACCTACAATTTCAATATTAATTTGAGAACACTGTGGAACTTTTCAATAAATTGACTTAACTATGACAGTAGTGAAAATGAAAAACATTACTGTAGCACAGTGTTCCCAAATTAATATTGATATCATAAGCTACTCTAAATGTAAATGAAAGACGCAGTATATGTATTTGTATGTAGAAAGATGACAGAGATGTGTCCAAGCCATTAAAGATACGATAAATGACCGATACAATAGTAATAATAATAATAATTGATAATGCAATAAAATGTAAATATTAACGGTTATAATATTTCTTTCAGTGGACGTCAAATGTTATGAATCACGCCTTTGCTTTAATTTTTATAACTACGATATTGGAAACTGTACCTGAATGACCGACAATGTAGAGTAATTACAACCGCAGTTCAGTTTGTTCTTGTTTATGAATGAAGACGCATATTAAACAAAATGTCTCTTAGAAATAAATTAAATATTATTGTGACATTTATAATTAGTGGCAAATGAATTTATTTATTAAGACTTTGCCCACAAACCGAACAACATTTCTATATAATTTACTGAACGCTAATATTTAGAAAAATTTTGTTGACATTCAGGTTTTGTATCAATTGTGTGCATCTAGCCCAAGGTGAACGTAGACAGACCAAAAAAAAAACCAAGACGGTTCGGCAATTAAATGTTGTTTCATGTTATTCGTTCTATAAAATTGGTAGTACTATGCTTCGCTTTGTATCAAATTTACGATAAAAATAGTGTATACCTCAAATTTTTTGACAGACTGTCATCGTGACACTTATACGGCAATGAAATGTCAGACTCTTGACGTCAAGATGTTTAACCAAATTGTCGTTCCACCTGTCATCGTGACAATAGTTCGTTGAGTGTATTCATTCACACATAAACTTGTGAGAACGAAATGTCAGACTGGCAGTGCTTAACCAAATTGTCTTTCCAATTGTCAAATGAAATTAACAACATAACATGATAAACTTTAATAAACATGTTTTAAACTTACAGGTCATTGAGAGAATTAATTAATTTTCATATTACGCTTTAATAGTATACTTTGTAAAACCCAATCGAAAATCTTGCTGGCTCCTAATACCATTTAACCGAAAATGTACTTCTGATTAGTTGGTGCCTACCCGCAGGCGCATACTTTAAATGCTTGGTTTTATAACTGAAAATTGGTAAACGAAATTACGTAAATGCTTATGCGAATTTTATTTGATGTATTTATTTTATTTCGAAATGCTTCGGACACATCTGATCTGACAAATAAAGACTACATCTTGAACACTGATATATTTCCAACATTCTGTTGACATTTAGGTTTTGTATCATTCATGTGCATCTAACGTAATTTGACAGGCCCAAATGGCAAAACTCAGATGGTTCTTCTTTATTTAAGCTTGCTTCAAGTTCTTCGTTGTATGAAATTTACATTTCGATGACATATATAATGAATAGAGTGTCATTGTATTTATTAATATATCTTAATAAAAAATAGCAAAATCGTTATATTTATTACTGTACTTATGTACGTGCGACAATACACTTTAAGTTTATTTTATCATATCCGTCGGCATTTTGTTCATATATTCATATAGAAAAGAAATAATAACGATTAATAATAATAACACTAATACGTATCTGAAAGGTACCACGTTTCAATTAAAAATACACCTCTTCTTCGTAATATCTTTATTTGTCGGCCTTCTGACACTTAAACTTGACAACCGATCGATGAACGTGAATATACAGGGTATACCACGACGAGATTTCATTAGAACAATATAGAAAACTAATAAGAGTTGAGTTTTGAAATTTCGCAAATATTAGTTTCGCCTTAAGCTCTCTCGATTTAAAATAGTTTTGAATTTTTACTTCTTCCGGTTACACCGGAAATGGATATCAACTTCCTTATTTTAAATAGAATACCCCATTTTTTATGATTGATTCGTATTTCTAACTTAATTTTAAGGGTAGTTTGCCTAATAAACTTGGCCTCTAAAGTTAGCCATTTTTGAAGTATTTCAATTTTTGTAAAAAAATTGACAGCAGCAGACTATTACTCATAACAACATTCCCAATAATTGAATGAATGCACATATTTAAAATTTTAGGTAATCATTTTGGAAAGTATACTGCTTCAAATGCGATATTATAAACTTTTCAAAATAATACAGGGTGATCAGAAAACCATGTTAAACATTTCATCCAGAAAATATCAATATCTTGTAATTTTTAAATAGCAACCTACATTTTTTTTAACTTCATTGGATTGCACGTTCAAAATTAGGGTCAGTATGTATTTACTTCCCTATAACTAAACGTCTTAGTTTCAGAGTTATTTTGGAAAATGTATCAATTCCTATAAAGTTTTATTTTGTATAATCAATTAGGCTATGGAAATTCATGTGAATAAATAAAAACAAGCTGCAATCATATTACCTATCATCAGTAAGGCGTTTCAGTTGTCTTCCGTTTCTGAATACTTGAATAATAATAATGTCGCGATCTGGATTTAATAACGAAGATTTTTTAAATCTAATAATAACATATGGTGAATGTAATAGAATAATCGAGAGGACATGTCGTGTTTATGCAGAAAAATATCCAAATCGGTCAAGACCTACAAAGAGTATCTTACGCAATCTTTTAAAAAATTGCATTTCCTTCGGATCATTCTTGTCCAAAATAACCAAAAGAAAACCTGTTGTTGATAGTGAAAATGTGGAGGTAACAGCACTTGCTTACTTTACAGCACATCCTAGTAATTCTCTAATGGATGCAGAAGCTGAAGTAGATGCATCCAGAGCATACATCGAATTTTGAAAAAGAACAAGTGGCATGCTTACAAATTTCAACCTGTTCAACATATTAATGAAGCTGATTTTGTAACAATAGCGCAGTATTGTGAGTGGTTTTTAATGAAATCACAAGAAGACGACGATTTCATAAAAAATCTTATATGAACAGATGAAGCAAAGTTTTGTAGAAATGGAATATCTAATCGACCCAATTGTCATTTTTGGTCCGAAGATAATCCTCGAGTTGTTAGGCAACGACGTTTCCAAGAGTCTTGGAGTTTTAATGTATTTTGTGCTATTAAACATGATAAAATATTTGCTTTGCATTTTTATCAAGAAAATTTAAATAGTGAGCGGTTCAATAATCTAGACGGTACCATGATTCAGCGTGCCACGCGTACAAATATTTTCAAAAGAGTAAGAAAGTGTTTAGAAACAGGTGGTGATGTGTTTGAAAACTTTATTTAAGATTATTAGAAACTATTATTAAGACTACTTCTTCTCGATATTGTGTAGTTTTCATTTAAATGTTTTAGGACATTAAATGATGCCTTGTTTTGTTTTTATTTATTTACATGAGTTTCCATAGCCTAACTGATTATACAAAATAAAACTTTAAAGGAATTGATACATTTTCCAAAATAACTCTGAAACTAAGACGTTTAGTTATAGGGAAGTAAATACATACTACCCCTAATTTTGAACGTGTAATCCAATGAAGTTGAAAAAAATGTAGGTTGCTATTTAAAAATAACAAGATATTGATATTTTCTGGATGAAATGTTTAACATGGTTTTCTGATCACCCTGTATTATTTTAAAAAGTTTGTAATACCGCATTTGAAGCAGTATACTTTCCAAAATGATTACCTAAAATTTTAAATATGTGCATGTATTCAATTATTGGGAATGTTGTTATGAGTAATGGTCTGCAGCTGTCAATTTTTTTACAAAAATTGAAATACTTCAAAAATGGCTAACTTTAGAGGCAAAGCTTATTAGACAAACTATCCTTAAAATTAAGTTGGAAATACGAATCAATCATAAAAAATGGGGTATTCCATTTAAAATAAAGAAGTTCATATCAATTTCCGGTGTAACCGGAAGAAGCAAAAATTCAAAACTATTTTAAATCGAAAGAGCTTAAGGCGAAACTAATATTTGCGAAATTTCAAAACTCAACTCTTATTAGTTTTCTATATTGTTCTAATGAAATCTCGTCGTGGTATACCCTGTATAGTCATTAATGACACGCAAATTCGTCATCGTGAATTTTTTTTACCGCATTCCTCTGCATAAAAGCTTTAAATGAATCGCACCTTCGACAGCGACAGACTTGGCACGTGGACAGTGCACTCAATCGTCGCGGAAAAGTCCTCTCTTTTGGTTTCCAACCTTCTTTCCGCACTCTAAACCTCGACGGCCTGAAATTTCTTCGTCAATGTGAAACTTTTACAATTCCTTCGCGCGTGCCTGTCATACCTGACATTTTTGCGATTTTGATCGGTTGTCACGTGAATCGTCATGACGTAAGCCATTTTTCTGTTAAAACACCGAATGCACGCTCCTCTTCAACGGGCGATATCTCTGCACACGCTCCACTTGGGAAGAAAAACTCTCCGTCGAGGAACAATTTAAGGTCGTCGGTAACTTCACGCCAAAGGGCAGCTTTCAATTTCGCGTATCCAGAGACGAGTTCTTCCCCCCGCGTACCCAATTTTCGTCGATTTTGACCGGGTTTGGTTGCCATTGGCTACTCGGCTTTTATTATATATAACTAGCTAATACGGCAGGCCTTGAAGGCCCGCTATCGCCTCTTATTCCGCTTACAGTTGAGGTACCGCTCCCCCTTATTCCTCTAAATTTATTGCGGATTTTGTCTTTATTGCGTTTCAGTTTTTGAAACACCATATAATTCCGATATATAGCGAATAACTAAATATAATTGTGTTTTAGATGTTCAATATTGCTTAGTTGTTTTTATACACCCCTGTATATAGTTTACAACTATGCAATATTTTATTCAGAATGCTTATCGGATGAAATGATTAATAATAGATTTAGTGATAATAGCAGTTTTTAAATTGAAAATGTTTAACGGCTGTCCATGAAATAAGATGTATTTTATCGTTTAAAGTTATATTGACATTTTTCACATACTTTTCCTGTGCCTCACAGACGGTAGTTTTCACTCTATTTATAATTTTTCTACTATTATTGGTTTTGTGCCTTGACTTGCCGATGATTTATTTCACGTTTGCCTAATTTATCTGTAGTTTGAATTTTGTTTGTGGGTATAAAATTAGAATAATCTCGAAATCTGTTTTTTTTGCATCAGTTGGAAAATGTGGTTTGATAGTTTTTGTTAATAGTGTTTCAGTCTATATACATATGTCGATTCCATTGGTCTTTTTGGTTTAAATGAAAATTCAATAGAATTTTAAAAAAACATTTTATTTTATACAAACTTGTAGATAGCTTTATTAGAATTATGTTTTGTTGACGCGAATGTATACTTTTAAACAATTCATTTAATCATTGTTCTATAACAAATAATATTTACTTCATTGGCATTTTTTATACTGATTTCCATTCCTATACTCTTATAATTTGCAGTGTTTCTTTGTATTACAACTGTTAGTTATGTATGATGCTTAATAATGTTGGTAAAGCCTTGTTCACACTGTACATAATTATTTTCTTTTGCATTGTACACCTACAATTTAAGGAATATATAGATATAATATATGTATGTATTATGGTAATATTGATTACTTATTGTTATATTCGAAAATACTGTAAAACATCCTTTTAGAATTGCTATTTTGAATTATTCTAATTGACGATGTCGCGGGAAGTTCATTTTCATCAATGATAATTAAGCAATCTTTTTTGAATACGTATGATATTACTTCTCAATTTGCCTGGCACAGTAACAACATGATTAAGTGCTTGTTTAATCTGGTAGGAATATATTTTAGTTTCTTTTTTCTATTTACAATATCTTATAATATTTTGAAGTATTTTTACAACTGAATTCATGGACGAAATGACTCCAGTCATGTAACGATAATTGCTAAAAATAAGTAGAAACTATTTATAAACAAATAAGGAATTGAATTTATAAATTTCTTACCTATACACTATTATCATTGGGCCTATTATTATATATTGCAATATTTATTGTGTTGAATGTTTGTGAGCTATGGCTTCAATCTTTTCGAGCTTGAATTCGCCTTTTGCGCGTCCGCTTACAGCTTTTTACAGTTTCCTGTAAAACGCGATCACTCTCGTGGTGGTTTTTAGCATATAAGATTTTATAGACTTGTGGCACACTCTGTATATACATATATTTTGTAAAGCCAATTGTATATTTCATTTAGAATTCCCCTAGGATTTTTTTTTACACAAACTGTTACACAATGAAGAGCGAGAAAGATAATTTAATGTTAAACATAAGAATGATGTTAAAGTATCCGAAGAACCAATATGCTCAATAAGTGCATAATTTTCATTGAGACAATCGGGATAATACGCTATTGAAATAACAGTGGAAAAATTTAGTATATTAACAAAAAGTATGTCAAATGCTCAGAAACAATTTAAGATAGGCATGCACAATATTAATAAAAAAGAACGTAATAAGCAGTCTGACACTGAGATATTTTCACTCAAATTATTTGAAGTGGAACAGCGCTTTCATTATGAAATTTTGGTCAGCATAATTGAAATATTCGTCTGTCACATACTCAAAATTAGTTCGCACGTCATTTAAAAATGAAGGACTTGTATTGAAGAACATTTTAAAATTTCAATGAATTACATATATACTACTCGCCCGCTATCGCGGGCTCGTCATTTTAATTGACATGCTCAAATATACGTAGTATCTCCATAGTGTTTAACATGTTTACAACAAATTTTGTTTGGTAAATGGGCGTCGCTTTCAAACATTCTTATAGAATGCTAATGAATGCTGATGAACTTCAAATATATAGCTCGCAAACATATGTATGTGAATGGGTAAAGTAAATTTAATTTATAAAGTATATTACTTTCTTACTACCTTTTCGAAGTCCACTATCGTTAATAAAAGAGCAGAGTATATTTTATTTAAAATTATTCTCGATCTGTTTTTGACACAAATCGGTACACACTCAAGAGCGAGAAAGGTAATTTAAAGTTAATCATAAGCAATGTTAAAGTATCCAAAGACAGAATGAGCTCAAAAAGCGCAACATTTTTATTAAAACAGTTTACAATACTACTTTGATGTAAAGTGAGACCCTTTTGAAATCCACTATCATTAATAAAGGAGCACAAAATAATAATAAAAGTAAAAAACCCAAGTTTTGAATTTAAGCCCTTTTCAAGCGCCTTTCCTGTAAACAGCGCTTTCTAGAATATCCATTTTTATAAATATTTGAAGCACCCCTGTATATACATTTATTATGTTAAGCCAATAGGATATCTTATTTAAAATTCTTCTCGAACTGTTTTTAACACAAACCGGTACACACTCAAGAGCGAGAAAGGTAATTTAATGTTAAACATAAGTCGTGTTAAAGTATCCAAAGACACATTGAGATCAAAAAGCGCAACATTTTTATTAAGACAGTGTACAATACTATTTTGATGTAAAGTGTGACCTTTTTGAAATCCACTATCGTTAATAAAGGAGCACAAAATAAAAGTAAAAGTAAAAAGCGCAAGTTTTAAATTGAAGTGCCTTTTATTTTATTTAAAATTTTTCTCGAATTGTTTCTTACACAAACCGGTACACACTCAAGAGCGAGAAAGGTAATTTAATGTTAAACATAAGTCATGTTAAAATATCCAAAGGAACAATGAGCTCTCAAAAAGCGTAACATTTTCATTAAGACAGTTTACAATACTATTTTGATGTGAACGTATAAGAGCCTGTCAATCTTTTCGAAGTCTACTCTCGTTAAGAAAAAAGCACAAAATAATAATAAAAGTAAAAAGCCCAAGTTTTAAATTTAAGCCCTATTAAAGCGCTTTTCCTGTAAAAAAACGCTTTTTAGAATGTCCAGTTTTATAAACTTTTAAAGCATCCCGGTATATACATATATGTTGTGAAGCCAATAGTTTATTGTATTTAAAATGTTTCTCGAATTGTTTTTTACACAAACCGGTACACACTCAAGAGCGAGAAAGGTAATTTAATGTTAAACATAAGTCGTGTTAAAGTATGTAAAGGCACAATGAGATCAAGAAGCGCAACATTTTTATTAAGACAGTGTACAATACTATTTTGATGCGAAAGTGTGAAAGCCTGTCAACCCTTTCAAAATCTACTATCGTTAATAAAGGAGCACGAAATAATAATAAAAGTAAAAAGCCCAAGTTTTAAATTGAAGCCCCATTGAAGCGCCTTTCCTGTAAAAAGCGTTCACTGGCATGACGTTTTTAGAATGTCCACTTTTATAAACTTTTAAAGCACCCCTACATACATTTTGTTAAGCCGATAGTATATTTTATTTGAAATTCTACTCGAACTGTTTTTTTGCACAAACCGGTTCACACTCAAGAGCGAGAAACGTAATTTAATGTTAAACAAAAGTCATGTTAAAGTATCGAAAGAAACAATGAGCTCAGTGAGCGCAACATTTTCATTGGGACAGTGTACAATACGATTCTGATGTTTTCGAATCTACTATTGATAAGAAAAAATTAAGTATTAATTTTAAACCCTGTTCAATCACGTTTCGAAGAATCACCGAATTGAAGGTGTAATAAGCCGTATCTAAAATTTCACATTCATACGTCAATTTTCAAAGAACTCTTCCGCCATTTTTTTTTTTTGACATTTTGGCTTTGGAATCGTGATCGGCGACCTAAGACACCCCCGTATCTAAAATTTCGCATTCATACGTCAATTTTCAAAAACATCTTTCGCCATTTTGTTTTTTTTTGACATTTTGACTTTGGAATCGTGATCGGCGACCCCCAAAACCCCCGTATTTTTTACATTCATACGTCAATTTCCAAAAAAATCTTCCGCCATTTTGTTTTTTTTTGACATTTTGACTTTGGAATCGTGATCGGCGACCCTCAAAACCCCCGTATCTAAAATTTCACACTCATACGTCAATTTTCAAAAACATCTTCCGCCATTTTTTTTTTGACATTTTGACTTTGGAATCGTGATCGGCGACCCCCAAAACCCCCGTATTTAAAATTTCATATTCATACGTCAACTTTCAAGAAAATCTCCCGCCATTTTGTTTCTTTTTGACATTTTGACTTTGGAATCGTGATCGGCGACCCCCAAAACCCCCGTATCTAAAATTTCACATTCATACGTCAACTTTCAAAAAATCTTCCGCCGTTTTGTTTTTTTTGACATTTTGACTTTGGAATCGTGATCGGCGACCCCCAAAACCCCCGTATCTAAAATTTTACATTCATAACTCAATTTTCAAAAAATCTTCCGCCATTTTTTTTTTGACATTTTGAGTTTGGAATCGTGATTGGCGACCCCCAAAACCCCCCGTATCTAAAATTTCACACATACGTCAATTTTCAAAAAAATCTTTCGCCATTTTGCTTTTTTTGACATTTTGACTTTGGGATTGTGATCGGCGACCCACAAAACCCCCGTATCTGAAATTTCACATTCATACGTCAATATTCAAAAAAATCTTCCGACATTTTGTTTTTTTTGACATTTCGACTTTGGAATCGTGATCGGCGACCCGCAAAACCCCCTTAACTAAAATTTTACATTCATATGTCAATTTTCAAAAAATTCTTCCACGATTTTGTTTTTTTATGACATTTTGATTTTGGATTTGTGATCGGCGACCTAACACACCCCTGTATCTAAAATTTCACACTCATACGTCAATTTCCAAAAAAATCTTTCGCCATTTTGTTTTTTTTTGACATTTTGACTTTGGAATCGTGATCGGCGACCCTCAAAACCCCCGTATCTAAAATTTCACACTCATACGTAAATTTTCAAAAACATCTTCCGCCATTTTGTTTTTTTTTGACATTTTGACTTTGGAATCGTGATCGGCGACCCCCAAAACCGCCGTGTCTAAAATTTCACTTTCATACGTCAACTTTCAAAAAAATCTTCCGCCGTTTTTTTTTTTTGACATTTTGACTTTGGGATTGTGATCGGCGACCCCCAAAAAAATGAAATGAAATTTCACATTCATACGTCAATTTTCAAAAAAATCTTCCGTCATTTTGTTTTTTTTTGACATTTTGACTTTGGAATCGTGATCGGCGACCCCCAAAACCCCTGTATCTAAAATTTTACATTCATGACTCAATTTTCAAAAAATCTTACGCCATTTTGTTTTTTTTTTGACATTTTGGCTTTGGAATCGTGATCGGCGACCCCCAAAACCCCCGTATCTGAAATTTCACATTCATACGTCAATTTTCAAAAAAATCATCCGTCATTTTGTTTTTTTGACATTTTGACTTTGGAATCGTGATCGGCGACCCCCCAAAACCCCCGTATCTAAAATTTTACATTCATATGTCAATTTTCAAAAAATTCTTCCACGATTTTGTTTTTTTATGACATTTTGATTTTGGATTTGTGATCGGCGACCCCCAAAACCCCCGTACTAAAATTTTACATTCATACGTCAATTTTCAAAAAATCTTCCGTCATTTTGTTTTTTTGACATCTTGACTTTGGAATCGTGATCGGCGACCCCCAAAACCCCCGTATCTAAAAATTTACATTCATGACTCAATTTTCAAAGAATAATCCGCCATTTTGTTTTTTTTTGACATTTTGGCTTTGGAATCGTGATCGGCGACCCCCAAAACCCCCGTATCTAAAATTTCACATTCATACGTGAATTTTCAAAAAAATCTTTCGCCATTTTGTTTTTTTTTTGACAGTTTGACTTTGGAATCGTGATCGGCGACCCCCAAAACTCGCGTATCTAAAATTTCACATTCATACGTCAATTTTCAAAAAAATCTTCCGCCCTTTTGTTTTTTTTGACATTTTGAATTTGGAATCGTGATCGGCGACCCCCAAAACCCCCTTATCTAAAATTTTACATTCATATCTCAATTTTCAAAAAATTCTTCCACGATTTTGTTTTTTTATGACATTTTGATTTTGGATTTGTGATCGGCGACCTAACACACCCCTGTATCTAAAATTTCACACTCATACGTCAATTTTCAAAAAAATCTTTCGCCATTTTGCTTATTTTGACATTTTGACTTTGGAATCGTGATCGGCGACCCCCAAAACCCCCGTATCTTAAATTTACATTCATACGTCAATTTTCAAAAAATCTTACGTCATTTTGTTTTTTTTGACATTTTTACTTTGGAATCGTGATCGGCGACCTCCAAAACCTCTGTATCTAAAATTTTACATTCATGACTCAATTTTCAAAAAATCTTCCGCCATTTTGTTTTTTTTTGACATTTTGGCTTTGGAATCGTGATCGGCGACCCCCAAAACCCCCGTATTTGAAATTTCACATTCATACGTCAATTTTCAAAAAAATCTTCCGTCATTTTGTTTTTTTTGACATTTTGACTTTGGAATCGTGATCGACGACCCCCAAAACCCCCATGCCTAAAATTTTACATTCATACGTCAATTTTCAAAAAAATCTTCCGTCATTTTGTTTTTTTTGACATTTTGACTTTGGAATCGTGATCGGCGTCCCCCAAAACCCCCTTATCTAAAATTTTACATTCATATGTCAATTTTCAAAAAATTCTTCCACGATTTTGTTTTTTTATGACATTTTGATTTTGGATTTGTGATCGACGACCTAACACACCACTGTATCTAAAATTTCATACTCAAACGTCAATTTTCAAAAAAAATCTTTCGCCATTTTGCTTATTTTGACATTTTGACTTTGGAATCGTGATCGGCGACCCCCAAAACCCCCGTATCTAAAATTTTACATTCATACGTCAATTTTCAAAAAATTCTTCCGCCATTTTGTTTTTTTATGACATTTTGACTTTGGAATCGTGATCGGCGACCCCCAAAACCCCCGTATCTAAAATTTCACATTGACACGTTAATTTTCAAAAAATCTTCCGCCGTTTTGTTTTTTTTTGACATTCTGACTTTGGAATCGTGATCGGCGCCCCCAAAACCCAAATTTTACATTCATACGTCAATTATAAAAAAATAATCCGACATTTTGTTTTTTTTTTGACATTTTCACTTTGGAATCGTGATCGGCGACCCCCAAAACCCCCGTATCTAAAATTTTATATTCATACGTCAATTTTCAAAAAAATCATCCGCCATTTTGTTTTTTTATGACATTCTGATTTTGGATTTGTGATCGGCGACTTAAGACACCCTCGTATCTAAAATTTCACATTTATACGTCAATTTTCAAAAAATCCTTCGGCCATTTTTTTTTTTTTTGACATTTCGACTTTGGATACGTGATCAATGATACCACAAAGACTCCCAAGTGCCGAATTTTACTTTAATCAGAAGAGAGAAATTAATTTCAGATAGCTCCGCCCACTCTGCATGTATGCGTAATCGTTGTCATAAGGGCACATAAATGTTAAAAGTTATCTTTTTCCCCATTAAGGCGTACGCGTTCTGGAATTAAAGTATTTTAATAATGCAAATATATAATCATTAAAAGAACAATAATCAACCTGTATATCTATACAAATGTTAAGTCAAGCGGATGTATTATGTCGAGATTGAGATGCCGATAATTGATAATTTAGTTTTACATATATTTTGTTTAATTTGTGTACAACAACCTAATAATTTGTCAAATTTGTGTGCATTTTGGCTTCAAATAAATTGTTTGTCAACATTTTGTACAATTGGTGTGCGCGCAGCCGAAATTATCATCTCGGTTCGTTTGAGTCGACGACGGCGCGCGGCGCCGAGTATTATATGTGTACTACACGTTCATGAACGGTATGCTATTACGGATCCACACGGTTCAAATGAGCCGGTTCCGTGACCCGGCTCACAATGAGGAGCTGAACCGAGTCAAAGAAATGAGCCGTTTTGCCCACCTCTATGTCAGTTATCTTCATAACCTATAAAATAATTATATTTTGACGTTTGTTATAATTATCATCAATTTTATTCAATTAAAAAATTGTCAAAATTTAATAACATAACTCTAACGTACCGGAAATTACACTTTTTTAAAGCATTTATATAATAGAAAAATTTAGTACAATATTTAAAAATTGTGACTTTCGATGTCAGTTTGTATGTTGATAATTTTTTTCAAAATTCAAATTCTGTTATGATTTCTCGTCGCAAAGGAAGCAATTATAGAAAGGAATCATTATATTGAATTAAGTATGGGCAAGTATAGGTACGATGTATTTATACTACTTATTATTATTTTTGATGATGTTTTTATAGTCATTACGTTGAATATAGTTTGTAAATTTATGAATGTTTTTGTGTTAATTTTTATGATAAAGAACGTTTAAATTTCAATAAAGAGAAGTTAGAATTATGTGAACAATTTCGCAACTCTCGTGTTTGCAGAAAGCAACCATTGTTAGATATAGTGATGTATGGAGCTCTTCGAGGTTGATTCGCCTCTTCGCTTGTACTTATATCTTTTTAATATTATATCTAAGGCTGTAAGGGCATCTCATTGGTAATGCGATTAATGCTGGTCGCATGCTGTTTTAATGAATGTTAAATGTTAATAATCCTTTCCCCTATAAAAATGTTAGTTAAACTTCATAAGGCAGATTTCACTAAAAAAACAACTAAATACGGTATAACTATTTTCGGTACGCTATTTCTGAAAATAAGGGAGCTAATTAGAATTTAGATCCGTATAATATTTGTCCCTGTGAACAGTTGATTTCACTGCTACAGCTCACTGGTTTGACGTAATGTCAGATTATGTGTATGCGTTAAAAAATCGTATGGCATATCGGCAACAACTCTAACCATAATACATAAAATTGTCGGAGTACCTATGTCATTCATAATGTTAATTTAATTTTTATGATACCGCATACGCTTCTTCTTTTTAGTTGGTTAGGTTGTACCTATTCACTATTACCGATACTATTTACGGTATTTTAATTTCTATATGAATGAATGACAGTGGAGGATAATTATGTAGTTAACTTTGCTATTGTAATGAATGAAGATTAAATTTAAAGAAATATCTCTAGAAATGGATTATACATTATGGTGGCAAATGAATTTATTTATTAAGACTTTGCCCACAAAGCGAACAATATTCCTATATAATTTAATGAACGCTATTTAAAAATTTTTTATTGACATTCAGGTTTTGTATCAGTTGTGTACATCTAGTCCATGGTGAACGTCGACAGATCAAAAAAAAAATTAATTGAATGTTGTTTCACGTTATTAGTTCTATAAAATTGGTACTACGCTTTGTGTCAAGTTTACGATTGAAATAGTGTATAATTCAAATTTTCTGACAGACTGTCATCGTAACGATATTTCGATGACACATACCTATGACAATGAAAAGTCAGACAGCTGACATGAAGATGTTTAACCAAAATTGTCGTTCCACCTGTCATCGTGACAATAGTTCGTTGAACTGTATTTGTTCACACATAAACTTGTGAGAACGAAATGTCAGGCTAACTTAATAAAACATGTTTTAAACTTACAGGTCATTGAGAGAATTAATTAATTTTCATATTACGCTTTAGTAATATACTTTCTAAAACGCAATCGAAAATCTTGCTAGCTCCTATACGGTTGATGCTAGACACTGTCGTACCATTTAACCAAAAATGTACTTCTGATTAGTTGGTGCCAACCAGCAGTCGCACACTTTAAATACTTGCTTTTATAACTGAATTGGTAAACGAAATGACATACATGCTTATGGGAATCTTATTTGATGTATTTATTTTATTTCGAAGTGCTTCGGACACATCTGACAAATAAAGAAAAGTCGCCCTATTATTTGTATGTAGAGAGATCGATCAGAAATGTTATTAAATGATCCCATTCGTAAAATGGCTTAAATTTATATAATTATAACTTGAACACTGATACATTTCCAACATTCTGTTGACATTTAGGTTTTGTATAATTCGTGTGCATCTAACGTAATTTGACAGGCCCAAATGGCAAAACTCAGATGGTTCTTCTTTATTTAAGCTTGCTTCAAGTTATTCGTTGTATGAAATTTACATTTCGATGACATATATAATGGATAGAGTGTCATTGTATTTAACATATCTTAATAAAATATAGAAAAATCGTCATATTTGTTACTGTACTTACGTGCGATAATACACTTTAAGTTTATTTTATCATATCCGTCGGCATTTTGTTCATATATTCATATAGAAAAGAAATAGTAACGATTGATAATAATAACACAAATACGTATCTGAAAGGTACCACGTTTCAATTAAAAATGCACTTCTTCGTAATATCTTTATTTGTCGGCCTTCTGACATTTAAACTTGACAACCGATGGATGAACGTGAATATATAGTCATTAATGACACGCAAACTCGTCATTGCGAGATTTTTTTACCCTGCAGGAAAGCTTTAAATGAATCGCACCTTCCACAGCGACAGATTTGGCACGTGGACAGTGCACTCAATCGTCGCGGAAAAGTCCACTATTTTCGTTTCCAACCCTCTTTCCGCACTCTAAACCTCGACGGCCTGAAATTTCTTCGTCAATGTGAAACTTTTACAATTCTTTCGCGCGTGCCTGTCATACCTGACATTTTTACGATTTTGATCGGTTGTCACGTGAATCGTCATGACGTAAGCCATTTTTCTGTTAAAACACCGAATGCACGCTCCTCTTCAACGGGCGATATCTCTGCACACGCTCCACTTGGGAAGAAAAACTCTCCGTCGAGGAACAATTCAAGGTCGTCGGTAACTTCACGCCAAAGGGCAGCTTTCAATGTCGCGTATCCAGAGACGAGTTCTGCGCCCCGCGTACCCAATTTTCGTCGATTTTGACCGGGTTTGGTTGCCATTGACTACTCCGCTTTTAGTATATATAATATTACTCTAGTACATTTCGCTCGGTGTGATCAAGTTTTTACTTCAAAAATTCATACGTACGCATGTATATATACAAATACGATAATTCTCATACGAGTACCCGCGATGGTCTAATGGTAACGTGCCGGCCTTACACCCGGGCGGCTCGGGATGGCATCTGCACGCGGACAAGAATTTTTCAGAAAATAAAAATACAATATTTCGTGTATTTATTTTAAATTTCAATTTAATTGAAATTAAATACCGCTAGTTAGTGTTATAATACAAAGCCGAGCGCGACTCGAACCGATTTTACCCGAACGAGCGTTACATTCCGAGCGTGACGGCTCAGTCTCTTTCAGTGCCCAACAATCCATGCATCAACGCGCCTATAGAAGTTTTCACTTCAAAAAAATACATAAATATTTATAGATTCAGCATAGGTGTTCTTATCGCACACTAGTGTAATTATTGATTACAGTGGTTAACAAAAAACAGGTGCGATTACATACATTTAAAGGAATCGTTGCAAAAAAGATTACTGAAGAAGGTAATCCGTAATGTATGGAGGTATACTCTTTTTGAGCATGAAGCACATCAAAAAATAACACAATTACTTGTAATCCTTGTAATCTGCTTGTAATACACTTCCGTATATATCGACTGCTGTCCCTGTTAATGTTCCAAAATTTAGAAAATAAATTCATTGTACGGAATAACTGCTTGTAAGCTAATATTCATTAGATATAGGCTTACTTACGTTTATGGCGAAAATAATTTAAGAAAACTTCTAACCCAACACAAGATAAAAATGAGGTGTAGCCACCACACGACTTTCTTATACGTATGAGCGTTTCCAACTATACAATTTTAAGAAACTTTTTACACAAATAATTCAAAATCCTAGTCTAAGTACTTTCATTCTCTTAATAAATCCCTATAGAATGCATACTTTGCAAGATATTCGAAAAAAAGTGGTACTCGCTAAGAGTAAAAGTGCTACTTCCGGTCCGAATTTTGAAATTTCATGTATACCAAAAATAGTACAAATCCAGTTCTAAATACTTTTGTACTCTTGATAAATATATATAGAATGCATAATTTACGACATATTTGCAAAAAATCGCTATTCGGTAAGAGTAAAAGTGCTACTTCCGGTCCGAATTTTGAAATTTCATGTATACCAAAAATAGTACAAATCCAGTTCTAAATACTTTTGTACTCTTAATAAATATATATAGAATGCATAATTTACGACATATTTGCAAAAAATCGCTATTCGGTAAGAGTAAAAGTGGTACTTCCGGTCCGAATTTTGAATTTTTTTTTATACAAAAGATATTTATAATTATCATTTAAATACTTTTATACTCGTAATGTACCTGCCTAGAAAGCATGACTTGCGAGATATTCGCAAAAAACTGATTTTCGATAAGACCTACTTCCGGTAGGAATTTCAAAAAACTTTTTTAAGACGATTTATCTCAAATTTAATTTTGAGTACATTTGAATCCTTTATAAATTTGTTTAAACTTAGTAACTGACGAAATATTTGCAAAATTCGATTTTTTCACACAAGTAAACTACTACTTCCGGTCTACCGATGTTACTGAAAAACTAATCAGATCTCAAGAGGGAGATTATACACAGACACACACACAGACATTTTTTAAAAACACTTTTTTGGTGTCAGGGGACATATGCAAAAATCTCGAAGTCGAAAATTTTCGTCGTCTTTTTATGCTAATACACTATTTAAAACAAATTAGAAAACAATCAAATAATTCCTACACAGAGTTATCTACAATGTTAGCTTGCAATTAATCACGAATATTTCCCTGCTTCCTCGTCAGATGGCGCTTAAAATGGAAACCCAATTGCCCCGTAAATGTGCCCCCCCCCCCTGATTCAAACCAAACGCTTTAAACGCTAGATTTAATTAAATAGCAGGCAATTAGGAGTAGCCTTATTTTTAGTTTTAAGGGCCATGTGAATACAAACAATTCACTCTCAGATAAGCTGATAAATTAGTCTCGTAGGAAGTTCTTACTACATATTTACATCAGTTTGAAAATACTTATGGTTCCTTTTTAGGACAGATTGGATGTAAAAAACAAACCGAAAAGCGTTTTAAAATTTAACCAAAACACGTCTTATATTTTTCCAAGGGCCTCAACTAAATAATCGCAGTGTGCTATTTATTAACCGCATCGACTGCCGCGAATTTGATTGACCCAGTTATCGATAATCGTTAATTCCCAGTACCGACCAAAAACGCCGTCATTTATTTCATTATATCATACTGACTACTGAGTTTCGGTACTGAACGAACCGCAGCGCTATTCACGAACGCTGGCTGCTCTTTATTAGTCAGATCGAAGCGTGTTATTAATAATTATGCTAATTATCGACGATTTTCTCCATAAATTGTATTTTAATCATAGCTGTGTTAACCGTTGTTTAATTTCCTTGATACGCCGAATGTGTATAACGAACGAGAACGCTGAATGCACGATTCTTCTAATTATATAACTGCATTAAAATAGAAATTGAATTATGCATTTAGTGTTCCGTTTGGTGCGATATCAGTTGCAATAAAATTGACTGGAATTATCTAAATGATCAATGCACGTACCTATTTGTTTGCTATGAGTTTGTATTTTGAAATAAATAGATGCTATTGTTTTATTGTTTGTTTATATATGGAGACATGCTCACTGATATGGACTATTGGGTGTTTACACTAATTTATAAGGACTGTACGACACGATCCTAAATTTAACAGAAAATTTGTAAATATTCCCTTCGGCGCAAACGACTTGTTATATTTAGTGTATAAAATTTAAAATAGTTGTTATAAATTTTGTATCGGATTAAAGAACCTTCTAAAATATTTAAATGTAGACAGTTTCGAGATCAAGCTTTAGCTGGGAATTCCATCCTTCTTCATCTGTAACTGATACATGTGTTTGGCATTATCTTGTTATGTCAGCGAGATTTTTTCTGGAATTCATTGAAAATTTCTAACTCATAACTCGCAGAATCTTCTCAACAAAATTATTTTTCATTGCTCTTCAAAAATAGCCTCTAAAACTACAATTGCAGAAGTCCCTTATAGTCGATTTTTCCCTTTTATGCGCAGTATAAGGAAGTAATGCGATGACGAACATTTTCGGCCTCCAGATTTTTGCAATTGTCCATGTTTTGAAGTCTTCTGAAACCAAAAAAAAAGTGGTTTTTGAAAATGTGTGCGTGTCTGTGATTACGATAACGGACAAACTGCTACAGCTATCAATACAAAACCTTGTATTTAAGAGTATATTTTATACTATTCTTTATGGTTGTATGAAATATATAATTAGTTATTACTATTTTATTTTATTTTAAATGTATGATTTAATCTTTAAAAGAGTTTAAACTTATTTTCAAAACTAATTCAGAGTTTGTTCAATAACTATTTTACCACACTGTATCTCAAAATATCTAGGTTATGATTCTACCTAATTTCATCGTACTTAAACACAGAATTAGATGGGAAATTTATGAACTGCAAACACCTAAAAGTTGGGTTATGTATTTTTTTACCGGCAAAATTACTTAGAAGAAATTTTGTGCTCAGTATAAAATTATTTATAAGAATTTTATAAATCATCTTAGGGTGTTATGGTTCTTATTTTGTGGAAAATTATCTTCGTATAAAGAAACAACTGTCAACAATCGTAAATAAATATATTGGAAATCAAGTACATTGACCTACATAAATTAGGTTATAATCAAAACATCATCCTATAACTGAAACTGTTAGTGAAAATTTTAACTATTGGAATTGTTTACTCAGACAATTGACATTAATTGAAAAGATTCTTTGAATACTAGGTGTGAAAAAACTTCTATATGAAACTTCAATTTATATTAAATTGTGATGAAATTGAAATAGGATAATTCTTACAATTATGAACGTACTTAAGGTTAAATTATCTATAGTAATTGTCTTGCGATTATGGTTTTTAATAATTCTGATTCTCAAATTCTCAATATTAATATATACGTAATTACTTAACTCGAGTTTTATAATTTTGTTTGTTTAGTGGCCAATTTTTTCCGAGTTGTGTATCTGGTATTTTCCTATCCTCTTCGTTCTGGAACTGGTATTCTGGTGTGAATCTCCAACCCTGGGCTGCTTATCCCTCGAGTACTACGTTTTGGTTTTCTCTATTCAGGTGATAATTAATTTTAACACTTCAATTCAAATACTTAATTTTCTTGTTTCCTTATAGGTTTTGGAGTACAGTTTACTGGATGAAAGTCCACTAATTTCACACTTTTGTACTATTTTTGTTCATAATTCTCGTAGAAAATCGTAGTAAATCTATATAATCACACATGTCCCATTTGTCGTTTTCAATTGCCCACTAATGGTTATTGTGATTTTTTTTTTTAAAAAATTGAATTGTTAATTAAGTTGCCTAATTTTTTGAGTGACTAATAAAATATTTTTCTAGTATTGTTTACATGATGCCATTCAATTTTTCCTTAATTTTGGGAATTTATTAACTTCTGAATTCTTTTATAATTTCTTATATATTCAAATATATTTACTAAGATTGAATTATGCTATATTAATCTTTGTATCTTAAGTTGCATAGTTCAAAAGTTTACTCTAAATTAAATTTATCTGTCTTTTATTCTTATACACATGACTTTAATATATAAATATCGTTATAATTTATCTTCTTAAGAACTAATTACTGTGACTTACATATATACCTTTATACGTAAAACGTATATGCATATATGCATGTGTTTGAGATACACACATACATTAAGTGCTATTGTCGACAATCGAACGCACAGACACCGGTGTTTCGACCTATGAGGTCTCATCAGTGTGCGTGGAGATTCTCGACAATAGCGTTGTGTTCACACTTTTCATTTTCGTCATAAGAACTATTTATAATTTAAGTAAAATCGATAGATCAGAAGCAGTAGTTTAGTTCACTGAAAATAATCTAATTTTAACAATATCTCGTTAACTACTAAAGTTAGGAAAGTAAGGGGAGGAAGTAAGTTTCAAAATTTTTTTTTAAATGTACTCTTACCGGAAAACAGTTTCTTGCAAATATCTCACAAATTATGCTTTCTAGACAGATACATACGAGTTTTTTGTTGTTGTAAATTTAATTGTAAACTTACAATCTACTGAAATATATAGACTTTAGGGTAAAAGTAAGTGGGCTGAAATCACTTGACGGGAATTTGTATATCGACCACTGAAGGTTACTAGGATTATTCATGCAGGTCTTGTCAGTTTCTTTTAAGTCTTCTCTCTGAGTGTTGAGTTAAAAGTTGATTAACCAATGGATTTGTATAAAATATTGTTTTTTATAACGTCTGGCGTGAGCCTTAATAACGTCCTTCACAAATGGTATTTATAGGTCATCAAGTATCGTTAGGTTTATCACATACCATGGTGTGTCAGCCATCATGCGAAGTATTTCGGATTGGAATGTTTGCAGAATTTTGATCTTTAACAGTTTTGCGCAACCACAGAGTTCGATTTTATAGCTCTATATTGGTATCAGTATAGTTTTGTAGAGAAGAATATTTTTCATATCTGCTTTTCATCCAAGCTCTCCTCCATGATCGTGTGAACTATTCTGTTACATTGTTGGATGGTCGGGTTTTTTTCCCGAAATATAAAAGGTATTTAAAGATTGACGTTGAATACCTTTTGTAGAGAAAAGTCAAAATTTGAAACGAAAGTAACATTTTTACTATTATAGAATTACAATTTTTTGCGAATATGCCTTAAATTGATCATTCTATACAGATTTATCAGGAGTGCAGATGTATTTAGAGATAGAGTTGGAATAATTCGTGAATAAAATAATTTTCGAAATTCTGAACTGACGTTACGCTTAAAACTTAATTCGGAACACCTTTTGTATAATATAAGACGCACATAGGTATGAGAAAGTCGTGTGCTGCATCAGTTCTTAAATTTTTTTTGATGAACAACGTTTTGCCCATTAAAATGTTGTGCAATGTAGGTGGATCTTAAAGGAATATTAAAAACTGTTAGATTGAACATAAAATCATACACACAGACCAAATTCAAGGTTTTTGTAACACATTCAATAAAGTCAGATAGATTAATATTTTGATAACATATGATTTCATATTTAAAACCATCAAAGGTAGCTGTAAAATGCAAAATTTGCAAGAATGATTTTCGAGTAGGGTACAAGAGGTTTCTTAAATTTTCAATATCTTCTAACGTTCACAGATACACTTGCTTAAACAAGACGTGTATAGTAAAAGTTGTGAAATGGTAAAATCGCTATTCCTGAAGCAATAAATTCAAAGGGGAGCATCGGGGTTACTTAGTCCAGGGGATTATTACGTGGAGTTGATTGTTACATGGAGTTTACCTTCTTTAGAAGATGGCAGTAACATTTCGCTTACACTGTTTATTCAGCATTACCGCTTTGAAGTTGTAATGTAGATATCGTCAGTTGAAACATTTGTTAACCACAAAGTTAGTGTTGCTCTGTATGCGCTACGGTATACACACAATGCGGTATTTATTAATAACTGCTACTGATGATGAAAACATAATTATCGAAATACGTAGTCCGCTTTTTATGGATTAGATTGGTAACAGTGCCATTAGTGTATTTTGTTGGACAAAGTTAGTATATCTTCTATGGAAACTAAGTATACTAACAGACTATATTTTTTGGTTTAGGAAAAGATAGTGGTCCATCAGAAAAACTGGCTTGCAAAATAGTTGTTCATCCGGGTTTAACCAAATATTTTAATCCGTCTTTCATATTACCAATTCCCAAAACATGAAGAGTTCAAGTTCCAAACGAAGGCCGCAAACGCAGGGTAAGTGTTTCAATAACAACTTCAAACAGAGACGAATTGCTGGCAGAAGAAAACCGACAAGAAAGAAAAAGAAAGACAAATCAAATTCGAAGGAAACAGGCAAAGCGTGAACCAAGTGTACAAAAAGTGATTGAGCAATGAGCTTATAAACGCTGCACTGAGAAAAATATATTTTTCATATGTCAAACCTGCGATTCAGATGATGTTGCTTAAAATATGACTAATAACTCCACTGCAAACATATTTTTTCTTATAATTGTTTCCTTTTCAAGAAAGTTCAAATAAGTTAAGAGAAAATACTCACATAAAGGACTTAAAACAAACTTAAAGTCAAAACTGTAACAAGTAATCCTGGTCTTCCCTACTTGTTTTGTAAGAAGATGGCACAATTGGGAGTTTGGCGGATATATAGAAAACATTGGGCAACGATGTTCCTTCAAAAATCACGATTTGCTCTGGTTTGCTTTACATAAAAAATCATCTACATCTTGCCTATATAGTCTAAGACATATTATAGTAAAAAATTGAACAACTCATCATCTACAAAGGGGTGCAGGCACCGTAGAAGAAAATTCAAACACGCCATTGACTTCACCGACTCCTAACATCAACACAACTGAACATTTGTAGCATATTCTCAACAGACACTTCGAGATCTTCAAGGAACACTTATCCTTCATTGGCGTTTAACAAGGCTTATTTGAAATATGAAACGATATTGACCAACAAATTAAACCCTTTATTTTGAGGCTGAATAAGAAATAAAAGTGTGAACACACGTTTTTTAACAACAAAGTTTATTTTGCAGTGATATTCTGAAAAGTAGTCCATGGAATGGCGGCGACCTGATGAACCTCGTCCCAAGAAGGCGAAAGTCGTTCAATCAACTGTACTGGAACCACCCCACTATTAATTAAAATGAATAAAATTGCCCAACGTTGGGCGCCATAATGTAAAGGTACAGCCCTATATTTAATTTAATAAAAATGTAGAGTTTGAATCTAAAATAAAATTTAAATAACTTGCTTTGCCGGCTAAACTCAAATCAGATTATCTCAATGCGATTCGGATTAATAAGAAATGATACTTGGTGTTCCTAAACATTAATTATATTTAATTAGAAAAAATACCATTGTAGAACTTCAAACAATTCGTATATTCAAAACCAATGAATTATATATATAAGACTATTTTTTTTACATATAACAAAAGAAATAAAATATATTTAAAGACAATTTTAATACATTTTTACAAATAATTAATGGCCATAGATTTTTATGTATATTATTCGACGTAGTCTAACATAAACAACGGATGCCAGAATTTACTACTTGGTTGGTTTTGTGTACTATTATATAAATACACAACAATATTAATACAGATCAAATTACATTCTCCTTCATAGAATGCAGATGATATGTATTCATCAACTTTATTATGTGAATCTCAATTTAAAATCTATTTCATAATCTTTAACTCTTCATTATCTACAATATTTTCATTTACAATAATCTTTTAAAAACACCTTATAATAAAGCTTCTTTCTTCGCTCTTCGGGGATGTCTATCAAACTTTTCTTTGCTTGGCGTTGTCATCAACGGAATTTCCTTAGTAGTCACGATCCTGACGTGACGAATCTACTTGCTCTATTTACTGAAGCACAATATATTTATTATAAACTTTTAACACTGAGCACATTTACTCTCTAAGTGCTACTTTAATCACTATTTTTCAAATAACAATTCTTATGATTGTTATCTAATTTATTATAGGAGTTTTAGGTTCTCCATTTTATAGAACATTTAATGTATATTCTTTATGAAGCCAGCCAGTCGAATCCCTGCCGACTTGGAGTTAACTTTCCGACTCGAATGAAGTCTAGCGGTTGACTCTCCCGTTTTTAGCGCGTGTTTCTATTTTATATAAAAGTGTCTGTGGTTCCCCTTTCTCTATATAGTTCGGTTATTTCCACTTAAGCTTCCCATACACACTCTTTTACGTAGGCCAATGTTTATCACAACCAATTTACTTAATAATACCATAACATATTCATTGATTTTAAATATTATTTCTCTTCAAAATATTAATAACAGAATATACTTAATTAAATTCTAAAAAATTAAAAATTATAAAATTAATAAATGAATTGGTATGTACCATTACACAACGAAAAAGGTGATGGCCACAATATTCTGGGACTGTGAGGGCATTTTGCTAATTGACTTTAAAGAGCGCAATACAAGTGTGAAGGGCATATGTTATGCGTTTTATTGCATAAATTAAGTAGCAGTATTCGTTCCAAACGTCGTGGAAATTTGATAAAAGGTGTGTGATTATTGCACAACAATGCTCCCGTCCATATTTCCGCCATTTCACAAGCTGCCATCCGCAAATTCGGCTTTCAAGAATTGGAACATCCACCGTATAGTCCGGATATTGCACTTAGTGATTTTTTTTGTCTTCTAATTTAAAAAAAGACCTTAAGGAACGTAGTTTTAAGGACGACAGTGAGTTGCAAGCAGCTGTTATAGAACATTTTGACGAAAAAACTTCAGATTATTTTTACAAGGGTATCGAATTATTAATTAGTCATTGTAATAAATGTACCTATAGAAGTTAGGGGAGATTACATTGAAATAAAAAATTCTTATGTTGCTCCAAGTTTCTATTTTGTATATCAGGCCGATAATTTATGGCGGCGTACCTCGTATGTTTTAATAAAATTAAGAAATCAACCTACAATGTGAAAGAAGTAACATCAAAATCGATTTGAACGGTTCAGAAAGAAGCAACCCTTAAATTTTTAGTTTGTTGAATTTGCACGGCACTGTATTTAAAACCCAAATATTGCAAGCAAAGTTTGTACGTCTCGGTCTGTGTAAAGTTCCTGCATGTATGTATGTATATGACTCCATATACTGTACACATAGATTCATAGATAAGTTCAAACACTGAAATAATTATCGCGAAATGAAACTCCTGTCAAGTATGGAATCCGAATACCGCTGACGTTTCTGTGATCATATAATGAGCGTGCCTGCATCTCTTTGAAAATTTGATGTAACGTAATTTACAGCCTGTCATGGCACGCATAACCCAAATATTTAGAATATTCGTTCTGCACAAGACGAATTGCCCGCGGAACAGTTGGAAAGTATGAAATTCTTTTTTCTTTCAGTCGAAGTGGTTTTTGCACAGGGAATTTCAAAGTGATAGATTTAGATACATTAATTTCAGTTTTAACAAGATGCTTGATACACTAAAGTGGTATTTCAGGACATTCATTTCTGTAGGTCTTTCATTTGTTCGTGTTACTTCAAAGAGATATATTGTCGTCTGAGGTTTTGAAAAGCTGTTCAATGGGAAATGATATTTAATTAAAATGGATTTATGAATGTCTCCAACTTGACCTGGATAATACTAAATATCAACAGTGGAGGAAGGTGCAAAATTTATTTATTGAGTAATCAAAGGAATAACAAAAGCAAAGTATCTATCGTAAATAAAATGGGTTTGATAAATATATTTTATGACATTATCCTGTTTTTACTAAGTATAGTGATGATCAAAATTGCCAACTCAAAATTTATGAAGATGATCATGTTCTGAAGTACTCAGATAACGCAATAGTTATTTACGAACCAAGTGCGGGAAGACTATTTTCCCGCATGAGCACACTTTTAATTGCGCGAATGCGTGGAAGATGTCTTCACGCAAGTGGTTTGTACAATATATTTTGTACGAACATTAAAATAAAAAAATATTATTGATTACTGTCATTGGTATCATACCTAACCTAAAATAGATTACCTAATTAATTTAAGCATTTCATGTACGTAACTATTACTCACCTTTCCCTAAAATTAAGTTATTATATTCTTACACATGGCAAACATGAGGTATTTATTCTTAAATTTATAAATTTATAGTACATTTATTGCGTTTTGCCAATATGAATGTCGATGTGGTTCAAATAGATGGCGCTTGAATCTTGCTTAAGATGTCGCTTAAAATATCTTCAGATAGATGGCGCCACAATTTTTTTGGAAGAATTTTTAATTTTTACTCCTATTTCCCCAACTTTTAGTGAAGAATAGTGGAGGGAAGTAGTTTTTTATAGACTAAATTTTATTACTACCAAGTTAGATTTTTTTTAAATGTCCCAAAGTGCCAGTGCTTTTTTCAATTTTTACAGTCGCCTCAACCGGGAAAACGTATTTCCCAGTCGAGTTACACATGCGCCAAATGTCATTTTACAGGCGGTGAGTACAAAAAAGCGTTTTTCGTAAGTATGTCTATCTGTCTGTATGTAACAACAATAGCCTTTAAACTGTAGAAATACTCAACGCTAAACTTTATAAATATAATTTTCCTCTGACACTTTGGTTAGATTTTCAGTATTATAGGTAGGCAGGGAGGATAACTAACTCGTCATCGTCATCAATACTCGTCAACAACTAAAGTTTTCAATAATCCTACCGGAAGTAGGTCTTCATTGTTATCGAGAAGCAATAAAAAGCGGTTGAAAAGCCGATTTGAAATAATTTTCAAAATTCCTGACGTACCCGGTTGACAATATTTGGACTGGATGCATTACGTGTTAAGAAGTCGTGTATGTGTCTTTATATACAAGGAGAGTTATTTCCGCGGGGAAGGCGGATTGTGACTTTATGTTCTATTAAACAGAGTGTTACATAATTTGGTGGCTGACCATAGTTATAGTTTTTTAAATGGAAGACCTGCATATTATTACGTTTTTGTATTTCTCGTATAATTATTAGTATACAACAGATGTGCCAAGTTTAAATTACGACGGAGTTACAACGGAGCAAAGAAATAATGTAAACAACACGCAGTTCCTGAATAGGACTAATTCATATGGTAAACTGCAACATCTGTTTTGACGCGAAAACAACAACAAAAAAGTCCACTAAATCCTCCTAAATTTCTTTCTTCATTGGCGTAGGTAGAAGGATGACGAGTTTTTAAAATTTATTATATTTACCTTTTATTTCGTAAGATAAATAAAGTTATATGTATATGTATATACCTATTCATACTTACTTTAGTGTCGTCTTTTAATTGTTTTGACTGTTAATTACGTACTTCGGAATTTTTATAATAGTTCCTGTTTAATATTGTTTCATTGAATCTATTTCTCCCAATTATCTCGACGTAAGTGTGCATTGGATTTCGTTAAGTTTCAATAACATACGCATACATTTTTAGTTATCATTTATTTAGTTCTAGAACATTGTTTATGTTACTTTTTCATATATGATATAGAGGAACGTCGAGAATGGCATACTGAAACAATGGTGAGTTGGATTGAGGGTCACACTGATTGTATGTATGTCCATTGTCTGTGATTCCGATATTTATTGCAAAGTCTGTAAAATATCGTTACAGAATGCCCAAAAAGTGCACGTACAACGTCACTTAGCATCGCTAAAACATAGACAGACATTGGACCGTTGAAAACTGACAATTTTAACGAAAAACTCTGTGAAGATTTAATGGCGGCTAGTACTCGTATCCCATTAACATGACAATCCCACTTTCAAAACATTTCTTCAAAAATATACTGGTCGAAATATTCCTGGTGAATCCACCTTACGCAAATATCATGTTTCTAAGTGCTTCACAAAAGCAGCAGAATGCATTATAACGCATCTTTCAAATGGATAGGTGCCGACGAAACTGTCGATATATTAGGAAGCTGTGTGATAAATGTTGTAGCTGGTGTACTACATTCATCTATTCCATATAACAGTTGATGCGGAAACAGTTGCTAAAACTATTGACGAGAATTTGCACAGAATGCTTGATTCAGACGACAGGTACAAGGAAAAAATACTTTTGTTAGTAACCGTGTCGCATATATGTTAAAAACAGGCAGACTTTTAAAGGAAACATATCCTTGTATGCTGCATATTACTTGTGTAGCACATACTCTGCACAGAATCTGTGAATATATCAGAGACACCTTGATAGACTTGTATCCGCTTTAAAAGAAGTTTTCAAAAAAGCACCACTGAGAGTAGCTTTTTACAAGGAAAAACGTCCATCTTTTTCACTGCCTCCCTCGCCAGTAATAACTAGTTCCTATGATAATCTATAAAATACAAAATTTCTTATTATTTGTTCATTTTCTCTTCTGTAAGACTTGTTCTCTTTGAATTAAGTACATCCTTGTAGATAGAAAACGTCCTTTCTACATCGCAACTGGTTGTAGGTGCGTACTGGAAATAGTCTTTTATTTCAGCGTATTTAGCATACACAATTGCCGCAATGTTATTAAATCTGGATTTCTATTAAAAACTGCGTCTAACTTTTGCCGAAGGCCACATCCGAAGTCACTTGGAATACTTTTGAAATTATAATAGCCCACGTCTAATGTGGTTAATCCATCTTTTAATTTGCGATTTCGATTTTCAAAATATGTGATTAGTTTAGACAAATTTCCAAAGTGTTCCTGAAGGAATAACAACTGATTTTTTAAATTTGGGATTTGTGTTAGTTCCTTGCACTCAGAAATACTTGAAGCATCGTCATTTAAACATGTAACGAAATTTAGTAAACTATCGAAATTCTCTGCATAAAAACTATTTCTGTGTATGTCTTAGCAAAGCTAAGTGACGAACGTGCGATATTTTGGCATTCTGTAACGATATTTTACAGACTTTGTAATAAATTTCGGAATCACTGACAATTCATTTTCGTATCAGAAAAAGTAACATACAGAACGTTCTAGATCTAAATAAATGATAACTAAAAATGTACGCGTATGTTATTGAAACTAAACGAAATCCAGTGCACACTTACGTCTAGATAATTGGGAGAAGTCGATTCAATAAACCGGTATTAAACAGACAATTACAAAAATTACGAAGTACGTAATTAACAGTCAAAACAATGAAAGAACCAAACTAACGTAAGTATGAATGAAAATTTTATTTCTCTTGAGAAATATAAGGTAAATATAATAAATCCCTCACGCTCCTATCTACGCCGATGAAAAAAGGATTTTACTCATAAATTCCTTATTTTATGGGCATTTTTTGCTCTCATTTTCAGGCACTTCTCAGATGTTGCAGTTCACCATATGAATTAGTGCTATTCAGTAAGCGTGTGTTATTTACATTATTTCTTTGCTCCGTTGTAACTTCGTCGTAGTTTAAACCGGTCATGTCCGCGCCCTAGTTATATCCTTGCGATGTGTTCTATTTTACATAAAATTTAATTTGTTTTTAATAAATGTATGTCTAATTCTAAAGTAGTGATTTAAATTATTTCCCTTTTTTAAATAACCGAGTGTACGCAAAGAAGTTATAAGGCTGTCAAGTCTTTCAGGGACGGTTAGCTGCATAATATCAAGTATAATAAGTATACCACAGGTTGCAGCATTTGATAAACTGAATAAGCATTTAATAATAACCCATTTACACTGAATCGAAATATATGTTTAATATGAAATTTTCTTTTTCTTTAATTATTTGATTTTGACAGTTATTTAAAATGTTCCTATTGTTTTAAACGTGCTGCCACTGTGGAAATCCCCAGAAGTAATATCAAATGCATAATATACAGATTGTTTCATTTAAAGTACAATACTGACGTAACGGGAAAAAATGCAACATTGAACATAATTTTGGCAAAAATAGCAAAAATTATTTGGATAGTTTCCATAACAATAAGCAGCCGGTGTATGCTTATTTTTGATGAACTTTTGACCTCAGATTGAGCGCTCAATTAATTAGATCAAATCACTTCAGGTGGAGATAAAAGCTCGGCACAAATTAATTTACAGAACGAGCACGAAAGAGTTTGAATTTATGTAATGCAATATCGGTAACAGATGGGATACGAGATTTTCCGCTTCTCGCAATCCAATTTGCCGAAAAAAAAAAAGAGCACGAAACACGAAACTTTAATACAGCGACTTGGCTTTTAAAATGTTATCGCTATTAACTTCGTTTTGAAATACAGTACTGGCACTAATGAAATATGAAACAATTATAGATAAACATTTCCTTGACTACTGTCATAAACTAAATTTTAACATGTTAGTACAATTCAATTGCAAACGTAAAATATGGAAGTTTTCGACATTTCAACTGTTCTTTTAAGCTTTACTAATAAGATTTAAATTTATATCAATTTTATGCATTAGTGGTATAACAAAATCCAGTAAACAGATCTATGTATTTATTAGTAAATGTGATGTAGATACTGTTTATAGATAAAAGATCTCCTATTCGAGAAAAGGACAAGTATAACGAAATTATCATTAGCGAAGTACCGTTGCTCAATAGATATCAATTTTATGGAGGTCCTTGTTATCCCACTCGGTTCTTGGCAACCAGACTTTGCGCACATAAGAAAAAATATAGTAAAATACGACATTGCCTTATTATTTATTGCTTTATTTGATGCCCTGTACTTGTCACTGATGGCCTCTATTAAACAAATGCAATTATATATTTATGTTTACATATACAGTGCGTTTTTTTAACTGTTGCCATAGGGAATTGCATGGTAAAAATTTAACATCGTGTTAACTTTTGTTCTGATGAGAATATTTAAACCCTTTTTGGAAGAAAGCTGGAAGATTCTTTAAACTATCGGATAGATTACAATTCAATATTCTAAACTGTCGAAAAAGTTTTGGAAAAAATCTTTTTGTGAAAGCGTTTTCTTGCAACTATCATTTCTACCAGCGGTTGTTTTAAAAAATAAATAGCGAAAGCTCCTCGAGGCTATGACTAAATTAGTTTTTGGAAGACAGAACATGTAAACATTTATTTATAAAAAAAAAACGTAGAAAGCATTAAAGCACAAATAACTCAACAAATTAACAAAAATCATTAGTAATTATCAAAGGAATTGTTCAAAGTGTTTTCCTTCGACTGCCAGACAATGTCCCAAGCGATCTTGAAAATTTCTTCGAGTGTTTTGTAAAGTTCGCACAGTAATGAAATTACAAGCTTCAGTTATTCTTTCCCTTAGTTCCTCCACAGTTTCTGGTTGACCTCTTATGAGGTCGTAAACTTGTGTTCCTAAATGCCCCCATAAGAAAAAAATCGAGTGGTGTTAGGTCAGGACTTCGAGCAGGCCAAGGGAATGGTCCATATTAGCCAATCCAACTATCAGGAAATGTTTCGTTTGGCAGCAGAATAGGCTGGTGCTCCATCCTGTTGAAATATTATTACTCCGTTGCATCTCAAAGTATCCTCCTGCGGGCCTACCTCCATTTGAAGAAGATCTAAGTATTTATGCTGGTTCAAATTTCCGTCAATAAAAAATGGCCCTACTAAGTGATACTCTAAACTTCCAACCCACACGTTAACTTTATCACGGTATTGCGTATGCGTTTCTTGTGTTCTGTAGGTATTTTCTCTTGCCCAAACATGTCTGTTTTGTTTCTTAACTTTGCCATTTAATGTGAAAGAACTCTTATCAGAAAATAGAATGTTATTTAAAACATTACGATTTTCATTAATTTTTTCCATCCAGAATTCACAGAATTCCATTCTTGGAAAGTAATCACGGGGCAATAATTTCTGCACATTTTTAATTTTGTACGACTTGAACTTTCAGGGCTTTAAAACATCTGGTTTTTGAAGCGTGAAATTCTTCTGCCAGAGCAACCCGTGGCACGAAAAGCATTGTAATATTTGAGTATTACAGTTTTACACGGAATAGGGCGATCAGAATAAGCAGCAGCAACATTCTGGCTGATTTCTCTACTGGACATACCTTTAATGAATGCTGTTACAAGTTCAACACGTTCTTTAGTTGTGAAAACAGACATTTTAAAGCAATTGTTCACAATAACCGGGTATTTGGCAGATCTGGTGAATAAAATGACATTTGTAAATTTTCGTTCTGATCTTGCCTACTAAGTTTTTTGTCAAATTATGTATGTTCATTACCTTCAAGTTTGAAGTGTAAAATTAGTCAAATAAAACTGCTTGTGGTTGTTCAAACAGTATGCATTCTGTAGTCTTATTGGTGATTTATTTCTAAAAGAAGAATTAGCACCAAATCTGCATTGCATCATAAGTTAACAGGGGGTATAATTTTTACCATGCAATTCCCTATGGCAACAGTTAAAAAAACACACTGTATAAAGTAGCGCTTAAAATTCTAAGTAAAACTTGTCGACATACACCAATTCTAGCTTCTTATGCATAGTCTATTGATACTGATTGTCAGGGAGTTGAGGTAAATTAGGGAAAATATACAATTAAAATATTTTACGTGATATCTAAACAACAAATTTTTACAGGGTGAGTCGAGACAAAGGCGCCGTGCTCAGAAAGCGTATTTTCCAAGTAATTATAAAACGAAAACATTAAAAAAATGATACTGTTAAGCCTTACTTTCTGATAATCTATTTTAATTAATGATATAAACAAAGCTTTTTTACTACGTCTTTTATAACTTTCATTTTTAGAATGTCTGTGACTCACCACAGCTGAAATTAAGTTCTGTCAAGTTGGCCCCCTCCAGTTGTAATTTATATATTATAAAATGTGTGTCCCACCCCCAAAAGTTGAATTTATTTTCAAAACTGGGTGCATTCGCACCGCACGCCAATTGTGCCGTATATCATTTTTACCCCAACCACTTATTTTCCAAGTAATACCTAAAACAAATTTCGGAATTTACTGTTGCCCCTCCTTTGTTATAATTTATATAGTATAAAATGTGTGTCAGTTGTGCTATGTTTATGCCAATTGTGCCGTTACTAGTTTCATTTATGCTCTTCTGTTTTCAGAGATTCTTAAAAAACATTCTCTATAAATTATAACAAAGGAGACGACAGTAGACTTTCGTCAATTATGGATTTTTTTTAAGGTAGAACTTCGAAAGTGAGTGGTTGGGGGGAAAGTGTTATACGGCACAATTGAGCGTAATTGGCGTGCTTTGCGAAGACACCCAGTTTTAAAAAGAAATTCAACTTTTTTGGGGACAATCGTCAAATTGCCCCCCCCCCATTCGATTTTTTTAAAAATCTCTGAAAAGAGGAAAGCACAAATAAAACTAATAACCGTTCAATTGAGCACAAACGGAGCACAACTGACACAAATTTTATACTGTATAAATTATAACAAAGGATAGGGCAGCAGTAGACTTGCGTCAATTTCGGATTTTTTTTTTAGGTATAACTTCGAAAGTGAGTGGTTGGGGGGGGATGCTATACGGCACAATTAAACACAATTGGCATGTTGTGCGAAGGCACCGAGTTTTTAAATAAATTGAACTTTGGGGGGGGGGGGGGGCAATCGTCTAGTTGCCCCCTCTTCAATTTTTTTAAAAATCTCTGAAAACAAAAGAGCACAAATAAAACTAATAAACGCCACAATTGAGCACAAATGGAGCACAATTGACACGCATTTTATACTATAT
Source organism: Amphimallon solstitiale (assembly GCA_963170755.1). Taxonomy (NCBI): domain Eukaryota; kingdom Metazoa; phylum Arthropoda; class Insecta; order Coleoptera; family Scarabaeidae; genus Amphimallon; species Amphimallon solstitiale. The sequence continues at coordinate 27,919,570 of OY720675.1, read as the reverse complement.
ATAGGTGATACAACATAGTAAAAAAATGTATTATTAGTCATTAGTACATTGGATTTTTTTAAATTTGTTTTTGAGTTCTATATAATTATGTATAAATAAGTCTATAGATATATTACTTGGCGGAATTCTGTACAATTTCCTTTCTTGCTCTTCTCTCTCCGCTATTTAACATTTTGGCTTTTCAATCTGAAATTATTTTCCTCCATATGTCTTCAATGATTTCCTATTCTTTGTAACATCAGCTCTTGACTTACCCTGGATCGATTCTCTAGTATGCCTCTGCAGCTTACTTCTTCTCGTAGATAAAGTCTCATATATACATGTCGAATCATTTGAACTATTGTTACTCTTACTACGTCATTCCAATCGCATGTATTTTTGCATATTCCGGTTCTGTACTCAATACTAATTTCTTTATTGTAAATAGGGTTTGTTTTCTGCTTCAATGTGTTGCTCAAAATCTTGCTCGTTTCTCAACTATATCTTCCATATTCTGTTGCAAAAATGAGAAAATTGGCGTACTGCAGTTAAAAATATTATTCGATTTCTAGCAAGCAAATGGAAAAAGAAAGGGATTATTTTGATAATAGATTGGATCAGTCAAATGAAGTACCAGTTTCCCGTAAAGACAAAAAACGTATTCAAATTCTTATACTTAAGATTATATAAGAATCTAATTGATATATGGGTGGTTGTGTTAGATAAGCATGTTCCATTTCATAGAATCAGAATTTCTTCAAGAAAATGGTGATGGTCATTTTTTACCCCAAGCCCTACTTATACGCATTTTCAACACTTGAAGCGCGTATTAAATTTCCTAGAAAATGTATTGCTTCTGGATGCACACAGGATACTAGTGTTAGCCTTATGTTTTTTGTTTTTTGCCCCAAAAAAGTCGGGTCGACTTCTAGTTAATCAAGTGAGCTTGATAATGAGATCTGATAGCACAGAAAATTTGCTGCTTTATGTGATTAAAACACCAAGAGACTTTATCAGAAATATCATTAAAACATGACTGGACATCGATTATACCTGAAAAAACATAATTAAAGTGTCTATGGAATTCAGAGATCATATAAAGTAGACGCGTTTACACTGGCAGACAGTAATCCAGAGTCACCAGTAATACAAGAAAGAAGTAACAGAGATAGGCAAGTCGACCTCTTTATTAATAAAAATTTCACCGACTGTCCGAGGGCCATTTACAGATAAAGTCGGTTGGGAAAGTAGGCCAGGGCCCTGAGAAATGACTAGTATTTTCCAGGCACGGCCTAGGACCAGGATACAGACGCAGGACATCAGAAGAGCAGTATAACGCCTTTAATCCATTTATACTATGTTAACACTGTTGAGTCTGTTCAGGCACAAGTTCATTGCATTTGTACATTGCGTATAATTACCCTATTACTCAACGTTATATAAACGGGACATCTTCATCATTGTCATTTGATTCTGTTCGAAAATCGTTTTGTATAATATTTCCTTACTAATTTAACATTTATATCCGTTCTAGTTACAATATTCCCAATCAACTTGTTTAAGATTTATTGTTGCATTAGGTTGGAATTAGGATGAATTAGTTTTGTTAGATTGAACACGTCATACGTGTAGACGTTTATCACATAGTTCTTTTGTCGAATATGTTATTATGTTTATTCAATGTTAAATAATGTGTTTCTTATTATTACTGTACTTCAAATATTGACATGCGAAGTACCTGTGTATTGTCTAGACACAAATTTGTTATTATTTTGCTGGCCCTGAAATATTAAAAAATTTCTAGGTTATTTCTAACAGAGCCCGGAATAGTATATTCGAATACTAAAACATATTGGTGACGGGCTAAGAAATTTAACTGGTAAAGACATTTCATGTCGCCAAGCTACAGGGGTCGGCAAGTAAACAAGTTTCGGACACAAGTGGCTAGTATGGTAGTTACACCTATTCACTTTGCTTTTGTGTATATGGGACAATTAGCTCAAAGTGACGTGGTGAGTTAAAAACCGCTACCAATATTTGATATTCAATACTTTTTCTTCTTTCCTTGTCTAATTTTCTGTACATTTCTTATTCTTCGTGAACGTCCCAAAAAATAGGGCCATTTTTTTATGTAACCAATGAATTTTTTGGAATAATTTTTGACAGGGTATCCATGCTTTTAGTGAAAATAACGATTTTCTTTTAAGGCTATACGCCCGGCCTCGAAATCGTTTTTCCCATTTCCTAATCGTATTTTTCATGAACACCTTACCGAATTTACACGCTCATTTAAGAAAAAAATGCCTTTCAATGGATAAATCGTAATTTCTTCGAAATTGTCCAAAGGGCCCTAAATAAAAATAAAAATGTAAGAAATTTCAAAAAACAAGCCTTTGTTTAAAATTATGTAACACTCAACAGCAATACATAAATTTTATTTTTTCTTAATTTTTAAAAATAAGGTCACGAAACGGAAAACAAAATTTTAAAATTTGGGCGAAATTCACTGAAATCAAATAGAGTATGTGGTACGCTCGCACATTGTGTCGAGAGGTAGCTCCGCCTACCATTTCGGGCAGTTTCTACGCAGTTTGTAAAATACTTCTGAGATCGGTGTATGTTAAGAAAGTAATCGTTACTCGGACATTATTTTATCGAAACCGTTGATATTTTCTTTACAATATAGTGTACATATACAGTGTCAGCGTCACAATACTTCCTTATACTACGTATCAGAAAGTAAAAGCAATATCTCTTCCCGTCCCTAACGCTATACCTGCTAGAAGCGCATGCTAGGACTCACACGGCTTGCGGGCAGGGAGTATAATTATTATATTTGACTCGCAATAATTTGCTTCTGAAACGATCTACAAATTTATTTCTTGCACAAAAAATAATTTTGGAATGTTGGCTTGATTTTGTTTCACATATATATGGGTAAATTCTGAAAAATAAGATTAGTTACTCGATAGCTGAAAAATACCTTACACAAATTGGTCGTCTACTAAAATTTTTTTTTTTATAAAATTTACTCACCATAAAGAAAAATCGAAAACACTAGTATCATCCAAATACTTCAGGGTATAACCTTAAAAAAAACAGATCCCTAGCTCTCTGCATTGCTGAGATATCACGAGATAAGTATTAAAAATTGAAGAAAATGAAAATTTTAAAATTTACACAAAAAAACGATTTTTCGCCCTTTTTGCGATTTCGATTTTATTTTCCAACTCAAAATTTGAATCCGGCAGGTGATTTTACATATTCAGCTTCACTTTTTTTGTGTGTTTGAGAAAATATAGATTGTCTAATTTAGGGGGGGTTGCTTCCCGACTGGCAAACATGTGGGCCAACCGGCGATTATCTGAGACCATAACGCAGCCATAAATTACAGGCAGATTAGATTAGGTGACAAGTTCTTTTCTCTATCTTTTTCCTCAGCATAAGACAGAGCACGCGGACCCTTAAACATTTGTCTTTTATTACATTTGCACGAAAAACAGTGGTACGCCTATTTCAAATCGAACTCAGGTTGAAGCGGGCGTTCAGCCTTAAATGTAATTATGACTAGTAGTGGATTATAAGAAAGATTTAAATTTAACCGTAGTAGATACCTACTAATTTGGTTTGTGACGTGTTTTAATATTAAGAATGTCCTTAAATTACAACCGTATTTTAATTCGGCGGCATAGTTTAAACGGCATAAATCATTCAATCTGACAGTAACAATTAGCATACAGTTATGACAATAATATAACAATATAATAGAGAATGTCTGCGTGCTTATGTGCGTATTGTGTACTCCGATGCGCCGATTTGCAATACCTAATTGTTGGAATTCCTCGGCGTGCTGTTCCGTTTAATTATGCAGACGAAGATTTCTTTTGATCTCTGTGAAGATAACAAGCATTATGCCGCCACATACGCATCGAGAACGACACAAGATATGCATGTTGTATATATATATATACATGCAACATAAACACACAGATGCTTACAAGTATATATAATACACGAAACGTTGGCGAGTATTTCGCAATGTGTTGTTTGGCTGTGTGCCAGCTGATGTCCAAACATTAGAATTCAACAAGTAAATTATGGCGTTCGTGTTCCGAATTACGGAACAATAGATCAATGCATCTTGGAGAATGAGGGAGTTGATTTTTTATGTCGACGCCTATCCTGAGATGAAAGCGGAACGCAATGAAGTTATGCAGTGACTCTAATAAATTCGCACAATATCATCGTTGAAAGAAAAGTATCTGTCGCCACATCATTATAAGACACTAAATATAAGTGAGAATACAAAAAAAAAAAAACATAAACTATACATTTAATACAATACTAAGTTACAGCATTCTGAAAGGCAAAATTTGCGGTATAAATTTAATAAACTTTGTTAAATGCGTAAGTAGAGAAATAAGTTTCTGTTGATATTTTGGTCGAACTAGTAGAGGGCTCCTCAATTACTGATAACAAGACTTTCAATTTATCTTCGTCACTTGTACTCTTTGTCCTTTCAAGCTTTTCATGACGCACATTTCCTGTTCTAATGTATTAAATAAACTTAATAAATCACTAATATTACACCTAATTAACAGCAAACAAAAATTAAGCGCAATTAACGCATCATTCCCAAAATTTAATAGTATACGGGCTGTTCCATTTGAAAAAAATCAGTAAACGCTCTTTGACGATAGCCAAATTGATTGCATCGTAACAAACAGGCTGTATAATAAAATGAATGTTTGATTATTTTGTAGGTTCAACACATCCCTTGGCTGCATACTTATTAAATAATTTTGTCTTAGATAATCGTAATATTACCGCATAGAATTATTATGGTAAACATTGTCGCGACCATTCCTTTTATAATTTTCATTAATAACTCAACAATGCCTAATCCAAAACCAAAACCCCAGATATAGATCAAAACACAAATTAAAGTAGATAAGGAAAAACAAAAGATATATACAGGGTGTCTCATTAAAAAAAATTCGAATGTGTGCCATTTTAATTCATCACCCTGTATAATTCAAGTTATTTTCAAAATGTGTGTTTTTTGTTACTGTGCCACTTTTTATAATATAAATTGCATCAGTACTATTTAATAACGCCATTGGATTTTGACGCACTAATGAGCAACCCTGTATATAGAGAGCCCATTAAATAGGCAAATCGGGCAACATAAAATTTCGAATAAATCCTGTTATAATGTGCTGGGATCTGGTGGTAGAAAGCAGATAAGACAACTATTACCATCTATACATTAAGAACGAAACTAAACCATACGGAATTTATTTGCAACTGTAACCAACAAGATTATGAATGAAATAAACACACATAAGCATCCTATTACGGTCAACAAATTATTTTATGGCTTTTTAAAAAAAACTTGAGAATATATTCAGATACCAGTATTTCTATCTTATAAATAACTTCCTTTTTACTTTTTCTATACCCTTATTTTCGGCCTTAATTTTCGACGTCTTCGCTGCGGGTATCGGGGGGTAATGCTCATGGGTGGAGCTTGCCAATACCCCACTACCATTTACTGTTTTGCTTAATACTAGTAAAAATCTAAATTGTACAGTTCCGAGTTTATAAGTAGCTCCCTTATAGAGCGATACATTCGAAATGACATACGTATGATGCGTTAAATGCCAATTGTCTCTGTCCAAGCTACACATACTCTACGTAATGTAGGTGTTGGTAATATTTTGTAAGATTTATTCAGTCTAGCCGAGTCTAGGCGCTACAGTAATGTAAATTGTAAGTTTTTTTTAGTCACTGATGTGTTCAATAAGTCAGAAGTTGATATGTGAGATGAAATTCTGATTAAGGCGAAAGGTGGTGGCCAAGTGTGCAAGAGAGATAATAGTATCGAAAAATTAAAGTAGTATATGATTTAAAATGCTTTTCTAAAGAAATGCAACCAACATCTTACTTTTTTATTTTTTTATAATAGTTGAGATATTTTGTTTAATTTCGGTATTTAATGTTTTTTTTTTAGTTCTGAGAAAGGGCGCATGGGCAGAAAATATTTTTAAATATTATCCAAAAAAAAAAAAATCTGATGAAAATTACCGACCGAAACGTAAATAGTAATTTTCTCTCATGCTCTTTTTTTCAAGTTATTTTTTTTACAGCGAATTAATTAATGAAATAAGTAGTGAAGAAAAATGGGTTATATGATAGGATTCCAAAAAGGCAATATTATATAAAATTTATAGAGTATCTTTCAGCATCTATCATTAGAATACCTAGAAATGAATAATAGAAGAAGAGTACGCAAACTAATAGCCACATTAAGTTCGTTACTTTCAGGTAAGTAGCCACTATAAGTTTGTATATAATTTCCAAAAAATCTAATTTAGTCATTTTGATAATTGTACAATATTAGTTTATATTTTGTATATTACATTATATTCTGTACTAACCTAATTACTGATTTAAATGAAAATATTTGACACAAAAAAGATAAAAAAAGCACACTGTAATAGAAATAAATAAATGTTTGAATAAACATAGTTTCAAAATTCCCGCCACATTTGCGGAACATTTCTATACTCATAATATTAAGGACTAACCGACGTTCCTTCTCTAATAAATATTTATTTGGTTATATGAGCGTGGTTGTAGTTTTTCACCTCCGGGCAAGTAATTTTTTTTCGCCGAGTGAAGGAAAAAGTAGTGGTCCCGTCGTATGCCGTTTCCCAGAAAGGAAAATGAGATACGGCGATTCGCAGGCACAAAGTAAGCAGATTGTGTCACACATGCTGACCGTGCTGGGGCTAGGGTTAGCGAGTTATATCATGTAGAATGGTGGCAGCGGCCCGGTTGGGGCCATCATTACATTTCTCCAGGGATGGATTTGCCCGTAAACAAGGTCTCTCGAAAACGTTGCCAATACATATATGTAGCCGTAGAGTCGACGGTATGAACTTCGCTTTTTCTTTCTCATCAGAGTATGATATTTTGTATTAATGAGATGTACTATACACGAGACTGTTTCTCATTACATGGATTATAAAAAAATAAAATAAATAAGTATTCTTGCTGTAATTTAAATGTATAAAGCACGGTATTAACATTTGTTTTCATATACAGGGTGAGAAAGACCGATTGTGACTTTATGAGAGACGGTATTTCGAAATGGTTTTCTTCCTAAGCTAGCCATTTATTAAGAGCACCTTTTAAAATTATTTTGTATTATACACAGTGTTCCATAACTTGGTATCAGACCATAGTATGCTATTTTATTACTCTAATTTATTTAGCATATGTTTTTTAATATAATCTCAATATGGGGGGGTTCGATTTCAGTTAATAGGCATCATCTGAGTGATAGTATAGATCCATCTTATGCATTATTTAGCCCTGCTATAATTATTTCCAAAGATTCTAGTTGATCAAAAAATTAAACTTCAAACTTTTAACTCCAAATATTAAAGGTTATTTATTTTCAAAATGCATGTCAAATACAGAGGCAACTTGGGAATACAAAAATCACCATGTTCATATTTCTATATAGAAAAACATTCTTGTCTTGAAGCTTCGAGACTTTAATTGTTACATATTGGTATCATTATTGAAATGCAATTTTAATTCTTAATATGTTAAAGTATTATTACCTATTGCCGTGTTAAATTTGATAATTATATTAATTACGATAGTCATATTTACTTAACTTACTTAAGGTCAATAAGTAATACAATTCAACGCCTTAAGAATCTCAACTCTACATAAATACATAATTAAATTATTAGTATGCCTTAAATTATTTATCAATATGTAATACGTCATTCTCATAAGCTTATGTTTTATCGGTTTAGTTTCTATACATGTATATTATTATTTTACCTTGCAGCTTCGTTGGGACAATTATCTCTAAATTCCAATGAAAATTTATAGATGTGGATCCCGAATATGGTTTATCCTTTAATTGACACAAACAGGCAAGTTTCTCATCCAAATCAAAGATGTTCGATGAGTTCACTGAAGTTCTCACACGTGGACTTCCAAGTATAATTTCAAAGATGAGGATATCTTTTATTTCTCCTCCTGAATATGGCACTAGTACTTCTGCTTTATTATTCACTAAGGTACTTATATATTTGTTTATTTATTATGATAAAATATAAATTTCTTATGTATCAAAATTCTGCTTCCTTCTATATTTTTGGCATTTTTCTATCCTCCCTTGTTTCTTATTTTTCCAAGGCATACTTGCATATCTTTGCCATTATGATATAATATGAAAATAATTTTATTTTAATTACATTTATAAAATTTTACTCACACATATAATACAAACACACGATTATCGTACTCCCAAAGCCTTATAATTTCTTGTATTTAATTCTATTAAGTAACAGCATTTAAATCATTGTAATACCCATAAATTAAACGATTTATTATCGTAATTTCACTTTGAAAGGAATCATATGTTATTATTATGAGTTAATGTTATTGACCCATCCAAATTTGTACTAAAACAGAATTCTGTCCTATTATAACTGATGACATTATACCTCTTGGTTCTGCACCTCGCTAAAATATTTTTATTTAAAATAAAATATTATTTAATTATAACTAGGGATGTTGTATTTACAACACCCTACGTCACTGACTGGCCTTATACTTATTTTTTTTACATTAACTGTTCTATGGTATTCTAGGCCTATACATATCAAGAGGACACCTATACGTATAGATGTTGAACTCTCTACCAGCAGTTTCAACCCCTCATACACAGGTGTTAGGATGATCAGATCATTTACATATACCAAATTAGGCATCATTTCTGTTACAAGCTATCCAACGTTAGAGGACTCTCATACATACCAAAATATGAGTATTTTATTTTTGACGTAAACATGTAAAACTATTTTATTTGTTTTTATTTTAGAAATTCAGTACCCTAATACAAAGATAAACATTGAAATCCAGGACATATAAAGATAAACAACAAGATTTTATATGGACGTACTCAGCAAGATAATGTACTTATCCAATTAAGCTACGTATTTATGTGAACTACAAACATAACCTGTACATACTAAAGGCGAAGTATTTTTTTTAATATGTGTGCAAATTCACTTTAAAAACTTTCTCTTTTAATTTTTAGACAACAACATGTGCTTGAATTAATCATTTTATTCATTTGCTACAATAGTTATACTTTTTTAAACGGAATACCTTTATATCATTACATTTTGTATTCGTAGCATAATTCTTAGTCAAAAACTTATAAGATAGTAAGGTCTAAAATATAATGTTTTTGATTAATTACCATTTTTGTGAAAAATAAAATGTTTCTAAAAAATTGTATGGCATCGGATGGCCATAATTTTTGGTAGTGCTGTTCATAATAAAAGTACCTAATGCAAGCATATTTCATTTTTTTCAACTATTAATTGCATGCGCAGAAAACCGGAGTAAAGTTAGGTGACAAACTTTTATCCAAAAGTATTGTTTTTTTCAAATGGAACATCCTACATATCGCTTCATTTTTGAATTGCTAAAGTTTACATCAAAAACATGTAAGACGTTATTACTTTCAAAGTGGTCATTGCTGAGCTATTTTAATCGTTTTATAAAACGTTGCCAATTTTATGTCTCAATTGAATACGGTATTTTAGTACTGGAGGAATGTCAAAGAAATTATTTATGAGCACAGACAGTGTAGCGGCAGCGTTACCTTGGAAGAAGATTCCCAGGACTGATGGTGAAGAGTAATGATCTACTGAAATATGAGCATGAGCATGCTGGTAGTATTGATTATTCAAAACACCGGAAACCTAAATATGGGATAAATGATGAAACTCAATTACGAATTCTAAACCAGCGTGCAGCGTTGCAAGGAACTTAAAATAAAATAAATGTCATCCGTAGTTAATAAATTTAAACATTAAATTCCGCACCTACCACCTTAAAGCTAGAAGAGTGTTTTACCACTGCGTAATTGATTAAAATTAATGTCCAGGTAATTCCTTTTGTTAATGAAAACCCTTACTACACTAATAAATAGATCATCAGCATAGGTGGAGCATAAATGTATGGGAGAGGCACTCTTGTTGATCGTATGAATGAAACGTTCCCAGGAAAGTAGCTAGCTCGTGGAGGCCCTATTATTACCCTGCTAGGTCTCTGGATATCACGAAATTATTTTTTATAGGGCTAAGTAAAAAAGCAAATATACAGTACACATACAAATATTTAGAAATATAGACGCTCAACCCCTTAGTAATGTCGATTTCTCATTTCGGAAGCGTGTTCAAAAATATTTAAACGTGAATTAATATTGGCTGAAACACTTATTAAAATAATTTTTACCTATCTTAATGTTCATATTTATTGTTATTTTATAGTTCCGGTTCCACTATAATCAAGATATCAATTTATTTTGTTTTAAAGTTTGTTTATTGTACCAAATTCTACATATTTTTTAAAATATATTTCTAGCATAGACTGTATTATAAATAAAATATATCTAACCAAATTTTAAACAAAGCAAAAAAGAATGGATCTAGAAACAAATAAAATAAAACGAGAAAATAAACAAACAATAGAGGCAGAAGAAGATAAAAAAAGAAAAGAAAGTATTTAAATAATTTATATGAAGAACTAGCTGGCCCGGCAGACGTTGTTCTGCCCTTTCCGGTAGGTGGCGCGATGAGTTTGATTTGGTCCCTGTATAAGAAAGTCTGGACAGAAGAGATCGTTAGTGCAATTGCAAGATAGGCAAGGAGACCGAAAAATGGCCTATGTCAAAATTCAAAGAGAAATGATGTTTAAATGGTAAAATTCAATTCTACCAAAAAAAAAATTAGCACAATCTATATAAACAAATTTTGTTGACCATGCAAACATATTGTGTAAGTACATATAAATCATTTCTGTTTAAAAATATAAAATTTAGTAATAGCTCGATAATAGGGCCACCTAACATGTCCAAATTTTGTGATTTTCTTTTTTGTCACTCAACCAACATATATTATGACTATGAGTTCTGTTAGTCCATAAATACAGAATTTGTTAACAAATTGACTTCAGTGCCACCTCGAATATTTTGATAGCCTATTTTACCCGCATTGACGATATAAATATGGTCTGAGAGCATCAAGAAGATTAGTTGAGCCATTAAAAAGTTATTAAATAACTTACAGACGCACCAACGATTATAATATATACAGAGTGGTTGGATTTTCATTGTACACTCAATATTTTCATTGAGAGTATCATATTTAAAAAAAATCAAAACGTGTCTGATACCATTTTTTGCCCTCTTTCTAATCCTGTGAAATAGGATAATGTCGTTTGAAAAACAAAAGATAATGTAATTTTTTTTAAATTGAACACCCTGTATATTATTGGATATTTTGATAGCTTATTCAATTCTGAATATAATATCATTTATTTTTTTTTTCGTTGGGCAATGAATAACGCCATAATAACAAAAAATAAAAAAGAAAAAGTATGCTTTGAAAATATGGCCGGGTAAAAAACAAAATATTATTTAAATATCAGTTCGCATACCAGTTGATGAGGTGACACAGTTTAGTGATTAGTGAATCATTAGTGATAGTTTCTCTAGATTATTTATTAAAAATGGAATTTACTAATGCAGAGAAAGCAGATATGTTACGATGCTTTTATTTATCAAATGATAACTGCCGTCAAGTTGCAAGTATGTATGTTAATCAATACCCTAATCGAAGGCAACCGCATTGGAATACATTTCTAAATTTACACACTTCATTAGTGAGGTACGGAAGTTTTAAAAAAATAAGAAATGTAAGAAATAGAAATATAAATCAAAACGATGCAGAAGGAGATGATGAAGTAAATATTTTGGCGTATTTCAGAGCATACCCCACTTCTTCAACTAGAATTGCTGCACAAGAGCTTGGCATCAACAGGTATAAAATCATGAAAGTCCTTAAAAAACACAAAATGAAACCCTATAAAATTCGTTTAGTGCAAAATTTACAACCGCTTGATCTGCAAATACGGATGAATTTTTGTAACTGGGTATTAAATGCTGGAAGGCGGTACTTGTCACACATTTTATGGACGGACGAGGTAAATTTCCATAGGAATGGTGTGTTTAATAAACACAATTGTCATTTTTGGGATGACGTGAATCCTCGAAGGATTCAGCAAACTCGATGCTAAATACGTTTTTCTACAAATGTCTGGATAGGTGTGATAGAGGATCAGTTATTAGGACCCTATTTTTATAACGGCACACGATATTTAAACTTTCTTGAAACTGAATTTCGAGAATATTTAGACAATCTGCCTTTAGCTATCCGATCACGAATGTGGTTCCAACATGACGGCGCACCACCGCATAATGCACAATCAGTGACGAATTTTCTACAATTAGAATTTGAAATTAGGTGGATTGGGAATAAAGGGCCACATTTATGGCCTCCGAGATCACCTGACCTCTCAATATTAAAATTTTGTTGTCTGGGGATTTATAAAAAATAAGGTATATTGCACTCTGTCGAATACCCTAGAAGAACTGAAAAATAAAATACAATTGGCAGCACAGGACATTACCCCGGATATGTTAAGAAAATCCAAAAATAATTTATTGCACGGAGCTCAGATATGTATCAACCAAAATGGTGGCCATTTTGAACAATTTCTTCAATAGGATACTTGCTTTTTTGTGTTAGTTTTTTCCATTGTTTTTTTTTAACCAATACATAATGTGTTTTTTTATTTTTTGTTATTATGGCGTTATTCATTGCCCAACGAAAAAAAAAAAAAGATATTATATTCAGAATTGAATAAGCTATAAAAATATCCAATAATATACAATTTCAAGTTCAATTTAAAAAAAAAAATTAGATTATCTTTTGTTTTTCAAATGACATTATCCTATTTCACAGGATTAGAAAGAGGGCAAAAAATAGTATCAGACACATTTTGTTTTTTTTTAATATTATACTCTCAATGAAAATATTGAGTGTACAATGAAAATCCAACCACTCTGTATAGGGTGTGGTACCGAAAACGAAACAGATTGAATATCTCCAAGCAGGAATGTTTGTAAAAAAAACGCAAAAACAAATCGATATTTAATCCAAGGGGGCACCCTTTCATCACATCTTCAATTCTTATACGTCATTTCCTTCCTCTCCAACACTCTAACCACTACAATTTAAATAGAGAAGGTACAGGTAAGTATAATACAATATTGAAAAGGTAATTTTATGGAGAATTGAGCAACGTGATTGCTGGTTGCGGTTCTTTTGATTTTAGCGCTCTCTCGTCGGATAAAAAACGGTTACGTATTCCTAAATGAAACACATCATTTGAAAGCTAAATTTATTAGCAATTTAATGCACAATTGAAGAAACTAATAACTTAAATAATTAAAAAAACCTTGCAGAGCTCTAACTTTAAGAACTACAAACTTAATTAGTTTACAATACATGCTTAGAGTGTGTTCTTGGCAATCATGTTAATGCAACAATATTACGTATTTAGTTGCTAATAAAAATAGATTTCAAATGATATGTCACATTTAGGAATACGGAACCGTTTTTATCCCGCTAGAGGGTGCTAAAATCAAAAGTAACGCAACCAGCAATTACGTTGCTGTATGCTCGACAAAATTATCTTTTCAATGATGTATCATACTTAGTACTTTCCTTATATAAATTGTAATAGTTTGCGTTTTTTCACAAAAGATTTCTCCCTTGCGATATTCAGTCTGTTACGTTTTCGGTGCCGCACCATATATAAAGATAATATTTAGTCCGGAAATCCGGAAACCCGTTTTGCACGACGTGATATTATTTTTATAACATATCTGGATATATCGTAAAGAAGTACATACGTAAAATCTATCTTTCTTTTTTTATGCACACATGGCATGTTTAGGTAACGAAAAACACTTAAGTAAACAAAAAAAGGGCCTTGGACGCAATCCAATTATTCTTCTTATTCACGTACAGATTGGTAGTAAAAAAAAAACGTACGTCATTATTTTAATGCTATAAAAAATGAAGACAATACAACACGATGTATCCGAGAGGTAATTCGAAGAGGTATCAGGAAAGAACAGCTGCGAATCGTAAGCTTTTTACGAGCTGGTTTCAACATGAACAACTATTGTCAATTCAAGGTCGACAGTAAATTAGTACGCTTCATATAAAACGTGTGCCAATGGATGTGTAGTTGAATAAGTCCGAAGAGAATTGAAAATAAAAAGGTACCTACATAAAGTATTGTGTTTCATTGTCGTTAAATTAATTATGTTAGTATTTACTTATGTATCGCTGAAAAGAAATAGCACACAAATGGAGATTGGTTTGGTTTGTTTATTTTTTTTCTTTTTAAGAGTAACAATAGACCTTGAAGAATTCCTCATGTCACTGGAACATTCATATGTTAATGAAGTGTATGAAGGATTACTGTCAGTTGCTTACTAAAAAAAAAATCATTAACAATGTATTTCTTAAGGCGTGAAAATAAATATTTTAGATGATCGTAGAAGCAATAGCCGCTTGATACATATCTCGTAGATTATTAAATTTAGTTTTATTGTACTTTCTTGTATGTTGTAGGTATAAGGTAGGTATTCAGATGATGAAAATGTTGACCTCCAGATTTATCCACGTTTTGAAGTCCCCTGACACTAAAAAAGTGGTTTTTGAAAATCTCTCTCTGTGCGTGTGACCACGATAGCAGCCAAATGGCTAAAGGTAAACAACCAAACATTATATTTATGAGTATAATCTTCCTATTGAGATCTGATTAGATTTTCTGTGATATCGGTAGACCGAAAGTAGTAATTAACTGCGGTGTAAAAATCAAAATTTACCAATATGTCAGCTACTAAATTTATACAATTTTCTAAAGAATATCGTCTTCTTCTTCTTCCTCATCATCTAGAAGAACCGTGTCAACTGTCTTGCCATCTTTTTGGTGGTGTTGCTTTCGGTTTAACTTCCAGTGCAATACGGATCATTCTGTGTGTGTCGATCCTTTTGATGTGCTCGTGCCAGTGCCACAGTATAGTAACAATCCAGTAAATGCACTCCCTTATAAATCGTGTTTCTACCCCCCTCTGTAAAAAACATGTTTGTGGATTACTACGATGTTTTGTTGCTATTAGCACGGTTTATCGACCCCCCTGAGTCTAGAGTTGATGATTGCGTTGCTGTTCTGGACGACATGCTCTCATATCTCGTGCCAATGTGTGACTATGTATTTGTTTTGGGCGACTTAAACGTAGATTTTTTCCAAACTAATAATAAAATATCCAGATGTTTAACTTCTTACGGCTTCACGTAGATTCTGGATAAACCTACTAGAGTTACCCGCACTACTTCGAATCTAATTGATCCCATTTTCGTTAGTGACGTCAGTCTTATATCGTGTTCGGATGTCTTGAACACTGATTACATATCTGATCACAGCCTGGGCTATTGCATATTGAATATCTTGCGGGAGACTTTTAAACCAAAATTTGTTTCATTTAGAATCTTCAAGTCCTTTAATCAGAACTTGTTTCATGAACATTTACTGGGCCTAGACTGGCATAGTATGTATCAAATGAGCAATATAGACCATAAAGTTGAGTATCTTATCCAGAACTTGCTATACCTATTTGATATTCATGCTCCAACCCGTAGCGATCGTGTAACCAGACCACCAGCACCTTGGTTGACAGACTCTTTAAAAATGATTGTGAGGGAACGAGATAAAGTCTTCACAGCATATAAAATTAGTAGGACAGATGCTCACTGGAACAACTATAAAGATCTGAGAAACTTTGCTTTGGCTGCTGTGCGGCGAGAGAGGAAGGCTTACCTGAATTTCCTCCATGCCGCAGGCCACCCGCGTCAATTGTGGAACTCTCTTTACTCATTGAATATTAAAACTAAGTCTAAATCCGAAATCCCTCTTCATTTGAACAATGCTAATTTGCTTAATAGTTACTTTGCATCTGTTTATAGGAAGTCTACTGATTGTGACGACATGATTAAGTATTTTTTGTCCAGTAGGCATCGGAGTGGCTTGTCGTTTAAATTTTCCCTGGTTAGCCCTCACGACATTTCTTGTATTATCAGATCAATAAAATCTAACGCTGCTGCTTGTGATGACATTTCTTTAGAAATGATTAACATGTACGTTCCCCATGTAATCTCCTACCTCTCACATATAGTCAACTGTTGTCTCGAGACTGGTTATTTTCCTGAGGCTTGGCGTGAGGCTCTTATTCGCCCCATGCCAAAGGTGGGTAATCCCGAGACAGCGAGTGATCTTCGTCCATTAAGTCTGTTACCAATATTTTCTAAAATCTTGGAGCGCGCAGTTTATAACCAAATGTACCAGTGTTTTTAGGATAACAGTATAATTCCATCAATCGGGCTTTCGGAGGGGGTATAGTGCTGCAGCTGCTTTACTTAATTTGACAGACAATGTATTTAGGGCCTTGGTCATCCGCTGCTTTAATCCTGATGATACTCATTTGGCAGATACACAAATGAACAGTGATCTTTGCTCTATAAGTAATTATTCTAGGCAGCATAATCTGCAACTTAATGCAGCTAAATCAGCTGTGCTGCTCTTCTGTTCCAAACGTAAAAGACACCTGATTGAAATGCAATTCAATATTAATATTAATGGAGCTGCATTGTCCCTTGCTAAGTGTACAAAAAATCTTGGGTTACTGGTGGATACCGGCTTAGGATTTTCTGAGCATGTCAGCATGTTGATGCAAAGATCCTACTTGCGCCTGCGAGCCTTGTATGCCAGCACACACATTCTGAGCACTAAACTGAAAAAGCTTCTGTGTGAGTCCCTGGTTATGTCTGTCTTCTCGTACTGTGACTTGGTGTATTATCCGTGTTTGAGTGCACGGTTAAAGTACAGGATACAGCTGGTTCAGAATACTTGTTGTAGGTTTGTGGCTGGTCTCAGGAGATACGATCATGTAAGCCGCAAATTATCTGAGATGGGTTGGCTCAGGGTGGAGAACACAATAAATCTGCGGTTTCTGATCTTTGTTAGGGGCCTACTTATCGCGGGCAAACCTAGTTACTTGTATGGTTCATTACTATTTCGCGGAAGTATGCACAGTATAAATGTTAGGCACAGGCATACTCTCACCTTGCCTCGCCACAGGACAGCCGTGTTTCGGAGATCATTTTCATACAATGCTGTGAAATTGTACAATGAATTTCAGAAATATTTTGTTATGCTTACGAAAAATAAATTTAGATCCTGCATTAGGCAAGCTCTGTTAAAGTATTTTTTTTTTAATTTTTCTTTAGTTTTCCAATTTTCTCTTGTTTATATTACAAATTCATGCATCACTTTGTATTTTTCTTTCTTTGTATTGATACTTTCGTTTAAAATTATTATTTTCTTCATTATTTTTGTATATTTATCTGCCTTATTGAAATTTGTGGAAGTTGTGTTATTATTATATTTTGATTATTTTAATTGCGTCTATCTTGTGTATTTGTATGATTACGTTCTACTTATTCTGAATGTACCGTGCTGGCTAGGTTAAGTGTAAGAGTAGCTATAGCTAAACTTCGCCTAGTTCAGTACAGTGTCTCTATGTATATATTAGCAGCCTACTGCGCATTCGTCCTAAAAAAAATTTGTACACGAGCATCAAAGGGACCGCTGAGGAGTTAATGTAGTGTATTTTACCATGTCTTGAAATCCGCATGCATTCGTTTCTTCCTCAAAGAGGTTTGTCTGCTGTTGTCCTCAGTGTCTTCATTTCGGATGTTCGCATTGTCCTTTTTGTTTTACTGGTGCCTGCTCTGGCTTCGCTGTAGGTCAGGATAGGTCACACACATGTTTTATAAATGCGAATTTTGCTTTCTATTCTCATGTGTTTATTCTTCCATTTAACATCGCCTAGACATCCAGAAATTGCGGATGCTTTATTAATCTGGTTAGTACAGCGCACAGATTGAGAGCTGACCGGTGAAATGTCCTTCCCACAAGATGCGCAGTGAATTCCTATAATATTAGGATAAGCACGAGCAGTCTGGAACAATTGTCAAGCGTTACACATCCAAATGCAATATGTTTTCTATATATGCATTTCTTTTCAGTACATTACAATTTCTTATCTTTATATTTACTCCTTCGTACGACTAATATATGCGATGATGAACAAATGTTATCATTTCTTTTTTCCGAATACTTTCTCTGTCTCACACTGACCTGTAAGACTCCGTCCAGCGGTCAGCACTCGGTCTGTGTACTGTACTCACTTACTCCCAGCTATTTAATTTGCATTACCTGTTCTATGGAATTATCTTGAATTACCAGTTTGCATCTTAACGGTACTTTAGCGAAGGTTAGACATTTTGTTTTTTCGACTGATATAATAAGGACACATTAAGCTTTTGTGTTATTTTATAGAAGGCGAATAATTGTATTTGTAAATTATTTTCTGTTTCGGCTTTTCATGCTTATGATCCTGTTACCCATTCATTCTGTGTTCCCTTTTACGTCTTTTAATCGTTCTTTATCGAATGCTTTTGTTAAATCTATGAAGCAAGAGTACGCGGCGTTGTGAAATTCTATAGCTTCTTCCTTATTTTGTTGGATAATGAATATAGCATCTGTAGTAGATGTGTTTCTTTTGGAGTCTTGTTGTTCATCCCTAATTTCAGTTTGTTCCTGTACTCGTTTTTTTTTATTTGACTTGTAAATGGCTTCATCGTTGTAGATAGATGACTAATTCCCCTATAATTCTTTGGGTTCTTTTTTTTCCCTTTTTAAATATGCCATTCATTAGGTATTTCCGATTTTTCGATTATTCTGTTAAATATGTTAGGCGTTTCATTAGTTCGGAATCTACATACTTTAGTAGTCCATTTGGAATATTATCGTAACCAGGAGTTTTACGGGTTTTCATCTTTTTATTGCCTTTGTTACATCTTCATTTGTAAATGGTTGATTATGTGATGTTAGTTTCATATGATCTTCATTATTTTCTTCTTCTGAGTAGTACAATTTTTTTAACTAATCTTCCCATATATTTAAAGGTACGGTTTTTGTCTGTAAGAATTCGTTTACAGCCTTTACAGATTTCTTTCTGTTTTTCAACGTTTTCTTTGGGCTCAGTACAAGTCTTTATGACAGGTGAATCTTGTAGTATTCTCTTTTAATCTTTTTAATTTCTGCATTTACTTTATTCCTTGTTTCGACGTATGTTCTATAGTTCTCTTGTGATGGATTACTTTTATATTTTAGGTACCTACCTACACCCTTCGTTTTTGTTCAGCCATCTCTTTAATTTGTGGTATGAACTACGGCTTTGTTCGCCTCTCTGTTGGCGTTAACGCGTTTAAAGAATATAAAAGTACTAATAATTGAATTTGAGAAGAATTTTATAAAAACGTTTTAAAAATTCTTACCGGAAGTAGGCCTTTTAGTCTTGTCGAGAAACAGTTTTTGCGAATATCTCGCAAGTCATGCTTTATAGACAGATATACAGAGTGCACATACGTATTTAAAGATTGATTTTGAATAATTTATGTATAAAAAATTCAAAGTCTGTTACGTTTTTTTTTTTGGTTGTATTTTATCCTTTAATGGTTGATTTTAATTGTCGGAATACGTAATTCGTTTTGATTAAATTTATGTCGTCTTCCTACTATTACTGCCATCTGGTGTAGAAGTGCTTAAGATTCCTATTACACGCGTTCTACCTTGCCATAGGTGGGTGTAACGTATACAGGCATTGTCGGGTAGATGGCGTATGTTGTTTCATTTAATTAATTTGTTTTCTTTAGTTATTGTTAATTTCGTTTTTCAAACTTTTTTTTTCGGCCCAGAGTTATGCAACAAATTATTAATAATTAGTTTCCATTTTCCTATGGTTATTTGAGCCTGTATTTTTGTCGTACGTTTTAAGTATTAGTTGGCTCGTTCGATCTTTTAGAACAATTGTCGTGCTTGTAGTCTATGATCGGGCTTGACATGTTAGGATCTTTCTCTTTTGATTTTTAACGGTCGTCGAGAAAGGTTAGACACCACAGAGCAGAATCATTTCCCTCAGCTTTACTTGAGAATGATGGAGAATTAAGTTTTATCGTTGGTAATCGCTTACAAGAGCGGATTTTATGGTGCTTCTCAAGTATTATTGGTGAATTTTGGCGTTGTATTTCATTCTTGCGAGGATATTTTCTTCTGGGCTTGGGAATTGTTTAAGCTGCTGTAAGTATAGTTTCCACGTGTCTAATCGATCTTAATTTGTGTGTTTCTATATTTAAATTTAGCTGCTGGTGTTGGGCCTGACATAAACCTCATTTGAGCATTTTTGGTTTGGGGTTAAGACGTGAGAACCACGTGCTTGTAATCTTACGGTGCCAAGGAATTGTTGTTATATCCTGCGGTGAGGGCATATTTAAGGTGCAGATTATTGGGAATACTGTAGCCTTCAAACGCTATTTCTTGAGGTGTCGTTAACCGAGGATAAGAGAGCATATTCCATTGTAACGTGTGGATCCGTAGGAGGTGTCGTGTTGGAAGCTTTGGATGTGACTTTCTTAAGGTATTGTGACTGTGTAAATTTTCTCTGACATTATCCAGAGGGTAGAGTTTAACTGACTAGACAGTTTGGCAAATTTTGTGTCAATATCGTGTAATTTGAACAGTGAATTTCAATTTTCCGGGCTAAATAATTAAATAAGTAATCGTATTTTCCTAATTTAACTTCTTGTGGCCTGTGAGCCTTTATGTTCTGAATTAATTTAATTTAACGTAGTTTATTAACAATAGTGACCCCATTTTGGAGGTTACTTTGACATTTTTGGAGACGTTACGTAGCCATTTTAACTTTGGACTTAGAAATTGAACTGAATTTTGGGATGTGTATGGCAGTGTAGCCTCACATCGGTCTTGTGTAAATTCTTAGATGTTATTTAATGCATTTTAGTCTATGATTGTAATTTATTTTTGGTATAATCTCGTAAGAAATTAATGAATTTAACTTAATCATATATTCTTCCTGTAAAGCATAGTTAACTAGCGCTATTTCTTATATAGAATTAGATATCTTACAACTTAGAGTCTGTTCTCTAACGTCGAATAGATTGTCAGATGCCTCTGGTATACAGAGTGTTTATTTTTGGGTGACGCGTTGCATTATACGATCAAACTGTTCGACTTTGGAGGGACTCCTGGCAAGTTGCCTTATAATTGTGTACTTGTAAGAATATTGTTGGTGAATCAATGTTAGATTTAAGTTATTCTTGTGTTCACCTGTTTCTTTTGAACTTTTAAAATTTTGGTAATGTCACGTCACTGAAATTTGAATTGTGGATCACCTTGGGTGGCCATTTAATGTTAATTAACCCTTCAGGAATTTAATATTTGCAACCGAGTTGCGCTTGTGATCTATTTTCCATTGTTTTCTTTTTTTTATTCTTTTGTTTTAAATATCTCTTGAAGGCAGAGATCAGATATATCAGCCGGTTATGTACGATATTGAAATGAAACGATGAGAACTGGATTGAATTTTCAATAAACTGTTGTTAAGTTGAATGAGTGTGTATTGGTCTTATTTACTTATCACCTGGGGAGTTTTACATTGGACCTGGTCCGGGGTCTGAATATCTGTTGGGCTTAGCATATTATTACGGATAGGCGCCCTGACATCTTAACCTTCGACTTAGTACGGTGTTCGAACTCGCCCTTCTCTGACTGTAGCTGGAGGCAGTGCTGACTCCCATCTTTAACATCGACCCTTGGGGAAGTAAGAGGTAAGACTAGAGTGTTATAAGTTGGTGATTAATTAATAGACAAGCGCCCTCCTAAAGTATAATAGAAGGTTAATTACCGTGGTGGTGCCTAACTCACTACCTTCTTGGAATTTTTGGGTACCGATTTGTTTAAGGCCTCGGCCATTTTAATTTAAATACAAGAGGGTAGCAAGTCGCACCGAAACTAGCGCTTTTACACTTACTAGAAAGACTTATTACAAATGCAAAAGTATTTAGAGTTGGATTTTGAACAATTTTTGTACAAAATGATTTGAAAATTCGGACCGGAAATAACATATAGGGTAAATCAGGGTGATATGGTGAATCGGATGAAATGACGAATTATTCTATTTCTTTTTCCGGTATGCAGATGTTGCTATAAGTCTGTATGTTGGTTATTTACGATCATATGTGCAATGAGCACCTGTTGAAAACCACCCCCGTTTTGAAAATCGTAAGTAATTTGTATAAAACTGTTCCCGATGCTCAATAATTTTTATACGGTGCAGTGCATGCGTTTGTAGTTATTGCTTTAGGTACCGTAGTCCGTGAGGTGTTTTTAGATATGTTCTGCCTTCTTAGATTGTTTATGCGCTACATAACCTAGAAATCGTTGCCTCTAAAATTTTCAAACGCTTGCCACGTAATTCACCGTTTCACCCATAGCAAATGGGGGAAATGGTGAACTCGGGGCATGGGTGAGACGGTGAACGACTTTTTTACAGTGCTCGTATTTCTCGGCCTAAATAAAAGTTTTATCAGCATTGTTCCTTCCAGGCAAAGATGCCTTCATTTTATAAAAGGCAAAACACCCGTGCTGATTGAACAGAGGAGCAACTTGAAAGATGCCGTAAAGGCAGTGCAAAATGGAATGAGCCTGAATGAAGCCTCAAAGACTTTTGGAGTTCCATGGTCAACACCGAAAAGAAGAATTGCAAATGCGTGCTTTACCAAAAAGGCTTTGGGTGGGCCGCCAGTTCTAACACAAGAATGTGAGAATAAGATGGTAAAACATATTATAAGATTACAAAAATTCGGATTTGCACCGACAAGGACAGAAGTACGTACCATGGCATACAAACTGGCAGAGAATTGTAACCAGCATCATAAATTTAACCGAGAAAAGGAAATTGCCGGACTGGATTGGCTACATTTATTCTTATAAAGAAATCCAGAAATCGGAGGGAGTTTCGCAGGGGCGATCAAAGGGTTTAAACAAGAAAAATGTTTTAAACTACTTTTCTTTACTCCAAAGCATCTTCATCGAGCACAACCTACTTGATAAGCCGGGAAATATATTTAACAGAACAAATAAGTTCACCATTTCACCCATATGCACAAGTGAAATGGTGAATTTGATTTAAAAAAAAATTATATTTTTTAAAAATTATTGCAATACTTTAAAAAAAAAAGAGACGTGTTGCTTAGATATTGTATAAAAGAATAAATTTTTTTTTGTTTAAATAATCAATTTTTATGTTCTAGAGGGCTCTATAATGTTGAATTTAGATTAGTTTCCTGTTTCATGTAAAAATATTTATATTTGTTAAGTATACAAGATTTTTTAGACAAAATAGATAATATTTTCGGTAGTGTTATTATGGAACACTATTTTTTCATTAGGTAAAGATAGACAAATATTGTATTAGAATATTTTCTTTCCACTTGCTTCTATTTAACACATGTCAATTAAGGGTTATAATAATGCTCATTTGATTTCTTCACTCATAAGTTTTTGTATTTTAAAGATATCACAAAATACTTTAGTCGATTCATATTTCTTTTTTCTGTTTCCTTTTAGAATTATTTAACTAATATTCAAGAAAGTTCGAGACCGACCTCTATGTGAAGACGTGTTCGACGACCAAATTAATTTCTCTCAAAAACAAAAGTTGTTTTTCTCGAAGATATATTTTTAGAAAGTCACACTTACCATCCAAGCAAAATGCGCAATATTTAGCTATTGCAACGTACTTTCCGCGTAATAACTTTTCTAAATGTGTTGATATTTTTGGCTTCAACTGGTTAATTCATTTATACCTTTCTCGTTTTCTTTACAAACATAATATGCTATATTTTTAACAATTAATATTAACCTTTGCTTGATTTTGGTATATAATTTTATTTGTTTTAATATCTCTCTATTGGCTATTTTAACAAATTCATATTTAATTTAATGAAATTAATCAGCTTTACATTTTATCATTTTAATAATTCCAGAAATGCAGTATATTCAATTAATACACTGCTGAACATGATTATAATATTCAGCCATCACAATATGTATGCAGTTCAGTTCATGTGGAAAGAGAAGAAAAGAAAACAAATTTTCAGCATATATTCAACAATAACCCCATCGACAGACACTGTTTAATAGTAGATATAAATCAATTGTGTATGCACATAAAATACTTGCATTATGATAATGAATAAATTATTATTCAAAATTATAGGCGTATAATATAATTATAGGTCTGACTGGTTATTCAACGGATTTATAGATATGCGGGGCATTTGAGATTCATGGGAAATAAAAAATAAATAAAAATAATTGGAGGTTATCTTAAGTTATTCGATACTAAACGTATATGATGACAATCATTAAGCGTGTTAATTGTATGTGGCATAAATAAAAGAAAAAATTTGAGCCGCCGATGGCACGGCTCCATGTAAATGTATTAGAAATGCAGATACTCACAAACGTAATAATTTGGCCGTAGTTGGACGTGTTAGAGATGCGCATAGAAGATTAAAGATGCATGAGAATACTTACTCGGAGCTGAAACAAAATAAAAATAATTAATATGTTTTATTTAATATACTCAACTATTAATACTATAGTAGTACAGCTTAGATTTCGATGATATTTCTATGTAATAAAGTATCTTCTAACAGTTTCAAAACGAAGTAGTATATTCGAATGAAAAGTGGTAAACATAAAATTAAGAGTAAATCGTCATTGCCCCCTTTTCAGTCCAAAAGTTTATGAAAATTATATTTATTAAATTCCCATATCAGTCATTGAATTATATATATTGTGAAATTCCCCTTCGCGGACACCCCTCTTACACGGACACCTAACTTAAACGGACAGTTTCTCATGGTCCCGACCGGCTCTTATATAATTTCCATTGTATTAAATCTTTCTTGGACGGACATTCTCTTGAACGGACGCGGACACGAGAAAATGTTCTCTTAACCGGACAAAAAATAAAATAAAAAGAAACGCCTTATCTTATTTTTGTATCCAGAGTATTGCTATTGCATTTCTCAATCGCGCCTCGCGCCAATTTCACTGGGACTTCCCCGAGTTGGTCGGGGATTTACCGTTCTTATTCTTTGGGTGCACGCTTTCGATTGAATCTGCATTCAATATTAGTCTGACGTCTATGCGGAAAAGACAGAGTGGGCGACACATTCATTGTAAAAATGGCTCCAAATAGAAAAATTCTCACGCTTAAACAAAAAATTGAGATTGTTGAAGTTTACAATAAAGAGTGTAAGTGTAAGGAACTTATCCAAGCGTTTTAATATTGGAAAAACACAAGCTGCAGATATAATTAAACATAAAGAAATCCTTCTAAACAAATGGATGTCGAACAGCAATTTGAATGAAAAAGGAAGCTTTTTGACGGGTGATGGTACTAAAATTGACAAATTGTGTTATGACTGGTTTACAGCAACTCGCCATAAGGGGATTCCTTTAACAGGTATGCATATGATTTTCTTAGATAAGGTTTTCTTGTATTGATGCGTTGATTTTCTTTTCATATTAAATTCTTAAATAAGTATGTGTACAAAAAAAGAGTGAGATTACCAATAGGTTTGTCGTGACAAAAACGCAAAAAAAATATATTTTTTTAGGTCCGCTAATACGATGTAAAGCAAGAGAAATAGCCGCTTCTTTGGGACATTCTACATTCAGTGCTTCTTCTGGTTGGCTCAATAAATTTAGAATCCGTCACAATATGGGTTTTAAAGCGATTTCAGGAGAAGGAGCTTCGGTTAATGCTGATGATGTTTCATCGCTTTTAAAAAAATGTCCTTCTTTGATTAAGGGATATTCACCGAGAGACATCTATAATGCCGATGAGGCAGGCCTTTATTTTAGGGCTCTACCCGACAAAACGCTCACATTAAAGAAGGAAAAATGTGTTGGGGGCAAGTATCTCATCCGAAAGACGTTCGCTTAAATAATATAAAAATATTATTTTTACCCCCTAATTGTACATCAGCTTGTCAACCACTTGACCAGGGGATTATAAAGAATTTTAAAACTTATTACCGAAGTCTAATACTCAAACATCTGCTAGTAAACATTGAAACTGCTGGTACAGCTTTTGAGTTAATAAAGAAAATTACACCACTGGATGCAATTTATTTGGCAAAAACCGCTTGGGACCAAGTAACCAAAGAGACAGTTCAAAATTGCTTCCGCAAAGCAGGATTTAATCATGCAAATATGCAAAGTGAAGACCAGTTAATTGAGGCTGATACATCTGGCCTAGAAGATGATTTGCCTCTTAGTGTACTTTCAGATATCCTCAAAAATATGAAATTTATTGAAATTGACGGATAATGAAAACCTTAATGATTTTTTGAACGTAGATGAAGATTTGTATGTTGAAGATCCAGATTCAGAACAAGAAATTGCAAATCCAGTTGAAATACAAGAACTTTCGGAAGATTCTGATGTCGATGAGGTTTCAGTGCCAACAGAAACTATCCAAAATTATGGTAAAGCTATTACCCTGACCAAGCAGCTCCAAAGTTTTGTCGAAAATCGCGGAGATACAGAGTCTTTGGAGCTTCTTTCTAAATCAGAAATACGATTTCAAGACGCCATTTTAAGGAAAAAGAGAAGACAAACAACAATATATGAATTTTTGCGTCCTTAAAGTGACTATTCATTTCACTATTTTGTATTACATACTACATCTATGTATCTATGTACATATGTATTATATTATACTTTGTATATGTATATCTAAAGGAAATAAACTTTTTTTTTCTTAAGTTTAAATTTTCTTATTTATTTTAAAAACATTTATATAAATATACGATTTAAATGTCCCAGTTCCTTTAATATATTCATTTTTCGTTAAAACACGATTTTTGTTGTATCTACTACATATTTCTTTTATGCGGACACCCCTCCTGAACGGACATCTTCAGTTGGTCCCGTTGGTGTCCGTTCAAGGGAGATTTCACTGTATATATATATGTCAAGAAAACCTATGTGCAAGAGTAATATGCTTTAAAATTCGGCATTAACAAATCAGACAAATGCTTTCATTTAAAATTGTTTTAATTCAAGAATGAAAATGGATACCCCCCCCCCAAACACTTCTTTTTTATTGAATTTCTTCGACATTCTTAACAATGTATCAATTTTTATTTTTTATCCAAAACTTTATTGTTTTGCGTTATATATCAATGTTAATGTGACAAGTGAGGCCTCTACATATGAGGGGCTATTTGGAATGGCGAAAATAAGTGACGATTGCTGCCAAGTTGCTGAGACATTTTGCTATTTACTGACCAAATCTGATTCAGATCCAAATGAGTTAAATTAGGTAGAACTAAAACTCATAATAAAATATTTAAAGAGGGAAAGAAATAATATTCAGCAGAAGATGATCAATTTCGAAGGGGTAGGGAATCAATTACAATAATAATAACAATAATAATAACAATAAAAATAATAATCTTTATTTCAAAAGCCATATACATTTCAAAATAGACAAGTACACGCCAGAAATACGTCAAGTATGATAACTAGAGTTTTAAAAAGTCTTCTAAACAATAGCAGGAGATCTGAAGGGGATATACTTCCGCAAAGACTTCTTAAAAACATTAAAATTATAAATATTTCTAATAGAATCCGGTAACTTATTATAAAACTTTCAACCTACGAAGTAAGTTCCTTTCTGGAAAATTTGTTTTGAATGCGCAATTGGCAGCATATAATTATTGAGACGTGTATTATGATCATGAGTTACGTTGCCGCTTGCAAAATCTCTTTTGTTCTTAAAGACGAAGCACAGCACGTCCATTACATAAATGTTATAGAAAGTTAGTAAGGCTTTTTCTTTAAAAAGTTGTCTACAAGAATCTCTGTAACCCAAACCGAAAATGATACTTACTGCTCTTTTTTTGCAAGATGAAGATTCTATTTGTTTCTGAGCATAAGACCCCATTGTATTATGCAATACCGCAGACAAGAAGTAAAGTTTGAATGGTAGAGTTTTAACATCGCATGTTGTTTTAAATTGCCTTAGTATGAAACATACCTTTGATAGCCAACTGCAAACATTATCAATATGTGAGTTCCATTTAAGGTTCTCATTAATTGTAAGACCAAGTACACGTAAACTAGAGTCCAGGTTAAAAATATCGCCATTTATTTCAACGTTAGTCACAACTTTAGTTGCATTATGAAAATATACGAACTTAGTTTTGGCCTTGTTAATGACTAATTTATTACAGCTCATCCATCTATGAATATGATTGAAAACGTCTGTTACTCCACTGTTTAGTCCACATACACTTGCTGACTTTATTAGTATACTTATATCATCAGCCTAAAGAACTATTTGCTGTACATTTTGAAGGGTGTTTGGTAGGTCATTGATATATAGACGAAAGAGTATCGGGCCTAGTATTGACCCTTGAGGTACGCCACTGTCAACACTAAAGTAGGATGACTGGTAATTTCCTATTTTGACGCTTTGTTTACGATTGGTAAGGTAAGATTCAACCCATTGTTTAGGAATATCGCCTAATACCATAGTGCTCTAGTTTGTGAAGTAAAATCTTGTGGTTCACTAGATCAAACGCTTTGGACAAGTCATTAAAGATACCAAGATACTGTTGACTGGTATCCAAAGTTTCATAAATTGTCTTTAAAAAATTAAATAGAGCTGTACTAGTGCTCCTATTTTGCCAAAAACCACGTTGATTTTCAGAAACTATATCAAAATTACTCAAATAATTTTTTAATTGATTGTTCATAATGCTTTCATAAATTTTAGCGAAAACAGATAGCAAACTTATAGGTCGATAATTATCTACACAATTTCTATCACCACATTTATGCACCGGCCGTACTGTGGATAGCTTCAAACTAGAAGAGAACATTCCTTTTTCAAAAGAGAAATTAATCATATAAGTCAGAACTGAAACGATTAAAGGTGAAGCACATTTTATTACTAATCATGTCCTGTTGAAGATGATGTGTTTAAATTCGTAATAGCATTCTCAACTTCATTCTCGAGTACAGGCTGAATGTAAAAAGAAGCAGGTAAATTTCGTATTTGCATGAAGTTGTTGATATTATCAAAATTAATATCATCCATTAAGCTATCTTCGTTTTGCTTCGATGGAAGAGATGTAAAATATTCATTAAATTCTCCACACAGCTCAAGTGGCAGGAACCCTATTGAAGCGAGAACCACTGAATGCATCAAGAATCTCGAAGTTTTGATTTTAGCAGGTTTAAAAGTAAAAGTGCCAATGATTCGCGATAAAGTAAAGATATCGAGAGCTAAGGTATTAAAAATTCGCCACCAAGATTTACGAATGAATAGGGTTTCATCATGTTGAATTTCAAAATTTGTTACTCCCGAACAAAACTTCTGTCGGTAAGACATTTGGAAAACAAGTGATAAAACGTGGATGCATCACTAGAAACCACGACAAAATAAGAATCCATGCAGTAGGACCACAAGAGATATCCAGCGTCAAAAAAAGCAAGAACGCAGAATATGTCAGGACTGATGGTGACGATATTTTTGCATATCGAAGGAATATTACTGAATGAATACACAAGGAAAGGCTTAAGAAAAACATGAGAAGTGTATAAGGGGAAACAATCGGAAGTTTGAAAGCTGATATACTCAATAACAGTGATACAAATATGTTTCTTAATGACTATTGTAAAGTTCATAAAGCTCGTCAAGCTCGTGAAGTAATTAATGAGTGTGGTTCATTTTTTTTATTTGGGCTTGAATCATAGCAAGATGCGTACTATAGCAAAAGTATTGGTTTTGTAATAAATGCAAAAAGTATTAATATGTTTTTTCTTCTTCACATTGTTTTGGAACTTGTTTGAAGTAATTAATAATAAATTTCAACAGAACAGAATCACATGGTTCTCCCATTTTCGCTTTAAATTGGAAAAAAAATATTTCTCGTACTCTTAAACATAAAGCAAGTGTCTATAAATGTTTAATAAACTTTATTGGTGAAATTGATTTATTTCCTTGTAGTAGCCTTTCTTTGTCAGTATAATACCGGTATAGTTGTCTGTATGATATATTCTTTAATATAAATTTATAAATCTTCTATATTTCAGTTTCTCCGGACAATGACCTTGAAATATGTGGAAAAATCAATGGATAGCTTTAAAATCAGATAAGACCGTGTAGAGTGTGTGTGTGTGTATATACTAACCCGCCCGTCCTTGAATATTCTCAACCACTTTCGAACATTACTGTCACTGTCATTATTCTCGCAAACATCATAAATCTGACAGTAAAGTAAGTTTCTTCAACTCAAGAATCGAATTACGGCAGGCGACTCAATTTTTTTAAACATTACTGACTTCTAAAGCTCAGCACATTGACAGACGATACCGCTGCAAATGGCATCTAAACGCGCGTCTCACTATCATTCACAAACGCACTTTATTTAAAAAAGATCCGTCGTACGAGGGCGACCTGAAATGTTTCCGGAATCAGCAAGAGATGGCGCACGAAAGTTGAAATGGATTAATTGGTCGGCCTTTTTATAGCAACTGTCAAAATTTCAGACTTACACTGTCAATAGTTGTTATTTAAGAGTGTGTTTTGTGTAGCAAGTCAGACGGTTTCGCAAAAATTGATAAAATCAAATTTCGTTCAGTGATAAAACACTTCTGGATGGCTGAGAAAACGGCCACGAAAATTCGAAATATTTTGCTAGAGGTTTTATGGCGGATCTACTCCGTCATTTTCGACCATCAGCTTCTGGGTGAGCGAGTTCAAACGTGGCCACACAAGCATAAGTGATGAACCACAGTGGACGCCCAAAAACCGCTACCAACGATGAAATGGTCGACAAGATTCACAATGTCGTGTTAGCCGATCACCGATTGAAGCTGAAAGAGATAGCAGAGACAACAGGCATCTCAGAAGAACGCGTTGGCCATATCCTACACGAAATTTTGGGAATGAAAAAGCTTTCGGCGCGATGGGTACCGCGTTTGCTCACACCAGAGCAAAAACGAAATCGGGTGACCGTTTCGGAGGAGTGTCTGGCCAGGATTCAACGCAATCCAAGAGATTTCTTCATGCGTTTAGTAACCGTGGATGAGACTTGGATCCACCGCTACATACCAGAGACCAAGGAACAATCAAAGCAGTGGACTTTTCCGGGCGAATCAGCTCCGAAGAAAGCAAAGACCGTTCCATCGGTCGGAAAGGTCTTGGCGACCATTTTTTGGGATTCCCAAGGTGTGATCCTCAACGACTATCTGCAGAAGGGAAAGACGATCACGGGGCAATACTATAGCGATTTATTGATCCGATTCGATGCAGTATTGAAGGAGAAACGGCTTCGTTTCCAGCGGAAAAAAGTGCTTTTTCACCACGACAATGCACCGGCTCATTCATCCCGCATCGTCTTGTCAAAATTGAATGAGTTGCGCTACGAATTAGTTTCTCATCCTTCATATTCACCGGACCTAGACTCCAGCCACTTTTTCCCATTCCCAAACCTGAAAAAAATCGTTGACAGTAAAGAGATTTGCCTCGAATGAAGAGGTCATCGCCGCTACATATGGCTATTTTGCAGACCTCAAAACATCCTACTTTTCCGACGGCTTGAAGAGACTGGAGCCCCGTTTCAAAAAGTGTATTGATCTTCGAGGAGACCACATCAAAAGATAAAAATAAAAAAACACACCAATACCGTGTTTTTATGGTCGATTCCGGAAACATTTCAGGTCGCCCTCGTACATAAGTAGTAACGCAAAAATAGTGTGATGAACACGCACGTTCATGCAACACAGAAATCATATAACATACAATAAAAGCGGCAGATAAGACATATTTTCTTCAAAATCGTACACACTGAAGTCACTACTTCGAAACGATTTCGGTTAATAGAAACTGCTACAGCATGTATTATAGACGAAAGCATTACCAGTTATTACAAAAGTATTTCCGGAATACGGTAACCATCAATAAAAAAGCCAGAAACATAGTTGCATCGAAAGTGTCAGTGTGGTAAACACATTAATGTATTTTTCGTGTTAAACCATATTTAATCATTACATTCACTTCAAAAAGTTGCCTTTTCAGAATTAAATGAAGATTTATACGACCATCAGGTATCATAAATACAACTATCTATGTTATACACATATAAAACTGTGCTTTCGCATATTTAGGAAGTTATTTTTTTTTAATTAAAGGTAAAAATATGACTCTCGAGTGAATACTACATATACTAAATTTAATTTTTGGGGTAAAATATATGCACATCCTGTCGAAATTGTGTTTGTTCGAGTTAACATATTTATAACAATATGGCTTCATAATATATATGAGTGTATGTTTTCATATTCCCATTCTTTAATTATAATATTCTATGAAAACTAACGATACATAAAAGGGGGTATCGTTGTTCACACCACAAACATATAAACAAGATTGGGGAGTGGGCCCGTTATCTGAAATCATTAATCTATTTCTATTTTCGTGAATGTATATACTCTATAGTTCTCTATAACTATGAACTTGTTTTATAAGTTTGAGGCCGCTTGCTGGAATATCACGGACCTGTGTCCAAAATATGTCGAGCGACACTAGACCTATCTGTCCTATTAAATCGGAAATAAGCGATGTGCTCTTTATAGCGAGTTGCAATCGAACGTCTAGTCTGGGCGATATATTTTTTCTCACATTTATTACAATTAATTTCGTAAATTTCAGATTTTTGTTCTACCTCAATTTTACCTTAAATTACATGATTTGAACGCGATTTACAAACAAACATTTTTAAAAATATTATTACAGTTTTTCGAAATATTATGAAAAGGTACGACAACAAATTTTTTAGCTTTATTATTTATTTGAGGTAGCAAAATTGTGGAATTTAGAATTACATTCTTATATTTCATCGATATTGTCAACTAGGTCTGATTGGAAACCATTTTATCCAGCAATACTTTTTATAAGGCATAATTCTTTCTCATACATGTCTCTTGAAAGTGGGAACTTTAAACAAGCGATGTATTAAAAAATTGAATAAAGACAGTTTTTGTTGAAAACAATGATTTGAATCTGTTGTAATGAATCTGTTTACATTGGTTTCCTTTCTATTAATATTCTATTTCTATATCACAGCCTTCGTTAATTACTAATGTATTGTTACGCTCGCTTCGCCTTTGGATTGTCCTGGCAGAAAGGGAGGCACATATGGCGCTAACGGTAACTAGAATAATGTCATCTGGTCGACAATCAGAGATCTGCCCGTTTGTCAGAGTTTCACACCTGTAGCTTTGTCGAACCAAATTTATGAAATTTTCGGAAATTATTGCGTGTCACCTTCAACCTGCCTTACCTTACATTCCTAGTGTGCGTTGGAAAAGATGGGGTAAAGCCTGTGCCTCTAACTTTCGGGTTTAGGGGATGGGTTACTCATAATACTTAAGGTGGATGACTCTTAGGCGCCAGCTGTCATTCTATTTCAGGTCCACTCCAATAAGTTACTTATTCCGACAGCGAAAATAACTTGGATACACTAAGTGTAGTAAGACATCCATAAACGATATGAATAACAATAACAATAACAATTTTATTGTTAGTAGTATGGAATCATAGAATGTCAAGATGCACAAAGAAAATTATAATAATTCCACAAATGGGTGAATCACCCTATATATAATACAAATCAAATTTTAAAAATAAACAACTATGTAAATTTAAAGCATCTATACAACGCCAAAAGAACATAGACGCGCTTAAAAATTAAATTAAATTTAATTTGAAAATAATCAACTGACTAAAATTTAAATAAGCTATAAAACGCCAAAAGAGCATAAATGCGCTTAAAAATTGAAAATTCAGGTCTGACAACCGCAAGAGAGCACTTAAGAAAAATTGAATCTTTTTTTTAAAAAAAACTTGTATACATTCAAATCCTGATTTATTAATTAACTTACAAAAGAAATTAAGGTGGAACGAGATCTCGCTTTACATTTAAGCCCCTAGAGTCATTACATGCTGTAGATGTGTATTTTTTTAAAACATATAATTAACGAGATATAACACTTATGAGTACAAAAATTAATTAAAAACTGCAAAATGGGCTACTGACCTGACGGAAATTAACTAGCAATTAAATTGGATAGCTACTCAAAAAGTTATTGAAAATGAATTTACAGGTAAAAGCGCAACGTAATCAAATGAAATTAATTTAAGCAAAACAGATAAATAAGTTTCCAAATAAGAATAATTATATATACATATCTTGACAGTGCATTTGATCCACACGGGCATCGGCTTTCAATAAGGCATCCACAAGAGAAATATATTAATTTCGGGTCCAAAATGTGGTAGATTTGCCCACAAAGGCGGTGGATGGTTCAACAATTCCAATATATATTTATACGCCACGTGCTTAGTAGAAGAAAGGCTAACGTAATGGCGGCGATATTTCCGGAAGCCACAAAATGTGTTCGTACAAAAATGTGTACTACAGTACGGCATAGAATAAAAAGCTAAAAAAAAGGAAGACACGAAGCAAGCATTAATGACTAGAAAGAAATTACGAAAAGTTAAAACTCTTACCGATCCATATATATGTACTTCAAACTAATTAAATCCTGCGTAATGCAGCAAAAAAAACTAGGGAACTACCAAAAATATAATGCCACTGTTAAACATCCACGTTTTAAACGTGTAACTTGTACGATAATTAGACAAATCCAGTCCATTAATTATACAGTGAGCACTGAATGAAGTAATTGGATCGCTTTTTTAAACCAACTCAATAGTTCGATCGATAACGGAAGAATAAATATGAGAAGACACGAGGTGCGGTAGAAGAAGCCACCCGCTCAATGAGGAGCGACATTTGACCAGTTGAAAGAGAGTTGTTACATAAAATATTTAACGGATAAGGGACAGATTAATAAGAACAAAACAAAGAAATAATTAATTAGAAATAGTCGCAGATAATTAGGCATCGACGTAAGGAGTATAACAACATTAAACGGAAAGACATTCTTAATGCTACCTATATCATAATCAGTCGCACACACACGGGATGGCGCCAGCATGACTAATTGAAGGAAAGATAACCCAAATTCATTAAAAATGAAGGAAGCCACTTGATTACACGCGGAAATTCAATATAAATAAATTAGATGAAAATTCCACATCCCGCAGAAAATAACTATACGCAATTCCAACAGTAAACAAAAGATTATCTAGGCGTGACCTAATACGCACGGAAGAGTTCAAGACAAATATACAGCGACACTTGCCGGAAAGGTACCAAAATTATAAAGTCTAATATAAGGTATAGGATTCAAAAAAAAGGTGTAACAGTACCTAGAAAAGCTGTCATTGGTTTTCTTTTCAAGAGGGAATTAAATCGTGGGGAATTACTTTAATTCATTAAGAAACACTACCGTATCATATATTTTAGGGTCAAAAATAGCGAAAATATCGTCAACGTACCTTATCCATACTTTAGAGAAATATTTCGCGCTATTTTTTAACTCTGCTTCAAAATTACTTATAAATAAATCGGCAATAAATGGAGAGAAGCAATTTCCTATGGCAGTTCCATGTCGTTGTTCATAGAATTTGCCTTCTCTTTGAAAACAGTTATAAGACATACAAAAAGATTATAACAATTATAGCCTTTTTTATTTTGTTGTTATGAAGCAAACGTTCCAAAAACTTCAGGGTTTCTGGAATCGGTACTGAAGGATTGACATCAAACAAAATTAAAATCTCATCTTCTTGCAACTTATAATGTTTGCTCTTTTCAATAAACTCCAGCGAGGTTTCTACTGCAAAGCTATCTTGTTGCAAAGGTAAATTTTTGAATTCGTTTAGACAGTAAGCAAATCGATGAGTTTATACTCGTTACCTGACACAATACGTCTCATCGACCTAGCGGGCTTTTGTATTTTTGGGAACAATACATTTAATCGAAACTCGAGGGACGAAGTTATCAATTTTGGACAATTATTCAACGCCCTTTTAGTTTCTCTGATTAATATTGATAACGGATTTTTGTTGAACCACACGTACGGACCCGTACTAATAAGTTCTTGAACTCGGCAAAAATAGTCCGATTTGTCCAAAATTACAAGGGAAAACGTGTTTTAGTGTTTTTGTTTAGTATCAAGCCGCAGACTCCAAGTTTAGTTTCTTATTACAGTAATTGACAACAATTTCTTGCTTGTGGTGTAAAATCTGCTATCACAATATGTTTTTTATAAAGACCAAAAGATGAGTAATGTGATGTACATGATTTGGAGCAATGCTTCTACTTTAAGAAGAATGTCATCATGACTTACGGTACAAGAAATATTACGACAGAAGAGTGTTTCCATATCAAAGCAGCATACGTCTACCTACATTTTCTAATTTTCTATAGTTGTCCCTTAAACATTAGAATTGCCAAAATAACGAGTGGAGTGCCTTAAGAAATCCTGAACAATATTAAAAAATCAATTTCAAAAGTGTACAATAATACGGACTACAGAGCATACAATTCAAATAAAATCATTAGTACTTAAGCACGAACTCACGCAGGGACTATCGCAGGCGAGGATATTGCATAAATTACGTTCTGTTGACGTCGATAATGAGAAATCCCTTTAGATCTCTCAGAAGATCTCCGTGACACCTTAATTTCGACGTTCTCGTATATTCGAGAATATTTCACCTTCGATTTCGTCGTACATTGGGAGTCACAAAAAGAAGAATATCTACTACGGCGTACCGTAAAGGGACGTTAAGTAGAAGCGATAAATGGGGTTGGCACAATTCCCAAATCTCTCGTGTTTCTAGCGCGTAGAACGGATAGAACCCGTTTCAATATTCCAGCGAAAATAGAACACAACGACCAATAATAATGATAATCTAGTTTTATGCCCGATAGTTAGTACGGGTTTGCTTCTGGTGACATGAAAGAGATATGTGCGGGACGTAAATTTGGGAATTAGTGAAATTAATAAGCAATAAAAGGACTGAATGTCATCCTTATGTATTGTGGTAGGTGCTGTTGATATAAAGCTATAATAAAGTCCGATATATGATAAATTTATACATTTCGTTTTTTTCTCGTTGTTTACACTTAATAATAATAATTAAAATCGCTTACTTTGTATGGTGTGTGCTTCTTAATAGCGACGCTGCAATTGTGTCAAAAGAAACTGTTAGTTTCCGGATTTAGAAAAAGGATATAAGTAGGTAATTTTGTTAATGGTGGATAATTTCCTCGTATCCACATAAGATTAATTAATCTGGTTTTTTTATCTCCTAATACTACAGCAACATTACAACCAATAGCTCAAACCACAAATAAATAAAATACATCTACATATTGATGTAGTATTTATATTACATGCATATACAGTCATCTATTTGGGGGAGGTAGATTGTAACTATAAGAAAAGATATTTCGAAGCGGTCATTTTCTATGATAGCCATTCATTAGGAGTACCTTTTATATTTATTTTGTATTATACAGAGTGTTCCTGAATATGGTGGCTGACCATATCTTTTTAAAATGCAAAAGGAAAAAATCCCTTACCACAAAAAATATATAAAAAGTCTATATACGTATTTCGGCAACTAAGTTGCCATCTTCAGTAGAAATCTGTATAAAACAACAAAGAGTGTTAAACGTAGTATTTTTGGCTAAGGTGTAACCTTAGAAGATATGCTTTTCACCAAATCACCAGTGGGATAACACTGATTTCTTAACAAACGACGTCCCTATATATACTACCTAAATCTAACGGGACCATAACGCTACCTTAAGCGTGACAGAATAATTCCCTAAAATTACCATAATCCGTACAAGCTGGACTTGGGTATCGGTCGATTATCAGAATTCATTAACTTACATCTATTTCTATGTATATAAATACTTTCGTAACTGTCTTATTCTCTAAAATTATTTACAATTTTAATTAATTAAAGACTATCTGTAGGCATGTTGTGACCTGTGGCGAAAATATGTTGAGCAACACTGTCTTTATCTAGGGGAAATTACAGTAATGACAATTTTTATTACAAAAATAAATACTGTAGGGTACAAATTCCCATTAGGAATTGGAACCTATTTATCTAAAATTCAGTCATAAAGAGCGACTATATTCACAAAAGAAACAAATTACTAATTAAGTAAATAGAAATGAACTGAAATTCAAGAATGAAATTATTATATAAAGAAGTAACGGATTTGTTATTCTAATTTACAGGAAAATTTAAAGTTAAAAAAAAAATTGAAATTATAATTAAGAGACGAAAGTGTTATTTAGATATAAAAGAATTTAAAATTTGACTATAAAACCGAAACATAAATTATCAAATACATCAGCAAATAATTTAATTGTAAGTCGCCATATAAGGAAAGTTGAAGCCGCTGTCAAATTCCAACCATAACACGAGGTACTTTATCTGCTCTATAAGAATCTTCATACAAATTCGTATGGTAATGCACTTGCATCCCGTGAATTATAACGCAGCAAAAATTACTCCTACAAAATAATTGGCAAAACCAGAACAGCAACCTACTAATTTTTCTTATCTGCTACAACCTCTTTGCTCGGAAGTCGACGTTCAAAAGGTGAAGGGTTAAGCTGAAATCCAACGTGTGATTCGTCAAAGTAGTGGATAAAAGCATGATGGTAATTTAACGCCACACAAGAAAGTAATGAATTTAGAAACAAGCAATATTAAATTAAGAAAACAAAGGCAAATCATAAAATGCGAAAAAAAAATATGAGAAACTACGACAGAAATTAATTAACAACAAATTAGAGGCAACGACATCTGTTAGTATTACGACAAACCACGAAAAATAACTACGTGCATCAAAGAAAGAGGGCGATAAAGAAAAGAATTAATGAACGATATTTAAACCAAGAAACAAAATAAACGACAATATATCCTTTAAAACCCGTAAATAAATAAATTAACGTTATTATTGCGATTTCAAATGCAAGTTGCTATATACAAGGGAAGCCAAAATAAAAGTGTAACATGCCTTTGTTTAAAGATTGTATATACAAAATTAAAACAAAATTTAATTTGTCTATTTTACATATCATACAAGGGTTATTATTTATTTTAGTACGTATTGCTATGATATTAGTACAATTGTTCTAGAGTAGCCGCGATATAGCCCAGAAAACAAAATTCTCTCTCTCAGGTTCCCTCGGCGAAACTGTACAATGTTCACGTCAGGAATCGTGATCTTAAGAAACAGTATAAAAAAACAACAAATTACTTGAAGACAAAAAAATGAAATAATTATTTAATTATCTTTTCTAAAATCTTTAATAAAATTGAAAAACAGATCAGATATAATTATTTATTATAAAAAAAAAAAAAAAAAACTTTCATTAACAAATTCTCAAGAAAAAACCCTACCCACTAATTGACCAGATAGGATAAAAAAAACTTGTACTGACAAACGCGACAAAATTTACCTTATTAATTACTGAAAATAAATCACAAAGTCCATACAAAATAATAATTACTTAAAATAAATAAATTAAATACCTATAATTAAAATACATCAAACTATAGCAAACTGATACAGTAAAGAAAATTATCTAATTTAATAGCTTCTCAATAAATATAAAATATTTTCAAACACGTGCAGGAAAAACAAAATGAAGGATATGAGCCTACTTTTACAATATTAAAATTTTCTCTTATTATAATAAAGAATGCATTCTCTTTCTTAAAAGTAAATACTGAACTTGTATAACAGCAATAAAACTAGTACACAAACATGATTAAATCTTGGCTCCTTAAAATAAAAATGAAAATTATAACAAATTTTATTCAAACATAAAATATCTCTAATTCAACTGCACTTGACAGGAGACCAAAATTTAATGTCCTTCAATATATAACACACGGCCAGTAAAAGTCAAGCATCCCTTCCACATCTAAATAAAATTCCGCACATCTATACTATATTATAATATCAAGTTGAGCGTAAATAATCTTTCTGGCATCTTTTCTTTTAAATTCATATAACAACAAAATAAATATTAATATACACAGATTACCAAAAGACTACTATACCTCCCAAATTCTTAAACAGAAACCAAAATACAGTGTGTACCAAAACATTTGCCCCACAGAAAAATAAATTTGAAATAAATCAATTTATTTAATTTTACTTATCCATAATATATAAAAATACCATAGCAGTATGTAATTTTTTTTTAAATAAAGTAGAATTTTTTTATGAAAAAAAAATGAAAAATAACTTTACTATCTTGGTGCACTTTAAATTTTATCGTTTGTAATCTAAATCTTTACTTTACTTTCGAAATATTAAATGTGATGCTGCAATTACTACCACGTTCCGTTGTCAGCTGTCAACTAGTGATAACTTATGCAGGCCCATATAAACACTAAAAGCGTATAATAATGATTTACTTTACTGCCGACTTCACATAAAGGAAATTACTGCAAACTTAGAGTACAGATGTATGAAAAAGAAAATGAAAGGATAAATCACAGTGGAATAAATTTACATATTTGAATCAAAGTTATATTTAATATTGATTATTATAATATTATTATAGTGGTACATTATATTAGCATAAACACATACTTATATTAATTAAAACGGGTCACAATTTATATTAATAATTTTGATGAGCTATAAATAATTTTTATGATATTACAGAGTTGTTAATATATCGAATTATTGCGGGATATGTAATCAAGCTACATCATATCCACTATTTTGGGTAAAGCAAACAACACTTTGAAGGCTACCTTGATTAAATTTAACCTAATTAGTTCTCACTTTACAAAACATAAACTCTGTATATCATTACATTTAATGTGGCCAAACATTAATAGTCGTCAGGACACCCTTCGATTAATTACCCGTTCCGCACTTCTCACAGCCAATTATGTAATTTAAACAACATTAACACGGCACAGGAGAAGTTACTAAGGTCGAACGAGGCCGAGCACCAAAGGACCTCCATTAACCAAAAGGAATTAGTTAATTCCTGGTTGCGAAAAAGTGACGCCTCACGACGACTGAATATTTTCTCGGACTGTTATCCGCAGAGAATTTCGTAAGAGAAAACTCTTTTTACTTGAGCAGAGACAGACGGTCTGACATTTTTGAGACTCGAAAGAGAACAGTTTCGTATTGACGTGAAGTCGAGACAGAAGAAGCCGCAGGATCGAAATACCTTTTTGGGGCAGCCTCCCTCGTCGCAAATTTAATTGAAATGGTTTTTCACCTTCCGTTTTTCACTGAGCGCGTCGTCTGACGAGAGAAGAATTAAAGAGATACAGACCCAAAATTAACACGGAAAGTTGGTAAATACCACGAGGTTTATATCTTCTGCGTATAAAATCAAATTGAACAATCTCATCTCTTTAAAGTTCTCCAGAATCAGATATAATTGTTTACATAGGTACAAAAATACACCGAATACCTTCTCTTTATTTATATATTCTTATTATATGAATATTGCTAGACCTCGACTATCACGGAAATGTTTTTTACGCGGAGTGTTATGTCTACGGCTACAGCTTTAAAGTAAGGTCTATTAATTGTTCGTAAATGCGCGACAATTCTCTGAAGTCATTATTAAGTTCAGTTAAATCCGGGCTTTTATCCGCTTAATCTACTTAATGTACGGCATTATTAGATGGCGCCACGATTTAAGAAACAAGAGAACTGTAAGTAAATTTGAATCATGACTTTAACCGAAGAACTTGAGATGTCCCTACTATAGCGCTGTCACTTTATGGAAACGCGTAGAAACGTCAACCAACAAATTTTGTGTGTGTTGCTAAACATTATTTTTCTTATTACTAGTTAGTTAGTGGTGTTATAATCGTACCGTAAGTTCTGTAAAGAGTAATATGATAATTTTATTAAGTTGACATTATGCATTTTTAGACTTAAAGGATGGATAGAAGCATGCACCAGTGGGGCGTACAAGCAAGAAGTAAGAGCGATGCATATTTTCCAAGAATGCGAACAAGTAACTAACGGCATAATAGTTGACATATAACCCGAAGGTGAGCTGGAGATTTTTTGTTTGTAGTTCTGATTCCAAATGCAATAAGGACCACCTGGTTGTAGCAAGGATTTTGTTGGTTCCCGATTACACCAAAGATTAAATGACATTTAAGTAAGTAATTGGCAGTTAATAGTATAATTTTTAGGAGTATAATATAAGTTTATAAGAAAACCTTTAAAGTACAGGAAAAACTTACTACTTG
Organism: Amphimallon solstitiale; assembly: GCA_963170755.1. Classification (NCBI taxonomy): domain Eukaryota; kingdom Metazoa; phylum Arthropoda; class Insecta; order Coleoptera; family Scarabaeidae; genus Amphimallon; species Amphimallon solstitiale. Next base: position 27,877,305 of record OY720675.1, on the reverse strand, counting down.
TTTTTAAGTTTCTATATTACGTTTTTTTTTTCACAAGCAATCAATCGATGTTAATACAAACTTCAAATTTCTTGGTACAGAAGCATTTATTAGGAGAAGAAAGAAAGAAACTTTGCAGCCTACATTTTGACACAACCTGCTATGCACACTCTCAATCAATACGCCTCAACAGAAATACAGTGCCGACACTCCACCCCATGAGGCAACCCACGGAACTAAAGGCACCCATATCATTGGATGTCTCATTTATTTCATAACAACAATAAATTAATCAATTTGGTGTTAGTTTTTAAAGCCCAAATTGTCACTGTTTTAGTTATGTATTGATGATGTCTACTAAATTTGTTAGGTATCTTATGTATCCATATTTTTATTTATGTCGCCTTATTTTATGTTCATCAATTATGTAATACAAGATTTTGTAAATGGTGGTAGTAAACATGGGCTTAAGTCATTGTGTGTTTATCGGGTTTAATTACCTACTTTGTAGTATTTTGAATAGGTACTTATGCTTTTCAACAGCAATTCTATCTTATTGTTAAAAATATGTTTGGTAGTCGTACTTTTGGTAGATTATGCTATTGTTCGTTAATTTATTTTTGTACTGGTAATTTCAGTAAAACATATGTGTTAGATGTTACTTATTAATAATCATAAATGTACTTTGTACCTTTTCTACGTAACAATATTAAAGTGTAATTATTTAAGTAATACTTTTCTTTAAAACGTTATTGTGTGGCTTCAGCATTGTAATTGAATATCGTACTGTATAATGTTTTCCTTAGCAATGATCCCTCATTACTACGGGAACTAGTAAATAGTACGCAATTTGATTACAGTGTTGAGATCAAAAATTATATTGCTAAAGGTTTGCCATAGAATGTAGAACGTCTGTCTTAAGGGTCCTCGCTAGTGGATCTGCCAACAATGGTAAAATAGCAGATTTTAGAATCCAGATATTTTTGTTGATTTTAAAGATGGAGGAAACCTTTCAACGTCAACTTATGAAGAATTTAGTAATCTACCCGACTGAAGAATCAAATTTAGAAAAAAAATATCAGATTACAGAAAATTAATTATCAAATTGTCAAAATATTAAAAACCAGTTTTTTCAAAAATCCTTCGGAGGAGATTTGTTTGCTTGGGTTCACGTTATAAATTGAATAAAAAGCTACCCGGCTGTGCACTTATTTTTCGTTCAACTATTCTTTACTTTGTTTAAAATGAATATAAAATAAATTAAAATTAGGCAACCCACATTACAATGAATTGTTATTCTGCTATAAATATTTCCCGCACTTACAAATGTGTAAATAGTTGGTCATAAATGAATTTTTACTCGCTTAAATATTGAGTTTTTATTTCAAATATTTATTATATGTTCCCTATGTGTAAAAGTACTCGGACATCCTTGGCTTATTAAATTATGTGCTATGCAACCAATATTACATTTCCCATTCACTAGCGAGGACCCTTAAGTTATCTCATTAAGTGTCACACTGTCATTAATATTTGTCATTATATTTTCTCTTATAATGACAAATATTAACGACAGTATGACACTTAATGATGACATTAACTAATCAACTTTAACCTAATATTAATTCGAAATTACAATTATTGTTGCAGATAAGCATGATCATATACCTAATTATAAAGCGATGTTTATATTGAAAATAAAATATTTTGGCACGACTCTGGCGGTAGAGGAAATGAAGAAAAACATTTCTAAGTTACCGATTTAATAATATGAAAATTTCGAAATTGCACTGCTAAGTCAATTACAGAGATCCATTACTGACAACGCAGCTTTTATTAATCAGTGTTACTGACGATGATAAGATAGTTGTCGAAATACGTATTTCCTTTTGTGTAACGGTGTTTTTAATGTATGTTTCTTCTAGATGGTACACTTTAAAATATATTATTCATGTGTTTAAGATTAACAATACTACCTGACACTACATTTCACACTTTGTTTTTTTCTATGTTTCTAGTACAGAAATCGTTTGAAATAAATAAGATTAAATCTATAATGTACAGTACACAGACTGAGTCTTGGCCGATGGGCGGAGTCTTATAGGTCAGTGCGAGACAGAGAAAGTATTCGGAAAAGGGAAATGACCAGCTGCTCGTGCTTATCCTAATATTATAAGAATTCACTGCGCATCTTGTGGGAAGGGCATTTCATCGGCCAGGTCTCAGTCTGCGAGCTGTACACTAATTTAATTTTCTAGTATAGTATTAAATATAAATGATTTTGAAATCAGTATGAAGATTGGACGATCTAGGGGGGGCGTGTAACAAAGGTATTACACACATGCATACATTTAAATACAATAATATAGGCGATAAAATAATTTATTCGAATTAAATTAACGAACACACTAAACCAAATACAATTTACATCGTGCTTTTGAAAAGCGCCTCATTGGCTCGAAATTTAATGAAAGGCCGACAATTTTAAAATTCGTATAAATGTCAACGCAATTATAACTGCCTGTAATCTATTTCAGTTGATATTCTGTTTACCATGCACGCATATTACCAGAGGACGGAAAATGCGACAAAGCGACGAGCAATACAAAACCGACAATTTGACGTTCCCTATCAAGCGAAGTTTGCTCCGAGCTTTAATTACACGAATGCCAATTGTACCGTACGTCGCCTGAATGTATACATACAGTGTGTGTGTGTGTGTGTCAGTATATTTAGTGTTGTTAATATCATCACTGTTCCGGTAGACGAGTATTACGAGGTTCCATTGTTGGTGCTGATTACTGTTATACTATATTTAAACACAGACACTTCTCCTTGGCATTTTATATACATTATCATATGTTTCAAAGTTCCTCTGTACAGCAGATGCTATATATGTATGTGTAGAGTATACTACTTGTTGCAGTATACTTAAATGAATTATTTAAGTGCTATGATTAATATTTTAAAATACAATATATGTATTATAATGATTTAAATTGTCAACATTTATAAGTATAAAATCAAAATTAATTTATGTTATACAAATAAAAAATCATTCGTATATAGAATAGAAGATGTTACAATGATATTGTTGTATTTTATCTCTGAATTGAGAATTTTAGTTTTATCGTTGAATACGTAATTTATTTCGGATTAAATGAATCTTCCTTCTCTTAAATCAATGTTATCGACTCCTTCTGCCACCTAGTGAAGAATTTTATAAGAGTCCTACAGTGTGCGTTTTGCATTGCTCATGTGCGTAATGTATACCTTTCCTGGCGGGTAGATGGCGCACTTGTTTTATTTAGTGGTTTCGGCAGTTTTAATTATTTCTAATTTAGTTTTGGAGTTTCTTTTTGGGCTTAGAATTATGTAACAAATTAATTATAATTATTTTCCACTTTTCTATTGTCATTTGAATCTGCGTTTCTGTCGTATGTTAAAACATCAGGTTAGGTCGCTCTGTCATTAGTTCAAATGTTCGTGTTACGCTTAGGATCGCTGGTTGACAAGTGGATTCCTTCTCTTGAACGTTAACTGTCGTATGAGAAGCATTAAGACATCACAGAGCAGATGCAACCCTTTTAATCACCATCTTGAGAAATGTTTGGTTGTTAAGTATATCGTGTTTAATCGCTAGTAAAAAGCGGATAGTATAATATTTCTCGAGGTTTAACATGGAATTGGCGTTATACTTATAATCCTGTTGGAGATATTGTTGTCGTGACTTAAGAATTGTTAGCTGCTGTAAGTATAATTTCCACGTGTCTAATCGATCTTATTCTATTCTATATTCAAATATAGCTGTTAGTGCATGGCATAGACCTTCATTTGAGCACTTTTGTTGGATTAAGTTTAAGAACCACGTGCCCATGGTAATTTTACGGTTCCAAGGGAATTAATTGCTGTATCCTGCGGTGAAGACATGATTGAGGTGCAGATTAATGAAATACTGTAGCCTTCCCACGCTAATTTTTCCTGAGATGTCGTTAGCCGAAGATATGTGAGGCAGTTTTCTTGTAACGTGTGGATCCGTAGAAGGTATCGTGTATAGTAGCTGTGGATGTGGTTTTCTTTAAGGTACTGTGACTGTGTAATTTTCCTGATATTACCCATAACGTGGGAATTATTGGCCAAACAGTTTTGGTAAAATTTATGTCAATTTCGAGTACTTCGTACAGTAAATTTCAATTTTCCGGCCTAGCTAATCAAATAAGTCATCGTAATTTCTTAAATTAACTTCTTGTGGCATGTGAGCTTTTATAATTTGAATTTATTAAATTAACGTAGTTTATTAACAACAGTGACCCCAGTTTGGAGGTTACTTTGTCATTTTTGGAGACGTTACGTAGCCTTTTTATTTTTGCATTTAGAACTTGAACAAATTTTGGATGTGTATTGGCGTTGTAGCCTCACATCTGTCTTGTGTAAATTCTTAGTTGTCATTTAGTGTAATTAGTCAACCATTTAAATTTATATTTGTACAACCTTGTAAGAAATTATTGAATTTAATTTTAATCACGTTCTCTTATGTAAAGCATAGTTAACTAGCGCTAATATTTATAGTATTAGATACCATATAACTTAGAGTCTGCACTCTAATGTCGAATAGATTGTCGGTTGCCTCTGGTATACAGAGTGGTTTATTTTGGTGTTGACGTGTTGCAAATCACGATCAAACTGTTCGACTTTGGAGGGACTTTCGGCAAGTTGCCTTATAACTGTATGCTTTTGGTAAGAATATTGTCGGTTAATTATTTTAACTTTAAGATTGTTTCATGTGTTCTCCATTTTGAATTTCTTAAATTTTGTAATTGTACGTCATTAATAATTTTAAATTGTGGATCACCTTGGGTGACCATTTAAGATTTTATTCATTCCTTCAGAAGTTTATTACTGGCAACTGAGTTGCGCTTTTGTGACGCATATTTCATTGTTTTGTGCCTTTGAATATCTTGTTGGACAAGATTAGTTAGTAATGGCCGGTTTTGTGTTCGACATTTGAAACGAACTGTTTGTTCCAAATTATAGTTGTCAATAAACCGTATGTTAAGTTTGAATGAGTGTGTGTTGGTCTTATTTTTCTTATCACCTGGGGAGTTTTACATTGGATCTGGTCCGGGGTCTGAATATCTGTTGGGCTCAGCATATTTTAACGGATAGGCGCCCTGACAACTTAACCTTCGACGAGTACTGTGTTCGAACCCGCCCTAATTCTGACTGTAGCTGGAGGCGGTGCTGACTCCCATATTTAACATCGACCCCTGGGAAGTAAGAGGTTAGACTTGAGTGTTATAAGTTGGTGATTATTTAATAGACAAGCGTCTTCCTAAATTTAAATAGAAGGTTAATTACCGTGGTGGTGTCTGACTTACTACCTTCTTGGAATTTGGGTACCGAATCTGTTTAGGGCCTTGGCCATTTATAATTTAAATACAAGAGGGTAGCAAAGAATTTTATTAGAATAGTAATGAAATGTATAAAATGTTAGATAGGAACTAAATTTATTGTAATCTTATTCTAATTGAAAGATCTAAAAAAAAGTCACAATATAACTAATACTGTCAAGACATAAGATAGGCAACTTAAATTACTATACAAAATAATGGTATTAACATGAACACTCATATACGTATATGGAAACTAAGTAAAACTATCCTGGTTACTGAAAAACAAATAGATGATTTGTGAATTTTGACATGAATGGTAAAGAATTATGTAATTAAACGAGATTTTTTGGAGTAAAGAAGAATTTATATAGAAAATTTGGTATAAAAGTAATAAATACCTGATCTTATAAGTTAATTTATCACCATCTACATGTTTGATAAGTCGTAAACTTGTGGAACTCATATCTTGGATCAAAGTGATTACTGAACCGGAATTACCTTGAACTTTACTTATAAAAATAAATAGAATTTAATTTATAAACTGAAAAATACATATAACAAACATTTTACCGAAATAGAAGAAGCTCATAACGTGTATACAAATACGAGAAAAACCCACTGGATGAATTTAACTTGGACCTTATATGCTGTATTATTCGGACTTTAAGAAACTGCACCTGCAATCTAGGATAGATGTATTTTATGAAGAGGACCAGTCCTAGACGGAAACAGAAAATCGTAAACTAAAATTATAAACATTTAGAAGAAAATCAATTCCTAATCGATAATATCAACCATTGAAATAAAATCTTTATAAGATAAAGACAATAATTTTCTATAAAGTTTCCTACCAATGGATAAAATTTTTTCTTCAAAAAATAATTTACTGAGACAAAATGATATAACTTTTGTCGATAAACATTATAAACTAAGCTGCCATCTAGTAGATTAGGTACGATATAATTTGAGCTAGTACTGGGGCGCAATGTGATATAATCGAAACGATTCAATAGTGAAGTCGTACGACATTGCATTATAAAATGGGCTCCAAGCAGTGTATATTTTTGTGTGTAGGTTCAAGTAACAATTAGAAGCATTTGTATGTAAATAGTTGTATGTATGAGGATGTATTGATATCTAGTTAGCCTTGACCGGTTCCGTGGATAAAGAAAACATTGCGTTACCATAGCAATGAAACATATCCTATTAGAAGTGTCAGTGTAAAGTTTCACGTCAAAAAGTCAAACCAAAGTTGCGCACTAAAATTTGAAAAAAAAAGGATGTCGACTGAAATTGTGAAAATCGAAGAATTGGAGTATCGAGAAATCATCAAGTACCTACCTGCATTTGAAGGGGTTAAGAGGTAAGAGGTCATTTACGAAGATATGCTTAATAGTCTTGGCGATCAATGTCCATCGTATGCAACCGTAAAAAATTGGATTGCAAGTTTCAAAAACATTTTCCTATGAAGATGAACACCGATTGGGAAGGCCAGTTTCTGTGTCCGTCCCTGAAAATGTTGATGAAGTTCATGTTATGATTTTGTCAGACCGTCGAATTGGGCTAAAAGGAATATCTTAGGCACTTAATATTTCATATGAACGCCTTCATCACATAATTCACGTCGATTTGGACATGTGAAAAGTTTATGCAAAATGCATCACCAAATGTCTCTCTATTGGCCAGAAGCGTGCATGGGTGGAAGCATCGCGTTGGATCTGTGCTCGGTTTGAACAAGATGCAGACTTTTCAAGCCGTATTGTTACTATGGATGAAACTTGGGTGCATTTCGAAGACCCAGAAACAAAGCAGCAATCGATGGAATGGAGACACACTGGTTCTCCAAGGTCTAAGAAGTTTAGTGTTCAAACATCTGCTGGAAAAGTTCTTGCTACAGTTTTTACGGAATTGACATGGAGTAATCATGATTGATTTTCTGGATAGGGTAGAACAATAACTGAGAATTACTATTCGTCGTTACTGACCACTCTACGAGAAAAAATATGGATAGATAACGCGGAAAGTTATGTTTTGTTTTTGCAGGACAATGCACCTGCACACAAATTGCATGTTTCCATGCAAACAATTCGTGATTTAGGGTTCGAATTACTCGAACGCCCCCCTTATTCACCAGATATGGCTCCGTCCGATAACACGTCTTTCCCCAACTAAAAAAAGTTTAAAAGGTCGTAAATTTTCTTCCAACGAAGAGGTGATAGAAGCTGCTGAGGCCTAGTTTGTAGAGCAAGATAAAAATTTCTTTTTGAAAGGTCTAGAGGCGTTGCGAGTTCGTTGTAATAAATGTAAATTAAGTATTTTCCGATAAATACCTCCGTTATCTTTTTCAATTCTTGAAAAAGTCTCTATTTATTTTCCTTATTGCCTTGACGATCATTAATTTTCAAATTTCATCCAATTATAATTCTCCACCCATTTTACTTATACAACACAGATTTTAAACTTTGTTTGAAAACTGTATGTACTTTTTCATATTCAAAAATTTTACTATTTTAATTCTCTACTGATTTTTATAATAGATTTCATATACTTTTTCATATCAATAAACATATCTATCATTTTATCTTTCAAATGTCATTTTTGACACTTCGTCTTTTTGAAATTTTTACGCGCGAACTATTGATCATTTTATTCCATTCATATTTCAAATTTTAACATTAAATTACTTTTCTTATCCATAATGTTAATTAGACAAGTTTTTACAAAATATTAAATCACATTTTGACATAACAATTAATATTTAAATCTCTACTTTCAGGATTCGGTGTAACTCAATGCAACAATGAACCTGTTCAAGACCATCTCTACAAAAAGTAGCCCAATATGAATGTATACTAACAACAATTGTCATCAATAAACTATACTTTAAGTATTACTCTTCTATATTACAAGCTAAAATATGCTGATTTACAGTATTTAAATTTTATAAAAACAAGTAACTTAAATATAAACTATTTATATACAGTATTGTTGGTTGTACTAGTGAACCAGCTCAATATATATAGGGTGACAAACTTTAGGAGCTGATTCCTTGGGTTATTTTGATCATAAAAGAAAGAACATATGTCCAAAACCGCTTAGTTCAGAAGTTATACAATGTTTAATAGAAAGTTAAAATAATAAATGGTTTTATTATAAATTAACAAAATAATTAGTTAAACAAAATTAACTTAAAGTAACTGTTAAAATTGACCGCCCCCAACTGTACTACAAGCTGCGCTATCCTCCGTCGTATTGACTGGACCATGGAAAATGTCGATGAACTAAGAGATCGTATTATAGCAGCTTTTGAAGCAATTCGAAATACTCCTGGTACATATTTTCGAACGGACTCACCAGTCAATACGACGGAGGATAGCAGCTTGTAGTACAGTTGGGGGCAGTCAATTTCAACAGTTACTATAAGCTAATTTTGTTTTACTAATTATTTTGTTAATTTATAATAAAACCATTTATTATTTTAAGTTTCTATTAAACATTGTATAACTTCTGAACTAAGCGGTTTTGGACATATGTTCTTATGAACTTTTATGATCAAAATAACCCCAGGAATCAGCTCCTAAAGTTTGTCGCATATACTAAGAATCACCCTGTATAATGGGCCCAATTCGTACAGTACCATTATTTATTATTCTTGTTTATTCCCAGTATCAATTCATATCTTTTTTGTCATTTTGGAATCGGTGTTACAGCAATGTTTTATCAACAAGGTAACAAGAAACACAGCACTTAATATTCCTCATGACTAATGCTAATTACGAATGGGAGACAATAACAATAAGTACACTTATTAATCACAACTACCATATATTAAGTAATTGGAAACTGTAAACAAATTCGTGAATGTATGAGACTAACAATAACAATTATAACACTTAGTAATCACAACTAGGATATCTTATTTAAACAAATTTGTGACTAGTTGACAATAAAAAGAATTAGGTATTAGAGTAAACTTACTAGTAACTTAACGGTCCCTTGATTTTAGCTAACTGTGAACTGTATAAAAATGTAATAACCGCAAATTATGACACATTATTTCACCGCCTGTTTCCAGTAGATAAATGAGTACATGCCTTTTATCTACAATATAGAATAAAACCCTACTGGCTCCATCTATTGTTTGAAGGGAAAAACTACCCAAGTAACAAACCCTAATTCAACCTGGGTGTATTTAAGCCAAAAGTCTTTATGTGATTATGTCGTTGGGAACAGTATTAGCACCGTGCTTTCATTCTTTTCTGCTCACTGATTCAATGGATTCACTTCTGCTATGGTTACAAAAGACAAACCACCAAATTGTTGCAGTATTTCTAAAGATCACCACTAACATATATGATAGACTATTATACAGTAGTTTTTAAATAAATAATTTCGTTTGCATTGCTTAAAATGTATAACATTTTGAATATGTCTTGGACACCTTTTGCTGTTGCTAGATTACATGATTAAAAATGCAGAAAAATGATCTCGCAAGTAGTCTCTTTTCTTTCTTTTAATTAGAGCACATCATGTATGCTTTTGTATTTTTGAGGATATCAAAATAGGAACTCTAGAAATATTTTCTTCTTTCTTCATCGTGTTGACTTCATGCAATAGGACTAGTATTGAAGTTTTATATATCCTATCACTGTAGAATAAGGACAGATTATAATTTTACCCAGCAGTGTCAAAACAATACACAAAGACTTCTGGACAGTTTAATATCAAGTAAAAAAAATCGAAATTATGTCTAACAATACTCAAGAGGAAATAAAATACAACTGATGAATCAAAATTACGAGGTTAACACCTGACCATTTAACTTAACCATAATAAAAATTACAGTAAAATGAATGTTTAATAACTATTTATTTAGCATGAATTACGATTGTTTCAGTATATTGACAAGTTACACATTATCTGTTAACAACAACATGTAGATTTGAATGACACCTTCCATAATAGCGAACATAAAAACAAACATCAAACCAATGCATACAATAACGAACTTATTCGTATTTAGACCAAGCCAGCATTGTTAACAAGATCGCACGTACACGTGTTTCGGCCTAGGTAGGCTTCGTGCAACATGTTGTCAAGATGACTGTGAAAGACTCAGACCAGCAGCATATCTTGTGAACGGACATATAAAATGTCTGATAGAACTCAGAGATATCTGTTAGCACAGCGCAACCTATCTGGGGGGTACCAATGCTATTATATCTGCAAGTGTTTTTATAGACATATTCATAAAGAACATGAAAAATTCTTTGCCGACGAATATTTTTTTTCTACGTCGAACCAATAGTCGAGTAATATAAGATATCATTACTAAAAACGGTAATGTATATGAAAATTAATGTATGAAGGATTTGTGATCTCCTTATTGCACAATATAATTGGGGAGATTTTTCTTGTACCAGTGATTGATCCTGTACTCGTAGTAATAAAGCACTAACTATGTGTAATGAACTGTGGCGTATAGGCTTTGATCCCTCCTTAACGAAAAAAGAACAAAAACACTTAAAAATATTATTTCAAAACACATGTATCTTGCACGTGCGTTTCAAAAACCTGCCAGGCTAATAAATAAATGCATTCCTTTAAAGTACTGCTCCTCGAGCAAATATTAGCAGACGATAGAAAAGTGTACCACATACATATATTATGTAGGTATGTTGGTTACATTTTGTTTACTTACATAAAAATCACTCGGAAAATATTAAAAGTACGACTTTATTTTGTATACATTCCATTTGAAGTCGCCAAACCGAGTGTAATCTCTTCGGAAATTGATGGGATACTGGGGTTTGGATATGGATAGACCCCTTGTCAAACACAACCACCGATGTAAGCGCCAGGGGGTGTACCGCTTCAAGAATATTTACACAGGCTAAATGGAACGGTTGACACCGGAATTGATTTCGATCCGAAACTTCGAGGACAATTTATTCAGAGGACATCATATGTTAATGCAGTTACACGTGAAAAAACGGCAAGTTCAGCCAGTGGCGCAGTTATTGCAACCGATATGAACACTTTGATCGCAATCCTGGATAGGAATGATATGCTTACTTTAAGAACTTTTCTATCATTTCAAAATATAGACCTCTTGCTTGTCGATGATAAGTTTCACTGGAGAAACTTTTATAAATAAGAATTTCGCATTGGTATGCTAGACGCATGTTAAAGACTGAATAAATTTTCAGTGTTATATACAAGCAAAAAGAGTGTATTATCAAATATCTTACGCAATAAGCAGATAAATAAATAACAATTTTCATTTAACTGCAAAATAGGTTAGAGTCGGTACAGCTTGCATCATACAGTGCCATCTTTGATATTCATTTGGAAGCTTTTGAAATAGGACAGTTTCCATTTTTATCTACTACAAGTTAGTTCCGTAGTGATTCACTAGTGAAGAAAACAGCGACCTACTGCAGTTTTGTAAATCAGATATTAGTTGTTGTCACTCATAAATTCTACCTCTATAATCTTATTTATTTATATTTATTAAACTGGATAATAGATACATCGTTTTTGATTTTATTACTTAGAAAAACATATCAGATGATTGTGTTGGCTTGTCAATAGATGCCATACATAACTTGGAAAAAGAAAAATAAAAACATACATACTTAATGTCCAATATTATATGTAATTGATTGTTTACTTACCAGTTTTATACTTGTAAAATACGGATTAATAACGTATTTAAAATCATATTCAAGTTGAAGCGAACCTTTTACACGATCCTTAGAGAATTTCAAAATTAAGAATAGAAGCTTAATTTTGTAAAGCATAGTTTATGTCAGTTTTATACCAACTTGAAAATATGAAGTATACTAAGAGTAAAGTACTTTGAATTTAGAAGATACAGGCTAATCATAAATACATTACTGGTTATATGAATAAAGAAAGTAAAAAGAGAAAGGAAATTAAAGGTTTTTAATGTAAGTATCTTATATGACATAATAAAAGTAAGTAGTCTCATGTTCTTATATATTGAAAGATAAGTAAATACGTTTTTAGAAGTTTATAATTGAGCTAGTTCGGGGCAATTAATTATTTATTGATAGTAGGGCATTTGTAATAATATAATTAAAATATCACAGGTACCATTTTAACAATATACAGGGTGTCCAGAAACACCGGAGATTCCTCAGATAATTTTAAGACAATTTAACCCAATTCACCCTAGTACGAAAATGCTTCCTAAGGGAGCTAGAGCTCTTTGAAGATGGCGCCTTGTAATTAGTTTTTTTTTAACATCTCCCGAACGCTTCTATTTAGAAAAACAAAAACAGAGATGAATCGATTCCATCAATTGCGAATTTCTAGTACCGGTCATAGGCGCCCGTTTTGGGTAGGTAAACGGTTATTTTAACGCATAACTTTTTTGTCTTTAACTTTTTGCATTTGTGACACTAGATTATTAAATTTTCAGGTATTCTAGTACTAAAAGATAATCTTACTTTAAGTCGGTAGGATACACCGTTTTTCAGAAAAATCGATTCGAAAATTTTTCGTTTTTTCGTCATTAAAATTCAATTTATTATTTTTTGCACTAGTTCGCTCTGAACTGCCAACAGAAATAAAACTTACGTTTTTAATTGTCAAATTGTTGTCAGTTCGCGAAGTTTATCTTTTAATTTTTTACTTTGTAGCATTCAAACACAACGATTTCAATTAAAAAAAAATTGTTTTTACTAATGAAGAATACGCCGATATGCATTTAGTTTATGGCGAAATGAGGTGTAACGCTCGAGCAGCGCAACGTAGATACGCTGAAAAATTTTCCAATCGTCAGCATCCCACTCACTCAACATTTACAGCTCTTCATCAACGATTAAGAGAAACAGGTTCAGTGGTCCCAAAAAAAAATGAAACAGGGAGACATAATGATGTAACAGCAGAACATGAAGATGTTATTTTAATGGGAGTTGAGGAAAATCCAGAAATTAGCGTTCGAAGACTATCTGCCATGTACCCCACAATTTCAAAATCTTCCGTAGGAAATATCTTACACAAAGAACATTTATATCCTTTTAATTTTAAAAAGGTGCAAGCACTGCTAGAAGGAGATTTTCCTGCTCGTGTAGAATTCGCTAGATGGTTACAAAATCAGATAAATCAAGATGAAGATTTTTTCAGGTACATTTTGTTTGGTGACGAAGCTTCATTCTCAAAAAATGGAATTTTTAATGTACATACATAATGCACACTATTATTCGTACGTTGTTCAAGAATTTAAGCATCAGCATACGTTTAGCATAAACGTCTGGATTGGAGTAGTTGACGATTATCTACTTGGACCTGTGGAATTACCTGCTCGTTTAAATGGTGTTGATTACTTACATTTCCTGCAAAATATTTTACCTGATTTGTTAGATGAGGTGCGTTTAAATATTCGGCAAAACTTATGGTTTCTACAGGACGGCTGTCCGGCCCACTTTAGCAGGAATGTACGAGACTTTCTAGATAATAACTACGAAGACCATTGGATTGGAAGAGGCGGTCCAGTTGCTTGGCCAGAAAGGTCGCCGGATTTGAAACCTTGCGATTATTGTGTTTGGGGATACATAAAAGCATTTGTTTATTCCGTTCCGATACAAAATCGTGCACAACTCTGGCTAAGGATACAAGATGCTTGCAACGAATTTAGAAATAACTTTGGAATTTTTGCAAGAATTCGGCGTTCTCTAAGCAAAAGGGTAAATTTATGCATAGAGACTAATGGTCATCACATCGAGCATCTTTTGTAAGTATCTACCTTTGATACTTGTTCTTTTTTTGTTAGTTTCGTTCCATTGTAATAAATACTTTGTTTTTAAAAACCTAGCTAAAATTTTGTTTCAAATTGATTTTTGCTTCTTTTCCCAAACTTTTTTTACGAATTGTGTGCTGCATTTATTGAAACAAAAGATGATTTATTAAATTAATTTTCATCCATGCCTTAATAGTCCTAGCCAACTTCGTCGCTAAAAATAAGTAGGTACATAATAAATTGAATTTTAATGACGAAAAAACGAAAAATTTTCAAATCGATTTTTCTAGAAAACGGTGTATCCTACCGACTTAAAGTAAGAGTAACTTTTAGTACTAGAATACCTGAAAATTTAATAATCTAGTATCACAATTGCTTAAAAGTTAAAGACAAGAAAGTTATGCGTTAAAATAACCGTTTACCTACCCAAAACGGACGCCTATGACCGGTACTAGAAATTCGCAATTGATGGAATCGATTCATCTCTGGAGAATAAATAAGCATGCCAGTTTTTGTTTTTATAAATAGAAGCGTTCGGGAGATATTAAAAAAAAACTAATTACAAGGCGCCATTTTCAAAGAGCTCTAGCTCCGTTAGGAAGCATTTTCGGACTAGGGTGAATTGGGTTAAATTGTCTTAAAATTATCTGGGGAATCTCCGGTCTTCGTTTGTCAGGAGAGTTTCTAGACACCCTATATATACAGGGTGTCCAGAAACTCTCCTGACAAACGAAGACCGGAGATTCCTCAGATAATTTTAAGACAATTTATCCCAATTCGCCCTAGTCCGAAAATGCTTCCTAAGGTCATAGGCGTCCGTTTTGGGTAGGTAAACGGTTATTTTAACGCATAACTTTTTTGTCTTTAACTTTTAAGCATTTGTGACAGTAGATTATTAAATTTTCAGGTATTCTAGTACTAAAAGGTACTCTTACTTTAAGTCGGTAGGATACACCGTTTTCTAGAAAAATCGATTAGAAAATTTTTCGTTTTTTCGTCATTAAAATTCAATTTACTATTTTTTGCACTAGTTCGCTCTGAACTGCCAACAGAAATAAAACCTACGTTTTTAATTGTCAAATTGTTGTCAGTTTGCGAAGTTGAAATGACGAAAGATGAAATGACGAAAAACCGAAAAATTTTCAAATCGATTTTTCTCGAAAACGGTGTATCCTACCGACTTAAAGTAAGAGTACCTTTTAGTACTAGAATACCTGACAATTTAATAATCTAGTGTCACAAATGCTTAAAAGTTAAAGACAAAAAAGTTATGTGTTAAAATAACCTTTTACCTACCCAAAACGGACGCCTATGACCGGTACTAGAAATTCGCAATTGATGGAATCGATTCATCTCTGGAGGATAAATACGCATACCAGTTTTTGTTTTTCTAAATAGAAGCGTTCGGGAGATATTAAAAAAAAACTAATTACAAGGCGCCATCTTCAAAGAGCTCTAGCTCCCTTAGGAAGCATTTTCGGACTACGGTGAATTGGATTAAGTTGTCTTAAAATTATCTGAGGAATCTCCGGTCTTTGTTTGTCAGGAGAGTTTCTGGACACCCTGTATACATATATATATTGTACGAATTTTCCGACTATCCTTTGTAATTGTTCCAAATTTTTTT
The DNA here is from genome assembly GCA_963170755.1 of Amphimallon solstitiale. Taxonomy (NCBI): domain Eukaryota; kingdom Metazoa; phylum Arthropoda; class Insecta; order Coleoptera; family Scarabaeidae; genus Amphimallon; species Amphimallon solstitiale. The sequence continues at coordinate 27,861,539 of OY720675.1, read as the reverse complement.
TCCTGAAAACTTTTCCAGGACCATAATGATCAAAACAAAAAAAGAAAAGAATTACGCATATCCATCGTTCGAATCGTAAGTTATGGTTTTGAGTTAATACAAAAATCTTATAGAAAAAAACACTTACAGATTTTTCCAAATTTTCCATGTTTCCGGGCAACTTTTTCTATTCGTAACTTGCTAAAAGGTAAATCATGAAAAATGAAGAGCTCTAAATAATTACTCCGTTCATTATTCGATGACACCAACCGACGTCTTGATTTTATTAACTGATCATAAGCATTTCACCACCAGAAATATTTCAATTTCGTGAAAAGTATTTAAATATGCATTTGTATTAATATTTATACGCCACTGATTTGTGATTTTCACATTTTCGCACGGCTGCGTGTATTTGTAACCACGCGTGTATTTAGAGGGCAGCTTCGAAGGATTTAACGTTGGCGAGACTTTGACGGCAAATATTTGCGGACAGGTTATACAGATCCTATACATATATTTTGTTTTCTTAAGGGATACTGTTTCCTTTTGCGCACTTTTCGCGATGATGACGACAAAGCATTACAAGATCGCGTTACAATATATTTATGGATTCCACTAACCGACAAACATTACTTTCCGGTGTGATCCTGTCAATATTTACTGACTCTCTGTTGACAATGAAAAATTCTTTGTAAAAATAGTGACGTGTGTTGTGTAACATATTGGGTTCGAAAATAGAAAGCATACAATCGGTTATTCTAATGTGTAGACGTTGATTTATTTCTTGGCTCTTTGGTACTTATTAAAGGTACTCTCCTGTAATGAAATAAATTTTTGTGGATATGAGATGAATTTCTTAATAGACCAGTATGATTTTTTTTTATAGTTTACTATAAGATTGCTCCGAATTTAGTTTTAAATACTTTTCATATAAACTTGATAAATATACAGAATATAAAGCGTTAGTTTTAAACAGCGTCATTTAAAAAAGGGGGTGAAAGAAAATATAAGTAATGCCCGTACAAAGAAAATCGCGGTCCAATATGTACGCAGTGAAGAAGAATTTATTTTTCTTTCCTCGAGTTCGAGCCTGTCGCAGTTAATATACAAACATAATAATTTTCTGTGGAGGAATTTAAGTTTCAAAATAATGTACTTCTATTTAACGAAAAAAAAAACGTAATACCTATATCCACCTTTTCCACATAAAGGCGTGCTATTCATAAAAAAAACATCGCCATAGAAAATCTTTTCAATTGCCATTCATCTCTAACAAAGGTTGGAACTATTTGCATTTCATCGTTTTTTTGGAAGAACCTTAAACTAGAATTACTAGTGGTATTTACCTAAATGCGTGTAAGATAAACAAAGTTATGGACCGACTTTAACTACATTTTGGCCCTAAAAATTTAGAAATTCTTGATGAGTTACAAATAAATTCCATTTTTGATTTCCGGTTAGGCATTTATACGTACTCTTCAGATTCGAATAGCGTGGTACTTATTTAGCATACTGTGCACTTGGGCCGAGCTATACTGACAATAACTGAGAGTTTGAAACATGCATGTCTATAGTAGCCACTCACACTTACCTAGTATTTTCAGCATTCATTTTTACTTGACATATTTTACTTTATTAATATCTATATTTGTCACTCTTCATCATTTTTCACATAGGCTAGCATTATCTGTCATGTGGTCAAGTAGACTGTTATCTGCAATAATTTGTGGAACTGTCGACAGAAGCTACAAATTGGCTTGGCTTTGCTATTCCTATTTCTCATTTGGTAATTTAGTTTCCTATGTCTGTCAATCAAGTCACTACTGTCATGATGATTTCCATTCTATACATTTCTTTATATACAGGGTGAGTCATCTCCGGGAATAAGGCCTTTATGAGTAAAGATATTTCGAAGCAGTTTTTTCGTGTGATAGCTGCTCATCAGGAGTACATTTTAAAAATATTTTATATTATACAGAGTGTTCCATAACTTGGTGGCTAACCATAGTTATAGTTTCTTAAATGGAATACCCTATATATTACAACATTTTTGTATTTCCCGTATACTTTTTTATGCAAATGTAATAAGATAGTATAGGCCTAAAATCTAAAGTTTTTGACTTATTTTCTGAAAAAAATGTTTGTATAAAATTATTTTTCTCGAAAACGACGTTTTAGATGGACATAATTTTTTGCAGTATTGTTCACAATAAGAGGTTCTAATAAGTGCATCTTTTATTTTTTTACTGTTACTAACTGCATGTGCAGAAAACTGTATTAAAATTACATAACACGTTTTTTATAAAAGTCACTTTTTTTAAATGGAACGCCCTGTATATCAGTTCATTTTTGAATTTATTTTTAAATTTCACATCAAAAACATGTAAGAAGTTAATACTTTAAAAGTGACTATTACGGAGCTACTGTCGTTTTTTGATATAATTTTGTTAGTTTTTGTATAAAAGTCAGTTTTTTCAAATAGAACACCCTGTATATCAGTTCATTTTTTAATTTCTTATTAAATTTCACATCAAAAATATGTAATACGTGAATACTTTAAAAGTGACTATTACTGAGCTATTGTCACTTTTTGATATAATTTTGTCAGTACTATACTATATTAATTAAAACCATAAAGCTGACAAAATTATATCAAAAAGCGACAATAGCTCAGTAATAGTCACTTTTAAAGTATTCCCGTCTTACATGTTTTTGATGTGAAATTTAATACGAAATTCAAAAATTAACTGATATACAGGATGTTCCATTTGAAAAAATTGACTTTTATACAAAAATTAACAAAATTATATCAAAAAACGAGAGTAGCTCAGTAATAGTCACATTTAAAGTATTAACATCTTGCATGTTTCTGACTGATATATAGGCCGTTCCATTTAAAAAATTTACTTTTATACAAAAACGTGTTATGTAATTTTAATCCAATTTTCTGCACATGCAGTTAGTAACTGTAAAAAAATAAAACATGCTTCTATTAGGACCTCTTATTGTAAACAATCTGCAAAAAGTTATGTCCATCTAAAACGTTGTTTTCGAGAAAAATAATTTTATAAAAACATTGAATTTTCCAGATAAATGCGAATAAGTCAAAAGCTTTAGATTTTAGACCTATACTATCTTATTACTTTTTGACTAAAAATTATAAATTAATTAAATTATTTGTATGCTCCGTAAATTATACGGGGCATACAAAAATGCAATAATATATAGGGTGTTGAATTTAAAAAACTATAACTATGGTTAGCCACCAAGTTATGGAACACTCTGTATAATACAAAATATTTTTAAAATGTGCTCCTGATGAGCAGCTATCACAAGAAAAAAAAACCACTTCGCAATATCCTTACTCATAAAGGCAGAATCGGCCTTACCTGCGGAGATGACACCTGTATATATACATATATATAAATAACTTAAAACAAAGTCAGCATATTATGTATGTTACAGATACATCCCACACACATACATATATGTAATTGTTTACATAAATTCTCATTACGTTGGAGTCTTAGGTAATCGTGTTTTTTCAAACTGCAGAATTGGTTTATTAAAAGAAATACAATGCAATATAATATACAGATATCACAATGTAATGTAATACATTATATCATTCTGGAACCTAAACACTGTGTTATTAATTATTCTATTATGAAATGTAATAAAATACAAATGTAGTAAAGTTTATGATTGGCTACAATTTTTGTACTCAACATTTTTCGCTATCTACATTATTAGATACTATAATGGGACCAGTATATACATAATACCCCGATGCATTGGCAATGTTTTACTTAATTAAAAATTGTAAAGCACTGTAAGTACTTCTTCCTCTCATTTTCTTCACATGTTCGAGAATCTATAAATAGTGTAATAAAATTTTATTAGAATTCTTTCAGAGTATAGAGTTCGCAACGTAATGAAGTATATATAGAAGGCGCAGTTTCCACCTCTCGAATTAATGCAAATTCTAATTTAATTAAGTTCCAGCAGTTGCAGTATCGTATTGTACACGACAAGGAGAAGCTAAAAGTAAACGTTTAACATAAACTTCGTATCTACGGTAAATGCGAACTAAACTTTAAAACTATTTTATTACGTCGCCTATTGTGAATCGCAATCGCGATCGTAAATTGAATGAGGAAACAGTCCTCGACTAAGCGAAGTCGATAACAGAATATGATTAATAAGGAAATATTGTTGGAATTTATATTAGTTTTCTTCCGTCTGAGTAGAAAATATATAGATTACCATGAAAATTCCGGGAATGGTGCAATAAAAACAAATCGAATATAATAATTACCTTTGGATTCAAGACACCATGGATGTAGATTTACAAGATATTGGAATTCCACCTTGCATATCTGATTGTTTAAGATCAATTGAGATAGTTTTTCCCGTACAGTGCCTTCAAATACTTTCCTCATTAGAGTATGCTGTTTTTTAAGTCATTAAGTAATTAATGTTGGTACCCATGCGACAGTTTTGAAAACTCAAATTCTGACAGTTATCAAAATTATGCATTTCTGTATTGATTACGTGCATTGTCACCAACCATTGAAAAAAGGCTTGGCTGTCTCTAATGAGAATAGTATTTGAAGGCACGGTATATGCCAAATTAATCATGACAGACTATCCAATAGGATGTATAAAATTTTACGGCCTAAATGTTCAGCCTGTATATATGTATATTTTTCATAACCATTAATTGTATTAGAAATGTTTTGGCTCATTTTGTTTTAAATTCTAGGTCATATTTTTTCCAGGATAGCCTTTGCATGCAATATGGGATTGTCTTGTCACATATTAATTTTAGCATATTATTCAATTTGTAGTTAGTAACTTTCCATACTTTAACAGAAGGTACGTATTGTTGAAGTTGGTCCTCATTTTGGTAAATTATCCGTATTAATTACCATTTAGTATTGCTGCGACATCTATGGAATGGCAGTTTAGTCATCCTAGCCTACCATTATTTTTGTTCCAGTAATCATGGTGATGACACCACTTAATTAGATAAATAAATTTAGAAATACCTTACAGAGTGAGTTTAGTATTTACCCGTCGCTATTATATTTGCCTCTTTTGTAAATATCCGTGGTTTGGACCAGAGACTAGTGTTTAGTTCTATCTACGATTTCTCCTGATGTTAATTTGGCGATGATGATCGGTTCTTGGGCAGATTATCTCGATGTGGCTTCGTCGGTGACTATGAACCCTCCTGTCGCAGAGTCTTGTTTATATATGAATAAACGCTTCTTAATTTTCTCACTTTTTCAAACGTTAGACTTGACTGCTAATATATATTTTCGACACTTGGTTTGGTTTGGTTTGACTTACATTTTCAATTAAGTCAACTACCAATCATAGTTAAACTGACAAGCGTCCCTTTTCATAAAATAAGTATTTACAAACCAAGTGCGGGAAGACTATGTTTTCGCATGAGCTAATTTTTAAAGCACGAGCGACTGAAAGGAGCGATTGCCTTTAATTGCAGGGACGCGTGAACGATGTCTTCAAGCAAGTGGGTTGTACAATTTCTATTGTACGAATATTACATTAGAAATATTATCGATTAACGTGAAAACTATCACACTTAAAATGAAATATATTACGTAATTAATTTAAGCATATTATATACGTACCTATTACACACATGTCCATTAAATTAATTCTTGCACATTACATATGTATTCCTATATTTATAGTGGATTTATTGGCGCTGTCGGCTTGATTACAAATAACTTGTCAATGTCGCTTAAGCGGTTTTCAAATAGATGAGGCTTATACATTTGTTGGAACAATTTGTAGAAATTACTCGTATTTCCCTAACTTTTAATAAAGAAAAATCTAGAAAAGTAGTATTTTATAAACAAAACTTCATTACTATCAAGGTCGATTTTTTTAAATGTTCCAAAGAGCCAGTGTGTTTATGCAATTTTTAAAGTCAAGTCCACCAGAAAACGCTACAGTTGCTGGTCGAGCCGATGCATGCGCGAAATGTCATTTTAAAAGCGATGCGTATAAAATAGTTATTTACAAACCAAGTGCGGGAATACATATTTCGCGAATGAGTGGCCATTTTTATGGCCACGAATTCGCGAAATGTTTCACGCACGAAGTTTGTACAATATTTTTTGTACGAATACTTAAATAATACCTACTGTTAAATACGTTATCATTTATAACACACTACAAATTTGTTTATATTAATTTAAAAAATTTGAGTTGGCAGTACTTATTATTTGAATTGACATATGTTGACATTTAATTTTTACTTCCCGCACGAGTGCGGGAAATAGAGTTTCCCGCACCCATATGAAAGCGTAAAACTGTATGTTATGTTATATGAGTACAAAAATGTTATTCTTCTTCTTCCGCAGTTCATGGGTGTCTATTAAGTTTTACCCTTACCGCGTTTTTAGCAATGACGGTAAACTAATGCTAATGCAACTCTGTTCACTTACATATATTTTAAAATCATAGTCCTGATTGATTATGCCATTTAATATACATTACCATTATGTAGTACATGTTTTTCATAATGAAATTCGTTAACTTTTTCTCATGATTTGTTATAATTACGAATTAAATTATTCTTAACATTTTCTACTTTAACTTAAATGGTTTATAAAACATAACCTAACACTTAATTATTTGACCTTTAATAATTACAACAATCACTTAAATTTATGATAGTATATTGTTGATTGAAGTCTGGCCACTTAATTATATATATATATATATATAATTGGATTCCCAACTAATTTAGGAATAAATATAGATTTCTAGATTTAAATCCGAAATAACAAATTTTACCAATTGAATATAATTTTTAGTTAATATTCATTATCCCAATACCTTTAAAGAAATTCAGAATATCTACTTGCCTGATTCAAATACATATAAATAAGTTTGAACTTACAGAATGTATCTAACCTAATTAAAATGCAGAGTAGGTGCCGGGAAATGTTAGAGTCAAAGCAATGTAAATAACATAAACAATATTTGCTCGCAGAGCAACGAAACTTTTATTTGAACAAACTTGGTACTCACTTATACCTATGCATGAATGCTTGCACTATGGTTGAATGTGTGTGTGTGTGTGTGTGTATGTGTATCAATTTGTAGACGTCGGCGTCGTACATAGATCTATACACTCGCACACAGAAACGAACTCAACTTTGTCGGCAAATACTACAAAAATGCAATATCCAAGTCAATTTCAAATGTGACTTTCTTCAACACTATATGGAGTTTTTATGTATCGGTTAACATGCTTTTTAAACATTTATTCCTTGAGTGTGTCGCATTGCAATGGACGGAAACTTCGTAGAATTGAAACTTCAATATCAGCTATATCTACAGACAATATGTATACGTAAGCATGTGCAGTGGTGAGATATAAAAGTGCACACCCCACCGTACTGCTTGCTTGTCTAATATAGAAGTTTGTCAAGTTGGTGGTACAGAAACCCCAAGAAATAAATATATCAAAATCAATTGAAAAAAAAATAGATTAACATATTTCACAATTTATTTTACTTAAAAAAAAGATTACATATTATTCATTACACTTTTTGCACACATATTTAATTTTTATGTGCATTTACTACAAACATATCTAATGTGATAGCATTTGGGAATATTGCCCATATGGTTGCCTTGTATAGGACCCATGCGTTAACTCCGTCTAATCTACGACGGATGTTTCCAAAGTTCTGGGAATTGTACTCTAATTAAATTACGCAGAACTTATATAGGCAATGCTATTGGTGATAGAGACGGAAGACGCGGCGAAATCTCAAAGAGCAATAATTCTCTTTTTGTGGAAAGAGGGTGTGAAAACTTCAGAAATTATTAAACATCTGCAAGGAGTCTTTGGAGACTGCAGACTCTAAAAATACTGGATATCGGTGCATCGCTCTTTTTAAAAATGGTAGGACATTAAAAGACGAACGACACGCAGTGGTCGCCTGTGCATGTAAATGAAAGAAACATTACAGCCGTGGAGAAGCCACTAAAAGACAGACGAATGAATATTTCTCAAATTAGTACGCCTAGGAATAAATAAACGACGTCAGCAAGGTTTCATCGTGCCCGTTGGGTGCCAAGACTGTTGGGACCTGAATAGAAACTTAATTAGTCTGACACTTGTCGTCAAAAACTTCATATATACTGTTATGAAATTATTTAAATGAAAGAAACGACAATAATACTAATTTTAAAAACTATTTGAATTAACCGGTCCTGGTCCATATTTTTAAAATGTCCCTTAACTTTAAGAATACGTATTTTTTTTTTCCAGCAGCTCTGCTGCGACCACTGATTGTTCAGAATATGTGCGGTTATAAATGAATTTAAGCCGTGAACGTATTCCATGAAGAGCATCGGTGCGAGAATAGAGCCCTGCTGTACGCCACACTTCATTGTTGTAAGTGATGCTCTATAAAACAAATACATACACACAGGTGTGTGCATAGATGGGGTTATCTGTATTGTTGTTCTTTATTAGTTTATTTGTTTACTGTTATACGTAATACTTATTAATGTATGTTAGGATAAAAAGCTTTTCGCGTGATATTTATTTGTTTATATTGCTTGTGTTTGGGTGTATGGGGTAGAATGGAAAACCAGGTTTATCCTGAATTTCCATTCTGAAATTTCCATGTGTTAGTTTTCTATTGGTTTTTACATTATACTGTAATTGCGTATTACTTATATATGGAAATAAATTATTATTATCTTCGCCATTTGTAGCAAAATTGCGCTGGTCCGTTAGAGAAGATCTTATAAGATCATCAGCCACACTTCGAACGCCATAATTTTGTTCAAGAAAGCCTGATGATCCACAGTGTTAAATGATTTATTTAAATCAATGCATACTTCGCCAACGCACATCCCTCTGTCCTGCACCATATAACATAGACACGATAGTGTTCGTTCTGGATATGCTTTCTATTTAATAATCACCAAAAATGAATGCACTAATTTGATCGAAGAAACTGTACAAACACTACTTGCGCACCTTCAAGTAAAGTGTAAAGTTACAATTACATAAACAACGCCGTTTATTATATAACACGATGCAATGAAACTAATTAACGCACGGAGGGGGTAAATCAAAGCATATTATTAGTGACAAATGCGACACAAACAAGAACAATTTATCAAGTTTGCCGTTTCAGAGCGGTGATGTGTTCAAATTAGCGTTATTAGAGGAGCAATAAATGTCACAGGCGTACGTTTTAATGAAACGTTAAATAAGAAATTACACAATAAAGATAAAACGAGCTTGTGTGCATCAGCGACAGGACCGTAGTTAAATTTATGAACATGTACAAGTTGCGCAAAGTTTGCAGTTTGAATAAGAAATTTCGCTGTGACAGAATTTCAAACATGATGGAATTTATAACAAAACATGAGAATATTTAAAGCGGTTGTTAGATAATCTAAGTGTCTTTGTGCTCGAAGTGGCATAAAAATGAAGAGTAAAAGATGAGTGGTATAATATACGTAACTCTTATATGTTAGGCCCTCGACTGAAAAGAAAAAGTGCGTCATTGCGTTTATTAGGTTGTATTATTTTACTATTTATAAACTACGTACAAGAACTATCCCAATAGTGAGAATATATACACGCGTCGCCTCGAATCAAAGCGTCAGATTACTTGCTGCAATTATCGATAACTGGGACTAACATTGAACGGTTCAAATTCAGAAAAAGGGAAAAATATTTCATTGGAAAAATGCTTAATTTTCTTTGTACATATTTACATGCAAGTCGTTTTTCAACAATCATTTGTTTCTGAGTAATGACGTCATCAATTTTTTTTTGAATAGCAGCTGCCTGCCTAGAGTTTTCTTAATTATGACAGATCTTTTTATAGTCTAATTGTATGATAATACTGCCTACTTAGATTTGAAATGTTTCGAGCAAGCAAGAGCAGCAGACTTATTTATGGTGGATTTAAAGCATCTCTCACACTAAAATCATTTTCAAGTAATGCCAAAGATGAAATTGAGATCTATAATGTAGAATATAAAAGATATGTTTGACAAAAATAACCTTCAAATTACACTCGATACATTTTTATACGTATGAGCGTCTCAAATTATACACAAGTTCTAAATTGTTTTAGAAAAATAAACCTGTAAGTGTGTTACTTCAAGTCCATTTTTAAGAATTTTTTTATACAAAAAATATTCAAAATCCTATTCTAAGTATTTCTAGTCTCTTAATAAATCTCTACAGAATGCATACTTTGCCAGATATTCGAAAGAAAGTCCTACTCACTATGAGTAAAAGTGTTACTTCCGGTCCGAATGTTTAAATTTCATTAATACAAGAACTATTTCAAATCCAGCTCTAAATACTTTTGTACTCTTGATAAATATAGATAGAATGCATAATTTACGACATATTTGCAAAAAATCGCTATTCGATAGGAGTAAAAGTGTTACCATCCGGTTCGAATTTCGTTTTTTTTTTATGCAAAAGGTGTTGAAAATTAAGTTCTAAATAATTTTATATTCGTAACGTACCCGTCTAAAACGTATGACTAATTAATGTGGACAAAAGAGAGAGTTGTTGTGCTAAAAATGTTATGGTCTGAGGTTAATTTAAATAAAGCTCAACTCAAAAGGTATCGATGATGTCCGAGTTTCCTTTATTTTTTGTTAGCGGTGTTCTGCATTAGTACAGTGTATCTGGTTGGTGGATTAGGAAAATTACAATCAGAATAATTATAATTACAATTTATACTTCAGTATTGTTTTTTACAGCCAATACTATTTGTTTAATAAGCGTTATTTTCCAGCTACTTATAGGGTATAAATTCGTTTGGCTTTGGTTATAGTGAGTTTACTACCCAGCGACTCAATTGATACAGTTTTTTTCTTTTTTACTACGGCGTCCTTTATCAATAGTCAATGAAAATTGAACAAGTATATTCAAATATAAATTTCAAATCTAATCAAATGAAAGGTTTGGTGTATTTTTCAAAATTACTAAATTTGATGAAATTAAAATTTTATGCAGAGAACAAAATAATAAAACTTGAAACATTTTAAAACTAATTCAAATAATTATATAACAATGCAGTAAATGACCGAGCGGTAATTCAAAATTTAGCAATAGCTTGCCACTTGATAATTTAATAATTAGCATTATGATTTATGTATTGCGTGGTTGTCCAAGATATACCAATTTATTTTTATGTGTACTGTATATTACAGAAATGAATCAATATCGCAGCGGAGTTGTATATGTTATTACGATTCCAATTTCTTCAAAAGTTTTTACACTTCTCTTATTTTCACGCTAGATTTAAGTTTTTTTTTTTTTATAACGAAACGGTTTCATTGTTAGAACTTTAGTTTGGAAATTCGAAGAAGAGCGTTTCATCTTTGCTGAAAATACTATGTTTAATACTGTTCTCTATTTCCAGCATTTTCTACTGAAGAAGTTAACATAGCTGCCAAATTACTAGTTCGTTAGAACTTATTGCAATTGCGAATTTTCTCTTTTTGTATTTAGTTTCGAACTAATTCTACAAAACAAAACAAAAAACACTAAAATATTATCGAAAACGTACTCAATGATTTATGTATTTTCGTATGTAAATCTTTCAGTACGATACTGAATGTTATGTCGGTGTGTTTGCCAGATCTTAAGATGCCGACTTCGCGAATGTCTGAACGTCTGAGCATAATTATTGTATTGTTCGAAAGCGTGTCGTCCTTGATTACAAAAAATGTAATCATTTCAAGTGAGCAATGTGCAGTGTAACAGACACTCATATGTATGCATTTATTGATCTATGTAAGTGTTATTGGTTCTTCAGCTTTACACAATTTAAATTCCGTGAATTCATATGCGTATATGGTGTCGGATCATGTAAATTGTCTTTAATGTTTTTTGTCCGTCAATTGCAATTATCGTTATTGTAACATTAATTAATTGTTAATAATTATACACCAGATTGCATTTTTTTTAATTCCAAATTAGGGCAACAGTGACGCACATATGTCTTGTTGCGTATTTACAATTGCTGATAAAAGTATTGGTGATCTGAAATAATTTGTAAATAAATAAAGGATATTTTTCCCATTTGTGTCAGAAATATTGTCTATAATAATTAGAGCGCGGACACGAACGGTTGATGATTCATCGCCCATGGGAGCACTATTGAAATGTTGTATTTCTAAAGAGGTTTTAATTTTATTTAAAATACAAAATACCTTATTATTTGTTCATTTTCTCTTCTGTAAAACTTGTTCTCTTTGAATTAAGTACATCCATGTAGATAGAAAACGTCCTTTCTACATCGCAACTGGTTATAGATGCGTACCGAAAATATTCTTTTATTTCAGCGTATTTATCATACACAATTGCCGCAATGTTATTAAATCTGGATTTCTATTAAAGACTGCGTCTAACTTTTGCCGAAGGCCACATCCGAAGTCACTTGGAATACTTTTGAAATAATTAATAGCCACATCTAATGTGATTAATTCATTTTTTTAATTTGAGATTCGATTTTCAAAATATGTGATTAGTTTAGGCAAATTTCCAAAGTGTTCCTAAAGGAATAACAATTGATTTTTTAAATTTGGGATTTGTGCTACTTCCCTGCACTCATAAATACTTCGAGCATCGTAATTTAAACATGTAACGAAATTTTGTAAACTATCGAAATTGTCTGCATAAAAACTATTTCTGTGTATATTTTAGCAAAGCTAAGTGACGAACGTGCGATATTTTGGCAATCTGGAACGATATTTTACAGACTTTGTAATAAATTTCGGAATCACTAACAATTCATTTTCATATCAGAAAAAGTAACATAAACAACGTTCTGGATCTAAATAAATGATAACTAAAAATGAGCGCGTAAGTTACTGAAACTAAACTAAATCCAGTGCACATTTACGTCTAGATAATTGGGAGAAGTCGATTCAATAAACCGGTATTAAACAGACTATTACAAAAATTACGAAGTACGTAATTAACAGTCAAAACAATGAAAAAACGAAACTAACGTAAGTATGAATGAAAATTTTATTTCTCTTGCGAAATATAAGGTAAATATAATACATTTTAAAAATCCCTCACGCTCCTATCTACGCCGATGAAAAAAGGATTTTACTCATAAATTCCTTGTTTTATGGGCATTTTTTGCTCTCATTCTCGGGCACTTCTCGGGCGTAAGCAGATGTTGCAGTTCACCATATGTATTAGTGCTATTCAGTAAGCGTGTGTTTTTTACATTATTTCTTTGCTCCGTTGTAATTTCGTCGTTGTTTAACCCGGTCATGTCCGCGCCCTAGTTATTGTATACCTCACGGATGCCGTCAATATTTAAAAATAGCTTTTTGTAAAAGGACAAAACTATTCAGTGATTAAGAAAATAATTTGGTGTGAGTTTCGTATCATATACAGAATCATCAATAACATCTGTTTATATAATTCCACATCAGTGATTTTAGAAATACCAAGAATTTTGTACGACGGGAAAGAACGAAAGGTGAAAAATTCGGACACTTAAAAAAATGGTGGAAGATATTTGGACATCACTAAAATGTGTGAAAGGACAACACAACAAAAGCATTCTTTCAGATACAGCACATAATTCAAAAACTGATTTATAATAGTTTTTTTTTTTTAATTGAATTTCTGTGTTGTTTCTGTTGCTGTTAACGTTTCGTCCATAAGTACATAGGCCACCTTCAGGACTATTGTTGCCTAGTCTATTTCAAGTAATCACAGAAGCAGCAATATCCCTGAAGATTTCCCTTAGATTAGTGCACGAAACGTCAACAGTTCTTGCTCTTTACCCGTGATACTTCGGAAAACACTGTTTTTAGCTATTATTTGTGCAAGTCCGGGCCTATATAAGACGACGATTTTGTTAGTAAAATCAGAGTTATCCTGGCAGTCTAGGAGAATTCTCACCAAACTCTCTGGCAGTCTAGAGAGTACGTAGTACCTATCCCTTAGTCTTTCTGGCAGTCGAGAAAGGCGGTCCGTAAGTTGTTTTGTTACCAAGCAGATCGTGGTAAGACAACAATTCCGTCCTGTAAGTCCCGAGTAAATCTTTATATGGTTATACCGTTTATTTTAAATAAGCACGTCAGATAGATTTTATTAATTTCAAATGTACCAAAGTCAATTTTAGGTTCACGTAAGATTTCAAAAAAATATATTACTCTCATCGAATATCTCTTCAATAATACGAACACAAGTACCAGACGATGCATTAACGTTTTTTCTAGACTTGTGTAAAAATATCACCTTTCTCGAAGTAAATATCATGTATATAATATCTTAATTCACAAAATATTTATGACCGTATATTTTAATATTCAATGTTTGAATATTCCGTTAAATGTTTGTTGACATACTTCGAATAATTTTTTCAGTAAATGTAAAGTTATTTTTCAATTTTTCTTTTCTTTTTTCTTTTGTGTATAACAAATACTTTATGATCTTCTTGTAAATATATGTACTAAATTTGTGTAATTGAATTTCTGTTTTATATGTAAATAAAAAGATTGAGATAGTAATATTTCTTTTACTCTTCATGCTAGATGGTAATATAAAATGAATATTGAAGTAATAAACATGCTAAAACATACCGAACCAGAGTTTTCTTCTCCGTAAACCGAACTAACCGTATTTGAGCATTACTGTTGATAAAGTTCACATTCACTAGAAACTTAAAACACTTCATGTTATCATTAAACATATTGCTTTAAGTTTAATATCTAATTTATTATCTGTCAAATATAGGCAGTGAAGGTGGACGAATAGCAACTGCAGATTTAATAGACGATAATATCACTCTGATGTTAAATATCCCTAAGACTGTACAAGACGTTTAGTTATCCGTTGATAGATGGGAGCACTTCAATTTGGCAATTAGCATTATTAATTAAGTATTTAACAATTTTAAGATGGTTTCATGTCGCAACCGTTGGACCGCTATCCTATAATAGTTTTTCGTTGACACAAAATTATTAAATGTGAACAAATCTGGAGTAAAAATACTACCGATAAGGAAGTAAAAGTAAATACCCATAGTTTCTGTATTAAACTAGTATTTACTTATAATACATTAAACTTCCGTCATATTTTGGAAGCAATTTTACTCAATTTCAATCATTTAAGACGTTTTACTAGTACAAAAACACTTCATATATATTATTGTCTATTTTTATTCGTCCTATCTATAAATGACTAGAAATATACAATTCCTCACAGAAAATGTGAAGAAAGAAAAGAGTGTATCCGGAAATATAAGTTGTTCGAAAGAATAATCATACGATTTTGTTCAAACATGGACTTCCTTCTTAAGAGCAGGGAACACCTTACCTTAATAGTTGTGAATGACCACGCATCAACAGCTGTATCTTACGATCTGGTCCGTATAAGGCTCTGTTTACAGTTACCTTAATGGTAGATTTTCTAATAGGTATGCAATGATGACATTGAGCGTTGTCGTTGATGTAATGTGATATTGGAACATAAAGCCGTAAATTGTAAGATTATAGGGGTGTATGTCGAGATTTAATAATGTGTGTGACTAGTTCTGAAGTGGTATACTTCTAAACAATACATGAACGAATATATTATACTACTATTAATGTATTACCGCGTGGCATAGAATATGCACAATTTGCTAAATATTACCTCTCAGCCTCGACCATTGCAACCGCTAGCAAATGAGGGAAAACTCAGCAAAGGCAATATTAAAGGGTAAAAAAGATTATGAAGAGGTATACATTTTCTCACCAGATCAGATGCTAAAGAATATGTTTATTAAAATAATGAATTAACAACTTAGTCAAGCACATTACACGGCACTTATTACACTCCAACATTCAGTTGATATATAAAAACAAGCATTAGCAGTAATGAATATTTTTGTCAACGACTATGTTAGAAATGTATCATGGGCATTTCCTATACAAAAATATAAATCACAAATCTATGTGTGGTCTGTGGTGTTTACCTCTCGAGTTGTGTGTATATGTTATACTCATTAAAATGCCAGCACTCTATTATGTATCAGTATATTTCTTTATATAAGATGCAGCTGGGCAAAATGCGATATATGTACGATATTATTTTTCTCTTGAGTTAGTTCTACAGACACGTTAATATTGAATACACACATGTTCAAGTACACTGTGTTTTATTTTAATACCTATTCCCAATAGAAAATTCATACAAGAAGGTATCCAAAAATATTCACATATGTGTTATATATTTCGCCGCTAGGAGAGTGTAAAGTCATGTCTTCTAAGCTAGTGTACCAAGTAAAGTTTGCTGAGAAGGTTTCGCCTTTTTCTCGTTTTAATCATCACAGACTGACGTGCATAGAAAAAAGTTGCAAACACTGTTGGGGTGTTAAAAACAGCTTTAGTGTACGAGTGGTTTTCCCGTTTCGAAGAAGAAGACTCTGGTCGTCCTTCAAAGTACGAAGGGTTAAAGCAAAGGTTGTGCCTCCTCTATAAAAACAGTCTCGCTTGAAAGTAGATCCAGATTTCTTATTTAGAACAATTACTGATAACTTGAAGTGGCTAGAATCCCGAAACCAAACAAAAATTAAGTTATTGGAGGACTTCATTTCGGCTTTGGCCAGAAAACACGTCCAATATCAAGACAATGCACATCTGTGTTTTCATGTGACAGACATGGTGCATGTTAACCAAGCTTTCTAGTTGAATTTGGTTTTGCAATAAAAAGGACACGGTTTTTGAAAGAGTGGATTTCCCATCATGACAATGATTCGTCTCATACAGGCAATGGAATGCAACAATTTTTAAAGAAATGCTTTGTTCCATTAGGTCAATTTTATTCACCCGCTGTGTGACTGGATTTTTGTGCCCACGGGTAAAGAGGGATCTGAGAGGAAAACATTAACCGGGCCTTACATTTACGAGTAAATCGTATACGAGCCTACGATTCGTAGAAGGAATCGTAGGTGTAAATATAAACTCGTAACTCGTATATGATTGTCAAAATGAATAGAGTTGAATTCGATTTTGTTACGAGTTGGTAGAATTAAAAATGGCGGAAACTAAATTATTCACGTGACACCGATGAGTTTATCGAAATTTATGAAGCTATGGAGTGTTTATAACACAAAAACTAAAGAATATCGAGATATTATCGCCAGATACAAGGCTTATCAAGATTGACAATATAATGGACATTAGTATCCATGCAGTTAAAAAAAATAATAAATTGCGCTCTATTTATATAATAAAGAGAAGAAAAGGATTAGGTTAGAGAATGTGCTGTAGTTCATTCTCATGAAATTTTTATAGTCACACGCTTCCAACAGGTGTTGTAACAAACCTTCCTCAATTCCAAAAATTTGTCTTTTTTCTAGTGTTTGTTTTACCCAAATTCGTCTCTTTTTATATCGCATGTGACTATTATGCTTTTTCATAATTTTTAGCAGGAATGTAGCTACACCTACATACTTTCTTTTACTTGGAGCCATATTTAAAGTACTGTATTCAATTAATTCAATATACGATACCTACGAGATTATGTAAATGTCGTATGGTACTCGTATACGAGTACTAGTAAATGTAAGGCCGGTTTTATACCTATATGAATGAGGTAAAACTAAAACACTCATCACACAGCATCACAGAAAATGATTTAAAAAAAAAAACTGAACAATCAAAGCAAAGACTGTTAAAATTAAACTCTAAACCTTTTATACAAATTGTATACAACTTTCACTATATTAAATTTGTTAATCTTTTACAAAATTTGCGTCTTTACTCGTCGAATTGCAAATTTAGAATCTGCAGGTCTATTCCTGTTTCTTGCATTATATAAAAAAAAACAAATGCCTATCGACGATTTTTAGCGCCTCTCTCATCTAATTAAATTTTAGGTTGGCATCTCTTTCAAAAACGTTCGTGATAAATTTTCTTGTTCGTTTTCTTCAAGTTGTCACGCTCGAACCAATACACGTCGATCACATTCACACTGATTTCTAACCATGCTTTCGTCCCAGGTAACACGTCAATTTGTAGAATGCTATAAACAACATTAACATTGTATTTATTCTTTTGCAGGTTTTTAAACCACACATGACCATTTCCACTGTCTTTGAAGCCTATGAGTTATACATACAAGAACTAACAAGTGAATTTTTAATTCATATTGTTATTATTTACACAAAATATACTTATTTACGAACTGAGATTTTCCACTGGAAATGTTTTTGATTTATATCCTTTTTTTTATATAAGCCACATGTATTTGTTATACTTCAGGTTTCATTGTTGAAATCTTTCTTATGAATTGGTACCATTATTCATATTTTAAATTTATATTAATTCATTCAAAATTGTTTTCGAGCACACCTTATATTACCTTGCTCATATAACTTAATAGCATTTAAATGATTTACTTTCTTTATTGCCCCATCCTTTAACATAACTCTCTCTCTGTTATTCAATCTTAATACCTTTTTGTTTTTGAATAATGGATCAGTTCTTAAAATGTTTAAGGCTGTTCTAACGCCTTGTGTGAAATTAGGCTCTGTATTTTTATACTCAAACCATATTTCGTGCTTGTCTTTTCTAAAAAATATAAAGTGCATTGATTTATTTTGTGTTTGTATTATGCCTAATATTTATACTTATTTAACTATTACATACCAACAACTTATACATTTTGACAATAAAATCTGTCTTTAAATCTTGGCAACTTATCCTTCTTACAAGTATGTGTTTTAACTAATGCCTTAATTTTAAATAAACGATTTTTGAAATAAAATTAGTATTCTTTTTCAATAACTAAACTAATTCTTGATATTATTATTTCGATGATGTGAAGGTCACAACAATACGTATTTATGGTCAGAATTTTCGAAGGAAAAAATAAGGAGTTTCTGAAATAAACCAGAGGTTGCAAACATAAGAAAAAGAAAGTTCACTGAAGAAAGTGTATTGTCCAGAATTGCTAATGGCGGAATTGAAGTTTAAAAACTTCAAAAAATACGTTCGTATTTACCGCCAGAATATTCCAAGGAGAAAATCAGGTGTTTCTGGGTATCGATCAATGTGAACAAATTAAATGTATGATAGTAAAGCCTTTGCTGAATCCACTTATAGTTTACTCAAATCTTTGAATACTAGTTGCTCAGTTCGCCATTTAAGAGAAACGCTAAAGAAACATCAAATTGTAACTATTCTAATAATTTATATTCAACATTCTTCCACAACTGATTTGCAATATTAGGAGATAAGGCCACCTGTCTGCATGAATATTTCTTCTTTTTTTATAACTTATGCAATTTTTCCAGTAATGTTTCTTATGCACATATATGATATATTTAATGGATTATTGAAAGAAATACTGAAATAAAAAGTACAGGTTCTCATTATAAAAAAATCAAATATATATATATATATATATATATATATATATATATATATATATATATAAAATATATTACAATTCTTTGCCAATTATACAAATGTATTGAAAAATTGAAAATCTTCTTGGTAGTAGTGGCATAAAATGAATTAAAAGTAATAACAATATGACAACTGGTTGTCAATTAGAAAACAATGACAAATATAAAATGTAAATCAAAATGTATAAATGAAAATGTAATCAATAAGCATAGGACAGTCGAGATTATTTCTATAATCACATTAAAAGGCTTGGTATACATTACATAGTTGCGTCGTTGTTATTTGTATATTTGGATTGACTGAACAGTTTGTGGTAGACCCCAAGCCTTTTAATGTGATTATAGAAATAATCTCGACTGTCCTATGCTTATTGATTACATTTTCATTTATACATTTTGATTTACATTTTATATTTGTCATTGTTTTCTAATTGACAACCAGTTGTCATATTGTTATTACTTTTAATTCATTTTATGCCACTACTACCAAGAAGATTTTCAATTTTTCAATACATATATATATATATATATATATATATATATATATATATAATCAATAGTATGTATTCTTGGGTATGTGGTTTTTAGGTTAAAATTAAAAAAAACGTGATTACTGCTGACGTTTCGATGTTTATTCACATCTTTTTCAAAACTTATGCATATTAAAATACTGCAAAAAAATTAGTAATTAAAGAAGACAATAATATGTAAATCCGCCAATTAAAAAGCACTTATTAAGTCAAAAAAAACAAACAAGAATGAAATAAACTAAAATAAAGCGACTCACATTAAACGGTTACAGCACGTCACAAATTAAAAACAACTGGCTTAACATTAGCCAGTTGTATTGCAAATTATTACGAATTAAAAACAATAATAAAAATAATGTCATTATATCGACTGTATTTCCGAAAATGCGTATTAATGCATAGTACAAGTGTATAAACCTAACACAGGCTTTTGCTTACTTTTTTTTTAAAAACACATTTTATATTTTTTGGTTGTTTTCGTTCATGCACGTTCAACTATTGAATACACAGAATGTCTATGCATTAATACAACACGCAAACAAAACACCTCACCGTCAGAAAGTACATCACAAAAGCTAATACCTTTAAAATTAAATAATTGCATTATAGAAATTAGATAAATTTGCAGTGTCCCCACGATCATTAATGGCCTTTTTTTGTTTTCTGATGTGAATCATTTCCAACACATCCCTAGCTTTATTGTTGTATTCTTTATCAAGAATTTTTACATGTTTAAAATCAAAAGAATGACCAGTACTAGTGGTGTGTTTTTTCAAAGCAGTACTATTCTTGCTGAACTTATGCCCGTTGATTCTGTTTTTTAAATGTTGCATAGTTTGCCCTATGTAAACTCCAGAACATTCTCCGCACGGAATCTCATAAATAACATGTGTTTGTTGGTCGGAGAACCTCCAACATATCCTCAAACCGTACAATATAACAATAGCTAATAAAACTACCAACACATTAAGACATCTCTGGTCTAATTTAAAAGCAAAAACAACCAAAGACCAACAAACACATGTTATTTATGAGATTCCGTGCGGAGAATGTTCTGGAGTTTACATAGGGCAAACTATGCAACATTTAAAAAACAGAATCAACGGGCATAAGTTCAGCAAGAATAGTACTGCTTTGAAAAAACACACCACTAGTACTGGTCATTCTTTTGATTTTAAACATGTAAAAATTCTTGATAAAGAATACAACAATAAAGCTAGGGATGTGTTGGAAATGATTCACATCAGAAAACAAAAAAAGGCCATTAATGATCGTGGGGACACTGCAAATTTATCTAATTTCTATAATGCAATTATTTAATTTTAAAGGTATTAGCTTTTGTGATGTACTTTCTGACGGTGAGGTGTTTTGTTTGCGTGTTGTATTAATGCATAGACATTCTGTGTATTCAATAGTTGAACGTGCATGAACGAAAACAACCAAAAAATATAAAATGTGTTTTTAAAAAAAAAGTAAGCAAAAGCCTGTGTTAGGTTTATACACTTGTACTATGCATTAATACGCATTTTCGGAAATACAGTCGATATAATGACATTATTTTTATTATTGTTTTTAATTCGTAATAATTTGCAATACAACTGGCTAATGTTAAGCCAGTTGTTTTTAATTTGTGACGTGCTGTAACCGTTTAATGTGAGTCGCTTTATTTTAGTTTATTTCATTCTTGTTTGTTTTTTTTGACTTAATAAGTGCTTTTTAATTGGCGGATTTACATATTATTGTCTTCTTTAATTACTAATTTTTTTGCAGTATTTTAATATGCATAAGTTTTGAAAAAGATGTGAATAAACATCGAAACGTCAGCAGTAATCACGTTTTTTTTAATTTTAACCTAAAAACCACATACCCAAGAATACATACTATTGATTATTATTAAAAGTGGTTAAGAAAAATAAACACACAATTTATATATATATATATATATATTCTTGAATTTTATTAGACTATAGCCCAAAACTTATTTTCTTACATTTTCAAAAGAATTATAAGCGCTCCTTACATTATGCTAACAGTGCACTATACTTGTAACATTAATACTTTATTACTTTATTACATCTGAAAATTTCTTTTGGCGTAAATTTAAATTTGAACTTTTCCTTTCTTTCATCAGACAAAGATAGTAATTCTGTAGCGACAGAGACGGGATATTTTTAATTAAAACGGAAAGAGTAAAATTATGAATTTTCTAAATTCTTTTTTCGAAGAGAAAACTCAGTTATTTTAACGGTCCACTTATTAAAAGTGTCAGGAGGTTTTTTTTTTGCGACCATCCTACGCCATAGGCCCAGATTTTTTTACTTCCTTTCAAACCGTAAAAGTAGCAATCCGAAACCGATGTCGGCATGTAACAGTTTGCTTAACACACGGAGCCGTCCATCTTATTAATTAACTGTTAACTACAGAATCCATCGTGGATGCTTTCGTTCTGCCGTCCTCTCACCACATCAGTCCTCTTTCATGACCCTTCATTTCTAAAACGCAATTAAGTCGACAATTTTCTACGACCCATAAAATATTATATTTGCACTCGCTTTTTACCTACGTTATTAAGTGCCTTTTATTCATTTTTGTTTTCTTGCGGTGTCTCTTCTAAAACCTACATTAGGTAATTCACATACCTAGACTGCTCATTAATTAACAAATATTTAATAGAAATGGTAATATCCTAGCCCAGGGATGGCGAACCTTTAAGGATCAACGTGCCATTTTTTTAAAAGAAATGTTTAATGAGGCCATAGACATGCCATCAAATAATTTTGCTTAGTAATTATGGGGAAAATAACAGAACTAAACAATATCAACTCAAAACTCTTCATTTATTACCAAAAAATACATTTTGCACTATATATTATAGTAATAATAATGTTTCAGTTATACCTAGGTGTAATTCAAATTAAAATTACATTACATTAGTGTGACTTCTGTTGTTGCAGATTAGATGACAAATAACTTATATTAGGATTGTAAGATGTTACTTTTAGCAGAATGCATGCTGAACTGGAGTCATCTGCCAAACGGTTTCTAGGCGAGTCTTTAATGTTATTCATCTCTGAAAATAATGACTCGCAGGCATAGGTAGATGAAAATATAGTTAAAATAGCATGAGCCAGTTTCTTCAAACAGTTAAATGTGTCTGGAATCGAATTCCATGTTTCCATAATTTTATTACTAGCATTTTTGCTTATATTGCTTGTCAATCTTTCTGTTTCAATTAATTCCAACTCTTTCCTTGCTTCAATAAATTTTTGAATCCATATTGAGCTAGACTGGAAATCAATCAGCTGCATTTCAAATTCTTCAATTTCCAACCAATAGAATTGGGACAAGTTCAGTTTATCAAATGAAGTCACATCAGAGGTACATAATAAACTTAAGTGTTCCCGATAATTCTTTGAACTGAGAAAACCTCGCTGAAAATTCCTGGATTGAAGAATCGATTACGGAAATAAATTCTTCAGTAGCTTTTTCTTCGTCTGGTTTCTCATGCACATCTAAATCTTTGAAAATTTTTTTCAAGTTTGGGAAATACTTGTAGTTTTTTGTAATGATATCATTCCTGAAAACATGCAGTTTAGCGTCAAAAGCGCGAATGAGATCTATCATGACGACAATTGTTTTATTTGTGCCTTGAAGCTTTACGTTCAGTTCATTGAAATGCTGGCATATGTCTGTTAAAAACATCAATTTTGAAACCCACATAACATCCAACAACTGTGGGTATTGTTCAATTTTGCCTTCATTTTGCAGAAACAGTCTGATTTCTTCCAAACAGTCAACAAATCTTTGAAGTACGTTTCCGCGGCTTAACCAGCGAACATTATTATACATCAGTAAGCCATTATACACCGAGCTGACTTCATCCAACAAAGCATCAAACTTTCGCTTGTTTAAAGCCTGCGACGATATGAGGTTGACTATTTTTGTGACTATCGCCATTACATTTTCAAGAGATGTTAAGCCACTCTTAGCACACAAGGCTTGTTGGTGAATGATGCAGTGAAATTCAAGAATCGAATGTCCTATGTCTGTTTGAAATAAACTAATGAAACCATTTGTTTTGACCGGAGTGAAGTTAGCAACGAATGCCAGCAACGAATTTTAGTGCGGTTCGCTATATCATGAAGGCGGCAAATCGTTCGAGCAATGTGTGTTTATCATCGATTCTTCAGTTGTAAAAGTATTGTATGGTACAGCAATGTTCACTATAGGTTGCTAATGACCACATGGGAGTCCTCGAAGCAGAAAAAAAAATCAGGGGTCTAAATATTGAAAAAGAAATATTTTCGTTTTTATAGGTATACACACACGACACGTCCGTTATTAACTTTTGTGCCACGATGAAACTTTTACAGCGGGTTTCTATCGACAAAAGGAACATATCCACAGAAAGAAATTTTCAAAAATCAGAGGCCTTGGGGATGAAAAAAATTATTTTCGTTGTTATAACATATACACCCCCGATATCCCCGTTATTAGCTTTTGTGCCGCGATGAAACTTTTACAGCGGGTTTCTATCGACAAAAGGAACATATCCACAGAAAGAAATTTTCAAAAATCAGAGGCCTTGGGGATGAAAAAAATATTTTCGTTGTTATAACATATACACCCCCGATATCTCCGTTATTAGCTTTTGTGCCGCGATGAAACTTTTACAGCGGTGTGTCTATCGACAAAAGGAACATATCCACAGAAAGAAATTTTCAAAAATCAGAGGCCTTGGGGATGAAAAAAAATGTTTTCGTTGTTATAACATATACACCCCCGATATCTCCGTTATTAGTTTTTGTGCCGCGATGAGACTTTTACAGCGGGTTTCTATCGACAAAAGGAACAACTCCACAGAAAGAAATTTTCAAAAATCAGAGGCCTTGGGGATGAAAAAAAATATTTTCGTTGCTATAACATATACACCCACGATATCTCCGTTATTAGCTTTTGTGCCGCGATGAAACTTTTACAGCGGGTTTCTATCGACAAAAGGAACATATCCACAGAAAGAAAATTTCAAAAATCAGAGGCCTTGGGGATGAAAAAAAATGTTTTCGTTGTTATAACATATACACCCCCGATATCTCCGTTATTAGCTTTTGTGCCGCGATGAAACTTTTACAGCGGGTTTCTATCGACAAAAGGAACATATCCACAGACAGAAATTTTCAAAAATCAGAGACCTTGGGGATGAAAAAAAATATTTTCGTTGTTATAACATATACACCCCCGATATCTCCGTTATTAGCTTTTGTGCCGCGATGAAACTTTTACAGCGGGTTTCTATCGACAAAAGGAACATATCCACAGAAAGAAAATTTCAAAAATCAGAGGCCTTGGGGATGAAAAAAAATATTTAGTTGTTATAACATATACACCCCGATACCTCCGTTATTAGCTTTTGTGCCGCGATGAAACTTTTACAGCGGGTTTCTATCGACAAATGGAACATATTCACAGACAGAAATTTTCAAAAATCAGAGGCCTTGGGGATGAAAAAAAATGTTTTCGTTGTTATAACATATACACCCCCGATATCTCCGTTATTAGTTTTTGTGCCGCGATGAAACTTTTACAGCGGGTTTCTATCGACAAAAGGAACAACTCCACAGAAAGAAATTTTCAAAAATCAGAGGCCTTGGGGATGAAAAAAAATATTTTCCTTGTTATAACATATACACCCCCGATATCTCCGTTATTAGCTTTTGTGCTGCGATGAAACTTTTACAGCGGGTTTCTATCGACAAAAGGAACATATCCACAGAAAGAAAATTTCAAAAATCAGAGGCCTTGGGGATGAAAAAAAATATTTTCGTTGTTATAACATATACACCCCGATATCTCCGTTATTAGCTTTTGTGCCGCGATGAAACTTTTACAGCGGGTTTGTATCGACAAAAGGAACATATCCACAGACAGAAATTTTCAAAAATCAGAGGCCTTGGGGATGAAAAAAAATGTTTTCGTTGTTATAACATATACACCCCCGATATCTCCGTTATTAGCTTTTGTGCCGCGATGAAACTTTTACAGCGGGTTTGTATCGACAAAAGGAACATATCCACAGAAAGAAATTTTCAAAAATCAGAGGCCTTGGGGATGAAAAAAAATGTTTTCGTTGTTATAACATATACACCCCGATATCTCCGTTATTAGCTTTTGTGCCGCGATGAAACTTTTACAGCGGGTTTGTATCGACAAAAGGAACATATCCACAGAAAGAAATTTTCAAAAATCAGAGGCCTTGGGGATGAAAAAAAAATGTTTTCGTTGTTATAACATATACACCCCCGATATCTCCGTTATTAGCTTTTGTGCCGCGATGAAACTTTTACAGCGGGTTTCTATCGACAAAAGGAACATATCCACAGACAGAAATTTTCAAAAATCAGAGGCCTTGGGGATGAAAAAAAATATTTTCGTTGTTATAACATATAAACCCCCGATATCTCCGTTATTAGCTTTTGTGCCGCGATGAAACTTTTACAGCGGGTTTCTATCGACAAAAGGAACATATCCACAGAAAGAAATTTTCAAAAATCAGAGGCCTTGGGATGAAAAAAAATATTTAGTTGTTATAACATATACACCCCCGATATCTCCGTTATTAGCTTTTGTGCCGCGATGAAACTTTTACAGCGGGTTTCTATCGACAAAGGGAACATATTCACAGACAGAAATTTTCAAAAATCAGAGGCCTTGAGGATGGAAAAAAATGTTTTCGTTGTTATAACATATAAACCCCCGATATCTCCGTTATTAGCTTTTGTGCCGCGATGAAACTATTACAGCGGGTTTGTATCGACAAAAGGAACATATCAACAGAAAGAAATTTTCAAAAATCAGAGGCCTTGGGGATGAAAAAAAATGTTTTCGTTGTTATAACATATACACCCCCGATATCTCCGTTATTAGCTTTTGTGCCGCGATGAAACTTTTACAGCGGGTTTCTATCGACAAAAGGAACATATCCACAGACAGAAATTTTCAAAAATCAGAGGCCTTGGGGATGAAAAAAAATATTTTCGTTGTTATAACATATACACCCCCGATATCTCCGTTATTAGCTTTTGTGCCGCGATGAAACTTTTACAGCGGGTTTCTATCGACAAAGGGAACATATTCACAGACAGAAATTTTCAAAAATCAGAGGCCTTGAGGATGGAAAAATATGTTTTCGTTGTTATAACATATAAACCCCCGATATCTCCGTTATTAGCTTTTGTGCCGCGATGAAACTATTACAGCGGGTTTGTATCGACAAAAGGAACATATCCACAGAAAGAAATTTTCAAAAATCAGAGGCCTTGGGGATGAAAAAAAATGTTTTCGTTGTTATAACATATACACCCCCGATATCTCCGTTATTAGCTTTTGTGTCGCGATGAAACTTTTACAGCGGGTTTCTATCGACAAAAGGAACATATCCACAGACATAAATTTTCAAAAATCAGAGGCCTTGGGGATGAAAAAAAATATTTTCGTTGTTATAACATATACACCCCCAATATCTCCGTTCTTACCGTTTGTGC
The DNA here is from genome assembly GCA_963170755.1 of Amphimallon solstitiale. Taxonomy (NCBI): domain Eukaryota; kingdom Metazoa; phylum Arthropoda; class Insecta; order Coleoptera; family Scarabaeidae; genus Amphimallon; species Amphimallon solstitiale. The sequence continues at coordinate 27,834,017 of OY720675.1, read as the reverse complement.
CACTATGAAATTTTCACAGTAGGTTTCTGTCAACCAAGGAAACATATCTGCAGAAAGAAATCTTCAAAAATCAAAGGCCATCGGAATTAAAAAAAAACAATTTTCATTAATTAAAAATTTATTATTGTATATCAGGAAATCTATAAATATAGCAGTAAAACTATAAGTATAAGCTACACATATGATACATAATAAAATACATATTAACAATGGAGGGAATCCCAATGAAAGTAAATTTAATAAATAATAATAATAGTGAGCATAAAGGACGGTAGGAAAGAAAAATACAGTGAATGTTTAGAGATTAGATGTATAATCGTAATAAAGTACAAAATATACATTAACGTGATTTACCTAGAAATTTCCATCTTTTCATGAGATAAAGATTTAATTGACTGTTCTATGCTAGAGAATATTAATTTGAAAACTTATTTATGAATTCCATGTAGCAAGTATTGCGATATATAAAAGTTAATATAATGACAAATTAAGTTAATCTATATTAAATATGGAATTTCGGTATGTATGTACACTAGTACATGCCGCTATTCTTTAAAATATGAATGAGTCTTGTCTTCTGCTATACAGGTTTACACTATTTAGTACATATATAACAAAAAATGACTTATGTGTATGAGCAAGGAAACAGAGGAAATGGTTAACAATAATACAATTTCTTTACACTAATATACAATACACAAAAATACCAAAGACAACAGAATACAGTTTAAATAATAATAATTAAATAACAAAGTGAACAGTAAGACGTACTTTTAGCGGACTTTATTTTGTGACAGTTTTGAATTGTCGACACAATTCACAAGTGTAAGTAGTATGTTCAGATACAATGTTACCAGAAAAGCACTGCGTGCAGAATATTCTGTGACACGATGAACATGCAATAAAATGTATTCTCTTGGACAATCCGCAATAAATACAAACATCTTTCATACTAACTGAATTGTGAATAATTATTTCCAGTAGAGCTAGTCTGTACTCATTGGGAGTAGATGGCAAAAAATTCTCTTTTGCAACTATGCTATGCAGTATTTGTATAATAATGACTCCACAATTATGAGAATCTCTCTGAGGTGGGAAATCATTATCCATTTTAACTGTCCAGTTTGTTAGTTTCAAGCAGGTTCCCTGATATGTATTGTATTTTTTCAGGAATGACAGGAATTTTATCTTATATTGTTCAGAAATTTCTGGTGTTGCATGCCGTAGATCGTAAAACTTAAATTCTAATGTTGAAAGATTTGCAACTGCCATTACCCAATGATTACCAGATATAAGAAATGGAACTACAAGGTTTGTTTGTAATCTTGGTAGGACTTTGATTTTGTTTTTTAAAATTTCGTCATAATTATCGATATTGTTAAAAGCAGGTATTTTCTCTGATTCAAACACAATAAATGATCCTTCATCACAAGATAAAAGTGTCGTTTCCTGTACGTTAAAATTTCGTAATATAATTTCCATACATACATCAATTAGCCAATTCGAAAGCCATTTATCTGCCGTTCTGCCAACGATTTCTTTGAATCTTAAAAATTCATCAATGTCTATTTCATTAACAACTGCTCTTAAAGAAGAAAATTTGGCAATTACGTAATTTTTGTCCTTGTTTGAACTTATTTTGTTATAATAATTAATGTCATTTACTAAACCGTTATTTAAAATTGCAGGAAAATTATCGTTTTTGTTTAAAAGAGCGGTACTGTGTCGCAAGGGTAATTTGTCTTTTAAATACTTAATTTGAATTCCTTGAAAATAATTAAAAGTAGGTTTGGATTTCTTCTGCCACACTTCCTCTGAAGATAGTCCAACGTTATTGTCATTTTCTGTTGTACTTTTAATTTTCAAATTTTTCTTTGCCAAACTGCGACTACCCATACCTAATGTAAATTCTTTGTAAATAAACAAAACATGTTTTCGGGAACTACGAATTACGTGGGACGGTTTAACATTACGTTTCCCTTTCAGAAGTGTGTGTTTCAAAATATTGTTCCAATTTTCTACAGTCGCATTACTATATCGAGTTATATGATTAGACGATTCTGTTGACATCAGCCCTGACCACAAAGGCAAATATGCTATGTATTTTTTTAAAACTAAGTTTGGATAATCGGAATTGAAATAAATATTTGGTTTGCTGCCTTTATCTGATCTACTTATTAATGACAAAATATCTTTAAATTCTATGTAAAATGGGCTTTTCTTGTATAAGATTTTCTCACTTATTACTTCGCTTTTCTCTTTTGCTTTTAATATTATTGAAATGCTTATCGATGTCCGTTGAAATAATTTTTAAAAAATGTGAACAGCAAATACGTAATAATACAACATGTTTTATAGTCTCTTCTTGTTGGGTTAAACAGTACTGATATGTTATATTTAAATAGTCTATTACGGACATGCTATTCCAAAAGTATGTGATGGCATTTATAAAAGCTAAACTAAAATCAATAACTACTAATTGAAAAGGAGGCCAGTGAATTCCGAAAGATTCAGCAAAATGTTTGAAATTAGCTAAAAATATGCCTATTGCTGTTGCATCATGTAATGAGCTACCTCTCTCAAATAACGGAACAACCCTCCCTGATATTAATTTTATTACTCCACAATAGTAATAAAGCCGCTTTTTTACATGGTTCTCTTGTCTAAAGATACCACCAGTAGCATCGAAGTATAAACTGTTTCTCATTTTTTATAAATAATTTTAATATTTCTATTTGTTGTGAACTATAAATTTCAAAATCGTACGGTTCTGACACCTTCTGTATATATGGGTGGTTTTCATGTTCCCGTCTCATCAATATAAGGTCTATAATGTCATCTTTCTTTCTGTCTAGTGCATGCAAAGTTTCACAGCGGGCTTTTCTGATAACTGCATCAGATTTCTTTTTTTGGTAATTATAGTGCCTAAGAATATTACTGTTAATTTTACTAGTTATTCTAGAAATATATGACAGTGGCTTCTCAGATTTTAATTCTCTCTGTGTAAGTTCTCTGTCTAGTCCTCGTAAATGACTAGAAAGATTTTGTAAATGATTAAAATCTAAGGATCTGCTGTATACTTTACAACATTTTTGTACTCTACTACTCGATGTATATAAAATTTGAATTTTGAACAGTTTACACTTTGGGTGGGCGCAATCTGCGTAGATGACCCAATTATTTTTATTATTTCTAAAATTGACGATATTTAAAATACAAATATTGTTAACATATATTTCAACTTTTTTTATCAAAATATAGTTTCAAATTTTTTCTGATTTTGGTTTTGACATCGCTTGCCATTCGTCAAAATCGAGATAAAATATTCCCTCTAAAATAATACAATTTTTAAAACTTTTTTTTTAAAGATTCTTCACTAAATAAATTTTTAGAATTAACTGGTATAACGCTTTTGCCTCTTATTTCATTTTCGTATTTTAAATGTAATTTTAACGCACAATGTTCGATTTGAATGTCTTCGGGAGTGATATTAAAAGAAGACTGCATTGAACTATAAGATTTAATTCGTTCATTGTTTTTACCTTCGCTGTCATCCTTATGTTGACTTTCCATTGGACTCGTCTGCAATTTCTCACTGTACTTTCTTGATACATGAACATCTACTTCTTGATTGTTACAAACATATTGAGTTTCAACAGGACGTAGGTCACCTTCCCGAACATCAGATTTGACTGTATTCTTGATCTCAATATTATTGTTACCCACTATCGGACTTACCGATAGACTCGCCACAGTCGTTGATTCGTAATTTTTTTCGGGTGTAGAAGTGTTGTATCTGAACTTCTTCCAAGTTAAATTTCTTCTATGAAACATGTAAATCTTCTTTCTATTCAAAAACGTATTTCTAATTTTCAGCATTACACATAACTTTCCAAATATAGCACATTTATCTCGATAGGAATCGCTTTGCAAATTACGACTGCATAAAGTGGGATATATTTCACAAAACTTAGCTTTCCAATTATTAGGATAATTAATCGGCATGGTAGCGAAAAAATTCAGTACACACTGACTAAAACGAATAGAGAATGAAACTAACCAACATATCGGTTTGAATAAGCGAGTCGATAGAAAAATATTTGGATTCGTTGTTTATTTTATCACCCTCTTGGACAAAAAATAAGATGAAGCATAAAGTACTTGAAGAAACAGATACTTACGATTAGACTATAGAATAAATAAACACAATTGATAACTAATATCGCTGGAATCCTAATGAAATGTGCCTTAAGTTGAAAAACTCTAAAAAAGTTTTTCTAAAAACAATTTTTAGCCCATATGCAAAATTTCAGCTGCGTAAGATAATTTAGATTTTTTGCCAATTTTTTTGTAAATTGCACCACTGTTGCGAAATAAGACAACGCAACCTACATAAAACTTATTAGTTTTAACAATGCTTTATTCCAGACACATTTTCTTTAAGGCTGCGCCATATTCAATGTGTGTTTTTCTACAAAATCCAAATAGGGCTATTAAAATTTGGTCACATCTGATGCAAAGTTTATTTGTTTTTGACACTGTATAAGGTAACTTCATAAAATAACTATTTTTGAAAATGTAGTTTGTGTCTAAATGACACATTAATATTAAGAAAATAGTTTAATTGAAAAGTCAAATTCTCTAATAAAATAATTATAATACATTATAAAAATGAAACGCATTTTAAATTCCACCTTTTCAATTAATAACAATATGTATTTTTGGTATTTGAATATTAAATTAAACATAATTTGAAAAACCTAAAAATTAAAATTACATTTCTGTGTGCCTCCCATTGCATTCAATACAAACAATTGTTCTTCTTGATACATCTTTAATGGAGTTTCTGATACTAAGGGGCCTTATTTCTAAAATACAGTTTCGAATCATCGTTTTCAAATGATCAACATTACGGAAACGTTTTTCTTTGTAAACTTTTTGTTTTAGGTAACCCCACAAGAAAAAATTGTTTTTAGAAAAACTTTTTCTAATAACTTTTTTCGATATTTTGAGAAATAACCCCACTTTTGAATTTTTTTTGGAAAAAAATTTAAATTTGACAGATAATGCGAATCACGTGACTATTATTTTTTTGGTTAATTTTCATCTTGACCGAAGCAGAAATTGATGCCAACCTCAAATTTAGAATAAATCTATTAAGAAAAAAGTCCCATATGATGCGGACTTCACTGGTCACACTGTATATAGAATGCATAACTTACGACATATTTGCAAAAAATCGCTATTCGATAAGAGTAAAAGTGGTACTTCCGGTCTGAATTTAGAAATTTTTTTATACTCGTAACGTACTTTTCTAAAAAGCATGACTTGCGAGATATTCGCAAAAAAACTGATTTTCGATAAGAATAAAAGACCTACTTCCGGTAGGAATTTCGAAAAACTTTTTAAATAAAATTATTCTCAATTTTAATTTTAAGTACATATGAATTCTTTATAAATTTGTTTAAACTTAGTAGTTGACGAAATATTGGCAACATTCGATATTTTCACTGAAATAAACTGCTACATCCGGTCTACCGATTTTACTGAAAAACTAATCAGAAAGAGGGAGATTATACACGTAAATACAAAATTTGGAATTGATATTTCCAGCGGTTTGACCGCTATCGTGGTCACAGACAGAAAGACATTTTTTAAAAACCACTTTCTCGGGATCAGGGGACTTCAAAACGTGGACATCTGCAAAAATCTCGAGGTCGAAAATTTTCGTCATCACTGTACTTCCTTATATTACGTATAAGAAAGTAAAAGTGTGTATGAAATAAAACAATTAATAAGACCACGTTTCTGGACATCTCTTTCATATTGACAATATATATGTATCTTACTTGTCTGCTTAATAAAAATTTAAATAATTTTACTTTAGAAGTAAACATATTACACTCAACCTTCAAGCATCTTACTTTATTTCCTTTATTAATACTTATTTTTATTACACAGTCAGTTCGAAATAGCTTATTTAGTTTACACTTGTTTGAGATATTTACAGAGTCGGTTTAGGCTTGTACGCGTTCAGTAAGACTACATATACTTTCTTTTTTCTGTCTTTACGTAGAACCATAATGTATCTTCTACATAATACAGAAGAAGAAACTTTTTTCGACCATTTTCACACTAACCGAAATTCTTTATTTATAAACATATCCCAAACTGTTTATTTATATAAATTAAGCCAATACATACATCCATCAATTACAAGCAAAAGGAATATATCCTACTAGTACTAATCCTAGTCCGAAAATATTTTTCTCTCCCCTAAATTCTTTAAAATTCCATACGGAACAAAGGAATTTACAGTGAATAGCGGCACTAAAGCTAACAATGGAAAAGTTGGGGGGTGCACATCTCATAACAAAGATACGGTCTCCGATTTTCGAAATTTCTTTCTGCGGATATGTTCCTATGGTTGATAGAAACCTACTGTAAAAAGTTCACCGTGGCACAAAAGCTAATAACGGAGATATCGGGGGTGTAAATGTTATAACAACTAAATATTGTTTTTCATCCCCAAGGCCTCTGATTTTTGAAAATTTATTTCTGTGGATATGTTCCTTTTGTCGATAGAAACCCGTTGTAAAAGTTTCATCGCGGCACAAAAGCTAATAACGGAGATATCGGGGGTGTATATGTTATAACAACGAAAATATTTTTTTTCATCCCCAAGGCCTCTGATTTTTGAAAATTTCTTTCCGTGGATATGTTCCTTTTGTCGATAGAAACCCGCTGTAAAAGTTTCATCGCGGCACAAAAGCTAATAACGGAGATGTCGGGGGTGTATATGTTATAACAACGAAAATATTTTTTTTCATCCCCAAGGCATCTGATTTTTGAAAATTTCTTTCTGTGGATATGTTCCTTTTGTCGATAGAAACCCGCTGTAAAAGTTTCATCGCGGCACAAAAGCTAATAACGGAGATATCGGGGGTGTATATGTTATAACAACTAAATATTTTTTTTCATCCCCAAGGCCTCTGATTTTTGAAAATTTCTTTCTGTGGATATGTTCCTTTTGTCGATAGAAACCCGCTGTAAAAGTTTCATCGCGGCACAAAAGCTAATAACGGAGATATCGGGGGTGTATATGTTATAACAACGAAAATATTTTTTTTCATCCCCAAGGCCTCTGATTTTTGAAAATTTCTTTCTGTGGATATGTTCCTATTGTCGATAGAAACCCGTTGTAAAAGTTTCATCGCGACACAAAAGCTAATAACTGAGATATCGGGGGTGTATATGTTATAACAACGAAAATATTTTTTTTCATCCCCAAGGCCTCTGATTTTTGAAAATTTCTTTCTGTGGCGATGTTCCTTTTGTCGATAGAAACCCGCTGTAAAAGTTTCATCGCGGCACAAAAGCTAATAACTGAGATATCGGCTGTGTATATGTTATAACAACGAAAATATTTTTTTTCATCCCCAAGGCCTCTGATTTTTGAAAATTTCTTTCTGCGGATAAGTTCCTTTTGTCGATAAAAACCCACTGTAAAAGTTTCATCGCGGCACAAAAGCTAATAACGGAGATATCGGGGGTGTATATGTTATAACAACGAAAATATTTTTATTCATCCCCAAGGCCTCTGATTTTTGAAAATTTCTTTCTGTGGAGTTGTTCCTTTTGTCGATAGAAACCCGCTGTAAAAGTTTCATCGCGGCACAAAAGCTAATAACGGAGATATCGGGGGTGTATATGTTATAACAACGAAAATACTTTTTTTTCATCCCCAAGGCCTCTGATTTTTGAAAATTTCATTCTGTGGATATGTTCCTATTGTCGATAGAAACCCGTTGTAAAAGTTTCATCGCGGCACAAAAGCTAATAACTGAGATATCGGGGGTGTATGTTATAACAACGAAAATATTTTTTTTCATCCCCAAGGCCTCTGATTTTTGAAAATTTCTTTCTGTGGCGATGTTCCTTTTGTCGATAGAAACCCGCTGTAAAAGTTTCATCGCGGCACAAAAGCTAATAACTGAGATATCGGCTGTGTATATGTTATAACAACGAAAATATTTTTTTTCATCCCCAAGGCCTCTGATTTTTGAAAATTTTTTTCTGTGGATATGTTCCTTTTGTCGATAGAATCCCGCTGTAAAAGTTTCATCGCGGCACAAAAGCTAATAACGGAGATATCGGGGGTGTATATGTTATAACAACGAAAATATTTTTTTTCATCCCCAAGGCCTCTGATTTTTGAAAATTTCTTTCTGCGGATATGTTCCTTTTGTCGATAAAAACCCACTGTAAAAGTTTCATCGCGGCACAAAAGCTAATAACGGAGATATCGGGGGTGTATATGTTATAACAACGAAAATATTTTTTTTCATCCCCAAGGCCTTTGATTTTTGAAAATTTCTTTCTGTGGATATGTTCCTTTTGTCGATAGAAACCCGCTGTAAAAGTTTCATCGCGGCACAAAAGCTAATAACGGAGATATCGGGGGTGTATATGTTATAACAACGAAAATATTTTTTTTCATCCCCAAGGCCTCTGATTTTTGAAAATTTCTTTCTGTGGAGTTGTTCCTTTTGTCGATAGAAACCCGCTGTAAAAGTTTTATCGCGGCACAAAAGCTTATAACGGAGATATCGGGGGTGTATATGTTATAACAACGAAAATATTTTTTTTCATCCCCAAGGTCTCTGATTTTTGAAAATTTCTTTCTGTGGATATGTTCCTTTTGTCGATAGAAACCCGCTGTAAAAGTTTCATCGCGGCACAAAAGCTAATAACGGAGATATCGGGGGTGTATATGTTATAACAACGAAAATATTTTTTTTCATCCCCAAGGCCTCTAATTTTTGAAAATTTCTTTCTGTGGATATGTTCCTTTTGTCGATAGAAACCCGCTGTAAAAGTTTCATCGCGGCACAAAAGCTAATAACGGAGATATGGGGGGTGTATATGTTATAACAACGAAATTATTTTTTTTCATCCCCAAGGCCTCTGATTTTTGAAAATTTCTTTCTGTGGATATGTTCCTTTTGTCGATAGAAACCCGCTGTAAAAGTTTCATCGTGGCACAAAAGTTAATAACGGACGTGTCGTGGGTGTATACCTATAAAAACGAAAATATTTCTTTTTCAATATTTAGACCCCTGATTTTTTTTTCTGCTTCGAGGACTCTCATGTGGTCATTAGCAACCTATAGTGAACATTGCTGTACCATACAATACTTTTACAACTGAAGAATCGATGATAAACACACATTGCTCGAACGATTTGCCGCCTTCATGATATAGCGAACCGCACTAAAATTCGTTGCTGGCATTCGTTGCTAACTTCACTCCGGTTTTGTTTTGCCCACCATACTTGGAGCACCATCAGTCGTTACCGAAACAATTTTTTCAAATCAATTTCTTTCTCAGCAAGCGATTTTTTAACAGCCGTACAAATATCTGTGCCCTTTGTAGTTGTTGGCAACGATGTTATCGCAATTAATTCTTCCTTAATGACGTTTACTACGCAATATCGAGCAAAAACAGCTAAACGTGCAGATTTAGTGACGTCAGTACTTTCGTCAAAACATAGAGATATAAAAGGAGCAGAGTTAATGTCACTTTTTTGTTGATCTGTTACATTTCCGGCCAGTTTTAAGATTCTTTCTTTTATTGTGTTTCTAGATAAAGGAGTATCTTTGATGCGCTGAATTATCTTATCTTTATTATCGAAATCATCAAAAAGTGAGGACGCGCATGCTAACCAAGCTTCCTTCAAAAACTCTCCCTCTTGAAAAGGTTTACTATGCCGAGCAATAACATTTGCAGCCGAGAAACTTGCGGCGCTCATATGACAATTTTTACCAACATATTTAATCATAGACGTCGACTGTTTATTTCTGTCTTTCATTGCACTTGCAATTAATTCCTTTTGCTCTGGTTCGCTTTTTTGACAAACGGATTTGTGATTTGTTTGAAAATGCCGTTTTACAGACGATGTTCTACATACCACTGTTCCAGAACATATGACACACACCGCTTTGTCGCCTTTACTAATCATGCCATATTTCTCAGTCCACCAAGTTTGAAATTGTCTATCTTGCACTTTTTGTTTTTTTGCTGAACTAGCCATGTTAAATAACACTAGTAAATATAACACAAATGCACTTGTGTCAACGAAATTGACTATGATGCTATGCGTAAACAAACTATGCGTCATCAGCAATTGCAGTCAACGACGTAACTAAGAACTAAGAAGACAAGACACAAATCTGGACACAAACCACAAACAAGAACAAGCGCGCTTCCCGCCCGCGCAGCGCGCCTCCGTAGCGTAGGCTCACTCCTGTCGTTCGTTAAATTTCGCAGTAAACTTTGTTACTTTGTCGATAGGTGGCGTGCCCAAAATATTTTGTAACGTGCCATCAATGGCACGCGTGCCACTGGTTCGCCATCCCTGTCCTAGCCCCTAAAATTTTGATACAAACTATGTATGTAATAAAGTTTTTTTGTTATTATGTTATTTTAACACCCTCACACACCACCCCACACACCAAGTCAGTGAGATATGGTTAAGTTATTTACAGTGCCACGAATAACATGTGAAAAACTTATTAAGGAGGGGAGATTGTGAATATAAAATAAATTTGTTAGGGTTATGGAAGAGTTGCTATTTCTTTAGACAAGTGCATTCTAATGACTCTTTGATATCTAGGAAAAGTGGACACTTTTTATTGCTGCCGGCTTTAATGTTTCTCCATCAACTGCCATTGTAAGAACACAGTTTGTAATTGATGGAACGATTACATTATTGCTTAAATTTATTATATGGCTCGACAGAAAATTCAATTATTGCGTCTGGTGTGATAGAAATCCGCACTGGATAGAGCAAGTTCATAGGCAGTATCCCCAAAAAATTAATGTTTAATATGGAATCATTGGTCGGAATATTATTGGTCTTTTACTTTTACAACAAGACGGAGCACCGCCCCCTTTTGATCATGCAGTGCACCAATATTTAAACCATACGTTTCCTGATAGATGGATACGACGGAGGGGAACAATTGAATTGCCAGATAAGTCACCTGATTTTACCCCAATTGATTTTTTCCTGTGGGGTCATTTAAATATCGAGTTTACTTAAACAGACCATTAAATATCGCAGATTTACAAGAACGTATAGGAAATGAGATTGTCATTATTTCTCCTCATAATTTGATTGACTCCTTGCAGAATTTTGTTCAACGCATTCATTACTGTCAAGAAGTTAAAGAAGAGAATCTTGAGCATATTTTGTTATATACAATATATATAGAATTTAAACACTTTTTTCAATGTTCTTCAAATGTATAAGAGTTTTTATAAAAAGCGTTATTTTTGGTCGAAATAAGTTGTCAAACAGTTGACAGATTAAAAATATTATTTCAAAAGCTAACTTACGGTGGAATTCTGTGTGGCTATCGAAGGGCTTACGGTTATCGTAGGCTACGATAAATGCAACCTAGCAACTAAAATGACAATTGTGATTTTGGTATGTACATAATATTTATGTTTAATGTGCAAACAGATATATAAAAATACTTTAATTTAAAATTTTAACTAATAAGAAAATTGTTTGAAATATAACATATATTTTTTCAAGAAAATGTATGAAAAATTTTGTAATGTCAAGAAAGCCAAATTTCAGCAAGAACTGTTACCATTAAGAGGTTTTAAAAGGATTTAGTATCACAGTAGTGTATAGTGAATTTGCATATCAATGTCTTTTTAGGAACATCTATGAATGATTAAATGTCATTTTTCTATAACGCCAACAAGGACAGTTATTCCTATAAAGTGGACATTGTTTTTCTTACACAAAAAAATACATATACTCAGCGAACAATACCTATACAACATAAGGCATGTGAAATTTACTATCTACTTGGTATCGTGTTCACAATTTAAAGTTTACTTTTTCATCACATTTTTTAGTGATAAAACTACATCAAATTAAAAGGATGTTAAACTTTATATTATTATGAAGAAGATAAGAGGAATTTACCTAATAATTAAATGAAGTGATGGAAATCTCTTGGTGAAACATGTCGAAATATAAGCAAGTAATAACAAAAAACACACTTGGTATTGTTTCACAAATAAATATAATTAAATACTCGATGTACATTTCGCCTTGCGGCATCGTCAGGAGTTCTCGAGAAACTAAAGTAAAATTTAATATACTGTAACTACCTACTTCTAACAAAAATGTAAATAAAAATGTACAAAAATAGAAAATTATGAAAAGTTCATGGCTTATCTGGAAAGACCGTTTTTACAAGGCTAGGGTTTATTAGCGGTGAATTTATGAGTTCTGTTTGTTCATTAAGAACATTGCCTGGTTGTAAAAGTAAACTTTCTTTTATAAAATAACCTTCTAGAACATTCATTTTTTTACTTTTATTTAAACTATACAGTACTTCTAAATTGTCTATTGGAATTTACCTATTTGGTCAACGACTTTCTTTATTTGTAAGTCATACAGCAAAGAATTTTATCAATATGTAACATATTGAACAATTAATGTTTTAGGTCTCAAAAACGTAACGTCATATTCTAATAATATTGTGCAAAGTATATGAATGATTGAAGTATGTATGTAGATTACTTTTTATTTAGAAAATCGACCAATCCTGTGATACAAGTTTGCATTTGGTTTCAATATTTTTATTCGTCCCAATTACTTTTTTTACTAGCTGTAGGAATGTATTGTCTGAATAGGAGCTTCTTCTTCTTCTTAATGTGTTTTCTAGTTAGGCCTTAGGCCTTTTACTAATAGTCTGTTTTGGCTTCATCTTTACTTTGAAGAATTGGTTATGTACTCTTTATAGGATTTATTGTATGAGAGCGAGCCGGGGCCGTTTGTGCGGGAGGTAATCCTGCGGATCGTATTTCATCTCCAGGGTGAGGGAGATGTTTGTGTTTTCATCCATCCTGTGGTAGAGTGAGTTTTCTTATATGAGTTTCAATTGTTGGTGTGTTTGTTCCTCTATGGATCTGGTTGTTTCGAAGAAACCATGGTGCCTTCAGTACCATTCTTAGTAAGGTATTCTTAATAGGCTGAATTGCTTGGATGTTTGTCGGGGCGGCGGCGGCGTTCAGCCAGATTTGGGCGGCGTACAACATCATCGGTCTTAATATTTGTGTATATATGCGAAGTTTCATCTTGCTGGCTAATGTGCTGACTGCTCCCAGGAGAGGCCATAGTCTTCCTCTGGCTATTCTGGTCTTTTTGCAGACATTTCGTAAGTGGTTTGAATAACTAAGTCTGCGGTCAAGTGTAACACCATCTGAATAGGAGAGGGCTTACACAATAACTCATTTGATATTGAGTACACCAAATCATTCGATATTATTGCAGGATTTCGTTGTCGAGCCACTGAAGTTATAGTAATTGAAAATTATGCTTATTTGCAGTTTTGATAGGAGAGTAAAATTTAGTAGGCTGAAATTTGACCAAAGAAAACAAAGCTTTTAGCACCAATATTATTTCTGGTGGCTGTCAAATAATAGAAAGTATCCATAAACTTAATGTTGTTAAGACCTGTAACAAAGATATTATGTACACTGTATAGGTATATGCATTTCAAGTAACCTTCAAATGTAACTATATGCATATTATTTTGATGAATACGTTTATCCAGTACCTGGATAAGGCTCTGGACGCCTAAACTTTTGCTTAAAATGTTTGTTAGTTATTTACATGACCGAATTACTGCTTTCGTAAAATGCGCACATAATATATGGAATGAAGAGAATGTATTACACTCTATACATATATTTTACATAGACAAATCCCTACCTTTGTCATCTACATCTAACAATAATGCTATAAAGTCATATCCATATTTGCAAACAAGAACAATAAATATAAAATATAGCCCACAAAATCTTTATTTACGCTCCTAATGACACTTCTACGCCATTAACCGTAAAAGTTCCCAAATCGTCATCAAAACGTCATCTCGTTGCTAGGTACTGTAAGCTTCCGAGAATCGTTCAGAATCACACCCTTAATTTTATATTTCTTCAAAATTGAATTCGTAAAAATAAAATATTTCTCTTTTTAGGCAAATAAGGCAGACATGTGTTACATCACTGAATAGAGAAAAAAACACTCATTTCAATAATGTTAAATTTGACCCCGTGCTATTTGAAAAACATAAAGTTAGCATTGCATCTTGAAAACAAATGCCGGTGCAAAACTGAAGAAAATTTGAAATAATGGAATCTAAATCCTTCTAACAGTGGGCCAAATTTGCAAGTACCGAGAAATCGTTTTCAAAATATTTAGCTGTAGCCATATCCCCCCCCCCCCCTTTTATACATTATACGTTATATAGACCACGCATAATAGTATTCTACTCTAACGAAGAAAAGGAATTGCTATCAAACAATTAGTCTTCCGGACTTTTATTATATTTCCATTTCACGACCACGGTCACGATAAGAAATGGCCAAAAGCTATCGGGTCATTCGTGACGTCATTAATTTTACAATCGAATTCGACTGGTCGCTGCCTTACAAACTACCGGACAAAACCGCTACAAAGCGAAATTTCCTATACCAAAATATTACATAATAATTTATTTCGATTGCTGTTTCTATTCATAAAAGCTCGATTATAAAAGAAAAACAATGTTAAGAACCTCATTATTTTTTATTTATATATTTTTTGTTATTTGTAATAACGGCAATCACTTAAAACGCTTCATTTACTGTTAAAATTGTAGTAAACAATAGGAACGCGATTATTTTACAATACGTGTTGAAGTACATGCAATGGTTCAACGCCAATCTATAACCTGCGTTCGATAAACTGTCCCAACGGTGACAAGAATAAACACGAAGTCCGATACACATTCCTATCGCTTTTAATTAAACGTTGACCGTTCGCTCTCAGTAATTGATATTCTTCCAGCGGCGGAAACGAATTGATTGGTAGGTGCCGTCATCACTGTCATCCTATCGATAGTGGCGTGCGTGTTTGCGAGCGATTCGAAAAAGATCCGACAAAATTCGATTCTTTTGTTTGACGAATGCGACGAGTGCTCTGTAAGCTTGACCCGTAAACGATTCCGTGATGATGGGGAAATTGAAGGATAACACCGGTGAAACTCATTAAGATAACGGTGTCAGTAGCGTAGATACAAGTGAACTTCATTGAATAAACATTCATAAAAGAGCATGCAGAATATACTTTAACATTTTAAAGATGCATTTATGTTTTTAATGGGTATTTAAATTTAGTTGAGTTATTTTCCAACCGAATACAGTAGTACCCCCGTGTCCGCAGTACATACGTTTCAAGCCTTACCGCGGATACCGAAAATCGCGGATAATAGCGAACATCTACCAATTTTCGTTTAAATGCAAGTATGTACACATTCCGAATTTTGAAATTTCATATATACAAAAAATATTGCAAATCCAGTTCTAAATACTTTTGTACTCTTGATAAATATATATAGAATGCATAACTTACGACATATTTGCAAAAAATCGCTATTCGATAAGAGTAAAAGTGGTACTTCCGGTATAAATTTTGAAATTTTTTTTATACAAAAGATATTGAAAATTATGTTTTAAATACTTTTATACCCGTAACGTACTTGTCTAAACAGCATGACTTGCGAAATATTCGCAAAAAACTGATTTTCGATAAGAGTAAAAGACCTACTTCCGGTAGGAATTTCGAAAACTTTTCAAATAAAATTATTCTCAATTTCAATTTTAAGTATATATGAATTCTTTATAAATTTGTTTAAACTTAGTAGTTGACGAAATACTGTCAAAATTCGATTTTTTCGCTGAAGTAAACTGCTACTTCCGGTCTACCGATTTTACTGAAAAACTAATCAGATCTCAAGAGAGAGATTATACACGTAAATACAAAATTTGGAGTTGATATCTACAGCCAGAGACACACACACACACAGAGAGAGAGACACATACATTTTTTAAAAACCACTTTTTTGGTATCAGGGGACTTCAAAACGTGGACATCTGCAAAAATCTCGAGGTCGAAAATTTTCATCATCACAATACTTCCTTATACTACGTATAAGAAAGTAAAAGGAGTTTAGTCTCATTTATTTATTTTATTATATTGTAGACTAGAAAGTACATACATATATTAGATATTAAAAATAATTTTTAATCGGAAAAAGAATCTTAACATCAAATGATTCTTGCACCTCCACCCGAGAGAAAGTAAACGCAAGCGATGTTGATGGCACATGATTCTCGATCGTTGATGCCCTTTTGTCACTTTTTTTGAAAAACAATGTTATATAGGAAGCTGCTGTTTCTTTTTCTTCAATTCATTAAATAGTGTTTGAAGATGGTCCAATGCTTCAGTTATTGATCTAGTTACTTGCATAATGCGTTCCATTAAAGGATCGTAATGTATGATATTTTCCTTTAAATCCTGTGCAAGCCGAAATACTTCGCCCAATATTTCCAAAGACCATTCAGATGCTCGTGTGTCGGTTTCTTCATCTTCCTCTTCCTCTGTCGATAAAGTTATAAGTTCCAGCTATTCTTTATTTGATAATTCCTCTCTATGTTCTTCAATACACTCATGCACCTCCTCCTCCATCAAATCAACGAATCCTTCTTCACTAAACTGCCTTGCTATGTAAATGATTTTGTTTACTTCCTCATCAACAGTCGGTAAATCTTCAAAGTCGCTAACAACCTCAATCCACAAATTCTTCCAACATGACTTTATAGTCGCTGGTTTTAATTCATTTATTGCTATTTTGATAAATGTAATTGCGTCCGCGATTGTAAATGTTTTCCAGTAATTCATAATTTCAACTTAGGCTCTATGTCTTTCAAATACAAGACAAGTGTATATTGCCTTAACGCCCGCCCAGAATAATACCCTGGTCGAGAGGTTGCAGTAATGAGGTAGTATTTGGCGGTAAAAATACAATCTTAATATTTTCATCTTCTATAGCAATGGATTTTGGATGATTAGGTGCATTATCCATTAGTAACAATGCTTTAAATGGCAATTTCTCCTGTTCCAAGTATCGTTTGACTTCAGGAATGAAGCACAGGCGAAACCATTCAGTCAAAAGTGTTGCTGTAACCAATGCTTTCTTATTGGTTTGTACAGGTAAATTGCTTTTGTCTTTATTTTTGAGGGCACGAGGATTTTGTGAACGATGTATTACGCCTGGTTTGATCACGTGCCCTTCAACATTAACACATAATAGCCGCGTTAACCTGTCTTTGCATGCTTTGAATCCTGGAGCCTGTTTTGCTGTTTTATGAATATAGGTTCTACTGGGCATTTTTTTCCACAGCAAACCAGATTCACTGAAGTGAACACTGTGGGTGGTAGCCTTCCTCTTCAATAATCCTTTTTAACTCAGCCGGAAACGTAGCAGCAGCTTCTTCGTCAGTAGATGCAGCTTCTTCAGTGATCTTTAAATTTTTCAAGTTATATCTCCTCTTGAATCTATTCAACCATCCCTTACCTGCTGTGAATGCTTTTATGTCTTCTTCAGTGCTGCCTTTTTTAAAGTTTTCATAAAGACTTAAGGTCCTTTGCTGTAAAATATTACCATTGATCGGTATATGTTTCCTATTCATACCTTCAATCCATAAATTTAACGCTCTTTCTAGCTTTATTAGTACCTACTTTATCACGTATTGTGGAAGTTTTTTTGGCAGTCTGGAGTGCCACAGAAAAACTAGATCGCATATTCTTCTCCCTTTTTACAATCTCGCCTATGGACGATTCATTTTTACCATATATTCTTGCTACCTGAGCATACGATTTTCTTTCTTGTTGTATTAAATCAAGAATTCGCAGTTTTTCACCAAGAGTTAATACTTCACGTCTTCTCTTAGACTTTGAGGGACAGTCACTATCACGACGTCCTTGCTTTCGATACATTATTGAGATACATATTACATATGAATAACAGTGCGTACTAACACCTGCAATCGACGAGAACATTTAAGTCGTACTGTGTGTGACAAATAATTGATTCTTCATATTCATGCCAATAAAAACATGACATTACATACATATTCAGCATTTTTATACAAATTTAAACAATGAACAGTATTATAGAATACAACCACGTTTATATTTACTGTTTCAAGAGCTGTTGTTCATTGTTAACTTTTTATAAGTGCCTAATACAAACAATTCAAATATGTATTATATCTATAAATATCAGTATTTTCACGAAATGTGTGAATACATCAGTGAATAATGACGAATTGTAACGAGAAAAAGTTTCGTTTCGATATATCGCATGTCGCATCGCCGCACCGATAAATGTAACCGTGGATAACTGAATCCGCGGATACTGAGACCGCGGATACGGTGGTACTACTGTATTTTAATTTGATCATTTCCAGCTAGTCTCGCTGTTCCTTGCATGAGTCCACCTTATTTACGACTTAGGTTTAATTTTATTTATTCCCTATTTCGGGTTTTCTTACGTCACCTGTTGATCCGTAGGCGTACTCGACAGATTTAGATTTCTTAGATAACGATTTGATATGTTCCACCGCCTTTCTCTTAACCGTCTTACTTTCGTATTTGACGCCGTGATTAATTATTTCAGTAATTATCACATTCAGATCAGTTTTAAAATTAAGAATTGAATCGCACGACTTACTGTTGGTATTCGTTGTAACAATTAATAACTTCTCACCCACGTAATTTTTTTTTATGTAACCTGCGTAGGCTTTAAAACTTATTTAGTGTATAATCCTACACTCTTTTAAATTAACAAAAGAAAATCATTCAGTCTGACTTAAATTTATTATTTCTCTTGATTAATCCCTTGCAATTTAATTGCTGCATTTAGTATACTAACTTTATACTACGACTGGGTTAAATAAAACTTGCTGACTGGTCCATGTCTGTGTTTCTGATATTTTCTCTGGCATTCTATACGCTGCAGTGCTGAGTGCCTCCCTATCAAATGTTCACTCAGGAATATGTTACTAAAACTAATGAGAGAAAGTAGCGCTTTATACAAAGTCCATCATCTAATCAGTTTATGTTGCATCCACGACCATCTCTACTAGAGTCAAGCGGCGCGGCGACAGAGCTAAATGTATTTCAGATCAGGAGCGGAAGGGAAGTTTCAGATACGACGTCAGGTGTTTTGACAGTAACAGGTATATCACATTTATTTAGGAGTTACGTAAGACTAATTAATATTTAGAACCGAAAAGTTTGAGTGCTGAATTTTCCCGGTTGTGAACTAAAATAGATGGACTTTGTGTTTAGTTGCGCCAATCCTGCTCATCCTTTAACTAGCTTAGGGGGCACAACAATATGTAGAACATTGCAAGTGTTCAGTTCCATATATAACTTCTAATAGAAATGCATCACAATAGTTCCTAGGCATCAATTTAATATATTCTTCGATGATATTGACCATTCTTTAGTTGTAAGTAAATTGGACTATTTTGGTTTCTTTTCCTATCTACTCCAACTGATTTCGTCATATTTAAAATATTGAACTAATAGTCTGTCTATTTGATAACGCATTTTAATCTGGACATTTTACACCATCAGCTGATGTTGCCATACGGATCCAATGTGTGTCCTATGCTATTTATTTAACATATTTGTAAAAGATCTTTCAAATTCCTTCAGCTGTGGTGTATTAGCATATGCTGACGACTACAAATTAATAGTTTGGATAACGGTAGTGCATATCACGATTACTTTTTTTTATTATTAAACATTAACAAATTATACATGATGCATGCCATAGAGAAGAGTTGCATATTTCTTATCAACAAAGCATACTACCCAATATCACAAAAACCACTTTACAATAAAACTACAAACCATCTGGACAAATATAAACTATGTACATTGGTTCTTAATATGAATTTGTTTTTGGTTTTAGGTGTTATATAGTAGTAAATGTGCATTACTAATATACAAACTAGAGTTTCTTGTTTTATTTAGTTAATTTAGTACTCAAACAGGAAAGTTTTGCTGTAGAACTTAACAAATACGAAAATTAGTTAAAATGTAAACGTAAATGAAGGAAACAGCACTTTCCTATGATATACAAGAATAAATAAGTCTTATGCTAAATTTAAATTTAAAGTTTAGAAGGAATAAAAGAAGATATTTCAAATTGTACTATATTTTGATTTAATTAAGATTTTCCACTACCAATGGGTAATACACATATCCATAAAAAGTCAAAATATGGTAGAAAGGAAAATATAGTATAGTACGTTAACATTATTATTCTTTTGCCGACGATGTCGTGATTATCGCCAAGTAAATCAGCTGACAAAGTCACATAGTATTTCGAAACATTGCTGTGAGGGCTGCAGTTTAGTTAAATGAAATATATTTGTGACAACTAATTGACATATAACTCGTAATAGCTACACCAGTCAATACAAACAATTAGCCAAACAATTTGCAATACTGTGCTATAATTTATAATAATATTATTTTAAGTTATCACAGTTTTTATTCAATAGAAGAGTTCTTAAAGTGTGACTTAAAACTTTAAAGGCTTTTAAATACTTAAAAAGGTATATTATATACACATTATTGTTTTGTTGTTGTTGTTTATTTTATTGTCATATACAGCTAACTGTGCATTTTTAATTAATTTACTGACTTTCTTGTAATGGTAATTACAACGAATAAACTATTATTATTATTATTATTATTATTATGATTGTTAATATATTTTAAATTAAATTATAGTTGAAATACCGACAACAATGATTTCAATCTTGCACATATATTTTAAACATTCACGACCACGCCACTGTACTGGACAGTGCCATCACTCTTAACGGAAAAGAATAGATCGAAGAAAAAAGACTCGAGAACGGCACCATGGCTAAAAATAGCCGCAATTAACCCAGTTCGATTGACGGCATGTGATCGATGACAAGTTCGGTCAGTTAGCGATTCGTTCGCCAGCTCGATAAAAGAGAAAGGTGAGCGCCAGCGAGAATCAAAGATATTTAATGTATGCTTTTAAGTGCTATAATTAACGAAATGATAGCTGTAATAAAATGTTTTTTGTACATTAATAAATTAGTAGTCATTTGCGGTAATTGGTTCAATATTTGTATTATTTCTTGTTAATTATTTACTACAGGCATTCATTAAAGTATTACCCAATCGTTTTATAGTTTAGGCTTTATAATTCTTCAGATAAGTTATGAGTAAATCAATGATTTCAAAATTATAAAAAACTATCACAACTACGCAGATATTTATTACTGTATTCCCTTATCACTGCAGAAGACACAAGAAAACAATGCACGCAGTTAAAAAGCGTTAATAAAATAAAGTAAATTAAATCTCCAACCGTTGCTGCGTTATGTCAGGAAACTCAAACGTTTTGGATTTAAAAGAGTTCAAATTGTTTATTATTTTAAACTAAGTAAAGGGAGACCCCTACATTTATCATAGTGAGGAATTATAGACGAGTGATATCTCATTACAAAAAAGATGGGCAGAGTATGGCTACCAACAAATATATTCAAACTCATCGACGGTAGAAAATAAATTAAAAAATAAGGAAACAAATTAAAAGCGATAAATCTACATATATTCAAGAAATAATAATAAGGTACAAGAAAACTATATTAAATAATAAAAATGTTAACACAAACAAAATATCAGAATAAACTCAAAGGGTATTTATTACTGGCAAATAAAAATAACATGGTATACTTCTGGTATAGGTTAAATGATAGTTTTTCTATTCCGGTGCTATAAAGTTCACTTTACGACACCCGTTTTGGTTGCATAAAGTATTACTTTATCGCACGCTAATTTTATTTTTTTGAAGTTGGTAACAAAGAAAATGGAACCAAATCGTATTTAAATGTCAAAATATAAGCCTTTAAAGTAACAAAAATGTGCAATAAAATTGTACAAAGAATAAAAAGCACACATGCTAACATTTCACTTACTAATTAGCAATATAAATTGTTAAGCAGAGTTGGATGATAAGTTTTCGGATGCTACTATTGACATTTACTTACCATGTTGAATAGTACAACTGTTATAAAAGTTTGTTTTGATAAATATGTAGAGAGTTTGTGGACGAAAGATTTTGTAAATTGTCTTCTGCTACTTTGCGAATCTCTGGGGACGTACAGTTATTTATTTCGTCCTTTTTGTTGATAATTTGAAATAATTTATTGTATAAATCAGTCTGAATTTTAAACACAATTACATATAGCACCACCGATATTCAAATATTTAAAACGTTCTACTTAAAAATCAGAGTAACCAACTTCAAAAAAGCAAAATTTCTAAAATATTCGAACAAAACATGTCTTTTATTTTAAGCTTTTTTGAACTTTTAATAACCGAAATAGAAAAAATAGTATAAAATACACGTTTCATAAGACATTTTGCGCACTTGTTCTTTAGAAAACTCGCCTAGCGGCTCGTTTTCTAAACTTGAACGCGTGCGCAAAAATTGTGTCTTATGAAACTTGTATTTTAATATACTATTTCAGACTGCCCCTGCATAGCTTAGCGACCATATAAGAAGCTGAAGCTGTACGCTGGATTTGTACTTCTGCTATAGTTTGTATTTGTCTTTAATAATATCGTACATAAGTTCGGTCAATGAGCAAAATTATTAACATTACGTATATTGAATGTGTAATGGATATATACTTGATATTTTGGAGTAGATAGACATAAGTTTGAATGACCTGGACAGTAAACTTAATACCACCATATACATGCATGTAAAAAAACAAGCCAACTTCTTTCAGGATTGTGTGTTTCATTATTTAAGAAAATAAGTGAAATATAGAAACTATGCCAAGTTACTTACTTACGCGTTAATAGCATTGTTTTAATAAGCACAGAAAATCTTGTGTAAATTAATAAACCTCCAGATTAAACTTGGCAAGTTTTCAGAGGTTTCAATAATGTTCCTATCTTTAATGAAAACTTGCCAAATTTGATCTCGAGGTTTATCAATTTACATATAATTTTCCATGCTCTTCAGGATAATGCATTTAACGTATAAGCAAGTAACGTGGCATAGTTTCTATATATCAGTTTTTTTTAAGATAATAATATAACATACATGGCTGCGAGAAGTCGGCCTGTCCTACATGTATGTTTTTGGTGGAATTTTTTTTTTCATATATTGTTACATATATATAAAATACAAACAGTTATATGACTCTAAAGAGAAATAGTTGTTGTAATATATCTATAACCTATAAATAATATTTAAGTGGCGTTAAATATATGTATAAAAAGAATAAACAACTATATTACTAAATAAAGAAAAGTATACCAATTAAAGTCGTTATTAAAACTAACAGATTAGAATAAACTAAATATTTAAATATTAAAATAAGCAACAATAAAATTTTCATCAAGATCAAGATAATATTTCGAATAAGTGAGAAAATAATGCGATTTCTAAGCATCCGCTAGGGCGTGTTTCTTGCCTAGATCATTGCTGCGCTTTGCCCTTGCTCTATCACTTTTCCTTACGTGCGTGCCGCATCATTGCCGTGTAATAGATATAATAAGGATAAGGATAGTTATGATACTAATTAGATTTTAGATTTAGATAGAAAAGGAAACTATATTGAAAACTAAAATGTATTATGTCAAAAAAAATTGCGTTTTCTTTGTTAGGTCACGTAGTTTCCGAACCACTCACGTATACAAAAATTGTTCCAGCTTCTTGATTAAGATCTAAATTTCGGCGTTATAAATGTTCATCACAATACTTTCAAAATAATATGATATAATTATTTATAGCATATTAGTAATGCTTTAACAAATAAACGCATTTTTGCAAAATGCAAGTATTTCTTGATCATTGTGACCTGATTATGCAATTATTAAAACTTGTACCGTTTTTGCAATTCTTTAAAAATATAAATCGCCGCGAGAAATTGCATCAGCGTGAATGCAACTTTAGAGTATATAATTCTATAGTTATAACGCCTTGTTACGTTCTAAAGTGCTGTTGGACGATATTACAGATTCACCTGTTAATTATTTCATTGTTGGGCAACTTCGCGCCTGTTAGCGGTCTTCATGTTATACACATACTTTGCATTTGTGTGCGTAATAGTAGTTTTCAAACGTTGGAGCGTTACCGGCTTGAAAGTTTGAGTTATCGGTTGTGTTAGCTGTTGTTGGGCGATACGTCTTGGAAAAGACGGCTCGGTTTTTCTCCTGGTAGCTGGTTTGATGTATTTGGTTTTATTCATTCGTATATATTTTCATTCTATTCATATAAATGTCACTGAAATCTTTGAAAATTTTCATTCTTACCCCTGTATATGAATTTATGAATTTCAATCAGGGACATCCAAATTTCTCTTGGTCGTTGAAAAAATCTGTTTATATTACATTGAAACTTGTGTTTTCTTTAAACTCACTTCGTAATTCGCTAAAGATGATCTGGAACTGCTAGAAATAGAAGATAGAGAATTTGTGGAGTAACATTCTTAACATTACCTCTGTGTTGTTCTAATTAGAATACATATGGTCTCCCAGTCTGGTCATAGCGGCTACGAACTATTTCTATCTTGACATCGATGTTAGCACTTCTTATCTCTTCTTGGCGACATCGAAACCACGACAATATAAAACCCAACGTATTTTGAAATCTATTCAAGCCTTGGATTTTATTTTTGAAGTTTAGTTTAAGACGATAATTTGCTGTATGACTTATAATTCGTTTCCACTCGTCAAAAAGTGGTTAGACTGTAATATATGGATGCAATGGTATAATAAAATTAAGTTAATATATACAGGGTGTTATAAATTAAGTCGGCACTATTGCTAACTTTGTTATAAATGAAGCTACAGTATCGGTTAAATTAGCAAAGTAGTAGTATTTTTATCGTGAACAATGATGGCAGAACCGAAAACGCAGTTGAACTACTAATTTTCGCGCTATTTACAAAAGTTACTTTTTTTTTAAATGAAACACCCAGTATATTTTTGCATATATTGAAAGAAGGATTTATTTTAAAACAGAAAGCTTTCATACATTATTGACAAAAAATGAAAGTTGGGGCAGTTATCCACTATTTTGTAGAGCAATTCATATCAATAAAATCAAGATGGCTATGATAAAAAAAAATGAGGTGTAGCCACCACACGACTTTCTTATACGTATGAGCGTTTTAAACTATACAATTTTAAGAACTTTTTATACAAAACTTATTCAAAATCCTATTCGAGGTACTTTTATTCTCTTAATAAATCGCTATTGAATGCATACTTTGCAAAAAAAAGTGCTACTCGCTAAGAGTAAAAGTGCTACTTCCGGTACGAATTTTGAAATGTCATGTACACAAAAACTATTGCAAATCGAACTCCTAATACTTTTGTACTCTTAATAAATATATATAGAATGTATAATTTACGGCATATTTGCAAAAAATCGCTATTCGGTAAGAGTAAAAGTGGTACTTCCGGTCCGAATTTTGAAATTTTTTTTATACAAAGGATATTTAAAATTATAATTTAAATACTTTTATACTCGTAATGTACTTGTCTAGAAAGCATGACTTGCGAGATATTCGCAAAAAACTGATTTTCGATAAGAGTAAAAGACCTACTTCCGGTTGGAATTTCGAAAAACTTTTTTAAGACAATTTGTCTCAAACAATTTGTCTCAAATTTAATTCTTAGTACATTCGAATTCTTTATAAATTTGTTCATACTTAGTAATTGACGAACTACTACTACTAGTAAACTACTCCTTCCGGTCTACAGATTTTACTGAAAAACTAATCAGATCTCAAGAGGGAGATTATACACGTAAATGCAAAATTTGGAATAGATATCTACAGCGGTTTGACCGCTATCGTGGTCACAGACACACAGACACACAGGCATTTTTTAAAAACTACTTTTTTGGTATCAGGGGACTTCAAAACGTGGACATCTGCAAAAATCTCGAGGTCGAAAAGTTTCGTCATCACAATACTTCCTTATACTACGTATAAAAAAGTAAAAACAGCAAATATTAAAGAAGCATTGTGTATTATGTATATTTATTATAATAGATGTTCGAAGACATCACCGTTTTGTCCAATAGGCTTCCGAATTCGTGTATGTACATTGCGAATTACTTTAAAAATCGATCTTACGTCTTATTAGCAATAGTAATTATATTATTTTGCAGCTCTGCAACGTTTTCATATCTCCCTTTGTAAATTTAATTTTTTAAATATCCTCAAAAATAAAAGTCTATAGGGCTTAGATCCGGAGACCGTGGTGGCCACTGAATTGGTCCATTCGTACCCGGGATGGGACAACTTGGCATGGCCGACTTGGCGCGGCCGACTTGGCGCGGCCAACTTGGCGCGAGACAACTTGGCGACGAGACAACTTGGCGCTAGGACAACTCGGCGCCACCGCGAAATGTGTAGACGATTTAATACAGACCGCTTTAAACACATAATAAATCGACTATTCGCATTCAAAATGTATTTATATACAGCCAAATCACCCTTGCGGGTTAGTTTCTCTTTGTATTTTGCTGGAAGTGCTCTTTAATTAAGTGATTTTAGTTTTGGAAACTATACACTGTTCAGTATTATTATTATTATTATTTTATTTCAATGTTGGAAAGGACAAGAAATAATATTTAAAAAATAATGGCTAGAGAATTTGAAAACAGGGGAATCTAACGTAACATATGCAATGAATTAAAAAATCGATAAAAAAGTTGAAATGAATACATTTATGGAAGAGTATTTTGAAAATTCAAGTGAAAGCAAACTATACACTGTCTAGTGACCCTCTTAAAATTAAAATAAGATTATTACTCTTAATAAATAAATACATTTATATTATATTAATTTTTTTTATTTTTCTAGATTGTCTTCGTATGACTATATCTTCCTCAAGAAAAAGAGGTAGCAACTTCCGGTTTTCATGACTCTCTTCAGTTTTTTATGTGCTTCAATATTACGACATTAAAAATATACCGTTCCATTTAAAACTTTAAATAAAAACAAGTAATAAATACATAAATTAAGAACAGCGACCCCTGTTATTTTTTCGACAACCATATAATTTAGTACTGCATACCCTTCAATTCTTTGTAAGATTCTCTATCTAATGAGTCCAGAAACATTAAAATCCGTTGAGGCAAACTGAAATTATACCAACTTTTGTACGCAGGCATTAAAATTACATGACACGTTTTTGTATAAAAGTCAATGTTTTTAAATGTTATTTCATTTTTGAATTGTTTATTTAATTTCATATCAGAAACATATAAGACGTTAATACTTTAAAACTGACTATTACTGAGCTACTGTCGTTTGTTGATATAATGTTGTTAGTTTTTATATAAAAGTAAATTTTTTCAAATGGAACATCGTGTATATCAGTTCATTTTTGAATTTCTTATTAAATTTTACAACAAAAACATGTAAGACGTTAATACTTTAATAGTGACTATTACTGAGCTATTGTCGCTTTTTTATATAATTTTGTCAGTTTTATGGTTTTAATTAATATAGTATAGTACTGACAAAATTATATCAAAAAGCGACAATAGCTCAGTAATAGTCACATTTAAAGTAGGTATTAACGTCTTACATGTTTTGGATGTGTTAAGTGCAAATGAATGCAGATCTAAATAAATAAATAAATAATAAAATAAATATGACAAGGCTCGTATTGCTAATACAGCCGCTTTGTAAGCTCATTTTGAATTGACTTGAATGTGAATAGCCGATTTATGATGTGTTTAAAGGGGTATGTATTAAATCGTCTACATATTTCACAGCGGCGCCGAGTTGTCTGGTCGCCAAGTTGTCTCGTCGCCAAGTTGTCTCGCGCCAAGTCGGCCGCGCCAAGTCGGCCGCGCCTAAATGGCCGCGCCTAGTTGTCCTAGACCCATTCGTACCTATCCACTTATTCCAAAACTTTCGCTCAAAAAATTTTGTACTACGCGATGTGTATTATGTATATTTATTGTAATACATGATCGAAGACATTACCGTTTTGTCCAATACAATACATCCAATACCAAGAACAGCAAATAGTACAAAAGCATTGTGCATATGTTTATTATACTAGATGTTGGCTACTCAGCCACATAC
Organism: Amphimallon solstitiale; assembly: GCA_963170755.1. NCBI lineage: Eukaryota > Metazoa > Arthropoda > Insecta > Coleoptera > Scarabaeidae > Amphimallon > Amphimallon solstitiale. The sequence continues at coordinate 27,805,914 of OY720675.1, read as the reverse complement.
ATTTTCAACAAGATGCAGCACCAGCGCATAATCATCGCGAAGTACAAAATTTTTTGAGAGAAATGTTTTGGAATAAGTGGATAGGTACGAATGGACCAATTCAGTGGTCACCACGGTCTCCGGATCTAAACCCTATAGATTTTTATTTTTGGGGATATTTAAAAAAATAAATTTACAAAGGGAGATATGAAAACGCTGTAGAGCTGCAAAATAAATTAATTACTATTGCTAATAAGACGCAAGATCGATTTTAAAAGTAACTCGCAACGTACATAAACGAATTCGGAAGTGTATTGGACAAAACGGTGATGTCTTCGAACATCTATTATAATAAATATAAATAATACAAAATGCTTGTTTAATATTTGCTGTTTTTTTATCATAGCCATTTTGATTTAATTGATATGAATTGATGTACAAAATAGTGTATAACTGCCGCAACTTTCATTTTTTGTTAATAATGTATGAAAGCAGAACTGAAACATAAATTGAATTAATACTGATTTAAAAATATCTAACATTAATATAGGATGAACGAATCAAATGATGGTCGCTTCTTTTTAAATACAACAGAAAGTCACAAGAAGAAGCGGAGAAAGAATGAAAGAGAATTCTGTTTCAATCTAACATAAATTGCATAACACATATACATTGCAAAAATTATTACGGTTCAACTGCATACATATTCAAATAGTAATAAATTCAAATCATATGCTTATACACTCTCGTAAACAATATGTCTGTAGGAAAAGACATACCTACATCATTACCAATTGCTGCAGCATTGTGTATAGATGAAACAATGTTCTCTTTGATTGAATGTCATTCCATTCCGCACGAGTGTATATCAGTGGTCAGGCTTTTCGTACAATACGTGAATAGGTTAGACTTTCTTTTCTCGGCTCACACGTATTAAACGTTTGTATATGAAGGATGACTGAGCGAATTTCATTATATTCCGGGCAGATATCGAATTCGGTGTGGCACGTATGCCGTGTATGTTGTATGTGTGTGCAGATGCATCAGTTCAGATGAATGATCGCCTAATTTGGCGAAGGTGACGCAACAGAAAATTTTAAATTACGTGGACGTATAGATGATGCACGGAATACGTATGGTCCTTCTTCGCCATTGGGTACTAATGTTGGTATATTGTTATGGTGTCAGATGTGATCGCGACAACTAAAAAGAAGAATGGCGAACCACCACGACGATTCCCTGTAAATGTGGCCCTAACGAACTCGCGTGATATGATTTGCGCTTTTCTGGCTTGAAAAATTCGCCATTCTGACATGACAAGGGTAAGGAAATTAGTTCTGTCCAGATATATTTTTGTACGTTGTTTTTATACGTGAGCATATTGTATAAAGATTTAGATCAAAATCTGCTGAGCATATGTAATTTACCAAAGAATTAAATAAAGGAACAACGAAACTTTACATTCACATTAATGCTTTCAGACTGTGTAAAAATTCTGTTCTATTTACTAATATAATTCATCGGTGGCCAGATATTAGGCAAGTGTCTACCCAGCTGGTGGCGCCAACTGCTAAAATCTGTCAAATATTAACCTAAAAATGACCAGCAGATTTCTGCTTTAGAAGTAACTGAAACTTAAAAATATGCATTTTGGTTATAAAAGCTTATCAAAATCTCCATAAAAATACCAAATTTCTGCACGCCAATTAAAGAAAATGTTTTGAAATACGGCAGCATTTAAACGCGATCCACACCACTCAAATGTAATGTTTGGCAAACATGTAAAACAAATGTCAGATTAAAGTATAATTAAGTTTTGCAGCCATTTTGTTTAATTTGTGTACACCATCCTAATAATTTATTTAATTTAATGTGCTTTCGAACAAATTGTATGTCCATTATTTTGGATAATTGGTGTAAATCTAGTCTTAGAGCTTGTAAAGGTACAACCCCAAAGTTGGGCGACATAATGGGCGAAATATATCGAAATTAAGATATTTAATATAAAGTTAAAATTTGGAAATAAAATGTATTGAAATTGTCTTTTAAATATATTTCGTTTCTTTTGTTGTTTATAAAAATATATATACAAGATTCATTGATTTTCAATATAAGAATTATTAAAATGTTAAATGTTGTTTTTTTTTTATTAATGGACAGGAACCTTTTCACTTAATCATTTCTAGGTATTAACTCGAATCGCCCTGAGATAATCTGAGTGTAGCTGGTAAAACATTTTAAATTTTAATTTCAAATTTAACGTTATTTTTTGATATTTAAATTTATTAATTTGAATATACTGTTTCCTTTACATTATGTTGCCCAACTTTAGGGTTGTACCTTTACATTATGGCGCCCAACGGGGGGTGTACCTTTACATTATGGCGCCCAACGGGAAGGCTCGAAGAAATGATATTTTTTTTAATATTTGTTTACTGACTGATAGAAATGAAATTTAAAGTTGGTTTAAAGTTTGGTATTGAATAAAGAGTTTTAGAATATTTTTACAGAATTTAAAACACAAAATACATTTAAATATTTTGAATTTTTTATTTTGATATACAGGCTGTTAGATAAATAAAAGTCAATATTTCAGAGGGGTATTGCTTATATAATAGGGATTGTAATAATAAATAGTATACAGGGTGATTCAAAAGATAGGGACATCTTAGTGGGGGGTTAAAAAGAATTTTTATAATAATATTTTAATATATATTGAAATTAAAATACCAAAATGAATCAAGCAGAACAAGTAAAGTTTTCCCAAGGAATAGAAGCTATAATAGCATTCCTTAAGGAAATGGAGAAGAAATATGCAGAAGCTAGAAAACAAGATGAAACAAGCAACATAGAAATACAGCAATATATGGACAAAACAGATGAAAAGATGGAACACATAGGTAAAAGGTTAGAACAAATTGTTGAAAGAATAGTAGAAAGTTGAAGGCGAGAAACGTTAAATGTTGTATCAAAAGGCTAACACCCAACAATAGACTACTCATAAGAGTCATTGTTAATATAACTTAAATAAATAATCGACTACTAAGATAATCGGCCACGGTCAGAAGAATCGTGGTTATTTATAAAAAAGTGATAAAATAGTGTTCAAAGTTGCACATAAGCAGTAAATGTGCAAAGTGTTATATTGTCAAAATAAATATTGTGCTTCGCTTGGCAAAACAAGCAGATGATTCCGTTGAAGACAACGTAGAAATATAGAAGATTTCGCTGATAATATGCAGCCTGAAGTTCCCGCTGAAAACAGTATAAAAAAGAAGCTGAATAAGAAGAGTTAAAATAAGGTATTTAAATGATTATTGTTTGATGAATGTATTTTTTTTATAATAAAGAATGAAAGATTGTAAAAATAATTTTCAAACAGAGAGTTGTTAAATAAATATCGCCTACAAAATATAAGTATAAAGTAACTTGATATGTTTAGCAAATGTCGATATGTATATAAACACATATAAATGTATTGAAAAATTGAAAATCTTCTTGGTAGTAGTGGCATACAATGAAATAAAAGTAATAACAATATGACAACTGGTTGTCAATTAGAAAACAATGACAAATATAAAATGTAAATCAAAATGTATAAATGAAAATGTAATCAAATAAGCATAGGACAGTCGGGATTACTTATATAGTCACATCAAAAGGCTTGAGGTCTACCACAAACTGTTCAGTCAATGCAATTATACAAATAACAACGACGCAACTATGTAATGAAAAATTAAGAGTAGAACTGCTGATATTATAACAGTATAGAATGTAAAATTAGTCATGTATAAATGTAAATGAAAGCAAATAAGCATAGGACAATCGGTATTACCTATGTAATCCTATCAAAATGGCTTAGGTTCACCCAAACATGTACAATTTGATTGAAATACATAAACAATCAACGATGCAACTATGTATGTGTTAAGATGTATTTGTAGCTACAAATACATCTTAACACAGCAGCCATAAAGTAATTCACTGCAACAGTGAACGAAGCTCTGTCATTTGCGCTTACTTTCACGTTGTTCCAGTACGGAAACCAAGAGATTACCCTTCACTGTTTCGGGTCTTATTAATAAATAAGGACCTAGTAAGTGTGGAACGCCACACCATTAAAGCAAACTTCATTAGACGTCGGCCACCTGTAATAGCGTATTACCCTAAAGTGGTAATTATATCTGTTAAATAATCTATTTAAGTTGGGCCACCAAATTGGAAATGGGAAATTTCTATTAGTTGGTGATTGCCATATACCATTGTTAAAATAGTAAACTTGTTTCATGATATCTATCTCTAGATCCTTGAAAAATTTTGTAATTATGCGAATAATATGGGGTGGATACATCAACAGAGCAGTCCCAAAACCAACAATACACAACTTCGCCCAGTGGACACTAATAAATAGGTAAGAAAACAAGAAGAAGACCAAGAATTAGATGAGAGCAACAAGCGACAGATGACCTGAACGGAGTAGGAATAACAAATTGGAGCATGAAAACAAATAATAGAAGAGAATGGAGAATATCTTGAAATGTGAAATAATTTTCCACAAGAAAAGAATCAGTCTACCCAGAAGGGCGGTTCGTACTCCGCAAGAGTGTATAACCCTGTATATAATTAGACAGTTTTATGTACAACTTGAAAATATATTTGTTGAGCTGTTGCAAGTGTAATTTACAAGCATCGAGCATGCATATCGATATTTCAAGGACTATAATATTTCACCATTTTGGTATCCATCGTGTGTGGCATATCTCAGCATTTATGTTAGCGTTTACCACACCTATTTTAAGCATTTTCTATGGGGCCCAACGATAACCCTAATAGCCAAGTTCGTTGGCGTCAAAGCGGGCCAATGTCACTCCAATATTCTAAGATCGGTAGAACATCAGTGACCCCCACCCAATGTCGTAGGAGTATAAAATTCCTATATCAAGTAAATGTCAATTTATGTCGTTGGGTTGATATCCGACCAACGTTGTCTGCATTGGTAATATATTGGTTAAATATCTGATACTGATATTTTATTGACAACAAAAATCTACATACTATTAACATTAAAAAAAAATATCTACATAATATCAAGTTCACAAAGTCACTGTGATGTTGATTGTAGGTCAGTGTTCGATATAAATTTAGACTAAAGGGGATAACGTCACAATTTGTTATTCTGCGAATAAACGCCAACATCGTATTAACTTTGCAAGACAATATTGATATAGTCTATATTAATTTATCACAGAATATATTACACACTGTACCATAAATATTTGTTGGTGTGTGAAATGAAATATATAAATCCTCAAAGTTAATTAAGCATTTGCAATAATGATTCTCACTAAATTAACATTAAAAGTACTACGCACACTTTTATAAATAATTTTAGAGACCGGACATGAGAGGCCCATGACTCATCGCCCATGGGCGCATTATTGAGATTTAGTATTTTTAAAGAGTTTTTTATTTTATTAACATAATTGGCTAATAAGTGGGTTGTGATCTATCAAATATAAAAAACATTTTTGTTTGTTCATTTTGTAGTTCAAATAAAGTAAATTCTCTGTACTTTATTTTTCTTATGAAATATAAGGTAAATGCTCAAATCGGAAAAATGTATGTGCAAAATATTGGGCCAATATCAAGCAGTGATATTTGTCCAACGTTGTAAAATGGTAACACTTGTGCATCGGATTGATATCAGACGCCGATGTCTGGCCAATAAATAAACGACCGACAGCCAACGTTGGCCCGATATTGTGTGCTACTAGGGAACTTCTATTTTCGTCTTTGCTTTTATAAGATTATTTTGCCTGTAGTTTTTAATTCTACCGTGTACCTACTGTGTGAGCCCGTCTCATATTACATGCTACGCAATTAAGAGGGTTGATGGAGAGGTTTGTTAGAAAATGATCACAGGCTGGATAAAAACAAAATTTCGACCATTTTTTTTAAGTGTTGCGTTAACTCATTATAAAGATAAGGGTGTCGCAATTATGTAGAACTCTTACAGCAGTTAACTACACCCGCCAGAGGAAGCTGTGATTAAAGAGGAAAATGATTTTGCAGAGTATATATACATATAAAAATCGTTTATAGCTGCATCTGTGATATTTCTTTTTGTAAGAAAAGTATACGATAACAAGAATATTTAGAAAAAAACTATTAAAGCAAATTAAATCATGACTGTTCGATAATCATTGATATTATTTTATATCAACTATAATTGTAAATAAACGAATGATAGATAATATTATGTATAAATCATTCAAATCTTCTTGAAATATTAATTAACCTAAGATATATTAAATGTCATTTATCAATACCCTACCATGTATGTGGAATTAATATTACAATACAAATATGAATGTAAACAATGCCAGTGAAGACACAATGTAAAGGACCTGTAACAAAATGTTTGCCAGCAATGCATTGACATTAAATTATGAATTATCATGGTTTTATTATTTGTAAACTCTATTCTGATTTAAAAAAAATAGTGCATATGTGTTAATTGTACAATCTAAATACAAAAAACATCATTTTATTTTCTATCTTCTACTAAATGAAGTAAATACCATATTTTCTTAAATCGTTGGTAGTACTTAATTTAGAAGACGATTGATATAACTAACGAAATATGTACAATACATGTTTTTATATCAAACAATTTAATACATGTTATAATTTTCAATGAATAGAAAGTTATAAAATAGTATAAGTGTTGCATATTTTTGAACACAACTCCGTTCAAATTCTCCGGGTGTTTTCGATTTCAATTGAAATACACAAGAAATGAAGGAAGAACATCGAAAGATGCAAACGTGAATTGTGTAATTAAAAGTGATGATGTAAATATTTAAGTAAAGAGCAGCCGTAATTTTGTATGTAGTTACATCAAAAGATTATGATTTGTCATGGACGGCATTCAATCACACCACAAAAAAAATACTAACTTTTATTTGTACTATATCAGACCTCTTAGATATCATATATTCATGTCTTCCAATGCTTCACTTCAGTCCAGCAATTTTTCAATTAGAATTTGCTACACCCTTCAAAGGTTAAATGGCAAAATTAAATAAGGGTGCAGAAAACTGGCGCTATCGCAATACTATCCATCTTATTAATTGATACTTTAAGTTGCCAAGTCAGCCCAAGCGCATTAATTCCGGTCCAAGATCAAGTTCAAAACTCAGAATTCAATATACAAAATTCGTCACTCTAATCCGCGACTCAAAATTTAATGCTTAAAATTCAGAATTCAGCATCTTATATCCTCATAGATGCCCTTACCTGTCACTTCCCTCATACACGAAATGTCGAAAATTGAAGTTGGCGGTTACCTCCAGCTCTAGTCGAGAAGCGTGGTTTGTTATTCAAATAGCAGATGGATTTAAATATATTTTAAGGCGCCACCTCTGGATATTGAAGCCGCCCTTCAAGAGGATATTTTGACCCCAGAGGAAGATCAATCAACTGTATAAGAGGTAGTTGCAGACAAAAAAAACTTTGATCCCACAACCTGAAGAGTTGTATCAAATTAACAGAATTTAACAATTAAAGAAGCCAAACCAAAAGGAGAAAAATTAGCAAATTAAGTTGTAATGAATTATGAAGGCGAAATTACGAGAATTAAAACATTTAAACAGAATTAAAACAATAAAACATGCAACGAGACCTTTAACTCATTCATGAAGGGGGCGTGGCTAAGTAATTACGCATAAGTAACTGGAACAGAGAGATGGCAGCACGATTACGAAAAATGAATTACAATTTCAACATAACTATTTAATTGTAAAAAGAATAATAATGAGATTCCTTGTTTGCTGCGCTTAAAAAAAACAATAAAAGCAAAGTAAACGCGAAAATGTTTTTCTCAAGCCGTCAAAGCTTAAAATAACTAAAAGTATTGCCTCGAATAACGACTGCGCTATAAAAATGCAAAGTTATAGTTACTTATTAAGCTTTTTTCTGATAAGTACTACATTTCGAATAGACAATTCTCATTTTCTGAAGTGCTTAGAAAACTATGAATTTGTAAGAACTAAAGGACCACAACATGTGTTTTTCCGGTAGAAGAACTACATAGGTACTTGGTACACGTCGTAACTTCCAGAATATAATATACTAAATATGTAGCACCCATTATACGGAACTGCTAAATGTTTGTAATATAAGAAGAATTTAAGTAGAAAAAAAGCCCTAAAATATATAAAATAAATATCAAATCAGTCAAATGTCAACAGCTGAGTAACTCGGTATAATCCAATCATATTGCATATTTTTAGCACGTGATTTTAAAAGTACTCTACGATTACCAAGTAGTTTATAATGCTTTGGAGAGATGGCGCCATATAGAGACCGGAATTTTATTCCAAAAATTACTTGACCCATCGATTTCAGAAAACGAATCTATCGTACTATTCTTCTCTGCCTGAAAAAGTTTATCTGCATCAATACTATTATATATCAATTCATTCACTATCATTTCACCCTATCCCACTATTTGTGAACAATCACAATTTTTTTCTTCTTACAATGCTTACATGTTGGACTATACTAACATTTATTTCACAACAGGCTTTTGTATACACTCTCTACCACTTCCTACAATCTCCAACTTTAACCTTGAAAACATCTGTGTTTCTTACAAAACTTTACTTAATCTTAACCTTCACCTTCACCATAATCTATTAGTCCTCAACCGCTTATGAAACCTTCATAGTGACCTCAGCAACAGATTCTGGAACCTCCTCATTGACCTTGGCATGGTTTCACCTTGACCAAAAAATCTCAGCCGATTGTGGAACATCCTAATTAACCTTGATCTAAAATGATCAAGGTCAATGAGGATGTTCCAGATTCGGCTGAGACCCTCTACTAGTTAGCAGAATTAGTTAAATCTGTTTTTTTTTGTTATAGCCTTGTTATCGCGCAGCAATACCAAGATCCAGTTCGCCTTGTTTGATAAAAAAAAGTGGTGCCATCTTAATATAAAAAAATCAGGTGTGGCCACCACACGACTTTCTTATACGTATGAAAGTGTTACTTCCGGTCCGAATTTTGAAATTTCATTTATATAAAAAATATTCCAAATCCAACTTTAAGTACTTTTGTACTCTTCATAAATATATATAGAATGCATAATTTACGACATATTTGCAAAAAACCGATTTTCGATAAGAGTAAAAAGCCTACTTCCGGCAGGAATTTCGAAAAAAATTTTTAATAAAATTCTTCTTAAATTTAATTTTAAGTACATATGAATTCTTTATAAATTTGTCTAAACTTAGTAGGTGAAGAAATATTGGCAAAATTCGAGTTTTTCACTGAAGTAAACTACTACTTCCGGTCGACCTAATTTGCTGAAAACCTAATCAGTTCCCAAGAGGGAGATTATACACGTAAATACAAAATTTAGAATTGATATCTCCAGCGGTTTGACCGCTATCGTGGTCACAGACAGACAGACAGACAGACACACACACACAGACACACAGACATTTTTTAAAAACCACTTTTTTGGTATCAGGGGACCTCAAAACGTGGACATCTGCAAAAATCTCGAGGTCGAAAATTTTCATCATCACAATACTTCCTAATACTACGTATAAGAAAGTAAAAAATGAGGTGTGGCCACCACACGACTTTCTTATACGTATGAAAGTGTTACTTCCGGTCCGAATTTTTAAATTTCATTTGTACAAAAAATATTCCATATCTAACTCTAAATACTTTTGTACTCTTGATAAATATATATAGAATGCATAACTTACGACATATTTGCAAAAAATCGCTATTCGATAAGAGTAAAAGTGGTACTTCCGGTCTGAATTTTGAAATTTTCTTTATATAAAAGTTATTGAAAATGATGTTTTAAAGACTTTTATACTCGTAACGTATTTGTCTTAAAAGCATGACTTGCGAGATATTCGCAAAAAACTGATTTTCGATAAGAGTAAAAGGCCTACTTCCGGTTGGAATTTCGAAAACTTTTTTAAGACAATTTGTCTGAAATTTAATTTTGAGTACATATGAATTCTTTATAAATTTGTTTTAACTTAGTAATTGACGAAATATTTGCAAATTTCGATTTTTTCACTGAAGTAAACTACTACTTCCGGTCTGCCGATTTTGCTCAAAATCTAATCAGTTCTCAAGAGGCAGATTATACAAGTAAATACAAAATTTGGAATTGATATCTACAGCGGTTTGACCGCTATCGTGGTCACACACACACACACACAGAGAGAGAGAGAGAGAGAGAGAGAGAGAGAGAGAGAGAGAGAGAGAGAGAGAGAGAGAGAGAGAGAGAGAGAGAGAGAGAGAGAGAGAGAGAGAGAGAGAGAGAGAGAGAGAGAGAGAGAGAGAGAGAGAGAGAGAGAGAGAGAGAGAGAGAGACATTTTTTAAAAACCACTTTTTTGGTATCAGGGGACCTCAAAACGTGGACATCTGCAAAAATCTCGAGGTCGAAAATTTTCATCATCACAATACTTCCTTATACTACGTATAAGAAAGTAAAAGAATCAAATACTTGCATATGATCTTTTAAAATAAAATAAAACTATTGCATCATATGATTACAAGGAGTGTTCATATTATCGTTTCATTTTAGTGGTATACTTTAAAGTAGTATATAATTGAATTTATTTTTATTTTAATAGCATAGAATATTTATATATCTAATTGTATTGTACCATATTAGTATGTGTGAAATTAGCTACAATCGAAACATTAAATGACATACATAAATATGTATTGAATATAAAAATTATGCTTCTAAGTTATTGTTAAGTCGATAATTAGAAATAATATAAACATAACATTACACATCACGTTTAATATTGAATATTCCAACAACATTTACAAGTATGAAATCTAGTGGCCTTAATTCTCACATAGTCTTTGAACGGTGCTAAACAGCTTATTGATTTTACCCATTTAACAGGCAGATAAACACTCGCATTGTGATGTAAATTTCAGAATGTGTCAATGTTCTAGAGTCCACCTATTGTATTTGTACAATTAACTATTTTTCGCTAATGCGCGGTTTTTTCTTCGGCGCCTGTGTTATTTTCTGATGAATGGTTACGTGTGGAGGCGCGTAAAAATAAAATCATTCCTGTTTGTCGTGCGTGTAAACCTAATTTGTACACAAATATTATTTTAGTACTTATCATGCGCACAAGTGTATGTACGATAAATTTAAATTAAGACAGACTCTTCGAGTAACGGTGCAAGATTCTAAAACTTATCTTATTGTTCTTGCACATTAACTAGCATAAATTAAAACGTAACAAAGTGTGTTAAATAGTTAATTAAATATGATATCGCTTATGTTCTCTCATTACAAACTTACTAATTAGGAATGGATATAAGCAAGTTTTATGGCAATACAGGGGTATCCTTGTTAGTGTGTTGAGAAGTGCAAGTCAAGCAGGTGTGCAGGTGGTAAAAGCAAGTCGTCAATAAAACAAAACAAATCCAAACCACAAGTTCTAAATTTAATTCCCACTATATGAGGCAGAATCTTCATATGTATAAATAAACAAAAGTCAAATATGAAATAATTGAATATAGTAATATGAAATGTAAAGAGAAAAATAAACAAAATTTAAATTATGCCTCTAAAGCATACAGCTGCTCGTGATGGTACACCCTGTATATCAAAATGCTAACGTAAGCAATAATCCATAAGGATTTTAAAAATAACAACAAGGGCGAACCCATCAACTCACCCCCTGTATAATGGACAAAATTAAATATACTAAAATTTGAAATGCAATAATGAAAAAAAAAAAAGAATAATACTAAATGAAAGCAAAAATAATTAAGTTAGCTGATACAACAATCTCAGCACTCCTAAATTTAAAGAAAACACCAATCGGTGAAATATTTCTGTAGGGCTCAAAAAATTTGCAAATCATTCGCTTACAAAAGGTTATAATGTAAGTCAAGCGACCACTTAAATAACTAAAAATATTAACCAATTACATAAAATCAGAATTACAGAAAGCTACTGATGCTTATCTTTTATGCAAAATGACTAAACGTATGACAAGTGCACCATGTATAATGGGTCTTATGTAAGAAAAACTATAAAATATATCTTGAAGCTATTGAAACTAATCAAATCCACCCTGAAAGATGGGCTTATATTGTATAAAATTACCAAATTAAATAAAGTCTACACAAGTGTCCCCGACCATAAGGATCGACAGACTTTACTCCTACAAAGACTAATTAATATTACCAAATTAATTAAATTAGATTTAATGATTTAGGTCTTCAACGGAACAAAAAAAAACAGAATCCTTCTCCAGGGGGCTTTATCGTTAAGACCAACATATAATCGTGGACCTATGTTTCGCAATTAAGTTTCACAATCAACGTTATACAATTTTTAACGCACCAAAATTTCCCTGACTGATATTCATATATTTTTCCAATGTGCATACTAATAATCGTCTATACCAAGCATTCATAAATTACAACGAAGTCACGTGTAGATTAACCAGACATATTCGGCATAGCCGATATAGGAAAATTGCGGTTCTAATTAATCCAAAAACAATTGCAAAATTTCCATGTACTGAATTTCAATAATTAACATCCGTCGATAAGACGATGTTGATCGATTTAACATCTAACTCAAAATAAATTAAAATGAAAATCCAAAGCTAATCACACAATGCACCACGCTTGTTACCAAGATGATAAGAACAAAATGAATGCCATGACCTGCGCTACCATTGTCAAACAAGTGCGCGCAATCAACTTAAATAAATCATTAATAAAACGGAATTAATTAAATTAGAATTTTAATATAAAATATTATTAAATTATCAAAAAAGAAAATAACAAGTAAATAAAGATAAAATGCCAAAATTATGTAATTTAAATTAGAGATACCTACAACAATTCTAGACTAGAAGCAATGCCGACTTATTAGAATCATACACAGATGTCGTTAATATACCGAACACACAAATAATCTTATTAATATTTTTTAAATAGAATCATACTTGTACTAATCCAATTAATAATAATAATAATAGTTAATTAAAAATAGAAATAATTAAGCCTATGATTTTTGAAGCGTTACAATTGTTGAACAAAAAGTAGCATGTCCTAACTTAAGTCTACGACTTGTATTAAATATTAAATGTCAATTGTCTGTCGATAATTGTCAGAATCTAATATAGAAGATAGTAATTTATATTTTGAATGTTGAAAATAGTATTTACTAACGTATACAAAGTATTCGTGTTTCGAAATGGTCATAAGAACGATGGACAGTGGAAGTACTCAATTCAAGCTTGTTTGGAGGAATTCGAGATAAATTTCCCAACCTCGCTTTTAATTATAATAATTTTCAGTGTTCACTGATAAGATTTGTTCTAGTTTTTCGACTGACCTGTAGTGTGAGCGGGCAAGAGGATAGTGGGCGACCAAAAATCCAATAGAAGAATCGATTGATAATGCTAGACAAATAGAATGTAAATCTTCATTTAAAATTGTATGACAAGAACCAACTGAGAACCCAGTTTGTTGAGCGTGAGTTCGTTCTTGGAAACTTGAAGATTTACACTTATTTCCATATCGTTAACTTGTTTACAAGAAATCCTCAATATTTATTATCCGCGACGAGTAGCATTTTGTGAATGGATTACAAATAATTTTAATGCACTCCCAGACAGAACTTTCTTTTCGGACGAAGCATGGCTTCATATTATTGGATAAGTTAACTCGCAACACATGATAATATGGAGTGATACAAGGCCCAATAATTTTTATGTTGAATCTCCTCTATATCCTCAAAAAGGTGCGCTACAAGTAAAAGAACGATTATTGGTCAATTTATTTTTAAGGTACCTCAACTGCACAAAGATATCGACAGGAAATACTCGTGTCTTTCCTTAATCAGCTTCGTGTTGATAAACTAGCGTTGGATTGCATTCAACAAGATGGTGCTAGAGCTCACAGAGAGGGTGAAACAATGAATATGATACGAGAAGTGTTTAGAAATTGTTTAATTAGTTTGAATAGCGAACATGAATTTCCTCCAAGATCCTGTGATCTTACACCTCTGCAGAATCAAAATTAATGAAAGTAGAAATAGTCCCGAACTATAGAATATATTTGGTAGCATTAGGAGGAGGTGCGTAAAATGCTTGGAAGAAGGTCGTTGACAATTATATAATAAGAGGATCATGACAAAGAAGAATAGGATTAGGTAGATGAAAAAAAGATATTACAGAAAAAATACTACTCACACAATTATTAGATGACGTAAATGTGTAAAACGGGTGTAAATAAAAGTTTATAGCAAATATGAATTTAGATATGTAATGGCATATAACTAGTTTTATCGTTTTATTACCAACCAACCACTGAAAATATTTAGATTGACTAGTTATTTTTTACTTTCTTATACGTAGTATAAGGAAAAGGAAGTATTGTGATGATGAAAATTTTCGACCACGAGATTTTTGCAGATGTCCACGTTTTGAAGTCCCCTGATACCGAAAAAGTGGTTTTTAAAAAATGTCTGTGTGTCTGTGTGTCTGTCTGTCTCTCTGTGTGTGTATGTGACCACGATAGCGGCCAAACCGCTGTAGATATCAATTCCAAATTTTGGATTTACGTGTATAATCTCCCTCTTGAGATCTGATTAGTTTTTCAGTAAAATCGGTATACCGGAAGTAGCAGTTTACTTCGGCGACAAAATCGAATTTTGCGAATATTTCGTCAACTACTAAGTTTAAACAAATTTATAAAGAATTCATATATATTTAAAATTAAAATTGAGAATAATTTTATTTAAAAAGTGTTTCGAAATTCCTACCGGAAGTAGGTCTTTTACTCCTATCGAAAATCAGTTTTTTGCGAATATTTCGCAAGTCATGCTTTTTAGACAAGTACGTTACGGGTATAAAAGTATTTAAAACATAATTTTCAATATCTTTTGTATAAAAAAAATTTCAAAATTCAGACCGGAAGTACCACTTTTACTCTTATCGAATAGCGATTTTTTGCAAATATGTCGTAAGTTATGCATTCTATATATATTTATCAAGAGTATAAAAGTATTTAGAACTGGATTTGCAATATTTTTTGTATATATGAAATTTCAAAATTCGGACCGGAAGTAGCACTTTTACTCTTAGCGAGGAGCACTTTTTTGATAATATCTTGCAAAGTATGCATTCTATAGCGATTTATTAAGCGAATGAAAGTACCTAGAATAGGATTTTGAATAAGTTTTGTATAAAAAAATTCTTAAAATTGTATAGTTTGAAACGCTCATACGTATAAGAAAGTCGTGTGGTGGCCACACCTCATTTTTTATTATAATTTTGGTCAAAAAATCAGGTATGAGAAACTATAGTGCAGTGAAATAACTTGACTTTTCCTAGTGCCTTACACGTTACCCCCCCCCCTTTCATATAACAATTCTTATGTATTTACCTTTAAGAACTCGTTTCTTTTATAGTTATCTAGATAATATAAAAATCTTTACCAAATTCATGACACACACACAAGTATCGAAGCATTAGAGTTATTTCGATTTTAAATAGACACTATTATAAAGAATAAGTCCATATGTACAACAACAGTAGTAATACGTAGAAATAAACATTTAGAAAGCAAAATCATATACATACGGCGTGTAGAATGTAAATATTTTGGATAACACTAACTCACGTGATAGTGATATATAGTGAAAATATAATCACCAAAATATTTACTTTACAGAGAACTACTTAAGATTGCAAGGTTAACACGCGTGTGTATTTAATAAATATGTAACTTTGTAAACTGAGGACTTGTTTGTAAGTCTAATTTAATAATTACGTTTAGGAATTGATACAGATTAATCATAAAAAATACATAATAAGTACTACTTTTTGTATTTCACCTTGGACTTTATGTAGGGATTATTAATGGAGATGGGTTAGAATAATCTTCGTGCCGTAAATGATTCATTTCGATTAACAATATTTCTTAATTTGTATAGTGCAAATTTCCCAAAATATCAGACAGCCTTATAATGTCTAACCTCTCATGATTAGGTTAATAGTATCATTTTAATTGTAAAGCAGAAAGTGCGGTCTAGAGGTGGAAGTTCATGGGATGTGTTTGGTTGAATTGTTTAAACTATAATATCATTATTCTTACAAACATTATAAATGTCAAAGTTCGAAGGCGTCGAATGGTTGGGTTGGGTTACAAATTTCTGGAAGTGCTTTAAATACCCCAGAAAAAGATTTTCTGTAGTCCAGCCTTTTTCTGAGATCTCTTGAAGCCATATATACGTATTGCTCCAAGAAGGTCACCCTTTTCTAAGTGCAAATTTATTCGCTGTCTACAATAAATAAACATGGAAGGACATGGATTACACTTGACGCAGAAAAAGCACATACAACAGTTATAGTTCTTCCTCTTTCCCAGCTGGTTATACTTCCAAGGATTTTTTAGAAGTTAATATTTTTCGGGGATTCTGGACAGTCGAAACTGTTTCGTCAGTATTGAATATTCTATGAGGACCAAATATATATTGGGTCATTAAATGTTACTAAATTACTGAACAAAATAATCACTTCTTCTCTGTTGAATCTCTCTTGCTAATACCCGTTGCTTATGGTTTTCACAAAGAAATTGAAGGATTGCGCTTTAATTAGCCAATCATTTCCAGCACACTTTTTATCTTTATTAAATCGGCAAATCAAGTTATTTTTGGATGTAAATTCACATGCGGCCTTCTAAATTCCTCTCTATTATAGCCGTAGAAAATTTTATATAAATAAACTCTTTAATTTGCCAACTCCCTTTAGAGTTCAGTTGTAAAAACTGTGCGACGACCCAGAGATGCACCATCAACAGTCTTGATATTTCTCTTATTTCGCGAATAGCTTCAGCAGCCGCTTTCAGTTGTCATTAGTCCACATCGCCTTTTATTTGCATAGCCACCGTCTTAAGCAAGTTCACTAGTATGTCACAGATGGCGCCATTCTTAATAGAGACAGTGGTTATACGTTACATCCAAGGTGGCAAGTTCTATTAGCTTCACTATGCATTTTTATTCGTATACGACGCATGCGATTGGCTCAACGCCTGCATCCAATAGGAAGCCACCATTTGACACAATTTCTATACAGGTGTCCCAGGAATAAAAAGACGGAGTAGAAGAAATCGGAAGTTAGATTGTGTAAAAACGTACCCTCAAAATATCAAGTCTTTATTCGTGCGCAGACGGCAGAAAAAAATAATAAAGAATTCAGTTGGCCTTACGCCGACCCTGGACTAAATATCCACCTGCTTCTCTTTCACAATCGGTCCTTTTCAGGACCACCATATTACTTGTGTTAAAAAAAAAGGAGGAGGAATAGATACTTCATAATAAATATCAAACCATTAATTACTTTAATTTTACATCTGCTAAAAAAAAAATAATTATATTGTTATGCCCTAATTTCACTTTTGTATGTGGGTCTCGTAAGGTTATGTGTTATTATTGAAATTCTTGAGGAATTGACTAGAGAGCGTGACTATTCGAGTGAACCTTGTACATCTTTCGGTACTCTGAATGGAAATGACCTTTAGTTGTTTATCTGAGCGTGCCCTATACATAATTGTTTGCTCTCAGAACTTTGGGTTATGTAATATGGCTCTGACAGATGTGTTTAGTGCAGTATCGGTTAAATACACTCTTTACGAGTAGTAATTCTGTATCTTTTGACATGTAAACTACCTATCTTATTTTTAGCTTATTCTAACCTACCTGCAGTCTCAGTTACTCGCATTAGGAGTTACTTCTATATGTTTTGTTTAAGCTTTGTTTACGCTTGCTTAATCATACCTTCCGTTCTCTACGAAATGTATTTAATGTGTGGCATTTATGGGATTGCTTGTTGTTGATGTTGCTTTAAATTCCTCGAGACAACAGTCAGGTTTTGTTTTATTTACTGTCGCTTTGTATTCATACGTTTTCCTAAGGACACACACATGTCTCGTCCGACTGAAGCTATTTCTGTCGTAAGTATCTCCCTAAAAACGTTATAGATATTAAATAAAGAAATCCTGTAGAATAACGGGCATACTATTAATTGTTCTTGTAATGTGATTTGTTTACTACAGTCCTCGACATTCCTGTGGCTGTATTGTAAACATCTGTTGATATCTTTCAGCGGGGTTTCCGAGGTTAGGTCTTCGTTGTTAACCTTGAAATACATAGTTCAGGTCGGTTCTAACCGCCTTCTCGAAGCGTTTTAAAAGCTTGTAATTTCTGTATAATTACCTGCAGGATCCGGTTTTATTTCCGTAATAAATTTTGTCTATAACATAGGAATGTTTTGATTGCCACCATTTGTCGTTGTTGGCATAATCTTGGTGTGATGTCAAACATGTGACCAACTTTTAGGCGTGAACTTTTCCTTTCGTATTATCTACTTTATAATCTTGCGTACATTGTAGGTGTATTTCAATAAATTTTATCATCATCTTAAGTTCCGAGAATGTCTGTTTAATTATATAGGTCACGTTACTGACGCTCTCTTTTGTAATTAAGTTTTGTGTTCGTTAATTTTTATTCGAATTTTTCCCGCGTTCATACCCAAAATTGTTTCCGTGACTCGCTATTTGAATGCCTGCGTGATGGCTATGGCGCATTAGTGCAGGGAGCACATTTTCCGATTTTCACTTTCATGTCATAGTTCATGTGAGGTGCATTTGTCCAAGGCTACTTATTTCTTGAAAATTATTTCGTATGTCTTAAGAGAAGACTTTAACGCTGCGGCGGCTGTAACAGATAAGTAGTGATTTCGTTATCTTAGATAGATATTTTCGGGGGTGTTACCGTGAATTACGGTCACCCTAAATTTTTGTGAATCCTCATGGTGGATTGCAAGTTTTTCCATATCTTGGGCATTTGGTGACTTTGGAAATCGTTTATCGCGGTTCTTCAGGAAACCTGGGGTGAGTGTGCGCAAATTTTGTGTAGACTTTCAGAGTTTTATCTCTGCGTTTTCTTTTTTTTTTTCAAATCAATAGGAACTTTTAGTAGTACGGGGCTTTTCAACATTGACTGACGCCGATATGGCGGCCGTACTTTCCCGTTAAGGATCCCAGCGTCATAGACGATCCTTAGTTGTACTTTGCCAACTGACTCAGAGGCTTCTGCGAGGAATCTTCTCCTGCAACCATCAGCAGCTAGGAAGTTTCCTTCCGTACCAGTAGCAGATAAGTACAACATCAAACTTTTCCTACTACATGTGTCTCGGCTGATTCGTTTCGTCTATATCTTGTGCCAGTTAGACTGGACAGTACACAAGTTTTATTTATAAATTAATTAGTGACTTGCCTAATTTTATTAAACCACTAATTCATGTGCTAGGTGTCAAAAACCGTAATTTAACTTTTGTTTTTTTTTGTAAATTTAATTATGCTGTATACTGATTCCAGCAGCAGAACTTTTGTTTTAGTACTCACTGTTTACGTACTCTGGTACAACCGAAGTATGCTTCAAATTTATTTTACTGGGTTTAATCCCCTATCGTATTATCTTTGACTTTTCATGATTTTGTTGAATTAAATTAGCAATGTTTAGACGCGCTGATTAATTATCCATTGTTTACTTTAAATTCATTTCGTTAATTTCTTTAAAACTTTAGTTGACTGTTTAACATATAACATTTCATCTTTATAGCATTTAACACATCCACCTCTTACAAAATTCAGAACATTTATATAAATCTATCAGATTGGAAATCGTAGATTTTAAGTTGTAACGCCTTTAGTAGGCTATTTATTTATGATCCTTTGTAATGATATTGTAAGGTCGAGGAAACGTTTCTGCTACCGCCCTACCTCTATGAATACAGCGGAGGTTATGTTAATTTGTTAACTATTTAAATCAGACACTTAATAGAATTGCTGATTGTCATATCATATGTTGTTTTGGTTAACTTAATAATACAATTATTTAAATACATATATATAGTGCGTTTAAAATTATAATATTTACCTTCATTCTTTTACATTACCAACTTTCTTTTGTTTAATTGAAATTAAGACTATTTAAATACATAGATTACTGTTTACCTTTCTCTTTATTATTGGTTATAATAACCCCATACCTTTTCGACGTAATTAGCGCATGAAAGAGGTTTGTATATCGGATCCTATACAGGGTGATCCGTAGGTGAATCCCGCTCGAGGGACACAGCCAGTGGCAGATCAGTAAGAACGCAGGTAGGTTACCGTTTAAGGTAGCATAGTGTCCTGGTGCCCGGACAACGTCGCGCGCGTCGTCGCCGACCGACGCTCTATTCTTTGTTCATATTACATGAACCGTCACGCCATTTGCGATTTGAGTTAGCTCGGCCCTGCGTTTTTCAATTTCATCCACCTCACTACAGTGATCTCCTGATACCGTAACTTATCTTAGTCTATTATCTTAGTGCGACGTTGATGCGGGTGTAACAACATTCTTGATATTTACTGTAATAAAGGCTAGAAAAACTACGATTTATTGAATATTCTAAAATAATAATAATCAGCTGTTTCCGACTACAAACACATTAAAGAGCTACAACCTTCTATTTTAAAAATAAAAACAGTCTTTTATTGTCTGCAATACAGTGGGTAGCCCATCTGGGTCAACAACCGACTACATAGCTGCGTTATCTAGACGCATCGGGCAAAAAATATGTTTTTTATGGATGAGTACGATTTAACGTTTTTTCCCCATTTTATACAAATAAAAGCGTATTTTTCTATGAATGCGTGTTCGTTTCTATTTACAAATGAGCATTCTTACATGTATTTATAAACATACGTTCTGTGCCAGGTCCGTAATGTAATTTTTTTTATCTAAAAACCAACATAGAATATTAAATTTTTAATTTCTTCGTTATTGCGGAATATTTGGGCCTGTTTCTGTTCGGACTTTACATACCTCTATAAGTTCAGAGCAATATTTGCCTTAGTATTTTACAAACTACTGCGAGTCGATATTACGTGCAGTCCGAATATGTCCCTTGCAATGGTGGACGAAACTTTGGCACCTACGTCGAACTTAATGCGGTTATAACACGGAAACCGAAATTTAAAATTTGGAAACGACCGTGGATGTCTACACCTTCGATTATATTATTAGAATTGAGTTGGTAAGCGAACTGATAAAACTAATATGTGATCGTTATACTGAATATGCGCATGAAAAAGAAATAGAACGTTAAAACACTTTCGACCATACCTTAGCATTATATCGGTTTAGAGTGACAGTATAATGTTCTCGGAATAATACAATCAACGTACCGCAGATGTGCAAATGACGATCTGGCTTGTGCATTAACCCGATCCGACAGTTTTAATAAAACGTGACATGTATGCCTCCAGTAATGGAGTTTTGCGGTCAAGTTGTACATGCACGAGGGAAGATGAAGCTTGTTCTACAGTACGAAACAATTTAATTTAATTAAACCCTTGGAATTGAACGTATCTATTCATCTATTCACTATAGTATTACTACACGAATAGAAATGAGAGGACTAATAGTAAATACTACATACCAATTAGAAATGATTTTGTTTTCTAAAAAAAAGTGTATCCCAAAGTCGACATAATTAAAATTGAATATATCGTATCCATTGTGTTTCCCTTCGGTGCGCCTGTTATTAAAAAAACCTTACGAATCAAAAAATTACAAAGGAGACAATGGACAAAGTCGCGGTTGCGATATTGTCTTTTTTTGTTGCCTTTTATTTGTCGCTGATCAAAAAGTTTTGATTGAAACAAAAACCACCGGAAAGGTTTGCTTTAACTCTGTTTTGTCCGCATGAAAAATTCGCCCGGCTTTGTTTCAAACAATGATAAGTGGCACTGTCGGCTGGCTGAGCTTAATCGAAAAGCGAGGTTTAGTAGAAATACGACACGAAGTAAAAAGAGAATAAGAAATGTGAAGCTCTATTTCGTTCTAATTTCTAATTCACGTTATTAAATTAGAATTGACGATTAAATTGTTCATATGATATTGAGATAACTTTAAAGTTTGTTAAGTAAAAATGAGTGCAGATCTCATTCAATTGCATTCATATACTTGCTCAATATACTACACCTATCACTAAATTTTTATTTTGCATGGCCTATGATTTTTAGATAAACTGTAACATTAGGATGCGATTCTGGATGGTTCCTGTAACGCTACTGTTCCTAGTAACTAGATTGCCTGATGATGTTTTCGATGACGATGGAACTCTGACAGTGAATGTCATTGGAACTGTATAAATAAAGATGTTTGTGGTTATGTTTTGTGTTTGATGACATTTGCATATCTTCAGAGAGTTATCGTCATATAAAGGTTATAAAATATAACCGGTAGGCAATACAATATGAGAAATAGTTAATGTATAATATATATTATAGAAAAAAGCAAGAAAATAACGAAAACCCTCAACTGAAAATGTTAGGTGAAGGAAAAATAGGAACAATGGACAAGCCTATGGACAGGGAGACAAATGGGAAAAACAAATGGGACACGTATAGAAAACATGGAAAAATGTCATCAAACAAAAAGATCATTATAGAATCTTATAATAAGTTTAAAAAAATATAAAATGGAAATAGTAGTGCTTCAAGAGACACACTTAAAATGTAATAATAATAATAATAATAATAATCTTTACTATACCCAACAGAAACATCTATTTACAGTGGAAAATATAAAAACTAATAATAATTAACAATAATTGACAATACGGTACAATAACAAAAATAATAATAGGAAAATTTAAATACACTATGCAAAAATAATATTAATAAAAAACTAGATTGTAGTCAATGCAAAGAAGATAATGAAGAAACTACTTTCCCCAGAATGGGTTAGAACACAAACGGTTAGCATTCGTACACAAACGATAGAGAGGGAATTTCAATTTGTACGCGCTGTGAGTACGTAGAATGTATCAGCTGAACTAGCAACATACCTGGACACGAAGAAATTGACTTGATAAAGAACAACGCCATTGTTAACAAGTTTTAGAAGAAAGTTACAACTTGTTTCGTTCTGTCTTTTATTTAAAGAAGTGAAACCATATCTATCCAATGGGGAAGTGCCATCCATTTTAAATGACATACCATAAGACCGCGTGCGTCTGCATTATCGCGATACCTGTAGGGTGAGCGAAACAGATAGAGATGTCTGTGTATTAGAACGGTAAACTAGTGGACGCAGTGTTATACTGGATTACAACAGAGCTAGTATTTCGCATATGCCTATGGTGCACTCGTATTTGTCCAAAAAGTCCACATTTATACGGTGTAGTCGGGCAGTCGCATTCGCCGTCGCTTCCACATATGGGCGTCAGTTCGAGTTTTATTATTGCTTAAGCATAACATTTTTTTAGCTAATTACAGGTTAATTGCAATGTTGAATTACAATTCTGTTTTAAGAAGTAAATACTTTATGTATCAGTATTTTATTATAGTTGAGTTTTTAGATTATAATATTTGTTGAAAAATATTATTTTAGTTAAGAAGTTTTTTTTATTTTAAAGTCTAGGAGTTACTTATTATTTATTTTTGCTCTTTTATGTTGTTTATGAAGCTGTGATGAGTTACTTCACTGACATATTATCAGTGATTATCTGATGCTTCAAACAACTACAAATAATTACTTACAACGGGAACGCAATACAAATTACATTGCTTTTCACTTGATTTGCCTACGAATACATTTATACGTATAACTTATACGCCCGCTGTCGGTGTGGCAATTCAAGTTGGCACGCCCATTTATAGTCGACCAGTAGTTACTAATACATGCATCGCGCTATTAACGGCGGCCACACGGTATACATTAGAACACGTTATTGTATGTAGAAGCATACGTGAAATTGATAATTATGTATTCCTCTACGGTGGAAGTCACAGCGGACTTTTGGGAAAGGGTTTCCTCATAAGTTGAAGTATGAAACAAGAAATAAAGGATTTTCAAGCAATATCAGACCGGATGTGCATGTTAAGTATGAGGCATAAAAGCAAGACAATATCAGTATTAAACATTCACGTACAGACGGAGAAGAAAGACGAAGAAATAAAAGACGGGTTTTACGAAGAAATGGAAGAGAAAATAATATTCCTAAAGAAAATATTTTGATTTTAATAGGTGATGCCAATGCCAATGAAGGAAATGAAGATATTGTTGCGTTTTCGAGTTCGCAATAAACAACTCGTGCAAATGTTTTAAAACTGTCTGTATATTTACCCACTTAAAACTAATCACAATATAAAAATATAAAATAAATGTAACGCACCTAAAACTACTACGAATAAATTAACACACGCATTTATTTCTATCACTACTATTTATATCTGTAATATTTATGTATTTATTGCACTGTAATAAAAACTGCACCGCTCACTTATTTATGTTTATTTAATCGTATGAAAACTATTCAATGAATGAATTCTTTCTGGGCACCGGCCGCTTTTTATATCGGCATATATATTCTGGAAATATACGAGAAAATTCTATCTCCTTCTCGATGTTCGTAGTAAATACGAGAGACTTTCTGTCGCTTACACATTACATACATGTGGATGGTTTATGACTTATTTACGGTGCGTCGCGCCGATGTTTACATTTCTTTTGTGGCCGTATTTCCTTACAATATTTATAAAAAAACATAATTGAATGCCGCAGTAAACACCAGAAAAGCAATGACAATGGGCACAGATTAATTTAACTAGCAATAGAAAGAACGACGAGGAGACATGGAAACTATCGAGAAGAGACGAAACAAATCAAACTGACACAATCAACAAGAACATATAAGACTTATAGCTAATATGGGATCGTATTGTGGAGCTGATGCCGACTCTGATCATTTCCTTGTAGGGGTAAAGATAAAATTAACAAACATGGAGAAAATCAGGAAAAAAAAAGAAGAAGAAAAACTAAATATAATATACAGGAACTACACAATAAAACGAAAGTATAAACTCGAAACTGTAAATAACTCATAAAGGAGAATAATATCGAAGAAAAATGGCGAAAATTGTAGCTTCCGTTAAATATGCAACGGCCAACAAAAACAACAAAAAAGCTACAACCAATGACAGCAGAAGACAAAGGGCAAAGGTAAACAATAGCCTAAGAAAAAGAAACGAGATAAAATACCACAAAAAATATGAAAAAAAGCAACAAAAGAGCTACAAAGAATGACAGCAGATAATATACAAAACTACAGAAGACTAAGGGCAAAGGTAAATAGCAGCCTAAGAAAAACAAACGAGCTCACTTAAGAAAACAAATCAATGCGACCGAGAAAAAATACCAAACCAAAAGGAATAAGAAATATTTATAAAGATGTAAGAAAAATTTGAATCAAAGTACAATACCGCTTCTCAAAGATAGAGAAGACAATCAAACAAATGAAAAAGATAAGATAGAATGATGGCAACAACATTTCGAGAAATGTTTAAACAAAAGCGTAGAGACTGATGGGCCGGAACTGGAGGTTATGTCAGCCGGGTGATGGCAAGCTCGACGATGGAGGAAATACAAAATAAAAGCCAAAATTAAAAGTTACAAAAGCTCAGGGGACAATGGCAGAAAACCTAATATATGGTGGCGAATTCTTTTAAAAACAATATTAGTAGTGATAGACGAAATATGAGACACGGAAGAAATTCCTGGAGTAAACCAACTAAATGTACTACCCATCTATAAGAGAGGAGATAAAGCGAACTGTCGCAACTACAGAGGAATCGGATTTGTAGATGCCGTTTACAAGGTGCTGGCTACTTTAGTATAACAACGACTAGAACCACAAACCAGTGGTGCCAGTAGTATAAAGTTGGAAATCCCCAGAAGCTATTATAAAAATTCCCTAGATTTCGCTAGACATTTTCTTTCCGATAATTCACTAGCGTGAGCACTTTAGCGAGGAGCTAATTTTATAATTATGCAAATGACAGTTATGAATTCATTAAATGTTTATTTTATTGTATGTAAAAGTCATAATATATGGTATAGGGGTTTCATTTACACAAATACTTTTTCTAACATTTTTATTGCAAATTTATTAAAAGAACCCCTTAAACCTATGCCCCGTGTTTCGCAGAAGAGAAATGTAACAGAAATTTTCACAATGATGTATTAGTTTGGATTATTTGCATATTTTAAATAGTAGGTAAAGAACGGGTATATTTGTATACACACATAGACACTACCTTGGAGGATTTCCTAAGAGAGAGCGCGAATGCAATTCAATTTACCATGGCCAACTGAATGTCGCAAGATCTGAATTTAAGGAATATATTGTCGTGTAAAATTTCGGCGATTGGGATATTGAAATCTAATAGAGAGAGGGGCGCGGGGGCGGCAATCAAGTCGATAGTCGCTCACTTTGACGAAAAAGTGAAAAACATGAGGACGAGATGCCCAACCATACATTCCCATGAATACCCCATGTTCAAATTTGTATTTGAAAAAATTATCCGCTTCTTGCTTAATTGTTAGTTAGTGACCTACCTTCAGTTTTATACTCCATACAAATCTAACACTATGCTACACTAGATGGCACTGAGCAAAAGAGTAGAGAAGAATGAAAAATCCAAAAATTTAGACAGAATAAAACTTGAGCAATATTTTTGATTTTCTTTAAAGTATGTCCAAAATTCCCTAAATTTTGAGTGAAATTCCCTTTTCCCCTATTTGATCAAGAAATCCCTAGATCTAGGGAAAATTCCCTAACTTGCCACCACTGCCACAAACAGACAAACTGCAGGGAGAGTATTAAGGGGAATTTAGAAAGGCGGGGGGGGGGGGGTCGACGACGGACCAAATCTTAAAAAACAGAAAAAATCCGCATATATTTAGTTTTAGCAAAGGTATAACATTTAAAATTGCAGAATAACAGAAAACATCCAGTTTTATAGATATTATGTTTGGCATGGAATGTTTAATTTCAAAAATACAAATACAGCACAATGGTGAAACGAATGTATTTATTGGAAATAATTTCCGCAGTATATGTGCAACCAGTTGGATATAATTCATCATTTATGTATGCACTTTAAACTACGAACGCTATTCGAAACAAATATAAACTCTATAAAGAAATACAAATTAACGAGTTTCCTATCGACTTTGTATTGCTCTTCCGTGCGTGTGAGACAACCGGCTAGTAGTTTTTAGAGCGTTCTCTGAAGTCCTTATTATGATAAGTGTTTCGGTCGATGAAAGGTGAAGTTTACAAAGGGTTCTGTATCGCTTTTGTTAAAGCTGAACGCCCTGAAGTATGAGACTCTTCTACTTGGCACATGTAAATCAGCTGTTTGACACACACGGGCTGCCTTAATATTTATACGTAGACTTTACATACGTATGTGACGAATGTATGAACATGTAAGATGAATAGCATCGTTTAGCAATGATCACAATAGACGCATGAAGAAAAAAATCTCTAGAACATACTGTAGAAAATATTAAGATATTAAAGTGTTGTACGACTGTTTATACAGATTGTCTTCAAAAAAAAAGACAAGTCCATAACTTCTCTAAAAGCTATAAGGCTAAACTGTTAAAAATTTTTTTTTCAAATTCAAGCATATGGCTTTTTCATTTACTAATTCTGATAGATAGGTTTATTCTGAAAACAACAATCTATCACAGGTGTATGCTTACATAACAAAAATACAAAACAAAGCATTGTTTAAAACAACACTAAAAATACATTACGTTACAATGTAATAAGTAACTAAATTAAATGAACGAAAGATGTTTAGACATGCGTCGAGTTTATTTTGAGCGAGGTTGTAGTACTTATCAGTCCTCACAACTCAGCAATGCTAGCTTAACAGAGATCCTCAGATCCTCGAAGTCAATCCAAATTTCTGCGGATAGTAGATAATTTACGGAGATATGGGGCCTGCATGAAACCGATATGAACTCAGCGTCAACTTCGGGATCATAACTTTCTGGGGAAATATTGTCCAATACAACATGTGGGGTTGCACACGGATACCGCCAATGCTTAGCGCAAAATGAAGCGCAGTTTGCGCATAAACGATAGTCTATTTTTTACTTATGTTTTTGAATTTTTTTTTCGTAAACGTATGGTTGTGATACAATGTTATTTTCAGAATAAGAACCTCTATCAGAACTATTTAAAAAAGTATATGTTTGAATGTGAAAAAAATATTTTTAACAGTTTAGCATTAAAGCTCTTAGGGATATACGTGATTTTATTAGGCCATTTAATAGCATATTCGCAACCATTTAATAAGTGTATAGCTAATTAAAACCCTTCTATAAATAAGGGAGTTATGGATTCGTCTTTGTTTTGTAGACAGTCTGTATATACTTTGTAAAGAAACTCCTTTAAATTAATAAAGGCCCCACGTTGGGCGCCATAATGTAAAGAAACCCTTTAAATTACTAACGGCCCCACGTCGGGAACACTATATTGTAAAGAAACCCTCTAATTCTTGCCCGTTAAATGTTATGTTATTTTATAATATTTTTAAATAAAATAGAAATTGGTTGAATCGTTTTACCTGGATAGCACATAATTTTCTCACAGGACGATCGAGGTCAAGATATAACAACAAAAAATAATCTTCGGGTATTAACTGGTGCAATTAAATACGTAAAAGAGTAGACTTATTTAAAACACGGAACGCGTTATTAGAAAAAATGTTGGTGGATAATGGGCTATATATTATAGAAAAAGAATAGATACTTCTCATAAATAAACAAACATATCAAAAATTAATCTCTCTTAAAGAAATAAAAATAAACATTTAATCTCTTCTAACAATTAAACAGTGAATATCTTTTACGAGTACGAACCAAAATATAATTGCAATATGAATGAGTATAAATAAAAGACCTATAGACGGAAAACAAGTCACATTAACCAAAGAATACCAAAATCTAATCCCCATTAAATTAGAATACCATAATTAGCAACTGTTTGCACCTGGGAATTATGGACACTTACAAATATGGGGATAAATTAAAATAAAAGTCATGGAGGGTGATAGACGAAAAAAGCAATAATATTTTTTGCAAATAACTTTATTAAGAAAGTGTAGTGTGATTAGTAATTATGAAAATATAAATGCCGAAATAGCTAAAAGAAAACAGAAAGCCAGAAATAACTACTCTTCCATAAATAAAACAAAACTGTGTAAACCAGAAGTAAACTGTGAAGAAGTCAAACAAGTGTATAACCATGTGGTAGTGTTGTTTAGTATGTATGTGAATCATAGGTACATATGAAAAGTAAGAAATGAATTGAAGGAGATGATAATCATAAAATACCTAAGATGAATGGCTGAAGAATAAAACTTGCTAGGAATAGTAATGAAGAAATAAGAAAACACAAAAACCCATCATGGCAAAACTAGAAAGGAAGAACTGATATGGTAATGTCATGTAACCAGAATTAGTCCTGTTAGAACACGAAGGAAAATTAAGCATAGAAGTAAGAGAAAACAGAGAAGACCGAGAAAATCTTGGGTAGAATAAATAAAAGCAACAAATGCAAGTAGAAGAAAACAATAAAAGAAATGGAAACTCTAGCAAATCACCGAATAGAGAAGAAGATATATCTCACTAGATCTCCATTTTTTTGTGAATTTAGTCCTTTTCGAAAACTGTACAGCACTTAACTGGCCAGTTCAAAAGGTATCTCACAGGTTCACAAACTCTACCCGGTTATTGGAAACATTTCTGAATGCAATTTGCTGTTACGTATAGTAATGTAACATAAAAATTTACTTAACATGTATACATAGCTTAGAATCTGCACAGACAGAACGACAGAAGAAATAGATACCACAGTGAATACCTCAAGTCCAGATACTATTAAAACAGTTTTTTGGCAAGTTTGTACTTGAATTTGACAATGACGATAATACCGTGCTCTGTATGCAACTTAACGCAAAAAGGAAAGTAGTTTGCATTAAAAACTATGAAGCAGCAAAATACATTTGATCAATTTTTTTAAAATTTGTTTAGTATGAAAAAAAAAATATATCAGTTTTGTGTATTGACACTATTGCTTTGTAAGATTATGCCCGGAGAGCGACGTATTGTAACCCCTCCCCGACTTTAATTACTGAAACCGCCTTTTGTTAGGTGCTTAGGTGCTTAGGCGAGTATCAGTAATCATGTATCGTATTGCTCCAAAACCAGTGTCTCCTCTATGTCCAAAGTTAATTTGAAATATCACAATTCAAGTGTTGTTTGGAATTCAAAAATGATAAAAAGTGATTACATTAATATTTTGATTATCTTCCTAAATAATCCTAATTCATGCTTTTTTTACAAATATGGCTCGGAAAATAATTCAGTAGTGGTATTTTAGAGGTTGAAGGTATCGATGCATTAACAAAGAAGTTACATCTTGGTTTGTTGTTTAGGTAATGAACACAAAGCTATCGAGCTAACCAAGGACTGGCTCCCTTTGCATGCTTTCAAGTGTTCATTTTTTATTTAAAAACCACTTGCCACAGCGGCATTTCCGGATATTTCAAATGTGTATAATAATTGACACACTACCACTATTTAGTAACAGAGGCAATTTATACATATACAGTACAACTTGTTTATAACGTCATTGGTTATAGCGGCAACTCGGGTATAGCGTCATAATTTAATTAATATTATTATTATTATAATCATCTTGGTCCCAGGAATTACCTATAGCAGACAACCTAAAACGGATTGCATATAACGGCATCAATTTCTTGGTGAACCTCGGGTTTAACGTCAATTGAAGTACAAATGTACTATCGCGGCATTTGAAAATCGGACACTTAACAGCCTCTATTTGCTTCTGTCTACAGATCTGTCAGTGTCATATTATGCATTTAATTATACAAAAACCGAATTAAAATGCTTAATTATAATTATAGTGAAAATAAATATGTAATCGTCCGGATTTCAAATACCGCGATAGTAATATGTGGGCAATAACTACTGGGAATTTCAATATTTAGAGAGGTACTTTGTAGAAAATAACAATGACCCCATTTCTTAGTAGTCATAAACCATCTAACAATATGTAACTTAGAGTTTGACAAAATATGCGATTTATAAACGGCACTTAATATGCGATTCATAAACCGCTGCCAAAGGAATTCTTAATGTGATTTTTGTGCAGTTTTGAGTTTGTTGTAATGTGAAATAGGTAACAAAGCATGTTAAGTATCGGATTAGTTGTGTAAAAATTTGTTAAATTACAGTTTTTCAAAACTCGCCTATCTCGTGAATAGCGCCACTCGGGTATAACGTAAAAAAGTTTCTGTGCCGATGATGACGCTATAATAACCGTATTCTACTGCATTTTCATTTTTTCGAGATTTAATATTAATTTCAAGTGTTTCCTTCGTCGAACTATTAAATTGAAAAGTAAAGTTACGAGACTGTACCTCGACAATTTAATTTACCGTTATTAGAGAGAGCACTGTTATTTGATGGTAAAGTATCGATACACTTACGTAATAACAATAATGATACTGATCTCGTTGCCCTTGTAATTCAATCCTCTGTTAGATTGTAACCATATGATGTTGCTGCATTCGAGCAGTTTAATTAACACCGTTAACCTCTTTCAATCGAACTGTCTCTAATCGGTGCCGCTTTGCAGTCTCGGCAAATTCATAATAGGCGATGTGCAGAGTTGCACTCGATTATAATTATAATGGTAGTACATAATATGCAAGATGTAAGCTTAGTCTTAGAGTTTTTGATTTACTCTTTCGTGAAGGTTTAGTACACCCCTCTAGTTTTTGTTTAAAAGTTTAGGAAACCTTAACATAACAATAAGAAGTTTATCCACTTCATCTAATAATGATTGATGAGTATGTTGCAGTCACTTAATGCAAAAAATTTCTTTATATATTACGATATATTACGTTGTTCGAGCTTACTATGAAAGCAATTATGTTTGAGGTGTGGCTACCACACGACTTTCTTATACGTATGAGCGTTTCAAATCATAGAATTTTAATAATTACTTTATACAAAAATTATTCAAAATCCTATTCTAAGTACTTACAGTCCCTTAATAAATCTCTACAGGATACATACTTTGTGAGATATTTGTAAAACAATGCTACTCGCTAAGAGTAAAAGTATTACTTCCGGTCCGAATTTTGAATTTTCATTTATACAAAAAATATTCTAAATTCAACTCCAAGTACTTTTATACTCTTGACAAATATATATAGAATGCCTAATTTTTCGAAATATTTGCAAAAATCGCTATTCGATAAGAGTAAAAGTGTTACTTCCGGTCCGAATTCTGAAATTTTTTTTTTTCAAAAGTTATTGAAAATTAAGTTCTAAATTCTTTTATACTCGTATCGGACCTGTCTAAAATGCATGAATTGCGAAATATTTGCAAAAAACTGATTTTCGATAAGAGTAAAAGACCTACTTTCGGTAGGAATTTCGAAAAACTTTTTTAATAAAATTCTTCTCAAATTTAATTTTGAGTATATATGAATTCTTTACAAATTTGTTTAAACTTAGTAATTGACGAATAATTGGCTAAATTCGATTTTTTTCACTGAAGTAAACTACTATTTCCGGTCTGCCGATTTTACTGAAACTCTAATCAGATCTCAAGATGGAGATTATATTCGTAAATAAAAAATTTGGAATTGATACCTATAGCGGTTTGACTGCTGTCGTGGTTACACACACACAGACAGACACACAGACAGGCATTTTTTTAAAACCACTGATACCGATCAGGGGACTTCAAACGTGGACATCTGCAAAAATCTCGAGGTCGAAGATTTTCATCATCACAAAACTTAGTAAATGGAATAAAAAACAAAGCAAAAACTTAATTACTATAATAAGTTGTTCAGCGTAAAATATGTGCTGAAGATGATGTCGACGAAGAAATATCTGACTGATAGAATTCAACCAGAAGAAAATTAAAAATTTACAAAAAGAAGAGTATAGCGACGATCAAGATAAGCAATATAAATAAATAAATAATACATAATTTGTTTTCTTTCGGCTCACAGAGAATGACACTTTATTTGCCAAACAAAAATATACAAAAATACACAAACATTCACAAACCACTTAGGGGCCTTCCAGTTCCTCTCCTTCACATATAAGTTGTTCAGCGTAAAATATGTGCTGAAGATGATGTCGACGAAGAAATATCTGACGGATAGAATTCAACCAGAAGAAAATTAAAAATTTACAAAAAGAAGAGTATAGCGACGATCAAGATAAGCAATATAAATAAATAAATAATACATAATTTGTTTTCTTTCGGCTCACAGAGAATGACACTTTATTTGCCAAACAAAAATATACAAAAATACACAAACATTCACAAACCACTTAGGGGCCTTCCAGTTCCTCTCCTTCACATACTGTTTTGAGAATGTTACTTTATTAAATTTTTATTGAAAATGTGTATTCTTTATAAAGAAAATTTAATAAGGAAATTATTGTGATGAAGAATCATTTTTAATTTCCTATCATTATTAACTCTTTCCTCGAGTTGCGAAAGGATGTGGAGACAGAGTCATGGAATAAATTACGCATAAGTTGCCCAATAATATCGTATAATATGCTTTCTAGCTCAAGATATTGTATATTCTAGAGAATTTGATGATTAGCCTTCATCCATCTTTTCTGCTATTATCTAGATATTTTAGTACCTTTACTTTCTTTCAAAAAATGAAATATCATTGTTTGGAGATACCTATTTTGCCCAGTTGCTCATCTATTTCCATTTCCAAGTGCTATAATTAAAAACAAAAATGTGTAGTGTGCAGAGTTTTTAACGGCTACTTTAGAGGTTAGAATTTCAAATATGGTTTAATGACTAGCAGCACTATCTATTAGAAAGTTAACGAACGGCAATCGTATTCCTAAATATGAAAACCGATACTCATTTAAGCAGCACAAAAATATTGCTTCAAGTAAATTTCTCTAAGTACTAAACCTAAATACGATCCTGATAGCTTGCACTCAAGTTCAACAAATGTGTTCATTACATCAATGAGACAGTGACAGTGTAAAGATCTGATTTATGGTCTAATTGCAACGGTGTTAATTGATCTCCATGTCATTGTCATTAGGAAATGAATAATGAACGTCGCTCAACACGGCCAGTTTCTAATTACACGCTGTCATAGATATGCAGTTACAATTATGAACTAAAAAAGAGAGATCAAATGCGCCTGCAGCACAGTCTAATTAGCAAACATAAATTACTCTTCTTGCTGCCGGGAAATAATTTTAAATATGGATACGAAGAAATATAGAATAATTTGAGTAATATATATTACAATTGCAGTTTTCAAATATTAGTAGGTATAGTTCACAAGAAAAATGAATTTCGTTTTACGAGAAATATCATTTATTAAACTTGATTTGAAAATTATATAGGTGAAAAATGTTCTTTATATAAAATATAGTAATATAAGAGTTATGTAATTTCTAACGTATATAGTGTACGCGAATAATTTACAAATAAAAAAAAAACGTTTTCCACTTTTTCAGTAGTAGGTAGCAGAAACGACTACTGCTATGTTTTTTGTCATGAAGAATGGATAGACATTATTAAAAGAATTCATATGTTTTAGGATGCTAAATGTAGATACCGTAGCTG
The DNA here is from genome assembly GCA_963170755.1 of Amphimallon solstitiale. Taxonomy (NCBI): domain Eukaryota; kingdom Metazoa; phylum Arthropoda; class Insecta; order Coleoptera; family Scarabaeidae; genus Amphimallon; species Amphimallon solstitiale. The sequence continues at coordinate 27,771,261 of OY720675.1, read as the reverse complement.
TTACCAATGAAAAAAATGGTAGCACTGAAGTTCGTTCAAATTTGCAGATTTGTGTACTAATAATAATTGTAATGATTACATCCAGAAAGCGATTTTTTAAAATTAGATTCGCATGTACAAATATGATCATCTAGTAATCCAGTGTATACGTTTCTTTGGCGTTAGATTAGATAAAAATCTTACTGATATTTATTTACATAAAAATTACATGTTGCAGTTTTGGTCTAATGGTTGCCTACTGACTTATCAACCTATAGGTTCCGGGTTCAATTTCCATTGTCACATGGAAATTTTTAATTGATAACAATCTCTATGAGCTGCTACCGTGCCTCAGAAGGCACGTAAATTCGTCGGTCCGGCTATTTCGGAAGTCGTTCAGCCTGCGTACGTAGAAGATATATTTATTTTCTGTTTATCAATTTTTTGCCAATTTCAGGGAAACATGGAAATAACATTGAAATGCTGTAGTCAAAATAAAGCAACCATTGGTAAATCTTTCTCAAATCATTGATGTGTATATCAAATGTAAGTCGAAGAGAGTACTCTATGATCCAAGATTGTATCTCTAATTGCAAGTGGTGTACGATGTAGGTACATTATAAATGAGAGTAATGAAACATGCTATTTACTTTTGCGTCATTCAATTTTCAGCATTTAGTGATGTTAAGCTGTAGTTCGTTATTTTCACACTAGTTGGTAATTATTCTCAAGTTGTTTTGCAATAAACAATGCATAGGTTAGAACAGTTCAGCAGAGAGGATAGATGAGTCATATATAGTAAAAAAAAAACAACGGCCCAAGATTCGATCCTTGCGGTACACCTGATGACATCTCCAATTCTTTCCAAATACGATTTGATCAATAAATGAAAAGACGAAGAAAATCCAAAGATTCCAGGTTTGCTAAACAATATAGAATGGCTAACGGTGTCGAATGTGTGAAAAAAGTCTGCAGAAATAACGTCAACTTGATCACGTTTATCCGTATATTTACTAATGTACTATGTAATTGTCGGGAGTAATACCATAACAGTTTGTGTTTATCCAGACAAATTATCATTTTGAACGAAAACTTTGTTGCTTGGTAACTGACGAGAACAAATAACATGATAAAACTGCGACACCGAATGTGGAGCGGTTTTAGCTTTTGTTATTTGTTCGAGTCGAGTTACCTTTAAGCAACAAAGTCTGAGTTTTGTCAAAACGAAAGTTTGTTCCCGAAATAAACACAAGCTCGAATGGTATTTGGTAAGACAATTTAATGAATCATTTAATTAATATTAATAAAAATATTTTTTTCAAACAACGGAAAAACATTTCTCTGAATACATAGGTACATACAAAAAAAAGAGAAAAATACAAAAAGCCTATTTATGTATGACGTTTATTTGAAGGATACAGTCAGAATTGAATTCTCGTACCATGGCAAAATCAACATGCAGTTCGCCATTTGCAAACATATCTACTATAGACCGTCTCAACCTTAGTATTCAGTACAGTCTGTTATGGGATATACACCTCTTTTACTACCGTAAGCAATTTGTAATAAACTGTCTTTTTTTTATTTCAAGGCAATGTTGTCAGTTCGATTTATTATGTTTATGGTTGGTATTATTGGTGTGGTTTAAGTATCACAACATAACCTTCCTATCAAGTGTTAAATTAATATTATAATACCGCGCGATCATTTAAATTCTAAATTAGAGCAGTTTGTGAAATTAAATTAAGTTGGTATATAAGTACTAATTTACAATTTGAATTGTCAAAGTGACGTTTCAAAATGTTTGATTTAGAACATAAGATTTTTCTTACTGAAAGTTATTTTAAAAACGCCGAACGACAAGAGAATGGTGAACGGACATATTCAGTACCGCACTGCATCAATGATTTTCAAAATGCCTTCCCTAATTTTCCTGCGGATTATCAAAAATTAGTCCAAGAAATTTACACATGTGTGGCGAAATTTCGTAATGTTGGAACTGTAGGTAGAAAAGCTGGTAGTGGCGCGCCCAAAAAAAGGACTCCTGAGATTGTGGCAGATGTTGCAGAAAGAATGGAACAGTCTCCCAAAAAATCTCTTCGCACATTAGCCCAAGAAATAAACCTTTCATATGGAACTTGTCAAAAAAATTTAAAAGAAAATTTAAATCTTTATCCCTATAAGATTAACGTCGTTCAAGAGCTATTCCCTCGAGATTTTCCTGTACGAATAGAATACTGTCAGTGGTTTTTGAATAATTTAAATAACAACAACACTTTGGATTTAACATTTTTTTCTGACGAAGCATGGTTTCACCTATCCGGCTATATAAACAAACAAAATATGCGTATTTGGTCTTCGGAGAATCCTCATGAGTTTATTCAATCGCCTCTCCATCCGCAGAAAATTGGTGTTTGGCAAGCGGTTTCTAGAAGGCGTATATTTGGACCTGTGTTTTTTGAAGGAACGATAAATGCTGAGAGATATCGAAATAATTTACTTGAACCGTTTTTACAAAATCTTCATGATGACGAACTTTTACATGGGTATTTCCAACAGGACAATGCAACAGCTCACAAAACATGGGAAAGTATGGCTCGAATTTGCGAGTTTTATGATAATCGAGTCATTGAATTTCCGCCTCGCAGTCCGGACTTAACGATTCTTGATTATTTCATTTATCCGTATCTGAAAAACACAGTTTACAAAAATAACCCACAAAATCTTGAAGAACTACAAGAAGCAATTTCTAATGCATGTAACGCTATAACCGTTCAGATGTTGGCAAATGCTTTTGAAAATATGAAACGGAGGGTTAACAGTTGCATTGCAACAGGGGGAGAACACTTTGAACACCTTTTGTAATTCACAATAAAACTAATTTATCTTGTAATGCTTTCATTTTCATTAAATTTAAATCGATTACACATAAGATTCAAAATGTCACAAAGTATAACATAACCGCAAATTTCAATTAATCAATAATTGACATTCTGGACAACCTAATAAAAAAAATCCCGCCTGCTATAATTTAGAATTTAAATGATCGCGTGGTATAATAATATAGAATAATATCCTAACCAACAAGTATTTAAAATGGCGTGCCATTATAATGAGTTACCAACCTAACCTGTCATTGTCGAACTGACAGTTATGTTGTCTCTCTCCATAAGACACATACGGAATACTAATGTTGAGACGGTCTATAGCAGTTTATCTGCTATCAAATTAACATAACGTGTATTAAAATGTAATGTTTGTGAGATGAATTAAATTGTTGCTAAAATAATAAGATTAGAGAGACAGGATCATGTTAGAAAGAAAATAGATGAATATGCACATTATGGATATATTAAAGAGTTAGAGGAGGAAATATGTTAATTTCGGAAATTTCTAGAGATTCTCCCTATATAATTTCAATACAATGTTGTACAAATATCCATTAAAAAACTTTTTTTCGATTTTCACCTCAAATGCCGTTGGTTCTTTTGTTTAGTATGATATAACATCTGGTCTTATCATAATATACATCTGTCATAATTTTCGAAAAAACTCTTCGTTATCGGTCAAAGTCATCAAGTAAACAAACGTACTGTCGTCACAGTTTTCGTTCGAAAATAAGAAATTTCGAAATCCAACGTGCTGAAAAATCTTCTTCTTTCCAATATCTCCGTGCTATATTTTTTAAACTGTAGTTTCCTATATATATGTTAAATCAGTTAGATTACTTCACATCCAAAACATCGTCGCTATCAACTTTTCACATGAATTCCGGGTTCTTGCCTTTTCTGGATGTGGGGTTTCTTTTGAGGACCCAGTGCATGGGTTCTTGTTTTGGTGATGGATTCCTGTAATTTTCGAAAAAGACGAATCATCGTCATTCAAGGCCACCAAGTTTCTTCTATTTGCTAAGATCAAATTCACAACATTCTATAAGTATGTTTCTTCTGGTTTTTGCTTTAACAGGCTTATCACGTCTTGGATTATGTTCAAATGTTATCTTGCCACGCCAAAATTGTATGAATCAAACTTTTTCTTCTCCATACACATTAATCATCATTTCGTGAATATTCAAGGGTGCACTTCTATTCCTCGTCAAGAACCTACCACAAGATTCTGGGTTCTAAGTGGATTTAGTTCTTGTTAGTTAAAGCAACACAAAAACAAACAAAAATTTTGGATTTGAAGAAAATTTGATCAGTAAATATCAAAATTTTTTGTTTTTATCATGGCTAAGTAAATAATAATAAGAATAACTTAGAACGATATTCTGCAACAATCATTCATATTTTTGACAATTACCTTTACAATATCGACTTAATTCTGCCGATTTTCCTAAATGCTTGGCTTTTTTAATAACACGAAAATCACACATAATTGAGACAGTGGCTACATATTGCGTAAATGTATTTAGAGCAGAATTTGCATCGAAATGCGAAATCGACTTGTCGTTTATTTGAACGGTAGCCATACCGGCTGTCACACTTACACAATTAACGTTCTCTGTCTCTGGTTGGTAATTCCCTCACTTAATCAATAGAGTCAATTATTCATTCCGTACACTATTATTGACGGAGAGAATGACGAATGCTCTTTATCGTTTTTGACAGTCATTATTCGTCGCACGTCGAATAACTAACGATTTAATCCGGAATCTGCATTGAAGGAAGGGTAGTACTCGAATTACACAGACAGATAAAGCGACAAGAACATAGCCACCATGTTCGGGAAATATACGTTTTAATTCAGAGCTTGACAGCGAACTACATTTCGAGCTCTAAATATGTAATATAGATTAATTTATAATGTTGTATAAATATATCATATATTTCCATTCATGTCTATGTGTCTACTTCCGTGGCTTCACATCAAAAGGAAATATACTGTGGTTCTTTCAATTGCAATTTTATTGATCAATTAACGAGCGAAGGCCAACTGCATTAAAGTCGAAATGTACAAACGTGTTTTTAATTAAGTTGACTACCTCTTTTTACTTGACTTAAGCAAAGTTGATAGCCATCCAACTTTTCCCATTTCAACTGTTTTAAAAGTGAGAATTTGCATTTGAGTGAAACTCAATGCAGTTTTTACTGGTAGCTAAAAATTAAATAAAATATCTTTATTTGCCATCAAAATGTTACATAGCTTGTCATAAAAGGTATATAATAAAAATAAGAACAAATACAAAAGTTAATATAAAACATATCAAAAGAAACTTACACAGATGTAGAAAACAAGAAAAGGTACATAATTTATAATGAAATCGCCTGTAAAACATGAAACATGTAGATTATCAATACAAGTATTCACAATACATATTTCTGTGGTATGCTCTATGATTATTATCGAATAACTGGATTGACAAATTAATCTACTTTTTATCCTCAGGGTAGTAAGGAACTAAATTTTCCTTCTTTAATTGGTTAAAATATATCACGGCCTTTCTTTATTGTGGGTTCTAACTGTGATTGTGATGTTTACTTTCCTTATCCTTTTGTGAACGTTCCTTTTATTTTCTCTTTTTGGGATGGGTATAAATGAATAGAGGATGAATGTCAGCACAACTTATATTTATTTATAGTATGGACACTTTATACAACCATTTTGTTGTTAAGTGTTAATACAATACGTTTAATATCTATTCGCTCGAATACAAGTACTCTGCAACCCTGGCAGTTTTATCATAATCTCTTTATGTGTGCCTATGAATCCATTCACGGTTTCAAATTTTCTAAGAACGCCTCAGATTACGTTCTGGGTTTATTATTGTTATACAAGAAATTGTTTATCTTTTCTTGAATCGTTCGAGATTTACACGTCGAACACAAATAAACCAAGGAAAAATTTATTTGAACGCTTCAAACTGCTTTGTGAGACTATTGTTGTTACACAATTATTGTTTATCCTTCTTTGGATCGTCTTAAGATCGAGATTTACACGTCGAACCCAAACAAATTGGTTTATAGTTTTCAGCCTTTTCACGATCACCATCCTTATGTATCGGAACAACCCTCGAATGCTTAAGAGAACCAGGAAAAAGGCCTTGCTCAAAGCTATTGTTTACTATACAGGGTGTCCAGAAACTCTCCTGACAAACGAAGACCGGAGATTCCTCAGATAATTTTAAGACAATTTAACCCAATTTACCCTAGTCCGAAAATGCTTCCTAAGGGAGCTAGAACTCTTTGAAGATGGCGCCTTGTAATTATTTTTTTTTAATATCTCCCGAACGCTTCTATTTAGAAAAACAAAAACTGGTATGCTTATTTATCCTCCAGAGATGAATCGATTCCATCAATTGCGAATTTCTAGTACCGGTCATAGGCGTCCGTTTTGGGTAGGTAAACGGTTATTTTAACGCATAACTTTTTTGTCTTTAACTTTTAAGCATTTGTGACACTAGATTATTACATTTTCAGGTATTATAGTATTAAAAGGTACTCTTATTACCTACTTATTTTTAGCGACGAAGTTTGCTAGGACTATCAAGGCATGGATGAAAATTAATTTAATAAATCATCTTTTGTTTCAACAAATGCAGCACACAATTCGTAAAAAAAAGTTTGGGAAAAGAAGCAAAAATCAATTTGAAACAAAATTTTAGCTGAAGGTTTTTAAAAACAAAGTATTTATTACAATGGAACGAAACTAACAAAAAAAGAACAAGTATCAAAGGTAGATAGTTACAAAAGATGCTCGATGTGATGTCATGTCCATTAGTCTCTATGCATAAATTTACCCTTTTGCTTAGAGAACGCCAAATTCTTGCAAAAATTCCAAAGTTATTTCTAAATTCGTTGCAAGCATCTTGTATCCTTAGCCAGAGTTGTGCACGATTTTGTATCGGAACGGAATAAACAAATGCTTTTATGTATCCCCAAACACAATAATCGCAAGGATTCAAATCCGGCGACCTTGCTGGCCAAGCAACTGGACCGCCTCTTCCAATCCAATGGTCTTCGTAGTTATTATCTAGAAAGTCTCGTACATTCCTGCTAAAGTGGGCCGGACAGCCGTCCTGTAGAAACCATAAGTTTTGCCGAATATTTAAACGCACCTCATCTAACAAATCAGGTAAAATATTTTGCAGGAAATGTAAGTAATCAACACCATTTAAACGAGCAGGTAATTCCGTTTATGCTAAACCTATGCTGATGCTTAAATTCTTGAACAACGTGGGGATTGTCACCAACGTACGAATAATAGTGTGCATTATGTACATTAAAAATTCCATTTTTTGAGAATGAAGCTTCGTCACCAAACAAAATGTACCTGAAAAAATCTTCATCTTGATTTATCTGATTTTGTAACCATCTAGCTAATTCTACACGAGCAGGAAAATCTCCTTCTAGCAGTGCTTGCACCTTTGTAAAATGAAAAGTATATAAATTTTCTTTGTGTAAGATGTTTCCTACGGAAGATTTTGAAATTGTGGGGTGCGTGGCAGATAGTCTTCGAACGCTAATTTCTAGATTTTCCTCAACTTCCATTAAAATAACATCTTCATGTTCTGCTGTTACATCATTATGTCTCCCTGTTTCATTTTTTTTTGGGACCACTGAACCTGTTTCTCTTAATCGTTGATGAAGAGCTGTAAATGTTGAGTGAGTGGGATGCTGACGATTGGGAAATTTTTCAGCGTATCTACGTTGCGCTGCTCGAGCGTTACACCTCATTTCGCCATAAACTAAATACATATCGGCGTATTCTTCATTAGTAAAAACCATTTTTTTTTAAATTGAAATCGTTGTGTTTGAATGCTACAAAGAAAAAAATTAAAAGATAAACTTCGCGAACTGACACAATTTGACAATTAAAAACGTAGGTTTTATTTCTGTTGGCAGTTCAGAGCGAACTAGTGCAAAAAATAATACATTGAATTTTAATGACGAAAAAACGAAAAATTTTCAAGTCGATTTTTCTAGAAAACGGTGTATCCTACCGACTTACAGTAAGAGTACCTTTTAGTACTACAATACCTGAAGATTTAATAATCTAGTGTCACAAATGCTTAAAAGTCAAAGACAAAAAAGTTATGCGTTAAAATAACCGTTAACCTACCCAAAACGGACGCCTATGACCGGTACTAGAAATTCGCAATTGATGGAATCGATTCATCTCTGGAGGATAAATAAGCATACCAGTTTTTGTTTTTCTAAATAGAAGCGTTCGGGAGATATTAAAAAAAACTAATTACAAGGCGCCATCTTCAAAGAGCTCTAGCTCCCTTAGGAAGCATTTTCGGACTAGGGCGAATTGGGTTAAATTGTCTTAAAATTATCTGAGGAATCTCCGGTCTTCGTTTGTCAGGAGAGTTTCTGGACAGCCTGTATATGCCAAAATATCAGCTATCGAGCAAATCATGTCTTTCAGTAAGTATGTGTTCATCCCAAATATATCTTTGCTGCCCTTTGATTTAATAGTATGAGCAGTACTGATTAGTTCATCACTAGTAACAGGAGCAAGAGAAAATGTTGCATCGCTACTCTTCATTTTTGCTTTTAAGTAATTTCTAGACTTAAATTGAGAATATCCAACTCCGAAACTAAACGGTCCGCTACAGTAGCAAAATAATTATTTAATACGTCTGGTGAAGGACCAAGAAAATCACACCTACTGGTTTTGCAATTATTTAATTCACTATTTATTATTGACCATGTTTCTTTGCACCTATTTTTAGATTTTAGTAACCTATTTGTGTAGTATTCCTGTCGAGCTTGCAGTAGTAAGTTATGAAATTCATCCCTGAAAGATTTATAGAAAGCCACGTGCTTACCGTTTATCCTAGCTAAGCCATATAATTATAAAAGTTGCCCCAAAATTCACGCAATATTTGAATTTTGCGCCATTTAATGCGGTAAAGTGTTGCCAATGAAAAAATAAAGACAGCTTGCCAATTTACAGTTCATTTTATTAAAAATGCAGCGTTACACGAAACACCAACGCGTTTTCATTGTATTATTATTGAATTTAAATATTATATTGAATATTTTAAAAATAATAAAGGCTTGGTAGCTACAGTTCGCAATTATCGTATAAAATATGGTCGGATTAGTGAGTTAACTTCATTAACTGTGAAGAGATTAATTAATAAATTCAGGGAGACTGATTTAATTAGTTATAGATCTTACACACCATGCCTAGTAAAGTTCATATCTACTAATAGAAACTTAGCTGGGTTCCAAACAATAATAAATATTTTTGTCGCTGCAGCAGGTCAGTAGCCCTTGAGAAATGTATCTAGGAATTTTAGTACTTTATAGATTCCTACAACCAATTATGCTGGCAACCCTGCACGCAACTAGTCGACATATTCTGTGCCAAAGTGTATTGTTTATATGATTCATTTTATTTTCAATATTTTTAATTCGAATTTATGTGTGATTCAATATTAATTTCCCTTATTTGTAATTAACAGTTTCTCCATTATTTTACAGTGAACCCTGTTGTAATACATGAATTTGACGATATTAATGAAACAACAAATAAATATAGACCAAATATTTTAAATGTTATTATAAAGTATACTCGAAGCGGTTCAGTTCTGGAAACGACATCATTTGAATAACTGCCTCAGCTTCTCCTGCAAGTCCGAACTCGAAAAATTAATTTTTCAAAAATTCTTTTCAATAAATTACATCTTATATCACGAATATTCGCCTTTTTATGCATCGATTGGTGACTAATGGCCACTACTCATAAAAATAGATTTTTAATAAGCCCCCATAAAATCAAAAGGTGTTAAATGACAGCTTGCTGAAGGCCATTCAATAGATCTATTTCTGGGAATAACTGATTAAATTTGTGATGATGTCAATTAAATCAATATTATGCAATTCAGGTGATATGAAGTTAGTTATGATTGATTGTACCGGTCACCATTGCCAGTAATTGAATTTTCTTTCTGATTTTGGAAGAAATAAAGCCCGATAACGCTTCGTGTAATAAACCGCACCAAACGGTCACTTTTGCAGAACGAAAAAATTTGTTGCGGCCACTACTTTCTTATACGTTTGAGCATTTCAAATTAAACACAAGTTGCTTTAAATTGTTTTAATACTTTTTTTTTCTAGAAAAATAAACCTATGAATAACAATGTTACTTCAAGTCCAAATTTTAAGAATCTTTTTATACCAAAATTATCAAAATCCTATTCTAAGTACTTCTATTTTCTTAATAAATCTCTATAGAATGTATACTGTGCAAGATATTCGAAAAAAGTGCTACTCGCTAAAAATAAAAGTGTTACTTTCAGTTCGAATTTTGAAATTTCATATATACAAAAAATATTTTGTTAGACTTGTCAGATATTCCCATAAAACTGACTTTCAATAAGAGTAAAAGACCTACTTTCGGTAGGAATTTCGAAAAACTTTCTTAATAAAATTCTTCTCAAATTTAATTTTGAATACGTTTGAATTCTTTATAAATTTGTTTAAACTTAGTAGTTGAAAATTCGATTTTTTCACTGAAGTAACGACTTTCGATCTACTGATTTTACTGAAAATCTAGTCAGATCTTAGGAGGGAGATCATACTCGTAAATACAAAATTTTGAATTGATAGCTATAGCCGTTTGACCGATATCGTGGTCACACACACATACTTTTTTCGGTATCAGGGGACTTCAAAACGAGGTCGAAAATTTTCGTCATCACAATACTTCCTTCGAAAGTAAAAAGTCTTTCTTGAATGACTTGTGACTTACGTAGTTTAAACTAGAATAACGATAATTTTGTTTATTGCAAATTCCAGGATCAATACTCCCTATTGATTTATGGATGTATGTTATGTGGTACTTCCTTACCATACTGTGTAAAGAGTGTTTTAGATTTGAGCATGACGATGATATTGTAAAATGTACTAGTATCTAACATTGTCAAGCAAAAACGTTTTAGTTATTAGTTTTTACTACATTAGTACGATATCTACTGAAATTTGAAACAGTCAACAAGATTTATAGTTACTGTTTGACTATTGAAAGCTAACAATTTATAAACCCGGCAATAATATAAGCTACTGTAAACATGGGCATTCTAGTTTATGTGGGTAACATGTGCTAACATGCGTTTAATTCGGATTAAGCATGTATACAATCGCCGGCTTATCGTGAAACCACTACATACGCAAACGCAAATGGACTCGTTTCGCATAACGGAAATTTAGATAAAATCGATTATCTTTTTAATTATAGACAGTATATAATACTAATACGTAGTCTATTAAAAACAAATTGTAAATCAAGTAAAGTAAGCTTTATGTAATTATAAAAAGAATAGCCACAAAGGCTCGCCTTTCTGGCTGTTTGTGAAAAACACCATTATTTTCATGTTGGTCATGCATTTACAGGTGGATATTTAAATTATCAATCTGAAATTTAAAGGAGATGTGTTTAGTAAAAGTTGTAAAATAGATGAAATTTTTTTGATATTTTGGCGAATTGCAACAAATATTGTGCAATGATGCACCTTCGAGGGAATCGACTTGTCGCTGAGTTGCTCGATGTAATCGGTGATAAGAGCCTTCATGATGAAAATCGTCTTGGACCATTAAGACGTGTCACCATTCCAGAAATGGTTGAAAAAGTTTATGAAATTGAATTACGCGATCGAACAGCAGAGGTGTAGAAGACTGTCAAGACTGTTGTGTATGGGTGGCGCGGCTATTCAATGCAGGTCAAAAACATGCAAGAGCGTAAATTTAAGAAGACCATTTGAAGCTTTTAAACATCCAGTAGATTTTTTGCGTTACTTTTTTATGGTCCATGAAATTTGGCTCCATTACTATGTGTCAACATTGAAACGACAACCTCATCAGTGGAGGCCTCGTGTACCCTTCCGCCAAAAAAGCCCAAGACATTTATTCTTATCGACTATGTAGTTTCATACGAATATACAGGTTGGTTCACCGGAAACTGAATCGATCGATTGTGGAAAAACTATAGCTAGGAATGATCTGAAATTTTGACTTTATACTAAAGTCGTTGTGGCCCATTTGCCAAAAATATTTTCAAGATGGCGGCACTTCGGGCTATGCCGGAAGTAGGCACCAACTTCCTAATTTTAAATAGAATATCCTGTATATTGTCAGGTTTTTAGATTCTACGTGAAATTCTAAATATATTTCATGTATAATGTCATATATCTAAGTGGAACTCTTTTTGACTTATTGAAATTCTTGTTAAATTTGACGTTTGTAGACAGAAAATCAATAGCACTTTTTCCATATGAAGATGAAATTATTATTTAAATTGAAGTAAATTCTCTAAAATAGATGGCCTAATTAAATACTATTTGTATAAAATTGTTACAATTATTAATACAGAGTGTACGAATTATACGCCTCAAAACGAATTTGGAAAAATTATATATAATTTTATCTTATTCTGCATTAAAAATAAGGATCACTTTGTATAAATATGTCTATCATAAAAATTGGTAGTTTTCGAAATATTGGCAAGTTAGTGTTTTTATCTTCTACAATACATACTGTTTGCATTAGTTCTTTTTTCAATAGTTAGCCATGACAGTGTTTACAAAATTATAAATTGTCATTCGTTGAAGAAAAGTTATGGCGGGGCGCTTAAATTATACAAACGATGATTCTTTAAATTTTATTATTATTTATGGGGAATGTAATAAAGTTATGTCAAAAACGGAAACCATCTACCAATACTGTTAAACGTATTATAAGAAACTTCAGAAACTTTGGATCCATGAGGGCAAAGATTCAATGAAATAAACCAGTTATTAATAACAATAATAATGTAATGCAAATGTATCACGGGTTCTTGACAAACTTTATTACATTCCCCATAAATAATAAATAAATTTAAATAATCATCGTTTGTATAATTTAAACGCCCCGGCATGACTTATTGAAATTATTATAAGGTAAATGACTTTTCTTCAACAAATGACAATTTATAATTTTGTAAACACTGTCATGGCTAACTAATGAAAAAAGAACTAATGCAAACAGTATGTATTGTAGAAGATAAAAACACGAACTTGCCAATATTTCGAAAACTACCAATTTTTATAATAGACATATTTATACAAAGTGATCCTTATTTTTAATGCAGAATAAGATAAATTTATAAAAGTTGCCGCTTCCCATTTAAAAAAATTGTCTTTTGGCAATTTTTCCAAATTCGTTTTCAGGCGTATAATTCGCACACTCTGTATTAATACTTGTAACAATTTTATACAAATACTATTTAATTAGATCATCTATTTGAGAGAATTTACATCAAATTAAATAATAAATTCATCTTTATATGGAAAAAGTGCTATTGATTTTCTGCCTGCAAACGTCTAATTATTTAACATAAGAATTTCAATAAGTCAAAAAGGGTCACACTTAGATATATGACATTATACATGAAATATATTTAGAGTTTCACGTAGAATCTAAAATCCTGACAATATACAGGGTATTCTATTTAAAATTAGGGGAAGTTGGTGCCTACTTCCGGCATAACCCGAAGTGCCGCCATCTTGAAAATATTTTAGGCGAATGGCCCCATCGACTTTAGTATAGTGTCAAAATTTCAGATCATTCCTAGCTACAGTTTTTCCGAAATGTTACTTGATTATTAGTTGCAAGTTCTTCTCCATTATAATCTGATGTCAGTTTATCCTTTTTAAAATAGCTAAATTGAAGAATTTTCATTTTTTAATATTTAGCTTCAGATCGTTGTGCAAAAACCACCTGTGAAATTTATTAGCTGTTGTGATTATTTCGTAGTCAGGTAGCTAACGATATTCGGTATTTCACAGATATACAATAAAAACAGAGGAGGTCCCAAAATGGAACCCCGCGGCACTCCGCTCTGTACATCCGTCCAATCGGATGAGAGTGTCTTGTCAGGTTTTCCATCAATCGAAACCACTAGTTGCTTTCTGTTAGTGAGATAAGAGCGTATCAGACCCAACGACCCCCCCCCCCCCGTATTCCCTTGCCTTTCAATTTGGTGTATAAGTTATCGTCGTTCACTCTGTTAAATGCCCGTGAGAAGTCAATAAAAATGTAACAAAATAAAAAATGTTGTTTTCCTATAGTGACAATAATATTGTACAGGGTGTCCAGAAACTCTCCTGACAAACGAAGACCGGAGATTCCACAGATAATTTTAAGACAATTTAACCCAATTCACCCTAGTCCGAAAATGCTTCCTAAGGTCATAGGCGTCCGTTTTGGGTAGGTAAACGGTTATTTTAACGCATAACTTTTTTGTCTTTAACTTTTAAGCATTTGTGACACTAGATTATTAAATTTTCAGGTATTCTAGTACTAAAAGGTACTCTCACTTTAAGTCGGTAGGATACACCGTTTTCTAGAAAAATCGATTTGAAAATTTTTCGTTTTTTCGTCATTAAAATTCAATTTATTATTTTTTGCACTAGTTCGCTCTGAACTGCCAACAGAAATAAAACCTACGTTTTTAATTGTCAAATTATTGTCAGTTCGCGAAGTTGAAATGACGAAAGATGAAATTACGAAAAAACGAAAAATTTTCAAATCGATTTTTCTAGAAAACGGTGTATCCTACCGACTTAAAGTAAGAGTATCTTTTAGTACTAGGATACCTGAAAATTTAATAATCTAGTGTCACAAATGCTTAAAAGTTAAAGACAAAAAAGTTATGCGTTAAAATAACCGTTTACCTACCCAAAACGGACGCCTATGACCGGTACTAGAAATTCGCAATTGTCAGTTTTTGTTTTTCTAAATAGAAGCGTTCGGGAGATATTAAAAAAAAACTAATTACAAGGCGCCATCTTCAAAGAGCTCTAGCTCCCTTAGGAAGCATTTTCGGACTAGGGTGAATTAGATTAAATTGTCTTAAAATTATCTGAGGAATCTCCGGTCTTCGTTTGTCAGGAGAGTTTCTGGACACCTTGTATAATGAAAATGATTACTCTACGAATGGTGTTATTTCAATTGTCTAAGCTAGATTACCCAGAAAATTCTCATTTCTATTTGAAACTCTAAGCGGCTTTACTTGCTTGTGATAGATTAAACCAATAATTCCACGTTAAAGTCAGTTTTTATTTCTGAATAAATTCAAAACGATAAATCATTTTTTTATTCGACAGAATGCAAATTTAGCATGAGGATTATTGAAAATTTGAGCCGCGGTATATTTCCTGAATATGAAATACAAGGAATTTCAATTTTAATTAAATTTCAAAGTTTCCCGATATGAAAACGTTTTACTTCGGGAGCAGGTTTTGTCCGTGTAATCCATTTTGTTAATTAAAATATTCAAATATAAACAGATTTTTTTAAAAAAAAGACGCAAAACTCGTTTTGGTAAAACAAACAGTGCAGCAACATATCACGAACAATAATGGTAAGGCATCCCAGATTAATTAAAAAATAATGTTATATGTATAAAAAACGAAATTACTGAATGACTAAATATAAAGAAGAGATAGGGCTTCCTGGATAAAGAGGGTAAAACAGTTACGATAAAGTAGCCTTGGATTTACTAGGTTCGAATCACAATATCTCTTTTCTTAAAATTGATACAAAGTTGGGTAGATCACTGAATGTGCCGTACGACACATTCAGCAGATGATAGTACAACGAGTGTAATTTATAAAAGTCTTATGCGCGCGCAGTAGAGTTATAAATATAATGTTAATTTGGTGAGAAACCATAATATTACAAATGCTTAGTTGATTGGGAGCTTCTTATCATTCTGCCAGAGACAATTTATGCCGTATAATTCTGTCATATTAATGCGATAGACTGTAAAAATGTTGTCTTGCAAAGTTAATACAAATTTGGCCATCCATCACAGAACGATAAATGGTGATGTGATCCTCTTTGATATATGTTATTGTATTATACATTTCAAACACTGATATAAAACCTATATTACATTGACCTTGTGGGGTTATCATCGTATTGACATTCTTCGTTATTAATATTTTAATATAGATTTTCGATATTCAGCCAATCCATC
This sequence comes from Amphimallon solstitiale, assembly GCA_963170755.1. Lineage (NCBI taxonomy): Eukaryota > Metazoa > Arthropoda > Insecta > Coleoptera > Scarabaeidae > Amphimallon > Amphimallon solstitiale. The sequence goes on along the minus strand of OY720675.1, from coordinate 27,755,307 downwards.
AGCAGTGTGGACGATGTCAGTTTGATATCCACCCAGCTTTGCAAATACACATTGACTTGACCTATCAAATTTGTAGTCATACGACGTTGACTAGAAATTATTGGTATTCTATTGACTGAGAGACTTTGGATTTACACTCACCCGAAACTCGGCCGACAAAACGTGCTACTAGGGATTGGTTGGAAAGAAAATATTCAAACTTTTTTCGAGTTCTATCTTTCCGGTACATCACTGTTGGGCTCAGTTTTAGGACCATAACTGTACTACATATAGGGGAACGGGAGGGGGTAGAACCGGGTAGCGAGGCAGAAACGGGTACCTCCATTATTATGAGTACTGTGCACATAGGCTAGACGCAGTGAGCTCATGTTTGTTCACACAATTACCACCAATGTCGACCATAAGTTTGAATGTGCACGTCATTATAGCAACGAGAAAAAGTAAAAAAAAACGTGTTTTAAGGGGTAAGTGATGTTATTTTGCGTTATTTTCAATTATTCTACAATTAACTTATAAAATAATTATAATATTCTGAGTTACATCATTAGACATGGTGAATTCTTGTGAACACGCTTGCAGTAGCGAAGTGTTTTGAAGTTAATGTGTATCCGACATAATATTTTTTTGCAAATTTGCAGCACGTGGGGTAGAACTGGAGGGGCGAAATCGGACAGTACCCGGTTGTGCCCCATATGCAATGAACATGTTTTTAATATCTGACACAACAGTTAACGTTTTAATAACTTTGTATGTTTTGTAGACATGATAGAATATAAAAATTGGTCTGCTTATGATATGAAGAAATCAGAAGAGCAAGTTCTATCTGGGGCAATAGGGCAGCGGTTCTCAACCTTTTAGGTCCTACGATCCCCTTTTTAGGTCAAATATTTAGGCGACCCCTATGAATTGCAAAGTTAAATTACCATGCTAATTATATCTACAATAGATAAATGTTTATATTTACTGAAAACGTGAGTTACTTTTATTGATTTATAATTACAATAAATTTAACGCGTAACTATTTAAGACGATTATTGCTATTAACTGGATGTATAAAACACTTAATTTGTTAAGCGACGTCAGCTGAAAGTAAGAAGTCTTCAAAAAAGAACCGGCAATTCACAAAGTCGATGGTCGCGAGTGCATGTGTGCGCGCGCACCCAGTGGCAGGCCTGAGCACTACAGGTAGCTGCCTGTCAGCTGATCACAGCCACATAGCGCCAGTCTGCCCGAGGGCGTCATATTTAGGTGATCAGTCTTCTTGTTGTGCAGTTTTTTATTGATACCATGGATAAGTTTTTGAAAAGAACATCTACAAGTAGTGAGAGTCGTGAAAATGTGAAAACAAAGGTTCGTAAGTACAACGAAACGTACATACTGTTCGGTTTTACTGGATTAGGCAACAGACCTCAGTGCGTTACTTGTAGTGAAACGCTATCAGCGGAAAGCATGAAGCCCTCGAAAATGAAACGCCATCTTGAAACTAAACATTTCGCTTTGAAAGACAAACCAGTGGAGTTTTTCCAGAGAAAATTGGTTTCTTTCAGAAGTCAACAGGTAAATATTAAACACTTTTGCGATGTAAGTAAAAATGAACTCACGGCATCGTACGAGGTGGCGCTGAAGATAGCTAAGAAAGGAAAACCACACACAATCGCTGAGGAATTGATTCTTCCTGCCGCAATTGATTTGGTCACTAATATGATCGGCCCTCAAGAATCCGAAAAATTAAAGAAGGTCCCTTTATCAAATGACACTATATCAAGACGCATTTCTGACATGTTTGAAGATGTCCAGAACCAGCTAAAAAAACAATTAAAAGAAAGTAGTTTTTTGTCCATCCAGTTTGATGAGTCAACTGACGTTGCCAACTGGGCCCAATTTTTGTGCTATGTCAGGTATGATTACAATGATTGCATTCATGAAAATATATTATTCTGTAAGCCCCTGCCAAATAACACAACCGGTGAAAGTCTTTTTAAGATTTTTGTAGAAGCGACTGAACCTTTTGAAATTGAATGGAACAAATGTGTTTCAATTTGCAGTGACGGGGCAAAGGCACTAACGGGAAAGAACAGTGGTTTGATAACTAGGCTGAAATCATTAATTCCACTCGCGACCCACCGGTTGAGAAACCCTGCAATAGGGTATAAGAAAGCTGCGAACACGTTCAACGTTCTGCGATCTACTTTGGAAGATAGGATAAAGAACATGAAGAAGAACGGATCTTCGTTGTACTACAATACAATAAGTTTCTTTTTAGGAATGGGAAAGTATAAAGGTGTTTTCTCAAAAGAACAAGAAATTGAGCTTGAGGACTACGTCCAACACATGGAAAGCTGATTGTTGGATGTACGGTATAGCTTGACAACGATTTGGATGACTTTGTTTGTAGAAATTGTGAATTCAAGCTTTAATATACCATACTCGCTCTTGCCCCTCTGACTATACAGTTTTGCCCCTTCCGCCGGGGCAGAGCCGTATTTTGCAAGATGTTGGCTTTTACCTTTTTGGTTTGTTTTTGTAATACATGTATCGATTTAATTTAAAGTTATTGCTTTACATAAGACCTTAGTGTTTATATTAATAGTATTAAAAATACAATAACTAAATAAACAAATATTTTACGAGTTATTATTCATAGCTTCCCGGTTCTGCCCCTCACCGCCTATACTATAATCTTCATATCGTTTCTGCCTACGTTCTTGGATGTCATAAGATATGCCTTTCTTATAATTTTAATATGTTGCGTGGAGATGTTCGTGGAATTATTTTATAATAAAAAAACGAGAAACTACTTTTCTCAAAATCAGTGACACAATATATTAGAAACAATAAGTGGCTCGTTGTTCTCTGTCGGTTTTAAACGATAGGGAGATGAATTACCAAAGTCATGGAGTACTATTCAGGTACGTAATAATTACTAAATATGGCTTTAGCAGTTTTGGCTAGAATAGTTTAGCTTACGACTAAAGAAGATATAGAGACAATAGGTATTTACAAACCAAGTGTGGGAAGACTATTTTCCTGCATGAGCGCACTTTGTAAGCACGAGCGACCGCAGGAAGCGAGTGCTTTTAATTGCACGAATGCGTGGAAGATGTCTTCACGCAAGTGGTTTGTACAATATTTTTTATACGAACATTAAATTAAAAAAATATTATTGATTAATGTCATTAGTATCATACCTAACCTAAGATAGATTACCTAATTTATTTAAGCATTTCATGTACGTAACTATTACTCACCTTTCCCTAACATTATTATTATATTCTTACACATGGCAAACATGAGGTATTTATTCTTATATTTATAAATTTATATTACATTTATTGCGTTTTTTGGTTTAATTACAAAATATTATGAACTGCCAATATGAATGTCGATGTGATCAAATAGATGGCGCCACAAATTTATTGGAAGTATTTTTAATTATTACTCCTATTTCTCCAACTTTTAGTGAAGAATAGTCGAGGGAAGTAGTATTTTATAGACTAAATTTAATTACTATCAAGTTAGATTTTTTTTAAATGTCCCAAAGACCTTTTTTCAATTTTTACAGTCTCCTCGACCGGGAAATACTCTTTCCTAGTCGAGCTACACATGCGCCAAATGTCACTTTACATGCGGTGAGTACAAAAACCATTTTATACGTACGTATATATATAAAAAAAGATTATTTTTTTTAGAAAATACTGTAATGTGCATAACTGGATGACTAAATATAAAGAGTAGATGGATGACTTGCTGGATAAGAGGATTGAAACTTTTCCCAGTTAAGTTGATTTAAATTAAGATTTTTGTTAAAATAATTTTTACTTTGTAAATGTGTCATTTATTCAAAAGAAATGTTATATAAGGTACCAATTTTTCTACATCACCGTTTAAGGAGTAAGAAGGTCTATTAAAAACACAAAGAACAGTGGAAGTTGTCATATAAAAAAATTATGATGACGTATTTATGTGTAAAAACCAATGATATCATTCAAAAAAAATTCGTCAAAAGAACAAAACAAAAATTGACCTGTCCGAACGATTTTTTTTAAAAACATTTATAGAACGCTTTTATAAATTTTATTAAAAATCTTATCACCACACTATATAAAGATATTGTATCAACACCATCTTTAGGAAGCTGTTAATATATGTATGTAAACGAAAGAATAATATAAATATAATTTCATTCACTCAGAATACAATTTTCATAATCCATTACTATTCACTTTACCTCTCAAATATCATCTTCCCAGCATTTACTTGAATCAATATTATGTACCTCTTTACGCCGGGTCGTAAAAATTTTAGTACATACCACGAATATAATTAATATTTACATGGCGTCGTCTTTATTCTGCCCATCTATTAGTCAACGATCGGTCACGGCTTCTCAAAAAAATTCAAAAATCAATATTGACCGTCGCACTATTCAGCTTTAATTTGCTTATTAAATATTTAAAGGAGACTGGAACGGGCGAGCAGTGAATTCCGAGAACGTTTGTTATTGCTTAAACGTGCCATGAATATGAAGAAATGACCACAGACAACGAGCGTATTATGTAAGAGAGAGAATAGATTCAGGCTTGGATTGTGGTTCGTGTGTACTTATTTTGAAAATTTGTTCTATTGAAAGTATGGGTTATTGCATAAGCAAATAAGCCTTGGAAAATTTCGGAGAGTATTATTGAGCGTTATTAGAAAGGATTGCATGAAAATGAATTTTTCATTCCATAAAAATATGAAGCGTCTTGTTGATATAAAGTAATTATTTAAAGGTGTAGCAATTGCTATATGAACGATGATGAAACAATATTTTATGAATTAAAAGGATTTTTCGATATAAAAGCTACGCTCTGAAGTAATATTGTCTCTGCAATGGTAGAATGACTCGGACGTTTTCTGGAATAGTTAAAAAGGCAGAAGAGAAATGCCCAAGTTCGGTGGTTATATAAAACTGCATGTCTGTCGATTTTATGCTGTCTCTGATTCAGTGATGGAATCTATTGAAAGAAAAGACGATGTTTTGCGACTCAATTTAATTTCCAAAAAACCAAATATATAGCTTATATGATTATATTTGCCACATTTAAAAAAAACAATATAAAGCAAAAATTTATATATTTTTATAAATGTTCTGTGTCCAAAACTTTCAAAATTGAATAAACGAGATGAAGATTTTCTTGCTAATTGTTAACACTTAATGGCTCTTCATTATGACTTCAGCCAAAGATTTGAAGACGTGTTGATTTGATCATCAGTAATTCATGGCTGAATACCCCTCAACAATCATGCAGAAAATAAACATTTACAACAAAAGAAATTTATTAAATTCTATTAACAAAAGTAGTTCTAACAAAATAAAAATGTAGACTCATTATTACGGATCCCCGACTGCTGGTGATGATCGAATATCTTCTTATCGCATTTAGGATCGCTGTATGGTGTTTGTGCACCCATTAAAAATTATTTTTAACATGGCTCTAAATATTTATCCTACCAGGTGGAAGATCGTTAGAATTAGCCTTGTTCTAAATAAAGGTGATCGTAGTGACGAGGAATTATCGGCCGATTGCAATTCTCTCCAACTTCTCAAAGCTTTTTGAAAAATACTGTACAAACTCATATATGCCTATTGTAACAGAAAACTATTTCCTATACAATATGGGTTCGTGACTACTCGATTAACGATGAGTAATCTGCTTTGTATCACCCAAAATATTAGTGCCGTCTTGATTCTCGCCTCAAATGCATGTCATATACCGTAGTCGTCAAATTTTAATTTCGGCTTACACTTCTATCGCATGCAGAAGATGACCTTATAATATGCAGCGATGCCTGCTTGCTAACAGTGGTGGTTGTCGCGCTCTTTTCCTCTTTCTACTTTCGTATTAGAAATTAAAATATGTCGACTCGGTATACAGATTTTGCGCGTGCATTTGACACTATTAGATATGATATTCTAGTAAAGGAAACTTGATGCATTTTGGATTTCATAATGTTCTGGGCGGTTTTCCGTCATCATATCTTCGGGATCGGATCAATTATGTCTATCATAATGGTTTGAAGTCTGAATTTTCTGCGACGTCAGGCGTTCCACAGGGATCAAATCTGAGACCAATATTTTTTATACTATTTATTAACAATCCCTGGGATTCGCTTTTTTTTTGTGATGGGGTGGCGTATGCTGACGATTTGGAAATCTATCGTCGTATTCGTATTGATACGAGGGCAGGTCAATATGTAAGTGACTTTTTGAATGAAACACAGGTTTTTGGATAAAATATCATTTTATTTTGCAATATAGTCTCCTTTGAGCTCTATACACTTTGTCCAACGTTTCTCCAATTTTTTTACCCCATCCAAAAAATAAGATTTGTCGAGGTCATCAAAATAGGTATTTGTTTGTGAGATGATTTCATAGTTGGAGTCAAATCTCTTTCGGCCGAGCCATTTCTTTAGGTTTGGAAACAAGAAATAGTCACTCGGGGCTAAATCCAGAGAACAAGGCGGATGAGGGAGCAATTCGTAGCCTAATTAATGGATTTTTGTCATGGAAACTGCACATGTGTGCACCCTTGCATTGTCCTGGTGGAAAAGAACTTTTTTTTTCAAATCCTCATTAAATCGACTCAATAAGTTGGCATAATATTCTCCATTAATTGTTTTACCCTTTTGAATGTAGTCAATGTGGATTATACAGCGTGCATCCCAAAAAACGGTCGCCATGACTTTATTGGCTGACAAACCCACCTTCGCCTTCTTTGGCGCCGATTCACCCCGAGAAACCCACTGTTTTGACTGCTGTTTTGTCTCTGGTGTGTTGTGGTGGATCCACGTTTCGTCTACGGTTACGAAATGGCGCAAAAACTCGTCCATATTGCGGTTAAACAACGCCAAACAGTCCTGCGAAGTTGTCACACGATTGCGTTTGTGGTCGATTGTGAGCAAACGTGGCACCCATCTTGCGGAAAGCTGTCTCATACCCAAGTGATCATTCAAAATTAAAACCACAGAGCCATGTAATATGCCTATGTCTTTCACAATCTCTCGCACTTTTAATCTCCGATCGGCCAACACCATATCGTGAATTTTTTTAATTGTTTCGGGTGTAGAGACCTCAATTGGGCGTCCAGAACGTTCGGCATCTTCCGTGCTTGTACGCCCACAACGAAATTCAGTAAACCACTTTTTTACCATTGAAATTGATGGTGCAGAGTTCCTATAGTATTTATCAAGCTTAGCCTTGGTTTGAGTGATGGTTTTTTTCCGCAAAAAATAATGCTTAATGAGTACACGAAATTCACATTTTTTCATTTTCTCCTCAAATCACGCGGTAGTCTGTTATCAATGCTGTCAAACACAAAATAAATGACGCAGCTTGTTCAAATTTTGACAGGAGTCAACTGACAGATGTCTGTTGGCAGGAGCAGTGTTGCCCTTTCAGTTAAGAGGCGGAAAATTCAAAAAGTCACGGACATATTGACCCACCCTCGTACTATTTCCGATGCTTTAAGCGTACAATGTGACACAATCTGCGTATGGTGTCAGCATAATGATCTGGCACTTAATGTCAATAAATGCCAAGTTATGAAGTATTCCAGAAGGATGGAACTGGTTGACTTCGATTATAGTGTTGGGGGACACGTATTTGCTTGTAGGAGATGAAAGGATTTCGGATTATTGTTTGATCGATCTTCACCAAACATGCTATGTATGCATTTCTGCTTCTGCTCCACTGGTTTTTATTCTCAGCAATATTAGGCGTTTTTACATGGTTTAGTGCATAATAGGATTGGCGGTCCGTTCCTATGTCTTGGGTCTGATTCACTTCAATGTGCCACGGTTTTCCGTCAGAAGTCAAGTTAGGATCTTTTACTTCTGCATGCCGGACAAATATTATGCTGAGAAGTCCACTACATCAAATGTGCCGTAATGGAAATAAGGATTTTAATGATACTCGTTTGGAATTCAAGTTTAAATGATTTATGTGTAATTTAGTGTATTCTATTGTACTTAATTCGCACATTTATTGCAAATTACAGTGTTTCCCGTCTTAGTTTTTTCAATGTTAGGTAGGCAATAAGTATCGTGGCAAAATAATCTAGTTAAAAAGCAAAGAAGGATGGAATGTCGCGTAGAATGAGATGTAAATAGTTTTTACACGTCTGTACCTCAATCAAATTTTACATACCGAATATCCGTTTTGAATACTTTCTGAAATACATCGTTTTCAACATCCACGAGTGCTTTTGTAATAACCCTGTATATGCCAATCTTATGCAAACTCTGATTTCATACTTCTTTCTCCACGATATTGAATTGCGTGGGAATTTCAACACAGTTTGTCTTTTCTCTACTTCTTCTTCATACTTACACACTTTTACATAAAACTTCATTGCTCTATGACCTTATATTTCTGAGATAACATGGAACCGATCGTTTTTCCGTTCCTAGAATTATGGGAAACAGCAGTTGGTCGCTTCAGGTTAAATGCAGACACATTAATGTAAGAAGTACTCCAAGTTTTAGTGTCCATCCAACAAATTCCTGCATGAATAATTCATTATTTTTCTGGGCATGATTGCCATACTCCGTTATGTCAAGTACAAATACATAATTTAACAAACTATGCGCAGTAAATTACGGGGCGTTGAATTTCAAGTGCATTCGACGTTTTCCATAATCCTGGTCGATCCTGTCGTCACGACAAAAGCGACGAATATAAGAATATGACGACTGCGTAATAGCTGAAATTATGCGTCGCTCCGTTAGCGCTAGTCAATTGAGCTCATTGTACGTTACGGAACATTTAATCGTACCGAGAAATAAAAGGATCGGAAGATCGGTACCCGTACAGGGGTTTTATTACGCCCAAGTAAGCATCGGAGTGGAAAATTTTTTTGAAACATGTTAGTGTCTGTATTATTCGGTCATCCCGTTACGTGAAATATGTGATGAATTACCTCCCATAATTGTAAATATATTAATATAGCCGGCAGGCACAACTATTCATAAAAATTAATAAATAATGATTTAGTCTAGTAGACTGCGAGCGGATAAGGAAGAGAACACAATAAATAATCAAAGAAATATATTTCGTAGAAGATAAATCAACAGAGTTGTGAATATTATACAGATAAGGAACCAATCGATAAATTTCTTGGATTGATTTATAACACAATTTAATTAAACCAAATTTGTTATTAGAATTTTGTTTAATGTAAATAAAGTAAAAAATGGTCCAAACCTTTCTGATGGTGAAAAACATCGGCTTACTTACTTAAATCTGCAACAAAAGAAAGATATATTAAAATACATAAATCTATATACATATAAATATATAAATTAAAAGCATTTAATTTGTTATTTATCGCCAACCACATAATTGATTTTGATAAAATTTTGTGTGTGTGTTCCTTATGTTGTGTGGAAGGTTATGATCATATTTTGATAATTTGAAAATTCGGGAAAAATTGAAAGAGCTTTTTTTTCTATAGGATTTTTGTATGAACCCAAGACCATAACTCACGATTCGAACGATGAATATGCATAATTCCTTTTTATTTTGTACGTAATGGTCTTGGAAAAGTTTTAAGGATAAAAAATCGCGACAATTATAAAGGAAAGTCGGAAAATTCGGACAAACTACAAAACCATAATTTTTGTATGCACTCTCTGTCATAACTGACAAAAGGAATGACGTATTTGAGTGATTCTTTTTTGTTTTGTTTGTTATGCTCCCGGAATGGAAATAACTGAATTGATATTTTCAATTAAAAAGAAAATCTGGAATATCTGGAGAAAAATCTTTATATATTTGGTTGGTGCGTTTGTTAGTGATCGCGTAACTTCTGAACGACTTCGATTCAGGCAATACTTACAACATATTTTAATGGTCCCCCAGCCCATGTCACTTTATTAATTTTATAATTTTTATTATTTTTTAAGGATTTAATTAAGTATATTTTTTTATTAATATTTTAAAGGGAAATAATATTTAAAATCAATTAATGTGTTATTGTATTATTAAGTAGATATTAATCATAGGTTTAGTATATATTTATGAGTAAAAAAGGTGACGTCGAAAATTTATATTAATGTGATAAACACTCCAATAGCAATATACAATCCCGCGGCTATATGAACGTGTACGTGTGTGTAAATGTGATGGGAAACTCTGAACTTTGTGGAAAGCGGGGAACCACATACATTCTGATATAAAAGGGAAATACGCGTGGGAAACGAGAGAGTCGACAGCAAGATACGTTAAAGATCGTATCAAAAGGCTAACTCCTACCATTAGACTACGCATAAGAGTCATTGTTAATATAACTTCAATAAATAATTTACTACCGAGAAAACGTAGTAAATTAATGGTCAAAGTTGCACCTAAGAAGTTATATTATTAAAATAAAGATTGTATTTCGAGTGGCAGAACAAGCAGATGATGCCGTTGAAAACATCGTAGAAATAAAGAAGATTTCGTCGATAATAAGCAGCCCGAAGTTCCTGCTGGAAACAGTACAAAAAAGAATATGAATAAGAAGAATTTATATAAGGTATTATTTAAATGATAATTGTTTAATGACTGTAATGTTTTATGTAATAAAGGAGGAGAGACTGTAAAAATAAAAGTTCAAACAGAAAGTAATTAAATAGATATCGCGTAACAAATATATGTGTAAAGTAACTTGATATGTTCACAAGTATCGATATAACACGTATAATATAGAATGTGCATTGTATGTAATAAATTCTGGCGTTGATAGCGTACGATTGAATCGAACAAAGGACCTACAGAAATGTTTGTATTAGTTTAAGGTTTGAAAAAAATGTATTAAAATTGCTTTTTAAATATATGCTACTTCTTGTGTTGTTTGTAAAATTATAGATACAGGATTCATTGATTTTAATATAAGAATTATTAAAACTTTTAAATGGTATTTTTTTTTATTAATGTACAGGAACCCCTTTTACTCGATAATTTCAATTAGCTCGAATCGCCCTGAGATAATTTGAGTTGCGCCGGCAAAACAAATAATTTTACATTTTATTTCTAAAGTTTAACTTTAAATTAAATATCTTAATTTAGAGATAGGGGTTTCTCTACATTGTGTCACCCAACTTTGGGGTGGTACCTTTACAATATATTTGTTTTGTCGAGACGATGGTTCATAGCTACGATAGGTGACGCTGTAATCAAGTTATTAACAAATTCTGAATTTGTGGATCAAAATGACTCATATTTATAATGTATGTTGATTCAGTGCCAAAAAAAAATATAAAATCTGGACCCGATAGGTGGCGCTGTGGCAAGATATCACAACGTTACGTTAATTAATGTGTTGGAAATGTTTCACCTATGGAATACTTATGTTAATATAATTTTGTTTTTTTTTTTAATTTGGCTTTTCGCATTAATTGTTTTTTCACAATATTTTTATTTCAACAATTTTTGGATTTATTGCAAAACAACATAGTAATTTTTAAATAAATAATCAATAATGGTCACCCTGGTATACTATTTAATTTATTACTGAAATATCGGCACAAATTTTGAGCGGATTTAAAAACCAAACCATTAACAAAATATGTGTTTAAAAGACATGCGAGTCGAAAAATCTCGAAAATCTCGTCAGTTCCATACTAAAAACAAGTAGCATCAAATAATTAAACGAAGTGATGGATTTCTCTTGGTGAAACATTTTAACAATAAATTGCCAACAGCATAAATAAAACACCTGGTATTATTTAACAAATTCTTTATCAAAACTCATTTCGCCTTGCGGCATCATCAGGAGTTCAAATTAAACTAAAAGTTAAGTCAAACATTTTATCCTACAATTTTCAAAAAAACCCGTTGCATCTTAATGATACAATTAAAAAAATAGTAAACACATCATTTACAAATAGGGAACACCAACTTGACAATACTCAGATTTAGTAGCGCAGAATGTACCAGTGGGGCTTCGCGCATCACATTCCTCAACGATGATGATTGATAACCGTTGTCAACATATTAATATCTATGTGCCAAAAAGCTACCTAGATATGAACGAGGATAGCCTCTAAATACCGTAGTATTCTAATTTGTCAATCAAGCAAAATACTATGAGAAACGCAGTCAGAAGTCCTCGATAATGCTAGAAAACCCCCGTGACTATGTTTCCTTTTGCAAGTTCATCTGTAATGTATATAATTCTGTTAGTAGATTTGGCTCGACGAAAATCATGTTGGCTCTGATGTAAAATCATTTTAGTTACCAGATACTTTATAGGTCTAGATTTGAAAACGTCCTCCAACAACGGGTGACAAAGATATTGGTATGTCATTATTAGACAAGCAACGCTGCTACCCTCTTTCGGTAATTGGAATCACCTTTCTAATTTTTAAACAATCTGAAGACTTACCACTTTCAAGACAAAAATTATAAAAGTGTGTTAAGTGTTTGATCAACCTATCCATTCCTAGAGTTAATGATGCTTTGCTAATAGTCCCAGTTATTATTTCTATTATTGCATCACGACAAAGTGACACCAGACATATTATTGCCTCTTAGGACTCTATCACGCCTTGGAGCACTTCCACCTTTATCTGACTACAAGCCTTCCCGAGTTTTCCCCTAGTGACCTCTAGATACACTATCTTGGTGACCATATTGAATAGTCGAGATATCATGCTTATTTCGTAGACAACCTATATGGTGTTTTTGAACCAACAGCTGTTTTTAAGTAATTTTGACCTTCTAAATCTGAAATTGACCTTAGTTTCGACCTATCCCCTACCAATTTTACAAAAACGGAGACCACAACACCTTCATTCAAAGAATTCTATTGCCACCTTTAGACGAAGGCTTTCAGAATTATATGACGCCTATTGAAAAGGAAGCCGCGGGTTCATTTAGAGATGTTATTGAGAAGTTCTTAGGAAGTAACAAGCATCCAGACTATGCGAACACAGTCAGCAAAATGTTGGAAAATGTTCAAGTGTTAGGCTGCAACGTGAGTTTACAATTTCTATTCGCATATCTAGATCAGTTTCCAGAAAACCTTAAGCCTTAAAGGCATCTTCAGTGCACGTAAGGGACTGCTAGCAATAAGCAAATATTTGGATCGCTATGTATGACAGCTAACATAGACAAATGTCCGTGTGAATATCACAGCGACATCTGCCAACCAAGCGCGACACTGAAAGCAGTGATAGCAGTCCCTTGTGGCACTGAAGAGGCTTTTAAGGCCGAAACACGTGTCTGTTCGTCGATTGCTAATAATGAACGGTGTATGTTGTGTATCTCATTGCATTACATATATGCATATCCGTTCACGTATAAATGTATATATGTATATTTGTGTAAAAAATATAATAAATATGATTTTAACAGTAATGCTTTCCTTATTATGCAATTTCTGTTAAGATATTTTTACGTTAATGACCTTCTTCTAAGATTTTTAACCACCCTTTGAAAATAAAATCAAAGACCATAAACAGCCTGTATATAACACCATGTTTACGTCGGATCGAAACGAAATAGTTTATTACAAGAGTAATTTCACGTGGAATGTAAATATCGGGTCCAGTTTGGCAGACCAAGCTTGCATAAATGCATGCAAAAACACGATAAAGCACGGCGCATTCTTATAAGCATGTGTATGTGTGTATAAATTCGAAGCAAACAGCCTCGAGGCCATGTGGGTGTTGGAAAAACTATAAATCCCGGGCGATTTATGTACGGAATTAATAATGTATGTAGTTGATGGTTGTTCGAAGTATGTGTGTACGCGTTATTGCGTATAGCGTGAGTGTGCGTTTGCAACCTCGAACCGGAAAAAAAAACATGAGACGGTGATCATCGTCCTCTTCACCTTGACGATCTGCTATGATGCTTCATGACTCATAGATTACGGAATAACGTGTTAATGTTTTTACTTATTGCTGAATTATCGGTGATATAAAGAGAATAATGGATCTACGTAATAACACGCTCGAGGTGGTTAAGCATGAAACAAAACGGGTAGATATAATAAATGACTTCGTTTTCCCCGTTAAGGGTCAACGAATAAATCTGACTCGAACGTTTGTATGTATAATCAAAGTCGTTATGCAAATTATGTAATCTAACACGAACAAGGAAATAACTGTTTTTCAAATTCTTCTCCATATTCGTAAAAGACAGAATTCATATGTAAATATTTACGACTCAGGGCTGACATAAAATATCGGTTTTGAGTATATAATTTCAATTGCAATTTTTACTGAACATCAATTTTTCTATGACAAATTTAGAAAAGTATATAAACAGAATTGCATTTTACATTAATAATAAGTCTAAAGTAGGTTGTATACGAAATAAGCATGATATATCGAGTATTCCAACTACATACTTGAATATGGTCACAAAGATTACGTATCTAGAGGTCACTAGGGTAAAACTCGGGAAGGCTTGTAGAAATATAAAGATGGAAATGCTCCAGGGCGTGATAGTGTCCTAAAAAGCAATAATATGTCTGGTGTCACTTTGTCCTGATGCAGTAATGGAAATAATAAGTCGGACTATTAGCAAAGCATTATTAACACTTAACATGCTTTCTTAATTTTTGTTTTGAAAGTGTTAAGTTTTCCGATCTTTTAAAAATTAAAATGATAATTCCAATTTCTAAATAGGAGGAGCTTCGTTTGCCTAATAATGATAGACCAATATCCACCCGTTGTTAGAGGGCGTTTTCAAATTTAGGACATGAGTGGGAGTTATACTACGGTGTGAGATCCCATTCTCTTTCATTTCTCAGTAGCGATGGTTATGAATCATCGTCGTTGAAGCCTGTAATGTGCGGAGTCCCACTGGGGTAGGTATTGAGTCCTATACTTTTTAATATTTATATTAATGACATTAATGAGCACATTCAATTAAGAATGTGGTGTATGTTGAAGATACCACAATTTTATGTAGTAACAAAGATCTGGATGTTCTGCGGGTGATTTTGGAGCAATACATATCACGAGCTCAGTCATACCAGTGTCTCACAAAAACAATACGAGTTAATAGCGCTTTCATTTGCATGAAAATTTTAGTGATCGATATGTCAAATTAAATAGTTGTAAATAGACAATAAAATGCGCCAACAATTATTTTTCAAGCTCCTGCAGCCATTTTTTTCCCCAAATTAGGCTACGTAGTCTTTTTTGTGGCTCTGATAGTTTGTTTTTTTTTGAACACGACAATATATCACAGGTATTATCCTATCGACATCGCCCATTTGAAAAAGTTCCCTTCAGAAACTCTCGTTACTATGACAATGAGAACTATACTATGCGCGTACAAACGTATGCGCAAGATTGTGCAAAATTACATTAATGCTGAAACAATTAGCGACATCCAGTTTTCCTTGGAAACGAAAAACCATGAGTGAGTACCGCATAATCTGTTAAAATGAAATCATAGTTTATGAAAAAGTTTAAAATGGAGAATGAACATTTTGATATGCTTTGCGTTTATTTTCAGTGTGGTGGAAAAAAAATAAAGTGGCTTACGTTATGACGAATTCCCGCGACAATCAAAAAATCCCGAGAAACGTCAAACTGACAGGCGATCGCATATGTATCCCATGTTTCACTGTTAAGCCTGAAATTCCAAATTTTGAAGGCTGCGAGGGCCCAACAAGACTCGGAGTCTTAAGTAACCGGCTTCTCGGGACCTTTTACATGCTTATTCCGAGTTGACAGTCGCAGGCAATCCAAGGTAACAGTAAATTAAAGTTCGATGGCAGACGGATTTGGTCAGAAAAATGGCCGATTAAATGTGCACTGATATCAATGTATTCCGGATAGGCGAAAAATATATATCAAATTCATGTGCACTGCCGATCAATGCATTACGGTCCGGCGAATGTTCGGCGTCTCCACACAATGCATAACGGTCCCGCCTGATTTAATATTTCTATCTATACAGGGGTTGATAAATATTTTAATAATGATTATAAATTTGAATTAAAATACGATAATTCCAGAACGTGTGTTTCCTTAAAGCGAAAAAGGATTGCTTTCGACATTTATGTGCCCCTACAAAATAATTTTATTTAAACGATTACGCAAACATGCACAGTGGGCGGAGCTGGCTGAAATAAATTTCTCTCTCTTCTGATAAAAAGTAAAATTCGGCACTCGGGAGTTTTTGCGTCGCCGATCAGTAATCCAAATGTCAAATAAAAAACAAAGTGGAAGCGTTTTTTGAAAATTGATGTATAAAAGTGAAATTTTGAATGCGGGAATGTTTGCCGTCGCCGATCACTAATCCAACGTCAAAATGTCAAAAAAAAAACAAAATGGTGGAAGAGTTTTTTGAAAATTGACGTATGAATGTAAAGTTTTAGATACGGGGGGGGGGGGGTTCGAGGTCGCCGATCTCGAATCCAAAGTCAAAATGTTAAAATAACAAAATGGCGGAAGATTATTTTTAAATTGATGCATGAATGTGAAATTTTAGATACGGGGGTGTTTGAGGTCGCCGATCACGAATCCAAAGTCAAAATGGCAAAAGAACAAAATGGCGGAAGGTTTTTTTTGAAAATTGACGTATGAATGTGAAATTTTGGATACGGGGGTATTTGAGGTCGCCGATCACGAATCCAAAGTCGAAATGTCAAAAAACATAATGGTGGATTTAATATGGCGGAAAGGTTCTTCAAAATGTATTTGATCTTGGTGAAATTTAGTATATGGGAGTCTTTGAGATTGCTGACCACGAATCCGAAATGAAGATTTTAAAAAACAATGTGGCGGAAAGGTTTTTCGAAAAGTGCTTGAATCTGAGCACATCCTTCCTTCGTAAACTTTAACGTGATTTATGTTTAACATTTAATTATCCCTCTCGCTCTTCACTGTTTAGTATAACGGTTTGTGTAAAAAGGAAAGAAAAGTTCTTAATAATATATACGATTGGCATAACAAAATTTATATGTGTATAGGGGTGCGTCAAAAGCTAATAAAACCCGACATTCTAAATGGCGTCATGACAGTGATTGCTTTTTACACGAAACTCTAAGCGGACGCGAAAAAAGCGATTCAAGCTCGGAGAGATTGACGGACAGCTGTAAGCTGTAAGAAAGGCTGTATCAACAACGATATCCAAATAGGAATCACCCAAGCCAAACAAATTTTCGGAGAATGGTAGACAATCTACGAACATATGGGGCTTTCAAGAAGAATAATATAGTGTTCAGAAAAAACAATCATCAGAATCATTAAAAAAATTACGTAGTTTAATTTGAAAAAGGGTGTCTGCAGGGGCTTAAAATTCCGCACGGTTAGAAACCATTCTATTGGCGCATTTATTAGTCTATTTACAACCATTTCATTTTATGTAAGCTCGTTAAAATCTTCCAGTAAATAAAGGCGCTATTAACTCGTATTGTTTTTGTGGCACACCTGTAAAATAATTTAAGTTTGAATATAGACAAAACACAAACGTTGATATTTACACTGAACACAGATCTCAAACTTTCAGAAAACGACCCAACAAACAATCTCGGTCTAGCTCAGGGGGGTCTAGCACATTAATGGGGCAATTGGGTTTCGATTTTAAGCGTCATCCGACGAGGAAGCATGGAAATATTCGTGATTAATTACGAGCTAACATTGTAGATGACTCTGTGTAGGAATTATTTGATTTATTTGTTTGTTCAGAAGAGGTTGTTTGAAATTTTTTTTAGTTTGTTTTCTAATTTGTTTTAAA
This sequence comes from Amphimallon solstitiale, assembly GCA_963170755.1. Lineage (NCBI taxonomy): Eukaryota > Metazoa > Arthropoda > Insecta > Coleoptera > Scarabaeidae > Amphimallon > Amphimallon solstitiale. The sequence goes on along the minus strand of OY720675.1, from coordinate 27,737,582 downwards.
TAGTGTATTTTTTAAAGACTTATTATCTTGTGTCAGTTTATAAGTTTTCTTTGTTGTAGTTCAGAAATAGTTTTTATTGTTAGTTTGCTTTAAATAGTGTAAAAGGACTTTTTATCTTGTGTTAGGTTAGCAGTTTTCTTAAATTATTTTCGCCATAAACGTAAGTAAGCCTATATCTAATGAATATTAACTTACAAGCAGTTATTCCACACAATGAATTTATTTTATAAATTTTGGAACGTTAACATGGACTGCAGTCGATATATACGAAAGTGTATTACAAGCAGATTACAAGGATTACAAGTAATTGTGTTATTTTTTGATGTGTTTCATGCTTAAAAAGAGTATACCTCCATAGATTACGGATTACCCTCTTAAGTAATCTTTTTTGCAACGATTCTTTTAAATGTATGTAATCACACCTGTTTTTTGTTAACCACTGTAATCAATAATTACACTGGTGTGCGATAACACCTATGCTGAATCTAGAAATATTTATGTATTTTTTTGATAATTAAATATATGTATATAATTATTTACGTGTTTCTTTTAAATTTAATAGATATGTAATCCCAAAAAGTAAAACAAAGTATAATTAATACTACAAAAGGAATAATGTAAATAAGTCGGTTTAGATATCAACCTTCGAATGCAGATTTTATTGAAGTTCAACACCTAGTTTGTCCAATAGTACTATGCCTCCTCGATAGATGTCACACAAAATACATATCTAATTATTTAACATTAAGTGTCCCTTCTCTTTGGGGTATTCTCTGGTCTAGCTAGTAAATTAACGTCGGTGGCACAAATTGACGTCCTTTCTAACCGAATATCTACAGTCATACACATCTTAAGGAACTTAACATGCAATATTGATTTCAAGGCACTGTTAATGATATATTAAACTCTGTTCAATTCCGTCGTGAGTTACGAAATTTTGCTGTGTGAAAGTTCCTCACATCAGGACGACATTTTAGTTTTGCATAAGAAGGCACTAGGAATTACTTATTGAAAATATGACGAAATTGTGATATAGGTGCCTTCTTTGTATTTGTTATTTTTATGAGATGTTACATTTTAATACTTTTATTCCCATTATGCGCATACATTTTGCAAAATGTCAAGCATGAATAAAGTTATCTATCTATTTATCTGATTAGAAGATCAAAAGTACAGTAAATACAACAAATCTTGTTTCCGATATCAAAGTTGATGTTTTTGGTGCATAACTCGAAATCTCCATCTCTCAAACTAATTTTGAAATATGCAACGCTGTAGTTTCAAAAACATTTTTATTAAACTTTAGACGACATTTTAATGTTAGCTATGCTTCTTCTAACAATACGATATTGCAACTTGTAGCCAAATTTGCAGAGACAGGATCCGTTGGAAATATTCATCGTGTGCAGGAAAGTGTTCAGCTAGGGATCATATGACGATTACTGCAGCGCATTTTGAAAGAAGATCTCCACATGCATCGGTATAAAACCCAGCTGGTAGGACAACTGAGTCCACAAGACATTAATGCGCGACGAGAGTACATCCGAGTCAAATTAAATCCTGCAAACATAGAGGAAGACTTTCTAAACAAATTGTGGGTGAGAGGTGAGACACATTTTCACCTGAGCGGCTTCGTAAACATGCAAAATTCGCGGTATTGGAGTAGGCAGCATACACAATTCATCAAAGTGGGCTACAGTATGGTGCGCAATTTTGGCCCAAAGAATAATCGAGCCCTATTTTGCCAAGATGAAGTTGTTCACACTATTGGTAAACAGAGATTGACACATGAAAATGCTGGAAACCCTTTTTTCACCACGACAAAAAGAATATCGACACCACTGGTTTCAACAAGATGGTGCCACTGCCCTTGGTCACAATTACTTTTTTGAGGACGCATTTCCCGAATCAATTAATTTCAAGAAACAGAGACCTGGGATAGCCCCCAAGATCCCCAGTCTCACTGCTACAGGTTTACGTAGACAAGCCGAAATGCTTGGAACTAGGTGATTTTGGGGATATCTGAAGAAAAGGTTGCGGAAGATGTGCTTAAGAGAGCTCATAACTGTCATCGCAATAGGGGAACATCGTTTTCTAGACATCATTTTTCGTAAATAGTTGAAAAAAACATCAAAAAACAAACTTCATATTATGAGTTACAAAATATAAATTTAATTAACTTTTGTTATGGTTTTTTTAATTTTAACTCGTGAAGGTACTTTTGCGCCACCATGTACTTGAGTGTAGGAATACGGACAGATTCACATATAATACATCAGGCACATAAGGAAGGTGACTGTGCACTTTTTGACCAACAGAAAAAAAAACGCGGTGAAAATATACAAATAAATTGCTTTACCCGCTTTAATAAAAGAGAAGGGAATGTTTCCGTCAATTTGTCTGCTTGTAAGAAGTTTTTAAAATAATATACATTAAAGAAAATATTGAAAAATGCTTTTGATTCTTAAAAACGAGTCCCGCTAGTTATAACAACATGAACAATTCGGTATTTCGTTTTATTTTCATTTAAATGGGAAAAATTATCAATCAACTTGATATTTAAGAAATTAGCGCATGAGTTATGAGAATAATTTATTTCGGTTGTTACGTAAACGACAAATTGCGTTTACTTCCTGCAAGGTTCGTTGAAAACGGTAATCTTGATCTTGTAATCAAATTCCGAAATTTAAACCCTCATTTGCCTAATTAGTACTAAAATATGAACTAATTAAAACAATGCGAACAAACTTTAGGTAATGTTCCTTTCAAAACTGCTAGATTATAAACTTTATCACGGTTGATGATGTTACACATTCAAAAAATATTTTTAATGGAGTAATTCGCTGCGTATAATCTGATTTATATACCAATGGAACATTACTGAATTATTAAAATGTTATTTCCTTTATTTACGTCATCCTAAATGCAATTATACATACTAAAAGCGAGCAGGACCCTTTACCGCTCTCACGGATTTAGTAGAGGAGGGAAGATGGGGGTGAAATGCGAAAACGACCTTTGAGTGTTTGACGAATTGAGGCTTTTGAGGGGAAATTTCAGAGTTTCGTGTGGTCGGGCGTACAATTCTACTTTGTATAGGCGTATTTTCATCGCTTCGAACGGTCATTAAGGCGGCGAAAGGAATTTTTGAAAATTTTAGAACGTGAAGGAAATCACGCTGCATCAATTTTTTCCCCCATAAGGAGGACGTGGGAAACAAAAATTCCTCTGGAGCCTTTTATACTGAAAATCCCGACAAACGTCAAAGTGACAGCCAATTCGAAATATATGCAAACATTCACTTTTAAGCCTGAAATTCCAAATTTTAAAGCTTTCGGGGGCGCAACAAGATTCAAAATTTTAAAGTACTGACATTTCAGGACCCTTTAGTTGCATATTCCCAGTTTAAACTGGTAGAGATACAAAGCTACGAACATTTTAAAGTCCGCCTGCAGACGGATACGATTTAGACAAATGGATGAAAATGCCCGACAAACGTCAAACTGACAGCCGGTCTCATACGCATTCACATTTTCAGTTTTAAGCTTGAAATTCCAAATTTTGAAAGTTTCGAGGACACAACAAGATTCAGAAACGTAAACAAGTGACATTTCGGAAACGTTCACTTGCGCGTTCCCAGTTTACAGAGGTACCTAGACGAAGGTACGAGTAATTGCAAGTCCGTTTGCAGAGGTATTTGGTCAGAAAAATGGCCGATTCAATCTGCACTGATACCAATGCATTCCGGACGGGCAAAAAATAAAATCAGATTATCATGTGCACTGCCGGTCAATACATTACGGTCCGGCGAACGTCCGACATGTCCACATAATACGTAACGGTCCCGCTAGATTTAATATTTTCATCTATACAGGTGTTGTCGAGTAATATTTTAATAATGATTTGAATTAAAATACGATAATTTCGGAACGCGTATTTCCTCAGAAGGGGAAACGGAGGAGGATTGCTTTCGACATTTATGTGCCCCTACGAAATAATTTTACTTAAACGATTACGCAAACGTGCACGGTGGGCGGAGTTGGCTGAAATCAATTTCTCTCTATTCTGATTAAAAGTAAAACTGGGAGTTTTTACGGTCGCCCGTCACTAATTCTAAATTGACGTACGAATGTGAAATTTCAGATACGGGGGTGGCTTATGTCGCCGATCACTAATCCAAAGACAAAATGTCAAAAAAAAAAAAATGGCCGAAGATTTTTTGAAAATTGACGTATGAATGCGAAATTTTAGATACGGGTATGTCTGCGGACGCCGATCACCAATCCATAGTCAAAATGTCAAATAAAACAAAATGGAGGAAGATTTTTTGAAAATTGACTTACGAATGTCAAATTTTATATACGGGGGTGTGTGCGAACGCCGATCTCGAATCCAAAGTCAAAATGTCAAAAAAAAAAAGAAAATGGCGGAATTTTATTGAAAATTGACGTATGAATATGAAATTTTAGATACGGCGCTGTGTGCGGATGCCGATCACAAATCCAAAGTCAAAATGTCAAAAAAAAACAAAATGGCGGAAGTTTTTTGAAAATTGACGTATGAATGTGAAATTTTAGATACGGGGGTGTCTCAGGTCGCCGATCACGAATCAAAAGTCAAAATGTCAAAAAAAAACAAAATGGCGGAAGTTTTTTTGAAAATTGGCGTATGAATGTGAAATTTTAGATACGGGGGTGTCTCAGGTCGCCGATTACGAATACAAAGTCAAAATGTCAAAAAAAAAACAAAATGGCGGAAGATTTTTTGAAAATTGGCGTATGAATGTGAAATCTTAGATACGGGGGTGTCTCAGGTCGCCGATTACGAATCCAAAGTCAAAATGTCAAAAAAAAACAAAATGGCGGAAGTTTTTTTGAAAATTGACGTACGAATGTGAAATTTTAGATACGTGGGTGTCTCAGGTCGCCGATCACGAATCCAAAGTCAAAATGTCAAAAAAAACAAAATGGCGGAAGTTTTTTTGAAAATTGACGTATAAATGTGAAATTTTAGATACGGGGGTGTTTTAGGTCGCCGATCACGAATCCAAAGTCGAAATGTCAAAAAAAACAAAATGGCGGAAGTTTTTTGAAAAATTGACGTATTAATGTGAAATTTTAGATACGGGGGTGTCTCAGGTCGCCGATCACGAATCCAAAGTCAAAATGTCAAAAAAAAACAACATGGCAAATGTAATATGTCGGAAAGGTTCGTCGAAAAGTACTTGGATCTGAGCACATTCTTCCTTGCTTACTTTAACATGATTTATGTTTAACATTAAATTATCCTTCTCGCTCTTCAGTGTTCAGTGTAACGGTTTGTGTAAAGAAGTAAAGAAAAGTTCTAAATAATATATACGATTGGCATCACTAAATTTATGAATATACAGGACTGGTTCAAAAGTTTGTAAAATCGGACTTTCTAAAAAGCGTCGTGACAGTGATCGCGTTCTACAGGAAACGGTAATTGCAGACAAATTTGTGTTGCTTGGATGACAAACTTCAAAAGGTTATTATGATTTATGTCAAAAGGTGTATTTATAAGTCTCGAAATGGCATGTGTAGGTAGGATACTTGACACGTAAAATTTTGCAATATCTCAAATTTAATGTCCTTAAATTATTGGCGCATGTTTATTTAAAGTTGACATAATATTTGAATGTAACCTTCAACATTAAAACGCGCAAACAACTACAGCGGCAAATTTAGACGTATTTTTAATTATTCATATTATTGCACTGTATTAGTTGATTAAGTTCAATAAAGGGCCGGTTTTCCCAATTCCGATTAAAATGCCGATGAGCGAATTCATTAGATAAAATACGCGATAGTACGTTTTTGCAAAAACCGGTTGGCGCTAATCATTGATTAAAATACCGGTTGGTATGTTTTTCCAACACCGGTTAGCGCTAATCATTGATTAAGAACGTTATTAAATGAAGATATTTTAACCGCTGTTTTACCAAACCTGATAAAATATTAAACAGTAATTACGATTACGTACACATGCGCGTAACCAAGGAGATTTGGATTTTTATTAGTATTGACTGCGATTATGTTTTCTTATCCATTTGTAATTAATAATTATTTTTATTAGTGATTTAGTAGTCGTATTGCTTCTTCTATACATGAAATTAACACTATAATTAAAAATAAAATATAATATTGAATATGTGTAACTTTTAGCTTACTAGGGAAATATTTGTATTTTGGAAGCTTTTTAATTCTGTTACATTTCTGGGACTTTATCTCAGTTGCTAAAAATCCTAAATATTTGTGAAAATTTATGCCTGCGCTTGGTCTTTTCTTCTTTGTAATTTCTTTTAACAGCATCTTATTAAAACTAATCATTTATATGTTTGCGAGCTGTATGTTTGAAGTTCATCATTTTTAATTGACTTGCGAACTCATTTTGAGTATGTGACAGACGAATATTTCAAATCTGCTGACCAAAATTTCATAATGAAAGCGCTGTTCCACTTCAAATAATTGAGGTGAAAAATATCTCAGTGTGAAACTGATTTTTAGGTTATTTTTTATTAATATTGTGCGTGCCTATTTTAAATTGTTTCTGAGCAATTGACATACTTTTGTTAATATACTAAATGTTTCTACTGTTATTTCAAAAGCGTATTATCCCGATTGTCTCAATGAAAATGATGCGCTTATTGAGCATATTGTTCCTTCGGATACTTTAACATCATTCTTATATTTAATACTAAATTATCTTTCTCGCTCTTGAGTGTGAAAATTTTTAAATAAAATATACAATTGGCTTCACAAAATTTATGTATGTACAGAGGTGCTTCAAAAGTTTATTAAAGTGGACATTCTAAAAAGCGTCATGCCAGTGATCGCCTTTTACAGGCAAGGCGCTTCAATAGGGCTTCAATTTAAAACTTGGGCTTTTTACTTTTATTATTATTTTGTGCTCCTTTATTAACGATAGTGGATTTCAAAAAGGTTGACAGGCTTTTACACTTTCACATCAAAATAGTATTGTAAACTGTCTTAATGAACATGTTGACCTTTTTGATCTTATTGTGTCTTTGGATACTTTAACATTAGATTACCTTTCTCTCTCTTGAGTGTGTACCGATTTGTGTCAAGAACAGTTCGAGAAGAATTTTAAATAAAATATTCTATTGGCTTAACAAAATATATGTATATACAGGGGTGTTTCAAAAGTTTATAAAAGTAGACATTCTAAAAAGCGTGATGCCAGTGATCGCCTTTTACAGGAAGGCGCTTTGGCTTACATTTAAAACTTGGGCTTTCTACTTTTATTAATGTCTTGTGCTCTTTTATTAACGATAGTTGATTTCGAAAAGATTGACAGACTTTTACACTTTCACATCAAAATAGTATTGTAAACTGTCTTAATAAACATATTGACCTTTTTGATCTTATTGTGTCTCTGGATACTTTAACATTAAATTACCTTTCTCGCTCTTGAGTGCTTACCGGTTTATGTCAAAAACAGTTCGAAAAGAATTTTAAATAAAATATCCTATTGGCTTAACAAAATATATGTATATACGGGGGTGCTTCAAAAGTTTATAAAAGTGGGCATTCTAAAAAGTCTTTTTTTACAGGAAAGGCGCTTCAATAGGGCTTAAATTTAAAACTTTGGTTTTTTACTTTTATTATTACTTTGTGCTCCTTTATTAACGATCGTGGATTTTGAAAAGGTTGACAGGCTTTACACTTTCACATCAAAATAGTATTGTAAATTATCTTAATGAACATGTTGGGCTTTTTGAACTCATTGTGCTTTTGGATACCTTAACATGACTTATGTTTAAAATTAAATTATCTATCTCGCTCTTGAGTGTGTACCGGTTTGTGTTAAAAACAGTTCGAGAAGAATTTTAAATAAAATATACAATTGGCTTCACAAAATATATGTATATACAGGGGTGCTTCAAAGGTGTATAAAACTGGACATTCTAAAAAGCGTCATGCCAGTGATCACTTTTTAATGGGAAGGCGCTTCAATTTAAAACTTGGGCTTTTTACTTTTATTATTATTTTGTGCTCCTTTATTAACGATAGTGGATTTCGAAAAGGTTGACAGGGTTTTACACTTTCACATCAAAATAGTATTGTAAACTATCTTAATAAAAATGTTGCGTTTTTTGAGCTCATTCTCCCTTTGGATACTTTAACATGACTTATGTTTAACATTCAATTTCTTTTCTCGCTCTTGAGTGTGTACCGGTTTATGTCAAAAGCAGTTCGAGAAGAATTTTAAATAAAATATCCTATTGACTTAACAAAATATATGTATATACAGGGGTGCTTCAAAAGTTTATAAAAGTGGACATTTTAAAAAGTGTTTTTTACAGGAAAGGCGCTTCAATAGGGCTTAAATTTAAAACTTGGGCTTCTTACTTTTATTATCATTTTGTGCTTTTTTCTTAACGACAGTAGACTTCGAAAAGGTTGACATGCTTTTCCACTATCACATCAAAATAGTATTGTAAACTGTCTCGATGAAAATCTTGTGCTCTTTGAGCTCATTGTTTTTTTGGATACATTAACATGACTTACGTTTAACTTTAATTTACCTTTCTCGCGTTTGAGTGCGTACCGGTTGTGTAAAAAACCGTTCGAGAAGAATTTTAAAAAAAATATACTATTGGCTTCACGAAATATATTTATATACAGGGGTGCGTCAAAAGTTAATAAAGTCGGACATTCTAAAAGGCGTCATGACAGTGATTGCTTTTTACAGGAAACTATGAAAAAGCTGTAAACGGACGCGAAAAAAGCGATTCCAACTAAAAGAGATTGACGGACCCGCAGTAAGCGGAAGACCCGCTGTAAGCGGAGGACCGGTTGTAAGCGGAGGACCCGCTGTAAGCGGACGTTAGAGCTAGTTATATATACTAAAAGCGCACAGGACCCTTTACCGCTCTCACGGATTTAGTAGAGGAGGGGAAATGCGGGTAAAATGCGAAAACGACCTTTGAGTGTTTGACGAATTGAGGCTTTTGAGGGGAAATTTCAGAGTTTCATGTGGTCGGGTGTATAATTCTACTTTGTATAGGCGTATTTTTATCGCTTCGAACGGTCATTAAGGCGGCGAAAGGAATTTTTGAAAATTTTAGAACGTGAAGGAAATCACGCTGCATCAATTTTTTCGCCCATAAGGAGGACGTGGGAAACAAAAATTCCTCTGGAGCCTTTTATACTGAAAATCCCGACAAACGTCAAAGTGACAGGCGATTCGCAATGTATGCAAACTTTCACTTTTAGGCCTGAAATTCCAAATTTTAAAGCTTTCGAGGGCGCAACAAGATTCAAAATTTTAAAGTACTGACATTTCAGGACCCTTTAGTTGCATATTCCCAGTTTAAACTGGTAGAGATACAAAGCTACGAACATTTTAAAGTCCGCCTGCAGACGGATACGATTTAGACAAATGGATGAAAATTTCCGACAAACGTCAAACTGACAGCCGGTCTCATACGCATTCACATTTTCAGTTTTAAGCTTGAAATTCCAAATTTTGAAAGTTTCGAGGACACAACAAGATTCAGAAACGTAAACAAGTAACATTTCGGAAACGTTCACTTGCGCGTTCCCAGTTTACAGAGGTACCTAGACGAAGGTACGAGTAATTGCAAGTCCGTTTGCAGAGGTATTTGGTCAGAAAAATGGCCGATTCAATCTGCACTGATACCAATGCATTCCGGACGGGCAAAAAATAAAATCAGATTATCATGTGCACTGCCGGTCAATACATTACGGTCCGGCGAACGTCCGACATGTCCACATAATACGTAACGGTCCCGCTAGATTTAATATTTTCATCTATACAGGTGTTGTCGAGTAATATTTTAATAATGATTTGAATTAAAATACGATAATTTCGGAACGCGTATTTCCTCAGAAGGGGAAACGGAGGAGGATTGCTTTCGACATTTATGTGCCCCTACGAAATAATTTTACTTAAACGATTACGCAAACGTGCACGGTGGGCGGAGTTGGCTGAAATCAATTTCTCTCTATTCTGATTAAAAGTAAAACTGGGAGTTTTTACGGTCGCCCGTTACTAATTCTAAATTGACGTACGAATGTGAAATTTCAGATACGGGGGTGTCTTATGTCGCCGATCACAAATCCAAAGTCAAAATGTCAAAAAAAAAAAATGGCCGAAGATTTTTTGAAAATTGACGTATCAATGCGAAATTTTAGATACGGGTATGTCTACGGACGCCGATCACCAATCCATAGTCAAAATGTCAAACAAACCAAAATGGAGGAAGATTTTTTGAAAATTGACTTACGAATGTCAAATTTTATATACGGGGGTGTGTGCCAACGCCGATCTCGAATCCAAAGTCAAAATGTCAAAAAAAAAAAGAAAATGGCGGAATTTTATTGAAAATTGACGTATGAATATGAAATTTTAGATACGGCGCTGTGTGCGGATGCCGATCACAAATCCAAAGTCAAAATGTCAAAAAAAAACAAAATGGCGGAAGTTTTTTTGAAAATTGACGTATGAATGTGAAATTTTAGATACGGGGGTGTCTCAGGTCGCCGATCACGAATCCAAAGTCAAAATGTCAAAAAAAACAAAATGGCGGAAGTTTTTTTGAAAATTGACGTATGAATGTTAAATTTTAGATACGGGGGTGCCTCAGGTCGCCGATCACGAATCCAAAATCAAAATGTCAAAAAAAACAAAATGGCGGAAGTTTTTTTGAAAATTGACGTATGAATGTGAAATTTTAGATACGGGGGTGCCTCAGGTCGCCGATTACGAATCCAAAGTCAAAATGTCAAAAAAAAACAAAATGGCGGAAGTTGTTTTGAAGATTGACGTATGAATGTGAAATTTTAGATACGGGGGTGTCTCAGGTCGCCGATCACGGATCCAAAGTCAAAATGTCAAAAAAAAACAAAATGGCGGAAGTTTTTTTGAAAATTGACGTACGAATGTGAAATTTTAGATACGGGGGTGTTTTAGGTCGCCGATCACGAATCCAAAGTCGAAATGTCAAAAAAAACAAAATGGCCGAAGTTTCTTGAAAAATTGACGTATTAATGTGAAATTTTAGATACGGGGGTGTCTCAGGTTGCCGATCACGAATCCAAAGTCAAAATGTCAAAAAAAAAAACATGGCGAATGTAATATGGCGGAAAGGTTCGTCGAAAAGTGCTTGGATCTGAGCACATTCTTCCTTGGTAACTTTAATATGATTTATGTTTAACATTAAATTATCCTTCTCGCTCTTCAGTGTTCAGTGTAACGGTTTGTGTAAAGAAGTAAAGAATAGTTCTAAATAATATATACGATTGGCATCACAAAATTTATGTATATACAGGAGTGGTTCAAAAGTTTATGAAATCGGCCTTTCTAAAAAGCGTCATGACAGTGATCGCATTCTACGGGAAACGGTAATTGCAGACAAATTTGTGTTGCATGGATGACAAACTTCAAAAGGTTATTATGATTTATGTCAAAAGGTATATTTATAAGTCTCGAAATTGCATGTGTAGGTAGGATACTTGACAGGTAAAATTTTGCAATATCTCAAATTTAATGTCCTTAAATTATTGGCGCATATTTATTTAAAGTTGACATAATATTTAAATGTAACCTTCAACATTAAAACGCCCTAACAACTACAACGGCAAATTTAGACGTATTTTTAATTATTCATATTATTGAACTGTATTAGTTGATTAAGTTCAATAAAGGGCCGGTTTTCCCAATTCCGATTAAAATGCCGATGAGAGTATTCATTAGATACAATACGTGATAGTACGTTTTTGCAAAAACCGGTTGGCGCTAATCATTGATTAAAATACCGGTTGGTATGTTTTTCCAACACCGGTTAGCGCTAATCATTGATTAAGAACGTTATTAAATGAAGATATTTTAACCGCTGTTTTACCAAACCTGATAAAATATTAAACAGTAATTACGATTACTTACACATGCGCGTAACCTAGGAGATTTGGATTTTTATTAGTATTGACTGCAATTATGTTTTCTTATCCATTTGTAATTAATAATTATTTTTATTAGTGTTTTAGTAATTGTATTGCTTCTTCTATACATGAAATTAACAGTATAATTAAAAATAAAATATAATATTGAATATGTGTAACTTTTAGCTTACTAGGGAAATATTTGTGTTTTGGAAGCTTGTTAATTCTGTTACATTTCTGGGACTTTATCTCAGTTGCTAAAAAACCTAAATATTGGTGAAAATGTATGCCTGCGCTTGGTCTTTTCTTCTTTGTAATTGCTTTTAACAGCATCTTATTAAAACTAATCATTTATATGTTTGCGAGCTGTATGTTTGAAGTTCATCATTTTTAATTGACCTGCGAACTAATTTTGAGTATGTGACAGACGAATATTTCAAATCTGCTGACCAAAATTTCATAATGAAAGCGCTGTTCCACTTCAAATAATTGAGGTGAAAAATATCTCAGTGTCAAACTGATTTTTAGGTTATTTTTTATTAATATTGTGCGTGCCTATTTTAAATTGTTTCTGAGCAATTGACATACTTTTTGTTAATATACTAAATGTTTCTCCTGTTATTTCAAGAGCGTATTATTCCGATTGTCTCAATGAAAATGACGCGCTTATTGAGCATATTGTTTCTTCGGATACTTTAACATCATTCTTATATTTAATACTAAATTATCTTTCTCGCTCTTGACTGTGAAAATTTTTAAATAAAATATACAATTGGCTTCACAAAATTTATGTATGTACAGAGGTGCTTCAAAAGTTTATTAAAGTGGACATTCTAAAAAGCGTCATGCCAGTGATCGCTTTTTACAGGAAAGGCGCTTCAATAGGGCTTTAGATTTAAAACTTGGGCTTTCTACGTTTATTATTATTTTGTGCTCTTTCATTGACGATAGTGGATTTCGAAAAGGTTGAACAGCTTTTACACTTTCGCATCACAATAGTCTTGTAAATTGTCTTAATAAAAATGTTGCGCTTTTTGATTTTATTGTCTTTAGATACTTTAACATTAAACTACCTTTCTCGCTCTTGAGTGTGTACCGGTTTGTGTAAAAAGCAATATACAATTGGCTTCACAAAATTTATCTATGTACAGCCGTGCTTCAAAAGTTTATAAAAGTGGACATTCTAAAAATCGTCATGCCAGTGATCGCTTTTTCCAGGAAAGGCGCTTCAATTGGGCTTCAAATTTAAAACTTGGGCTTTCTACTTTTGTTAATTTGTGTTCTTTTATTAACGATAGTGGATTTCTAAAAGGTTGACAGGCTTTTACACTTTCGGATCAAAACAGTATTGTAAACTATCTTAATAAAAATGTTACGCTTTTTGATCTTATTGTGTCGTTGTATACTTTAACATTAAATTACCTTTCTCGATCTTAAGTGTGTACCGGTTTGTGTTAAAAACAGTTTGAGGAGAATTTTAAAAAAATATCCTATTGGCTTAACAAAATATATGTTTATACAGGGGTGTTTCAATAGGGTTTCAATTTAAAACTTGGGCTTTTTACTTTTATTATTATTTTGTACTCCTTGATTAACGATAGTGGATTTCGAAAAGGTTGACGGGCTTTTACACTTTCACATCAAAAGAGTATTGAAAACTGTCTTAATGAACATGTTGACCTTTTTGATCTTATTGTGTCTTTGGATACTTTAACATTAAATTACCTTACTCGCTCTTGAGTGTGTACCGGTTTGCGCCAAAAACAGTTCGAGAAGAATTTTAAATAAAATATCCTATTGGTTTCACAAAATTTATTTATGTACAGGGGTGTTTCAAAAGTTTATAAAAGTGGACATTCTGAAAAGCGTCATGCCAGTGATCGCCTTTTACAGGCAAGGCGCTTCAATAGGCCTTCAATTTAAAACTTGGGCTTTTTACTTTTATTATTATTTTGTGCTCCTTTATTAACGATAGTGGATTTCGAAAAGGTTGACAGGCTTTTACACTTTCACATCAAAATAGTATTGTAAACTGTCTTAATGAACATGTTGACCTTTTTGATCTTATTGTGTCTTTGGATACTTTAACATTAGATTACCTTTCTCTCTCTTGAGTGTGTACCGATTTGTGTCAAGAACAGTTCGAGAAGAATTTTAAATAAAATATTCTATTGGCTTAACAAAATATATGTATATACAGGGGTGTTTCAAAAGTTTATAAAAGTAGACATTCTAAAAAGCGTGATGCCAGTGATCGCCTTTTACAGGAAGGCGCTTTGGCTTACATTTAAAACTTGGGCTTTCTACTTTTATTAATGTCTTGTGCTCTTTTATTAACGATAGTTGATTTCGAAAAGATTGATAGACTTTTACACTTTCACATCAAAATAGTATTGTAAACTGTCTTAATAAACATATTGACCTTTTTGATCTTATTGTGTCTCTGGATACTTTAACATTAAATTACCTTTCTCGCTCTTGAGTGCGTACCGGTTTATGTCAAAAACAGTTCGAAAAGAATTTTAAATAAAATATCCTATTGGCTTAACAAAATATATGTATATACGGGGGTGCTTCAAAAGTTTATAAAAGTGGACATTCTAAAAAGTCTTTTTTTACAGGAAAGGCGCTTCAATAGGGCTTAAATTTAAAACTTTGGTTTTTTACTTTTATTATTACTTTGTGCTCCTTTATTAACGATCGTGGATTTTGAAAAGGTTGACAGGCTTTACACTTTCACATCAAAATAGTATTGTAAATTATCTTAATGAACATGTTGGGCTTTTTGAACTCATTGTGCTTTTGGATACCTTAACATGACTTATGTTTAAAATTAAATTATCTATCTCGCTCTTGAGTGTGTACCGGTTTGTGTTAAAAACAGTTCGAGAAGAATTTTAAATAAAATATACAATTGGCTTCACAAAATATATGTATATACAGGGGTGCTTCAAAGGTGTATAAAACTGGACATTCTAAAAAGCGTCATGCCAGTGATCACTTTTTAATGGAAAGGCGCTTCAATTTAAAACTTGGGCTTTTTACTTTTATTATTTTGTGCTCCTTTATTAACGATAGTGGATTTCGAAAAGGTTGACAGGGTTTTACAATTTCACATCAAAATAGTATTGTAAACTATCTTAATAAAAATGTTGCGTTTTTTGAGCTCATTCTCCCTTTGGATACTTTAACATGACTTATGTTTAACATTCAATTTCTTTTCTCGCTCTTGAGTGTGTACCGGTTTATGTCAAAAGCAGTTCGAGAAGAATTTTAAATAAAATATCCTATTGACTTAACAAAATATATGTATATACAGGGGTGCTTCAAAAGTTTATAAAAGTGGACATTTTAAAAAGTGTTTTTTACAGGAAAGGCGCTTCAATAGGGCTTAAATTTAAAACTTGGGCTTCTTACTTTTATTATCATTTTGTGCTTTTTTCTTAACGACAGTAGACTTCGAAAAGGTTGACATGCTTTTCCACTATCACATCAAAATAGTATTGTAAACTGTCTCGATGAAAATCTTGTGCTCTTTGAGCTCATTGTTTTTTGGATACATTAACATGACTTACGTTTAACTTTAATTTACCTTTCTCGCGTTTGAGTGTGTACCGGTTGTGTAAAAAACCGTTCGAGAAGAATTTTAAAAAAAATATACTATTGGCTTCACGAAATATATTTATATACAGGGGTGCGTCAAAAGTTAATAAAGTCGGACATTCTAAAAGGCGTCATGACAGTGATTGCTTTTTACAGGAAACTATGAAAAAGCTGTAAACGGACGCGAAAAAAGCGATTCCAACTAAAAGAGATTGACGGACCCGCAGTAAGCGGAGGACCCGCTGTAAGCGGAGGACCGGTTGTAAGCGGAGGACCCGCTGTAAGCGGACGTTAGAGCTAGTTATATATACTAAAAGCGCACAGGACCCTTTACCGCTCTCACGGATTTAGTAGAGGAGGGAAAATGGGGGTGAAAATGGGAAAACGACCTTTGAGTGTTTGACGAATTGAGGCATTTTAGGGGAGATTTTAGAGTTTTATATCGTCGGATGTACAATTCTACTTTGTATAGGCGTATTTTTATCGCTTCGAAACGGTGGTAAGGCGGCGAAAAGAATTTTTTTAAAATTTTAGCACTTGTAGAGAAAAGCGCTGCATCAATTTTTTCGCCCATAAGGAGGACGTGGGAAACAAAAATTGCTCTGGAGCCTTTTATACTGAAAATCCCGACAAACGTCAAAGTGACAGCCGATTCGAAATGTATGCAAACATTCACTTTTAGGCCTGAAATTCCAAATTTTAAAGCTTTCGGGGGCGCAACAAGATTCAAAATTTTAAAGTACTGACATTTCAGGACCCTTTAGTTGCATATTCCCAGTTTAAAGTGGTGCAGATACAAAGGTACGAACACTTTAAAGATCATCTGCAGACGGATACGGTTTAGCGAAATGGATGAAAAATCCCGACAAACGTCAAACTGACAGCCGGTCTCATACGCATTCACATTTTCACTTTTAAGCTTGAAATTCCAAATTTTGAAAGTTTCGAGGACACAACAAGATTCAGAAACGTAAACAAGTGACATTTCGGAAACGTTCACTTGCGCATTCCCAGTTTACAGAGGTACCTAGACGAAGGTACGAGTAATTCCAAGTTCGTTTTCAGAGGGATTTGGTCAGAAAAATGGCCGATTCAATTTGCACTGATACCAATGCATTCCGGACGGGCGAAAAATAAAATCAGATTATCATGTGCACTGCCGGTCAATACATTACGGTCCGGCGAATGTTCATCATGTCCACATAATACGTAACGGTCCCGCTTGATTTCATATTTTCATCTAAACAGGCGTTGTCGATTAATATATTAATAATGATTTGAATTAAAATACGATAATTTCGGAACGCGTATTTCCTCAAAGGGGAAAAAGAAGAGGATTGCTTTCGACATTTATGTGCCCCTACGAAATAATTTTACTTAAACGACTACGCAAACGTGCACGGTGGGCGGAGTTGGCTGAAATCAATTTCTATCTATTCTGATTAAAAGCAAAATTAGGCACTCGAAAGTTTTTACGGTCGCCCGTCACTAATTCTAAATTGACGTACGAATGTGAAATTTTAGATACGGGGGTGTGTATACGGACGCCGATCACAAATCCAAAGTCAAAATGACAAAGGAAATTAAATGGCCGAAGAGTTTTTTGAAAATTGACGTATGAATGCAAAATTTTAGATACGGGGGTGTGTGCGGACGCCGATCACAAATCCAAAGTCAAAATGTCAAAAAAAACAAAATGGCGAAAGATTTTCTGAAAATTGACGTACGAATGCGAAATTTTAGATACGGGGGTGTGTGCAGACGCCGATCACAAATCCAAAGTTAAAATGTCAAAAAAAAACAAAATGGCGGAAGATTTTTTGAAAATTGGCGTACGAATGTGAAATTTTAGATACGGGGGTGTCTTAGGTAGCCGATCAAGAATACAAAGTCAAAATGTCAAAAAAAAACAAAATGGCGGAAGTTTTTTTGAAAATTGGCGTATGAATGTGAAATTTTAGATACGGGGGTGTCTCAGGTCGCCGATTACGAATCCAAAGTCAAAATGTCAAAAAAAAACAAAATGGCGGAAGTTTTTTTGAAAATTGACGTATGAATGTGAAATTTTAGATACGGGGGTGTCTCAGGTCGCCGATCACGAATCCAAAATCAAAATGTCAAAAAAAAACAAAATGGCGGAAGTTTTTTTGAAAATTGACGTATGAATATGAAATTTTAGATACGGGGGTGTTTTAGGTCGCCGATCACGAATCCAAAGTCGAAATGTCAAAAAAAACAAAATGGCGGAAGTTTTTTGAAAAATTGACGTATTAATGTGAAATTTTAGATACGGGGGTGTCTCAGGTCGCCGATCACGAATCCAAAGTCAAAATGTCAAAAAAAACAACATGGCAAATGTAATATGTCGGAAAGGTTCGTCGAAAAGTACTTGGATCTGAGCACATTCTTCCTTGCTAACTTTAACATGATTTATGTTTAACATTAAATTATCCTTCTCGCTCTTCAGTGTTCAGTGTAACGGTTTGTGTAAAGAAGTAAAGAAAAGTTCTAAATAATATATACGATTGGCATCACTAAATTTATGAATATACAGGACTGGTTCAAAAGTTTGTAAAATCGGACTTTCTAAAAAGCGTCGTGACAGTGATCGCGTTCTACGGGAAACGGTAATTGCAGACAAATTTGTATTGCTTGGATGACAAACTTCAAAAGGTTATTATGATTAATATCAAAAGGTGTATTTATAAGTCTCGAAATCAAGGTAGGATACTTGACAGGTAAAATTTTGCAATATCTCAAATTTAATGTCCTTAAATTATTGGCGCATGTTTATTTAAAGTTGACATAATATTTGAATGTAACCTTCAACATTAAAACGCGCTAACAACTACAACGGCAAATTTAGACGTATTTTTAATTATTCATATTATTGCACTGTATTAGTTGATTAAGTTCAATAAAGGGCCGGTTTTCCCAATTCCGATTAAAATGCCGATCAGCGTACTCATTAAATAAAATACGGGATAGTACGTTTTTGCAAAACCGGTTGGCGCTAACCATTGATTAAAATACCGGTTAGTATGTGTTACCAACACCGGTTAGCGCTAATCATTGATTAAGAACGTTATTAAATGATGATATATTAACCGGTGTTTTACCAAACCTGATAAAATATTAAACAGTAATTGGGATTACTTACACGTGCGCATAACCTAGAAGAGTTGGATTTTTATTAGTATTGACTGCGATTATGTTTTCTTATGCATTTTCAATTAATAATTATTTTTATTAGTCATTTAGTAATTGTATTGCTTCTTCTATACATGAAATTAACAGTATACTTAAAAATAAAAACATAATATTGAATATGTGTAACTTTTAGCTTACTACGGAAATATTTGTGTTTTGGAAGCTATTTAATTCTGTTACATTTCCGGGACTTTATCTTAGTTGCTAAAAATTCTAAGTGTTTGTAAAAATTTATGATTGCGCTTGCTCTTTTCTTCTTTGTAATTGCTTTTAACAGCACCTTATTAAAACTTAATTTTAGATGAATATATTTTAGACTCACTCTGATATGTCATTAACATATTAAAACTACATTTAAAAGTTACATGTGAAATTGAAAACATTGAAGAAATTCTACAAAAGCTGGCAGGTGCTTATGCAAACACTGTATAAAGTACTCTTGATTTAATTGGGTTTGGATGAATTGTGTGTTCGTTAACGTGTAGTTAAATTTTAAAATAATAATTATAATTGGCACTACAAAGATCGCGCCGATTCCTCCAGAACATAACATTTTGTAAGTCAAAATTATGGAAACACGGTTTTCTCAATCAACCCTCTTTGATTTAGGAAATTTAGACAAAGAACCTGTTAAAACGTATAGTTTTTACTAAACAGTTGGGATATGATTTGTCAATCAAAGTTTCTGGCCTTATTCATCCTACAGAAACTTGGTGCAAGTTAAATTGTCTGAAATATGGCAGTTGAAATTGCAATATCTTATATTGTTAGAATATAAATGATAATACAGTTTATGACCGCAGATGCAAGGCTTTTCTTTTTCAACAAACTGTTCCTATAGTTGAGTCGCTCTCGCAACCGACATGCGCCACTAAATTAAAATGACGTCAAATATTAGATGTTGCAAAATTTTACCTGTCATGTAATATAACCTACAAAATACAGGAAATAGTAATATTTGTACACGTTTTGACATGTGTTATAATTATATTATAATTATTTGTTGACGTTTGTTATAATTGTCATTTAAACATTTTAAAACAGTGATGCCAAATGGTACGTAAGATATAGGTGTAGGAAAGTAATATTTAATACCTTTATTTATAATATTTAATTTGTAACTGGCTTTCATGTAATAGTATTTTACTATGGGACAGTATACATCCAGAAATATTGATTAATTACCTTAAATTTTTCATTTTGAAATTGTTCCGGCCATTCGAAATTTGTAGTGGTATTGAATCGTCGTCTTTAGTTCGTACTTTTGCCGAGTCCGTTGCCAAGACGACTCGAATGTATTTTTATAACTTTTTCTCTGTGACGGGAAAAGTTTGACATTTTATTTTTCTTAATAGGTAACAAAATGTCACTTTAAAAGCCGAGAAAAAAGTACTCATTTTTCCCCGGGAAAAAAATGAGTACTTTCTTTCCGGATATGTACACATAAGTAAGAACACGGACATTTAATTTTAATATATTTTATTATACAAAAAGTGGCATTTACTTATGTATGCCAATAGCACCGTCTCCGAGAAGAAACTGCATTTCTTTTTCAACTTCCAATCAAAATAACTAAAAATCAACTTAAGTTCGCAAATTTTTAAAACCAAACACAAAATTAAATTGACAAATATTTGAATAATTTACAGGTTTCCTTAGCAACGCAGGTGTAATGCTGCTATTATAAGTACAACAGCCTACCAATTTAAAACTTTAAATGTCACATCGATTGATTTTCTGAGTCTTTTTTATCATTATTAAATCATCGTTTTTCCTGTCACAGAAAAAAATAGTGTATTATACACGGGAAAAAACATTAGATTTTAGCTCTCGGTATTTTGTCATTATCTCGAGCTAAAATCTATACTTCTTTCCCTTGTATAATAAATAACTTTTTTACAGGTCATATGTAATAATAGAAAACATAAGGAACGTATATAAATTCAATCTTATGAGACTCAAAGTAACTTTTGCCGTTTACACGTCCTTGCTTGAATTTCTTCAGGTTGACATTTTCGAATTTTGGAGTTGAGATACCAATAATTTAGAAAATATAAAAGTAGCATGTGTACGAGCATATATAAATATTAATCTAATTGTAACGTATATAAAAGACTATAGATAAAATAACTAAAAATTGGTTTTAAAAAATGAGGTGTGCCCACCACACGACTTTCTTAGACGTATGAGCGTTTCAAATTTTAGAATCTTAAGAATTTTTTTATACAAAAATTATTCAAAATCCTATTCTAAGTACTTCTATTCTCTTAATAAATCTCTATAGAATGCATACTTTGCTAGATATTAGCAAAAAAGTCCTACTGGCTAAAAGTAAAAGTGCTACTTCCGGTCCGAATTTTGGAATTTCATATATACAAAAAATATTGCAAATCCAGTTCCAAATACTTTCGTATTCTTGATAAATATATATAGAATGCATAACTTACGACATATTTGCAAAAAATCGGTATTCGATAAGAGTAAAAGTGGTACTTCCGGTCTGAATTTTGAAATTTCTTTTATACAAAAGATATTGAAAATTATGTTTTGAATACTTTTATACCCGTAACGTACTTGTCTAAAAGGCATGACTTGCGAAATATTCGCAAAAAACTGATTTTCGATAAGAGTAAAAGACCTACTTCCGGTAGGAATTTCAAAAAACTTTTTAAAAAAAATTATTTTCAATTTCAATTCTAAGTATATATGAATTCTTTATAAATTTGTTTAAACTTAGTAGTTGACGAAATATTGTCAAAATTCGATTTTTTCGCCGAAGTAAACTGCTACTTCCGGTCTACCGATTTTACTGAAAAACTAATCACATCTCAAGAGGGAGATTATACACGTAAATACAAAATTTGGAATTGATATCTACAGCGGTTTGACCGCTATCGTGGTCACACACACACAGACAGACACACAGACACACACACACACCCACACAAACACACAGACATTTTTTAAAAACCACTTTTTTGGTATCAGGCGACTTCAAAACGTGGACATCTGCAAAAATCTCGAGGTGGAAAATTTTCATCATCACAATACTTCCTTATACTACGTATAAGAAAGTAAAAAAGGTAAAAAGTAGGTACATTAAATTTATGGTGAAAAGGGGATTCATTAGGAGGTGAATGATTTGCACGTGGTCATTAAAAACGCACAATTTCGTTATATATCATGCAGCCACCCTTGATCACTAATGCTACACGCTCACTTACAATATGTCTTAATTTTAATGTGTCAATCAGTGACTTGATTTCTAATCACAGCAGAACTAGACACGTTAATATCTCACGTCACGAACAGTACAGCCAAATGTTATGTAAAATATAGGTGTAGGAAAGTAATATTTAATACCTTTATTTATAATATTTAATTTGTAACTGGCTTTCATGTAATAGTATTTTACTATGGGACGGTATACATCCAGAAATATTGATTAATTACCTTAAATTTATCATTTTGGAATTGTTCCGGCCAATCGAAATTTGTAGTGGTATTGAATCGTCGTCTTTAGTTCGTACTTTTGCCGACTCCGTTGCCAAGACGACTCGAATGTATTTTTATAACTTTTTTTCTGTGACTGGAAAAGTTTGACATTTTATCTTTCTTAACAGGTAACAAAATGTCACTTTATAAGCCGAGAAAAAAAGTACTCATTTTTTTCCCCAGGAAAAAAATTAGTACTTATTTTCGGATATGTAAGAACACGGACATTTAATTTTAATATATTTTATTATACAAAAAGTTGCATTTACTTATGTATGTCAATAGCACCGTCTCCGAGAAAGAACTGCA
Source organism: Amphimallon solstitiale (assembly GCA_963170755.1). Classification (NCBI taxonomy): domain Eukaryota; kingdom Metazoa; phylum Arthropoda; class Insecta; order Coleoptera; family Scarabaeidae; genus Amphimallon; species Amphimallon solstitiale. Next base: position 27,715,017 of record OY720675.1, on the reverse strand, counting down.
TTTCTTTTTCACCTTCCAATCAAAATAACTAAAAATCAACCTAAGTTCGCAAATTTTTAAAACCAAACACAAAATTACATTGACAAATATTTGAATACTTTACAGGTTTCCTTAGCAACGCAGGTGTAATGTTGCTATAAGTACAACAGCCTACCAATTTAAAACTTCAAATGTCACATCGATTGATTTTCCGAGTCTTTTTTATCATTATAAAATCGTCGTTTTTCCTGTCACAGAAAAAAATAGTGTATTATACACGGGAAAAACATTAGATTTTAGCTCTCGGTATTTTGTCATTATCTCGAGCTAAAATCTAATACTTCTTTCCCTTGTATACTAAATAACTTTTTTTACAGGTCATATGTAATAATAGAAAATATAAGGAACGTATATAAATGCAATGTTATGAGACCCAAAGTAACTTTTGCCGTTTACACGTCCTTGCTTGAATTTCTTCAGGTTGACATTTTCAAATTTTGGAGTTAGGAGATACCAAGAATTTAGAAAATATTTATTACCCTCCTCGCTCTTGAGTGTGTACCGGTTTGTATAAAAAACAATTCGAGAAGAATTTTAAATAAAATATACAATTGGCTTCACAAAATTTATGTATGTACAGGGGTGCTTCAAAAGTTTATAAAACGACATTCTAAAAAGTGTCATGAGATTGATCGCTTTTTACAGAAAAGGCGCTTTAATAGGGCTTACATTTAAAACTTGGGCTTTCTACTTTTATTATTGTTTTGTGCTCTTTTATTAACGATCGTGGATTTCGAAAAGGTTGACAGGATTTTACACTTTCGGATCAAAATAGTATTGTAAACTGTCTTAATAAAAATGTTGGGATTTTTTATCTCATTGTGCCATTGGATACCTTAAGGCGCTTCAATAGGGTTTACATTTAAAACTTTGGCTTTTTACCAGTGGCGGCTGCTGCAGGGAGGGCAACGGGGCACTGCCCCCCCCCCCCGTGACAAATTTCTTTTAACAGATAAATTAATTATAAATACCTAATTTGTATGTAATTTTTCTGATTTATTTGATGACAAATAATATGTTTTTGAAAGTAACAGTCCGTCATTTCAGCGCGTTTAAAAATCGCAGTCTGGCGTAGGCTCCGGGGCATCTCGCGCGACTGCCCCGTCTGTATTAGAAATCGAGCGATGAAACTGGCGCAGGTAGCGCGCGTATAATATATAGGCGGCGGGCACTACTCTATGGTGCCGGGTCCGGGTGGCGGTCCAGTATGTAATTTACAGCGGTGAGTGTATGTTGCAATTTCTATCGGTGCAAATGCAACTATGAATTACGTTACTAAGATTAAGACAGAATTAAAAAATCTAGGTCTCCCTAGACCAGATTTATTGATTAAACTAGAAGATCACAATTTGAAATCAACAGAAGCTCTTACAGTTTATCAGACTGGTTGTGTGGGTGTAATGTGCAAAATGCTTTTTTCTAATTCGGTGCTATAAAGTTCACTTTACGACATCCGTTTTGGTTTCAAAAATATTTCTTTATCGCACGCTAATTTTGTTGTTTTGACGTTGGTAACAAAAAAGAAATGGAACCAAATTATATTTAAATGTCAAAATGTAAGCCTTTAATGTAACAAATATGTGCAATAGAAGTTGTACAAAGAATAAAAAGCACACATGCTAACATTTTATTTACTAATTAACAATATAAATTGTTAAGCAGAGTTGAATAGTACAACTGTTATAAAAGTTTGTTTTTGATAATATGTCGAGACTATGTTGGCGAAAGATTTTGTTAATTGTCTTCTGCTATTTTGCGAATCTCTGGGGGCGTGCAAAATAGAAAAAATTAAGTGAACGGTGTTTTTCTACTTTGAAGATAATAAAAACGTTTTCTAGAAATACCATGGGGAAAGTAGACTATGTGCCTTAGCAATGTGTTCCATTGAAAAACAATTACTGATATCAACACCAAATTTCAAAGAATGAGTTATTAATCATTGTGCTGATCGTAAGGAACGGCGGATGGATTTTATTTTCAAACAAGTTAATTAAATAGCATATTGAGTTTATTTTTTGTCTATACTTAATTTTTGATATTAAACACTCAGACCCCCGGTGCCCTCCCGTAAATTACTTTTCTCGCTCTTGAGTGTGTACCGGTTTGTGTTAAAAACAGTTCGAGAAGAATTTTAAATAAAACGTCCTATTGGCTTAACAAAATATATGAATATACAGGGGTACTTCAAAGGTGTATAAAAGTGGGCATTCTAACAAGCGTCATGCCAGTGATCGCTTTTTACAGGACAGGCACTTCAATTTAATACTTGGGCTTTTTACTTTTATTATTATTTTGTGCTCTATTATTAACGATAGTGGATTTCAAACAGATTGACAGGCTTTTAGACTATCACATCAAAATAGTATTGTACACTGTCTTAATAAAAATGTTACGCTTTTTGATCTCATCGTGTCTTTGGTTACTTTAACATGACTTAAGTTTAACATTAAATTACCTTTCTCGCTCTTGAGTGTGTACCGGTTTATGTCAAAAATAGTTCGAGAAGAATTTTAAATAAAATATCCTATTGGCTTAACAAAATATATGTAAATACAGGGGTGCTTCAAAAGTTTATAAAAGTAGACATTCTAAAAAGCCTCTTTTTACAGGAAAGGCGCTTCAATAGGGCTTAAATTTAAAACTTGGGCTTTTTACTTTTATTATTATTTCGTGCTCCTTTATTAACGATAGTGGATTTTGAAAAGGTTGACAGGCTTTACACTTTCACATCAAAATAGTATTGTAAACTGTCTTAATGAACATGTTGGGCTTTTTGATCTCATTGTGCTTTTGGATACCTTAACATGACTTATGTTTAAAATTAAATTACTTTTCTCGCTCTTGAGTGTGTACCGGTTTGTGTTAGAAACAGTTCGAGAAGAATTTTAAATAAAACGTCCTATTGGCTTAACAAAATTAATGAATATACAGGGGTACTTCAAAGGTGTATAAAAGTGGGCATTCTAACAAGCGTCATGACAGTGATCGCATTTTACAGGACAGGCACTTCAATTTAATACTTGGGCTTTTTACTTTTATTATTATTTTGTGCTCCTTTATTAACGATAGTGGATTTCAAACAGATTGACAGGCTTTTAGACTATCACATCAAAATAGTATTGTACACTGTCTTAATAAAAATGTTACGCTTTTTGATCTCATCGTGTCTTTGGATACTTTAACATGACTTAAGTTTAACATTAAATTACCTTTCTCGCTCTTGAGTGTGTACCGGTTTATGTCAAAAATAGTTCGAGAAGAATTTTAAATAAAATATCCTATTGGCTTAACAAAATATATGTAAATACAGGGGTGCTTCAAAAGTTTATAAAAGTAGACATTCTAAAAAGCCTCTTTTTACAGGAAAGGCGCTTCAATAGGGCTTAAATTTAAAACTTGGGCTCTTTACTTTTATTAGTATTTCGTGCTCCTTTATTAACGATAGTGGATTTTGAAAAGGTTGACAGGCTTTACACTTTCACATCAAAATAGTATTGTAAACTGTCTTAATGAACATGTTGGGCTTTTTGATCTCATTGTGCTTTTGAATACCTTAACATTACTTATGTTTAAAATTAAATTACTTTTCTCGCTCTTGAGTGTGTACCGGTTTGTGTTAGAAACAGTTCGAGAAGAATTTTAAATAAAATATACAATTGGCTTCACAAAATATATGTATATACAGGGGTGCTTCAAAGGTGTATAAAACTGGACATTCTAAAAAGCGTCATGCCAGTGATCGCTCATTGTGTCTTTCGATACTTTAAGATGACTTATGTTTAACATTAAATTACCTTTCTCGCTCTTGAGTGTGTACCAATTTATGGCAAAAACAGTTCGAGAAGAATTTTAAATAAAATATCCTATTGGCTTAACAAAATATATGTATACACAGGGGTGCTTCAAAAGTTTATAAAAGTGGACTTCTAAAAAGCGTTTTTTACAGGAAAGGCACTTCAATAGGGCTTAAAAACTTGAGCTTCTTACTTTTATTATTATTTTGTGCTTTTTTCTTAACGACAGTAGACTTCGAAAAGGTTGACAATGCTTTTCCACTATCACATCAAAATAGTATTGTAAACTGTCTCGATGAAAATGTTGTGCTCTTTGAGCTCATTGTTTCTTTGGATACATTAACATGACTTATGTTTAACATAAATTTACATTTCTCGCTCTTGAGTGTGTTCCGGTTTGTGTAAAAGCCGTCCAAGAAAAATTTTAAAGAAATTATACTATTGCCTTCACGAAATATATGTATATACAGGGGTGCGTCAAAAGTTAATAAAACCGGACATTCTAAAAGGCGTCATGACAGTGATTGCTTTTTACAGGAAACAATGAAAAAGCTATAAGCGGACGCGAAAAAAGCGATTCCAACTAAAAGAGATTGACGGACCCGCTGTAAGCGGAGGACCCGCTGTAAGCGGAGGACCCGCTGTAAGCGGAGGACCCGTTGTAAGCGGAGGACCCGCTGTAAGCGGACGTTAGAGCTAGTTATATATACTAAAAGCCAATTGTCTCGCTCTTTTTAACACGAACGATTAAAACGGCAAAGCTATACCCCAAAATTGACGAATTGGGGAGACAGTTTTCTGAGAACCTGGCGCATCTACGGTGGGAACGAAAGTGTCACGCGACGGGGACCACGGTCCCACGTGCCTTAGGCCATTTTTCACGTCTCCGAAGAGAGAACGAGGGCCCGAAAGGAGTTTTTGAAAATTTTAGAACGTGCAGAAAAAGAGTATGAATCATAGTATTTTGCCATAAGGCCTACGTGTAAAATAAAAAATATGGACTAGGTTCGATTTTAAAATGGCGGTGGATCGATACAGATGACCGTGACACATCAAACTTCGGATAAGGTTAAGTTAAACGCACGAAAAATTCAATTTCAGGTTATAAATTATCAAAACCGTCAAATCAGTTTGAGTTCGCGATATGGCATTTGCCGGGAAACGTCAAAATTGGCGGAAAGCACGAGTCGTGCAATACACACATATTAATGACTATCTATTCACGTTTATCGATCGGTTGTCAAGTTTAAATGTCAGAAGGCCGACAAATAAAGGGATTATGAAGGAAATGTGGTACCTTTCAGATACGTATTAGTGTTATTATTATCAATTGTTACTATTTCTTTTCTATTTATGAATATATGAACAATGCCGACGGATATGATAAAATAAACTTAAAGTGTATTATCGCACGTAAGTACAGTGACAAATATAACGATCTTTCTATATTTTATTAAGATATATTAAATACAAATTATATATGTCATCGAAATGTCGTCACTTCTCGCGAAAGAAGTACCGAAGCAAGCCTAAATAAAGAATCATCTGAGTTTTCTTTATTTGTCAGATGTGTCCGAAACACTTCGAAATAACATAAATACATCAAATATGTAAAATTCCCATAAGCATTTATGTAATTTCGTTTATCAATTCAGTTATAAAAGCAAGCATTTAAAGTATGCGACTATGCGGGTTGGCACAAACTAATCAGAAGTACATTTTCGGTTAAATGGTATTAGGAGCCAGCAAGATTTTTGATTGGGTTTTACAAAGTACATATTATATGTACTATTAAAGCGTAATATGAAAATTAATTAATTCTCTCAATGACCTGTAAGTTTAAAACATGTTTTGTTAAAGTTCATCATGTTATGTTGTTAATTTCATTTGACAATTGGAAAGACAATTTGGTTAAGCACTGTCCGTCTGACATTTCGATCTCACAAGTTTATGTGTGAACGAATACACTACAACGAAGTATTGTCACGATGACAGGTGGAACGACAATTTGGTTAAACATCAACTTTTCATTGTCGTATAAGTGTCACGATGACAGTCTGTCAAAAAATTTGAAGTATACACTATTTTTATTGTAAACTTGACACAAGGCATGGTATTACCAATTTTATAGAACGAATAACATGAAACAACATTTAAATGCCGAACCGTCTTGGTTTTTTTTTGTCTGTCAACGTTCACCTTGGCCTAGATGCACACAATTAGACAATTAGACTTAGCAATCAGTAAAAACATTAACAAAACCATAAAGATAGAAACTGAAAGTGTCATGAGTTCTGATCACAATCCAATTATAATAACTTGGAACGAAGACATAACCGAAAGAACATATCACACCTTCAAGACAGACTGGGCCGGCTACAAAACAGAACTAGAACAAACCATCACTGCAGTTCCTAAAATACAAAACACTGCAGAATTAGAACAGAACATAAAATCACTACAAGATAAAATAACAAACGCTGTTAAAAATAATACCATCAAAATAGAAAGGATATATAAATCAGGTAGTCTACCACATCATATTAAAGAACTAATAAAGGAAAAGAACAGAGCTAGGAGAAGACAAAACTATACTAAACAACCTTCAACATCAAGTACATAAGGAATTACTGGAACTGAAAAATGTAGAATGGCAAAGAACACTCGAAGAAATAGGTGCAGACCCCTCTAAGACATGGAAAATAATCAAGGCAATAAAAAGAGAACAAATACAAATCCCACCACTTCAATTCAATAACTCCACACAAGTCACAGCAGAAGAAAAAGCAGAAGCTCTAGCGGAATCACTAGAAGAGCAATTCACTCCGAACTTGGATGAAGTAGACATGCAACACGTAGTGCAGATTCACAAAGTAGTAAGCAGATAAATACGTGAACCCCACTCCCCTAGCAACAACCCAGTCACAGCCGAGAACCTAAAAGCAATCCTTAAAGCATTAAATCCCAAAAAAGCTCCTGGTATAGACAACATCACCAACAGATCACTACAAAACCTCCCCCCAAAAGCAATAATGTCAATTCTAGCAATAGCAAACTCCGTTATCAGACTCCAAACATTCCCAAAGATATGGAAACATTCCAAAGTAATAGTTATACCTAAACCAGGAAACCCAAAATCAATACCAAGCAGCTACAGGCCCATCCATTAGCAAAGTGATAGAAAAAATAATCCTACAGAAGATAAAGTACCACTCTGACAATCAAGACATAATACCAGAAGATCAACATGGGTTTTTAGAGAAGAACATTCAACGATAACACAACTTTCAAGAGTCACTGAGATTATCCAAGACGGATTCAACAAAAATCAAGTGACAGCAGCTGTATTTCTCGACATAGCAAAGGCATTTGATAAAGTCTGGAGGCAGGGACTCATATATAAAATGATAATACACAATTACCCAACACACGTCATAAAAATCACGAACAGTTTTCTCCAAGGACGCTGCTTTCAAGTTAGCATCCAGAACACACTTTCCTCAATAAAACATCCAACAGCGGGAGTCCCCCAGGGCTCATGCCTGTCACCTCACCTATATACAATATTTACAGCCGACATACCAGTATCAAATCCTACAAGATATTTAAATACGGCCACCTTTGCAGATGATACGGCACTGCTCTCAACATCAAGATGTCCGACGAACGCGGTACAGGAACTCCAAACGCACCTAGACAACACGATAAAATGGTTCAAACAATGGAGGACAACAATAAACGAAGACAAATCCCAAGCAATAATCTTTCAAAGGAATCTGAAAACAACAGGCAACGAAATAACCATCAACAACAACACTATACCATGGTGTAGAGAAATTAAATACCTGGGAATATACCTGGATATAAAGCTCAATTATAACACACACATAGCAAAAACGATAACCAAAACCAAACAAACAAGATGTCAACTATGGCCTCTTATAGGCAGAAAAAGCCAGCTGAACACGAACAACAAAATCCTACTTTACAAACAAGTATTAGGTCCAATATTCACATATGCATGGGTGCATATGTGCAAGACCAACATCAAAAAACACCAGTCTTAGAATGATACTAAATGCTCCATGGTATATGAGAAATAATCAAATAATGAATGAAACAAATACCCCAACCATTATTGACTACATCAAGGAAAGAGCGCTCAGTTTCTATAACCAGATGGAAAACCACTCAAATCAAAATCTTAAAAGAGCACTTGCTCATCAATCATCATCAATTATTATTATTATTACTATTGTAGCGGTCATTTATCGTATCTTTAATGTCTTGGACACATCTCTGTCATCTTTCTACATACAAATATACATACTGCGTCTTTAATTTAAATTTAGAGTAGCTTATGATATCAATATTAATTTGGGAATACTGTGCTATAGTAATGTTTTTCATTTTGACTACTGTCATAGTTAAGTCAATTTATTGAAAAGTTCCACAGTGTTTTCAAATTAATATTGAAATCGTAGGTTATTCCAAAAAAAATTAATTGAAGGCACGGTATGTCTACAGTGACATTCAATTTGACAATTCATTCTCGCAATAGATCGAACTGTCACCACCATGACAGTTTGCAAGAAAATTTAACGTATGGGCAACGTTTATCATAAAACTTGAGACAAATAAAGTTAGAGTACTACCAAATTTAAAAAACAAAGAAATTTATATATGATACAACAAATCTTGATCATACAACCATCTTAGGTTTACCTGTTCGGCCTACTTACATTCAACTTAGACTAGGTGCACACGCATTATATCAAACTTGAATGTCAACGAAATGTTCCAAGTAATCAGCTTTCAGTAAATTCTATAGAAATGTTAAACATTTTATGGGAAATTTTTAAGTTAATAAATCCATTTGTCTATAATTATAGATGCCACAATAATGTATAATTAATTTCTAGAGATATTTCATTTAATTTGCATCTTCATTCATAAACTAATTAAAAGAAAATTTATAACCGTTAAAATTCAAGTGCCTCTGCGACTGGCAGTAGTCACGTTCCAAAGAAGCAATTCAAACTCGAAGAGTTTCATGGAATAACAAAAAGAGAAAGTATTCTATTAAATTAATGTGTCCTAAATAAAAAAAAAAAAGGTGGAAAGAGTAAATTGAATAATCAGCACTTGATGACTTATATCGACATTTTATGACATACATTATGGAGCACTTATGAGCTTGATTATTTGCAACGAACGTCATATAAATTTATTTCTATTGACTATTGTCCCGGAAGCCCTACGTTAATTGTAATTCAAAGAAACGAATACATCATGCTGATAAAAATTGGTGAACATAGTATATTATTAAACTAAAATTAAGTAACAGTTAAAGGGTGTAGCCATCTTTACTCATCTATTATTATTTTAACACCGATATATTTAACTAGAGCATACGCGAAATGTTGGTCAACTCAACATTCACGTTAGGTGGCTTAATGTTACAGGAAACGTCAGAATTGTCAGAAAAAGTCCATCTGACTTTTGATTAATGTTGGCAATTTCACAAAAATTTAATTGCAGGTTATAAAACGTCAAAACGATCAATCGATTTCAGTTCGTGATGAAATCTGAACTGCTTTTATGATTCATTTGAATTATTTCAAAAAAAAAGGTTAAACACCCTGACATCTGTCTGATATTTCATGGTTCATGTTTTTAAGCTTCATCGATATTTATTGTAGACCTTGACACAAAAAGATATGAAATTACAAATTTTATACAGCGAAATGACTAAAATATTAATGAGAAAAGTGCTATCAGATCCATTTTAGTTTTGCCTATATACCGTGCCTTCAAATACTTTCCGCATTAGAGACGGCCATGCTTTTTTTTTAATGGTTGGTGACAGTGCATAATTTTAATAGTTTGGTTATGTCATATAAATAATAATAGGCGTCTATAATTTGAATTTAAGTATGACAACTGTCAGAATTTGAAGTTTTCAAAAAATTTGCATGTACACCAACATTGATTACTTAAAAACTTCAAAAACAGCCTACTCTAATTGGAAAAGTATTTGACGGCACGGTATTAGACAATTACCTTAAAATATGATTTATATTATTATTACTAGGTGACAGACGAATCAAATTCCAATGTAATGACAATTGTTTTGTAACTATTCCATTTACTAAAGTAAATATTCCAGTCTAATTCAACAATTACTTCTACTAAATAGTTTGATAGTTTAATGCGATATGTTTGAAAATACACCATTAAATCAAATTGTTAATCAAACATTCTGATGATGGTTGATGATGATCGTCTCCCAGGCTGGTGGCTCTTATTTCGATGGATTGGTTGTAATCATGAACTACCTTTTTGTGTTATTTTTCCTTAAATACTTAATAAAAATCACAAAATGATCCAACAATTACAAATTATATTCTTTTTAGAGTATGTGTAAGCAAAATGTTTACACAGATATTCCAACGTCGGTCAGTATTATTTTTGGTTATTGTTTTTAGTTCAAGTACCAGCGTCACTACTAAATATTTAAATTATAATAGGATCGTGTCAGCAACCGACATAGCCAGAGCACGATCTACAGGCGACGACTCAATGCCACTGCAAACTCACTTTGACAGGAACAATTTCAGAGCAGACAAATGAAACTAATTATTAATATGGAAGCCAGTTATAAATTCACTATTATAAATAAAAGTAATAAGTCATACTTATTCTATACCAACATTTTATTTAAAACTTGATTCTTCTGTGTAATGGGCATGCATTGTTCACAAATTTGCATTATAACAAAGCTCAAAAGGTATGTCAAAAGTATGTTTGCGGGCCATGATAATTGGCAGGTTAAATTATGCAAAATTAAAATAAATCTGATATTACATTTTCAATAATGATTTAGTCCTTTCATTGTGTAAAACTAATAAAACTATGAATCTTTTAGTGTCAAGTCTTAGTATTACGCTAAATAGCATCTAAATTTCAAACTCCAACAACGAAAAGTCAGACTGACGTTAAGATGCTTTAAATTGTCGTTCCACCTGTAACCGTGACAGTACTTCGTGGACAAAAATATACGTCTATACAAGGTGTGCCAAAAGTTTAGAAAATCAAAAATGATTTTTTTTTGCGTTTTACAGCGAACTATAATAAAACTGTAAGCGGACGCGAAAGGCGATTCAAGCTCGAAGAGATTGATGGACAGCTAGTTGAATATACTAGAAACAAGAGTAAATGAGTGAATGATTATTGCACAACCGCATTTTGTCCACATTGGTTTCTCATTTGTCTTTTTAAATAATAAATTCCAATTTAAAAACGAATTGGTCGATGAAAAATTCTAATTTACGACCGAGTCAATTTAAATATTGCTCGCAAAACTAGGTCGGGCGCATTCTGCCGGAGCATATTGTTTTTAAATTAAACATGAAATCATCCACATTAACATACAGAACGAATGCAGTCTTTTAGTAAAGCCGAACTGATGTAAATCGTATGCAGCTGTAATGCTTTTTTAATTTTTTTCTAGTTGTTTCTCTTGTCACATATTCAAATCATCGTACATTACATGAAATTATTATTAATCGAAACAGTAACGTATTATGGTAAAATTATTTATGTAATTCAGAGACATTTTTTTCGGTACTTGTTGAAATGACAATGTAACTCATAATTTTTTTTTAAAATCATAATTCGTGGACGATATGTTGAATATAAATTGAAGGAATTGCGATGGTTAAATATGAAAAATAGGCGCATGTTCAATTTTCCTACTTTGTTTCACAACATACTACTTATTAATAAAGAACCGCAAAATAAGAGCAATCGGAACATTATTTTCTTGCAAAACCTCGTACCTATAATTACTAGAAACCTAATATCTTGTTCAAAGCCTAACAAAAAACTAATAATCACAAAAATCACTACATTAAAACACCAATAATATATAAAAGATTAAAAAAAAAGAAAGAGTTAATAACATTAAAGAAACCATAAACAGTAGTAATATTCCTCTTTTTCTTCTCCGTCTTATCCTCCTTCATCTCATCTTTCTCCATATTTTCATTACTTTCAATTTTAGATTTGACTAAGTCAAATGCATTTTGAGACTGCTGCATTAGTTTCGGACTAAAGGTCTCAACTTGGAAATGACAGTATCAGATGCTAGAAGAAGCATATGTAAAAGATCTCAAGATGTCCACGAAATCTCTACCCTATTTTGTTGCATGGGTAAGGTAATTATACTATTTTCATATATACATTTATACGCAAAGCATAGATGCATGTGTTAGGATACACACATACATCTAGTGTCATTACCGACAATCAACGCACAGACACCGTGTTTCGACCTCTAAGGCCCCGTCAGTGTACGTGCGACTGCCGGTAATGACTTTTAAACTAGGATCGCTACTTTTGTCGGTTTACGTGGCAAATACGCCCGTGAGAATATCACAGCGACATCTGTCACCCAAAAGCGACACCGTAAGCGATGGTTTCTAGTTGCATTCGCATGCTATAAAGAAACCTGCATGTGAATAGTGTATCCCGCATAATAGAGCCTTTAGGTGGCACCACCAATCGATATGAAAATGAAAAGTGTTAAATACTTAGATGCCACAATTAACATCAAGAGGTAATACTTAAAATTTACATATTAACATTTATACGCAAAGCATTTATGCATATATGCATGTGTTAGGCATCTAGTGTCATTACCGACAAGCAACGCAGAGACACCGTATTTCGGCCTTTAAGGACTCGTCAGCGTACGTGTACTTGTATAAATGTATATATGTAAATAGTATTACCTCTTGATGTTAGTTGTATAGCATGTATGTATTTAACACTTTATTTCAGGTAATTATAATCGTTTTTATCTTCTCTTATTGTTTTGCAGTGGCACATGTTTTATGTACACGTTTTTAAGTTGTTTTCCTTTCTTTGGCAGTGATTTATAATGTTTATCAAAGTAATCGTTTCTATAAAATATTCTATTTCTGACCTTCACAGTCTCGACCCTCGCATTCTTAATGAGGTGAAAAATTTTTACATCACGTATTCTTGCACTGAATTTCCCAAATCTTTTAAATCATGAAGTGCCCAATACGCTGAAGCTCCCTTCCCCTTCGTAGATATCATAATACTGTTCCTGATTAACTATCCCAGTTTACCAGGCAATTAGTAATTATTTTTACTAATGCCTGGCTGAATTTGGCATTTACCCAATACTGTGTATTACTAACCACTACCCAATACTGTGTATTACTAACCACTGGTGTTGTTCTGTACGCTACGGTGTGTAGACAGCGCGATTTTTAATCAGTGCTACTGATGATGACAACTTAGTTGTTGAAATACGTATTTAGCCATTTTTGTGCTTTAGTGTGGTAAGGTGTTTTAGTGTTTTTGTGTAACCACTGTTGTTTTACATATTGGTCATCTGTGGATTTTTTAGAATTGACATCCTTAAGGTAATAATACATATTTTATTCTACACATATTTTTGAATTAACATACACCTTCTTGTTTATGTCACACTAAAGAAACCAAATACGGTAGAAACATATATGTATGTGGCTACTAACACAGAATTAATACATTCAAGTTTGATTTACACAATTCTACATTATATATATTTGGCAGATAGTCAGTATTATTTGTGTGAAGAGATTAGACTTTCGTCTATAAATCTGAACCTTCTTATCAACCTACATGAATTGCATGCGATAGCCCTACTCCTAATGTTTCAATTACTCTTTTAATTGCACAATTCGCGTCGATATTATTTGCGTTGTGTAATTAAATGCTGTTTATGATACATATAGACCTTTTTAATGAAACTACATAAATAATAGCGGCTGTTCGATGTTTATTTGTTTACATTTTCACTTTTACACATTTCACATGTGCATTATTTCTATCTTAGTAAATGAAACCGTTTGGATTTTTGGTTTTACAATTGATATTATTGTTATTAAATAATAATGTTGGCGCTACGCAAAGATGACAGATTATTTTAATTTACATTTCTTTTGATATTTCGGCAAAAAAAAATATTTTATATATACGAGGGATATTCAAATTTAAACAAGAATTGTAAACCCGCGGTTTTGATAGTGGCAAAATTCGGTTAGGTACTGGTGAGAAGAGAACTGTAGAACGCGGCTATGGGAGGGGAGAATTGTCGCCTGCGCGGCTCTGAGATCGTTGATGTGGCAGTAACGAAAACGAGCGAGCGCGAAGTACACCCATCCATTGCAAAACGCATCATTATTAAGTTTTTGGCCAGGGAAGAAGTCCGACCGATTGAAATTTTACACAGATTACGTCACCAGTTTGGTGAAAACACCTTTTGGCAAGCACGATTGTTTTATTGGCACAAAACATTTTCTGAAGGACGTGAGGAGGTCGAAAATGAACCTCACGATTGTCGACCTTGAATCAGTCTCACGGTAGAACACATTCAATCGGTTCGTGACCTTACTGAACGTGACCGCAGCTTCACCGTTACTGAAATTGCTTCTAAGGTTAACATCAGCGTTGAGAGTATCCAATCCATCATCCACGACGAGCTTGGTTTAACACTTTGACTACCAAGGTAAATGTGCTGTACATCCCATGGTCCCCAAACTGTATCTTTTTTTTTTTTTTTTTGAACTTGTGGTGGGCGGCTTACCCCGGGGTTATAAGCTTTAAGCTTGTCATAACCCCAGGAGCCTTTTTGGTGTATATTTTATGTGTGTAAAGTGTTTCATGGCTTTGTTACTTACACCCCCTCGCCGTAAAGGGTGAGGCACTGTTAATTATATCCCAACAGAGAATGGTGACTCGAGAGGTGTACTGGACCCGCCAGAAAAAATTTATTGTTCCAGGCGGGACTCGAACCCTCGCTACTATCTCTCCCACAGACAGTATCGGTCATCTTACCACGAGACCATCGAGCCGTTGAAAATAGATTTGCTAAAATGCTCATTCTAGTCGCGATATGTTTAGTGTTAATTTTTTAAATGATATCCTTGATGTGACCTTGAGCCATTATAGTGGCCTTTGGGATATTTTAATTGCGTTATTAAAATAACCCATGGGCCACAATAAAGGCCAGTAATAAATACGAATTACAAAAGTAATGATAAACTAGGGATTAGTTGATGTATGCTACATGAATAATAACAGACAAAAGGTATTTACTATTGATTATGAATATGCCACTCCTTGTAACATGGGTAAATGCAAAGCCCAAGATTTTTTTCACAAGCACTACAAACGTATCGGGAGCATCTTCGTACACCTTTCATTGAACACCACCTGCATCTTAAGCTTTTTTGATTTCCGACCATACCTGGATAATGGTGTGCAGATGATGGAGTTGTAGTTAAGTTTGTCTGTGGTAAATGCTGGTCTACTTAAAGAAGGCCGTTTATAATTTGTTCTGGAAAGCGTAAGAATTTCAGATTTTTCTTTGTTATTTTCTTATAGATGTAGTAATTATTCCACATGCAAACATCTATCACATGAAAAAATATTTTCCTATACCAACGTATGGTTTTTCGAGGTATCGAATAATATCCCATCATTTGATCAGCATGATCAATACCGGAGATGTGTGCGTTATAATTTAGCACACATTCTGGCTTGACCTACTCTGTTCCTCTTCTTGCATGGTATGCTTATGTTTTGTTGATATCATTACTACATCGTGCCTATCCTTCCATTTGGTTACAAGCACCGCACCTCTTCTTTTCCACACAGCTGTCCCCTTTTTAGCTTAGTCTGTAGCATTTTCTTTGAATTCCCTTTTCGATTAGCACGTAGGGCTCCAACCAGATGGTTATTGTCTTTAAGAAGACCTTCGGCAAACGGAAAGCTGTTATAATAATTTTCCATGTACAACACGCGCCCTCTTCCAAGATATTTTTGCATCAACTGCTTTACAATCATTTCAGAATGTGATCCTTCTGTAGGCAAGGTTCCGTTTCCGGTATAAACAATAATATTCAAAATAAATCCATCAGAAGTTGTTAGTTCGTATAATTTAATCCCATATTTATGTCGTTTGTTGGTTATATATTGGCGAAATATTAAGCGTCCTTTCCATAAAATCATGGCTTCATCGAGACTTTTTCTCATTTTTCAGAGCCCGTAGAATCTGAATAAGCAATTACAATGGGACCAGAGAAATTTACATCGTATAGAAACACAATTCAATGCGCGGCCAATATATAGGACGTGGGCTCTGGTGGAAGTCTGCAGTGGCCAATATAAAGGCCCTTGGGAGTTAAAGTGTTAAGCATGATTTCGGTTCGATCAGTACCGCGTCTTCTTACAGAAGGACAAAAAAACCGTTCCCCTCGACATTTCCCAAAGCAATCTCGTTCGATATCGAACTGATGAAGACCCATTTCTTAGATACATTGTGACCTGTGACGACACTTGGATGCATCATTACACCCCTGAGTGTAAACAGGCGAGCAAAGAATGGCGGAAACAAGAAGAGGCTGAATCAGTCAAAGCCAAAACGCGGTTGTTGCTGGAAAGGTTCTCGCGACGGTTTTTTGAGATTCACAAGGTGTTATATTGCTGGACTTTCTTCATGACCAGAGAACAGTCAATGCAGTTTATTACTGCAGTCTCTTGGATCAAGTGAAAACCGCTTATCGGAGCATAAGGCGAGGACAACCCATCAGGGATGTCATTTTTTCACACGACAATGCCCGGCCGCATACGGCAAACCAAACACGTTTGAAATTGGAGGAAATGCTCTGGGAGACCCTTGAACACCCGCCATACATTCCTGACTTGTCGCCGTGCGATTTCCATATGTTCGCAGTGAGCCTTTAGGAGGGCAGCGCTTCAACGATAATGCCACAGTGGAGGTGTTTGTGCGTGATTGGCTCCACAGCCGCCCTGTTTCCTTTTAAAGTTATTGTATACAGAAACTGCCAAATTGGTGGGAAAAATGTGTAAATAAAGGAGAAGACTATGTAGAAAAGTGAGCTATTTTTCTTTGTTAATTTTTGTTTTCGTCAATAAAGCTGAAAAAACTTATTCTCGTTTAAATTTGAATGACCCTCGTACATATAATTTTGTATGAATTAGTAACGAAACACCTTGTAAAAATGACTTTTTGTACTCGCCGCCTGTAAAGTCACATTTGGCGCACGTGTAGCTCGACTGGGAAATACGTTTTCCTGGTTGAGGCGACTGTAAAAATTGAAAAAAACACTGGCACTTTGGGACATTTAAAAAAAAATCTAACTTGGTAGTAATAAAATTTAGTCTATAAAATGCTACTTCCCTCCACTATTCTTCACTAAAAGTTGGGGAAATAGGAGTAATAATTAAAAATTCATCGAAAAAAATTGTGGCGCCATCTATTTGACGATATGTTAACCGACATCTTAAGCAAGATTCACGCGCCATCTATTTGTACCACATCGACATTCCTATTGGCATTTCGGAATTGTTTGTATTTAAACCAAAAAACGCAATAAATGTACTATAAATTTATAAATATAAGAATAAATACCTCATGTTTGCATTGTGTAAGAATATAATAACTTAATTTTAGGGAAAGGTGAGTAATAGTTACGTACATGAAATGCTTAAATTAATTAGGTAATCTATCTTAGGTTAGGTATGATACCAATGATTAATCAATAATATTCTTTTAATTTAATGTTCGTACAAACCAGTTGCGTGAAGACATCTTCCACGCATTCGCGCAATTAAAAGCACTCGCTTCCTGCGGTCGCTCGTGCTTACAATGTGCGTTCATGCGGGAAAATAGTCTTCCCGCACTTGGTTCGTAAATAACTATACTAGACTTGAAACTAGTGACGGACATCGCGAAAATAAAAATGATGAAAAACGTAGTAAAAAGGCGTTTTATTTGTATCAACAACAGCATTAATTTTTTAAAAACGATGGTTATTAGAAATACCTATATAAGATAAAAAATAATTTTTATGCTTACTATAAATATTCATATTTAATTAAAGAAATAACTAAAGCAATTCCATGGCATCATATTTTTCTGTACTTCATTTCCATATTTCCATAGTAAATCTGACAACAATGAAGACAATGAAAAACAAGCCTTATTATCTCAAACAACTTTTTTGTCGTAAACGTCACCGTCAAGTTCAACAGCCGTATTGTTATATTTACGTTAATGGGTTCTTGCCCGAGGATATATCATGTAAAAAATAAAGCTTAAAAGGACGAAAAATACCGACTAGCTTCTCTGTCAGATCCACTGGACCAACGCGCACTTTTTTGCTCCCGTTTTAACGATCGAAAATTCAACGGGAAAATATCGCTAAAATTCGTAGAATCGAGAGCCTAATTAATCAAGTACGGGAATTAACCCTGGAATAGGTCGGTCCGGGTGGTCTGTCCGCGAGATCGGGGTCTATTTTAGGTTGGCGCGTTCGAATTCCGTTCCTACAGTTTTATGTGATTCGGTATCGGATAGAGCAATAAGAAACCACCGTACTGCTTCATTACGGCATTTGGAAAACGGCCAACGAATTACCACGGATCATAGTTATAATAGATTGGAATGTCATCTATTTCGAGTTTTATTCAAGTTCAATACTCACGACAGAAATTCCATACGGTCAAATTAAAAATGATGCAAGTACAGGAAAATTGACTGATAAGGAATTTTTTCGTATTATTTTTGTGATAATTTACAGGAACGTGTTTGTTTCCCTTAATATTGAATATTACTATCATAAATATACTTACCACCACCAGCTTTTGTACAATGTTTGCCATAAATGTGATTGCCACATATAAGTATAAAAGCATATAATAATGTTTAGCAAACAAAAAAAAATTAGGTGTGAGTTTTTTATGTGTGTATTATGTGTTCCAATTTTTTTTATACAATCGTTCATTAAAATAGAGGTTTAAATACTTTTTTCTACTCCCATAATTTAATTGTATTATTAGATATGCCGAACCTGTACTTTAATGATGTCCATTACGATACAGATTTTCATTACGATACAAGTTTATATCCAATAAGAATGCGACATTCCAATATTCAAACAATATTCAATATGGCGACTGCATATCTGACAGACATACAAATTAAATAAATGTGACAGTTCTCCGCAATTTACAAGTACTCAAAATTTGTGCTTTTTTGAAAATATAAACTGTAAAAATGAGCGATAATGACAGTGAAATGTAAAATTTGAGTCCACCAGAAATTATGGAACAAGCCTTAGTAACCACGAACAATTTATTACCAGCTAAATTCGCAAAGGTGCATGGAAAATTATAACCTCAATTTATGAAATGGAATGTTCAAAAAATAATATTTTATTATTGGGTCGTAGAAAAAATAGTGTATGCAACTCGCATTTAATGGCTATTAAGACACTCGTATTCATTACAATACTCGGCTTCGCCTCGTATTGTAATTTTCTTACTCGTGCCTTAATAGCTAACATTAAATGCTCATTGCATAATATACTATTATCGTCTTAATAAAACTGTGAACTGTTACTTCCGATACTAATTTTGAAATTCTTTTTATACAAAAACTTCTCCAAATCCAACTCTACTTATACACTCTTAATAAATTTGTAAATTATGCATAATTTGCGGATATTTGAAAAGAACTGCTATTACATAATAGTGAAAGTGCCACTTGTCCGAATTTAATTCTTATTTATTAATAATGATAATTGTGAAAACACAATAATTTCTTTTGGTGAGTTTCTAAAGTGCTAAAAAGACGCAACATAAAAACTGGCTTCTTAAAGGCTAGACAGCTGCAAGAGGTTTGCTTCCTCATTCTATACTACTCCAC
The DNA here is from genome assembly GCA_963170755.1 of Amphimallon solstitiale. NCBI lineage: Eukaryota > Metazoa > Arthropoda > Insecta > Coleoptera > Scarabaeidae > Amphimallon > Amphimallon solstitiale. The sequence continues at coordinate 27,695,373 of OY720675.1, read as the reverse complement.
TCACTCAAATCAAGCATCTGACCATTGCTAATGACTGATCTAGCGACCTGTAATATAATGGTGGAGGCACCGGGCATCGATCTCGGAAAACGCTAAAACTTTCATCTTTTGTATGAATGGAAACTGGTTTCTTTTGAAAAATATAAGAGGAAATGTTTTGAAATTTGCGGAATGGAGGAAGCTTGTGTATGCCATCATAAAAAATCTTTGTCCAAAAAATACGCCAAAACTGTGTCCTTTATTTCTTCATCGCTAGTAAATCTATTCCCACACAACTCCTTTTTCATTTTACAAGGAAAGGATAAAAATCGCTAGGGTCAGGGTGAGTAATTCAAAATATCGACCCTGGTAGCACACAATATCGGGCCAACGTTGGCTGTTGGTCGTTTATTTATTGGCCTGACATCGGCGTCTGATACCAATCCGATGTACAAGTGTTAACATTTTACAACGTTGGATAAATATCACTTCATGATATTGGTTCAATATTTTGCACAGACATTTTTCCGATTTGAGCATTTACCACTTGTTAGCCAATTATGTTAATAAAATAAAAAACTCTTTAAAAATACAAAATTTCAATAATGCGCCCGTGGGCGATGAGTCATGGGCCTCTCGAGTCCGGTCTCTAAAATTATTTATAAAAGTGTGCGTAATACTTTAATGTTAATTTGGTGAGAATCATTATTGCAAATTCTTAATTAACTATGAGGATCTATATATTTCATTTCACACAACAATTATTCATGGTACAGTGTGTAATATATTCTGTGATAAATTAATATAGACTATATCAATATTGTCTTGCAAAGTTAATACGATGTTGGCGTTTAATCGCAGAATAACAAATTTTGACGTTATCCCATTTAATCTAAATTTATATCGAACACTGACCTACAACCAATATCACAGTGACTTTGTGAACTTGATATTATGTAGACGTTTTCCTTTAATGTTAATAGTATGTAGATTTTTGTTGTCAATAAAATATCGGTATCAGATATTTAACCAATATATTACCAATGTAGACAACGTTGGTCTGATATCAACCCAGCGACATAAATTGACATTTACTTGATATAGAAATTTTATATTCGTACGACATTGGGTGGGGGTCACTGATATTCTACCGATCTTAGAATATTGGAGTGATATTGGCCCGCTTTGAGGCCAACGAACTTGGCTACTAGGGGAAGCCCAAACTTATGTGCAGGAGCAGGATACCTTACCTCAACCTTCCCCTTTTGTTCGTTAATAACGTCTCTTAAAGGCTTCTATTAAAAGAATTCCTTCTGCGATCCAAAAAACAGTAGCCGTGAGTTTTAATGCCGGCTCTGACAACTTAAACTTCTTGTGTGGCGGGCGATGTGCATTTTTTATGCCACGACATGCAATCTTGCTGGACTCACGTTCAAAATGATTAATACAAGTTTCATCCTGAGTAACAATTCGGATCAGATACTCCAGTCATTCCTGCGAGTGTCTTCATTCGCTGAGCATCTTCCATTATTACTTTTTCGACATTTTTAACAAGTTTTGGAATGGTCACTTCGATAGGCCAACCCGGACGTGGGTTATCTCCAAGCGATTCCCTACCTTCCTTAACGCGACTGTGCAACTTAAAAACCCCGATGACATCTTTTCCAGTATGGTATGAACAGACTTTCCTTGTTCTGTGAGGAAATTGATAATGGCGCGATAGTCGATTTTCTCCACTTTTTTCCTGACTAAGTTGACTGGTCGACGATCGTTTAACCTTCCGTCGGGCGCGGTCGATCAAACTGATACAACGCGCATATTTTGTGCCAGCATTTCTTTCAAACTGGACGTATCAATGCGCCGGTCACAGTAGCTTCCTAACTTCCACTCCCCTGTACGAAGCCAACAGTTAGTATTCGATCAGCAGTGTGAGGATCACGACAGATCAAGATTGATCATTTTGATACACCGCGCCCGTTCCCGTCATAATTTAATTTTTTATATTCTTTATATTTAAACTTTGTTTACTTATTTTGGTGAGTACATTTACTGTAGTTATGCATGTAAAATTCGTATTATTTAGCTATATAATTATTCAGACGTCATTTTTGATCAAATATCAAATTGATACACCGCGCCCGTCTAAGACTGTAGTTGTGTATTTTATGTTTTAGATTTTATCATACCCCGATTATGGCTAAATACAAAAATAGTTATAATTTAGATAAAGACAGCGATGTTGAAGAATTACGAAGATTGCTTTTAGAACAAGAAGACGACGAATTACTAGAGAATTTTCAAGACGAGAGCGACACGGCTGGTGAAGACCACGTAGAAATTCCAGAAGATTCAGGAGAATCCGAACTAGAAGAGGAAGCGGCACCTGAAGATGATGAAAGAAGACCTGAAGACGATAAAAGTTATTTTTTAGGGAAAGATAAAGAAACAAAGTAGAATAAAAATCCTTTGTCGCAAAGAGTACGCCACCGAAGTTTCAATATTACAAAAAAACTTCCAGGCACAATACGGAAGGCAAAAGATGCACGAACGCCTCTTGAATGTCGGAGCTGCATTTTTTCTGAGGACATTTTAGATTCTATTGTCCAATATACTAATCAATATATCGAAACTATACAAGGATCATTTGAACTTGACCGGGACTCAAAACTAATAGACGCAATTGAACTGAAAGCTTACATAGGGCTCCTAATTTTGGCCGGACTCAACCGGAGTAACAGGCAGAATTTGGAAGATCTTTGGGGCTCTGAAGGAGACGGGATTGAAAAATTTCCCCTTGTGATGAATATAAAACGTTTCAAATTTATCACAAGATGTCTCCGGTTTGACAACAGAATCACACGGAATGAAAGAAAACAAACAGACAAGCTTACACATATTCGCGAAATATTCACGATTTTTGTTAAAAACTGCCAAAAGTCTTATACACTAGGCGAAAACGTAACAATTGATGAGAAGTTAGAAGGATTCCGAGGACGATGTAGCTTCCGCCAGTATATACCGAGCAAGCCGAATAAGTACGGTATTAAGATATTTGCACTTGTTGATGCCAAGATATTTTACGTATACAATCTTGAAATATATGCAGGTTTACAACCTGAAGGTCAATTTCGTCTCAGCAATAAACCCTTGGACATAGTTTTACGTCTCTGTGAACCCCTTTATAAATCAGGCCGAAATATTACTGGGGATAATTGGTTCACCAGTTTTCCTCTAATAGATATATTGCGCGAAAAAAGACTTTCACATGTTGGAACTCTCAAAAAGAACAAACGAGAGCTTCCACCGGAATTTACCACAGCTAAAAAAAGAGAAGTCAATAGCAGTATATTCGGATTCAGGAACGAATGCGCGTTGGTCTCTTACGTTCCAAAAAAGGGCAAAGCTGTTATTTTGGCATCTAGTTTGCATGGTGATAATGAAATAGATCCCGACAGTGCGGATAAACAAAAACCATCCATTATAACCTTTTACAATCAGACCAAAGGGGGGGGGGGGTCGACACCACAGACAAACTATGTGCTTCCTACAATGTCGCAAGGAACGTGCGACGATGGCCAATGGTCATATTTTTCGCAATGGTAAATATGAGCGAAATTAACGCTCAGGTCATCTATTTGAGTAACAACATCACAGAAGGAAACAACATCAGGAGGAGGACTTTTTTGAAAAAATTGTCTCACGAGCTAGTTTTACCTCATATTGTTCGGAGAAGTGTAAACACTGTAGGATTGCATCATGACCTTGTACAGAGACTCAGCAAATATAGACCGCCAAATTTATCTGATGATGTAGAAGAAGACAACGTGCAAGATGAAAATCAACGTGGAACAAAAAGAAAACAATGTAAGGTATGCACTGTAAAACATCGGCTGACTAAATATAATTGCAAGAAATGCAAGGATCCAGTTTGCTTGATGCATATTGAACCTTTCTGTTCAAAATGAAGCGAATTTGTGAAGAATTTACAGCAGCGGAATGAAGCTGAGAACAATAATTGACTATCTTTATAACTATAATTTATCTTTTTAGTATAATTTCCATTTAATGTTTTTACAATTAATTTGTTTATTTTTCAGTTATTTTATCGTAAGAAATTGTTAAGAGAGTTCAAGTTTTGTAAAGAAAAATATGATTTTGTTATTTTATTTTAATATACCTTTTTTGCGTTATTTCATGTTCTTGTGCATTTTCTTATAATTTCCTTCCAATTTTTTCGTAATATAATTAACTTTCCAAGTTAAATAGATAATTTATTTAGAAAATTCTGCCAGGAAACTAACACTTTCGTAGCGTGATCATTTTGATACACCGCGCCTGTTCTCGTTACTCCAAACCCCGCGCCCGACGGAAGGTTAAAGACTATTGATACGATTGTGCTAAAACCTTATATTTATACCAAATACGATAACACGAAGGTGATCTCCCACTACCATCCAATCCTTCCATTCCGCAAACTCAAAAACGTTCCCTCGTATTTCCTGATTTACTCCCCCAACATTGATGGAAAACTAAGAATCATGATTTTAATTTGGAATATAGTCCTATATACTTACCTTGTAAATATCAAATTTAACTCAAATCCTCATTAACTTTTGCAGATTATTATGTGACAATATTTAAAAGTACAACTCTACACGAAAATTTATTATCATTACATACCATAAAAAATTCAATAAAACAGAAATACACCAGAGATGATTAATATTTACCTTTATAAAAAAAAGTGATTTTGCAAAGAAAAATTCCATCTTTGTTTGTTTGTTGACACCCATGTAAAAGCATTCATATTTAAGACGTTTAAAATATGTAGGTCTCCTGAAATAAAATTTCCGGGATTAAAATCTGAGTATTACAGAGAATTGGTTGCTGCTTAGCGGTGAGATACACAACAGAGCACGTTTCCATTCATTCGTTTCGACTCAATCATTCGAAGTAAAACCAACTTTATAAATCTGACCTTCACTTTCTTCCACTTGCAGTGGTCGCTATGAAACCCGTCGATCGATACAAATTAACCTCGAGGAAAAGAATGCCAAGATTAGCCCGGCGAAATTGGATAAACGTACGTCCCTAATCCACTTAATACGAAAAAGTGTGTTTGGCGAGCGAATGGCCTGGAACGAGTCTAAAAGCCGACTGTTTGGAGAAAGGTCGGAGATTTAAAATGTAATAACTGAACAGTACAACACCTAACACTAATCGGTCACGTGAGGTGTAACGAAGCTTGATCACTGTAATTCATATCGATCGTAAACCGCGCGGTATGCTAATTCCAATTCGTGTCCATTGTATTCGATCCCTAACAAACTGGTCTGAATGTAATTTGCGGTCAGTCCTTATATTACCAATTCTTCGCGTGCACGAATGCAGCATAAAGCGTAGTATACATTATAATCAAATATATTGGAGTACAGAACATGTGTGAAATGATGTAAGTATATATATATATTATGCTATTTTATTATTATAAATTAATTTAGCACATTTATTAATACAATCTCAATGAGGGTGTGGGTTCAATTAGATTTAATAGGTATCCTCCGAGTGATAGTGTGCATCCGTCCTCTGTATTATTTGCTCTATTACATTTATTTCCAAAGATTCTAATTATTTAAAAGAATAAACTTCAGGTTTTTAATTCAAAATTATAGGATATTTATTTTGATAATGAATGTCAAGTATGGGAACAACTTGCAAATACAAAAATCACTGTTCATATTTTACATTGAAAAAACATTCTTGTCTTGAAGCTTCGAGACTTATAATTGTTACATATTGGTACCATTATTGAAATAGACCTCTAATTTCTTAATACGTTAAAGTATTAATACTTATTGAAATTTTTGATTAATTTGGCAAATTATTTATATCATCGTTCGAATTTACTTAACTTACTTAGGTCGGCAAGGTATACTGTTAATGTATTAAGAAATTCTATTCTACGTAAATACATACATTATTTGTTAAAGTGAAATTTCAAAAAAAAATAACATGGCTTCAAAAGCATATAACGGTCAACAATTTTCTAAAGGAATTAAATTTTAATTTTGAATTTTATTATATATATATATTATTATATATCTGTTTTCTCGCATTTTTCACTAGTGTAAGTATGCCTCTAAATGTCTATCAATATGAAGTACTTCTTATAAGCTTATATTTGATCGGTTAAATATCTATACATGTATATTTTTATATTTTTTTTTACCTTGTAGCTTGGTTTAAAAATTAGTTCCAAACCCTGATGAATATTTATAGATGTGATTACTGAATATTCTGTTCTTCAATGAATACTGGAAAGCAAACTCTTACTCCAAATCTGAAGATGTTCGATGGATCCGCTGAAGTTTTCACAAGTAGAACTGCATATATTATTTCACACGACGTGAACAATTTATTTTTCACTTTCGAATTACTGCAATTTTTCACTTTCGAATTACTGCACTAATATTTCTGGACTATTATTTACCAAGGTACATACATCTGTTTATTTATTTATGATGAAATTTAGAATTTTCTTCACCATCAAATAATGATGCTTCCACCATTTACTTTTGGCATTCCCCTGTCCTCCTTTGTTTTCATAATTTTTCAAGGCATACTTGCATATCATTCCCATTATATTACAATATGAAAATAATTCTATTTTAATTACATTTATATAAATTCTAATAACACATACCCTATAATACGAACACATAATCTTCACATTTCCATATTGTTCCTTTATTCCTGATATTTAACGATATTAAGTAACAGCATTTAAATCATTGTCATATCCATAAATTAAACAATTAATAAAACGTATTTTAATTTTCATAAATATGAAACGTATGTTAATAAATAAGAAATCAATGTTATTGACCATTCTATATTGATATTAATACAGAATACTATCATGTACAAAGTAGAATGTCATACCTGTTGGTTCATAACATGACTAAATTATTTTATTAAAAATAAAATGATTTTAAATTATATTTAGGGGCTTTATATTTACAACTCCATACGTCACCGGCTGACCATTTATTTTTCTTTAAATACCGCTCCAAACCGCTTTTGATTTCTTTCATTTTAATTATTCTGTGGTTTTAGATCTACATATTGCTATCGAGGGGACACCTATTCGTATAGACGTTGAACCAATTATAATCAGCTTATACCCCTGATACCGAGATGTTATAAGGAGCATATACGCCATTCTGCATACTTGCAGTTTCTAGCTACTCAAACTAGAGGACTCTAACATTTAAATAATTTTGACGTAAACAAAGAATATTAATTTATTTATTTTTATTTTTTAGGACATCAGTATACCAATATAAAGATGACCAAGGAAATCCAGAACATATTAATATAGATAACAACGTTTTATATGTATAATGCACAGGCAAAGAAAACAAATATTCACTCAATATATGCATTAATGATGTCAACATAACCTAGCTATAGGAAGTATTCAGTTTAACGTGTAAAACTTAATTTAAGACTTTCTCTTTTATATGTTTCAGACAACAACAACAACAACAATGAAGTTGAATTACTTCACAGCTAAATAATTCACTACAATATATATATATTTATATATATATATATATATATATGTTAATACGTAGACTTTCACGGCCGAAATCTGTCAAGTTGTTCTTTCGGGTGTTGCGCCGTGTAGGTATTCTTGAAGCCTGAGAAGGCCTGTTTCTTGGTTGAGCTTTCGGCAATCTCTCTGTTGCCATTTTCAAAACGATGTTGCTGCTGCTGTACAACTCGAAGAACAGCAGCAGCAGCAACATCGTTTTGAAAATGGCAACAGAGAGATTGCCGAAAGCTCAACCAAGAAACAGGCCTTCTCAGGCTTCAAGAATACCTACACGGCGCAACACCCGAAAGAACAACTTGACATATATATATATATATACATCTTTCTATCAAAGTCAGGCCAACTAGGATTTCATACAATTCTGAACCATCTATTTCTAGTAACCGTAGACAAAAAATTCTTACATAGGCGGACCTAAATGACATATGGTACACATGGAAATCATTATATACAACACTTTTTCTTTATAATAAAGTTTTTGTATATCGTCTCAAAAATACGGCAATCTCAAGCCATTGGCTTTTGGTAGCAACTCAGTCCAGTATATACACAAACATGTAATAGCACCGCTTTTCCTGAACCAGAGCAGGGTTGCCGTAACTTAACACATGAGAAGGGTGATTTTAACTTGCGAGTGCAATGTGGTTTACATTTTGTTGCCTCGTACAAAGCAAGACAGAGTAAGAAGCGGTATGGAAAATGATTATAGGTTGGGAATTATAATGGAACTTTAAATAAGTTATTTTTTTTGTATTCTACTACAGTTCATGTTTAGTTCTATTTTATTAATTAATGAAACCTATTTGAATGCTAAAGTTATTAATTTCGATCATAAGGCATCTCACAAAAATTGATAGAAACAGTTTCTGACTGATTAATTTATTAATATCGAAATGATTAACCCCGAAAGCTCAGATAAGAGTTACGCATTTGTAATGCTTGCGTTTAATAGTTTTCTTTTTCAAGCAAAGAAGTTTCTTAATTCAAACAAATTAATTAACAAATTAAAATATTATGTACATTAGGACTGAATTGCTTGAATAATGTATGTGTATGTAGACTTAATGCCGAGCGTCAACTATCGCGCAGTGTTCCCAATTCCAAAAAACTTGATCAAAATATAAAATCTTTATCAATTTGTTTTAAATTTGATGACTAAGCATTTTTGATTCTCTTATTACGAATGTAAGAACACAAAGCTGATACAATATTGCGGAAAAGAAATGTTAAAAATTTATTTTACAATAGGTAGTGATAATAATGGATAAACTGCAGTTAATATATACCGTAAAGATAAACAGAATAATTACAAGTAGTATATTTTCAATTATCGCAAACTTTAGTAATACTATTAGGGCTGAAATGAAACGTATAAAACGTGTATAAAAAATATATTTATAGGAGAAATACTTATATAAATAAAGTACATTGTTAGAAATATTTATTTGTAATAAAAGTTAAGTAAATTAAAGCTTTGCATATACCGAAGAAAATATTTTCTTGTTTTCGTTTTTTTAAATTAAGAAAATTGGTATTAAAGTAAGTAAAATGCTTTTCTTGCGTGAGAAATAGATTTATTCAATTTAAGAAAATGGTAAAATTGGTTTAAGTAAATAAGTTACTTCAGTAGTATAAGTTGGTTATCACTTTAAAAAAATGGGATTTATTTCCTAAAAGCAAATATTTATTTGCGCCAATTCAATTACACATTTGAACTAAGTAACTTGGCGATTTGTTATAGGAAAGTACTTTCTTGATAGAAGCATAATATTTATTTAATATAAAAAAATATCTATTCATCACACATTCACTGAACTAATATTTTTTTTTTTGTAAATGACTACCATGTAAACATCCACTATAGACTAAATGAGCTTAATCTTGGTCTAACCGAAGTTACAAACTGTTTTGAAGTTTATAGAAAAATATTCTTTTATCACAAAACTAGAGAAGGGAATACCTATACTTTTTATTGGATTTATAACCCGCACGCTTTAGATAAAAAGATGTGTGAATATTTTCGCCTTAAATAACTTAAAAACAACCATTCTGAAAAATAATAGAAAGAAATCCTCACTATAAGTTAAAATTGGTTACAATATCGAAACAATAACAAATACACTTGTATACCATTGTGCAAAACAACACCCCTTTTTCTGAAGTCGAGCTTGTCGAACTTAATTATTTATGAATGGCGAATATAAAAAACATTCCTGTTTTAATAGATATAAAGGAACTGTCATGTCGTACTTAGATAAGTAGTTTTATGATCTTTTTCTTGCAACTGAAGTTAGAAAAAAAAAACGGTCGCCAATGTTTTTTTCTGACCTTTTTAAATGTATGACTGCCTGCGAAGAGAGCCATAAATCTTAAAGGCTTATTTTCAAGCTATAATTATTCCTAAACTCTGTGTTAAATTAATGTAGAGGTATTTTCCTGACATCGTAAAAATTATAATAATACTGTGTAGGCTATTGATTCATATATTACATAATAATGCATTATTTTTTGAAATGAAAGAACAAATAGATAATTACAAAAATTATTTCAAAAACGTTTCTGTAGAAGGTATAGAAAATCTCATTCATCTAAACCTTATATTTAATCTTGCCAGTAATTTTTATTCATAGGTACTGAAATAATTTTAAAAAGTTATTGGAATTCTTTTCTTAACTCCGTAAATGATAGACGGGGTATTTCCGTGTTTATCGCAAGTTAGTAAATGCAAGAAGTAGACGCCTTTCTTCTAGTATATACTTTTTGAGTACGATATAGGAAAAAAATGAGGTGTGGCCACCACACAACTTTCTTATACGTATGAGCGTTTTAAACTATACAATTTTAAAAAACTTTTATACAAAAGTTATTCAGAATCCTATTCTGAGTACTTCCATTGTCTTAATAAATCTCTATAGAATGAATATTTTGCAAGATATTCGAAAAAAAGTGCTACTCCCTAAGGCAATGTGTTACTTCCGGGCCAAATTTTTAAATTTCATATATACAAAGAATATTGCAAATCCAGCTCTAAATACTTTTGTACTCTTGATAAATATATATAGAATGCATAATTTACCATATTTGCAAAAAATCGCTATTTGGTAAGAGTAAAAGTGGTACTTCCGGTCCTAATTTTGAAATTTTTTTTATACAAAAGGTATTGAAAATTAAGTTCTAAATACTTTTATACTTGTAACGTACCTGTCTAAAAAGCATACCTTGCGAAAGATTAGCAAAAAACTGATTTTCGATGCGAGTAAAAGACCTATTTCCGGTAGGAATTAAAAAAAAACTGTTTAATAAAATTTTTCTCAAATGTAATTTTGAGTACATTTAAATTCTTTATAAATTTGTTTAAACTTAGTAATTGACCAACTATTGGCAAAATTTAATTTTTTCGCTGAAGTAAACTACTACTTCCGGTCTACCGATTTTTCTGCAAAACTAGTCAGATCTCAAGACGGAGATTATACACGTAAATACAAATTTTGGAATTGATATCTATAACGGTTTGACCACTATCGTGGTCACACACAAACACACACGCAGAGAGAGAAATTGTGTCTGGATGAAAATTATTGAAGCGACCTTTATCTACAGTTCTTTATAAAATATATTATTAAAATTGTTGGTTGTTTTTATTTACCTAATAAGGATTTTATAAATTGGTTTCAATAAATAATAATTAATAAATAAGTTTACTGGCTTTCATATTAAAAAAAATGACAATTTCACTGACAGTTTCTAACCTATTTGCAAATATAATCTCAAGATTCACATTTACAAAGTACAAAATACCTAAAAAGATGATTGCTTGATTTTGAAGTATACGAGATTTTTCTGCACACAATTGCACATCGGGTCTAAAATTTGCTGAAGAGTAAATGTTTCTAAAGAACAGACAATTACATATGTATTAACGAATTTATTAAGAAGAACTGGAAGTTAGAACGCAAATGTACCTAGTTACGTTCCACGTGAGCGATCTAAATTAGATCTTGCTATTTGTCCTATGTCTCCTATGGTTTTAGTTTATGGGGCAATTCTAAATTTAAAGTAGACATAAATAGGCCCAAAATCTCAAGATAATCATGTAGAGACATGTAAAGTTTTTCTAAATTGTCCAGGCAACATTAAGAAAGACATTATTGTATTATCAAATCATTAAATGTCAAATAATGTCATTTTGCGCAATTTTGATTCATTTTTTTATCTCCTTTTGTAGTTAAAAATATTGTTTAATTAAAATAAAACGCTTTCCTTTAAAAAATTTTTTAAAAGATTTTATATTAAAAATTTCAGTGATTTGTAGGTATTTAATAATAGACATTTTCGATAAAAACATTCTTTACATTTACTAATACCGCGCAATAAATACCGCGTGCATGTGAATAAATTAAAAAAGAGAGCCCAATGTTTCAAAACGTAAATGCGCGGTGTTTTAAGCGCCCGATAATCACCTCTATTTCTAAAGCAATGCGAAGGGTCACAAAGTCCATCGTTCCGCGCCGCTTCATTGTGGAAATACTCGTACAAATATACAATATACCACGCAATGGCAATCCGCACGGAAGCAATCATGTGGTGTAAAAGTGAGGATAGCAGGTAGTAAGAATCACGATGCATCTAGACCTTTATGTTAGAAAACAAGCATTGTTGCCAGGCTTAATTGGCTCAGAATTGTGCATATGTAACTATATACAGTATATTACAACAACGACTTCAAGCGGCATAACCTAGAACTAAACAAACGGTTATTCCTACAAAGCTGAACCATCATAAATGTCCATTTTTTTCGTAACCGGCAAGTACTAAACAAAGACAAGCCTGCCGGGTGACCGCGAAATTGAAGGTCACTTCAAATTGTATTGGTATGTGTACTGTACGGCTTGAGTTAAAGAAGTTATATAGGGAAAACGATCCTGAGCCATATATATGGTTCAGGTTTGTTTGCCTGGCTCAAGATTGTGCATTCATCGTGCTATATTTGGCCTGACTTTGTATGAAAGATTTATATATATATATATATATATATATATATATATATATATATATATATATATATATATTGATGAGTGTATCGTTGTTACCTCAAAAGTAGATATACGAAATACGTTGTTACTTCATATATAACGTTCTGTCCTCCAAAAATGGAAGTCATAACGATTTGCCTTGCTTTTGCTTTCAATGGTCCTTAGATGTCAGTAGAAGTGGTCTGCCAAAATTTATTGTGGAGGTCATTTTAGCCATATATACCCGCAAAACAATCTTTTAGTTCGGGCATTTGTCGCTGACGCTAGCATCGCTTTTCAAGCTAGATACCACCCGCACGACTTCACCTCCATCAGATATATGCACACAAATTGATACGAGCCGCATCTTGTCACCTCTGATAAATGGCAACATTGAAGTTAATTCTATCACAATGTAATTCTGTCGTTATTGATGACATAGCGCGGTTTATATATTTCTTCTGGATAGAGAACGTTCGATTTGACTTCTATCAATAATATGCACAATATAACTCTGTCGCTGTTTATAATATATCGCTTTTTATATATTTCTGCTGGATACAAACTGTTCGATTTGACTTCTGTGAAATATCTGCATGGAAAGACATGCACTGCGCGATCATGTAAGAGTATTATATTTTTTGTATTTATTTAAGGAAGCATTGTATCAATAATATTTTTAAAGGCGCTACGCTTAACGAAAAGCAATTATTTACCTTTTTGATTATTATAAGCAAATATTCCTTTACGATTATTATTATTAGCAGTGTAGCAGTGTAATTAATTGCAAATAAAATTAGTAGCGATCCATTAATTAGTTTAATCGCAATACGAATAGATTGTTGCATGAGAATTTATTTTGAATTTATTGCATTCAGTTATAATATTAAAAATATATAAAAACATGTATTTCATTTCCTTTATTTGCAAATTCGCAAAACTCATGTCTTATGTTCTCTATAATTTAATTTCATTATTGTTTAAAGTCTTACAATACAATACAATATAAAAAAAGAAAATAGTGTCGTTGACTCTTTTTAATATAAACTGTAGATTTCTGCTGTCTTTGTCAAAATGTAGATTTTGCTTGGAACCATGCAAGTTGTAGCTTGAGACATCTTGTTCATTGTTACACAAGACATCTTTCGGAGTGCTTGTAAATGTTGCTCATGTTGCTTTAGCTTGAAGAATTCTTCAAGGTACTTACTTGTACCATCTAGCCCTAACCTGACGCCGACCCGTCAAAAGATATACTTATATTTAAAAAAAAATCAGAATGATAAAACTAAAATGCATTATTTCCTTAAATTATTTATTGCAGTAATGAAAAATAAATATTAAAAAACCTTAAGGTCACATCATTTTTCCCGTTTAAATTCGTATTTTCATCAAATCTCTAATCGATTAACGTTGAAATATTAGCAGAGCTTATTTTATTATATAAAGAAATTTAAAATTTCGCTCTTATCACCCCTAGAACCGGTTTTATTATTAAATAAATAAAATATTACAGTAATTGTATACACTAGTACGTAAGACGTTCGTTACATTATTTTTTACTCCTTCTGATTAATAAGGAATAGAATCTTTGGATTCTGATGTATTTGCAATTTAATTCTACGAGTTTTAAATGATCTTAATTTCTTGTATTTATAAATTGTATCCAAATGTAGACGTTTCATAAAATTGTGATTACTGGTGATTACAACTTTTTTAAGAATACTTTTTTTTTAAAAGTATGTTGGAAAGTTTTAACTAAAGAAGAATAGACTTATTTGATTTCTCTTTCTGTGAACGAAAAGAAATAGTAGTATATAAGCTTTTTGTAAGACCAGCATAGAATCACTCACAATTCTTTAATTAATATTTTAAAATATGTGTCTATTATACCCACCGAAGTGATGACAAAATTAATTATCAATATCTAATAATGTAGAAGCAAAATATTTTATAGATAACCATGAACTGTGCAATCCAACAATATTTTCATTTATACAGACTGTTCTGGAAAGACGAACCAACAGAAACATGTTTTATCCGTAAAAGAATGCAATGCTTCCCTTACATACCTTAAGAGCTGATTAAATTAACATCAAGATATATTAGGCGATTTTTTACTTTTCTGAAATATAATGATTTTTCGTCGAAGATTTTACAATTTATGAAAAATTCCTATGAAATAACGAGTAACGATCGAAGAACTCTTATGGGCGCAATTAGTAAAAACATTACTCGTTTAAATGATTTCTACATATTAACGCACATTTTTAGAATTATAATCTATGAAAAACAATGTCTGGCAGAGAAAAGTACTAAAAATTTACTATTTATACTTTGCATTTAAAGTCCTATTCTAAGTACTTCTATTCTCTTAATAAATCTCTATAGAATGCATATTTTGCGAGATATTTGCAAAAAAAACTAGTCGATAAGAGTAAAAGTATTACTTCCGGTCCGAATGTTTTTTTTATAAAAAAGTTGTTGAAAATCAAGATTTAAATATTTTTATACTCATAATGTATTTGCCTAGAAGGCAATACATGCGAAATATTCGCGAAAAACAGATTCTCGACAAAAACCTACTTCCGGTAGGATTTTCGGAAAAGTTTTTTGAAAACTGTTTTTTAAATTCACTTTTAAGTAAATTTGAATTCTTTAGAAATTTGCTTAAACTTAGCAACATAATATTGGTAAAATTCGATTTTTTCACAGAAATAAACTACTACTTCCGGTCTACCGATTTTACTGAAAATCTGAACAGATTTCAAGAGTGAGATTATACTCGTAAATATAAAATTTGGAAATGATAGGCTTATCCGTTTGTAAGATATGGTGGTAAGCAAAAACATGAGGTGTGGGCATCACACTACTTTCTAATATATATGTGCCTTCCAAATTTGTTATATAAAAGTTTTTTCAAATTAAGTCTTATCTTCTTAATAAACCTGTGAATGAAAGTGTTACTTTCGGTCAGAATTTGAAAATTGTTTTTATACAAAAATTTCTCCAAATCCAACTCTTAAACACTTAATAAATCTGTACAGAATGCACAATTTGCCAAATATTTTTATAAAAACATTTTTCGATAAGAATAAAAACCTACTTCCAGTAAGAATGTCGAAAAAATTTTTTTATAGAAAAAAAAATATAATAATAAATGAAATAATAATAATAAAATAAATTGATTTTTGAGTATTTTTGTATTCTTTAGAGATTTGTTTAAACTTACTGTCCTAAGATATTATTGAAATTTTACTTTTTAACTGAAGTAAACTACTACTTCCGTTCTACCGATTTCGCTGAAAATCTAATCAGTTCTCAAGAAGGAGATTATATTCATAAATATGACGTGTGGCATTGATAACTGTAGCCGTTTGGCCGCTATTGTGGCTTTTGTGGTATCAAGAGAATTCAAAACGTGGACATCTGCAAACATCTCTAGGTAGAAAATATTCGTCATCACAATACTTCCTTATACGGCGTATAAGAAAGTAAAAGAGAAAGCCTTATGTTCTTTCTTAGTTCGAATTAGCTCAATATATGTATAATATAATCTATATTCTTACTTTCTTATACACTGTTGAAAGTTTTAGTCGTTCTCACAAATGTGTGTCGCTGCACAAACTAGTTGTGTTGAAATACTCACAAGGGGGTATCAAATATAGCACAATTGCTTTGAGTGAAAACAAATCACACAATAATTTATTTAAATTTTCAATCTTCCGGATTATAAATGATAGAAGGGAAAAGAGAAATGGGAAAAGTGCATACTAAAGAAGCTGTTGGGCAAGGTTATACACAAGGTATTGTGTGTATCGTAATTAACAAGCAATTTTTGTGAAATTCGATACAAAATTTTCAGCTGTGTACTTAGTATAAGGAAGTATCTCTCTCTCTCTCTCTCTCTCTCTCTCTCTCTCTCTCTCTCTCTCTCTCTCTCTCTCGCTCTCTCCCTCTCTCTCCCTCTCTCCCCCTCTCTCCCCCTCTCTCTCTCTCTCCCTTTCTCTCTCCCCCCCTCTCTCCCCCTCTCACTCTCTGTGTGTGTATGTCCTGACCACCATAGCGGTCAAACGGCTAAACCTATCAGTTACAAATTTTATATTTATGTCTATAATCTCCCACTTGAGAGCTGATTAGATTTTCAGTAAATTCGTTTAGTAGTTTACATCACTGAAAAAATCGAATTTTACCAATATTACGTCAACTGCTAAGTTTAAGCAAATTCATAAAGAATTCAAATGTACTTAGAATGAGTTTAGGAAAAATTCTACGCAAAATTGTTTTTCGAAAATCCTACCGGAAGTAGGCATTTTACTCTTGTCAAAAATCGGTTTTTTGTGAATATTTCGCAAGTCATGCATTCTAGATAAATACATTATGACTATAAGAGTATTTAAAGCTTGATTTCCAACAATTTTAGTGTAAGAAGGATTTCAAAATTCGGAGCGGAAGTAAGACTTACTTTTATGGAATAACGATTTTTTGCAAATATCTCGTAAATTATTTATTTTAGATAGATTTATCAAGAGTACAAAAGCATTTAGAGCCGGATGGAATAGTTTTTGTGTAACAGAAATTTCATAATTCGGACCAGAAATAATACTTTTACTCTTATCGAGTAGCATTTTTTGCAAATATCTCGCAAAGTATGCATTCTGATTTATTAAGAGAATAGAAGTATTAGAATAGGATTTTGAATAATTTTTGTATAAAGAAATTCTCAAAATTCGGACCCGAAGTAACACCTTTACTCGCATGTTTATATTTTAAGATAACAGTATTTAAAATGTAATATAGAACAGCCTCTGTATAACTTTAAACGCACATACATATAAAAAGGTGTTGTGGTGGCCACACCTCATTCTTTTATAAATTAATATAAGTAAACTACATTTTACATTGAGAAATTTCCATAAAACTCAGTTACATAATTATCTAAAATAAAAATAAGTGAAACATATTATATCTCGTAATTGAAAAAAATTGGAAAAAAACTATCCCTCAAGAAATTCTCAACATTTAATTGCGAGACGCTCTATAACTAATTGAAATTTCATGTTTAGAAGAGTGTGAAAGAATAAAATTTTCAAAACATTCAGTATTGATATATGACATTTTTAAACATTTATATTTAGCATCTTCTAGAATTTAGATGAAACAGTATAGCCAAGTAAAACTCAACTTTAATGACCTAACGCAACGGGGTTTGCAAGTTGTAAATTAATTTGCTTCTTTGCACCTTATCTTAACCGGGGAAGTACAACATTTCTTAGATTTTCAACGGTTTTAACGATCAACGCTTGGTCAGGGTATATATACCACAGTAAAATTAAATTGTCTTCTAAAGAATCATCCATTAAGTTATTAATATGACAAAACGCTCTGTAAACAAAACTGTATTTCGAAATATGTAAAATTAAATATAGAAATAGCTGAATTTTGATCTAAATTCAATAGTGTGTGATTATCTAACTTATGCGTTATTTTCCGCCCTATATATGTACATATAATAAAAGTCATATGAACAGCGCTTTGCTTTCTTTTATTTTCTATATATAAATTATCAGTTGTTTGCAAGTAGTGACTTCTACACAAATTGACAACGTTGTTGGAGGTCAGTACAACGAGCGCATATCTGTATGGTGCTGAAGTCATATCGTTTGTTGTGTATCTACAAAAAATATATGCAATAAAAGTAAATATATTTTACCCCTCTTTTGAGAAACCTATTTTAGAAGTTCCCCTCATGATATATTTGAAATTTTCATAAAAATATTTAAGTGCTGTAATGTGGAGGTTAGGTCGCGCGATTTAAATGACGGAGGTGACAGCTTATTGGGTATCAATATATATATATATATATATATATATAATAAATAATTCTAAATTTTTCTTGACCTTATTCACATATTCATGTGCATATACATATAATTAAATTTCTTGGACGATTTAGAGGTCAATACTAATTTCAAATTAATTTAAAATTAGTTTAATTGTTAATTAGGTAATTTTTAATATCTTTAAAAATTACCCAGCGGTCCAGGAATCGAACCCGAAATCTCCTGATTACTAGTCAGGTGTGTTATCCACTACACTACCACGGGCTTCGGTCTCGACTCCTTTAAATTGTACTGATATACATATATATATATATATATATATATATATATATATATATATATATAGATAATAATAAGTATTTCGTCTAACTGACCAACGTATGTTGAGAAAATAAAAATTACTGTTTCAAACAGAATTATGTCATGTGTTCAAAGCCACGCTACATTCCTATCTAGATGCATTGCTGACATCCTTGACAAATCTTTTAAGGAATATAATAAATATAAAATCAAAGACACCTTCACTTTCGCCAATTGCACTAATAACTTAAAAATATCAGAGAATGAGGTATTTGTATCATTTGATGTTACAAGCCTTTTCACTAACATCCCCACTGACTTGGTCATTAAGTTAGTTTCAGATAACTGGAATCTTATAACTCCTAACACCAGCATACCAAAAAAAGAGTTTGTGTCTGTTTTGGAATGGCTTATTAACAGCGTGTACTTCACATACAATGATCAATTCTATGGCCAAAAAAAAGGTACCCCTATGGGACTCTCGCTGTCGCCTATTATCGCCGATTTAGTCATGAACACAGCTATAGATGTTGTGATAAAAAACAGCAAAACACCTCCTCGAGTGATTTTTCAATACGTGGACGACCTATTTTGCATAATATTAAATTCAGAGATACAATACACATTGCAATTATTTAATTCCTTCGATAAACAGTTACAATTCACATGCGAAATAGAGGAAAACCACACTTTACCGTTCCTTGATTCGTTGGTAGTACGTGATGGCGACACAGTCAAGCTTAGGTGGTACCGGAAACCGTCAAACTCTAACAGGTTCATAAACTACAACTCAAACTGCCCAAAAAAATATAAAATAAATCTTATAAAATGTTTAAAAAACAGGATCATGAAAATAACACACATAGACTATATAAGGGAAGACTTAAAATTTTTGAAAAATATTTTGCTACTAAACAACTATCCCACAAGCACAATCAATAAGATTCTTTTCTCAACTGATATCCGTGACAGGTTGGACGCAAGCGGGGTTGGGGGGAGTTCCATCGTTCCTCAACTTAATGGCAACACAGAAATCAAATATAAGAGCATCCAATACATCCCCAATCTTACGAACAAAATTAAGACGCTTTTTCGGGATGTCATTCCTATTGCTTACACACTAGCCAACACAGTGAATAAGCTATTTACACCACTAAAAGATAAAATTAGTACTCTCGAAAACAGCAATGTGGTGTATCTTTTACAGTGTGACTGTGGCAAATATTACGTGGGGCAAACAAAGCAACGCCTGAAAGAACGAAACGCGCTTCATATTAGTGACGTCAAAAGGCACCCAGGGAGATGTACTCTGGCTACCCACCTAAGGAACACTAATCATGATATTATTTTTAATAACATTCAGATTCTTTTTCACGAAAGTAATTTGTCAAGGAGACTTTTCTTGGAAACATTAGCAATTAGAACCGTGAATCCCAATTTTAATAGCAAAAACGACTGTAACAACTTTAGCACTATCTACTCAGGTTTAATCCCGCATATGACACACAAAATCGAAAAGAAATACAAAGACATATCTACGTAACATCTAAGTAAAACAAAAGCTTTCTTCAGAGTAGTAAATAAGGGGTATTTCTTTTGCCGAGGTCCTGGATACGCGTCTGTTGAGGTGAGACGAATTCCTTTACTAATGTCTTCAAACGGGAAAAAAACAACTGTAAATATTGAACATATGTTCATGTGTTTTTCATACCGACCTGGCATCTTTTCCACATACATGTAAAATTTCAGTTTAATACCGCTTAAAGTATGCAACATTAATTGACACGTTTTCTTTTTAACTGTGCTGTGTCCAGCGTTTTAAATTGTTTTTTAAAAATTGTGCTGTAATAATTTCTTTTAAACTTGACGTTATATTAAAGTAACAATATTAAAAATAATGCAATCCACGAATACAATAGATATACTTTTGACCTTATGTGAGATGCATAATAGACATAATATTTTTATGTAAACTACACAGATGTTTTTGTAAGTACAGCTTAAACACTATTCTATTATGTAATAACTAATTATATTTTTGTTTCTCCCATTACATTGTAAAACAGGTCTGAAGAAGATTTTGTAATAAATCGAAACGTCAACATAACATCAATACAATTGTGTCTTATTTAATCTACAGCCCATAATTCTGTTTGAAACAGTAATTTTTATTTTCTCTCTCTCTCTCTCTCTCTCTCTATATATATATATATAGAGAGAGAGAGAAAATAAAAATTACTGTTTCAAACAAAAAACGTCATTTTTGACATTACCTTTCTGGGGAGGTAGTTTATTAAGTAGGTAAAGTCACCTACATAATGCATATCTACAGTTGCCCGATAAAGTAGATGTTCTACTAAGGGTTAACATTTCCTTGCGTTCTTGCTATTGGATCACAGATGCCGCTGGGAGTCTTCTCATAGGCATTTGGTACCCAATCAAGTATATAGGCAGGAAATCCAACTTTGTCTGACATTGCAAATATCACCTTCGTGTACTGACGAGATCCAGGTTAGATCGAAACAGCTGTCTGCACGTTGATATTTGCAATGTCAGCAATTGGTGGTGTAGATGTGCATTACATTTCATATCACTTATGCATATACGAATTATTTCGTATATGCATACTTGATTTGAATTAACGCGGCAAATAACCCAAAATATCAATTTGTCATCACATAACCGCGAAAAACGTCATTTTTGATATATATATATATATATATATATACAATAGTAAGGATGTTGGGGAGACCAGCAATTAAAACAAATTTTTTTCAAATCATGGAAATCTGATTCTTTTTAATCGATATTTCGCACATTAAAGCACCTTGGCTTCATCAGGATTAACTGAAACAATATGATAAACTACATCATAAGAAGCAAACTAAAAATGCAATATAAAAAACTCACAGATATGATTTCTCTATAGAGATGACATGCATAATGTAGGTCAATATTTATAAAGGAAACAGCATCACAATTTAAATACAGACAAACGAACATTCAGTTAATGTAATGTAAAATAATTTAACAAGTTGCACCATGTCAACGAAAGAACGTCATTTAAAGTAACTGCGTACAGCGCAAGTCATCCAGTAAATAAATTACACCAATACAAGAAAAATCAAAACATTAGGACGGTACAATACTAGGGAACGTAAAACAAAACATCCTTAATCATCAGATGTTTCACTTCACATTACAACAGTGTTATATTACAAAACTAACTTCTTTTAGTATCAAAACTTAACAAGTATGAATATATTATGTTTGGATACTGTAGATCAGACCTGAAATACATCACATTGTTTATATTATTAATATATATCATTTCCAAAAACTCCCTGCTACCTTTCCTGCTTTCAGTCCTCAGAATCCTGACCCCCTCTAAATTAGGTGTATGATCCTCATCTAGCATGTGTTTTGCTAAGGCGCAATCACAATTTATTGAATTCATTATACGATTGCTTTCTTCTTCGGGTTCCTTTATCGACTGTTTGGACGTTATTTTACAGGGCAAATTATTTATATTTATAATTAACAGTATTGGTTTAAGTGCAGTTTTAACCAACATTAACATGTATTTTTGTACTAGGACTTATCATATGACAGAATAAATATGACTGTAAAGGAAATAATAGCTTTCAAGTTATGTGTTATTCGTAAAATTTATTTTGAACTATACGGAGTGTTTGTGAAACGAGGTACATATCATAGTAATTGCTTTCTAAATGAATCACCCTGTATTAGATCACCCTATATTTAATAATATACTTCAATTATAAATATAAATTAAATTTTATGTAAAATAGCTTATATCTGCCATTTTCAAGATATCTGTAAACTTTCAAAATTACATAGCAAAATATAAAGTAAAGGATTGCTTAACCAGCTTACACTGAAATCACACAAATCTATTCAATATTTAGCAAAATGAATGGGGTATTAAATGAGATAATATTTAATCATAAAACTATATCGAATATTAAAAAGCTCACATTTAAATTTGGCAATGTTTGTAGTTTTCCTATACCTAACGCCAACATTTTCATATAACTATAATTTAAGAATTGTCGCTTCAGATTAGGTTGTGTATATATAAACTTGATAGATTATGTAGCTATTGAAACAAAAGATTGATCATGTTTATTCCCAGGGTTTGCCTGAATGTCATTTCTTACTTCTATTTATGAGTTTCTGCTTTGCACTGATAGTTTAATTATAAATATTTAATTCAAAACTAATTTCAAAATTACTTAAAATTTCTTAATTCTTATTATTTTAATATATTAAAACCAGTATAATAATTTTATCATTAGTTTAGCTTATTATGTATGGACAGTCGTGTGAAGATGATTTTTCATGTATACAAAATATAATTTCCAGATAATTTGCAACTATTTGATAATAAAAATTTATTATATTCAGTATTATATGTTTTCCATACCCAACACTATAAAACAGAGAGTAAAGAGATGGAAGTTGTCTACTATGATTTAAATCAGATTTTCACAGCTGACCATCGAATAAAAACAAAAATTTATCAATCAATCATTTAACTGTAATATTGATTTCATATCAGAGGTTAAACGGTAAGATTCGTCTCTAATGACTATAAACAAATCACTGTAATGATGAGCGATCAATAATAGACTGTCATCCATAGTTCCCAATAAATATATCTAAGTAGGTCAAAGTTAAATAATCGAGTGTCAAAAGTACAATTGAAATTTTATAAAATGAGTTCATGATCAGAGTATCAATTGAAAGAATAATTATATGTTAGTATTGCAGATGGTCCAAATAGTCTACTTATTTCATAAAGTTTAAGACTTAGCATGGGGAAAAATTTAAATTACTTATCTATTTATGCTATTTATGCTTACGGGTGTTATGCCAGAAAAAAGTATTAGTAAATATTAATTGTATTAAGTAGGTATTTTACTTTACAAAAAATAGCAGTTTTAAATTTTGTTTAATAAAGTTTGTTTGTAATTTAAAAAAATGAGTTGTGGCCACCACATGACTTTCTTATACGTACTGATTTTGTATTGTCGAATTATTGAAAATTACGTTACACTTTTCTATGGCAAGACTGGTTGCTTAATCAAACTGAGTTACAACATTTTTGATGCCTTCGTAATTATCGGCAAGAAACACAGCACATTTAAGCCATGTTCCCCATCTTGTTAAGATAGGTTCTGGTGGCAATGGAATGCCGGGAAGCATTTCGTTATATAATTGCACTCGTAAGGGCGCTTTTAAAAATACTTTTTTGATATTACTAATTAAATTATTTACATCTGGAAACTCTAATCTAACTTTTTCAGCAACCCTATTTAAACCACGAGCCAAACAAGTACAATGGATTAAATTGGGGGGAAAAAATTTCAGACTTTGAGCTGATTTTAACATAGGTATACGAAGCGGCGTCAGTTACCATTAACAGATATTTTTCAAAAGGTACTTTGTCGGGTAAAAAGAAATTCGCTAAGGACTCATTAATAAACCTGGCTATGGTAACATGATTTGTTTTGTCTAAATTACCTACATTAATTAAATGTCTTTTAGATTGAGTTGAACCATTTAGGGTTCCAATAATCAAATTAGCAACCTGACGGCCCTTCGTGTCGGTAGTTTCATCAACAGAGAGCCAAAGATTTTGGTTTTTCAACTCCTTTCTAATACCATCGGTAACATCTTCATAAATTTCGTTGATGTATTTCTTGCGTAGAGCTGAGGAACTGGGTACATAAATGGGTTTATCATCGACTTTGCAATAAGTTTTCAGGAATTCTTGAAATATCGGATAGTCCAATTTACGTAAAGGAATATTACAACCCACAAAAAGATTACACAAATCGTTGGAAAATGCTTCTTGTGGATTCTTCGAATTATTGAGAAAACTTTCCTCCAAAAGTTGCTGCCGCGGTTTATTCAAATTTTCAGAAAGGATAAGTACACAGTATAGAAGGGATATACCAAAAAACAACAAATATGCATTTTGCCTAAAAGCCAGTCTCCAGTAATCAACTATGCTTCTTTCCAAATCTCGCAAGTGGGCAATAACAATTTCGAGGAAGTTGGTTTGAAGGTTGATTTCATTTGTTTTGACAAATTTTTGCAACCGAAGAAAGTTGGAGATGTATCTGCTCTCAACACAAACCTTAAAAAATGTAATTGCTTTCCGGAAGGCTTTTTTTTTTGTAATTGTGCTCCTTCGTTTATTAAATTTTTTCCACAACTCACATACAATTTATTAGAATTCGATAAAATTAATGAAGACACTGAATTATCAAACCAAGTACACGGGCAAATCACCAAGGAACCAACGCAGAAGTAATAATAATAATAATAATAATAGTAGGCAATGGGACAGTTTGCACAGGCAAACATTACCCCCTCCACTCCACCAGTCATGTGACCAGGCGTCGAGGCATAGCGAAGACACTTGCCACGCAAACTGTAACTACAAATATTTTACCAATATAATTATTAATTATAGACGGTTACTATCAGACAATAAAATAGCAAATCATATATGTTCCATATAAAATAAAATAATATTAATTAATTTCCCCCCTCCCAGATAATAAAATAAATATATTATAATAATTTCACAATTTTTAGCCGACTTTTCTTGATTGTTCCCGCCGCTTGTCGCGGCTCACAGTTTGGGAACCGCTGCTGCTCTAACGTGTTTGATACGGTTATAAAAGGAAACGATAAATTTGTTACCTAAACTGAACCTAGAGCGATGTACATACAGCTTACGGAATTTGGTTTAATTTAGCTATTTAGAATTTACAAAGTTTCCTTTTATCGAGTTGATCCCTTTTCTTATTAAAGTTTTCCATGTTTATGAGAAGTTTCGAAACTTTCGAAGTGTTTACTTCAGTACCGCTTCGGAATAAATATTTCTTCGAACTCCCTTCAACCGATAAGTAATAAATAGGATGGGATAAAAGAGAAAGTTCGATAATCAACCGTGTATGTTCAGGAGGTCATCATTTGCCAACTCAACAAAATAAGAAACACAAGAGCAACAACTATTTTCGGTGTCTCTATGTGTTCCAAGCGGAAAACGTAGGACTGGAGTAGTCGGCAGGAATTGGTTTTATGG
The DNA here is from genome assembly GCA_963170755.1 of Amphimallon solstitiale. NCBI lineage: Eukaryota > Metazoa > Arthropoda > Insecta > Coleoptera > Scarabaeidae > Amphimallon > Amphimallon solstitiale. The sequence goes on along the minus strand of OY720675.1, from coordinate 27,669,501 downwards.
AAATTTTCTTCATTATACTCGCACAGCAGAACTTTATAAAGTAAATTTGAATATTTATGAAATTCTGCATTAAACGAATTTTCATGACAAAAAAATCGTACGCTGATATTTACGCGAACTGACTTCGTTTGCGTCATTTTCCAGTGCAATTTATCTGAGATCTTTTTTCTTTTCGTGTTGAGATTTTAATATGCAAACATCAAAGGTTAATCTAGTAGTTGAGGAACCATATGACTATGTAATTTAGTTTTGTTTTAGCAAAATCTCAATTTTGATCATAGAGAAAGATATTTATTTATTTTGCTTACTATTACCGCAGATAAGTATAACAGATAGCTCATCCTTATGGAACAACTGGAAGCGGTATTTTGCTCGAAATAGAGCTTGAATTTTATTACTATGGAATCCGTCCGCTAAATAGCATGAAGGTTTTGGCGCTGCAGTCCAAATAATTGTACTAATAAAATATAGATGTCGTTTTATTTTTAGCATTTTAATGGTGAGTTTATGCAGCGTTCCTTAACTTAGTATTAGTATTAGTCCTAAGAATTAGTTTTAACCTTAAAATTACACGTTATACAGAAATTAAATTTTCAAATTACGCTGCGTAAATAGTACGTAGATATGTACGTATTACCTCACAAGGTTTAGATCTTGGCTAACGAGGTCTTAACTTAGTCTTAAACAGTTAAAAATTAAGAACTTTCAAGGTCGTGTCCTAACGTGGTCCTAAGAAACTTACGACCATAAGATCAGTTGACTGAACGCTAACACGTATACAGCACGTGTCAATTTTCATTAGCCATAGGCGATTAATTCATGCAATACGTGACAACATCGCACCCCACCTTTCCTCTTCAATGCGAGCGCGAGACCGATACAAGCTCAAGTTAGCAGTAGCTGTTGGACTATTGACTAGGGTGTTTGTACTGCGCTCAGAAATAATATTTACGCATTGCAAGGATTTTTCTGTAAATGCAGAGAATTATTAAGCTGCGTTCACGCTGCATGTCACAAACAAAAGCGTAATTCTAATAAAATTAAAAATAAGGTAAATAAAAAAGGATTCTGAAAATAATAATAAACTACTAGATCGCAACGTCTTCGCAGCTAAACATTTAATGTAGAAGTGGGAAGATCGGCGAAAGTCGTTGTGATGTCGATTGTTGTCGGGATTGGTGACGGATAGTAGGGGTGACACACGTTGCCACATATTATTTGTATACGTATAAATCGCATGTAAACATTGAATCCATATACCTAATGAAAATTGACACATACGGTATATACTCAATGATCGAACTTTCTTAAGACTAATACTAATACTAAGTTAGGACTAATTCACGCTGCAAAAACCCACCATAAATTTAACATTTGACTTTTTTTCTTTTCATTATATCCCGTAATTATGTGTTTTTTTTACACGAGAGCTTTCTTTTTTCCGAATAAATTTTCAGTTTTTAACGAAAATTTTTGTTGCTAGGTAACTGTATGAAACAAATTGCCTGATAAATTTTATCGAGGAGGCAATTTGTTGAGTTCAGTTACCATTTAGCAACTAAATTTGAGTTTGAAAATGGAAAATTTATTCGGAAATAAAAGGAAAGCTCGAATGTAATTCTGTCAGATAATTTACTAAATGTGTAAACAATTACTGAAAAATGTATTACAATAGTAATCATATTACTTAAAAATACTGTTATTAAAAACACAGTTCTTATACATTTTGTGAAGATTACTTATTACAATGAGTTTGCTAATTTTGTCATAACAACACAACGAACACTATGATGATAAAGTAAGCAAATTGAAGTCGGGTCAACCAAAGATAGTACGCAAAGCTTAGAGTTGCGTCGACTTTGACATTTCATTTTGACAGTGAGTTCGTTGATTTTATGACATAACGAGAAAACACAAGTTGTTGTTAGGCCAACCAAAGGTAAACAACTTTTTTGCCGATACAAAAGTTAAAGTAAACTTTTATCGCTGACAAAACAATTCAGACAGCATTAAATTATCCTGTAAATGGGGTATTCTGTTGGATAATAAATTATTATTATTATTATTGTCTCTTTATAGGTTTAAAATCGGAACGTTCCACATACTAGTAGGTATGTTCCACTGTGCAGTAACGGATTTAAACAAAGAAGTCAAAAAGGGATTCAAAACTGTAATAATTTTACTTTCTTATACGTAGTACAGTGGAGCCTCTGTAAGTCAAACCATCATCTGCCAAGCATATTTGTTTGACTTATGGAGGTTTCGACTTACAGAAAATTAGAGTAAAATTTTTTTAGACACATGATGGGTACCTATTTAAAATACATAATTATGTACATTGTAATAGCTTTTAACCTTTATTTAAAAAAATGGGTTATAAGTGTTTGTTTGTTTGTGTAACTTGATTTTGTTAAATATCTCTCAATTTCGGCAATGTGCTTGAAGTAGTCGTCCGGTAATTCTTCCTGAGTCAAAAGATAATTTCTCAACACTTCCAAGGCGCTTCTTGCTTCCGGTCTCGTTCGCTTGGCAAGCTCCACTTCGTTGGGATCGTCTTCCTCGTCTTCATCCGATTCTTCCCGGTTACTTACAGATTCCAAAATTTCAGTGTCTGCTGGAAATTCGAAAGTTACAACATCGTTGTCAATTTGCATGTAATCGTCCAGAGTGATTTCATTAGGATCAACGTTAAGATGTTGCAGTACCGTCTCAAATTGATTTTGTGTAATTGTCGGCTCGTCATTTGAAATCCCTGCTTTTAGTTCTGATAATGGCAAAACGTCTTCTTCTTCCCAACCATCAAAAACGCCGAAACCGGCATGCCTAAAGCAGTTTTCGATTGTAGTTCTTGCAACATCAAGATCCCATGCTGCCGAGATGTTGTTTATCCAATCTAGGAGGGAGATTTTTGGAGGTGGCTGATTTTGTTCAATTGCCTCAAAAAACTTTTGCAGGATTCTGCGACGATAATGTTTCTTTAAATTCGCAATAATTCCTTGGTCCAGTGGTTGTAGCCTGGAGGTCGTGTTAGGCGGAAAATAAAAAAGTGTTATGGACTTCAGCTTCGATTGGATAGTTTTTGGATGCGCTGTACAGTTGTCAATAAAAAATGCAACCCTTCTACCTTGTCTTGCAAACTTTTTATCCAGCTTAAGTAACCATGACTCAAAAAGTTCTCCAGTCATCCACGATCGTTTATTGCTTTCATAATCAACCGGCAACGATTTTACTCCTCTCAAACTGCGAGGTCTTGCACTCTTTCCAATGAGCAAAATTTTCAATTTCTCAGTTGCACTCCAATTAGCGGCAAGCAAAATGGTTACTCGTTCTTTGCTATGTTTGCCACCGTGACATTTTTCGTTTTTGAACGCTAACGTCTTGTCCGGCAAGCATTTAAAAAAAAGACCACTTTCATCAGCGTTGAAAACGTCAGCTGGAGAATATTGTTCTAAAATTTTTGGCAGAATATTTTGCTGCCAATCTAGGCACTCCTCCTCATTTACCGCAGCACTTTCGCCGCAAATGGTTTTGCCGCTTATGCCGTGTCTTCAAAGATAAACACTGTGTGTTAAAACAGTTTAAATGTAAAATAATAAATCAATGACTTACCTTTTGTTAAACTTTTGCAGCCATCCAGAACTTGCTTTAAAATCGGCAACATTCAAGGACTTAGCATAATGTGAGGCTTTTTCTTTAATAATAGTGCCAGTGATGGGCAGATTTTGTTCTCTAGCTGCTTTAGTCCAATTAAGGATAGCCGAGTCGATTGATTTGTATTTCACCTTTCCTAAACGTTTTCGATTGGTTGAGGTAGGAGCCTGTCCTGCTTCCAAAATGCGCTCTTTTTTTTTAATTATTGTTGACAGCGTACTTAAAGGAAGGCCATATTTCGACGCTACATCTTTTTTCTTACATCCACCATCAACTTCACCTAATATTTTAACTTTTTCGGCCACTGTAAGGGTTTTCAGTTTTCTTTTGGTTGCCATTATTAAGCAGTTTAACGTGCGAGTATGAAAGAACTAATACGTAGTCATCTAGCCCAGGCATAGGCGTCACAACAAGTGAATTGTTTATACTGTAGCGCGACGATTTCTATAAACAGGAGAAGGAGAGTTCCTGGAAAATTCGACTTAGAGAACATTTATTGTATGAGATGACGTCAAAATAGTTCGACTTGGAGAGACTTTCGACTTAAAGAGGATTCGACTTACGGAGACAAAATTTTATGGAAAATTCCACTCAAACGCTGTTGCCACACAGAAAGGTTGAGTTAAAGAATATTTCGACTTAGAGAGGTTCGACTTATAGAGGCTCCACTGTATAAGGAAGTATTGTGATGATGAAAATTTTTGACCTCGAGATTTTTGCAGATGTCCACGTTTTGAGGTCCCCTGATACCAAAAAAGTGGTTTTTAAGAAATGTCTCTGTGTGTGTGTCTCTGTCTGTCTGTGTGTGACCACTATAGCGGTCAAACCGCTGGAGATATCAATTCCAACTTTTGTATTTACGTGTATAATCTCCCTCTTGAGATCTGATTAGTTTTTCAGTAAAATCGGTAGACCGGAAGTAGCAGTTTACTTCGGTGAAAAAATCGAATTTTGCCAATATTTCGTCAAATACTAAGTTTATACAAATTTATAAAGAATTCATATGTATTCATGCTAAATAGCATGAAGGTTTTGGCGCTGCAGTCCAAATAATTGTACTAATAAAATATAGATGTCGTTTTATTTTTAGCATTTTAATGGTGAGTTTATGCAGCGTTCCTTAACTTAGTATTAGTATTAGTCCTAAGAATTAGTTTTAACCTTAAAATTACACGTTATACAGAAATTAAATTTTCAAATTACGCTGCGTAAATGGTACGTAGATATGTACGTATTACCTCACAAGGTTTAGATCTTGGCTAACGAGGTCTTAACTTAGTCCTAAACAGTTAAAAATTAAGAACTTTCAAGGTCGTGTCCTAACGTGGTCCTAAGAAACTTACGACCATAAGATCAGTTGACTGAACGCTAACACGTATACAGCACGTGTCAATTTTCATTAGCCATAGGCGATTAATTCATGCAATACGTGACAACATCGCACCCCACCTTTCCTCTTCAATGCGAGCGCGAGACCGATACAAGCTCAAGTTAGCAGTAGCTGTTGGACTATTGACTAGGGTGTTTGTACTGCGCTCAGAAATAATATTTACGCATTGCAAGGATTTTTCTGTAAATGCAGAGAATTATTAAGCTGCGTTCACGCTGCATGTCACAAACAAAAGCGTAATTCTAATAAAATTAAAAATAAGGTAAATAAAAAAGGATTCTGAAAATAATAATAAACTACTAGATCGCAACGTCTTCGCAGCTAAACATTTAATGTAGAAGTGGGAAGATCGGCGAAAGTCGTTGTGATGTCGATTGTTGTCGGGATTGGTGACGGATAGTAGGGGTGACACACGTTGCCACATATTATTTGTATACGTATAAATCGCATGTAAACATTGAATCCATATACCTAATGAAAATTGACACATACGGTATATACTCAATGATCGAACTTTCTTAAGACTAATACTAATACTAAGTTAGGACTAATTCACGCTGCAAAAACCCACCATAAATTTAACATTTGACTTTTTTTCTTTTCATTATATCCCGTAATTATGTGTTTTTTTTACACGAGAGCTTTCTTTTTTCCGAATAAATTTTCAGTTTTTAACGAAAATTTTTGTTGCTAGGTAACTGTATGAAACAAATTGCCTGATAAATTTTATCGAGGAGGCAATTTGTTGAGTTCAGTTACCATTTAGCAACTAAATTTGAGTTTGAAAATGGAAAATTTATTCGGAAATAAAAGGAAAGCTCGAATGTAATTCTGTCAGATAATTTACTAAATGTGTAAACAATTACTGAAAAATGTATTACAATAGTAATCATATTACTTAAAAATACTGTTATTAAAAACACAGTTCTTATACATTTTGTGAAGATTACTTATTACAATGAGTTTGCTAATTTTGTCATAACAACACAACGAACACTATGATGATAAAGTAAGCAAATTGAAGTCGGGTCAACCAAAGATAGTACGCAAAGCTTAGAGTTGCGTCGACTTTGACATTTCATTTTGACAGTGAGTTCGTTGATTTTATGACATAACGAGAAAACACAAGTTGTTGTTAGGCCAACCAAAGGTAAACAACTTTTTTGCCGATACAAAAGTTAAAGTAAACTTTTATCGCTGACAAAACAATTCAGACAGCATTAAATTATCCTGTAAATGGGGTATTCTGTTGGATAATAAATTATTATTATTATTATTGTCTCTTTATAGGTTTAAAATCGGAACGTTCCACATACTAGTAGGTATGTTCCACTGTGCAGTAACGGATTTAAACAAAGAAGTCAAAAAGGGATTCAAAACTGTAATAATTTTACTTTCTTATACGTAGTACAGTGGAGCCTCTGTAAGTCAAACCATCATCTGCCAAGCATATTTGTTTGACTTATGGAGGTTTCGACTTACAGAAAATTAGAGTAAAATTTTTTTAGACACATGATGGGTACCTATTTAAAATACATAATTATGTACATTGTAATAGCTTTTAACCTTTATTTAAAAAAATGGGTTATAAGTGTTTGTTTGTTTGTGTAACTTGATTTTGTTAAATATCTCTCAATTTCGGCAATGTGCTTGAAGTAGTCGTCCGGTAATTCTTCCTGAGTCAAAAGATAATTTCTCAACACTTCCAAGGCGCTTCTTGCTTCCGGTCTCGTTCGCTTGGCAAGCTCCACTTCGTTGGGATCGTCTTCCTCGTCTTCATCCGATTCTTCCCGGTTACTTACAGATTCCAAAATTTCAGTGTCTGTTGGAAATTCGAAAGTTACAACATCGTTGTCAATTTGCATGTAATCGTCCAGAGTGATTTCATTAGGATCAACGTTAAGATGTTGCAGTACCGTCTCAAATTGATTTTGTGTAATTGTCGGCTCGTCATTTGAAATCCCTTCTTTTAGTTCTGATAATGGCAAAACGTCTTCTTCTTCCCAACCATCAAAAACGCCGAAACCGGCATGCCTAAAGCAGTTTTCGATTGTAGTTCTTGCAACATCAAGATCCCATGCTGCCGAGATGTTGTTTATCCAATCTAGGAGGGAGATTTTTGGAGGTGGCTGATTTTGTTCAATTGCCTCAAAAAACTTTTGCAGGATTCTGCGACGATAATGTTTCTTTAAATTCGCAATAATTCCTTGGTCCAGTGGTTGTAGCCTGGAGGTCGTGTTAGGCGGAAAATAAAAAAGTGTTATGGACTTCAGCTTCGATTGGATAGTTTTTGGATGCGCTGTACAGTTGTCAATAAAAAATGCAACCCTTCTACCTTGTCTTGCAAACTTTTTATCCAGCTTAAGTAACCATGACTCAAAAAGTTCTCCAGTCATCCACGATCGTTTATTGCTTTCATAATCAACCGGCAACGATTTTACTCCTCTCAAACTGCGAGGTCTTGCACTCTTTCCAATGAGCAAAATTTTCAATTTCTCAGTTGCACTCCAATTAGCGGCAAGCAAAATGGTTACTCGTTCTTTGCTATGTTTGCCACCGTGACATTTTTCGTTTTTGAACGCTAACGTCTTGTCCGGCAAGCATTTAAAAAAAAGACCACTTTCATCAGCGTTGAAAACGTCAGCTGGAGAATATTGTTCTAAAATTTTTGGCAGAATATTTTGCTGCCAATCTAGGCACTCCTCCTCATTTACCGCAGCACTTTCGCCGCAAATGGTTTTGCCGCTTATGCCGTGTCTTCAAAGATAAACACTGTGTGTTAAAACAGTTTAAATGTAAAATAATAAATCAATGACTTACCTTTTGTTAAACTTTTGCAGCCATCCAGAACTTGCTTTAAAATCGGCAACATTCAAGGACTTAGCATAATGTGAGGCTTTTTCTTTAATAATAGTGCCAGTGATGGGCAGATTTTGTTCTCTAGCTGCTTTAGTCCAATTAAGGATAGCCGAGTCGATTGATTTGTATTTCACCTTTCCTAAACGTTTTCGATTGGTTGAGGTAGGAGCCTGTCCTGCTTCCAAAATGCGCTCTTTTTTTTTAATTATTGTTGACAGCGTACTTAAAGGAAGGCCATATTTCGACGCTACATCTTTTTTCTTACATCCACCATCAACTTCACCTAATATTTTAACTTTTTCGGCCACTGTAAGGGTTTTCAGTTTTCTTTTGGTTGCCATTATTAAGCAGTTTAACGTGCGAGTATGAAAGAACTAATACGTAGTCATCTAGCCCAGGCATAGGCGTCACAACAAGTGAATTGTTTATACTGTAGCGCGACGATTTCTATAAACAGGAGAAGGAGAGTTCCTGGAAAATTCGACTTAGAGAACATTTATTGTATGAGATGACGTCAAAATAGTTCGACTTGGAGAGACTTTCGACTTAAAGAGGATTCGACTTACGGAGACAAAATTTTATGGAAAATTCCACTCAAACGCTGTTGCCACACAGAAAGGTTGAGTTAAAGAATATTTCGACTTAGAGAGGTTCGACTTATAGAGGCTCCACTGTATAAGGAAGTATTGTGATGATGAAAATTTTTGACCTCGAGATTTTTGCAGATGTCCACGTTTTGAGGTCCCCTGATACCAAAAAAGTGGTTTTTAAGAAATGTCTCTGTGTGTGTGTCTCTGTCTGTCTGTGTGTGACCACTATAGCGGTCAAACCGCTGGAGATATCAATTCCAACTTTTGTATTTACGTGTATAATCTCCCTCTTGAGATCTGATTAGTTTTTCAGTAAAATCGGTAGACCGGAAGTAGCAGTTTACTTCGGTGAAAAAATCGAATTTTGCCAATATTTCGTCAAATACTAAGTTTATACAAATTTATAAAGAATTCATATGTACTTAAAATTAAAATTGAGAACAATTTTATTTAAAAAGCTTTTCGAAATTCCTACCGGAAGAAGGTCTTTTACTCTTATCCAAAATCGGTTTTTTGCGAATATTTCGCAAGTCAAGCTTTTTAGACAGGTACGTTACGTATATAAAAGTATTTAAAACATAGTTTTCAATATCTTTTGTATAAAAAAGATTTCAAAATTCAGACCGGAAGTACCACTTTTACTCTTATCGGATAACGATTTTTTGCAAATATGTCGTAAGTTATGCATTCTATATATATATTTATCAAGAGTACAAAAGTATTTAGAACTGAATTTGCAATATTTATTGTATATATGAAATTTCAAAATTCGGATCGGAAGTAGCACTTTTACTCTTAGCGAGTAGCACTTTTTTGATAATATCTTGCAAAGTATGCATTCTATAGAGATTTATTAAGAGAATAGAAGTACTTAGAATAGGATTCTGAATAATTTTTGTATAAAAAAATTCTTAAAATTCTATAATTTGAAACGCTCATACGTATAAGAAAGTCGTGTGGTGGCCACACATCATTTTTTAATTATGAAACAAAGACATTCATCCGAACACTGTGTGTCAATATAATCTTGTACGATGAGATTTATATACGCGCAAAATATGAAATACAGCGACACAAACCAAATATGTAGGCATTGAAAACCGCTGACAGGTTTACCTCTCTTGTTCGTATCACTACAAATACACTGTGTGAATTACGCACCCGCGGAGACAATCAACGTACATGTGTTCCGGCATTCCATCCTGCCCTCTCTCATTCAGTCATTCTGTTTCGAGTTGTCAGGCGTTTTTGTTTACGTTGTCATTATTTTGACACCAAACAATCAATAAAAAAAAACGAAGTTTCGGAGATTTAATCTACAATTTATCACTGACACGCGTTGGTAATTCATGAGCGAAACGTTTTTTTCCCGATCCTAAATCCACTGTATAAATGTCCGCCTATAGAGACGAATGACATTGTTTATTTACGCGCTTGGAATTGAACCCCACTGATTGATTTTGATGTATGTGGTCTGTTCGTTTGTGCGATTTTGAGAAAAATATGTTTTCCTCTTTTGTCTTACCACTGGAACAGTACAGGCGGACGCGTTGATTAAAATGAAAGTGGGCAAGGTATGCGGATTGTTGTTCAAGATTCCATCTAATTTGGAATTGAATGAAAGGCAAAGTACTCTATTTCAATCAGATGAGAATTTTTGTACCAGTTAATTAAACCGCAAATATGACAATAGATCTAGAAAAATTGCACAATGTAAGCACCGTAGCGGCCATGACAAGTATTAAATATTTCATAATTTTTATTTTTACTACCTGCCCGTCGCCCAGCGTTGCTCGGCCACATTCTATAGAAAAATTAAAACTCGCTTTGTGTTTACTACCATTGACCGATATAAAATGTTTGTTTATTCACTAGCTAAACAACGAATCAATATATCACGGCAATGCTTTTGGATACACACTATTCTGAACTGTATAGTAATGCAGACAGTGTGTGTGTGTGTATGATACGCCTACGAAAATGTGTCCTTCGTTTCCTATAGAAATTCATGTAATTTCGCATATTGTTATTTTTTTTTTTTGGCAACCGACATGCGCCAATAATTTGATGTGGCTTGAAATTTCACCTGTCAAGTCATATAATATACGAGGTGTGGCAATTATATAACGAGACTGCGCCCCTCCTACCCCGTGGCCGCATGGTGGGAGGTTGTCAGTGGAATGTAGTCGACCTTGATCCTTCCCGAGCAAGCATACTTCATTTCGTCGTTGTACCTGCTTTAGTTTGCTTTTGAGACTTGGTTGTAGGGGACGCTGTTGTGTAGTCGTGCCGCGATCATGGTGAACATAAAAGTAGAGCAGCGCATTAACCTGAAATTTTTAGTGAAATTAAAGAAATCACACACGGAATGTTTTCAAATTTTACATGAGGTGTTTGGTGACAATGCTATGTCACGTGCACGAGTGTTTGAGTGGCATAAACGGTTTTCTGAAAGTCGGGATGAAGTTGAAGATGATGAACGTCCCGGACGACCTGTGACTGTCAGAAGTGAAGGAAACGTCCAGAAAGTCAGCGAAATTGTGCGGAGAGACCGACGTCTGAGTATTCGGATGATTGGCGACATGTTAAACATTAACAAAGAGACAGTGAGACAAATTTTGCATGATGAATTCAACATGAAAAAAGTTTGTGCAAAATTGGTTCCGAAAAACCTCACTCAGGAACAAAAAGACAATCGGAAGGACATTTGCTCTGACATCAAGGCACGACTCGCAGATGATCCAGACTTGCTCACAAATGTCATCACATGTGACGAAATATGGATTTTCCAGTATGACCCGGAAACTAAACGTCAATCCATGCACTGGAAGATCCCCTCATCGCCAAGAATGAAAAAAGCGCGAATGAGCAAATCCAAGCTCACGGCAATGTTGATCGTGTTTTTCGATATCCAGGGTGTTCTGATGATTGAATGTGTTCCTGAGGGTAAAACAGTAAATCAGCAATACTATACAGAAGTCCTAATCAAGCTAAGGGAACGCGTAAGGAAGAAAAGACCAGATGCATGGAAGAACTGCTCATGGATTCTCCACCAAGACAACGCGCTACCCCACAACGCCCTGTCTGTGAAGCAGTTTTTAGCTGAAAAGTGCATTCCTGTGCTAGAACATCCACCGTATTCACCTGATCTTGCTCCATGTGACTTTTATCTCTTCTCAAAAGTGAAAAGTGTATTGTAAGGAACTGTTGCGCAGTATCACAAAGAATGACCTACAGCATTGCTTCGAACAATGGAAGGCACGTATGCAACGGTGTATAGATAGGGGAAGGAAGTATGTTGAAGGGGATAAAAGTGTATTGTAACTTTGTTTGCAATAAATCACATTTTTCACATCAGTCTCGTTATATAATTGCCACACCTCGTACATAAGATATTTCAGAACTGTCATAAATAATAATCCTCATACACTGTTTAAAATTCGTCATTATTAGCTTTTGTCGTTTGTTATAATTATCATCCAAACAATATAACTTTGTCAACAATGCTTGCCTACTACACAGAACAGCCAAGTATTAAATAAATTATAGCTATATTTTTATAACTTTATTCGTAATATTCAATTTCTAACTGGCTTTCATGTAATAGTATTTTACTTGTGGCTGCAATACATATTAAAATTGAAAATTCTTCTCCTTCTTCTTGTTTTAGACCTATTGGTCTGTTGATTTCTGAATTCGAAGCTATGGGTTGTCCTGTGAAATTGATTTCCAGCCGTCTTTCCATTGCTTATGTGTCCTTCCCGGTGCTCGATCCCCTGCCGGCTTTCCCTCTAGTGCAACGCGTGGCAATCTGCTCTCGTCCATTCTCCTAACGTACGTGATCGTACCATCCTTCCTTCTTTGTCTCCCCCATCTCACCACGTCCACTATGCCGCACTGTTCTCTGATATCTGTGTTTCTTCTACGGTCTTTTCTGGTTTTGCCAAGGATAGTTCGTAGTGTTTTCATTTCAGCAACTCTTAGCATATTTTTGGTTTTGCTTGTTTCTTCACGCGTTTCTATATCGTAAGTCATGACGGGCCTGATACGGGTTTTGTAGATTCTTATCTTGCCGTCTGTGCGCATGTATTGATTCGACCAAACTATCTCTCTTAAACATCCTGATAGCGATGTCGCTTTATTAATCTAGTTCCTTAGGTCTTTGGCTGGCTCATGACTGCTGGAGATGTCAAGTCCGAGGTACCTGAGCTGGTTGACTTGCTCGATGGGTTCATCTTCCACCACAAGTTTGCATCGGATTGGTTCTTTAGCGATTGTCATGGCTTTTGTTTTGTCGGTGGATATATTCAAGTTCAGCTGTTAGCCTGTTTGATAAAATTTAAAGAGCTGCTTCTGTAGATCTTCTTCTGTTTCCGCTAGGATTGCTGCATCGTCCGCGTAGCACACCATACTGACTCCGTTCCTGCTCATTCTATAGCCCAAATTCAACGACGCGACCTCCCGTACAATTTCGTCCATTAATAGGTTAAACAGGAATGGGCTCAGGCTGTCCCCCTGTTTCATTCCGCCCGGCGTTGCGATATTGTCAGTTGTGTGCTCGCCTGCTTTAATTTTTGTCGTGTTGCCCGTGTTTAGTAGTCGAATTATTTTTACGATATTGGATGGCGTTCTCTTGTTAATTAGTAATCTAACTATGTCTTCCAGGCCCAGGCGTACTTTGTCAAAGGCTTTCGTCAAGTCGACGAAGCAGATGTAGAGGGATTTGTTGAATTCCACTGACTTTTCTTTTAGCTGCTTGATGATGAATACCGCGTCAGTCGTCGATCTATTTTTTCTAAATCCTTGTTGTTCTTCTTTGGTTTCGATCTGCGCTTCTAGTTTCTCCTTGAGGACGCTTGCGAATAATTTCATTGTTGTATTTAGGAGCGTTATTCCCCTATATAAAATAAAAATTATTGTTCTAAAATTGGAATAGAATAGAAATAAGAGAAGAACAACAAGGCTTCAGACAGAATAGATTGACAGTGGACGATAAATCATTCAAAAATCTCTCGAATATAAAAAATCTTCGTTTCTCTGCCTAATAGATCTCAGGAAAGCGTTCGACAGAGTATAAATTAGCTGATATCATAAATAATACTCCAGGAAAACAGGATACCCGTACCTTATCAAAACATCACAGAGATTTACAGAACAAGTACCATTACTAACTGGAATCCGCAAGAGCGATAGTTTGAGCAAGCTTGTTCAACATCATTATGGATAAAATAATGAATAGTGTAAAAGATAATAAAAGTCCATTTGTAAAGCCAAAATTTAAATGTCATATAAAAAATCCTCTTTATTCTTTACAAAATTTATTGATTTACACTAGGGGACTAGTTTCGACTATTGTCATCCTCAGCCTAGAATCTAATTAAATTACATATTATTACTACAAAGCCATCATTAAAATGTATGCATAAAATGAAAACAAGACAATACATACAGGGTTAGTTAAAAGTATGGAGACGGCGATTTATTGTCGTTAATATTCATTTTGGAGAATTATGTTCAATATAAAAGTTTGTTAGGATATTTTGATCTACATTTGAGAATATTTGATTTTTTTGTTTCTTCAATTGTCTTTTAGTTACGCCTGTCCGCGCTGTTTTTTTAAATGGGAACTAGTAAATTTTACTCTATCATTCGATAGAGAATTTTTTTCTCTTTACAATAATATTTTTGTTTTTTTAAAATTCATTTTAATAACTTTTTTTTATAAGAAAAGGCCGGTTCAAGTGTTTCACAGATGTTCGGTACATCGCAGATAGACAGAAGCGATGCGATAAACAAACTTGAGCGACATAATTTTATCAGTGGTTATTGTGTACGTCAAATCTTTGACAGAAATAATTCATTTGTGCAATTTGTTGCTGTTAATATTAACAATGGCGAGTTTAAGTGAACATGAACGAATTGAAATACTTATGATGTTGGGTTATGGAGATAGACGCAGAAGTTTACAAGACGTTTGTAATTTATTTAATGATACGCATCCAAATAAAAATCTAATTTCTAAATCCGTTGTTGGTAAAACTTTAAGACGCTTTGAACAAACTGGTAGCGTTAAAGATTTGCCAAGGAGTGGTAGACCAAGAACAGCAAAAAGCGATGATAACAAACTGAATATTTTATTGGCTGTATCTGAAGATCCTCATTTATCAACCAATCAATTAGCGGCCAATTTCAATATTTCGCAATCATCGACCGTGTCATTTTTAAAAAGTGAAAAGTATAAACCTTATAAGGTACACCTTGTACACGAGTTAACGGAAGATGATTTTGATAGGAGATTACAATTTTCTGAAGAAATGTTAAATATTTGCAATAATAATGAAAATTTTGTCAACAATATTCTTTTCTCTGACGAAGCTACTTTTTGCCTTACCGGTGAAGTAAACAGACATAGATGCAGATACTGGTCATCGGAAAATCCCTTTTGGTTTTTGGAGCACCATACGCAGTACCCCCAAAAGGTTAATGTTTGGGTTGGCATTCTTGGCGGTCATATTATCGGTCCCTTTTTCATCAATGGCAATTTAACTTCGGGTCTGTATTTGCAGTTATTGCAAAATGAAATAATACCTGCTTGTGCTACGCTCTATCCACATGAAAACAATGAACACCTGCCCAATGACAGTATCTGGTTCCAGCAAGATGGCGCCCCATCACATTATGGTGTAAATGTTCGTCAATATCTGGACAACGTTTTTCCCCACAGATGGATTGGAAGACGAGGAACCATTGAATGGCCAGCCCGTTCGCCAGATTTAAGTCCTTTAGATTTTTTTCTTTGGGGATACGTAAAAAACAAAGTTTACGAAGATAAGCCCGATAACGTCGAAGATTTACAAATCCGAATTACCAGAACGATACAAGAAATTCCCCGAGATTTTTTACAGAACTCTGTTCGGGGTTTTGTAAATCGATTGGGTCATTGTCAAATTACTAATGGACGACAATTTGAACACTTACTTTAATTTACTTTGTTATTAATTTGTTTAATTTTTCTTATAAAAAACTTATTAAAATGAATTTTAAAAAAACAAAAATATTATTGTAAAGAGAAAAAAATTCTCTATCGAATGATAGAGTAAAATTTACTAGTTCCCATTTAAAAAAACTGCGCGGACAGGCGTAACTAAAAAACAATTGAAGAAAAAAAAAATCAAATATTCTCAAATGTAGATCAAAATATCCTAACAAACTTTTATATTGAACATAATTCTCTAAAATGAATATTAACGACAATAAATCGCCGTCTCCATACTTTTAACTAACCCTGTATAATGTTTGTATGCAGAATACTCACAGTCAATATTAAGTTTCAAAGTATATCATGTCATAACACACAGTATGTAACCAGAAATACATATTTTCCACAATAATTCAAAGGCAAGTACATGTTAAAATATGATGAATATAGATTAAGCAAAAATAAAAGTCATTAAGTAAAATGTCAACAACACATGAACGTAGATATGGAGATATCATAGTTCAGAAAATAATATGAAATAATTCCCTAAATGAACTATAAAACACAATAACATTAAAATAACTATGAGCTAGACAATCGCACAAATCAATGCATGAGTTATCGGTAGATAGGCAGCCAAAGTAGCAAGACGTTGAATACAGCAAAATCATAGAGTTTCTAAAAAGGAAAACAAAGGTTTATCATGTGTGTATATTTGGTCATTCAATAAGTTATATTGATGTTTATGGCTTTCAATTTCTAATGTTTCTAGTAGGTTGAGTTTTAAACTTTTTGATTATCTATGCATAATTGTAATATTATCATAGTCTATGTTATGTCCAGTTTCAATTCGGTGTTTATAAATATTGGATGAAATTTGATTTTTATGCTCATATAATCTATTACTTAACTGTCGTCCAGTTTGTCCAATGTAAATTGAATTGCATTGGGAACATTTCAAGGAATACACACCACTTTCTTCAAGTGTTTTGTTTTGGTTTATTATTATTTAAAATGTTGTATACTTGGGTATTTGGTATTGAAAGAGAGATGAATGTCCGATTTATTAACTATTGGTTTAATTTTAGTGGAAACAATGTTATAAGGCTAAGGTAATGATCTATATTGTGTTGTATGTGATGAAGTTTTGTTCTTATGGTAAAGGGGATCTTGTTTAATAAGGATGTGTTTTATAAGTTTATCAATTGTGTGAAATGGGAATTCAAAAGTTTTAGCTAAATCATAAATATAGTTAATTTCTTTGATTTTTGAGGAATGGTGTGTTATGACATGATATACTTTGAAACTTAATATTGACTGTGAGTATTCTGCATACAAACATTATATGTATTGTCTTGTTTTCATTTTATGCATACATTTTAATGATGGCTTTGTGGTAATAATATGTAATTTAATTAGATTCTAGGCTGAGGATGACAATAGTCGAAACTAGTCCCCTAGTGTAAATCAATAAATTTTGTAAAGAATAAAGAGGATTTTTTATATGACATTTAAAGTGTAAAAGATGTTGAAGGAGGGATATAGAATGGGACAAGAATCGATAAAGATACTATGCTACGCTGACGACGCAATTTTGATGTCGGATAATAAAGACGATCTACAGCGACTACTATACAGATATCAAACAAGAGCGCAGAACTTTAATATGCTGATATCTATAGAAAAGACCGAATCAATGGTCATAGCAAAGGAGCCCACTAGATGTAAACTAGCTATAACAGACAAACCCATCCTCCAATGTATGCAATGTATGTACTTAGGAGCTGAGATAACGAGCTCCGAAAGCTTTCAACAAGCAGTCAGAACCCAAGTGAATAAAGCCTCAAGAATCTTTGGACAAATACATGTCCACTGAAACCAAAGTCCGCGTATATAAAACAGCCGTGAGACCTGTACTTACATATGCAGTGGTACCTCGAGCGGATGCAGCAAAAGCGAATAGCACGATGAGGGTAGCAGACATGAAGACATTGAGGAATATTAAGGGAGTAAGCTTAAGAGATCAGATAAGAAGCAAAGATATAAGAGCAGATCTTAAAATTCAAGATGTGGTGCAGTTTACGAGATCAAGACGACGATATTAGAGAGACCATGTCGACAGAATGACGGCTGGAAGGATGAAAAGCGAAAGTCATGGAGACCCCCCCGGTCGACCTCCCAAAAAATAGTGCGAAAGCTGGATATCTGCTTCCCAAGCGGCAAACAAGATTAAGAAGAGTAGAAGAAACAAGACTAAGGCTGGAAATAGACGGGCCGCAATATGCGGTCGCTGTCGACAGCACTTTATAGTCGCATCTTGGCAATCAACAGTTGTTTATAGAGCAAAATAGACGAGCGTCAACGAGCAGTCAAGATTGGCAGCTGCAGCCAACTTGCTGCCCAACCCGCCCCGCAGTCCAAGTGCAGTCGAAAAGAGAACGTACATACACGAACTGCAAATTGCAGTCGCCACTCATTGGGCGGTTTTGTCAGATTTCAGTCAGTTCACTCTTGATTCTTGAATATTGTGTGTGTAAATTAAATTAAATGGAAGGCGATTTTGACACTGATGATATAAAAAATAAGGAATGTCTTTGGAACTTAAAAGTTGAGACATATAGTGACAAAATTGAAAAGAATAAGGCCTGGGCTGATATCTATGAAATCTTCGACTTCTTCCACGTCTTTTTTTACATAGTAAAAGAACAAGCAATAATGCTTCCTCTTCAAGGTCCATCACTACATTACACCATTTCGTTTCGAACATGCAGTCCCATACGGCAGCACAATGCAGTCCGTATCGACTGCAGATGGAGTCGATACGGACTGCTCCGAGCTGCCCAACCTGACTTCACTTGAAGTCGACTTGAGCAGCAGTTATGAGGTCGACAGCGACCGCATATTGCGGTCCGTCTATTTCCAGACTTAGTCTTAAGAAAAGAGAAACAAGAAGAAGAAGTTCGAAAATTGTTCCGGTCGATGGAATTTCTAGTGATATTGAATTGTCGTCTTTGGTTTGTACTTTGGTATTGTCGATTGTCAAAATGATTCAACTATATATGGCCGAACCCTATTAGCTGCCTTGTTGTTATTTTTCCAATTAATTGAAACTCGAAATTATTATTACATAATCATTTTCTATTAATTCTAAACTAAGCAAAAATATGCCAAAAAAAAATGTCACAAACATGAAGCAAACGGCAAAAAAAAACTGCCATCCAATGTCCTCATCTTTCTTTACTTTTATTTTATTTTATTAAAAATAATTTTTACAATCGACATATATAAATAATCTTACCACATAAAGTACCTATATAGTGATTACAGTCTGCAAGATTATACGTATCATATGATATATGCGTTTGCTATATTTAGAATCATTTCGCTATTCAGAAAGCAAGTGCAATAACACCGATAGTATAGTATAGACTTATAAACACATGTTCTTGTGTTTGCCTTTTATAGTAAGAATGAAAACTATTACGACTTACGACTATATAAAGTTGCATAAATCATGTTCATTCATGGTTGCAATTGCGTTTACTTTTCTAGTCATGTTACAATCAAGTATCCACCTATAGACGTAAGCGCAGATGAAGAAACAAAAACTGAATGATATATCTTTTACATAACAATGATGCAGTTACTATTATACTCTTAAGAATTATCATTAAACGACGAAGTAAGTACTGGCTACATATACGGCTTAAACTGTCTAACATGGAATAATATTAATGGAATTACAAATAGGCACGCTTACTTTATTTAGGATGGGAATAATTTATGAATTTCAAACAAAAGAATGACATATAAAACATTGAATTGATGTGAGATAACTCGAAGATTAATGTACAACTTGCATACGGAAATACCAGATTTTTAAAAGCATGTTTGATAAGTTATAGACATAAGTGAAATGTAAGGTAAAAACAAATATATGTAATATACTATATACCTTGTCTCAGAATAAGAAAAAGTGAAAAAAAGAAAATGGTTTATATTTTTAGGGTACCCCATTGGCTCTTGCGTAGGCAAGCAAGTTGACTATATCAGGTAATCTAAGTTTCTAAAAGCCATTGTGAACAACACGTTCGTCGAAACAGCTGTCTGCACGTTGTTGTTTGCAATGCTAGCTTAGGGTAGATGTGCATTCATACATTTATTCATATACGAAATTTTTCGTGTATGTATACTTGAGTGATTTAATAGCGTGAGAGCGGTTTCTCCCCAAGAATTACTGTTACATTGTATTATATCATTGTTTCTGTAAATTGAGGTAAAAAATCTTTAAAATAATAGACATTGCTTTCTCTTACTTTTGAGGGGGAAAAAGTGCTTTGGAACTTAACCGGGTTTAGAAAAACATGTTATTGGAGTAAATTGTAGAAAGTCTCGTAGTAAGAGTAACTTTTCTGTATGAATCAGCAGTAAAGAGTTATTGAGAAAAAAGCGAAAAGTGACAGAACAGTGGTTAAACTGAGACGCGCACCAAATTAGAAACTTTTGATTCTTAATAACCACCTACATTCGTACCTCTTTCATAAAACCATCTTTTATTGTAATCTAACTAGAACAACGGCATAAATTATTATGAAAAACTAAAAATAAAAATGTCAAAATGTTATGATTTAAACGATTTTGTCCAAAATGAACTTACCAGGAAATGATATAGCAGATATAAGGTTTTAACTTCAAATGGTACATACCTGGAAAAAAAATCACAAGATTAGTGTATGTTCAAAAGTTGTCTTTCTTATATTTTAATTTTAAATCTTTTGGCAACATATTTGTAAGTGCATTTGATCCGAAGTAGTATGTTTCGTTTGAATAATACTGGTTGCATTTTCTACATTTCAATTTGTTATTTGTGCTTTCCGCCCTCGCCTTCTTTTTTTAAAGATTATATTCTAAATAATTTCAATTTCACATTAGTAAAAGAACTGCAATCATTTATTTTATGAATATATCATCTGACAATTTCTGAGAATATTGACATAAATTTATTGATTACTTACTTCTATTGAAAAACACAAAAATATTGTGAAAAACGAAAAAACTAATAAAATATACATACATAAATTCATGTAAAATTAACAGTCACCAAAATGTGTAAAATATGTGACATGTAACAAAATAATAAAAGTAGAAATAGTTTACTAAAAATAAAAAGTCTGCACCTAGATTCTTAAACACATTCTAATGCTATAATTGCCACAACTTTGAAAAGTTTACTTGCACCAAATTTCTCTAGCATGAATAAAGCCAGATTCTTTTACTGCAAAATTATATATCAGCTGTTGATTAGAAACAATACAATCTAACTAATTTTATGTTCAACTTCCTTTAATCAAAAAAGGTTGATTGAGAAAATCTGGTTTCTAAATTGGCTTAGATGATTTCCAGTGCCCATTTCATCGCCGCCATGCCTATCTTGGCTAATCGTTATTTCGTCGCCGTTTAGTAACAACACTACCGGTTATCACTAATTTAACTAAGAAAATTTACGTTTGTATTAAACCTTTTGTCGGGTCACTGCTTGTGAAATACAAAACAAACAAAAAATCATTTTTAATAAAGCATTACCTTTAAAAATCACACAGTACAACAAACTACAACAAATTAAAGAGTATAATATAAACAAGTTTAAAATGACAAATATAACACGTGAATCATCAAAATCGATAACTAAATGAATAAAATGGTAAAATACAGCGCTTTCTTCGCCGCATCCTCTGTCCACATCTAAACCATCTTGTGCCTTTTATGGTCTTCATCCTAATTTTGGTCTTCAGTAAATTTATTACTCAAAGCTTTTCTAGGTCTCTCTCTTGTTCTCAAGCCTTTCTTAACAAGCCCATGTGGTCTATGCTTTCTACACGCTCCAATGCAAATGTTTTTTGTTAATGGTTTGGGATATTTTTAATTCCATCAATCATAATTCTGTTAGTTTCAGGTCTTATTTTCTGAAGAATTTCATTTCCCCTGGTCCTATTCACTATTTATATTTGTGTTGAATTGTCTATGTTTGACTAGCATATGTTGCTATTGGTAATTTAACTTAGTTATACGAGTACATCATAGATATTTATTTCTCCATCTATTTCTTTTCCCTCAGCAATACATTTGTACTCATGAACACAATCTAAATGTTGCTTTTTTTCTTCTGATCGATTTCCTTCCTTTATACCTCAATAGTATATTATTGTTGTCGCTAGTGTTTAATTCTTCTTCTATAATATGTTGGGCTTCTCTTATTTCTTATTCCTGAATTATAAAAGGTCCTGCATTTGCTGGTGTTGATTTCCACCTACATTTTTCTGATTCCTGCTGTTATATTCTATATTTTAGTTTGATAATCGACAGTTACAGCACACCTTCACTAAGTATCAGTACATAACACATTGGCATTTGATCTATACTATAGCTAGAACATTTGTTAATCTATAGTATTCATAATTTTGTCTATTGTTATAACAAACATTAACAGACTCAAATCATTGCCTTGTTTAATTTGTCATTTAAATCTGATTTAGTGCAACATCAAATATTATATAAGACATTTCTAATGTCCTCTTTATATATCATATATTCGTGTATATTTTCGCATGTATTTTAAATAAACAAACATTATTAATAATAATGCCCACTCCTGTAGAAAAGTATACCTATTGATAAAGAAAAAAAAAGAAAATGGGTGTGCTTAAAACCACACAGTGTAAACTTAATAGAGCGAGGTTAATAATACGAAATACACGCGTATAATATTCAGTAACGTATTATACGACTGATGCGTCATGCTCTCCCATGTAACGGTCGGTTGGACGTATGTATATATATATATATATATATATATAATCAATAGTATGTATTCTTGGGTATGTGGTTTTTAGGTTAAAATTAAAAAAACGTGATTACTGCTGACGTTTTTGGCGGATTTACATATTATTGTCTTCTTTAATTACTAATTTTTTTGCAGTATTTTAATATGCATAAGTTTTGAAAAAGATGTGAATAAACATCGAAACGTCAGCAGTAATCACGTTTTTTTAATTTTAACCTAAAAACCACATACCCAAGAATACATACTATTGATTATTATTAAAAGTGGTTAAGAAAAATAAACACACAATATATATATATATATATATATAAATAGACGATATGAATACTCGCTTACGATCCCCGCGCTTGGTCTAATGGTTAAGTGCCGGCCTCTCACCCAGGCGGCTCCGGTTCACATCTGCTCTGGGACATGCATTTATTTATTCATTTAAATTTCAATTTAATTGAAATTAAATACCTCTATATGATATATTTATCTTGTTCCCTTGGTCAACTCGAGCCGACATTACCCGAACGAGCGTTACATATCCGAGCGTGACGGTCAGTCTTGTTCAGTGCCTAAAATCAGCGCAACGCGCCCAAAGAAGTTTACACTTCAAAAATCGTTTTTACATGTAATGCATAATTAGTATAATTACTTACAAAAATTAAAGAAATAATATCAAGAAACGCATAATTAACAAAAAATGAAAAATATTCCTACTTTAGTTATATACAGTGTACACATGTAAAAACACAGCAACGTAAAAATAATTGCCAGTTTTAAATACACTCATCGAGTACTCAAAATTGATAATTATGTGCCAACTCTCGCAAATATTCTACTTTGTCTCTGTTATTGCATTATACTCGGAAACAATGTTTTTGATTCGTTCATCAGACTGAGGATATTTTTTCAATTTCTTTGGTGGTCCATTTCCAGCAAGAAGTTGTTCATAATAAACGTCTCGACTTTTTTGCACTTTTCGCAGTCCATGTATTAATTTCCATATACTTGGGTGATCGACACCTAATTCACTTTGTAGTCGGGCTTTAGCGTGGTTATTAGTTCGATCTTGCTCATTTAATACACGATTATATAAGTTCCAAATTTCTGCCGGAAATAAAGCAGACGACCGATGTAATTATCTTCGAACCGGTTAAGCAGTGGCTGTGGTTCAACTCTCAGTTCATTTCCCAAGGCATCTACATATCCATCTATGTCTTCAGTTCGCACTAAAGCCGATGCAATAACCACTTTTGTTTGAAATGCAAAGTTTGGGTCATTATTATACTGCCTCGTAAATCCATTTCGGCTAAATATTTGTTCATGTTCTTTGCCAGGTGGAAAAAACAGCCTTTTATTTCCACATCCGAAAAACGTTATGTCAATGCAGTAATCGCTGCTTGCTCAAAGCCACAGTGAATGGCACTGAGTCTTAAATTTGGTAGTATTTGGTAATCCTTGAATTGCTGCAAACATTTTTACGTACGTTGCTTGTTTGGTAAAAGAGCATAAAATATAGGGTGAACTCCATTGTGTTTTTTCACCATCGCCACATAAATTTGAGAAAATAAACGTGGCGAAATAGAAAATGTCCCATCAGCATACCAAATTTCTGATGTTCGTCAATGCTGAAGCCAACTTTCTCGACCAAAAATTAAAATACGGTTGTTATCGTTCAATTCCTGGTTGAAAAGTATATATTTTATAAATATCTGGGATAATTAGGTCTTCTAAAGCGTCAGGATCTACAGGCACAGCTCTTATATCTTTTCGTTTTCTACGAACCATCTTTCTTAACGCAGATTGATTTGGAAAAGTAGCTTTACTGGCTTGCCTTAAATTCGCTAGGCACTCGTTTATCACTTGACCAGTATTTTCAACAGTTCTTTCTGCCCCACGCACAGTAGCTACTTCAACACTTGCTGATGAGGAATCATGGCTGTGTCTGTTAATTTCTTTAACAACTTCTCCTCCTTCAGTATGAATCCTTGCCTTGCAACGACCCATTTGTTCACATCGTCAATATTTTATGGATTCGTCCTTTACTACACTTATCGAATATGTATAAATAACCACCATGACAA
This sequence comes from Amphimallon solstitiale, assembly GCA_963170755.1. Taxonomy (NCBI): domain Eukaryota; kingdom Metazoa; phylum Arthropoda; class Insecta; order Coleoptera; family Scarabaeidae; genus Amphimallon; species Amphimallon solstitiale. The sequence continues at coordinate 27,645,119 of OY720675.1, read as the reverse complement.
AACTTCTCTTTTCCTCTTTAGGTCAAAACTGGCACTTCCATTTCAAAGGGCCTACATGTATTTCACGTCCGTACGACAGTTAATAAGAAACTGAAAATGTCGCAATTCTTTCTGTATTTATCATAGGCACTCATATTAACATCTGGTGAGCTCTAATGTTCTTACGGCATTCCCGGTAATTATTCGGTGTAATTATTAACATTGCTGGATTTTCCATTATTGACAATTATCAGGTGGGTACGCCATTCAGCGGTTAACAATTGGACGCGTTAATCTAATCTTTCGTTAGTCCACGGGAAGCGCAACCACATTAGAGATAATTATTAGATTTTTATTTTATTTGCCGTTATCAGAAATCCATTAATATAGGTAACAAACACTTTGAAAATCTTATAATGTAATACGATCCTGAAACATATCGTTTCTCTACTTTCGCTGCTCGAACCTTTTTTTATGAGCGGGTAGATTATCTGCGGTATTTACTATTGTGAGCGACATTAACTTATATACAATGGGACTAGGTTGTAAACACTAAGTAAAACTGGGTACCTACACTACACAATTATTTGTATTGAAATTTTTCGATGGCGATGAAACGGTCTGGCGATGAATCGGCCAGCGATGAACTGGCCGGCGATGTAACCAGATATGTAAAATTACCGTAATTTATGATTTTGGTAAATTACTGTGGTAAATTACTGCTCTTTTTTTTACCAAGATTTATTCTCGCGTAATTTACCATTTTTTGAGTAAATTACCATGGTAATTTAACACACTTTTTTTTATTGTTTAAACAAAACCCCTACAAAAAAAAGTCTTATACATTTTATTAAAGGAAAAAAAAATAAAGAGTACAATATTAACATATTTTAAAATTAAACAATATTTTGAAAATAGAACAAAACAATGATTTATCATTATTACCATTATTAATTACATAACTCTTCTGTTGGGAGATCTTTCAGTGCCGGATTTTCTTTCAGTTTTAAATTTATTATTTATATTTATTCAGAATCCAATTTGCTGTCTCCAATGCTTGCCATATAAAATCTCTTGAAAACAATTCTTCTTTCGATTTGTAATTAGCAACCTCAGTCATAATTTTTGCTATATCAGATCCACTAACTAGATGCGTTGATAGTTTGTTAATATATGTCAGTGCTGTGATATATTCCTCGTTATTGAGATTTTTGCCTATAAATTTTGGATCTAGTAAATTGGCAGCCAAATGCATATGTGTTATAGCCATTTCTCCCCGTGATTTTAAATTTCATAAAACAGCATTTAGTTCTGAAACTGGGCATGCAGCAATCAGTTGATTATTCACGTCTTGAAAATATTCAACAACATGAGATATGCAAGGTTGAGAGGTTTGTATGTTCTTTAAAATTACGGAGACAGGGTGTAACATTTTATGTAATGTATCAACTCTTTCCCAAAACAGATCATCTAAAATATTATTTTTTATACTTTTGTTTAAAGTATTAGCTATAGTTTCTGTTATAGCCAATTCTTTTAAAAAAAATTTATTTATTCTTAAGCTTTCTAAACAGAAAATATTAGAGCTTTATCTAGTTTGGCCAGGTAGTTTAAGAGATGTTAGTGTGTTTGATTTTTGTAATGCTCGCTGTTCATCTTGTATATTTTTAAACATAGCATTCAAAATATGTGATTTTTTAATAGTTTTTACTATGACTTTACAATCAGTAATTAAATATGCAAATACTTCTAATTTTAAAATATCTTGTGCGAATAAATTCAAAATATGAACACAACATCCATAACAAGTAAAATAATTGGAAGGGTACATATCACTAATTAATTTCCATGTTGATTTCATATTGCTAGCGTTATCAGTCACTATGCTTATAATTTTATTAATACCTCAGTCGTCAATAACAGAACTAAGCCAAGTACAAAGATATGCAGCATCGTGGCGATTTTCTCTGCAGTCAATTACTTTAAATAAAACTGGTTCTGGACATGTAATTATTGCATTTATAATGGATTCGTTTCTAATATTACTCCACCCATCAACTTGAATTCCAATTGTTTTAGACTTTGCTATTTTTTCACTAACTAACTGATTTATTGGAGAGTGTTTTTTTTTATCTAAAAGCGCATTGGATAACTGATATCTAGTGGGCAATCGTAAAAAAGGTTTAATTTTTTTAAACAATGCACATTTTCCGTAAAATTTAAAGGAGTATTACTAGCAAAGCATGCTGTTGCTAAGAGATCCTAAATTTCCTCTTCTTCTGATTTATTCATTACATCCACAAAAAATACAAATTTTCACTGTAAGCGGATTTTGTGGTGCTTGCAGCAGATTGTGGATGAGAATCGCTTGAAATCGTTTCTATCGTCGTCTTCTAAATCTGTTTGCGGAGAACTTTCTCTTTCCGCAATCTCTAAAATGTTAAATATTTTTCCATAAAACCCAATAGAAATCAACCGAAATTACTCACCTTTATTCATTGCTTTAATTTTCTTACACTTAATGCACTTAATTTTGATTGTATTTCATTCTTTATTTTATGAGGACAACGAAAGCACTTCCTCTGTAAGTGGCTGGACATTCTGGTTACATTTAAAACATAACTTTGCGAACAGAAGTTACACGAATATAATTACGAAGGTTCTGTGGATTTTGAAAATGCTGTTAAAAAAACTTTTTTTATTTTATCTTTACGTTACGTTACACGAATATAATTACGAAGGTTCTGTGGATTTTGAAAATGCTGTTAAAATAACTTTTTTTATTTTATCTTTACGCCCCATCTCAGCGCACAGTACTACGAGTAGTATATTCACAAACTTTCTATAGTTTAACTTATACACCGAAATCTTTTGAAAGACTACTTCACTTGTTATATAAACGGCTGATTCACGGGCTTTTACATCTGCTAGAAAGGGACTTCCCAAATCACCGAGTGTGCAATGTCATACGTGTATATAGATGATGTTTTACTTTGTTGGTAATTTACGAAAATTTTATGTGGTAATTTACCGTAAATGACGGTAATTAATTCGGTAATTTACGGGGTAATTTACCGACTTACATCACTGGATGTAACGGCGGCGATAAGGAGTCCTAGACCGATAATAATTAGTAGTGTAGACTTGTCAACTTTACAAGCAAGCACATTATTCATTCAAACCCAACCTAAAATTGTAGAAGAATTAAAGAACTTCTAAAAGTAAATCGTCCTCTACAGAAAAGATAATGTTTATTTTTAATTATACTTTTCATTTCATTTGTAGAAGAAGCAATACAATTACTATATCACTGATGATACTTTCATACAGTAACCAAATGCATATGAAAACATTACCGCTGTAATATGGTTTGTGTAGGTAGCAGGTGAAGATAATTATAACACAATCATAAATAATAACCACTAGAGGTTCTTTAATCACTATTTATTATTTTAATAAATACATGCTTTTTACATGTGTATAATGTCTTAACTTACACTTGTAGTAGTCCAACTGCCCGTCAGATGTCACTACTATTACATCTCCCTTTTCTAAACAAAGTCATCATATTTTTGCGGTCGCCTTATGGTTCTACCACTTCGCGTTGTGTAATTCGTTACAGATAAATTGTCATCCAAAGACTTGTGACTCTCATACGCATTTTGAGCAACATCCAAATCACAATCGTTACCATTTGCCTTTGGCGAGTATTGATTTAGTGACTTTCTTATATGTAGCGAATTCCTACGCACTTCTCTCCCTTTTTCATTTAAAATCTTGTATGACCTTGGCGTGTCAGCAGGTCCCAAAACCTTACCCGACTCCCAACCATCACCATTATTAACCGTAATATTTTGTCCCGGTTTAAAGGAATCCCTTTTTTTTAACATGTTGATCATGGTACATTTTGTACGTTTCTTGATTTTTAAGAAGCTTAGGTTCAACATTATTTTCAATTTTTGGTTTCAACACTGATTCGGTTACAGGAATTTTAGTTCTTGCAATTCGTGACATTAATAATTGCGATGGTGTAGCGTCAAGCCCAGCTATTGGTGAATTTCTATATTCTAATAAACAAATATCTAAATCCTTATTATCATAAAAACACTTTTTCAACATTTGCTTGGCAGTTTGGACTGCTCTCTCTGCCAATCCATTACTACGAGGATAGTTCGGTGAACTGGTTACAATCTCAAAATTCCAATCAGACGCGAAATTTCTAAATGAATAGGAATTATATGGCATATTATCTGATATTAAAGTTTTCGGAATGCCGTGTGTTGAAAAGATGTTTTTAAATACCCTAATTATCTCATCAGCAGTTTTGTTATTAATTGGTACAATTTCTAACCACTTACTATAATAATCTTGTACTACAACATAGTTATTATTTTTAAATTCCAATATGTCAGACGCAATTTTATTAAACGGTAAATCAGGTATTGTGTGAGGAATGAGTGGTTCTTTAGTGTTTGCCTTTCTAAATCGTTCACAAATTTTGCAACTCATGATTACAGCCTTGATATCATTGTTTATGTTTGGCCAATAAACAATTTGTTTAGCTCTGGCCTGGGTTTTGGTAATTCCCAAATGAGATTCATGCAATAATGTTAAAATGAACTTTTTCAGTGATGTAGGCACTATAACTCTATTTTGGAAAAACACTAGATCATCTTCTACAGTGATATCATTTCTAATATTAAAAAATGGTTTTACATCATCCCTAACTTTGCTAATGCTATTCGGCCACCCACTATAGTAATAATCTATAACTTGAATTAACGTTGGATCTCTTTTAATAGCTTCTTTAAATTCAACCTTTCTTATTTCTGACATATTCAAATTTAAACTTAAAGAATGTACACATTCAGAAATCCATTCATCATCTGCTTGATCTACTTCTGGCAGATAAGCACGCGAAAGTGCATCCGCTATAAACATATATTTACCTGGACAATATTTAACTTTTAAATTATACTTCAATAATTTAATCTTCATCCGCTGAAGTCTAGATGATGCAATTTTTGAAACTTCCTTATTGGATATACCAATAAGTGGTTTGTGGTCCGTTAATACATTGACTACTCTACCATAAATGAAGTTATGAAATTTCTTTGTAGCAAACACAAGCGCTAAATATTCTTTTTCTACCATTGCATAATTCTTTTCTGCATCATTTAAACTTCTGGACGCATAACATATAGGTTTGCCATTTTGCATCAAACAGCAACCTACCCCGTCCTTTGAAGCATCGGTTTGTACCGTAATCTCTTTTCGTTCATCGAAATTTGCCAACACAGGCGCTTTGCTAATTATATTTTTTAACTTATTAACAATATCGCTATGTAATGGTAACCATTGAAAAATATTATTTTCCTTTAACATTTCTCTCAATGGTGCGGTTAACTTTGATAAATTTGGTATGTATTGTCTTAAATAATTTACAATACCCAGAAATCTCTGAAGATCAGGTCTAACACCTTCCCCTGAAAACCTATGCCCCAAATAAGTAACTTCTTTTACGCGATACTGAACCTTATTTTTATTAAATTTAATACCCTTCTCTCTAGCTCTCTCTATAACTTTTAGCAAATTTCTATCGTGCTCCTCTTCTGTTTCTCCAGATACTAATATATCGTCAAAATACACAAACACTCCAGGCAAATCCGAAAAGTTACTTGAATTTAATTTTTGAAAATATTCCGGAGCCATACTCAGGCCAAAAGGTAAGCGATTAAATTTATAATATAAATTTCCAAATGGACTTGAAAATGTGCAATATTCACTTGATTTAGAATCAAGCTCAATATGATAAAAACCTTCACGCAAATCTAACACAGTATACAGTTTTTTATTACATAAATGAGCCGTCAATTCCTCCAATGTAGGTATCAGTACGTTTTCTTTTTTAATACATTTGTTCAGGTCTTGTGGATCTAGACATACCCTTAAACTACCATCTCTTTTTTCTACTACAACTAAATTATTTACCCACCCTTTGGGTTCTTTTACTTTAGAAATTATTCCTTTTCTCTCTAATTCTAAAAGTGTATCTCTAAGTCTATCCCGCAAAGTTAGTGGGACTCTACGAGGAGGTCTCACTACCGGTTTGCTATTTTCTTTCAAACTAATTTTACATTTACCTTCAAATTTACCAAGACCCTCAAAGACTTCCAGATTCCTACTGATAAAATCAGACTTACTTACTAAATTATTAACACTAACGTTCTTAATGAGATTTAACCTAACACATGTATCCAAACCTAACAATGGCTGTGCTTTATTATTAACTACAACAAAATCTTCATAGAATTCCCTGTTTTTGTAACTACATTTTAAATTTGTAATTCCAAGAAGATTCAACTTAAAACCCCCGTAAGCCTCAATTACATGTGATGTTCTTATTTTACTTGTATAATTAATTTTATCAAGTACATTCTTAGGAATTACATTTATCTCAGCACCCGTATCCAGCTTGAATTTTATTAGTTTATTTTCAACCTGTATGCACTGAGACCAACTTACCGCATTAATGTTTCTATTCATAACAGAATTTATTACAAATTCATTATCTGTTTCTTCACTATCTTGTTGAATGTTGTTAATTTTCTTTTTTCTCTTTCTTAGCTGACAACTCACTGCAAAATGATTGTATTTTCCACAATTACTGCAAATTCTACCATATGCCGGACAACTTTTAGGCTTATGCTTTCTATTGCACCGCTTGCACATGTATTCATCGTCAGTAGTCTGTTTCACTTTATCACTTTCACCTTTAACACTATTCTTTTTGTCATACTTTTTTACTATGTCTACACTACTACCTTCTTGCAACTCCTTTGTTTGTGTTTTCAATAATTCTGCAGCTTTGCACATGTCTACAGCTTTATTTAAATCCAAATCTCTAATTCGCAACATTCTTTCTTGCAATTATCGATCTTTTATTCCCAATACTATACGATCACGAAGCATAGAGTCTCCTTGTTCTCCAAATTCACATGTTTTTTCTAATTTCTTTATCTCAGTATAAAAGTGATCAAAACATTCACCATCTTTTTGTGACCTCGTATAAAATAAATATCTTTCATAAATTATATTCTTCTTTGGAATGCAATATTCCTCAAACTTGTTTACTACAAGATCGTAGTTCTTTTTCTGTTCTTCTGTGAGATCAAATGTGTTGAATACTTCAACCGCTTCTTCACCTATAATGTTCAACAATATTGCTACTTTTACTTCCATATTTTTTTTTCATTTTCTGTTGCTAGCATATATATTTCAAAATTTTGTCGAAATTTTCTCCAATTTTCTGCAACATTATCATTTAAACTCAAACTTTTAGGTGTTTTAAACGAATCCATTTTTATACTGTGATTCTTAACCTCGAAAAAAAAATTTTTTTTTTTTTTTTTTTTTTTTTTTTTAGTTTTGTTTAGTGTTGACTGCGCCATGTAATATGGTTTGTGTAGGTAGCAGGTGAAGATAATTATAACACAATCATAAATAATAACCACTAGAGGTTCTTTAATCACTATTTATTATTTTAATAAATACATGCTTTTTACATGTGTCTAATGTCTTAACTTACACTTGTAGTAGTCCAAGTCAGATGTCACTACTATTACAACCGCTTTCAATAATTGCAAAAATTCAAATCTACTAAGTTATACGCATGTGCAAGTATCCTTAATCGCTGTTTAATATTGTACTAGGCACTCGAAACACCGGTAAATATTTCTTCGATTACAGATGTTTTTAATCAATGATTAGAGCTAACGTACGTACTAATCGGTATTTAAATCGATAATTACACCAACAGGAATTTTATTCGGAGTTGAATGACCAACCCTAAGCAACATTCTTACGAAAAACCAAAGAAATATTTTTTTATAAGAAATGCCGATCTAGAATATCCACGCATATTTATACTTCGAATATTTATATCATTTCATGTCTTACTCTATATATGTGGGATATGCCTCTTTATAGAGTATGTATTATAACTATTACTGGTAAATTATTATTAACTTTAAGTGTCTGTTTTATCTGAATCATTTTATGCTTCCCATAAATTTTCATTGTTCGAAAATAAATAATATCCCACACGTTTAACTTTTTTAGTAGATAATCGTATTTACTGTGTTACATTTACATGTTATTCTATAAAAATCGTAGGTATCCCATGGCTTTTTAAATATCCACAGCATCACTATATACGTCTATCTATAATGTGATCTTACACAGTCTAATATAATAGCAGAGATTGTGCAATGCGTTTACCGCTTATGCAGGATCAAATTCAACTATAACGCAATAATTAAAGTTCCAAATTACTCACGATCCTTTCTTGAAATAAAGTCGAAGTCTTCAAATTAGGTAGAGATCAGAATATCGGAACGTGTTCGGTGACGTATTGAGAACACGAAGGAGAACAAAGTACAGTACGAGAAGGACGGAAGAAGAACAAACGAACGACATGTATAGAGGTAAGAAAACGATTTATTTAGTGTGTGAGGTGTAACATTACAGTAACCGTAGAACACCTGGTGAGTTTATTATGTTTTCGCTACCTGCTACCTTATATAGCCAAACCAAAAACTCATTGTCGTCAGCAGTGTGGACCCGTGATTTAGGTTACTTCATTTTCATCAAGATATATCCACCATGTGTGTGCGAGCATTAAATTATCCACACGATACGTACACGCATTTCTTTAACGTATACAAATACACGGACACCGTTCTGCTTAACCTCGGGATATAAATAACTGGCGCGTTTTAATCAGGGAAGTCTGCACGAACTTCTCTTCTTCATTCTGGTTGCGGTTGTCGCTGTTAACATCGTTATTGTTGTTCTCAGTAAGGTGTTGATACGCTTTGCTTGCTCGGTCGAATTAAAAATAAAATGCACGTGACGAATGTATTTATTTCTTCATGTGTGTTTATCTCTTGCTGATCTGAGTTTAAAATGGGCACATTGCAGCTCGTGAGTTTAGAATCATTCACGTAATAATCAATAGCAGGACTAAACTATAGAATTAAAATAAACTTAGATTATATAATCCATTATAATACTCCATTATTCAAATGAATTTTCCTCAAAGTATCTTTCTCAGTAGCTTTCTTATAATCTTCGTAAGCTAACTAGGTATACATTGTGGTAAAATTAGTTTTCTTTTACTTTTTCATGGGCTGAAAAGCTAAATATGTAAAATTTATGCTTTATACAAAAAGATAAAGATTTAACTAAATGCACGGGTAGCTAATTAATTGCACATTAAGCTAATATACAGGCTGTCGAGAAACTCTCCTGACAAACGAAGACCGGAGATTCCTCAGATAATTTTAAGACAATTTAATCCAATTCACCCTAGTCCGAAAATGCTTCCTAAGGGAGCTAGAGCTCTTTGAAGATGGCTCCTTGTAATTAGTTTTTTTTTTAATATCTCCCGAACGCTTCTATTGAGAAAAACAAAAACTGGTATGCTTATTTATCCTCCAGAGATGAATCGATTCCATCAATTGCGAATTTCTAGTACCGGTCATAGGCGTCCGTTTTGGGTAGGTTAACGGTTATTTTAACGCATAACTTTTTTGTCTTTAACTTTTAAGCATTTGTGACACTAGATTATTAATTTTTCAGGTATTCTAGTACTAGAAGGTACTCTTACTTTAAGTCGGTAGGATACACCGTTTTCTAGAAAAATCGATTTGAAAATTTTTCGTTTTTTCGTCATTAAAATTCAATTTATTATTTTTTGCACTAGTTCGCTCTGAACTGCCAACAGAAATAAAACCTACGTTTTTAATGAAAAGCTCTTATTAAATTGGGGTACCATAGGACGGGGTGTGCCACACGGTTCAATCTTGGGCCCTGTGCTATTCATAATTTATGTCAATGACATCCCGAATGCGTCTCCACATGGAATGACCCTTTATGCTGATGACACCTCTGTGGTACTCAGAGCTCCTAACATAGAACAACTGCGGGAAAATATAATAGAGACACTAGACTCTATGAATAAATGGTTTGAGCAAAATGGACTGTTATTAAATATCGAAAAAACCACTTACACTTTATTCTCCAATCTAAACAAAACTTGTGATATAAATTATGGAAATCACACACTCACTTCTTCGGATCATAGCCTTTTCCTTGGCATTAGAATGGACATCAGCTTGAACTGGAAGGGACATATTGAATATATTGTTGGAAAACTCTCAAGTTTCTGTTATGCCCTAAAAATAATATCCAGTACGGTGAACTCTGGTGCCGCTCTGTGTGCTTATCATGCGTATGTTGAATCCAGTCTGACATATGGGATTGTTTTCTGGGGTAACTGTGTTAATATTAAACGAATTATGATATTACAAAAAAGGTGCCTTCGGAATGTGTTTGGCATGAGGGTGAGAGACTTCTGCAGGAGCGCATTCAGAAACAATAATTTACTTACTGTGGTTGGAATGTATATATTTGAGTGTTCGATTTTCGCTAAACAGCACTATGATACGTATTTCAGAGCTTTACAGACGGATCATACATACGCAACGCGCGCAACTGCGAGTGCTTTACTGATACCGCCATATACCAGATTGACAAGAATCCAGAACAGTGTAAAACAGCAGATCATTAAGATATATAACCACATTCCAGTTAATATTAGGTCACTAACTGTCGCCAATTTTAAAAAACAATTAAAAAGACACTTAATTAATGGTGTTTTTTATAACATTGGAGATTATTTTGATACTGACTTTAATTTGTAATTATGTTTGTCTATTTATACACTTGTGTTAGTTTTTTTTGGTAGACCTTGTCTCATTATTTCTATAGATTGTATTATGTATTTTGACTTATTCCATACGCTTTTGCGTAAAAGAGAATCAATAAATTATTATTATTATTATTATTATTATTATTAATTGTCAAATTGTTGTCAGTTCGCGAAGTTTATCTTTTAATTTTTTACTTTGTAGCATTCAAACACAACGATTTCAATTTAAAAAAATGGTTTTTACTAATGAAGAATACGCCGATATGCATTTAGTTTATGGCGAAATGAGGTGTAACGCTCGAGCAGCGCAACGTAGATACGCTGAAAAATTTCCCAATCGTCAGTATCCCACTCACTCAACATTTACAGCTCTTCATCAACGATTAAGTGAAACAGGTTCAGTGGTCCCAAAAAAAATGAAACAGGGAGACATAATGATGTAACAGCAGAACATGAAGATGTTATTTTAATGGAAGTTGAGGAAAATCCAGAAATTAGCGTTCCAAGACTATCTGCCATGTACTCCACAATTTCAAAATCTTCCGTAGGAAATATCTTACACAAAGAAAATTTATATCCTTTTCATTTTACAAAGGTGCAAGCACTGCTAGAACGAGATTTTCCTGCTCGTGTAGAATTCGCTAGATGGTTACAAAATCAGATAAATCAAGATGAAGATTTTTTCAGGTACATTTTGTTTGGTGACGAAGCTTCTTTCTAAAAAAATGGAATTTTTAATGTACATAATGCACACTATTATTCGTACGTTGGTGACAATCCCCACGTTGTTCAAGAATTTAAGCATCAGCATAGGTTTAGCATAAACGTCTGGATTGGAGTAGTTGACGATTATCTACTTGGACCTGTGGAATTAGCTGCTCGTTTAAATGGTGTTGATTACTTACATTTCCTACAAAATATTTTACCTGATTTGTTAGATGAGGTGCGTTTAAATATTCGGCAAAACTTATGGTTTCTACAGGATGGCTGTCCGGCCCACTTTAGCAGGAATGTACGAGACTTTCTATATAATAACTACGAACACCATTGGATTGGAAGAGGCGGTCCAGTTGCTTGGCCAGCAAGGTCGCCGGATTTGAATCCTTGCGATTATTGTGTTTGGGGATACATAAAAGCATTTGTTTATTCCGTTCCGATACAAAATCGTGCACAACTCTGGCTAAGGATACAAGATGCTCGCAACGAATTTAGAAAAAACTTTGGAATTTTTGCAAGAATTCGGCGTTCTCTAAGCAAAAGGGTAAATTTATGCATAGAGACTAATGGTCATCACATCGAGCATCTTTTGTAACTATCTACCTTTGATACTTGTTCTTTTTTTATTAGTTTCGTTCCATTGTAATAAATACTTTGTTTTTAAAAACCTTCAGCTAAAATGTTGTTTCAAATTGATTTTTGCTTCTTTTCCCAAACTTTTTTTACGAATTGTGTGCTGCATTTATTGAAACAAAAGATGATTTATTAAATTAATTTTCATCCATGCCTTGATAGTCCTAGCCAACTTCGTGGAGGATAAATAAGCATACCAGTTTTTGTTTTTCTAAATAGAAGCGTTCGGGAGATATTAAAAAAAAATAATTACAAGGCTCCATCTTCAAAGAGCTCTAGCTTCCTTAGGAAGCATTTTCGGACTAGGGTGAATTGGGTTAAATTGTCTTAAAATTATCTGAGGAATCTCCGGTCTTCGTTTGTCAGGAGAGTTTCTGGACAGCCTGTATATATACCGAATGCTAACTGTGCTAAAAAATAGCATTCAGGGGATAAAAAGCAAAACATCTAAAATTTATGCTTTAGACAATGAGATTAAGTTTTAACTAACTGCACAGGTAAGTGATTGCACATTAAGCTAATATATATCTTCGTAAGCTAACTGGGTATACATCATGCTAAAAATAGCATTTTTACTTCAAGTTTTTCATAGGTTAGAAAGCAAAACATGTAAAATTTATGCTTTAAACAAAAAGATAAAAGTTTAACTAACTGCATTGGTAATTGATTGCACATTAAGCTAATATACATCTTTGTAAGTTAGCTACATACACCGTGCTAAAAATAGCATTTTTACAGGTTTTTCAGTGGCCAAAAAACCAAAACATGAAAAATTTATGCTTTACTCAAAAAAGATAAAGCTTTCACTAACTGCATGAGTAACAGATTGGAAATTAAGCTCATATACATACGGCAAATAAATCAGACAGTCAGTAGTGTTGCAAGTATTAGAAAAAATGAGGTGTGGCCACCACACGACTTTCTTATGCGTATGAGCGTGTTACAACATACAAACTATACAATTTTAAGAATTTTTTTATACAAAAATCATTCAAAATCCTATTCTAAGTACTTTCATTCTCTTAATAAATCGCTATAGAATGCATACTTTGCAAGATATTCGAAAAAAAGTGCTACTCGCTAAGAGTAAAAGTGCTACTTCCGGTCCGAATTTTGAAATTTCATGTATACCAAAAATATTGCAAATCCAACTCTAAATACTTTTGTACTCTTAATAAATATATATAGAATGCATAATTTACGACATATTTGCAAAAAATCGCTATTCGGTAAGAGTAAAAGTGGTACTTCCGGTCCGAATTTTGAAATTTTTTTTATACAAAAGATATTTAGAATTATCATTTAAACACTTTTATACTCGTAATGTACCTGCCTAGAAAGCATGACTTGCGAGATATTCGCAAAAACTGATTTTCGATAAGAGTAAAAGACCTACTTCCGGTAGGAATTTCAAAAAACTTTTTTAAGACAATTTGTCTCAAATTTAATTCTGAGTACATTTGAATTCTTTATAAATTTGTTTAAACTTAGTAATTGACGAAATATTTGTAAAATTCGATTTTTTCACTGAAGTAAACTACTACTTCCGGTCTGCCGATTTTTCTCAAAATCTAATCAGTTCTCAAGAGGGAGATTATACACGTAAATACAAAATTTGGAATTGATATCTACAGCAGTTTGACCGCTATCGTGGTCACACACAGACACACAGACAGACAGACACACAGACATTTTTTAAAAACCACTTGTTTGGTATCAGGGGACCTCAAAACGTGGACATCTGCAAAAATCTCGAGGTCGAAAATTTTCATCATCACAATACTTCCTTATACTACGTATAAGAAAGTAACAAGGCTAAATTTAATAACACCATAAATTTCTGTGCCTCGGTAGAAAGAGGGTGGTCCATGTACACGATATTAAGAAAATCGTCATTCAAATAGTATTTTAAAAATATTAGTCAATCAATAGCTGAAGCAAACGGCTGAAATTTCAAATATAATTTTTTCAGTACCTAATGTTCGCATAAATAACATGTTTTTTTTTATGGTGGTTCAAAAAAAAATGAAGACTGTGATACATTGGCCCTAAGTGTATGTGTCTGGTTTCACACTGGACCATAACGTAGCGTACTACAGTTAGCACATTGGCCTCAAACAATGTTACTCTGGCCCTCTTGTGGTAGTGAGTTGCAGTATGGGCCCATTATTGTAGCAAAACAACTTAAGGTACTATGTTTAGTTTGTGTAAATCACAATAAATATTTATGTAACGTTATTGTGCTTGAAAAGACATTTGGGGAATGTTATGAATCTTGTTACAACATAACATTTTAATACAACATTAAAACATTAATTTTATTCAAATGAAAGAACAGCATACAAATTATAATAATTCAGAAGAAATAGACACTTGCTCACGAAAACTACTTTATTCGTTATATTCCAAGTCGGTCGGGCAAATATCATATTAATTATGCTTTAAACCCATATAAAATATTAGTCTACCGTTTGAATAAAAGGCAACGAATGAATACTATCTAACTTTCCTTTGAGCAGAGGTAATTGTAAAACTTTTCTATGGATAGAGATGTTTCGCATTGTATCTTCTTCTTTTAATAATATTTCATGTTTTAAATTCTTCCTCTATAGAAAAACAAATCTTACACAATATTTGACCAGGGCGGTCCTTTTAAGATTGACAAATCCATTAGATTTTGTTTCCGATTAGTGAAATGTATTTATTGCAATGCACTAAACTATAAAAGTCATCTTGCGTCATGTCAGCTACTTTTATACCTCCCCATTTTATTTATGGTACTTACAAGAGCTGGCCAATCTATGTATCTCACTGTCTGTTTTTGCCTTGTCAAAATGATGATTGCTTTAAGATGGGAGTACACTAAAAATTTATGATTTGTTTTTTGTAACTAACAACTAGGTGGCAGTAATGAAAATTTTTCTGCCTTCTCCAGAAATATAACCTTAATGTTAACCCCATACATTTCATATGCGACTTTTTCCGAATTGTAACGGGCTTCCACAAGAGAAAAACGAACTGGAACTATACCTCGAAGAAAAACAACCGGACATCGCACTCCTCAGCGAAACGCACCTCCTCCCATCACATTCACCCAAAATCAGAAATTACAAACTCTACAGAAGAGACAGGGCCACCCCCGGAGGAGGCACTGCCATTCTCATCAAAAACAACCTGCAGCACACTGTACTTTCTATTCCAACAACCACAAATCTGGAGACCAACGGTATTATCGTTGACACCACCAAAGGCGATCTGCATATCTTCTCCCTACCAAATCCCTCCTCACTCAGGATCTGGACATCATACTTGATAACAAGAACAGAACAATAATAGCAGGTGACTTCAATTCCAAGCACCCGGTTTGGGGATGTAATTACCCAACCCACCCAGGCAAAACCCTTCTCTCGTATCAGGAGCTCAAACAAATTGTCATCTTATCACCTCACCAACCAACCCGCTTCTTCCCTCACACAAGGCCAGATGTAATAGATATTGCTCTACTGAACAACATATCAGATTACATCCACATAGAAACCGAAGCAGCCCTTAGCTCTGACCACAACCCAATCATACTTCAATGGGGCTCAGAACCCAACAATTTCTCTTCCACTAAAAAGCACACTAACTGGGTTACATACAAGCGTCATCTAAACAAAATCCTTCCCTCAATACCAAACATCAAATCTGAAAAAGATATGGAAAATGCAATAACAACACTCCAAAACAACATGCAAGAAGCAACCCGCGCCGCCACCATCACAAAAACCTCCAAACATAAGACTCAACAGCTGCCGTCACATATACGAGAACTTATCAGATTAAAAAATAGGCTCAGAAGAAGATATCACCAAACTTTAGATCCACAAATCAAAACAGAACTTAACAACAGCCAGAAAGAGGTGAAAGAAGCCATTAGACAACATAAAGAAGCCCATTGGTGCAGAACACTAGAAGATCTAGGTGAAAATCGAAACAGCGTATGGAAGTTGGCCAAAGCCTTAAGAGGAAAGAAACATGAGATACCTCCACTCATCGCAAATAACACCACACATATTACTGCCGTTGAGAAAGCCGAGATCTTCGCGGACCAAATTGAATCCCAATGTTCTCCCAATTGGAAAAACGCAGACCTGAATCACATCGCCCACGTGCACAAAACCGTAAATCGCAAAATCAACCGACCCAAACTTCCAACTACAGAATACATCAAACCCCCAAAACTCTCAGTCATACTAAAAAACATCAAAACACGCAAAGCTCCAGGCCCGGACGATATTTCCAACTTAATGCTTAAAAATCTGCCATTCAAAGCTATCATTTTCTTACTCACCATAATCAACTCCATCTTCAGAATACAAACATATCCAAAAATTTGGAAACACGCTTCGATTATAATGATCCCCAAACCGGGCAAAAAGCACAACTCTCCATCCAACTACAGGCCTATTAGCCTCCTCTCCGCTATAAGCAAAATAGCTGACAAAGCCATCCTGAGCAAGCTTTCAGAATTCTCTTTCCAAAACTCCATCATCCCCGAAGATCAGCATGGGTTCCGCAAAAAGCATTCAACAATCACACAACTAGCCAGAGTGACTGAAAACATACACAATTCATTCTATAAACAAAAGCAGCCATATTCCTGGACATCTCGAAAGCATTCGACCGAGTGTGGCATCAAGCACTAATCTACAAACTATTTGCGAAAAATTACCCCTCCTACTTAATCAGAATTATTCACTCATACTTACAACGCAGAACATTCGCCATCAGAATCAATAACACACACTCCTCAACCAGATTCCTAACAGCCGGAGTACCCCAAGGCTCTGCCCTATCCCCCCATCTCTATGCAATATTCACCGCCGATATACCACAAACAAACAACACCCCACTAGCATCCTACGCTGATGACACCGCCATCCTCTCCTCATCCATCAACCCCAAAATAGCTATTCAAAATCTTCAAGAAGCAGTAAACAAAGTCATTGCTTGGTGCCACATTTGGCGAATTGTCATTAACGGCGAGAAATCACAAGCCATAGTGTTCAGAAGAAAACCTAAGCCCATCACAGGCAACATTTACATAGATCACACAGAAGTTCCATGGCTCCCATGTATTAAATACCTAGGTGTACATCTTGATAGAAGACTAACTTATTCTTTCCACGTCAAACAAACTTGCTTAAAAGCTAAGAAAGCCAGAGGTGCCTTATGGCCCATGTTGGGGGCAGCCAGCACGTTATCATCGAAACTAAACCTCAGAGTATATACACAGACACTAAGACCCATGCTAACATACGCATGCCAAATATGGCTCTACGCAGCTCCATCAATTATCAAACAGCTCCAGATCTATCAAAATGTATCACTTCGCATGGCATTCCGCTCACCAAGGTATATAAGAAATACCCAAATCCACAAACAAGCCGATATAGAAGATATACACACCTTTACCAAAAAACTTACAAAAGAATTCTTCGAGAAGAATGAAGCCCACGAAAATTCCGCCCTCGCCGCAGCCCTTTCGTACGACCCGCACCAATACCTGCCGTTAAAGAGACCAAAGCTAGCAACAACCTAAATGACTCCTCTGTAAGAGTATATTAACTAATCTCCCTCCAAACCAAGACTATCCTTACTCAGAATAATAGTTAAAAGCGAAAAGCTTGACTAAACTAAGCCCGGTAAGAAGAAGAAGAAGAAGAAGAAGAAGCTACTTTTTCCGAGTTTCAGAGTTGTTATCTAAAGAAGTTTTTAATCTTTCGCATGTAGGTGCGCCGCACATTGGTCCAGACTCCATGTTCGAGGCAGTTTACGCATTACACAAAATGGTTTTATAAACTTTATACAAGCATGCAAAAAGATACCAAGGATTGAGAGCGAAATTTAGTATGTCTCAGTTAAATATGTTAATAAAATGCGAAAAAGCACTATTCAGAAAGAAAATTGTCCACAACATAACAATTCGAATAGGCTGGTTTTCCAAGACTACTGAGTTCTTGAAAAAACATATTTAGTTATTATTATGCAATATTTTCGTTTGTTGCTAAGAATTTAGCAGACTAACTTTTATACCAAAAATCAAGAATCACTCAGTGTATTCCTCTAATTTAGATATAAGCAACAAATGATATTCGTCCGTCTGCATTAATCATTAAAATAATCCTCGTTCGCTGACATAGCTGATGTCAATGGGGAACGTTTAATATGTCATGAATTCTCGCTTTTTTTTATGTAAAGAGCTCGTGGCAAAACGATAACATTAAATAATGAATTATTTACGACATTAATTGCGAGTTGTTCTGTGAAGAGAAAAAGTGGATTAATAAAATTCCAAGCATTTTTGCTGTTGGAGCTGGCGTATGTTATGTTGTTTAGAGTCTGCACACTGAATACATAAATATATGAACACATGTGTGAATAAAAAAAAGATATCAAAGCAAAAAGTAGTAACAACGTCTAATAATGAATATGCAACGAGTCGCTCATAGTGTATACAAGATCATTGTTATTTTACGTAATTTTCAAATTTGAATATTAAAATAAATTATTACATTAATTAATTTTTGCATAAATGTAAAGCTGGTCACCAGAAATATTAATATAGCTTCTATTAAAAAGATTGTTCTTATTCTAAAGTACTATGTAGTAAAGATATTTTCCTTTTCGTTGAGACCATCGAAGAATTAAATGCGACACTGCTTTGTCTAAACCTAATTATATTTTGCTATTGTAACATAATAATCTACCGACTGATTTACCGTATTGGCGAATATTTACCTATTTTTGTAAGTGAAACATTCAGAGGTGTAGTGGGTTCGAATGGCCCGACTTGCAGATGGAAAGAAAATCCGGATGAACAAAAATTAGTAAAACTTAACTGTTTTGGATCTAATTCAACAGCTCTTCACAAAATCCAGGAGCACGCAATAATTATACTACATGGACACGACCACCAACGACAATTTTGTGCACACACACCAACATTTGTAGAAGTAAATAAATTACTTTTGAAAAATGATTGATGCGTTTCAATCTCAGCTTAAATATCCAAAGAAAATTCAAATCTATTGTGGTAGTCCTGTTCCTGCAAAGATTGAATATATGCTAACCAGAACTTTGCCCACTTTTTCCATATCTGAATTACTTGCAACAGAGAGATTTTCAATTAAGCTTTGGATAACACGTAAAAAATTTTCGAAACTTCTTGTAAAGATCTTTTAAGGTACCACTAGCTCTAAACTGATTTAATATTCTTGACACGCTTGGGTTACTAACCATTTTCTTAGGATGTCTTTCATTGAAAACATAAGCTGCTTCTCTAAATGTCTTATAATTATTTCCACAAAGGAGTACTAATTCAGCTCCCTCTTTCAAAATTAATCGTTCAGGAATGATTAGTATATTTACTTAATAAACTAGTTTCTTAAAAAGAGTGACTTACTAAAGTGACAGCTAATGCAGAAGTGTCACAGAATTTATTGAAGTGACAATCCAAATGACAACCACAGAACTACTGTTAAGTAGATAGCAGATAAAATTAGTTTATACAACCAAGGCCAACTGTATCTAATATCGCTGCACGATATAAGGCCGTCACATAACGAGATTTTTCTGATTATTATAACCTCAAAATATTGATCCTCATCTGGCGCCATCTATCAAAAGCACAATAAAATGCTTGATAATCGCTGAGCATTTTAAAAATCACGTGATTAAAATATGCAATATGATTGCAAATCTACTGGTGTGTTATTGACATTTGACTGATGTGGATAGATATGACATTTATTTCGTCTATTCCATATTCTTTTCTACTTAAATTATTCTAATACTACACATATTCAGTCGTTTCATTTAATGTGAGCTACATATTTACTATAATATATTTTGGAAGTTACCTTGAGTACCAGTTATATATTCAGTTTTCTCACGGGAAAAAAAACGTTGCTGTTCTGGGTCATTTAGTTCTTACCAAAATAGTCTGCAAGTAATAAGGTACTTCGGAAAATGAGCATTGAATATTCGAAATGTAATATAAGGATAATTTTTGGTAAATAGCTATAATTTTTTGCATTTTTAGGTAAATTTATATCTTAATATTTGTAGATGTATAACATTCTAATGGAAAAATTGCAGGGCTGAAGTGAAGCAGACTTTATTTAGTCTTTAATATTAACATTAAGTATGTGAACTCTAAGGTATTTAGAACAATTTTAAAAAAGATACAAATGGATTTAGATGAATATTTGAACATTGTCAATTTTTGTTCTGTAATTAGACTTCTGTTGAATAAATAAAGATGCTATAGTAATTTTAAAATGCTCTAGTTATTTAATTATTACCAATAATACTCCTTGTTATCATCGTAAGGTTGAGAAGTGCCAACAAGAAACTGATTAGTGTTATAAGCAAATTTTGGTCTGTCTTGAATGTGTGCATAGAAATACTAACGGATTTGGTATAGGCAGCAATAAAGAGTGCATCACTGTAGTAACTATATTAGCAAATTGTAATAGTTCCAAAATGAAAAAAAGTACATCAAATATGTACCGAAATACACAGAAAAAAAAAAGAGTTTACTGAATATTACCTTCTTAACCAATGTCATTTGAAAATATTCTATATCTCTTTTAATAAGTGTACGTGCACGTATATCAGTTTATAGTAATATTTGAGTATACTGTACAACAAAGTTATTTTGTCTTAACAAGATCATTTAGTTGCGATTCTGTAAATCACATGTTAGGCTTAAAGGAGGTGGCAAATTATACTACCCATGCCACAGTGGTATTTTATAAGGCAATAAATATTGCGATGTGGAATAGTAAAACTTCAAAATCTTCCAATACAGTTGAAAGCGACGATTACGTTAAACAAACCTTTACAACGTAATTGAATCCTAATTAGTATTTCCTTTTGAATTGTTATAAAAAGTTAGAAACGTAAGTAAAATTGTAATTTTTGGCACTACCCAACAATTTTATTATCAGCAACACATTTTTAATCATTTTAAAATTATTAATATTAATTACCCACTATAAAACTAATGTTTAAAGTGTTATTTTAAAGTTTATTTCAAGAAAAATTCAGAAACCATTTCTTTTGGGTACTACTAGATGGCGCCACATAAGGATCAATATTTTGAGGTTACAAGAATCAAAATCTTCAATGTAAATCTTATATCGCGATATCAGATACAGTTGCCCTTGATACAACGAGTCAATAATGACAGTTATTAATCCCGAGAGCCGAATTTACGAACCGAGCCGTGAAGCGGCGAGGGAGTAACTCGGCTCGAGGGTATAACAGTCATTATTGCGAGTTAGTATACACTATAATTTATCTACGACTAATTGAAGATTACTTAAAAATCAAAATAATTAAACGAAATTATCAATTAATAGATTACTATATCGATATGGCGTTTGACGGTTTGACAGTTAGTAATATGGCCGCGCCTGTCTATCGTTACTATGACAACTTTGGTAACGTTATGTTCTTATTGGGAGAATGCAGGGAATAATAATAATGGTAACGTTATGCCTCATTATATAGTTACTATTATTTTTGCTGTATAATAGTGAATTATAATTTTTTCAGTTATTTTAAGAGGGGCGTTTACTAGCAAATATGCAACTTATATTACTAGCTGGACGGGTAGACGCAAGAAGATGTGAGTACTCGTAGGTGGAGGTAGATGATATTCGGTTCTGTCACAGCGCTTCGGTTTTATTCACAGATTCTGTCATAGATAAAGGAATACTATAGATGGGAAACATAATGTATAAAGAATTAGTACTTACGGAACTGTTGATGTTGATGTTTTATAATAAGCCAATTTTCGCTTGACCATAACTTATATTATTAAACACTCGAATATTATAGGTATATATGATATTTCTTTTTAATTACAAACTGTCACTCTGACTTAAGTCTGGAATAGCCGACCAATTCCGATAGTTTTTCGTCTTCGCTAGGACAGGTAGAGATACCGTAAAGTGGGGATAGGCGACGCAATAACTTGGAAAAACCTGCTGTGAAATGTGTGTGACAATATTTACTATTTTATGTTTTTTATCTTCAAAAATAGTTACAGATTTTTTTTTCTATATCGTTCATCAAATGTGCAGCTGGCGCGCGGAGGTTGTTTTTTTCTTTTGTGTATCAGCCCTAGTTAGTAGACATTAATTAAATTCGTGCATTTTTGTCGTTATTTCTAAAACACATAACTTTTTTAAGAAAATAAATTAGTACAAAAACTGACCTTGACATTATAAATTGATGCCTTTTGCATCACTATCCCAAATTTGAGATTCTAAAATTACAAAATAAATTCAAAAAACGCGAAACGGCGATGCCTTAGTTTTCGATAGGTAAACGCTCCTCTTAATATAAATTCCTATTTGTGCATATCTTGAAATTTAAAACAACATTTTTATATTTAAGAAGTAAGTGCAATTTACCTAAAAATCAAATAGTGTACTAATTACTTCATCCATACTTTTGTGCGGTGACATTAAAAATTGTGACCTGTATTAGGAATACAAGGAAGCAAGTATTGAGCTTTGGAGTACCACAAGTATGGAATCATTAACATCGAAAGCAGCTTCAGTAGTAGTAATCCAGCAATACCAAGACAGGAAGTTATTTTCTGCCTGGAAAAGTATTATATAGGCAGTAACAGATTGAATTACTTCATAAAGCTAGTGGAAGATCACAGCCGTTCGAAAGTTTTATTGGCCTCCACCATTTGCAATATATTAAAATAGATGTGTGTAATATGATTATCTGAAAAGTCTAGAATTATGGTAGACGATAAATAGCCAACAAGATTAGTAATAGAAGCGTGTTCGTTTGAAAGCAAAAGTATGTCGTATTTTCTTTGACGAAGCTAAAAATTCACAGCGAAAATTCCGAAAAATCGAAACTCTTTCAACAAAATCTTGCAGGAAAATAAAGTGAGAATTTTACGTAATGAACTACAAATCGCTAAAATCGAAAAAACGTTTTCAAAATAAGCGTCTTGGTTTGTAAAGTGATAATGGACATAACGTTATTATAAACGCATTTTTCTATAAGATGTAATCAGTTTGTTGTTTTTTCTAGGTTCCTACATTTACTGCAATTTCATATTATTTTTGGGAATTTAATATTAAATAATCTCCATCAAGAACAACATCGCAATTACATATAGTTGACAAAAAATCCCTAAATGATTAACAGAAATCGAACGTAAAAGGAGATGAAGAAACAGGAAATGATAATTTGTAAACCTACACTAAATGCCAGTTATTACTGTCCTTGCAACAACGATCGTAAAAGAAATTCTTATCGGACTTAATCGTTCGGATGTCATGTAAAAACATAAACATCTCCCTTTGATTACTCACTAAATAATATTAAATAACGAAGAAAATCGACTTACGACTTTTATTATAACATAACACTCCCCTTTTAGGAGCATATTTTGCAATGAAATTTATCGCCGTCTACATTCTATACTGCCTGTAATAAATTTTGGAAGGTCTGCGGAATTAACGAAAATTATTCTCTTTCCTAAACAATTCACTTCTTTTAAATTGAAGTTATTATTTACAAGTGTAGGAAGCTTTCTATATATAGGTAAATCAGTGTGAGTTCATGACTTCGATATCCAGTTGCCACGACTATCATATGGTGGTAATAATATGTTGGTTATTGTTATCAAGTAAATTCTTCTCCTTCCCCTTGTAATATACAATGTGCTAGATATTATCGATATACAATATTTACATGAAATAGTAACGTTGTATGTTTTTTCACTACATTTTATGAGTTATTTCCGTAAATTAGTGTAGCCTTGTATTGACTTGTCATGTACTATTTGATGATAAAATAAATAAAATATACGAACTCAAGATTATTGTTATTATGTTCAAACTGAAGACATATTAATGGTATTTGCGAAATGACCTAGCTGTTCTACGTTAAGCTCTTGCCTACTGCAGTATTGCTTTCATAGTACTGTTGAATCCATATGTTATTTTAATTAAATAACGTAAAGATAGTTCCATTACAACCAGGATATGATTAATTCACAACAGGAAATGAGTTAATAATGAACTAAAAGCGCTTTTCTTGAATTCCGTCAGTGTTGATGCCTCTAAATTTATTATGTAGACATCTACATACATATATTACCTGGATTACCAGACTGACTTTGCAAAAGCTATATTGTTAAATAATGTACTTGGTACATTGCTTAACAAAATTAAGAGAAGGTATTTTTTTACGGGACATCATCTTTACTTATTCAATCTTTACTTTGATTGTATGCCTTTTTTGTGTGTAATTTTTTTGCAGTTACCACAAAACCTTACCACAAAATAAGAAACAGTGATTCAAACATCGCGCCAAAATTCCAGTAGATTTTAAATTCTTTACACTATTAGAAAAGAACAATAAAATTAAAAATTGTTGACAAATTACTATCTTCTCATCTGCTTAGATGCAATATAAAATTGTTTACTACATTTTAAGCTATGTGTTCTGGGTTTTGGCGGGATATTTAAATCACTCCTTGTTATTGTGGGACAGAGTATAATAATGAAGTGTTCAACTTTCTTATTATAGTCTAACTTGTAAACCATGCAGTGGATTAATAAAATATTCACGATACTTTCAAGTACTGCTTAACAATTTTCTATATTTTTTGACAGTAGTCGTGTCCTGTATGAAAGTTACACAAGTTTATGTTTGAACTTAACCGAAACAATATAAAATCAAACTAATAAACGCAAGACAAAAGCATAATGACTATTTAATGCGAAGATCACTGTATAAAATTGAACATGCTTAGAATATAATTGGAGAGAATTACAGTTTAAGGCGTACTACATAAATTGAAATTGATGGTTAACAGATTGATGATCGGTGTATTATTCCTTTTATTTAGTTAAAACGATAGTTAATTCATGTATTAGGGACACAGAATATATACAATTCATATATAATAATAATAATAATAACCCATACATCGACATTTACCGATTACCGACAATCAAGTTATTTAGTTTTTGAGGCAGTATCCACAACGCCACAATCATTATACGCCTATGGTATGAAACCATAAAACAACCAACTCAGAGAAAATGTACAAAATAGGAGGCAAATTGGATTATATAGTCTTAAAAGTAGATTTCTCTAATAATAGTTCCATTTAAATATGTAATAGTGACATAAATAACGATTAACTTAGTTTGTTTCAAGAAATAAATTATGAAGAGAAAGAAAAAGAATGGCTGCATTTAAGAAGCTAGAAAAATATAGCACTTCAAATTACATTTCAAAGAAATCATAACTGTATGCTGAAACATTTTATGATTTTATATAATTTGCTTGAAATAATTTATCTGATTCCCATTATCAGGCCACCCAGAATAATTTATACAGGCTGTACCAGAAATAAAAAGACGGAGTAGCAGGTATGTAAAGTCCGAACAGAAACAGGCCCAAATATACCGCAATAACGAAGAAATTAAAAATTTAATTATCTATGTTGTTTTTTAAATAAAAAAATTACATTACGGACATGGCACAGAATGTATGTTTATAAATACACGTAAGAATGCTCATTTGTAAATAGAAACGAACACGCATTCATAGAAAAATACGCTTTTATTTGTATAAAACGGGAAAAAACGTTAAATCGTACTCATTCATATAAAATATATTTTTTGCCAGATGGGCGACCCACTTTATTGCAGACAATAAAAGATTGTTTTTATTTTTAAAATAGGAAGGTTGTTGCTCTTTAATGTGTTTGTAGTCGGAAACAAACTGATTATTATTATTTTAGAATATTCAATAAATCGTAGTTTTTCTGGATTACAGTAAATATCAAGAATGTAATTATTTTTTTCTAGCAGATGTAAAATTAAAGTAATTAATGGTTTGATATTTATTATGAAGTATCTATGACTCCTCCTTTTTTTAACATAAGTAATGTGGTGGTCCTGAAAAGGACCGATTGTGAAAGTGAAGCAGGTGGATATTTAGTCCAGGGTCGGCGTAAGGCCAATTGAATTCTTTATTATTTTTTTTCTGCCATCTGCGCACGAATAAAGACTTGATATTTTGAGGGTACGTTTTTACAAAATCTAGCTTCGGATTTCTGCTACTCCGTCTTTTTATTTCTGGGATAGCCTGTATATTATTTTAAAAAGTTGCCAAATTATAAACTCATGTACCAAATTCAAGTAATTAAAATTTATAGAAAGCATACACGGTTTATAAAAAATGAGTAACATGGAAAGATATAATGTAAATGCAAATTAAAATATTTAACATTAAAGGCTACTGTTGTTGCTTTTCCTGCCTGTCATGTCCCAATAACCATGCATTAATTCACGCCTACGCAGAACAGACTGTGCATGTAATTCAGAAATGCATGTTTTCGTGAACTCTTTGCAGTTATGTGACCTTTCAAGATGAGTTTCGCATATTATTTGCATAAGCCGAAAAGCATTTTTATGAAGATTGATTCGACTTATAAATACATATGAGCGCGTGACATTAACGCCATTCTTAACCTAAATTCTTTTATTCATCACCTCATTCCTAGAACAATATATGTATTTGCATGCATGCAAATTGAAACCATAATGTAATGAAATACTGTAATTCAGTAACATATACGATTGAAAGTTTTAACATCAAGCCCTCTGGACTACTTTTTCTTGAGCAAATTCTCATATATTGATATGGTACAAATTACAATCCTTAATATATACAGTTTCCTATATTTTTTTAATTTATGACCTTTATTAGTAGATGTTCCACGAAATTCTACTTAATGTAAAAACATATCATGTTGAATTTAAACACACAAAATTGTATAATATATATTATAATGAGTTGGGTTTCCACTAGTCTCTATTTATTAAAGAAAAACATCCCAAAATAAAGAAGAACACATATTATAAATTGGCTGCATTATACATCTATAAGAACGAAGAGATTGATGCATTTTAGTCATTAATTAAAAGTTTCTCTATTGCACGAAACTTTCCATTCTCTTCATAAAGTCACAAAAGTTCAGCACGAAATGAGTTTCCATTATTATAGGTATATATAAGAACATTTAGCTGCAGATTTAGACAAATGAATCGACTTTGGTTCTAGTACACACAGGCATCGTTTCCATGTCTATTCAAGCGATGCAGATTTCAAGATCTGTTAGAATAATAAATTTCCTGCAATGACTAATTAGAGAAATCTTATACTGTCAGGAATTTAATCCGGTAGTCACTACAGTACCCCTTGAGCAATATAAGCTGGCATTCTATCTCGTTATACTTATGTATGATCAACTCGGAATTATTTGATTCTATAGTAACCAACAACAACAATAAAAAAAGTAAAATGTCACTGTCATCATGTTTATAGTAACATATTAATGTCTTCTATGATAATGATAATTTTGGTTAAAGCGTTCTTTGGATGATCAGTTTACAGTTAAGGAAATAAACTGTATCAGGTAAATCAATAAATAGTCGATCTTGCAATGCTACACGAATTTTCCATTCTTGCTAGTTCATGCCTATGCGCTTGTATCTTCTTGTTTTGGAGTATTCTTTTATACTTGGTAAGGAAAGATATTCATAATGTGTTCAACTGTTGAACATTTTATTTGGTAGGTATATAGACGAACTTAACTGGTCAGTTTATGGACAAAATTACATACTGAAAATGTATGATGAGCCTTATCATATCTTCAAGCATTTTGTGACGAACAGATATCACTATAATTATGGGAGCACTTATAATTATTTGACGTTTGTATCTTAAATGGCGGTAAAGTGCGTCTGTCATTTCTGACAATTGTGAACAATAAACCAATTTTACCTCTAGCTTATAATTTGATTACATAATAGCAGTTTATCGACGACTAAACAATAAAGTAGGTATTATTATCACTATTGGCTAATAATAACACTAATACCCGGAGGGAATAATGAAATGCGACCAGGGAATAATGGGCCATAACGTTACAATTATTCCCTGCATTCCGCCAATAAGAACATAACGTTCCTAACGTTGTCGTAGTAGTCAAGCCGAGTTACTCCCTCGCCGCTTACGCGGCTCGGTTCGCAAATTCAGCTCTCGGGAATAATAACTGTTATTATTGACTAGTTGTATAAACTACTATTACGGCCGATTTCATAATCGTAATAATAATAAGTTAAAGTGACCTTGAATTTCAATGTTGACTTTAGCGTTGAAAATTGGTTTCGTAATTTTATTTTAAATTTAAAATAAGTTATTGTTGACAACATAATTTTATGCTTATTGCAGTTTGAAGATTTTGTCGGAGCAGCAATTCGTCCACATAAAACTATCTCTTCTATTCTTTTTTTGTCGATTTTCTTTGTGGTCACAAATGTTATGAATGCAAGCATTATGTGTCAAAGTTGTCAAATATAAAACGGGCATTGTTGATATCTTTATATTGCTTGGATGACAAACGTCAAAAGGTGTTTATGACAACTGTCAAAAGGTGTATGAATATTATTAAATATTAAATATACTCGAGTCGTTTTGGCAACCGACACGGCCAAAGTATGAACTAAGGAGGTCAATTCAATGCCACTACAAATTCCCATCGACCGCAACAATAAAATGAAACTAATTAAGGCAACATTTTGCGTCATCTCAAATTAGACGCCATTGTAATTTACTGGCGCATGTCGGATGCGAGAAAGACTCAACCATATTACAGTCCTGAAATGGTTTTAGTAGGTTTTATTACTTGACAGGTTAAATTTTGTAACATTCCAAATTTGACGCCATTTTAATTTATTGGTGCATGTCGGTTGCCGAAGCGATTCAACCATATTCCCATCTTTAAATGCGGTAGTTAGTGTGTACTTAGCTACAGGTTTCTTTACTCACGTTCTAAAGTTAGCTCTAGGTTTTCTAAATACAAACAGCAAATGAAACTCAAGAATAAGTTGTCCTTTCTCATCAATCTGTCAAAATAGCCCGACATGCAGTAACAACAAGCAAGTAATTTTGTATTTTGTGGTAAAAATAAAGTATTCGTTTTCTGAAAATGAACCTAAACAATACTGGAAGTGTAGAGGATGCTGGTATTGGTAATCCACCTAAAATTACTCAAGCAATGGCATCGGCAATTGCCAGCTTTCTGCAGGAGAAATCAAAACGTTAGTCGGTTCGAACGTGCAAATAAACTTTTCCAAGATTGGCGTCAATAAATACAAACAAATTCATTATCTGAGAATGTGCTACTTGCTTACTGCAAATATTTTTTTGGAAAGGATGAAATATTCCCCTTTGAGGGCAATCTATTCAAAGTGGCGGAGTAAAATTAATTAAAAAATAATGTTGATATAAACACAAACGAAAATGTTGACACAAATTAAAGAATACCTATCAGTACCCATCGTCTGCTTCAGATAAAGAACATCGATTTACAAAGGTAAAGTGTGATTAAAGATGCTCTCGATGTAAAGTAAGTGCACATGTGCAGTACACATAGCTAGTTTGGGTCGGTGTTATTTTAGGAGTGAGCTCTCTTTAGCTAATCTCTCTCATCAGATATTGATGTGTTGGGAATTTAGAAATGAGAAAAAAATATTGTTTTACGACGGTCTCGCCTACAGCTTCCATAAAAATGCTAGCCACTACAGGGGATAAAGATGAACTCATGTCAGCGTCCACAACTTATTCGTACTGTCATGGAACTGGAAATACGTAGAGGGTCTAAGCGGGTTTTTTGTATTCGGATAGGAATTGATTAATTATGGAAATTGTGTCTGGGATTGGTACTTTAACAAAAAATTATTCGAGTCAACAGATAAAATAAGAGAGATTTAAGATGGAAGATTAATTTTTACTAGTGTAGGGTTTTATGTGATTGGACAGATATTGGGGGATTTTATAAGTAGGGCTATTAGTGGTACTAACAATAAGATGAGGGCAATCGCTTTGTGCCCTTTGGGTTAGCCGCATAGATTAAGTGTTTTGAAGTTATTGGATATAAGATGTTTTTGCTGTCCTTTATATAATAGAAGAATGAATATGAACAGAAAATCCACTACATGCTCCAAAATGGTTCCTTCAGATCTATCAAATTGGACCTCACTCGACGCATAAAACGTACTACTTCAGCCTCATCAAATACTTTTCTATACCTGAAGAGTAATAACAATCATTTTCCTCTACTTTGCAAAATAAGGAAGACATAGCCCTAAAAAGGAAATTGAAAGCATCGCTTTTGGCGGTTTTAAAAGACTGATTGCGAATATGTTTTGCCACATCACTTAAACGTTCATGTCTTCTTTTCCTTAGTTTTTGGAATAATTGAAACGTAAAAGCGCACGTATTATCAATCTCGGCCATATTTAGGTTACGACTAGTCCATATGTTTAGAGTTTAAGTAAGAAAATTAGCTGATCTAGAAATCTACACGTCTATTATTTTAGGACGTAGATCTGTGTTTCATGGAGACGGATCGTTTTTTCATGGCATACCTATTCTTTTATCGCTATTTAAGGGAACTTGTTTCGGTTTTTCCCCGGATTTGATTTCAGAACAAGGAATTATACTAATTAGACTTACATCGTTTTTCCCGTGTATTTTTCATATATAATATTTTATTATTCAATATATGTATATTAAATGTAATCACAACAGTTTCAACAACTACATCCTATGCAAGAATTATGTGGTATAAGAACTCGCACGGGAAATTAGATGGCGCACGGTCCTGCAAAAAATAGTTTCTCCTCGCACACGTAATTCTAAAAGAAGAGATTTATATTGCAACAGATGGCACCACCAATGAATTGAACATGGTCTGGTATGGAATGACAGTTTTAGGCTATCATAAATTATCCTCAGTGAAGAGGATGGATACTCCTTTTTTGCAGTTCGATGTCAATATACGGCGCCCAGCAGTAAAAAGTTACCGGTCACCGCATATACAACAACGCGACGGGAAGAAAAGAATAAAAGTGAGAGAACATCTACTCTGAATGTTTTATATGTACAGTTGGTGGGTTTGTTGTCTTCTGTCATTTACGGCCAGTACACACATACGTAATACATCTATACAATTCTTTTTCACGTTCAATACCTCAGAAATCTACATCTACGTTTGTCAATACGGAAAATGTTTTCTGCGGTGTAGTTCTAACACATGCCTCTCTTACAGGGTACATTTTAACATCCTGGACTTAAAGAATATATCTCGACACCAGAAACGACGACGTCATATTAACTTGGACATAATGTGAAATTTTACAGTTGAGTTATTATTATTATGTATTATTTTTTCCCTTAAGCCGCTTATGAAGCATGATTCTAAGGTTTTCTTGGATTTGTGCTATAGTGTCATTAATGTAAAGTCAATTTAATTGCAAGTACTTGCTTCAGCACAAAATTGATCTGTTTTTCTAAATTCAGGATACACTTTTACGATATCATGGTGGCTCGGTTGTTAAGGCACCTATTTAACCAATGGGATCTTGGGTCTGCAACAAACTGTAATGGGGTACAGCCTATTTTATAAAATAATATTATAATTTTACGATATTAAATAATCCAATTAATAATACTTTAAGAATATTTTAAATATATTTGAAATCAATGAATATATTAATTTAATTTTAATTCCCATGTAGTCATAAGTAGGCTTAGGATAATTACGCACTAAAAAACTTCAAAATGTGCATACAAATATGCACCAAAAACTTTCAGAATATGCAATACTTGCAATACAATTATCCTTAGGCTTAGGATAATTGTATTGCAGGTATTGCATATTCTGAAAGTTTTTGGTGCATATTTGTATGCACATTTTGAAGTTTAGTGCATAATTATCCTAAGCCTAGTCATAAGTATATAAAATATGTTTCGTATGTGTAAGCATCGTGGCGCCCAAATATCCGTGTTTAGTTAAGATTGGTGACGAGTTCATATGGTTACGTGACTATTTGTGTATGAAAGAGCAGCAGAAGTACCCGGACTATTTAGAAAGCGGGGAATCACAGGCGTCCAACTATAAGAAGAAAAATGAGTGTTGCAATCGAATGAGTCGGCGGCTAGACTTTAAGCAAGAAGTCGAAAGGCGAACTCCAAGCATAGACTCCTGTAGTGGGTCGACAACAGCCAGAAGAGTTGTTGTTAAGTGAAATTTAAATAAAAAGTCGACAAATAAGTTTTAAAAGTGTATCGACTCCAATAAGTATAAAAACAGCCGTTAAATAAAAGTACTTTTACAAGTATAAACTTGTAAAGTTAACCGCATATTGAGTATACAAATTGAAATGTGTAAGTTATCATATCTTTTGTGATAAAGATATTGTGTTACAAGTGGTAGTGTATGCCAGTTCTTCACGTCTTGTTCGTGAATAAAGAAGATTCCGCTCTAAAACAGCGATGAAGGAGAAAGGAAGAAAGAAGCTTTAACAAAGGTATTTTAAACGATTATTGTATGTGAATGTATTTTAAAAATAAAGAATCAAATATAATATTTCAGTTTTCAAACAGAGACGAAAGAGGTAAATATATTTATCTGGGTCAGATAAATATATTTGGTAAATGAATAACGTTTCCAATGTATAAACTAAAATGTAACTTTATACATTTTAGAGTTGTATGTAGATATACCGCATGTGTCAAATTTCATTAGCTATAGGGAGTCAATGTTTGCGTGCGATTTATACGTATACAAATAATATGTGGCAACGTGTGTCACCCCTACTCTCCGTTGCCAATCCCGGCAACAATCGACATTAGAACGATTTTCTCCGATCTCCCCACCAGACTTTACATTCAATCTTTAGCTCCGAACACGTTGCGATATAGTCTGCCATAAAAGCCGTCTTATTACTGGAACGGGAAACATCAATTGGCCGCCGCGATCTCCTGACCTACTAGTTTATTATTATTTTCAGAATCCTTTTTTCTTTACCTTATTTTTAATTTTATTAGAAATTGTTTGTGTCATGCAGCGTGAACGCAGCTTAATAATTCTCTGCACGCATTACAAACACCCAAGTCAATGGTCCAACAGTTACTGCTATAACTTAAGCTTGTATCGGCCGCGCTCGCATTGGAGAGGAAAGTAGGGATGCCATGTTGTCACGTATTGCATGAATTAATTGCCTGTGGCTAATGAAAATTGACACATGCTGTATATGAATCTTGTATGTAGCCTAAGTTATTATTTCTTGCTATGTTTGTGTTCATTTGAATATAATGCATATACGTACATTTTATTCAATGTAATCTTTGTAAAAGTGTACTTAACGGATTTATTAATTTGTTTCTTTTTCTGTTAAAAGCAGTATATTGTATAAGATTTTTCTTTGTCTGTAAAAACATATAAAATTTTGAGTTGTACCCTTACAAAACTGAATGTAGATTTTTTTCTAATTAAATTCGTTGTGATAAAAAAACTTCCACTTCTGGGTTTGCCATGAATTAACAAATTAATTTATATAGAAAACATAGAAACTCTTATATTATTGAAGTAAGCTCTAATTTAATTTCAAATATTTCAAATTTATACAATTAGAAATGTGACGAAATATTGCCTTATCTTTTGTAAACAACATCCATAGCCTACCATATTATCGATCAACAGTAATCTGCTAGCATTAAAGAATTCCATGTGTCTTGGAACCATTTTTTCATTTCCAAAATGTCTCTTGCTCATAATGGGCATTCTAAGCGACATATTCCATCCAGCATCGTAAAATGCTTGTACCATGTCCTCAAGTTTTGTAACTTTCTGTATTTTTGCCCAACCCCGACAAAAGAAAAAAAAAAGTACCATGGGCACCACACAGTATTTAATTTGGTTTCAATTGCTCTTATCACTTTTCTCGTATGTGGGATCAAACAAAAACACATTCGTCCAGTTTTCGGTCTATTACATTTTTGAATACCTTTGTCAAAGGTTGATGGAAATAATAATAACACACCACGTTATATACTAGTTACGTTTCATTTGGTAGATGGCTTAAAATTCAACCTCACTTGTTAATATTCTAGTTTCCCTTCTATATACTATCCTCTATCCATGGTGACATGTCTGCAGATATATAAATAAAGGCCGACCAACTTCACACAACCTGCAGGTAAGAGTTCTAAAACAAAATTTAATTAAACATAAGCACCCACCTTTTAGAATTGAATCCTAATTCCCCAAACACTTTGTAAATGCAATGAATAAATGAGGGGTTCATCACTGAATTCATGCGACTCAAGCAATATATCTTATTTCATATACTTTTTTAATTCCTTTAAATTGTATGTCCTTGTTTGGTCTCGAGTGCGAAGAAAATGTTATTGTTTAATTGAATACGAAGATCAAAAATTGAATGAATTAAATTTAATACATTAATTAATACAGATTTGTAAGAGCATTTCGTATATGAAATAATTTTGTAAGGTACATATTGCATGTAAGTTAATACTATACCACTTTGCGTATGAAATATATATCTAATTAGTTATTAGTATTTATTTTATTTTTTTAAAATGTATGATTTAAACATTAAATGAGTTTAAACTTATTTTCAAATCTAATTCTGAGTTTGTTCAATAATTATTTTAACTCACTGTATCTTATAATCTCTGCATTATGATTCTACCTAATAAGTGGGAGAATTCATGCATACAAGCATCTAAAAGTTGGGTTATGTTTATTTTTACCGGCAAAATTTTACTTAGACGTATTATGAGCTCAGTCTAGAGTTATTTATAAGACTCTTATATAACATCTCAGGGATCTATGGTTCTTATTTGTTGGAAAATTACCCTCGTATGAAGTATACTTCCTACTTCCTACATAAAATAGGTTATAATCAACATCATCCTATAACTACAACTGTTAGTGCAAATGTTACCATTGAAATTGTTCAAACATAAACTACATGGACACATAATTATAAACGGTATGTCTATAAAACTTAATTAAATAAATTTAAGTTCAGAAATAAACATTCATTTAAAAATTCTATAAATATTATGAATTAAAATAAGATAATTCTTACAATTTTCTACATACTTAAGGTTAAATTATCTCTCTTAATTGTCTTGCCACTATAGTTTTAAAATTAATTCTGATTTTAAAATTCTCTATATTAAAATATGTAACTACTTAGCTCGAGTCTTATAATTTTGTTTATACTTTTAGTGGCCAAGTCTTTTCAAATTGGTATCTGTGTTGTCCTATCCTCTTGTGAGCCTCTTCGTCATGGACTGGTATCCTGGTGTGAAATTATAACTATGGACTGCTTATCCCTCCAGTACTACATTTAGAATCCTTAATTCAGGTGATAATTAATTTTAACACTTCTGTTACACTATTTAATTTCCTTATTCCTTTGTAGGAGTATAGTTTTCTTGATGAAAGTTCTCTAAATTCACGTTCTGGTACTAATTTTATATACAGGCTGTCCAGAAACTCTCCTGACAAACGAAGACCGGAGATTCCTCAGATAATTTTAAGACAATTTAACCTAATTCACCCTAGTCCGAAAATGCTTCCTAAGGTCATAGGCGTCCGTTTTGGGTAGGTAAACGGTTATTTTAACGCTTACCTTTTTTGTCTTTAACTTTTAAGCATTTCTGACACTAGATTATTAAATTTTCAGGTATTCCAGTACTAAAAGTTACTCTTACTTTAAGTCGGTAGGATACACCGTTTTCTAGAAAAATCGATTTGAAAATTTTTCATTTTTTCGTCATTAAATTTCAATTTATTATTTTTTGCACTAGTTCGCTCTGAACTGCCAACAGACATAAAACCTACGTTTTTAATTGTCAAATTGTTGTCAGTTCGCGAAGTTGAAACGACGAAAGATGAAATGAAAAAACGAAAAATTTTCAAATCGATTTTTCTAGAAAACGGTGTATCCTACCGACTAAGAGTACCTTTTAGTACTAGAATACCTGAAAATTTAATAATCTAGTGTCACAAATGCTTAAAAGTTAAAGACAAAAAAGTTATGCGTTAAAATAACCGTTTACCTACCCAAAACGGACGCCTATGACCGGTACTAGAAATTCGCAATTGATGGAATCGATTCATCTCTGGAGGATAAATAAGCATACCAGTTTTTGTTTTTCTAAATAGAAGCGTTCGGGAGATATTAAAAAAAAACTAATTACAAGGCGCCATCTTCAAAGAGCTCCCTTAGGAAGCATTTTCGGACTAGGGTGAATTGGGTTAAATTGTCTTAAAATTATCTGAGGAATCTCCGGTCTTCGTTTGTCAGGAGAGTTTCTGGACACCCTGTATATTCTTGTAGAAAATCGTATTAAATTTATACGTCACACAGTTATTTAACAATTATCTTCATTAATATACGTTTTTAACTTTAAATTCTAAGAGCGTCCTTTTCGGCATCTCTTCTTCGTGTAAACATTTTTAAAAAATTTATTTGTATATTATGTTGCCTAATTTAGAGTTACAAATAAAATATTTTTCTAGTATTTTTTTACGTGTTTAAATTATTCAATTTTCTCTTAATTTTGGACATTTGTTGACTTTTGAATTCTTTTATAATTTCTCATCTATTCACATATATTTACTAAGATTGAATTATGCTATGTTAACATTTGTTGACTTCAATATATAAATATCGTTATAATACATGTCTATAGTAATGGCCTTCGCATTTTATTCATTAGAAATGAGCAAAACCACTAATTTATATTATTCTAATGCTACATGTAATAACAATAAATAATAAACACAAATAATTACGTACATTTGTTGTACACTCGAGTTATGAGATAACTGCTTCTAATAAATTGTTTAACCTTTTGATGGTGATGTAAATTGTAAATGTATGTGAGGTGAAATTTGTCATGTATTCGAAATAGAACTTTTCAAATGAATATGTATGCAATATGCAGTTTTACGTAAAGTGTAAGCTTTATGCAATTATGTGGAAATATTTGTTAGTGTTGTATGCAATTTTACATGCATTACTTTTACAGCGTATGTTCTTGAGGCGTTTGTTTACCAAACACTAGACGTTGAATTTTCGAAAGGTAATACAGAAATAAACCTAACATACTACCAATAAACCTTTTTACATGCCCACCTGTTTGATGATGGAGTGTTTGGCTCGCATCCAATGACGTAGAGGTGTAAATGCTGTTTTTAAAATGAAGAAATCACAAGTCAACAAATTCTATTTATAAAACTATCTCATCACATCTCTATTTACTGTTTACATAAAACAGTGAATTTTGTTGTTACCGACCGCTCGGATATGTCAAATACTATAAACTTTCGCTGGAATTTCTGAAATATGTATAATATTTTAAAGGTTCAGTTTACAACGCAACTAATACAGAAATAGATTCTGTAAAATTAACTTATATCTTATTGATTACCGTTCATACTTCCTTGCCAGGTAATAATATTTAGCCCTCAGTTAAGACCAACGAAGAATTTTAAAGAATAACCGTTAACATATTAAATACAATACAAGGCAATCTATTTTATTAATATATCTTTTACGTTTACTTTCAGTGCAATTACTCTACATACAGGGTGTAGCACCTAAGATGCCTCGGACCGTAGCTCCTCTATCTTACAATATATCGAAAAAAGTCTAAGAGAAAAATTGTCCATAACTACAATCGCCATTTCCCTAAAATATTTTTGGTCATCAGTGCCGTGCCGTATTCCAGTGGCATAGCAAACCTATGTTTTTTGAAATGGAACAATGTATATTTTGTGGCTGATTCGGAAAGCCCCCAAAGAGTACTTTTTTTTTCTTATATAAAGTCATACTTCGAACTTTAGCGGTTTCGCTGTTATAACGGTTTTTCTTCGCAGTTAGACCGTACTTCGACATTTTTTTTTGGCAGGAACTAAATTGTACCGGCGTTTCGGTTTCTAATTTAGGGATAGACTAAGACATCTTCTAACTACTCCTAATCTTTTTTCAAGTGATTTAAGGAAAGAAGATAATTTTTGATTGGGCTTTGCAAATAGTCATTTTTCTCTAAAATATCAAATGGGAACCATATAAAATAATTATATCGTTGGATAATCGAAATTCCAAGTTTTACATTTATTAAATAAAAAAAACACATTTCATTACAAAGTTAAAAAGAAAAAAAAGTTGTTAGGTCAATTCGTCGAGAAAGGTCTTTTTTCAAAGTCAGCTGTCATGATAAAACAATATAAGTATCAATGCAAACGGAAAAAATAACAATAAACTGACAGAAGTATTATTGTTATCTGATAAACGTTGCGAAAATGCCTGGAACTCAACAAGAAATGGTTGACATGTGTTTATGCTTGGAGAATGTTTCAAAAATTGTTTGTTGGCGTCACGAGTGTACTCCGAGAGATATCCTCTCAGAACGTATCCAAATCCACGTGAGTTTACAAAGGTGTTGGATAGATTTACGTCAACGAGCAAAGAGAGTTAGAACGAAGTCAGTTTTGATCGTTGAAAACGGGTTGAAAGTTCTGGAGGCTGCTGTTGAAAATCCTCATATCAGTGTCCGCGAAATTATTAGGAACACTGACAAGTTACATTCATTTGCAATTGGAATTTCGATTATCCAACGATGTAATTATTTTATATGGTTCCGATTTGATATTTTAGAATAAAAATGACTATTTGCAACGACCAATTGCAGAAATTCTGCCTGCTTTCAAAATCTTGAGATTGCAATTCCTGGTGCAATTGAATTTTAAATGGATGGAACTTGTCAGTGTTCATACTAATTTCGCGGACACTGATGTGAGGATTTTCAACAGCAGCCTCCAGAACTTTCAACTCGTTTACTACGGTCAAAACTGGCTTCGTTCTAACTCTCTTTGCTCGTTGAACAGTACCAGTAGACGTAAATCTATCCAACACCTTTGTAAATTCACGTGGATTTGGACACGTTCTGAGAGGATATCTCTCAGAGTACACTCGTGACGCCAACAAACAATTTTTGAAACATTCTCCAAGAATAAACACATGTCAACCACTTCTTGTTGAGTTCCAGGCATTTTCGCAACGTTTATCACATAACAATAATGCATCTGTCAGTTTATTGTTATTTTTTCCGTTCGCATTGACAGTTGCACTTCTATTGTTTTATCATGACAGCTGACTTTGAAAAAAGACGTTTTTCCACAAATTGACCTAACACTTTTTTTCTTTTTAATTTTGTAATGAAATGTGTGTTTTTTTTTAATAAATGGAAAAGTTGGAATTTCGATTATCCAACGATATAATTATTTCATATGGTTCCCATTTGATATTTTAGAGAAAAATGACTATTTGCAAAGCTCAATCAAAAATTATCTTCTTTCCTTAAATCACTTGAAAAAAAATTAGGAGTAGTTAGAAGAGGTCTTAGTCTATCCCTAAATTCGAAACCGAAACGCCGGGACAATTTAGTTCCTGCCAAAAAAAAATGTCGAAGTACGGTCTAACTGCGAAGAAAAACCGTTATAACAGCGAAACCGCTGAAGTAGGAGTATGACGTTATATAAGAAAAAAAAAGTACTCTTTGGGGGCTTTCCGAATCAGCCACAAAATATACATTGTCCCATTAAAAAAAACATAGGTTTGATACGCCACTGGAATACGGCACGGCACTGATGATAAAAAATATTTTAGGGAAATGGCGATTTTAGTTATGGACAATTTTTCTCTTAGACTTTATTCGATATATTCTATGATAGACGAGCTACGGTCCGAGGCATCTTAGGTGCTACACCCTGTATATATTTTTAACGCTCGTTCAAATAATCATCCTGATATATCCTTAAGATTACCAACAATGGATTTCAGAGTACGTTTTCAACGAATCTGTAGACAAGCATACAACTTCTGTGATTATGAAGGCCAAAGCCCATTTTTATCTCAAAAAATTCTTAGTTAAGCAGAATTGTTAAATTTGCGGGAAGATTAATTCAATAGCTGTTCACAAAAACAACTATATTTTCTAAGATGAAGAGTTTGTTGTGACATAAATAGATGGTGTCTGAATTAATTAGATTGCTTTATTATTAATTTATTTACAAGATGCGGGTTGCATATTCATATAACGGGTTGCTATTTTTGTAAACTCACAATAGTCTTACTTTGTTATGTTTGTCCTGCAATTGAACTAAGTACAATAAATAAATTTTCTTTTTTTTATTTAATGAATTTCATCATTGTAGGAAGTTAAATTAACTACAAAATTTAACATTCAAGCAGTTCTGCTCGTTCCCTTTGGTAATACAAGGTTGAGGTAACTTCATAATTACATCTGAGATGTCAACAGACGCAACATCCTCTACAACTGGAAAAACAAAAGTCCATGAGGTTGGTTTCTTCCTCAAGAATATCACTTTATATTCTGACTGACTATAATGTTCTATAACTTGACCTCCGTAATAAACCGCAGACTTTTTCTTTGCACATTTTATTAATAAAAAGTCTCCATCAGCTATTGTTTCAAAATTTGGTAAAGCAATATGTGGTTCTTCTGGTACTGCATCTTCATCAAGAGAAATTTCATCTGAAGAAAAATCCATGAATTCACATTCATCGGAAATGTTCGTGGAATCTGATTCGATCAATTTTTTTTGGTGTCTTTTTTTAAGGCCGTATTCTAAAAGTAGTTTAGCTGACTTCATATCCTTTATTCTCTGCTTCTGTTCTTTTTTAAGCCTCTTTTGTTCTTTTATATAGTGTAACTCTTCAAGTCTATTTTTTGCAGGTGTGTCAGTGTAAATTCTAGATTACCCCGGTTGCCTTCCGTTTTTTCCACTTTTTCTTGTTTTGCTATGTTTTGAGTAAGGTCTAATAGTTTCAGGAGTTATAAGATTTTTTGATGTGGAGGTAGTCGGCTCTGGTGATCTTCGTGGTGACGGTATTATTGTGTTTGATAAACGACATTTCAGTTTTGACTACTTTATTAAGGAAATATCATTTATCAAACACAATAACTGACATTTTCATAGCTCACTTTAATAATGTTAACTTTTCCATAGTACAGTAACAACGATGTTCGTCATTTAATAACTCGAAAACGGTTTAAGATACCGGTATCATATGGTATATTTTTAATGTCAGAGTAAAGAGACCATTATAAAAATTTAATAATATACAGGATGTTCCATTTAAAAAAAACGTTATTTTCTTTTTATACCGTTGTATTTGCACGCCTGCTTTTGATGGGTGGGTAATTTATAATGAATAACCCTGTACAACGTTAAATACGAAACGGTTCGAAAAATTGTTAAGGTATACAAATATGAAGACAGAATGAATAAAAAGCCAAAGGACATCGCCCACAAATATTAACGATTGAAGAAAAAGAACTAATATGTGACTGGGTGGATGATAACTGCACCGTATTAACCAACACTTTGCGCTCCAAATGTTTGGAGGTATTTGGAAAAAATGTTAGCTGTTCGACCATAGGCAGGCAAGTAGTCTATATTACAGTATTCAGAATTGAAACACTCCAGAATGTAATACTTTCAGATGTTTACGCGATTTTCACTATACCGTAAAAAATATTCATGTAGTTCCAGAAAAACGAAATTGCGAAAATACGATAGAAAGAACGTTATGTTTTAAAATTTACAGAGATGATGGGTCATCCTGAAAAAATGTTTTTCCTCGATGAATGTGGAATTCAAAAATATTGAAGAGCTGCTGTTGGCATAAATGCGCGTAAACAAACTCGGCAAATTCGTAGCAAAAATATATCAATCTGTGCGGCAATCCGCAACACCCAGGTATACGTTTCTGATAAAAAGGACTCAGCAAACAAATTTTGCAAATTTTTAACAAGTTTTCTTCAGAAGCTTTCGAACAATAATATCGATCATATATAATTATGGACAATGTTCCATTTCATCTTACTGAACATGCAAGAAATCTGATAACAGCCTTGGAACACGAAACAATATATCTACCACAGTATTCTCCATTTTTGAATCCGATTGAAAATTTATTTCATCAGCGGAAAACTTTAATAAAAGACAAGAACCCAACAACTACCTAACCCAAAGAACTTTACACAGCTATTGAAAATGCCGTTGTAGACATAAGCAATGAAAACTGTTTAAATTATTTTAATCATACGCAAACGTACATACCAACATCCTAAAGGCGCTAAGTAATAGAAGATTAATCTTGTTATTTGGTAGAACATTTGTATTTATTATTTATGTATCTGTTATCTTAACATATGGAAAATAAAGTGTTACTCAACAAATCCATTTTCCTATGCTTTAGGTAAACCGAACTTTCTTTTGATCATAGCGGACTTTATTTTGAATAATAAAACTTTCATTTGGAGATTAAAAATGTCCTGTTGACAACCGAACTTTCTATTGACGAAATCGGAATTACTTATGAATACAGCGGAAATCAATTGATTTGGACTGTATAACTTCTGGTGCATGCCAAAATATTTAACACCGTGCAAGCAACAGCATCTGCTTCTTCAGACTGATTTCCAAGAAAGTTACACCAGGAATTTCTGCATGCACGTTGTAGAACCATTAATTAAAATTGTGAGTTTTAATAAGGTATCATCACAGACAGTGTGGTACATCTGCCGACGGTATTGTAGGTAACGGTCAAAATTTCATTCTGTCCTTGTTCTATATTATGGTAACTATCGAAAAGAACTTTGGAGTCAACCGGGCATCATGACATACTTAAGCAATG
Source organism: Amphimallon solstitiale (assembly GCA_963170755.1). Classification (NCBI taxonomy): domain Eukaryota; kingdom Metazoa; phylum Arthropoda; class Insecta; order Coleoptera; family Scarabaeidae; genus Amphimallon; species Amphimallon solstitiale. The sequence goes on along the minus strand of OY720675.1, from coordinate 27,602,291 downwards.
TATGAATAATCTTAATTTAGATTGTAAATTGTCTTATAGAACTAAAATGACAAACATTTTTTTATATGTGTTTTTCCACCAGTCATAAAGGAACAACAATTATAGTTACTTATGATTATAAACCATTGATTTAGACTATTTTTCTGCAGTTATATTATAGTTTATCAGTGTACATTACGTCGATTCATGATTAATATATAAATTCGTACAGAATGTTATCTTATTTATGTATTATCTTTAAATAACGACCCAATTAACTGATACTTTGATGTTTTTATTTTTACGGGTTTCTTTTTAGTGCGGTAGTAATAAACTTCCGAGAACGATATGAAACATCTTAGCAGACAAGTGGCAAAATATTTTGCCAAATAAAAGGTCAATTACATACACATATAAAGCAAATGTTTTTAGTGTATGTCCTAAATAGTTTTCGTAATTAATCTGTAATGAACCATGTACATAAATAATCAAATAACTTCCTGAAATGTACGTATTTAAAATATAACGGTTTTTGTCTGCTAAATGTCAGCTTGTCAGAAATATAAAAACATCATTAAATAAGAGCATAAGGAGAGACTAGCATAGGAGTTTCCTAAACGTAATGACAGGTCGATTTTTACATACAAAAGCTATTCTAAATTACAGCCCAAATCCTCTTATACTCTTGATAAGTCAGTGTAGAATGCTTAATTTGTAAAATATTTGCAAAAAATGCTTTTAAATAAGATTAAAAGTATTACTTCCGAATTTTGAATTTAATATCTACAAAAATTATTCCAAACCAAATGATTTCTATGTTCTTAATAATTACAGAGTTTTAAAGATATCTACATCTCGGTGGACATTTTGAACATTTTTTTGTGCAAAAGTTGTACCAAATTAAATTCTATATATTTTGATTTGCTTAGTAAATCCGTGAGATATGCCCACAAAAAACTGCTTGTCGGTAAGAGTAAAAGACCTACTGCCGCTGAAATTGCAGACAAAATTCGCGTTCGTATTCATTAGAAATTTGTGTAAACTTAGCAGTTTACGAGACTCTGTTCGGTCAACAATTTGACTCAAAATCTAACGAGATCTCAAGAGGGAAATTATGCTAAGTATGGTATTGGTAGCGTCAATTGTTTGACCGCTATCGAGATCATATATAAACATACACATACACACATATGTTAACAAAATTTTTTTATCGTTGTCAGAGGACTTCAAAATGCAGTTATCTGCAAAAATTGTGTATTCCTTTTTAGCTTGTCAAACATTTAATCTGTCTCTAATGTTGCTACCACTACTTCGCGCTTATTTACAGTGCAAAGCTTCGTCCATTAGTATTACTATGTCAATGATTAAGACACTGTAATACTAAATTGCAGCTACAAATGTCACCAAAACTTATTGAAGCTATAACTGACGCTTTTAACTGGTCTTCCTATTACATCGGCAGTGCATGATGGAAATAGTGGAAGTCAATTGCGGTAATAATCACAAGTTACCCCGTTTAGGCAAAGACAAATTAAAACGACTAGGACAGTTACAACTTTGCCTTAATCGGACATTCATCTCGTTCAAACAACCCCAACAAAGACTAGATTAAGGCTACTTTAGTAATCTTTCCTATTATATGAAGTTATTATTAGAGACTGGAAAATATGCGCTAACAAATATGCATGCAATATGCACATATGATATGCGTTTCTTTATTATGTTTAGGAAACTAAAATTCATTTGTCGTCTTTACTAATTATATATTTATTTATTACAATAAATAACCATATTTTCTTAAAAATTTTCAATACTTAAATTGTCTAATGTCTATGGTTTCTAAATATATGCTTATATTGGGAAAATGTTCTTTCAACATCGCAAGATGTGATCGGTGCATTCTTAAAAGTAGGCATTTATGAGGGGCGTATATTAATGTCTTCATTAAAATTGCCATTAATTACATTATTTATCGCCTTCAAAGTATCAAACCTCCATTTTTGCTTAGAACTTCGGCTATTTTTTTTTGCAATGAATCTACTGCCTTTTCGCATTTTCTCTTCAATATTATTTACAATGCCAACAGTATCATTTAAAGATAATTTTCTATCTTCTAATCTAGTAATTGCCTCTTCAATTATCGCAAAATTAGATTTAGTATATGATAGCTGATTTTTATTGTCAAATTATTGAAAATTACGTTACACTTTTCGATATGGCAAGACTGGTTGTTGATTCAAATTGAATTACAACATTTTTGATGCCTTCGTAATTATCCGCAAGAAATATAGCACAATTAAGCCCATGTTCCGCATCTTGTTGAGATTAGTTCTGGTGACAATGGAATGTCGGGAAGCATTTCGTTATAAAATTGCGCTCGTAAGGGCGCTTTTAAAAGTACATATTTGATATTACTGATTAAACTATTTACCTCTGGAAACTCTAATCTAAATTTTTCAGCAACCCTATCACTTATCCAATATTTTTATTAGAGACGATTTCGTTTTGGTTGTCCTTGGCATTTTCAAAAATTTAAAATTCACTTTTGTTTCACCAAATAGTAGATACGTTAACACGTTTATGAATGAACAAACTATGAAGGAAATTGTTTCTTTTTCTAATATTAATATTTGTCATACCTGAATTTATACCTACATGTCTGAAAAAGGTTTCTTACCCAAGTTCTACTTGCCCTGTAATCCAATTATGGTAATCGAATTACAAGACGATTAGATATAATATACAGAACAGAACATTCATTTCAAAACTTTCTAGAAACCTGTAAATCTATGAAAAATTCCCTGAAACATATAAGAAGTATTATCGTAGGGGCCATATCTTGATGCAAAAATTGTCTCCCCCATTTTAACCCCCTGCTCCCGGGAGTTACCTCTTTAAAAATCTTAAATGGAAATGGGTATCCAGTAATACGTCATTCTAAAGGTCTTTTGAAACAGTACATTTTGGCGTTAATTTTTTTTTAAATTGACCGGTTCGTTTTGAAGATTCCCTAAACATGCATTTTTGTTTAATAAGTAACTACAAAAATAAGGAAAATTATTCTATATCAAAAATAACGTTACAGAACCATATGGCTATTTATTTTCCAGGTTTTTGAGGAAATTTACAAAAAGTTAACGCCAAAATATACTGTTTTAAAAGACCTTTAAAATGATGTATTACTCGATACCCTGTTTCCATTTAAGATTCTTAAGGGAGTAGTTCCCGGAGGTTAAGGTGGGCGAGTCAATTTTTTCATCAAGAAATGGCTCCCAGGATAATACTTCTTGTTTCGTGGAATTTTTCATAGATTTCCAAATTTCCAGCAATTTAGGGTGGGAAGTTTTGAAATAAACATCCTATATGATAATATATCATTATTTAATTTAATGCTAATCCCTTCAGGTTTGCAGAAACAAATTAAGAGGAGCGTTTACCTCTCGAAAATTAAGCCATCGCCGTTTCGCGTTTTTGAAACTTATGTTGTAATTTTAGAATCTCAAATTTGGGTTAGTGTCGCAAAAGGCATAAATTTAGTTTTTCTACTAATTTATTTTCTTAAGAAAGTTATGTGTTTTAGAAATAACCACAAAAATGCATGAATTTGATTAGTGTCTACTAACTAAGACTCGTACACAAAAGCAAAAACGACCTCTACGCGCCAGCTGCACATTTGATGTATGATATAAAGAAAAAATCAAATTTATGTAATTATTTTTAAAGATAAAAAACATTAAACAGTAAACATTATCACACACATTTTACACGAGGTTTTTCCAAGCTAATCGCGTCGTCTATCCCCACTTTACGGTATCTCTACCGGTCCTAGCGAAGACGAAAATCTATCGGAATCGGTCGGCTATTGCAGACTTAAATGCGAGTGACAGTTTCATTACAAACTGTCACTCGCATTTAAATGTCATATATATACCTATAATATACGAGTGTATAATAATATAACAGTTATGGGCAAGCGAAAATTGGCTTATTAAAAAACATCAACAACATCAACAGTTCCGTAAGTACTCATTCTTTATACAGGCCAATCCAAATTAAGTGTTCACCATTGGTAACTTTGTTATTATTAAAGATACAAGATTGTTTAAATTAGCAAACTTGTAGTACTTTTAACGATCTTTAAGATGGAAGAATAAAAAAAAACAAATGAGCAACGCGTTTTCGAGTTTTTCCGAAAAATATTTTTTTTTCAAATGGAAACCCCTGTATATTATATCATTTTCTGCTAGAACTTTAATTTTTAAACAAAAAATCTTATAAGAAATTTTTTACTGGGATTAAAAATACTTGAGTTATAATGAATAAACGAAAACAGCTAAATTACTTTTTTGTACCAGTAGTAAAAAATCATAGCATTTTTACACGTAACAAAGCGCCACGAAATGACATTTCACGACCTGGAAATAATAAGGGGTAAATAATGAGGCCATTATTGACCTAGGGAAATAATGAAAACAAATAAAACGAATGCCGCAACCATGCACTCATGCTTGTAGTAGTAGTAGTATGTCAAGTTGTGAACCGTCAAAATAAATAACTCTATTTTAGGCACAATTTTAGGTTAACAATACCAGAATTATAATATACGTTTATTTAGCAATTGCTATTAATTTTATATTTTCTAACAATACTTTGTTGTTTACATGAAAAAAAAAAGCATTTGTCTATTAATACATAAAATATGTATGATAGTATAATATGGAATCAATATATCACCTAACTATTACAGATGCAAATAATTATTTAATTCATATTGAAAATTCCTGTATATATTGCAGGTGTGGTTGCGTAAGTAGATGTAGGTAGATCTTGTAACATACATTCTATATTTTTTTTATTTACTAGGGAATCTTCGATATAACCTTTAGCTACAAAGTGGTTCCATTATTACAAACTTTTGAGACGTACCATTTTTGCTATTGTGGATGTGAATAACAATTAAATTATCTCTCATGATGACATCAGAAATTAATAAATTACACAAATCATCCTTCGGCATGCACCAGCAACACCAATTACAAGACCAGTCTACAGAGATATAAATTATCAATAATTTCAAAGTATTAATATATAAACATACTATCTTAGTTGCAATGTAACATATGTCGGGTACCTCAGTAAAGAATTTTATAATTTCCTCGAGTAAATACTAATGATTTTTTGGGCTTATAATTTTAAGTTTTTCTTTTTAAAAAGGCAACTAATTTAAAATATTTTGATATGTTAATATTCTCTTTTAGGCCAAGTGTAGCTTTCAACATTGAATATTGCGCCCATAAAGTCGAGGCTTTTTTATTTTTTGAATATTCATGAAAATAAGCCAGAAGTACGTTTTCAGAAGTTACTACTGTATATTTGGAATTATACCATTTTTTAAATTCTGTAAATGTTTTCATGTATAAGTGATTGTGATTAGATTTATGCGGAAGCAAGTTCTCAGCTGCCTGTTCTGCAATCTCGCGCATTTCAGGTGGTGTACATCTAAACTCTTTAGACATTATAAATGGAATGAAAAATAATCTAAAAAATACTTGACTTTTAGTTTCAGCATTTACGTCAAAACTTATTTGTAAACATCAAAATATAGCCTACTTATTTGTTTACATGAAGTTTTATTACAAGGGCATTCTTACATATATGAGTAAATTTATTCATAATTATTAAGGTTTTAAGGTCCAATTAGACTACTGGTACAAAAAATAGTATACATACTACGGTTGAGAAGACTATTATTGCCCTTGTGGCTTAAATTCCTCGGCGCTTTGCGCCTCGGAATTTAATCTCGCCACTCGGGCAATAATAGTCATCTTCTCAACCTTGGTATGTAATATACTATTATAAACTTTATTTTATACATAAACTTATCATTAAAAGAAAATAAAAATCACTGATTTTTTCATAGAAGATGTTCAAAAATACCACCTTCTAGTTCAATACATTTTTGTACACGCTTCCGAACTTCTCGAACTGCCTTCAGTATGGTCCTACAATCTATTTGGTTTATCTTTTCACTAACTGCAATCTTTAGGGCGTTTACGTTTTCGTACCTTTGCTTATAAATCTGGTTCTTTAAGTAACCCCATAAAAAAAAATCAAGCGGCGTTAAATCTGGCGATCGGGGAGGCCACTGAATAGAACCATTTGTTCCTATCCATGAAGTGTGTAAAATAGTATTTAGAAGTTGATGAGTGCCTCTGTAGTTGTGCGCAGGTGCGCCATCCTGCTGAAAATGCAGATTCTGTCTACTTATGAGATCCAGATCGTTCAAGAAATTATTCAAAATTTCAGTCAAAAATTCTATGTACCTTTCACCAGTTAGAGTGCCATCATAAAAGAAAGGACCAACAATCCATGAACCGATTAAACCGCACCAAACATTAAAACTGAAACGGATTTGTGGACGTCTTGGTTTTACTAAAAGAAGATTTTCCTTTGACCAGTAATGATGATTTTTTTTATTGTACATTCCAGAATTTGAGAAATTCGATTCATCGGTCCATAAAATATAACGAAAGTTGTTTACATTTTGGCGACAAAAGTTAAGATACCAGTGGCAAAGAAACATTCTTCTCTCTGGATCCCCTGGCAAAAAAAACTGAACTGGTTTGTACTTATAAGGAATGAATTTGTGTTTCTTCAGAATCCTATGCACAGTACCGTGACTCAAATCAGATTCATTGACAATATCTAGTATGGAATTCTCACGGTTGGCCTCAAAATATGCGATAACTGCTATTTCCGTGGCCTCGCTTTTTATAAAAGTCCTTTTTGTCCTTGTTTTGGCAAAAACACTCTCATTGCCTCTAAATTTTCGGTAAAGTCTCAGAAAATATTGCTCATGTGGTTGTGTTCGGAGTGGATATAATTCAGCGTAGTGTTCTTTTGCCCTCCTAGAGGATTTTCTGCACACTAAATAAGATTCTAACATATCACACTTTTCTGAATGGGTAAAAATCATTTTTTTGTCAAATTAATAGCTAGCACAATGAAGCTTATGAGTGAAAAACTAATAAAACTGTACTAATATTTGACGTGTGGTAGAAAGACTTATCGTCATTTTCATAGATACATAGAAATGCACTTGACTTAGCTGTTTTTGTTTATTCATTATAACTCAAGTATTTTTAATCCCAGTAAAAAATTTCTTATAAGATTTTTTGTTTAAAAATTAAAGTTCTAGCAGAAAATGATATAATATACAGGGGTTTCCATTTAAAAAAAAAATATTTTTCGGCAAAACTCGAAAACGCGTTGCTCATTTGTTTTTTTTATTCTTCCATCTTAAAGAGCGTTAAAAGTAATACAAGTTTGCTAATTTAAACAATCTTGTATCTTTAATAATAACAAAGTTACCAATGGTGAACACTTAATTTGGATTGCCCTGTATATTATGTTTCCCATATATAGTATTCCTTTATCTATGACAGAATCTGTGAATAAAACCGAAGCGCTGTGACAGAACCGAATATCGTCTACCTCCACCTACTCACACCCCCTTGCGTCTACTCGTCCCGCGAGTAATATAAGTTGCATAAGTTTTTATTTGTTGGTAAACGCCCCTCTTAATATCATTGACAAATTAGACAGTTTTTCAGATTTTAAGTACAAAGTATGGAAGAAATATACCAATAATGAATCATTTTGCATGAAATCCAGGCTCTTATTATTATGAACGTAATGTGTTTTATTAAGTTTTGTTAAGTATAATTTGAGGAATAGTCTCTAAAGGAAGTGTTTCTATTTCGAAACGGACATTTATTTTGCGACCCAGGAAATATATAATTATTAATTAATCAAATAAAACGTAATTGTATCGCGGACAAATCTATTACTTTTAAATTATTTTCTACGTGATGTAAAAAAAAGCCCTTACCATTCTCACTCATTTATTTCATTACTTAGCCAGTCTTTTTTAGATTGCCTCTGGAATTAAGAAAGTGAAACGTATAAATTATAATCAATTTTCTTTTGTTCTTTTGTGTTTTCTCTAGTTCTTCTCGTGTCAGTGATTAATGACTTAGCTGCTTGTCAACGGTCTCATTTTACGAAAGAGCTCCGGCACGGCAAAGAAAATGACATTTGATGAATTTTTTCACTTCCGATGACGAGTTCTAGTAGCTATTCCGGCTTGTAGTCAAAAAAAAAAAATGGCGGAAATTTACCAGAGCAAAGAAAGAATTGTAAAATAAACAGCTGTAGAAGTGGAAGTTAGTGTAATTTCAAGCCGTTAGCGTAGAAGGTGCATTCTTGTAATTTAAAATGTTTTAGTAATCTTTGCTGGTGATTTATTAAGTTTATTTTATATAAAAGAAGTTTTTGCAAACACATGGTTTGTTTATATAAGCCGCGCCTTTTGTTTCAAGACTATGGGACGAGGCAACAAAATGAAAGTAATTCATAATACTAGACGTGACATTAATCATTTTTATTCTATTAGTCTTGAAAAGATACTGGCTTCTAATGTCAAGAATAAGGTGAGTATAAATGAAAGTATATTGCAAATAAAAGTGATTTTTACGTAGTACAACTTCCAACCTGCGGGAATTCAAATTAATTGCCAAATTTGACATTAGAATACCATAAGCGCAGTTAGAAGGGTTTTCTGACAGTGATTGTTAAAATTATCAACATAACTATACCTTGTCTCAGAATAAGGAGTGATTCAAATATCGCGCCAAAATGGCGTATATTTTTAAAGTATTTCATTGGTTCTTGCGTAGGCAAGTTTAACATGGGAAAATAAGTTTGACAAAACGTCACTTTATGTTTATAGCCAAGCCATAACCTAGTCTCTTACATTTTTACTCTGGTTTATTATACTTTATTGTGTTATTTAATAAAATCCGTACTTTTATATACAACATGAGCATGCGTTGATCAGACGACTCAAGACCTAAGGAACAAGTGGTCATGCATTTGAATTTGATGAATCTGTCAAAAATACTGTATGTCAGTGCAAAAATCAAACATTCAACAATTAATTTCATTGCAAAAATAACTATAGATGGGTTCATACCATAAACGAACTGGACAACCCACACATATTCTAGAATTGACTCATTAATTTCAAGTAAGTGTTAATTAAATACTAATTATATTACCACATGTTCATATACATGTTATATTTCAGATATGTCAAACGTAAAGAAACCTGTACTAATAGAAAAAGGTGAAAATTTCTGGTGGAGAGTTTGGGAAAAAGTTTGGATTGCCACAAGTATAATGAGTGCACGACAAGGTTTGTTGAAAACCTGTAGGATTAAATAGCCATATCGATAAAGATAGGCAATTAAGAATACTTCATATATAGGAATTGAATTGATACATAAGATGAAGTTGCTGCAAAAAAATCCCCTTTCAGAATATCACTTATATGAGAACTTTTAACAGAAGCAATTACAAATGTTACAATAAGTATTTGGAAAAATTGTGCCGAATATGTAAATTTTTAATCTTTTTAACATGATGTAAACACTAAAATTATTGTTAATTTCCAATATATAGTAGAAATAAATATTTGTAAATAGACTTGATTCACAATTTTCATATTGATATAGCACATTCACTAAAATGTGCAGTAATTATATATTTATAACGGCAATAATTCTCTTCAAAACGCTCAGAACAAAGTCTATGCTTTCATTTGTAAGTTGGGCCTATATCTTTATTCATAGATTCTTCTAATTTTTTTTTCAAAACTAGAATGAACAGATTTGAATATTAAGAGATTTGTATTCATCATATTATAGATGTATGCACCTACTTGTGTTTATAAGTTTACTCTCCTGTTTCCAATTGCCGTTCACTCGTATTGCTGCTTCGACTGGTAGAATGAAAAGCGGCACATCCATCTATTTTAACGAAAGTAATAAATGAAACAGAAAACAGCTAAATCCTTAGTTAGAATTAATACAGTTCTTCTAACCTCAATTGTCATGATGTCATATCAAATTGTCTACTAAATTTTAAACTATGTGTTTCATGTTTTGGCGGGATATTTGAATCACTCCTTCTTATTCTGAGACATAGTTTAGTGAAATAAAACGCTTTTAATCCACTCGTAGATATGGTAGAAAGCACCAAACAATCCATCTTCGTCATTAAAATCCATGATGTAACCACGTAACAGTTGTAGTACGTCAATGTTAGTATTGTGATCGACGAATAAAATTTACGATTTCTGAAGTTTACTTTGAGGTTATATTTACATCAAAATTTACCAAATTTTCTGAATGTAAATTAAATACTTTTTGATTAAGTAAAACAATGTATTCTGTGAGTATAATGAAATAAAACTACATCTTGAATTCACCATTCCACTTAATGAATAGTAAAAATAAAATATCAAACTCTTCGTACTTTTCTTCTAGTGATTATTTCTTAATACTGAAGACTAAGCAATGGTTGTATAAAATGTATATTTTAGTAAGCAAACTTTTTCAATAATTCTTCATTGTTTAAAATATCTTTTTAAACCCGACTTCAATTTACATTAATGTCGTACTTTACAATTAACTTGTTTCAAAGGATGGTACAGCTTAACACAAATTAACTCGTCACTTATCCAAATTTGTAATAAATTATTATTGACAACCCTCTTCAACTAAGGACATACACAAATACAACAAAAAGAAAGTTCCAAATGTTACAGGCAAGTAACAAAATGTAGATATTGATTTTTATATTTGTTTTTTCTTTTAATCGGTATAACATTGAGTACAAAATTTAAATCAGTATATGTAGCGAATTTATTATAACATATATTGTACATTTTCTGCTTACATATTTATCTTATAAATCTAATTATAAGTAACAATTAAATACATTAATACATCTTTGACTTGAAACCAAAATTCTCGAAGTTGTTATGAAAATATACTCAAAATATTTATATATTCTTATATATTTACATGATATATTAAATATGCCCCTCACTGTCACATAAGCAAAGAAGACCACATAAAATAATAAAACTCCTGGTAATATGAAACTTTTTTAGTATACAGTACAAATATAAATACTAATTTAACATGTTATTTGTACTATTCCCATCGCATAAACAACATATCACATTATACTACATTATTAATAATTACATGTCATTAATAAATATTAAACTAACTGTAATTGTCATTAATTACATCATTAACGTCCAAAGTACACTTACAGTGCTACATTGTATAATAACGACATATGCCTATAATATTTTACTTCTGTAAAAAAAGACAACCTATGTCTTTTTTTATTTCAAGTTATTAATCTTCAATTTTACAAATTAATTATAGTAATATATAAAAAAATTATCAGAAAAAAGCAATTGATTTTACAGACATTATTGACTATCACTGTTTCTACTGTCTTCAGAGTCTGAACATTGATTTACATTTATAATAAATGGTGTTACTTCTTCTCGGTCAAGCAACAATTCTCGGTCCCACCATTTTCTGATTTCACTGTTTGTGTGTCTAACAGTATTCGCCCAAATTTCAGGTGTGATCATTTCTAGTGCCTTATTCCACATCTTAACTGCATTTTTTCCCCATAACCTTGTTCCCCAATGTGCTTATTATAATATGTTTTGGATATTCCCCAGATATGCTCTATTGGGTTGAATATACAATGGTATGGTGGTAGACGTACAACTGTATGACCATGTTTTTCTGCTAATATGTCAGCAATACACTTCTTTTCTGGCTTATTAATAATAATAATAATATAACTTTATTATTCCAACAGTAAAACCAATTATAGGAACAATTATATGAACAAAACACGTACATTATAATAAAATAAAGTTCTTAATTATTGAATAAGTCATTCATTCATACATAATGTAAGAAAAAAAAGAAAAAACACAAAAAATCAAAAGGTAATCAATGTATCAAAGCTAGAAAAGAAAATATCCTCATAATGTAAATCCGCAGCCCTACACATCGTAAATATTGGCGATCCCCGAAGGAGATTAGTTCTCGAGAATGGCAACAAAAACGTGGCGGAGGAACGAGAGGCAACTCGGGGAATAAAGAAGTTTATGCAAGCCAAGAGACATGGGCAATCAATTAGTCCATTACACAATTTCCACATAAAGCGCGCACCATGAATCTCCCGGCGATCCCGCAGTGTCTGAAGGTCATGCGCCAGCAACAAGAGATTATAATCAATACCACGCTCAGGATAAATTCCCGTATCCTTGAAAGACAAGTACTTCAAAAATCTTCGTTGCACCCTCTCAATGGCTATTTGTAAATATATGTATTGAGGTGACCAGACTTGTGACGCATACTCCAGTTTACTGACAACGAAACTGAAGTATAGAGTTTTCAAGAGCAGCGAACTTTTAAAAAATTTACAACAGCGCATAACAAAACCTAAAGTTTTTGAAGCCGAACTGCAAATATTATGTATATGGCTGGAGAAGCTTAAGCGCGTATCAAAGTACACCCCAAGATCCTTTATGCTGGTCACTCGCTTGAGCTGGTTATTTTCAATAGAATACGAATACGTTTATTACTAAAACATGAAATGTTACTACAGGAAATGAAAAATACATACCTAAGTGCATACCACTTGACTAAATCTAATAATTCGACCTTTAATAAATCATCTGCAGCAGGTATATTATGGTTGTTTAACCACAGTCTTATTTGATCTTTGTTCCAAGAATTATTTAGACATTTATCATATAAAACGCTATGATAACTAGCATTATCCATAACAATCATAGATGGCTCTTCTAATTTACATAGCAGTTCATTTTCAAACCAATTTAAAAAATTATTTTTATCCATTTCACCATGATAATCGGGATTACTAGTATTTGAAGAAAATACTAAAGATGCACCATCAATAAAACCATTACATGTACCTGCAATAACGACTATGAACCTAGGGGCAAAACAAAATTTGTATTATTTGAAACATGTTTCAATTTTAATGCAGAGTACTACCTCTGGCCATCAACATTCAACTTTCGAACACTTTTATGGCTATCATCTTGCCATGATCTTGCTACTGTGCCATTTTCAAAAATCCAAGTCTCAACCAAATAGACACATTCCATTGGACTTTTAGAATCTAAATTATTTATATATTTTCTTAGAAAATTAGTTCGAGCAAGAGCAACATGGGTTTGTTCCAGTAAACCCTTCCGTGGACAGTCTTTCTTATATGTGAACCCAATATCTGCTAGTACTCTACCAAGGGAATCAACAGAGCCATCAAAGATATGACGCTCCTTTAGCAGTGATAGTAACGAAGCTCTTGTAAAGTGTTGTTCTAAAATGACATAATTAATATTATAACACTAATTTTATTTTCATTGAGTTATATAAGTATCTTACTGTTTTTATAGATATCGTATATAGTGTCGCGTATTGTTGCTTTTATTGTAGGAGTAACATCACATATAGGTTTTCTCCTGGGACGGGTTTTTTTAGGGCTTTGTTGAGCATCATTTTACTTACGTGTCTTAGAAATACTGCTGACAGATTCAACGCAAATACTTAAAGCTTCTGCAACTCTCTAAAATGATTTTTATTTTATGTAATTACAGCAAACTAAACATACCTCCCGCACACTTGACAACGGTAAAAGTTATAGTAAAAGAGGACCACCATTATCCCGTTCACGTTCGAAATATGAAATCAAAGAGCTAATGAGTTCCTTTGACTGACTACTGAACGGGTTAGGCATAGTTAGTTCTAAAAAGAACTTTTACTGATAAAACTATATTACAAAAATAACGAAAATGAACAACAACCGAAACCTGAAATACTGTCAAACAATGCTGTCAAATGACTAAATGACTCAAAATGCCTAGCCGAATGTAAAAGACGTTACACTAGAGCCAACATTATAATTTTTAATTAATATTAATCATTAAAATAATCCTATAATCATTATTATGTACTATCGCTAACACAAAAAACTAGGACAGCTTTGTTTTGGCTGTGTAAAACTGACGGAAATCAATAGCTGTCAGTTAAAACGAAATTATTTGAAGCTGTCATTAGTCATGTTGCAAGTCATTTTGATTGATAATGCAAGAATAATTACTTGCAGAAAAAATGGTATGACAATAAGGTAAATTGCTAATGACTTTGGCATTAACAAAAACACTGCTGCGTCCACAATACAATGATGGGAAGAACAAGGCGATTTCACCAATAAAGCTGGTTCGAAGGCTGCAGCCCAGGATAATGCCTTAACTGATTATTTGCAGCAAAATCCGTAAGACCGCAAATTAAACTCATTTTGCTGCAAGCATGATGACGATTAGTCGCAGAATTTGCGAAACGGATTTATGGAGCAGAGTAGCTGTTAGGAAAATTCATTTGACGAATCTTGGGAAACAACAACAACGACAAGTGTCCTATACACTGCACGGAATGTAACCACGTGGTTCCGAGATTTCAATATTGAACTAATGCCATGGTCTGCACATAGTTCTGATCTAAACCTCATCGAAAATGTTTGGGGTTGTATGATAAAAAAAACAAGAAAGAAATCGTCAGCCGGTAACCGCAGAAAACCTTTGACAGCAAATTAAAGGCACATGGAATACACTAAAGCAAGACCAAATTTAATAAGACCTTTTATATCTTCCATGCCTCGTCGTTTAAAAAACGGAGGAATGATTATATGTTAATTTTATTATTCTTTGCTTTTGTTCATTGTATTTTCTGACATTAAAAATTAAATTACATAACCTCATATTATTTTGTGTGACAGAAGTGCCAAAAGCCTGAATGACATTAGCACAATTAGCAAATTTCATGGCTATTTGAAATAATATTTGTCCTAGTTTTTTATGTTTCCGATAGTACATATAATATAGTCTACATTAATGAAACTATAAATTTAGAAATATATAACATAATTATGTTCGTTGTTATGAAATAGGCAATGCAGACGTCATTATTTTTCCTTTATGACGGAAGTGGATTGATTGCTGCTTTCTGCTTTAATAGACTACTTATAAGGGTTGCTATGGAGTTAATGTCACTTTATAATGTCAAAATTGAATAAAAATTTTGATCGCATTTATTTGATGTGTGTTTGATGTAAATAAACTGCATTTATTGTTTGTTTTGTACCTACGTTATTCCACAACAAAGTTCTATTACCATTTGTATTTTGGTATATGTTAAATATAGTACATAAGTTTATAGTACATGAGTTTATATTACATATTTTTAATGAATGATAATAGTATATTAAAATACAAGTTTCATAAGACACGATTTTTGCGCACGCGTTCAAGTTTAGAAAACGAGCCGCTAGGCGAGTTTTCTAAAGAACAAGTGCGCAAAATGTCTTATGAAACGTGTATTTTATACTATTTTTTCTATTTCGGTTATTAAAAGTTCAAAAAAGCTTAAAATAAGAGACATGTTTTGTTCGACTATTTTAGAAATTTTGCTTTTTTGAAGTTGGTTACTCTGAGTTTTAAGTAGAACGTTTTAAATATTTGAATATCGGTGGTGCTATATGTAATTGTGTTTAAAATTCAGACTGATTTATACAATAAATTATTTCAAATTATCAGCAAAAAGGACGAAATAAATAACTGTACGCCCCCAGAGATTCGCAAAATATCAGAAGACTATTTACAAAATCTTTCATCCACAAACTCTCTACATATTTATCAAAACAAACTTTTATAACAGTTGTACTATTCAACATGGTAAGTAAATGTCAATAGTAGCATCCGAAAACTTATCATCCAACTCTGCTTAACAATTTATATTGCTAATTAGTAAGTGAAATGTTAGCATGTGTGCTTTTTATTCTTTGTACAATTTTATTGCACATTTTTGTTACTTTAAAGGCTTATATTTTGACATTTAAATACGATTTGGTTCCATTTTTTTTGTTACCAACTTCAAAAAAATAAAATTAGCGTGCGATAAAGTAATACTTTATGCAACCAAAACGGGTGTCGTAAAGTGAACTTTATAGCACCGGAATAGAAAAAGTTGATTATTTGATTATCTAATTATAATTAACCTAAAATGAGACCGATCAATCTAACCGGAAAACGTAGATTGTCATCATTATAATTTTCATCTTCATTTTATAGTTTGCAGTACTTATCATGATGGCGAAGATTTGAATTATACAATATTAAAAAAATTGCACAGGGATCATCTTTGCTGAATTCAAATGTAATGAGAGAGTAGTTTACGTCAAAGATGTGTCACAACTGAAGTTAAATGAAATGTAATTGACAAATGTTATATAATATGATATAATATAATGCACATTTTGTAGTCTTATGAAATCAATAACACTGAACCAAGAATGAAGTTGGGAAAATTCGTTTCGTTGGTAATTTTATGCATATTCAATGGGATAGCGACAATTTTAGGAATTCTAATGTTAGTATTTGCAATAATGCATTTCGCAACGGATCCAGAAATAACAAAATCCGTGAAGACAAATAGCATACGTCCGTTCTTTGATGTTATTGTCGGTATCCTTACTCTTGCGATAACTACGCTTGGATGGTATAGTGTCTGCAAGAGACACAAGCTATCACTACTAATCTACACAATTATAATATTGTCGATGGCCATTATAGAGTTTATTGTGTGCCTAGCGCTTTTCGCTGCGATATCCAGAATGGGCGATGATGAAGTGCCAGCACTTGTAGATAATCTCAAAGAGAAGTACAGTAAGTACAGTAACGATACCGATGTTCGAGCTGAGCTGGACGACATTCACAAAACCTACAAGTGCTGCGGTCCTGAGAAAGCTATTAAGGTTGACAAAGACTACCCGACTTCATGTTGTAAGACACTAGATAACAACAAGTGTGTTAGTCCGTATGAGCGAGGTTGCGCAAGAAGAATAGTTAGCACAATAAACATTAGAGTTACGGATGGTTTGATCTTAACTATATGTGGGGCGGCTTTTAAATTGGTCGCGGGATCGTGTGGAGTTATTTTGTATCATTCACGAATGCATCCTCATGAATAGTGTTTGAAAATATTAGAGTGTAAATAGCAGTAGAATGAACGAATTGTGAAAGTAAGTGATGAAGTATTTATTATGTTATACATTTGTGTATGTTTTTAAGCAATTATAAATGGTAGATTATACGATTTTCAATATAGTAACCATTTGTCTTATTAATTCCTGAACCAACACTTCTTGGCAATGAGTTTGTTTATACGTGATTTCCTAGTGTGCGAGTCTGAGTAACATTTTTGCTTTTTATACGAAGTATTGTGATGACGAAAATTTTCGACCTCGAGATTTTTGTAGATGTCCACGTTTTGACGTCTCCTGATACCAGAAAGTGGTTTTTAAACAAAGTCTGTGTGTGACCACGATAGTGGTCAAACCGCTGCAGATATCAATTCCAAATTTTGTATTTACGTGTATCATCTCACTCTTGAGACCTGATTAGTTTTTCAGTAAAATCGGTAGACCGGAAGTAGTAGTTTACTTCAGTGAAAAATTTGAATTTTGCCAATATTTCGTCAATTACTAAGTTTAAAGAAATTTATAAAGAATTCAAATGTACTCAAAATTAAATTTGAGAAAAATTGTATTCAGAAAGTTTTTTGAAATCGCTACCGGAAGTAGGTCTTTTACTATTATTGAAAATCAGCTTTTTGCGAATATCTCGCAAGTCATGCTTTCGAGGCGGGTACAGTACGAGTATAAAAGTATTTAAAACATAATTTTAAATGTCTTTTGTATAAAAAAAATTCAAAATACCGATCGGAAGTAACAATTTTACTTTTATCAAATCGAGATTTTTGCAAATATATCGTAAATTATGTATTCTATATATATTTACCAAGAGTACAAAAGTATTTAGAACTGGATTTGCAATGTCTTTTGTATACATGAAATTTCAAAATTCACGCTTACTTACTTAACACTTTTACTCCTATCGAGTAGCTCTTTTTTCGAATATCTTGCAAAGTATGCATTCTATAGAATTTATTAAGAGAATAGAAGTATTTATAATAGGATTTGAATAATTTTTGTTTAAAAAATCCTATAATTTGAAACGCTCATACGTATAAGTCGTGTGGTGGCCACATCCCATTTTTTTTATTCTCAACGTTTGTGTACTCACTCGAGCATTTACAAACTATCTTAAACCATTAGTGCTCACCATATGATATATCATATGCGGCAGTTTTACTTATCTGCTACTTATCTTAGAAAACCACCATTGGCCAGCGCTCAAAATTTTTACATTACACATACAAATGTCGCTAATGACAGAAAAAGGAAAAAAAGTCATATATTTGACAGGCAACTCGAAACTTTACTTTCAACGACTTCAACTTTTGCTCGTCTTGTGTCTGTCTACTTGTGTTTTAGTTTGTCTTTTGGAATATTTTATAGCTATTTATTCATATTTTACAAAAAATCATTTTTCAAGTTTTTATGCTACTAAAATGGTTTAAAATTTTGTAGAAGCAAGTTGTTACACAGACTAAACAATCCAGACCGGCAACTTAATCCTATACTCCATTCAGTCTAAGAATAAAGTAGATGGCGCTACAATTTGAGCACAGTTTACACACGATGAACTTTGTATTTTGAAAACAAGTAAAACATATGTTTACTGTCAGATGGATAGCAGGGATATACATATCTGATATCATTATATTTTGACATTTACGTACATTTTTATACAAGTTGGTAACTCATTCCTCAAGAAAAAGGAATGCACATGTCGTCTAATTGTACTTTTTTGTGCTTCATCCAATTTATTGTAAGTATGACGATAATTTCTTTTTCTTGGAGGAGAAATTGGAACTCCATATAATTCCATTTCTTTAATAATGCAGTACATTGTATTCCTATTAATACCCACTTCCTCTGCTGTTTGATTGACTGCAGCTGTTTTAGACATATTGTCTTTATGCTTAATGTACACATTATAAGCCATTTGCCTTTGTCCAGATCTTATGTGTTTCCCTTTACGATTTTTTGATGGACCTGGTAAAATGCTTCCGCCGTACTATAGAATATTAGCGATTACGAAATAACGAAATTGATAAAATACCTTAACAAATGAATATTTCACTTGCGAGTTCTAAGAAGAACTATTTTTTAAGAATATTAACAACAAATAACTATGTAAAATACGGAAATCGACAAAATCTTTGAACAAAACTGTCAGTAAACAAATTTTTGACAGAACGAGCTAAATGCGATTATTTTGCCGGTGTAAATGCACACTCGATTTCAACCAATCACAAACGTTTATTTTAAGCCCTATCTTTCCCAATGCTTTATTCTTAGACTGAATGGAGTATAGATTTTATCCAGAGTACTCATCCTTGTTTAGCAAACGTAAATTTGAATACTCTACCATCTTTGTCAGATTCACTGAACCTGGAGATGAGATGGCGCTAGCGTCAATTGAAATGCTTGTTATACTGTGGTTATATGTCATTCAAAACTACATTTCAAATTTGACACGTTTGACATTTTTTGCAATCCTTTCTCGTACATCGTATTAATTATATGTTGATACAAATATGGTGTCCAAGTGTTTAGTGTGCGGGTTTGGACAGGATGAAGTTAACAAAAAGCACAGGTTTAAGATAAGATTGGCATTTCCTTTGTTTAAGAAGCGCATTTTTGACATACTCTTTGCCTTGCAGGTTTGATACCTTTTGATTTATGTATTAGTATTATTATTACTATTTTGTTGTTGATTTTATTTTTGGTAATCTGTATAATATCAATTTTATAAATCAGCATTTTAGTAATTAACTAGTGCTGAATTTGTTCCTTTTGGTACATATTAGTTTTATTTTTATTTGTCATATTACACAAGATTTGTATTATTATTATTGTCTTCTCATTATTGGTTGTGTAATTTAATTTATTATGTTTTATTGTATAAGTATATGTATCAATAAAAACTATTATTATTATATCCCTATGTTTTCCTTGACAGTTTTCACTTAATCTTATATAGAGTAGTATTTATTGTGTCTAATAGGTCACCGTAAGAGGGATGTTATAATACATGTAAGTAAAAGATTAATATTTATATTTCGTATCACATATTTAATATGTAACACCACAAAATTACACATAAGATGCTCAAACTATGGCTATAATTGTTACAGTAACTAATATTTATTACCATAGTTTTAGTAACTTTTGTGTATGTTTTTGTTACATAAATAACGTATTTAATAAGCGTATTCTAAAAACAAGCTCATTTCAAATTTCGCGCCAATATGCTGCTAGCGCCATCTTCGTACCAAGTTCACTGATGTGTAACAAGGATAGAAGATCCTGGATATTTTTTTTTCAAGTAGTTGCCGGTCTGGGTTGTTTAGTCTGTGGTTGTTAGTAGGGTTTTGAAATCAACGTATGATTTATCATACGCTGAACAATGCCGCGTACATTCGTAAAATATATTGTAGCTGACATCAAATACGAAATTACGTGCAATTTAAGATGGCTTCAAAAAAATTATAATTCCAAGGACACCGATGAGGACATGTGAATATTAGACAGCTTAAATAAAGAGGCCAACCAACAGACAAATGTAATCAACTGTAACTTACATTACATTATCCAAGCGACGAAAATGAGTCTGGCAAGGACGATGGAAGAAGTGATGAAGACGATTGGTTCAATTATCAGTTCCAGAGTATTGGAAGAGGTATTTTGACAAAGACTAGGAATATAATAGCAATTACTAGCAATTACTTTCTTTGTCTGTTGAAGACCTCTACAAGTACTTCGTTATCTTCTCTTTGGAAATCATTCGTTGCCAAACAGAGGAATGTACTGGGAACGACAAAGTAATTTACATTGTCATTTAGTTAGCAACACCTTCAGTCGAAACAGGTTTTCCGAAATTCATAGATTCTTCTCTGTATATAACACTTTTACTCTTATCAAATAACAGATTTTATAAATATCCGCAAATTATGCATTCTATATAGATTTATTAAGAGTATTATGGGCAGTTTGACAACAGAATGCTAACATCTAATTTTAGTAAAGTAAATTTTAAATAAAAGTAAACATTAAAGAAATTTAAACTAAATCTATTTCATAAAGATGAAATTCAAGGATAAAGCTTAGAAACTCCGTTTTAATAATGCCTTCACAAACCAAAAATAAAGAGCCTCAAGTCAGAAAAAATAAATTTAAGGTAAGTTTCTTAATAAATTTTGATATGCGGAATATAATATAGAATTTTAGGAAAAAATGTGATTTAAGGAAAGCGTAATCATCCAATCGTCCATCGAAGCTCTCGTTCCCAGTTGTAGCTCTCCGTACTGTTTTTCACATCATAAACCACTGCATGAATCTTACGGAAGAGCTGGTCTCAATTATTGGGTTTTCCTGTTGAAAAAATTTAGTCGGTTGAGATCCAGAGATCGCGGTAGCCAAGCAATGGGTAAATCACGACCTATCCATCCATTTAGATACTGTTCATTGAGGAAGTTAGTGACACCTCTTCCATAATGGGCCGGACCACCATCATGTAAAAACAACATCGTCCTTCTGATTTGAAGAGGAATGCCATCAAGTAATAGAGGTAGATCGTTCTCCAAAAAAAGTCCGGTACATTTCGCTGTTCAAATTCGAAAACATGTGGTCCGATAACTTCATTATTAATTATTCAAGCCCAAACGCTTATGGAGAATCATCTCTGGGAAAGAGTATCTCAAACAGCATGAGGGTTTTCGATTGCCGACACATGTTCGTTGTGGAAATTATTGATTCCATCTCTTGTAAATATAGCTTCGTCAAAGAAAAGGGTATGGATGCAGTCCGTTTTCTCGCAAAGTGTCTTGCACAGCCGTCCTACTTTGTCCATTAGGTACAGAAATTCTTCTCGTATGAACACCAGGATCATTTTCAACAACCTCAAGCACTTCAGCAGCATTATTTCTTCGCACAAGTTCTCCTTTAAACGTCGGCGGTTAGGGAACGCACTTGTTATCGAAGAGTTGTGTAGGTTCTACTGAATGTTTGCTTGGCTGGGTGATGGCGGATTGGGTATTGTCGTTGATATTCCATAACTAAGGCGGTGGCACTACCGTTGCAATATCCACACACGAAATTTATATCCGCGTATTTTTCATTTGAATAAATTACAGGTATGATTTGAACACAAAAGACACATTAGAAAATACCAACTCTCAATTGATAACAATTAACGAACTGACAATCAAAAAATTTTTTAAGAGTCTGTTCACACGACCTACTAACCTCAAAATCCGATATTTCTAAAACCGAAAAAAAATGCAGCTTTAATAATTGCACTGTCATTCCTCTTTTCTTAAAATAAACCACATTTTTCCCAAACGCTCTAGTAATTTACTTCAGCTTCAAACTCCGATATTTCAAGAATCGTTTGGAATTCGAGAGAAGTGAATAGAATCATTTTGCTTATAATTAGTCATGAAATGCATATACAACGTATCTCTGATACCTCGGCGGCCACCCTGTATAACTGTCCATAATAGTACAGTACTATAATATCAAAAATTAAATTGGTCAATGTTGGTCATGGAATGTAAAACGCTTGTCTTAGTTTAAATCATCCTTTTGAAATAATTCAATCATTGTCAAGCTACACTGACATTATCAATAACCTACAAATGTGTTACCTACTTAGATCAGCTGTAAAATAATAATGAACTACAAGTTATGAAATAAATAACGTTTTTATTAACCAGAAAAACTAAATTACAATAATTGTTGGGAATGTCCCCCGTTTTGTTCAATGCACAAGTTTACGCGCCTCCTCATGCTGTGAAAAGCGTTTTGCAGCATTTCTGACGTTATGGTTGCACATTGTTGAACAATTCTTGTTGCAGTTCTTGCAAATTATGTATCGGATTTGCGAAAATCTTATTTTTTTAAATAAGGAAACATAAAATAGTCCATAATTGTCAAACAAGGTGATCTCGGAGGAAACTCAACTTCTGTATGCAAACTTATCAGCCGGTCATCAAAAAACTCGCGGAGAAAAGCAAGATTTTCTCGTGTAGTATGTGCTGTTGCACCGTCTTGCTGGAAATAACCATATTGAAGTTCATCGTCGTCTAAATGTTGCACAAATTCAGTCAAAAAAATATTTCTGTACCTTTCTGCGTTGACGGTGAAATTGAAAAAAATTGGCCCAATTATTCTTCTGCGAGAAACTGCCATCCAAACACCAATTTTCTGAGCATGTAGTGGCGTTTCAATAAAAATATGCGGGTTATCAGTGCTCCACATTCGCATATTCTGAGAATTTATGTATCCCGAAAGGTGGAACCAAGCTTCGTCAGAAAAAAAAGTTAAGTTCAGCAGATCGTCATTCATTAAATTATTAACGAACCAATGGCAGTACGCAAGGCGTCTGGGGTGGTCTGCAGGCAGAAGAGCTTGGATATGATTGCATCTTATATGGATACATGTTCAGGTCCTTCTTTACAATCGTTTGGCATGTTCCATAAGAAAGCCGAATTTCTTAAGAGAGACGTTTTAAAGGTTTTGTAGGCTCTTCTTCCATACGTTGACGAACGTCATTAATAACTTCTTCTGTACGAACTTTTGGTCTACCAGCACCTTTTTTATGCGTCACAGAACCAGTTTCGCGAAACACTTCAACACAATTAGTAAGGCATGCATAAAAATTGTCCGGTAATACTGCTACGGCTGGGAAGTGCTCTCTAAAATTGTCCAAACACAAACGTTGACTGTATTCCAAGTTCCACTAAGTAGCACACCCGTTCGTAAATAGGCTTCAATCACGTAAATTTTGTGCTCTGTGGTGAGAACCATGATTCAAAAACCGTGCAGGATTAGAAAAGTTCAACACAATAACTTGACAGGTTTTGACATTCAAAAAATTATGACATACCTAAATGTACGATGCACGCTATGACAATAATTTTAAAATCCATGACCACCATTGACCAATTTAATTGTTGATATCCCGGTATATTAAAATACAAGTTTCATAAGACATGATTTTTGCAGATGGGTTCAAGTTTAGAAAACGAGTCGCTAGGTGAGTTTTCTACAGAATAAGTACGCAAAATGTCTTATGAAACGTGTATTTTGTACTATTCTTTCTATTTTGGTTAATAAAAGTTCAAAAAAGCTTAAAATGAGAAATTGTTCGAACATTTTAGAAATTTTGTTTTTTTGATGTTAGTTACTCTCATTTTTAAGTAGAACATTTTAAATATTTTAATATCGACGGTGTTATATGTAATTTTGTTAAAAAATTATCTCAAATTGTCAATAAAAAGGACGAAACAAATAATTGCACGCCCCCAGGCATTCGCAAAATAGCAGAAGACAATTTACAAAATCTTTTGCCAACAAAGTCTCGACATATTAACCAAAAACAATACCAAGTTGATGTAAAGAAAATAATACAGCGAATATTATCGTACGTGTCAAACGTGTGCAAAGCAGACAACACGAAGTTACCAACCTCCAAAAAAAAAAAACAATTAGCGTGCGATGACGTAATACTTTATGCAACCGAAACGGGTGTCGTAAAGTGAACTTTATAGTACCGAAATAGAAAAAAGTATTTAAAATTTAATTTTGTATAACAAAATCGGAACAAGCATATATCAGCATAAGGAAATCATGTGGTGCCCACATCTCATTTTTTGTATTACCTGCATTATCGGATTACTGTTATATGGCTATCATTTACAGTAGTAAATTCCAGTTTATCTATTTGCATATTGCAATGAACGTAGGTGCGAATGCAACGATCTATTCACATGACCACCAGTAGTTACTAATTGAACGTCAATTTATTTACTTTTCTCCGTGTACATGCGTACAACATACAAAGAGCTACATGTATATAAATATCAGTAATGATACTTCATCCATAAACGTCCGCTGAACTTGGCACTGTGTGAATGTTAAAAGCAAATTTTAACAGTTTTAGTCGAGACTAACGTAGGAGTTCCAATATGCAGATGTAAATTGGAAAATTACTTGCTCTTAGTGCATGTGGAATGTTACTCATTTATAAAATGTATGTACACTGTGTGGATGTACATTGTACATATACTTATGTAAGTGTCTGCTTGACGTGTATGGGCATCGTCTACAATGAAAACTTACCGTACTAATTTGTGGAGTTGTGGGTGTCTTGGGAACGACTTACGTAACAGTAAAATATCCTGCTAGACATTATCTGTGTTCTTGAGAGGAATCTCATATACAACGGCTGCATTATGCAAAATTACTCCACTTATGTGAATACGGTTTCCGTTATATACATGTGTTCTAAAAGTAAGGCGTAAAATTTTTATTTTTTTCTGTTTTTGTTCCATAAAAATGCAGAAGCCAGTAGATTACTATTTTTAAATTGTCATATTTATCATCAAGTTGCCGTTATACTGTTCTCGAAAAAGGACTTCCTCGTATTCCACCTGTAATGCATGACGGAAATACTACTTAAGACACTGTTTGTACAGTTGAGGGATTTGTAGACGTATTTTCTCAGGTTTACCAACCAACATCAGATTCCCCTGTTTGCGGTGGTGGAAATTAATTAATTTCGTCGATTTTGTGACTATAGCGTCCATCAAGGAAGAGGATATTTTGTGGAGTGCTGCTTATCGTTTGATTTCAGCTACTACTGCTGGTGGTAATCAGATGCCTTCCTATCTTATTAGGGAATGCCGTATCACGGATGATGCAGGATAGTCACTTTCTGCAGTCTTCCACATCTTTTGTAAGTTATCATGTCTGTCCTCAAAGTGCTGATTCAAGTGTTTATATGTTTGGTCTCTTTTTAATTATCTATCCTATTCATAAGTTTGGAATTGACTAATCCAAAGGAAAAAATATCTCTGCAGAGCTGCCGTTGCTGATAACTGAGGATACAGTTCAAGAAACTCTTTTGTGATAGTCAGTCGTCGCCACTTATTGTGATGGATTTCCACTCATGTTTTTTAAAAATGAACATACACTTGGAAGTTAGTGCCATAGTAAATGGCATAAATTTAGGATTTCGCTTCACTGATGATATCGAAAGTTACTTCATTTTGCTGATTTCTCAGTTGTTGCCCAAGCAATCTGTGGACCAACGTGTTAGATGCATAATAGACTCTTTCTAATGCCATATTTCGTCGTATAAGATTTTATCTACATATAAAAACTGGTTTCAAATCTACAACTTGTCCCACACTTGAGCGGCAACTAAAATTGTTGCTTATGTTCTTGCATCCGAATAAGTGCTACTACAATTAGTGTCGCCGATTTAGTAAATCAAAAGCATCCATCCTAACATTAGCGGCGTTAACTATTCTTATGATCTGGGTGTCTATTTCTGTTTTATTGTCTTGGCACACTTATACTTCAATACCTCTGTCATCTAGGTAGGCTCTAATGGATTCATTCATGATAATCCATCTTATTTCCACAGGCATTACAATCAGCTGTCAACTGAGGATACAGTTCGAGGAACTCTTTGTTTTGTAATGATCAGTCGTCATCACTTATTGTGATGGATCTCCACTGCTGTTTTTCTAAAATGAGGCATGAATATATTCTGGGAAAATGGTTTGGATTTTGGAAGTTAGTGCCATAATAAATGGCAAAAATTCAGGATTTTGCTTCATTGATGATATCGACAGTTTCTTCTTTTTGCTGATTTCTCAATTGCTGTCCAAGAAATCTGTAGACTAACGTATTAGCTGCACAATAGACTCCTGCTGAGGCAATATTTCTTCGTTAAGATGTTGTTTTCTTACATTTAAAGACTGCTATTTTATATCTACAACTTTTCTCACACTTCCACGGCAACTGAAATTGTTGTTGATGTTCTTGCATCCGATGTAGTGTTATTGGCAATAGATGTCGCTTGATTTAGTAAATCAAAAGTATCCCTACATTTTTTTATTGGGCACACCCTTACGGAGATAAATTAATACACTAATAATTTCAATATGTTGGCCGGGGGAATTGAGTTTTACTCTCAAAGCAGTCTTTCTTACAAAACCCCGTACAAAAAAAACGCTGCCTACCCAACATTTTCTCTCGTAACCACGTATTGACTGGACTATGAATGTATTTAGCTACTGGTCTTTATTAATTATAAACATTAGTTCTTTACTATAAGTTAATAATGCATCGTGTGCGCATAGCTGTAAAAAAATGAACTGTATGCTGTAACTAGCAATATTCTCTTTTAAAAATTCCTTTTTTAAAAGATACCTAGTTTACTGTGTTTTTCTTCCTCTTATTTTCAAGTAAGCCATTTGTTTATTTCTTCTTAAAATAAAGCCGCGTTTTCTAAATATACATAAATTATAACATTTGCATCCTACCGTAATAAATTTTATAAGAATGTGCCAAAACATAAGCAAAATTCCTTATTTTATTACTGGATTCACGTAGCTTTTCGTATATACACATGGTACGAAAAGACCTTTTCTTTCTACATAATATTTTTCGTGTTTTATGTCATAATCGCTACGAATTTGTATATAGTACAGAGAATCACAAGGAGAAGGAGACAAAAAAGTCCCACACTTTCTTTCTCGATTTTCTTCTAGCAAAAATTAGCAATTTCAGGACAACAAATGACAGTTGATAGTATTTCATATAACAATAAAACAAAATACAAAGCAACGATTTAACAAAAAAAAAAAAAAGAAATAACAAAATAAAACTGAATATATGCATTAGTACATTTATTGCAAAATTAAATCTTGAGTATAAAGATCTTAACTTATAGAACATATCAATAAGATATATGAAAGAAAAGCATACAAAATAATTGAATAGTAAAGCTAATATTTAAAATCGGATACATATAAATACTATTGTTTCATGAAGTAAGTGTAGTGTAGTGCAAGAATATCAGCAACAACTTCAGTTGCCGTAGAAGTGTGGGACAAGTTGTACATTTGAAAGGGCAGTCTGTCGATGTAAGAAAACAACATCATAAACGAAGAAATATGGCATTAGCAGGAGTTTATTATGGAGCTAATACGTTAGTCCACAGATTTCTTGGACAACAGTTGAGAATTCAGCAAAAAGAAGAAACTTGCGATATCATCAATGAAGCGAAATCCTGATTTTGTGTCATTTACTATGACACTAACTTCCAAAATCTGAACTATTTCCCAAGTATATGTTTGGGCCTCATTTTAGAAAAACATCAGTGGAAATCAACAATAGCAGGAGTTTAATATGGAGCTAATACGTTAGTCCACAGATTTCTTGAACAACAGTTGAGAATTCAGCAAAACGAAGAAACTTGCGATATCATCAATGAAGCGAAATCCTGAATTTGTGCCATTTTATGGCACTAATTTCCAAAATTTGAGCTATTTCCCAAGTATATGTTTAGGCCTCATTTTAGAAAAACATCAGTGGAAATCAGCATTAGCAGGAGTTTATTATGGAGCTAATACGTTAGACCACAGATTTCTTGGACAACAGTTGAGAATTCAGCAAAAAGAAGAAACTGCCATATCATCAATAAAGCGAAATCCTGAATTTGTGTCATTTATTATGACACTAACTTCCAAAATCTGAACTATTTCCCAAGTATATGTTTAGGACTCATTTTAGAAAAACATCAGTGGAAATCAGCAATAGCAGGAGTTTATTATGGAGCTAATTCGTTAGTCCACAGATTTCTTGGACAACAGTTGAGAATTCAGCAAAACGAAGAAACTTGCGATATCATCAATGAAGCGAAATCCTGAATTTGTGCCATTTTATGGCACTAACTTCCAAAGTCTGAGCTATTTCCCAAGTATATGTTTAGGCCTCATTTTAGAAAAACATCAGTGGAAATCAGCAATAGCAGGAGTTTATTATGGAACTAATACGTTAGTCCACAGATTTCTTGGACAACAGTTGAGAATTCAGCAAAACGAAGAAACTTGCGATATCATCAATGAAGCGAAATCCTGAATTTGTGCCATTTTATGGCACTAACTTCCAAAGTCTGAGCTATTTCCCAAGTATATGTTTAGGCCTCATTTTAGAAAAACATCAGTGGAATTCAGCAATAGCAGGAGTTTATTATGGAGCTAATACGTTAGTCCACAGATTTCTTGGACAACAGTTGAGAATTCAGCAAAAAGAAGAAACTTGCGATATCATTAGTGAAGCGAAATCCTGAATTTGTGCCATTTATTATGACACTAACTTCCAAAATCTGAACTATTTCCCAAGTATATGTTTGGGCCTCATTTTAGAAAAACATCAGTGCAAATCAGCATTAGCAGGGTTTATTATGGAGCTAATACGTTAGTCCACAGATTTCTTGGACAACAGTTGAGAAATCAGCAAAAAAAAGAAACTTGCGAAATCATCAATGAAGCGAAATCCTGAATTTGTGCCATTTATTATGGCACTAATTTCCAAAACCTGAACTATTTTCCCAAGCATATGTTTGGGCCTCATTTTAGAAAAACATCAGTGGAAATCCATCACACAATAAGTGATGACGACTGACCATAACAAAATAAAGAGCTTCTTGAACTGTATCCTCAGTTGACAGCTCATTATAATGGTTGTGGATATAAGATCGAATACCATGAATGATTCCATTAGAATCTACCTAGATGACAGAGATATTCAAGTACAAGTGTGCCAGAACAATAAAACAGACATCGAAGACCAATAAGAATAGTGAACGACGCTAATGTTACGATGGAGAATTTTCGTAGTTACGGCAATTACCTATAACTTTTATTAAAATCTTTTCAACAATTAGATTGAAAATAAACAAATTATGGGCAGAATAAGATTAAAGAAGAATTTTATTGCAGAATTGCGAATTCAAATGTTATGTCTACTTATTTATCATCGTTTTCAGCTCATAATTTTTCTATCATCAAGTTTACTTTGAAAAATTACTAAGAGATAGATTGTCGGTCTCATGGTTACAGAGCTAAAACAAAAATGTAATTATAAACTTAATTAGAAGATGGTGAGAGAATGATAAGACCGCTACAAAATCACTTCCCGTGATGGAAAATATGAGATTTTAAATATGAAAATAGATAAATATTATAAAAGAAGAAAGTCGATTGAATACAATATTAAAAGGAATTTTGAGATTTATTATTACTTATATTGAGTAGAAATTAGACATTATTGTCGATAATTAACTCTTAATTAATTCAAAAAGGCAAAAATAATGATTGTACGGGGTTAGAGATTAGAAACAAGAAGACTCTCTTTGGTGGAAATTCCCAGACAACGAGGATAATATTGTTATAGTGATTAATATTACTGTGGTGAATACAAATCTTATTAGTATTAAAGTCTGTTCCAATCACACAAAGAGGGAGCCACTTGGTATAAGTACTGTGAAAACGGAATAGGACCGAACTGAAAAATAAAGTTCTCACATATTTTCACCAGGTCAATTGCAATAATTTAAGTAAATTTTTTTTTAAATAAATTTAGTAATTATTGTATGTTTTTAACAATAGATTTACCTTCGTCTCCCCCATATTATTTCACCAAACATGTGCTTATACCATATCAATGTATATAAGTTAATGGAATTGTTTCTACGTTTTTGACAATTTGCGATAATTCTCAAGACAGATGGAGATTGACACACATTATCAAACGTAGTATGCAATTATATTATAAGACAAATAAACAATATATGACAACAATTCTAGAAGTTGTTTAAATCATCATCAATTCAGTTCATAATTAAAATTTATTGACGCGAAATCAATGAATATACATTTGAGGAAAAAATGTGTTATTCAATAAAACACACTGTGCGAAATACAAAACCTACTAAAATGCAAGAACCAATTAACTGCTTAATTTGTTTTCCGTACTACCACATTCTATCTCATTTATTCATGCTTGGAAGTCGACCGCCACGACATATGTATGTTGTGGTCGAAAATAAAATAAACCAAATGCATTTGACACTCCCAATGTCCAGGGTCGTGCATTTCCGCACATATGTTACCGGCGAAGGATTACGTAATTTCTCAATATCAATTACGTCTCTGTGTCCCTTAATTGCACTATTGTGTTTCGCAGAATCTCGTATACGTCAATTTGAGAAGCGATACCATTACTCAATGTTTTCCAGAAAAAAAAATTATCGATTGAGAGATTCTTTTATTTATAGCTTTTTGTCTGTTAATTAATGATTTATTTATGGTGGTAATGGACAATTCTGTCAAAACTGTCAGCATTTCAAAACATTTAATTTATTTAATAAAAATCAAAGGGAATATATTGCATTTTAATTTAATGAAAGGCAAAAACCAACAATAACTATATTTATTGATATTTTGTGTACACGCCAAATTGAACTGAATTATTTTTTTTTATTCAGTATAATTTACATTTATGTCTTGCATAAAAAGTAAAATAAAAAATAAAATAGTTAAATAAAAATGTTGGTCCCAAAATGATTATAGAACTAAAAATTAAAACCATTCAAAATCACAAAACAATATCTTTTAAGTTTCTATTAATTCGTTCGAGTTCGCAGACGGTTCTTGGTGGAACATTTTATTAATAACTATTTTAAATAAAAATATAAATAAAAATAAAACTCTTGAAAACTTTCCACAATTTTCATTTAGTCTTTGCGACATATGTTTCGGTATTTTTCATACCATTCTCGAGCCGAAACTAACAGGTCAGTTTGTGTGTGGGGTGTTACATATGCCGTTGTATTTATTGCCTCTTTGTACATAAGTGTCTATTATGGGTGTGTGTGTGTGTTAGTAAAATCTCTGTGTCTGTTCCTTACTTTCTCTTTTCTTTAAATTGATTTTTTAATTAAAACCATAGCTAGAAATAATGGATTTAAAGAGAAAATTGTAGACAACATTATTAAACACAAACAAAGAGAAAAACTCAAAATACACTTTTATCCTAAAATAATAGAAAAAGACAACACGAAATGGCACATTATATAATACATTCAACATATTAATTATAAAATTAACAGAATATTTAAGAAAATAGGAATCAAAACAATCAACATAAATAAAAACAATTTAGGTGCTATGTTAGTCAATAACAAGGAAAGAACTAAGCTTACCGACAAATCAGGTGTATACAAAATTAGTTGCACAGACTGTAAAGCTATCTATATCGGACAAAGTGGCAGAAAGATCGAAACTAGATTAAAAGAACATACAAAATCTATATTGCATAACATTAGAAATACAGGCCTTTGCCGAACATTGTATAGATAATCTCCATTTTCCCGATATAGATAGTTGTATACTTATGCATAATGTAAACAAAGGACAGAAAAAAAAAATTGTTAGAAATATTAGAAATTAAAAAATCAATTCAAAGAAAAGAGAAAGTAACGAACACACACAGAGATTTTACTAACACACACACACGCATAATAGACACTTATGTACAAAGAGGCAATAAATACAACGGCATATATAACACCCCACACACAAACTGACCTGTTAGTTTCAGCTCGAGAATGGTATGAAAAATACCGAAACATATGTCGCAAAGACTAAATAAAAATTGTGGAAAGTTTACAAGAGTTTTATTTTTATTTATATTTTTATTTAAAATAGTTATTAATATCTTTTAATTTTATTATTAATTCACTTACAGACATTTTTTTTATTTCAAAAGAGAGGCAATTCAAATTTTTATAATTTATGTTGTAACACTTTTTTCCACTGTCGTTCTTGTAGTTTGTATTGGCAGCAGATCCTTCATTTCACCCAAATACTTGACGTGGTGCCTTCAGTTCATTGGCCATCCACCATGAGCTTAAGGAACCGCACACACATCCTATGATAAAACTTTTATTTTCTAAACGTAACATAATTGGATACTTTCTGAAATAGAAAAACCGTAGCAGATGAGTCTCTTCCACATTCAATTGTAGACCATTTGATTCGCACCACGTATTTAATGTTTGTAGAATATTGGTATGTCACCATTACGTGATTTGTTAGTTATCCTTATAATCACCGATGTATCACTGGCGAAGTGAATTGTTTTATGTGTTAGCATTTTTGGGTCATTACCTATATTAAAAACTGTAGAGGTCCTAATACCAATCCTTCTTTTCTATTGTAATCCTTTCAGAATGGCCTTGTTTTTGTTCATATACCCTATATTCTCTGTTTTCCAGTTTGTCAAATATGATTAAACTCAACCACCACACATCAAATTCCCAATTTTGCATTGTGATATGTTCAAGTCATCAGTCAATGCTGTTACAAATGCTGTTGCTAGCATTTATGATAATTTTGCATGATACTGATTATTTCTTTTGATTTATCACTTGTTTCGTTTTGATACTTGTTAATATATAATTACGATTGTACTCATTATATCATATTAATTGGCCAGTAATTTGTATTTTGTAAAATTTTCTTGGACAATAAATATTATTATTTATATCTCTCAATAATGGGTATAAGCTGTACATGGATAATTATTTACTTTAATCAGACAGGTCTGCCATTTATCAAATTTAGGTTATTGAGCAACCGTAATAATAGAAGCAAATATATAGAAAGGCAGTTAAAAATGTTAAATTGTTGTATAACAACAGTATTATGCTAACATTTAAAAAATATATTCAAATCGGCATGGAATACTATTAACTTAAAACAGAAAACTAAACACAATTAGGATATAAAGTTTAAAATTGAAGACCAAATAGTATCTAATCTAATAATATTCAATATGAGAACAACATAGACTTTACCAATGTACATTTTTCCTAGGATGGTAAACACTAACTATGTAAAGTAATGCTAAGTATAAAAAAAGAAATGTTCCTCGGATTGCCTTAATATAAATGCAAGAGAACTTATGCATTGCGTTCATGAAGGCATGTGACATTAATAAATTTATCGTTTGTGGAGGGTTTTCCGGGGCAGTTCAAAATAGCAATGATGAATCCATTGTTAAAAAAAAATCAAAGGAACTAGTTGAGAATTACCGTCCGATATCTCTGTTAAGGTATTTTTCGAATATCATTTAAAAACTTGAAGCCAGTAGACCAGTACAATTTATGCAAAAGTATAATCCGTTAATTGACCATCAATTTTGCTTTAGAAAAGGTCGCTTAATAGTTTCAGCAATAGCTGACTCTTTGGATGAATTGTATAAAAACATAGATGAGGGAAATGCAAGCGCTGGCATTTTTGTAGACTTCAGTAAGGCATTCGATCTAGGTGATCAAGGGAGCGTTCTCAGGCTCCTTTTGTACATCATATACGTGGTTTGGATAGGCAACAGTTTTGTTGTGAATCATGAGAAAACTATTTATTGAATTAATACAGCACCACGCGATCAGAATTAATCTCATCTAGTTAGGGAGCCTCAGGCCACTATCGCTCAGGTGGACAATTATAGATTATTGGATTTAACTGTTGATTTAACATATAATTGGAAAGTAATCCCAGATGTTTAGCTCTGACTAGGTTGAGAGACGAGGAGAATTCTGCATTATAAAAGGATGTACTATTTTGCTTGTCTTTACTCTGTTATGGTATATGGGAAAATAGCATGGGGATCATCAGTTGATATGTTTAGCGTATTTAAAATTCAAAAAACACAGCGTGTTATGTCGAAAGTATCTTCAGGGAGCATAATATTATGACCTATACCAACCATAGACTAATTCTAAGTATAGACTAGCTTGCCAAATAAATTTGTTTAATTTATGTGGCTGGGTTTTCATTTCTATGAAATGAAACGATGTTTCTGATGAGAACACTTAATTTCTTCTCATCCAAAATGTAACACAAATACATATTTTATGCGTGTACAAAACTTATGCTTGTTTAGGACATGCTGTCGATCGATACAACACAAATTACAAAATCTTAACTAACTACACCCCATTCTTCTGGTACGGGATCTTACCAGAATGCAAACCCTCTCCCAAAATAATTGGTTTATTCAAACTTAAATGCGAATACCCATTGCAAATCACATAGAGGAAATTTCCATTAGGTCTGTTCAATGTTAATATAACATACATACAAAGATACAAAAAACCAACTACATTTCAATATATATAAGCTCGGGGGAAACTGGAACAAAATTCAAGATAATTATATATGTATATAATAGAAGCCATTCGAGTGACCCCTTCTAATCGCCTGAGTTGAAATAGCTTAACCGAACAGGCAAAATCGACTCGCATTGGTTACACGGGGGGAAAAACTCCTCTCTGGAAAAGTGGAATTAAAATCTGTCGCTTGGCGTGGACGTACGGGCGACTTTAAATTTCGCGTCGACGGAGAGATTTTCCTTCTTAGTGGAGTGTGTGCAGATATATGGGCCGTTGAAGAGGAGCGTGCAAGCGTCGACACTCGGGCGTTGTGAAAAAATTAGGACAAACGGCGTTCATAAATTAAAGCAAACCACAGTAAAATTCGTAACAAATGTCAGGAATGTCAGGCGCACGGAAGAATTGCGAAAGTTTCACTTTGACGAAGAAATATCACGCCGTCGAGGTTTAGAGTGTCACAAAAGGGTTGAAAACCAAAAGAATGGACTTTTCCGCGACGATTGTGTGAACTATCCATGTGCCAAGTTTTTCGCTGTCGAAGGTACGACTCATTTAAAACTTTCCTGCATGTGGATGCGGTAACGAAATCTCGCGATGACGAGTTGGTGATAACGTGTCATTAATTCAAACGGACGTATGATTTTGACAGCTGCACGGAAAAGTTTCATGTTTCAATCGAAATTTTCTAATAACGATGAAAGGTATTAATTTACAAATAATGCGTGATATTGTCACACGTATCCCGATTCATAATTATCAGGACGATGGGGATGAACGCAAAGAACTGACATTTAGAAGACAGACAGACGAGCCCTTTCGTAAAGTAAGGTGGAAGGAATTTAAAGAAACAAGAAACTTCAAACATCCAACTGAAGTTTGACTTTCGACGATAGTCTTACGAAAATTGAATTTCAGTTATCATATGTAAGTACAATACTCGTAATAACAATAACAAGTTTCATATTCATATTCAATATTATAAAAATGATTCTTAATACAAAAAAAAATATTACACACAATAGCCACATTTACTTATGTCAACAATGACTGTTAAACGTCAACTAATTTTAGACGCAATGACAGTTTGTGCAAAAACTTAAATTAGATGTATATACAGGGCACGTCAAAAGTTTAGAAAACCGGACATTATAAAGAGCATCAAGGCGATGCCCGCGTTTTGCAGGATATTGTAATAAAACTATAAGCAGATGCGAAAGAGGTGGATTCAAGCTCGAAGAGATTGAAAAATCCAACTAGTGTCATATGATAAACACAAAGTCACAACCAAGGAAATTCTAATTGAAGGAGGGTTACTTATGCCCATGCATTTTTAAACAATACATTGTTATGATGTTTCTTGCGAATTATTTTTTTTATGACTCTATATTATATTAACTTATACATATGTGTTTATGTATATACTTTTATATTTTATATTGTGACATCTTCAAAAGAGATAAAGAGATAGTATGACAGACACATAAGGCATGTTTGAAGAAGTAACTTTTTCGTTATCAGAGGATTTCAAAACGAGGTAGATAATTTTCATCATCATAATGTTTTTTTATACTACATATAAGCAATTAAAATCGGTCTATTTTCAGCTCCAACAAAGTGAAAACTCTCCATAACAACAGTCTTAATAATTGTTTACATCAGTATGTACTGGTAATTCTAAACTCCCCGGTCTTGATATTCGATCTTCTTGATGTATTTTAATAGCTTTCACTTCATTGGATACGACATTATTGCCGCATACATGAATCTGTTTACGTTTCCATACTTAATATGGGCGCACATGCATAAACTACAGAAGTACCGGTGAAAACGCCATAACCTTAAAGCAAATTTCAAAGGTTTTAAATTGTTCTCAATCACGCGAAGTGCACACGTTAAAACCGCAGCACAGAGTTGACGTTGCGATTGCAAACGGGATAGTAAATAATGTCCATTTATTTCGTGAATAAATACGTACAACGACGGATGCTTACCTTTTAAGTGATAATAATAAATTCGTTAATGAGACGGACCAAGATGCATGCACGAGGTGTGGAACGTCACAAATGGAATCCGGTAGCAGGCAAATGACATGAATAAAAATGCAGTAATTGAGTGTGTTAATGATTCCTGTACAGTTAAGGAGTTAAGGTCTTCTTTATTTAATGAAATGTAGAGATTGCATTGGCCGTGAGGATATTAACATGTATATAGGTATTAATTTATTCTGATGGTTTCCTTACTACGGAACGGTATGTGAATGTTCAGGATTTTAAAATTATTTTTTTTAATGATCACTTATGTTTATGTGCAGTAATACATTATTACATTAGTTAAACATATTTAAAGAAAGATTCTTTTCCGTTTCCTTTCATTACAGCTAGCTTACAGGTTAGCTGTAATAAAAGAACATTTTTTGATGTGTATTATTTCAAAAACATCCCATACATAGACGAACTTTGACCGCGTATACTTTCTCGGGGAGAAATCTTTTCTTTGGTTAAAGCGGGTAGATCTAAAAAAAAATCTTTCCCAACTACCTAAGTACAGAGTGTTCGTACAAATATTAGGTTTATATACCTTATTTACGTTTTCAAATGTTTAAATATTTCTACTTATTTTACCGCGTTTTTCTTTCTATTGGTCAAAAGTTAACCGCCAACTTTCCTGTCTCTGAGAATTCTTTAATGATAGAACGTCCAAGCGTCCTTCCAGCAGGACTATTTGTCCTGCTGGAAGTACGCAAATCATGAAGTGCATTTTTCCATATGTTGTGGTACTTCCAGAAGTACTAAACTCCCACCACTAGAAAGAGTGAAAAAAATTGGCTATTTGTTGTGCAAGTCTCAACTTGCTATCTTCAGTCGTACTCGAGATACGAAAGAATATGTGTAAATTGCATCAACTTACGAAAAATCAGGGGCGTACGATTAAAAATGAATGTTAGGAGTATTAATGAAGGGGACAGGGTAGCCACAAAGGCTACGAATTTTGATGAAAATGGCCAAGAAAGATGGAGTGTTTCCGTCTATGGTAAAGACAAATACAAAACTGGCATGTGTTACGGGAAAGTCGTCAAAATACACAAAAGTGTAGCTGATGTGCTATGGGATCTCGATAATGAAGTTGTTCCGATCCCCATAAATTTATTGAAAAGAATAGGTAAGCAGCGTGACTACCTTTTATTTCTATATTGTTAATAAATGATATCTCTTTCATGAACAGCGAATAATAAAAGAAAACGGGAATGTGAAAAAACGAGAGATGCTCACGCAACACCACAACCATCTACTTCATCTGGGTGTAATAATAAATATTCCCTCAGTAGTGGTAGTAGTAGTTCATCTTCCAGTGACTCTGATAATGTTAGTGGCGACAGTGATCATGAAAATGATAATATTGGGAATATTTTGGATGAGGGAAACAACCGTAGCCGAATAAATGAAGAAATTTTGGTTCATGAAACAATATGGAAACTTGACGAAGAAACTAGAATCGACAGCTATTCAGGAGCAAGATACAAGCCAAAATTAAATGCAGCTAATATTCATACCATGACGGAGTTAGATATGTGGCTACTTTTTTTTCCAACAGAAAACATAGAACAGATTCTTGAAGCGTGCAATTCTAATGTGGAGCCAGGCACCAAACATATAACCAAAAAAGAATTTATCAAAGTTTTAGGGCTTTTCTATGCAATGAGTACAAATATTCTGCATGGTCGTCGTGAATATTGGTCGAATAGAGAAGATAATGCTGTTTTTCCACCTCCCTCATTTGGCAAGAGATTTGGGTTAGGTTACCATCGGTTTGAGTATATATTACAAAATTTATCATTTGGTATTAATAATAATGACAGAGATGACCCAAATGAAACTAATCAGAAATGGAAACATGTTCAAAGTTTTATAGATATGCTACACACTAAATGGAACGATGTCTTTTACCAGGTTATAAATTATGTGTCGACGAATCGATGTTCGCCTGGTATGGCCGAGGAGATAAGGCAGTAGATGGAATGCCTGCAGTAATTAAAATTAAACGAAAGCCGAAAGGGATTGGTTGCGAATGCAAAACTCTTTCAAATGCACTGTCCAATATCATGCTCCGAATAGAAATAAATGAAGGCAAAGGTGGAATGGCCACAAAAAAGTGGCAACAAGAGCTTGGAGCTGGATCTGCGACCACACTCCGTCTCACAGAACCTTGGCATGGTTCGGGAAGAATTGTTGTAGCCGATTCATGCTTTTCTTCAGTGAAAACTTCGGTGGAACTTCATAAAAGGGGGTTGTATCATATTGGTATTGTTAAAACTGCCACAAAGCAATTTCCTATCAAACAATTAAAAGAGAAGTGTCCGGAAAATCGTGGAGGAATAATTTGTGCCAAAGCTTCCGTTCAAGGTATTGAGGTAATGAGTTGTGCTTGGCGAGATAAAAAAGTGCATATTTTTGTGGGAACCTGTGGAACTACCTTGGAAGGGAAACCAGCGAAAAAAACTCGTTATGATGCTGACGGAAAGAGGTATTCC
Organism: Amphimallon solstitiale; assembly: GCA_963170755.1. Classification (NCBI taxonomy): domain Eukaryota; kingdom Metazoa; phylum Arthropoda; class Insecta; order Coleoptera; family Scarabaeidae; genus Amphimallon; species Amphimallon solstitiale. The sequence continues at coordinate 27,562,752 of OY720675.1, read as the reverse complement.
TACGAAGTTCCTAGAAATAAGATGATTGAAGAATATTTTCAAGGAGCGCCTAGCATTGACGTTCACAACCATATTAGACAATCCGGATTAGCCCTTGAGCAGGTATGGAATACGCAAAACTGGAAGCATAGAGTCTACTCTTCTTTGCTCGGAATCATAGAAACAAACGCTTTTCTGGCATTCAAGTATTTTAAAGATGACAACAAAATCAGCCATGTTGATTTTACAAAAAATCTAGCTTTTCAAATGATAACAAAAGACTGGGAAAGAGATAATCCAGCCGCAAAAGCCCCAGTACCACAAAATCATATTTTGCCAGCGGCTCATAGCGAAAATCAACGTACTGATCATAAATTGGTACCACTGAGCAGCCTTTCCGACAAGAAAAGACATCAACGTAAGTGTGTAGTTTGTTCCAGGGTCCATAAAATACAAACCAAAGCAAGTTACTTCTGCGAATCATGTGGGCAAAAAGTAGTATTGTGTTCACCTCAAACAGGGCGAGAATGTTTTGCTTATCATATTGTGAAAGGAGTTCCACTTTAGTATTATACTGTATTTGTTATTTTATTTTTCAGTTTAACGGATCAAAATTTATTTTTAAGAAATATTTTTTATTTTCATTTGTATTTTTTTAATAAACGATATATTTTAAATATTATTGTACCCCTTATTAAAAATCGTTACCTCCGTCGATGAAAAACTAATGAGTACTGCCAGAAGGAATTTGTGTCCTGCCAGCAGGACAAACTAATGTTATTTTAAGGTACTTCTGGCAGGACAAGTCTCGCATGTCCAGCGGTCCTACCGGAAGGTACTTCCAGCAGGACAATTTGCTGGACGTTCTATCATTAAAAGGACCCAGCATCTTTACTCATTACTCACTATCATATCACTAACCCTCATAGTTCCGCGATTTCTTCATGAATCCTTTGTTGGCGCCCGACCGATGGCTTATAAGTGAATCTGTCCGGATTCACACCAACGCATAACTCGTATCGAAGTATATAACTCGTAACATTCGATGCCTTTTAGATTTAACTTTAATCGTTACATTTGAACCACATTGTAAATGATCCCCTTCTTGTATAATAATTTTACCCGCCTTAAATTATAATTGCTTTTATTTTAAACCGTAACTTCTTTTTTAATTCGTTATCTATTTAGTTAACTTAAGAGACAACTAAACACTAAACAACCTTTTCTAAACAATTTTAACCACCAACATAATACCAAGTGTAACAGTTTGATCCACATCGTGGTGGTGTTTTTCATTGTTTCTTCAAAAAAGAGTAATTTTTAGGTAAATAAAAGCAAATCAAGTAACAAATAAATTTGAAGGTTAGTTAATGATTTCTTCGTTCTTCTATACATTACTAGGAAAAAGATTGACTGAAACTTCAGCGGGTAAGTAATACGGAATTTATGTGAGGTCAATTTTTATTCATAATTCTTCAATCATTATTTAAACTACGTTTCTGGGACAAATTTAACACTTTTCTTAACGTTTAATTACCATACTGGTCGTTTTGGTGACACTCAACTGCAAAAAACCCTCAGGGTACGTATGATAAGGGAGAATGATTCGATCAAAACGTTTCTGCGTAAAATCACTTTAGAAATTCACTAATTTTGATTTGCCTTAGGATGACCTGTTATTCACACGTCACAAATAATAAGAAATATTATGAAAGTTTATTTGAAAATGACAATAGATATAGTTTTACTTCCTCAAAAGAAAAGTTTTAACAAAAGAGAGTAAATGATTACAGAAGCGCGAATTATTTTGGAGAGAGTAAGTTTACGTAACATAATATAGCAAAACCAATAACAATAAAATCATTCTGGTACACGATTGGATTCGCAATTACCGTTAATAAAACATATGACAAGTAGAAGTATGGTAAGACTAATACTTCTAATGCTTAACCACAAACTATATAATAATTGAAACAGCATTGTCATTATACTAAAATGAATATTATGAGACAATATGCAACGAAAACACAGTCATTAAGATGTTATTATAAATAGACTACTTTGACGTCGACGCAAATATTATAGAACAAGTGGGTCCTTTAACAATATTAATAATACGAGGGCGTATTTTTATGTTATCTACCTAGCCATGAAACAAAAGAGTGACGATGTCAAACCAATTATTGAAAAATTGCTGTCACTGTTAGAAGTACATGTGCTAAGTTGTGTTTAGTTTATGCTGTGTATAGAGATTTGAGACGGTCTATTTCTCGATAAAATGAGTGAAACTAAAGTTGAACATCGCAGTGTAATAAAGTTCCTGACAAAGGAAGGCAATGGTCCAAAAGCAATTCATGAAAGAATGGTTGCTGTATATGGGGAAGATACACCATCTTATTTCCAAGTAAAATATTGGTCTAAACTCTTTCGATGGGGCCGAGAGTCAATCAATGATGACCCAAAGTCCGGACGACCCGTTGAAGCTCGAACTGAAAACATTGTGCGAAAAGTCGAAAATTTGGTACTGAAAGATCGGCATGTAAAGATCTCTGTCATTGCCAATGAAGTCTGGATATCCGAAACAAGTGTTCTCAAAATTTTGCATGACGATTTGGGTATGAAGAAGGTGTCTGCACGGTGGATACCCAGATTGCTTACACCTGAACAAAAACTGTGCAGAAAAGAAGTTTCTCAAGAAAATTTGGTAAAGTTGGAGAGGGACAAAATATTTTTATCTCGAATTATTACCGGAGATGAGACTTGGGTATATTACTGGGACCCTCCTACTAAACAAGAATTCATGCAGTGGGTTTATAAGGGCTCTCCACCACGAAAAAAGGTCAAGACACAATTTTCTGGAAAAAAACTGATGGCAACTGTTTTCTGGGATGCTGAAAGAGTTTTGCTTATTGAATATATGCCGAGAAGGTCTACCATAAATGGAGAGGCCTACGGAAACACAATTTAAAATCTGCTCTGGAGGAAAAACGCCCGTATTGTTATCCACAAAAAAACTTGTTGCTACACGACAATTATCGGGTTCATAAGGCAAACAAAGTTCAGCAGATAATCAATAACTGTGGGTTTATAGAGTTAAGGCATCCACCTTATAGCCCCGACCTAGCTCCGTCAGACTTCTTCTTATTCAAAAATTTAAAAAAGCATCCCAGAGGAAAGCGTTTTGCTTCTGATGAAGAACTCAAAGAAGCTGTTGAAGAATATTTTGCGGGGTTACCGAAGCAATTTTTTTCTGAGGGTATGGGGCAACTGGAAAAAAGATGGATTAAGTGTTGAGGGGAGTTATGTAGAAAAATATTTTTTTTTCTCTTATGTGCTTTTTTTCATGGCTAGGTAGATAACATAAAAATACGCCCTCGTAATACACAATTTATCCTATAGGTAATAATAATAAGACCTTATAATAACAGAAATAGTCAGTTGACGCCAAAATAAATAATAGGAAAACGCATGTATTGAAAACAATACACTTAAGTTATAAAGAGATTTTCAGCTGGGTCCATGACTTTTTGGGGTTTAAGTGTATTGGTTAGCAATATTCTCTTCGACAAATTTAAATAGTGTCTATATATTAAAGGCAGAGATGCTCCATCTAATAACCCACCTTTTTCGATGAACGTTTTTGTCGGGAATATATCAAATTGCCGCCTTGCAGCTATTCTGCTCGCAGAATTAATTGCGATGTCGGACTTTAGCTGAAGTTATAACGCCACAGAACTTAGATACGTCCTTCACACTACTTTTGTCTAACTGGGGTTTTCAACGTAAATCGTCTTATTACCACTAACTGATGTATGTCTGTGATCTTTTATATATACATTTCTCTTTGCATGCAACAATCTTCTGACGTGTAGTGCATGATATTCCATGAGTAACGAGTGATGTCGGCTTGCACGTGCTACCCTTGGACAAGCTGAGGAAACAAATGACCTAGTAATTTGAAACTAAAACACTGGTGAATCTGCTCTTTCAACAAATGTCTAACATAGTCCAGTCATACGGTGAATCAATCTATACAAGGTGTCACAGAATAACTATATCTTGTTTTCAGAAATGATAGAAATTTCTCGGTGTCAAGATAAACCAGAAATCTTTAATAACAATCTCAATTACAAGAGGAAAGAGTTGACTTAAGGAACACTTTACTAGAAATAATACTGCATTAAACTTTATAAAAATTGTTCGAAGTTACGACCAACATTTTTGATACACAAGTTTAACAATTTGTAATTGAATGCAGAATTCTTCGAAATATCTGAGGACGTTCATAAATATCATCAAACGCTAGATTAATTCGAGCTGCTAACTCTTCTTCTGCATTAACTGGTGTCTCATAAACCAGTGATTTAATATGGCCAGAAATCAACTAGAGTCATATCTAGTGAACGTGCAAGCCAAGAAATCGGTCACCCACTTCCGATCCATCTGCTTCGAAACTGTGCATTTAGATAATTTTCGCAATTTCATGTGTTGGTACAAAAGCAATATTTCTTCGAATATTAAGTGGGACATCTTCAATCAATTCTAGTACATTATGTTCCAGAAAATGCTATACACATGACCATCTGACTGTGCAGGCACACATAGACAAAGAAATACGTTAAATTAACCAAAATCATTCGGTTACGAATAGAAACGTTGATATAAGAATATTTTGGTTTAAATGAAATAATAACAATGTCCTAGTTACACTGGTCTTTTTGGTCAACATTTTTAGGTTGAACTGACAGTCGTCTAATAAATTAAAGAAACTTTCCGTTTAATTTACATAAAAGGAAGTAGTTATATGTACCAAAATTGTTTGATTAAAATAAACGTTTGAGCACTCGTCACAGTGAATAAGAAATAGTGTTATAAGGACCAACAGGACGGGGTAGTGTAAATTCAACGCACTTTCAAATTGCGCATGTGCATAAACATTTCGTTTCTTCGAGAATCAATTTAGAAACATCATCTTGGCCTAGTCACGCAATTTTTGTATACTATCTTAATAACACAGTAAGTATACTTGTGTGTGCGCTTTTTTTTAATGTTAAGTGCTTTTGCAATGAGTCATCATCGGTGATGAGATTATTAAAACTTTACTTATAGAATGGGGATTCCATGATATGGTATCTCTTTTTGACGGTAAGTTTGTATTTACCGATAATGTATTATAAAATCGTTAAGCAATGTAGGTACACTGCAGCGGCCTAAATATCAATGTCGATACGAAAATGAAAAGTGTGAACACATGAATGTTAAAACTAACATCAAGCAGTAAATAATTACTGTGACTTACATATACCGTGTGGCCGCCGTTCATAGCGCGATGCATGTATTAGTAACTACTGGTCGACTATAAATGTGCGTGCCAACTTGAATTGCCAAACCGACAGCGGGCGTATAAGTTATACGTATAAATGTATTCGTAGGCAAATCAAGTGAAGAGCAGTGTAATAGGTATTGCGTTCCCGTTGTAAGTAATTATTTGTAGTTGTTTGAAGCATCAGATAATCACTGATAATATGTCAGTGAAGTAACTCATCACAGCTTCATAAACAACATAAAAGAGCAAAAATAAATAATAAATAACTCCTAGACTTTAAAATAGAAAAAACTTCTTAACTAAAATAATATTTTTCAACAAATATTATAATCTAAAAACTCAACTATAATAAAGTACTGAAACATAAAATATTTACTTCTTAAAACAGAATTGTAATTCAACATTGCAATTAACCTGTAATTAGCTAAAAAAATGTTATTCTTAAGCAATAATAAAACTCGAACTGACGCCCATATGTGGAAGCGCGAATGTAGATTTTTTGGACAAATACGAGTGCATCATAGGCATATGCGAAATACTAGCTCTGTTGTAATCCAGTATAACACTGCGTCTACTTGTTTACCGTTCTAATACACAGACATCTCTATCTGTTTCGCTTACTCTACAGGTATTGCGATAATGCAGACGCACGCGGTCTTATGGTATGTATACCTTTATACGTAAAACGTATATGTATATATGCATGTGTTTGAGATATACACATACATTAAGTGCCATTGCCGATTGATTGGTGACGCCACCTAAGGCTCTATTACACGAGATACACTATTAACATACAGGCCTCTGTATAGCAGAACATGCTGCCAGAAGCCATCGCTTTTTTCCGTGTCATCTTTTGGGTGTTAGATGCCGCTGTGACACTCTCACTACATTTAACATGCGAAAATGACATAGGCAGCGATTTAAGTCTTGAAGCTATTGTCGAGAATCTCCACGTGCACTGATGAGACCTCATAGGTCGAAACACCGGTGTCTGTGCGTTCGATTATCGGCAATGGCACTTAATGTATGTGTGTATCTCAAACACATGCATATATACATATACGTTTTACGTATAAAGGTATATATGTAAGTCAATGTCGATGATATTTTCTAATATATAATTACATTAACAGAACTGTTTGTGATAACCAGAACGAAACAGAAGTATCTGGTTTAAGTTTTACTTAATATTTCACTATTATTTCTTATTCATATAACTTATTTTTTAGATTAAGTAAAAGACAGTTTAGATTGGTTGAAAACAAATTCAGAACCGTGGTTCGAAGCATTACGTCAATGGAAAGTAACAGCAGAAAATCATATATCCAAAAAACAGTAGCAGAATATATAATGATTGACCAATCCTAAGAATTAATGATGCTCAAATTCTTGAAAGTTTTAACTTTAAAACTAGAAATTGTTCTATAAAGAGAAGATTTCCATTTTCTTATGTAGCTACTTTTTTTCAGATTGAAGACGGCTTCAGTACACAGTATGCTTCTAGGATGCTGGGAAGAATATTTCGCTAGGATCATTAATTTAAGAAATCAAAAAAATCACCAGATTTGATAAATTTATCAAATTCCGAGTTATCGCATGGTAAGTTCTTATAAAACCCAAATTGTTATGTGGAGAATATCTGTTTTGTTATTTAAAGTTTTACATTGGGGAATATTGTCCATGTTCGAAAGGATGATATTAAAGGAATTATTAATATATTTTATTTTGCGTTGGTTATTACTCCATCAAGAGTTGTCATTTCTTTTCAGATTCACGAACGTTAACCAATGTTATATAATAGCAATCTTTTGCGACCAAGAGCTCGTATACAAAATAAATGAAATAACTGGAAATCCTCTACCGAAGAGAGCAAAGAGAGTTTTATTGATTATGTCAAGGTGAGTTTACAAGCTATTTTGATTTGTGTTTCCAATATTTCGAATTGCATTGCAGTCAGTTTCTGATATACATATAAGTATTTGGATCTATTCAAGTAATATTGACACCGAATGGTAAAGATATCCTTCTTATTTTAAAAGTCTATGACACTTTCAATTTGATTTTCAATCATATATGGTGACTGAAACAAACATAAAACGATGTATATGGTATATAGAATTAATTTATCATAATTCATTTTCTCAATATGTTCTATCAGATGGTCGGAAATGTTTTCAAATATATTTGTAAAAAAATGTTCAGTATTTTTATTATATGTATATTGTATGTACCTTTAATAGAGTTTGTACTTGACTGTAATATTGTCTACATTTTCTTTTGTTATATTTTCGTTTAATATATTACACCTGCTCATCTACTTTTATGTTTTATTTCTATACCATTATGTGTATGTTTTGGTGATTGTTAGAGACAAGTGCCTAAAATTGTGATTCTTTGTAAAATAGTATAGTCAATTTAAAACTAGCCATCAGCTTCCTAAATGAGAAAATACTGTTGAGTCTGCAAACGTTACTATTCTTTTATTTGCTGATCTTAACGCTTTTTTATAGTGCTTCAATCTTGTAAAAATCAAGTGAATAGGTACCCGGCCATTAATATAATATAATCGGCAACTAAGAAAATACCATCGCTTGTGAATTTGTACAGTATTTTTCATATTAAAAGTAATTATTGGTTTTGAATCAACTAAAATGTGTATTACATCAAATTAAACAAATAAAATTGTTAAGTTAACAAAATGATTTTGTTAATTTAGCTCAAGCTAAATGTCAAATTGACTAAATATACCATGTGCTTGCCGTCAAGCTGCGGATACAGTTTACTGTAAGATAAACCGACGCTTTTTGGTCGAGTGTAGTGTTGGAAAAGAGGGGATTCGAGTACATTTTCGCTGAGGCTAGACGGGATAGACTGACTCTCGTTTAATCAGGGCAACAAGGATAGATAGCAGCTGTACTGCAGTTTGTATATTGCTTTCCCGTACTAACTCATACAAACTCTCGGTGTCGTCGTTTTATCTTACAGTAAACTGTATCCGCAGCTTGACGGCAAGCACATGGTATAAGTTGAAGTAACCATTCTGTATTTATTAAACCAACGAAATTATTTAGTTGGTGTAACTTTATATTAAGCTCACAGTAACACATCGATGATGTTACTCTGAGAAATTTAAGATGTTAATACAACGTCAAATTGAAGTCACAATAATCATTTTATATTGTTATTTTAACAAACTTATCTATTTCACATAACGTAAAGGTAAGTTTACTTTAACAAAAATATACTTTTATTTTAAATAAAAAGTTTGTTGACTTCAAGAAACATGTTTTGTTAAGTTAAACACGTTCATAATTCTTATATTAACAAAAATTAAAGTAACAAAATGTATTTTGTTAAGCTAAATAATAGAGTTCTTTGACTGTATTTAACCCAAATGCGAGTGTTGAATGTTCGATTTTTAGTTAAATTAACCCTTCTCTTTCTCTATGTGCAGTAAATATGGTGCCACTACCTAATAGTCAACAATCCCAGTCCAAACAGGAAACTTCTATTGTTGGTGTAACCTGTGAATGGTGTGAGGGTTTTCTTTGCTCCAAATGTGACTATTGCATGTATTAAAATAGTCATCTCTTGTAAAACATGCCTCGTCTGTCCATAGTACGTTCCTAGGAAATCTTGGTTCATAGTTAATTTTATTCAAGTACTATTCGGCAAATTGAACTCGGTTGGGATTATCAGCTGGAATTAACGTTTGCACTCTTTAAATGTGAAACGTTATACTCTAACTATTCTAATAAAGATTAATTTGTGACACGCAAAATGACAATTAAACAGGTTTCCCTCTCTTTTATCTATGAGGTTTCCCTAATAAGGAATAATTTGTGATAGACGTAAAATGACAACAACGGAAACGTTTGTTGCTTTTCAAAGGTTGGTATGATTCAATTTTTTTTTATCTCGATACTGAATAATTTCCGGACACTAGTTCATTAATAAAAGAATATTTATTTAAGTGGCCTTCATTTCTGAAAATTAGGAATAGTTAGTCTGTGACAGGGTGTATAAAATAAAGTAATTTACGCGATAAGATAATTTGTTAAAGGGGTGTATTCTGAACATGATTCCAGATTTGAGGGTTTCTCCGAGTGCAAATGGCGCTACTATAGCGAGTAACGCGTTTAATTCGATATCTCTAGACGGTTCATTTTACACAAAAAACTATAGGGACCTTTTCTCTTACTAATTAGATTTCCTAACTTTTTTGTTGCAAACTTTTTATTTGAGCGTCAATATTTTCCGAGTTATTTTGTTAGAAATGCACAAATTTCCAAATTTTCGTCTTTTTTCGCCTTTATCTCCTTAACCGTTTACTTTTTTCGATTCTCACCTATTATCAAACTTATGATCTACATTATCTACATCTTTTGTCTCAAACTTTTTTCTCTACTGACAACACTTTTGTAGTTATCGCTTAGTTTATCGATAGAATTCCACGTCATCAGCGCATCAGTCCCTTTTTAGCCTAACCTAACCTAATGCATGCGCGTAACGACGATAGCGCTGACTTCGGTCAATAAACTAAGCAAAACTTTTAAATTTTTTCGTTGAAACTACTTGCTCTAGAATAATCTCAGGTGCAACAGTTAAACACTCTGTGTATGTAAATATTATTAACTTGAAGTTTGATCATTCATACTAATCATGATTAATTGCTCTTTACTCAAAGTTAGTTATTAAAGTCAAAAACGTAAATATAGGATGTTTCATTTAAAAACAGAAAGCATAACATTTTCGTAATAGTTTACATAAAACTTTTATTAGAAAATTTATTTAAAAGGTTTTTCCCATTCAAAAAATAGCTGTTTGCGTAAATTTGATTAATCCTCCATAGCGACGAGATGTGTGCGTGTGTGCGAGCGCGTAAATAGTTTTGGCAAGCCTTTCTTATATCGCAATTGGAATTAGGACAAGTTATATCTATAAACATCGTAATGAGATATCGTATATTCTAATATCTTTGAGCGATTACTACTGATGATTTATCTGTTACGATAATCTGCAAGATCATAAACAATAGTTTATCGATTTAGCTCTCTGAATATTTTATTATATGGGGGTGTATTTGAAGAATGTCCATTACTCTAATTGACATTTATGTGACAAATATTCCCGTTTAAATTTCTGTAGTGATAAATTAAATTGCAATAAATATTGCGCTAACAGTTTGATTTTCAAATGGAAGTGTGTGCATATAAAACAGCTATTTTGATTTACACTAGCGAGTTGCAATTGAGCTAAATCAAGTAAATGACAAATAATTTTACATGAAGGTTGTCTTAAATTATACTTATTTATATTCCTCGGTCTATATTATGTATTTATGAATAGTATTATTCCAATAAGGGATATGCCCAGGTATTTAGATAGTTAGATGACAGATAAATTGTATTAATGTAGAAAGATATACATTGTCAGCTTACGTTGAATGATCGTAGTGTTTTTCTCGTCTAACTAAGCAAAATTATATTATTTACTTAAAGATGGATATATGGTGCTCACAAAATGACCAGGATTCAAACTTCAAAACAATGTACCACACCATCTCCCTAAGAACACCTTCTATTGACGGATGTGTTAAGGTAATGCACTTAAAAAAACGCTGGCCTAGGAGGAAGTTAGAAAAAAAATTATTTTTGGTGTGTAAACTTCTTTAGGCGCGTTGCGCTGATTGTAGGCACTGAACAAGACTGACTGCAACGCTCGGATATGTAACGCTCGGATATGTGTAACGCTCGGATATGTGTAACGCTCGTTCGGGTAAAGTCGGCTAAGGGAACAAGATATATAAATATATCATATATGTAGAGGTATTTAATTTCAATTAAATTGCAATTTAAACGAATAATAGTTATTTATTATACAAGGGAAAAAGTATTAGATTTTAGCTCGAGGTAAGGTTTATCTCACGACGCGAAGCGGAGTGAGATAAATTACCGAGAGCTAAAATCTAATTTTTTTCCACATACCTACATCCGAACCGATCAAACGAAATGGCCGCTCGCGTAAATGTAATAAATGTGCGAATATGTTTTATTTAATACGTTACTGAATATTATACGCGTGTATTTCGTATTATTGAAAATTGACGTATGAAAGTGAAATTTTAGATACGGTCGTGTCCTAGGTCGCCGATCACCAATCCATAGTCAAAATGTCAAAAAAAACGAAATGGCGGAAGAGTTTTTTGAAAATTAACGTATGAATGTGAAATTTTAGATACGGGGGTGTCTCAGGTCGCCAATCACAAATCCAAAGTCAACATGTTAAAAAAACAAAATGGCGGACGAGTTTTTTGAACATTGACGTATGGATGTGAAATTTTAGATACGGGGGTTTTGGGGGTCGCCGATCACGATTCCAAAGTCAAAATGTCAAAAAAAAAACAAAATGGCGGACGAGTTTTTTGAAAATTGACGTATGGATGTGAAATTTTAGATACGGGGGTTTGGGGGTCGCCGATCACAATTCTAAAGTCAAAATGTCAAAAAAACAAAATGGCGGAAGAACTTTTTGAAAATTGACGTGTGAATGTAAAATTTTAGATACGGGTGTGTCATAGGTCGCCGATCACGAATCTAAAGTCAAAATGTCAAAAAAAACAAAATGGCGCACGAGTTTTTTGAAAATTGACGTATGAATGTGAAATTTTAGATACGGGGCTGTCTTAGATCGCCGATCACGAATCCAAAGTCAAAATGTCAAAAAAAAACAAAATGGCGGAAGAATTCTTTGAAAATTGACGTAAGAATGTGAAATTTTAGATACGGGGATGGTTGAGGTTTACGTTTTATTTAATACGTTACTGAATATTATAAGCGTGTGTACATGTGTAAATGTAATAAATGTGCGAATACGTTTTATTTAATACGTTACCGAATATTATACGCGTGTATTTCGTATTATTAACCTCGCCTTGATGAAGGTTTCACTTCTGGCGTGTGGTTTTAAGCACACTCATTCTTCTTGTTTTTAAATGATAACGAGTCTATACACAAATCATATTAGGCCAAGATGAGTTGCCAGAGTGAACTCAAAAGTCACTCGTTGGGAGTCTGCATTACGGTGGCCCAAAATTTTGAAAAGTTTAAAATTTGAAGTGCATACGCCTTTCACACACAATTATTGTTTGGGTTTGTTATATTTAATTTACACATTCTATTTTGGGTATATACAAGTGTTTATCATAACATCAATTATATCTAAATTAACGATGGTGTGTGTTTATAATGGTTATTTATTTATCAGCATAACATTGTAAAAATACTGAGCAAAAACTAACACATCACTGTGCGAATTGCTAATTAACTGTAAACATTTTAAAGATAAATATTCATTAATTATGCTATCATAAATTCCTGCCTCAACAAAATTTAAAGCAGGACATTTTATAGATGTTTAACTGTACAATAATGCCAGCACAAATGCACGTTCCCGTTTAATTTGTTTGTCATACACTTATTTAGCTTACATATACGTAGTTGATTCAGCGATCCATTTTACATGCAAACACAAAATCCATTTGCCGTATATTATGCATAATTTTTTCGAATATCTGTAAATAAATGGATCATAATGTTGATGTATGAACTATGATAAAGCCCCAAGATGATATAATTTCAATGTAAATGTTGATATTTCTTCATACGTTTTATAACACGATGTCGTAAACGATCAGATAAAATGTTTTAGAAATTATTCATCTTCCATTGTTCTTACAAAAAAAATCCAAAGTTCTACTACATAACAATAATGCGTGCTTATAATACCGCTATTCCTCAGAAAGTTGGAAGTGATAAAAAAAGATTATTGAATTGTATTTTTTCTAATTATTTTTTTACAGATAAAAGAATTTTCATTTGGTTTATGTTACAAGAAATGCGGAAAAAAAGTTAGGCGGAATGAGTAAAGATTTAATTACGTTATTCGTGCTTTTATAGTAATTTACTGCTTCATCAGAAGTACACTGTAACGCAATTTTTATGATTTTAGGTTTTGTATTTAGAGATAATAAGACAGGAAGTTGTTCTAAAATAAGCATGTTTCTTAACAAAGAAAAAATAATTTTATGTTAAAAAAACAGTAAAAATGCAAGATAAAAAATAAGGGATGGAGGCAGCATACGATATTTTTATACGTACGCGCGTTCAGAATTTATTATACAAGAGTTGTTTTGCATTTTGAAATTCAGCTCTAAATAGTTTCATACCACAATATTATATATTAAATTAATTACAACTGCCACATTTTCTTATGCCAACAATGACATTCACTTTGACAATTAGGTCTTGCATCAGATTTTTTGAAATTTATCGGAACGTATAAACGTCTGACGCAATGACAATTTGTGAAAAAGTTAACCATTAAAACGGCCAATCAGTTTCAGTTCACAACATTTGTCAGAAAACGTCAAAATTGCCAAACCCAGTAGTAGTAACACGTGCTTGCTACCGATTCTTATACAGTGATGATATTGACTATTTTGAACGAACGTCATAGAAATTTGTTTCTAATGACTATTGTTCTGCAAGCATAAGTTAATTGTAATTAAAAAAACACTTTACTTTTCACAAATACATCATGCGTACATATCACCTAATGACATAAAGAGTAATGTAATTATGTAATTACTACTTTAGAAATAGAACTACTACCACGCGATCATTTAAATTCTAAATTATAGCAGGCGGGATTTTTTTTATTAGGTTGTCCAGAATGTCAATTATTGATTAATTAACATTTTGAAACGTCACTTTGACAATTCAAATTGTAAATTAGTACTTATATACCAACTTAATTTAAATTTCACAGCCTGCTCTAATTTAGAATTTAAATGATCGCGCGGTACTACATAAAAAGACAATGCGATTTAAAAATCTATCATATATGGTAATTCACTAATTATCAGTTACTATAAGATCGCGATTTACTTCATTACACAATAGCATCCCTTCTTCAGAAAATAGTTATTTACGAACCAAGTGCGTGAAATCATATTTCGCGAATGAGTGGCCAGTTTCGCGAAATGTTTCACGAACGAAGTTTGTACAATATTTTTTGTACGAGAACTATAATAATAATACATATTGTTAAATACGTTATCGTTTATGACACACTACTAATCTCTTGATATTAATTAAAAAAATTTGAGTTGGCAGTATTGATTATTTGAAGTGACATTTAATTTAAAATTATCAAATTCAAAAAATTCCATACAAAATAAAAACCTCACCAACAACATGAATTCTGATAATGAAATGCAATGTACACCGCCTGAAATTCGCGAAGCTGCCAATATTGCAGTGGATAATTTATTACCCATAAAATCAAAAAACGTATACAAAAACACTTATACTAAATTCGTAACTTGGGCTAGATCTAAAAATATACAAGAATACTCCGAAAATTGTTTATTAGTTTATTTTCAAAATGTACCATCAAATAAATCATTATGGTCCACTTATTCTATGTTAAAATCATGCTTAATAATATATATATGATAATACGGATATATCTAAATATGCAAAACTCATAGCGTATTTAAAACAGATAACGAAGCAACATCAGCCTAAAAAATCAGCAGTATTAACCGAAGAACAAATTACTAAATTTATTGTTGAAGCACCAAATTCTTTGTTCCTACTAATGAAGGTAAAGTCATTTCCGTATATTTAAATTCCATACAACACTAAATGTATTTATAGGCCGTATTAATATTGGGTATTTCTGGAGCGTGTCGACGTGAAGAACTTTGCAAAATGTCATTGCGAGACATAGAATTTAAATCGAATTTAATTATCGTAACAATTCCAGAAACTAAAACAGGTAACAGCCGTACATTTGCAATCATTAAGCCCGAATGGATTGCATTAATTCGGCAATATGCAAATTTAAGACCGGACAGCCAGCAGCGATTCTTTTTAACATATCGCAATGGCAAGTGTGTTCACCTATAAGTAGGTCTCTTGTTCTTAGCTTTGCCAATATATCGCAAGTTATGCATTCTATACAGATAAATTTGAAATATAATAGTATTAGGAGCGTCATTTGGTAAAATTGCTGTTTAAAAAAAAATCAAAACAGGAACTGGAAGTAGCATTTTTGCACTTACCGAAAAGCAGTTTTTTCTGCAAATATGCATCTACGTAACATTTGCAGTCTCATTAAAAAATCTAAGTATTTAAAACTTAACTTTGAAAAACCTCTGTATATATATATAATAATTCGGATTGCAAATAAGCAAACGAAAATCATGTGGCGCTCACACCTCATTTATGATGATTGCTTTGACTACACTTTCTTTTCGAGTTGAACAATACTTGGTGTTTGTAAAACCTCATGATTATCGCCATGCACCGTGCAGTTAACCTTTGTATAACTGATAAAGCAACTTTTGTGTATATATAACATTTATTTCATAGTTTTATGTGCGCAATTACCTATTACGATAGCCGTGTTTTATGATTCACCTGTGAACGACCATGCAGGTTACCATAATGTCATTGTTCTCTATAAAATTCCTACTCAATTAATATTTGCACAAAGTGTAACAATTATGAAATAATTGCAGTTGACCTGGTCTACATAAATTGATTTATTTACCAAAAGAAACTTCTACGTAAATATTATGACATATGCTAAAATATTTTGAATTTTATGCCGTGTCCCGCAACTAATAATAAATTTTACTACCGTTTTATGAAACACAGGAATGTTAGATGTGTTTGAATGCGTCAACAATTTGGATAATTCATAAATGTGGGTTGTTGACAGAAATCTTGTTAAGATTATATTACTGGTGTAACTTTTCTCGCTTCGGACATTGTTTTATTTACTTCAATCTCAACCCTCTCATTAATTTCTTCTGATTGTTTATATGCTTTTCTTTTCATTAAGTATTATTTTTGTATTATAAATAAATGTGTGAACATTTATCGCCTTTTATTTACTACTATTTATTATCTACCTACGGCCCGCGACTTGATTAATGTCCTGAAGTTAGGCCTACAACCAAGCAAAGGTTGCCCATAGTTGGTTTAGAGTGTGCACATCTATATGAAAAGAAATCTTATTAAACAGGTATTCGGGCTGCTTGTACAAAATGATCTTATGAGAAAGACAAGGCATCCGCAGAGTTTATCAGTCCCTCGCAGTTAACCAGCCCACATCAGCGAACCTGTGAGGATACATGGTCTTACTTTTTTATGCCAAATATTAGTCTGAGGCACGAATTCTGCACCTTCTGGATGCGTGATATAGTATATTATTACTAATGCACGTGCCATAGAGTTCACAGCAAAAAAAATTGGATGATACAAGTGAATCACAGAAGCTGCGCTTAGTCAGACAGACGTGCCTATGCCGAAAAATTAGTTTTAGGTTCATGCACGCAACCGCTGTTTCTTATGCTACTCGGGCAGCAGAGAAAAGACAACTATTCTGGTACAAAACTGCCTATTCGTAATGAAATACTGCCTGCACATAAGATTGCGATGAACACTCCTGTGTTTAGTGTGTATATGTCGCAGGGAGATGATGAAAGCCGAGATTTGATCAAATCCCTAAGGGAGATGATCAATTCACGGAAGATGTTAAAATAACAATTCTGTGGGGTCATTTCTCTAAAGAAAGTAAGTGATTTGATCAAATCCTTTAAATGTTTTAGTGAAAAAAAGAAATAATAATTGTTTAGATATTAAAAGTATTTATTTAGTTAACCGTCCATTGTTAAATGTAGAGTAGGTAATACAACAATAGTCATTGAAACACAAATTATTTACTCGAAACTAACAACAAAGAAAATAACAACAAAAAAATAGGTACTTATAAGCTGATATTTTTAAAAATAAAAATGATATTTTTAGTGAAATTTTAAATATTTTTAGTAAATGTAATTAATAAATAATATATGTACACTCATTTTTATTAAAACAAGTTGTTGATTTGAGGCATCTCGAGTTACAAAGTACGTAACTTTTTTTACAGACACATCTTGTTGTTCCACATTGTATTTTGGATTGTTCACAGAAACACTTCTTAAATCCTTGAGCTCCAAATAAGGATAATTTTCCTGCAATCTCACGCAGACTTAGGTTATTCCGTGGAACTGTTTCGGTAAATGTTGTAGTAGCTATTTGAAGAGCGTTTCTAGGTAGCCAATCTTTCATAATTCCAACTGAGGTACCATTTGATATAAATTATTTCTTACATCTAATACGATTCCCACAATGTTATTTCCATCTAATGGACCTCTATCTACCTTAGGTACATACACCAAAACTGTGGAATCCACTAACACGTCTTTAAATTTCTTCAAAGAAGCTTCTTTCATTTTTTAAGCTGATCTTTTCAGGTGTTTTGCAGCATTTTCCCTTTGATCTATAATGCTCTCTTCCTTTTGGCATAAATAACATAAAATTTTCGATCTATATCCTTCTTCTCCTACTGTATTTCCACATATTGCGGGCACTGGATTTTTACAAATGTCACATGAATGGGCTTCAGTAGATTCCTTTCCACAAACAACCTGACATGCTTTACTGTCGCTCACAGCTGTTTCCCCTTCTGATGTAAGATGTTTTAACTGTTGAAGCAGGAGTTGAAGTAGAGTTATTAACTGGTTCGAGCTGTCTTGTTGTCGATAAAAAAATTGATTCAATTTCTGGTAGATCCTCTAAACTTATAGCCTTTTTGGTGAGTAAATCAGCTGCCGGTAGATCGTGTGACATTGAAGTGTTATTGTTAATTGAAGCATTGTAATTGATTAATTCAGATGCTGGTAGATTTTTTGAGGTTGAAGCGTTGTTGTTGTTCTCTAAGGAAACTGCTGGTAAGTCTTCTGGTGCCAAAATAACGTCAAGAGTAAGAAGTAGGTCCAAGTCTTCTTCAGTAACAAATTTTTCAAGCAACTCTTTCGAAATATGACTAGATTGGAGTCCTGTTTTTGGTTCTGCTCCAAACAAAGCTTTGTAAGGTGATCGTATGTAATGAGGAATTCTTTTGGAATTGAACAAAGTAACGACCTATACCCCAATTTTTTGTGTCATTGTCAATTAGCCAAGCATGTAACAGAGCCTCAACATCTTGATTTGATCGCTCAACAGACTAGCTGGATGTCTAGGCCTACCATTCACAATTTTGCACATTGGCCATAGGCTTGTTAATTCTTGTATGACAGCAGCCGTAAACTCACGGCCGTTGTCGCTTTGTAGTATACGAGAACAACCTATTTCCAAAAATATTGCTACTTCAGCAGCTCTTTTTGAAGTCAACGGTCGAAGAAAACTGAATTTCGTCGCGTGGTCTTGGTAATGTAATAGCCATTTGTAATTTCTATCGTGGGTCGACTGTAAGTCAACTAAATTGACTTGGCCACGATTATTGAAGTCACTAGATACAATAGGGCAAACAACGATTCCGTTTCTTGGAATTTTTTTTTTAGACTGACATACCGTGCACAGCTTTAAATACTCCAGTACAACTGAAGTAGGTATTAGGTATTTCGATTTCAAACTATACAGCATTTTATCTCTTCCTCCGTGGCCAGTTGACTGATGGGTTTCCCGAAGTATGTGGTAAAAATTTTCCGTTGGCACTATTTTCACAACTGGATCGGAGTCAGACTTTCCCTTCAAAATCAAAGATTTTTTAGTACCTACTTCCATAACATCGTATTTTTCCCCATAATAGTACTATGTATGTGTCCGTTGCTGTTTAAGTACTGGTGCTAATTTAAATTGTTCAATGACTGTGATCGTTTCTTCTATCCTATAGCGAGTCCACAAAGGGTTTTCATTATCATGGCGCTTGTTTAAAAATGTCCTGATACTTTCATTAAATTGTTCTTCAGATACAAACTCCGTTACAGTTTGATTTTTTTCTATATCTGAGCCCATTTTTCTACGGTAGGTTTGATAAAACTCTAAGCATAGAAAACAATAGTAAAAGTGCGTGCAACGTTCCTCACTTAATGTTTAGGTGCTACTCTGTGGTGTACGTCACGTCAGAAGCGTGGCGCCGGAGGGGAGCACTGAGGTAAAGGGGAGTGGTAAGCAATTTGCAAGCAAATCATAGGGCTGTGATCGTGACATGCTTATTTCATCTTTTCGCTAAAACAGTTAAGGAATTTGATCAAATCGCTTACTTTCTTTAAGGAAATGACCCCACAGAGTTGTTATTTTAACATCTTCCGTGAATTAATCATCACTCTTAGGGATTTGATCAAATCTCGGCTTTCATCATATCCCTGCGACATATACCGGGGTCGACATATTTTAATTTCTGCTACGAAAGTAGAAAGAGGAAAAGAGCGCGACGAAATAAACTAAAGATAAACATAAGCGAGGCTGCCACACTCGACAAACGTTTGCTATGAAATGTAAGGCGTGGGGGTCCCCCGCCACTGCGTTGCTCTCCCACCACTGTTAGTAAGCAGGAATCGCTGCATATCATAAGGTTATCTTCTGCATATGATAGAAGTACAAACAGAAATTAAAATTTGACGACTATGCTATACCTCCCTTCACTGCACAAGTATTTACTGTAATGATATTAACTTCTTTTAAATTTTACGCTTATATATCGATAGTTAATCCTGTTCCTTCAATTTGATTAATTTGGAGGAGCGTACTTGAAAGACATTATTACAGCATTTGTAGGCTATCAAATATTGTTTCGCTAGCATTATAATTTACAGCAAATTTAAATGCGGCCATATTATTTAACATTTTTCAACGCCAATTTTTTGCAACCGTTTGCTGTTACGTCATTAGATTTAAGGTGTTCTTTGATATCATTTTCAATTATTCTTATTACAAAATTACAGGGGAAATGCATGTTCTGTTTTCAACTGTTGCAAGTAATGTATTCGAGTTTTCTCCTCTAATGCTTCTTTTGCGTGCACCTGTTATAAAGTTGTTAAAATCTGCACTTTCTGTGTTTTTTTCCATCCGGTACTTTTTCAATTCACATACCTTGACGGTTTAATATGAATATCCGAATATGTTTAGCGGATTTACGTCGTCCATGGGATCCTGGGGATTTTAACTTCAACCTTTTTGCGTTAGTGTTATATACAGATTTCTTAAACACTGATTCAACAAATATTAAAGGTACGGAGTCTACAGGTTTTTATTTTGTGATGTCCGAAAATTAGTATTTTGACTTTTCCTTGAACTATTTGTTTAGATATGTTTAATTATTGATTTAGTTTAATTAAGACGTGGCTAATCTTATATGAGTCCATTTAACATTTGCCTTTGATGTTTCCTGGAAGTTTAATTCGGTAGGTTTATACGGGGTGCACGCATGATATATAAATCTACCACACTTTATGCGTTCAGCCATAAAAATCTCGGAATCTGTTTTTGTATCAAGTTTTAATTGGCACTCTTCACAAACACTTTCTGTTTTGTCTGCCATCTTACTTTGGTGTAATTATTATTCCGTGAATGTTTCGGAATTATTCAGTTTTTCTTGTGTAAATACATCGTGAATCACTTAATGTCGTCAGCAATTAATAGAATTCAACATATATTAATTAGAAATCAAATTTATGGCAAGAAGGAATATAAATAAATATATCTATTACATTTTGAATACCACAATAGAATAATTTTAAATTAAAAAAAAAAAATAAAACTCTTGAAAACTTTCCACAATTTTTATTTAGTCTTTGCGACATATGTTTCGGTATTTTTCATACCATTATCGAGCCGAAACTAACAGGTCAGTTTGTGTGTAGGGTTGTTATATATGTCGTTGTATTTATTGCCTCTTTGTACATAAGTGTCTATTATGGGTGTGTGTGTGTTTGTAAAATCTCTGTGTGTGTTCGTTACTTTCTCTTTTCTTTGAATTAATTTTTTAATTTCTAATATTTCTAACAGATTTAAATTCGGTCCTTTGTTTACATTATGTATAAGTTTACAACAGTTGAACAGTTGAACATTGTATAGATAATCTCCATTTTCCCGATATAGATAGTTGTAAACTTATACATAATGTAAACAAAGGACCGAAATTAAATCTGTCAGAAATATTAGAAATTAAAAAATTAATTCCAAGAAAAGAGAAAGTAACGAACACACACAGAGATTTTACAAACACACACACACCCATAATAGACACTTATGTACAAAGAGGCAATAAATACATATATAACAACTCTACACACAAACTGACCTGTTAGTTTCGGCTCGATAATGGTATGAAAAATACCGAAACATATGTCGCAAAGACTAAATAAAAATTGTGGAATGTTTTCAAGAGTTTTATTATTTTTTTTCCTTTTATTTAAAATAGTGATAAATAAGAAATGTGTTTATTTAAAGCGTTTGCAATATATAGGGGTGCACAAGTGCAAATAAATATTATTTATTTGTTAGCGGTAAAATCTTTACAATATAACGTACATACACTCACTTCACGGACCGTTTATACATTTTTAACAATTTGTGTTCAACTACGATCGACTATCGGGCAAAAATCAAAGCCAGTATACAAATATTGTTTGTTATGATAAGCTTATTGAAATCTACACAAGAAAACATGAATACAAACAAACGAACGCGGATATTGTATGTTAACACCCTTATCTAAATGGAACACTTGAGATGTAGATTGGCTCGAGGCTAAGAGCCAAGAGTGCAGGATCTCTAATCTTGTCAGACATTTACGGTACTATTCAAGCACCGGCGGTATACACGTGCGGACTTTTCAATTACCCCGACGGAACGAGACATCCATACAAATGCACACGTACTATGTAGCTAGTACGTACAGGTCATAGAGCAGGTCTTGTAAAGGTGAAGTAATTGTCAAAGGTGTAGTAAAACTTTTCTCGGTACACTCGAGCGATAAAAGTTACCGCAAAAATCTTTTTTGAAAAAAATCCTTGAGCGATGAACTGCTTGAACTGTTGAAAAATAGTTATTATATGTTATACAAGCGTTAACCATAAATTTAAAAGATATTAAGTTGCTTATATGACATGATCGAAATCATGTACTAGGAAGAAGCATGAAATTCATTTTCTCAAGCGTAAGTTAACTTTATAAGTAATTTAAGTGATACAAGTGATAGGTCAGGTTATTATATTTTGACAAATGAATACATAAATTAAAAGTAATATAATAGAAATAGCAATATAATAATAGTATATTAAGATACAAGTTTCATAAGACACGATTTTTGCGCACGCGTTCAAGTGTGCAAAAATGTCTTATGAAACGTGTATTTTATACTATTTTTTCTATTTCGGTTATTGAAAGTTCAAAAAAGATTAAAATGAGAGATATGTTTTGTTCGAACATTTTAGAAATTTGGTTTTTTTGAAGTTGGTTACTCTGACTTTTAAGTAAAACAATTTAAATATTTGAATATCAGCCGACTTGTCATTTTGTTTAAAATTTAGTCTAACTTATGCAATAAATTATTTCAAATTATCAACAAAATGGAAGAAATAAATAACTGCACGCCTCCAGAGATTCGCGAAATAGCAGAAGACAATTTAGAAAATCTTTTGCCAACAAAATCTCGACATATTTATGAAAAGCAATAGCAGCTCTTTTTAAGTTGGCGTAAAGAATAGTATATTGTGCAACGAGTAATGCAAGGGAGTATATTGCGAGTGCAAAGATTGTGACACGAGGCGAAGCCGAGTGTTTGCAATAGCACGAGCAAGTAATTACGCATTGCATTCGGGTTTAACACT
This sequence comes from Amphimallon solstitiale, assembly GCA_963170755.1. Lineage (NCBI taxonomy): Eukaryota > Metazoa > Arthropoda > Insecta > Coleoptera > Scarabaeidae > Amphimallon > Amphimallon solstitiale. The sequence continues at coordinate 27,539,713 of OY720675.1, read as the reverse complement.
ATACTTTGTGCACGACCTATACTTTAAATTTTACCTTAATGTTAAAAATTTACGTTTGACAGATTGGACATTTGAGCCATCAAGCGGGACTAGCAGGAGATTTAAATAGTGACATGTGCATCAAAAATTATTTCACACATTAAGTTCAATTATTAAATATCACTATTATTACAAAAGTATCACTGATTGTTTTAATTTCTTTGGATTCATTTATCACCATAAAGTGTAATGTAAATCCATTGGACAAAATAAAAAATCGTACGCAAACAAGACAATTTGCTAAAAGTCAAGGTAGGTTTGTTTATTGTGCACTTGTGGTACAATATTATTGTACACGGGTAAGGCAAAACTGTCCATTCCAATACTCTGAACTAGTAAGCAATAGTCTACATTATAAATGGGCCGTGCACAAAATAATATTGTGAATATTACGGAAAATGTAGTAATTGCTTATTTTGACAAAGAAAGAAAGATAAAAACGGCATCGTCCTTGTGGTCTACATATTCAATATTACGTTGTTGTTTAAATATTTATAAAAGTATAGATATCTCAAAATTTTCTAGGCTTCTTGCATTTTTAAGAAGAATATCTGAAGGTTACGGGCCTAAGAAATCCAAGAGTTTAGAAATAGATCATATTAACCAGTTTATAATAGAAGCTGATAATAAAACATATTTAGCGGTGAAAGTAAGTAATAAGAACATCATTGTAGTTGTATTTTACTAATTTTCTACATTATTTTGTTATAATAGTCATATTAATATTCTGTTAGATTATCCTTATAATGGGCTATAATAGAGTTTGTCGTCCGTGAAGAAATAACGAACATGACTTTAGATGATATACAGTTTAAAAATGATGTCATAATGGTTGCAGTGCCAAAAACTAAAACTTATGTTCCAAGGCAATTTATTATAACACAAAGATTAGGGATTGAATTGGTTAAAAAATATTATTCACTTCGTCCCAGCCATGTTGCACATAAACGCATCTTCCTGCAATATAGAAATGGATCTTGCATGAATAGTCCAATTGGTATTAATACCATAGGACAAGTACCAAAAAATATTCCTACTTACTTAAATTTACCTAATCCTAAGCTCTTCACTGGACACTGCTTTAGACGTTCCAGTGTGACACACTTGGCTAATAGTGGATGTGACTTAATAACAATTAAGCGCCATGGAGGATAGAAATCCTCAGCAGTGGCCGAAGGTTACATTGATAATTCCACCATAAAAAAAGTTGAGATTGCTCAAGTAATGTCTAGTGTACCTAATACCACGCGATCATTTAAATTCTAAATTAGAGCAGGCTGTGAAATTTAAATTAAGTTGGTATATAAGTACTAATTTACAATTTGAATTGTCAAAGTAACGTTTCTTAATGTTAATTAATCAATAATTGACATTCTGGACAACCTAATAAAAAAAATCCCGCCTGCTATAATTTAGAATTTAAATGATCGCGTGGTACTTTATGCAACCAAAACGGGTGTCGTAAAGTGAACTTTATAGCACCGGAATAGAAAAAATAAGTTTTAAATAAGATGCTGGTGTTATAGCAGTCTGTCCCTTTGAGACATATGCGAAGTACTATCTTTTGTATGAACTTACTTATGCCATCCTCTTTTGCCGTTAGGAGTCGAGGCGTTCTGCTTTTGCAGAATATTCTCAATCCAGTCCTATCTTTGGATATTTTTCGAGCATCGTTCCAGGTACTTCCTCGGCAGCCTATCTCCTAATTCCATACTCTTCTTGGTCTACCTCTGTTTCTCCTCTTCTTCCAGGAGGCCTCCCATATTTATTTTACAGGGTTTGTGTTGCTCATTCGTGTGAGGTGTCCAAACCAACTAAGTTGTTTTTCCTGGATTTTTTCTATTGCTGCTAGTACACATAGTTTTTCTCGTATCTGCTCATATCTAATTCTATCCAGTCCAATCTCCTTAAAATCCCCATTTCGGCTGCTGTTATTCTTGATTTCAGCCTCTTAGTCAATACCCATGACTCAATGCTGTAGCATAGTGTCGGAAGAAATATTGTCTTGTAAATTTCTGTCTTCATTTTCCTGCTGACCTCCCTCTTACTTAAAAATATGTACTTCAGTGCATGATATAAACAGTTTACAATTTTTATTCTATTATTCACATCTACCTCTACATCTCCTTTGTGGCTGATTATGGTTCTAAGATATTTAAAGTTTTCTGTCACTTTTATTGAATAACCATCTATTGTTATATTATTTCTTCTTCTTCTTCTTTGGAGACTGTAAATACTTCCGTTTTTCCTTTATTAATACTCATTCTAAAGTTCTTTAAAGTTTTATATATCTATATTTCTCTGCAGGACATTTTTATGAGAAGCTGCAATTATCAAGTTGTCGGCATATAAGAATTCCTTGACTTTTATAGGTTGGAGATTTCTGGACCCTATAATACATAAATACCCTCTGTCAGGTTATTGGGATTTCTGCCAATATCGTCCATAGCAGTTATGAAGAGAATGGGACTCAGAATTCCACTCTGTGTTACGCCTTTAAGTGTGATAAAGCTTCTTGTATACCCGCTTTCAGTTCTTATTATGTTGCTCGTGTTGGTGTATATACTTTTGACTGCCTTTAGTAGTTCTTTTTTAATCCCTCTCTTTTCCAGCGATGACCATATCCTATGTGTTGGAAGTGCATCAAATGCTTTTTCTAGGCCAATTACATATAGGTACATTTTGCCGTTACCACCTAGAATTCTGTCCGAAATTTGCCTTAAACAGAATATTCAGTCATGCGTGCTCCCTCCTGCCCGGCCTGAAATCTGCCTGATTTTCTTGGAGAGTTGAGTCTAAGTTTGCTTTTAATCGTTTCTCTATTATCCTTTCGTTATAGCTTTTCCACTGCTTCTGTAATCTCTCTCAGTTATATGTTTGTTGATGCCTCTTTAGTGTCTTCAAACTTCGTTTAAACGAACACCCACTTTTGAGTGAAAAAAAAGCAATGTTCTTTTAAATTCACAATTAGGTCTTAACACTAGAAGCGCCGAAGGGGTCATTTTGACACTTTTCAAAATTAATTTGTCTGGATCTGTTGATCCAAGGGCCCTATAGGGGTGAGTATTTTTGACTTTTATTTTTTATATGTTATACACATATACAAGGCATCTAAGCGATCTTTGGCATACCACTCCTAATTTTTTATACCTTCTACCTATTAGCGCCGAGGGGGTCATTTTGACCTTTACATTTTAGAAAGCGAAAAATCGGGATAAATTGAATATTTATTTGTATAAATTGACAAATAAATATATCTGAACAAACATCGAGAGATTTTCCGTAGTCAGAACTCAGACTTGTCCAGAAGGGACGAATAACGGCAGTCGGATTACCTCGGCGACCCCAAATCCAAATATATGTGTAATACATTTCCCTACCTGGGAAAAAATGGAAATCGCCCTGCAGATGTAAGCCTCCCTGAATATGTGGAATGGCGTCTTATGGAACCATTTCTAAACAAAGGTAGAAACGTCACTACATACAATTTTTTCACATCTGTAAGAAAAGAAGCTAAAACTACCATCGTAGGCACAATAAATAGGATTCGAAAGGAGATACCAGGTGAGGTAAAATCGCGCAAAGCACCTCTTTACGATACAAAACATCTGCAGCATGAAGACTTGATGTTGACTATATACCAGGAAAAGAAACAGAAAAACGTTCTGGTCCTGAGCACCATGCACTCTAATATAGAAAGTCGCTCAACTGTGAAAAAGCTATCGGAAAATGTTAGCTTTTATAATAACACCAAATATGGAGTCGACATTATTGACCAAATGGCTAGGGCAGTACACCACTAGAGCTGGTTCGCGTCGTTGGCCCGTTCAGATTTTTTACAATATACTTGACTTAGCTCTAATAAATTCTTGGTCTTATATAAAGAAAGTGCAGGGGAAAACATAAGCAGGCACCAATTTTTGAGGAATTTTGCTGAAGAACTTCGAGCAGCATATCTTAATAAGAAATACATCCCTGATGTTGCTCATGACACTGAAGAAGTTCCATCAAAAATCAGACATAAATGTCAGGTTGGAAAACACTGCAAAGGAAACAAGTCAATGGAAAAAATGTCGAAAATTTCTCAAGTTTACGTGCGGAAAATGTTTTTGGAAAATAGTTAAAACTACAACTTGTGCCAATTGCCACAAACAGACCTTAAGCCACTAAGTATTAAACTGTTCTTTTTTCCAATAAATAGACAATGAAGTATGCAGCATTTAAATTTTTACTTAGCCAGCAATGTTTATACGACGGAAAAAGATGATGACTAAATGACCCCCTGCAGCGCTAATAGGTATGAAGGTAAGCCCGGCGCTTCTAGTGTTAAAACTAGTGTCTTTAGTTTCAACAATTGAAATATTAGATTACATGTAATTATTAGGGTCTAATAGATCGCCTTGTATCTACGTATATTCTCATACCGTTCAGTTGCATCTGCCTCGCTTCTGAACGATTTCCAATTCTTGAATTACAAATTCTGTAGTCTCTTTCGGTCTATGCTGTATAGTTGGTTGTCGAATTTACGTTATTATTTTAATAACTCGTTGCGGTTAAATATTCAATGTATTTTGCAGTAACTTATTAAAAAGTATTGTTTATTGTAGTAATAGTTTTTGAATTACTTACTATTAATTACATTTCTTTTATTTTGCCTGGCGCCATCTGAGTGCAGGCGGTGTAGTTGTTTCTTTTCATTCTTCAGAAAGCTCAATTAAAATTTCGTTTATTTTGGGGCATATTTAATTGATTTATTATTTCTAAAAATTCTGGTTTCAATTCTAGGTAATTCCTCCATGCACTTCGTCATTATTCACAGTATAAATGTATTTTTAATGTGTAAATGCCGATTATGCGTGGGCATCTTTTAATAGTTGAATTTGAGAGGTGATCGTCCACTTAAATTTCATCTTGATTTGCTTGTGCTAAATGGTTTAACCGCTCATGAGTGGTTAATACCTTCTGCTGTAGTCTAGTTGTGGGGGATTTTCGGGATTTTTAATCGAAGCACTAAAGGAGTGTGTTATAAATGCCAACTCCATCTTTCTTTGTGGAACTATCTCTATTGCAGAGATCTAGTGTAAACTTAGAAGCCCCCTCCTTATCTAGTATTAGCTGAGAAGCACACCTTTTTTTTAATGGTACGGGGGCGTATTTTTATGTTATTTACCTAGCCATGAAATAAAGCACATAACTCCCTTCAACACTAATACACTTATTCCATCTTTTTTCTAGTTGCCCCATACCCTCAGAATAAAATTACTTCGGTAACCCCGCAAAATATTCTTCAACAGCTTCTTTGAGTTCTTCATCAGAAGTAAAACGCTTTCCTCTGAGATGCTTTTTTAAATTTTTGAATAAGAAGAAGTCTAACGGAGCTAGGTCGGGGCTATAAGGTGGCTGCCTTAACTCTATAAACCCACAGTCATAAGAATGCGGGCGTTTTTCCTCCAGAGCAGTTTTTAAATTTTTAATTGTGTTTCCGTAGGCCTCTCCTTTTATGGTAGACCCTCTAGGCATATAGTCAATAAGCAAAACTCCTTCAGCATCCCAGAAAACAGTTGCTATCAGTTTTTTTCCAGAAAATTGTGTCTTGGCCTTCTTTGGTGGTGGAGAGCCCTTATGAACCCACTGCATGGATTCTTGTTTAGTAGGAGGGTCCCAGTAATATACCCAAGTCTCATCCCCGGTAATAATTCGGGATAAAAATGTTTTGTCCCTCTCCAACTTGACCAAATTTTCTTGAGAAACTTCTTTTCTGCACAGTTTTTGTTCAGGTGTAAGCAATCTGGGTATCCACCGTGCAGACACCTTCTTCATACCCAAATCGTCATGCAAAATTTTGAGAACACTTGTTTCGGATAGACATACTTCATTGGCAATGACAGAGATCTTTACACGCCAATCTTTAGTACCAAATTTTCGACTTTTCGCACAATGTTTTCAGTTCGAGCTTCAACGGGTCGTCCGGACTTTGGGTCATCATTGATTGACTCTCGGCCCCATCGAAAGAGTTTAGACCAATATTTTACTTGGAAATAAGATGGTGTATCTTCCCCATATACAGCAACCATTCTTTCATGAATTGCTTTTGGACCATTGCCTTCCTTTGTCAGGAACTTTATTACACTACGATGTTCAACTTTAGTTTCACTCATTTTATCGAGAAATAGACCGTCTCAAATCTCTATACACAGCATAAACTAAACACAACTTAGCACATGTACTTCTAACAGTGACAGCAATTTTTCAATAATTTGTTTGACATCGTTACTCTTTTGTTTCATGGCTAGGTAGATAACATAAAAATACGCCCTCGTAGCTTGGGGTATGATATTACCCAATATACAGATTCATATAGATAATTGAAGAACGTTAAATTTCTTCACCTCATCACCCTGTTTAAACCCATAAGCTATATTACTGCGCAGGCGTCTATGGTGCAATCTCCACTGAACAGGATATGCTCTATTATAATTAGATGTCCACGAACACTATTGCTATACATTTTTCAGTGTTCCTGTAATTAAATATACTCTATTTGTATTTCTAATTTAATGTTTTGTGTCTCTTTGTTAGGCAAATAATTATCAACCAAACTAAACAAAAAACCATTATACAAAATATGTAATTTCAAAGATTGTCAACACTTCATGCATAAAGCAAAATTTTAAAATTAATTTTCATTCCCAAATTTTACACCTACATGTTTCGCATGAATCCGCTTCTGTTAGCGGGTTTACATGTACCTACAAACAAACCCTGTTTATAAACTTGAAAATATCGCCGACATAAATGAAACTTTTCTTTCCCCTGAGTTATTGTTGTTGTTAATGTTAAAAGAGTTCAAGTGCGTGCCGGGAAAAAATATTACAGACCATTTTCGGTGTGTGTTTTGGTGCCGTGTATATCCGAAACAGAAGCAAAGAACAAATTACCGCCGGAGTAAAGTTTAACGTTGACAAAATACGTTGTATGCCAGGCGATAAAATATGCGACAGGAATACGAATGAAATGAAACAATTGAATCACGTTCACTTGTCTCTTTTCTTTGCTCCATCCCTCGCACATGTGAATGTGGAATATTCATTCTTGTAAAATAAAAGTTTTGCAATTTATGCATTTTCTTCGAATTCAATGTTTTATAAATATTAAATGCATATTCCTGGAAACCGTTATATTTTAAATTACACATATTGCTGTGGATGCAACAATGCTGATGAATGATTAAAATTATAATAGTCTATTTATAAGCTTATTCCTAACAGCATAATTTTTTTTATTTATGTCTTTATGAGTTCTTGCAGTGATTCGCTTCTTATGTTCTGGTACACATCTTATTTAGTTTTGTTTGGGATAACGTCAAAAATTAAACAAAATGTCTAAATCTCATATAAAAATTATATTTATATTTTTGTAAAAATGCCAATCGTTAATAACATTGCCCACACTGTATCTATATATTTTTGTTTTACAAAGAAAGAGAAAAGGAAAACATTTATACGCATTTTTAGTGTTATAATGCTTGTGTAATACTTATCCATCTATAATGATAGTAGAAAGAATAATTATCTTGTTCCTTTAAATAAACAAAAATATTAATTCTTGATAATTCGTTTATTAATACGAAGCTGACTCTATTTCACCAAAACATACATTTTCACATAGTGCCTTGGTAATCTAGAACCTTGCAGCGTGAATGCTCTGAAACTGGCTTATACTAATCGCTAGCTCTAAACATTCTCACATTGTACCTCTAGCAGCTTAGCACCTGCCCATCAAAAACATCCCCGCTTATTCGTATTTATTTTATTTAAATTACTAAATTAAATGACTATATAATAATTAATGATGCCCAACGATATACTAAAGGCAAATATTTTCACATAGTACCTTCAACATGTCTAACAGCATTAACTATTCTTTTATTATTTTGAAAAAACGAATTATTATAATAAAACAAGATAATATTCATCTAATTAATGATGCCCAACGATTTACTAAAGCAAATACTTTCACATAGTACCTTCAGCATGTTTAGCACCATCAACTATCTATCTAAAATTATTTAAAAGAAAACTAAATTAAAATTGAACTCTAGATCTTAATACAGATTATCTAATTGTGAGTTGATAAGTAATGTATATCGACCCTACTCTCACTTTCGCTATATCAAATTTATTAATCCTTTACAAAAATTAACGTCTTTACTGCACAAATTATGAACTTAGAATCTGCAGGTTTATTCTTGTTTCTTGCCTTATATATTCAAACAATTGCTTATCGAGTATTTTTAGCGCCCCTTTTCTTCAATTAATTTTTAAGTTGGCATCATTTTCAAAACGTAAAATTTTCTTGCTTGTTTTCTTTAAGTTGCCACGCTCGAACCAATACACTTAAATCGTTTTGACAGCTACATACCAATGGCGATGTCCTAAATTGTTTGCTATTAAAATTTTACAAACTTGTTGCACACCTTCTTGGGTAAGTATATTTTATTCTTTTCTTGTTCAGTATAATCCTTCATTGTATTTGTATATGTATGCATTACCCTTTTCATCATTTGTTACATATTTCCGTTTAACACGTTTCAGTTTTATCCTTATTTTTCTTTTAGAAATCCTTCTATCCGACAGTAAAGGAAACACATTACACACCACAGGAATTCTTCTGGCTGAACTTGGGCTGCAAAGTACGTCGGACTTCTTCACCATTTTCCCGGTCTCAAACCACGCTCTCTCTTCTGATATAACAACATTAACATTGAATTTTTCCTTTTGCAGGTTTTTAAACCACACATGACCATTTCCATTGTCTTTGAAGCCCTTGAGTTATACATACAAGAACTTACAAGTATATTTTCAATTCATACTATTATTTTTTACACAAAGTGTTCTTGTTTACGATCTGACATTTCCTATTGGAAAATTTTTTGATTTATGACATATTTGGTTTTATTATTATTATTTTTCCTATAAATTGGTAGCATTATTCATGTTCAAATCCATATTTTATTTGTTCAATTTATTTCTTTCAAGACTGCATCATTTTTCTCGAGTACGTCTTGTTTTTGTTTACATTCACATGGCATTTATGTGTCTTTTAGACAGAATAAAGCCTATTGATTTATTTTGTGTTTGTCTTATGCCTAATGTTTATACTTATTTTAACTAAAATATACTAACAATTCATGTTTATTTTGATAAAGAAGTTTGTCTTTAAATATATGCAACCCATTATACTTATATTTACATGTCTTAAACTTATACCCTAATTTTAGATAAACAATTTTTAGAATACAATTAGTGTTCTTTTTCAATAACTAAACTAATTCTTAATATTATTATTTCATTGATATGAAGATCACAGCAATATGTTACCCTGGATAGATGCCAAAGGCACTGAATCGTATTAACTATAGTGATGTTTAAAAAAATCACTCTAAATTAAAAGTTTTAAAGAAAAAATATGTTTTTGGACTTTTTATTTTATAGAATGTAATTAAAGATTTCAAAAATTCAAATTCAAATATAATTCAAAAGATTAACCTCGGCGAAGAAAAAGTGGTTGCATTTACGAAGCACAGGAAGAAATAACACCATAATTATGGCGCCCAACGTGGGGCATTTTGGAGCCTATTGTTAAATTATAATTTATTGTAATATAATATTCTTAGCTGTGGTGAATGAAACAGTTTGGAAATTTGGTAATTTAGTATAGTACTAGGAAGTTGGAAATGGGTGAGAAGTAAATGAAGAAATTCAAAATGTAAAGATAGGAAAATTTCTGTTTTGTCTGAAATGTGTATAGGAATATGTTGGGTTTGTAAAAAGTAGTGCAAATTATTTTGCAATGGAATAGGTATCTGAATTCAAGCAATGAAGTTTGCATAAAGAATGGTTCGATTTAAGAAGCATAGGAAGAAATAACAGTACAACTTGTTTACTATAATACATACATATTTATACACAAAGAATTTGTAACTACATATTAAAATACAGTTAATTTCACTTGAAAAAGTATTAAATTTGTATGAAAATTGCATATTTTATAATTTTAATATTTCGTAATGAGAGATTTCAAATATTTCAATGTTACAGTATGAATTTTGCACCAAATGTTAAAAGTGTTACAACTTAATAAAATTATTATAAGCTTTCTGTCTGGAGACTCGAAAATACGGATATTATGCAAGCAAGTTTTTAATTCTAAACAATGTTTTAAGAAATTTATTGCGACACGCTTAGTTGCAAAAATCTATAATTCATAATCCATACAAAAAGTACGAGTCACGATCCATTCAACAATAAATATGATTAGTTATCGAAAACAAAGCCAATACGAACGAAAAAATACCACTATTTTCCAATTTCTGTGATTAATAAAATGCCACTCAATGTAGACGGGATGAAAAATTAATTAATTCTAGCAGCAGAAAAATGCGGACAGGAAAAAAGTTACAACCCGACATGCTTTTTTTTTGTATGTATGAAATTGCAAACTTGCCAATCAATCCTTAATTAATGTACGATACTGACACAGTGATTTAGGTGAAAACTTAATTTAGTTTCGTCGTCAGACGACAATGACGGAGGTTAGAGTCTTTTAATTCAATAGGTTTACTTCCGAAGCAACGAGGACAAAACACACAATACATGTAAAGTTATTTCCTTTGTTCTAACATTCCGCCGTTTGGCGCGTCTGATCTAGTTGGTAAACTTTACTGGTAACTTCATGTTTCTAACTGTTCTAAATTAGCATTCGACTAGCTGTTAGGCAAATTTTGAATTTGGGAAATTTTAAAATTCCTTTCAATTTGGTGTAACGTAGAACATAGAGCATTAACTCCTACTGTACCTGGCCGACAAAATATTTGCAAAGAAACGAAGTATAATACACTTTATGTGGTTCAAACCATTAACAAAGACATCATTTGCAGTTACTGATCTATTAACTTCGCCCATAAAATCCCTAATGTTTCTTGTAATATATGTAAGTGTGTCATGTCTATAAATGAATTTCTTACAAACGTGTGCCAATGATATTACACCTTGCTTACTTTTCTAAATAAATATTCTGTAATAAGAAAAATATGGTGTATGTAACAAGCGTCAGTAAAACCAATATGGCCGGTGTCAGCCCTAGCGGTATTAAAAGAAAACTGGTGTTTTCTGAGGAAAGCAACGAAGTAAGTGATGTTCCAAGTGAAGTTGACGATAGTGGTAACGACAAAGATTATTCTGGCGGAAGTGCTTCCAGCGACAGCGGCAGCCTTTTCGACAATGAGGTAAGTAAAATTTTGTGAGGCTTATTCCCTTCTTGGCAAAAACTTCATGCTATTGTTTTGGGCTTTGGGTTTCAGTTTTCATCGTTCATAATGTTGTTTAGTGAAACGTCACACACATATTTTCAAGCACATATATTGTATGAACTGATCAACAGCATTTTAACGAAATTGTATAGACTTACTAATTTTAATGTTTTACTGCAGGATGGAGCATTGCATGAGGACGACATTACCAGAGGACTTAAGAAAACGCCAGTGAAAAATAAACCAGTAAGGAAGAGGCAAACCAACATGGAATGTAGAAAAAAGGTGAAAGCTCAGCACAAAAGAAACTTGGAACATGGATATATCACTCCAAAAGGGACCCATCGTGCACCAAGAACTTTAGGCCCATCATGTAACTGCAAAAAGAAATGCAGGGAATCATTGCAAGGAGAAGAAAAAAACATGTTTAATTCATTTTGGAACCTGGAAACGTTTGATAAGCAGAATGCTTATTTGTTTGGAACTATCAAGAGCACGTACCCAAAGAAAACCAAAAAGCAGCATTCATCAAGATCCACCACATTCAACTATTACATCAAGGTGAAAGGAAAAGACCAAGAAGTATGCAAAGAAGAGTTTTTGTCGACTCATGGTTTACAAAAGTCTAGAAGACGACTTTATAACATCTGCAAGCAGATTTGAGATGGGTATTCTACTCCAAAGTCTGATGGACGTGGAAAACACAAAAATCGACAGAACAGGTTACCTAAAGCAATGCTGCAGTAGGTTCACAACCACATCGCATCTATTCCAAAATACAGCAGTCATTATAGCTGAGCAAGAAATCCAAACAATATAGACCATGTTTGGATTTCTTGCTCAGAATGTTTCAAATCTTCCCTTTACAAGAAATATTACATCCCATGGTGTACTGAGCGTAAAATTGAACCCGTTAAGGAAGATAAATACCGTCGAATTTTTTGTTCCGAGTACAATATAGGTTTCAAACTGCCAAGAAGTTACATTCGGGAAACTTGCGACGAACACCATACCTTACTTGAGACTAATAAAGACGATGAAGAAAGAATCAAAGAAATAAAAACACAACTGGAATTATACCAACGAAAACTCGAGGCTATGCAGACTTCTCTGAAGAAAGAAATCCAGAGATTAAAAAAACAAGAAAATAAACTGGATGTGATTACCTTCGATTTGCAACAGACCTTACCGATTCCACAACTTACCGTTGGCAGAGCTTTTTATTTACGTAAAGCATGGATGTACAATTTGGGGATCCATCATGGCAACAATGGAAAAGGCTATATGTACATGTGGACAGAGAATATCGCTAAAAGAGGGAGTGACGAACTCGTTAGCTGCGTACTGAAGTACTTAAGTGATAACCCTCCAATTCCCAACAGTCATCTCATCGTTTTTACTGACAACGGTGCAGGCCAAAATAAAAATTGGTCAATGATGGCTTTATGGCACCATTTGGTGAGGAACAAAGTATACAAATCCATAGAACCTTATCGCTGGACATACTTACCTTCCGACCGTAATTTTGCGACAATCGAAAAGCATAAGAAATATTTGAGACAAATTTATTCCCCAGAAGACTGGACGCAAGCTGTTAAAGAGTCAAAAACAAAAAATCCGTTCCATGTGACTTAAAATGACTTCATTTCTTGTGAGAAAATGAGTAAGTCTTTTAACAAAAAGCAGTTAACAGCCGAAAAGGAACCTGTAAACTTCGCACAAGAAGAAATACAAAGAGCCATTTGAAATTAACCCAAAGAAGCTCGCAAATTTGAAGGCGCTACTCCCATTTATTCCACCAGTGTATCACAAATTTGATTGTGATATTGGTGTCCAGAATGTCAACGCAAGTGAAGAAGGTGATGGCGAAGTCGAAAATATAGATGGGACGGACGAATGTGACGACTAATTTTTTTTTCTAATTTTGTTTTGTTTTATTTTCATTTTTCTAATAAAAGAATGTAGGAACTTAATCAGCCTTGTATTTTCTTTTGAGCAATTTTGAAACTTGACGAATACTAATTTTTTCTTGATATTAAATAGTCACAAGCCAAAATTTTTTTAATTTCGTGATTTTTTTTCATGAACCGCACCTCCTTTGTTTACTTTTTATATGACAATATCAAGTTGATAGAGGCCTTTATTGTTGGAAAAAAAATTAAGTGAGTATTTGTCATATTATGATTTCAGGATTTGAGTGACCTTTCAAACTGGATTTTCTCATTATTACTATAAGCGTTGATTGAAGGAATACATAAAGATGCGCAACTACATAGCACTGAGCGTAGCCAATACTGGGTCCGAGATCTATAGCGATGCATCAGTCGTTTGGGTCTGAGATTTGAAACAGCCCGAGACAGCGATAATGTTTATCGGCAAGGGGTTTGCGGAACGACTTAACGGAAAGACACGCAATTTTACTATAGCGTTGCGCATCTTTATATAACCCTTCAATCAACGCTATAAGTTACTATTTTCCCCCGAGCTCTTCAATTGATATAATAAGAGGATACTGGAGAAATTGATAGGTGTGGTAGTGGTATATTAAAAGAAAATAATTTAATGCATAAACCAGAGAGTTATAGCGTATCTTTGACAGACAGCATAAGGAAATTAGTTTAGCCAACTGTTTGAAGAATTACATTTTCAGAGAACTCCACTGCATACATGTATGATGCCCACATTCCTAACACCAAGAAATTCTAACATCTCTAATAACTTCATGCAATATGAAATATGCCAGAGCGCGTTAATATGTTTGTCATTGTAATCAGCATTTTACACCCATATTTCCCTATCTAACCGGTCAAACATCGTTACCTATTACTATATTTGTACGTTCTATGTGAAACGTCGAAAAAATACTGCCCACTGATAAATCCACAAAGACGTAGATACCGGTCACGATAACATTAATTAGTGCTAGTTACTCCCTTCGACTTTTTTAGCCATTATTTATGCAATTTCCGCTCCACATACATACATAGGTAGATACACATATCGCAGTTCAAGTTGGTTTATTTATTATTATTGCTGGAGTGCGTAGTTTCCATTAAATCTGTTGGGCCGCGGCAAAAGTTGGCCACGAACAAACAAGAACGAGATAAGTTACGATTCCGCGAAGTGAACTTGCACAATACACACGACGTACAACGTTTTACAAATGTATATAAATTCTTTCGGCATGTTGATGGTGAGTTCGGCTTCTTCCCGGTAATAATTTATACTGCTTCATGCGGGTCATTGGCACAAACACACATACACAACCGTATACACTAACGAAAGCGTACATAATAATTTTTGCTTGAATTTACTGGAAATGACGTTATTACTTTTTTCTGCTTTCGGTGACCTGAGTATTTTGGTTCTAAACTTAAATTTATGTATATTTCTATATTCATAAAAATCAGGAGGGAATCGTCTGTTTACGTGTTATAATTTTATTCGTTCATAACTTGTTGGCGCAACTAAGTTCTTCTCCTTGAAGAATTTGTAAACATTACATGTTTTGCTTTCAATGTTTAATTTTGCTATTATGCATATATTATTTTGATAATCTGTACAGGTCATTGCTCTAACTGATAATATGATACATTTCTGTGATGTGGTGACCAATATACGAGGTATGTACAGGTTGTGTGAGAAGTTCGCGAACTGAAATAATTAAAACATAATTCTAAAAATGATTTTATTCTTCAATATAGTCTCCATTAACTTCAATACCGTTGGCCCAATGGCTCTGCAATAATTTTATTCCAGAGCGGAAGTGTGTTCTGGAAGGTGTGCGAAATACCACTCTACGGCTGCTATAGCTACTTCGTACTTCAATT
Organism: Amphimallon solstitiale; assembly: GCA_963170755.1. Classification (NCBI taxonomy): domain Eukaryota; kingdom Metazoa; phylum Arthropoda; class Insecta; order Coleoptera; family Scarabaeidae; genus Amphimallon; species Amphimallon solstitiale. Next base: position 27,524,533 of record OY720675.1, on the reverse strand, counting down.
CATTAAATTTAGACATTGACAAAATACTTTTGTGAGCAATGTTTTTTTCGTGCAGCAAACCAGGTCTTTTCTCACAAAGTTTTGGGTCAAATTGATCTAAAAAGTTACAACAATATTCTGAGTTAATTGTCTGACCTTTTTCCAGATATTCAATGAACACAATCCCCTTAGCAGGCCAAAAAAACTGATGCCATAACCTTTTTTTTTACCGATCTTTCCAACTTTCTTTACTTTGGAGTTGAACATCCAATTCTAGTCCACATTAAACGTTCCTGTTTCAATTTAGGATCAGAGTGAAAGATCCAAGCCTCATCCATAGTTATAAAATGACGCACAAAATCAGTTTGACTCTTCATAAAACGATCCAAATGACGCTGAGCAATTTGTTTGTTGAAAGTCAAGTGGCCATTTACAATCTATAGTTTTTGAACGAGCATATTTTCCCAACACATCATCTCAGAATGAATTTCCATTGCCTTTAAACCTTTTTTTAACAAAGAAGTCAATTACTGCACGATGTCTCAAAATTTCCGTTGTAAGCAAATATAATGACACTTCAACTTCAATTGACTTGTCAACACTGACATGAAGAGTTCTTCTATTAAACAGAACTACAATTTATAGTCACAGTTACATTTTCAATATCTGAACTGACGTCTTTACTCATTAAGATCACCCTCTCAGATGTTTAAAACCTTCTGCGGAAACTACTTAACCGTAGTTGCCTTGATATATACGCAGCACTGGACATGTATTTCCACTCTTTCTAGTACAGCTGGATCTTAATGCAAATTGAAATAGATTTTAAATTTTGGAAAAAAGAAAAAGTGACAAGGGCTCAAGTCTGGTGTATAAGCGGGGTACAGAACCACAAAGATGTTTCCTCTTGCCAAAAACTCCTTAACTGAAATAGTTGTGTGGCCAGATTTGATGCTCAGAGTCACAAAAATCACCCTTTGTTCGAAATTGTTTGGTTAAAAATGCTTGGACTTACGGATAATTACTTACATTTTTTGGACTTGGTGTGATAGTAGTGTGCCATTCCTGGCTTTATAGCTTTGTTTCTGGTTCGTATTAAGAAAACCAAGACTTTTTACTAACAATGACACATTTCAGACAAAATTCCATCCCGGTGTCCTTTTGATACTGCCAAACATTATTCGGAAACTCGGAAACATTTTCGCGAAGATTTCATTAATCAAAACCTGATTAATAATTGTGTGAATTAAATGCTCTTCTTGTGCGATCATTTTGATCGTCGACCAGTGGTCAGTATGCAGATGTCTCCAATATTCAGAACCTTTTTGTCACTTCTTGCTGTTAAAGGTGTGCCACGTTCATATGCAACCGACCTTCTGAAAATGTTTAAAACCACCTACAACGTAGTCTCAGAAACAAAACTTCAAAAGACACTGAAAAATTCAGTTCGCGAAAGTAACTTTTATTGATCACCAACCAGGTGACTATATAATGAGTTCTAACTCATACTGAAGATGCTCCCAAAAGAGGGCTAACAATATTGCCAGATTAAATGTTACGCTACCAGTCTTAGTGCTTTATTTATACTCCTCGCACAGTACACACCGCTATTTGCAGTAGCACACATTGCATATTAGTTACATTAATGGTAAAATAACATCAACTGACGATACTAATAAATTAGATTTTATTAAGTATACCAGACCAGTTTGAACAACATTTCAAATTGAACCCCACGTGAGATAAAATGCAAGTAACATGAATGAGAAAAACATCGTTTTATTTAGATATTTTGTGAAAAATATTCAAATCTACAGAAGCTCTGACACATGTAAAGCAGTTTACATATATCCAAAGACATCAACTAAAGGGTATCATCGGAAGATGGGGCAATATGTCCGAAAAAGGTAAATAAATAATAATTTAACAACACATTGAGAAATACTAATCTCAAAACTAAGATTCAATTACGCCCTAAAAATAAATCAAAATGAAAATGCAACAAGCTCTTCGAACGGTAGTATAATAATAGATTTTACTAGTTTACTTATGTTTTTAAATGTTTATTTTATTATTAATTAATAAAGCATGATCATTTATATATTATGCAATGTCTCGAATAACTACAGCCTATTAGCATATACAGGTTCGGTCTGTTTTTACCATGCATGCGAGCTAAAAGTCCATGTATTGAGATGAACGTTGTTGCCAATATTTATACACATGTGGGCAAGTACTGTTCGACGCTGGAAGACAGGCCGATACGATCATTACAATCATAAGATTCCAATATAATGCACGTGTGCATGTTGCAGGGGTTGTTATCTTCATTTTTAGGTATTATTCCCATTCGTAATATTTTTAAAAAAAGTATCTTAAGTTAATATTATAAGAATTCCTTCAGATTTATTACTTTTATTATGATTGAATTTAATTTGGTTTCGCTGAAGGTCTACTTGTCGGCTCTTGTATGTATATCTGTTAGGTAGGTACGGTTTGGCAACTCCTTTCGTGTTATGTACGGGAAGCCGCATGCAAGATAATCGTAGGCCAAACGTGTATATCCCACTTACCTCGGAATGATCCAGCTGTCGTAACGTATTTAATTTGATACGGTACATACCTGGAAAAAAAAATCAGAATTAGTATATGTCTACGTATATATAAAAGATTGTGCTTTGTCTAATTGGACACAGTAAAAGTGACGATATCACTAATACTGTGCCCAATTTCGAATTACTTTATTAATTTTGGTCCAGTCCTGGAATGTACTCCTGATTGCCAATCGCTATTAATGGTTATTGTATATGTACAAATGCATAATGTCAGACTTTTATAAGATTTCTTAAACAGTTTATTGTCATTTAATATTTGTCTCATTCATATATTTTAATAAAAAATGTAAAATCCTATATATAGAGGAAACGCGTTACATTCAATTATAGGTCACACTAGATCCATGACGACTCGTCTTGCCGGATCTATTTTTGTTTCTGTCACTGACATTTGATATAACCAAAAAAAATTATTCACAATACCGCAACTATAACGTAACATATTTAGTAATTGAAACGCTCTAGGACTTCAGTCTTTCATAACGTAAACGAAGCAAAAATAAACACAAAAATTTGAGAGAAAAAATATATACACAACACACGCCTTTTTGACAGATAGGAATACTTCCAGTCTACTAATTTCACTGCAAAATTTAATCGAATCTTCTGAGAAAGATTATTCTATTATATTTAGTTTATTATTAATGGCTTTAACCGTTTATTCGCTATTGGGGTCACATACGAGGAAATTTTATGTAACACATAATAAATTTTGTGCATTGACACATTCAGACGATAAAACCTAGGTTGAAATGATTTATATTTGCAAACATATTATATATTCGCATACGTTGTGAAACAATATCACACTTTTTTTACACCAGAATATCTCATTCGAATCGTGTATGTACAGGTTTTAGTAAAAGTTTAACAACAGTTTACCTCTAGTATTATCTATACACGGTGGCCAGAAAAATGCGGACAAACGCCACGCAGGCCAAATCTTTGTTTAATTCTGAGTTGACAATCTTAATTGAAAAAAGTAGTAGTGCTTTTTTTTTGTAAACCATTGGTATTAATCGATTAGTTACATCAATGCATTTGAGATAATTCCATTTCTAAATTTCACCACAATGCCACAATGATTTTACATAGATAAATTTGACGAATTTTGCTAAATTTTAGCCGTACAACTTAATGTTTGATGGTCTCGTATGCCGTAAGGAAGGACCGTATAACTTTTTTGGATTAAGATTATCGCCTCAGAATTGAACAAAGAATCGTTCTACCTGGCGTTTGTCCGCATTTTTCTGGCCACTGTGTATAATGCAATTTAACGGTCGCCAATGTTCAAAGAGATACACTGAGCGCGATATTTTATAACATTATCTATGCAGTCGGGAAAAACAATAATACGGAATGTAATATACCTTTTGGTGTTAGTCCAAGACCATAAAATACGACGATAACGTAAAGCGTTGGCGCAAATCGTAATAATCTATGAATAGCTATTATTACGGCGTGCTCATTTTCATATGGCCAATGTAAAAATGATAAATCGATTTTATTCTGAGTGTTCTATTCATAAATCATATGTGCTCGATGTTAATATGCATTCATACAGAAATAATTCTATCATTTCACATTGTTAAACGTAAACTAAATGGATAAAAACATACATATATGTATGTTAAGGTAATGTGATGTTTTTCATTATATATTCAGCACATAGAAAATTGAAGTTATTCGTTCGTGATATTTACAATGTTGCAGATGTAAAAGAGCACTTTATTTTGGATCTACGTTACATTTTATACATAAAATATCGCATAGTTCATGAAATATTTATAGTGACTCAAGTAGGTATCTTCAAATTTCAGAAGGAAATTCCATTTCTATATAAGAGTATCAATTTCGTATGTTATTATGTTTAAAGAAGGTAAGAAGTTCCTGAGATGAATACGACACTCCTAGGAAAATAGGTGGATGTAATAATACCTCATACTCTATCTATAATAACAATTTTAGTAATAGCACATAATAGGTACCGTCAAGTAAAGAGAGGTAAATAAAATCAAAAATTTACAAAAGAAAAATATATAACCTGAGATTTAAAAGGATTGTGTATCCGATAATTTCAGGTATATGACGTATTTTTACAATAAGAATAGAATATTCAAGGGATTGAATGTAGAATGTCGTTGTCATACTGAGCCCTCTAGTGTAATGTGTGCGTAAAGTATTATCAAGGATTTTTATTACTATGTTTTCTAAGTTAAATAATTATTAAGCATAAAACTAAACACAAAATAAATCAATGCACTCTATATTTTGTAGAAAAGACAGGTACGAGATATGGTTTGAATATAAAAATACAGAACCTAATTTCGTACAAGGCGTTTGAACAGCCTTAAACATTTTAAGAAATGGACCATTATTTAAAAACAAAAAGTGAATAACAGAGAAAGAGTTATGTTAAAAGATGGGACAATAGAGAGAGTGAATCATTTAAATGCTATTAAGTTATATGAGCAAGGTAATATCAGGTGTGATCGCGAAGAGAATATGATTTAAATGAAAGAATAAAAATTCAAACATACATAATGGTACCAATTCATTAAAAAGATTTTGATAATAATACTTAAGATATAGTAAATACCTGTAACTTAATATCTATGTACAGAAAAAGGATATAAATCAAAACATTTCTATTGCGAAGTGGCAGATCGTAAATAAGAATGTTTTATGTAAACAGTGACTCTATAAATTAAAAATACACTTGTCAGTTCTTGTATGCATAACACAAAGGCTTCAAATACAATGGAAAAATGGTCATGTGTGGTTTAAAAATCTGCAAAGGAAAAATACAGTGTTTATGTTGTTTACAGCATTCTGCAAATCAACGTGTTACCAGAAGAGAGGGCATGGATAGAAATCGGAGACGATGTGATGGGGGAGGCCGATCTTTGTAAAGTGATAAAATCTATATAGTAAATACGGTGCTAAAAAGCATCTGTTTTTATTTAAAAAAAAACATATTTAAAGTAAAAACTGACTTGCATTTGAAATCTTACTAAAAATCAATATTTTAGATTTAATGGAATTTATCTCTTACTTCATACTCACACTGTATATTCATTCCTTGAGCAAAATAAGAGATTCATGAGTAGGTATATTACTGATTTTGCGACAGAAAAAATCAATTCAAACAATGTTATTGAATTAATTGGTGAATGACAATAACATAAATATATATCTGACGTAGACAAATTTCTTTCTTTATTTCTTAAGCGTTTCACTAATGGGCAATTAAAATAAAATACCAATATCGATGCGGCGAACGTTATGCTGTCTGGCACATAGCATTTAAATATTTTTAATAAACAGAGTGCCTCTTATAATATCGAATCTTGAAATACATTTAGTTTTACACATATTTCGTTGACAAGAACAATAGTTGACTCCGATATTTCTGATTTTCTAGACAAGCGCAATATACGTAATTGAATAAAGTGGATATTTTGGAGTTACACATTTTATTTGCTTTTGTTCGGTATATAGTCCAATATTTTATATTAAACGCTGAGTACAAAATTAAAGTGTCTTTCTATTACACGAATGAAAATTTCAGTTTAGATGATCGCGAATCTCACAAATGAAATTTGAACTCAAGGTTTAAAAGACAATGCACCAAAGTAAGGGAGAAATGTTTTCTGGTGTGGAATGCTAATAAAATTAGTGTTGTTGGATTTAATTATGATTAGAGCTAGGATAATTAGGCAAATTGCCATATTATGGCTTTTTTGCGCCTTTTTTAGGATTCTGCCTTTTTTTTAGGAATCCCCTATTTTCTTGCTTTTTTGTGTCTTTTATTGTATACCAAATTATAATTTTAAGAAATTTCGTTATTAAATTTCAATTAAAAAAAAATCCTAATAGCAATTTTCCTAGAAAAGTGTACATTTTAAATTTCTGAAGTATATTGTAAAAAACGATATACAGCTTGTGTAATGGAACACTTATATAGCAAGTCCAAAATACATCAGAATTGCAACGTGGTAATATCAAATATTTCATTACACAAGCTGTATATATTTATGTGTGATTCATGTTACATGAAGAAAAAATGTTTTATGAAAATCCGTCTAGTAGTTTTTGCGGGATGCGCGAACGAGCATTCTGAGATTTACAGTTCTATATATTTGTGAGATTATTCCCAAATGTAGAGGTTTAGTGGGTTTTATCCAGTTTAATTTTAATGATGGGACAGCTGATGGTCAGGAGATAGTTTGATACTGAAACGGAAAATCACAAGAAGCCTTTAATGACAGTGAGGTATTACATGTCTTAACGTATATTCAAACAAATTTCTTTTGGTTGCCCCATGAAATAAATAAATTAGAAATAGTTTGAAAAATAGAGGATAAACTTAAAGCTGTTTTGCAAAAAAAAATCCGTCTTAAGAAAAGTTAAAAATAATTTCCGAAATTCACCAGGGAATTTCTAATCGAAATTCTATGTATGATATACTGTCACCACAACAAATCAGTTCTATGAAATACGATCCGATAGCATCATGTGACGTAGTGGCAGTGTAATAAAACCAATGGTTTAAGAATCATGTGCCTACCTACAATAAATAAATAGTTAATACTGTATATACATACTTATGCTTTTTTTTTAAATAAACAGTTTTAGTTTTACGTTTTTGCCATTTTTATATTTATTTATGCTTTTTTAGTGTTTTTTGAATGATTTTTTTTGCCTTTTTGCCTGCCTTTTTCGAAACTTTATTTTGCCTAACTATCCTAGGTCTAATTATGATATATTACACTATTATGCTCTACGTTGTGTATCAAAATACACTATGCTCTTACCCTTATGTAGAGATAGTGCTAATGTTTGCATTAAACTTACGTAATTTGATATAATTAAATTATATAATGTACAATTTAAATTTTTATTGACTATATTCTTAACTTTGTACAATGTTTATTTTACCTCACTGTAACTAAAATTTCCCAGTGGTCTATTTATGGCTATGTTCGCTCCAATTATATTACAAGTGGTGGGAACAACGTATTTAAGCATTCACAAAAACTATGAAGTTTGGTTATGTCATTTTCTTCCGGCATTTATTTACTTAAATAAATGGTTTAAGTATTATTAATTAGCTCAGTATAGAACATGTGAAACTCTTGATAAACAATCTCAGGCTTAGTGGATTATTATGGGTTGGAAACTACTTTCGATACAAGAAAACACAGTGTAATTTCTAATAAAAAAATTGACTATATTGAAATAAAAACAAATAAAAAAAAATATCCAAGTAAAATATGAATTTGAACAAACAGAATTTTATAAATGGTTAATAATGTTATACATTGGAAAACAAACAACAAATTGACAGGATTCAACATAAATAACGGTAGGTATAATTTATCATGCTAAATTAAAAATTAACTTCACAAATAATAAGCATATGTAACAAATTAATTACAAATATGTAGTAGAACTTAGAGGTTGAAATATTTAAATCTTTGTTTAATGTGTTAAGAAAATTATTATAACAAACTATAATAGCATATTCTTACAAAAACCATAACAAATAATTATATCTTGTACTAACAATTTGCTTTATAAACCTTTATTCTGCTTTATTTTTATTATTGAGATCTCAATATAACTAAATGTTTTTAAGTACTTATCTTGCGTTGTTTCTAGTCTTTAAGGCGTGTCTTGTATCCTCTTCGTCCTAATTCCTTCGTTTTGAAGAGAAGAACCGTCTCAGGATGTAAAAAGTCCCAATTCTTCGGATAATACCTTCCACAACACGTTCAGATTCTTCGAAATGTGGGTAAGATTCTTTATATTATTTTAATTTCAACACTAAAGTTAATTTTCACTGTTGTAGGGATGAGTGCACATAAATTACGTCGAATGACTTTCAAAATCGTATAAATTTCAGCACCAATATGATTTATTTATCGAGGAAAATATATTTACTAATTTTACACGCACCAAGGTATTAAAATTTTACTATTTTCACAATTATTTTACTTAAAATTCAGGCGCGTCCTTTTAGGCGTCCTTTCTGTGCAAAAACTCAATTTCTAAATCCTTTGTTTTTTTTTAAATTTCAATGCTAACTTTATTTTCGAAATATAATTCGTATATTGAGTTGTCTACATTTAAGGTGCATAATATAAATAATTTTATTATGATATTTAAAATGTTATTATAAATTTCTTTCTCTTGATTCTTGAGAAATTAATTATTTTAGAATTTATTACGTACTTTTTTGACAATTTACCCTCATTTCTGAATAATGCTATTAACTTGTATATGAAGTTGCATATTCTTAAGTTACTCTAAATTGGCAATTTCAACTTCTGATATTACATTAGGCTTATGTGTTACTTTAACATACACATATCATGATAATATTAACACAACACATGACGTGTAATCCTTAATGATGGACTATAATTTGATATATTATTTGTGCTATTTCCATCGTTTTGATTTTGAATAACTGACCTTTCGGCGGACAGTTGCGTTAGTTGCTGATATTGTCCCATAGTTCTTTTGAAAGGCATATTGTTCTGTGTGAATTATATTGTGTGCTCATAGGTGTTCAGAAATTTTAATTTGTATACATTTCTTCAGTATTTTGTTTAATGATGAAAGTATAGATATATACTGGTATTATAACAGCCTCCTTAAGACACTGTGGATATTTACCTTTGGCAAACGCATCATTAACTAATTTAGTTGGTACTGGTTGCTTGTTTGTTGTGTTATGTCATGTTATTTTAACATATCCAGGTGCTTTTTTCTTCATGTCGCCTATTATTGAGTTCATCTGACCTTGGGGGAGGTCGACCGGGGGGTCTCCATGAATTCGGCTTTGCATCCTTTGCCCATTTTCCCTATCGATCCTCTCTCATTCTGCCGACGTTTCTCCAATATCGTCGTCTCGATGTAGAAAACTGCACTACATATTGAATTTGGAGATCTGCTCTTATATCTTTGCTTCTTATCAAGCTTTCAAGCTTACTCCCTTAATATTCCCCAACGTTCTATATCCATATCTTTTAATATATGGTGGTACAATTTTTTTATAGGTTGTGGTTACTGATTTTTTCTTGATGTTCTTAATATGGTCTTCCGCTCATTCTTTTCCTATGTCGGCGAAATACTTATTTATTTTTTCTGCTACTTCCGTCCTATCACGTGTTTTCCATCCTTTTTTTCTGATTTGTTCTATGGTTTTTGTTGTTTTGTTGTTTGTGTTTTGTTAAGGACGTTTATTATTATTATTTTTCTTTTATTCTTTTTTATAAAGTAATATTCTCTGTCCTATGTAAAACGTATATATGTTTAGTTTTAATATCAATTTGCCTTATTTTACAAAGGTACAATTAATTAGAACATGTATATTTCTCTGTACAAGTGCTTACAGTCATTTTATTACTTCATAATCGGTAAAATGCTTTGTCTAAATTACCATTTATTTTCTTTCTTTTATTAACATCATGCCGTTGTAGTACTTAAAAATTCATAAACATATGCCGGATTTCAGAATTATAGATATTCTGTAATTGAAGAAACCCATAAACGCACATCAGGTCTCATATATTTATATTAGATAATTGTATTGCTATTTGCTGCTTCCGAGAACCTTTAATGAAACTTAAAACCCATTAATGTTCGGTTTCTCCAGACAACAATAGAGGAGATACGGTTTTGTAAATTTACCACCCCACTCTAAATACTGAAAATTGAAATCAGTTTATCAACGAAACTCAACTTGTTAACAGTTAGCTATCATGCACGGTTCAACTTGCCCAATGCAAGAAGCTGACATTTATTCGCATTGTTATTTTGTATATAACAGTGTAGTGTCATTTCATTTGTGAATAACCACGTATAATGTAAATTCAGTGAGGAGTTATTCTTTACTACTTCTAAAACAAGAAAATCCAAGTGAAAGAAAAACGATACAAGTCTTTTAAAACAGGAGGACTCAACATGTTTAATTGCTTTGATATTAAGTTCCATGTTTTTGAAGATTCTTGTTTATAATCAGTTTTAAGATATAGTGTAAATGCAAGCTCCCACAGGTTACTATATCTTGAAACGGACTACACATATATAGTCTGTTTCAAGATACAGTGCAAATGCAAGCTTCCACAGGTTACTATATCTTATTTTTTTTTTGCTTTTTTGAACCACTGTACTACTTTTGTTGACGATATCCCTTTAACATATATCTTTATTATTTTGATATTTTATGTGGATTTTGTACAGTTTAATTCTTGCTTTTATTTGCTGTATTATATCTCTACTTATACATGGACATTTTGTCCTTGTTTAAATGATTTCAATTTTTTGATATTTTTCTACTATATATCTGATAATTCGTGAAAGTGGTTTATATATACTTTCTACCCTTATTCCTTCGATTTCTCTTTGAATTGAAGATAAGTTTCGCATACATTTATAGTTATTTGTAACGCAGTTAGTTAACAACTGACGTTACACTAGACATCAACCAAATAAATTAAAAATGTGTTACTTTCTACTCCAGAATCCTGGAAAACTAAGCAAAATTGTTACAACTCTCGAACAATAAACAATACATGCATGTCAAACAAATCTATCGTGACCATAACCTCAAGCACTTAGTTCAAATTTCTTACGGTAGACTTGCATGTTTAGCTTGAATTACGAATAGTTTATGTTTATGGTGAATATATTACTGATAAACAAACTATTCTATTGTTCTTTTGACGAACGAAAACGCTTTTTGGTGTGATATTCACGAGTGTTGCAAATTTTTCAACCACCACCATATTGTACATACATTATTCAACAGGTAAGGCCTAACCACACTGTATCTCTTAATCATATATTTTGTTCATGTTTATGACACATACTCATGGAAAATATGTTAATAAAAAGATAAAATTATACAAAGAGACCACAATACCATTACAACGGTGTATTATGCAGCTGCTCAACAATATGTCAGCAGAATGTGTGTGTGCGTACAAAACAAACATTGCGTGGACGTAACAAAACAGTAAAGATGTATGCTTGTATGTGTATTATGTGCACGTTGGAGGGACCTTTGTGTACTTAGTCTTTTTTCCCCGGAGTTGTTGCTTTTTTAGCGAAAAACCAGCGCCACACTGTCGACGTAAGTTCATTCGTGGCCAGCACGCACCGGCTTGATTTACTGTTAAGACTCTGTGACTGTGTTGTATTTAATGGATATTTGTTACCATTACAGTCAAAGTTAACGTATATTTACATACATTCGAAAAAATACCATCATCGTTGGTGCAAATAAAATGCACCGTTATACGAAATTGTAAATAAGTCATTAAGAATGTGGTATGTTATCCATTGACTTGCAGTTCAAAAATTTTGGCGATTTTTTTTGTATTAGCTCCGTATATGACATTTCAGCGATTTTCGGTACTTATCCAAGATCAAAGATTTCTCTAAAACTTCAAATTCTGTATAAAGTATACGCTCGAAAAAGAAGTGAACAATCAAAATACGTTTGGATAAGAGATAGTCTAATTAGTAGAAATAACAATTCAATAAAATAAATGAATTGTCCAAATGGTACTTACTTTAATGGTCTTCAAGGTTTTTAAAAAATATATTACTCCAAAGGCACTTCATGGAATTATGTATTTATTCACACAATTAGAACTCTATTAATCTGTGAATCTTTGCGTCATTTCCAAAAAAAGACATTACATCTTCAAAGAAATATTCATTTTAGTAATTGCCTGTACCATTTCTTCAAGTTTATTTCTCTTTAAATTGCAGAGTACCTTTATTGATCGTTTCTTAAAAAAGAAAAATCCGTTCAACACCAGAAACCATTCTCCAAAACTGCATGCGATAAGGGAAATTTAGAAAATTAATCAACATTGCAGCAGTGTGTGTCGAAACGTTTGTCATTCTTCTAATGACGCAGAAGATAATTTGGTTCCTAGTTTATCTAGATGTGCATTCCACACAACTCAACCCAACCCAACCTAACCCAAGACTTTGATGTAATTATTACTTTTTTTTAAATTAAACTTAAACTTTCATTTTCTCGATGCGAACTAAATTTTTGCATCTGCCATTGCAACTTAGAATATATTTGATTTGCTGTCGTCAGTTGTATCTGTGACTATGAAAGATGTGTCATCAGATCCTTTATATAAATAACAAATAAGAAGGGTCCTATTATAGATCCTGTTGGAAGGCCCCTTTCCACAGTTTTCATGTTACATTTTTTGCCGTTTATATAAACATTTGTTTATAGCTAAGTAAATTGTATACGTTTTTCATTATAGCACAATGCTACCGTTTGTCCATTAATAGATTATGATCGACTGTGTCACATGCCCTGCTAAAGTCGCAGGAAGTTATACATATTCTTGCTGGTCCAAAGAATGCTGCACAGAATTCTTTATGATCGTTAGGATCGTCACTGTTGATTTATGCTTAAAAAATCCGTGCTCATCTATTGATATAGTGGTTGGTTCTTCTCAAGAAATTCATTTAATTTATTTGCCCAAAATTTCTTGAAAATGTTGACAAAATAGAATAAGTAGGGGAGAATTACCCAAGATGAGACGATTTTTTCCGAAAATCAATATTTCAAAAACTAAGTATAAGAGACAAACATTGTGATAAGTAAACAAACATTTATTTCAAACACAAACAATTTTTGGTAAGGAATTTAATCACAAATAAACAAAATGTCTTATTTTCTACGTTAAAAAAACAAAGCAAGGGGCCCGTCTTGGGAGACCAGCCTCTTAAGATGGGTCAATGGGTTACCTAAGAAGAAACATCACACTTCACATCCGGCACATGTGAAATACAGGTCATCCATGACTCCACAAGACTCATTAGCCCACTCTATACATTCATGGCAGTTATACCAGTCCTCCTCACTACCCACGTACTTTTCTCCACACACGATGCAACTTGAATCATCAACACTTTCATTGATATTAGACTTATTCTGGTTGCAATTTGATTTATTTACGCCTTGATTATTTTTGCCTTTGAAAACAACTACTTTCTTGATTGTTTTGATGTTTTTCGCGGATTTTGGGTCTGCAAAGCTGCTAATTCATTTTTGTAAGGTGATTCTGTCAGAATCGTAGATTTCAAGGACCTTCTAGAAGATGCCTTCTTCTTCTGTTTTTCTTTTGTCGTTGGTAGGGGACTGATATCAATTATTTTGATCTTAGAAGAGGAAAGCTTAATATTATCAATGCTTTTTATTTTACGTTTACTGACAAAGGTTGACAATGGAAGCTCTTCTCCAGAGTCACTGTTATGATGTTTTCCAGGTGTAGGTGAAATATTATGCACCCTTGAGGTAGAAGGAGTAGGATCTTCGTATGGATTTATATTTAAAGTAGGCAGTGGTGTTGGTTCTCCATTTTGGTCTGTCGTGTAATTTCTGAACGGTTGTTACACCGGTTTCATCGATGTTCCATATTCGATCTGGCGTGAGTTTATATTTCTCATAAATACCTTCAAGATTTTTGAAAAAAAATCGAACTGCATTTTGGTTAAAGCCCGTGGCTCTAGCATAAGATGTTGCTTCGGGTTTTCTTAGAGAAATATTTTTGTGTCTACGCAAAAACCCGTAAATCCATTTCTTAGAGGCCATTCTAGCATCGTTGTTGAAATTATTAGGAATATTATAGACAGTGGCAAAATCAAATACTAATCGACGGAGTTCTGAATAAGCAATTCCAAAAAATCTCATTTCCATTTGGAGAATATACTCCATAATCTCGTTTTCTTGTTTCTCAGAGAAGACCCGCCTAAATCGTCCTAGATATTTTTCATTTTCTGTCACAATTTTATTTTTGTTTGTGACTCTTCTGTGCAATGTACTTTTCGGAACATTGTACTGTTCTGCGGTCTGTCGAACTGATAACCCTTTGTTGCGAACTTTCTTAATAGCTTCTAACATGTCTTGAGCCGACCATTTTCCACGATCTGTTTTTCTTTTGTAGTAGCGATCTATTTTAGGCATCTGCAATTACGACATACAAAGGAGGGGATCAACAGTTGTATTGCATAAGAACAGTTTCTCAAAATGGGACGTCCCAACTTAGGAATCTCGACTATGTCCCATCTTGAGAAATGTTGCCAATTATGAATGCGATTTAACCTAAACATATTAACGCGATAAATGTAAAGCGAATTTATGGTAAACTACACTATAAAGTCTGCTCTGATTGACGGTCTTAGATAAATTAAAGGTAACTTACGTTTTCGATGTTATTTTCTCTTTTGTATCGTACGAAATATTTTAATATTCTTACAAGAATCGCCAAACTACCATCACTACCGGCTATGGATATTGGAACTGAGGCAACTTTTAAAATAAGTGTGCCTACCGTGGGGAGTTAACTTACAAATATTTAAATGGCGCTGTAGTGCTAAACTTATCAATTTATTAACATGTCCTTTCTTAGGAGACTGTCCCATCTTGGGTAACTCTCCCTCTAAATAGATTCGTCACGGCAGATTGAGTTGGTGGGCATAGTTATCCACTAACATTAAATGTTTATAAAAATGCTTAAGTAGCTAACTGTCAGTTAAATGAAGATATATTTAAAGAAGAACTCAACGTTTTTCGTTTCAGGAGAAACGTGAACTATTGAAATGTGGATAAAATGTTTAACTGTCCTTACTGTTCGTTAAGATAATAGATATTTTCTCTTTTCCAGAACATCCAGAAGATACTCTTCTCAAACTACTGCCTTTCCAACTACCGACACCCAGAACAATATTCACAACATTACTTGCTGCTACTAAAACAGATTGTTTTCATGAAGGAGAACTTATCGCCGGCGGTGCTCTAATCAAGAAAGACCTTTGTTACTGCATGAAAGGTGAGATCGTATGTGCCGTACAAGGATGCGGACCAACACCATTTGATAAAGTCAATTGCACCGCTTTACCAAGAGCTTACCGACGCGAAGAAGCAGAACAGAAAACTGGCAACAGCAGAACCTACACAAGCACTAGAAATAAGCGAAAATATTCCTACGGATGTCCAAGAATACGAAACATCACCGCCAGTTATTTCCCAAATTCCATTCACCCAGGCAAAATATTTAAGAAATAAAATACTCATCATAATCATCATCAATTATATTAAATAATTTATTATTAAATCCAAAGTCTGGAATCTATGTAATGCATGTCATTTTAAGAAGCATTTATCAATCTAGTAAAATCCTCACTTTAGCAGCAACACATACACCCATTCAAAACGGAAAATTTAACACCGATCAAAGATGCATCATGGAATTATATGAATATGTATTAATTTATATGAAGAAAAACAACCGTCCAACCAAGATATTTGGAGTAGTACAATAACTATAATAATAGTAATAATAGTAATAATATTTGTTGTTGCGAATAGTAGCACTATTTGACGCTGATAAATTGTTATGTCAAATGCGGTATGTTCATAAGCTCGCCACCCGCCGGTTGTAAGGCCGTATAGGCTATATTTGTTAATTGATCGGCGACAGTTAGTCGGATTAAAAGACACAAACCCACAAAACTTCATATATTTGTCGAACATAGCTCAGCAAATCAAAATGATAAATTTTTAACATAAATTTTTAATTATTAAAATAAACACGTATCACACTAATAATATTATAGAATGAAGTTACGCATTACAAACTGTATTTTTGAATTGGTTTTACAGAAAATGCGGAGCCCTTGCTAGCATGTGCTTAGAGATATCTTAAGAAAGTGATTTCAAATACGAATTTTTCTTGCAAGCAGAATTCGCATGATATCTAACTGAGGTTTCTAAGAAGTAAAACAAAAATACAATTTCTTGCTAACCCATGTCATATACACTATAGAAAACAAATATTGATTTATTGCCACAAAGGGATGAGTAAACTAAAATACATAAAATTATAGTTGAACTATATTTAAATATTTCTAAATGCTTAAAAAGATTTATTACAGGGCTATTTAAAGTGACCCTTCGTTTCGGTTAATAACATAAAGTATTAAAATAAGGTACCACAAAGAAAAAGTCGAGTGCATATTGGGAACAATTTACAATCTAACAAATAGCAAGATTAATGTAAATATTATATACAGAGTGTACAACAACAAAAAAGTGAATTAAAAGTTTACTCGGGAGTAAAGAATATTAATTGAAAGCAATGTTTTCAAATGAAATTTCTGTATTCTTTTCGAAAACCAAATTAAAGAGACCCAAAATATATTTGCGTTTTTTTTTTGAAATTTGGCAACAACTTTCCGCATTATCTATCGTTTTTTGCAATATTATTTATTTCAACAATTTTCTCATTAACTGCGAAAGAACAGAGTAAAATCTGGAAATAAGTAATCAATAACATGACAGCCTATGAGTTATCATAGACAGTTAGACCAAATACATAAATAGCTTTCGTCGTAACTCAGTTGCAGTTGCATTTTTTAAATGTTAATTCTGGAATATACAGAAACAGGTTTGTCTCCCGTGCAAACAATAATATTTTTCAAGCCGCCACTTACTTGAGTGAACAGTAAGTCGCATGCACACTAATAATGATAAACATCATACACATTCGCACAAACATAACAGTGCACCATCACACACGTCCTTTTGTCCTGTCGCGACCAATTATAATTACTACCGACCTTTCAATTGTCGTGTGTGCACTTACATATGCACGTGTATACATGTGTGTGTGCGCGCATAGAAACAGCAGCCTCTGCTCGGCTATTGTTTGTTTGTTTCCAGTTTCGGATGCACGCCCGATTCATCTTAATTACATCTCAGTCTGTTCGGTGTGAAACATGCACCGAGATCTGTGTCACAAAAGGTCCGGCGATGTTGTCAGACGGAGCGAACGGCACCAATTTCCACGCCGGTCGTTTGTCAAACTGTCACAACGTAAGGAACGGTGAAATAGAGTAATCGAGTGGATATATATTTTTTCTGGGTGATTAAATGTAATTAACCTCTGCGAAATCGTCTGTACTTGTCAAGAACACAAAATGTAGTTTAATCTCGTGTAATTTTCTGGTAATCTGGAGTATTTCAATATCTCGTTGGTATTGCAACATTCTAACTGTTCACAATTCGATCACTTTGTTGCGTATTGTAAGTCAAAGTTAACGCCCCCGAATTGTTATGTAGAATATGATATTATATCTTTAAATGCGAACAAATATAAATGGGCTAACTGCGATGGATATAATAATCTATCAAATATTAAACATTATATTAACCACTCTTTCATGGATAATCTGTGTCCATGCTATTTAAGTCTTACTAACACGATCAAAACTGAAAAAAAAACTATTCTTAGCAATCACTGGCATCGACTAGCGATAATCAATTTGTATTTGCATTAATTAATCATACAGGGTATGGAAAAAACACTATTCTCTTGGAATGCCTATTGCTGGACGGTGACTATGGTTTTGTGTGTTGGGTAACAATAATAATAATAATAAATATTTCTTGATGTAAACAATATAAAAAGCGCAAACATGAATAAAAAAAGAGCATCACATACATATTGCTGTGACCCTTGTAAATTAACAAGGTAATAATTATAGTGCAAACAACAACCAAAAAAATATATGTATATACAGGCTGGGGCAACTCATTTCCGTCGGTTTATATACGAAAAGCGGTAATATTTTTTATTTTTATTTTTATTAAAGGTTGTGTAGGTTCATTAGGGGCACGTTTTAAAATTAGTTTGAAATATACAGAGTGATACGAAAAAATTTGGCACACCAAAGTTATGAAAATTTAAATGGAACACCCTGTATATTATGGGATATTTTGATGCTATAGGCTAAATTAAGGCCACTTACTGTTATATTCCCTATTCCTAACTCAACCTCTTTTCGAGATATTTCACTATTTTTGAAAATGTAGATCAAAATTTCAGAGACATTGCTGTCTTCCATATTTGAGCGAATTATTTTAAATTGTATTTATAGTTTACTCAAAGCATTAGACTATAAGATAAGCTAAAGTTGATATCTAAAAATTATACAGGGTGTTTAAAAACTACATTTGTGTTTTGACTAACATTAAATGCAAATAACTTTCATATTTTAAATGGAACAGCCTGTATTTATTGCCATATTTAGATTCTAATTTTAATTGTTTTTAAAACTGTATTAGGGTTTCCTATACCTATCTCTTATAGTTTTTTGGTAATTTAGGATTTTCAGTTTCAAACACTAATTTCTTGCAAAATATTTTTCAAAATGCTAATATTTATTAACCTATCGGGTTGATTGGTTTTGTTTCACATTAATTAAAAGGCGTCATAACTAGGTAAATAAGAAATACATACTTTATTAAACAAACAACAAACTTAAATGTTAAAAGAAAACTAATGTTTTAACAAATGCTCGAAATGATATCCATCTGTTTCAATGCATAATCGAATTCTCTCTTGAAAGGACTGTTTATGTTTAACTCTTGTTAAAATATTTGGTGTTCTAGAACGAAACGCTATTCTTATTCGTTCTCTCATATCGTCGGGTGTGGTTGGTGGCGTATCATAAATGATATTTTGGACATATCCCCATAAGAAAAAATCGGGACTCGTTAAGTCTGGGGATCTTGCTGGCCAATTCTGTGGACCGCCGCTTCCTATCCACCTGGTGGGATATTGCCTATCCAATTCATTTCTTACATATACTTGAAAATGCGCTGGCGCACCGTCTAGTTATAACCACATCCTTTGACGATTTTTAAGTGGTATATTTTCCAAAAGTACAGGCAAATTGTCTCTTAAAAATCGAAGAAACATGGCGCCGTTTAAGTGACCATCAAAAAAGAACAGACTTGCGTTCCAATTATTCTACCCCATACATTGACACACCATCTGTGTTGCCTATCAATAGTTCTAAAAAATGGGGATTTTCGTCACTGTAGTAATGAAAATTATGTTTATTAACTAATCCGTTATTGTGGAATGATGACTCATCCGAAAAAAGTATAAAATCGAAGAAATTTTCATCTTCACTAAACTTTTCTAAAACCCATAAACAAAATAGGAGTCGTCTATCGTAATCTACTTCCAAAAGTTCTTGGTGTAATTGAATACGATACGGGAAGAAGTTGTGCCTTTTTATAATTCTTCTGACGCTCCGTCTGCTTATTCCACTGGCTTCACATATTTTTCGCTGACTTGTATGCGGATTTTCTGGCAGAGATCCGATAACAACAAAATCATTTTCTTCATTTCCCGTAATTGGTCTTTGCCGGTCTGGTTTCTGATAACGCACACTTCCTGTTATTCGGAAAACTTGCAATAAATTTTTTAATGACCGCCTGTCAGGATGACGCCTGTTAGGATATTTTTGAGCATAAACTCTTGATGCTAGCAAGCAATTTTCGCCACAATCTCCGATTTCTAAAATCATATCCACCTTTTCGTTTTCAGAGTAGGTTCTCATTTTAAATAATTAAAATTATTTAAACGACGTCGAAAAGCGTTGATGTCTTAACTAATATGTACTGTCACTGTCAAATAATTTATCTGTTTGAAGTATTAATAACAGCGGCAAAGCCTACTTTTGGAAAAAATTACAAGAAATTAGTGTTTGAAACTGAAAATCCGAAATTACCAAAAAACTATAAGAGATAGGTATAAGAAACCCTAATACAGTTTTAAAAACAATTAAAATTAGAATCTAAATATGGCAATAAATACAGGGTGTTCCATTTAAAATATGAAAGTTATTTGCATTTAATGTTAGTCAAAACACAAATGTAGTTTTTAAACACCCTGTATAATTTTTAGATATCAACTCTAGCTTATATTAGAATCTAAAGCTTTGAGTATACATTAAATACAATTTAAAATAATTCGCTCAAATATGGAAGACAGCAATGTCTCTGAAATTTTGATCTACATTTTCAAAAATAGTGAAATATCTCGAAAAGAGGTTAAGTTAGGTATAGGGAATATAACAGTAAATGGCCTTAATTTAGCCTATAACATCAAAATATTCCATAATATACAGGGTGTTCCATTTAAATTTTCATAACTTTGGTGTGCCAATTTTTTTGGATCACTCTGTATATTTCAAAATAATTTTAAAACGTGCCCCTAATGAACCTACACAACCTTCAATAAAAACAAAAATAAAACATATTACCGCTTTTCGTATATAAACCGACGGAAATGAGGTGCCTCACCCTGTATATCTTACAAATCAAATTTCATTAAGTGTAGTGACTTATACCAGATGTGTTAAATAAAATAAAATAAATCCCAACGGTTACGATCGTATACGCATTAGAACATGGACATTCTTCTGATATTAATACTGCCCAAATGCCTTTTCTCGCTTCTAGACAATATTCCCAAAACATATTCACGTCATTTGGTCAATGGGTTCCATTCTATGAGTTAATTAATTACAAGACTCATTGAACACACCCCCAACCTACGCAATAACGCGTCCAGCCTCTAATGTTATATACAAAAAAAACTCAATTTAAGTGCTTAATTGTGCATCAAAATGCTGACTCTGCGCTGGTGTTAATTTCACTAAAATGCCTTTTCTCGCTTCTAAATGAGATTTTCAGCACAAATTCGTGTCATAGGATCAATCAGGGCTCCATACTACGAGTTAATTATGACTCGTTGTATACACCCCTAACTCAACGTCTGTAACACGTCAGACCTCAATGCACAAGCACAAAAAAAATATATGAACTCTTGAATATATTCATTAACTTTAAACAAAAAAAAATTACCAACCTCGTTTATTTCCAATATAAATCACCACACCTAAATAATTTAACACTTTATAGATAAAATAAAAAAACAACATATATAAACTACCTCAGTTCTTCATATAGTCCATTAAATTCATCCATATCACAAATAAATGTTATTGTTTTCACAATATCAATTCTACAAAGAAAATACGCATAAATAAAAAAATCTAATTCTGACTATTCTACATAAAATCAAACATCGCGTGTCTGTATTTAATATACAAAATAAAATAAATTCTTTATCCTCTCTAAAAAAACAAAACTATCACAAATTCCAAAATGTTTTACTATAACACGTAGCGTATGATCATCGTGTTTTAAAATAAAAGCATTCTGGTACCTCAGTATTATTTGTCTTACTCCTAATTTTATGTAAAATACATTTATTTGATTTGCAAGTTATTAAATTAAATTCAAATAAATGTATGGAAACAGTTACAGTCTTATAAGTTCAATTTTGTTAAAAATTTTCAAAGTCCCTTTAAATATTTCTTTAAAAATTTTTAAGTTCAAATTAAATTTATTAATACAGGCACCTAATGTTTATTTAGTATTTAAAGCGGTTTTCACCTGCCGTCAATCTCCCTCAAAATCGTCCTATCCCGCCTTTTATAAGAATTATTTTCTACAAAAAACTCGATCATGCTCCAAACTGACTTTTATTCCTCCTATTAAATATGCATGTCATCAATACCGCCCCTAGCGATTAATCTATACATCACTTACTTGAAAATGTAAACAAATAAATGCATCTTAAATATTGACATGTTGATGTCAATTCAATACACAAAATTTAAAGAAATACTAGTACATAAGTGTGATAAATAGTGAGTTATTGACACTTCTACTTTCAACAAAGTAAGTACCTGAATATCCAAATAGTTATTACGTTATTTACAGTATATAACTTAAGTATTTACTGCCATTGATGTATAAATTTATAAATCTCTGTATTACTGTCATTGTGATTTCGAAACAATTTTCTTATGTTCTTCGGATACTTGATTCTAATTTTCCTTGTTTTATTTTTCATAGGAAATAGAAGAAACACGTTCGTAATTGTCGACAGCATCTGGCTAAGAAAATTGTTTATTTCGGGCCTATCCATCGAACGGTCTCAGACATCATATCTTTTTACACTGAAGTTACGGATAAACAATAAGTTATAAATATTTACTTGCTATACAAGGCTTATTCTAATATTAATTTCATGAATAAAAATTATAATAACATTCTTACATTGTTTTACTTAAACTAATAGAGATTTGCTGAAATCCTAACCTAATAAATATTTATATACAATGTGTACTATTTGATTTCAGTCTATGACTATTATAAAATAAATAAAATAGTATTTAATTATTTTAAATCTAGAAGTGATGCGGTGATGATGTTATATCTGTGAATCTCTCTAAATGCTGAAAAGAATGAGGGGTGAGGTGCGCTTAATCATAATCAGAAATCCGAACACCGCTAAAACACAACATGAATAAAAGTTGATTTTTAAACAAAAAAGAAGACATACCAGCACTAACAGGAATAAGACAGGGGTATAGCCTCAACCCATTCCTTTTTAACCTCGTCATCAATGAGATTATACACGAGGTGACAACAATGTACAAGGGATACTGAACAATAAGACAATCTGCATGGTATGCTATGCGGATGATGCACTAATCCTTGCAAAAAAAGAAAACGACTTACAAAAGTAAACACAGTTTTACCAGACGAGCGAAAAATACAACATGCCTATTTAGATTCGATAAAACAATATACATGGTTTTCCCCAAGGAACCAGAAAGATGTAAGGTCATAATAGACATAAGCCAATCGAGCAAGTAATGAGCTTCTGTTATTTGGGAGCGGATACATCAAGCAGCAACAACCCGATAACCGAAATCAAAACACCATGTAGATAGAATGTAGACAGACTGGCACATACTACTAAAGACCAGTGGGGAGGCCACCTAAGATATGGAAGGACAGCTGGAGTTACGCCTCACAGACTAACCAACCAAATAAGGACAGCCTTCAACATTGACAGACCTCAAAGTCTTCTCGAAGAATAAGAAGAAGACAAAGATTTTGAGGTGGGCGGAATTAAAACGGTTTCATAAGAATTATATTATGAATATATGCCGTTCTCGTAAAGAAAATATAAATATTTTCTATGAAAACCTAAATCAACTATTAAATGACATCTTCATCGATAAATATCCCATCCTAGTACGTGGTGATTTCAATATTAATTTCAATGAAAATAGTCGCGATAAGAAAACTATTGTCAACCTCTTAGCTACTTTTGGCTTAATGCTTATTGTTAATGTAACAAGAAGCACGACTACAACTCTCATAGACATGGTTTTTATTAACTCTCCACATAAGTAATGGATTACACTAAACCAAAAATTTCAAGTAATGCACTAGAAAATTTATTTATTTTACAAAAAAAAAGTATGCGGCATTACAGAAAATATTCCTAGATAGGTACTAAAAAACAACACCTTCATTTACAAGTAATACAAAAAAAAAGGTGTGCTTAAGACCACATGGCAGAAGTGAAAACTTCATCAAGGCGAGGTTAATAATACGAAATACAACTTTTTTTTTCGTTCTATATTCATTTACATTTACATTTTCCATTTTCGTTCTATATTACATTTAAAAAATATACATATATTTATTATTATTGTGTATACATTATTTTAGTACATTTCGCTCGGTCTGATCAAGTTTTCACTTCAAAAATTCATACGTACGCATGTATATATACAAATAGACGATATGATAATTCTCATACCAGTACCCGCGCTGGTCTAATGGTAACGTGTCGGCCTCATACCCGGGGCGGCTCGGGATCGCATCTGCACGCGGACAAGAATTTTTCAGAAAATAAAAATACAATATTTCGCGTATTTATTCTAAATTTCAATTTAAGTGAAATTAAATACCGCTAGTTAGTATTATAATACAAAGCCGAGCGTGAAACGGTTGCCGAGCGAGTATAGCAGAGACTGGCAGAACACGTTAATTATATCTCTCTCGCTCCCTTAGTCGACTCGACTCGAGCCGACTTTACCCGAACGAGCGTTACATTCCGAGCGTGATGGCTCAGTCTCGTTCAGTGCCCAACAATCAATGCATCAACGCGCCCATAGAAGTTTTCACTTCAAAAAGTTCACTTTAATAACAGACTAGTTAATGGTGCTAGCAAGAGCAATTGCATGTGGTCAATAGAGAAGGAATGTATTACATGCAGTAAATCTCATGAAAATATTACTCTAATTAACAGTGGTTCCCCATAAAAGACCCAAGTGATATAGCAAATACGTTTAATAACAATTTTCATAATATCCCCGCTACGATCGGTTCATCTATGCATGAGATAGATTAGATATGAGACCAACTACTAAAGATAATCTAAACAGTCTGGCATTATTTCCGGTTACCGTTGTATAAATAATTAGATCAAGTTATAAGCGACTTGCCTAAAAACTGGCCCGGATGACGTGGCAAAAGCAATTAAAACTGAGGACATAAGAAAGGACCTAAGAGTGTGAAAAGCTGATAGTTATAAAGGATCGCAAAGTTTTCCATTCATAAATCATAGCAAATAACTCGTGAATGTATTTGAATTTACCCTTGAAACATACGATCTGTGTAACATTCGCACCTGTGCAAATAGTTTAAAATTCAAGTCACGAGCTTTAAGCTCGTGATCGAGAACGAGTGTGAAACATTAATTATTTATCAGCTGTCATAAGTCGTAATAACGTCATTAATAAATTATTACTAGTGTCCATGCATATGTATGCAAAGAAACATGATACGTATACAGTTGTAGTACGTTTATGTATGTGTTATTACTAAGCATTTGGTATGATACGAGAACACCCACTGAATCATTATAATGTTAAAATTTAAAATCCATGTAAATATTTTGCAAGTTATGCGCCAACAATATATTCCAACGTTTTCGTTGAAACGACTTAAAGTGTGAATATAAGATTTGATCTTCGCGACTAGATAGCGTAATTGGC
Organism: Amphimallon solstitiale; assembly: GCA_963170755.1. Lineage (NCBI taxonomy): Eukaryota > Metazoa > Arthropoda > Insecta > Coleoptera > Scarabaeidae > Amphimallon > Amphimallon solstitiale. The sequence goes on along the minus strand of OY720675.1, from coordinate 27,499,103 downwards.
AAGCCATCATTTCTCAACCGAAAACTGTAAAAAAAAATGAGGTGTGGCCACCACACGACTTTCTTATACGTATGAGCGTTTCAAATTATAGAATATTTAGAATTTTTCTTTATAAAAATTATTCAAAATCCTATTTTAAGTACTTCTATTCTCTTAATAAATCCCTATAGAATGCATACTTTGCAAGATATTATAAAAAAGTGCTACTCGCTAAGAGTAAAAGTGCTACTTCCGGTCCGAATTTTGAAATTTCAATTATGCAAAAAACATTGCAAATCTAACTCTAAATATTTCTGTACTCTTGATAAATATATACAAAATGCATAATTTACGACATATTTGCAAAAATTCGCTATTCGGTAAGAGGAAAAGTGTTACTTCCGATCCGAATTTTGAAAATTTTTTATACAAAAGATATTTAAAATTATGTTTTAAATACTTTTATACTCGAAATATACCTGCCTAGAACGCATTATTTGCGGGATATTCGCAAAAAACTGATTTTCGATAAGAGTAAAAGACCTACTTCCGGTAGGAATTTCGAAAAAATTGTTTAATACAATTTTTCTCAAATTTAATTTTGAGTACATTTAAATTCTTTATAAATTTGTTTAAACTTAGTAATTGACGAAATATTTGCAAAATTCGATGCTTTTACTGAAGTAAACTACTACTTCCGGTCTACCGATTTTACTGAAAAACTAATCAGATCTCAAGAGGGAGATTATACACGTAAATATAAAATTTGGAGTAGATATCTACAGCGGTTTGAGCGCTATCGTGGTCACACACACGCGGACACACACAGACACACACACACACACACACACACACACGCAGACATTTTTTAAAAAACACTTTCTTGGTGTCAAGGGACTTCAAAAAGTGGACATATGCAAAAATCTCTAAGTCGAAAAGTTTCGTCATCACAATACTTCCTTATAGGTACTATGTATACGAAAGTAAAAAAATAAGTAAGAAATTTGTTTATTTCAACAGATTACTAGCACACCAAAATAGTATTACGTTGTGTGAGACATAAATTGCTTAACCACAAAATAAAATTTGATCTTTAAGATGATTCAAATAGGAAATAAAAGTCTGCATTCAAGGGCCTGTTAAACCTCCGATATTCATGACAATGGTAAGTAGGAACGATTCATATTATAAATTATTAAAAGAGATAAATTCTTTATTGACAACATGACATATTTAATTTAGAATTATTATAAAAAAAATGGGTGGTATTCAAAATTATCCTATTTAACTGACATTTCGAACATCTAAGTAAGCTGAATTCCAGTACATATGCAAAAAACATTTAGTCTTCCAGGGATAAAATTAAAGCTATTATTACGAAAAGGAAAGGCCAAAGTTGATCATATAAGTGTTTTCAAAAACAAAGTGTAATGACTTCTTAAAGGCTTTGATTATCAATTAACTACGTTACATCAAAAAAATACTCCATATTTTTCTTATTACGATCGAGATCGATTCGTGGAATCTGCACATAATACTTTTAACTTAAGCCTAACAAGAGAAGATTTTTTGAAGAGATATCCAGAATGACCGCACATTGTGGTTAAAAGACATTAAGACATGAACTTCCACTTGATTCAATAGGGATACTCGTTAAAAGGTATTGAAAAAAAAAGCTGCTGATGATGATATCATTGCTGTTAAATTACGCATTCTATACCAAAGATCATGATTCTTTGTTAACAGCACGTACTATATTTGGATTTTAGGGCTCAGGTTGGCTACAAATATAGTGATATTCAGGTTAATAGAGTTCCTCTATGGAATGTATGAATAAGTTGTTCCTTTGTAAATTCGCTTTCTAATACTAAAACAAAATAATAGACTACTGCGATTTTATAACATTTCTCCATGCTTAAATCAAAAATAATCGATTAAATGTACGTGATATTAACAGCAGTCTCATAATAGAACCAAGAAACTGATAAGATGGAATTTTGGTGGAGGTGCCGAGAAGTAATTATTAATTCATACTTTTAACAGCGGTTGCATTGCATAAATGTCTTCTGAACGGACAGTTATGGATGATTTTACTTAATTTTTCTTTACAAATACATATTACATTTTCTTTGTTATAATATATTTTTTATTTTTTGTAAATTTTAAAAAATCAATCATTTCGCAAAATTCATAGACATCCATAGAGTGTGGAGGGAAGACTTAACAGATTAATCTAAAACTGCAACAACTGAAGAATAGTTACACAGAAGTTCTATAACAGACAATGGCTACGAAGAAAATGAATTACAAGGATATAAGAGAGATTTGAGATGTTGCAAAATAGTAAGCAAAAAAAATAATATTATGGTATGAATCCCCTCGAAGAAAACAACCAACAAAATGGCCGTATCTGATACTTTAGTTTACAAGAGAAGTGAACCGGTTAAGAGTTAGTTATAAATCTAAGAAAAGATTAAGGCCGAATTTTGAAAAATGTTGTTATAATAATGTACTTATGTATATTCTAAAAAAAATAATACTATGGTATGAATCCCCTCGAAGAAAACAACCAACAAAATGGCCGTATCTGATACTCTAGTTTACAAGAGAAGTGAACCGGTTAAGAGTTAATCATAAATCTACGAAAAGATTAAGGCCAAATTTTGCAAAATGTTATTATAATAAAGTATATTCTAAAAAACAAAGTCTAGAATCTTTGACTTCAGTATTTCTTCTAACAATACAAGTCTCCATCATCCAATTCACTAGCATTTTTCATATTTGTCAAGAAAATTCTTTCTGACGAAAGGTTAAAATTTAGGTAAGTTTGGAATTTATACCAATAAATTATAAAACATTTCTAAGTGTACAATAAAATTTTGCATCATTAAGAAATTATTCGTTGCTGCTTTTTCTCTTCAGCAATAGCGATTAATGTCACAAGATACTTGTAAACATACTTTCAAAAATCAGAGAAAATATTAAAATCAACAGATCTTCCTGTTTGTCCTCATTTTGGTGAAATCATGCTGCAAAATGTAAATTGCTCTTCACGATTAGTGTTTATCTAACAAGGCGCATATCCATTTATCTAGTTCGGAGAATTCACAGAGACATTACCAACCATGTATTCAATAGAAATTATCGAACTATTACTGTCTTATACGTAGTATAAGGAAGTATTGTGATGACGAAAATTTTCGACCTCGAGATTTTTGCAGATGTCCACGTTTTGAAGTCCCCTGATACCGAAAAAGTGGCTTTTAAAAAATGTCTGTGTGTCTGTCTCAGTGTCTGTCTGTGACCACAATAGCGGTCAAACCGCTGTAGATATCTATTCCAAATTTTGTATTTACGAGTATAATCTCCCTCTTGAGATCTGACTAGCTTTTCAGTAAAATCGGTAGACCGGAAGTAGTAGTTTACTTCAGAGAAATAATCGAATTTTGCAAATATTTCGTCAATTACTAAGTTTAAACAAATTTATAAAGAATTCAAATGTACTCAAAATTAAATTTGAGACAAATTGTTTTAAAAAAGTTTTTCGAAATTCCAACAGGAAGTAGGTCTTTTACTCTTATCGAAAATCAGTTCTTTGCGAATTTCTCGCAGGTCATGCTTTCTAGGCAGGTACATTACGAGTATAAAAGTATTTATATGATAATTTTAAATATCTTTTGTATAAAAAAAATTTCAAAATTCGGACCGGAAGTACCACTTTTACTCTTACGGAATAGCGATTTTTTGCAAATATATCGTAAATTATGCATTCTATATATATTTGTTAAGAGTACAAAGGTATTTAGAGTTGGATTTGCAATATTTTTTGTATATATGAAATTTCAAAATTCGGACCGGAAGTAGCACTTTTACTCTTAGCGAGTAGCACTTTTTTTCGAATATCTTGCAAGGTATGCATTTTATAGCGATTTATTGAGAGAATGAAAGTTCGTAGAATAGGATTTTGAATAATTTTTGTACAAAAAAATTCTTAAAATTGTATAGTTTGAAACGCTGATACGTATAAGAAAGTCGTGTCTGCGCGTTGATTATCGGTAATGACACTAGATGTGTGTGTGTATCCCAAACACATGTAATATATACATATACGTTTTGCTTATAAATATATATATATATATATATATATGTAAATAGTAGTTACTTCTTGAGCACTTTTCATTTTCATATTTGATGGTTTAGTGTTGAGATGTGGTCAAAATTTACTAGGAAAGTGTCAATGATGGAAATGTTGTTAAATTCGATTAATGAAGAGTATTCTGTACAATGAAATATCGCATCTCTAAGAAATTACTTCCTCGGCAATAGCGAATAATGTCATCATTTATAAAATTGTGCTTTTCATACTTTCAAATATTCCGGAATCTAGCGGAACGCGCTAGAAATGTTAGAAATCACGGAACATTAAATGCAAGGCGATATATTCTATCGACTTTTTCTAGTTCCGTGACCGCGACAGAACGCGTTACGGTGCTTTAATTAGCATTCGAGCGTAGCGGTCATTAATAATAAATACGTGAGTAATTGGAGACGTGCGAAAGTTCGCATCGTGAAGAACACAGCTGCTCTCTAGAGAACGTACAAGTACTACTAAGTGACTAAAACACATACGTACACTGTACACGCGTATGTATATGAACGAATGTTACTCTGCGTTTGGTTCATCGCAATGAAAACTATCGGTGCGCGGAATATGTATGGATTCCGGCAGTTCTGTTGATATAAACGGCATGATTGTTCCCTGCAACTGTTTCTGCTAAATATCGATGACAGTCTGTGATCTCTTATACCGATCACGTTCCCCGACTGCATATGGTAATAGTAAATCTACGTCAGCACTGAATGTATTATTTATGCGCAAACTATTAAGGATACTTTCGAGTGAAATGTATGTACGTATTTATACAGCAACGGAAATCAAAGCTGTCGGCGTGTCGATTGTCGAATGGAACGAGAGATTCACGGTGATCAGCGAAAGTCGATCTATCGCGCGATTCCGAAGAGCTTTCATATTATTATCTCAATCATTTATCAACAGGGCAAATAAAATATTTATGTTCAAATACATTTTTGTTTTGTAAAATCCCGTTACCTACAACGATAAGTAGATTAGTGCCAAAATTGAATAACGTTCACATATACAGTTGAAAGCAAAAAAAAAGTAGACAAAAATATAGGTTTCTGTCATAGACTTTCTCAAAATGATTAGTGTAATAGCGGCTTTAAAGTTACTTGTCAAAATTTGGTTATCTATCAAAATTGACAATCTTACAGTTGATATTATACAAAAATGCCTTCCATAAATGAAATAATATAAATAAAAGTACAGCTTTAAAAATTATTAAAAAACGGCGAGATCATCATAGACTTTGTAGAATTTCAGGTTCTGACCGCAAAAAAATTTCAACAACTGAGCAAGACCGCCCCTCTCACAAATGTGTTTTCTGAAAATCAATTTTCTTCAGTAGTGATTACAACTCATTCAAGTAACTTTCCGGGTTCTGCTTTCACTGTGCGACAAAGAATTAGTGAAACTAATTTGCGGTGCCTTAAAACTGCCGAAAAGCTTAATTTGAATGCGACCCACAAAGAAACTCGTGTAGCATATGCACTTGAACATCTGGTAAATAACAGACACTGTTGGGAAACTATAATTTTTACATTCTAAATAATGTGATGCAGTGGAGCTATTTTTTGCAAATCGCAATTTTATAATTCAACAGGATAAATGCCCCATCGGACAGAGTGAAAACATGGTTCAGAGAAAATATTATCAATGATCAAAGAAATAAAGAAATTGAATCGAAGACCTCAAAATAGACAAGAACTGGTAGAAACAGTTCACACAGCATGGTAGAATGTAAATCAAAATACTTGTATCAACCTTTATAACTCTATTCCACATAAATTGCAAGAAGTTTTAGACAAAAACGGCTCTATAACCAGATATTAATGCAGTGTATTTCTTCAGGATGTTTTTTAATTATTATGTTGATTCGTATTAATCAGATAAAAGAAGTTTTGATAATTATTTGATATTTCATAGAATAATGACTTGACACTAATTACTAGGGGGCGGACACGAGCGGTTGATGACTCATCGCTCATAGGCGCACTATTGAAATTTTCTAATTTTAAAGAGGTTTTAATTTTATTTATATAATTGGATAACAAGTGGCTGGTGATCTATAAAATACAAAATACCTTATCATATGTTCATTTTCTCTTCTGTAAGACTTGTTCTCTTTGAATTAAGTACATCCTTGAAGATAGAAAACGTCGTTTCTACATCGCAACTGGTTATAGGTGCGTAATGGAAATATTCTTTTATTTCAGCGTACTTAACATACACAATTGCCGCAATGTTATTAAATCTGGATTTCTATTAAAAACTGCGTCTAACTTTTGCCGAAGGCCACATCCGAAGTCACTTGGAATACTTTTGAAATTATTAATAGCCACATCTAATGTGGTTAATCCATCTTTTAGTTTAAAGTTTAAGATTTCGATTTTCGAAATATGTGATTATTTTAGGCAAATTTCCAAAGTATTCCTGAAGGAATAACAACTGATTTTTTAAATTTAGGATTTGTGTTAGTTCCTTGCACTCAGAAATACTTCTAGCATCGTCATTTAAACATGTAACGAAATTCTGTAAACTATCGAAATTCTCTGTATAAAAACTAGTAGCTTCCAGCCATGTTCCCGATCTAGTTATTACTGACAAAGATGGAAGTCTTTCCCTGTAAAGGGCCACTCTCGATGGTGCTTTTCTGAAAACTTTTTTTAAGAGCGGATACAAGTCTATCACTTCCGGATAGTTGTCTCTGACATATTCACAGATTCTGTGGCGAGCATGTTCCCCACAAGTAATATGCAGCATATAAGGATATGTTTCCTTTAATAGTCTGCCTGTTTTTAACATATATGCGGCACTGTCACTAACAAATACAAGTATTTTTTCCCTGTACTTGTCGTCCAAATGAAGCATGTTGTTTCTCGTCAATGGTTTTAGCAATTGTTTCCCCATCAACTGTATTTATAACTTTAGATGCTATTACATATGCGTTATATGGAATAGTTGGATGTAATACACCAGGTACTACATTTACCACACAACGTCCTAATATATCGACAGTTTCGTCGACACTTATCCATAGGTACTGATTTGAAAGATGTCTGTTTTAGTGAAGCACTTAGAAACACAATATTTGCGAAAGGTGGATTGATCAGGAACATTTCGACCAGTATATTTTTGAAGAAATGTTTTGAAAGTGGGATTGCCAAGTTTCTTTAATGGGATATTAGCCGCCATTAAAGCTTCACAGAGTTCTTCGTTAAAATTGTCAGCTTTCACCGGGTCCAATTTCCGTGTATGTTTTAGCGATGCTAAGTGACGTTGTACGTGCGATTTTTGGGCATTCTGTAACGATATTTTACAGACTTTGCAATAAATATCGGAATCACTGACAATGGACATACAATCAGTATGACCCTCAATCCAACTCGCCATTGTTTCACGATGTATTTCTCGACGTTTTTCCATATCATAGTAACATAAACAATGTTCTAGATCTAAATAAATGATAACTAAAAATGTATGCGTATGTTATTGAAATTAAACGAAATCCATTGCACACTTACGTCTAGATAATTGGGAGAAGTCGATTCAATGAAACGGGATTAAAGAGGAATATTACATAAATTACGAAGTACGTAATTAACAGTCAAAATAATGAAAAAACGAAAGTGACGTAATTATATTTATATGTGTATACCTATTTAGGTATACACATATATAACTTTATTTATCATGCGAAATATAAGGTAAATATAATAAATTTAAAAAACCTCTGACGCTCCTATATCTACGCCGATGAAAATAGGATATTTACGAGTTAAATGGACTTTTGTGTCGATTTCCCGTCAACATGTGAGTCAATAACAGATGTTGCAGTTTTCCATATGAATCATGCTATTCAGTTAGTGTGTGTTGTTTACATTATTTCTTTGCTCTATTGTAACTCCGTCGTAGTTTAAACCGGGGACGTCCGCCTCCTAGTTATAAGCTTATTAATGAGTTTCAATTATGTATTACAAAAAATAACAAATATTTGATAAAAAAATGTGTCAATTCCTGTATAAATTACAGAAATTGTACAGAATTCCCTTAATTTCGTCTAGACAGACTTAAAAAATAGCATACATGTAACTGCCTATAATAAACTTGTTTCTGATCATTCAGATTTCAATCCTTTGCCAATACTCTCGTAAAAATAAAATGTTTTAAATGTATGAAAACCTCGAATGACGACAGTGAACGAATTCTCAGAAAAATGTACATTAAGTTCGCCTTTGGCGCGGTATCTAGTCCGAATGCAAATGTAAACATTAAACGAAACCCGGTGGTCGATTTTGGCAACAACAACAAACCAGATGTTTCTGGTGCATACGAAAATATTTACACCCAAAAATATGTTAATAACACCATTAAGTCTATTCTGCGCTCCCCGATAGATCTTACTGTATACAATGATTCGGATCATGCTGATAGAAATCTCAAGGAAAGTATATACGTATACATACTCATAGAAGAACGTTACCTAATTTTGAATTTGCGCGTTCAGCTGTGTTCCTCGGACTTGAGAAAACAAGAGGAACCTTGAAAGTAATGATGTTTAACTGTGCTAATGTAAGAGCAACGTAAACAATTCTTTGAAGAGTTTCATAATAAACTTCTCAATATTTTAACGATATGAAATATTAAGGTTATATAATTATAATATAAATGTTATCTTAAGATATTTGGTCATAAGTAGATAATAAATCGCATGTCCATGGTTAAACTCATCATAAAAGATAATAAACGTTTGAAGTATGTATACATCTGTACATTTATTATTATGTTAATATTTAAGAAGCTCTTACAAAACACTAATATAAAATGAAAGAAGATAAACAAAGAAAAGTATCACTTCTTGGTTCCTGGATTAAAATCGTGACGTCGTTTTTTTTCGTGCAATATTTTTCAAAACTGTATTTGATACATTTAAAGAACACACTTCTAAAAATCTCGCCTAAGTGTTAATTGAACAGACTATCTGGAGTTTAATAGCCCCATGCTCTGCCATCTGAGCTATCAAGTGATGTATGTTTTTAGAGTAACTCTATTTCAGGTAATCCCAGAAGCAGCAACAGCCTCAAAAAAATTAACTGAAACATCATTAAAATAATAGAATCTAGCTTGAATCTAGTGCATATTAAAATACACTCTGTGAAAATCTATACAAATATTATGCCTAAGTAAAAGCCAGAACGATAGGCTAAAATAATTTGTACACTCTTTTTAACAATCATTTTAACATACCTTAAAGTTAAAAACCATAAAGAACTTGAAATTTAAGAAACTGAGAGCAGGAAGTGCAGATATAAAGAAGGGAAGAAAGATACTAGGTCCAAGATATATTTATACAGACTCCCACTTAAAGTATATAAAAAATTCAATACACCGTAATTCTATTATATTGACATACTTTTTTGTAACTTTTAAAAAATGTAGTTATATAACAAATAACACCACAATGTGTATTTCGCCAAATTGTATATCTTTTGTTTAAAGGTACGAAAACAATAGCTTAACGATACGTCCGTACCCGTCAAAAATAGCAAACCCAGCAATCTATCACTAGACTAGAACACACAATTTTCTATTCAATAGGTGTATTTCGGATAATCCAAGTGCGAGCCGACGTAGAACAAAACTCTCCATAAGAGCGATAACATTTACGAAAAATAAATGAAAACCGAAAATTAGGCGATAAACAAAATCGAAAATCGTCCCAAACGTCAGAAGGGACGGACATAATAAGTGCACTAGTTTCGATATTGTACCGATCTCATAAAATTATTGCCCGATATTCTTAATGCTCATATCTATGAATTTATGAATAAATAATATTATACTCACTTAAGTGAAAACTAAGTAATTTTCGCTGGCTAGCTCGTGCTTTTATCTCAGGACGATTCATGTACAGAGATCAAAAAATACTACTCGGACATTAAATGACACAAAAAGAAAATACAGGTATTCTAATTAAATAACATCTGTATTAGTAACCAACAGTTGTATCTGCCAAGACGAATACAAACAACACGTGCAGCAAAATAACATTAAATTCAGTTAAAATAAACACACAATGGTTTTTCTGTGAAACAGAGCACCGATTCAGAGAAAAGGTGTAAGAAATAATTAAATGGAGAATTATCACGAAATCATCGCCACATTTATACATTAAATTCAGGATAACTGACAGGATACGTGTCAAAAGTGACAGCAAGACCGTATAAAGTCTGATTGATGTGATAGGCACAGATTAACAAACCAGACCGACAACTACTTGATAGAAAAATATCCAAGATCTTCTATCCTTGTCAAACATGAATGAACGGGTGGGTACGAAGATGGCGCTGAATTTGAAACGAGCTTGTTTTTAGAAAATGTGTATGAAATACGTTATTAATGTAATAGAAAAATGCACACAACTGTTGGACAAATCACATACCTTCAACTTTTACGTTTAAAAAATACGAATACTTAGATTTTATTTTTGACAGAAATCACTGTTTATTATAAATCATTATTATTATTATCATCATTATTGTACTTACACAATATATAATACATGACATCACTCTAACGCAGTATATTCCTATGAGTTCATATTACACCACAGTTCACTAATTTTCACTCTGTACTTATTCAATCATAAACTCGCGATCAAAATCAACTTACAAATATGATGTATAACAAGAAAGGATTGCAATAATACGTCAAATTTGAAATATTGTTAGGAATGACACAACGTTGATGGACGGAATAATATGTATTCCTACAATCAACGGTATAACCACAACATAAAAAATTTCAAATGAAGCTAGCGCCATCTTATCTCCGTTCAGTTAATATGAGAAAGATGGTAGAGGATTGATATTTTTATTTGCTAAACAAGAACGCGTAATCTGGATAAAATTTCGGTTTAGTTACCAGTCTGGTTTGTTTAGTCTGTGTGATAGGTATAAAGAAAGGGGAGACAGAGATGTCCATGATACTGGCAGATTGAAAATCAATATGACCGTGTGATCACCATTTTCAATTTTCGACATTTTCAGTTAAATATGACCACTTAAACATGTGCTGTTAGTGAAAAATATTTAAGTAATGAGGTGTGGCCACCACACGACTTTCCTATACGTACGAGAGTTTTAAATTATAGAATTTTAAGAATTTTTTATATAAAAATTATTCATAATCCTATTATAAATACTTCTATTCTCTATAGAAGCACACTTTGCGAGATATTCGAAATAAAGTTCTACTCGCTAAGAGTAAAAGTGTTAGTTCCGGTCCGAGTTTTGAATTTTTTTTATACAAAAGGTATTGAAAATAAGTTCTAAAGACTTTTATACTCGTAAAGTACCTGTCTAAATAGCATGACTTGCAAAATATTTGCAAAAAACTGATTTTCGATAAGAGTAAAAGACCTACTTCCGGTAGGAATTTCGAAAAACTTTTTTAATAATATTGTTCTAAATTTTAATTTTAAGTACCTATGAATTCTTTATAAATTTGTTTAACCTTAGTAGTTGACGATATATTGGCAAAATTCGATTGTTTCACTGAAGTAAACTACTAATTCCAGTCTGCCAATTTGGCTGAAAATCTAATCAGTTCTCAAGAGAGAGATAAGAGGGAGATTATAATAGTAAGTGCACAATTTGGAATTGATAACTATAACGGTTTGACCGCTATCATGGTCACACGCAGAGAGAGAGAGAGACACAGAAAAATTTTTTTAAAAGCACTTTTTTGGTATCAGGCGACTTCAAAACGTGGACATTTGTATAAATCTCGAGGTCGAAAATGTTTGTCATCACAATACTTCCTTATACTACGTATAATAAACTAAAAGCGCCGATTTACTTGATCGACGTAGGTAATTTGGTATATTTACAACCGAACTTCCAATAACGTCAACGTTTTCGTAAAGTAGGTACCTCAAGTCTAAATAATTACGTTATTTTTTGAATTAAACACAAACAAGCAACAACTTTTTATGCTAGTTAGTTAATAATATCCACTTTTCTATTTAAAGAGTTTATGTAAAACATTGTAGGTAATTCAATTACTAGCAATAGGAAATTGTCGTAATAAATTCATTTAAAATTTTAAAGATCAATAACTCCCGTTAAATTAATTCATGCAGCGGTCGTAAAAACGGAGGAAATTGTTTTGATAATATTAATATATTCATCTTGCGTTTAAACGCTTGTTAGCTTAAATTACGGGTTTGTCTGTATAATTTAACTATCTGATATGATCTTGATAAAATATTCTGCTTGTTAGTATTCAAACAGCGAGAGCTAGACAGACAAAGAGAGAATTAACTCTTGGGAAAAGTGGTAATCAAAATATTATTAATAATAAAGTATAAACTGTTGTTTATAGTTTTCACTTTATTAACGCTTTGCAAATTTCATGACTATAACTTTGCTATAGAATATAAAATCATACAGCGAAGGCTACGCTGTATGATTTTGTTGTTACTTATGAGATGGTAATAGCCTAGGTACTTCGTTTTTATTGACACCTTGAAGTCATTTTTGTTGTCGCACGCAGAATGATGCATATCCTTTCTACAATGTTAAGGTATCATAAACGTTCTTTTTTTGTTGACATGTGCACTATAACAAATGCTAAATATTCACGGAATTGTTAAATATCACGTAAGCAATTATGCAGATAATTATTATAATAATAGTAGTAAAATAACAGATGAGAGTGTCTCGTTGAAAATCACCTTATAAATTGAGTACAGTACTACAAATTATATTATTTTTATTGCAAACATAAATTATACAAGCAAAAAGTTTATTATTTAGTTAAAGCCATAACTTCTTCCTTCGAGCCTTGCCTGGAATACTATAATTTCTGATATATATGAAAGAAATTTGTATAGAAGATCGCTTTTTCTTCGGTTTCAAATAGAGAATATTAAGAGACAATACCTACTGTAATAGTATATAATATAAAGGACTGATGTTATCAATTTTATAAAGCAATAAAATTAATACAGAAAGTTATATAATATTGTTGGTGTTTATATTTTTGAACTTTGTTACATTAATGTTAGCAATTTTCGGTTGATTTATTTTAAATCCATCGCGTTATTATATTTAGGCGAGGGGTCAACCGCCGACGAAACTTCTGTACACCTACTTCCTCTTTTGAAAAAACTTCCACATACTTCCACCAAACTTCCCCACACTTCCTTCGAACTTCACACACTTCCTTCGAACTTCCTTATATTTCTATCATACCTCTATATACTTCCTTTAAACTTCCACATACTTCCATCAAACCTCCACATACTTCCAACAAACCTCCACATACTTCCATCAAACTTCCATACTTCCATACTGTTTTTGACAATACCTATTATTTCTTCATCGTTTGTTCATTATGTTTTGACACACTCTGTGTAAGTTTAAGAAAAAAACGTATACGTATAAGAATGGGATGATTTATTATTATAAGTCAAAGAAGTACAAACAAAAATAGACTTCTAACTGAAATAAAATATCAAAAATTAATAAACTTTCTTTGCCTCTCAAAGAGAAAACAACTAATAACTGCGTTACTTGTGTTCTGGCTTGTGTTTTCTCTTAATTTCTTTGAAACCGTTTATGATACTTGTCCTTACACATTCTGTTAAGGAAAAAGGACCAGCGCCGTAAAATCATGGGGCCATAGTATTCATTTCCAACTTCCTGAATGTTATCACGCTTTGGCCAAAACAATTGACGTGAATTTTCTTTTAAGAATTTCACTCTGCTAGTATGTTCATCGACGACCTCAATAACTCTGCCTATATACCATGAATTATCGTAAAATACAGCATAGTGATTTTCAATTTTTATATAAACATACTTTTGCCTTAAAGAAAGTGCTTGAGAACTTGCCATATCAGCTAAAGTTATCGGCGACATTTGCACCGACAGAATTTTCTCCACTATAATCGCCCAGGCCGTCTTCCCCAGCTTCCGAGGCTTTCGCATCCTGATCAGTATCACTACTGTCCGTAACAGCTGTTTCACAATCAATTACGAAATTTTCGCATTCGAGCGTGACTGTAGAACTTTTGATTTCAGAACAGACGCCAGTTTCTTTTATTAAATTAGTCAAAGTTTGATCATCTAGCACCAAGTCTATAATGTCAGTCGTTTCATTTGGTATCACACATGGATTTGGCATTGAAAATCTATAGTGTACGATGTCGTAAAATTCATGTCGAAATGATAATGACTGTATTAATTTACCGTCGTTTTTAATGCTGTACCATGTGCAAAGACATCCTATTCCCTCTGTATTTAATTGAACAGAAGTTGGGGTCTTGTTAGAAAAACCCTTGAAATAAAGAATTCGACCACAAATGAAATTATCAAGTTTCAATTTGTTACAATTTGTTTTGAGAGTTTTGCTTCTCGTATTTATAGAAATGCTGTTGTAGAATACACACCAGCAGCAATTCTTAAATGTGTCCTCTTTTCTACTTTGACAATGGGATCGACTGTACAATTATTCGATGTTTCCATCGCAGATTTGTTATAACAGATAAATCTTCTTAATGGATCAGAACTTACTCTTTGGTTTTCTGTGTTCAACAACCAACACAAAGAACTTTTTTTTACAATAGTTACTTTATCTTTCATTAAAACGCGCGCAAATAGCCCCTTGGCATAAAGTTACTCCGTTTGCATTTGTCGGTATGTTCTTTAAATAACAACGAGCCCCAAGCGTTCTTTAAAAAGGCAATTTCGAGTATATCCTCACATGTGTCATTACTTACATTTTTATCACCGTCAAAAGCGATGTTCATGAATATGTTCTTTTTCACATATTATTGGCAATTCATCATCGATACAATCTTCATCTTGTTCAATTGTTTCTTCGTCAGAATATTGACTTGAGCTTGCAACCTCGCTTGCATATGCTGTATAATGTTTCTTATTTACTATAGTTTCTTGAGTCATACTTTTACTTTTCTGAAGTCGCTTTTGCCTTGTTTTCTGAATCCCTGATTTCTCATTATTTGGTGGAGCAAAAACTAGATTCCACGATCCCTCTTTAACCCTAATTCCAAGTTTACTCATATCCGAGATTGCGTCTTCTACAGCAGAGTTTACAATCTTTTCTATATTGTCTTGGAAATTTGCCTCGGAATAAGAAGAGAGAAATACGTTAACATCTTGATTCAAAATTTTTCTTTTTTTTGCTCTTGGGAAGGTAATCGTGCGTTAAATTATATATAATTTCTATTCGGTTTAGGCGATGTAAGATATCCGACATACTAAAGTTGACGACGGTGCTAAATGTGAACGTCAGCGACCTGGTAGCTAGAAATATTTTTTTACACATTTGACTGTTGTACAGCCAAGGTAAAAACATGCTGGTATCCAACTCGTTGGTGATAACGAATAATTGCAATAGTTTTAGTAACGCGTGCGCATTCAACTCGACACACATGTAGCAGTTGGATGCTAAAAAGCTGTCTGTAAAGAGATTTATTCTCTCGAAGTCACGCCTTCCAAATTCGAAGGAAAAATACTGCGTACCAAATGCAATAAATACGATGTTCAACATCACTGTTTTAGACAAAAAATGAGGTGTGGCCACCACACGACTTTCTTATACGTATGAGCGTTTCAAACTATACAATATTAAGAATTTTTTTATACAAAACTTATCCAAACTCCTATTCTAAGTTCTTTCATTCTCTTAATAAATCGCTATATAATGCATACTTTGCAAGATATTCGAAGAAAAAGTGCTACTCGCTAAGAGTAAAAGTGCAAGATATTCGGTCCGAATTTTGAAATTTCATGTATACAAAAAGTATTGAAAATCCAACTCTAAATACTTTTGTACTCTTAATAAATATATATAGAATGCATAATTTACGACATATTTGCAAAAAATCGTTATTCGGTAAGAGTAAAAGTGATACTTCCGGTCCGAATTTTGAAATTTTTTTTATAGAAAAGATATTGGAAATTAAGTTCTAAATACTTTTATATTCGTAGCGTACCTGTCTAAAAAGCATGACTTGCAAAATATTGGCAAAAAACTGATTTTCGATAAGAGTAAAAGACCTACTTCCGGTAGTAATTTCGAAAAACTTTTTAAATAAAATAGTTCTCAATTTTAATTTTAAGTACCTACATATGAATTCTTTATAAATTTGTTTAAACTTAGTAGTTGACGAAATATTTGCAAAATTCGATTTTTTCACTGAAGTAAAGTACTACTTCCGGTCTACCGATTTTACTAAAAAACTAATCAGATCTCAAGAGGCAGATTATACACGTAAATACAAAATCTGGAATTGATATCTACAGCGGTTTGACCGCTATCGTGGTCACACACACACACACAGACAGAGAGAGAGAGAGAGAGAGAGAGAGAGAGAGAGAGAGAGAGAGAGAGAGAGAGAGAGAGAGAGAGAGAGAGAGAGAGAGAGAGAGAGAGAGAGAGAGGCATTTTTTAAAAACCACTTTTTTGGTATCCGGGGACATCAAAGCGTGGACATCTGCAAAAATCTCGAGGTCGAAAATTTTCATCATCACAATACTTCCTTATACTACGTATAAGAAAGTAAAATGAGTCGGTAATAAAATTCATGACCTTTAGAAAAGCTATAGTGCCGTCACTACCTGGAATATTTGGTGGGAATTTCAATACAGTCGAAGAACACATTTTTTCAGCCGAGGCAAAATTCATTTTATCTTCCGGTTTTAAATCGGAGATTGTCAACTTGTGTTTATCTTTGGAATAATCACGGACCAAAAGATTAAGATGTGTGGCCGAAGCAACATACTTCCTTAATAAAATAGTCAAAATGGAAATGTCGTTTATCAAACACAATAATTGTCATTTTCATAGTTTACTTTAATAATGTTAACTTTTCCATAATACAGTAACTACGATATTCGACATTTAATAACTCGAAAACGGTTTAATATGCCGGTATCATATGGAATATTTTTGAAATCTGAGTAAAAATACCATTATAAAAATTTAATAATATACAGGCTGTTCCATTTACATTTTTTTTTAAATCGTTGTATCTGCACGCCACTGTGTTTTTGATAGCATGCAAATAAAATTCAGTCTCAGCCACACAACTTTTATTTGAAACATTTTTTTGTATATGCAATAATAAAGATGATAAAGAGTGGGTAATTTATAATAAATAACGCTGTACATTTTTAAACCATTCAATTTATTTTTTGTTAATTGTAATTAAAGATCTGTTAATTTTATCTATATTTAATATTAATATATACTAATTTGTCACACATATAAGTAGAGCATTACACATTGTTTACTCATATATAAAAAAAATAACGTCTTATATAATATTCTTTGTCGTACATTCACTAATTTAAACATTATGAGCATTAATGCAACTTGTGTATATTTGTTACAAATGAGTATCGTTCTCGTTGCCCAAATTTGAATTTTTTGTAATTTGTTTTGATTAACTACTTCCACATACTTTCACTAAAACTTCCACATACTTCCTCATATTTCCACTAAACTTCCACAAACTTCCACAAACTTCCACGTATTTCCACATACTTCCACATATTTCCACATACTTCCACTTAACTTCCACATACTTCCATGGAATTCCAAGTGGATGTACACCTACTTCCACTGGCGGTAAACCCCTCGTATTTAGGTTATGCATTTCTGTTGTTGTAAAATAAATTCGAATTAATTTTAATTACTAAACTGTCCCCCCATCTGTTAGCGAAAACCGGTTTGGTTTGTTCAGTAGCTATCTACTACTGCGGCTTTCCTGTTAGCGTGATATTGTCAACTCAGGTATATGCAACTTTTATTACGCTTGTTTGTATATAGTATTTCTCCTACTGATGCATAGGCAACCTTGATTACGTTCGTCTATTTTTCATAATTAGGCATTTTGTGTTAAAGAATTTTTCTTTTTATTTATCTATTTTTGTTCATGTAAATAGCGGATCTTCATCTTCCTTTTTGAGATTTATTATGTTCGACGGTATAATTAGTTATGTGTGGCGGCTCTGCATTGCAAAAATTAGTTTTCGTCTTTGTCGTTGAGGTCTTTTTTGTTCGTCAAGGTTTGAGGCGAGCTTGCTCCATTTTTCACTTTCCGAATTGTCGTTCTATTGAGTACAAGCAGAATTGGTTCCGACTGTTATCTATTGCTGCAAATTTTTGGTGAACATAACCGAGTTTCGTAAATTTACACGATATATGCGTGGATGAAGTTGCAGCGGAGGTTTATATTATGCCGTTTATAATTTTTGACGCATCCATCGATTTTAACGAACGCAGTCGCTGAAATCTTTTCTGGTAAGCTTTCTTGTAACTTTCTATTAATTAGATTAGTCTTAACGTGTGTCGTTCCTCCTTGTTCTTTCAGCTGCTAATTACGTGCGAAATTTCCGGATATTTGTCCACACGAAGATTAAGCACGTGGTTCGACGCCATCTTATCTATGTGAGCTGTTTGGATGTGTATTGTTGGTCCATTTACCAAAGAACCAATTATTTTCTCCGAATCAGAGGGATAGAATTCCTTCAACGCACCTGGAGTTTGAATTTTGGTATTGGAGTTCACACCCCCCTCACGAAAGCTAAGTCCTTTGTTCTATGTTTTTTATGTATCCATTTGTGTGTTAAATTATAGTTTACATTAATTTAAATTTGGCTTTATATTTTTGTAATTTAATTCATTAATTTAGTTAAACATTTGTGTAACTTTTGATAATTCCATCCCGAGGCATTTCTGTGCTCGAAGGGACCTGAAATCATACAGAGCCTTTTTGGTAATGTTTATGGTCAGTTAAGCAGAAGAACGTTGTTCTAAATTTTTATATTATTATTATATATATTTTATATGACCGACTAAATAATGTTTGACAGGTATATCAATGAGTTGAGTGAGAGAAAGCATCTACTTTTGGTTATTTATCTGAAGTTGAAGTTGAATTTCTGAAGTGCAAGTGCAATTTTACAGGTAACGGTGGGGAGGTTTCCTATCTGCCTCCCTCTCCCTTAATTTGAGACCCCCTAGCTCATTCTGTAATAATCAGAGAGGATGTCATGTAAGAATGGTATGAGATATGTAAATAAAAAGTCGAAAGAGACTACTTTTTGTGCTAGTTAATAACATCCAAGACGTTAGTCGAAACACAATCAAGCTAGAAGAATTTAAAATTTAGAAAAACGGAAAAATAACTGAACAGGTTACTGATATGTCAATATTAAAATTTCGAAGAATCGGAACAGGAATTAAATGGCGGCAAAAATATATAATTACGAGAGAAAAACTAAAATCTACAATATAAAATAACATTAAAAATGTGACTAGCTAAAACAAGTAATTAGAAAGAAAGCGCAATTTACACGCTATTTGGTTGTATATCTAATAGTCAGAAGCGTTAATTTTCTATATCATATCTATAACAAAACATGCTCTGCATTCTTCAAATATTACTATAAATATAATAAATATATATAGTGTTAGTCGAATTTTCAAATATGCGAATGGAACTAACCTTTATATGATCTAATTTAACTCTGTGTTAAAATTATTCAGCGCTACTTTGTCATTGTCCGGAAAATGTCTGCACAAATAGCGAGGTTTGTTTCAATTAGACCACAGGAGATTAGTTAGAAATCGGCGGTTTTCACAGCCACTACTACGTTGAAGTATTTCCCTGCAGTTTTCCCATATCGTCGTCTCTCGAAACCTTCAGTCCAAACTAATTTATACCCGTGTCGTGAACTGGATATGGACTCCCTGTAGGATTGGTGGCAACCATGAGAATCGAATTGGGTATACGTAGTAATTGATTCGCTCAGCGTGAACGGTACCTATTCATTGATTAATTTTCTACATTTCTAATTAAATGACGTACTTAATTAAGACAAATTATAATAATATTATTAACATTGTTAAATGTAAAATAAATTTTAATTATTCGCAGTGTTTGTTATTGAAGTAATATGTACATACTACATATAACAAATGACATAGTCTGACTTTACTTGTCTTTGTCTAACAAAATGTGTTTCAGTATCACCTATACAAGTGAAACCCCTCTGGTGTTAGGTGCTCTTTTCACGCCATCTCTGGGTTACTTGCTCAAACATATTCCCTAGACTTGTCATGCATTTGACAGGCTAGACAATATTACTGGTTTGCTTTTGACGTACTAGTGTCTAGTTGAATAAAAAATCTGCTGGGAACGGTAAAAGTAAAGGTTATTTTAATTTTTGTGTAAAATTTTAATACTGTTAGTTTGGGTACAAGTATAAGTGATTATATACTGTTTTTTTGGTTCAGTGTGTAAATTTCGACGAGCTAGGGGAGTTATTGTTGTTAGTAATTTGGTTGGTTGTGGAAAAAAGTTGTTGGTTTGTAATCGTTTTTTTGGTAAGATCTTGTGCAGAATTTGGATACCTTGGTTTATGAAATTATTGTGACGAATTTTTTCAACTCTGATACTGTAAATAAAGCTAGAAATAAGTTTACATGGGAGTTTTCACTTTTTTTAACGCCTATTAAAGATTTATTTTTGTGGAATTATGATATTTTTAATTATGGCCATATGGTATTCTAAGGCCATCAAGGTTTATGTACAAAAACATCCTTATCTTAGAGCAGCTACGCACTAAAATAAAAGTTAACAATGAATACAAATATGTTAAAAACAAATTTAAGAAACTTTTAATTAAACGAGTGTTCTATTAATTTCACGAATAAATTTAGGGATAATTATAGTTCCTATTTTTAGTTTTTTTTTTTAATTTCTATTCTTATTTTATTATATTAATGCAATTATTATACATATTGCTGTGGTCTTGTATTAGAAATACGATACGATAAAATTTGTGTTGATTTAATGTTTATTTTATCTTTTAAAATAGTCTTAAATTAAAATAAAGTAATGTAAAATGTGTGTATGTAATATGTAATGTTAAAAATACAGTAAGTTCGGATTCAGTGGATTTATATTAGTTAATCAATTAATATTATAGTAAGCAAAGCAAAGAGAATAACATGTCATATAATAATAATGTGAGATGTGTATAAAAATATTTTCTGTACATACCTGATAAGTAGAGTTATTTAGTAGATCACCCATTTACACATCTTAATGTTGAGATTTTCTTTAATTTCTATATATTTAATTACTGCACCAATACCGATTTGACTTTGAACATGTTTGTTTACAATTTGAACGTCAAACGCATTCAAGTTATGACTGGTGATATACAACAATATGTATATAAGGAACGGAACGATCTACAAAGCAAGTCTTGTTTTTGTTGAGAAATTTGTATATAAAAGAAGTTGCACGTTAGATTTCGAGGAATTTTATTGCAGGTGTGAACCGCTTAGAATACTAATAATCTATACAGTGTCTGTATAAAAATTAAATAATTTTATTTATTTAAACTTATAAATAAAATTATTTAATTTCTATAGAGACACTGTATAGTTTATTAGTATTCTAAGTAGTTCACATCTGCAATAAAATTCTTCGAAATATAACGTATATAACGTACACGATCTCATCAGTGTACGAGCGGGCTGTTCACAATGCCGTACAAACTTGGACTACCTGCATATACAGTAGACTTACGTACCAAATGCCTATGAGAGATTCCCAGCGGCATCTATGTAAGATCGAAACAGCTGTCTGTACGTTGTTGTTTGCTATGCCAGATCGGAGTAGATGTGCATTCATACATTTATTCATATACGAATTAATTCGTGTGTGTATAACTTGAGTGATTTAATAGTGTGAGAGCTTATTCTCCAACAATTACTTTGTTGCATTTTATTGTAATAAATATTTGTGTAAAACTATTTATTGCATTTTATTTAATGTATCTGACCTGTCTAAAAGCTAATAAGTGAGTTCTTTGGATCTAATTATCTGAGCTAGTGAGATGCAATATTGTCTAACTCACATATCTTGCAGAAATGATTAAAATCTTAGATTAGAATAAGGCTAATTCTCTGAGACACATGCGTGAACCTTTATATTTTAAAAATATAGATTTTTAGAAAAATACTTAAATGTATTAATGTGTAAGGGTCACAGCAATATGCTGCACATAATAATAATATGACTATAGTGTATACGTATTTGTACTCTATGTAATGCTGACATAACCGCATCAGATAGATCTGCAAGAATAAAAACTATGTATTATTATTATTATTAATTATCTAGCAAGATACGGTTTAGTTGATAAACAAATCCAAATATGTTTTTTCGACTGAACGCGCTCGAAAATTAAAAGAAGTAATTTATCAAATTTTTCGTAAAAAAATTAATTAATCAACTTGCATGTTTTACTTTTAGTAACACAAAATCAGAGGTGTCAATTCATCATTTAATCGCCCCGGTATACAGAACCTACGCAAATTTAAATGTTTATTGTAAAGTTCATGTAACGTCCCCTTCTTTCTTCATTCAATTCAAATTCTATAAATAGACCGAACCGACATTACACAAACACGCTCGGATCGCCGACCACTGGCACCGCTGTATAGGCAACTAAATGCCGCCTATATAAACTTTTAATTATTTTTAAACGATCCATAAATGGCGATATGGACACGGCGATTACGGCCCGATATTTATTGCATGCACGTGAATGCGATTTATGGCGCCCTTAACCCAAATAAATCAATAGCAATATTAGGCCCCGTACTCTCTTCTCGCTCGCAAGCGTAACAGCTTCGTCGATCTCCTTTATATCCACCTTGAGAGCAATACAAAATTACTGCTCTCCGTGGACTCGTGCGAAAGCGAAAATGAATTTTTCCACCGTACAGAGACGAATGTGAATTATATAAAATCTGGAAAATTAATCTATCAAGTTGAATACGTTATGAAACTGCGTAGGCATTAAATTTTGTACATGTGTTGAACATATTCGTGAAATGACCATACCTCAAGTTTATGCTGTGTTGAGGAATGGGCGCGTATAGAAATTAGTTTTATAGCAAGCATGTATCTGCTTGTTTTATTATAACCAAGCAATCAATCGTAGTCAAGCAGCAATGTGACTCCATTTTCAAAATTATTGTGCATTATATTCTTTGTACCCATTATATAAATAGCAGAATCATGGACGGATCCTGGATATCGTGCGCAAATCGTCAAAATGTTCAAATCAGGATCACAAACAACAATACCATTTAGAAAACAAAAATTTCGTTTCTTACATTTCCGGGATGAAAATGGTGATTTGATGGACGTGGAAAAACATCTGTAAGTTGTATTATTCAAAGAATCCCATACTTACTTCTATCATTTTACTTGCCGTTCTGACGGCAGATTGTGAAAGGCCAGAGTGCAAAAAATTCAATGCCGTAAAAAATTTAACAACTTGCATAATTTAGGTCGTGCTTTGTCTGATTACATTATGCTGAAGCACTTCCAAAAATATGTCTCTAGCTGCATCTCTACTGAAACGATAATACTAGCAAAATGTGTTTCAGGAAATGAAAAAGGATCACCCATAGCTCTCAACTTTCTATTCAAATTTCTGCTTCTTTCCATAAAAGCATAAAATGAATTATGTTCTATTACATTGTATTTTTGGTACATCACACACTAAAGTTCCACTAACAGATCTTGTAAAACAGCATTGGTAATAAACGACACCCAATTAAAAGCCGTTATTTTCACGATTATAGATTATTAACGACATCGTTATGAACTACAAAATAGACGTGCGAGTCCTTTAATTTTGACATAGGGTACTAGTTTCAGTATAAAACTATTCTATATCACACATTTTTTCTTTTTATTAATAAAGCAAGGAAATTATGTTAGATCCATATCAAATGTTGTAAATAGTGAGTCACAAAATTATAACCACTAATTTTACAACAAATATTCTTATCGTCTCCTTTAAAAAGTACTTACTTCAAAAGGCGTGTCGTTTAAATTTGACTATTATCGAACTTGCTAATTGCGGACTTAATTATTATTCGGCTGGTAAATGCACAGCCGAACAAGTGATTAAGTAATTGCGAGATTAATTACTACTTGGCTCGTGAATGGAGGGCCGAAGAAGTGACCAGGTAATTGCGGGATTAATCACTACTCGGCTGGTGAATGTACGGCTAAGGAGTTGTACTAAGCCAAATTGCCGGCCATACAATAGAAATCTACAAGATTTTCATATCTGTTTCGACCTGCATTTTCTTCCTAACCAGAACTAACCCAATACTACCGCTCTTCGATTAATACTTGTAAATATAAATATACAATTGATATTTATATTTACATCAATTATTTAATAAAGTTTTTTGCTGTATTTGAAATATAGTTATTTTAAACATGTTACTAAAAAAGTTGAATAACAAAAAGTAAGTTTGGATGTTGTTCATAATTCAAACAAAACCAGTAATTACACGAATAAAGTTGCGAAACGTTGTATATATGTACCAAGAATTTGTCATTAATCTTCAGTATACGCCCGGGGTTATTTAAAATGTGTTTATCAGAATGCCATGCGCTAATCCCCGCAAAGCGGAATAACATTCACAAAAGCGCTATCAATTATTTCCTGCGGACGTTTCGTATTATCGGTAATTGGTGGTGGCGTGGTGTGTACATATTTTGCGGCGACTAACTGTCCACGGACAAGAAGAGAACACCACTGGAACTGACTAGAAACTAAGTAGAAACGGAACGGTGCCGTTTCTACTCATACATCTTAGACAATCAACTCTGACTCTCCTCGGTGCGTTAATATTTCCAAGCCATTCCATCCTTGTCTTGGCGGATGCCCCGTGTACGCACGCACATCTGTTTTAATTACTGGTTGTAGTAACTTGAAAGATTTATGTTGACTAAGAACGTGTACGGTCGCCAAGATCACGGAGAGTGGTGCTTCGTAGTTGAAGTTACGCACTTCAGGTTTCATTAGAGCAAGTGTCGAGTAGAATTTTCAGGCAGACATCAAGAGAAAATACGATATTCTGGAATTTGAGAAGGCTAGCATATATTACGTTGCTTCGCGGTCTGGAAAAAGTGTCTGGAATGAGTGCGTCTCACGGTGATGTCGAGTCTTGTGTATGATTTGTCATGTCTTTCGTAGCTTTCGTATCACCTTAACTTTCGCAATATTTAATCTGGCAGAGATATTTCTTCGTTACCTTTTTTTGGAATAAAATATAATTACTAGGACTTTTACGTATAGTAATTATTAATAATGATAACAATCTGAATTCCTTTCTGTAGATGTTTACTTACCGAAAGTATAATATCATACATACTACATTTACTTATTGTTACAGCCGTGCTTTATCTTATATGAAGAAGTATTTATTTCTCGATATATATGAATAATCACATGTATTTATTTGGATATGTGTTTCACAGAAAGCGTTTAAACAAAGATATTATTGATACAGGTATAAGACATAATATAGAAATGTATTGAGATTAATACTTTTGTATATTTAATACTGACAATTTAATTATGGACCGTATGATAGAATCAATATAGGGAAAAGATGGTTACTTTATGGGAAGACACAACGTGAACATAGTATGCTACGCCGATGATGCAGTGCTTCTAACAGACAGCCAAGATAACTTACAAAGACTTTTGCATCAATTCAAAATTACCGATAAAAAATATAATATGAACATCTCCAAAGACAAAACTAAGTGCGCGTAGAACAATTTTAAATACCTTTACTGTTGACAAAATTGTGCCTACAATGTCAAACATTCTAAGAAAATTTAAAGAAACAGGATACACTGGAGGAATAGATTCTCTTCGGAAAGTAGTAAAAGATATAGGCTTTCGTTGGAGAAAAACAAAAACCAACAGAAAGTTGTTAATGGAAAAGCACGACATTCGTCAGTTAAGAGTGTCTTATTTGCGTAACATTCAAAGCTACAGAAATGAAAAAATACCGATTATATATACGGATGAAACTTACATCCACAGTTCTCACACCGTGGCTACTTGTTGGAGTGACAATTCCAATGAAGGATTAGCAAGGCCTATATCAAAAGGTCTATTTATTGTTCATGCTGGCTGCGAGACGGGATTCATTCCGAATGCTAAATTGATTTTTAAGTCTAATACCACAACGGGAGATTATCATCACGAGATGAATTATGAAAATTACAAAAAATGGTTGTTAGAAAAATTAATTCCAAACCTGCCTCCAAAGTCTGTCCTAGTAATTGATAATGCTCCTTATCATAATGTCCACAAAGATAAACCACCGAATTCTAATAGAAGGAAATCAGTTATGATAGACTGGTTAAGGTCTAAAAATATTTACTTCGATAATAACATGCTCAAGCCCGATTTATATAATATTATTAAAGTACATAAGCCAACATTTAGAACGTTCGAGATAGATGAAATGTTAACACAACGTGGCCATAGTGTTTTGCGATTACCGCCATACCACCCAGATTTAAATTCGTTTGAGTTAGTATGGGCATCTCTTAAACAATATGTGGCACAAAAAAATGTATCATTCACTATTAGATATGTTCAACTGTTATGTGATAACTTTTTTGATGAATTTAGTGCTGCTGAATGGAATAAATGTTGTGACCACGCGATAAAGTGGGAGCAAAAGTTTTTGGAAGCGGAACCTCTCATAGACGAAGTTACAGACCAGTTCTTTATTAATTTGGGTGAAGACTCTGAATCGGAGAGCGAAGAGGAAGTCAGTGATAGTGATTCTGTATAACTTTTTATATAATTATATGTATAATTTAGCGTGATTTTTTTGAACCTTAGTTATTGTTCATTATTGTTTTCTCCTATAATTATTTTTGAGTATTTATGTATTATTTCTTATTGTAATTATTATTTTCATTGTTATTTCCAATAATATTAGTATTAATAATATTCTTTTCTCCACGACTATTAAATAATGTTATTACAACACTCGCCTACGCTCGTTGAAGAATATACTGTTCTTTTGTACATATAGAAAGTTTACAATGTAATTATAATGAGAAAGAGATTAGCATAAACATTATTTGCCAATAATTCAGTTAATTATCCAAATTAGTTTTACTTAATCCTAAGCCTTTCTACCGTTAAGTGTAGCTAACAATCCTATTCAGTCATCTCCTTAATGTGATGTTAGTACGCTATTAGCTAGTAGGTAAGGTAAGACATTTTAATTAAACATGTTACATGAAACTATGCGTTTTATTTTACTTCTATTTGCCTTAATTTAGTGAAATACAAACCATTATAAACATGTTCAACAATGTGATTTTCTGAATTTATCCCTTACTACGTCCCAATGCACGACTCGCACAAAGAGTATGCATTTCATTTTTCCGAATACTGTCTCTATCTAACACTGACCCTTACTTGACGCACGTACAAATTCTTCCACCGGCCACATGAAAATCGGTCTGCTGTAACTGGGTATCTAAACACAATGGTCTGGCGGAACAAATACCTGACTAAGGAAAGTAAAGTACGAGTATACAAAGCTATGGTTTGCCCAGTACTAACATACTCCACGGAGGCAAGAGCAGATACCAAGAAAACTAAACAAAAAATTCGAACGGTAGAAATGAAGATTCTCAGAAAAATAGCGAATGTCACGTTACGAGATAGACAGACTAGTAGATCCATAAGAGAAGTATGCGGAGTGCAGGATGTGGTGAAGTGGATCAAGCGAAGAAGGAAGGAATGGAATGACCATGTCGAGAGAATGCAAACCAACAGACTAGCATATATATGCAAACATGAGAGACCAAAAGTAAAGAGATAACAAGAACGACCACCCAAGAGATGGGGACAAAGTTGGTTTTCCTCATCCGCTGAATAGAAACAGGCCGGGCAAACAGGGGATGACCCTAGCTAAAAGAAGAAGAAGAAGAAGAAGAATACTGACTAGTAGTCGCCCCTTCTTCTTCTTGTGGTGCGGTGCAAGTCAGGCCTTTGGGCCTTTTACCTTTTATAATAATCTTAATGTAACTCGGGGGATATATACTCTTTCAGAGGATTCATGAATCCTTTGAAAGAGTGGTCGCCCAGTGGTCGAAATTCCATCACCAACAATAAATGTTTTGTTTTATTTAATATAATATATTTTTGACACAAATACATACATTTTATCTTTCTGCACTCCTTCTCCATAAATATGAATTTAAACTATGCCAAATCTCACATTCCTCCGTGAGCGCAATATGCTTAAAACGGGGTACAAAGTTTTTTCTTCACGTATTAATATATAATTATTCCAACACACCCGCTCAAAAAAAAAATTAATGACCTGTGTGCATTTTAAAAGTAAATTTATATATACGTAGACATAATCTGTATTACGGATATACAGAAATAATTAAAAAAAATATATAAACATATACATACTTCATTCATTCTTTTGCCAGTGGCATTGAATATTTACTTTTTAAATAACAATAATTCAGACTTAGACATCAAGCAATAACATTACGCTAATTATTTGAAGCTTTGTCGGCCAAGAATTATCATTACGCGCCTGGGGTGTGACTTACGTTGGTGTCCGTCTGCATTCGCCGTTAAGTGTGGGAAACCACAGCAAAACCAGCACTCAGAGAAACAGTAACGAACTATGAGGTACACGTGGATAGGCTGCAGTACTCGTCTGGTTAAACAAAATGCATAACATAATAAGTTGATATTTTATATCACTATGCTTTGTTCCCTTATAATGGACGACGTTCTTAGTTATATTGATACAGGTCGAAAACTTGGATTTTATGCTACGCGCTTAAACAATAACAACATATCCTCTTTCTCAGATCTCTTTCTTATATTAGTTTATTCAACACAAAAATTGACGAAGAATCACGGTTTTTATAATTTTTTGAGAAAATGTGATTTTATGGAAGCCCGTGTATCGGTCACTGTTTACGCTACAGCGCTGTCACAAATTTACTCTGCTTTAAATTTGAAAAAGATAATATTTTCTGTAAAACCAACCGTTCAGGAGATATTGCGAAAAAATATAGAAAAGGTTAAAAATTTTGATATTTTGTTGATACCACGTGGCGCGCCGAGGTCGAAAACTTGGATTTTATGGTACGCGCCCAGCAATAACGACATAGCCTCTTTCTATTTCTTCTTTCTCTCTTCTTAAGACTTGTGTAGTCTTCCTGTTTTGAAAGACTTGAATCGTTTTTATTTCACTTGAATCTTCTTGGTTTAGAAGTAGGAAGAATAACTCCTCACTGAATTTACGTTATACGTGGTTATTTACAAATGAAATAACACTACACTGTTATATACAACTTTATTTACAATTAAATAAAATAACAATGCGAATAAATGTAGGCTTCTTGCATTGGGCAAGTTGAGCCGTAAATGATAGCTAAACGAACTGCTAACAAGTTGAGTTTCGATGATAAAACTGATTTCAATTTTCTGTTACAAACAAATTCAGTATTTAGAGTGGGGTGGTCAGTTTACAAAACCGTACTTCCTCTATTGTTGTCTGGAAAAACCGAACATTAATGGGTTGTAAGTTTTATAAAAGGTTCTCGGAAGGAGCAAATAGTAATACAATTATCTAATATAAATATATGAGCCCTGGCTGTGCGTTTACGAGTTCCTTCAATTACAGAACATCTATAATTCTGATATCCGGCAGATGTTTATGAATTTTTAAGTCCTACAACAGCATGATGTTAGTAAAAGAAAGAAAATAAATGGTAATTTAGACAAAGCATTTTACCAATTTTATAGAACGGACAATAAAGAGGTTTCTCAGAAAGAGATTACATTAGGAGACTGATGTTCCCCCTTGTTTTTCCAGATTTAATTTTAAATGTACACTATTTTACGATTATGAAGTAATAAAATGACTGTAAGCACTTATACAGAGAAATATACATGTTCTAATTAATTGTACCTTTGTAAAATAAAGCAAATTGAGATTAAAACTAAACATACATAGAACACAGAATATTACTTTATAAAAAAGGAATAAAAGAAAAATAATAATAAACGTCCTTAACAAGACTCAGTCTTGCTTTTTTCTACTCTTCTTAATCTCGTTCAGCCTCTTGAGAAGCAGATGTCCAGCTGCCACACTATCTTTTTGGAGGTCGACAGGGGGGGGGGGGTTCATATCGACAACATATCCAAAAATCAAACTACTCAACCCTTTGCATACCAAAATGTATCACTTTACTGGGCTAATAACTTCGGAATAAATTTTTCGTATTTCAGCCCTTTTCAAATGTTTACCAACAATTCCCTTTCCACTGAGATTCCTTCTCAGAATTTCTTTGCAGCGGTTCCTTTTCTCTATCAATCGGAAACCAATCATTCAATTTCGTCCAGTATTTGAAAAATAATCTTTCATATTACTACCTACGTATTTCCCGTATTTCAAGTTTAAGGTTTTTTTTCTAAATTCCTCAAATAATCAAAGAGGGGGCTATCCTTGGTAACTGCCAAACGTGTTTTATATTAACTTTCCTTCAATTATATTCTTGGAGCAATAAAATTTGTAATTCTTTTTGCAAGATTATATATAGGTCGTATTTCAATGCAGACTCTCCTTTAAAACAAAATGGTGTTTGTAAAAATGATGTGTATCTCTCTATTATTTAATTATGCGCTTTAAATGACCCCTTATTCCTTTTTACAAGTTATGTTGAATATATATGCATAAAGTATGCTTCGTACATAGTTTCTATTTTCTAATGTCATGGTTTTTCTATTAATATATCTCATTTTAAACTAAAGTAATATTCTGTTTAAATATGTAAGCAGAACCAAACGATTGTATACCTCTATTATGTATTCATTTTAATTGGCATTGACAAATTCAACATACCGCACAAGTTCACAGCCAAGCGTGACTGTTTACTCACCAAATTGCGTAAAGGATTATTAGAAAAACTTACGTTCGATATTCTTAATTTGGAACCATATGACCATTATTGTTATTTAAATATATTACATTAAAAAACAGGAGGTGTGAGCACCACACGACTTTCTTATATGTATGTGCGTTTCAAATTATACACAAATTGTTCTGAATTGATTCTTAGAAAAATAAACCTGTAAGTGTGTTACTTCAAGTCCAAATTTTAAGAAATTTCTTTATACAAAAAATATTCAAAATCCTATTCTAAATACTTTATTCTCTTAATAAATCTCTATCGAATGCATACTTTGCGAGATATTTGAAAAAAGGCTACTCGCTAAGAGTAGACGTGTTACTTCCGGTTCGAACTTTGAAATTTCATTTATACAAAAAATATTCCAAATCCAGTTCTAAATACTTTTGTACTTTTGACAAATATATATATATACAATGCATAATTTACGACATATTTGTAAAAAATCGCTATTCGATACGAGTAAAAGTGTTACTTCCGGTCCGAATTTTGATTTTTCCTTATACAATAAGTATTGAAAGTTAAGTTCTAAATACATTGATACTCGTAACGTACCTGTCTAAAAAGCATGGCTTGCGAAATATTCGCAAAAAACTGATTTTCGGTAGGAATTTCGAAAAACTTTTTTAATAAAACTCTTCTCAAATTTAATTTTGTGTACATGTGAATTCTTTATAAACTCGTTTAAACTTCGTAGTTGACGAAATATTGGCAAAATTAAATTTTTTCACTGAAGTAAACTACTACTTCCGGTCTGCCGATTTTACTGATAATCTAATCAGATCTCAATAGGAAGATTATACTCGTAAATACAAAATTTGGAATTGACACCTATAACTGTTTGACCGCTATCGTGGTCACACACACACAGAGAGAGAACACAGACATTTTTTAAAAAACATTTTTTCGGTATCAGGGGATTTCAAAACGTGGACATCTGCAAAAATCTCAAGGTAGAAAATTTTCATCATCACAATAGGTACTTCCTTATACTACGTATAAGAAAGTAAAATTATCGTAAATTAATTATTAGTAGAAGAAAGAAAAACAAAACAATTATAATATACTGTTACCGCTCCCCTGTGTTAATGTCGATTTTGTTCCTAGTGAAAACATTTATGTCTTCACTAGTTCAATAATTGGTGTAGAATGTCCAGCAATAACAACAAATGTCAAGGTCAAGTTCAATAAATTACATCATAACCGTAACGATCAGACAGTTGAAACGCAATAATACTATAATAGGTATCTAATTAATTTATGTGAATATATCAGTCGACGGAGAATATG
The DNA here is from genome assembly GCA_963170755.1 of Amphimallon solstitiale. NCBI lineage: Eukaryota > Metazoa > Arthropoda > Insecta > Coleoptera > Scarabaeidae > Amphimallon > Amphimallon solstitiale. The sequence continues at coordinate 27,466,779 of OY720675.1, read as the reverse complement.
TAGTACATAGTGGGAGCATTAGATATTGTTTGTCATATATGAATTAATTCGATGCATCTTAAACCAGCATTAATGTAGAACCAATCATCGTGTTATGATACTTCATTAAGTAATGGACATTCAAGTATGATTCACTTTTAAATTGAATTTAAAAAGGAATTGCTTTTTAACAAGAAATCTAAATAGAGTGAGAGTAGTATTGTGGAGTATAATTTGCTTTTGTATAAGAAAAAGAGGTGTGGCCACCACACGACTTTCTTATACGTATGTGCGTTTCAAATTATAAAAAACTTGTTCTAAATTGCGTTTCAGATATTTTCATCTTCTGAAAAAAATAAACCTGTGAGTAAATGTTACTTAGGTTCGAACTTTGAGAACTTTTTTTTAAAAATTATTCAAAATCCTATATTAACTACCTACTTCTATTCTTTTAATAAATCTGCACTCGATAGGGTGGTACAGGTGTTACTGCCGGTCCGAATTTTAAATTCTTTTTTATACAAAAATTCCAAATCTTTCTCTAAATACTTTTGTACTCTTGATAAATATATATAGAATGCATAATTTACCGAGATATTTGAAAGAATTGCTATTTTGTAAGAGTAAAAGTGGTACTTCTGGTCCGAATTTTGAAAATTGTTTATACAAAAATACTGAAAATCAATCTTTAAATACTTTTATGCTCATAACGTATCTGCCTAGAAAGCATGACTTGCGGGATATTCGCAAAAACTTGATTTTTAATAAGAGTAAAAGACCCACTGCCGGTAGGAATTTCGAAAAACTTTTTCAATAAAATTTTTCTATAGTTCACTTTTGAGTATATTTTAATTCTTTATAAATTTATTTTAACTTAGTAGTTGACAAAATATTGGTAAAATTTGATTCTTTTTGCTGTAGTAAACTACTACTTCCGGTCTACCGATTTTACTGAAAATCTAATCAGATCTCAAGAAGGAGATTATATTCATAAATATAAAATTTGGAATTGATATATTCAGCCGTTTGACCGTTTGACACACAGGCAGGATATTTTTTCAAAAACACCTTTTCGTTATCAGGAGACTGCAAAACATGGACATCTGCAAAAATCTCGTGGTCGAAAATGTTCATCATCACAATACTTCCTTATAATACGTATAAGAAAGTAATATCTAATTTGATTGAATTTTCTATTCCTTATTCCAAATATGTACAATAAACTGGTGTAATTTTGGTTTTTAAACATAATTTTAGCATATTCCATATTTCCCTTTAATATAATAAAAGCATAGGTATCTCCTTTTTTAAAAGTATGAGATAAAGGAATTTAACGATTTGTCCAAATCTGTCAAAAATTACAAATTTCGCAATTAATCTGCTGGGAAGATATGTGGTTGTGACGTTCGCGAGGAGTTGAATAGCTTAGAATACTTTTTTTTATTGAATAGTTGCAATTTAGATGATCCAACTTGAGAACTGTACTGCAAGCCTACACGAAACGAAAATTCGTTCGGTCAATTGCATATTTGTCGAATGAAACATATGTATATGTGCACACAAGTATTTACTATCAGGAACCACAAAACTTCAGACTTTTATGTTTAATTTCTAGCTTTTTGTCAATATAATTAAGTGTTGTTTACCCTTAAAATCTACCCATATAGCACATAACATCCTAGGGATATTCAGTATATGGCCAGTCAATCGATGGATCGCCCGTCCATCCATTGGACGTCCGTGAGATATCCAATATAGTACATCCACACGATATACCATACAAGTTATTTTGAGGATATCGCATGTATAGACAGATAGTCCGTCCATGGAAGAGACGTCCGTGTGATATCCAATATAGTATATCCAGACGGCAATGCTGCATTAAAATTTCTAGAGAGATCACTGGCAACACTGAGTCTAGGCGTCGATATAAGTCATTAACTGCAGACATAATTCTACTTGATTTTTCGTTTCGAGAGTAAAATTATTTGGTAAGTATTATTATATTTGTTACCTGTTTAATTCGGTACTCTACTAGTCTTTTATTGATAATATAGAAGAGAAACAAATTATTGGTAGTCTAGTTATAGATACCTATAAATGTAGATTTAAAATTATTTCTCTATAACTTTATTTAAATTCCTTAAAAATTAAATTTACAGGTTTTTAAAATGCTTAAAATTAATAAAAGTTTTAGCAAAGCGACGTTTTATAGAAATACAGAACTACCTAAATTGACACAGTGATTGCAAATGGTTTCAAAATAATTCAAACGCGATTAAACTAAAAAAATTTTGATTATTAAATAGACACTGCATGTAGTTCCTCTTGTAATAATAAATGTAGCACTTTGTCTAATATGTTTGAGAGTATACCTGAATTTGAGGACCATTAAAAATTGCAGAAGTTTTATTAAGTAATTTAGCTCAAATTAGTTTAAATTTATATTTATTTAATTAATATTTTATTTGATATATCTTATCAAATTACTTTTCTTTATACATATATTATTTTATTGTAATAACTTTTTTATTTTATAACCATGCTATTTTCATTTCATTTAGATCTAATCAATAGAGTGGCCTTTAAATATTACAGATAAACATTAAAACAAAATAAATTAGCTAATAATTAATTACCATGCGTAAATCAATCAACAAATATACAGCATATCTATTACCGACACACGTAATGGGCACCTATAGATGGATGTCCGAAGGATATTTTGTTATAGATGTCCCGAGGATACTGACTTCAAGATATCCTACGAATATATTTTTCAGGATATGCATAACGTATATCCAATGGATATCCTAAGGATATTTTGTGATAGATGTACTGAGGACATTGAGTTCAAAATATCCTGAGAATATAAATTTCAGAATATCCTATGGACCACTGTTGCCAACCCATTACAGACAATTTCCCTGAATTCTCTGAATAGTGTCCCATAACCCTCAATTACATCAGAAACCCTCTAAAAACCAGCAATTGAATTGGAATAAAACAAAGTAACTCGTTTACATTATGACAGCAATTCATATAGGCAAGCTCATGTTTCCATGACATAAAAATGAGGTGTGGACACCACATGACTTTCTTATAGGTATGTAGGTTCCGAAATGTGTATAGAGAATTAAGCTTTAAATTCTGTATTCCTTTATAACTATATACCTCTGAGTAGAAATGTTACTTCTAGTCCAAATTTTGAAAAAAAAAATTTTACAGGGATTATACTAAATCCATCTCAAAATACTTTTATACTCTTACTAAATCTCTATAGAAACACAATATAAGAATATTTGCAAAAAATGAGGTGTGGCCACCACACGACTTTCTTATACGTATGAGCGTTTCAAACTATACAATTTTAAGAATTTTTTTATACAAAACTTATTCAAAATCCTATTCTAAGTACTTTCATTCTCTTAATAAATCGCTATAGAATGCATATTTTGCAAAATATTCGAAAAAAAGTGCTACTCGCTAAGAGTAAAAGTGCTACTTCCGGCCCGAATTTTGAAATTTCATGTATACAAAAAATATTGCAAATATAACTCTAAATACTTTTGTACTCTTAATAAATATATATAGAATGCATAATTTACGACATATTTGCCAAAAATCGCTATTCGGTAAGAGTAAAAGTGTTACTTCCGGTCCGAATGTTGAAATATTTTTTATACAAAAGATATTGAAAACTATGTTTTAAATACTTTTATACACGTAACGTACCTGTCTAAAAAGCTTGACTTGCGAAATATTCGCAAAAAACCGATTTTCGATAAGAGTAAAAGACCTACTTCCGGTAGGAATTTCGAAAAACTTTTTAAATAAAATTGTTCTCAATTTTAATTTTAAGTACATATGAATTCTTTATAAATTTGTATAAACTTAGTATTTGACGAAATATTGGCAAAATTCGATTTTTTCACTGAAGTAAACTGCTACTTCCGGTCTACCGATTTTACTGAAGAACTAATCAGATCTCAAGAGGGAGATTATACACGTAAATACAAAATTTGGAATTGATATCTCCAGCGGTTTGACCGCTATCGTGGTCACACAAAGACACACAGACACACAGACAGACAGACACACAGACATTTTTTAAAAACCACTTTTTTGGTATCAGGGGACCTCAAAACGTGGACATCTGCAAAAATCTCGAGGTCGAAAATTTTCATCATCACAATACTTCCTTATACTACGTAGAAGAAAGTAAAAACTGCTGGTCGATAAGAGTAAAAGTTATCGAACTTGCTTGCGGGTTCTTAACTGTATAGAATGCAAAATTTGCGAGATATTTGCAGAACAGTGCTATTGATAAAAGTATAACATTGTTGTAAATCTAGCTCTAAATGCTTTCGAATAAATAAATCTGTATAATTTGTGATATATTCGCAAAAAACTGCTATAATTTTTTTTTACTTCCGGTCCGAATTTTTAATTTTTTTATTTATCGAAATTGCTCCAACACGTGATCTAAATATTTTTGTATTCGGGATAAATCTATATACAATGTATAATTTTCCAGACATATGCAAAAAAACAGTTTTTCGATAAGACAAAAAGACTTACTTTCCGTAGGAATTTCGAAAAACTTTTTTTATAAAATCTTTCCAAAATTCACTTTTTAGTATATTTATATTCTTTAAAAATTTGTCTTAACTTAGTAGTTGACCAGATATTTGTTAGTTTTGATTTTTTACTGAAGTAAACTACTACTTCCGGTCAACAGATTTTACTGAATATCTAATCACATCTCAAGAGAAAGATTATACTCATAAATATAATATTTGGTTTTGGCACCTTCATACGTTTGGCCGCTATATAATTTATTATTACAATATTTGTTAAAGTACGGCAATTTGTTCCCTTATAGTATGTAATTCCATGGTTATGGGTGAAATTAGAGAAAAAGATAGATGGTTTATGATACAGTTGCTGTAAAAGGCAAGGATAAGTTTAATTTTTCTTCTGTACTTAAGGCTGACGATACCTATTGTTTTTACTGGAAAATCCAATAAAGTACAATCTATCCACCCAATCATCAATTTTGTTTGGATAAACGCAATACTCAAGTATAGCAGTTTTCAATATCCCCTAAAAAATAAATATCCCAAATTTCCCCCTCGCCCCAAAAAAGCCCCTAAATCTAGGGGGGAACCCCCAAGTTGGCAACGCTGCTATGGATATGCTGAGTCGGATTTCGTGAGAATGTCCACTTTCGTGTCACTTTACCATCCCACGGATGTCCCTAGGATAACCGCTTACTTTTCATAGGACATCCCCCTGATATTCTAACAGCTGGACTGGGATATCCTCAGGACGTCCACCGGATATTCTCGTGCTGTGTGGGTAGTGAGTTGTAATTTCTATTTGAAAAACATGCGTTTACTCTGTCGCACTTACAAAAAAAGATACACAAACCGAGGTCTAAGGTACATTTCTAGCCTTTCTGCATACTAATTTAGGTCCTAAATGTAAATCTTTTGTGGAATTTCTTGTTCTTGTAATTTATTTTATCGCCAACCGTCAATAAAGCAAGCATTACCATAGCGTTTTATGGAGGTATACAAACACTTTATCGTACTATAAAATAAAATACTTTACCTGCCGCTAATATCTATGATGACTTTAAACATAAATCGATTGTCGCTGTCATAAAATGTGATAAATCAATATATCTTTATTTTTTAAAATTTTTGCGGTTGGCAATGTGTTGTATGCATCACGTCAGTAATGTGTCTTTATCGAACTCGTCTATTACTCGCCTCGCTCGTTTGGCTAATAAACAGACTCGTTCGTTAAAGGATCACTTTACTGACTTGGTACATAAATCTCCATTCAGTCTAAGAATGGAGTAGATGGCGCTACAATATGAGCACAGTTTACACACGATGAACTTTGTATTTTGAAAACAAGTAAAACATATGTTTACTGTCAGATGGATAGCAGGGATATACATATCTGATATCATTATATTTTGACATTTACGTAAATTTTTGTACAAGTTGGTAACTCATTCCTCAAGAAAAAGGAATGCACATGTCGTCTAATTGTACTTTTTTGTGCTTCATCCAATTTATTGTAAGTATGACGATAATTTCTTTTTCTTGGAGGAGAAATTGGAACTCCATATAATTCCATTTCTTTAATAATGCAGTACATTGTATTCCTATTAATACCCACTTCCTCTGCTGTTTGATTGACTGCAGCTGTTTTAGACATATTGTCTTTATGCTTAATGTACACAATATAAGCCATTTGCCTTTGTCCAGATCTTATGTGTTTCCCTTTACGATTTTTTGAAGGACCTGGTAAAACTGCTTCCGCCATACTATAGAATATTAGCGATTACGAAAAGAAAGTTAACGAAATTGATAAAATACCTTAACAAATGAATATTTCACTTGCGAGTTCTAAGAAGAACTATTTTTTAAGAATATTAACAACAAATAACTATGTAAAATACGGAAATCGACAAAATCTTTGAACAAAACTGTCAGTAAACAAATTTTTGACAGAACGAGCTAAATGCGATTATTTTGCCGGTGTAAATGCACACTCGATTTCAACCAATCACAAACGTTTATTTTAAGCCCTATCTTTCCCAATGCTTTATTCTTAGACTGAATGGAGTATAGTTCGAGCCATTCCTGATGATGATTGTTACTATTGATACTTTAATTCAATTATTCTATTAGTTGGGATAAATGTTCATGTTTGAGTATACAGGTCTACGTTGTCCTATGTATTTAACTAAATTCAAAACCATAACATTCGTCGCAAAGGAAGGTATCCTCGGGTCGAGTCGAATGAAAAGATGCGCAATTCTCCTCCGCTAGTCGTTAGCTCCATCTCGTCAAGTTCAAGGTTCTAAACGTCATCATCAACATTATCTCGCACAACATCCCATCGTCGTCGGCCGCTCGCTGCCGTCGTCAAAAGATCGACTCGAGAACGTTTCCTTATAGCCCGGGAGACATACGGAAGTCTGTTTTATTTATAGAACGACAGAACGACAATGCACACAGGCCAGACCGGCGAACAAGCAAGCAGGCAGGCAGAGGCCCGCCCGTTGGTTCGCCATTAGGACACCCGCGGATTAATAGAGCCTTTGCACGTTTCGTATTTATGGAAGTCGTACACGAACGAAACATTCCGTATGATTGTATGATCGCTGTGTGATGGTCAGACGGTCGTTGTTATTGTCGTCCCATTGCCGTGCATGCATAAGACAGTTCGAGTTCATCGTATATGCCTTGGTTCGGTATTTTATTGCCCGTTCGCTTTTAGATTATATTGGTTGCATGCAGACTAGAAGATTATATTATTCGCGTTAACGATTCACGACCGATCGTCTATTTATCAGACACGGTACGCCTTAAAATTTGATTGTATCGTTATGGCGATGCCTGTTCGAAAGAACCATTTAATTGCTGGACAGTTTCGCCAAGAAATGTGTTCTATTAGAAGCGTTTACGATAATGAATATGCGGCAATATCATTATTAACATGGTATTAAAAATGCCTAGAATTTATATTTTAATGTACAATGTTAATTATTACTTCGTGATGTACAAGTGCGAGCAATAAATTTTGGTCGTCAATGTCAGTTTTTGACAAAATGAAAGTTGCTATATTATTAATAATTTTACAATTACGACTATTTCATCTACAGTTTAATCAAGTTTAAAATATCACATATGTGGCTGTAATTTTTTTTGTGTTAAATTTTGTTACTTATTCTATTGCCGATACTACTACAAACAGGAAAATAATATTAATAAAAGATGAAGTATATTGCAACAAAATAAATAAACAATAGCGAATTAAGGTTAATACGTGGAAAGGCATAGTTTTCTAAAAACTTCTGGCGTAAGATCATACTAAGCGTTATTTATAACCGCAAACAGTTAGCCATTATTCTTAGGTCTTACTCTATGCATCTGTATTTTCTGTACCAATCCTCCTCACATAAGGTAAATACTCAAACTCGGTCACTCCAGTACTGTTACATTATTATTATGAAATCATTCTTTTACCCTATGAGCTGTATGTATTGGACAATTTATTTTTATTCTTTTCTGGAAAAATTGGTCTAGTTGAGGATAACGTAACGTTTTCTAAAGTGCTGATAAAAACATGACTTGTCAGACGCTCATTAATTAGTAATAATATGCCTTGACTTTTTGTGGTAATAAATGCCCATACTCAGAACTTTCCACTAGTATTAACTTTTTGGACATATTCTTTCTTGAATCGCTGATTTTTCGGTCTACGGGTATATACCCAGACCCGTACACACGAAGATGACTGAAAAACCTTTAGGTCGCTAAAAACGACATTTTCACAGAACCTGTGGTCCAGTAAAATGTAATCTATAATGCAAATCTCAGTCCAGCTTCCTTATGGCTAGGCATCAGTCGGTTTTTTTTTCCTGACTGCTGAATAGCTTTTTAATTGAGCCGCTCGCATGCGACATCGAGCTATGCAAACCGAAGCTAGAGAATTTGTGACGCCCACAGGTTAATTTTCAACAATTTGTACTCTTGCACGGTCATCTTCTCCAGTTGATTTTCTTGGACGTCCGGATCCTTTTTTTTCCTTCTAAGCATATTATTCTCTCTCCATCGTCTAGTAATAAAATTTAAAATTTACGGAATTTTAGTGCACTTCATTTACTACACCTTATCAGTGTTTTGGTTAAATGAGGGAATCATAGAGGGCGAAATATACATGAATAACTTCGAAGAAGAACTCTTCAAGAAAAACCCAGTATTAATCCAACAAGTTCATTACTGGAACAGATATGTTGACGACCTAATTTGCATTTGGAAAGGTACAGAGAGGCAATTAACGGAGTTCCTAAAAGTAATAAATTCTATACACCATAAGATATAATTTACAATAGAAACTGAAAAAGACAAGAAAATAAACTTTCTAGACGTCACAATAAACAGAAATAATAATAAACTTACATTTGGAATATATAGAAAGCCTACTTTTACCGACAACATATTACACGTAAATGCTAAACAATCAATGAACATAAAATTGGCAGTCTTCCATAGTTATATACATAGAGCCACAAACATACCACTAAACAAGAGCTCCTTTAATAAAGAAATAAAGACAATTAAATTAATTGCAATAAATAATGGATATGACCCTAAAATCATAGAAAAACTGTTAAAACAAAAAGAAAAGCACAATAATAAGAACAAATACTTATACCCGAAAATAACAGAAAATACACAAAAATGGCACAAAATAACATAATATACCCCAACTTGCTAACAAAATAAACAAAATAGTGAAACGATTAGATGTCAAAATAAGCTGGGTAAACAAAACAAATTTGGGAACAATGATTAGCAACAACAAAGATAAACTAGATAAAATAGAACAATCAGGCGTTTATAAATTAAAATGCAAAGAACATAAAAAAATCAATATTATATAGTGAGAAAAACACAGGATTTGCCGAACAGTGTATAGAATACAACCACTTTCCCGACATAGATAACTGCGAGTTACACAATGTTACAAAAAGCAAAAGATTAGATCTCTTAGAAATATCAGAAATAAAACAAGCTCAAAAACAAAAACGATTAGTTACCAACACACACATAAAATTTGGCAATACACCCTTCATAGACACTGTCATTAACAACATAATAACACCCCACCACACACAAGAACAGACAAGTATATAAGACAAACATTTATAGACTTTTAGTTAGATTTGTATGTCTCTTTGATAATGGTGTAACAACCTAAACGTATATGTCAGAGTATTGTTAATAAACTCATAGTGAAACAAGCCAAGTGTTTTAAGTTATTTAATGTATGGTGTTATATTTTGGTTTTCTTTTAAACTACTCTTATTCTCTACTCTCAGTATCCTGTACAATTTCTACATTGTGACACGTAATATCTCAGAAAAAGGAGCAGGCGCAAATATTTATAATACGACGTTTAATTTCTAAAGAAATCAATTATAAGCCAGTGTTGAACTTAGAGAAAATATATCTTCTTGGAAGGATTTCGGTCATATTAAATTGTAGCATTTAGGAATGACATCATTCATATCCATCGTGAGGACCCTCGAGTGATCAAATACCTTTCAAGTAAACACATTCTCACTTCAAATTGCACGATTTTTTAAAGACGACATAGAAATAAGTTTTAGGATTTGGCATTCAAAATTTAATCACCTGTCAAAACGATGAATTACATTCGTACATTCGAGATCATCCAGCTATTATACGGTCAATTTCACAAGTCTCTATTACGTTCGTAATTTATTACTATTTCTGTTACAGACTTCTATTGTATATATGTCGCGCGTGTTTTTAAGTACCATAGAAACTATGTATTCACAATAGTGTCTACTTCTACATACAATATACACCTAAGATGCAAATTATGCGGCGAATTTAAATAATAATAGAATTAATAAATCTTGTCTAGCAATTGTTTTTCACTCATATAATATAGTCATAGTTCGCTGACTTGTTTGTTATATAATATGTAAAGCATTCCACTACATTCACATTTACATTAAACAATATGTAACATTTGATTTTTATTTAATACACTTATTTATCTTTTCGAAAATATTCGATAAAGGATTTGAAGCGAGAACAATGGAAGTTTTACAAATGTAACTCCTTAAAATTGCCCCACGCTGGCTGTGCCAAAAATGATATAAATGTATATACTAACAAAATATATATAAATAATAAGTAATTAATAATTATTAATTAAATATTAAATAAAAATGCTGATTAATATTTCATTTACCGCATTAGTTAGAATAAAGAAATCTGTTTACGATCGATATTTTAGATAAACTAAATAATTAATAAATCTTGTCTAGCAATTGTTTTTCACTCATATAATATAGTCATAGTTCGCTGACTTGTTTGTTATATAATATGTAAAGTATTCCACCACATTCACATTTACATTAAACAATATGTAACATTTGAGTTTTATTTATTACACTTATTTATCTTTTCGAAAATATTCGATAAAGGATTTGAAGCGAGAACAATGGAAGTTTTACAAATGTAACTCCTTAAAATTGCCCCACGCTGGCTGTGCCAAAAATTATATAAATGTATATACTAACAAAATATATATAAATAATAAGTAATTAATAATTATTAATTAAATATTAAAATATTAAATAAAAATGCTGATTAATATTTCATTTACCGCATTAGTTAGAATAAAGAAATCTGTTTACGATCGATATTTTAGATAAACTAAATAATTAATTCTTCGAAATGTTTTTATATACAACCAGCTGACCCGGCAAATGTTATTTTGCCATATAAATTATTTCTAGTGAATATTTTGGTAGTCTAATAAAAAATAAGTAACTTATTGTAAGTGTGTGGGGATGTGGTATATGACTGAAAGAGGAATGGAGCGCTGTGAACGATGACGGCCTATAAAAATAACAAAACACCATTCATTTTTTGAATTCATTGTACTTTTATTATGTTAACTAATAAATTTCTAATTACATCTCTATCACAAATAATGACAATTAAAAAAAAAACTTTATCAGTCTCTTAGTGCAATAGAATGTACGATATTTTTAGTGAGTCCATCTTTAGCCAACACAAACAAACACACGGTGTGCCCAAATCTAAACCACAAACAGACATCATTTGGCCTTGATGGGAATATACTTAATATGAGAGTTGCATTGAGAAAGTAAAATGATAAGTATAAGCGTCAATGCTACGATCGACGCACAATCAACAATAATGGCCGAAAACGGTTTAGGCCCTAAACTTTAGTGAGTGAGAGAAACCTTATTGTGTGAGAAAGACAGGAGACCGGCTTCGTTCTCATCCCTACTCTGTGCTGTTTACGGTACCGGTAGACGCCTGGCGGGAATAACTGATCGAGTGGAAACTGATCAATTATCGACCGCCGAGAGTAGAAAATTATTAAAGTACTAATATCGCTATTAAAAAATAGGGGTTGATGGTGGAAGGGTTGTATGTATTCTTTAATGCCGAATCATAAAAAAATAAAATACAAAATTTTGTACAAAAAACAAAAAAAAATTTTTTGGGGTGGGCCACCCTTATCACTTAGGGGTATGAAAAATAGTTTACGTCCTATTCTCAGACCTGCTGAATATACACACAAAATTTCATAAGAATCGGTGAAGCCGTTTCGGAGGAGTTTTGTGACAAACACAGTGACACGAGAATTTTATATATTAGAAGATACATAAGGATGTGATTCCTTTGAAATTTAACATTGTTTCAAATACCTGAAGAGAATGGGGTTAGAATACGCTTTCCGATTTGTCAAAGTTCGGATGTGACCGTGACTGCTCGGATTTTCTGGTTTTCGTAATATATCGCTTTCCGTCGAGATTTCCGGAAGTAGAATAGGACGCAAACCTCTTTTGATTTTTTTAAAATTCTTGAATATCTCCGTACACTTGCAGATATTGTTAAAAAGTAGACTCAGCCATTACAAATTTTCTATGCAGTGGTATTTAAATTATCGCCGTAGGTTCTGGATACAATTGTTAACTTCCCCTAATATAGGTGAATACTTCACGTATATATATGACTTTACACTTAATATATCGCTGTATTAGCTGGTATTAATTAAAATATTTCAAGAGGGCGCCAAATATTTTTTTTTAAAAAGATAGCTATTATTTGGGTAATATCCGAATGACGATTTTTTTTATGAGACGCTTGGGGTAGCCATTGTAGAACACACATACTACAACGGCTACTCCAAGCGTCTCATAAAAAAATCCTCATTCGGATATTATCTAAATAATAGCTATCTTTTGCGATAAAATGTTTTTATGGGACTGGTATTATTGATTGATATATGATTATGCAATTTACCATTCTTGTTTATATAACTGGTTACATACATTGATTTAATGTGTTTGCAATACAATATTGTTTAGAAATTTTAAATACATACCTATTAATCTCCAAGAAAATTTAAAATTACCTAAATCTAAATACATATTTAATTGGTTTTATTTGTCGGTTGTTCGGCAGTTTAGAAATTAAAAAAATGTAATTCACTACTCATACATATATGATTATTTTACGTTTCGACATATATTTTTTGGCCTTCTTCAGAAATAATTATCTGCAATGAAGTTTTCAAAGTTACTTAGATGTCAGACATGTTCTATGAACAAATACTAGCAAAATACATGTATTATAAAAAATTATCTTTAGGCAAAATACTGGTATCCGATCGCTAGTCCAGTGCTCTTGCCACATGGTCACCGAGGGTGATGTGACTTTTTGACTAATGATGTCAGACATGTTCTATGAACAAATACTAGCAAAATACATGTATTATAAAAAAAATATCTTTAGGCGAAATACTGGTATCCGATCGCTAGTCAGGTGCTCTTGCCATATGGTCACCGAGGGCGATGTGACTTTTTGACTAAATTATCAGTGTAAAGCAGAAAATTATAAATTAAGCTGTACACATACTGCTATATTTTACAAAATCAAACTTATCAGGGAAAAAGATGAATATAAGAAATACAAATTGAATTTCATATTGTTAAATACTAAGCACGATCTCTATTTGTGTGTGGGGACACTAGACTCATATGCAGAAGGTTATGCGAACTCATAAGAGGGCTGTTAGGGCGATTGTGGGTATTTCGTCATACGAAACCGCCAGACCAATATTCAAAGCACATAAAATAATGACGATACCTTCAGTCTACATAGAGAAACAACTGAAAAGGGTCCACGCACAAAGAGGGTACCTTGCACGAAGATGTGATATCCATAGCTACAATACGAGGCAACACTTAAGACCTCCAAATGGACTACTTTCGGCTAAATTCGTCCAAACATATGAACCTGGGGCGTAAGATATATAATTCCATACCGGCCGATTGGAGGCAATTGACGAATAAAAAGTTCAATAGGAGGGTGAGGGAGCATCTGCTACAAAATGCATTTTACAGCCTAGAAGAATTTATGGACAACATGGCCAATATTTAATAATATATAATAACGAAAATAAAAAGTGTAAACACATGAATATTAAAACTAACATCAAGCAGTAAATAAATACTGTGACTTACATATATACATTTATACGTAAATCGTATATGCATATAAATGTATATATGTAAGTCAAAGTATTTATATAATAACGATTATCTAGACAAATCTTTGTATTACTATTTTCTTTGTACTGACGTGGGCTGTATCTTTGAGCACTAATAAAGATTATTTATTTATTTATTTATATGTAAAACAAATTTTCTTAATTATCTTTCTAATACAACAACATTTCAAAAGGTACTGCTATTGTGCGACACTTTCAATATACCTTGTATATAAAAACACAACAGTTAGTGTTTGAAATTATGGTTTACAAGCTACGAAATTGTAAATATGCCAAAAGAATTTCCAGGAAAATCCCATTCGTAGAATCTGTTATAAGTAAAAGATATGAATGATGTAAATAATCTTTCAATCTTTTATTTTCGGTAATATTTCAATTTGACTGATTTTGTTGTCTAATCTCGTAGATTTATTATTTCCGTTTTGTTGAGATGTTTATGCTTCATCAATATTTTCAACTTTTTGATAGTTTCCTGGGAGAATGATATATTTTTGGAAGATACGTCCTACAGAATTTTCCCTCCATGTTTTATGATGTGTGGATCTAATAAAAATATTATGGAAAAGTAAGCAAGGTTTATATACTAGCGTCTATACATACCAATTTACTTCGAAAGTTCCTATCACGAAGGACCCTTTTTACACATATCAGAGGATTCTGTGATTTTGCAAATGGTTTTTGTCACATCAGGTAGTTATGTGATAATCTATTACAGTGTTTCCCTAATTTTTTAAAGCGCGATTCGATTTTTTCCCAGCTCCTTGTTTTACCATACCCAATATATTTGTATAAAATATAACACCACACAATTAATTCTATTACCTAGTTACTTCCGTCATCAGTAGGGTACTTACGCCGATTCTGGACCCACCACCCCCCACTCCTACTACCCCCCCCCTCCCCGCAAGATAGGTAGAACCCTCTACCAACCCAACTGATATGGCGCCCCCTCGCAGTCGCCAACCCAACTAAAAATTGCAGATTTCATCATTACCAACCCAACTAAAATTGCAGATTTCATCATTACCAACCCAACTAAAATTGCAGATTTCATCATTACCAACCCAACTAAAAATTGCAGATTTCATCATTACCAACCCAACTAAAAATTGCAGATTTCATCATTACCAACCCAATGTGGCGCCCTCTGACGGCCACTAACCAAACTAAGAAATGGCAGATTTCATCATTACCAACCCAATGTGACGCCCTCTCACAGCCACTAACCAAGAAATGGCATCTCTCATGATTGCCATAATGCAGCATCCTCTCACGGTCACTAGCCAAACTAAGGTGACGTCAGACAAAATGGCGGACCATCAAGATGGTCTTTGTTTCTAGAGAATTCCTGAATAAATTACCAGGCTTGCTATCGCGCTTCTCAATGTACTTCAAACAGGTCTAAACATGTTTCCAGCGGAAACCGCAACGGCTGTCTGCTTCTGTGATAGCCGCATGCTTGAAATGTATATCTCACTTATAAAATAAAATGAAACAAACAATATATTTTTTAAGAAAAACAATGTATTTATTATTATTAATTAACAATATGACCAAGTTTCATACCCTCAAGATGGTCGATAAAAATATAAACTTTATATCTAAGATCGGCATACCATTTCAAAATTATAAAATAAATATACAGTATGCTACTGGACGAGATAGCAACCAAGTATGAATATACAGGACGTTTCAAAGGTAGGGATTTTTAGAAAAGCAAGATGGCGAATCCAAGATGGCCGCCAAAAATCTAATAAACTAATGTCACGTCAAGCATCCAATCTATCAAAACCATGCACTCGAACTCCTATGAAACATCATCTCAAAACCATCGCTAGAATCAGCTCACGTCATGAAGCGGTTCTGAAACCCCTATATTAAAACCACACATTCAAACCACTATCAAATCCCTCTTTTCTCAAAAAGCCATCCAACCATCCATCAATCCATCCATCCATCCATCCATCCATACATCCATACATCCATCCATCCAACCATCAATCCATCCATCAATCCATCCATCAATCCATCCATCCATCCATCCATCCATACATCCATCCAACCATCCATCCAACCATCCATCCATCCAACCATCCATTAATCCATCCATCCATCTGGACGAGATAGCAACCAAGTATGAATATACAGGACGTTTCAAAGGTAGGGATTTTTAGAAAAGCAAGATGGCGAATCCAAGATGGCCGCCAAAAATCTAATAAACTAAGGTGACGTCAGGCATCCAATCTATCAAAACCATGCACTTAAACTCCTATGAAACATCATTTCAAAACCATCGCTAGAATCAGCTCACAACCGGATCATGAAGCGGTTCTGAAACCCCTATATTAAAACCACACATTCAAACCACTATAAAATCCCTCTTTTCTCAAAAAGCCATCCAACCATCCATCAATCCATCCATACATCCATACATTCATCCATCCATCCATCCAACAATCAATCCATCCATCCATCCATCCATACATCCATCCATCCATCCATCCATCCAACCATCCATCAATCCATCCATCCATCTGGATAACATAGCAACCAAATATTAATATACAGAACATTTCAAAGGTAGGGATTTTTAGAAAAGTAAGATAGCGAATCCAAGATGGCCGCCAAAAATCTAATAAACTAAGGTGACGTCAGGCGAAATGGCCGACTATCAATATGATCGATCAAAATATAAACTCAACTTCTAGAAAATACCCAACTCCATATCACGCATCACAACAACAACCACCACCACAACCACCCAACATAGTTTCAAACGCCACAACACCAGACCAACTTAGGAAGATACATCTAGGTCAAACCCCAACACAACATACTTTCAAACGCCACCACCACGGATTTACATCTAAGATCGGCATACTTTGTCAAAATCATAAAATAAATATATAGTATGGTACTGGATAACATAGCAACCAAACATGAATATACAAGACATTTCAAAAGTAAGACTTTTAGAAAAGTAAAATAATGAGCCCATATTTTTAAGAAAACAATTTATTAAAAATAAAACAACTACACACATCAAACAAACCTCAACCATACTTTCAATTTCACAAATATCAAAATTTAAACAAAACAATCAAATGCAAAGGCATTAAGGCAATATAACAATGCAGTAAAACGATAGAGGTGAGATACATGGTCTATCAAAAATTTTTATTACCCACTTTTTTCAGCAATCAAAACTTTTTTGACAAAACACTATACATATGAAAATAGACATAACATTAAATATTTCCATTTTAGAGATACCCCAGTTTAATCTCAATTTTAAATAACATAAATTCTTAAATTGATTTAGTTAACTTTCTTATAATATTTAAAAAAAGGTTGAAAAAGAAAACATACTAAGTCCCACCACAGATAAAATATGTACTATCTTTTCACACTTCATGTTTAGTACCATCATTAGAAGAAATATGCTTGAGGTACAGCTTTTAATATGAAATTTAGAGGTTTTTATGCAAAATACATAGTTTATCACTAATAAAACTAATTTTGAAACACATTGTCCACATAGCAAATACCACTTCCTGTACATTTTAAAAAATAACAATTTTTATATATCATAAAAGAACCAAACAAAAAACTAATATAAAGACAGCATTAACGTTCTAGCCAAAAGATTTGCAAAAATATTAAATATATACTTGTTCTAAAAATGCTTCTATCTCTCTTTTTACAGTTTATGTTTTGTACAGCAGCGAATGTATTACATTCCCTTTGAAATTACATAAAAATCCATGCAATACACTTAAAACATTTGAAAAATCATGTTTGGTAAGCCCACTATATATCAATATTTAAGACAAAAAATTATTATTAATTTTCCATCTACAGATACCCCTGCTTAATATCAATTTGAATTAACATAAATTCATAAAATGAGTCTATCTTTTACAGTTCGTGGGTTGTACCATCATTAGAAGAAATATGCTTGAGGTACAGCTTTTAATATGAAATTTAGAGGTTTTTATGCAAAATACATAGTTTATCACTAATAAAACTAATTTTGAAACACATTGTCCACATAGCAAATACCACTTCCTGTACATTTTAAAAAATAACAATTTTTATATATCATAAAAGAACCAAACAAAAAACTAATATAAAGACAGCATTAACGTTCTAGCCAAAAGATTTACAAAAATATTAAATATATACTTGTTCTAAAAATGCTTCTATCTCTCTTTTACAGTTTATGTTTGTACAGCAGCGAATGTATTACATTCCCTTTGAAATTACATAAAAATCCATGCAATACACTTAAAACATTTGAAAAATCATGTTTGGTAAGCCCACTATATATCAATATTTAAGACAAAAAATTATTATTAATTTTCCATCTACAGATACCCCTGCTTAATATCAATTTGAATTAACATAAATTCATAAAATGAGTCTATCTTTTACAGTTCGTGGGTTGTACTATCATTAGAAGAAATATGATTGACGAGCGGCTTTTAATATGAAATTTAGAGGTTTTTACACAAAAACATAGTTTATGCCTAATAAAAACTAATTTTGAAACACATTGTACACATAGCAAATACCACTTCCTATACATTTAAAAAATAACAATGTTTATACATCATAAAAGAACGAAACAAAAAACTAATATAAAGACAGCATTAACGTTCTAACCGAATTCGAGCCATACTTTCCCATGTTTTGTGAGCTGTTGCATTGTCCTGTTGGAAATACCCATGTAAAAGTTCGTCATCATGAAGATTTTGTAAAAACGGTTCAAGTAAATTATTTCGATATCTCTCAGCATTTATCGATCCTTCAAAAAACACAGGTCCAAATATACGCCTTCTAGAAACCGCTAGCCAAACACCAATTTTTCGCGGATGGAGAGGCGATTGAATAAACTCATGAGGATTCTCCGAAGACCAAATACGCATATTTTGTTTGTTTATATAGCCGGATAGGTGAAACCATTCTTTTTGTATATATTTGTAGAGTAAAAGCAGCATTCGATCGACTAAGAAATAGTAGCACTTAAAACATTTGAAAAATCATGTTTGGTAACCCTACTATTTAAGACAAAAATTATTATTTATTTCCATTTACAACAGATAGCCCACTATTTATCAATATTTAAGGGCAAAAAATTATTATTAATTTCCCCATTTACAACAGATTTCCGTGTTTAATCTCAATTTTTAAATAACATAAATTCTTAAATTGATTTAGTTAACTTTCTTATAATATTTAAAAAAGGGCGAGAAAGAAAACATACTAAGTCTCACAACGGATAAAATATATGCTATCTTTTTACAGTTCATGTTTTTGTACTATCATTACAAGAAATAAGCCTCGCGATTAGCTTTTAATCTGAAATTTAGATGCTTCATAAAACCACCTCAGAGACACTAAAAAATTATGATTTTCAGCTCAACCAACCATTCAAAAAGTTGATACATCAAATTCGTGAATATTAATATCACTCTACACTCTTAATAAAAAATTTAGCAGAAGTCTCACATTAAATGAATACAAAATTTATATATGCACTACATTAAATGAAGATTGAATTTTATACACTGCTTATATCACCAGAAATTTTGTTACAAGATTATATGATTAGATAGACTCATGACTAAGCCTAAACGGACACCAGGCTTTCAATATGTAGTAAAGTTTTTTTCTTCATACATTTAATATAAACTAATGATCTATCTTTAGAAAGCATCCACAGGTCCATTAGAACTTGTGGGTGGTGCAACATCTACTTTAACCCTCTTCTTAGACGGTCCGGCAACATGCTCACATGTATCCACACCCTCCCTACAAATACCGCAAACAAAATTGCGGTGGAGGGTATTCACATGTCGGTTCATGTTATCACGCCGGGTGAAGGATTTTCCGCAAATGATGTAATTCATTCTATGAAAAACAAATTAAAAATAATTAATATAATAAATTTAAGAGAATAAAAAGCTATTGAAACCTAATTTTTAATATATCGAAATTGCTAATTTATTTGACTGATCAGCGTATATTTAACTAAAAATACCTGTATTATTCAGAATTTATTTAAATTATTAAAAAAAATCTCTTTAAAGAACCATATAAAATAATTAACTTAATTATATAAATTCACATACTTATACATTAAAAACAATTTAAAGAAAGCACTAAATGCAAAAAATACTTGTATTATACAAAATTTATTTAAATTATTGAAAAAATCTTTTTAAAGAACCGTATAAAATAATCAACTTAATTATATAAATTTACACGCTTAAACGTTAAAAACAATATAAAGAAGCTACTAAATGCATATAAAATACTTTGAGGCACCCTGGATTAATTGTATATAAAAATAATATTCAATAAAATATTCAATAAAATTTGCATCATTAAATTATTAAGAATAGCCTTATAATTGAAAAACAATTTTTAAAAAGTCCTATAAAATTTTAGAGCGGTAGAAAAACTAATGGAAACTATGATCCGCGTATATTTAACTAAAAATACCTGTATTATTGAGAATTTATTGATAAAACCTTATAAAATAATCAATTTAATAATATAAATTTACGCACTTAAGCATTAAAAACAATTTAAAGAAAACACTAAATGCATATAAAATACTTGAAACATATCCTGGATTAATTGTATATAAAAATAATATTCAATAAAATATTAATAAAATTTACGCCATTAAATTATTAAAAATAGTCTAATTGAAAAAACAATTTTTAAAAAGTCCTATGAAATTTTAGAGTGGTAGAAAAACTAATGAAAAATATTGCAAGTTAATATTATATAAATTAGGGTTTCTAAATACCTTATAGTAAACACAAACAAGCACTAAAAACGATGTTGACTGTTTAAAGACACTGGTTATAATAAAATTAAATATGCCGATCTACGTATATATAGATACACATCTGTTTTTTCCCGCGCATACATATATATACATATATACGTATGCGACCAGAGGTAATTTAGCGCTGTAAAATTCCTTTCTCACGGTGGTCCGGCTACAATAGGCCCTTTTTCCCACACACACACACACACACACACATATATATATATATATGTATATGTATGTATGTGAACGGAGATAATTAGCAGCGGCCGCATTCCATTCTCACGGGTGACTGTGTGTTCTAAAGCATCTGTTTAATTTTTAGCGTCGCATACCTGCATCCAATGAGGGTTTCGAGTCCGGGAATTTCGTCTTTCTACCTGTACAGATAGATCTGTCTTTATATAAAATTCGTATATATTAACTATGATTTTAGTTTTAAAATAAAAAATAATAAGAAGGTTAAAATAATTCGTTATTTTGTAGATAGTTGCATAGAGCTAAAACATTATTTTGCATGCATATACATTCTCCATTAGTTTTATTATTATGATAAAAACAATGATTGACATTTTTAATAAGCTTTGGTACATCATTAAAATATTCCAGTAAATTAAATGCTAATGATGTAAAAATACCTAAAAATATTTCGTAAAACAAGAGTATTTTAGTTAAATATACGGAGATCCATATGAAAAACTACGAAAGTTATATTAATGTTAAATATTAAATAATTTAATTAAATGAAAACACATCGTTTCACAAAAATTATGTTTTATTAAACACTAGATATACATTTCATTTACCATAACAGTACATTATAAACCTTTCTTAATATTGATGATACAGGATCAGTTAAATTAGTATGGTTGTTAAGAAATTGGAGGAGTATTTGATAGTATTTTCTTCATAAAAGTAGTATGTATTGTAATATAAGATAGTGTTATAAACTATACAATAAATATTATTCAGTATTGGAATACACAATGAATAACACAAATTTGAGTAGAGAAAGATAAATATTTCTAATTGCACATGTGTGAATTTGAATCTATCGGGAATATACAGAGTAATTATTTACATCTGATGGTGAAACATGGTCGCGTATTTTATATCATTCAGTAATTTAATTTACTCTATAGCCAGACAATGAGGTGGATGCTAAGCATTAATGTGTACACACGTAATGTTATGATCGTCAGTGTAACATATATATTCAAGTCTAACACAAACTTTTTGATTTATTGAAACCCCAATAGAAATTATCACTATTTCGAGAAGAATAGTCATGTACCTGTACATATTCAAAGCCGCTGAAGTATGAGTACATTAACAGCTGTATACGCATGTCTTTATCATCCACTTTAATGTGTTACTGTAATTCCAGTTACTTTTTTTTTATTTATACGTACATATATTGTGAATTATTACACTAATTATAAAACAAAATTAATTATAGATAGACAAACATTATGCAGGTATATTGCAAACATGTAATGCTAAGATAATCAGAGTGATATATACATACATGTAAAGAAATTTATAGTTTATTCAATCTCTTATTAAAAGAGTTATTAATATTTTTCAAATGAATACCTGGCAGTGGTGGAAAACTGTTGAAATTTGGATAGATTAATAGTTACATATGCGAGCTTCAGAATAGCTTCTGAACATGTTGGGGAGAGGTTTAAACTGCTTTCTATTCAACATGAACTCCGGTGAACTTGTTAAAAAAAAACCGGTTCTGTATCGGTTCAGCTTGACAGGAGCGGCTTTTAGAATTCTAAGTCATGAATGGCGCACCAAAGATAGGTATTTTTTTATTAAACTGTATTATCATACCCTCTTCCGAAGCCGATGCTTCACCAATTATCTTAAGGATATAATCACGGCTGGTGCAGGTTCTGCAATTCTTGCTGATCCAGCTATAGCCCTGAGGATATCCCTAAGATAAATGGTGAAGCATCGGCATCGGAAGAGGGTGTGATAATACAGTTTAATAAAAAAATACCTATCTGTGGTGCGCCATTCATGACTTAGAATTCTAAAAGCCGCTCCTGTCAAACTGAACCGATACAGAACCGGTTTTTTTTTAACAAGTTCACCGGAGTTCATGTTGAATAGAAAGCAGTTTAAACCTCTCCCCAACATGTTCAGAAGCTATTCTGAAGCTCGCATATGTAACTATTAATCTATCCAAATTTCAACAGTTTTCCACCACTGCCAGGTATTCATTTGAAAAATATTAATAACTCTTTTAATAAGAGATTGAATAAACTATAAATTTCTTTACATGTATGTATATATCACTCTGATTATCTTAGCATTACATGTTTGCAATATACCTGCATAATGTTTGTCTATCTATAATTAATTTTGTTTTATAATTAGTGTAATAATTCACAATATATGTACGTATAAATAAAAAAAAAGTAACTGGAATTACAGTAACACATTAAAGTGGATGATAAAGACATGCGTATACAGCTGTTAATGTACTCATACTTCAGCGGCTTTGAATATGTACAGGTACATGACTATTCTTCTCGAAATAGTGATAATTTCTATTGGGGTTTCAATAAATCAAAAAGTTTGTGTTAGACTTGAATATATATGTTACACTGACGATCATAACATTACGTGTGTACACATTAATGCTTAGCATCCACCTCATTGTCTGGCTATAGAGTAAATTAAATTACTGAATGATATAAAATACGCGACCATGTTTCACCATCAGATGTAAATAATTACTCTGTATATTCCCGATAGATTCAAATTCACACATGTGCAATTAGAAATATTTATCTTTCTCTACTCAAATTTGTGTTATTCATTGTGTATTCCAATACTGAATAATATTTATTGTATAGTTTATAACACTATCTTATATTACAATACATACTACTTTTATGAAGAAAATACTATCAAATACTCCTCCAATTTCTTAACAACCATACTAATTTAACTGATCCTGTATCATCAATATTAAGAAAGGTTTATAATGTACTGTTATGGTAAATGAAATGTATATCTAGTGTTTAATAAAACATAATTTTTGTGAAACGATGTGTTTTCATTTAATTAAATTATTTAATATTTAACATTAATATAACTTTCGTAGTTTTTCATATGGATCTCCGTATATTTAACTAAAATACTCTTGTTTTACGAAATATTTTTAGGTATTTTTACATCATTAGCATTTAATTTACTGGAATATTTTAATGATGTACCAAAGCTTATTAAAAATGTCAATCATTGTTTTTATCATAATAATAAAACTAATGGAGAATGTATATGCATGCAAAATAATGTTTTAGCTCTATGCAACTATCTACAAAATAACGAATTATTTTAACCTTCTTATTATTTTTTATTTTAAAACTAAAATCATAGTTAATATATACGAATTTTATATAAAGACAGATCTATCTGTACAGGTAGAAAGACGAAATTCCCGGACTCGAAACCCTCATTGGATGCAGGTATGCGACGCTAAAAATTAAACAGATGCTTTAGAACACACAGTCACCCGTGAGAATGGAATGCGGCCGCTGCTAATTATCTCCGTTCACATACATACATATACATATATATATATATATATGTGTGTGTGTGTGTGTGTGTGTGGGAAAAAGGGCCTATTGTAGCCGGACCACCGTGAGAAAGGAATTTTACAGCGCTAAATTACCTCTGGTCGCATACGTATATATGTATATATATGTATGCGCGGGAAAAAACAGATGTGTATCTATATATACGTAGATCGGCATATTTAATTTTATTATAACCAGTGTCTTTAAACAGTCAACATCGTTTTTAGTGCTTGTTTGTGTTTACTATAAGGTATTTAGAAACCCTAATTTATATAATATTAACTTGCAATATTTTTCATTAGTTTTTCTACCACTCTAAAATTTCATAGGACTTTTTAAAAATTGTTTTTTCAATTAGACTATTTTTAATAATTTAATGGCGTAAATTTTATTAATATTTTATTGAATATTATTTTTATATACAATTAATCCAGGATATGTTTCAAGTATTTTATATGCATTTAGTGTTTTCTTTAAATTGTTTTTAATGCTTAAGTGCGTAAATTTATATTATTAAATTGATTATTTTATAAGGTTTTATCAATAAATTCTCAATAATACAGGTATTTTTAGTTAAATATACGCGGATCATAGTTTCCATTAGTTTTTCTACCGCTCTAAAATTTTATAGGACTTTTTAAAAATTGTTTTTCAATTATAAGGCTATTCTTAATAATTTAATGATGCAAATTTTATTGAATATTTTATTGAATATTATTTTTATATACAATTAATCCAGGGTGCCTCAAAGTATTTTATATGCATTTAGTAGCTTCTTTATATTGTTTTTAACGTTTAAGCGTGTAAATTTATATAATTAAGTTGATTATTTTATACGGTTCTTTAAAAAGATTTTTTCAATAATTTAAATAAATTTTGTATAATACAAGTATTTTTTGCATTTAGTGCTTTCTTTAAATTGTTTTTAATGTATAAGTATGTGAATTTATATAATTAAGTTAATTATTTTATATGGTTCTTTAAAGAGATTTTTTTTAATAATTTAAATAAATTCTGAATAATACAGGTATTTTTAGTTAAATATACGCTGATCAGTCAAATAAATTAGCAATTTCGATATATTAAAAATTAGGTTTCAATAGCTTTTTATTCTCTTAAATTTATTATATTAATTATTTTTAATTTGTTTTTCATAGAATGAATTACATCATTTGCGGAAAATCCTTCACCCGGCGTGATAACATGAACCGACATGTGAATACCCTCCACCGCAATTTTGTTTGCGGTATTTGTAGGGAGGGTGTGGATACATGTGAGCATGTTGCCGGACCGTCTAAGAAGAGGGTTAAAGTAGATGTTGCACCACCCACAAGTTCTAATGGACCTGTGGATGCTTTCTAAAGATAGATCATTAGTTTATATTAAATGTATGAAGAAAAAAACTTTACTACATATTGAAAGCCTGGTGTCCGTTTAGGCTTAGTCATGAGTCTATCTAATCATATAATCTTGTAACAAAATTTCTGGTGATATAAGCAGTGTATAAAATTCAATCTTCATTTAATGTAGTGCATATATAAATTTTGTATTCATTTAATGTGAGACTTCTGCTAAATTTTTTATTAAGAGTGTAGAGTGATATTAATATTCACGAATTTGATGTATCAACTTTTTGAATGGTTGGTTGAGCTGAAAATCATAATTTTTTAGTGTCTCTGAGGTGGTTTTATGAAGCATCTAAATTTCAGATTAAAAGCTAATCGCGAGGCTTATTTCTTGTAATGATAGTACAAAAACATGAACTGTAAAAAGATAGCATATATTTTATCCGTTGTGAGACTTAGTATGTTTTCTTTCTCGCCCTTTTTTAAATATTATAAGAAAGTTAACTAAATCAATTTAAGAATTTATGTTATTTAAAAATTGAGATTAAACACGGAAATCTGTTGTAAATGGGGAAATTAATAATAATTTTTTGCCCTTAAATATTGATAAATAGTGGGCTATCTGTTGTAAATGGAAATAAATAATAATTTTTGTCTTAAATAGTAGGGTTACCAAACATGATTTTTCAAATGTTTTAAGTGCTACTATTTCTTAGTCGATCGAATGCTGCTTTTACTCTACAAATATATACAAAAAGAATGGTTTCACCTATCCGGCTATATAAACAAACAAAATATGCGTATTTGGTCTTCGGAGAATCCTCATGAGTTTATTCAATCGCCTCTCCATCCGCGAAAAATTGGTGTTTGGCTAGCGGTTTCTAGAAGGCGTATATTTGGACCTGTGTTTTTTGAAGGATCGATAAATGCTGAGAGATATCGAAATAATTTACTTGAACCGTTTTTACAAAATCTTCATGATGACGAACTTTTACATGGGTATTTCCAACAGGACAATGCAACAGCTCACAAAACATGGGAAAGTATGGCTCGAATTCGGTTAGAACGTTAATGCTGTCTTTATATTAGTTTTTTGTTTCGTTCTTTTATGATGTATAAACATTGTTATTTTTTAAATGTATAGGAAGTGGTATTTGCTATGTGTACAATGTGTTTCAAAATTAGTTTTTATTAGGCATAAACTATGTTTTTGTGTAAAAACCTCTAAATTTCATATTAAAAGCCGCTCGTCAATCATATTTCTTCTAATGATAGTACAACCCACGAACTGTAAAAGATAGACTCATTTTATGAATTTATGTTAATTCAAATTGATATTAAGCAGGGGTATCTGTAGATGGAAAATTAATAATAATTTTTTGTCTTAAATATTGATATATAGTGGGCTTACCAAACATGATTTTTCAAATGTTTTAAGTGTATTGCATGGATTTTTATGTAATTTCAAAGGGAATGTAATACATTCGCTGCTGTACAAACATAAACTGTAAAAGAGAGATAGAAGCATTTTTAGAACAAGTATATATTTAATATTTTTGTAAATCTTTTGGCTAGAACGTTAATGCTGTCTTTATATTAGTTTTTTGTTTGGTTCTTTTATGATATATAAAAATTGTTATTTTTTAAAATGTACAGGAAGTGGTATTTGCTATGTGGACAATGTGTTTCAAAATTAGTTTTATTAGTGATAAACTATGTATTTTGCATAAAAACCTCTAAATTTCATATTAAAAGCTGTACCTCAAGCATATTTCTTCTAATGATGGTACAACCCACGAACTGTAAAAGATAGACTCATTTTATGAATTTATGTTAATTCAAATTGATATTAAGCAGGGGTATCTGTAGATGGAAAATTAATAATAATTTTTTGTCTTAAATATTGATATATAGTGGGCTTACCAAACATGATTTTTCAAATGTTTTAAGTGTATTGCATGGATTTTTATGTAATTTCAAAGGGAATGTAATACATTCGCTGCTGTACAAAACATAAACTGTAAAAAGAGAGATAGAAGCATTTTTAGAACAAGTATATATTTAATATTTTTGCAAATCTTTTGGCTAGAACGTTAATGCTGTCTTTATATTAGTTTTTTGTTTGGTTCTTTTATGATATATAAAAATTGTTATTTTTTAAAATGTACAGGAAGTGGTATTTGCTATGTGGACAATGTGTTTCAAAATTAGTTTTATTAGTGATAAACTATGTATTTTGCATAAAAACCTCTAAATTTCATATTAAAAGCTGTACCTCAAGCATATTTCTTCTAATGATGGTACTAAACATGAAGTGTGAAAAGATAGTACATATTTTATCTGTTGTGGGACTTAGTATGTTTTCTTTTTCAACCTTTTTTTAAATATTATAAGAAAGTTAACTAAATCAATTTAAGAATTTATGTTATTTAAAATTGAGATTAAACTGGGGTATCTCTAAAATGGAAATATTTAATGTTATGTCTATTTTCATATGTATAGTGTTTTGTCAAAAAAGTTTTGATTGCTGAAAAAAGTGGGTAATAAAATTTTTTGATAGACCATGTATCTCACCTCTATCGTTTTACTGCATTGTTATATTGCACTATATGGGTCATCTCGAGAACATTCCTTGCCTTTGCATTTGATTGTTTTGTTTAAATTTTGATATTTGTGAAATTGAAAGTATGGTTGAGGTTTGTTTGATGTGTGTAGTTGTTTTATTTTTAATAAATTGTTTTCTTAAAAATATGGGCTCATTATTTTACTTTTCTAAAAGTCTTACTTTTGAAATGTCTTGTATATTCATGTTTGGTTGCTATGTTATCCAGTACCATACTATATATTTATTTTATGATTTTGACAAAGTATGCCGATCTTAGATGTAAATCCGCGGTGGTGGCGTTTGAAAGTATGTTGTGTTGGGGTTTGACCTAGATGTATCTTCCTAAGTTGGTCTGGTGTTGTGGCGTTTGAAACTATGTTGGGTGGTTGTGGTGGTGGTTGTTGTTGTGATGCGTGATATGGAGTTGGGTATTTTCTAGAAGTTGAGTTTATATTTTGATCGATCATATTGATAGTCGGCCATTTCGCCTGACGTCACCTTAGTTTATTAGATTTTTGGCGGCCATCTTGGATTCGCTATCTTTCTTTTCTAAAAATCCCTACCTTTGAAATGTTCTGTATATTAATATTTGGTTGCTATGTTATCCAGATGGATGGATGGATTGATGGATGGTTGGATGGATGGATGGATGGATGGATGTATGGATGGATGGATGGATGGATTGATTGTTGGATGGATGGATGGATGAATGTATGGATGTATGGATGGATTGATGGATGGTTGGATGGCTTTTTGAGAAAACAGGGATTTGATAGTGGTTTGAATGTGTGGTTTTAATATAGGGGTTTCAGAACCGCTTCATGACGTGAGCTGATTCTAGCGATGGTTTTGAGATGATGTTTCATAGGAGTTCGAGTGCATGGTTTTGATAGATTGGATGCTTGACGTGACATTAGTTTATTAGATTTTTGGCGGCCATCTTGGATTCGCCATCTTGCTTTTCTAAAAATCCCTACCTTTGAAACGTCCTGTATATTCATACTTGGTTGCTATCTCGTCCAGTAGCATACTGTATATTTATTTTATAATTTTGAAATGGTATGCCGATCTTAGATATAAAGTTTATATTTTTATCGACCATCTTGAGGGTATGAAACTTGGTCATATTGTTAATTAATAATAATAAATACATTGTTTTTCTTAAAAAATATAT
Source organism: Amphimallon solstitiale (assembly GCA_963170755.1). Taxonomy (NCBI): domain Eukaryota; kingdom Metazoa; phylum Arthropoda; class Insecta; order Coleoptera; family Scarabaeidae; genus Amphimallon; species Amphimallon solstitiale. Next base: position 27,437,054 of record OY720675.1, on the reverse strand, counting down.
TGTTTGTTTTATTTTATTTTATAAGTGAGATATACATTTCAAGCATGCGGCTATCACAGAAGCAGACAGCCGTTGCGGTTTCCGCTGGAAACATGTTTAGACCTGTTTGAAGTACATTGAGAAGCGCGATAGCAAGCCTGGTAATTTATTCAGGAATTCTCTAGAAACAAAGACCATCTTGATGGTCCGCCATTTTGTCTGACGTCACCTTAGTTTGGCTAGTGACCGTGAGAGGATGCTGCATTATGGCAATCATGAGAGATGCCATTTCTTGGTTAGTGGCTGTGAGAGGGCGTCACATTGGGTTGGTAATGATGAAATCTGCCATTTCTTAGTTTGGTTAGTGGCCGTCAGAGGGCGCCACATTGGGTTGGTAATGATGAAATCTGCAATTTTTAGTTGGGTTGGTAATGATGAAATCTGCAATTTTTAGTTGGGTTGGTAATGATGAAATCTGCAATTTTAGTTGGGTTGGTAATGATGAAATCTGCAATTTTAGTTGGGTTGGTAATGATGAAATCTGCAATTTTTAGTTGGGTTGGCGACTGCGAGGGGGCGCCATATCAGTTGGGTTGGTAGAGGGTTCTACCTATCTTGCGGGGAGGGGGGAGGGGGGGTAGTAGGAGTGGGGGGTGGGGGGTCCAGAATCGGCGTAAGTACCCTACTGTCATCTATGATCAAATAGCGAAAGTTATTTGTTCTTTATTTTTCTAAACTTTCAATATAGACAAAAAAGACACTACAATACTAGAACTTTCTGTGCTTTCTGGAATTATCCGTTCTGTACTGTGTGTGTTGTGTAATGTATGAACTTGTAATGTATTTATGGTTAATTTACGCGTCTTAACGCGTTCTCTTATATTTATTATATTTCTAAATATGGACAAGTGTTTAAAAAAATCGTCAGAACTATCTACGTCCTAAAGTGTAAAAAATACAAAGAAGAGCAGTTTGTACAGTGATGAATATCTTAAAAATGGGTTTATCATTATTTTCAGTAAACCACAATCTAAGCTTGTAGAGAAGTCTGATCAAAAGAAAGTATGAAGCCATTCAAACTATTTCGACACTTAAATAGGAAACAACCAGAACAGAAAACAAGCCTGTAGAGCAGTGGCGTAACTACAAATTTTGCCCCCCCCCTCCCGCAACATCCAGCTCAACCTAACCAATTATTACCTTGCTGTATCCTTCAAATAGGTGTATCTGGGCTCGGACCGCCCAGCACCGCGGGGGTATAGTTACACCACTGCTGCAGAGTTGATTGAAAGAAAAGTAAGCTCCCTTCACAATCAAAAAGGCACTTTCACGCGACCCACAACTACTAATGAAAAAGTATTACTAGCAAGTCATCGAGCTGTATATCGCATTGCAAAAACCAGTAAATCACTTACAAATGCTGAAGATTTAATTCTACCAGCAGCTGTCGGGATGGTAAAATACTGATTAGTGAAAAAAAGCTACCAAATTAAAAGCAATAACTCCGATAATACTATCCCAAGAAGAATAAGTGATATGGCAGAAGGTATTCGAGCAATAATTGTTGAAAATCAAGAACTGCTCGTACATTTCTCTAGAGATGGACTAATCTACAGATAATTTTAACTGTTTACAGCATTCGTAAACACAAGCAATGATATTAGGGAAATTATTTTATTTTTAGCGCCATTAGAGACCAATACCACCGTGAAAACAGTTATTGGATACTTTTATGCAGTACACATCTCAAGACGACAGTGATTGGGCCAAATGCGCTAATATAGGTGCTGAAGGTGGACATCGGATCTGGTATTATTGTCAGATTACTAAGTAATGCCAAATATTCTATGGCTGCACTGTTTTTTACACTGGGAAGCACTTGTCTTAAAGTCTTTGCCTTCCTAAATATGTTATGAAAACTGTCATAGTTATAAAGTCTACCAAAGGATAAATATTACAGACTTGTATTTTTCTAAAAAAATGTGAAATCGTGATATATAAATCTTCCTTCTCACACAGACGTAAGATGACATCCGAGGGGTAACGTTTTGAAAGGAGTTATTAAGTTAAAAGCAGAACTTTTGATGCACTAACAAGATGTGAAATCAGAAAAAGAATTTCCTGTTTGGCTTCGTAAACTGACTTGACTTGAAAATTTCAATGGAGATGAAGAATTTTAATTCATTTTAATGCGTTCAAGATTTCATGTAAGATGTGGCTAAATACAATATAAAAAATCCTGGGCGAGTTTTTTTAGATGTAAGTTACTGTGTGTAATTTAAAACAACAGTTTTGTAAACATTTACCAAATGAAATTCAAACCAGTTACTACAATTAAAGATGAATTCTGAATCCTTCTTCGGACAATTACTTTCAACATGCTAAAATTACAAAAAACATGAGAGAAAAACTTACTGGAACATCTTCTTCCAGAAACTGCCGAACCTAGATCGAAAAGTCAGTGTCTGACAACATATCCATAAGTCGCATTAATCTTAATATATTAAATATTAATATATTATGACGCTATATATGTATTTATTTACGATGGAAAAGATAAAAAAACTCTCAACAAATTGTTTTTGTTTTACTCTTGATATTCTTTCGCAACACCCACTAGAGAAGCTATTCATATGACACACTGATTTAAAAAAATGAGGTGTGGCCACCACACGGCTTTCGTATAAGTATGAGCGTTTCAAATTATAGAGTTTTAAATTTTTTTTTTATTTAAAAATTATTTAAAATCCTATTATAAGTACTTCTATTCTCTTAATAAATCTCTATAGAATGCATACTTTGCGAGATATTCAGAAAATGCTATTCGCAAAGAGTAAAAGTATTACTACCGGTCCGAATTTTGAAATTTCATTTATACAAAAAATATTTCAAAACCAACTCTAAATACTTTTGTACTCTTGACAAATATTTATAGAATGCATAATTTACGACATATTTGCAAGAAAAATCGTTATTGGATAAGAACAAAAGTGTTACTTCCGGTCCGAATTTTGAAATTTTTTTTATACAAAAGGTATTGAAAATTAAGTTCTAAATACTTTTATACTCGTAACTTATCTGTCTAAAAAGCATAACTTGCGAAATATTCGCGAAAAACTGATTTTCGATAAGAGTAAAGGACCTATTTCCGGTAGGAATTTGGAAAAACTTTTTTAATAAAATTCTTCTCAAATTTAATTTTGAGTACATTCAAATTCTTTATAAATTTGTTTAAACTTAGTAATTGACGAAATATTGGCAAAATTCAATTTTTTCAGTGAAGGAAACTACTACTTCAGGTCAATCGATTTTACTGAAAAACTTATCAGATCTCAATAGGGAGATTATACACGTAAATACAAAATTTGGAATTGAATCGGTATCAGGGAACTTCAAAACATGGACATCTGCAAAAGTCTCGGGGTCGAAAATTATACTACGTATAAGAAAGTAAAAGGAATACATAGTAACTTTTTTTTATATAATGAATGTCCATAAATTATTTTTAAAGGTTGGCGGAAATTTATCCATTTTTAATTAATTAGTCTGCTTGCCGTGAGCTGTCATGAATAAAACTTGAAAAATGCAGTTTTACAACTAATGATATATGAGAAAATGCATAATATGTCCATGGTATTTTTTATATTGATAACTGCCAATTCTGGTATTGCAACGTTCTGTAATTAGTGACAAGGTCAGAATATGCATATTTTCAATATTTATTTAAAGTGCAAATCAGGGTATAAAAACGTTAATATCACGAAATTTGCAAAAGTATATTTGAAATGCGAAAATTAATTAATTATAATTTATTGCGCAATTTTCATTTAGAACGTGTGGGGACAAATTGATATTTAGAATCCTGGCTTTCTATTTTTATGTTAATAGAAACAAAAATTTTAAATTGTAAGATTATAATTAAGCATTGTAAGTTAAGAAAACCTTCAACTTTAATTACTACTTTGTTATTTGTACATATCTGGAGAAGAACATTAGAATTAGATCGACGAATGGTGCTTATAATTAAGAAAATATCAAATTAAAGAATATCTCATATACAACAAGACTATACTAACACTTATACAGTGTTATACAAGCAAACAACTTGAACTACGAAAGCCTATTGATAAGAGAGGGTAGTGGGAGTTAAAATAAAATGTATCCATTTTAGTATTAACTCTTTCTATGACAGGAATGTCAGTGGTTATGTGAATTACTTTACCGAACCATCAAACTTTTGTGTTTGTAAAACGTTAAAAACAGAATACACAATTAAAAATGAGGTGTGGTCACCACACGACTTTCTTATACGTATGAGCGTTTCAAACTATACAATTTTAAGAACTTTTTTATGCAAAAATTATTCAAAATCCTATTCTAAGTACTTCCCTTCTCTTAATAAATCGCTATAGAATGCATACTTTGCAAGATATTTAAAAAAAAGTGCTACTCGCTTAGAGTAAAAGTGCTACTTCCGCGGTCCGAATTTTGAAATTTCATGTATACAAAAAATATTGCAAATCCAACTGTAAATACTTTTGTACTCTTAATAAATATATATAGAATGCATAATTTACGACATATTTGCAAAAAATCGCTATTCGGTAAGAGTATAAGTGGTATTTCCGTTCCGAATTTTGAAAAAATTTTTATACAAAAGATATTTAAAATTATCATTTAAATACTTTTATACTCGTAATGTGCCTACCTAGAAAGCATGACTTGCGAGATATTCGCAAAAAACTGATTTTCCATAAGAGTAAAAGACCTACTTCCGGTAGGAATTTCAAAAAAACGTTTTTAAGACAAATTCTTTATAAATTTGTTTAAACTTAGTCATTGAGGAAATATTTGCAAAATTCGATTTTTTCACTGAAGTAAACTACTGCTTGCGGTGTACCGATTTTACTGAAAAACTAATCAAATCTCAAGAGGGAGATTATATACGTAAATACAAAATTTGGAATACGTCACACACAGACAGACACATATACATTTTTAAAAAACCACTTTTTTTGGTATCAGGGAACTTTAAAACGTGGACATCTGCAAAAATCTCAAGGTTGAACGTTTTCGTGATCACAATACTTCCTTATACTACGTATAAGAAAGTAAAAGTGCAAATTATAAAGTTGTTTTGAGGAAGCCGCACATTTTCATCAATTGTAGATATTTGAAGAACTACTTACATTGATTGTCCTGTTCCCTGTTTAAATGCAATTCATCCCATCATGAAAAATTTTGAAAAATACAGATGTGCATCTCCCACTTTACATAAAAAAGCGCCCGCACATGATAATGTGGATCGGGATATCATGAAATGCCACTAATACTGAAGATAATGAATTGCAAACGTTAGGCCAAATTAGTGGAAGTGTCGAGGTCTCCTGTAAAACTGTTAGCTTCATGGGTATAAACAATATTTTTTAAATATCCCCACAAAAAAAAATCATTTGGAGAGAGAACAGTAGATCGCGGAGGCCATCATCTAATGTTTCCCGTTCCAGAAATAAGACGGCCAGGGACCGCAACATGTTCCCAGCTAAACATTGAATGTAAAATCTGGGTCGGGATCGGAGAATATCGTTGTGATGTCGGTTGTTGTCGGCATTGGTGACGGACAGTAGGGGTACCACGTTGCCACGTATTACATTCATACGTATAGATCGCACGTAAACATTGAATTCCTATATCTAATGATATTTGACACATGCGGTATATACAATACCCACAGAAATTGAAGGTATGGGTTGGATTGTTAGGGAATAATCCGTTTTTTATAAACGGCGTTTTAAATTCACAAACATATTTACAATTGCTGCAAAATGACATTATTCCTTTTATACAGAACATACCTAATATTGAAATAGGAAGTATTTGGTATCAGCAGGACGGATGTCCTGCACATAACAGTGCAATTGTGCGTCAGTTTTGAAGAAATACCTTTGAAAATAGAATTATTTCTCTAGGCAGCCCAGATCACCTGATTTGTCCTCTAATGATTTTTTCTTGTGGGGGTATCTAACGTTAAAAATTTACGGTTTCGAACATTAACGGTCAAATAATTTAGACGAACTACGTCAAAAAATAAGAAATTGCGTATATCGTATCGATTACGCCCGAAATGCTGGCAAATGTTAGACGTTGTTTTTATGATCGGGTGGCGCATTGTTTATAAGTTCAAGGTGTACAATTCGAACACTTAATTAATTGAGAGTATTGTTTATTAAACATGTATTGTGATAATATTGTAACGAAACAAGCCCACAAAAGAAGCAGACCTCCGGGAGACGACAAAAAAACGTACCGGTAAACAAGTCGTAAATCAACTGCACTCATATACTGCGTCAGCGACAGAAAGTCTGGAATATGGTAGAAGAGAGCCAGAATTTGCTAGACCTTTTGTCTGTACATATAAATGCCGCCGGTGGGATAAGGAATTCATTCAATAGTAGTCGCGCGCGGTATTTACTGAACAGTTCAAATAACATAAATAATTTGAGTAGTGCAGTTTTATTATAGTTCACAAAATACATAAATATTACTGACATAATGTTACCCGGGACTACGTCGCACTAAGATAACTGACTAAATTAAGCTAAAGATAACGGAGAATCACAATAGGATATGATTAAATCTGGAAACGCAGGGCCGAGCTAACTCTGTCGCAGACGGCGTGACGGTTCAGATAAACTAGAACACCTAAAAGTAGAGCGTCGGTCGGCAACGACGCTAGCGACGTTGTCCGGGCACCAGGACACTGTGTTACCTTATGATAACCTACCTGCGCCTCCTATGAGCTACCACTGGCTGTGTCCCTCCAGCGGGTTTCCTATTGATCAGCCTGTATAATATGATGCACCTAACCTTATGTACGTGCTTGTCACAATATTATATGAGATATGTAGAGGTAAAATAAAAGAAAAGATATTACGGAAAGTAGCAAGATTTAATTAAATTGAAATGTTGATTTTTAAATTTTAATTATAAAAGTTGTTTATGTTTTTTTTTTAAATAAAAGGGGTAGTTAAAGTATAACAGAATAATTACTAAGTGAAACAAATCTGAAATTAGCAGACGTTGAGTAAGAATTGAAATGCATAAAATACCATTGATAACAAGACAGTTTGATAAATTTTGAACACAAAGCGTTAATAAAATTTAAAAGAAAATAACAAGTCTTAATACTAAATCACAGTCTCTGCGTTTCAGCAGAAGATGGTTGGCAGCAGAAACGTTTCATTACCTCACATAATATAAATACAAGTAATATCATGAAAACGCCACAACGGCAATGTTAACACAAAATGTGTTTAATATGTACGCAAGAAAATTAATATCATCTAGTACTTAAGACTTAGAATAGTAAGTGAAAATTTCGTTAAATACCAAACACAAGGTTTGATTACATGATCATAATTAATTTAAAAGAAGGTTACTTATTAGCAAAAGTCAAATAATTAAAGATAAAATTAGGAAGGAAATTTTATAATATACAAAAATACACTGAGCTTCCCGAACAAAATTTACTCTTGCAGAAATGATTTTAACTAGCTCAGAAAAATTAAATGAACTTACGTGAAAGTCAAATTTCTAACTTACGGTTATAAACGTGCAAAAATTATTATCAAAAACAAGATTAAAATTCAACACATCAAAGAGACATACAATTATTCTAATGGTAATGATAATACTATAAATATTACTAATTTAAAGATTATCACTCCAAAAGATATAGTGCTACGGTAATGAATTTACTAAAATTAGCTTTTAATTAAATATTCGACTCAACATAGAGTTACATAATTACGGTAATGACATAACTAAAATTTTTATTGAACTTAATATTCAACATAACAGTGCGAGCCCTTATCAAATCTTCTTGGGGTCACCCTGTATTCCGCAAAACCAGTTTGCATAACAAAACAAGAAAAATAACGGTAATTTAATTAGGATTAATATGTGACCTTGCAGTTAACTAAGTGGTGCATTAGTTATTATAGCCACTCAAAAATTCTTAGGTCAAATTTAGGAAAGATAAAGTCCAGCACTCTGGCATAAGGTCGTCGAAAATCAGACGTAAATTATGATGTAAATTACAACATTAGTTGCACTTAACTGACAAAATGGACGCTTCCGGAAACCAATATGGCGGAGGGCCCCTCGTTGAAAGATTCCACTCCAACAGACAGATAGACGTCTAGGTGCAACTACTGCCGCAACGATAGAATCCACCACACTCTTCAATGATAATGCGGGGTGATAATACCAGAAATATGGCTACTGAGGGCTTTTGTGCCCGTCAAAAGAATCCTATTAAATTAGAAGAGAAACGAAACAAAGATAAAATCCCGAAAATTAACACAAAGTTACAAACACTTACCCCAAAATGATAATGGAGATTCCGCGATAAACGACTTCACAAGTCACTCAAAGGTGCAAAATTTAGATTAAAAAAAAACCAGCACGTGGCCATGCGTGAATTTTAGGTAACGGTATATCGGTAAAAATTCACGATAAATAACCAAAACTAAGGTATCGATAATTGCTGCTTACTTCATTCAAAGCCGCATCCGCGAAAATATCTACATAGATAATGTACCAAAGTACTAAAGGAAGATAAGCAATTTGCACACCATGTTCTTACACAAGAATCGACTATAAAGTGCCGTCAAAGAGCGGGAACCTCTTTTATCACTAATGCGCGTCAGCTACACGCATCCTTTCAGAAGTAACAAGCCCGGAAATATCTCTGAACGAAAGGCGGGAGATTTCAAATAAACATAATAGGCACAAAACTAAATTGACAATAAAGGGAGTCAACATCGTGACTTATATAATTAAACACAACCCTACACATAACTTAGACGAAAAGAAAATAACCGAAACACTCCTTCAATTGTTCGTAGAAATTATAAATCAGACACTGTGAAAGGAAAATACTCGCTAAACTGTTGGCAATGCGCGAAACACACGCTACACCGCGACAAAGTAACCAACGTTTGACAGATAGAAAACAAAACAAACCTCAGATGTAGACCCAATTTCTTACGGAAGAAACGGATTCTGCAGGTAACTATAGAGATTTCCAAACTCTTATATCACGCTACAAACGGAGGTTAAAAAAAAACCGACCTCCTAATGTTTTGCAGTTAAAACCGCGAGGCCATAACCCCCCAAGGAAAGATATCGACAGATACTCAACAAGGCATTCAAGGAAGGTGGATGTTGTGGAGAACAAATCAGATCACGACAACAATTCAAAGTATGCCCGATAATACACAAGATTTCCCTATTTAATACTCCTTACATTTTTTAAGTGACATAACTACGAAGGAAGAATATTAATCTGACGTACAAGAGAGTCTATGTCTAGGAATACGCATAAACACGTGAGACAGTAAATACGACGAGCCTGACTGTCGTCTCGAAGAATTTAAAGACACAAATAAATGCACTTCGCAGAGTTCGGAAGTAATAAATAAGCAGATATTGATAAAACTGGAACAAGGTGTAAAAAGTAACTGCAAATGCAGATAATTCGCATCTACAGGTAGGATAAAATAAGCTAGAGATAAGATAGTTAGAAATAGTTACATAAGATACAGAGTTCTTACACCTAAAGAGTGTATTTGCCCGATATTACACATTACATATCCGTCAATCTCACGGTGCGTGACTTAGGGCTCCGAGAGCACAATAGTAGGTTTAGCACACGCACAGATATACAGCAAACGATCTTTTCACACGGTGGACCAAACGATATACAAGGTGCGCTCAAAAAGTCTCGCGCTCAGTCAATTCTACGCACTTAAACAAAGACACATATTCTTACGAGAACTATATGCAAAAGTGAATTTTACAGCATAACAATAAATAGTAGTGATAGAAATAAATACGTGTTAATTTATTTGTATTAGTTTTAAGTGCGATATATTTATTTTATATTTTTATATTGTGATTAGTTTTAAATGTGTAAATATACAGACTGTTTCAAAACATTTGCACGAGTTGTTCATTTCGACCCCGAAAACGCTACAATATTTTTTTTTGTTGGACTGTATTGTTGATTTTTTATTTTACGATGCTTTAGTTGCAATTAGCATAAAATACAATTTCAGTTTCCCATAATATAATCTTTCTTTAATACATTCTACACGTTAAATTCACAAACCTATTATAAGTAACGAAATAAGCAACCAGCAACCCCACCACCCACAATCCTACTCTCGGCGACCAATCACATTTGATGTTGGTGTATTTTCGCAGTTCAAGTTGTTACCGTGTACACAACAAATATATGAAAATATGTCCCTTATTAATAGTCTTTCTGAACTTTTAATACCCGAAATAGAAAAAACAGTATACAATATACGGATTCATATGACTAACGGACTCGTTCTTTAGAAAACCCTTGTATTTTAATACAATATTTTTTAACATTCAAAATATAAATCTTCGTATTGATAAATTTAGTTTCTTGAAAATTCAATCTCGATTTAATTGTATATCAATTTTTTTTCTTACATAATACTATATTAACAATTGTTTTATTATTATTATCTTCTTTGTTAAGCAACTCACATTGTTGCTGAGATATTAAATAAATATATCTCAAACTTGAATTGTGTTGAACTTTTTTATTTTACTTTTGGATGTGTTACTTGTTTTTCCACTGTCCCTACTTCCCTACCTCATCTGTCATCTAAAGGTCTTACTAACACTTAACCTTGCCTGATATTAACGAGTAAGTAGCGTCAAATATAACCCGTATCGGAACCCCGGTTATCTCCAGCTGAGACGGCGGCGATCTAAATGATATGGGAAGTCACAGACTTCCCATATCATTTAGGGAAGGCCAGAAAGAATTTTGAGTTGTTTCATTTTCACTGTAAAGCTTAGATTTTCTTTATTATCGCACCTAAAGTTGCCTTAAAATGTTGCCACTAGTAACCGTAGCCTTTTAAACGTAGCAATGAGAGGGATTAATGGATTAATTAAAGTTACTGAAAGAAAAATTAAAAAAGAAAGAATTCAATTTATCGTAAATCTCGCTTCCTAATTGCCTCTACTTTAAAGCCTAACTTAAGATTGAATGTATTAGTTAAACAGTCACGATCTAAGTAAATAAGAAAATAATAATAATAATCTATTTAGAGACATTTACTTCGCGAGAATTTGATATTACCGTAAACTATGAAACTTGTCGTGCTATTTGCATATTAAAATTAACCAGAGTGAAAAGATATTTATTTAAGAAAGTAGAGCAAGATACTCAACATTACACTTTCGAGTTCCGGCAGAGGTTAATTTAATTCGAGATAAATTCTAAAACAAAGTTGCACTCGTTAAGGATTGCATATAAAATACACAATTAACTTAATTACTTGATCTATTTGCTACATATATACATTTAAAAATCCGGGGTGTTTTCGGGTATTTTCTCACAGTCAATGATTTTATTAATAATTAAATTGCTTCTCTTTTTTATTTTTTTCTCCATTTCTCCATAAGTATTTTGGATAATTATATAGATTGTACAATCCTGCGGAGTAGAAGCCGTCCTTCTTGGCTCTTTGACCTTTTCTTTTGTGGAGGATCAATCCGCATTTGTACTACTACATTAATATTATAGTTTTTGTGTAATTTTGCCGTTTCTTTATTATCTTCTGTTCTTGTTTTCATTTTATAGTTTGTTATACCTATTCTCTTCTGGGTCTCTGTTGCTTACTGCTCCCCTAACCTTATTCTTTGGGTTTTTATATCTAAGTATATATTTCCCTTTTAATAGTTTGTCCATTTCATGGTTCATTAGTAGGGAGCGGAATCGAGCGAGCTAAACTACCACGGAGCCACAACCGGGAAAAGAAATAATGTAAACAACTGCGTGTTGTTTACATTATATCTGAATAGCACTAATTCATAGGGCGAACTGCAACATCTGTTTACGCTCGACAAGAGACCGAGAATCAGAGAAAAAAGGGCAATAAAATAAGGAATTTATGAGGTAAAATTCTTTATACACGGGCGTAGATAACGGCGTCAGGAGTGTTTTAAATTTATTATATTTACGTTATATTTCCAAGAGAAATAAAATTTTCATTTATACCTTACGTTAGTTTCCTTGTTTCATTGTTTTAACTGTTAATTACGTACTTCGTAATTTTTGTAATAGTTCCTGCCGGTTCATTGAATCTACTTCTTCCATTTATATCGACGTAAGTGTTAATTGGGTTTTGTTAAGATTAAGATTAAAATTTTTAGTTATCGTTTATTTAGATCTAGAACATTGTTTATGTTACTTTTTCAGATATGATATGGAAGAACGTCGAGAAATACATCGTGAAACAATGGCGAGTTGGATTGAGGATCATACTGATTGTATGTCCATTGTCAGTGATTCCGATATTTATTGCAAAGTCTGTAAAATATCGTTACAGAATGCCAAAAAATCGAACGTACAACGTCACTTAGCATCGCTAAAACATACACAGAAATTGGACGCGTTGAAAGCTGACAATTTTAACGAAGAACTCTGAAGCTTTAATGGCGGCTAATATCCCAATAAAGAAACTTGGCAATCCCACTTTCAAAACATTTCTCCAAAAATATACTGGTCGACATGTTCCTGATGAATCCACCTTACGCAAATGTTATGTTTCTAAGTGCTTCACGAAAACAGTAGAATGCATTAGAAGACATCTTTCAAATCAGTACCTATGGATAAGTGCCGACGAAACTGTCGATATATTAGGACGCTGTGTGGTAAATATTGTAGCTGGTGTACTACATCCAACTATTCCATATAACGCATATGTAATAGCATCTAAAGTTATAAATACAGTTGATGCGGAAACAGTTGCTAAAACCATTGACGAGAATTTGCATAAAATGCTTCATTCGGACGACAGGTACAGGGAAAAAATACTTTTATTTGTTAGTGACAGTGCCGCATATATGTTAAAAACAGGCAGACTATTAAAGGAAACATATCCTTATATGCTGCATATTACTTGTGTAGCACATGCTCACCACAGAATCTGTGAATATATCAGAGACAACTATCCGGAAGTTGATAGACTTGTATCGGCTTTTAAAAAAGTTTTCAGAAAAGCACCATCGAGAGTGGCCCTTTACAGGGAAAAACTTCCATCTTTGTCACTGCCACCCGCGCCAGTAATAACTAGATGGGGAACATGGTTGGAAGCTACTAGTTTTTATGCAGAGAATTTCGATAGTTTACAAAATTTCGTTACATGTTTAAATGACGATGCTCGAAGTATTTCTGAGTGCAAGGAACTAACACAAATCCCAAATTTAAAAAATCAGCTGTTATTCCTTCAGGAACACTTTGGAAATTTGCCTAAACTAATCACATATTTCGAAAATCGAAATCTCAAACTAAAAGATGGATTAACCACATTAGATGCGGCTATTAATAATTTCAAAAGTATTCCAAGTGACTTCGGATGTGGCCTTCGGCAAAAGTTAGACTCAGTTTTTAATAGAAATCCAGATTTATAAACATTGTGGCAATTGTGTATGGGGTCAATGACACAAAATCAAACTGCTAAATACGCTGAAATAAAAGAATATTTCCAGTACGCACCTATAACCAGTTGCGATGTAGAAAGGACGTTTTCTATCTACAAGGATGTATTTCATTCAAAAAGAACAAATCTTACAGAAGAGAACCTTGAGAAAGTATTACTGGTGAAAATTAATACTCCTTTACTCGACTTGAACAACAAAATCAACAAATAATAATGTATTTTGTATTGCATGAGTTGTTATTCAATTATATAAATAAAATTAAAACCTCTCTAAAAATACAACATTTCAATAGTGCGCCCATGAGCGATGAGTCATGGCTCGCTCGATTCCGCTCCCTATTCATTAGTGTTCTTACTACTTTTCTTTCAAATATTGGCAATTTTTCCTCCTCTGTTTTTGTATCATCGTCTCTGCCGCGTACTGGTCTTACAGTTGCCTTAGGAGTTTCATTTTGGTATGCAATATGATGTTTCTGTTTTTCAGTGTTTTAGTAGTTTCCTATACTTAATGTACCTATATTACCACGGTTGTTTCCCTGCCTCTATTCGATGTGTCGTTTCGGCAGACCTATTACCGTTTATGTCGATTATTGTTCCCTGATATTTGAAGGCGTCTATAACTCTCTCGAATTCATAGTTCCCCATTTCGTTGCTCTTCCTTCGGGTGTAAGTTGTTCCATTGCTCATCAAATACTCTGTTTTCATTTTGTTAATATGTATGTCGCAGGCTAATAGTCATTTTCGGCAAATAGCTATTGCCTAGGCAAATGATATCTGCCTTGGCAAATAGCTCGATATCATTTATTTCTGCTTAAAAGCTATTTTCCTAGACAAATAGTATCTGCCAGCTGGGTTTTTAGGCAAAAAGATTCAAAATAATAAAAATCTCCTAGGCGAATAGACTTCTTCTCTTAAAACAAAATAAACAATAAAATAAACACAAGTAAACCATGGAAATTGTATTTTTATCCCTATTAAGTTGCAATACAAACGTAGAAATTTAAAAAAGAAGACATCTTCTCTTAAAACGAAATAAACAATAAAATAAACACAAGTAAACCAGGCAGATTGTATTTTTGGACAAAAGAAGCTGTCAATTGGACAATTTATTTTGGCAGGTATTGCTGGAATGGCATCTACTGATGCACAAGTTTCCAGTCTTGAAACAGGCACATCGTTTAGTATGGCACTGGGTTTTTAAAGGCCTAATTGGCATTTTGAAAATCCTTGACCCGAAAACATAGACTGCTTGGCGCAGGCTTCTCTTAAGGAAATAAAGCAATCTTTAATGGTATGACGAAACAGGTGTTATGTCAGTCCTAGTCAGCCAGTTTTTTTAAAATACCACTTTTGGTGCCAATGCGGTAAACATCATTTTTCTTTTCAATTATAATTCCTTCTACATTTCTTTTTATCTATATGGTCCTCTGTCAAATTTTGCAATAGGTATAGTTACAAATTTACCTATTTCTATCTAGCCAAAGATGGTTTTGCTCCTTTTTCTCATTACTTCTGCGGCTTTGGCTTGTCCTTCATAGGATTTCTTCCGATTAATTCTAATATTTTCCTCATTGATGCAGAGTCTGCAAATAACTTGGCTTCCAAACCCTTCTTCGTTTTCAGAAGTAACGCCGCAAATGACGTGCACTATTTTATTGCACTTTGAACAAGCGTGAGCGCCTGTACTTTCGTTGCCGCAAACACAGCAATATATTATGCCACCGAGACTTGTCTTCACCAGTGCCTAAACCATCTGCCGTAATGTGCTCTGTCACCGTAGGAATTTTCTCGATGGTTTCACCTACGTACGTCTCAATTTGAGAATCGGCAACCTGTACTATACTTGCTTCGTTTGAATTTTCTTCTTGATGAGGGTTCTCAACTTTAGAATTGTCAGGACTTTCTGCCGGTACTGCAACACTGCCATCATGTGATTAACATTCTCTGCTACTCTCACCTTCGTTTATATTTAGGCTTTCTAACTCCTCTTCGGTCTGTATTTTATCAATAAGATCTGATGGCAGATTTGTAGAGCGTAAACCTATTTTCGGATCTGCTACATATAGACTTTTGTAACATGATCTACCAATGATACGATGATATGTGGTATTTTTTAACCATTGCACAAAATAGCACCCGATAGACCAACGAGAAGTTTTATTTTCTTCCATCCACATTCTTAACATTTGTTCAACATCTTGGTTTGCCCTTTCAACGGACCCTTGGCTTTGAGAGTGCCTGGGACGTCCATGTACGATTCTGCATTCTGGCCATAACAAAACCAATTCTTTTATTACTTCGGCTGTAAACTCCCGTTCATTATCACTCTGCAGGAACACTAGTACACCTTCCTTGTTCGAGAAAAACTTTCAGTAATTCGTTGGCTACTTCCGCAGCCCTCTTTGTTTGTAATGGTTTCAAGTATAAAAATTTTGTGAAATGGTCTTGGTAGTTTAATAGCCATTTATATTTACCATCTGAGCAGGATTGAAAGTCAATTAAGTCAACTTGTCCTCTTTGGTTGAAATCTCTTGATGTTATCGGTTTTACAACCAAACCAGCATGCTTCTGTCTTTTTTTCAAGTTACAAGTCTTACACAATTCTGCGTATACTTCAACTGCCAGTCTTGGAATGTTACATTTCTTTTTCAAATTATGAAGCATTTTGTCCCATCCCCGTGTCCTGTCGCTTTGTGTTGTTCGTCAATTTTATCAAAAAATTCTTCAATTGGTGTAACATAAATAAGGTCGTCGTTAACAGATTTTGCATTCCGAATAACTTTTGATACGCCGGATATTTCCAGGTGGTCATATGTTTTGCCATAATATTTTTCTTTTGCTGAGAGGGCCTGAGTATTATTCTGAACTTGTTTTGAACGAAAACTTTTTAAAATCACACTAATTTCATTGGTTCGTTGCAGGGTCCACGGCTTTTTAATTGTTGTTTGTTCGTACTTTGCATTCAGCCTTAAATAAAATTCATCTTTATCTACCATGGTGTTAATATTTAACTTACATGTTATAGGTAGAAAACTGCTAAATGAAGAACCGAAGCACATAAACATTAGGTAAACACGAAAAAACATAACCTCAAATAAAAATTAATTATTTGCCTAAAATAACTATTCGCCCACGACATTTGTCTTGTTGTGAATCTATTTGCCTAAAAACCCACTTGGCAGATACCATTTGTCTAGGAAAATAGCTTTTGAGCAGAAATAAATGATATGGAGCTATTTGCCAAGGCAGATATCATTTGCCTAGGCAAAAGCTATTTGCCGAAAATGACTATTAGCCTACGACATGTGCACCGTCAGGGGGTGCAAAAAGCTTCATGCTTCTTTCACCGCATATCGCAAAATCGTCCGCATATGCTATAATTTGCACTAATTTATTTCTAATATTCCCTCCTATCTCCGCTCGTTTGATTATTCCGTATACGGCAATGTTAAATAGAGTTGATGAAAGTGCATCCCACTGCCTAAATCCGGTCTAATGTTCCTCCTTAAGGCAAATCGGGACGGCCAAGTGTGCGAGAGGGATGCAGATATCGGAAAAGTAATTAGCGATTTCTGAAGAAACGGTACAACCGATTTTCAAATTTTAAACTGCATACTTCTTAAAATATCGTTTGAAAATGCGCCAACGTTTTAGTTTTTTAATTTTTGGTTTGATAAAAAAAGATATTTTTGTAATAAAAAAAAAAAATTAAAAATCGGCTCAACATGAAGACCAATTTTTTAATGACAAAACTTTTTTTTTTTTTAATTTCGGCAAATAATAACGCCCGAAACGGAAAAATGCATTTTCCTTTGACAGTCATTATACCGACAGTCCGCTGGATCTTTATACACAAAAAAAAGTTTAGGTGGGACGTAACATTTTCTGTATTTTATTGATAGTAACGGGGTCAACGGAAGAGCGTGGAAATTTTGAAATTTCCATCCTCTAATTTGGTACTTACCTACACCATTTCTAATTGCAAGTCAGAAAGCGTAAGTTGATATTCAGACATCGTCAACTGTAATTTAAATTAATCTTTATTTAGGTATCAAATGTAATACAGAAATCATCAGTTTTAATTTGGAACGCATAATTTTGGCAATGAATAATATGCGAATAGGATCATAAGTGTTGATTTTGTTAATAATAGAACTACCCTAGGTTGACCTTTTTGTATATTTTTATCGTTTGTACCGTGTGTTGAATTAAAATGCTGCATAATCTCTTTTAAATTACATTTGATGATATTCTCTGAATAACAATTAATTGATGATTTCTGAAATACAGTTTACTCTATCTGAATTTCAATAGGCTATTCTAATTACAATTCTTTTGTTTTGAATTTCATTTAACTAATCGGAATTACAAATATTAGTTTCACAGTAAAAATGTCGTTTCCATGACACCAGTGTCATATGTACCTCACTTTTAACGTTGGTGGCATAAAGTTACATTACAACAAACGCTAAAATTCCTACTGTTTTTGATTAGAGTGGCGGTTTACGAGCTAATAGTGCCTAAACTTTAATACATTTTCCCCTCAAATGTTACATAATGTTAATAGAAATTTTGTTGAACGTATTTGTAGCTGCAGAACCCAACAAGGAAATCAGTTCGAACATTTTTTTAAAAAATAAATGTTAGGTAATTAATTTTTGTTACTATTGCTATTTTTTTAATGCTGGAAAATAAGTTAAATATAGGCACCATTCGCTCGTAAACCGCCACTCTAATCAAAAACTTGCATCTTCTCTGTTTTGTCTAGAATCTCAAGATATATTAGAAATTGTTAAAAAAACGCGGTGTTGCCATTTAAGAAAATATGTTTTTCTGAAATAGCGCCCAATCTGGCAACAACGCGTTTATTTTTTTACGCATTTTTCTTATTTGGACTAAATCCTAAAACTTTGCTTCAATGACCATAGGTCTATCTTTTCAAATAAAAAAGTTAGCCTATGTCAAGATTTAAAAAAATAACCCTGTATATAATTGTCGTATCAAAAATTTTCTAAGCTTTGTAGGATTACAAAATACTGCCAAATTAAAGTTTTTTGAGTGCGTAAAACAATGTATATTATATAGTCTGTACCAGATAGACAATTAAAATGTTTATAATCTTATAGCTATAAAATTTTGTCGACAATAGTTAAATCGGGAATACTGGTAGATATCTATGTTATTACCTGGAAATTGTTGCATTCGGTACTGAGATTGAATATAAATCTACAGGAGGTATAATATTTTGTACATTTAAACTGTGGGAAGTAACTGGAACAGATGCTAAGTCCAAATTCTGTTTTGTAGCACTATAATATAAGTAATGACAAAATAATACAAATAATAATAATAATAGTAAGGAATACATTTTTTCCAATATAACTTTGATTTTAGAAGAAGCTTCTTCTCTTTTGAAGAATGTCTATAGTCCATTTTCAAATGTACAGTAGGTACTGGGTAAACACACACAACAGTACAAGGTTTGAGTAAAGAAACAAAATAATATCCAAAATCAGAAAGTACGAAAATAGAACAATTTTAAGAGACACTATGACACATAATGATACGACACTGACAATTGAAGAATCTGGAAGAAATATAATCCGAATTCCTTTTGGGTGGAATTTTTGTTTACAGACATGAGGTTTTCTTGCTGAGTCATTGGTAACTATCAGAAACTGTACGACGCATGCGTATTTTATGATCAATGTTCGGAGAGTAGAATCACAAATTCGATTCGTTTCCAACTACTAGTTTAGTGTTCGGACCAATACAAAATTGCCATAGTAAACGATTTTCAAACTATGACAAGAGTTAGGTGCTTTATCTCTGACAAAAGTTCGCACATGCGTCTGTACTTGTGTATACATTTCAAGTAGATTTTTTTAAATTTCGTTGTGGTTGGTAGGGTCATTGCGTCGAGGTGTTATCGATCACGATTTCTTTATTGTTGTACATAATGGAAATACATAACCTCCGTGTATATTCCATTTATATATAAAAGGTAACTAGGTATTGGAAATATACAAACAAAGAGATTCTATAAAAGATCATCTTTAAAAACAGAAACGATTATTTACAATGAAGTGTATGAAAACAGACATAATTTCTATAAATATTAATAATTTTGTATTATCACAGGTCCATAATGTACATTCATTTTCAACAGATTGCCTCTCTAAAAAGCGTTCGTTCTGTCAAAATCTCAAACAAGTTTGATTTATATTAAATTTTGACTGGCGCATGCCCATTACAAAAATCGGAGACTGTCGAATAACTATCACAAAATCTCTCTACTAACAAACCTATGATGTCATTGGAATTCCCGGAATTGCAAGATCCACAGTGGCACTGTGTTTTGAATATTGTGTTTAGTAGATATAAGAATCAAATTTGTGGGTGAGTGGGGTGTCTTGTTTGATTTTTTATCGCCGTACGTGCAAAAAGTCAGTTTTTGGAAAACCAAACTCGGAAAGAATTAGGTACCCGTTCTACTTTTAAATGTATCAATAACTAGTATGAACATAGTATTATATTTTTTCAATTTTATATTAATATAATAGTATAATTTATTGAATTGTTGCAGAAAATACGTAGGTACCTAAGCTACTATGAACCCGTAGCCCGTAAACATTCTTAACAGGCTAGCCCTTTTATTTCCAGTATCATTAACATAATTATTTATTATCTTAAGTCAGTAATATAATTATAATTAAATAAAAACATCTTTTTCACAAAATAATATTAATACATATTAATAGTATTAAGTGAGTAAATTCAATTGTTTTAACTATGCATGCTACTTCGCAGGACACTGGCAATGTCTTGAAAAGATCCTTCAGCTCGAATATAGGTATAATTTGTATGGCGCAGTCAATTAGACGCGTGGCAAAAAGAACGTCCGCATTTACGGTGCGGCGAGATCAAAGGGGAAAACGTATATTACTGTTTCGGACGCTATTTTCTGGCGAAAAAATAAAATAAAAATTGATTAAACATTAGTAGATATAGCTTGAACGTCGCGCTTGGCCACTTTTTCTGTTTTCTTGTTTTTTCTTAAGTTATTACAAAAAAAAAAAAATTTTAGAAAAAAAAAATTGAAAAACTAAAACGTTAGCGCATTTTTGATTATTACTTTCAAAACATTTATTCTTTGAAATTAAAAATATTTTGGTTGGTTTTTCTTAAAACAGCTAAATAATTTCAGCGCCATCTACCGCATCGGAAACACACTAAATGGTCGTCCTGATTCGCCTTAAGTCACGATCGCGGTTTGTGAATAGGTCAATATCGCTTCCATTTTGGATTACAATAGCCAATATTCAGATATGAATACATTAGTAGTTGGGTATAACATAATAATAAAATATGTGACGTTTTATTAGAAATGCTGTAATGCTTTCTTTATGTGGGTATTAAGTACTGTCTTCTAAGAGATATTCGTAAAACGTCCGTGTAAATTTAAACTATTTATTGATCTTATAAAAATTATAGAAAGAGCCACAACTAACTGCATTTGAAACTTTGACTATTAGCAATTATAATGAGACTCAGACCAGGTGGTATATAAACAACTTTTCAACTGTCTCCTTTCTATGCTCATCTTTCTTACACTCATTCATTGTGCTCATTGTTAAAATTCATGTGGTTTCCTTACATCGACAGTCATTAATAATGTTTTTTTCCTTCCTTCCTTTTTTCAGCTATCTTTTCTCTTGTCAGTACGCGGCTTCCCACGCGTACGTATTATAATTTTAATCGAAATTTTCTTTGCATTTTATTCATCCTTAATTTATTAAGGACAATAATAATGACTCGTCGAATGCATTGTTAATCGTTATAAACAATCATTTGCGCCGGCATAAACTATTAAAGAAGCATAATTATTCAATAGATTCTTTAGAACAATAATTATAAGTTGAAGGGATTCTGATGATACAAGAAGAAAATATTATAGCTGTGTTTGTGATGAGGATAAATAAATACTTCTTTTCATCAAAATGTATCTCCTACAGTTATTGCAATATTGGCGGATATTGTTGAGTCTATCAAGAAAGTACGGTCTTATTTAAAAGACAGTCATACAATTATACTTGAATTTTATTTTGCATACATTACTGGCAGATTGCTATTTAAGGATATATGTATAATACAACATAATAAAAAATGGGGTGTGGGCACCACACGACTTCCTTATACGTATGTGCGTTTCGAAATGTGTATACAAAAGTTGTTTCAAATGAATATAATAAAAGTAAAAGTGTTACATTCGGTCCGATTTTTTCTAGAGTACATAAATTGAGAAATATTTGCAATAAACTGCTATTCGATCAGAGTAAAAGTATTATTTCTTAATTTTGAAAAATTGTTCCACCTCTAGATCAAAATACTTTCGCAATTTTAATAAATCTGTATACAGGATGTTTCCAAATAAGTGCAAAAGTTTTCAGAGGGTGATTCCTTGTCAAAAATTAAAGGGGGTCTTTCTTGTAAACAAAAGCTCTTATGCTTGTCCTTGAAAAGTTACACGCTTCCAAAAATGAGATAAAAAAATATTTTCTTTTCCTTAAAACTAATGCAGAGTTAAAGAAATGGCATTTTGTGGGCGTGTTCTACCAATAAAAAGGCTATTTGAAAATGTTTTTTTAATTTTGTTGTGATCTTTTAGAGAAGTGAAACATGCATTTCTTTACCAGACCTTTTTAATAAAATAAACTTTCTTGATTTAAAAATATCCGTTGAAAAGAATGATTTAGTGCAAAACTTTTTTAACGCTTGTATATTTTCCGTAAAAGCAATAGTTTCCTAATAATAAAATAAAATACAATATCGTGCATGGACGTATCTTATGTGAATGAAATCGAAAAAATCTAGTAGGTGGATCTCACGTTTTGTTTGCACAAATTATGACTTCAATCATAGTATTTTATAATTATTCCGCTGCCTTTGACTTTTAATGTAGGCATGTACCAGTACCATGTTATGTTTTAATAGAATATAAAATAAAAAATACAAACAAAACAAAATTATGTGTATCACAAAAGAGAAAAAACAACAAGCAAACCAAGGACTCAAGGTGACCCAAAATGAAAAAGTCCAAGGGGTTTAAGTCTGGTGACCTGGGAGGTCATGGTTGAAGTCCTGCTCGACCTACTAGATTTTTTAGATTTAATTCACAAAAGATAAGTCCATGCACGATATTGTATTTTATTTTTTTATTAAGAAACTATTGCTTTTACGGAAAAAAGACAATGGTTAAAAAGGTCTGGTAAACAAGGAATAGGGGTTGCACGTTTCACCCCTCTAAAAGATCACAACAAAATTAAAAAATATTCAGAGGTAGCCTTTTTATTGGTAGAACACGCCCACAAAAAGCCATTTCTTTAACTTTCCAGCAGTTTTAAGAAGAAAAAAAAACAGTTTTTTATCTCATTTTTGGAAGCGTGTCACTTTTCAAGGACAAGCCTAAGACCTTATGTTTACATGAAAGACGCCCTTTAATTTTTGACAAGGGATCACCCTCTGAAAACTTTCGTACTTACTTGGAAACATCCTGTATAATTAATTAATTTGAAAAATTGGTTGATGCTGGACAGAATTTTAAAATTTTTTATAAGCCAAAATTGTTCCAACTTGAGGTCTAAATACTTATCTATTCTAGATATATCTGTATAGAATGCATAATTTGCGGGATATCTCCAAAATGTCAACATAGACAAACATAGACCTACTTCCGGTAGAAATTTCAAAAACTTTTTTTAAAAAATCTTTCTAAAATTATCAATTGCAAAAATTTCGAAGTCGTAAATTTTCATCACACTACTTCTTGACACTACGTATAAGAAAGTAAAAAATAATTGGCTATTAAATGTATGGCGAAATTGGACATAGTCATTATTACACACTGAAATAGTTAAAAGTAGGAAGACCAGAAGATACGAAACCTACAAGAAAATGCGGAAAGAAAATAGGAGATAAAATAAATCGAAAGGAGAACAATGGATTGACAGCACTATGGAGAAAATAGACTGATAATAAGTACAACACTAAGTTACATCAACAAGTAAGAAAAGAGAATGAAAAACGTGTGATAGCACATATTGAGAAAGAGAAATGGTAGAAACACTTTAAGACGTAGTTGAACCAGGAGAGTGAAGCAGGGAGTAATATTAGAAATGATATCTCTAGTGCTTACAAAAGAGAGACATAATTCAGATCGACAAGAGAGTAGTGCTATGAAGTGACTGACAACTATATTTGAGCTAATTGAAAAAAAAACATGGGAAGGTGAAAGAATATCCAAAGGATGGAACTTGAACTATTGCTACAAATCCTAAAAAAAAGAAATCCAATGAGATGCAATAACTACAGAGAAGTCATGCTACTAAGTGTCGTATATAGAGTCGTGACAACATTGATTCAGAAAAGAGCAAGATTTATATAGAAGATACAATTGGAGATTAACGGATTCAGAAAAGGCAGATCTACAAAAATGCTACTTAGACAATCAATCAGATTATTGATCAAGCATATGATAAATGACTGAATTACACATAAAATATATAGATTTGAAACAAGTGTTGGATAGGATACACAGAAATACGGTATTAGAAGAGGCACAGAAGACTAGAATACCAAGTAAATTAAATAGATTAATCCAAATGACGATGGAAAGATCAGAGGCTGCCGTGCTGTCCCGAATAGGAATTTTTGAGTTTGTATTTAAGGCAAGTGGTTTATCAGATAAAATCATACTAGAAGGCATTATGAGAGATTGTATTCCTTAAGGGAAGCATAAAAGATAAGAGAATAAAACGTAAAGATAAAAGAAAGACCTGGAAAAAAGGAAGAAAAGACAGAGTATATGAAAATAAATAGGCGTTATACAAGTTGCCTGCCAAAAAACAAAATAAGACCTGTCAAATTTGGGGCAATGAAAATCTTTGGATATCTGGGCACAATTGCTTATATAACAAAAATAATAAAGTGGTGAAATATCATAAAGAATTCAAGCGGGGAATAGGGCATATTACAAGCTTAAAACTTTCATCAAAATCAAAAGATTCAGTAATAACAGAAAATTAATATTGAATTCTCACACATCCGTAACCTCGACAGACATAAGCGACTAACAATGATGAGGAAACGGCGAACAATGAAAAGAAAATATGTTATAGTTTAGAACATTCGTATTATAAATAATAATACTATAATAATAAACTGGCAATGAAAATTAAACGCGTCATATTGCTTGCAACTAGAGAATACAATCCCGGAATCCCGAATCCCGGGATTTTGGGGTCCCGGTCGTTTTTTGATACCGAGCGAGAACACATACCAGATTTAACAAGAGATGAAAACATTTATGAGCTGATAAAGAAAACCCGCAAAGTTGTAGTGTATTTCAAAAGATCACCATTGAAAAATGAAACAGTACTTCAAAAATATGCAGAGATTGAACATGAAAAAAAACTCTCACTTTTTTTGGACTGTAAAACCATGTGGAATAGTCTTTTAACCATGCTGGAACGATTTTCTCTTTTAAAAACCTGCATTCAAAAAGCTCTTATAGATCTCAATCATCCAATCCGTTTAGAAGATGCTGATTTTGACTTGGTAAATAAAATTGTTGATGTGCTGACCCCAATTAAATTAACAGTAGAAGCAATCTGTCGGCGAGATGCTAATTTATGCACAGCTGGTACCGCTTTGAAATTTCTTATTATTAAATAATTGTGCGAAAACTCAGCACTCGCCAATAAAATGAAAACATCCTTAGTGGAACGCATAAAGCAACGACGATGTGATGATTTAACTGGTGTGTTAAATTATTTACAAAATCCACGAAAAGATGATGAAAATCAGTTATTATCGGATTTGGAATGGCTTGACTTATTTCCAGTTCCTACACAGGCTTTAGTGAGGAAGCAAATAAAGAGTATTGTTAAAAGACTAAAGAGTCGAGATGACACGGAAGAGGAAGAAATGTCAGCATCACAAACAGATGATGAGCTAAGGCAACAAACCTCCCAACCCCAATTAACACTAAAGGAAAAGTTTCAGCTGGAAAATAATAAGAGCATGGAATCCCCAAATCCTGAAGTATAAAATGAATCGGGGTTGCTAAATATTATTAGACGCGAAATCAGCCCGTTGGAAAATGGAGGAGTTCGTGGATATCACTTAGAATTAGCATATAAATACTATTGTCTATTCCTCCAACCAGTCTAGAACATGAGCGAGGGTTTTCAGCTGCTGCTTATGTTGGCAATAAACTACGAATCTGGCTTGGAAGTCAAACATTGGATGCTTTGATATTTCTGCGATTGTATATTCCAAATTCTAAATAGTTTTTTGTATTGTCTTATTCGTTCCTTATTTTCCAATATTTTCCAATATTTTCCAATATTCATTTTGTAATTCTGGACATCGCTTTCCAATTGCTAACAACCTGCGTTACAACTTCCGCAGGGCTGAGTTTTTGTGTTTATATAGTCAGTTCATGGATTACGATTGGTCTTTCTTGACGCAATTTACAGACCCTGATGTGGCATTGGATGCATTTTATGCTGCGCTGTATTCCATACTAGACGTCCATGTCCCTAACAAAAATATTTCACATTCTTCATATCCACCATGGTTCTCCTCTGAAATTATACTAAACCTCAGGAATAAGAACTATTATCACAGTAAATGGGTCAAAACAAAAGACATACGATTCCACAATGAGTTTAAACGTCTCAGACGACTGGTTAAAAAGCAAATACATGATAACTATGTGTCTTATAGCGCAGGGGTTGAGAAATCAATGAATGCAGCCCCTTCCAACTTATGGGGCTTTCTTCGGGCAAAGACACGCACCACAAGAATACCTGGTAATCTTCGTTACAATGAGGGCAATGACTTTTCTGATCCCATAAATATTGTAAATGCTTTCGCTAGATCCTTCTCATCCATATATGAAATGCCTTCAAATACAGTGTATCCTGAATCAGTTTATAACCCTTTACCTTATTCCTTCTCCCATGTAGCTGAAGAGGATTTAATAAAAATTATGGCTACTTTTCCTAATAAGCAAACAACTGGTGATGATCTTATACCAAGCTTCTTGATTCGGGACTGCAGGTATATACTTGCTTCCCCTCTCAAAGTAATTATTAACTTATCAATTTCCACTGGAATATTTCCCGAGCGTTGGAAGAAAACTAGGATTGTACCTGTCCACAAAGAGGGTGACCGTGCTTTGATATCTAACTATAGACCGATCTCTATAATATCTAACTTCTCCAAATTATTCGAGAGAGTTCTATATTCCTTTATATATACCAGTATACGCTCCTTTATCTCAATTGATCAACACGGTTTCTTATCTGGGAGGTCTACAGTTACGAACTTGGCAGTACTTACTCAGTGTATATCAGAGGTTCTGGACAGGCGCGGACAAGTTGATGTAATATACACTGACCTTTCGAGGGCATTCGACATGATTGGCCATGACCTGCTATTGCGTAGATTCGGTTCATTTAGCTTTGTTCCTTCGGCTGTCGGCCTCATTGGGTCTTACCTTAGTGAGAGGAGATGTTATGTCTGTTATAATGGTTTTACATCCACCGAGTTTATAGTTACTTCTGGTGTTCCCCAGGGTTCAAATTTGGGTCCCCTGTTGTTCATATTGTTTATGAATGATCTTCTCCTACAGATCGATTGCCCTGTTCTTGGATATGCAGATGATATTAAAATTTATTCTGTAATAAATGGTCCTGCTGATGTGACTAACCTTCAGAGAAATTTAACTGTATTGTCTTCATGGTGTGAACGTTCTGGACTCAAGTTGAATGTGGATAAATGTTGTGCAGTAACCTTCACACGGTCTTCAACTTCGTACGGTTCTTCTTACTTCATTGGTGACAACAAGTTAATGAGTAAAACTGAAAACCTTCGATTCCAGCTTGAGTTTCAAATCTCACATAGAGAACATTTTGTACATCTGCGTTCAGATCGTTGGGTTTTGTTATGCGTGTGTCTAGGTATTTCACTGATTCAGCATTGTTAAAATCTCTATACTCTGCCTACGTATTGAGTAAGCTAGAATACGCCTCCTTAATATGGTTTCCTATTTAAGTGATTGTTTGGCATTGGACCGTGTGCACCGTAGGTTCTTGAAGTTTCTCACGTATCGGGCAGATGGTGTTTGTCCGGACAGGGGCGTGGCGATGGGTGATCTGTTGCGGAGTCATGATATGGTATCCTTGAGTGAGAGGAGATACGCTACATGTGAGAGATTTCTGCTTAGAATGTTGAATGGCAGCATTGACTGCCCTGATATCCTGGCCCGAATGCCATTTCTGATACCGCGGCTTAACTCCAGACATAATTGCACTTTTGCAACACCTTTTGCGCGAACCAACATCACGAGACGAGGTTCAACTTACACGCTTTGTCGCTTGGCGAACAAAAATGTGAATATATTTGTGTGAAGACTGACTGTGGATAGTGGATCATCATGGGATTTGTTGTTACTTACTGTTTTTCTTTCTTTTTATTTATTATGTATACACCTAATATAGTTTGTAACCCTGTTTTGGGCTTTGCCTGTTGGGAAATAAAGATGATTATTATTATTAATATTCATAAATAATTTTTAAGAAATCACTTAAGTTTTTTTTTTTCATTTGAGCCCAATTAGAAACATAGTCTAGTCCCGGGATCCCGGGATTGTATTCTCTACTTGCAACCAGACGTTGAATCTTGATATGGTTGATCTAAAACAAGTTAAATCACTACATACATGAAATATTTCCACTGACTTTGCTGTATATGTATTTAAAATAATATTATTCACTCCTCAAATGAAAAATTGTGTCCCGGGAATACAAGAAGTATCGCTCGTACAAACTAGGTTTGGTTTGTACATACATAATTTAACGATCTGATTGCAAAGAGCACAACGAACAAATGAGAAAAACATGGCCTGGTGTAATTTGGTCGCACGTAAATCTAGACAATACGAAACAAGGTAGCAAAAGTACTCTTACTTCGTGAACACAATGCTTCATAAATATTTATTTACACACTCCAAATATTCAGATTGCTCAGTGCCCGACTGTTTCCTAATTGCCCTGTCCAGAGATAAATGTGAACAACATCCGACGCTTTTAGTTTAATTGCACTCCAGCGTTTTATCATATCCATTTTTCTACTAACAGAAAAAATTAATAAAACTGTCTACACACTGTCTTCCATATCACGTTTTTTTCTCCAGTCTAGGCGTATCTAGTGAAAGTGGTTTCGATTTAATAAATATGTATAATATGTAGTACGTGTGTACATGTAACTAATGCGCGTAATACTGTAACACAATACACTCTCTGTGAGAGAATTAAATAAAATATGCCCATGACTGTAAAACGAAAACAAATAGTTACGTTTACAGTTAGAAATATATATGCTTTAAACATTTCTGAAATACTTACGCGGTCGGAGTAAATGTCACTTCTAATTTAAAATTTTTTATTGTCACTGAATCCTATGTAGATTTTACCTGAAACAAAAGAGAAAAATGTCAGAAATAATTGAAATAGTTTGGAGAGTTATGATTCAATTAATGGTACTTTAGTATGAAACAAAGTAGAACGATATTATAAGATATTTATATTTACCAACTGACCCAAGTTTTTACTTACACCGCCAAAAAAGAGCTTATTTGTAAAGAAAAAAGAATCAAATTTTGTGTACATTTAGACTGAAATGTACACTGCATGCTCAATAGAAAAACTCTGCAGAATGTTTAAAATGGATCAGTGGTAGCCAAAAAACCAAGACATTAACAAAAATTTTCATATTTGGAATCCACTGTTTTTACATTATTATAATTAAGGGGCGGACATGACTGAGTTAAACTACGACGGAGTTACAACGGAGCAAATAAATAATGTAAACAACACACATTTACTGAATAGCACTAATTCATATGGTGAACTGCAACATCTGTTTACGCTCGAGAAGAGCCCGAGAATGAGAGCAAAAAATGGCCATAAAATAAGGAATTTATGAATAAAATTTTTTCTACATCTGCGTAGATAGCCTGGGGGGTTTTTAAAATTTATTATATTTACCTTATATTTCGCAATAGAAATAATGTAAATATATATATACTTACTGTTATTTACTTTCAATAACATACGCGTACATTTTTAGTTATCATTAATTTAGAACTAGAACGTTGTTTATATTAATTTTTCTGATACGAAAATGAATAGTCAGTGATTCCGAAATTTATTACAAAGTCTGTAAAATATCGTTACAGAATGCCAAAATATCGCACGTTTGTCACTTAGCTTTGCTAAAACATACACAGAAATAGATTTTATGCAGATAATTTCGATAGTTTACAAAATTTCGTTAAATGTTTAAATGACGATGCTCGAAGTAGTTCTAAGTGCAAGGAACTAACATAAATCCCAAATTTAAAAAATCAGTTGTTATTCCTTCAAGAACACTTTCGAAATTTGCCTAAACTAATCACATATTTTGAAAACCGAATCTCAAATTAAAAAGTGGATTAACCACATTAGATGTGGCTATTAATAATTCCATGTGACTTTGGATGTGGCCTTCGGCAAAAGTTAGACGCAGCTTTTAATAGAAAGCCAGATTTAATAACATTGCGGCAATTGTGTATGTTAAATACGCTGAAATAAAAGAATATTTCCAGTACGCACATATAACCAGTTGCGATGTAGAAAGGACGTTTTTTATCTACAAGGATGTACTTAATTCAAAGAGAACAAGTCTTACAGAAAAGAAAATGAACAAATAATAAGGTATTTTGTATTTTATAGATCACCAGCCACTTGTTATCCAATTATATAAATAAAATTAAAACCTCTTTAAAAATACAACATTTCAATAGTGCGCCCATGGGCGATGAGTTATGACTCGCTCGTGTCCGCGCTCTAATTATAAAGCAGATATTTTTTGAAACATATTCACCTAAATTAAAATCAAAAATTTGGCTTAGTTTTCTTTAATTTTGAGGTCGTCTAATAGTAGATTGTTGTATTAGGATTAAAAATGTCTCTTTTTTCGACGAGTACAATTTTACATTTGCGAGGCGGAGCGTAGCGTAGCCGAGCGAATAGTCACGTTCCTTTTCTGTGTTGGGAGAAAATTATTTAAGTGTATATCGAAAATATATTGCTTTACGTCTACTCAGATTGGTAGAATGTCGATTATTTCTCAGATACGTTAATGGAAAGTGTCATCGAATGGTGGTTGGTATTCATAAAATCAGTGTCGTCGCGCAAGAAGCAGCAAAATTTTTGAAGCTGGACAACTGGAAAGAGTATACCGGACACGCATTACGACGAACGTCTGCTACTCTTTTGGTTGACGGCGGTGGTGACTCCACATGTCTTAAAAGACACGGAGGTTGGAGATCAAGCACTGTGGCGGAATCCTACATTGAAGAGTTACGTTTGAACAAAGAAAAAATTGCGAAAAGAATATTGGGAGATGTAGATGATAGTGGTAGTACTGGACCAAGCGCCTATATCATTTCTGATATCACATCTGAAAATAATATCACTATTGCAGAAAACGTGTTGGACCGCATAGATCGCTCTAAGAATGGGGTTACTGATGGCAGTGGTTTATTTAATTTTACCAAGTGCTTAAATTGTACATTCAACATTAATGTATAAAAATCGTTAAATAATAAATTAAAACTATGAATACTTTTTTATCCTAGGATTAAAAATAACCACTTTTACTTACTAGGATTAAAAGTGAATATTTTTGCTGCTTAGATACCACTTTCTTGGATCAGTTTGGAAAATGACAACCTTAGATACTCCTGACAGTCAAAATATGTCATACTTTTTTTACGGTTGGAGAAAAATTCCATTTATAGCATACAACCTGCCTGCATTAAACGACACAGTAAAGTTTGAAAGACATTATTTACGACGAAATGGTTAAGATTTTTGGGTGGACCAAAAAACGCCCTAGGGCCACAACCCAACCTTCGGCCAGACCCAGGTCGAGGTCTTGGGGTTATTGTATGTTACTATCCAGACAAATGGAGTGTGGTGTTCTCAGGTTTGAAGAATGAAATGCAACAAATTAAAACGAAAGTTGGTGCCAAATGTGATTATATCAAAGCTAAAATCTCACTATGTGCTTAATAATATGTGCTATCTACTCTCGTTTGTGAATTAAATTAGGTTTTATATAATTGTCCATTATTGGACCAGTAAAAATAATACGTTACTTTTTCTACTACCTAGTTGGGTGATAAAGTAATATGGTTCTGTTACTCGTTTATAATCAGTGATTGCTTATTTACTTATAACAAACAATAAATTGACTTTAAATCAATCACTAAATAATATTCTATTTTGCTGTTTAATAGTATGACCGATAATCATTAATAATAGTATTATATATGTATAGACCTCTGTACAGAAAATTTAAAAAAGAAGTAAGTGAAGTGTCTTTCAATCTTCCTTTATCTAAACAGCAAGTTAGAATTTTCGTCAAAATTTTGAATCTTTAAAATTGTGTCTATGTGATACCGGCTTGTCTATTTACTATTAAAACAATCAATTCTTAATTTTATAAAATACTGAAGATGTATAAAATCATAAAGTTCTCTTAGGTTAGGGCTTGCGTTTTTAACTATGAATTTGAATTCAAATAATTTTCACTACGTAAACGAAATGTACTTATTTCAATAGTGACACACTATTTTCTTAGCAAAACGCGGTTGCCTGTGTTGCTTTAATAATAAAATACGAAAATAATAAATAATACGTCTATATACTGTACAAATGTAATACTGTAAACTTAAGAAACTAACTTGGGAGTCTGTGACATGATGGTAAACAAAAACACTAAAACACCTTTACCACACTCAAGCACAAAAAACTAAATACGTATTTCGACAACTATGTTGTCATCTTCAGCAGCACTAGTGTTGTCCTCTATGCTCGCGTTAGATAATGCGGTTTTTAATCATTGCTATCGAAGACGACAGCATAGTTGTCAAAATACGTATTTACTTTTTCGTGGTTTAATGTGGTAAGTGTGTTTTAGAGTTCTTGTTTTGTACTGTACTTATAGACTTAATAAATAATTGTGAGTTTTCGACAACTTCATAATAATGAAATAAGTACGTATTTCTTTTTTCATTACTATTAACATAAATCAAAGGAGGGAAGAAACAAACCGTGATATTTTCTGACTAACTACATTATTTCAATAAAATCACGCAAAACAGGAATTTATTTCAGTGTATCCATATTTTTTACATATCTTCTTATATACCGTAGATATCAAATTTTAATTTCGGTTTACACTTCTATCCCATGCAGAAGATGACCTTATAATATGCAGCGATGCCTGCTTGCTAACAGTGGTGGGAGAGCAACGCAGTGTCGGGGGACCCTCACGCCTTACATTTCATAGGAAACGTTTGTCGATTGTACTGTCTTGGCAGCTTTGCTTATGTTGTTTCAGAAATTAAAATATGTCGACTACGGTTGAAGTTAGGGGAGATTACAGTGAAAAATAAAAATTCTTATAATGTTCCAAGTTTCTTTTTTGTATATCAGGCCGACAATTTATGGCGCCTACCGTAAAATCAGTATTATATGAGAGTCTAGTATGAAATGTAACATAGGAAACGTTTGTCGAGTGTACTGTCTTGGCAGCCTCGCTTATGTTTATCTTTAGTTTATTTCGTCGCGCTCTTTTCCTCTTCCTACTTTCGTATCAGAAATTAAAATATGTCGACTACGGTATAAAACTGGATGTAATAATGTGACGGCGTGTGTATGTTCCCTATAGACTTCAAAACCGCTGAACCGATTTTGATGAAATTTTCAGAAAAAATCTAACATAGTCCGGAGACTGTTCTTGTAAAGTTTGATGACGATCGGTCTAAAAATTAAAAAAAAATTAATTTTTCAAAATTGCATTTTTTTTGACGTAATAATTCATATATCACATCACTGGTTAGCAGACGATACTTTGATACAATGCAGCTATGTGGTGAACAATGACAAATATGTAAAGTATCCTAAAAATATATTCAGTGAAAAATTTGTAATTTGATCTTCCAGGGTTTTGGTGTGGCATGGCGTAAAACGTATCGCAAAATCGCAGAAGCGGCCATGATAATCAATTTTAATAACACGTTATATCTGAGAATTACAGTTGACATGCAGGAAGTTAGTAGTCTTAAGTAATTGTCAATTAACGAATTACTGTCACAATGACATGGAATTTACATCTATAAAAAGAAAGTTTAAACCGATTACATGTACAACTTTCAGCCGCTTTATTTGTGTATTCGAACACAATTACTCATAAAGCCGCCCTCGTACATTTTGCACTTTTCTGTCATTCTGATATTACTTTACAAGACCCTATTTTCTGCCAAATCCCCACAAGCAAAATTAGAACACTTAAGCGTTAATTTGGATGGAAAAATAGGAATTTCATCGTGTAAGCTCTTTCCTACTCATTAGTTTTACTGTCGTCCACCGAATCTCCATGATTCAATCAGAATTTTCCCGAACTTTTCCGGAAGTTTGGCGCACTTGTATAATACGTTAACGAGCGTACGGATGTCAGTTATGTCGTGGATTACGAAATCCCAGACCGGCTTAATTGTTTTTCTTCTTTTTTCGCAATGTTTCTTTTTTCGGTTTCGCCATTTTTTTCAACGAACGAACACGGGCTCCCGTGTGCTTGCAGTAAAACAAAGAGAAGTCTTCAACAAAAAGTTTTCGAGCCGCCGCTTTTGCTTATCCGCAGCTAAATGAGAAATGCAACGGCGGCAGAGAAATTTGCATTTAATTATTGTAAACTGGAATGTTATCGTTACGTTATGTTGACTGTTTGCTTAACAGACCGTTTTGTTGGGTTTATGCAGTACAAAAACAGGAGTTTAGCGGTGCAAAAAAGGTGTACCTATGTCGTAGCTTTATTTAAAATTAACGTGTGTATAGAAGTATCTAGAATGTTTGAATTACGAGGTAGGCGCCATAAATTCTCGGCGTGACAGGCATATACAGGTTCAAAAGTGTTCAAACTCCGTCACGTCATGCATGCATATACGCGAGGTGTACACTATAAATATGACGGTTCGAAGCCTAGTAGTTTTTAGTAACGTGACTAGCGCACGAAAATGTCTGAAGTAACGACAATTGAGTATCGCGCGGTCATTCAATTTTTAACAAAAGAAGGGCACACACCTTATCAGATTAAGCAAGGTTTAGACGGCGTTTACGGCGATTCATCTCCTTCGTATTCAACTGCAAAAAAGTGGGCAAAATGCTTCCGTCTGGGACAAGAATACCTGGAAGATGCTGATCGGTCGGGTCGACTAATTGAAGTGATCAATAAATTTCAATTATAATTATTGACCATTTAGTGCTAGAAGATCGCCGTTGGAAAGTGGAGGAATTAGCAGTGATAACAAACATTTCCGATACAAGTGTTCGCCGAATTCTCCATGACCATTTGGGTATGAATTAAATTAGTGCTAGATGGGTACCGCGACTTCTTTCTGCTCTCCAACGTGAACGTCGAGTCGAATGTGCGCAGTCGTTTTTAAACATGTGTGGAGACGACCCAAAACCGATTTTGGAGTCCATTATCACAGGGGATGAAACAATGGTTATGTTTTACGATTCTCTATCGAAATTTGCAGATTTTTTAGCATATATGGAAGACTTTTTCGAAGAATATGCATGTAAAGAAGGAACACTTATATGTATAGGTGATTTCAATATTGATATGTCAAAAAACACATTTTATTCTGAAAAGTTAAGACAACTGATATTACAAAACGGATTATATCAAAATGTAAATAATTTCACAAGAGTTTCGGACCATTCATCAACGATGATAGATTTATTAATCACAAATGACAAAAATTTAAAACCTCAAGTTCATATGACACCAAAAATTACTGACCATGGCATATTGACTGTTGATATAACAAAAGATAATAGTGTTAAAAAGAGTATCACAAAATATTACAGAGACTACAACAATTTTGATGACTTACAGTTTCAGTTGGACCTCATGGATACTGGATGGAACAGAAACTGTACAGACATAGACACTCTAGCAGATAAGCTGGTGGATAACATATCCTTTGTACTAAATAAATATGCTCCGCTTAAGGAAAAAGTTATCAAAGAACAATGGGTTGATAAAAAATGGTGGACACCAGAAATTGATTTAAACATACAAAAAAGAGACCAGTTATATCGAAAATCCATAATAACTAAGAGCAATGATGATTTTAAAGAATATAGGACTCAAAGAAATAAAATAGTTGATATGATTAGACAACAGAAAAGTGCTTATTATAATTCAAAAATAGATCTCAATAAAAATAATTCAACAGAAATGTGGAAGACCATAAAACACTGGTAGGAGGAAAAGTAATAACAATTAAAACAGGAATATACTTTGAAGGCAATATTGAGAGAGACGAGAGTATTATAGCAGAAAAATTTAACACTTACTTTATAAAAAGCATAGAGGCGATAACCATGAAGTTAAATAGCCGAGACATTAGGGAGATAGTAGAAAGAATGGAAGAATCTGATATAACAATGGCCAACTTTAGAGTAATTTCATTTACAGAATTAAAAACTATAGTCATGAACCTAAAAAAGAAGAACAGCAGTGTAGATGGAATAACAACAAACATACTACAAAAAGCATTTGAAGTGACTGGTGATAGATTTTTGCAGTTAATAAACAGCAGTTTGGAATATGGAACATTTCCGAAACATTGGAGAAAATCTACAATCATCCCAATAGAAAAGAAAACAAACACAAACAAAAGTGAAGAGTTTCGACCTATCAATATGGTCCCTGTATATGAGAAAGTACTGGAGGTTATAGTTAATAAACAGTTTATAGAACACATTGAAAAAAATAAATTACTTAGTGAATACCAGGCGGGCTTTCGATCACATAATTCCTGTGAGAGTGCATTACAAACAGTTTTGGTGAATTGGAAAAGTGCTTTATGTGAGAAAAAGGTTATAGGGGTAGTCTTCTTGGACTTTCGAAGGGCATTTGAAACTATAGGCAGGTGTATGCTGACAGAAAAGTTGAAAAAATATGGTATTCGAGAGGTTGCGCTCAATTGGTTTAAGGACTACCTCTCGAATCGTACTCAGGAAACAAAATTTTTAAATAATACGTCTGAGCAAAAAGAAAACACGTATGGGGTTCCGCAAGGGACAGTTTTGGGACCTAACCTGTTTATTGTTTATATTAATGATATTGTCAAGAACATCAAAAACTGTAACATCCAGCTTTTTGCAGATGATACCTTATTGTATTTAATGGGTCAAGATGTTTGTGCAGTTGTGCAAATCATAAACGATGAGCTACAAATATTGTGTAAGTGGATAACACAAAACGGTTTAAGTCTAAATACAGAAAAAACTAAATTTATGATAATTAAAAGTAAGTTCAATACTATAGAAACTAGGAACCACACAGGAATCTTCATAAATAACCAAAGGATAGAACAGGTTGAACAGTGCAAGTACTTAGGAGTTATAGTGGATGAACACTTAACATTTTCCAAACATGCAGAATATGTCACTAATAAGATAGCAAAGAAAATAAATCTAATGAAAAGAATGAGTGCATATCTTAGTGATTGGTCTAAACTAACAATCTACAAATCAATTATTTTACCACATTTTAATTACTGTTCATCTATAATGTTTTTGTTGAACACGACAGAGAAAAATATACTTCAAAAAAAACAAAATCAAGCCATGCGTTGCATTATAGGGTGTAATCGTTATACAAGTATTAGGGCAGGCAACAGGATTATTAAGTATTAAACAATTAATATTTCTTAATACAATGACTTTTATATACAAAATAAAACATGGCTTACATACTTCCTGAACATTTATTAAAAAATACTAGGTATATATCAGATGTACATGACTACCCAACACGAGTCAAGGATGACTTTTATGTTTCAACAGTGGCCACGACCTACAGTCAGAATGATCTTTTCCATGAGGGACTTATTCAATTCAATAGTTTGCCGCATGGCGTGAAGACTTCAAGTACAGTTCAGACTTTTAGGAAGGGATGTGCTTTATATTCTAAAGACAATATTAATATATAGTCATATTATTTATTATTAGAACTAAATGATATATAATTTTTGTAATTAATTATTTGATATTATTATGCAATGTTATTTGTAACTTGTTAGCATTATGCTATAAACATTAAATTTATTATATTATATTAAAGGTAGTCCATGGAAAGGCGGCGACCTGATGAACGTCGTCCCAGAAATGCGAAAGTCGTTCAATCAACGAAAAAGGTGAAGGCCAGAATATTCTAGGATTGTGAGGGCATTTTGCTAATTGACTTTAAAGAGCGCAATACAAGTGTGAATGGCACATATTATGCGTCTTTATTGCATAAATTAAGGGACAGTATTCGTGGAAAATTGACAGGTGTGCGATTATTGCACGACAATGCTCCCGTCCATACTGCCGCCATTTCACAAGCTGCCATCCGCGAATGCGGCTTTCAAGAGTTGGAACATTCACTCTATAGTCCGGATATGGCTCACTGTAATTTTTTTTTTATTTTCTAATTTAAAAAAAGACCTTAGTGGGCGTAGTTTTAAGAACGACAGTGAGTTGCATGCAGCTATTATAGAAAATTTTGACGGAAAAACTTCAGATTATTTTTACAAGGGTATGGAATTATTAATTAATCGTTGTAATAAATGTATCGAAGTTAGGAGAGATTACAATGGAAAATAAAAATTCTTATATTGTTCCAAGTTTTTTTTTTTTTTTGTATAATAGGCCGATAATTTATGGCGTCTACCGTAAAATCAGTATTATATGAGAGTCTCGTTTCTATTTTATGTACAATTCTGTATTAGGTTATTCTAACCATAGAAATGCAATGTAAACCATTAATTCTTTGTAAAAATCGTGACATCGTCCCTTCTTCATCGTCGTTAGTAGGGAGATACACCAAGAGAAATAATATTTCGTACAGTTCAAGGATATAAGGTGGTATAGGCGTGTCTCCTAAGTACTTGATCACCTTCCCATGCATGGTCATCATTTAAAATAATATTTCCATTTTAGAGAACAGGTAAAAATAGCTAGGAGACAGGTCTGAACTATAGGGTGGGTGATTTAAAATATCGAAGCCTACTTTATGTGGTGCCACCAGCGGCACACGACTCTTGTGGATGAGAGCATTGTCGTGCAGGAGCAAGACACCTTTCGGAAAATTTCTCCTTCTTTTTTCTTTAATGACTCTTTTAACCACTCTAGGATTCAGTAGTATTCTCGTTATGCAAATGCTTTTATCTTCGTAATCAACCAAAAGGATTTCTTCCAAGTCCCAAAAATTGTACCCATGAGCTTTCCGTCCGAGTGTACCACCTTAAATTTCTTGGTGGTGGTGTGTCTTTTCGTTGTCACTGCATGAAATCTTGCTCGGACTCAGGTTCATAATGATAAACACGATTTTCACCCTCAGTAAGAATTCAACTCAATACATCATCCCTGTCCTGCCTTCATTACAAAGGGAACATTCTGGGCGCTGCTTTTTTTGTGACAGCGTAAGCATTTATTCATTTTGCGCTGACCTTGGTCATGCCAAGGTAATCATGCAGAATTTTAAAAATGGTTGTATCAGATACTCCAGTCATTCTTGCGAGTTGTGTCTTATTTTGTCGAGCATTTTCCGTTATTTTTTCCGTATTTAATTTTTTTTAACAAATTCTGGATTGGTCACGTCGACAGGTCGCCCAGGCCGTAGCTCGTCTTCAAGTGATTCCCTACCTTGCTTGAAGCGGCTGTGCCGCTTAAAACCCATAGTTTTGCCAGGACAAGAATCCCCGTAAATCGATGACATCTCTTCCCTGTTTGGAACTTAATAACGGCGCAATACTCGATTTTCTCCATATTTCACACTTTCTTCCCGATTAAGTTGCTTGGCTTAAAGAATACTGACGCGATTGTGTTAAAACTTTAAATTAATACTACTAATAATGAGTCACTGAAAACGTTACGACACGAAAGAGCTCTCCCACTACCATCTAACTCCTCCATTCCCCGAACTTAAAGCTCCCTCGTACGTATTTCTGATTCATTGTTTATACATGGTGAGTCTTTTTTCATTATTTGTATGGGGATCTCGAAAACCATAAGAGATACGCATTAGGTTAAATGGAGAAAGATTTACATCTTTCTTTATAAGCCTCATCCCAGATACGTTTATGTCCATTTAAGAAAATGCATGGTTTACTATATAGATATTTGCAAAAAATAGAAATACTCCAAAACCTTTTCTGCTATTTTGGCTGTTATTATTATTATTATATTTATGTTATAGATTCCGATGTAATGTGTTCCGTGGATCCTCCTTTTTGCGCCTATTTATCGCTGCAGTATTATTCAGTGAGTACCTAATACATATTACGTTTCTGCTTTTGTACATATTTTGTTAGTTATTCATTCGTCTATTTTTATTTTAATTAACGGCAAACTTCACATATGTGTAAGCACAGTGGGTGGGGG
The DNA here is from genome assembly GCA_963170755.1 of Amphimallon solstitiale. NCBI lineage: Eukaryota > Metazoa > Arthropoda > Insecta > Coleoptera > Scarabaeidae > Amphimallon > Amphimallon solstitiale. The sequence goes on along the minus strand of OY720675.1, from coordinate 27,396,901 downwards.
TGTGTTTAAGAACAGTAGATGCATGTAGCGCCTTTATTTCGGTCTATTTGTACGTTTGGCTTCTTAGAAGAAACACGAGGTGTCTTTTCAGTTTTTTGTAAGAAATTGCATATTTTTGGTGGAGCTGTTAAAAAGATCTTTAGCAAGTCTTAAATATTTGAATGTAGGAATTGGGTAAATTTGTTGGAAATTGGTTCCGATGGTTGACTGAAAATAGATTAACAGCTTATGATTCAGCAGGAGAGATTCGGTTTTTTTTTGTACGTAACGAAGAAGCCAATCGACTTCAAATTTCTTTGGAAATTGCATTTTGGTTATGACCAATCCTTCAATTGCAGCTATTTTTACTGCCTGTTAATTCTTGTGCACATGACAACGCGCTAGAGCCGAACGGTTGGGGAATCTTCAGTCTAATAAGGTCGCGAATATTTGTTATTATGGTCTGTTAATGTATTCGAACTGGGTTTGTAGTGGTTCTTTCCATTTTTTGAATCTATCAAGGAGGGTTATAAAATTTAGGATTATAATTAAGGGAATATAATTTAGAGAAGTGTGGGAATAAAATGTAGAATATTGGGGAAGGTAACTAATGTATATAATCTAAATTGGAGGTTATATACATATTTTTTTATATTTCATAATTAACCACCATTTTCTGTTTTTATTACCCAATATTCATTTTAATTTAATTAATAATGTTACTGATCAATTGTTTGTATTTGTGGGGTCATTAAACGTTGCTAATGTTAAGTTTGTTTCAGTGTCTGATATGTTCACCTGTATTCTATCGTGTTGAGACTCCCTCCGATAAAATGATCAATCAAGGATCTGTATTACATATTATAAGAGGCTAACGCCTTATCGTCCATCATCTTGACGGCATTCGTCAAACCCACGATCGTCTCCATTTGAGTTAAGCGGCGACAAGTGTACCTGATTTTAAGACATCGTGCAGAGGAAAGTTATCAGATACGACGTTGAGTGTTTTGTCAGTGATAGGTATTTTATATCTATTTAGGGGTAACGTAAAGAGATATTAAATTGTAACTAAAGGCTGAATTTTTCGCAAAGTGTAAACTAGAATTGGTGGCCTTCGAAGAAAGACTTTTAAGGTAAGCCTCTTAGTAGGTGATGAACTAGAGCTTGAATAGAGCAATTGCATATGGAGAATATCTAATTGTAAAAAGAAAGCGCCTATTTGCATTTTGTAAAAAGAACATACATAATTCATAAATATGTATGTATATATACATATATGTATTAGAGCCAACCATCATAAAACTCCAATTTACAAGAACACAAACGAACATAAGCTTTTAATGAAGGGAAGGTAATTTCAGGGTAAAGATTTTAACGTTTTATGTTTTACGAACACCGGCCCGGGCGCGATCATAAATATGCCACAATAATGGTGTACTTCCTTCGACTTTAGGACTCGCTTCCAAAGTGGTAAAGACATTTCAAAAGTGGTAAAGAGATGTTAGGAAAGATAAAAACGCCTCACATACGTACATATTTTTGTGTGTATGTAGTGTATGTCCGTAATTTGAACGCGTAGAACGCATAACATCGCCCGTCAGTATAAAACTGTTACATAACTTCCACTAATAGAGTCGTAAAGTTTTTCTTTTATTGTTTCGGGACCGGTCTACTCAGTTCACGCGGTGGGTAGAAGTAGACTGGAAGAGCGGCGTGACTACGATTCCGGCGCGACTCTTACTTTAAAATACCCTCCCCCGAAATTAAGTTTTACGTATCGAATTTATTAATGTTAAACGAACCGTGTTCCCAGAAGATCTTAATTACGTTACACGAACACTGGATAATCCTGCATGACGAAGCGACTTCGCGCCAGACTCTAAAAGACAAAAAAGAAAAATTAAAAATAAATGTAAATGTATGGAAAATAAGCTTAGAAAGGCATTATTTATGAGGCCTAGAAGAATGTTAAAATAATAATGAGGATTCAATGAATGTCTCAGTTTTTCAGTAAATTTTGAAAATTAATTACTTTTAGTTTGTTGCTTTAAAATTATATATCTAAATGAATAATAACTGCTGTGTATTTCTTATAAGGGAATCTCAAATAGATAAATTATGATTTAATTTTATATGCGCTATACTTCAAACAAATAATATTAATTTTATAATGCTGTAAATGGTAAAACAATATCCACTCTTTCTTTCTTTTTAAAATAAAATCTCTTTGCAATACCGCCTATTGTTTTATTTCTACTAGAATCAAGCAATATTTACATTTATTTTGCACAGTCACTTATTTTTGTCATGAAAATGATTCGCTAATTGAAATATATAAGTAAACCACAAATAAAATGAATAATAGATTAGTTAAACTTTGCATAAAAATAATAGCAGTTAATAAATTCAGTGTCAGTTAAATCTGGAAATGTGGCGGTTATCAATGAAACTGTATACTTTGCGCCGCTTTTTACATACGCCACACAGGCAAAGAAATTCAAATATTTACTTTCAGTCACAAACCGTAAGCGAATAGATTATTTAGAAACTATGGAAATTTCAAAAGAAAAAATAAATCGTTAAGCACGCTAAATGAGCAAACAGAGTTCCTCTTATTTATAGGAAATTTACTTTAGATATCTACGTCAAGGAAGTCTTTATTTAAATACGCGGTCTGAGTTTCGTACGGTGATCTTCAATAGTTATAGGTATATGGTGATTAAGGTTCGTTGCGCGATCCTAGAATAACATATACAAACGATTATTAATAATGTTTTCTAGCTGGAATCGGTCACGACGTTTTATTAGTCTGAGCAGGAAAGGTTTTATTCTTTTAGGCGGAAGTTAATCCCTCCACGACGTTTTAATTGTCTGAATGGGATTAAACGGATAGTTTTAACCACCTCACGACGCTTTTGCCTGCGTGAGGTTAAGCGGAAGGGAAAGAACTTTCACGATTCAAAGACCTGAAATAGGAATGAATGACAGTGGTGGAAGTCGGCCTTTTATATCATCTGCAGCGCCTACGTATGCAGACAAAAACTAGTTCAATACATTGAATTTGCACACGAGACTCGAAACTAAAAGATCGCGCGAAAAATGATCGTGACGTAGACAGACTTTTCCGCATACGAATAATAAACTACTAAGCAATAATCAAATAAATTACTATGAATAATACGGCAATATATACAGGAAGATTTATTGTTCATAATGAAATGCTAACATTTGAATAAAATATCACTCATATATAATTTAAAATTTACAGATAAATTAGATAAGAACAAAAAAAATGGTATTTTATTACAATTAACGAAGGGACTTCATTACAGGTACCTAAGAAGAACAAAGTTGTTGTGTTGCTTTCTAGTGTGCATACAACTGCAGCAGTAGATGGCACGGCTATATCCAAGAAACCTGAAAAAATACTGTATTGTAATTCTACCAATGCCGGAGTTGATCAAATGGATCAAATGGTAACGTAATACACGACTAAAAGACGAACAAATCGTTGGAAACTAGCCTTTTTCTATAACATTTTGGATACTGCTTGTTTGGCAGCGCACATCATTTATTTAGGAAACAAATCACAAACTGCCTGAAAACTGATCGTCATAGATAATTTTTTAGAAAATTAGGAAAAGACTTTTGTATACCCTCCATAATAAAAAGAAGTGAGGAATTGCTAGTCACGCGGTTTTATTGCGTGAGAACTGCCATGGAAAACATATTTAGCATAAAAATAGCCACCATACATAACCCACCACTAACACCAACCCCTGTCCAAAAACTTTAGAAGACCGGACTCCTGATCTTCACTGGTTATGGTATGAAGAGAGGAAAAGAAAATGCGCAAAAGGTGCTGTAAATACAAATATAGTATAGACATTATTGAGTAGTCTTCAGTAAGTGGGCGTACACGTCTTTAAAAATGACTACAGCGCATTCCCACCGCTCGCCATCTTATTTGGCGTGTACTGTACGTAGAAAATGTGTGAAATGAAAATACGACGTGTTTATCCCAAAATTATGAATCATCATTTACTTACCTATCTCTACTTGCTTTGAATACTTTATACCTATAATATACATACAAGTAAACACTATCCAATTACATAAAAAATCATAAAAAACCTGAAGAGTGCCACGATACTCCAGATGGGAGATATAAGTTGCACTTTATAAAATTGTAAAAATATAATGTTTACTACGACTATTTTGACTAAAAATATGTTTTTCATGGTTGAAGATGAAAATACTTATGCTACTGCTAAGACGAAATAGCACCAGGGTACTCCGTATGGCATTATAAGGGTTAAGTAGATTTTCTTGTTGTTATGCTGTAAAATTTACTTTTGTATTTAGTTCTCGTAAGATTATGTGTCTTTGTTTAAGTGCGTAGAATTTTTTGAGCTCGAGACCTTTTGAACGAACCTTGTACCTCTTTTGGTTTACCGGTTGGCAAAGATCGTTTGTTGTATGCCCGTGCGTGTGCTAAAACTACTATTGTGCTGTTGGAGCCCTAAGTCACGAACCGTGAGATTGACACATGTGTAATATGTAATATCGGGCAAATACACTCTTTATGTGAAGGAAACTCTGTATCTTGTGAACTAATTCTAATTATCTTATCTCTAGCTTATTTTACCCTACCTGTAGATGCGAATTATCTGCATTTGCAGTTACTTTTTACGCCTTGTTTCAGTTTTAACAAGATCTGCTTATTTATTACTTCCGAACTCTGCGAAGTGCATTTATTTGTGTTCCTAAATTCATCGACACATCAGTCAGCCTCGTTGTATTTACTGTCGCCTGTGTTTATGTGTATTCCTAGACATAGACTCTCTTGTATGTCTGATTAAATTCTCCTTCGTATTTATGTCACTAAAAATGTAAGGAGTATTAAATAAGGGAGTCTTGTGTATTAACGGGCATACGTGAATTGTTTCCGTGGACTGATTTGTTCATAGCAAGCGTTCATCTTCCCTGACTGCCTTGTTGCGCTATTATAAACATCTTTCCTTGGAAGGTTATGGCTTCGCGGACTTAACTGTAAAACATTAGGGGGTCGGTTTTTTTTAACCGCCGTTTGTAGCGTGATTTAAGATTTTGGATATTTCAATAGTTACCTGCAGTATCCGCTTCTTCCGTAATAAATTGTATCTACGTTTGAGGTTTGTTTTGTTTCTTTCTGTCAAACTTTTGGTTATGTCGCTCAGGTGACCGTTCGCGTCACGCTTGCCAACCGTTTAGCTTGTGAATTCCCACTCGTACTGCCGACTTTATAATTTCTACGTACAATTGTATGAGTGTTTCGGTGTTCTCTTTTCGTCTAAGTTATGTGTAGGGTTGTGTTTAATTTTATATACGTCACGATGTTGACTCTCTTCATTGTCAATTTAGTTTTGTGCCTATTATGTTCTTTTGAAATCTCCCGCCTTTCGTTCTGAGATATTTCCGGGCATGTTGCTTCGGAAGGGATGCGTGTAGCTGACGCGCATTTGTGATGAAAGAGGTTCCCGCTTTTTGACGGCACTTTATAGTCGATTCTTGTGTAAGAACATGGTGTGCAAATTGCTTATCTTCCTTTAGTACTTTGGTACATTATCTATGTAGATATTTTCGCGGATGCGGCTTTAAATGAAGTAAGCAGCAATTATCGATACCTTAATTTTGGTTATTTATCGTGAATTTTTACCGATATACCGTTACCTGAAATTCACGTATGGCCACGTGTTGGTTTTTTTAATCTAAATTTTGCACCCTTGAGTGACTTGTGAAGTCGTTTATCGCGGAATCTCCATTATCATTTTGGGGTAAGTGTTTGAAACTTTGTGTTAATTTTCGGGATTTTATCTTTGTTTCGTTTCTCTTCTAATTTAATAGGATTCTTTTGACGGGCACAAAAGCCCTCAGTAGCCATATTTCTGGTATTATCACCCCGCATTATCATTGAAGAGTGTGGTGGTTTCTATCGTTGCGGCAGTAGTTGCACCTAGACGTCTATCTGTCTGTTGAAGTGGAATCTTTCAACGAGGGGCCTCCGCCATTTTGGTTATCGTTGCGGCCATCCTGCGTCCATTTTGTCAGTTAAGTGCAACTAATGTTGTAATTTACATCATAATTTACGTCTGATTTTCGACGACTTTATACCAGAGTGCTGGACTTTATCTTACCTAAATTTGACCTAAGAATTTTGAGTGGCTATAATAACTAATGCACCACATAGTTAACTGCAAGGTCACATATTAATCCTAATTAAATTACCGTTATTTTTCTTGTTATTGTTATGCAAACTGGTTTTGCGGAATACAGGGTGACCCCAAGAAGATTTGATAAGGGCTCTCACTGTTATGTTGAATATTTAGTTCAATAAAAATTTTAGTTATGTCATTACCGTAATTATGTAACTCTATGTTGAGTCGAATATTTAATTAAAAGCTAATTTTAGTAAATTCATTACCGTAGCACTATATCTTTTGGAGTGATAATCTTTAAATTAGTAATATTTCTAGTATTATCATTACCATTAGAATAATTGTATGTCTCTTTGATGTGTTGAATTTTAATCTTGTTTTTGAAAATAATTTTTGCACGTTTATTACCGTAAGTTAGAAATTTGACTTTCACGTAAGTTCATTTAATTTTTCTGAGCTAGTTAAAATCATTTCTGCAAGAGTAAATTTTGTTCGGGAAGCTCAGTGTATTTTTGTATATTATAAAATTTCCTTCCTAATTTTATCCTTAATTATTTGACTTTTGCTAATAAGTAACCTTCTTTTAAATTAATTATGATCATGTAATCAAACCTTGTGTTTGGTATTTAACGAAATTTTCACTTACTAGTCTAAGTCTTAAGTACTAGATGATATTAATTTCCTTGCGTACATATTAAACACATTTTGTGTTAACGTTGCCGCTGTGGCGTTTTCATGATATTACTTGTATTTATATTATGTGAGGTAATGAAACGTTTCTGCTGCCAACCATCTTCTGCTGAAACGCAGAGACTGTGAATTAGTATTAAGACTTGTTATTTTCTTTTAAATTTTATTAATATTACCTAACGCTTTGTGTTCAAAATTTATCAAACTGTCTTGTTATCAATGTTTTTTTTTATGCATTTCAATTCTTACTCAACGTCTGCTAATTTCAGATTTGTTTCACTTAGTAATTATTCTGTTATACTTTAACTACCCCTTTTATTTAAAAAAACATAAACAACTTTTATAATTAAAATTTAAAAATCAACATTTCAATTTAATTAAATCTTGCTACTTTCCGTAATATCTTTTCTTTTATTTTACCTCTACATATCTCATATAATATTGTGACAAGCACGTACATAAGGTTAGGTGCATCATATTATACAGGGTGATCAATAGGAAACCCGCTGGAGGGACACAGCCAGTGGTAGCTCATAGGAGGCGCAGGTAGGTTATCATAAGGTAACACAGTGTCCTGGTGCCCGGACAACGTCGCTAGCGTCGTTGCCGACCGACGCTCTACTTTTAGGTGTTCTAGTTTATCTGAACCGTCACGCCGTCTGCGACAGAGTTAGCTCGGCCCTGCGATTTCCAGATTTAATCAACTCCTATTGTGATTCTCCGTTTCTTTACCTTAATTTAGTCAGTTATCTTAGTGCGACGTAGTTCCGGCGTAACATTGTATTTAGTTGATAATGAAATGCCAAATTCGAAGCAAACATGTTTGTAAAGAATACTTTTTATTATCAAAGGAATTCAAAATTTTATACCAAAAGCAAAAATTTCGAGATTTAATTTTCAATACAATACTTCCTTCTATTGGGTATAAGAAAATAACAAAGGGCAGAAAAGAGAAAATAGAGACTAGATAGCAAAACAGAGATTTTTACCAAATTTGGCAAGGTACCTAAAAACGATCGATCAACTTTTGGTGATGTTATCTGTACATCGGTTATTTTGATGTACGACGCCTGACGCCAGGTTAAACAATATACATAGCATTTGAAAGGAAATACTACACACATATAATACGGCATTCAACTTTCGTTGACGCGTACATAAAACATTCCTTTATCAAAGTGGAATTTAGAAAAGCTATTTTGATTATGCCCACGTCCAACTGAAAAAAAAAATAGTATTAAACGAAGCTGCTCGAATGATAGGGATCAAAAATTTATTACTTGTCAAGTGCTTTTGTCTATTGACAGATGACGTTTTTAAAGAAGCAAACGCCGAACGCCGCCTTTAAATAGAAACCCTCATTATTATCATTCGGTCCACAAATAGTTCTAATACAGAACAAATATACTTACCTATAAACTTATCTCTTTCTCTAAATATACAGATATACATATATATACACAGCCATATACAAACGTACCACTTCTTGAAGGAAAAAGCAGACAGCGTGCACATGCAGTTTCAATAGGTACTAAGGTATTTGTATAAATACAATAGCTTATTGTGATAGACTCTGGGTCCTTTTACTACGTATGTATTTGTATATATATATATATATATATATATATGTATCTTATGTAAACGTTTGGTAATAGAACACCGTCAGTGTAAACATAGAGACAATGTATTAGGAGCGAAGACAAACAATGCTCGCGGACAATAAAAATAAACACACACACACACATATCCATCCCGCTTGTTTTCACGACCTGTTCGAGGAGAATGAAATGTTCAGTACCTACTTATTAAATGTCATCCTATTGTGCACAGGATAGTTTACAGACGAATAATTGTAAAGGTACAAACGTACAAGTACCACATGCATATGTGCACTCGAACAATAAGTTTTAGATAGATCCTATCTGATATTTCAATTATAATAGGTAACTCGGATAGATATGAATTCTATTTGAACTGCTCTGGAGATTTTACCCCATTGAAGTAAGTAATTACATAGGACAATAGACTAGCTGTATGATGTATTTCAAATTATATTAATTATAACATCATTCTAATTTCACGGAGTGTGGTTATCTTGAAAATTATTCAAAAAAGAATAAAACGATTCAGTTCAATACTTCCTACTCTCATTTTCTGTTCTTTAGAAATGTCATAAATAGTCATAATTTATGGAGTCGACAATGAAACAAAACACTTCTTTTCAAAATATCACAATGATGGCGCTATTTGTTTTGGTAGAAGATAATTTTGACATTCCAACATAATTTCGCTTTGGATGTCGACATAAAACATAATTAGTCTGTGTTATTACGTTCATCAAGTCAAGATTTTCATTATTTACTGTTAAAAAGGGGAACTTAATATCAATTATTACAAAAAAAAAAAAAACAAGGACTTTAACCAAATCAAACTCACCGCGCCACCTACCGGAAAAAGCAGAACAAAATCTGCTGGGTTAGATAATTTTTTATATTATTTATCAATTCGCTTCTCGCGCTCTAAATTGTATTTACTTTTCTAATTACTTTAATTCCGGCGTTATCTGCATATTAATTTAGTAACACAACGTCATGGGGTATAGTATTCACATCTTCAAATATAAACCAAGAATTTACACATTTTACAGGGTCAAGTATATATTCTCAAGGGCTACCTCAGAAGCAATGATATCAATCTTCTTACATGAATTAAGGGAACTTTCATTAAATTAACATTTCAAATTGGTCCCGTTCCACTTCCGTGAACACTCAATACCTTCTTCAATTATCTTAATGGCGGTGCAATTGCATATCGTGTAATAACGAATGTAATAACTACATAAACGTACATATCCGAGTGCGTTTATTACCGCTTGCACTCCATACATATTCCCGACGCATAGAATCAATCTCTATAAATAGTGATAGGAAATGTATTATTTATCTGAGCGATTAATCATTTGCAAGATGTTATTTATTGATTGGTGCGCATTTATCCGCAATAGATTTGCATAAATATCAGGTGGAATCGTAATTGCGGATCTGATTGATGGGACCAAGAGGCCTATTGCGTGTTATAGCCCGTCTCGCGGCAGGATGACACTTTCCGCCGAAGAAGATTTATACATATCTGTATGTTTGAAGTTTTTTTTGCATATGCTTCTATATCTGTACGACGTCGTGATTTTAAATTAATGCGTTACGCAGACGCGTTCAACAGAAATTTCACTCCGAAACGAGAAAAGGAAACAAATATTTATTATACAGCTGAGAGCAACAAAATAAATTGTTTGGTGCTTCGCTAAATTTCTTTGAAGTTAATTTTATATATAAGTAAATATCATTTCTAGTTGCACTTATTTATGAAGTGTTAAATTCAATGTTTGTATTTTACATAATTAAGTATTTATTACATTATTCCTACGCGTTCAATAATAAAAATAACAATTATTAGCAATTTATTGCCCTAAGGATATATGAAAATGTAAAGCCATGCCATGCCGATGCATCATACAAATATGCATTTCGCCGTTAGTGCTGGGGTGGGCGGAAAAAACTTTTTTTTTCGGAAACGGCAAGTTGACAAAAGTAAAACAGTAAAAAAAAATTGTAAATAAATATCTTTCGATCGCGCATTCGCTTCAACGTTTTGAAAAAAAATAAGAAAATGAAGTTTTTTCCCCAATTTTTTTAGACCCTCAAACATTTGAAATTATAAAACTTTAACTTAGGTTGTGTAGGGTAAGGCTAATACTACGTAAAAAAAAAGAAAACCCTCGATTATTCAATATTCTGATCGCACATTGCCTTAAAGACTAGCTTAAAAGCCGTATTTTGAAGGACTGCAATAAGGCGACTGACTTTGGGAGACGAGTAGCATCTTCTCGACACCCTCACCCCTTCCCCCTTTCTTTAATTGACGCTTCTATGAATGGAAAGAGAATGACACGTGACACGCGTCTTACAACATATTCCCTCCATCTAACATTTAATTTGTCATTTAGTGTTGCTAATGTGCTTGTAGCAAGTTTCGTTTTTTCTTTGTGTGATTTTGTTTATTTCACTACTGACGAGTGATTGTTATAGTTAGAATAGGGTATATAGACTCTACAGACTATATATTTCCCAAATTGTACTTTCTTTGAAGATATATAAATCTCAGTTCAAAAACTGGTATCTTTTTGGCTTTTCCGCGCTTACACATTATACTTATTGGACGCACACACTTATCCGGGTTTCTCTGCATTCCATGGTAAAAAAATGAGGTGTGGCCACAACACGATTTTCTTATACGTATGAGCGTTTCAAACTATACAATCTTAAGAATTTTTTTATACAAAACTTATTCAAAATCCTATTCAAAGTACTTTCATTCTCTTAATAAATCGCTATAGAATGCAATGCAAGATATTCGAAAAAAAGTGCTACTCGCTAAGAGTAAAAGTGCTACTTCCGGTCCGAATTTTGAAATCCTTTTTATACAAGAGATATTGAAAACTATGTTTTAAATACTTTTATACACGTAACGTACCTGTCTAAAAAGCTTGACTTGCGAAATATTCGGAAAAAAACGATTTTCGATAAGAGTAAAAGACCTACTTCCGGTAGGAATTTCAAAAACTTTTCAAATGAAATTGTTCTCAATTTTAATTTTAAGTACATATAAATTCTTTATAAATTTGTATAAACTTAGTATTTGACGAAATATTGGCAAAATTCGATTTTTTCACTGAAGTAAACTGCTACTTCCGGTCTACCGATTTTACTGAAAAACTAATCAGATCTCAAGAAGGAGATTATACACGTGAATACAAAATTTGGAATTGATATCTCCAGCGGTTTGACCGTTATCGTGGTCACACACAGACAGATAGACAGACAGACAGACAGACACACAGACATTTTTTAAAAACCACTTTTTGGTATCAGGGGACCTCAAAACGTGGACATCTGCAAAAATCTCGAGGTCGAAAATTTTCCTCATCACAATACTTCCTTATACTACGTATAAGAAAGTAAAAAGCGTAATTTCTTTATAAATTTATTCTTAAGGCAAGAAAGCAGTAGTCTTACCTATTACTACTGCAGACATTGCAACAAATACTTTGTTGTTGTAGTAAAACTTTATTTCCCTACAATTTCTCTAAATGAAGCTAAATGTTCGATAAGTATTCAAATCTATTTGCGTTTATGTGATAACAACGTGATAATGAAATGCCATCTGCATTAAATTTCACTGTATTCATCGTCTAATACATAGACGAGACCTGGATATCTAAGAAACATTACTCTGCTCACAGCAAGAAGGTACTAATTGATGTTAAATCTATTTATTGTATCTGACGACAATAAAGTATTGAAACAATAACAATGTTGGACTTTTATAAAATCATCAACAAATATTAGTTTCAGGTTGTCTTTTAAGAAGAGGAGTATACCATGATCTGATTCCCGTGGAACACCAGATGTGGTGCACGAGGTAATCTAATTACTACCTTCGCAATAAATACAATTTAAAATGCAAGTAATGATGGAGACACTCCAAAAGCTTCATCTTACGTATCTCAGAATAGATTTGGCCCCTGTCATAAACATTATACTGATACTATAAACTAAACTGGATGCGTGTTAATTTTTAATCGATCATCAGTTTTGGAAGGGAAGTACGTACATTTATGTAACTAACATACAAAAATGTATATTGCAAGAACTTGGAAGGCAACAACAAGGTGAACATTGAGTAAATAGACAGTCTCTTATGAGAATAACTTAATCTGCTACACCACTAATGTTAGAAAAGACGCAAGTGAGCATTTTCATTCAACACGCACAGATTTTTCGTACATTATTTTCATTAGTTCTGTCTATGTAAAATTTTAAATTAAATTTTGCTGGAATAAAACAATCGATAGCTTTTATTATTATATTTTTAAGACCTTGTTGTTTTTCGAAGTATTCTCCAGATTATTAATGCACTTTCGCATCCGCTCAACACAACTTTGGAAGCAGTTATTCCACTCGTTTGTTAGTAGAGTCAAAATTGTGTTTTTGAAGGCATCGAGAGCTCCGTCTAACGACTGGAACTGTTGACCACGCAGTACGTCCTTGATTTTCGGAAAAGTAAAGAAATCGTTTTCTTGCGTTAAAAATTCAACTGTCTTACGATCTGTTTGCGAACTTGCATTGTTTTGGTGGAGGATGATTTGTTTGTTTGTTTTTGTAACTCAGCGATGATTTGCGGCAAACAAATGGATTTATCGGCAGTAACAGTTCTCTGATCTTGTAGAGGAACTGTTGCTACAGGACCTGCTTTCGAGACAAATGTCGCGACCATCTTTTAGGAGACACTTCGAGTATGGATGACTTTTGTTGGCTTTTTTTCATCTTCGAATACTCAAACAGACGACTGGCGTTTATTTTCTTGCGCATATGAGTAAATCCCAGATTCATCACCACTGACGATGATGTACACGTTTTTAGAGATTCCTGCGTCGAAGCGGTCTAGAGTTTTTTGACACCATTTCGCTTTCTATTCTTCGGTCAAGAGATGCGGTATCCAACGGGAAACTAATTTTTTACACACAATTCCTCATCCAAAATTTGAATTTGAATTGAGATATTTTAAATCCCCAATTTAAAATTTAAACCACTCATTATACACTTTTCGACATGCTCCAACACTAATTGAGCTACCACACTGGATATGTAAGGTCCTATTGCGACACCTTCTATTTGTTTATACCATTTGTTGTTATATTGAAAATAAGTTGTTGACAAGGCTATTTCGATTGCTTCTATGAATTCTGATTGAGGTAATTCAGTGAACTCCTTTATGCAATACCATTTTTTCTGTATTACCGTTTTGGCTAGGTCTAGAGGGATATTAGTATATAGAGATGTCACATCTAGGGATATTAATTTATGATCCCTTTTGGTGTCTACTTTATCCAAAAACTGTTTGAATTCCAAAGAATTTTTGATTTAATGGTCATTTTTACCTGTAATATTTGCAACGATGTTAGCTAAATATTTTGACAGGCTATAGAAGGGGCTTTGGTTGCATGATACAATCGGTCTTAACGGTATGTCTGGTTTATGTAACTTGGGCAATCCATACATTTTTGGCGGCTGTGCGTTCTTTATCTTAAACTTGTTAGCCATTTGGGACGAGATTAGATTTTTATTTTCCTATTTTTTAATTAGTTCGTTATTAATTTTTTGGTACAGTTTAGTAGGATTTTTCTTTAATTCTGCATATGTTGATTCATCGTTATGTATTTCTGTATGTCCTTCAATGTTAATGTAAAGTTGTACAAAACAAAAAGCCCAAAAATAAGCAGCACATTAAGAAATAGCGCTTTGGAATAAATCGCGTGTTTAATATTTTGAAACATCGATTCTATGAAAAGGAAATATTCCTACGATTCTTAAAATCATAAAGATACATAAGTATACAGTCTGTTAATATAAAAAAACAACAATGAAGTTCCTTTTGTGTACAATTTAAAAACATAATGACATAATGCATGTGTGTGGTAAGTTTTCGGGAAATGTCTCGGAGTGAATTTTTTTTGTAAATAATTGTTTTGTTTGCAGTATTAAAACTAACTAAAATGAATTTTAATATGTTGTGTATGTACAAACTGAGAAAGACAATATACAGTTGTCGAAACGTTTTTAAATATGACTTTTATTTTACCATGTTAAGTAAGTATTGAATAATGGTAATAAATCAATAAATGGTCGCTAAGCCAAAAATGATACATTTGGAGTAACACATTCACTGTTTATCAGTTTATCAGAAAGTTGGTTTTTGAAAATTTGCGCGAATGATGCATTCCGATTTATTAAGAGGAAGTATTTACTGCTTGGTTTGGAAAAACTTTTTTGTACAAAAAATCAAAATTCTGCCCGGAAATAATACTTTTACTCTTATCGAAAAGCAGTTTTTGGCAATCACCTAGCAAATTATGCATTCCGCACAGATTTATTAAGAGAACACAAGTATTTAAAATTTAAATGATATAAATATTTGGACCGCAATACGCATCAAAAGTCGTGTGGTGTCCACGCCAATTTCTATCAATACGCATGTAGCTACTTCTTTTAATATTTTTACGAAATCAAGAATAACATGAAATTAAATCAAAGAAATAGCAGAACTAAAGATGCAGTAATCGTGCCATTCACAGCATTGAACCATTTGATTCCATGATAAAGGGAAAAACTGCAGAAAAAATCTCATGTCAGTGTCAAAACATTTGGTTTTTATGTTTTAAAACCCACTCAAAGGTTTCTGTCGTTCTTTAATAATATGTCATACCGATTGAATTTCAGCTCCACAATCACAAGTTTCGATGGCCAGCTCTGAAACCATTTAACTTACATCAAATTACTCTACGATGCAAATACTTAAAATAAAAGATCATCTGTTAGTTATTTAAATATATTATGCTGATAAGCAATGGCCGTGCCACCAGCATAAATGCTCTTTGTCTAAGTTATAACTGATTACTTATACAAGTAAAAATTGAAATAAATTCAAATTGAGTTCAAAACAGTTTTATTCAATTTACTACAATTGTTTCACCCTACTAGGGCTTCATCAGGTGATGAATATTATATATTCATCACCTTACTTGTAAATTATGGAGTTTCAACACGTATCTCCGTCTTCAATCAATGATTACTTATATATAAATTAAAGAATAGTGAAGATAACACATATACTTGAGGGTAAACCATATTTTTCCACCAATGAAAACTCTAAACGACGATTGCAAAACACAATATGTTCCATGTTTAATAACATAATATTAGTAACAATATTTTATAAATTAAAAATTAAATCATCCATAAGTAGTATCACAAGCAGCTGTTAAATCATCAAACCTCTCTTGCTTTGCATTTATTCTGTAAGCCATTCTCTATCATACCAATCTGCAAGTAAGAGAATTTAGATTAGTTTCTTACATCTATGTGACCCAAATAGAAAAGGTTGATTATTTTATATATATAACGTAGTAATGACTCAGTCAGTATTTTAGCCGAAAAAACAATATGCATATCTGTCAATAAACCCATTAAAATATTTTTAGTTTTGTAATCAATATATCGTGCAAGGTTTGTATATATTGACAACACCTACGTTTCCTCGCATTTTGTGAGTTATTGCCTTTGCACTTTCTATATCTCGAGCACACGTGGCTTTGTTTAAAGTTTACATATATGTATATATAGATGTGCTGATATTACAAAATGTCTCGGTAACAAAACTAGGTACTCTAGTTGTTCGACATTTCTATGAAATTGCAATATCGGAAGAATGTTTTGAAGACAATTTCCAGTTACAGACCAAGCTATTTCTAAATTTCACGTAGGCGATCCGATGCGCACGTTAACTGAAACATGTGCAGACAGAGCAAATTCTAGCAAATTATTTCTGTTGTATGTCCAGCTGTAATTATTAGGAGGTATAACATATATTTATGTAAATTTTAAATAATTTTAAAATTCGTTTTCCTTAGCGTAGAAAATGTCTAATATGATTTTTCTGCTTAACCAGTGAGTAATTAATTAGGTAAATTTTAATTAGAAAAATTTATCGCCCAGGGTTAGATTCGAACTCACTCCTCCCAATCGGATGTCTAATTAAACTTTACCTAATTAATTACTCAGTGCTTAAGCAGAAAAATCATATTAGACATATTTATATATATATGTAACATAGTTTTCATCATTTTATTAACTACCTTGTTATACAGAGATAATCATCTCAAGTGAAGTGTGGTGGCATCTTAAAATTCCCCAGATTAAAATATTTTTTTGATAGACAGATACCTATTCTGAATTTTAAATTTACTTCAAACATTCACGTTCTAGAACATTGTGATCCAAATGATTTTTTTTGTTAGAAACATTGAAAATCTTATTATTTTCATTTTCTTTACTGATATAAATATAACATAAAACATCTGGCAAATTATTACCGCTATAACAAGTTTCTCATAATACTACCAACTAGTCAATGTTGACAAATTAAAAATTCAGGCCATCCAACCTTCACTTGAGACAGGTCACTTTGTACATGCATAAAAAAGCTATGTAACTAACAGTAAAGTAGTGCACCTTTAGTGAATAAATGGGCTTTGATCGCAAACACTAAAAAATATTTTGGAATAACTAAAATAAATAAAATCTATAAGTTAAATAGAAGGCTTATTTTATTGTGAGCATGCTTATAGAAAAATATTATTTTTTTTACTAATATAATACGTCACATTCACTTATTACATCATATTATTGAAAGGTATCATATATACATTTACATTGGAAAGGCAGATAATCAATCAATTCTCCTATAAATTTATGTCTTACGAAATAATAATTATATATTCTTTTCGTGCTACATTCTAATAGAGGCGCCCTCTGCACTATGTTCACTTATTCGCTTGAGAGTTTTTAACTCTGATGACTTTCATTACTGTTTTCTGTATTTGATTGTTTTATTTGTGAGTGTTTTTTTATTTTGGGTTACCGGAATTGACAGATATAATAGTCTCGTAATTATATTTTCTTGACTCATAATAAAAAATGAGGTGTGGCCATCACACTACTTTCTTATACGTATCAGCCTTTCAAATTATAGAATTTTAATAATTTTTTCATACAAAAATTATTCAAAATCCTATTCTAAGTACTTGTATTCTCTTAATAAATTTCTATAAAATGCACACTTTGCAAGATATTTGAAAAAAAAAGTGCTACTCGCTAAGAGTAAAAGTGAAATTTCATGTATACAAAAAACATTGCAAATCCAGCTCTAAATACTTTTGTACTCTTGACAAATATATAGAAAATGCATAATTTACGACATATTGTACAAAAGGTATTGAAAATTAAGTTCTAATTACTTTTATACTCGTAACGTACCTGTCTAAAAAGCATAACTTGCGAATTATTCGCAAAAAATTGATTTTCGATAAGAATTTCGAAAAACTTTTATAATAAAATTCTTCGTAAATTTAATTTTGAGTACATATGCATACTTTACAAACTTATTTAACCTTAGTATTTGACGAAATATTGGCAAAATTCGATTTTTTCACTGAAGTAACTACTACTTCCGGTCTGTCGATTTTACTGAAAATCTAATCAGATCTCAAGAGGGAGATTATACTCGTAAATACAAAATTTGAAAGTGATACCCGCAGCGGTTCGACGGCTATCGTGGTCACACACACACACACATGTTCTTCCGTATTTGTGGCATGCCATGAATTAGCCCCAATTGTGACACTTTCGTTTAAATGCAGTAGGTAATGTATGCCATCTATCGCAGAGGTTAGAAATTATTCCTTATGAAGGAATCTAGATGGGAATTTGTATTGTGGCCTCTTGTACCACAATAGTTGGCCTACAAACATTTTGTGTAAAGGGAGTCACTGCTATTGACTTACATACTTTGTGCATTATTAAGTCGCCATAAATATTTGATTTGTTGCATTGTGTAAATAGCAGCGTTGCCAAATTTAACATGCATATTATATATTATGAGTGTACGTATGCCTGGTGTCATTCACATAAATTTGTCAACAGAAACATTTTCTTTTAAATTCTCAAACTAATTTCAACAACAGTTTAAGAATTTGATTCTATTCAATTTCACAATCTCGGATTTTGATATAACTAATTTGGATTGTTAAATATAATCATAAAGCCATAAATTATTCTTGAATTATTTGGTATTAGGCATAGAATAACATATGTACATTTATTTTAAATTAAAGAAAATTCTTATTTGAAAATAAAGTATAGATGATTATAGATATATATATATATATATACAATTTTTCTAATATATAAAAACCAGAAATTCGTGAGAAGAATGTGAGAAGTTATGAAAAGGTAAAATATGTTAAATATATGATATGGAAATTAGTTTTAGTATTAACAGCATTATTACTCTTGGTTTATTTCATATACCTTATGTTTTCTTCTCTCACTCATGCGTTACCACATAAATAAAATCAAACCATTACTCAATCTATTGCCAATGCATAAATTAAAAAATCGTATTATTATACAAAGGGACTTCTAATACAGAAACTCCCACCAAATCTCCCTTATCATTAAGAGTCTCAACTATTAAAAGAAGAACCAAATATATCGAGTTACTTAATAACAACACAATTAACAACTGTATGTTAGATTTTTTTTATTTTTAATGCTAAATAATTTCCATTATAATAGAAAAATAGAACATAAAATAAACAAGACGTATTATATAAAATTTATAAGTTTTAATCATTAATTTTTAATTTTTTTCTTTTCTGAATGTGAGTCTTCACACAGAACTTGATATCTGTCCATTTTCGAGAGGCTAATACTGGATAATATTCATGTAATCTTCTTTTCCAGGAATTATTTCCTTTTTAACTATTAACACTCACCACAGTGCCATACAAAGCACACTTTTGATTTTGAGAACGTTAAATATATGGAAAAATTCAGTTTAACAAGCCAATGAGAGTACTTATTAAAAAGTTTATGCTATCAGAAGATAAACTCAGCTAATTTTTTGGTACGATATATGTGAGGAGAAAATTTCTATACATAAAAGTTTGAACAGGCGAAGATTTACTTTCGTGAATATGTGTCTATGTATAGATGAAATCACGATCAGCTGAGCACATCTTAATATACACAGTAGGTATATACACATAGTGAACTACGAGATTCTATAATTATACTTTCAGTAGTGGCGATACAATATTAACTATTTCCGAAGGTCGCGATCGGAGGACGAACGCGCGATCGATATATTGAGTGCCAGAAATCGGACTCCGCGACGTTGCCTTCGGCTGTTCCACATGTGGATGGCGCCAAAATCGCGCCGGCACGTAGGTATTTTTCGTGTGTCCGCGTTTCCCGCGCGCGCCAATCCAAAACAATCGAAGGTCGCTTTACGTAACCGTTGGTCGGAGAGTGCTTTTTTTTTTTCATTCCAGTTGCCTTCGCCAGTTTCTCGGAACACACGATCAGAATCCATAAGAGAAAAACGGCGAGCGATGTGAATAAACCGGTCGGACTTCTTTACATAAAGGAAAAATTGGTTGGTGGCATCTGGGATTATCATTCTTTTTCGAAATGCATTAATTAGTAATTAACGAAAATGGATATAGTAGAATAAAATTACAGGGTGAGTCATCTCCGCGGGTAAGGCCGATTGTGCCTTTAAGAGTAAAGATATTTCGAAGCGTTTTTTTTTCTGGTGATAGCTGCTCACTTGGAGCATATTTTAAAAATATTTTGTATTATACAGCGTGTTCCATAACATGGTGGCTGACCTTAGTTATAGTTTTTTTTAAACGGAACAACCTATACATTATTACATTTTTGTATTTCCCGTATAATTTGTAGACAAAAAAAAAGTAATATCTAAGATAGTATAGGCATAAAATCTAAAGTTTTTGACTTATCCCCATATTTCTGAAAAATTACAAGTTTTTAAGATTATATTTCTTGAAAACGAAGTATTGGATGGGCACAATTTTTTGTAGTATTGTTCATAATAAGAGATCTTAATAGAAGCATATTTTTTTTCAGTTCCTAATTGCATGTGCAGAAAAATGAATTAAAATTGCATGACACGTGTTTGTATAAAAGACAATTTTTTCAAAAGGAACAGCCTGTATATCAGTTCATTTTTGAATTTCTTATTAACGTTCACATCAAAAACATGTAAGACGTGAATACTTTAAAAGTGTCTATTACTGAGTTATTGTCGGTTTTTGATATGATTTTGATAACTTTATGTTTTTTATTTGAATAAGGTACCTATAGCCGAGGCATGATATTTCTTGCAACTTTGATAACTGAATGGATGTCATTTAATAAGCTGTTACTCGGTTGACAAGCATGATTTTATAATGCATTTTTCTAAAAATTAGCTTAGAGATATGATTTTTATACGTATTGGGGGAATGACAAAAAACATGTTTACTGGTTTAAGGTTTTGAGTTGTTTATAAAACTCCATTCCAAAAATATATAATATAACATTACTCTTCTTTTTTCTTTTACTTTTATAATCCTAGTAAGTGTCTCATTTCTATATCAACATATTTATACAAAAATTGGATACATTGTACATACAACACAGTCTATGCCAGCAATATATTTCATAAAATGTATAGAATATGGTACAATAAACAAATTTTAAAACAAAACAAATTAATATCTTAATTACAGAAGTGCAGAAATAGGAATTAGGAGATATCAACAGATCTGTAATTAGTGAAAAAGAAACTACAAAACAACATAAGCAACATTGCCAGTAGTAATGAAAGTGTCCATTACTCTTCTAAAAGCATATGTTCTGGGACATTTTCTTCCAGGGTAACGCTGCAGGTAAAGTCTCTGAGCAAATAAATAATTTCTTTGACTTTACCCCAGTACAAAAATCATATCTGTAAGTTCTTCTTTAGAAAACCTCATTACAAACTCATCAAACATCATCCATCAACATCACTGCTAATTCCACGGCATGCTATGCTATTTTAATATAAAACCAAGAAACTGAAAAAATTATATCAAAAAGCGACAATAGCTCAGTAATAGTCACTTTTAAAGTATTAACGTCAACATGTTTTTGATGCGAAATTTAATAAGAAATTCTAAAATGAACTGATTATATCTATTTGAAAAAATTGATTTTTATGCAAAAAGTAACAATATTATTCAAAAAATGAAAATAGCTCACTAATACCTAGCAATTTTAAAGTATTAACTTTTTACATTTTTTGAAGCCCATAGGGTGGTTCGTTTGAAAAAATTTATTTTTATACAAAAACGTGTCATGTAATTTTAATCAAGTTTTCTGCAAATGCAGTTAGTAACTAAAAATAAAAAAACAAAATATACCTCTGTTAAGACCTCTTATTGTGACCAATACTGCAAAAAACTGTGTCCGTCTAATACGTTACAGAAAAATGCAAATAAGTCGAAAACTTTTAGAGTTTAGACCTATACTATCTTATTACTTTTTGACTAAAAATTATACGGGGAAAACAAAAATCCAAGGGCGTTAAGTCAGGAGATCGAGAAGGCCAGGCAATTGGTCCTCCTCTACCTATCCATCGGTTTGGATAGACGTTATTTAGGTGCTCCCACACACGAACGCTGAAATGTGGTAGTGCCCCATTGTGCATGAAGTACATGTTTAGGCATGTTTCAAGTGGTAAGTGCTCTATTAAATCTCGAAAAGCGTTCTGAAGGAACTCCAAATAAAGTTGTCCATTCAATTGGTCTGGCAAAACGAATGGTCCAATCAAAAAATTATCAATGATTCCTGTCCAAATATTAAGTGATTGAAACTGATGTTGATAATGCGAAACAATAGTGGCATGAGGACTTCATCAGCCCATACATGCGTATTGTGTAAATTGGTGATACCATTTTTGGTTAACCTTGCTTCATCCGTGAAAAGAATAATGCTCATGAATTTAACATTATTACGTTGCTGATCCAATACCCAGTTTGCAAACTGCATTCTACGAGGAAAATCTTCAGGAATCAGTTCATGTATTTTTTGCAAATGGTATGGATATAACAGCTGTTCATTAAGAACTTCATGTACTATTGTTTTCGATGTATTAAACTGTGCTGATAATTGTTGAGTGATCGTTTATGAATTGGCATCTACAGCATTTAAAATACTTTCTCTGATCGCGGCATACGTACGGTTCTTCTCACACCAGCATCAGTACTACTTTTTCCAAACTTTCCTAAAATTATGAAGATAGTCAATAATATGTATTACCTTACTAACTGGAATCGCCCACCATTCTCCCTTAGACGTTCGTCAACACGTTGAAATGTCTTATGGTTTGGTAGAGCACGATTAGGAAATCTTTCGTTATATAATCTTCTGGCTTCTAAAGCATTGCAAGACGCAAGATGTCAACGATGTGATGACAAGTTCTAAAATGCCGGATATTTTATTTATTTCGTACCATAGTAACGTTTGCACCAGCAATAGGTTATTTTGGTGCTGATAAAAATTAAAACGCACATTTTTTGTAAACTTTTTCTCGTAAACGGTTCATTTTAACGACAATAAGCAAGAGTACATTTTTTTCAAGCTATCCAGTTTAATATTTTTAAAGTCTTTATCATACAGGGTGCTAAAAATTTAGGCATTACGTTGTAAAGATTAGATCGCCCCTGGTAAACTACAAAAGCTAAATATGTTTTAAGGACACTATTTTAAGAGGTTCTTACTAGTGTCCATCACATTAAATTTTTATTAAATTATATTAACTACTTTAAAAGAAATTCAATAAAACCCATTTCCAGCGACGCATATCTCCGTAGGAGGGGCTTGTAAGAAATTTTTTTATAGGAACTTGTCATATTATTTGTTCATGTTCTATCTGCATCCAAGAGATTTCCCACATTTTCCCGGACACCCTGTATATACTATGACGAAATGGAGCAACTCTATTTCAATAAAAATTGACCCACTTGACATACAAATTAAAACTGAATTAATATTTTGGACTTTGTTTAATTCAGTTTTTAAATTTTTCGTCGATTTTTTTTTGGGCGGGGATACAAACTATGTAAGGTTTCAAGTAGATCACGTGCATTGTATTGCTATACAGATAAAATTTTGTTAGGTGTTGTAGTGGAAAAATAATTAGCTGAACGATTACAACAAGTCTTCGATACTTGTCAAATAATTTATATTTACTGTTTGTGAATCTTAATTATGCCATCTTCAACATTCCTTTTAATTTTATTCTGTTGAGATCGACATGTTTGTAATTAAGCATTTTTCGAATTTACGGAATATCTCATACACACAAACATAGCCCACTTAGTATATATATATATCGTATATATATATATATACGATAAGATATGAAATTACCATTGCGAAAAGCGTAGGGTGTGCTGATGAGATTCAAGTAAATCGAAACGCGTCTACGTCTCGCTAATTAGCAATGGCAATTAATTTTTTATATTTATGATTCCAATTTTATCTAATTTCTTGACCAACGATCCGATCCGCTTAAAAGTAATACAGCTGACTCTGGTTTTATTGTATACGATCTCATAACATTTCAATACACTAATTCATATGAACTTTTACAATCCTGGCCGAAAAAGCAAGAAAAAAATAAATTATTTCGTTAAGAGTTATAGCAAAAACAACACACAGATTCATGATAATCATTTCTACAAAATTTGGTTAAAAATATGTGTTTTTATTGTTTGAAGGTTTACAAAAGACCCAAGCGAAATATCTCGAAAGACAAGACTCCCACTTTAATTTACATTACCACTTAATACTTGCACCCTATTTTTTAAATAGATGTTTATATTAAACGCCCTACCTTTTAGGTGCCATAAGATGAACTTTAACTTATTACATTTATCAAGAACCCCTGGAGCCATACATTGTACTAATTGTGTTATGTCCTCCACGGCCTTTTTTTTCTACAGATTATAATAACACAGAAACTACGGCTATAATTCTTTATGTATTATTACTTTTAAGTGTTCAATAAAATTATCCATGGAGTTACCTGGTTAGATTTAGATGCAGGATTAGAAAAACATTAATATATCTACATACGTATAATCTTGATAAGATATTGCAACATGATACTTAAAAGTTTGTAAACATTAGCTTATGAACTTTTTATTAGTCATAGTTGTATTAAGTGTGATTAATTTCGCACTGTCTAATATTTAGTATCTCTTCTGAATGGGTTGCGTAACCAATCGCGATATTAAATGTTAATTACATGTAAATAAACGAATATTTTTGCATATTTTTTACATACACGACCAGATGTTTGTTTAATCGAATTGTTTTGGTAATTTGAACATTGTGTATGTTGAATATTTATGTATGTAATTCCGAGAAATTCGTCATGTATAATAAACAATCCCATATTGGAATTTACGACTTCAAAAGGAAAAAATATTTTACGTTATTTGCAACGTACAGTTTACACAATTTAATTTAAAAAAAATCTTGGACAATACATATGATAAAGGTCAATTAAACGGCTTTTTCTCTTGTATTTTATGTCATTTGAAATTATAGATAAGTGGAAAATACCTTAGAGCAATAATATAACGGGATGCAAGATTAGATGATTACCTGTGACGATCGGTCACATATGTGCTGGTGACAGATTTGTTATAGTCACAGACTGTCATTTAATCTTGCATTTCGTTATATTATTACAGATTTTATCGGCAGACAAATTGAATAATAGATCTTTTGTATAAGTAACAAATAAGATGGATCCTAATACATAGACTTGCGGAACGCCCCTTTCGTCAGTCTTTATGCTATATCTCTTGTTGTTTATAACAACAATGGTTATCTTACTATGGGTGTAATATAATGTCATTAAATTCTATATAGGTTTAAAGAAAATCGAAAATTAATTACTTTTATTAAACACTAGGTGGCCCGGCAGACGTTATTCTGCCCTTTCCGGTAGGTAGCGCGATAATACGATATAATATATAATAACTCGATCAGAGCGCCACCTATCGGGTCCACATTTGTGATTTTCTTTTCTGGCACTAAATCAACATATATTGTATATATGAATCATTTTGATCCATAAATTTACAATTTCTTATTAACTTGTATTACAGCGTCACCTATCGTATCCTACCATAGCTATGAACCATCATCGCGACAAAACAAATATATTGTGTGAATATGACCTAAATCGATCAAGTCGTTCAGAAGTCAGACGATCACTAACAGACGCACTAACGATTATATATCTAAAGATTTTGTTCCTGATTTATTTATTATTACGAATGACAAATAATGATTGTAAACATATTTCTAGTTTCCTAATACAACAGTATTAAATTAAACTCAATTACTGCTCCTAGTCAGCTTATTGCTGGTATTGAGGGAGCATTGTAAGTTATATGTGAATTATTTAACTTATATTCTTCATATTTCAATTCCTCGTCCGTAGGTTTCTGACTCCCCTGAGCCACACTGCGTACCAGTCGAGAATATCAGAGTATACTAACATGTTCTTCCGTGTATCTTTTTACTTTGATTTTGAGTACCCTGAAAGTCAAGCATTTCTTTACTTCCGCAGGAAGTTTATCCAATACCTTTACTGTTCCAAACTGGAAGTCTTTTCCCCATGTGGCTATCCACTCCAGGGATATAATATCCACAATGATGACTATTATCATCATTGTGGCGTGTACTGTACTTATGCATATCATTTAACCTCTGCAGAGTGAAGTTATTCTTCTGAATGTTATGTTCTACCATGTAAGCTGTTATGTATTCTTCTGGTCTAGCTATTTGTTTTATACTGAGTAGTTGCGTATAAAATGTATATATTCTCAATATGGGTATATCAGTCCAAATCCTGGTTTACCTTCAGGGCCTTGTTATGAATCACCTTCATAGATTTCATTAATTTTTTGGAACATTTTCCCCATGCCACTACTAAGAAGCGTATTTTCGAGATGACATAGCTATGGTATATCATTAATTTTGTCCCTTTACGAAGTCTACTTCCTTTTATTACCCCTATTTTTCTACATGGCCGTTTTAGCGGTAAGAATATCTATTAAAAACTGAAGAAGGTAGTGAGGTTGTCATTTAAAAAAATTGATGATGACGTCATTATGTAAAAACCAGTGACGTCATTTTAAAAAAATTTTCGTCAAAAGACGGCATTTTTAAATCAAAAATTGACCTGCCCGAGCGATTTTCTTAAAAACATTATAGAAAGCTTTTATGAATTTTGTTCCAAACTTTATCACCACATAGTATATAGGTAACAATCTGTAAATTTAAATTATATATTTCATCCACCTGATGAAGCAACAGTATGGTGAAACATATTGCTGTGATCTTCACATCATTGATATAATAATATTAAGAATTAGTTTAGTTATTGAAAAAGAACACTAATTGTATTCAAAAAATCGTTTATTAAAGATTTAGGGTATACGTTCAAGACAAACAAATATAAGTATAATGGGTTGCCTATATTTAGAGACAAATTTCTTTATGAAAATAAATATGAATTGTTTGTATATTTTAGTTAAAATAAGTATAAACATTAAGTATAATACAAACACAAAATAAATCAATAGGCTTTATGTTGTGTAAAAGACACATAAATGCGATATGAATGTAAACAAAACAAGACGTGCTCGAGAAAAATGATGCAGTCTTGAAATAAATAAATTAAACGAATAAAATATGGATCTGAACATGAATAGTGCTGCCAATTCATAAGAAAAAATAGTAGTAATAATGAAACTAAATATATATATTAGATACGTACACGTTGTATAAAAAAGGATATCAATCAAAATCATTTCCAATTGGAAATGTCAGATCGTAAATAAGAATATTTGTGTAAATAATAGTAGTATGAATTAAGAATACACTTGTTAGTTCTTGTATGTATAACTCAAGGGCTTCAAAACACAATGGAAATGGTCATGTGTGGTTTAAAAATCTGCAAAAACAAAATACAATGTTAATGTTGTTATAGCACTTTACAAATCAATGTGTTATCAAAAGAAGGAGCATCGTTCGAGAATAGGGAAAATATGAAGAAGACCGACGTTCTATGCAATCCAAGTTCAGTCATAAGAATTCCTGTGGCGTGTAATGTGTTTCCTTTACTGCTAGATAGAAGGATTTCTAAAAGAAGAATCAAGATAACATTAGTTCATGTTAAAAGGAAACATGTAACAAATGATGAAAAGGGTAATGCATACATATACAAATATAATGAAGGATTATGTTGAACCAGGAGAGAATAAATTATACTTACCCCAAGAAGGTATGAAGCAAAAAATTGTAAAATTTTAATAACAAACAGTTTGGGGCGTCGCCATTTGAGTGTGTAGCTGTCAAAACGATTTAAGTGTATTGGTTCGAGCGTGACAACTTAAAGAAAACAAGCAAGAAAATTTTACGTTTCCAAAATGATGCCAACCTAAAAATTAATTGACGAAAAGAGGCGCTAAAAATAGTCGATAGGCAAGAAACAAGAATAAACCTGTAGATTCGAAGTTTATAATTCGTGCAGTAAAGACGTTAATTTTTGTAAAGGATTAATAAATTTGATATAGCGAAAGCGAGAATAGGGTCGATATGCACTACTTATCAACTCATAATTAGATAATCTATATTAAGATCTAGAGTTCAATTTTAATTTAGTTTTCTTTTAAATAATTTTATTCAATTAATTTTTCTTTTCTTATTACTAATTTTTAAGATGGAGGATATCAATAAGATAGAATTTGACAAAATATACGATGAAATGTAGTAAGTTATAGGATAAATAATTCAATTTAGCGACAGTTAATGGTGCTAAACATGCTGAAGGTATTATGTGAAAATATTTGCCTTTAGTAAATCGTTGGGCATCATTAATTACTATATAGTCATTTAATTTAGAAATTCAAATAAAATAAATACGAATAAAGAGGGATGTATTTGATGGGCAGGTGCTAAGCTGCTAGAGGTACAATGTGAGAATGTTTACAGCTAGCGATTAGTATAAGCCAGTTTCAGAGCATTCACGTTGCAAGGTTCTAGTTTACCAAGGCACTATGTGAAAATGTATGTTATAGTGAAATAGAGTATTTCACAAGCATTATAACTCTAAAGTGAGTACAAATGCTTTCCTTTTTCTTTTTCTTTGTAAAACAAATATACAGTATGTCCACGGATCGAGTTCCAAAGAGGAAAAACTTTTTTATTTTGCATTTTACAAGAAAAATGTATTCTTGATAAAAGTTTTTGCATGTCTCGAAACGGCCAAATCAGTTTTAACCTTTTCAAAATTTCTTTTAGTTTAAGATAAAAATCGAAAAATTGGTCGTTTTATTTGAAAATTTTTTAAAGTCCCAGAAATTAAGTTGCGTTGTCATGGTAATTATCCATATTTAATTATCTAATTAACTGTCAGTTAGAAAAATCAACCATAATAGTTGAAAATGTTGTCGAAAGACCAACGAATTTACCTAATTCAATGCTATGGCAAAGGTAATAAAGCGATCCGTC
Source organism: Amphimallon solstitiale (assembly GCA_963170755.1). Lineage (NCBI taxonomy): Eukaryota > Metazoa > Arthropoda > Insecta > Coleoptera > Scarabaeidae > Amphimallon > Amphimallon solstitiale. The sequence continues at coordinate 27,367,935 of OY720675.1, read as the reverse complement.
TAGTTGTCGAAGAATTTAATCAAAAGTTTCCGGATATTTACATCTCAAATAGAGGTGCACGAGCATTGGTCAAAAAATTCCTATCCACTGGTTCCATACTGGATGTAAAGAAAAAAAATATAGCACGCGATGATGACGACGCCGCCACTCTTCTTGTAATGGATTCAGTACGGAACTATCCCAAACTTTCTTTGCGGCGCAGATCAGTCCATCTGGGAATTAGTAAATCGCTCATTCAAAAGATTTTGAAACAAAGGAAGTTCCATCCCTACAAGCCCATTTTTAATCATGCATTAGAACCCGGAGATCCTGCGAAACGTTTGTATTTTTGTCTGTGGATGGGCGCTCAAATTATGGATAATCAATACTTTTACCGAAATATTATTTTTTCTGATGAGACCACGTTTGCTACTAATGGTACTGTTGCATCTCAACATGTGAGATATTGGAGCGATTACAATCCGAATTTTCGCATGCCACACAATCGACAATATTCGGCAAAAGTTAATGTGTGGTGTGCAATTTCTTACCATGGTATCATTGGACCATATTTTTTTGATAATACTGTCAATCAGCATACGTACTTCAATATGCTGCAAAATTTTGTTGATGAACGTTTGGACGATCTACCGATTAATTACCTCGCAAGGTGTTATTTCCAACAATATGGTTGTCCGGCTCATTATGCTAGGATTGTTGTTGAATGGTTAAATCAGCAATTTGGACAGAATTGGATAGGTCGAAATGGTCCCGTGATATGGCCACCAAGGAGCCCTGATTTAACAATGGCTGATTTTTATCTTTGGGGTCGTTTGAAGCAAATAGTTTATGCAAATAATCTTCCTCCGAATGTAGAAGATTTAAAGGAGAGGATTAGAGACGCTGTGACGTCTTTAACTCTCGAAGAAATTCGAAGAAGTTATAGAGAATTGCGCCGACGGCTAGAATTGTGCGTTGAAAAGGGTGGTGAATGGATTGAGTAAAATAGTTATTAGTTATATCATTTTTGTTTTTGAGTTTATGAAAAAATTTTCAAATAAAACGACCAATTTTTCGATTTTTATCTTAAACTAAAAGAAATTTTGAAAAGGTTAAAACTGACTTGGCCGTTTCGAGACATGCAAAAACTTTTATCAAGAATACATTTTTCTTGTAAAATGCAAAATAAAAAAGTTTTTCCTCTTTGGAACTCGATCCGTGGACATACTGTATATATACTTAGATATAGTGCGGATATGTTATTAATGATCGTCAAATCTTTACAAAAATATAAATAAAATTTTTATATGAGATTTAGATACTTTGTTTAATTTTGACCTTATCCCAAACAAAACTAAATAAGAGGTGTACGGTGTACCAGAATACAAGAAGCAAATCACTGCAAGAACTCATAAGAACATAAATAAAAAATTTTATGCTGTTAGGAATAAGTTTATAAATAGACTATTCTAATTTTTATTATTCATCAGCATTGTTGCATCCACAGCAATATGTAGTTTCTACATTATAATTTTTTAAAACTAACTAATTGAGTTTTTTTTTATATTTGAAAAAAAAAGTGACTACATACATGTTTTGATGAAAAGATAATAAATTAACTAAAGTAATGAATTTAAATATATTTATGCCAACATCTTCATGAAAACCGGTGTCGGGACTTTTCAGAATTATCGTTGAGAAGTGGTGATTTTCTTGTCAGCTAAAAAATCGCACTGGCAATTATGATTTATGGTGCTCTTAATATGTATTATGCAAATCCTATCGACCACACATCCTCGCCTCATCAATAGATAATTCTATTAATTAACATGTAGATAATTCTATTAATTAACATGTAACCGGTTCAAAGCAATGCCGTTGATTGTATTAATAATAGGATTAAATGAAAAATTATTCCTCTGTAATTAATTCTGACCGTTTGGAAACCTATAACTCACTCTCGCAATTTATAATTGGTAGTCCGAATATGAAATGTTAGATGTGATGCCCCTGAGGATGCTGTACTGATAAATGATTAGGCGACATCTGTTTCATTTCTATTCATATTACTGTTGACATGTGACATCAGAATATCAAAGGAATGGGAGGTTAATTTCCAAATGCATATTCCGCCAATAAATACCCAATACATAATCATGGGAATAGATGATAATCCCCTTCCATAGAGGGTGCAATAATATGATTCCTGAAAGTACTAAACCCAACTGTTTAATTCCTGTTAGTATTGACATACAAAATGTGCCACTTACATCCACTGATTTATATAAAAGATTCAAGCGTTAGTAATAACGTAAAAAAAAACTAAACTCGCTTGTCACGTTGGTTGGCTGGTTACTAAAAACTACTAGGCTTCGAACCGTCATATTTATAGTGTACACCTCGCGTATGTGCATGCATGACGTGACGGAGTTTGAACACGTTTGAACCTGTATAAGCCTGTCAGGCGGATAATTTATGGCGCCTACCTCGTATATGTCAGGTAGGCCAGCGGCTACAAAATAAGCTAATGCATTGTGTGTCTTTATATATTCCACTTAACCCTTCTTACCAATTTTGCAACAAACATCGTGTAATTGTGAAAGTTGATTTTTGAATTTAAGTGGAAGGATCAAAAGGGCAATAAATTATACAGGAGGATTGTAAATTATAACCGAATCAAATATTGAATTATTGTAAATTTTAGTAATCAAAACGGACTACTAAGAATCGATACTACATAATTACAAAGCCGTAATTTCTTTTTTTAATTCACCAAGTACTTTCCTCAACCCTTTACGCACAATCTCCAATAGTATAATACAACCCAAAACAATTTGTCACAAAAACTTGTTGATAGTGAACTTAATTAAATTAAAAATCGTAGATGCTGCACTTACAACGCTTGAGCTGTGACGACGAAGACGCGGGGAAAAGAAAACGAAGTGGTTAAAATCTCAGACGCAAAAGGTTTTCTGCTTCGTTCCACATCAGCTTCCCTAATGTAGCATGTTATATACGACTGCGATCGAAAGAAAGTACGAGTAAAATGCAGCCACGATAAAATGGTATCGCTTCTTTGGAAGTGAACACTTTTCCCTCTTCTAAATGGTTAATTTATGCTCTTTAACTTCCGAAAGCAGTTAGTGCCTATTGCGCGATGTTACTACACTTTCACGTTCTCTATCTTTAGTTTTAAAACCTTAATGCAATACTAAAAGCAATAATTGTGAGGATATTTTAAGTTTTCGGCTACTCGCTTTTGAAGACCGTTGACGTTCTTGAAATAAGATGGAATTACCCTTAGACCATTTAAACATATAGACACGCCTTAACTATCAAGCAGTGAAGCAAAACATAATTCTACTCGGGTGACGTCACGGGTGGGCACGATGCAACTACATACCTACACTTTGTACTACAAAAGTAAACAAAATCCTTCGTTTTAATTTATTAAAAAACCCAATCTTCTTATTTGAAGAATATTTGTAAAACAAAATCTGAATATATAACCCAGAAATTTCGTTTATCGTACCCTATCGTATTTACCTCAAATAACTATAAATTTTTGTAAAGACCAGTCAATTCCATTTACTTTTGGTTATTCAAAAATAAAACTCAAAGCAATTTGTGGTATACATTTATTATTAAGAAAAAATGAGGTGTGTGCACCACACTACTTTCTTATACATATATGAATTTCAAATTATGCAAAGTTGTTCTAAATTAAGCTTTAAATACATTTATCCTCTTAAAAAAATACGCTTGTGAGTAAATGTGTCCGAATTTTTAAAATTCTTTTATACAAAAATTATTTAAAATCCTATTCTAAGTACTTCTAGTCTCTTAATCTGACAGAATGCATACTTTGTGAGATATTTGCAACGAAATGCTACTCGCTAAGAGTAAAGGTATTACTTCCGGTCCGAATTTTGAAATTTTGTTTATACAAAAGATATTCCAAATCCAACTCTAAATACTTTTATACTCTTGATAAATATATATAAATACATAATTTACAACATATTTGCAAAAAATCGCTATGCGACAAAAATGTTACTTCCGCTCCGAATTTCGAAAAATTTCTTATACAAAAAGTATTGGAGATTAAGTTCTAAATACTTTTATACTCATAACGTACCTGTCTAAAAAGCATGGTTTGCGAAATATTTGCAAAAAACTGATTTTCGATAAGAGTAAAAGACATACATCCGGTAGAAATTTCAAAAAACTTTTATAATAACATTTTTCTCAAATTTAATTTTGAGTAAGTATGAATTCTTTATAAATTTGTTTAACCTTAGTAGTTGACGAAATATTGGTAAAATTTAATTTTTTCACTGAAGTAAACTACTACTTCCGGTCTACCGATTTTACTGAAAAACTAATCAGATCTCAAGAAGGAGATTTTATACACGTAAATACAAAATTTGGAATTGATATCTATAGCGGTTTTTCTTAATTTATTGGTATATCTGTTCATGCATTCACCTTGATGATATAGCCTAATTTTACAATAATTAAAACTAATAATTTTAATTAAATTTACAATATGATTATTGTCGACATTGTGGTCATACATGTGTTCTTTGTAATTGTTGAAAATTGTGCCATGAACACTGCTCAGAACTTTTATACATAATTTAGCCATTAAATTTTTTCTCTTAATTTCTTGGCATTACCTAAAATTCGGATTTCACTTTCAGCAATTTTACAAATATGGATAACGTTCCAGTTATATGCACTACAGGATTGTACTATAATTAAAATTAGAACGATTTAATCAATATTAACACTGTATCTATAACGTTAAAAGGGACGTTAGACATACAACAATAGCAGAAACAAGCCCACCCGTGACGGCACATGCCTGTGTTATGTTTACTTCAGTTCATATTCAAGGCGGGACGGCCAACGGCGTATCTATATGTATACATGATCTAAGGAATTACCAACGTTTTCTGTCATCTGTCAAACGATACCATATTAAATTTCAGGGTGATTCATAGCTTACTTCTTATTTGGCACCCATGTAAATCACAAGTGTTTCGTGTTTCGTGCTAATATATAAAAAGAGCAATATCGATCAGTAAATTGCTTTTTATTTTTGGATAGAAAAACATACGCAGAAGTAAAAGCGCATGCCGTCTATGAGGATCCCTGAGCATCTATTATAACCGTGAAATATTGGGTTAAGGGGGTGTGCCCACTACCTCAATCAGTTTCTTCCAAACACTGACTTTATTTTTTAAAATATTTAAACAATTATTTTTTTACATTATTAAAAAGATGAAAAAAATATGATAGTGTGGTCCTTTTTCCGAAAATATATGTAGAATAAAAATAAAAAATAAAATTATCAAAATATCCGAAATTTAACGGCACTATCATAATTTAAAATATATTTCTAACTATATCCTTGCGAGAGTCGAAAAAATATTTTCACAATTAATCCTGTGATTTCGAAAATAAAACAAATACTGCAAAACTAATTGTTGGAGAAATTTTAAGGTGAAACATGGTACAGTTTTAGCTAGCAGTCGGAGTTTCGCCATAGGAAATTTATCGGTTGTGAGAACTAACAGAGACACATAGATAAGTGTTTTACGATCTAGTCGTTAAAGACATGGCAGAAACGTTGGGATACATGTATTGACCTGAAAGAAGACTACGTTGAATAATAAAAAAAAAATCTTGTTAAAAATCTCCGCTTAATGCTCGAATTTGCAATATTCTTTAAAATTGTATCTAATTCTTAAAAATCTAGCAACAAGTAGGGTCGCTACTTAATAAAAAGATCTCTGAGGTCTTAGGTTCTACATGGATCACATGTATGTATTGTTTTTTTTGTCAAGGAGAAGCTCAATAAAAAATGGAAATCAAATTATGAAACCTTTTCCTTATCTTCTAACTTATTTATTCCTATTTTTCGTTCTAATTATACATCATACATACAAGCATATAGTCTGTTTCAAGATAGAGTGCGAATCCAAGCTCCCACGGTTTGCTTGAACACATCGGGTGGTATGCAATAGAAGTAATAGATATGAAAAACACGCTACAGGCCCATATTGTCAATATTTGATTAGAAATAATAAACGTGTACGTGTATTATAATATGCATGTATAATTATACAAAAAGTCACATACGCTATGTGAAATTCAAGAATACATTTTACTTGATATTAATTATTTATTGAACTGAATATTAAAATTATAAATTAGTATTACCTCTTTTATTTTCTTAATACCCCTAACCCGGCACATGTAGTTGCCAGTACTTAAAATTTGTGTTTGCCACCGCCGTATTATGGAGGGATTAGCGCAATAGATCCTCAATGGTTTTACCGTGGCACTATATCTTGAAATAGACTATACATATATGTACTTTTTAGTGGCAGGAGATACATCAAGGTGTACCTGATGTTCGGTGATATGTAAAAGTAAGATCCCCGAATTATTCATGACAAGAGAAAATATTAATAAAACCCACACAGAATAAAAATTACATAATGGTCCGGTTTATCGTCGAAAATCTCATGTCTTGCGATAAGACCAAAAAAATACTTAAAACAAACGGAGATTATCAACTATCAACATATTCGGTTTACACAGTAATAGTTGTTGTCAGATAAAAAGGACGTTAAAAATACTTTCCATGTTTGATAAAATATTTGTCTAAAGCCTTAACAGCAGTTTACTTATCCTTACCGAGCATGTTTACAACCATTACGGAGACAACCTGTTAGGGATTAAGGAGGAATCCAATTAAAATTATAACGTAATAAGAGCAGGTGAGAATAGACGAACCAGCACACAAAGGAAGTGTATAAGCCTGTTGACAAAAGTATCCGAAAGTACACAGTTTAAATTCCTAATGTCCTAAAACGACTTTGTTTATTAATGGGGAAACGGTAGGTACCAATTGAAATTTATAATTGACAGTGTGGAAGTCTGTATAACACAGAGAGTTCTCTAATTGTGCCAAGAAATAATTATCTATTGGTATACGTGTATTATTCATCAATGAATTTGAGCATTGTATATTTCCTTTATGATAGAAAAAATGATTTACACTAAATAATTAATAATACTAGATTCGTTGACAGAATAGGCAGAGAAATAATATATAAGACTTGTGTTTTATGACAATTTTTAAAAGAATTTGACATTCGCGTTGCACCGATAGAAACAAACAGCATAAATATGTTACGTATTTGGAAATGAAAGCCACAGTAGTTTATGAAATAATCACAATAATAAGTACAGTGAAATTGAAATAATAATATATATATATAATAATATAATAAATGCTGAAAAGAAAGGAAAAAACATTGGTAAATTTAAATTACAAATAAACTAACAACATAAGCAACAAGAAAATATACAAAAATAAAAAAAATGTAGCAATTTTAAATGCACCACACTTGCTTTCTTATCAACAAAAAATATAACACATAAAATATATATAAAAAAATATTCTTAACATATTTATATCTTCAAACATTTCTGTATAAAAAATATTCAAGACTACTCGAACAGAAAGTCAGACTGCTGTTCTAGTCAAAAAGCAGTTTCTGCAAATAACTCACAAATTAAACATTATATTCTGATTTATTAAGAGTTACAAAAGTATTTAGAACTGAATTTGGAACAATTTTTAATAACAACAATTTTACAATTCGGACCGGAGTAACACTTATAAGTTTGATCGAAAAAGCTTTTTGTTAATATCTAGAAAATTATAGAGTACGCAAGTTTATTAATGGGAACAAAGTATTTAAAGTTTAATTTATACTTTTGGATGAAAGAATCGTACTGCGCAGACGTATAAAAAAGTCATAGGGTATCTGATCTTGTATTGGTATACGTCAATGATCTTGTATTTCGTTGAAAGATGGCATATAAACAGAGAGGTAGTGCTGATAACATGATGGAGAGATAGGTTTATGTTTTGCCTTTAGTCAGGAAATATGCAAAACCATCAAAATATAACTGCGTGTAACGTTTTGTACGATTGCTTAAACATTTTGAAAATAAAAATATTGACTAATAATCTGTCACTGCCTTATTTTGTTTTTATAAACATATAAAGAAGAGTTGTAGTTTATAACTGACAGTTTTGAATTTAATGTATGATCACGTGATTAAAGGCAAACGTCAGTGTATCCTTTCTATCTAATTAAAAATTTAATAAACTGTCTTTCTCTCTCTAATGTTGTCACTACTGCGTGCGTTATATGTGAGCACGATAGTGGCTGAACCATTAAAGCCACCATAATCAAACTTTATATTTAGAAGTATGATCTTCTTCTGAAGACCTGATTGGATTTTTAGTGAACTTAGAAAAGCGAAAGCAGTAGTTCACTTTAGTGACAAAATCCAGTTTTACTAATATCTCGTCAACGGTTTAGGTAAAATTATGAAGAAACGAGAAGCATCAAAAGTGCCTCCTATCTGACTTTTGCTTAGTGCCCCCGTTTATGGGCAGATTGATGTAAGAAAGGAAGAACAAACCTTGGAGTAAATTATTCCAGTATCATTTCATTTGTTATCCTCTGTGTGGTGGATCTCAAGTCAACTCTGTTTACTTATGTTTTAGTAAGGCGTTCGATTTCGTGGACCACAACCTACTTCTACAGATGCTCAATGCTTTTTTGAAATAATTTTGCTTTGGCTCCAGTCTTACATACTGGGCCGTATTAAAATCGTACACATTGGTTCTGCAACATAAAATCCTCTTCCCCTAACCTCTGAGGTGCCCCGAGTCAGTCATTTGGACCCAGTCATGCTCTATCTTTATATAAACGATATCAATCAGAGTATTAATTTTTGTAGATTTCTCCTTTTTGCTGATGACTTAAAATCATATACAATTATTTCTTCACCATCTGATTGTTATGAGCTTCAAGCAAATATTGACGGTATCTATCTGGTATATAGAAAACAATATTACACAAACGTTTAAAAATCTAAAAAGACATAAAAAAATTATCAAGAGTAAAATATCAATAGAACTGCTTTAGAACTAGCGGAACATATCACGGATTTGAACACCAATGTCATCAAAATAATCTCTTTGTTCCAGAGTGTGTTATTATCATTGTCAACTGTTGCATAAGCTTTAATTAATGTTTGAGCTGCATTCTCTACTAGCACAGCATAAATAAAGAATGGTTCAAGGACGCTGTGGGTCTAAAATCTATCTCATCACGCGGTGAACAGGAATTGCTTAAGTTTGGCTTTGAATGCTTACATCGTTCACTTCACTATCCAGACCTATTTTCTTTATTTATTTTCCATTTACCGACATTGCAAGATATGATAATGAAGGTTTTCGTTGGATGATTTTTTACGACTTTAACTCCACAAGAATGCATTATATCGCTTCCGTCAACTTTTGGTAATGAAGCCCCATCAGAGAAGACAGTTTACAATTGGTTTGCAGAATTTCGTCATGGTCGTGCCTCAGTGAGTGATGAATCACGTGAAGGTCGACCAAAATCTGTTGTGATTTTAAAAAACATGGATGCTGTGCGGAAAACGATAGTACATTCGATTTTAGATGACCATTTATTTGTAAAAAAATATGTTCCAGATGGATTCCACATAAATTCACCGAAGCACAGAAAGCAGTTCGTGTAAATTGGTGTAAAGAAATGCGCAAAAAGTTCGACGTAGGAAGCGCAAAATCCGTATACAACATCGTCACAGGTGACAATCTACTCTATGGGTGTTCCAAGATGAATCAAAACCCACAAAAGTTGTTCGGGCAAGTAGCACTTCCAAGAAAATGATCGCTTGTTTCTTCGGCTGTACAGGACACATCGCAACAATTCTCTTAGAGGATCGAAGAACTGTTAACGCTGAATGGTATACAGTAATTTGTTTGCCAAAAGTTATAGACGAAATCAGAAAGAACAACCGAAAACGTCGCATTATTCTTCATCACGACAAAGCGAGTTCCCATACAACACGTCTAACAATTGACTATTTGAAGGACAAAAGTATTGAAATAATGACTCATTGCCCATATTCACATGACTTGTCGCCAAATGATTTCTTTTTTTCCGCAACTGTGAAACAAAAAATGCGTGGACAGCGATTTTCAACACCACAAGAAGCAGTCGAAGTCTTTGAAAACCTTATTTCTGAGATAAAACCTTCAGAGTGGAAAACATGTTTTGAGAACTGGTTCGTACGCATGCAAAACTGTATAGGCCATAAAGGCAAATATTTTGAGAAACAATAAAACAGCTTGTTCCCAAAAATTTTGTTTTCTTCCCATATTTTGCAAAAATATAAAAAGTGCCCCTTGTATCAAGGTTTGTCAAAAATTTAAAGTAATGTGCATGTATATATAGTTAAAATTACCTTAGTTTTAGGTGTATATAATTGTATATTTTAATTACCTTGAGGGGAGATTCTTGTTGGTCATTTAATGTAAATAACTAACTAAATAAAACGGCTAGAAAAAAAAATAAAATATTTAGGTAGAAAAAGTTCAATAAATTACGTCCAAATAAAAGATTATTCCTTTTCTTGACAAAAAGTCCAAATTGCTGATGTAATTAGTTATGAACTGAAAACCTGTGTAATTAATTCTAGAATACAAAACCTATAATTTATTTTATTATACAAACACATTTGGTGGCCGTAATATAATAATATAATATAAAGGAAGTGAGACACCGATATAATATAATATTTGATTGCTAATAAAACAACAAAATATAAATCGACGGCTCTTCTAATATGTCAGACATGCATTAAATCACGGTGCTTTATAAGTTGAATTAATCTTTACTTTACCTACAATGAGGATACGGCAGATTTGATAGTAACAGGTTTTACAACATTCAATGTTAGACAGTCCATTTAGGAAGCGAAATCCGAATAATAAGTTCGCCATTGTGTGCTAGGTCAACGAGAATGCCGATTACGATTTTTTTTATTCTTCGCGAAATCCATTGTTTATTTTTTTTTCGCACAGGCGAGACAATTAATTAACAATAAAACAGATTTACTTGTAGGAAGTTGTATACAAAATCCCATAAGCGTAAATATAATATATGGCGAGTAAATATAACCTTGTCACGTTACTATATCATTGACCTATACGTGTGTTTTTAAGTACACATAAATAATTATAATACATAGATATATACGCGGTGTCTAAAGATAAGTGTTCGGCATTGTTAACTTCCTTAATATTGGAGGTATGAGATTGGTTCATTTAGCAATTTTGTTGCATTTTTTGATTTTTTGTTAAATATTAGGAATGACCTTAGCAATGATTTTTCAATACCTGTTATCACAATATTGATTTTAAAATATCAGTAAAAACTGAACGTGACTATGATCACGACTTACAACCGTATCCAGATATAGACAATAACACTAGCTAATGCAGAAACAAGTTCCAAAAGTTCTTTATGTTATGCAAATCATAATTGAAAAGCCTATAATTTCTATTCGAAAAATTGCATGTAATTTAAATATAAATGAATCAGCGGTAGCCAAAGTTCTAGTTAGCAAAAAGGTATCAATTTTTTTTATAATCTGAGAATAAGACAATTCAGACAGCGAAGAAAATATTCTTGATGAATATCGCGTTGGTATCTCAAGCACTGGGACACATGGTTTTCTAATACCAACATGTAGTCAACGTCAAGTGGATATAGTCCCGCATTCTTGGAGGGGAGGTAATTTTTTGAGAGAAGTAGTAGTGAAATTCCTGCTATGACCGAACTTACCAACCACAAAACTAAAAATTCTCGTCTTCAAAAGTAATGGGTTATTGAAGAACCTTCAGCAGCGCATAAAGAAACCCAAAGATCTCAAGATCAATTTATTTGGTGGGAAAACTTTCCGCTATCGAACATTTCTTCAAGATCCTGGAAAACGGCAACCTTTTTCAACTGAACATTTCCATAAAAAATCGTTATGAATTCAGAAGCAGCTACAGGAAAAGCTTACAGTTCTGACGGAGGGACTATTTTCAGAAAAAATCAAATATAATAGTGTTAGTACGTGGTACTAATTCTCTTTCGTAAATAAAACCTGATGTGAGTCAAAAGATTGTCACCGCTATGAAACGTCCAAATGTTATGCAAAGGCTTGATATAAAACAAACATAATCCACAGTCAATATCAGAACGATTAACATAATCTCCATAGGCCGACCATCTATATGAAAATACCTGAGTGGAGTACAAGCATAAAGTGCAGAAAGCGAAGGTAATGGCGATAATGAAATATGTTAGAGAGTAGTATACACGTGTTATTTTCATCAGGACATTAAGAAGAGGATTTAATTGCTGAATTGTGCTATAGTCTCATAACTAGGAAAAATTATTTTCACCAAGCAATGTATATTCCGCAGCCTCGCTTTTGCCTCTAACCATTTCCTGCTTTATGTGACTTTGTAACCTTTGAGAAATCAACAAATCAGTCACGGCAGGTTATGCTATGTTGTACATGCAAAATTTACAGAACGACTCTTAGTGTAGTTACATGTTGGGAAAGCTTTATTTTGCATTATTGGTCTCCCATAACTGACTGATAAACAACTAAAGAATGACTCAAATAAATTCAGCAACATGATTCCCTTAACTTGCTCGGCTGCGGAAAATACTTTTTTGGAAGTTATGAGGCTATAGCAAAATTCAGCAGTTTAATCCTCTTCTTAATGTGCTGATAAAAATAACACTTGTACACAGCTTTTCGTGCTTGAACACCTCATTTTCATACTTGGGGCCTTTTTTTGTATATTTGCCTTTTTTCTGCCCCCGTCGGAACATTTTGTCCATTAGCTAGTACATATCTTTTCAGTGGCAAATAAGACCTTACCTCAAATGACGTCAATATAATGCAAATAATATCGTACTCATGAAATGAATAATTTAAATGCAATAATTAATATAACAAATGCCGAAATGTCCTTAGGTTGTTCCTTCGACAACTTTTACACCACAGAAACTGATTGTTATATCAAAAACAAAATAAATTACGCCAGTCGGATTTCAACCATCCGCCATAAAGTGCATGAGGTTTGAAAAAGCTAAACTTTTTGAAAACTTTCTGAATCTTAAAATCTAAATAAAATCTGATCTAGACAAAATTTTTAAAAACGGAAAAAAGTTCCTGATAGAGCTTGAGTCGAAGAATAATTTTGTATCATGATTTCAACCTCCTATTGAAAAAATTGATGATGCGTTATTGCATTTACACTACTGACGTTTCGAAAAATCTGAATAAAATCGCTTCTAATGAAGATTTTCCAAAACTGTAATTTGCAGGACATGTTGTAATATAATTGCAAAATTAGAGCCTTCTACCGTGAAAATTGACGATTTGATCAAGAGGGTCACCTTCATTTTATGCAAATTTTACAGTTTTTGGCACCCGCTTTTGTTTCGGGAACCCTAGTTTAACGCACATTCTAAATTCGCCCCAGCAGTCATTAAGAAAAAAATCAAGTAAATCGGCCCAGTAGTTCCTGAGAAACATATTAAGTGAGGGTGTCATGTATATTAGAGGTATCTCTGATGCATTTTGTTCATGTTCATGGTGTGTTAATGAAATACGACAAATAATTAATGATATCAAGTCTAAGGACAGTGAGGACATTTATGGGATGAACACCAGAGTCTTGAGGTATGTTTCTAATGAGCTAAGTGAGCCTTTGACAAAGGTAATTAATGCCTGCATTATGGAAGGGTACTTCCCAGATCAATTGAAACATGCAAAAGTGGTACCTATATATAAAAAAAAATGAAATCAACAACTGCAAAAACTATAGGCCAATAAGTATATTTTACCCATTATACATATCTAAAGTCTTCGAACAAGCCATCCTATCAAGGCTATTTCATTTTTTTGAAGAAAACGGTCCACTAATGACATGTCAACATGCGTACCGTAAGAATAAATCGACAACGACTGCGCCAGTACGTGTATTGAACTATATAAACGATGCCCTGGATGAAAAGAAGATGGCAAGCTTAAATTTATTAGACCTAAGCAAACCATTTGATACGGTGGACCACAGTATACTGATACACACTCTAGAATAAGGGGCCAACCCTTAAAATTAATTAGGTCCTACTTATCAAATAGGAAACAGACGGTTCAATGGAAATCTAATAAATCACAAGTAGGACATACCACCTATGGAGTACCCCAAGGGTCGATTCTGGGTCATCTGTTGTTTATTGTCTATGTCAATGATCTACCGGGGGCCCTGCCTGAGATAGAAATATGCCAATATGCCGATGACACCACCATCCTTTGCAAGCATAGTGACGCGAAAGAACTGATGATACAATCCGATGAAGCAATTGAAAGAATTGAATTGTGGTTCGCAGACCATAAACTGAAATTAAATGTCGATAAAACACAACAATTAGATGTTAAGACGAAAACAGACGATGATAAAAGAGTTAAGTTTCTGGGTCTCACTATAGATACTGGGTTAAAGTGGGGAAAGCATATAGATAAACTGGCGAAAAAACTGACTTCCGGGATCTATGTCATTAGGAGAATAAAGTTTATAGCAACACATCAAGCTGCGGCACTTACCATCATTCCGTTTTCCATAGCCATCTCTCGTATGGAATTTTAGGGCCCGTCAAGCGCAGCCAGTAGAATATTTATTCTTCAAAAGATGGCATTGCGAGCTCTTTGTGGTCTGAGGTATATAATGAATCGTGCAGGGGTTTCTATAGACGAACAAAAATACTTACTTTGGCATCATTATGCATACATTATGCTCTGAATCACGTTCACCAACACCTTCACCAATACGAGATAAATGGAATGGAACACCAATACAACACAAGGGAACGTAATAAGTGGCGTATTCCATCTCTCGTATGGAATTCAGTATTACTACTACTATCAAATTTAAAGAATTTCTCTGGTAGCACATTTTAACTTCAAATTTACAAGAGAGCACAGCCCCTAAAATAAAGGTTTAAGAATATTTTTTGGTGGTAGCAATTAGCTAATGATGGCATTGACCTATTTATTTATATATTAATATTAGTAATTTATAATACTAGTAATTTATTCATTAATTCAGTAATATGCATGATAAGTGTATCAGTTCGATAAATGTCAATATTTTACCAACATGGACATTTCAAAGAAAACAAAAATTTAAATAAATTAAAAAGAGCGTGTAGAATGTTGCATATTTACTTAAATAATACTCACTGTAAAAAAATCTGTGGATTTCTGTCTTCGTGGGGCACCTAGCTCAAGGTATACAAGCAAGCATTTATAATTATAGCATATATAGTATATCTCTCTCAGAACAAACTGTACATATTTCTTTTTTAAATAAGTTGCAATCCAGATTATATATAGTTTACGTAAGAGCTTGTCTATATGAATAAAAAAAAATGTGAGATGCTGGTTTCTTTTGCACAGCACTGTATTACATGAATATTACGTAATTTTGTGCATGACTGTAAGGGCGTGCGTACATACTTTGTAACATGTGCATGCCATTTTCATATCTTCTTGCTTAATCGGTCGACGGTTTTTAAGAAATGTCTTGTTCAGGTTTTGATGATAAAAGGAGAGTCCGTTAGTCGAAAAAAACGGCACATACAATGTATGTAACGTATATTATTAAAATTTAACAGCTTTAGGAGGTATCTTGCTGAGATTAATTAATTTTCGGTCGACGGCGTATGATTAATGGGAACGATTTAAATGTTGCATTTTAATTATGTGTAATCGCCTCTTCTCTACTTTATTGTTTCCATATATATCATGATTTATTCAAGACCAAACATAACCTCCTCCATTTGACAGATATATGTACATATGTTCTTTTAACTTTATTTACTGCAGGATAGTAACGAACTCGATTGCTTATTTAAAAATCAGAATTAATGAATATTAAGAGAATTTTAAACAAGTTTTTACATAAATTGTTTAATGCAATTCTCGTCTCTGTCATAAGGAGCACGTATTGCGTGAACCACTAAGCAATTAAGAATAAATTTTAGAATTCTGTTTAAAATCGATTGATAATTTCTATTTTTTGACGTGTTATGTCAAGTGCAAGCAAAGTGTAACTATGGGGCAGGAGAGCTCCTGATCACACCACGAACAGGTTTAATTGCTGGCAGGTAATTCGAATCTATTGACATTGAGGGACAATTATGCAGCTTCATAGTGGTAATCAGGCATCAAGAAATACTAGGCAAAATACTAAGAGGGAAACGGCAATTAGAAGTTAACAATTAAGAAAATCCACGAAGATTAACTAAAACAACAACTTACCCATTTTTGTTTCAGTTAATCTTGGTAGATTTTCTTCGTTTCTTTATTCCTAGTACCGTTTCTCTCTTAGTATTTTATCTGTATTTTCTGTTGCCCGTATACCATTACGAAAGGATTTCGAGTACCTTTGTCCAAAGGTAGTTAGCCATTACATTAATTTGTTTAAAACAACCGGTTAGGTAAGTCTCTGAATTTTAATAAAGCATATAAATCATCCATCATTGATGAAAACATAAGTTTGTGTGTGTTCGTCGTCAAAAATTATTCGCTATCTACATTATTAGATACCAATAATAGACTAACAGTAATTAAATTAGCGGTCACTCTTACCCTTGTTGGGAATTTATGTCTCTTCATCGAAAGCGGAATAGTTAAGGGTTAAATTATCTGGACATTGCTTCTAGTAAGAGTACGCTGTTTGGTTTTATATTCATGTTTCTAGATATTTCATGAAGACACTTAATTTGTTATTTTTCTACATATTAATCTCGAAAATTACTAAAGCGTAACTAATACCGGAGAGTGTATATAAAATTAACGTGAGATGTCTAAGACGTCTCCATAATGTGAAGTCTATCATTAAGGCAGAACATTTTTCAAATTACCTTCCCGTTTCTTGTGTAAATAGTCTTGCGTGCCGACGTCTCTCTTGTATACTGTATTAAAAATGAGATTAATATAGTCAGAATATTTCGTCTTATAAACAACGTCGTACATTTCCAGAGAGTAAACCTTACGCTCCATTAAACTCAAACCGCTTCGGTTACATACTTTAGATTCTGCCTGTAAACTCGAGATTTCACGGTTGAATGGACGTGTCAGAGCTAAAGAACATGATGGTGAAAAGCTTCCTAATAACGTTGAATGTCTTCACATTTCTTCCTGTACTTGATGGTCGCGCCGTGAAAAAATTGACAAATCAAATTAAGGCTGTACGCCCGGCCTCGAAATCGTTTTTCCCATTTCCTAATCGTATTTTTCATGAAAACCTTACCGAATTTACACGCTAATTTAAGAAAACAATGCCTTTCGGTGGATAAATCGTAATTTCTTCGAAATTGTCCAAAGGGCCCTAAATAAAAATAAAAATGTAAGAAATTTCAAAAAACAAGCCTTTATTTAAAATTATGTAACACTCAACAGCAATACATAAATTTTATTTTTTCTTAATTTTTAAAAATAAGGTCACGAAACGGAAAACAAAATTTTGAAATTTGGGCGAAATTCACTGAAATTAAATAGAGTATGTGGTACGCTCGCACATTGTGTCGAGAGGTAGCTCCGCCTACCATTTCGGGCAGTTTCCACGCAGTTTGTAAAATACTTCTGAGATCGGTGTATGAATATAGTGTACATATACAGTGTGAGTGGGTGTGAACATAAACAATTACTATGAGTGATAACATAACGAAACAGAGGAAAAAGTGTTATAAAAAAAGAAGTGTTCGCCTGAAGATGAAAAGGTAAGTTACCGACATGTGTGATAGGAAGGCAATTGGATCAAAATCGCTAGCTACTCCTTTATTTACCAATCAATAGCCAGTTTCTAAAATTAAAATTATAAATTTGCATATTTTTAAAGAAAAGCAAAGTTTATTTTTTATGCTGTTGCAGATGAAATTTTGTCTGATTGCAACACAAAAGGCTAGCGTTTATTAAAATTGTATCTAATAATGATCCATATTGTGAGAATACGCTATAGAATTTCAGAGCTATAGTGAATAATTATGTAGTATCTATCTGTCGTAACAAATAATTTATTTTTTCAGGATACGTTCAAAATCTAGTTCTGCACCTGATGAACCACCGACCACAGATGCCCAAAGATGTAAAATTCCCAGGTATGTACAGAATCATTGATGAGAAATAAAGAACATCGTAGAGCAATAATAATAGTTATTTATAATAGGTACAAACGTGATCACAAACACGACTAATAAGGTTCGGATTTTATGTAAAAAAAACATCTGTTTTATTATTACTTAGAAAGCGGAATCGAGCGAGTCATGACTCATCACCCATGGGCGCGCTATTGAAATGTTGTATTTTTAAAGAGGTTTTAATTTTATTTATATAATTGAATAACAAGTGGCTGGTGATTATAAAATACAAAATACCCTACTATTTGTTCATTTTCTCTTCTGTAAGACTTGTTCTCTTTGAATTAAGTACATCCTTGTAGATAGAAAACGTCTTTTCTACATCGCAACTGGTTATATTTACGTAATGGAAATATTTTTTTTATTTCAGCGTATTTAGCATACACAATTGCCGCAATGTTATTAAACCTGGATTTCTATTAAAAAGTGCGTCTAAGTCACTTGGAATTATTAATAGCCACATCTAATGTGGTTAATCCATTTTTACTATCTTATACGTAGTATAAGGAAGTAATGTGAAGTTTTCGACTTCGAGATTTTTGTAGATGTCCACGTTTTGAAGTCCCCTGATACCGAAAAAGTGGTTTTTAAAAAATGTCTGTGTGTCTCTATGTGACCACGATAACCGCTGTAGATATCAATTCCAAATTTTGTATTTACGTGTCTAATCTCCCTCTTGAGATCTGAGTAGTTTTTCAGTAAAATCGGTCTACTGATTTTACTGAAAAACTAGTAGCAGTTTACTTAAGTGAAAAAATTAAATTTTGCCAATATTTCGTCAACTACTAAATTTAAACAAATTTATAAAGAATTCATATGTACTTGAAATTAAAATTGAGAACAATTTTATTTCAAAAGTTTTTGGAAGCTGCTACCGGAAGTAGGTCTTTTACTCCTATCGAAAATAATTTTTTTGCGAATATTTCGCATGTCATGCTTTTTAGACAGGTACGTTACGGGTATAAAAGTATTTAAAACGTAATTTTCAATATCTTTTGCATAAAAACAATTTCCAAATTCAGACCGGAATTACCACTTTTACTCTTATCGAATAGCGATTTTTTGCGAATATGTCGTAAATTATGCATTCTATATGTATTTATCAAGAATACAAAAGTATTTAGTGCTAGATTTGCAATATTTTTTGAATATATGAAATGTCAAAATTCGGACCGGAAGTAACACTTTTTTCGAATATCTTGCTAACATCTAATTTTTTAATTTGAGATTCGATTTTCAAAATATGTCATTAGTTTAGGCAAATTTGCAAAGTGTTCCTGAAGGAATAACAACTGATTTTTTAAATTTGGGATTTGTGTTAGTTCCTTGCACTCAGAAATACTTCGAGCATCGTCATTTAAACATGTAACGAAATTTTGTAAACTATCGAAATTGTCTGCATGACAACTATTTCTGTGTATGTTTTAGCAAAGCTAAGTGACGATATTTTACAGACTTTGCAATAAATTTCGGAATCACTGACAATTAATTTTTATTTCAGAAAAAGTAACATAAACAACGTTCTAGATCTAAATAAATGATAACTAAAAATGTACGCGTATGTTATTGAAACATACATATTATATTGCGAAATATAAGGTAAATATAATAAGTTTTAAAAATTCGTCACCCTTGTACCTACGCCGATGAAGAAAGGATTTTATTCATAAAATTCCTTATTTTATGGCAGTTTTTTCTCTGATTCTCTGGAGTAAACAGATGTTACAGTTCGCCCTATGAATTAGTGCTATTCAGATATAATGTAAACAACACGCAATTGTTTACATTATTTCTTTTCACGGTTGTGGCTCCGCTCGGTCGATTCCGCTCTCTAAATTATTACGAGTATCAACCAAATATTTAGAATATATCCATGTTACACCGAATTAATGAGATTAGTGGCATAAAAAAATAACATATTTTGCATAAAAAAGCATTAGTGCATATTTTTAGTTTTGGTGCATAAAGAGAATATTTTCATTAATTATTTTATTAGTTTTTTCTGGCATATGATTAAGCCGGAAGCGAAATTTGTTTTTTTCCTATATACATTTTTAACAATTTCATTTTAAGTAACTATTCGGATAATTACCAAATGGCAATTATTAAATGTCTTTATTACAGTCCATTTCAATTGTAGAAAACTGCGAACATTATTACTGAGGTTCCAAGTAGAACTTAGAAAATTATATGACGTGACATATTTATGTGCAGTTTGATGCATTTCCTGTGCATAAAAATCCGAACTTTAGATATAACATATTATACTGTAGGCGTTATAGAAACTTAGTTATATTTTCATTTCGCACAGGTCTGACTCTAGTCCACTGAGGGTCGAATTAGTGACTCCCACACCATCCACTTCCACTGAATTAAAGAATTGCTCAAGGTAATGTCGTAATGTTAAACAGAAATTGTTTATTACAAATTTTAAAAATTTGCAGTCACCTAGGCGATTCTGTTGAGATCGTCACATCTGACACTCATCTAACCAAAAACATTGACCATCAGATAAATGGCCGACGAATCGTGGATATTCAGGATTTTTTTACTGACATGCAGAAAGCAAATGATCATTCTCCTTACACCTGTAATTTGGACCATATGGACATGTGTTCAGAATCATACGATGGTCTCATATGTTCCATAAAACTAAAGTGTCGAATGTGTCAAACGGAAAAGAGTGTAAGAACTGAAGCGCCAGGTGACAAACTAAATGTTAATTCGGCATTAGTTTTGGCCACCATATCGACAGGATTGTGTTACGCCCAAACTACGCAAATTGTCAGTACGATGAATATGCCTCATCTGTCTAGGAGGCAGTTTGACAAACATTTCGCAAAAGTCTCAGAGACAATTTTGGCAACATCATGGGAAGCCATGGAGGAAGCAGGCGTCGAAGAAGGACGCATAGCTCGGGAAATTGGGGATGTCGACAAGGACGGTTGTCCTCTTATCAGCGTTATTGCTGATGGAGCATGGTCGAAACGGTCGTACAAGACGAAGTATGATGCCTCCTCTGGAGTAGCCTGCATTGTTGGTGTTAAAACAGGCAAATTGTTATTCGTTGCCGTTAGGAACAAGTACTGCCCAATATGCGAACGAAGTAAAGCTAAAAATATTGCAGTTAGCGAACACAGATGCTACAAAAATTGGTCGGGGACGTCTACCGCTATGGAATCCCATATTATATCAGAGGGATTCAAAAGAAGTATGGAAATGCACGGTTTAAAGTACACCCGACTTGTAGGGGATGGCGACAGCAGTGTATACAAGAAGTTGTGTACAGAAAAACCGTATGGCAATGAAATTTTGATAGAAAAAGTGGAATGTAAAAATCATCTCTTGCGGAATTTCTGTACAAAACTCCGAGAGCTAACAACCAAAAATGTCAGCTCCAAGTTAAAAAAAGTAAGCCCACGACTAAGAACCCTACTAAAAGCAAATATTGAAAGACTCAGAAAAGGGATCAATGCTGCTGTAACGTACCGACGAAAGCAAGAAATAACGTTGACAGACCAACTATCTGCTCTCAAGAAGGACATTATAAATTGTCCTAAGCATGTGTTTGGAGAACATTCCGATTGTGAACCCTATTTTTGCAATGGATCCAAACAAAACGAAGTCAATGAATGTCCCAATTTCGTAGAATGTGGATTATTTGATGATATTATCGCGTGCTGTAACCGTTTAACTCATAATGCACATAGTTTAATTTTAAACATGAATAACAATGCGGCGGAGAGCTATAACTCCGTGGTGGCGAAATTTGTTGGCGGTAAAAGGGTCAACTTTGCTTTGAAGAACAGTTACGAAGTGAGGTGTCATGCTGCATGCATTTCCTACAATCGGAGGGAAGAATATCATCGACTTATTCACAAAAAACTGGTACAGAGGAGCCCTGGCAAACACAGTAAATTGTACATATCAAAATTGCGGAGAAGAAGACTCTACTTGAAGAACCGAGTACAGCTATTTTCTGGTCGAAGGAGAAAACGAACAAGAGCAGAAGCCGACGAAGACTACGGATTGGTTGAAGACATAATTCCGGCTGCAATACTAGAGGAAAAGAAATCGTCACTAATTAAATATTTGAATAGGACTCGGGAAGATTTTGTACTTTTACAGAAACAAACTATTGGCCAAAGTAGCAACGGAATATGGAAAAGAGAACGAAGTTTACGGCTAACAGCATCAAATTTCGGCACGGTGTGCAAGAGACGACAGACAACAGACGCTAAAAAAGTAGCACAAAGATTAATTTATTCAAATTTTATCGGCAGTGTGGCAACAAGTTGGGGCCAAGATCACGAGGAGCTGGCAAAGAAGCAGTTCTCAGAAGAATATGGACTCGAAGTTCAAAATTGCGGACTCTTTGTGTCTGCCGAAACTCCTTATCTGGGAGCTAGTCCTGACGGCCTAGTTGGCGCAGACGCCATAGTTGAAATAAAATGTCCTCACAAAATAGCTAAATTGAAACTTTCTCCAAAAGAGGCAGCGGAAAAGAAACTTGTGCCGTATTTATTGCTGGAGGAAAATAATCTAAAATTAAGAAAGACTCACGACTACTTTTATCAGATTCAGGGTCAGCTAGCAATAACAGGGAGAAGACTCTGCTATTTCGTCGTGTGGACTCCCCTGGGAATGATTTGCCAAAAGGTAAAACATACCTGTCCTTTATTGTATGCCATTTATTCACCGTATGACCGTATGGATATTATTTTATACAATGTTTTCTTTTTTCAGATTGAAAAAGACGAGAACTTTTGGCACAACATAAAACCAAAACTAGAAGTGTTTTATTTTAATTACATGTTACCTTTATTAGCATTAAAAGAAAAATAAATAATTTTGTTTAAAAATTAATTTTTACTTTTCGAATGTTTTTACTTATGAAACATTACTTTAAAATTTGGTTCACTAATAACAAAACTACTACTTCATTTAGTGTCGTGATGCAACACAAACATAAACATACATAATTCTATGTTTTTTTACATATGCTTTTTACTTTCTTATACGTAGTATAAGGAATTATAGTGATGACGAAAATTTTCGGCTTTGAGATTTTTGCAGATGTCTACGTTTTGAGGTCCCCTGATACCAAAAAAGTGGTTTTTAAAAAATGTCTCTCTCTGTGTGTCTGTCTCTGTCTGTGTCCACGATACCGTCCAAACAGCTATACTTATTAATACTAAACTTCATATTTATGAATATAATCTCTTTCTCGAGAACTTATTAGATTTTCAGTGAAATCGGCAGACCGGAAGTTTACTTCAGAAAAAAAAAGAAAATTTACTGATATCTCGTCTACTACTAAGATTAGATAAATTTCTAAAGAATACAAAAGTTCCAAAAATTGAATTTTATAAAAAAAAAATTCGAAATTTCTACCGGAAGTAAGTCTTTTTATCTTAGCGAACATCAGTTTTTTGCAAATTTCTTACAAATTAAGCATTCTATACAGACTTATCTAGAATACAAAGGTATTTAGAGCCCGAATTGGAACAATTTTTGTTAATATAAAATTTCAAAATTCGAACCTGAAGTAACACTTTTACTCTTTTTGAATAATATTTTTTGCGAATATCTCGCAAATTATGCATTCTATATAAATTTATTATAAGTACAACAGTATTTAGATCTAGATTTGGAACAATTTTTGTATAAGGCAAATTTTAATATTTGGACCATCAAATAGCAGTTTTTTGAAATATTTCGCAAATTTTGCATTCTATTCAGATTTATTAAGAACCCAAAATTGTTTAGAGCTGTATATGGAATAATTTTTGTATATAAAAAAAATTAAAATTTGGACTGGAAATAATACTTTTACTTTTATCGAATAACAGTTTTTTGCAAATATTTCTCAAATTATGAATTCTATAGAGATTTATTAAGAGAATAAAATAATTTTTAGTTGTATTTAGGATAATATCTGTATAAAAAATGTTGCAAAATTCGGACCAGAAGAAACACTTACTTATACAGACTTAAAAAATTTATGTATTTATTTGTAACAACTTTTGTATACACATTTCGGAATGCACATACGTACAAGAAAGTCGTGTGGTGGCCACATCTCATTATTATATTGACGATTACCAAAGGTGTGAGTTATAAAAATATATACTCCACGTGAATCTGGAAACAAACAAGCCTCTTCTACGATGCAAACAAAAAACTATTATTATTATGCAAAATAATATAATTACAAAAAATAAATAATTTGTTTAAAGTAGAAGTAAAGTAAATCATTGCGTAAAGAAGAAATAGCATCAAATCAAAAAGAATATTTGCATAAGTATAAAATTTGGGCCGTGGGCACCACACGACCATATTATACGTATGTATATTTCGAATTAGTTATACAAAAGTAATTTACTCCAAATTAAATTTTAAATATTTTCATAACCTTAATAAACATGTGAGTAGAAGTGTAACCGGTCCGAATTTTGAAATTTTGTATTTAAAATATTGTTACAATTCGAGCTCTAAATACTTTTGTACTAATACATCTGTATAGAATGCATAATTTGCGAGATATTAGCAAAAAACTGTTTTTTGATAATACAAAAAAATCGCTGTCGTGATCACACACAGACACAGAGAGCCATTGTTTGCAAAATACAAAAATCTGGAGGTCGAACATTTTCAGCGTCACAATACTTCCTTATACTACGTATCAGAAAGTAAAAGCAATATCATCTCTTCCCGTCCCTAACGGTATACCTGCTAGAAGCGCATGCTAGGACTCATACGGCTTGCGCGCAGTGATTATAATTATTATATTTGACTCGCAATATAATTTGCTTCTGGAACGATCTAGAAATTTATTTCTTGCACAAAAAATAATTTTGGAATGTTGGCTTTATTTTGTTTCACATATATATGGGTAAATTCTGAAAAATAAGATTAGTTACTCGATAGCTGAAATATACGTTACACAAATTGGTCGTCTACTAAAACTTTTTTTTTTTTATAAAATTTACACACCATAAAGAAAAATCGAAAACACTAGTATCATCCAAATACTTTAGGGTATAACTTTTAAAAAAAACAGATCCCTAGCTCTCTGCATTGCTAAGATATCACGAGATAAGTATTAAAAATTGAAGAAAATGAAAATTTTAAAATTTACACAAAAAAACGATTTTTCGACCTTTTTGCGATTTCGATTTTATTTTCCAACTCAAAATTTGAATCCGGCAGGTGATTTTACATATTCAGCTTCACCTTTTTTGTGTGTTTGAGAAAATATAGATTGTCTAATTTAGGGGGGGTTGCTTCCCGACTGCAAACGTGTCGGCCAACCGGCGATTATCTGAGACCACAACGCAGCCATAAATTACAGGCAGATTAGATTAGGTGACAAGTTCTTTTCTCTATCTTTTTCCTCAGCATAAGACAGAGCACGCGGACCCTTAAACATTTGTCTTTTATTACATTTGCACGAAGAAAACAGTGGTACGCCTCTTTCAAATCGAACTCAGCTTGAAGCGGGCGTCCAGCCTTAAGGGGAGGAATAATGAAACGCAGCGTAGCATTCCCGAGACGCAGTTAATGCATCAGTGGCTGTCATGTATCGTTGTTATTATATTGACGCGTCCGGTATTGTATGTATGTACGTACGTACGTCCGAGGAGTCAGTATTGTAAAAAAAATGATATCGACCGATGTATGTTTGTGTATAGCAGCAGCCCCCCCGTTAACTAACCGTTGACCGAATGTGTCGAGGATCGGGCGAGAAGTGATATTTATGATCCTCGTCGAAATTGAGCTCAATTAAGACCGTGTTAGTCACACGCCCGTTCAGACTTCACATTGGTCGTTTTTCTAAATCATTAACTCTCGCTTTTGATTAGATTACCGAGATTTGTTGGGGAAAACGTCGGAGAATTTAAATTATGACTGACGTGTATCTAGTCATTACACTGCGTACTTTGCATATTACGTGTGTACACCATTCGCCATAAATTTTTGATAGCTGTTTGAGAAGCAATTACGTAATGCAATACGTGTTGAAGTTCAGAAAAAGCTTTTCAGTTAATTACTTTAATAATACGTGTGTTGCGTTGACTTAGGCTCTTGTTTTCTCCAACATCTGAACGCAAGTGCCCTTCATGACATTAACAAAATCTTATGCAGATACGCGGAGGTAACTAAAAGAAACCGAACTGATGTGGACGGAGTTTAGTAGCACTGCGTTCTGCCGCTAAATAGAGCTACCATTTCTGAGTCAGTAAGCCAAGCGTCGTTGCTGAAGAAGGTTTAATTCGGTTTGTGTGAATTTTTTAGTGATAGTTATTTTGACCTTTCGACGGTTTTGCAATGGATGATTCTCGTAAAAAGCGCTCGGCCGTGAAGTTTTGTTTCTCACTTGGAAAAACTGACAGAGAAATTAATTAGATGTTAAAAACGATCTATTGGGATGATGCTATTGGCAAAACCCAAGGTCTTGAATGCTTTTCCTGTTTCAAAAGCGATGAAATGTCACTTGGTGGAAAACCTCGTCAGATCGTTCTTTTACGGCACAAATCGACAAAAATGATGAAATAACTCGCGATATCATCCTGAAAGATCGACGACGGACCATTGAAGAAGCTCAGGAGGTGTGCAATTCAGCGAATCATAACAGAAGATTTGAGGATAAAAGAGTGGTTGCGAAATTCGTGCCTCGACCGCTGATTACTGAGCAAAAATAGGGTTGCGTGGAAGCATGCTGTGCTTTGAAAGAAGAGTTCCGGGATGATATTAGTTCAGGTTCACCTCGCCCCCCAAAAGTTTGTCAAGTGAAGAATGCTGGAATGGCCTTCTGTTACGAGTGTTTTACACTATTTTCTCTGTTTCGGATTGTATTTACATTCTTTATTTGCATTTAATATCCATTAAGAGAAATTTTGATAGCGTGACGTAGTCGCTTGGTAGCACTGATTTATAATGTTGACTTTTGTAAGAACTATTTGAATTGAAAATTTTGCTTTAATTATAAAAAAAACTCATATTATCTGTGGGCGGAATGTCAGCTTCAATCTATGCCATCAGAATTGCGGGACGTGGCCTTCAACGCCATAAACAATTTACTACCAGGTAAATCGAAAAGCAATTATGAAAAACAATATGAAGAATTTATGACACCAACCTACTTCTACTAAAATAGAAAGTTACCAAAAATCGTTTAAGAATGCAGTCCATTCTTTCACGAAAATGGGTGTGAAAATAACGTAGTTCTAATACCGAAACAGAGAAACTACATTTTTAATAGTGTTTGTAGAAAAAAATGATTTAGTGAACTAGTTAGAACTATAAGAGATTGCAATATCTAGTCAAAATATCACAAAGAATTATTTTTACTAGAGAATAATAACATAGTTTTGTAAAATGTGGTATGGTTGAATCACTTTGGCAACCCGCATGCGCCAAAAAATTAAAATCATAGAATTTGAGGTGATTGTCATAAATAGTAGTATTTATACAACTTTTGACATTTGTTATAATTACCTTTTGACGTTTTTTATAATTTTTATCAAAGTTATGGTGGAATTCTGTAACTTTCTCGGAAGCTGCGGCTATCGTAGGCCCTGGCAACGAAGTGACGTTGCGATGACGATTTCAGAATTTTTAGAGTTAGTAACGTAGAAGTGTCAAAACGTTCGTGAGTAAAGATTTTGTTGGTTATATTGTGGTTATATTATTATTATATCATTATTGTTAATATACTGTTCCTGTTGTTATATTTATAGTTTCTGTTAGTTTATTTGTTATAATTATTATTGTTTTATATTTGCATATATGAATGGCTTTATAGCATTATTATTAGATGAAGAACACAACAGGTAGGTAATCAAAGATAATATAACGAGAGCTTGACAAATAGTCGACTATTTCATTGTGATCAATTTTTCGAGTGTGCGCTACGGTCAATTTGACGAGACCAAAATTGGCATTAATAATTTGACTAGAGCACGAGAGCTTTAGCTCGAGGGCTTTAGTCTTTAATTATAAATGCCAATTTTGGTTAAGTCAAATTAGGAGGCACACGAGAAAAATTGAAGCAATGTAATAGTCGACTACTTATCAAGCTCGAGCTATATTTGTTAAGATTATTTCCTAAACCAAGTTTCATAGTAAAAAATGAGTTGTCAAATCGATGTGATTATCAATAATTTCATCCGAAACATCGCTAAATCTCTTTTTGTCGGACATTTTCATCTATTTGACACGTTTGCCACTTAATGAAAAAATACATACCTGATTTGTTACCTACATTTGAATAGTCGATTTGTAATAGTCGCTGATATCAAGAACCGGTACCGTTCATTGGTTAATTTCAACTTCAGTTTTGATTGTGATTTGACAAAATTTAAATTTGACAGGTGAAGGAAATAATCACTTATAATACCATGAGTAGTCAAAGTTATGTCGATTATTTTTGTGGTGGTTACACGAATGTCTTTCATGATTGCATTTAAATACTACGAGTGCGGAGCACGAGTAGTATTCGCAATTATGAAAGACATGAGTGTAAAGCACCACAAAAATAGTAGACTCAACTTTGACTACGAATCGTATTCGAGAGACTATTCAATGAACCAAATCAATTTTTCATATTAAAATGACTCAAAATTTAGTTACACATGATTACGTTTCCATGTCAACAAAAAAAACATTTATGTTTGTCATTAAAATTTTTGGAATCGTGTTCCTATTTAGTTCGTTTCGTTGAATAAAAACTGGTGTTTCTAAATAATGGGAACTGAGAAAAGATTTGGCACGAAATCTGAAGACGAAATCGATGCTGAAATTTGCGAAAATATCCCTTGGAACACGAAGAAATCCAAAGATTCAGTATGGAGACAATTTAGTACATTTTTAACAGCAAAAGGCTATAAACTGGATCAATCTACTTCTCCTGTGGACTTAAATGTCATCTTAAAGTCGTGGGCATGTAATATGAAGAAAAAAGATGGGTCCGATTATAAAGAAGGCGTCATCAAGCACATGTGGAACGTGACGGCGAAAATGGTTCAAGAAATGTTCTTCAATAAGTGGAAAATAAACGTAAACCCGTTTTCTGATGCAATATTTAAGTCAGCACGTGACGCCAGGGATGCTACAAGAAGAAAACTGCAAGCGTGTCCTGAAAAAAGAACCAGCAACGCGGCGGCACTTACAGAACCAGAATACTTAAATATGATACGCATATTAGATGAGAGTACCCCAGACGGTTTACAGAAAAAGTTTTTCTTAATAGCATCTTACGAACTAGCTTGGCGGGGAGGAGAAGGGAGCAACTGTTTCACCTACTACTTCAAGGAGGAACTCGATAACAAGGGAAGAAGAACTGGTAGAATTGAGTATAATCCAGTATTTTCGAAAACTGCGCAGGGGGGAACTAAATCATTGACAGGCAGCAAGTGGTTGATAGAGAATAAAAGCAATACCGATATGTGTCCAGTTAGGTAACCTATTTATATTTAATTTCAAGACGGTATAATTAATATTCTTCTGTTATTTAGATTGTATTATCTACTGAAATCGAAGAGAGGAAAAAATGTGAAAACAGAAAGGATGTTTTTGACACCGAATCCGTTTTGGGATAAAGTTGAGAATGCGGTGTGGTATAAGAACAGTCCAGTTGGTATATGTGAGATCAGTAAATGGGTGAAGTTATTAGCTGAAAAAACTGGATTAGATGTTAAAAGAAGGAAGATATCAAATCATTCGGTACGCTCTTCAACTGTATCATCTCTGGCGAAAGCTGGAGTCGGAGAGCAACAACTGATGAAAATAACGGGACACCAAAATCTGAATTCCATAAAATCGTACTTGCAGCTTGATGATGAGCACCACGAGTCGATTATCACCAAAATGCGAAGAAATTTTACAACAACAAATGTGTCATGTACAACTTCGACATCTGTCAGTAATAGTGACGGTATTAAGCTACAAGAGAAAGGTACTCCCTCGGGTACTCCCAGTGATAGCTCTGTTCCAGAATGTCTGCTGCAGCACTGCAGTAATGTTAGTTTTTCTAATTGTACCTTCAATATTGTTAGTAAATGAGTTACATTAATAAAAACTTTCACTTGTTTAAAATATCCACTTGAATACCTTCTAGGAAGATATAATCGCTGAAATTTCCTGTTGCTATGATACGAAAGTAAATATTTGCTATTTTATTGGTTCATATTTGAACAATGACAGGTGAATTGAATAGTCGATAATATAAAATATATAGAGTATACATAATATTCTCTATTTTCTTTATTTTAGAAATTATATGCGTATATTCTGAAAACGTTTAAGAGATCAGGGAAATCCTTTTGAAATACCAAACAGCCATTTTAAACAAATGTTTAGACTGAATAAGAACACTGTTCAAAACCTGATCCAATTATTGGATGGACATATTGAACAAACAAATATACCATTACATTTGAAGGTTATTATCATAAACATCACTTGAAATGCATATTAACTTTATAGTGCACATTATATATTTGTTACAGGTCTTAACAACATTAAATTTCGTAGCATCAGACAGCTATCAGAATAGTGTTGGTATTAATAGCTTTGTTTCTCTGTCAGAGTTCAGTAAGTCGAATAGTTCATCAGGTCTGTCTTGTAATATCAAACAATTTATTCCCTGAATGGATAAAATTTCCCAGTGATTGTGAATCGAAGAATCGTGTCAAGCAAGGGTAATTATGTTGTATCAAAATATTCTAAAAATAATTCTTTATTTTGTTTTTATGATAAAAATGGGAGACCGGAGATGTATTTTGTTTAATCGATAGCACCCAGTTCATATATTTACCAAGGGTAATTAAGGGAATCTTTTCTAAACGTTCTAAAAATTATTCTTCTGTATAGTTTTTATGAAAAATGGGGTGCACGAGATGTAGGTGTAATTGATGGCACACATGATGATATACTTGCTCCACCTTTAGCCGTTGATGAACACACTCCTTTTGTATATATATATTTTTTAGATTCACATACTGTAATTTTTTTTTCTAAATTTCAGCACTACTTTTATGGTAAGGTTAATAAAAGAAAATATATTTGACAATAAAATGTGTTTTATTTTTCAATATTTATACAAACAATCTCTATTTGAGTACCTATTATTCAAAGTTCACATTTCTAGTTTAGTATTATTATTTTTCTTTTTGATCTATATTGTTAAGATTTAATAGTAAACATATAATTCATATCCAATATTAGTATAATTATCCGAGTCAAATGTCTTCTATTGGTTTATAATACTTGCTGGTAAATTTACTAAACAATAATTTTTTACATTCTTTTGAGTTGAAAAAGTGCAAATTTCAGCCTAATGAATATTACTTTCCTGTAAAAACTGTAAATAGAGAAAACTTTCAATTACTATAATTTCAGAGGCTCGACAACAAAATCCTGCAATAATATCGATGATTTGGTGTACCAAGTACAACAATACATCACAGGATTGGTCGATTTTCTAAATACAAAATCATCTATATCCTTCAACCATTTATATACTTTGGCCTATGCTATTAAAACTTAATGTTACCTTTTTGGAGCCTAAAACATTAATCATTCAATATAGTTACATATTGATAAAATCTTTGCGGTTTGACTTACAAATAAAGAAAGTCATTGACTAAACAGGTAAACTTCCTCTTATCTTCTTCAACATAATATAAAGTTAAACATCCTCTCAATTTGATGTAGTTTTATTATTAGAAAATCTTATGAAAAAGTCAACTTTAAATTGTGAAGTTATTGTGACCACGATACCATAAGACTTTTTCGAACATTTAGTTTGTGCACACTTCACATGCTTTATGTTGTGTGGATATTGTCTGCTAGGTTTATGTATTTTTTTGTGTTTAGGTACTCTTGTAAGAAAAACAATGTCCACTTTATAGGGATACCTGTCCTTGTTGGCTTTATAAAAAAATCACATTTCATCATCCATAAATGTGCCTGAAAAGACATTTATCTGCCAATTCACTATACACTAGTGCGATACTACGTCCTTTGAAACTCTCCTAATGATAACAGTTCTTGTTGAAATTTTCCAAAGTGTTTCGTGCTATCTTGGCAGCAGTATAAACATATGTTTATACTATGTCTTGGCATTACAAAATGTTCCGTACATTTTCTTTAAAAAAATTTTTTAGCAATCGCTATATTATATTTCAAACAATTTTCTTATTAGTTAAAAATTTAAATTGAAATATTTTGGTATATGTTTACGAGATGATATGTCTGTTTACATGTTAAACATAGAGGTTATGTATAAAAAATCGTAAATTGACACTTCTACGTCACTAACTGCAAAAATTCTGAAATCGTCATCGCAACGTCACTTCCCTGCCAGGGCCTACGATAGCCGGAGCTTCCGAGAAAGTTACAGAATTCCACCATAATACAATTTTGTCAAAAATGCATGACTACTACACAGAATAGTCAAGTATTAAATAAAATATAAGTTAATTTTAATAGAGCTGAAAATATTCGATTTACTGAGATGAGCAAAAAAGTGTGTAGTGTGCTATGCTATTCCTGGAAAATTAGTGATACAGATCCGAACAAACAGAGGACCCAATACTGAGAATGTAAAGACTAGTAGCTTTAAACTGTGACGGAATCAGAGATATTTACATTTGCAATTTTTTGATACCCTGCTATTGAAACGCTCAAATTATTGTATTCATGTCAAACACATTTTTTCTTAAAGGTTAGCGAAAATGAGATACTATCCATATGGATCTGTAATTTTTATTATTAGTTGGTCTCCTTCTTTACATATTAATTTAATTAAAGACATATTTTTAATGATACGAAATAATAATTACATAATTATAAGGAAAGGAAATGCAGCTATTATTAATGAAACAGCATATAATTAACAACATAAGCGTATGAAATTTTAAAATACCCGTTTTTTATGAAGAAATTACATACATTTTAATTCGACCGAAAATTGGGTTAAATGGCGAAGTGCCAGGACATGATTGAATTATTATGTACAAGGAGAAACTTGTTTTCACCCACAGAATTCATCATCCTATACGATATGTGTAAATTAAAACAACATGATCATGATTTTCTCTTTATACTATTGTTCGCTCAACATTGTTTAAAAAAAAAAACATAAATCTCCGACGTCCCCCGTAGTCGTTTCTGGTAATTGTTAGTTAACTATAAATGTATACAAAACTCGAGGGAAAGTTGCTATGTATATAGGTTAACCATATATGGTGGTATTTTGATGGAAAAAAAAACAACAAATCGTTATTATATCTCTACACTGTGTAATATATTACAGATAATATACTTTATTAACAACTGACATATGAGTTACATAATTCTTATACATTGTACGTACAACTTGCAACTAAATGGATAATTATTTAGGCTGAAAAGATTTCATAAGTAACATAAAACTCTTTAGTCAATTAAAATACGGGTTTTTGTACAAAATGTAAAGACAGAATAAAAAAATATATAAACGTATACAAATATATATAAAATAAAAGGAATATTGCAGATATTAAAAAATGAATTGTGGCCACCACACGACTTTCTTATACGTATGAGGGTTTCAAATTATACAAAATTGTTCTAAATTAAATTGTTTTGATTAGTTTTATCTTCTTCGAAAAATAATCCTGAGCACAAATTTTAAGAATGTTTTTTGTATAAAAAGTTAAATTATTCAAAATCCTATTACAAGTACTTCTATTCTCTTAATAAATCTCTATAGAATGCATACTTTGCGAGATATTGGAAAGAAACTGCTACTCGTTAAGAGAGGAATATACTGTAACTCATACTACTTCCACTTATCATGAATAGAAGGGGTACTAATTTTATTTATAGTAATAGCGACTGCCTTCTTAAGAAATATCTTACCTTGAGGTCAAATATCCTTTTGAGGGGAAATGATTATGAGGAGAATTTGCTGATGACAATGCCACTCTTACCCGATTCTTTACACTTCATTTTCTATTACCTTGTATTATTGCAGGTTTAATAATAATCCATTTATTATTCCTTCATCAAACAGGACAAAATAACCCCTTAGGTATACATAAAAACATTAATAAAACTCCATTTCATCCTTATTATTCTTACAAGGATATAAACGGATTTATTAAAATATCTTTACTTGTATTAATAAACCCTTATTTACTGGGAGATACCGATAATTTTACACTTGCAAACTGGAAGAATTTTGAAACTTCATTTATACAAAAAATATTACAAATCCAGCTCTTAAATATTTTTGTACTCTTGTGAAATATATAAGGAATGCATAATTTACGATATATTTGCAAAAAATCGCTATTCGATGAGAGTAAAAGTGTTACTTCCGGTGTAAATTTTGAAATTGTGTACTCGCATGATACCTGCCTAAAAAGCATGGCTTGCAAAATATTTGCAAAAAACTTGTTTTCGATAGAGTAAAAGACCTACTTCTCGTAGGTATTTCGAAAAACTATTTTAGTAAAATTCTGAGTACAAATGAATACCTTATAAATTTGTTTAAACTTGGTAGTTGACGAAATATTGGCAAAATTCGATTTTTCCATGAAGTAAACTACTACTTCCGGTCTGCCGATTTTACTGAAAATATAATCAGATCTCAAGAGGGAGATTACACTCGTAAATACTAAATTTGGAATTGATAGCTATAGCGGTTTGACCACTATCGTGGTCACACACACAGGCAGAAATTTTTTAAAAACCACTTTTTCGGTATCAGGGAACTTCAAAACGTTCAAATATTTCGAGGTCGAAAATTTTCATCAACACAATACTTCCTTATACTACTTACAAGAAAGTAAAAACAAGAAAAATGATAATATTGAGTAAATTCCACTGTAGAGCAACCGTAGATACGTGTTTCAGAGTTGTTGGTCTTAATCAGTCGAATACTAACGAGTCTGTGACAGGTGTCTATGGTTGCTCTACATCGGAATTTACACAATATTACCATTTTTCTTGTTTCTTTTTTTGTATTTGCAATATTTCTTTTATATTTCATTCTTCCAGGGTTCGACAAGGCACGCGGGTTGACAATGTCTTCCTCGCGGTGATGTCGGTTGTTGTCTTCAAATTTTGGGATTTTCTGGCAGAAGCTGTGCAAATGGCTGTCTGTCATTTCAATGGTTTCCGTTATTGCTTCTATCGCCGAGTACATCCCACCTTATTCCTTGGCTACAACGTACCGACAAAAACCAACGAGTCTGAAACACGTGTCTGCGGTTGCTCTACATAGGAATTTACTGAATATTTCCCCTTTTTAAAAGCGGTATATAAAAACAACATTGAAAAACAGCTTGCTCATCATTATGTGGCTACACTGTACTTACGAAGACTAATGAGGAATTTGAAATACATGCCTAGAGTTGCATTTTCAGAGGAATTGCCCTATGAACATTATACTTGTTTTATTTTTCCATGATGGACATACAATTTGCGTCCTAATATATCTATATATATATTTCGATAATTGTCTTCCAGACTCAGCAGTTGAAAAGGTATTTGAAAAAAAATGTTTCTCTGATATAAACTATTACTTCCAAATCTAATCAGATCTTGCAAGGAAGAATATACTCATAAATGGGAGGCGATATTGATAGTTGTAACCGTTTGGTCGCTATCGTGATCACCTGCAGACCGATAAGCAGACAACCGCAAAAACAATTTCTTCATTATCAGGAGAGTTCAATACGTGGACAAATTAGCATCAAAATACTTCCTTATACTACGTACAAGAAAGTAAAATATTTCGCAAAAAATAACACATTAAATGAACATAAAATAGGAAATTGTATTGACAAACAAGAAATTTCAATAAAACTGGTGGGTAATATATTAATTATTACTTATACTATTCTTCTAGTGATCGTTTCCGTATAGGAAAGACTAAAGATGCATTCCGCAAAAAATTAACTCATGAAAAGAGTATAAAACACGAAACGGTATGAACAAAGTAAAAATTTAAATAAAACTAGTAAGGTATGTAATACGTAATCCAGAATAAAATTTATTTAATTGATTCCTAAAATACTCCAGTGAATTCGTCGGATTAAGCACTGAAATTTGAAATTAATCACTTTAGAGACTGCTTGTAAGTTAATTCGAAACACCGCGTTCAATTTTAGCCAAGGTCTTTTGTAAAAATAATAAAACTAAACACTTAAATAAGAAAGACGAATACAAGCAACAGGAGAAACGAATGGTGTTCTGTCATGACAGGATTAGGGAAAAAAATTATTGCATACGTTCTATTCAGGTACGTCCGGTCAGTTGTTCTTTTCTGTCGGCAATGTAGATCGTAAGTCTCGATGGGTTGTTCGCACCTTTTTGCTCGGCTGGACGTGAGGCATTTAGACCAGCGATGCAGAGAAGCATCCGCCAAAAACTTAATTGAAGAAAATATGCTTGACTGCCGATCGGGCACGGCCGATATATCAAAACATCAGGAGATTTGTTTTATGCAACTGATGCTGCTAATTAGTTTTATTTACTAGTACATAATCAACGGAATATTCTTAGTGAATATAATGATAGACAATTTTATTTATATCTATTTGTTAGTTTATTTAGAAATATTTGTAAAATAAATAAAGAGTATTTAAATTGTAATTAAAATATTTTTCTACATTTAATTTTTATAGCCTGACGTACACGATTTTTAAAATTATACTAATGTGATGCTAAAATAACAATAGCAAGCACAATTTTTACCAACTTTAGAAGAGTTTTATATAGCTATTCTTTTATCAATCATAACAACGATATTGTTACCAAATAATGATAAACTATTACAAAGAAAAAATCAAAACTGGAGATAATAGAAAAAAGCGATATTTTTTCAGTCCCCTTTTTTTTAAAAATCGAAACTCTGGTGGTTTCAAAGTAAAGTCATAATCGCCCCATATAAATAAAATTAAAATCAAACAAAACCCGGTTATTTTCTTTTGTAAATAAGCCTAGCTACTTTTTCTTTTCATGTTTGTTTTTCTGCGAAGACAACGCGTGTGTCGACATTTTTACGGCGTACGGCACAAAAATACAACTATATCGGGTAGACTCTGTCCCTCCTTTCGCTTTCTGCACGTCCGCTTCGTAATGGATTTGTCTATACGTCCTAGCAATCTGCACTATTTAGAAGAAAATGCGCTCTCTCTACGCACGATTTGCACGAGCGTACAGATGTCTCGTAAGTATAACGTTAGTCAGTGGGATTATTGAATTCTTCACAAATAGCAATACTAAATTGGTTGCTGATGGTGGAGACTGTGGATATGGATTATTGGAGTCATCATAGTTACTAATAATATTTATCGACGACTAAACAATAAAGTAGGTATTATATTAATCACTACTGGTTAATAATAACACTGATAATACCCGGAGGTAATAGTGAAATGCGACCGGGGAATAATGGGCCATAACGCTACCATTATTCCCTGCATTCAGCCAATAAGAACATAACGTTCCTAACGTTACACTAACGATAGACAAGTCCGGCCATTTTACTAACTGTCTACGCGACAAATGTCATATTGATATAGTAATCTGACATTTTCGTTTAATTATTTTGTTTTTTTTTAGTAAACTTCAGTTAGTCGTAGATAAAGTAGTGTATACTAACTCGCAATAATGACTATTATTCCCTCGAGCCGAGTTACTGCCTCGCCGCTTCGCGGCTCGGTTCGTAAATTCGTCTCTCGGGAATAATAACTGTCATTATTGACTCGTTTTATAAACTACTATTACCACACATATTTCATTAAATAAAAAATAAACGCATTAATGGGTTTCTACTGTTGTTATACGCGTAAACAGCAAACTAGCAATTTTATCTTAACCGAAACTATCTAATAAATGCCTAAATTTAATATATCACCGTAGAAAGTATACCTTAGGTCGTGGTTCTAAACTTTCACTTTACATTGTTCAAAGGTTTAACCGTCTCTAGTTTCGTTGTTGATGTTGATCCAATAGTTGCCTCGCTTCATACTTTGGTTCAAATCTCTGGATTTATT
Source organism: Amphimallon solstitiale (assembly GCA_963170755.1). NCBI lineage: Eukaryota > Metazoa > Arthropoda > Insecta > Coleoptera > Scarabaeidae > Amphimallon > Amphimallon solstitiale. The sequence continues at coordinate 27,329,723 of OY720675.1, read as the reverse complement.
CTTCAATAGTCACAATGTTGTAAACCCTGTGCAAGTATTTCTAATATGACATGACGCATCCACAGTGTTTTGAAGTACCTTACTTTGAAACTATTGATCGGGTTGCTTGATTTGGCAAAGTCCCATAGCTTGATGAGTTTTAATATTTGTGTGTGTATAAGTAATTTCTTATTTACTTTACTACTCTTACTAGAAAAAGTTTCAGCCTCTTCAGAAATAAGAGTGTTCGTATTATTGGAAAAAAATAGATTGCCATATGTTTCCGGGTCGTTTAGCGCTTTAGTTGGTTTTGGATCATTATCACCTCTGCTATTTCGTGATTTTCTTTTTTGTCACTAAACCAACATATATTAATAAGAGTCATTTTGATCCATAAATTTAGGATTTGTTAATAACTTGATTACAGCGCCACCTATCGTACCCTAACATGGCTATGAACCATTGTCTCGACAAAATAAATATATTATGTGAATATGACCTAAATCGGTCAAGTCGTTCAGAAGTTATATGATCACTAACGATTACGTACATACCTATATAAAGATTTTTCACCAGATCTTCCAAATATTCGTTCAATTGAATACATTCAGTTGAATTATCTTTATTCCAGGAGCATAACGAACAAAACAGAAAAAGAATAAACCAAATATGTCGTTCCTATAATTAGTTATGATCGAGAATGCTTACAAAAATTATGATTTGTAATTTGTCCGAATTTTCCAACTTTCCTTTGTAATTATCTCGAACCTTTTTTCCTAAAAATTTTTCCAGGACCATAAGAAACATAACAAATAGCACGCATATCCATCGTTCTAATCCTGAGTTATAGTCATGAGTTCATACAAAAATCTTATAGAAAAAGGCACATTCAGTTTTTTCAAAATTTTCTAATTTTTCGGGTAACTTTTCCAATTTTTCTTTCCCTAAAAACCTTATTCGAACTATTACGAACATTTCTAAAAAAAATTAGCCAAATCGGTCCAGTCGTTCTCAACTGATGCGTTTACCAACAAACTGCATTTCATTTTTATTTATATAATCAATAATCAATATCAGTCCAAATGTTAAAATCATAACCCAGAATATGAGATTTTAGCCTTGGTTGGAATGCAAATTATAGTAATAAAAGGGTGTTATATAGTAGCAGGTGCAGTTGACAGCTGAAAAGTCGTGAATATAAAATCTTCTATGAAGTTTAAATTGTTAAAATTACCTTGCTGAATAAATAAGTAAAAAAAAACGAATACATAAAGAGAAGAAAAGATGCTGAAAATATTTTTACCAAATATTTTATTCAGTATAATAACCGTTTGACTGAAATAAAAGTAGATATAGGGTAACACAGACACGCACACATGTGCATGCAAACATGAAATGGAGGGGTACGATAGTAGGGGAGTACAGATCGGGACCGGGTACCGAGGCTTCAGTGCAAAACGTTGAAAGCTAGTATGCAGACGTTTGCTTTAAAGAATTGCTTCGCTATGTACGGGTTTTGTATAATATTTTGGTAACTGATGTATAATGTATTAACATTGAACTGAAATAAAACTCTATAAAATTTGTAACTAAAATAAAATTCTCACATTTAAAACGAAACAAAATATTATACTTAATGAATTATACAAAATTTAATGTTGAAGATGTTCGTATGTCTGTCCCTCTTGCATCAAGCAGTACCCTAAACGATTATAACACCCATTTCGTACATTCGATAGCATTTCAGACAGAGGGAGGTGGACGATTTTCATACGCCGCAACAAATAAATTTTGCACGTCTTTGTATGAATTATCCTTCGCATACCATAACACAATCTGTATTTTTTCCTCGACAGTTAAGGGCATTTTATTTTAATATTTGCGAGTTTGCTCAGGCAGAATGTAGTTCACGCTCTAAAGATACGGCACGAATGCGACGAATACCATGCGCGCATGGTGTCCGTGCTTTCGGTCTCCCCACACCACCGGTCTATTGGTGGTGTGGGTAAATCGAGAGCCACATTCTTGAACTGTTGTATACATACATACATAGGTACATGTTTATGTGTGTGTATTTGAAGATGCATATTAACTTTTAAATACGCCAATCTGTATATATACATATTCAATCGTTCAGTTCAACGCAGTGACGTCATTGACGATTCTGAATAAAAACCAATTTAACTTTTCTCCTTTTTCCAGATAAAAAAAGCGAGATAGAAAGACAGGGTGAAACAACTACACTACATCCATACTTGCGTAATCACTTTGAGGACGCGGAGGGGGAGGGGTAGAGAATACCGCTATTCAATATGGTCGCCGCCAGTTTCCCGTTTTGGAACGAAAGGACGGCGGCAACGAGTTTATAACTTCGATTATGAGGATAAGGAGAAGAAGTTAAATGGATTTTGATGCGAAAGGGACATCTGTTAATTACTCCCTTTCATCGGTCCTTCATTAGTGTAACACCGAAAGCAGCGTACCCTTCAAAATTTCCAGTAATGTATTCATTATATGGAAAAGCACGGGTACGGTGCTTGTAATCCCGATGATGGCCGATTGTCCTGAAGAAGAGAAAAAGTGTTTTCTCCTTTTCTCTGCAGAAAATCCGCTAGGCACGAGGAAGGCCGGTATATCTCAATCGAACTGACGGATCCTTTCCAGGCGAAATTAATCGACTAACTTTTTTTTAAACTTCTTTTTGGGGGCATGTCTTCAATTTGAAGGCGAGACCGCAGCATTAAACTAAATTCCTCGCAAGGTTATGACCCAGTTACGGTTGGTTATTGGTGTTTAAGTTTTTTATAAATTGGTTTCGTTCAGAGCTACCGTTTAAACCCCCAATTTAGCAAAAAAGCTGAACATGTTTTTATAAATTACTAAAAAGTATATTTAATGTAAAAACGAGACTACTTTAGTAATTCAATTACAAATATTTAGTAATAATACATTAATATAGTATTTTATACGCTTTTTGCATCACGCTTCTGAAACTAATTTCAACATTTTATCATCTATTTTTACCAAAATTATCTTAAACCCCAATGCATTGGAAGTTTATTTAATGGTAAAATATTACAATACGCTACGACGATGTTCATACAAACTTGTTATAATAATGCTTTATTGCCATACATAATTAAATATTCCATTTACAAAACACAATAAAATTATACAAATTTAGTACATGATAAGCAAGCACAAAAATTAACGAAATGAACAGTGATTAATGTCCGAAACACTGGCTTTCTCGTTAAAGTCTCGACATAACATAAACTGGGGATCTAATCAGAGAAATTGTGTTAGGAAAGAAAAAGTAGTAAAGGAACCCCGCTGTGCGTTTCTTGGAACAGAAAACCTTGTCAGACCCAGCAGAAAAGAGCAATCTGTTATAATGTGAACTAAGCTGTATAGGAATCTGACGCTGGGAACAATTCTCCTGTAGCTCAGCGAGTTCTCGACACCAATTGATAGCAAAATACTTAACAAACCTACGCTGAACACTCTCCACCTGAAGCTTCTAGCACAGGCAATAAAGATACCATATCAGAGATGCATACTCCAAGCGGGATCGTACGAGCGAAATATATAATGTTTCTAAGGAACCCCACGTCAACAAAAGTGTGGCAGTTTCTAATAATGAACCCAATAGTCTTTATAGTGGCAGAATAGATGGAATTAATATGGCTAGCAAATGCCAACCTAGAGTCAAACAATACCCTCACGTCGCTCCAACTGCGTCAAGGCTGTATTGACTTACGTTACGGCAAACTGTTTACGCCACACCTCTCAAAAACATTGGTTAAATCGGTTTGCAGGATATGACACTCATCAGCAGAGGATATTTTAGCAACTAGTTTATGATCAGCAGAACAGAAGTTTACTGGGGGTTATAACATCCGTTATGTCATTAATGAAGATATTGAATACAGGGGGTCAAAGGACCGAACCCCACGGGACGCCAAAGAAAGCCAAACAATACGCAAAGAAGTGACCATCAAAGAAGACATATTGTTGTCGCTAGAACAATGAAATTAGATCCTCACTAGAGCCAAAAGCGTTTTAAAAGTCCGTGTACAAAACGTCAACCTGTCCCCGGAATCCAAACACTCAGAGAGGTATTGGGAGAAACAAGCCAAGTTAGACACCGTAGATCTTTCCCTCACGAAACCATGCTGGATAGGCGCTAAGTAGGACCCAATAAAATGAGAAAGCTATCTTTGCAAAGTTAGATAGTACTGTAAAGGCTATGGTCATTTTTGATCACGTTTGAAGCTCCGCTCTTATAAACTGGAATTATTCGTGCACAGTTCCAGACTAACTTAGGAAACGTTGACGTATTGATGATTATTCGAAGATGTTATGTTGTTTCCATTCAACCACAAACCTCTTAGCTGTTTTCTTTGGGACAGCTGAGCAAAAAATTCTCGTTATATGAAAATATCATGTCTACATCAAAACACTGCTGTGGGCTGGATCTATTCTAGACTAATATACCGCGTAATACATAATTAAGATAAAGCACGGCAACAAAAAATTCAGAATGATTAAATAAACGAATGACTGCATAACAGTCGGCAAAATGCATGCCAAAACCGAATTGGTTCACTTTCTAAGAGTGTCAAATGTAAACTAGTATGTTTGTGAGGGATACACCACCACGTGGATTCCAAAGATATCGGAATATAGCATTTTAGGTTTAATGTCGGATATTGTTGTTTACTCTTCTTTCAAGGAGATTGACTATAGAAGGTTTTGGTATTGTTTTATTCATTTTCTGTAAAATCCTATAATTGCCCTAAAGTTGAGTGTCTTTTGCGATATGGTCTCCAATTTTGTAAATGTTAGAATATATAAAAGCCGAGTAGCCAATGGCAACCAAACCCGGTCAAAATCGACGAAAATTGGGTTCGCGGGGGGAAGAACTCGTCTCTGGATACGCAAAATTGAAAGCTGCCCTTTGGCGTGAAGTTACCGACGACCTTAAATTGTTCCTCGACGGAGAGATTTTCCTTCTAAGTGGAGCGTGTGCAGAGATATCGCCCGTTGAAGAGGAGCGTGCATTCGGTGTTTTAACAGAAAAATGGCTTACGTCATGACGATTCACGTGACAACCGATCAAAATCGTAAAAATGTCAGGTATGACAGGCACGCGCGAAAGAATTGTAAAAGTTTCACATTGACGAAGAAATTTCAGGCCGTCGAGGTTTAGAGTGCGGAAAGAGGGTTGGAAACCAAAAGAGTGGACTCTTCCGCGACGATTGAGTGCACTGTCCACGTGCCAAGTCTGTCGCTGTCGAAGGTGCGATTCATTTAAGGCTTTTCTGCAGGGTAAAAAAATCTCGCGATGACGAGTTTGCGTGTCATTAATGACTATATATATTCACGTTCATCCATCGGTTGTCAAGTTTAAATGTCAGAAGGCCGACAAATAAAGAGATTATGAAGGAAATGTGGTACCTTTCAGACACGTATTAGTGTTATTATTATCAATTGTTACTATTTCTTTTCTATTTATGAATATATGAACAATGCCGACGGATATGATAAAATAAACTTAATAGTATATTAAAATACAAGTTTCATAAGACACGATTTTTGCGCACGCGTTCAAGTTTAGAAAACGAGCCGCTAGGCGAGTTTTCTAAAGAACAAGTGCGCAAAATGTCTTATGAAACGTGTATTTTATACTATTTTTTCTATTTCGGTTATTAAAAGTTCAAAAAAGCTTAAAATAAGAGACATGTTTTGTTCGAATATTTTAGAAATTTTGCTTTTCTGAAGTTGGTTACTCTGATTTTTAATTAGAACGTTTTAAATATTTGAATATCGGTGGTGCTATAAGTATGTAATTGTGTTTAAAATTCAGACTGATTTATACAATAAATTATTTCAAATTATCAACAAAAAGGACGAAATAAATAACTGTACGCCCCAGAGATTCGCAAAATAGCAGAAGACAATTTACAAAATCTTTCGTCCACAAACTCTCTACATATTTATCAAAACAAACTTTTATAACAGTTGTACTATTCAACATGGTAAGTAAATGTCAATAGTAGCATCCGAAAACTTATCATCCAACGCTGCTTAACAATTTATATTGCTAATTAGTAAGTGAAATGTTAGCATGTGTGCTTTCTATTCTTTGTACAATTTTATTGCACCTTTTTGTTACTTTAAAGGCTTATATTTTGACATTTAAATACGATTTGGTTCCATTTTTTTTGTTACCAACTTCAAAAAAATAAAATTAGCGTGCGATAAAGTAATACTTTATGCAACCAAAACGGGTGTCGTAAAGTGAACTTTATAGCACCGGAATAGAAAAAGTGTATTATCGCACGTAAGTACAGTGACAAATATAACGATCTTTCTATATTTTATTAAGATATATTAAATACAAATTATATATGTCATCGAAATGTCGTCACTTCTCGCGAAAGAAGTACCGAAGCAAGCCTAAATAAAGAATCATCTGAGTTTTCTTTATTTGTCAGATGTGTCCGAAACACTTCGAAATAACATAAATACATCAAATATGTAAAATTCCCATAAGCATTTATGTAATTTCGTTTATCAATTCAGTTATAAAAGCAAGCATTTAAAGTATGCGACTATGCGGGTTGGCACAAACTAATCAGAAGTACATTTTCGGTTAAATGGTATTAGGAGCCAGCAAGATTTTTGGTTGGGTTTTACAAAGTACATATACAGTGCTTTTCATTTAACTGTGGCCATAGGGATTTACATGCTAATATTTCGACTCCCTGTTAACTTTTGTAGTCGTATAAATTTTAAGAAATTTTTGGTTTTCATTAATAAATCAAACATTTCTCTACGAAATGTACATTGCCACAATAACATGAACATGTTTTATTTTTTTATTTCATCATTACAAGATGGAATAATAACACAGATAGTTAAACCAGAAAAATCAACGTGGCTAAAATGTCATTATGCTTTCTTTATTAAAATGATTTCAATTTATCATTAGAAATTACAATGAATCTACCAAAAATTTTTTTTTAAATCTCATTTTATACGACTTTTTAATTTCTAATAGCTTGGATTTTACGCTAACATTTGCAATTTTTGGCCGACACGAATAAAATTTAACACAATGTTATAAGATAGGTGTGTTTTCTTATAAAAATTTATAAATAATTTTATTGAAATAAGCAAACATAATTTTATTAAAGTAATCACTTATTAAAGAAATTGCTCAAAGTGTTGTCCTTGTTCTGTTAATATTACCGGTATTTTAAAGCCGTACAAGTAATATGGGAAACAATTCCTACCAGAATATTTTTTTTACTGAAACTATTTTAAACTTATTATGGCATATGTGAGTTCAAAACATAGTACATAAATAGTGTTAAAGACATATTTTCTTTCTGTTAGTGTTAGCGCTTATTTTTATTCAGAAATTGCAATAGTTTTTAATATCTGCCTTCCATGTACAATCTGGTTGCCAGGTGTTTCATAATTTCTCCTGCTAATGTTAAGAAAACACAACCTAACGTCCAGCAAAATCGGTTGTTAAATTCATTTCTGGTACCCGAATGGCACGACTCTCTATTTGAGGTATTCAAATTCACGGGCCTTCCGAGAAGCAATTTTCGAATAAAAATTTGTCGCAGTTTAGAAAATTTTCCTTTCGAAATTCCTGTAGAAAGCTCAATTTGTAAATAGGAACACATTTTTGTCCCTTCTACGCATCTAAATTGGTAAATTGGAGAGGGAAGGAAACGTTTTTAGACAAATATTGAATAAATTGAAAAACAGTTCAACCTTGAACCTCAGCTGGTAAACAGCAAGTTCCTATCATGCTAGTGTCAACTTGCTCAATGTAAGAAATGCACCTTTATATATACCTTGTAATTTTATATATAATATAAATAGAAAATGAGGTGTGGCCACCACACGACTTTCTTATACGTAAGAAAGTGTTACTTCCGGTTCGAATTTTGAAATTTCATATATATAAAAAATATTCTAAATCCAACTGTAAATACTTTTGTACTCTTCATAAATATATATAGAATGCATAATTTACGACATATTTGCAAAAAACCGATTTTAGATAAGAGTAAAAAACCTACTGCCGGTAGGAATTTCGAAAAATTTTTTTAATAAAATTCTTCTAAAATTTAATTCTAAGTACATATGAATTCTTTATAAATTTGTCTAAACTTAGTAGACGAAATATTGGCAAAATTCGAGTTTTTCACTGAAATAAACTACTACTTCCGGTCGGCCAATTTTGCTGAAAATCATCAGTTCTCAAGAGGGAGATTATACACGTAAATACAAAATTTGGAATTGATATCTCCAGCGGTTTGACCGCTATCGTGGTCACAGACAGACAGATAGACACACACACACACACACAGACATTTCTTAAAAACCACTTTTTCGGTATCAGGGGACCTCAAAACGTGGACATCTGCAAAAATCTCGAGGTCGAAAATTTTCATCATCACAATACTTCCTTATACTACGTATAAGAAAGTAAGATGTATATACCAGCGAAGTGATATCATTTAAATCGTCACTTAATACGTAAATTCAGTGAAAAGAATTATTTATCTACATGTAAACCACGAGATCCGACGGAATAATTCAGCTCACATCTTTCAAACCAGGAAGATTATACAAATAGCAACCATTGGAATGCAAATGATAAGGATAACTAATGCTACAAATTAATAATCGTCTTCAGAATATCAAGTTTATGTAAAAATTGGGATATGTTATTTCTTAATGTAGTAAAACTTCCCCTACATGATCGAGGCTAGTCTAGGTTGAGAATAATATGTACAACACTTTTTTGAAGCATAAATATACTATCCAGATCACTACTGCCTTCCCAGATAGCGATACCATAACCTTCAATAGGCGTAGTAGCAGCCATAATATACCACCCTCAACGCTTCTGCGCTAACAACTTCCCAAAGCCGACGATATGAAAAACAAGGGCTGCTCATTATTTCATGATGTTTTCTGTATACTTCATAAAGTCATCGATGGTTTGGCTCAATGAAAGAGTGGTTTGTACAGCATCTACTGCTATTAAAAAGAATAAGTTTCGTTACTGGCCTTGAATAGGGCCCTGTTTTAGTGTAATTCAAGTTTAGAATATTCTGTTGCCTATTTTTCGATCATGTCCGCCAACGTAGAGCATACTAGCAAGAAGGTATAGTTTAATGTGTTAGAGAATGGACGCCGCTTCATGACCATCTGACAGTAGAAATATTATTGAAGCAAATTAAAAAGAAAAGTTGTCCGAATATGCTCCCTTGAGGTCGTTTTAATTCTGTTGGATGTTATATGTACAACTTGTTGCCTATAATAAAAACCTTGTACAACATCTTTGGCTATTAAAAAGAATAAGTTTAGTTACGGGCCTTGAATAGGGCCCTGTTTTACTGTAATTCAAGTTTAGATTATACTGTTCCCTGTTTTTCGATCATGTCCGCCAACGTATAGCATACTAGCAAGAAGGTATAGTTTAATGTGTTAGAGAATGAAAGTCGCTTCATGACCAGCTGACAGTAGAAATATTATTGAAGTAAAAAGAGAAGTGGTCCGAATATGCTCCCCTGAGGTCGTTTTAATTCAGTTGGATGTTATATGTACAACTTGTTGCCTATTATAAAAACCTGTTCGTAATTGTTGTAATAGTCCGGCATTTACGTGGATTTTAGCAATATTAAGGGTAGTAATAACCCTTAATTAATTTAAGAAAAATTGAAGCTTGATTAAAACAGACTATTCCAGATGTAGGTAATAGTAAAGTGTTCTCTATAATTTTATCCTTTTGCTCTCTCAATTTATTTTGAAGAAACATTGAACTAGCTTACCTGTGAAACTGATGGTGTCATTACCAGCATGGGTATCTGCAAAAGAAAATAACTGAATCAATATAAATTGTTGACTAAGTAAGCATGTACGTTAAATCAAACAGCTGTCGAAGAGGGAAACGTATATTTGTAAAAATATAACGAGTATTTGTTCAACACACCAGTCGGAAAAGGAGCAAGTTCCCGAAATCTATTTAAAATTCCCGTTTATTTTTCCAGAAAGAGCACAGCCGCGTGCCACGTGTTTGGTGCGAAATGAAGGGATACAGAACGGGTTAACAATGAAAATACGAAACCGTCTGCAAACATGTGATGCTGATTTAATTCGTTCCGCGTGCTCTCCGACAGAAAAAAGGGTCACGGTGACATTGAAGTGGCCGTGAAAATTTTGAATATTCACGGGAAGTTTGTCAAATATATACGTGTTTGAAATGTATACAAATGTGTGAAGAATATTTATGTTTTAAATACCGGTGACCCGTTAAATCTCATTATTATTTAAACAACCTTCTATTCAAATACAAAAGGACACTAAAAATCCTTTTTTATACCATGTGCTTGCCGGCGACCTGCGGATACAGCGTACTGTAAGATAAAACGACGACACCGAGAGTTTGTATGAGTTAGTACGAGAAAGCAATATACAAACTGCAGTACAGCTGCTATCTATTCTTGTTGCCCTGAATAAACGAGAGTCAAAAAAGAATCATTCGAAACAATAAACAATAAATAGTGTAACACTATCTGAAAACTGAATTTAAAATTTGATATAATAATAGGTATATCACAAACCCATCACTACAAATTGTGTTATTCCCAATGACTAACTCCATCCTATGTCACAAAAAATAAGCATTTTTCAATTCTAATTCACAGAGTATGAAATCTTTCCTTACCTAGTAACTATTTCGATCAATAATTAAACATTACTAAACAAGTAAGAGTTAACAATGACTAGAAGAGTAGGCTACTTAAGAGTATTATAAAGCAAAAACTACTAAAACTCGCTTCGAGTATTTATTTCGGTAATTCAAGTGAAAAATGGCCAACATAATCTTTTTTGATTAAATTTTAGCAAAATTGTAAATACGAAAATCTAGAGAAACAAAATGGCCGCTGTACACAAACTGGATAAAACGAGTGGAACAGAGAATCACAATCTAAGGTTCGTGTTGCATCGGTTATAGTTCCTTGAATCAGTCAATAGAATTAATACGACTCAGAATGTCATTGAAAATAGTATTAAATGTTTATTATTATGAAAATCTCTAATAAAATTGAAATTATTAATAGAAATGTTGTTTCTGCAAGTAGATGGAGTGTAATTAGTTGTGTCAGTTATATTTACGTATAAAATATATTTATGAGTGGAATTTTTTTATGATCGCTAATTTGAAAATACATAAAGAAATTGAAAATTGCCATAATCACCAAATTTTACAATTGTTCCGATTATCCATTATCTGCTCTTACTAAATAATTGGTCTTTAATTTGGCATGTAAGTGCATTTATTTTAGAGAAAATCATATATTTTGTAAATATTAAAGTAGTTGATAGTGTTTATTTTCTCTGACTAAATACACTGTATTAGGTATATTGCTTTCATAAGTTACATTAATTATAATACATTATTATATATTAAAGCTCATGATTAATCAGTTATTTTTAAGGGTGCAGGTAATACAAAATAAAATTGACATATTAAACTATATAAACATATATAGTCTGTTATTTATCATATATGCTACTTTATGTGTTTGCTATTTTATGGTGACAATTACTTTTTTGTAAGACTGAGTACACTGGAAAATAACTAATTCATGTCATGTATGTCATTTGTATATCTTAAACCAGTTTCATATCTGTATTGAGCTAAATATTGGTAGTTGTAAGACGTGCTTTATGTTTCATTATATTCTCATAAAAGTCAAAAAAAGTTTTACTTTAATATTTACAAAATATATGATTTTCTTTAAAATAAATGCACTTACATGGCAAATTAAAGACAAATTATTAGTAAGAGCAGATAATGGATAATCGGAACAATTGTAAAATTTTGTGATTATGGGAATTTTCAATCTCGTATTTTCAAATTAACGATCATAAATAAATACCAATCATAAATATTATTTATACGTAAATATAACTGATACAAATAACTATCTAATATTCCATCTACTTACAAAAACAACATTTCTATTAATAATTTCAATTTTATTAGAGATTTTCATAATAATAAACATTTAATACTATTTTCAATGACATTCGGCATCGTATTAATTCTATTGACTGATTCAACGAAGCATAACCGATGCAACACGAACCTTAGAATGTGATTTTCTGTTCTACTCGTTTTATTCAGTTTGTGTACAGCCGCCCATTTTGTTTCTCTAGATTTTCGTATTTACCGTTTTGATAAAATTTAATCAAAAAACGTACAAATCGAAGGTAATTGTTGTGTTGTGAGCTTTAATAAACATCATTTATTGTGACTTTCATTATTTCAAAGATCTATATGGGATATCTTACATGGGACGTAACCTGCAAAATTCACTCGGTGAGTACCTAATTTATTTTTTATCTCCACTTCTGTATGTTTCCACCCTTAATGTTATAAGGAAAAGTTGTTCAGTTAGAGGTCCTCTATAAGTTACACTAGTCATTTTGTAAAAAATCGCCCGACACCTCAACTGCAATTATTCCGTTTCATCTTTCCAGGTACGTCAATTCCCAAAATACTCCGCTGTGGAATAATAAACATCCTCATATTTTTCTTGAATCGTTTCTGCACTCTGTGACACTTGATGTTTGGCTAGCAGTTTGTCGCCGCAGAATTTTTGGACCTACTTTTTAGTTTTACAATTAATTCTGTGAGGTATAGAAACATTATGAATGAATTTACTGACCAGTTACACGAAAATAAATTACTATATGGTTACTTCATGTGGATGGTGGAACGGCACAGACAACACACGCAAATATTGCTTTTCTTCGACGAGTTTTTTGACGATGGGAGTATAAGCTTACATACGGAAGTTGAATTATCACCACGATCACCTTATTTGAAAATTATGGACTTTCTCGTGTTTCCTCACCTAAAGAATAAAATATTTAAAACTCCTCTTGCTAATTTGCAGGATCTGCAGCAACAAGTTATTGAAGAATGGGCATTAATAACACCGGCAATGCTGCAAAATGCCTTTAGCAGCATGAGAAGCCGTTTAAAGTTGGGAATTGAAAATAATGGACAAAAATGTCAACACCTGCTTTAATTTCGCCTTTTATTCATTAATAAAATCTTGAACCAGCTGACCTCGTTGTTTTATTGTAGCTGTGTTCGGATACAATCTCGGAGATACGAGCACAGATTTATTTGACTTGAACAGCTGATTGTAGATTAATCTGAAATAAACGAACGAAAAATAGGAACGCGAGTGAGAGTGGTGCATCTGTCAAATGTGCTTCTAACTTAACCTTAATCATCTACAAATTTGGTTTTTGTTATATGTAACACGGTAAACCAAAACGGTTAAAAGATGAATTTTGAAGAATGAAAATTGATTTGGCATTGTCTAATGTACGGATGGGATCATATGTTATTGGATAATGGTGAAAATGGTAACGGAAATAGGTACTGAATGTTTTGGAAAAGTTGAAAACTTTGTTGAAGAAGTAGTACGACTAATCAATTTAAGTTGCACTTCAGAATTAATCCGGAACGTTTGAAGACATCTTACGGAAGTTGCACTTTGCTGAAATGAACGAAGATAAGTCTGGACAACCACAACTCAATATAGATAAGCAGGGCATGATTACAATATAGTGCTTAGCAAATATGGAGAGTTCTAGGTAATTTACAACCTTGCATGTTCTACGTAACACGTTTTGACTTTAAATTAACTACAGAGCTGTAGCTGCACGATTTGGTATCAGCATATCCACGTGCCGGCAAGCCTTATACCAAACTTGTGAAAAAACACTTTTAGTTAACAGAAGATATGGTGTTGTAACTTGGCCTAGTCGAGAAAGAGGTCTTTATTTATAAGACAGTTTGAAGCCATAAATGGGTTTCACAGAAGGTGTTCTCAATATTAATTTTACAGTGAATTAACTGTGATAACTGAGTTGGTTGTTTCGTCTGTATAGATGGCAGCCATATGCGCATATTAGCATCTAAAGAACATGCAAACATACAAACACATATTTTAATAGAAATAAATTCACTTTATACCACTTCAACTGACTTCAACTCCTTCGACCGCAATAATCCAACACCAACCAAACATAACATAACCTTACTATTTTTGACAACATTTACGATCTCGGTCGAAATACTCCTAGCAAATCGAGCTTCGTCTAATGCATTGGTCTAATGCGTCCGAGATCGAATATCCGAACAATCTAGACTTACATCGATCTGCTCAACTTACAATAACCGAACGATTTTTACATAAATTAGCAAAAAGATGATATAAGCGAACGCGCCATGTATCTTTAAATCAAATGACATATTTATTGATGTCAGGATGATACTGTCAAAATAATTAATAAGTTCAGACATATGTTTTCTATTTCAATGCTATCTTCGTCCTATAAATTTTATTATATCACGGTATAAGTTATTTAATTTTTAATTCCAAAGACAAAACCAATATCTGTAAAAATCAGAGATTTATAAATTCATTTTTGTAAAGATTCTAAAGGTGTATACGTAGGTAATATAATTTCAAGAAAACTAATTTCAAATAAACCTATTTATGAGAATTACACCATAGGTGAAAGTAAGATATTTTACACGGCCAATAAAAGTCCTAAATTTAATATTTTAAGAGTGGCTAGAAACTTTCAGAAGTAAAGAAAATTCAGACTATATCCTTTTAATGACCGGGTAGCTCTAATATACAGGGTCCGCCATCCGTCTGGGATTGTCATATTAAGGCTTTAATATTGCAAAATTCGAAAAGTTATGTAATGTAGGTGGTAGCCGACTAGTAGGAGCACAAAATAAAATTATTGGTAATTATACAAAGTGTTCAGGAAAGGAGTGTGATGTCAAAGTTGTATTTTTTTAAATGGAACACCCGGTATATTATGTGATTTTTGAATTGCGCAATTAAAAATATTGGGATTTCATATGGGATTGTATTGACCTAAAGCTTACGTTTTGGGAGTTATGGACGCATCAATTGGAAAAAATGCTATAATCTAGCAGGATGTGGATTGGTTAGTATAGTATTTAGAAATATCGTGCTTATCATGAAGTTTTCCACGTTAGTATACTTTTATTCCGAGGTATTAATTTTAAGCTACATCAATCTGTTATACAGGGTGTTCATCATACGCGAATACTAATTTTTCTCAATTTTTTCAAATGGAACACCCTGTATATTATTACCAATTGTTAATAAGGGCACTTCTAGCTTTCATTTGGTATAAGGGTATGGCTGTCTAACTCCAATAATTTTCAAGAAACATCGAATTAACGTTTGAAATTTAACATCTTTAATAACATTTTGTAGAAATTATTTTACATCTACTCATACATTGATATTGCACTACGAAAATGAGCACAAAGTAATATCAAAAATGGAAATTTACAATAAATGTTCAAAAACTCGGCCATCATTTGCTATGCAAATGTCAAGTCTTCGAATAAACGATATCCTAACATGTTCCAAAATTTCAGGAGAAATATTTCTAAATGCTTGAGAAATTCTAATTTGCATATTTTCGGCTGTTGTTGGTGCTACTGAGTAAACCTGTTGTTTTATGTGTCCCCACAGAAAAAAGTCTACCGGAGTTAGATCAGGAGACCTAGCAGGCCATGAGATAGGACCTCCTCGCCCTATCCATCTTTCAGGAAGCCACTCTTGCAAATAATTCCTGACTGCTTGATGATAATGTGCTGGCGCACCGTCCTGCTGTAGGTACATCTGTTGCCTAGTTGCTAAATCAACATCGTCCAAAAGCAGCGGAAGTTCATTTCTTAAAAATTCTAAGTATCTTTCGCCAGTCAATTTACCATTGAAAAAATACGGTCCTATAACATGTGATACTAGTATGCCTCCCCAAACATTTAATGACCACTGATGTTGATGATCAATGTATCTAACCCAGTGGGGATTTTCGGTGGCATAATAATGCATATTGTGCCTGTTAAGTGAACCATTGTGTCGAAATGACGCCTCATCACTAAACAGAATACAGTCTAACATTTCTGAGCGGATTTGGAGCCTTTGTCTCATTTCTTGGCAAAATCCTAGTCTATGCTCTAAGTCATCTTCATTTAACTGCTGATGAAGTTCCATATGATGAGGATGAAAATTGTATTTTTTCAGTATTCTTCTAACTGATGTTTCACTAATTCCCGTATCTAAACTGATATTACTCACACTCGCATGGGGATTTTCTTCTACGGATAACAGCACAGATAATTTATTATCTTCATTAGAAATTAGAGGATGTGTGAATACCTTTTTAGGATACGCAACGCTACCTCTAGCATCGAACCTTTCTTTTAGTTTTTCAAATGCCGTTGGCTTAGGTTTACGTAAATTCCGATAACGTTGCGCGTACAACCTATTTGCTAATAAACAGTTACCAGAACATTCTCCCAAAATGTATACCATATTTATCATTTCCGGAACGAAAAAATTCATCTTTAATCACAAAATTATGACAGCAATGACAGACTAGCTGCGCACAAGGAAAAAGTCAAACTCTTTTGTTCAATTTTATTTAAACTAGCCATGCCTACATGAGTTTTTATACAATACGTATTTATTCGTATGTGTATTTTTGTTGTTAAAGACAGAGAGCAACTGTGGCCACAGGCTTCCTTCTGGGCAGTTGGATAATAAAGAAAGATCATTACGTTAAGGCCACTAAAAACTTTGTGCTTATTTTCGTAGTGCAATATCAATGTACGAGTAGATGTAAATAATTTCTACAAAATGCTATTAAAAATGTTAAATTTCAAACGTTAATTCGATGTTTCTTGAAAACTATGGGAGTTAGACAGCCATACCCTTATATCAAATGAAAGCTAGAAGTGCCCTTATTAACAATTGGTAATAATATACAGGGTGTTCCATTTAAAAAAATTGAGAAAAATTAGTATTCGCGTATGATGAACACCCTGTATAACAGATTGATGTAGCTTAAAATTAATACCTCGGAATAAAAGTATACTTACGTGGAAAACTTCATGATAAGCACGATATTTCTAAACACTATACTAACCAATCCACATTCTGCTAGATTATGGCATTTTTTCCAATTGATGCGTCCATAACTCCCAAAACGTAAGCTTTAGGTCAATACAATCCCATATGAAATCCCAATATTTTTAATTGCGCAATTCAAAAATCACATAATATACCGGGTCTTCCATTTAAAAAAATACAACTTTGACATCACACTCCTTTCCTGAACACTTTGTATAATTACCAATAATTTTATTTTGTGCTCCTACTAGTCGGCTACCACCTACATTACATAACTTTTCGAATTTTGCAATATTAAAGCCGTAATATGACAATCCCAGACGGCTGGCGGACCCTGTATACTCCCTCCTCCGTAGCTGTACAAAACCGTTAAGGCTGGACGCCCGCTTCAAGCTGAGTTCGATTTGAAAGAGGCGTACCACTGTTTTTCGTGCAACTGTAATAAAAGACAAATGTTTAAGGGTCCGCGTGCTCTGTCTTATGCTGAGGAAAAAGATAGAGAAAAGAACGTGTCACCTAATCTAATCTGCCTGTAATTTATGGCTGCGTTATGGTCTCAGATAATCGCCGGTTGGCGCACATGTTTAGCAGTCGGAAAGCAACCGCCCCTAAATTATACAATCTATATTTTCTCAAACACACAAAAAAAGTGAAGCTGGATATGTAAAATCACCTGCCTGATTCAAATTTTGAGTTGGAAAATAAAATCGAAATCGCAAAAAGGTCGAAAAATCGTTTTTTTGTGTAAATTTTAAAATTTTCATTTTCTTCAATTATTAATACTTATCTCGTGATATCTCAGCAATGCAGAGAGCTAGGGATCTGTTTTTTTTTAAGGTTATACCTTAAAGTATTTGGATGATACTAGTGTTTTCCATTTCTCTTTATGGTGTGTAAATTTTATAAAAAAAAAAAAGTTTTAGTAGACCACCAATTTGTGTAATATATTTTTCAGCTATCGAGTAACTAATCTTATTTTTCAGAATTTACCCATATATATGTGAAACAAAATAAAGCCAACATTCCAAAATTATTTTTTGTGCAAGAAATAAATTTCTAGATCGTTTCAGAAGCAAATTATTGCGAGTCAAATATAATAATTATTATACTCCCTGCTCGCAAGCCGTGTGAGTCCTAGCATGCGCTTCTAGCAGGTATAGCGTTAGGGACGGGAAGAGATATTGCTTTTACTTTCTGATACGTAGTATAAGGAAGTATTGTGACGCTGACACTGTATATGTACACTATATTGTAAAGAAAATATCAACGGTTTCGATAAAATAATGTCCGAGTAACGATTACTTTCTTAACATACACCGATCTCAGAAGTATTTTACAAACTGCGTAGAAACTGCCCGACATGGTAGGCGGAGCCAGCTCTCGACACAATGTGCGAGCGTGCCACATACTCTATTTGATTTCAGTGAATTTCGCCCAAATTTCAGAATTTTGTTTTCCGTTTCGTGACCTTATTTTTAAAAATTAAGAAAAAATAAAATTTATGTATTGCTGTTGAGTGTTACATAATTTTAAATAAAGGCTTGTTTTTTGAAATTTCTTACATTTTTATTTTTATTTAGGGCCCTTTGGACAATTTCGAAGAAATTACGATTTATCCATTGAAAGGCATTTTTTTCTTAAATTAGCGTGTAAATTCGGTAAGGTTTTCATGAAAAATACGATTAGGAAATGGGAAAAACGATTTCGAGGCCGGGCGTATAGCCTTAATATTTATGTATTATACAGGATTTTTCACCTAACCCGTTCGTTAGAACTTTTCTATGTTAACGCCTTAGGACAGTTTTGAAAATTTGTAGCACGTAATGTTGATACTTAGTCTGTTAATATAAAATATTTACACTCATTAACCACTTTTGGTTATACAGGAAGTCATAGCCAACTTTGATTTTTTAAATGGAATGTTATATTTTTTATTGCTTTTTTAGATTCCTTGTGGAGTGCTGTAAGACATTTAATTAGGTTTTATTTTGTGAATA
Source organism: Amphimallon solstitiale (assembly GCA_963170755.1). Classification (NCBI taxonomy): domain Eukaryota; kingdom Metazoa; phylum Arthropoda; class Insecta; order Coleoptera; family Scarabaeidae; genus Amphimallon; species Amphimallon solstitiale. The sequence continues at coordinate 27,310,654 of OY720675.1, read as the reverse complement.
ATTAACCGTTTTTGAATTATTTTGATTTTTGTCAAATTTTTTGTTTTTTCAATGCACTTTTTAAAACCACATATCTAAGGCGTATTTGAATAGAATTACGTCATATTTCTACTGCAAACAGGGAAAGGTATAAGATTATGAGTAATGTCTAAATATTTAATAAATCTCATACAGGGTGTTCGAAATTTATCGGTTATTTATGTAATCTTAAATTTATGAAAAATCGGTTTTTTTAAATGGAATAGCCTGTAGATGAGCAGCCCTAGTAAGTAGCATCATACAGATATAGGTTTCCCTATGCCTATCTCTCTATTTTCTAAATTGAGCATTATCAGCACTAAACTGTGAAAAAAAATCTGAATAGTTTTGGAATTATACCAATTGCTTTTGATCCATCAAACTTTGTGTGAGAAGGTTAAAAAAGAAAATAAATAGCAAAACTTAGAATGGCTTTAATATCATATGAGATAACAAAAATAACCATAACAATCTAAAATGTGAATAAAATCAACTTATTAACGACAAATAATGCGTTCAGAATGATATTCACAAATGTTCAAAATGATTTCCGTTCCATTCTAAACAAATCATAATTCTTCTTCTTAACTCTGTTGTAGTTCCTTTTCTTACTTGCTCAGCGTTCAAGATTCGAAAACCGTCTCTTACTCTAGCTATAAACTGTTCTTTGTTTTGCACGGGAGACGCATAAACCTCATTTTTTATTTGACCCCATAAATAAAAATCAAGGGGAGTCAGATCGGGGGATCTAGGTGGCCATAACGAGGGTCCATTGCGGCCAATCCACCTATCCTCAAAGATATTTGTTAATTCCCGATATACCTCATGTGAAGAGTGAGCGGGTGCTCCATCCATTTAAAACCAACATTGCCGTATGAGATTGTGTGGTAGGTTATTCAAAAATTGCAGTACTACTTCTCTTAACAACTGTAGATACCGGACGCTCGTTAAATTCTCATTATAAATTTCGTATTCAACGCGGTTATTTACAATAATTGCAAAAACGTTGAAGCTAAAAGTGTCTTGAAAATTTGCTTCTCTAATGGCATGTGGATTTTGTTGTGCCCAATGATGACAATTTCTTCTATTAACTATTCCTTCACGATTAAATTTCGATTCATCTGTCCAGATAATTTTTAATAAAAAATCAGGATCTTCTTGTGTTTTAGTTATAATAAACTCGCAAAACTGAATTCTTCTATCTTGGTCTCCCGGATGAAAAGCCTGAACAGTTTGAAATGAATAAGGGTGCATCTTATTTTTCTTTAAAATCCTATGTATAGATGTACATGAAATTCCTACATCTGCAGATGCCGCCGGTATAGAACTGGTTGGATGTGCATAAAAATATCCCAAAACAACGATTTAATTACCATCGTCGCCCGTAATCGGTTTAGGAACTGTCTTCTTGACTTGAATACCAAAACGAATGAAACTTGACTCTATTCGTTTAAATTTAGTGTTATTCATTGCTGGTAAATGTGGGTATCTTTCATTAAAAAGTCGACATGTTCTATCAATTATTTGAAGAGATTTACCATGAATGTAGAATAAATTTGAAATATCTCTTTTAGAATAACTATTGGATTCCACTTGCATATTTGTGAACAACTTAAAACTAGTTTGAAACGAAATGAACTACCTTTCAATTTTGACAGATCAAATTTACTTTTCAAGGCTTACTACTACAAGTTTTCTTGAAAATGCTCAATTTAGAAAATAATCATTAATATCTCTAAAACTGTGAGAGATAGGCATAGGGAAACCTATATCTGTATGATGCAAGATATTAATCTACTTACTAGGGCGTGCTCATCTACAGGCTATTCCATTTAAAAAAAAACGATTTTTCTTAAATTTAAGATTACATAAATAACCGATAAATTTAAATGATATATATACTTTATTGAAAAAAAAACATATGTAATACATATCATAGTAAAGCTAAGCTTACAAATGATGCATATATATATGCTTGTATACGGTCCTACATCTTCGTCACGGGTTGTTTCCTGGTCGGTACATCTATCCCGGACTAATGGTATTGAGGACTCCTATCCGTTCTTACTCTGGTTACCTTCGGCGGTTGTCTATATCTTTTTATTTAAAAGCATGCTCTTTATTGCTTTTCTAAAGTGTAGATATTTTAAGTTTTTGATTTCTTTAGGTAATTTGTTATAATGTGTTATATCGTCTGGTGTAGGTACTTTTTCATATTTTAATTGCTTGCATATTTCTGTTCTTATATTTGATTTTCTTCTAGTTGCGTGCATATGTATATGTGTGTTAGTGATTAACTTGACTTCAGTTTTTATGAGATTATGTTTTATTTTGTATAGCAGTATTATATTTTTTAGTTTTATTGTTTGTTCAAGATTCAGTTCCTTTGCCTTATCGTATAATTCCTCGGTGGATGTTCTTCTACCTAGCTTATAAATTAATTTTAAGATCTTATTTTGCTGTCTTTGTAACTTGTTAATATTTCTGTTAGTTGTATTTCCCCATATATTTATTAAGTAATTCATGTGAGACATAAAAACAGCATTGTAAATTGGTTTTCGCAGGTTTTCAGGTATAATGGCTCTTATCTTTTTGATGCCAGCTATTGCTGTTGCATTTTTTTTCACTAGGCTGCTTACGTGCAGATCCCATTTTAAATTTCTCTGTATGTTTAATCCCAAGTATTTTATTTGGTCTATTTGCTTGATGGGCTGGGCTTTTATTTTTATGTCAAATGTTGGAGTATTTAATTTGTTCGAGAATGTCATGAATTCTGTTTTATGTTCGTTAATGGTCAGAAGGTTGTTGAAGCACCAATCCTCGACTGTACCGAGGTCTTTGTTGACGCGCCCTTGCAGCTCCTGCACACTTTTGCCCCAGTAAACCAAACAGGTGTCGTCGGCGTATAAGTATATTTCTCCATCTATGTTTAATTGACAAATGTCGTTTGTGTACATTATATAGAAAATGGGTGGGAGATTTCCCCCTTGTGGGAACACCCTGTATGAGATTTATTAAATATTTAGACATTACTCATAATCTTATACCTTTCCCTGTTTGCAGTAGAAATATGACGTAATTCTATTCAAATACGCCTTAGATATATGGTTTTAAAAAGTGCATTGAAAAAACAAAAAATTTGACAAAAATCAAAATAAATCAAAAACGGTTAATTATTCACAAAATAAAACCTAATTAAATGTGTAACAGCATTCTACAAGGAATCTAAAAAAGCAATAAAAAATATAACATTCCATTTAAAAAATCAAAGTTGGCTATGACTTCCTGTATAACCAAAAGTGGTTAATGAGTGTAAATATTTTATATTAACAGACCAAGTGTCAACATTACGTGCTACAAATTTTCAAAACTGTCCTAAGGCGTTAACATAGGAAAGTTCTAAAGAACGGGTTAGGTGAAAAACCCTGTATATGTATTTGTAAAATTATGCCATTGTTCCAGTTTTTATTTGTAACACATTTAATACCTAACTATTGTCAAGTACACGGGAAGATTAAGTTAATAAAATGGTGAGTGTTTTATTGTCTTCAGTCACAATAAAAACAAATCGGCCCGCTACACACACACACCGTTTACTATTTAACTAAAATACTTTCGGCGCAAAAGCCTGCCTTCCCTACAACGTCGGCCCCATTCGCGGCGACAGATGGAACTATTTTTATATATACGTATCGTAAATTGTAAACATTGTTATTGAAGGCAAGGAAGAAGAAGCCAGATGCGTCGCGTTGACAAACCCGAGTCGTAAAAAATCGTATAATATGTACACACACAAGAACATTACATATATAACACTTGTATGTATATTGTACCCAATATATATTGTACTCAATTTCCAATTAGATTATTCATCATTTAAGTCCAGTCTGGGAATGTAAACCTGACTTCCGATCTCTAGCCATTATTTAAAACGTATTTTATTTACCATATTATGCGAAGATAAAAATACCAGATCTAATTAATGTAAGGTGCCACCTTGCTCTCCTTTAAATATTTTATCTTAATGGGATTAACATCTGGCCTTGTATAATTTAGCAAAAATATATTTCACCATACAACAGCAAACAGGATAATCCCCCCCTCACGATATTTCGAAGATATCTACGTCTTCATTACAGATTCATAAAAGAAAACGAAATAAACAGAATATTACAAACAAACCAGACCGGGCCTTTGCATTTTTATTTAGATCGTCTTCAGACAGATTAAGATTATTTAAGATCGACGGTAACTATGGAATCTTATATTTTTCTCTCTCGAGCCCGCGTAAGGTAGTAAAAACGAAGGGGACGCAGAAAAATCATAAAAAAAGTATCGGTTAAAAGTGCATTCGATCTGAATTTAAATCCTTCTTGAATGTAGGTTGGTGTCCAGATGGTCGATTTAACTGCTAAGTACCTTTGCACCAGACGTCTGGAGCGGACTTATTCACGTCAATTATTGTGACAAATTTACCGGCTTAAAGAAGGACATTTATACGGGCTACAATGGTGACGCCGTAGATGGTACACCCATAAGCTACTTACGCAGACCGAGAAAGACAAATTGTATTTTAATAGCGGATAATTTTCTCACCACGGTCACTAGGGATATTTTCTGTGTCAACAAACAACGTATATTTCTTGATGCGTTTTAGATATTTAACAAGACCGGCTGGAGGTTATCAATCACATTAATACTAACTACCGAGATACCAATCTAGTTGAGATAAATTTGTATATACCGACATGTCGGAAAGTATAATATTGTATGTGGGTTTAACATAAAGTTAAGCACGGTTGAATTCTTTTACAAATAGAATGGAATATGTGTACCTATATATACAGTGTGTAAAGTGAAAAATATTTTAAGTTTTAGGGAAAAACTTTTTCTTTATAAAAAAATTTGATTGTATGGAAACCCCTTCTGGTAAATAAGAAAAACAGTAAACATTTAAGATAAGATAAAAAAAAAATTGAAATTATGTGGAGCTCTTGATTTTAAATAGGACTAAGTCCGAATGACATTTTACATTACTAATGTTAGCCAAAGGCAAATGTCATTTCGATAAAACTTTTATTGTTTTTGTGTTTGTAAAAAAAGGATGTCCACTAAACTCTAGCATTATTCCACTCCACATCTTGCGCAATCTTCAACTCTTTTTCTAAATTGTCTGTAACTTTATTCAATATTAATTTTTCGAACAGACGCCGTAATCAGCATTTTTAGATAATTTGAATAATTTCCCTATGTTTCTCTGTACACTTTTCGCTTTAGGTAAGCCCAAAGAAAAAAATCCGTGGGAGTTAAGTCCGATGACCGAGCTAGCCAATGTTATTGGTCCATGTCATCTAATCAATCCATTACGAGAGTCTACATTTAAGAATTCTGTTATAATCAAGGTACCACAAGCTGGACACCATCTTGTTGCAAGGGACGCATGTAAATTCCGCACACGGTCAAGAAATAGTGATGACTTCATAGGTACCTATGCAAAATGATTTTTGCTTCATTCTGTTATTTTTAAAAACAAAAAAGTTGCAGGTAATGAAAATGATATCAAAGATAAAAAAACGCCCTGTACATATAAATTCTAAATTTATACTATTGTAACGGTACATACCAATTCAGTTATTAATTTTATAATTTTACTTTTTTAGGATTTAATTAAGTATATTCTGTTATTAATATTTTGAAGAGAAATAGTATTTAAAATCAATGAATATGTTATGGTATTATTAAGTAAATATTAGTCATAAGCTTAGTGTGTATTTAGTTCTAAGAACCGTGTCGCCGAATGTTTACAACAGTGAAATAAACGCTACAGTTGTGATAAACATTCGCCTACGTAAAAGAGTGTGTATGGGAAACTTAAGTGGAGATAACCGAACTATATAGAGAAAGGGGAACCACAGACACTTTTATATAAAATAGAAACACGCGCTAAAAAACGTGAGAGTCAACTGCTAGACTTCATTCGAGTCGGAAAGTTAACTCCAAAGTCGGAGGGATTTGACTGGCTGGCTTCATAAAGAAGTCGTCAAACCCCGACTAGCAGAAATTCAAGTATACATTAAATGTTCTATAAAAAGGAGAGCCTAAAACTCCTATAATAAATTCGATAACAATCATAAGAATTGTTATTTGAAAAATAGTGATTAAAGTAGCACTTAAAGAGTAAATGTGCACAGTGTTAAAAGTTTAATAAAAAATATATTGTGCTCCAGTAAGCAGAGCAAGTAGATTCGTCACTACAGGATCGTGACCACTAAACAAATGATGCCGATGAAAACATCGCAAGAAAAAGAAGATTTTACTGAAGATAGACATCGCTGAAGAGCGAAGAAAGAAGCTTTATTATAAGGTATTTTTAAAAGATTATTGTAAATAAAAAATATTGTTGATATTGAAGAATTAAAGACTATGAAATAAATTTTAAATTGAGATTCACATAATAAAGTTGATAAATACATATCATCTCCGTTCTATGAAGGAGAATGTAATTTGATCTGTATTAACATTGTTGTGTATTTTATATAATAGTACACAAAACCAGCCGATGTAGTAAATTCTGGCATCCGTTGTTTATGTTAGACTACATCGAACAATATACATAAAAAATCTATTGCCATTAATTATTTGTAAAAATGTATTCAAATTGTCTTTAAATATATTTTATTTCTTTTGTTATATGAAAAAAAAATAGTTATATATATATATAATTCATTGGTTTTGAATATGCGAATTGTTTAAAGTTTTACAATGTTATTTTTTTTTAATTAAATATAATTAATGTTTAGGAACACCGTTTACTTTATCATTTCTTATTAATCCAAATCGCCCTGAGATAATCTGATTTGAGTTTAGCGGGCAAAGCAAGTTATTTAAATTTTATTTTAGATTTAAACTCTACAATTTTATTAAATTAAATATAACGCTGTTCCTTTACGTTAGGTCGCCCAACATTAGGGCAATTTTATTCATTTTAAAATATAAGTGGTTCCAGTACATTATATCGCCCAACTTTGGGGCAGTTTTGGCATTTTAATTAACTTTGATGCTTGTTCCTTTACACTATCTTGTAAAAAACACGTATTTTTATACCTGTTTTTTTACCATTTTTATTAGCGCTCGCAATTTTTACGTAAGTAGACGTATTAAATGTAACTAATTCATCCACAAAACGATAAATATTTGGATGTGCCAAATTAAAACAATTTCTAAAATGTGAATGAAACGACTCGCAAGCATTTATTGCGCGAGTCGTATGAGACAACAATTCAGCGGCCATTCGTGTGGAGGAAATGCAGCATCTTCCACTATATAAGTATTAACTAAATAATTACAAAAGAGTGTCAATTGATTACTATCCGGTTTCTCCGCCACTAAATTAAAACGAAATGTGTTACATCTTCTGTGTTTGAAAATGGTAATAAATGCGTTAGCTTCTTATGGTCGAAACAGGATTATATTCGTTTGACAATCCTATTTCTCGAATTTTTCTATACCATGATTGCTTTAAATAGAAAAGACATCCACTTAATTTAGTTGAAAATTTACTTCAAAATAAAACTAAGTTGTAATCGTTACAAGATAACTGTTATTATAGTTTGTATCCAGATATTATTAATTATTACTTACATACGCTGCTGAGGGTGAGATATCATGAGGTAGGTGATAATGATTTTTTGACCGTGTGCATCGATATCTAACCATTTTTTTATCTTAAATGATTATTGGTTTCTTATTTACCAAAAGAGGATTTGACAAAATCACATTTTTTTATAAAAAATAAGTTTTTCTCCTAAAACTCATATTAAAATATTTTTCTCTGTAGGGAGAATCATAACTTTACACAATGTTAAGGTATTTCTGACATGACTGTATTTGCAGATATTAAATTGATAAGCATATCTTTTGATAATATAACTAAAGTTTATCTGGTGACAGTGACTGATAATATTATTTTGATTTGACAGATTAATGTCAGTGCCAGTAGTGTGCATGGTTTTCTTAAATAAAAAACTGAACTCTTAAATGAGATGTTTTCAAAGAAAATATAAGAAATTTGTATTATAAGAAATTGCCATATTGTTATGTAAAAATTAGATAAGACAAAGTAAGGTCAAATTACACTTAATAGACTATTTTTTCAAATTCTATAGACGAATAATGTCATTACAGTCTTTTTCTTTTGATTTTCCCCTTTTGTCAATTGTGTTTCACAATTTGTCAAATGACTTTCCCAATTCCTGTCATATTGACATATATGTCAAATTAAATTATTTTTTTGTCAAATCTCTTTCACTTTATATCAATTACTTTTCCCATGTATGTAAATTATATGTTTTGCTTAATAACTACTTACCAAGCTGTGCATCATTTTCATTTAGTTATTGACGTACCCTTGAAAATAAAGTATACATTTGAAATTTTAAGTTATCTAATTTATTCTTATGTAATGTACATAGAAATTGATAAAAACATACATGTATGCAAAACATTTTCAAATATCACAAATATGCACAGTACAAACTATCGAAATATATAAATGAAGAAACAATTAATTTAATATTTCATTTTGTTTAAACAATAACCCAGATATGTTTCCATATGCTGAACATAATGAAGACAATTATCAGAAGCATTGTGTATTGCTGCATATAATTCATCCTCATTTGTTGGCTGAGTTCTCTTTATTATGTGTTTCCATTGATTAAATAATTCCTCTATAGGATTTAAAAATGGACTGTAAGCAGGTAAAAAAACTTCAAAATGCTCATGACTTCTAATGAGATTCACAACTTCTTCATTTGTATGAAATCTAACATTATCCATAACAAAAAAGGCGCCTTGTAAGTTATCATTATGTAAATGATTAATTAGAGTTGTAATAAATTCACAGAAATGAACTGTATTGAATGGTCTATCTTGGATTTGGAACAAGTATAGTGAATTTATATTCATTGCTGCAGCCACAGAATAATTACTCCCTCTTAGTTGAGCTTTTATTTTCGTTGCTCAAGTATTTTTAACTGATCTTCCATATGAAGTTCGAGAATTAACTTGAATTCCTTACAGTCTTTTTCTTTTGGTTTTCCCCTTTTGTCAATTGTGTTTCACAATTTGTCAAATGACTTTCCCATTTATTATAATATGGCGGCGATGTGTCAAATAATTTCCTTATTTGTCAAATGTGTTTCACTATATGTCAATTGACTTTCACGAAGCGTGTTAATCATTTTATATTCATCTATTATGGAGAATCGTCGAATTAATAGTAAAATAAGTAATGATTTAAGAGCTTTAATAATTCGTTCTATGAACAACGGGCTCACGGCAAATAATATTGGAGAGCAATTTGGAATTTTACCCAATACAGTAAGAAAGATTTATTCTACATACCGGAGAACCGCCAATATTCATAAAAGAAGTGCTGGTCACCGACCAAAAAAATTATCTGTGTTACAGATAAATGAAATTTGCAATTGGATTGATGAAGATTGCAGTTTATCACTTCGTCAGTTAAAAGAAAGATGTTTGACGCAGTGGCCACTTCATCAAATATCGCTATCGACGATTAACACAGCACTTAAAACTTTCCATTATTCGTTTAAGAGAATCTCTTTCGTTCCCGAAAGAAGAAATACACCACAAATCATACAGACTCGCTTTGAATATGCTATCCGGTACAATAGAATCATGTTCGAAAGGGAAAAGATTTTTTTCATTGATGAATATGGAATTCAAGTTAATTCTCGAACTTCATATGGAAGATCAGTTAAAAATATTCGAGCAACGAAAATAAAAGCTCAACTAAGAGGGCGTAATTATTCTGTGGCTGCAGCAATGAATATAAATTCACTATATTTGTTCCAAATCCAAGATAGACTAATTCAATACAGTTCATTTCTGTGAATTTATTACAACTCTAATTAATCATTTACATAATGATAACATACAAGGCGCCTTTTTTGTTATGGATAATGTTAGATTTCATACAAATGAAGAAGTTGTCAATCTCATTAGAAGTCATGAGCATTTTAAAGTTTTTTTTACCTGCTTACAGTCCATTTTTAAATCCTATAGAGGAATTATTTAATCAATGGAAACACATAATAAAGAGAACTCAGCCGACAAATGAGGATGAATTATATGCAGCAATACACAATGATTCTGAACAAATAACTGCAGATAATTGTCTTCATTATGTTCAGCATATGGAAACATACCTGGGTGATTGTATAGAACAAAATGAAATATTAAATTAATTGTTTCTTCATTTATATATTTCGATAGTTTGTACGGTGCATATTTGTGATATTTGAAAATGTTTTGCATACATGTATGTTTTTATCAATTTCTATGTACATTACACAAGAATAAATTAGATAACTTAAAATTTCAAATGTATACTTTATTTTCAAGGGTACGTCAATAACTAAATGAAAATGATGCACAGCTTGGTAAGTAGTTATTAAGCAAAACATATAATTTACATACATGGGAAAAGTAATTGATATAAAGTGAAAGAGATTTGACAAAAAAAGAATTTAATTTGACATATATGTCAATATGACAGGAATTGGGAAAGTCATTTGACAAATTGTGAAACACAATTGACAAAAGGGGAAAACCAAAAGAAAAAGACTGTATTCATCAATGAAAAAAATCTTTTCCCTTTCAAACATGATTCTATTGTACCGGATATCATATTCAAAGCGAGTCTGTATGATTTGTGGTGTATTTCTTCTTTCGGGAACGAAAGAGATTCTCTTAAACGAATAATGGCAAGTTTTAAGTGCTCTGTTAATCGTCGATAGCTATATTTGATGAAGTGGCCACTGCGTCAAACATCTTTCTTTTAACTGACGAAGTGATAAACTGCAATCTTCATCAATCCAATTGCAAATTTCATTTATCTGTAACACAGATAATTTTTTTAGTCGGTGACCAGCACTTCTTTTATGAATATTAGCGGTTCTCCGGTATGTAGAATAAATCTTTCTTACTGTATTGGGTAAAATTCCAAATTGCTCTCCAATATTATTTGCCGTGAGCCCGTTGTTCATAGAACGAATTATTAAAGCTCTTAAATCATTACTTATTTTACTATTAATTCGACGATTCTCCATAATAGATGAATATAAAATGATTAACACGCTTCGTGAAAGTCAATTGACATATAGTGAAACACATTTGACAAATAAGGAAATTATTTGACATATCGCCGCCATATTATAATAAATGGGAAAGTCATTTGACAAATTGTGAAACACAATTGACAAAAGGGGAAAATCAAAAGAAAAAGACTGTATTAATATCAGTAACTATAGAAATTCTTTAAAGAAAAATGATTATTTTATTTTTAACATCAGACGAAGATCGTGAGAGAGACACAATCTCCTGAAGATGATAAATGAGATTTTACCAAAACCTAGAACCGGTTCTTTTCAGGATACAGGCACTCCTACGCGGGACTTAACCCGAAACAACGCGACTACATATATTCGACGTGTCCCAAAAGCAAGAATCATAAGAAAAATAGGGAAAAAATTGCATCGCTGTTAATTTCAAAGAAATGAATATTCAAAGTTAACACTTGAGATGTAGTTTCTCTAAATTACTGTAACACATTTTATAGCTTTGTGTTGATATGGTCAATAGGATAACAATTTTTGAACAACTATACAACCAGGTTTGTAATTACTCACTCTCTAATTACACCATTTCCAGAAAATCATTTTACGCTAATTTTACCTGAAAAAAAACATATGGCAACGTTGTCCTGAATTTACTCTTAAGGGTCCTATATAGTGGATCGGAAATGTAATATTGGTTGCATAGCACATAATTTAATATGTCAAGGATGTCCGAGTAATTATTAGGAAATATATAATAAATATTTGTAATAATAACTCAATATATAATAAAAATTCATATATGACCAAATATTTACACATTTGTAACCGCGGGAAAGATTTTTACTAGAATAACAATTCATTGTAATGTGGGTTGTCTAATTTTAATTTATTTTATATTCATTTAACACAAAGTAAAGAATAGTTGAACGAAAAATAAGTGCAGAGCGGGGTAGCTTTTTATTCAATTTATAACATGAACCCAAGCAAACAAATCTCCTCCGAAGGATTTTTGAGAAAACTTGTTTTTAATATTTTGACATATTAATTAATTTTCTTTAATCCGATAATTTTTGTCTAAATTTGATTCTTCATCGGGGTAGATTACTAAATTCTTCATAACGTTGTTCTTGACGTTGAAAGGTTTTCTCCAAATGTAAAATCAACAAAAACATGTTGCTACTAAAATCTGCTATTTTTCCCTTGTTGACAGATCCACTATATAGGACCCTTAAACCACTTTAACGTAAAAAAAATATCGAAATCAAAATTTCTTATTAATGTCATTTTGACGTCAAATTGTCGTGCTTATTTTAACCCTATTACTACCTTATTCATTTTCGTTGCATTTTGGATGTTCAAGTTCTCAGTTCTATTTTCCGTTGATTAGTTCTTTAGTGTTTGTGCTATTTTTTTAGTTTTGCTATCTTGTGTTGGTGTTTGTTGCGTGCTTTTGGCACTTCTGACTAATTTAATTTCAAAATGTTAAATAATATCTGATTACTTAAATGAGCAATTACTAAATTACTTAAGAATTCCAAATTAATTATAATATCATTCTTTCGGCTCCTACTGTACACCATTATTAATCTTGATACGCAAAATATATTCAAAGTTTAAAAGAAATACATATGTCATAAATACCACAGCAAGCTTGTTCAATTTGGGATGAGATCATTCCTTATATTTTATTTTCAAATACTTATTTCTTAAAAATAACATCTGAATAACAACATTTATAATCTAAAGTAAAATTCTTCTTATAAAGCAAATATTATAATCACGTACGACAATTTTCTCAAATACCCCTTTGTATGACATGACGAAAACTAGATTTTGGCGCCGCACGTGTGCTCGTGTTATCAATAGCCCTTTATTTAACAATACCCTGGGAACCGAGCCATTAAATTTTCCTACATCGTGCGTGTCGTGTGCAAACATTCCTTCTTGGAGAAGTCGAGAACCTTCTAGAATCCAAAAACAGGCGTGTTTCACCCCTCTCCAACAGTACGAATAAAAAGGCAAGATCGCTTAAAAATGAGATGATTAATAATTGTTATCCGTCAAGTGACAGTCGACACCTCGAAGTAATTTTAAATATAGACCATTGACGGTCGGTGACTATCCGATGTTTGACGCATAATCCAGTAGTAACTTAGGTGTCAAGATTGTTATCACAGTGTACGTATTATAGCAGTGTTAAAAGCTAGTCAAGTGACGATTTAACGTGCCTAGTGATTTTAACATTATCAAACGATCATTAGTCCAGTCTGAAAGAAGATTCGGCAGATCACGATAATTCACCTTAGGGGAATTTAAAGCAATCTGGATACTGACCCGTTGGATTCTGTTTCCCGTCAAACTACCGAAGAAATCCATCACGTTCTCGGGGGAAAGTCATCGACCTGTCGCACATCCGCCAACCACGATTATTAGCGTCTCCGCACAGTTCAAGGTAATTAAAGCATTAATTATGTCTCAGAGCGCTTGAAAATTATTGTACCGTCGCTAGAATAAAATCTAAGGCCATTCCTTCGGGTTTGGTAACAATAAAACTGTATTATATAGTCCGTCGGATAACGTTAAAAATAGTTTTGAGGATTAACCTATATCTTTCTGTTCACGTTGTTATTTGAATCATTACACTACTGTAAATAATGGTATTGATCTGAAATTTCGAGTTCATTGTTAGAATCTTTGTACTAGTGCCTATAATATAGTAACTCTAAGTTGATCTTTTGAAAGTTCCAATACAAATTATGCACTTTGTTAAATTAATACATACATTAGTTATTGCATTTTGTTCAAAATTTAATATCCGATTTTAATTTACCATTTGTTTTACGAAGATATTGTAATATGTTATTTGTATTAATATTTGTGTAACAATAATTTATCTGTCTGGCCAGATTATCAAGTTAGGAATTGTGTAATCTGATGTAAAATGTGGAAATGAAACCGTTGTGTATTAGTGTTAAATGTTTATTGTACCTTGTTTTCAATTATTTCTTGTAATAAATATTGTTAAGTTAACGACATTTGTGTTCTCAATTGATTATCCTTCGTTCTTTGAGGTAACGCAATATAGCTCAGTGAATGTTTCTTACTTTCTTTCACTAACATATCTAGAGCCATGATATGCTAATTCTGGTGATAATAAAATTACGATCCTATCAATCAAAGTGAGTGGCGTCCAGTAATAACTTTTTAAATAATCACAAGATCATTCAAGTAAGCAGTTAGCTATCAAAAGAATCAACACCGGTTACCCCAGGAACTTTTGATTGGGAATTGTGAGGCATAAGATTAAGGTAGGTGAGTTTTGTCACTAAATTAAATATGCGCATTCATTCACTCTTTGTTCAATTATCAGTTATATAGATTCATTACAATCATAAATATTAAACGACCCTGAGATACTGGATGCAGACTGTGCTACTGGGCCAATCACTCTGTTCTCGCATCCAGTACCGTTGCTGATTAAAAGATATTTATGTAACAAATCAGTTAACCCTTTAGTACCTTAAACAATGGGTTATGGAAAATAATTAGCAACATGTTTCTGTTTTCATTTATGTTAACATGTTTTCAAACGACGATTATGCAGACATGCATTCCAACATACATTTGGTGTTGGGGGAATGCGGAAACAATGCTGCTGCTGCTACTAGAGTCTATCGCGAAAGCTATCCTCTGAGAACACATACTAGTAGTAATGTCTTTAGACGTTTAGACCGAAGAATAAGAGAAACAGGAAGCGTATCATAAACAAGTGCCTTTTATCAGGATAGAGCTCGTTCAAAAACTACATCCTCCCTGAAGTGGAGGATGCCGTTTTAAATTTAGTAGCAGACAATCCAACAATATCTACACGTAAACTCGGTAATATACTAGACATATACAGCTGAGTTGGCCGAATTGTAAACGATGAGCGGTTTCACCCTTATCATTACAGAAAAGTCAAGCTTTATTTCCACGTTGTGAGAATTTTGTAACTGGTTTTTAGAACAAATACAAAGAAATCCTCAATTCTGTAGTAATATCTTGTGCACGGGCGAAACTATCTTTTTACGAGTTGGATTTTACAGTCAGCGAAATACACATTTTTATGCTTTGGAAAATCCTCAGTTATTTAGACCAACTAATCAGCAGCATAGTCATCATCATAGTTATCAGTCGATTGAGGAAAAATACTATGGAGACGCTGTAAAGCATTTTTGCTGTACTCTAAAAAACGGGAGCATTGGGCGGGGCTAAGTGTGGAACCAATATGGCTGCCTCACCTAGTCCGGTCTACAAAATTATAATCTGTCATCCCACACCTGTCAGGCCTACACTAACCTGTGAAATGTTATTTCATACGAATTCTTCTTATCGAAGCCGTCTCTGCTGTTGCAGCTACGTAGAGCACAAGAAAAAACAATGTCTTTTAATATTATACTTATTATATAACTCTAATACACGATGCACTTAACAAACACTCCACTTTTTACCACCACTATCTGTTTGACGTAAGCGTAGTATCAATATGGCGGACCTGTACCCGGTTTGATCAGGTGACGTCGTCTCCCTACCTATTCTTTCTCAATGGGTCATTCATTATTCCTAACAGGCTGGCCGAGGACAACTTTTTAGAATTTGTAGTGAATGGCTTTCAAAATTTGGTAGATGACTTCCATTAGCGGTAATCAATATGTGGCTAACAATGGATGGTGATCCCGCTCATCATGCGGCACCAGTGAGAAACTGGTTAAATGAGCAATTTGCCGAAAGGGGGATAAGAAGAGGTGGACCGTTCCGTTGGCCAGCTAGATCTCCCGATCTCGCCCTTTTGGACTTTTTCTTTGGGGATCACATTAAACAATTGGTGTACACTAGTTTTAAATGATGCAGATTTAACTAACCGGATATTTAAAGCAGCTCGTTCAATAGATGGAGAAATGCTAGAAAGAGTGCAGGGGAATATAATTAGAAAAGTGGAAATTTGCAGAGATCAGTACGTTAGCTCTTTTGAAATTTATCGTATTTGTCACTTACATTAAACTTTTTAATTAATTATTCTCTATTATTCCCATGGATACGGGCAACTCTAGTATCTTATCCGTTTTAGGATAAATCAAATTTACCTTTACAAAAAGGCAATAATAAACAATGTTGATTTTTTTAAATATTTTGCCGTGTTCCTTTATCGCTACTTCAAATCGGTGTGGAGCTGTTACGCGAATTTTGGGACACGTTGTATACAGGCTGTCCCAGAAATAAAAAGACGGAGTAGCAGAAATCAGAAGCTAGATTGTGTAAAAACGTACCCTCAAAATATCAAGTCTTTATTCGTGCGCAGACGGCAGAAAAAAATAATAAAGAATTCAATTGGCCTTACGCCGACCCTGGACTAAATATCCACCTGCTTCACTTTCACAATCCGTCACCACCATATTACTTGTGTTAAAAAAAAGGAGGAGGAATAGATACTTCATAATAAATATCAAACCATTAATTACTTTAATTTTACACCTGCTAGAAAAAAATAATTACATTCTTGATATTTACTACGATTTATCGAATATTCTAAAATAATAATAATCAGATCTTTCCGAGTAGAAACACATTAAAGAGCAAAAACCTTCCTATTTTAAAAATAAAAACAATCTCTTATTGTCTACAAAAAAGTGCGTCGCCCATCTAGGTCAACAACCGACTACATAGCTGCGTTATCTAGACGTATCGGGCAAAAAATATGTTTTATATGAATGAGTCCGATTTAACGATTTTTCCCCGTTTATACAAATAAGAGCGTATTTTTCTATGAATGCGTGTTTGTTTCTATTTACAAATGGGCATTCTTACGTGTATTTATAAACATACATTCTGTGCCAGGTCCGTAATGTAATTTTTTTATCTAAAAAACAACATAGAAAATTAAATTTTTAATTTCTTCGTTATTGCGGTATATTTGGGCATGTTTCTGTTCGGACTTTACATACCTGCTACTCCGTCTTTTTATTTCTGGGATAGCCTCTATACTTTTAATATATCGTATAGAAAGCCTGACTTTGGAAATATTCGCAAAAAACTGTTGCGATAGGAGTAAAAGAGCTAATTTCAAAATGATTATTTTATAAAAAAAAATTCATATTCACTTTTAAGTATTTTTATATTAAAAATTATCAAACGTTAAATATTTCATTTTACCCACATTTCCATTATTAACAATTTTATACGATTATGTTTGAAGCAAACACTCTTTTTACAAGTTACAAATTGTAATTATAATTTCCTGCTTTAGCAATAATAATTAGAATTTTCAACACTAAGAAACTTAATTTAACTAATTTAAAATTTAGTAAGTTAGAAACTGGTTTACAACAATCACCAAAACTACCAAAACCCTATATGTATTTAATTTAAAGGAAATAGACGACATTCAATAAATACCTCTCTAACTAACAGGCATTCACATTTGCCGAATTTACAAGATAGATTAAAGTTTGTTACGAATGTTGCATTAACTATCCGAATAGTTAACCGACTTTCTTGCCAGTCTAAGCAAGTTTAATAACTAGCATTCCGGTTCATACTTAATTAAACAATCAGGTTAATTATGTGCACGTGCTTAAAAGACCAGTTTGTTATTTTAACTAATTGATAGTCGCCTGTAAAAGGGGTGTTCGTTGCGACATGTCAAAGTGGCAAGTTGTGTTGGATCATAAAACAAGAGGAAAGAAAACAAAAAAAAACCATAGACATCTCTCGAGATAACATGGAAGTAGATACCCGATCGGGAAAAATAAACCGTCGAAGTGATTTTTTTCATTAATTTATTCGAGACTGGATTTCGCGCAACTTTTCATCTTATTTCGGAACACCAGTCACCAAGATAAGAGATAAGATTTGCATGTAGCCGTTAATGGAAAAATGTTGTTTGCGCAAAAAGTCTTTTTCGTTGTGCGATTAAAGCGGGATTTGTTTTATTTGGATATGGAAGACGACTTTGAAGATGACAAAAGTTAATGTGTTTAAAACTGGTTAAGTTCTGTTTCTTTTTCCGATCAGTCATAAGAGAATAAAAGAAAAAATCCTTTGAATTATTACCTCTTAAACATTCCTTTTGATAATCCACAATAATTTATTGATACACAAGCAGAGTTCAACTATAAATTTGAATTAAATTACGCTAAAAACAAACTACAAGGCAGTTACATTTGTAAAACACATGTTTTCTTCTCGTCACAAACAATCCTAGAAACATATTTAATACCGACAGGGATGTTTTCACGATAATCGATATGGTTTCCGCAAAGGAAGGGTAGCTTATCCAAGTTCTGGAAACAGTAGTAAATACATTGAGTACAAGTGGTGCATTTTAGTGACGAAAAAATGCGAGAGAGATGCCTGGCTATCTGAAACCAAATTAACTGGAAAACCAAAAGGTACTAGTAAGTGAAAATTAGATGATGGAAGTGACTGCGACGGTACCACATAAATCAGTCTTGGGTCCAACACGATGATCGTGTACGTAGTGTAAAACATTAAGAAATGGCGACATTCATTTTTTTCGGATGACTTGGAGCTTGTAATAGCAGCAGATGACAAAATGGATTTGATGAGAAACAAATAAAAATGTAACGAGAATCAACGTCTGAATAGGCACACAAAAATTGGAACTGAAAGCAATAAAACATAAATTTGACTTGGTTCCAATTTCTATCTATGTGTGCCCAACCAGGAAAAAAACAAAGACATGGGAAACCTGCAAGTAGTGGCCGCAAAAGTAGTAAAATACCTGGTTGTGATTCTAATGGAAGAGATTCTTTCGAAAAGCATGTCAAAAAAGTGTAAAAGCAGAAGTCTCACTAGATTAATGCCCAACAACATCAATGGTCAAAGCAGTCTTAAAAAATGTCCTGTGGTCGGTTGCTCGCAATATTCCACTGTATGGAGTTCCAATAGGGTACTAGAAAATATTCAAAACCATGCCAATACTTTAAAGAAAAATGATGCTGCGTGTTGCTTCGACATATTGGACCATATCAACCATTGCACTACAAGTCCTCACTGTGCCCCAAGAGAAATTGTAAGGAAATTCGCCAGGAGAGTGAACATAAGCAACTGGCAACAAACATGGAATAATAATGCTGATAGGGGGAATATGGAGAACACCGACCAACTAGGTAAGACCGACCAAGCGATTTAATTTCAAATAGCGCGCCAAATGCAATGTAATGCAACGCCGCAGATGGATATACGGCCAGACTGTCGAGCACAAGTGCCGGTGACGCCGTGATTGAGCTTTGTGGAATTTTGTGCGTTAAAACATATTTCACGTGATCGTTATATCAGTTTTGAGTTCTAAAATAGGTAAGTACTCCGAAAATAAGTGATTTTTCGCCTATATCTGTATAACATTTATTAGCTTGGCATTTGTTATGCAGAAACCGCATGGAGACATAACCTCATTTTTCTTATAGTGCCGTGGTGATTTATTTTTAAACGCATGCATTTTCGGGTAAAACCAAAAGCAGCTGGTCGGTCTTACCAGACACCGGTTGGTATTACCCGAAATTCATAATAATTATTCTTCTTTTTTGCAGATGCTGTAAAAATGCCTTTCAAGTACAATAGAAAAACAGACCGGGGTTCATGGTCTCTAGAAGATATGACTCGGGCAATAAACGCCGTCCATACTAAATCTATGGGAATAAGAAAAGCATCTAGAACGTTTCACGTTCCTCATGGTACTCTTCAGGACCGTCTTAGAGGCAAAGTCGATCAAAATAATAAGAAATTGGGAAGACATGCAGTTCTTAACCCTGCCCAGGAGAACCAGCTGTGCAATCATATAATTAAAATGTCGAAATTGTTTTATGGGATGTCGAGACTTCAAGTTAAAAAGATCGCTTTTCAATATGTGGAAGCCAACAATAACTCGAATAATTTTAACAAGGATAAAAAAATATGTGGTAATGACTGGTACTATGGGTTTTTGAAAAGGCACCCTATCATATCTCTGAGAAAGCCAGAGAGCACATCATTGAACAGGGTAAAAGGGTTGAACAAGAAAGAAGTGCACTTATTTTTCTCTAGCTTGTCTACAGCCTTCGAAGACTATAATTATCCTGCTAATCCTATTTACAATGCCGACGAAACCGGTATAACTCCTGTGCACATTCCTGGAAAAATGTTGGCATGTAAAGGACAACGACAAGTTGGTGCCATTACAAGTGGAGAACGGGGAAAGTTGGTAACCGTCCTTTGTTCAGTGAGTGCTGCGGGAGAATATGTGCCCCCCATGTTCATTTTCGGAAGGGCTAGAATGAAATATGAGCTCACAAAAAATGGCCCAACAAATGCTCTTATAGAGTTTCAAAAAATGGCTGGATCAACGAAGACCTCTGTTTTGAATGGATTCAGTATTTTGCCAGGCATACTAAATGTTCAATCACGGACAAAGTGTTATTAATAATAGATAACCATAGCAGTCACTGTACACTAAAAGTGTACAATTTCTGCAAGGAGAATGGTATAACCATAGTGACCTTACCACCTCACACATCCCATCGACTACAACCACTCGATGTTAGCTTTTTTGGACCATTGAAAACCGCGTACAATCGCGAGTGTGATTCCTTTCTTAAATCAAAAAACCATCAAACAATTGACCAGTCGGATATTGCCGAGCTGTTCAAAAAGGCCTACAACAAGACAGCGACAATTGAAAAAGGTGTAAAAGGATTTGAGGCAACAGGGATTTTTCCAATTAACAGAGATGTAATAAATGAGGAAGAATTTATCATTATTGAAGAAACCATGATAGGGGGAGAGGAACCGCAAAGACAAGATCACAACAAAAACAAAGGGGATAGTGTAAAAAAAGACGTAGTAACTAAGGATAAAACAGCAAATAAAAGAACAAAAATAATAAAAGATACTGTCAAGGAAAACATATCGAGCAAACACTTGGCAGAAGCTGGTCCATCGCGAATTTCAGGACAAAAAACTATCAATGAAATGTCAAACGATTTTGATACCGATAGCAAATCCGACGTTAGTGTAGTTTACTATACATATCAGGATAGTGATAATGACTTAGAAAAAAGCGTGTCATTTGAAGATCTTCAGTGTACTCCCCGGTTTTTAAGGTCCAGCCACGAAAAGGGCAAGAAAACACATTCTCAATTATTTACCGTGACACCAAATAAAGAAGAATTAGAGAAAAATGAAGACGCAAAAGTAAAAAAAATGGAACTGGCGAAATCAAAAGTAACAAAACGAAAATTAGTGAGAGATGAAAAACCAGAGAAAAACAAGGACAAGCCAAATAGCAAGAAGAGGCATTTGGAAGAGGCCACAGACCCTTGCACCGTATGCGAGGAATTCGGCAAGGACAATGAGTGGTGGGTGACCTGCCTTTGTGGAAAACCATCACATGCCGAATGTGCAGGCGTGGAGATTACCCAAGTGTATATTTGTCATTTTTGTCAGCCATAAATCACTTACACATTTTTCATGTTATATGTTTAAAGTTACTATGCACGTTTGACATCTTTGTTCCATTGATATTTTGTCAATAAGAGATATTTTTTCAAGTTTTTGTATGGTCCAAGTATGGTCGTTATTACCCGAATAGGTAGGGTAATACCGATCATTTTCATTTTGTAATGTTTTTGAAATAAAATTTTTATTTTGTTTAATGTCAATATTTCCGCCATTTCTTAGTTTTCTATAATTGTACTTTGTTAAATTTTGCACAAAATAAGTTTTATATTCCGGCTAGTTTGATATATATTAATTATTTCCCTTAAGTGGTCGGTATTCCCCATATTTCCTCTAAGGCCCAGTGGACCAAAAGACTCATCCCACAGAGAAATGGGTCAATTGCAAACATCGTGGATGGATTATTACCTCAAAAGGCTTCCACGGGAAATGGCTCGTTTAGCACTTACATCAAAAGGATATCAAAGGGACAAATAGATAATTCTATATACTGTCCCATACAAATGCAGATACACCTAAGCATACTGTTAGAGTGTGGAAGATGGAGAAAAGTACGGGAAATAATATGAAATGAACTCGGAACCTTATTAACGGCGCACACAATAGCGATAGAAATGATGGAGAGCAGATGATACAGGTGGTGAATAATAAAGAAAATGTTTAGCACAGCGATTAAACGGAAAGAGAAGGTAGAAGTGAGAGCGCCCTACTAGATAGACTATCAGCAAGATACAGCTGATGCATGTCATTTAATAACAGTTCCTGGTGAATAGAAAGGATTTAGTATGGGGTTTTGTGGTGCGCATGATGCAGTTCCCTCAACAAAAATAATGATGCCACTTTCCAGTTGGGCAATGTTCATCATCACGTTTCAGCTGTTTTCCTC
Source organism: Amphimallon solstitiale (assembly GCA_963170755.1). NCBI lineage: Eukaryota > Metazoa > Arthropoda > Insecta > Coleoptera > Scarabaeidae > Amphimallon > Amphimallon solstitiale. Next base: position 27,288,115 of record OY720675.1, on the reverse strand, counting down.
TATTAATTTACTCAATTGTCCTGAATGGTAAACCTATCGCTCATAAAATAGGTGTCGATATAATAGATCAAAGGGTCGGTATGCTTCCTAACCCTCGAATGAAGTTACGACAACTCCATGATGCCCTATAAACTGCTTGCGATTAGCTTCCACAGCATATATAGATCACATTACTAGAAGCATGCCCAAGCCACTGTTTATCTAAATTTGGTTAAAGAATATATATTTTGCGAAGGGATACACATAATACATACATAATCGAATTCCTTTCTACCATAATGGTGTCGGGATTGAAAAGTTCTTAACCATACAGAAATTTGCACGAGACTTTCCATGGTCTCTCACAGTATTTGCGGTTATTTTCATGTCTTTGATGCTTTTTTCTTTAGAATTATTTCCATTTCACTGTCCCATGTTTCAGCATAGTTAACTCCTTTCCTTTCTATTTGTATCTTGGTGTCCTAAATTCTATTAACTGGTCTCTTCTCACTCATTATCTGCACATGACTCCACTAACTTAATTAACTGTTTACAATAAAATCTAATTTAGGTTCAACTAACAAATTGCTTCTTAACTGTTCGTCTCTCATGCAATCTCTTGTAATTCCTTTTACTCGTCGCAATACAGCATTTCTACAGCTTGTATTATGCTTTTGGTTGTCTTGTGAATGTATGTGTTTAGCAACCAAACGATTGTAATGGCATATAGATAGTTTTACATATGTCAAATATAATTCTTCTTGATATTTATTATGTCACCTATTATCAATTTCTGTTTGCGTTTCAGCGACCATTATTGTCTCGCTGACGTTGCATTTATTGTCGTACCATTCTCATGAAGTATTTGTTCCATTCTTCTACACCTGTCTGCGGGTTTTCTACATTTCTCGTAATAATTACCACATTGTTTGCAAAGGCAGTTTCTGTTATTTATACTCTTTTAAGGCTTTTTTGCCCAAGCAACAAGTTCTTTCTTAATTATTTCCTTTATATGTGTAGTAATAAATAATTTAAAGCAATTTCAAAAACTTTTCAAAAATCATTTTACTGCTTTAATTATAGTGTTGGTTACATATCGGATTGGTCTTATTTAAGCGTCTGGGGGCATTTATAACCTGATCACGAAATGTCAGGTCAGCAGTGAATGAATCAGCTTCTATGTATATTTTAGTAACCTTCCTTCGGAATTCGGAAGACTATTATTTATAGCTTTCCAATTAATTGATTCTTAATGTCATATTACATGCAAACGAAACTACTATAATAAATTATATACAAATGATAATCGAAAAACATAGGAGAAAAGTTGCTAAACACGAGATTTAACTAATAACTGAATGGTAATAAGTTAATAATAAATTTTGCAAAACTAGAACAATGAATTTCGAATCGAATTAATTATTAATTGAAATTATATCGGATGACAACTCTCATTAACAAGTACAAATGCTGTCAATCAACTTAAACAAAATAAAAATTAATACGTTTCAATAGTACAGATATTTTGTGAATTAATTAAAAACAATAACCAATTAAACACTAAAATACTAACAAACTATTAATAAAACCATAATATACTTAACAAATATTTTTTTAGATATATCTTGGCGTAAGATATACAGTACACAAAATATTACAACTGATTTTCTGACAATCAGCAAATATCTACATGTAGCAGATATATATTATTGTCTTAAACGTAGTATAAGGAGGTATTGTGTTGACGAAAATTTTCGACAATTTGCAAATATGTCTCTTTCTTTCTGACCACGATAACGGTTAATGTGCTAAGCTGTCAAAACAAAACTTTATATTTACGAGTATAATCTTGCTATTGAGAATCGGCGGACTGGAAGTATTAGTTTACTTCAGTAAAAAAATTAAATTTACTAATATCTTGGTCAACAACTAAATTTAGACAAATTTCTAAATAATACATAAGTAATAAAAAGTGAATTTTTGAAAGATTTTATACAAAAAGAAATTTTTCGAAATTCCTACGGGGTAGTAGGTCTTTTTGTCTTAGCGACAAACAGGTTTTTGCAAATATCTCGCAAATTATGCATTCTATAAAAATTTATCTAAAACACAATACACGTTATGCTTTAAATTTCAAAATTCGGGCCGGAAATAGCGCTTTTACTCTAATCGAATAGCAGTTTTTGCGAATATTTCGCAAATTATTCATTCTTTATCAATTTATTATTAGTGCAAAAGTACTTAGAGCTTGCAACCGGAATTGTGCGGAGATTTTGTGCAAAAAAAAACCAGATAACCGTTCTCCAGCAAGCTCTCTACTTGCAAGAGGATAGCTCCATGGAATTTCTTTTAATCCACCTCTCCCAAAATAATTGAAATCAGTGTTGAAAATACGCCATTTTGAGACCGTTCGTCACATGTATTGAAAGACGTTTCAAAAGAAGTTTTCCAGGACTGCTTCGCGATGTGAAAACATTGATGGGAAACTGTGTGAATAGAAGAAAGGGAATCTCCGAAGACTAGATTCCCTAATAGATACAAGGGTGGTCCCAGATGTACCCGACCTGACGTAGAGATGGCGGTAGTTGTTTGAAAAATATTACTGTATTAGAAAGTACACAATCCATAAAACATATGTTTCAAGTTTGAAGGCGCAACCTTGTTTAGTATTTGTTTAACAGCTGTCAATAGTGAACGTTTTCAGTGAATTTGTGAAAATGGAAAAAATTGGTCATCGTTATGTGATACAATACTCCTATTTGAAAAGCATCAGCCCAACCTATATAAAAGATGAACTGGATTCTACTCTGGGTGAGTCTGCTCCATCGTCTACAACAGTAAAATAACGGGTAGCAGAGTTTAAACGAGGCCGTACGAGTCGAGTCGTCGACCCAATGAGGTGACGACTCCAGAAATGGTGAACAAAATCCACAAAGGGGTACTATGGATGATTGTCGACTGAAAGTGCGCGATCTAGCAGACATAGTAGGCATCTCAAATAGTGCGGTACATCGCATATTATCTGAAAATTTGGACATGAAAAACCTGTGTGCAAGATGGGTGCCGCGTTTGCTTACACTCGAGCATAAACAGTGTCGTGAAGATGTTTCAATTGAGTGTTTAGCGAAGTTTCACCGCAACAAAGCAGAATTTTTGAGCCGTTTCATAACCATGGATGAAACATGGGTCCATCACTTCACACCCGAGACAAAAGAACTTTAAAACAATGGACTGAAAAGGGAAAACCGACTCCAAAGAAGGCGAAGACAGTTCCATCTGCAAGCAAGGTCATGGCGTCGGTTTTTTTGGGATGCGCGTGGGATAATTTTCATTGACTATCTTGAAAAAGGAAAAACTATAAACGGCGAGTATTATGCGAACTTAATGCAACATTTGAGCGAAGAAATCAAGCAAAAATGGCCGCATTCGGCTAAGAAGAAAGTGTTATTTCATTAAGACAATACACCAGTTCACAAATCCATTGTTGCAATGGCCAAAATTAATGAATTAAAGTTTGAATTGCTACCTCATGCACCCTATTCGCCAGATTTAGCCCCCTCTGATTATTTTCTGTTCTCAAATCTGAAAAAATGGCTCAGTGGTCAAAGATTTTCCAACGATGAAGTGATATCGGCAGTTAATGGCTATTTTGAGGAGCAAGACAGTTCTTATAATAAAAAGGGTATCGAACTTATTGAGCATCGCTGGGAAAAGTGTATAGAGCTGAAAGGAGATTATCTCAAAAAATAAATTTATTTCTTTTCAAAATTTTTGTGTTTTCTTTGTTGGGTCGGGTACTTCCAGGACCACCCTCGTAGGTTCATGAAATATCGTGACGGTAAGAGCAAGTTTTATTTTATCAATTTTTTTGCAGTTATAGTTTCGCGTTTAATTAATTAGCACTAAGCTCTTCTTCGTACTTATGTTCTTATTTCTGTGGCTACAAAGCCACAAGTTAAAAACAAATGTGACAAATGATCACGTGATTGGACTTAGCATTGGTTCGGGAGGGTACGGGAATTATCTATGCAATGACGAGTACGCCTTCGTAGATAATTACGGGGTGCGGGTAGGGAATTAATTACTTGTAACCGTGTGTGCACGTTACAAATAATTAGTAAATGGAAACGCAATTTTCTCGTGTGTGAGAGCACCGCGAGTAGGTCAATCTTCCCTTGAAGTGTCAGGGATAAATAAAAAATTTTACATATAAATTTCTTCCTTATATAGTCGTTCGCGTGCACAAATAATACTTTAAAATAGTATTTTTAACAAAATACACTACATGATATTATTATTAAATGTTTACGGTAACTTCACATACCATCGCAAAGCAATTATTCTATAAAATATTTAATATATTTACAGATGATTACAGTGGAGCGTCGATTATCCGAAACAATTGCTGCAGGGTACTGTTCGGATAATAGATTTTTTCGGATAATCGAACATTTCATGAAAAAGGACTGTAATATTATGTTAAAGGTGGTGGGATCAATAAAGAAACAACAAACCCCTTAATACAATATTCAAAGATGTTATTTAAACATTCGTTTTACCAAATTAACAGAACATAAATAAATTGTTCATTTAAACTTTTTAAACTTAACTTAAATACTTAGATAAATTTAATGATACATAAGACTAGAAAATGTCTTAATCAAGAAATATCAGAAAACAAAAACCAATATGCGTTGGTTTAAAGATACAAACACTTAAGTCGTAACATCTCAACAAAAAAAAACTTAAATGTAATCTAAAACAAAAAATCCATCATCTTCTTTTGCTTGAGTTTTGATACACGTTTTTTGGCTGCCAAGTCCCGCAAACGTTTAAGAGGCAGCAACTGAATAGCATCACACTCATCTTGATGTTCAAGCCACTTCATATCTGTCTCCAAGCATTTAAGCGCCTCTTCATTTGTTGGGCATTTTTCTTCTGGTGCATCTTCTTCGCTGTCTTCATCGTCCTCTTCAATAATGCCGTTGTCAGGAGCTTGGATTTGGGCTATGATGTCGTAATCTGTAATCACTTCATACCCGGGATCTTCAATGTCACACTCTAACCACTCGTTAATGTTCTCTTCATCGCAGTCTTTGAACTCTGGCGTATACTTAGCCAGCTGAACCAATTCCGTTACAAACTCTTCATTTTGGCCGTCTTCCTCAGCAGGTTCCTCGGGTGCAGTTGACTCATGGTAGAGTTTGTTCCACGATTTTTGTAACGTAATTTCGTTGAAATTTTTCCATGCTTCAGCTACCATATACACAGCGTCCTTCATGGTGATCTTTTTGTAGATGTCTAAGATGCTGTAGGCCTCCTCTTCCTGTCCTATCAAGACTATTCTCAACAGTCTTTCTATAATAGCGTTTGAATGCTTCTATGACCCCCTGGTCCATTGGTTGGATAACCGAAGTCACGTTTGGTGGCAAAAAAACAATTTAAAATTTACCGTTCTCTCTTTCTACTGTCAGGTCTGAAGGGTGGCTGGGCGCATTGTCGATACACAACAAAACTTTTCCGTTCTCGTTAGTTTCTTCTTGACGTTTTTTCACCTCTGGGATAAATACAGTGTCATACCAATCGACAAAAATTTTGGTGTCCATCCAAGAGTTCTTTTGGTGTTTGTAAGTGAGCGGCAGTTTTTTTATTCCCTTAAAGCACCGCGGATTCTTAGATTTGCCGATAAGTAGCAAAGGTAGCCTATGGCCGCCAGTAATGTTAGCACATGCCATAGCTGTTATGCGAGATTTGCTTGTTTTAAACCCAGATGCCAACATTTCCTTTTTAGAGACAAGAGATTTAGTGGGCATTTTCTTCCAATACAATCCAGTTTCGTCTGCATTGTATACATTACTTTCCTTGTAACCCTCAGTCAAGTTCTTAAATGAAACTTTGAAATTTTCGGCAGCTTCAATGTCAGCTGACAGTTTTTCTCCTTGTATGTCAATTTATCTTATACCGTGTCTGGATTTAAAACGCTTAAGCCAACCAGTAGACGCTTTAAAGTCCTTGTTGCCGTTTAGTTTCTGGTAATTTCAAGCGCTTTTTCACAAATCAATGGGCCGCTTATTGGTTGGCCTTGACTACGCACCTGCATAAACCATCTATACACTGCAGAGTCTAGATCCTGGTTCTCCGCCACCTTCATTGTTTTCCTGTGTACGCTACCATCTTCACTGTCCAGCACACAAGCAAACTTTGTGATTAAATCACTATTGTTTTTAATGCCCGTAATGTTTCATTACCAACACCGTACTCCCGCGCTAAACTTGCACCTTTATTCAACCGTTTTATTATTTTAAGTTTGTCCGAGAGACTAAGAACAACACGCTTACGTTTGGTCGACATCGCTAGAAGTTGACACTGACAGAACGACACGACACTGACAGTAGCACAGCTCACACTGACACAAAATGGCGTCTGCACTGTGGCGGTCTGTTGCACTTACGATCCTGTCATCCACTAGCCGAACTTCGACGACCTTGACTGCGCACGCGTAGTTCAAACCGTCCGTAGCCAACTAAACCCTTTCGGATAACCGACGTTTCGGATAACCGGCTTTCGGATAATCAACGCTCCACTGTACTAAATTTTTAATTGAGCGGATTGCGTTTGTACAAAAATATCGAATCTTTTCAGCTAGAATCAACGTTATTGCGTAATATATAATATTACGATATTTTTCTACAGTGACAGGCGAAAGTTCGTTACAAACTAGCATTTCTAAAATAAATATTAAAAATAAGATAAGGAATATAGTGCAGCATTTAACATCACGCTGTGTAATATGAATATTCCACATTCATAAAAATATTATGAGAAAGTTCATTAAAAGTTTAAATGTAATTTCGATGTAGTCCCGCGAGGCATCTAATCTAAAAATTGATTATTGGCTCAAGGCTAACGCAGTGAATTTGCAATTTATATTAAGTACCCGGCAGGAAAAAAAAAAGATTCACTCGGTCAGCATGAAGTTTAGTGTTTATGAACTTGAATATCTATCGAGCGGCCGTTGCTGACCATTATCAAAAACAAGTTGTCCATGTTTGCGAATCTAAAAAGAAAGCAACAAGAAACGAAATAATGCAATTTCATTCAGACAGACACCTCCTGTCGTTTTACTCAAGGCAACAACGATCGTAATTATTAGGAATATAATACATAGAAAATTGGCTCTATGCAGGCGAGCTACCCATTCTTTAATAAAGTGTCCCCTCTATTAGACTTAACGATGGGAGTTTCATGAACGTAAAGAGGATGTCGTGAAAATATCGTGTCGTTTAAAATCGGATAATAAACGAACGGGAAGATCGTAAAATGCAAAGAAAAAATGTTCTCTCGTACGAGTGTAAATAATAATGATCCTTCCCTTTTATTCAAATTATAGTAATGTTTTATGTTTATATGCATACAGGTATATTTCTTTTCTGTTGTTGTTAATAACGATATATAGAGCAAGAGAAATTATAACCATAGCCCTCGTTAGTTCAAGGCGGATATGTCCATAAACGATTCATAAATTGCAACCCGCTAGGCGAACTCTGCAATTAATCTTTTTTATAAATTGTACTTCCTTTCCAGGTACAACCAATTGTTGGAATACAATGAGATTAAAAATAAAAATATTGTAACGAAATGTGTTTACATCAAATAAAAGAATCAGATCTCTCGGCGCGATAAAAACGAAATTGTCACACGCAAAAAAAAAGAGACCATAAATCATCTCGGCACGACCGGTGAATATTGTAAATGCAGTGAGTCATCTCACAGATGTACGACGTAAGCAATGAAGAGTCCAGATTACCTCCAGTATATTGCCGAATTTACTGGTACTTTTCGAGAACATTTCATGCAGGTATATGAGGCGACTGGGTCACCGGGATTCATTCATTACGGGATTCATTCATTGCGGAAAAGTAATCGCGGAGCAATTCGGTAGTCTCGAGTGGTGGAAACGAATAGTGGTAGCCGAATAAATAAATATAGTAGTGCCGTCTTATATAAATAGAACTGTTATATAAATAAATACGGACAGAGATATAAATAATAGTAGTAGTAAATAAATACCTGTGATAATTAAATTGTAGTAGTTTAAGTGTGTTAAGTTAGTGTTATATTTTTATATTGTTATATAATTTTAAGTATATAAATATACAGACTGTTTTAAATAAATAATTGCACGAGTTGTTTATTGGAACCCGAAAACATTACAATATATTTGGAAATAACCTACCTCTTACACCTAAAGCTGTAGGAATACATTTCTGTTCAAAAAGTCTTTTTTAAACAATTGTCAGAAATATCCAGATACTCTCTATATGGACAATTACCTTGACATTAAGAATAGAGGGAGTTTAAAAAAGAACCTACTAAATATATCAAACACGGGAACAGCATTCTGAGCGTCTGTCTGAGTTGATAACGATAGAGTTTCCGGGTTGGAACCGCGTCAAGTTTGGCGTAGATGCCGACGTTTCGCCCACTAATGCAAGAGACATCTTCAGAACTGCACGGAGATGTTAAATCGATTCCTGTCGCTTGAAGTAAGCTAGGACAGAGTAGGGATGCTCATCGAACACCGATGTTTTCGAATTATCGATGCTTGTAATTCGATGTTGCGATGTTTTGACATCGCTGTTAGTTGTTCCATATAAATCGACGTAAATCGATGTTGAATGTTGTATAGAAACTTATATTTCCGGTGGGATCTCAATTTTCAAATTTGAAACGGGGAAACGTAACATTGCAAAGAAACAGCTAGTATTTTATTATTTATCTCGGATTATTAATAAAACCAAGTATCACAAGTAACCGGGTATCTAAACACAATGGTCTGGCGGAACAAATACCTTACTAAGGAAAGTAAAGTACGAGTATACAAAGCTATGGTTCGCCCAGTACTAACATATTCCACGGAGACAGATACCAAGAAAACTAAACAAAAAATTAGAACAGTAGAAATGAAGATTCTCAGAAAAATAGCGAATGTCACGTTACGAAATAGACAGACGAGTAGTTCCATAAGAGAAGGATGCGGAGTGCAGGATGTGGTGAAGTGGAGTAAGCGAAAGAGGAAAGAATGGAATGACCATGTCGAGAGAATGCAAACCAACAGACTAGCATATATATGCAAACATGCGAGACCAAAAGGAAAGAGACAACAAGGACGACCTCCCAAGAGATGGGGACAAAGTTGGTTTTCCTCATCCGCTGAATAGAAACAGGCCAGGCAAACAGGAGATGGCCCTAGCTAAAAGAAGAAGAAGAAGAAGAAGAAGAAGTACTTGGGGTTAGTGGGTCGTTTAATAGTTTCTGTTTCAGCTAATTAGAGATCCAAGGAACAAGTATTCTTAAATTTTCATACGGCTCCAAGTAGTATTAATTTTTCAATTGGAAATGTCTTTTTGATATATTTACTATTTTTTTTATAGTTTACCATATTACATATTTGAGTCCACTGCACTCTTACTATAGTTGTAATGCGTATACACATGATGTGTGCCATAATAAAGTTTGTTAATAACTACTTTAAATAAAAATAAAACTCTTGAAAACTTTCCACAATTTTTATTAGTCTTTGCGACATATGTTTGGGTATTTTCATACCATTTTCGAGCCGAACTAACAGGTCAATTTGTGTGAAGGGTTGTTATATATGCCGTTGTGTTTATTGCCTCTTTGTACATAAATGTCTATTATGGGTGTGTGTGTGTTCGTTACTTTCTCTTTTCTTTGCATTGATTTTTTAATTTCTAATATTTCTAACAAATTTAATTTCGGTCAAGCAGATTGTTTATTTTTTCTATGTAATCATCTCTTTTGATTATTGTAATAGTATTACCTTTGTCTGCTTTCATTAGTACTAGGTCATTTGTTTTTAATTTCTTTTTTATTGAATTGATGGTCTTTTGTTCATTTAGTGTGGTCTTATTGATAGGTTCCGTTTTTTGACTGTTGTCTTTTATGATCTTTATTATTTGTTCTATATACTTCTAAGTTGATGTCCTTTTTTGAATTTAATTCTAGTTCTAGATCTACTATTAAATTGTCTATTTCTTTTTTTGATTATCTTGTTGAGGAGAGTATTTAAGGTCTAATTCTAGTATTTTAATTTCATGTGTTTAGAATGTAGTATCTGTTAGATTATCTATTCTTGGATAGAAAGAGGTTGTGTTATTGATTGTTTGTGCAAAGTTTGTGATAACAAGAGAAGACTTACGCTGTTTTAGTTCATCTATTTTCTTCTTATGGGTTGTGTGGTGCTTTTAACTTTTTTCTTTTAGCTCTTCTCTGATGGGACATCATAATATTTTATGCATATATTTTCTAAATAATAACGGAATTTCTGCCACTACTGTCAGGGAATTGGAATGCTGCAAAGGAAAATGTCACTTGTGTTGTGACTGACAATGGGGCAAACATAGTAAATAGCTATCAAATTGGCATTTGAGAAAGGAAAACACCTACCATGTTTTGATCACACTCACAATCTAATGATAGACATTGTTATGTGGTTCAAACACAGTGTTGTTGCTTCTAACGAGTTAAGAAAAATTACAGACTTAAAATTAATATAGAAAGTGTCAACAAGTTGGAAATCAAGATATTTTATGATTGAAAGACATTGGTCGCGGCAAAATTGCAAGAATTGCGTTTCGAATTGCTCCCTCATCCGGCATATTCTGCAGATTTAGCCCCCCTGCTACTATTTCCTATTTACAAATATGAAGAAATGGCTCGGTGGTAAGAGATTTGGGACGAATGAAGATCGATATAAAAAACACCTATTTCTTGGGCTTCAGGAAATCGTATTATATGGAGGACATCAAAAAATTGGAGAAACGTTGGATGAAATGTATCGACCTGAAAGGAGATTATGTTGGAAAGTAAAACGTTTTTTTGCCGAATAGAGTGCCCCTTATCACAGTTTTCTTCTTGACCCACCCTCGTATTAAAGTTTTGCAGTTACGTAAAAAGGGTCATACGCCAAATTTTAATATGTTTTGATTTTACATGAGTCATTAAAATATCAAATCTTAATAGTAATTTCATGTTCACTGATGTGTATGAAATATAATGAGTGTATAAATCAGAATTTACAAGAACCTTCGTTTTCTCAAAAAAAAAATTGTATTTGCAACTATAACAGGGTGTAACAAAATAAGTGTAAAACGTTTCAGGGGGTGATTCCTTAGCGAAAAAGAGATAGGGGGTCTTTCATATAAAAAAACTTCAATGGAGCATCCCTTGTTAAGATACAGCCCCATAAAGGGGGAACATAAAATTTGTTTTACAATTTTTCTCACAAACACTAAAAATGTAATTTATTTCCAATGTAACTTTTTGTCTGATTATTTGTTTACCATTTAAAAATCTATTTCCAATACCTTGTTTCATTCGAAACAAAAAATGTCTTGAATTTTTTGCCCAACAGTAATCAGTTCGCAGCAAAAAATTATTTTACGAACAACTACAGAGATACATCGTCATAAAACGAAAATGTAAAACTAATTTATTTAGTAGGCCGCTAGTAGTGGTATCACGCTGTCAGTTTGTAAATTTTTGAAATTGAATTAATACTTAATTGTGTGTCGTTGTTTTGTTCGTAATTTGTTAGTTTAATAATTCACTTGTTATTAAAATGGCATACACAAATGAGGAAATGGCTGATATGCATTACGTTTACGGTCGGTCTGTCGCAGGGGAATGGGTTAGAAGCTTCTAGAAGATATGCTGAAATGTATCCTCAACGGCAGCTTCCATCGCATAGAATATTTGCCCGACTTCATCAACGATTACGAGAATATGGTTCATTCGACAAAAGAACGCAGGATTGTGGTCGCCATCGAGAAGTTAGAACAACACATCTTGAAGAAGCAGTACTTAATTTGGTTGAAGAACAACCTACTAGCAGTACTAGAAATATTGCTTTCGAGTTAAATGTTGATCATATGACGGTATTTCGAATTTTAAAGGAACAACTCTTATACCCTTACCATCTGCAACGAGTACAGGCACTGTTACAGCGAGATTTTCCGAACCTTCTTGAATTTTCCAATTGGATGCTGGAAATGATTAGAAGAAATCCTGACTTTCTGAAGACGATCGAATTCATAGACGAATGTATTTTTTCTCGGGACAAGATAATTAATTTTCATAATAACCACATATGGGCTGATGAAAACCCTCACGCTATTGTACAAGCTAACCATCAAGAACACTTTTCTCTTAACGTGTGGCTCGGAGTTATTGGGGATTATTTAATTGGCCCTCATTTTCTACCTCCTCGATTAAATGGTGAGGCATACACTCAATTTTTAAGAGAAGTGCATCCAGTACTTCTGGAGGAAGTTCCTTTGGGCGTCAGAAGGGATATGTTTTTTATGCATGATGGGGCTCCCGCCCATTTTAGTCAAGCAGCACGTCAGCATTTAACCCAAACATATCCAAATCATTGGATAGGTCGAGGTGGACCACAGAATTGGCCCGCTCGATCCCCGGATCTCAATCCTCTCGATTTCTCTACTTGGGGCCATTTACAGAGTTTGGTTTATCCTACTCCTGTTCGCGATGTAGAGGACTTAAGAAACCGCATCATCGATGCGTGCAGGGTAATTAGAGAGAATCCAGGAATATTTGAGCGAATACGTGGCTCAATGCGCCGACATCTAGACGCATGTGTAATGACTGAAGGTGGACATATTGAACATTTACTATGATTTCTACATGTTTTATGTTTTGTTATTAATAAATTAGTTTTGTTTATTCATCTTTAATCATATGTATTTTGATGCAGGTAGTAACTACAAAATAACAATACTAATCCAGTTCGCATTTATGACGATGTATCTCAGTAGTTGTTCGTAAAATAATTTTTTGCTGCGAACTGATTACTTTTGGGCAAACAATTCAAGAGACATTTTTTGTTTCGAATGAAACAAGGTATTGGAAATAGATTTTTAAATGGTAAACAAATAATCAGACAAAAAGTTACATTGGAAATAAATTACATTTTTAGTGTTTGTGAGAAAAATTGTAAAACAAATTTTATGTACCCCCTTTATGGGGCTGTATCTTAACAAGGGATGCTCCATTGAAGGTTTTTTATATGAAAGACCCTATCTCTTTTTCGCTAAGGAATCACCCCCTGAAATGTTTTACACTTATTTTGTTACACCCTGTATACTCAAGCACCGGTCAATATAGTATTTTAAATTTCTTTCATTTAAATTCAAATGCATTAATAGGTTTTAAAACACAAGAATTATTGTCGACTAACAACCTCCTCATTATAAAATATACATAATTTTATTGAATCTTTGTTGAAACTAACACTAGCTCCAGCCCACTAAGCCACCATCATTACAGCGAGATACAGCGTGCAGTTCTTTCATTAACGATGTAGTTATGTAAATGCGTTTTTAATTGTCACGAGACGTGTATGTTCTTTTTTTGCAGCGCGTGACTTGTTTGCAAAGACGATTGTGTGGCGTACAAAGAACAAAACGGGGTCGGACAGCCGACGTGCCACTGAGGTGCCAGAGCGGAACCAGTTAGAAGTTTTTGTGCCTCTATTTGTGCAGTCGCCGGCGACAAAATAATAGAAACGTCCGTCGGTTGCCTCTGCTCGGTCGAATTAACCCTTTTAGACGCCACCGTTGCAGAGCGATGTGCAATTATCGAAATGTCGTGGTGATCATATTAAACGGATAAAATAGCGAGGTTAAGTAATGGATAGAATTAGATATAGGTCCTGCAGTAGCGAATTATAGAAAGTCATTTTGCGTGTCTAGTTGTTACACTGACAGAATTTTAATTGGGAAAATATAAAAGATTATCAAATAATTCAAAAAATATAAAATATATTTTTCTATATGAATAAACTATTGTATAAAAAAATATTTAATTTAAAATTGTTATGTTCATAAATAAAATAAAATTAAAAAGAAAATCAAAATGAACCAAAATATCCCTACTGTAATGGCCTATTTTATATTTTTTATAAGTTTTATGATATTAAATAATCAGATAAATAATGTTTTATGAATTCATATATATATATAAATAAGTTTTAGTATATATAAGCATTATAGCGCCAAACATTTATATTAATGTAGAATAAGCGCCGTGATATCTATAACTTCTCACGGCATACGTGAATTTGTGTGTGAACGGCAAAGGGAATACCCAGACAATATAGAAAAAGGGAAATTGCAGGTTTCAAACTATAAGAAGGAAACTACGTGTTGTAAGAAGAGAGTCGGCAAATAGACTTCAAGTAGAGAGTCGACAAGTGAACTGCAAGACTCGTGAAGTAGACTTCAAGCAGAGGGTCGACAAATAGACCTAAAAAGTGTATCGGCTCCAACAGTTACAGAAACAGCGGTTAAATAAATATATATTTACAAGTAGAACCTTGTGAAATCAACAGCGTATTCCGTATTCAAGTTGAAGTCTTGAAGTTATTATATCTTCTGTTACAAAGATTTTGTTCTACAATTAGCAGTACATATATGCAAATTCTCAACGTCTTGTTTATTGAAAGTAGAAAATCCAATGGAAAGCTGCTTGCGCCTTATTCATCGAATAAGAAGATTCCCATAGAATCAAGAAAGAAGAAAGAAGTATTAAAATAAGGTATTTAAAAAACATGTATTAATAAGATAAGGAACTAAAGAAACATAATAACTCAGTTTCAAGCAGAGACGAAATAAATAATTATCTCGATGAGATAAAGTATAATCGATAATGTAGTTTGATATATTTTTAACGTTGTGGTATGTACATGGATGTATGTGGGACACGTTTAGCTTGAGTTGTTATTTCTAGCCTATGTTGTTACAGTTTTGTTATAATGAACGTATATCTTGTTAAATGTTGCCTATGTAAAATTGTATCGAACTTGTTTGTTAATGTGTTGTTTTTGTTTCGTTAGAAGCAGTTTATTGTACAAGCGTTTTGCTCTGTTTGTAATAAATTATAAAATCATTGATTTCTAATATATTTATTATCTAAAATTATACAATGGTATGTTATTGTATTACACCCAATGATGCTCTAGGAGAGTGTTAATTTATTATCTCTTTTATCCGAATCGCCCTGGGATAAAAAAAACTGAGCTTAGCCGGCAAACAAATCAATTTATTTTATTTTATATTAGAATTCTATATTATTCTTAACCTAAATTTCAAATACCAGTTCCTTTACATTATGGTGCCCAACTTTGGGGCATTTTACTTATACCTTTACACTACATAATAGAGAAATGTAGGTTGTTTACATATTTTTGTTTGCACTGTACTAGACCTTAATTATTGTTTTGTCCTGTAAAAGGATTTTGTCTGTTGGACAATAAAGTTTATTATTATTATCTAATTTTTTTAAATAATTAGGTATGTATAATTGAGTATTTCTAATAAATACATTTGATTAAACAGATTTTCGCTTATACAGATTAAAGCCTGCGTTAGTTAATCCGCAAAATATTTTTTTTACCATAATTGGAAACTAATTCAAATAGTTAAAGTATTCGATAATGATTAAGAATAAAAACTTGACTTAAATACAAAAACACTTTGGGTTTGAGGTTAAATCTGTCAAGACGCATTCATCTTGCACAGGGAAATTTAGACGCTCAAACATAATAATTACGATTGAAACCATTAGCTTGCCCTAGCTATGGTATCAAAGATTATTATTATGATCTCGACCATAAGTGTGCTACATTAAATAAACAAAATATATCATGACATTGAGTAATAAATATAGAGAGAGTCAGAGACTGTCTTATTGACATGGCGGGATGAACAACGCAAACGTCACCTACGCATAATAAGGATTTGCAAGTGAGAGTGAATAAAGAAGCAAAAAACGTACACACATATAAATATAATTTTGTCGGTCAGGAAATCAAGGTCAAAAAATAAATTATTAATCAAAACAGGAAAAAACACTTAATATAATAAAAGACTAGAATGCTGTCATTCAGGGAGAACTTCCACCAGTAGCTTAACGAATTGAATCCGACATATATACGCCCAGTTGAGGCAGAGATTAGCCCACTTATAAAAACTACGAAAACGGTAGAAGAAAAGATCCACACAAAACCAGTATACAAATATTGTTAACTTTTTTATAACAATTATTCAAAATAATCTTCATACTATCACTAAATTAACAAATATGTGATTTGTTTCTCTTGCCGTGCATATTTCAACTGCGAGATATTAGTGTCACTTATGTGTCAATATCTTTTTCTCTGCAATGTATTTATTGGTAACAGATGTTTATGAGTTCATTTAAAAAAACTAACCTAAAAAAATAATTGGTTTAACTATTAGTTACATTAATCAATAAATACTTTTATTTTATTCATTACGTATTGCATGCCTAATGAATAAAATTCTACAGCCACATTAGAACATTAACATTTTATTACTATCAGTCTCCGTCTTTAATTTACACTTTACGCAAACTGCTAATACTTCAACCGTCTTTTTACGTGTATAATTAGCGATATTCCATAATTCATTTATATCGACAAGAAACAGGAGCGGACCAAGTATCGACCCCTGAGGGACACACAGCTATACACGATATCATTCCGAATAAATAACTTGCCCGCTGCCATCCACAAAACAGACTCCCATTTGAGAGATAGATTCTACTCTAATGCTATACCTCGTCAGCTTTCTGCATAGCTTCCGATGATTGATACAATCGATTGAAACTCCAATACAGTTCCCTTCATTTATACCCTGTAAAACTTCTGACAGAACTTGACATTTTTACACATTAGTGTTATTGTTGACTTCTTGCCAATACCAAAAGAAAAGCACTGCATATATTTAAAAGTACATGCCATTTCGACAACAGAAGGTAATTAATGAGTCGCTCTTTTTATAACACAGTCAATATCAAAAGAACAAAAAGACAGCATCATTCCATAGGCAACGTCTTCGTTGTTATACAACTTTGTAATGAACTGTACAAAAATAACGTAATAATCTATATTGAGCAATAGCATTCTTAGCTTAAAGGATTCGATATTTTTATACACACGCAGAAAACTTAATTAATCATGTGTAAATGTATTAATTATCATGGCGTGCATTTTGTTAAAAATACTATTTTCAAGTATTATTTGTGCAATTGAGCCCCTATATAAAAGAAGAATTTTATATGTAAAATTGTCATTTATCCAATCATCACGTGGAAAAATAGACATCCGACATTTATTCAGCCATCACGTGAATAAACGGGTCTTTTTTTTTATTATCCTTGTCACTACAAGGTTAATCCCGTTCTCGCTTCCCGTAATTATCTATTAAAACGCACTCGTCATTGAATGGATAATTCCCGGACCTTGCGAAACAAAAGGTATGTATGTGCACCCACGAGATCATTTGTCACATTGCCTTTATTTATATATATTTCATTATCTGTCAAGTCCGTTATTTACCGTATATCAAATAAATTTCTTCCTTAGAAATCAACATTAACACTCCGCGAAATCATTTTAACGAGCATACGTATATGTATATGTCAATCAAAGACGTCAGAGATTTATATAGCATATCGCACCTCTGTAGGATAATTGTTCATATTAAAACTGGCGGATTGTCTTTTTTCTTTCATATACGTAGTATAAGGAAGTATTGTGATAATAAAAATTTTCGACATCGACATTTTTGCAGATGTCTGTCCCTCTGTGTCTTGTAATGGTACAGCCCATTTTTATATATTTATTTCATATTTTTATTATATTAAATAATTTAATTAAGCATATTTTTATTAATGTTTTCAAAAGTATTTAAAATCAATGAATATATTTCTGCAATGTTAACTCGCATTTAGTCATAAGTTTATTATGTATTTATGTGTAAGTATTGTGGCGCCGAAAGTTTACATTAATGCGATAAACGCTACGATATGGATAAACATTCTCACAGCTAAAATAATGTGTGCATGTAAAGTGTGAGTGGCAATACCCGGACTATGTAGAAAGCGGGGAATCACAGACACCCTCCTATAAAAAGAAAATACGCGTTGAGAAGTCAAGAGTCGAAAGCTAGACCGAGTCAAGTGCTAGACTTGGTATCGAGCGGTGAACTCCAAACATAGGACTCATGGGAGAGTCGGCAACAGTCATAAGAATTGTTGTTATTTGTAAAAATAGTAAAACAATGTTTAAAGTTGCACGTACATATTAAATGTGCAAAGTGTTATATTGTTATAATAAAGATATTGTGCTCCATTTGGCAGAGCAAGCTGATTTGTCACGTCTGGATCGTGAACACAAAGAAAACTCCGCTGAAGACAGCATTGAAGAAAGAAGCTAAAAAAAGAAGCTTTAAAATAAGGTACTGTTTAGATGATAAAAACTCATTGTATGTAAATGTATTTGATAATAAAGTATTAAATATTATAAATTAAATTTCAAGGAGAGACGAAATAAATAAATATAGTTGTTAAATAGACATCGTCTCCGAAATATAAAGTATAATGTAACTTAATATGTTTCGCAATTGTCGTCTATGACAATATACTTCCATATAGCTGGTCTTAAAGTCTTAAGACCCGACAAAACTTTTTGCGGCGAGTATACTTATATAAAATTTCGTAGATATTAATTAATAAGCTATTGGACCTAACGTTTCTACCGCAGAGCAAGACGTATTTTCTCCCACAAGTGTAGGTATTAATTAAGCACAATCGTATTTATTTTGACAAATGAGATCGAAGAACAAGGCTGCCTATCTCCATGGGCGTAATGATCCCCATAACAATCACCGCGATACCGCGATATTAATTAGCGCCTTGATTTTTGAAATAATTAACAGCAAACACACAGAGGGTTCATGACAACTATTCAGTATTCCTTTGACGCATATTATTTCTCTTCATTTTAGTAATTGGGATTACTAAATTAAAAATCTCTCCCATTGTAAGCTTTTCCTACAATCATATATATAAACTTCAAGGTTGCTTTCTTTTTCTCTTAAAATTCCAAAATATTACTAATGTTGGTTTGCTATATATACATTGTAGTGATTTTCTGAACTTCATTTTGTAACTCTTTATTACATAATATTTACATAAATGCATGCATGGTCGTAAAAAGACTTTTAAATTTCTTGAATCTAAAGTATACAATAAAGCAGTAAAATGCTGATTTACATCCGACAATGTAATTTATATAACATACAATTATGGTTATTATGAAGTTTATGACCGAAAATTACTAGCTCACCTACAACCCAAAACCTTTTTAGTTATATTGTTCCCATATTTCAGGAATAGAATCAAATGACATCATTTCGTTTTATTTTGTAATTCAAATTATGTTTGCCAATTTATATAAATGCAATTACACACGATAAGGATCATAAAATCATTTCCTGCTAAATATGCGGACATTCACACATGTACAACATACATACAAATACAATATTGTACCTCTGCATAAATTAATCATTCGAATATTCACAAAGCATCGCCAATGTACCAATCATTCAATGGGTATAATTATATAAACAACATTCACAAAAGGTTGATTATTTACATCATTACATGTGATAAGTGGGTGGAAAAAAACTAAGCCGCTGTAGGTTGTTTTTCTGTATTGTTATAATTTCCATTAAAATATGTATGCATTAAAGACACGAATTAAAATTCAATCGCGAGAATTAAAAATTAATTAGCCGTAACAATTTATTAATTTCAAATGGTAAACGCGTGATTCGAACTAATTCTTTACATGTCATTTCTAAATGAATTAATCAATGTTCAATAAATGATATTCCGTGTGTCTAGGAGCCGTTTAAAATTCAGACATTGATGAATTTAATCGATAAATGAGAGATTATACGGCTTACTTGAAGGGTTAATAACCTCGTGTTTGTTTAGAAGTCGTAAGAGGACCACTTAATATTATTTATCAAACAGAAAATTTGTAAACAATTTATCAGGTACCTACATTGAGTTAAAAAAGATTATTAAACACTTGTGATTGTATCATTGGTTAAATTTTTCGTTGGAATTTATGTTAAGGTCTAAAATTATACTTATCTTGTAAAATCCAATATCTTACGAGAAAAAAATGACATGAAGTGGTATAGATTATACATACATATTGTATATTTATCACCCAAAAGATATAGGACCTAATTATTAAACAACATAAAATAATTTCGATAACTCAACTACTATACAGGGTGCTTCAAGCATTGTTTGCCAAGTTAAATAGGCCGATAGAAGGGGTCATTTGCTGTCTCTTAAGGCCCAATAACTCAATATTAGATCCACGTTTTTTTTGTCTTTTCAATTTTTATTATGCATAACCCAAAATTCAACATTTAAGCTTAAATTAAAAAAAAACAAGTATAGCCTTCAAATTTATGTTTGATTTTAATGTGTACTGTTGTGTGGTTCAACTAAATTCGAGATTATTTGCAAATAACATATAGTTATATAGAAATTGTCCGTTGTTTAAATTTCCGTGGCGTATACGAGTTCTTTGGCTCGTCTCCAGTATTTACTTATTAGGCACCAATTCGCAAAAGAATTAATATGTTATTCATCAAATTTATACCAGCAAGAGGCATTAAAATAACTACAACTTCTGTAAAGCAGGGACCTCTCAACCATATTTGTTCTCGCCGTTACGAAATAAAAGACATTTTGAGTAAGGGTATTAAGGAACAACAAAGATAATCTTTACCAATAAAGTAGAAACATCAATATTATCATGCAATAAATCATATATGATCTTGATATACGTTCTATGCCTTCGCTACTCCAAAGAGTCAGTACTAACTCCCCAAGAAGGACATCACAGCATGTCCTCTGAACTGGGTACGAACCAGTCTTCTTCAGTATAAATATTTTAGAAAACACCAATGAACTTTCATAAGTAGTATTGAATAAGCTTATTTTAAAGCTTTGTTATGTTACAGATACCATTTATTAATATAAAATTGCTGTATGTACTTCCTTAGACCTCCTTCTTTACTGAATAGTTTCACATATAAGGAAAAAAAAGTATTACATTGTTATGCTTATTTTTACGTTTTGCTATATTTCGTATTTCTTATGCTTATCGCACTGTTTGATATTCTAAATCGCAACTTTACGAGCGTGCCTGGTATATATCTCTGGCGAACTAGTATGACATGCTTATATCTATTGTGTAAATTCACTTCTGTTTCTTACGTTAAATTTATTGAAATCTAATTTTTGGGACAGTCACACGATAAGGTTGATTACTTGTGTAAATGTACTTAGATCTACGTTTAAAATAACTATTTTTCCGAGACAATTTATATTGCCGTTCTGACCTACCTGCATTGTGTACGTAGTTATAATTATTTTTCAGCTTATTCTAACCTACCTGCAGTCTCAGTTACTTGCATTAGTAGTTACTTCTATATGCTTTGTTTAAGTTTTGTTTACACTTGCTTAATTATACCTTCCGTTCTCTACGAAATGCATTTAATATGTGGCATTTATGGGATTATTTGTAGTTGATGTTGCTTTAAATTCCTCGAGACAACAGTCAGGCTTTGTTGTGTTTGCTGTCGCCTCGTATTCATACGTCTTCCTAAACACACACACATGTTTCGGCCGATTGATGTTTTTCTATCGTAAATATCTCCCTAAAACGTTATAGATATTAAATAAAGAAATCTTGTAGAATAATGGGCATACTATTAATTGTTCTCGTAATTTGTTTTGTTTGCTGCAGCCCTCGACATTCCTGCGACGGCAATGTAAACACCTGTTGATATCTCTTAGAGGTTACCGAGGTTAGGTCTTCGTTGTTTACCCTGTAATACATGGTTCGGTCGGTTTTATCAACCGCCTTATCGAAGCGTTTTAATAGCTTGTAATTCTTGTATAGTTACCTGCAGGATGCGGTATTATTTCCGTAATAAATTTTGACTATAACATAGGTTTGTTTTGATTGCCACCATTCGTTGTCGTTGGCATGATCTTGGTGTGATGTCAAACAGGTGACCAACCTTTAAGCGCGAACTTCTCCTGCGTGTTGTCTAGCGTTTTCAATCTTCCGTACATTGTAGGTGTGTTTTAATAAATTTCACCATCACCTTAAGTTCCGAGGATGTTTGTGTTTAATTATATAGGTCACGTTATTGACTCTCTCTTTTGTAATTAAGTTTCGTGTTCGTTACTTTTATTTGAACTTCTCCCGCTTTCTATTCTGGGCCATTTCCGTGTTGCGTCATATTTTGGGCGTGCGTGATTGGCTGTAGCGCATTATCCAGGGAAACACATTCTCGTTTCACTTTCCAAGTCCATCTTGTCTAAGAACAACAGTACAGAACGCTTATTTTTGTTTAGTAATTTTATTACTATGTCTAGTAGATATTACGCTTAGGCGGCTCTGAAGAAATAAGTAGTGAGTGTCGATACCTTAGTATAGGCGAATTGTCGTAAATTTTATCGTATTACCGCTTCCGAATTTGCGATCTACCACGTGTTGGATTTTTGAATTTAAATTTTGTACTTTTGTGTGACTTGTGAGACGATTTCGCGGATCTCCAATACATTTGGTGTAAGTGGGGTAAATTTTGTGTTAATTTTCGGGGTTTTATCTCTGTTTTTTTTCTTTTCTAATTTAATAGGATTTTTTTGTACGGGGCTAAGTCTTCAGTAGAAGTACGCTTACATGGCCGCCGCATATTTTCGTTAAATGAATAAAGTGACTACCATCGTCGCTCTTATAGTTGTACCTTCGCATCCATCTCAGGGGCATTTTGGGTAGAATTTCATCGTCCAGCTAGGGAGACTACTCCGCACCGTGCCAGATAAGTACAACTATATTCATAGTTTTCGACGTACAATTCGACCAATTTATCGATATTTTGTGCCAGTGAGCTGGACATTTACCTTACTTTTTTTGTGATCCAAGACTATTTGGGTGGTTATAAGATACCTAATGCACCACTTAATCAATTGCGAGGTTACGTGCAATCCTATTTAAATTACTGTTTAAAATTGCAGATTATTAATGCTGTATACAGAGTGACCCTAAGTAAGAGTTGATTAGGGCTCTCGTTGATGTGTTGAATTTTTTTATTTTAATAAAAACTCTAGAAAATTCATTACCGTTAAAACTTTGACTTTCATGTATGTTTTTTTAAAATTTCTGAGCTATTTAAAATTATTTATGCAATTGTAAATTCTATACCGTAAGCTCAGTAGATTCTTTTGTGTTAAATACTGAATTTTCCTTTGTCTTTTTTGCAAAGCGTCATTTAATAACTTAACATTTGTAAACAAGTTACTTTAATTAATTCTTAATTTTGATTTTGTAATCAAAACCATGATTTTGTAAATTTAACGTTTTCCCCTTCTCTTAATTATTTTTTTTAAGTCTTAAGTGCTAATCTTAAATCAACTTTCTTTATAATTGTGTAACATATAACACATATCATTTGTAGAATAGCCTGTGAGGCGACGAAACGTTTCTGCTGCCGACCATCCCCTGCCGATGCGCAGAGGTTATGTCAATAGTATTTAAGATTTCATAATAATTAAATCCGACTGTTTATTATTTGCACCATTTCACTTAGACTTGTTTACTATATTTTCAAAATATCATTCTCACTTGTTCAATATATCTTCAAAAAAAAAAGCTAACAATTTAATATAGAACTTTCTACACATCGTAATCTCTCTTTTATTTTACCTCAACATATCTTGTTTTTCTTTATTATTATTGTGACAAGCATTTGAATAAGGTTTGGCGCAGCCGACCTATACAGGCTGATCCGTAGGAAACCCGCTGGAGGGACACAGCCAGTGGCAGATCAGTAGGGAACGCAGGTAGGTTACCGTAAGGTAGCATAGTGTCCTGGTGCCCGGACAACGTCGCTTGCGTCGTCGCCCACCGACGCTCATTTCTTAAGTTTAGTTATCTGAACCGTCACGCCATCTGCTATTGGAGCTAGCTCGGCCCTGCGTTTCTCAATTCCTATCACCACAATATCGTGATCTCCTTATACTGTGACTCACCTGGTCAGTAAAATTTAGTTTCGACGTTGTTGCGAGTGTAACAACATGTCACATTACTTTCGCTTTCCTTAAGTGTTAGGTCATGTTTCAACAACACTGGAGTTTACATTGTTACACTTTAAAACATTTTTTGCTAAAATTTGAAACTGGACAAAATCTATAAATTCCTCCAATACCTCCAATAAAAAAAAATCCTCCATTACTCATCAGTTCTCATTTTCAATTTCAGCAATCAACTTTCCGAATTCTATGTAAGATGTATCAACAACAATCTTGTGATTCTTCTCTATGAGTTGCTTCTATACTGGATATTTGGCATCTTTCTTTTAAATAAGATGCAAGTAGCTCATGTGCTGCTATACTTCTAATATGATACTGATATAGTTTCATTGGTAAATTTGGTGATGTACCGTGTCAGATGCCTTACTGAGTTTACAACATGTTTATTCCCATCGTTCTTTATTATGGTAGGCATCTCTTAAAATCTCAATCACTTTTATATCCATGCTGTCCATAGATATATGGTTGTATCTTCCAAAGTAATTTAGTAGGTGATTGCATACTTTAGCGGTGTTCCGGTTGACCTTTCCGGTGTTAGATGGCGTGCGTAGTTGCGACCACTTAAAACTTCATTTATTACAAAGGTCATACATTGACAGATAGATAAGTGAAAATTTGTTATCATAGTTCGTGAATATGAAAATCCAGCGGCTAATTGCAGTAGACAAATATGGTTGAGTATATTTATTATCCTCCTTTGTTTTAATAAATTAAGCAAGTACTATGAAAAATCATGCGGTGCGGGCGTGCATAAATAAAACATCGAAAACACATACGGAAATTTGTTTTAAGTAATGTTTACTTATTACGTCTGGCAAATAAACACATTTATACATATATTAATTACGGATTTTAACGGGAGTGGATCACGGCATCTATAACCTGATCGAAGTATGGGGTTCCGGTTTTACTTGTTCACGGTTTCTTAACCTGAACTATATCATGATCACGGTGTCCAAACCTGACCGAGGAAAAGATCACAACACCTTGGTTTGATCTTTAAGATAGGGTATCGGAAAGGAGTGCTTCCACGGCTTCAGAGCCTGAAAACGAATGTCTTATTTTAACGTGTTAAATGCGGCTTTATATATCTTTTGGTCGACCTACGTAGGTATGCAAAAACTAGTTCAATACATTAAAATTTGCACACGAGACATGAAGTTAAACATCGCGCGAAAAATAAGCATAACGTAGACAGCTGGTACTTTTCGAACATACAAATAATAAATTGCTATGAAGTTATTAAATGAACTATTAAAAATACGGTATTATACACACAGGAAAGTTCATTTAGCATAACGAAATACTAAAGATTTGTATAAAATGTCATTCATATATAATTAATATTTATAGATAAATTAAATATGAATTAAAATTGAGATTTTACTATATTAAAAAAGGGACTTCGTTATACTATCAGCTGTTCAAAAATGTTGGAAATTGCAGGCAGAATAGTGGTGAGTCTGTAATTGCGACATTCATTCGGACCTCCCTTCTTATAAATAGCAACAACTCTTCCTACTTTTAGTTGTTTTGTGCTTCCACTCAGTCATTTTCCATCCAGCTAATATGCTCGTTCCACTGTCTTCGTCGTTGTCGCACCCATATTGCATCATCAACACTTGCCATTCGCCTAGTATGTTCTTGTTTCGGATTCTATCTCTTAGTGTGTATCCCGATATATTCACCAGTATTTACATCTTTATTGTCTGTAATACACTTTTTTTCGCACTTTGTTTTCATATCGTACGTCATTAGGGGTCTGACGCGTGTTCCATCTGGTCTGATTTTGACTAGTTTACTTATAAACTGATGACACCAAATGAAGTCTCCAAATATTCAGAATACTTTATTGGTTTGGCTTCTGACTTCGTTCGTTCTCTATCTTAACTTGAAGAAATTTCCACATCCAGATGATTGAATATTATGACCTACTTCGTTGGAACAATATAAGAATTTTTATTTTTCAATTTAATCTCCTCTAACTTCTATACATTTATTACAACGATTAATTAATAATTCGATACCCTTGTACAAATAATCTGAAGTTTTCGTCAAAATGTTCTATAACAGCTGCTTGCAACTCACTGTCGTCCTTAAAATTACGTCCCATAAGGTCCTTTTTGAAATTAGCCAACAAAAAAAAATTACGAGGAGCCATATCCGGACTATACGGTGGATGTTCCAATTCTTGAATGCCGCAACCGCGGATGGCAGCTTGTGAAATGGCGGCAGTATGGATGGGAGCATTGACGTGCAATAATCGCACACCTGTTGTCAATTTTCCACGACGTTTTGCACGAATACTGTCCCTTAATTTACGCAATAAAGATGCATAATATTCACACTTGTATTGCGCTCTTTAAAGTCAATTAGCAAATTGCCCTCACAATCCCAGAATATTGTGGCAATCACCTTTTTCGTTGATTGAACAACTTTCGCCTTTCTGGGACAAGGCCGCTATTCCATGAACTCCCTTTTCGATAGAGGATTGTAAAACAGAACCATTGTTTCTTCCCCTGTAACAATGGCCTCCAAAATCGGTTTTGGGTCGTCTCCACACATGTTTAAAAACGACTGGGCACATTCGACTCGACGTTCACGTTGGAGAGCAGAAATAAGTCGCAGTACCCGTACCCATCAAGAACTAATTTTATTCATACCCAAATGGTCGTGGAGAATTCGGTGAACACTTGTTTCGGAAATGTTTGTTATCACTGCTATTTCCTTCACTTTCAAACAGCGATCTTCTAGCACTAAATGTTCAATAATTGAAGTTTGTTGACGCGTTATCATTTCAATTGGTCGACCCGACCGATCAGCATCTTCCATGGATTGTTGTCCCAAACGAAAACATTTTGCCCACTTTTTTACAGTTGAATACGAAGGAGATGAATTACCGTAAACGCCATCTAAACGTTGTTTAATGTGATAAGGTGTATGCCCTTCTTTTGTTAAAAATTTAATGACCGCGCGGTACTAAATTTTCGTTACTTCAGACATTTTCGTGCGCTAGTCACGTTGGTTGGCTGGTTACTAAAAACTACTAGGCTTCGAACCGTCATACTTATAATGTACACCTCGCGTATGTGCATGCATGACGTGGCGGAGTTTGAACACGTTTGCACCTGTATAAGCCTGTCAGGCCGAGAATTTATGGCGCCTACCTCGTACATATTACATTATATATTTAAGCCATACATTTGAAGAACATGAATTTGCTTTGATTGTTTGATCTAGTAAATTGCACACCTTGCTTAATTTTCTTTTTTCAGCTCGTCAAAAATACATTTTCTTCATCGGCAATAATTCACTCATTATGTTTTCTCTTACTGGAACTGGCGAATATGTTTTTTCATATGCCTCAGTGTCTCGGTGCAACGAACCAGTACATTTGTTATTTCTTTTTACCCGAGCGTGAGTTGAAATTCACCAAAACGAAGGCCCAATTGGAACCAATGTACTCACGTATACTACAGCATAAATACAACATAATTAATTTTGCTGTCGTTCAACGGTGCACACGATATTCGATCCGAGTGCGGTGTGCGAAAAAAAAAAGCGTAAGCAAAACGAAGTCGGTTTATTGTGGCGATTGTTTTTTCTTTTTCCGAGTTCGATCGCTTATTTCTGGAAGTTACGCTGAATCTGCTATTTTTAATCGGCATTTGCTTGAACCTGTCCGTGTTATTTTTCTTCTCAATGTCAATGTGTGCGGATTTCATGCGGCCTGAGCCAGCAATGAAGAAATAGCGCATAATGAGCATATGCGCGTAATTAGATCAGTGGTTATTTTTAAATAAATTGTAGATAAAGTTGACAAAGCTTACTTAAGTAACAATACAGATTTATTGAGTTATGCTAACTGACGTTCTTCTATATACTAAAGTTAAATAACGTAATTTATTTTAAGAACAAAAAAATATTTTATAATTAGATTTACTTGAGCGCTCCAAGAGATGAGAACTTCTCTTGTATTTTATTTTCTGGATCAAATCACATAAGCACAACAGCAAACAAATAAACAAATATATTAAAATAAAAATTATAAAACTTTCTGCATTGTTGAAAAGTCGATTTCATAACCGTCCTGATTAGTATAAAATTTGCTACAGGCTGGCTTATACAAGGTTAGTCCCGGAACAACAAAATTCGAACAATTTTAAAAAGTTCTTTTTGGAACTTAGTATATTGCTATATTCAGTAGACCTCGGTTATAACGAACTTCAAGACACCGTCAAAATCGGTTCGTTACGTCCGAAGTTTGCTATGAACGAAAATGGAAGAATGCATGCAAGAGTATTTTAAGAGTGTTTTATGAAACCTTTATTGCCTAATATACAGGGTGTCCAGAAACTCTCCTGACAAACGAAGACCGGAGATTCCTCAGATAATTTTAAGACAATTTAACCCAATTCACCCTAGTCCGAAAATGCTTCCTAAGGTCATAGGCGTCCGTTTTGGGTAGGTAAACGGTTATTTTAACGCATAACTTTTTTGTCTTTAACTTTTAAGCATTTGTGACACTAGATTATTAAATTTTCAGGTATTCTAGTACTAAAAGCTACTCTTACTTTAAGTCGGTAGGATACACCGTTTTCTAGAAAAATCGATATGAAAATTTTTCGTTTTCTCGTCATTAAAATTCAATTTATTATTTTTTGCACTAGTTCGCTTTGAACTGCCAACAGAAATAAAACCTACGTTTTTAATTGTCAAATTGTTGTCAGTTCGCGAAATTGAAATGACGAAAGATGAAATGACGAAAAAACGAAAAATTTTCAAATCGATTTTTCTAGAAAACTCTACCGACGAGAAAATCCTACCGACTTAAAGTAAGATTACCTTTTAGTACTAGAATACCTGAAAATTTAATAATCTAGTGTCACAAATGCTTAAAAGTTAAAGACAAAAAAGTTATGCGTTAAAATAACCGTTTACCTACCCAAAACGGACGCCTATGACCGGTACTAGAAATTTGCAATTGATGGAATCAATTCATCTCTGGAGTATAAATAAGCATACCAGTTTTTGTTTTTCTAAATGGAAGCGTTCGGGAGATATTAAAAAAAAACTAATTACAAGGCGCCATCTTCAAAGAGCTCTAGCTCCCATAGGAAGCATTTTCTGACTAGGGTGAATTGGGTTAAATTGTCTTAAAATTATCTGCGGAATATACGGTCTTCGTTTGTCAGGAGAGTTTCTGTACACCCTGTATAAGTATAAAAATTATAAGTGTAAAGACTAACGTTAAACAAAACAAGATACAAAAGATACATAATTTATGTGAAAAAAATGTGATTTTCTATTGAACCGCATTATTAATTTATAAATAGTTAACATGTATCAACTTTACTCAAATTATCAATAATTGCTCATACCCCTGACGGCTTCCTGGGAAGATACAGCCTGTAATTGTAGTAGTTCTGGCTCATCCTTATTCGCTTCTTCTTAGTCAGTCGGATTTATCTTCATCTTTCACAAACGCAATGATATTCTCCTCATCCAAATATTCTGTTACAACTAGTAAATTGTCTACATCAATACACTCAATCACGTTTAAATTTTCAAAAAGTTTGAAATATTCGGTTGCTGAAATTCACGTTCCCTTTGTTTCTCTTTTCGAAACCACTCATTTAATAGCAAGTCATCATCAGATTCAAAATTTGATACGCCGTCGTCGTGAAAACGAAGCCTATCTTTTTTGGAAACAGTTAATTATTGATCTTTGTGTAAGTTTTTGCTAGTATTTATCAGCTAAATTGATGACTGGAAGGGCGTCAACTAAATAACTTATGCCCACATCAATGCTATGCCTAATTTCTAGCAAAAGCATTTGGCGGTAGTTGGCTTGGAAAGAGTGCTGATCCATAGGCTGTAAGAATACAAGCTTGATGGACTTTAGTTTCGCAATATTAGAATGCGCTGGACAATTATCACCTAACATAAAAATGTTTGGCTTTTTCTCTAGTACTTGGCAGTAAAAATTGCGCCTATCATCCATGGTTGCCTTTGGATTTAGTAGGTGAATTTTTCAATTTTCCAATGATAAAGAGTTTCTTTTATATATGTACCCTACAAATTCGTACAAACTAGCACTTTTGCACTGTTCTCCCTTGAATTGACGTGTAACAAATCAGTCTCACGTTAAAAATGTCATCAGCTCTAAATTCTCTTTGAAGCTCTGGCCAGACTGTACTCAACCAATTATCTACTACATTGTCATCTACTGCCGCTACATCACCAGAAATTGTGCCACCACAAACGTTGTCAAGTTTTTTTTTCCAGCTATTATTGCACATAAGTCATTTTCTTACGTTTGCAACACTTATTTGCGTAAACCACTCTTTAAGAAATCGATCAACGTCTTCATTCTGCGGTTTTCGTAATTTTTTAAAAAATAAAAAAATTTCGGGACTTGGAATGAAATTCGTTATAACGGATGGTTCGCTATAACCAATACCGTTATAACCAAGTCTACCGACTCTTTGTAGAAGACTGAAACAGAGGGTGAAGAAAACCTTGATACCTGCGATTATAAGCGATTATTGCGATTATATATCTACGTGATGCTGACTCTTATATGTAAGTAGCTGGCCCGACAGACGTTGTTCTACCTTTTCCGGTAGGTGGCGCTATGAGTTGACCACAGTACCACCTATCGGGTCCACATTTTGTAATTTTCCTCTTTAATACTAAACCAACATACATTGTGAACATCAGTCATTTTAGTCCATCAATATAGAATTTGTTAACTTGATTACAGCGCCACCTATCGGATCCTATCATAGCCATGAAAAATAAAATTGACGAAACAAGAACTTTCTTTCTGATTTATGGTGGGTTTATGCAGCGTGAATTAGTCCTAACTTAGTATTAGTATTAGTCATAAGAAAGTTCGATCATTGAGTATAAGTGTTAGCGTTCATTCAGCTGATCTTATGGTCGTAAGTTTCTTAGGACCGCGTTAAGACTCGATCTTGAAAGTTCGTAATTTTTAACTCTTAGGACTAAGTTAAGACATCGTTAGCCAAGATCTAAACCTTGTCATGTAATACGTACGTAGCTACGTATCACTTACGCAGCGTAATTTGAAAATTTAATTTCTGTATAACGTATACTTTTAAGGTTAAGATTAATTCTTAGGACTAATATTAACTTAAGGAACGCTGCATAAACTCACCATTAGTGAAATAGTTATTTACGAACCAAGTGCGGGAAGACCGTTTTCCCGTATGAACGCATATTGTAAGCACGAGCGACCGCAGGAAGCGAGTGCTTTTAGTTGCGCGAATGCATGGAAGATGTGTTCACGCAAGTGGTTTGTACAATATTTTTTGTACGAACATTAAATTAAAGAAATATTATTGATTAATGTCATTAGTATCATACCTAACCTAAAATAGATTACCTAATTAATTTAAGCATTTCATGTACGTAACTATTACTCACCTTTCCCAAAAATTAAGTTATTATATTCTTACACATAGCAAACATGAGGTATTTATTCTTACATTTATAAATTTAAAGTACATTTATTGCGTTTTTTGGTTTAAATACAAATAATTTCGAACTGCCAATATGAATGGCAATGTGGTTTGATGTGGTTCAAATAGATGACGCTTGAATCTTGCTTAAGAGGTCGCTTAAAATGTCGTCAAATAGAGGGGCCACAATTTTTTTGGAAGAATTTTTAATTTTAACTCCTATTTCCCCAACTTTTAGTGAAGATAGTGTAGGGAAGTAGTATTTTATAGACTAAATTTTATTACTACCAAGTTAGACTTTTTTTAAATGTCCCAAAGGCCAGTGTTTTTTTCAATTTTTACAGTCACCTCAACCGGGAAAACGTATTTTCCAGTCGAGCTACACATGCGCCAAATGTCACTTTACAGGCGGTGAGTACAAAATAGAAATTAAAACATTAGTTACTTTATTTCTGTTCCAATTTATTTGGCTACGTGCGCAAATGTCCTTTGACAGCTGATTGTCAAATTGTGAATGCAACATAATATAATATCAACACAAAACACTAAATTTAATACTACTATTTGAAATGTTTAAATCAAAGAAACTATCTGGTCCTGGATATTTTTTCATGCATACCAATTATCTCCAGTTACACTTTTTAATGCTTCCTACATTTTGTTAACCTCCAACATTTATTTTCCACAACCTAATTATTCTTTTATGTCACAGTTTATGAACCTTTTTCTATGTTTTTATTATTAGGCATGTTGTTTTATTGTGGGGCACGATGTCACAAATATCCTCGTTTTTGTATATATCCCTCACACACATATGAATGTATCTTTATACTGTACTTGTGAAGTTGTAGTGACTTTTATTACGGCAATAAAGTAAATTACTTATTTAGTAAGATCGCATTTATGTATATGGCGTGGACCGTCGGTTTATGGGTCATTCAGTAGTCAGTGATTGCCATAACGCTGGTGCTAACGAATATTATCTTTAACTCCTAGTTTTTACCGGGCAATCTATTGCCTTTTGGGATTACGACGTTTAGTTTATTACGACTTAACACTCATTGCTCTTGCCCTCGGAGACATTTGCCCTCTGCAGATCTGTAAGTATTCTTTACACGTACCATTTTAATGAAATAGTAAACATCGTCGGGTTCAGTTCTATTTAACTCATCCACCTGTGTTAGCCGTACCTACTGTGTACATTTTCGTATGCATTCTATTTCTCGCTAATTGAAATAGCACCGATTCGTGGAATACCTGTTATATATTAAGCTTAAGTTCGTTCGAATTTCAATATCCAATCGGAATAAATTGCAAACAAAATAATTAAAACACATAAACGTTGACCCAGTTCAATCAATTAAAAATATTCGTTGCTTTAGTGAAAGTGTCAAACAATGTCTGTCCATTCATTTTAATTTATTATTATTCTCAATAACATTGCCCCACATTTATACATGCAAAAGTTGATGTCCACAGTAACGGAAATTTTTTTATTTCCAGATTGTAAAAGCTAAAAGAATATTTTAGAACACGCAGGTGTATTATTCTAGTAGGTGATACAAACACTGGAAACTTGCCTACCTTTTGAGAGAGTTGTAATCCAAATTATTATTGTCTGAAAATTATGTCCTGCAGATGGCGCCCTTCTCTTCATATGCAATTTTCCAGCCTGTCGCAGAAGTTCCGCATGGTTCACTGAACTTTGTCAAGATTTTTTTGGCTGGTTAAGGTACCCCACAAAAAACCATAAACGGGCAAATCTGGTGATCTTGGACGTCTTGGAATGGTACAAACTATTAAGATGACACGGTTATCATCTATCACTGTTTACCTGGCAGTGTGCCATATCACCATCCTGTTGAAGCCAGGCTGCTTGAAGTTGTGCAATTGTTCAGTACAGGTGCAACAGAAGTTTATAGCATCGCGACATACCGATTTGAAGTAACCACATTGTGAACCGCTCTTCATTTTGGAAAAAGCAAGGTGTGATGACCTTCTGTAACGAAAACGCACACCATACTTCATATCATATCTTATTACTGTGTAAATGGCGATTATAAAGTTCATTAGGGTTTATGTATGTCCAGTAATTATAGTTCTGGGTGTTCACGTAACCTGTAAAATGAAAATAGGCCCCATCTATCACCCACACGCTATCTAGATAGTCCGTGGAATAGGAACATTTTGAACACTCTTTGTAATTCGCATGGACCAAAACATAACACTCTGAATTATAAAACGGCGGCATTCCGTTTGGGTACCATCCAAATTAGTATCATCATTTTGTAACACCTTTCTATAGCGAACGCATGCTCTTGATCCTCCCTGATTACTAAATGGTGAAGTTGTATGTAATTCAAGAATATTCCTCCACAGTGCTAGCAACTGTACATGGTTGCCATTATAAATTTCGGAAGTTACCGTTTTTCTATGTCACCAAGTATTATAAAAACACTGAAATAAATCGACAAACAGAGTTTTATTAAACTTTCTGAAAGACATACACATGAAGTTAGATCAAGTTCGTTAATCCTTTGGCAATTTTCGCTTTTATGGAATAAAGGGCGTTTCCATTAAATGATTTATTCTTATTCATCTAGCACGAAAGGGTTTTAATGAGTAATTTGACAATAGTTTGGTTAACGCAGTATTTTCAGATCTCTTATAAAAGTATAATTTGGTTTTATAATAATTCGATCTTATTTTCAGTTGTTTGCTAATTTATTTTATTTTATGGTGGATTTTACGCCATAAGTACCTTTCTCTCTTGTCTATCTTGTTGTGTTGGGTTGCATACATCCTCTCTGTTAAGGGCTGGTTGACCTGAGCTAATATTTATTTATAAAATATGAAATCATACGCGATTTTTTTCTCATTGTTGCTAAATTTTTCTTTTAATTTCTAGCAATTTTTGTTGTCTATATTTTCATTATGGTTTACACCATCTATGAGAAGATCATTGGATTTGAAGCTTTATTAGCATCGGAGATGGAAGCAGACTGGCAATCATTTCTTCAAACGTGAATTTCAGCGATTACGCGGATTTCTTAAAGATGATATTGCCACGGGCTATCAAACCTATATTGACAGTATTCAGCATTCCCTCGTGGGTGACCCTAAATCTTTTTGGAAATCTGTACGATCCAGGCGTGGGGGCTCCAGAATTCCTGGTAAACTCTTTAATGGCGACATAGAATTCGACGACCCTCGGCGAATTGTTGATGCTTTTGTGTCTGTTTTCTCTGGTGTATTCTTGCCAGATGCTGGACGTTGTGACATTCGAGATATGCATTCAAATTTGCTGTCATTGAATATTGGGAGAATTGCATATGATGATGTACTGAAACAGCTGAAGAAATCAAAGAATAGCTTTACCCCCGGACATGATAATATTCCCAGCTTCCTGCTTTGTGATTGTGCGTCTAGTTTTACTCAGCCTCTTTGCAGAATACTTAGTTTATCTCTGCAGACATCTGTCTTTTCTCAGTCCTGGAAGGTAGCCTGTATATGTCCTATACACAAAAAGGGAGATAATACCAATATTAATAATTATAGACCAATATCAATCCTACCAAACTTTGCCAAGGTGTATGAGGCTATAATATATAAACATATATACAGCAGTATCAAATCATTTTTGTCGCCGTGCCAACATGGTTTTACGTCCAAGAAGTCTACCACTTCGAATCTCGCCACATTATCTCAGGCTTTATGTGCAACACTGGACGATGTGGGGGGGGGGGCAGATGGATGTTATTTACACTGACTTCTCTCGAGCTTTCGGCACCATTGCGCATGCCGCTCTCCTGACTAAAATGAGTTTTCTCGGTTTCAGTAACTCACTGCTTTCATTCAGCAGGCGGATCGGGAACCGATCCCGCTCCAACCGTTCACTTCACAACAGTTGAGTGTACGCTGGACAGGACCGCTCACCTTTATGTCATCGTCTGTCATCTGTACTTTTCATTGCTGCCATATGTTAAAATTATAGAGATTAAACCGAATAAACTATAATAATAAATTGTTTTTCTGCATTAATGTTTGACGTAGTTTTTAGTGGAAGGGCTGGTTTTCCAACCCATAATAAAATACTGAGTGAACTCCAATATTATAATACATTTATTACTGCACAATACCTTTAATTTGTTGTATCTTACTTTTCTAGTAACTTTGTTCAGAAGTATGTATTAGGTTGGTCTTGGAATGATTCAATGGCGCATGCGTACAGAATACGCTCACCAAGTGAGCATAGAATTTTTCCGCTCACAAAAATGGCGACCGCACCTGAACATGTTCAGAGTGAGCGCTCGTCTACTGGACATGATCATTGAACAGTTGCGCAACTGTTGTGTCTGCTGAATGAAAGCACTGTTAACACTTCTTGGTTCTTACCTTGCTGAAAGAAGTAACTTCGTTTACTATAATGGCTACAAGTCAGGGATGTATGTTTCTACCTCTGGAGTTCCCCAGGGGTCCAATCTTGGACCCCTATTATTTAACATCTTTGTCAATGATTTGATAACTTCAATCGATTGTATTGTTTTGGCTTATGCGGATGATTTAATAAATTTTCATCGTATTGATGGGGCTCATGATGCTGCCTTTGTTCAAGAGAACATGGACCGACTCACACATTGGTGCTCTTTAAATAAATTGAAGTTGAACATCGACAAATGTTGTTTTGTTTCGTTTACCAGAAAACACAGTAGATTTTGCAAGAATTATTCTATTGACAACATCGTATATTATCTGTATTGGGGTGACCTGTTGGGCAATTTAATAAATATTATTATTATTATTATTATATGTTGAATTTTATCTGTAAAACCTTTTTGGTATCAGAGTTGATTGCGGCCAAGTGTATCCCCGCACTTGTCCTTATTTAACAGTTAAGAAAATTGAAATAAATTTTCTGGTATTATCTACTCTGGAAAGTAACGTCAATTGTAATTCGTTGGTTAGTAAATTCTGGATAACTACCCCCACCATTTTAATGAGGAATTTAATAATAGTTTGGTTAACGCAGTATTTTCAGTTCTCTTATAAAAGTATAATTCGGTTTTATAATAATTCTATCTTATTTCCAGTTGTTTGCTTATTTATTTTATTTTATGGTGGATTTAACGTCATAAGTACGTTTCTCTTTTATCTATCTTGCTATGTTGGGTTGCATATGTCCTCGCTGTTAAGGGCTAGTTGACCTGGGCTAATATTTATTTATAAAATATGAAATCACACGCGATTTTTTTTCATTGTTGCTAAATTTTTCTTTTAATTTCCAGCAATTTTTGTTGTCTATATTTTCATTATTATAAGTTGAATTTTATCTGTAGAACCTTTTTAGTATCGGAGTTGATTGCAGCCAAGTGTATCCCGCACTTCTCCTTATTTAATAGTTAAGAAGATTGAAAAAAATTCCCTCGTATTATCTACTCTGGAAAGTAACCTAAATTGTAATTCGTTGGTTAGTAAATTCTGGATAACTACCCCTACCCAACACTTGTGATTCTTTAATAAAACGTACGAATAACCCAGATATGTTGTTATAATTCAAATTTTGTATATCGTAAGCTATATGGTGTTATTTCTATATTAGTGCCCATGATATCAATTGCGTAAAAAAAAATTAAAAGTGTGCAATTAGGATTACCTTGAATATCGGCTATAGAGATTCTGATAATTACTACATTACTGTTGGGCAATAAAGTATTAAAAACGAAAGTCAAAACATAAAGCGCATTCTTCCACTTAGCTTTAATTAGTACTTTTAGAATCTTAGACATAAAGTAACATTCAGTTTCCTTTAACCATTATGCGATAATATGTTGGTACTTTTCTTTATAATTACATATATTCTTCAAAGCTTGAACAAATTAAACTAATTAAAGGCCCGACTTTTCTAATACTTGGCATTTCTCTCTAATGGCTTCATGTATACACTGAAACAAATAACTATAAACACACATACGTACAAGATCAGGTTCAAACGTTAACGTAACGTAGTCCCTATTCCAGCCTGTCGAAAGTTGCATTTCTAATGGCATTCCGATATAGCATTATGTATCATTATCCATGAACGTATCCTCTCATTAAATCGTCACATTTTACAACATTCGACGCGCCTAACAACTGGGTGTTTAGTAATTGTGGTTTTAATAGTTTCGATGACCGATTATTATCCTTGTTCGTAGTGTGCATTGATTAAAGGCCTCGGCGAAGGTCGTTCGTATATGTGAACATTATACACAAACACATCGGCTATGCACTTACATAAACAGCAGAAGACATATACCAAGTGTCGAGTCACTGACGTACCAGGAGAATACGCCCTGGACAATTAAAATAATACGTATTGTGAGTTGTTGCTAGATTGGTCGCGACGAATGTTATACACGAAAAAGGTTGGGCTACAAATTTGTAGAGAGATATATCTATTCTTCGTAAGATGGTGAGGTCAAAGTGTAAAGGTAGATAAAGTGTGTGAAAATGGTCGATTTTAAGGGAGATTCTAAAATCGACAGGTTTCACACACAGGAAAACAGTTTAGATGACTAGGTTTTCTCTTTAAACTTAAATATGCTGATGCAATACTTCCTAAACTTTTTTAAAGAGGCCTCCTTTGTTATTCACTTCATTTTCTTTGTTCCAGAAAGTTCATTTAAAATTTTGATATATATTTCTTCTTTATAATTCAAACTTGCAAACTATTTTGCAGGAAAATATGCATACAGGGTGGGTACATTTTCAAGCATGAAATTCTAATAATGTACAATAGTGGTGTAATTGTATGCTAATAAAGAAGATAATATGGAAAAAATCTTGTGTTTAATCTTCAATTCACGCGAAGTGTCTAAAATGACAAAAAGTCCATCAGATTTTTTTAAATTCTAACAGCGCAAATACATCGACTTGCAGCTATTCAGCCATTTCGCAGAATTATTATTTCCCAAATGATCCAAAACTTAGCTGCAATTCGATTTCCATCTACCCTCTACCCAACTAACAATCGAAACATTCAGGGCGAGGTAAACTATATTCATTCAACACTATCAGTAGCGGAACAAATTGAAATTAAACGTCTCTTTAAACCATGCGTGTACTTTTCAAGTATTGATTAATTCAAGCAGTAAATCTTGTAAAATGCTATTTATTATTATACAGGGTTACCGTTAAATAGGTAGCAGGCTATGGGAATCTGAAGACTACGTATAAATGTCTAACTGAAAATCAAAAAAGAAATTTATTTGTAACTGATTAAAAATTTCTAAATTCTTAGGGCCAAAATGTAGTTAAAGTCGGTCCATAACTTTGTCCTATACGTATTTACGTAAATACCACTAGAATTTCAGTTTAAGGTTCTTCCAAAAAAATGCAAATAGTTACAACCTTTGTTAGAAATGATTGACAATTGAAAAGATTTTCTATGGCGATGTATTTTTTTTGTGAATGGCACGCCTTTATGTGGAAAAGGTCGATAAACTCGGTGCATTACCAGGTTTTGTTTTTCGGTCCTCTATATGAAAATTATTGTTTGTATATTAACTGCGACAAGCTCGGATTCGAGGAAAGAAGAATCAATTTCCCGTCACTGCGTGCACGTTGGACCTTTTTCTTTTGTACGGGCATTACTCATATTTTTGTTTCACCCCCTTTTTTTAATGACGGTATTTAAAACTAACCCTGTATATGTTTCTATGACGCTAATGTCGATATTTATAGTTGGCAGCTCACGGCAATACACGCAAAGTCACGTAAGCGTGGGATTTCTGTATAGTCGCCTCAAGCATGCGTTTGATTTTATAAAACATACTTCGAAAATTCTCGTGAACGGGGGACCCAACACTAGAGAATTTTAGTAACTTTTGGTTGCAAGCATCGATCAGCTGTTGTAAACAACGCTCATAAATACAAAAATGTGAGAAAACCAATAAATAATTAGTATGTAGTAGTAATGGTATTTATTCCTTTAAACTAATTTGAAAATCAAATAACTTAAATGAAATATTGAATGATAGCTATTTTTATGACTAATTTATAGCTAAACATTCAAATCTATACAGGGTGTAGCACCTAAGATGCCTCGGACCGTAGCTCCTCTATCACACAATATATCGAAAAAAGTCTAAGAGAAAAATTGTCCATAATTACAATCGCAATTTTCCTAAAATATTTTTGGTCATCAGTGCCGTGCCGCATTCCAGTGGCGTATCAAACCTATGTTTTTTTAAATGGAACAATATATATTTTATGGCTGATTCGGAAAGCCCTTGAAGAGTACTTTTTTTCTTATGTAACGTCATACCGATAACTTTAGCGGTTTCGCTGTTATAACGGTTTTTCTTCGCAGTTAAACCATAATTCGACATTTTTTTTGGCAGGAACTAAATTGTACCGGCGTTTGGATTTCGAATTTAGGGATGCCACTTCTACCTACTCTTAACTTTTTTTCAAGTGATTTAAGGAAAGAAGATATTTTTTGATTGGGCTTTGCAAATAGTCATTTTTTTCTAAAATTTCAAATGGGAAGCATATAAAATAATTACATCGTTGGATAATCGAATAATCGAAATTTTAAGTTTTCCGTAAAAAAAAAATTGTCTTCTTTCCTTAAATCACTTGAAAAAAAATTAAGAGTAGGTAGAAGTGGTCTTAGTCTATCCCTAAATTCGAAATCCAAACGCCGGTACAATTTAGATTAGACGTATTAGATGGATAAATTTTTTTGCAGTATTGTTTACAATAAGAGGTCCTAATAGAAGCATGTTTTATTTTTTTACAGTTACTAACTGCATGTGCAGGAAACTGAATTAAAATTAGATGACACGTTTTTGTATAAAAGTCAATTTTTTCAAATGTAACACCCTGATTATTTCATTTTTGAATTTCTTATTAAATTTCACATCAAAAACATGTAAGACGTTAATACTTTAAAAGTGACTATTATTGAGCTATTGTCTCTTTTTAATATAATTTTGTCAGTTTTGTGGTTTAATTAATATAGTATAGTACTGACAAAATTATATCAAAAAGAGACAATAGCTCAGTAATAGTCACTTTTAAAGTGTTAACGTCTGACATGTTTTTGATGTGAAATTTAATAAGAAATTCAAAAATGAAATAATATACAGGGTGTTCCATTTGAAAAAATTTACTTTTTTACAAAAACTAACAAAAACATATCAAAAAACGACAATGACTCTGTAATAGGCACTTTTAAAGTATTAACGTCTTACATGTTTCTGACATGAAATTTAATAAACAATTCAAAAATAAACTGATATACAGGCTGTTCCATTTAAAAAAATTGACCTTTATACAAAAACTTGTCATCTAATTTTAATCCAATTTCCTGCACATGCAGTTAGTAACTGCAAAAAAATAAAACATGCTTCTATTAGGACCTCTTATTGTAACCAATACTGCAAAAAATTTTGTCCATCTAATACGTCGTTTTCGAGAAATATAATTTTATACAAACACTGAATTTTTCAGAAAACTGGGAATAAGTCAAAAACTTTACACTTTAGGCCTTTACTATATAAATTATACGGGGAATTCAAAAATGCAATAATATGTAGGATGTTCCATTTAAAAAACTATAACTATGGTTAGCCACCAAGTTATGGAACACTCTGTATAATACAAAATATTTTTAAAATGTGCTCCTAATGAACAGCTATCATAAGGAAGAAACCGCTTCGAAATATCTTTACTCATAAAGGCATAATCGACCTTCCCGCTTAGATGACTCACCCTGTATATTGTTCCATTTAAAAAAACATAGGTTTGATACGCCACTGGAATACGGCACGGCACTGATGACCAAAAATATTTTAGGAAAATGGCGATTGTAATTATGGACAATTTTTCTCTTACGACCTTTTTCGATATATTATATGATAGAGGAGCTACAGTCCGAGGCATCTTAGGTGCTACACCCTGTATACATCTACATGTACCTATATAAGTAATTAAATTATTTGTATATTCAAATAAATACAATGGAAATACTAACTCTGGAACTATACTAGTTAATAACAATAGTCTTATAAGACCTCTTTTTTAGAGAAAGATGTCTATGAGTTATTGCGTGGAAAGTATTTCTAAAGTAAGAAAATACAGTATCTGCAGTATATTACCCAAGTGCTTCTGAAGTAGAAATGAATGCATTGTATATTTCTGTGGCTTACCAAAAGCAGTTTATTGTGTTTCAGCCAAAATTTTGTTGGAGAAGCTAGATACATGTGGAATTACGAGGGATTACTGAACACATATTTCTACCTCCAAATATACATATTTGCATATTAGAGCACATGGTAAACGAATATTTAGGAATGTTAATATTTTCGTATCTATTATAGTGGTCACTTATTTTCATTGAGGTAATATATACATAATATGTACTTTCGCTATTGTATGACTTTAATAAAATATATAGGTATATACTTTCGCAAAGGAATATGTAATTAATTAATTTCATTTATTTCTTTTACTATAGAATATGAAGAATAATAAAACTCGAGGATTATTCTCACGATATATTAGTTTAATTGGAAATATAGAAACCAAAGAGAAATATTAATTTATATATAAATAAATGTTTACTTACTTTTTTAAGGAATGTATTCAAAGAAAATATATTCAACAGATAGAGCAATAATATGTGTAGATATTTTCGTTTTAAGCATACGTTCAATTCTCTTTGAAGTATATACGCAGGCTCTCACCGTTAAATTACCTATACTAAATTACTAATATGAATGAGTGAAAATATTATTCACATACTTTCATTATTTACCAATATCTGAACTACTTTATTATTATTTGTAATTGCACAAGAAGAATAGTTTTAATGTTTGTGTAATTCTTGTAGTAATGGATTTGTAAGCTTGTTGCTTTTAAGAGAAATATTTGCTAAGATTGTCGAATTATGCTAATCGTTATATTGATCATAACAAATTATTAATATATTTTTCATTAGAAAGTAACTTTCAATTATTTATAATTGATCAATAAACTGCTCTAAAGGATCAGTCAAATAAACAATAATTGTTTATATTACAAAAACATACTGTATAACCATTATATATGCAAAATACCATTTAAGTGCTTTCGAAAATATCTCCTTCACCATCATATAGTTTTTCGGTGATGTTCATAAACATTATTAGATATTCTGTCTTCCGAGGTTACAAATAATATTTTAACAACATTGTTTTTATACGTCTCTCTTTAAATCATATTTCTTGTTTATAAACTGTACTATATACACTGTGTTTGGTCAAAGATCGATAGGATTCTAAGGTGACATACTTCACAATAATTACAAAGTAATGGACAAAAATTTTGTATATCAATGTTTGCAATTAAGGCCGGAAAAAAATATATTGAAAAGTGCAGTCAATATTTTTGAGATGGGCTGTATGAATGAACTTGATCCCGCTATGCGTATGTTTGTTTACATTTGGAACGAGAGGTGCACTTCTCATATGCCATAATTTAGTTACAGCTACCTATCCTAGCGCCACGAATCTATTTAATACCTGTTTTCTATTTTTAGAACTGTATTTTAAGTACTTCTCATCACAATTTTAGGACATTGGGCCAAAGATACGACTGTGTTATTGCCGCTGGCGTTGTGTTTAGTTAAGTGAATAATTGAGTTTTCTGTTGAATATTTTTATGGCGTTTAATAATAATGAATTGATGGACATGCTTCTTATTTAGGGTGAGAGCAAACAAAATACACTTTCCCGAAGGAGATATGCACCAGTATTCGGATGTGTATTGTGATGTACGTCCTACAAACGCGCATATTTCAAAAAAAAAGGAATTTAAAAAAAAATGGAATT
This sequence comes from Amphimallon solstitiale, assembly GCA_963170755.1. NCBI lineage: Eukaryota > Metazoa > Arthropoda > Insecta > Coleoptera > Scarabaeidae > Amphimallon > Amphimallon solstitiale. The sequence continues at coordinate 27,244,692 of OY720675.1, read as the reverse complement.
CGTGTACTTATTTTTCTTATAACTTCTATCAATGACAAAACACACATACATGTGTGTTCAATTATAAGTTGCAATGTGATAACTATTACACCTCCTTGTAATACTGACATATAATTTAATTCCAAGGTGCACATCCCTCTATCCTTTATTAATAAGTATGGAATATTACGCATTTCTACCATTATTTTTAAAAGCACTGCAGCAATCCAATATTATTGAAACGATAAAGAATTGGGAATTCATATGGATCAAATATTGCATTTCATATATATCACCACACATTTTCTTGTCCATTTTTTCATAATCGATGTTATTACTTAATATTCTCACATTTATTTATAGAAAGATTGTTTTCGAATAAATATGTTAATCGCGTGCTCAAGTCTTGTCGAACACAACCTTACGGCTGAGGTTGTGTTTTCGTCGCCTTGAGTACCAGCCTTGAGGTTGTTTTATAAAACACAGATGTGTTGTATATAAGAACTTGAGCATCTGCAGCGCCTTGTAACAAAAAGGAAATTGATGGAATTAATTATTACATAATTATTCACTTGAACGGTAGCAGATCACAAGCATTCAAAGTAAATATTACTTAGCTTAAACATTTCCCATGCGTCAATTTCTTTATTTAGTTTCTTAGGGCACATCCGCTGTTTTTCAAATACATTTATTATGGTTATGTGTGTTGACTGCTGTTCATTTGAAGCTTGGTAATACATAATATTTAACTAAAAGGGATGATTGAAATAAAGGATAATGTACTTACCAAATCTCTTATTGCCTTTTAATTATAAAACCTCGATTTAATTATTGACGAAATTGCATTACATTGCACTTTCAACCTACTGAAGAACCTAAGATTAAGGCGCGCCCACAACCAGAAAAATCAGCGGAAAATTCAAGTGAGTAAGTAACTTGTATGTAGAGAGGTGTATAATATAATACATTTACTTTTATAAGAGAGATATATTTAAAGTCAATTACTGTCATCTGTATTTCGTTCTAAAGAGGAAACATATGGAACTATTTAGTTTAATATTTAAACTTCTATTTGATATTCACTAATTAAAAAGCATTATTAATGTAAAATGTTAATCAAACCTCCTAGTATAATATTCAATTAAAAAAAATATAATAATAACAATCGTTACATAAATTTTCAGCGGGCAAGAATTAATAAGGTTTTGATTTGCATTTCCAGGTACCTACATAAATTTTAATACAGAGACTTTGCGGATTAAAAAATCCTAGAAAGCGGAAAGTCATTGCACTCATAAATTCGACAATCTAAAGAATAATAAACAGTGTAATAAGCAAAATAAAAGCTTTATTTAAGCAGCCAGAGTCACGTACGATACCCGAATGAAACAAAGACGTCTGGCTATAAACCAACAGAATACAACGAAGTTTTTTGCATAAATTCTTTAAACACAGAAAAGAAACTGTCTCGACTTTAGCTTCTCTGTTGTTAAAGTGCTCATAAGAAATGTACAGTGGAGTAACTACAAAAACTAACGACCTCTCAACGAATGTACTCTGCAGGGCTTCTCGCTACGTAGATAATATCTCAAAGAATAGTAAATACATGCATATTATTGCATATACATTTCACAGGATGTTTCATTGAGTGAAAATAAAATAGTTAAATTAAAATTAAAATAAAGGTAATATAATGAGCTGTTAGTACTTTTTGGTTTCTAAATTCGAACTAAGTCTTCGTTTTTACCTCTGCTGTCGACGTTTCGTCCATTATCCTAACAGCGATCTTCAGGGCTTCTGCAATTACTTACTTGAAATAATTCATTTTGCAGAAGCAGCATCAACCCTGAAAATGTCTATTAGGATAATGGACGAAATGTCGACAGCATATTGTTGTGGCAACATAATTATTTGGTATAAAATAAATGTAGTATTGCCATACGTTAGGCATTGCCAAATACATTATGCTGTGTGCTGTTCCAGCAACATAATTTATAAAAAAATAATGATAATTTTTATTATCTTTAATATGTTCATTTATTTTCATAACAGCACGTACTTTGTAAGTATACGTGAATTCTATCAGTGTACTCAAACTTCTTTTCTCCAAACAAATCTCTTGTTTTATTTTATAGGGATAAGGTTATAGTTTGTATTAAAGAAAAATCAGAAACTATATAAAACATAATTGTATATTTTATTCAACATTTTAGGAATATATAGCATCGCTATACTATATTCACCCAAGAATTGTAAAAGAAAACATAATTGAAAGAAAACATTTATACCGTATTCTCGGTTATAATGTTTTTGTAGACTAACTATATCGATAGTACTTAATCAAAAATAAAAATATTGTCCTGTTTTGAAACAAAGAAAAATTCAATTGCATATCAGTATTCTATTAATATTGTGCTAATTCTATTCTATCAGAAACATTATATTCGCACGTAATGCTCTGATAATCTTAGAACTTCGCAATGGTCAATGTTCGGAGGAAAAGCTTGAATTTGATCACTGATAACAATCATTCGCACGCATTGCGACCAGCATCTCAAAGTCCGCCACCCAGAAACATTTCCCTTTTCTAAATATCTATTTTAATTTTTTAATTTGAAATCAAAAATGAATTGTGAAAATTAATGATGCTTAATAAAGTGTCAGAAAATATACATTCGCACATTATATCCTCTTAACACCCAACACCATTAATAATCCTATTTGTGTTGTATATAAAAAACTAATGAATTAATATTATTACAGGACAATATCTATTATCCCTGCTGTTCAACGTTATATTGAATAAATATTTGCACATTGTATTCTAATATACGCATAGCAACATTGATAAATCTCTGTATTAAAAACTTACTTTGTATCGTTAAACATCTCTTCAAATTGTGCCTCTGGCATCTCCATTTTTAAAATACCAAATAAATATTAACAAAGAAAAAATTATAATAATGAATGAAAATTAGATAAGGTAAAATTAATATGCTAATACAAAATAAATGAATTCACATTTAATCGTAGTGTATCTGACCCTACGATTCTCTATTTAAAATCTTTATCTTTCGAAGTCGCAGTCAGTATCAGTCTAATTTGTTCATTCCTGTCTTTGAATTTATATACCCGGGAAAAAATCAAACTAAAATTTAGGTTGTCACCCTGCATCATCCGTAAAATCTCTGCTCTCAAGTTGCCGTCGTGACACCCACACACACGCACTTATTGTCTTTGACAGTTCATTTACGTAAATGTCAAAACACTGCAAATTGTTTTTCTTATTTACCCAAACTAGGTATTCGGTATCTTCAAAAGTAGGTATATTTTTTTTATTAACACAATTCTTCCTTGTATTTGTTTATGAACTCGTTGCCCTTCTCATCATTCGTCACATATTTTCTTTTTCCATTATTAACTAACACTATCTTTACTTTTGTTTTATTTATTTCAATATTCGGTAAAATTGTAAATATATTATAAATAACAGGTATTCTTCGTCCAACACCACTCGTACTATCACGATCCGTCCGGCCTGCCATTTCGTCGCTGTTTTCGATCCAATTCGTTTCCAATGGTGATATATTTATCTGTAAAAAACTACATACAAAGTTTATACCATATTTTCTTTTTGTAGGTCATCAAACCATACTAGTCTTTCTACAGTCTATGAAACATAGTGCTACACACACAAATTCATGAATGTATATTTTGTCTGCTTAGCTGTGTTTTATATAAAAACATTATTGCTGATCGTTCCGTGTCAAGATATATTTATATCCTTTTTTATCTATAGTTATAAGTGAAGGTAAATTTTATTCTTTAAGCATGATTATATAAGACCCTCCTATAAAGTTTTATTACATTTATGTTTTAAATGCATTATTCTTTACGCCTTGATAAAAGTTAGGTTGCTTTTCATTGTATACAAACCATACATCCTCTTTATCTTTTCTATAAAAGAAATATATATATAGCTTATATTTATCTCGTCTTTTATTTTGTACCTATCTAATATTTAAATTGTAAATACTTATCTAACTTTTTTAATTGTAACAATAAATTTATTTTATGTCTGTGTTTTCTATACCTAAATGTATGCAACTTATTATACCCTTATGTTATACGTATTGCAAACATAAACGAATGTTGAAATGTTTAAATACAATAAAATCTGATTCTTTACTGTTTCTTTTACTTTTTTTATACTTAAATTAATTCTTAATGCTATTATTATTATTTTTAACATGCAAGAGATCACGGCAATATGTAGAATGTTTTTTTTATTTATTAGACTTTGTACGTGGTAATCCACATTTACATTACTTGTAATTCTTAGAACGAATGAAATCTATTTTAAAACGTTTTAGTTGCATAGTATGTAATGAATCTTCAGTTGTTGTCTTGGGGACACTGATTTTACGTGCCATTAACCCTTTCACCTGTTCGCATATTTGATTATTCTGCTCTTGCAGTACCTTATTAAATGGGATAACAAGACAGAGTTCAATATTATTTTTTGGGTTTTATTTTCTTGGAAGAAATTGCGGATATGTTCCAAATCAATAATTACGTGGGGTACGACAAACGTATAATAAGTTGCATACATTTAGGTATAGAAAACACAGACATAAAATAAATTTATTGTTACAATTAAAAAAGTTAGATAAGTATTTACAATTTAAATATTAGATAGGTACAAAATAAAAGACGAGATAAATATAAGCTATATATATATATTTCTTTTATAGAAAAGATAAAGAGGATGTATGGTTTGTATACAATGAAAAACAACCTAACTTTTATCAAGGCGTAAAGAATAATGCATTTAAAACATAAATGTAATAAAACTTTATAGGAGGGATTTCACGTGCCATTAACCCTTTCACCTGTTCGCATATTTGATTATTCTGCTCTTGCAGTACCTTATTAAATGGGATAACAAGACAGAGTACAATATTATTTTTTGGGTTTTATTTTCTTGGAAGAAATTGCGGATATGTTCCAAATCAATAATTACGTGGGGTACGACAAACGTTAAATTGGGTAACGATGTTTTAATTAATCTACGTGGGTGCGTTATTCGTAAATCAAATTTAATTGTCTTTTCCTACCTAGTGTTTATTTCATGTTCCCCGATTACCATTACGCAGCGGAATAATTATGCTTTCACGAGATCGCCATTTCACCTCTGTTCAACATCTACGAAATAGATTTTCTCTTAGAATAAACAGGACGCTTTCGTTTTGGAGTCCCTTATAAATAACCCATCACCGTTAATTTGCAATTTGAATGTTCCGTAGTTTTTTATTCAGGAAACTTCAAAATTTGAAACATATAACTTAATCTTCAAATAATTTTATTATCAAATTCCTATAGTCAATATACACGAGATTTTAAAAATTTTAACATATTAATTTTTCGTAAATTAATTTCATTTAATTGTTTATATATTTATACTGGGGACTTTCACGTCTCATACAGTTACACTGATCAATTCTTAATTTGTCAATAAATCTTGTTATTGCTGTGACTCGTAGTTGAGAATACTAATCAGGGAGCTCGTCAATTAGGTGAATAAGAGAGAGGTGGCCCTATTTTCGAAAGTATATGGAATAACTTTGACCCACCCCTTCTCCGCAAAGAGCATAGCGGCGGCGAGTTATCCTGTATTTTAAGTCAACAAGAATGTTTCGACCAGGTGAGATTTCATCAAGTATACACAGGTAAGGTATATAGAACACACGATAACCAACCAATAAAATTAAATAACTATAACGAGTTGATAATTTTTTTTTAAAATTATACTGAAATTTTACGTTGATATAATCCCGGAAGCGTAGTTTAAAAAGTTTTTATCAGTAATTTTTAATATGATCGACATAAACTAAACAACTTTAACAGCTCTTTGATGATATTGGCAATGTTGTACTTGCATGTAAGCACAATCAAACATATGATTATAAAATGATATTTATTTTGTAAATTAAATATTTAGGCATGACTCTAGTAGAAAAACAAATGAAAGAGACGCTTACAAATAGCGGATTTAATAACATGAAAATTTTGAAATAGAAATGCGTCAGTCAAATAATAAACAACAAAATAAGGATACCTCTCGTCATCATCAATCGTACAGAAACTCGTCAAAGGTGGATCATTTATTACTTACCAAATCAATTACTCAATTGTTAATCAAATCAAAAATCGATTTATCAACTAAAGGCAAATGAACTTCTTATACTGAATTCGCCCCACGACTTCCATTAAAATTAATTATATTTTAATGAAGTCGTTGGACGGAATATGCAAAAATATTAAATACACAACCAAGCACTAAAGAGAGTGGTGGGGAAATTCCAGTTTATTTAGCCGTCATTTCAACATCACGAACAGCAGAAAGTCGATGGCAAAAGGGCAAACACGAAAAGCGAAAACGAAAAAAATAAAACAAGCCCTCCGTAACGACGGATGCTGATGCTTGCACGATACTAGAGACATAGCAATCGCGATCGTAGCTTATATTACAGAGCGGAGTATATGCAATAATGTCCATGCCGCTCGCCCATTTTCAGTCGTTCGTAGCAACAAGCTGCACGGATAGTGAATGCCGTTTCTCCTTCCTGCTTCCAGCTATCAATTTTAATATTTATGAAACGGATTATGTATTACACTGTGGTAGTAGTGTATGCACGTAGTATACTGCCGGATCGCTCACGGGAATCTATTTATAATGTAATTTACTTCACTTCTTTAGATGATAGATTCAATAATGGTGTATATCCTTTATGTTTAATGCGAAGCTGTGCTATATTACTAGGCAATTATGTCAACACGTGTAGAACAATAAACGAACGATGGACGCTCTGTGCCATAACTGTTGTTCGTGAATTGATTTGAAACTTATATCGTAGAGAAACGACGGATCTGGACAGGGTTGACATTCAGCGACCTTTTGTTACTGTATTTTATCTTGAGCTTACTTAAATGTTGGTATTTTGTAAATATAAATAGTAATAATTTTGTTGATCCCTTTATTTGGCATCTCTCCATAATAGTCCATTAACAATAACATTATTTGCAGCTATTAATCTATTATATTAAGTCTGACTTTACAAAAGTACTTAATTATTATTTCTTATATTATTCCTATGTGCCATATTCACTTACACGGTTTTTTTTTACAGTGTACCTGTACACCTCAAAAAGCATGTGGGATTTGCATTCGTCAAGAAAAAATCACAGAAGCACGTGAAGCATCATGCAAATTCCAGAAACGGCAAGCCGATGAAATGGTGCACAGATCCAACAAAACATTTCCTCCTGTTAGTAGTGGGCTAAACGTTTTGGTAAAAATTCCAGATGTAGATAGAGGGCGTGCCGCACCTAGAAACATAATGGTAGTTATTATGGAACGGAAAGATGAAAGTGACCTCTATCAGCTTGGGACAGCTTCAGGAGTTCTTGAAAAATTGTACGCGAGGAACGAATTCCAAGTAGCTGATCATAAGTTTATGGAATTGGAGGATGTTCCAGAAAAAACAATAACATTAAGAACCGCCGCTGCTGTAGAATCTCAGTCAAAGCAAGATTTTGTAAGATGTGGTTGTAGAAAGAACTGCGTAAACAAGAGCTGCAATTGTTTAAAAGAAAGAAGTGAAATGCAACTCAAAATGCCACTCATCGTCAAGTTGCAGAAATAAATAATTATCAATATATCTTTTTTTTTTCCATTAAATGCCTCATTTAATTCGAACACAATGACATCATACAAATACATAGCTTAACTATTTAAATGTTTTTATGATTGATTTCCAATAAACTAACTACAAATTTAAATAACACATTGTTCCAATTTACTTTTTTAAAAGTGTATAGTGTAGCTGTATAGCTTTGGTCGTTTCGCAATTGCACAATTCTAGGTTTGGCTATATATATATATTAATATCTCTAATGTAACCATATATTTGTTACATTTGAGAATAGTGTTCGTCGCTCTATTTTGTATTTTGTAACAACAGAGTTTCACAAATTGTTTAATTTAAATAATAAAGTCGAACAGTATTCTAAATATGCTGCAATTTATTCATTTGTATAGCATTAGCTTCATCTGTTTGACATATTACTTTCTTATACGTAGTATAAGGAAGTATTGTGATGACGAATATTTTCGACTTCGAGATTTTTGCTGATACCAAAAAAGCGTGTGTCTGTCTGTCTGTCTCTCTCTGTGTGTGTGAGTGTGACTACGAATGCGGTCAAACCGCTGTAGATATCAATTCCAAATTTTGTATTTACATGTGTAATCTCCCTCTTGGGATCTGATTAGATTTTCAGTAAATTCGGCAAACCGGAAGTAGAAGCTTACATCAGTGAAAAAATCGAATTTCGCCAATATTTCGTCAACTACTAAGTTCAAACAAATTTATAAAGAATTCATATCTACACAGAATTAAATTTCAGAAAAATGTTATTATAAAAGTTTTTTGAAATTCCTACCAGATGTAGGTCTTTTACTCTTATCGAAAATCAGTTTTTTGCAAATATTTCGCAAATCATGCTTTTGAGACGGGTACATTACGAGTATAAAAGTATTTAGAACTTAATTTTCAATATCTTTTGTATAAAAAAAAATTCAAAATTCGGACCGAAAGTAACACTTTTACTCTTATCGAATAGCGATTTTGGCAAATATAATGTATATTAACATAATAAATAAAATTTCAAAATTCGGACCAAAAGTAACACTTTTACTCTTAGCGAGGAGCACTTTCTTTCAAATATTTCGCCAAGTATGCATTCTATAGAGATTTATTAAGAGTATAGAAGTAGTACAGTAGGATTTTGTTTATTTTTTCAGAAGATAAAAGTATTTAAATCTTAACTTAGAACAACTTTTGTATAATATGATACGCACACACGTATAAAAAAGTCGTGTGGTGACCACACCTCATTTTTTTTAAGTATTCAAGTTGTGTAAACTACACTTTTAGACATTTTATTTGATATATATAAAATGTCTAAATATATATACCGTATGTGTCTATTTTCATTAGCTATAGGGATTCAATGTTTACATGCGATTTATACGTATACAAATAATACGTGGCAACGTCTGTCTCCCGGCAACAATCGACATCACAGCGACTTTCCCCGATCTTGCCACTTCTACATTAAATGTTCAGCTGCGAACACGTTCCGAGATATAGTCTGCAATAAAATCCGTCATCATCAAATGGCCGGCGCGATCTAGTTGTTTATTATTATTTTCAGAATCCTTTTTTATTTACCTTATTTTTAATTTTATTAGAATTACGCTTTTGTTTGTGTCATGCAGCGTGAACGCAGCTTAAGAATTCTCTGCATTTACTAAAAGGAAAAAGAAAAACAAATCCTTGTAACTCGTAAATACGTAAATATTTCTGAACGCATTACAAACATCCAACCCGCTGGTCGAAGAGTTACTGCTAACCACGGAGCATGCATCGGTCGCGCTGCATTGGAAAGGAAAGAAGGGGTATACTATGTTGCCACATACTGTATGGATTAATCGCCTATGGCTAATGAAAATTGACACGTGCTGTATACTGTATGACATGGAAACTGCAACACCAAGAAGGGGTGCGGATTTTTTGACCAAACTTGGTAGAAACGTATAACTAGTCAAAGGCAATAATTGATTAAAATTTCAAAGAAAAAAAACAAAAGACTAACACAATTTAACATAATTTTTATTAATAATGTGTTGAACCGCCCCTATTAGTGTCACACTCCCTCACTCTTCGTGGCATTGATTCGACTAGGTGGTCGATATCCTCTTGGGGTATGGTGTCCCAAGCAACCTGTAATTCATGCCGGAGAGCTATTAGTGTCTGCGGGGGATTGGCTAAATTCATAAGTTTTCGTCCCATAATGTCCCACACATGTTCTATTGGCGAGAGGTCGGGGGATTTGGGTGACCATGGCAAGATATTGACATGAGTCTCTTCCAAGCGATTTATAGAAATTCTCGCTACGTGGGGAGGGGCATTATCCTGCTGGAAAAGTGGGTCTTTGAGCGTTTGAAGATATGGTAGAATATGGGGTTCTACCACCTCATCAATGTAACGCTGGGCGTTCATGGTGGTTTGGATGAACACCAATTGAGACCTACTCCCATATGCTATAGCACCCCATACCATAACACCTACTGCTCGATGCACATGCCTTTCAACGGAAAACTGAATATCACGACGTTCCCCATGTCTTCGTCTGACCCTCATACGGCCATCATGCATCCCTAGACAAAATCGAGATTCATCACTGAATACCACCCTGTGCCACTCCACGTTCCAGTGCAGTCGCAATCTACACCACTCCAAACGTTGCTGTCGGTGTTGAGCCGTAAGTGGTAACACAAGATGTGGACGATAAGATTGTAAGCCGAAACCCCTAATTCGACGATAAACGGTTCGAAGGGTTACAGGACGACCAATATTACCTAACCACACGTCAGCAATTGATCTGGTACTGGAAAACCTGTCTCTTAGTGCCATTAAGCGAAGGCGGCGGTCCTGTATCTTATTAGTTCTTCTTCGGCCTCCGGTTCCTCTTTGGCGTCTTTCCTGACCTTCCCTAGTCCATGATTGATAACAGCGCATAATGGTGGATTGGTTCCGGTTAAGGCGATTTGCAATTTCCCTGTATGAAAAACCACCTTCTCGCAAACCAACAATTCGACCTCTGTCGAATTCGCTTAATTGGCGATAATTTCCACGTTGCCGCACTCTAGGCATAATAAAACTCTTTAAACACGTTAAACAAAGGTATAATAAGACAAAACCGTTGAAATTAATTTCAAACAAACAATTAATACACCACACATTAATGTCAGCGAAAACTGAATGAAGTGTCAGATGTGTCATGACCACTTGATCTATCGCAACAAAATTTTAATCAATTATTGCTTTTGACTAGTTATACGTTTCTACCAAGTTTGGTCAAAAAATTCGCACCCATTCTTGGTGTTGCACTTTCCATGTCATGCAGCATATATATAATGTGTTTTCTTTAAAATTTAAACGTTGATCTTAGATATTTTATACTAGTTCCTCTTTCTAAATAATTATTATCTATTTGTACATTAATATTGTCTAAATTAACGGTGTTTAACTTATATGAATATAAAACAAGATGTACGATACTTATACTATTGATACACAACCATTTAGCGACATATTATGTAACATTATTACCGTAGTTCTGGAAAATCTTGGTATTGTGCGATGACATAAACAAATTAATGATGTTGGTGTTAGATATAAATACTGGATATGCTTGTATGATATTTGTTTAAGAAATGTGACTGTAATATGACAATTCCTACATACTAATTTTATTTGTATTTGCAGACTTTTCTATCTATTAAGTTAAGAATTGCGAAGAACAAAATTCGGAATCACTTTCTAAACTAAATTCTCTTCTTGGCTATTTTTATCTCAGTGAAACGCTGTACTGTCCATCAATGACAGAATATGACAAAATGATAAATACATAATCTCGAACCCATGACTATGTTTATTATTAATTTTAATTGATAATTATAAGCTATGCAGAATCAGTAAATTAACAGTAAATTTTTTTTTTAATCTCAAACTATTTTATTACCTGATTTTCAAACGCTTTTAATAATAACTTTTATCTAAATAAATTTACAAACAATAAATATACATTTTACAAGATTTTTGATGAACACTCAGATTTAATCACACGCATGCTCTCGTAAGTATTCGTACACATTTTATAACAATCTTAATACTAAATATTGAACCTATATTAGACGGGGATATATTTTAATATCCACTAAGTACCACGTTGGGCTAGTCAAATGAACTAATGTTTGAGTGTTGAAATATTTTTTAAATACCCTTTATTATAAATGCCCTACTATTTTAAATAATCCTCTGGCTAAACTCAAATAAAACAAATCATAATATTTTCCTCTTTCCTTATATTTCATAAACTGGCGGGACTATACTTTAAATAAACTATACCAGTATATTATAAATATGGGAGGGGTCCTTGACGTACAATGTCATTGATTTCTAACCTTATTTGTAAATCGTTTACAACTGATTTGTTTTACAAAATTCTTTAAATAATACGTCCTTTAATCTCAAGAAAAAGGGTCTATGTGGGTCCGCTGTATCTGGTTATTTGCTGGTAAATATGATTACAACTAAACATGTAAGTATTTCTAATTTTATATAATCTTTTTCAGATGACATTAATTTTATATTTGTTTTCTTTTAGGGTTATGTAACTTTCATTACCAGATGATCCATTAAAGAATAAAAATAAATAGTACTTCTAATGAAGGAAAAACAACAATCTCAAGATAAGTAATGTATATTGATTGTGCTCAACAATGCAACAATAATAAAACAATCACTATTAAAATTGTCTAATAACGATGAAAATATGTACGTTCGAAATTATGGAAATAAACCGTTATAGAAAGTGATGCATTTATCGTGAGTATGTTCTTTGAATGACAGTTTGTATATTTTTAGCAACACATAAATAATGCTTCGTAATTCTTAATATAAATATTCAATTTATAAAGATATTCCCATGGATACAATGTGAAATATCATTCTCAATAAGGTATTTCCTTTATATAAAATTTTATAATGCGTATTTTAATTCGGTGAATCCTAAATGATTTTGCATATAGTTTTAAATATGAATTTTAAGTTGATACGACTAAGCTCGTACGACAAATCTGTTATTTTGTTAATAAATAAATATCTTATACAACCTTGAGTTAGATACAATATGAAGTTTCACACGATTTGTCCAATTGACCATCCTTTTTGTGTTTTATAGATTGTTCGTACCTCGATAGAACCTATATCCTTGACAAGGGTTCTTGCTCCGGAGTGTTACACCTTCCTACGTGCATAAAAATGATGAATGTTTCCAAAACTGCCAGCTACTAATTCTTGTGTATCTTGGATAATGAAAATATGGCTGTTCCTAAAAATAAAAATACTTCCTCGAGATGTTATGGATTCCTGGATCTGGATTATAATCTGCAACACATCTACTGGTTAATCTTGAAATATTCTCGGATTCTCGTCCTGGATTATGAATTTCTGCACATCGAATGGTTAAATTTGGAATATTCTCGGATTCTCGTCCTGGATTAAAAATTTCGGTACATCAATTGGTTAAACTTGCAATATTCTCGGATACTCGTCCTGGATTATAAATATCTTCACATCAATTGGTTAATCTTGAAATATTCTCAGACTCTTTAACGTGTTTAGATCCGGATTTTATTAATATGCGGTAAGTTATTTATTTATATGTAATAAAATCTTCTTATTAGTCGTAGTATTTTACTATTAATTACATATAACTCTTTTAATAATAAATTGCTTACTTGAAAATCCTCTTAATAATAGTAACTTATAAGAATTTTCTTATAAGTTTCTAATAATGCTCAATAACCTTTTAAACACTTTTCTAACACACAGATATCTTAATTTGTGTTAATTTTGATGGAAATTTCTTCCTCATCAAAATTATACGTCTGTACACAAATTTTTCTAGAAAAATTCTTCTTGTTATTTTTTAAACAAATTGCCTTGGCGACCTTATTGCTTATTTTTAAATCCTCCAATCAGATATCTACACCTACCTTTTAAAAATCAACATGTCTCTTTACTATTTGCTTTTTGAATATTTATCGATTTAATTTTATATTACACACATTATTTATTCTTTTTCTATTTAAAAAAGAACTTTCTTTTAATGCATTTTTAACATTTACATACTATTTAAAAATACCTATCATAGGAACTGTCAAAATTAAACTGTCACTTCCACCTATTCAAATAACTGCGGGAATCTTAATTTAAATTTGTTTGTACTCAACATCAATTAGTTTTGTCTATTGTACTTGACATATCATCGTAAATTAAACAATTTTGTACAAAAACATAATACATAATATTTTGTAACAATACTTATATTATTCCATTGCTTTTCTAACAGATTTTACAAATATGACATAGAATAAAGAAAACCTTATTGTTCCACGACTATACTGGATGAACCAAGGAATCTCAACAAATATTAATCACTATAATAAGTTACTATTTAGATAATAAATTCTACCCGAACACTAAAATCATTATTTTAAGAATTTAAACATTATCTGTTTCAAATAATTTAACCATTATAGGTAAATATGGCATGGTTATTTAAACCATGTCAATATATACTTTTCTCCAAACCTCTAAACACTTTTTGTATTTATTTGCATTAAGAAAGTATATTATAAGAATCCATACGTAAAATTTGGGATTTTACATTAACAAGCGAAATGTGACATTTTTCTTTTTTGGTAATAAACCAATTTGTTAATTCTTTTTCTCACCAACTCCGCAAGTCGTTTCTTGGCAAGCTGATGAATAATTTATCACGTCCGTTCCTTATAAATCAAACATGTGTATTTTATCTGGACAAATTTATTTAAATTCGAAACTTTTTAATGGTTCGTTTCTTAAATTACTACGACTTCGGATGAAATTTTAATAATTCATAAAGTCCGATGTTTTGAACTTACTTGCGATGTACGTAGTGTACTCACCATACATTTTACACAAGTGTATGCATGCAATCATGCCTACACGAGCCACCAAAAGTTTTAGAACTTGTTTTCATTTAAATTTAAGAGTCTAGGTAAATATATTAAGAAGTAATAGATAGTATAATCACCTGGAGGCTTAATCAATATCAAATATGGAGAAAGAATTGAAAAAAGTAGTAGTTCTAAACTCTCCTTATTCCTAGGTGTATAAAAGATATTTTTGGTGTGGTCTTGAATTGGTTACAGTCTTGTCTCTAAGGTAAGAAGATTCGAGTTAAATTTGGAACGGTATATTAAAATACGGTAAACTTTGATTTGGGCATACCACAGGACTCAGTCATAGGACCTTTTCGATGTTTAATTATATTAAATTAATAGTTTTTTGTTATATTTAATCACACTGTATGTATAGTTTAGTAATAGACAACATTAAAATAATTGGACATTGCCCTAACAAAATCAAAATAAAACAGTGAAATTTATTTTAACATGTTCCTCTATTGAAGTACCTGGATATTTTATAGCAATAAATTTCATTATAGATTCATAAATAAATACAAAAAGAAAACCAAACCAACTTAACCGGTTTAAAATTTCAAACATAAACCATAAAAATTAATAAAATACAGACAACAGAATTTTACACTAAACAAAAGTTCGATTTAAAAATGGGAGATAATAATATTAAAAGAAATATGCGCAGAGAGAAAATTCTACATGTACATTAGTTAAATGAACAAATTAACCAACCTCTCAAGGAAAGCAGTAATTCGGGAATCTTTTCTCGGGCTAATATACTGTTCACCGTCTTAATGAAGACTGCAGACCGACTTTTATATAAATCTTGAATCTTCTATATTATTTATGTAGTTTAAGATAGCCCAATATGCTGTCAACCGCTATTCTTGAAGGTTCTTTCTCGACTTTTTTACAAATCGTCCTCAGGGTTGTACTTGCTAACCACCTTCTCTCTCCTCCGAGTTAACACACATATTTGCACGTTCAAAAAACGATATCAACACAAGGCGCCACGAGTCCTACTCATAAGAGATTATACTGCGTACTTATTCTTAAATTTAATACAAATATTTTCAAATCTAAATAATGCATAAGTTGCAATAACATGGGTTGATATACATTTAAATCAGGGTTCTGCGGATATATATCATGATATTTATTATTTGATTTATATCCGCGATATATTCAACAATTTTATTTATTAAATTAAAAATGTTTCCTACTATTCTAAACATTAGAACATTTCTCAATACGCTCCCGTACAAAAATATAAGCCTCTGTAACGGTAAAGTATCGATCCATTTGGCTGTCTCTTAAGCATTGCGGCGCTGACTGGGGACTCCCTGTTTCAGACCTGGTAAATCCCCGACGATTTGTTGTTTTTTATTTTCCCAAATCAGAGCCATTTCTGTGTTTCCCCACTATGTGGACAGTCGAGCAGCAACGACTAAGTGATGATTTAACTGGTGTGTAAGATTATTTACAAAATCCACGAAAAGATGATGAAAATCAGTTATTATCGGATTTGGAATAGCTGGACTTATTTCCAGTTCCTACAAAGGCTTTAGTGCGGAAGCAAATAAAGAGTATTGTTAAAAGACTAAACAGTCGAGATGACACGGAAGAGGAAGAAAGGTCAGGATCACAAACAGACGATGAGCCAAGGCAACAAACTTCCCAACCCCAATTGACACTAAAGGAAAAGTTACAGCTGGAAATTAATAAGAGCATGGAAAAACCAGATCTTGAAGTAGAAAATGAATTGGGGTTGGTAAATAGTATTGGACGCGAGATGAGCCTGTTCGAAAATGGAGGAGTACGTGGATATCACTTAGAATTAGCACATAAACATCTGTTGGCTATTCCTCCAAACCGTGTAGAACTTGAGCGAGCATTTTCACCTGTTGCTTATGTTGGCAAGAAACTACGAAGCAGGCTTGAAAGTCAACATTTTCGAAATTCTAAATAGTTTTTTGTATTGTCTTTTTTGTTCCTTATTTTAGTATATTGTGTTGTGCAACAATATTAACACGTTTGCTGCGTTACATATCGCCGGGGATATGTAACATGCATTGTTGACATGCGTCGCAAGATTTTCAGAATCTCCACCTATGTGCGGTTACTGCAAAACAGTTATTTCTCAACAGATTTCTGTGTTTCAACTATAAAATTGAATGATACGTTGTGGTGAATACAGATGGCGACATTTAGCTTTACATATCACCGGGGATATGTAACGCACACAAGTAATCTTGTTTTAACTGTGTGCGTTACCGGACGCCGGGGATATGTAAAACGAATATCTAACCAATCTAGTTGTTCGTTGTAGTAGTTCGCACGTAGCTGACGTAGCAAAAAAAGTTAATAACTGCAGTACTTGCTGTCTGCTACTAATAGTTCTTTTGCCTGTGCTAGACATTGTGCATTATTCTTGTGTCAAATTAAACAATCTGCACCATGGCGAGTCGTACAAGGAAAATCCTCGAGTTAGCTAAGAGGTTAGAAATGGCGACCGATGAAGCAAATGTAGCGGAATCGTCGGATGGGGCTGGCATGTTACACCTGTGTCCTGATAACCGAAATCCTATAGCGTCTGGTGTCGTAGTAGATGAATACCAACCAAAGCGCTACTGAAGAGGAGTCCTACCCTTACAGCAGCGACGATTCTCTTAACGATCGAACTTAATGCTCCTTCTGAAGATGCGGTGTCATCAGACGAGGAAGAGCAGTTAGAAACAGAGGATGAACTTACAGATGTTGAACATGCAAGTGGTATGTCAACACCCAATGTACACGACAACAGTGTTTGGGAGAACATCTCAACAATCAGTCTAAATTTTGACCTACTACATGACGAATGTAAGCTAGACTCGAATGTTAATAATTTAACTGTAAAGCGACCAGTCGACGTATTTAACCTTTTCATCACCGATGATATCCTAAACATCATCGCGTCTGAGACTAATAACTATGCAAATCAACAACTAAATATACGACACAGGAACAAATCAAGAATTAAGTCTTGGACTAATACGGACAAAAATGAAATTCGAAAATTTTTAGGAATAACGCTTGCATCTGGTTTATCTCTAGCTCCTAGTATGAATTTATACTGGTCTAAGGATCCTCTGTTTTATAATAAGTTTATAGCTTCGCATATAAGCAGAGATCGGTACCTTTTACTTTTAAGATTTTTGCATTTTGCAAACAATGAGACAGCTGATACAAATAATAAACTGTATAAAATAGAACCACTAATTAAGCCTATAATCGAAAATTCTCGAAACATTTTAAAACCTGGGAAAGAGCTAGTTATTGACGAATCGATGGTGCCATTTACAGGTCGTCTCCACTTTCTACAGTATATTCCTAATAAGAGCCATAAATATGGAATAACTTTGTTCTCCTAATGCATATACACACAATATAAAGGTTTACACAGGCAAGGGAGATACAAATCCTTCACTGGGCCATTCACAGACTGTAGTTCTTGATTTACTTCAGCCACTAAATCTACAAAATGGACATATGTTGTTTGCTGACAATTTTTACTCTAACATACAACTAACTGAAAAATTATTAGATCTGAACATGCTGTATTGCGGTACTTTGCGGATAAATCGCAAAGGAGGAGTTCCTAAGGAATTCTTAAAGAAAATGAAAAAAGGAGAAATTTGTGGAAGCCAGAGAAGAAATGTGAGGATTATTAAGTGGGTTGATAAGAGGCCAGTCCTAATGATAACAAGTGACCCCTCTCACCTTGATGAACGTATTTCAACTGGAAAAAGGAATAGAAAAGGGGAAGAAGTTCTAAAAAATGCATTACTGATTACAATAAGGCTAAAAAAGGTGTAGACGTTAGTGACCAAATGTCATCATACTATACCGCAGTAAGAAAAAGTTTAAAGTGGTATAGGAAAGTGGCATTTGAAATATTGCTAGGCACAACTATTGTCAATTCGTGGATTGTTTACAACATGGTTGCTGATACGAAAATGACAATATTGGAGTTCAGAAGGCAACTAATGAAAGATTTAATGGTGCCAAGTACCGACACTTCGGAAATTATATCAGGGAAAAAAAGAACACACACATATGTGAAAGCGGAAGGACCGGGGAGAAATAAGAGGAAACCTTGCAAAGGATGCTATGAAAATTTAAGAAAAACATTGTCTAGTCGCGAAGCGGATAAAAAGGTACGTCGTATCATAAGTTATTGTAACGAATGCTCCGGTCAACCAGGGTACTGCCTCCCTTGCTTCAATAATTATCACAAATAATATTTCTTTATAACCATCTACAGTTTATATTGCATTACCATAATTAAAGTTGCCATAATAAAAATTCTTGTTGATAAATTTACTAGGAAACGTGTTTTATTTAATTTTGAACTATACCCATAATTTGGATAACGAACCCCATACATTCTATATAAATTCAAGTTAAATACCCAATATCTGGTGTTGTAATAATTACGGCCAGGATCTAAAGTGCATCAAGGTATTAGGTACCCAAAACTAAAACAAAATTAGTCTAAGAACAGAAAACCAATTGGCTACAACACATTTTTCAAAAACCAAGATACGCATAGAAAGAATCACCAAGTACAAGAACCCGGGGATATGTAACGCACGCAAATCTAGTACACGAAAGTTTGGGCCGCCCGGCCGCAGTGAACGTGTTAATAAAGGACTTTTAAGAAATTACTTAAGTTTTTTTTTTTCATTTAAGCCCAATTAGAAATCACATAGTCTAATCCCGGGATCCCGGGACTGTATTCTCTAGTCATAATCCCCGGTGGCATGGAGAATAGAGACTTGACTATCAATTGGGAGCATGACTTTGAATCTCACCCATCGGTATTTTTTTATAATTAAATTTATGTATGTAATGCTAAGCAAAAAAATATATCAACAACTGTTTTATATTTCACATTTTCCAGTCACACATACACCTACATCATGAAGATTCGCGTTATAGATTTGGATTTTAGTCATGCTCAAATATTAATCTAACATTAATTATACATACACATACAATGGCATTTCGCTTGCCACCGTATATACATTTTAGTGACCTTTAAGTGAATGAACGGACAACCGATGCAATTGAATAAAATCGCGCATATTTATAGGAGTGCGTGCAGTACGCAGCGCAGCGGGGCAGTAGCTTTTCCGCTTCACAACATATCGCTACGGCTAATTGCTATGGTGTTTAAGCAGCAAAAAAAACCGACAACTTCATCATCAAGCCTGCGCTGACAACGACACGCGACAAGTGCAATTACGATTCACTTTAAAATTCATTTATTACAACACAAAACACTAATTGATTCAGATTAACCGGCCGTCAAGCGTTTCAACTAGATCTAATCTTTTATATTTAACAATATTATTTATTGAAAGAGTGTATAGTATCCCTAGACTAGACTCTAATCTGTTATAAGCAGATGTCATTTCAGAATATTATAAATTGAAATGAGGCTTCTATGTTTTCATACAAATCGATTAAATTATTTCTGTTGAATATTTATTCCAAATATTTTCATATTATGGATAAATTAAGCATTTTAACAAACAATAGATATGAATGCAAATAAAAATAATGTGTTTTAATTATGGTTATTTCTGTACCAACGGTGAATATGTGGATAAGTCCACTTTTCGTGAAAAATCAGATATTTGCAGATTTAGATTCGCAGATTCACTCTCTATACCGTGAATAAGTAGATAACTACGATTCCGTGTATTTTGTGTTGCCAAACTTGAGGGGAATTATTGGGCATCTTGAAATTTACTGTACAAAATTATGTAAGTCGAGTTACCTAATTATAACCGGTTTTTCCTATCGTGGTTGAAGAGGCATATCGAGTTACCTACGTATTCACCAACAAGATGTGGGAATTTGTATCATATGATTTGTCTATAAGTGGGTAATTGATTGAGTTACCTAGTTACTCACCACATTGGAAACTTTATTTTATACGATTTCGCGCGTAAACAGGCTCTATACGTGAGGTTACGTTCAATGTTTCTAAGCTTGTCAGTGTCAAGAGTGTTTGTTGATATTTAATATGAACAATCGTAGTAAGTTATTAGTGAACCTTGCCTTAAATGGTAAAAACAAGGAAAATGTTTTTAACGGTAAGTTTGTGCTCTTACAATTTTACATAATGAATCGGTTAAAATACTTTTTTCATTCGGTAGGTGCAGAGAATATTAACTCAACTGCCAGTTGCTCAAGTAATAATAGCGTTGCTGCTTCTGAACTTAAACCATCCTTTAGTAGCGAAAGTATCGAATCTCATGCAGAGCTTATTAAAGGTACAATCTTGAATATCTTAAAATTAGATCTAATTTTCTGACTTCATCTACATGACACATGTAATAAGAAAACAGACAATACACTTTTACTTGAGACGACTAAGAAATTTTTATTATTTTGTAGATGCAGAGAATATAATATTTTCAACTGCCACTTTCTCAGATGATAGCATTGCTGATCCTGAATTTCAGCCACCCTCTAGTGAAAGTAGCGAATCTGATGAAGGGCTTATTAAAGGTGAATATAAAATAAGTATTTTAAAATGAGATTTAATTTTGTGGTTTCATCTAAATAACTTGTGATAAAAATAACACAATAAACTATCAATATTACATCAAAACGAAGATATTTTTAGTTTCCAGGCAAGGTACTCCAATCGAGGCAGTCATGGGAACTGAAGTAACTGAGTGTGAAACTGTGACGACAAGTAGTAACGTAAACGTGAAAGAAAAGAAACATCAAAATATGGGGCGAACAAGAAAACAAAGGGAAGAGAGTAAAAGGTTAAGGAATACCGGTAAATGTTATGTTTCAGAAAAAGGGAAGTTAATAAAAGCAAGAATGATTAAAGATTTGAAGGAATGTCGTATGAAATGTCGTGAGAGGTTCCCAGAAGAGCAACGCAAAAAATGTTTCGAGGAATATTGGAGTCTAGGTAGCCGAGATAGAAGGGCTGCTTATATTGCTTCACTTATAAACATTATGCCTAAAAAAACGGCAAAAATGAATAGCCGAAAACATAGAGAAGTTTCATGTAAATATGAAATAGTTATAAATAAAACAAAAGAAGCAATATGCAAGAGTTGTTTTTGCGGAACTTTTGGTGAAACGAAGGGTTTTGTTGAGTTGCTTGCTGAAAAGAAGAGAAGATCTTTCTCAGGAATTATCCCAAAAGATGTACGAGGCAAGGCTGCGCCTAAAAATAAGCGAACAAATGAGGAAATTCAGTTAGCAAAAGAGCATATCCTGTCATTTCCTCATTATGAAAGCCACTATTGCAGGAACAGATCTGCTAAAAAATACCTTTCGTCTGATTTATCTATTTCTAAAATGTACGATATGTACAAAGAGACAAATGATAAACCAATTTCGTTAACGTTATACTCAAAATGTTTCCATGACCTTAACTTAGCATTCATAAAGCCCAAACAGGACACGTGCTTTAAGTGTGATTTGCTGAACAACAAGATAGCAGGTGCTCGAGAAGAGGAGAGGATTACATTGTTAGAGGAAAGGGAAGCACATCATAAGCTAGCAGAAAATGCATATAGTGCAAAGAAACTTGACAAAGAATCTGCACTAACTAACGCTAAGATTAAGGTATTCGCTTTTGACCTTCAACAATGTCTTCCGACGCCCTACCTAACTAGCAATAAGGTTTTTTACTTGCGACAACTGTGGACTTTTAATTTAACCGTACATGATTTGGCAAGGAATGAAGCGACCTGCTACATGTGGGATGAAACAGTTTCTGGCAGAGGTGGAAATCAAATCGCTTCGTGTATTTATCGTTTTCTTAAGAGCCTTCCATCTGATGTCGAGGAAGTAGTTTTCTATTCTGACACGTGTGGCGGACAGAATAAAAATCAATATGTTGCTTTCATGTTTAACTATGCCGTAAATCAGCTTGGTACCTTCAAATCAATAAACCATAAGTTTTTAGTCAGTGGTCACACACACATGGAGTGTGACAGTGATCACGCCATTATATAAAAAGCAAAGAAAAAGTCAGGAATAAAAATTAACCATCCGAATGACTGGTACCAGTTGGTTAGATCCTGCAGAAAGAAGAAACCCTTTAAAGTGGTTATTATGGAAAAAGAACATTTCTTTGACTTTAGTAGTGCAGTCAAGAGCTTATTTGCGTCAAAAAAATTAATACAAATGGTGAAAAATTCCTATGGCAGCCTGTGCAATGGGTACAATATTCTGGTGAATTGGGGGTTATAAAATACAAGACTACTTTGGAAAATGATGAGACATTCAAAATACTCAATTTACGAAAACGAGGCAAGCAATCGTTTCCTCCTTCTTTACCCCTTGTAAGTGAACATCCATTTCCAATCAGCAGAAAGAAGAAGGATAACTTACTTGAATTGCTGCCTCTCATTGACAAAGTTTTTAGGGATTTTTATAGGAATCTATCTACCAAAGAGGGCATTGTGGATGAAGATCCTGATCTTCTTGAAGCCGGTCCCGATGAATCATGATTTTCTTCTAAAAATTTAAGTCAACAAATCTTTTTTATTTGTACACTTGAAGCTACATAGTAATAGAGCATTTCAAAGTTGATTAATAGCTGTTTTATTATATCGTGAGAAATTATGTAAGTCATTGATTGTAGGAACAATCACCGTGAATAATTAGGTAACTCGCACTAAAATCAAATCTAAAGCAAGAAAAGGCCACTTCAGTGGTTAATACTGAATTTCGCCCTTTGCAGGTGTCTGTTCTATTTCGTTGCCATGAAGTTACATGAAAATGTAACCTCTACAGTGGTTTCCCGATTTTACGGAACCTGACAAACTTTAACTTGGCTTTTCTGAAAATTTATAATTTTTGAGTTACCAACATATTCACGGTTGGTACAGATTTATAAAATACAAATGTAATTTAAAACGAAATAATATAAACCGTTTTCGCTCTATATTAGAAACATATTGTTTGATACCACGTTCAAGGTCTTGTTTGATCGTTATTTCGTTAAATTTTGCCTCTTAAACTACCTGGGTTTCTGTAGTTCTCCGAAAGGTACCAATGCGTGCTGCAGGGTAATGCCTTCATCAGGGATCCATTCTAGGCCCTCTGTTTTATCTCTGTTATTTACGCAAATTAGTACAACAGTTGCAGATGTATGCCAATTATACTCAGCTGAACGTGAATTTCTCAAAACAAGATGTGCAGATGGTTGTGGGTATTATCAAAGACTTGCAGCGCATACAGTCATTTACGCAGTATCATGTAATCCGGAAAGAAGCACTGCTGTCCTGTTCGGCAATTTCACTTCAATTCAGAACACTAAAGAACGGATTTAGATATATTATACTGATGTCTTTCTAGCTAAGCTCAGACGGTAGAAATTATAATTAAGCATGAAAATAAATAATACTCTCAGGAATGAATTCTTTGGTAAAAGTTATTTTACTATTTATTTCAAAATAATATTTTATTCAAAACACAATGTAATGTATGTTGGTAAATAATTAACGTAATAATGTAAAACTCTTTTTACATCTAAACAACAATTCAATTTCAAAAATTAAGTTCTCCTCCTTAATGAAAATCACCAATTCAAGAATATAAATATGACTATTCAGATAATATAAAATAGAATCATTTTTTACAACAAAGGATAGGTTAATTCTATTATTCTCTTTATCTCTTCAAAATTTCACTTCATTGCTTGATTCTAATGATTATTAAGTGATTGGCTTAAAATTTTACTTTACTATTTTGCTGTTTTCATCATAGGTCTGATCCTCTTCACAAAATTCATCTTTCCTGGATTGCAGGTACAGCCTTTAAGTTCCTGCTAATACGTCACATAAGGTCCAAGTTAACTGCATCCAATATCCTCATATTGGTACACTCGTTATGTAATTCCTCTATTACAGTAAAAACGTCTCCAATATGTATTTTTCTCCGTCTATAAATCCAATTCCATTTATTTTATACGTAACATTAATATAATTCCGGCTTAGTAATAAATTTAATCCAATATATGAGTTTCACAACTCTTACGACTTCCCAAAAACACGCAGATGATGATATCAACATGTAAAATTAAGTATGTATTATTTTTATACCAAAATTTCTATATTAATTCTTCTTTATTCCAAAATTCTCGTCACATTCAATATTTTTCTACCTTTTATGTCAAAATTTACAAATCATCTATTTTTGTTTATAAGTAACCAGAATATTTTTCTTAGTTCCCATATACGTATTTGATTTTTCATAATATAATAATGACATTTTTTTCTGTATAGTAATTTAAGTTGCCTATCTTATCTTGACAATATTTCTAACATTGTGATTTTTTTTTAAATCTTTCACTAAGAAGTGAGATTACAATAGATTTAGATCCTATCTAACATTTTATACATTTCACTACTATACTAATAAAATTCTTCTATTTTATATACGAATGATCCCTTATATGTACAACATAAATTAATTTTCTTGAGACGTTAATTTTCTTTTTATACTATAAATTTTGACAATTTAAATCATTATAATATATCGATAATACGGTGGTATCGGTGATTCAGTTGGCGAAAAAAAACAGCTTCACATTTAAGGAACGTATTTCATAAATTAATCAGTTAGCGTACGCCAATCTAAAAACGCTGTATCCTTACCGATTAATAATTTTTGATATCCGTACGAAAATTATAGAATATCTTGTTTTATAGCGCTTTAATTATGCCAGTTATTAATACTCCTGTATTAAAGAAAGCACGTCGAAAAACTAATTGGCGTTTTGTATTCAGTTCAATACAGCACTAAAAAGAGAAGTATATAGTACCATCAAGAAGCCTAGCAATAAAAACCGGTGCTACAAAGAAAGAATCGTCTCATCTTCGTCAGAATCTGAGGAAGTGACTGGACTCTGGGTTATGACTAATGTGTTGGATATGGCACCCAACCTAACCCAACTCAACCCAACCGAACAGGTGTATAAAACGGTTTTTATGACTTGTATACCCTTCATCTAACCACTGTATTACATGAAAGGTGTACAAGTCACAAAAACCTTTTGTCACACCTGCAGAACCACTGCTAGGATGATGATGAAGTAAATTTCTGAAGATATATCTCCTACTTAAGGTGGTCCGTCCAGTAGGGAGAATAGTTGGAGTATTACAATGTTCACCTATTTAATTATTTTTCATATTACCATATAGCGTTACATACTAAGTATTACTTGTGGTTTATAATAGAAATGTAACCTTACGTGCTGGTTATTTTTTGAAAATTGTTACACCTTTTTTTTGTGTATCTTATACCTTATCAGCATTCTATTATTATGTTGCATTTCCAGCGAGTGACGCTGTATACTTGCCTTGTATAATTCAGTGCATATTAGATTACGCCTTGAATAATCATTTGTTACTATTGCACTACGTATAAATATTTTCTGTGGAATGTAGAATTTTCTTTTAATGTTCGAATGAGTTGTACATTTCCTTTCGAATTATTTTTAAATGTTATTGAAAATAATTAGATTGTTTTCTGATGTTAATTACCTCGTGTAATTGAGTGGCTTTCCTTCATTTTTAATTATTATGGTTTTATTTTCTTTAATTTGCAGCGCTGGCGTCATCTCGTGTGGGCGAGGGTAATGTCAGTAGATGTTCTTTATGAATGTCTTTTCGTTTTATGTTTATTCCTTACGTTAATGCCTAATTATCTGCGATTATTTCTATTTATTTATTTCTTTGTTTGGTTCTTATTAATTGATCCCATTTCTTTTAAATAATTTTACGTAACAATTAACTTTTTACTTAGATGTCGCTGTCACATTAGGTGGCGCGGGCATCCTTGACCTCGGCATCGTGATCTTGTCATTGTCATTCGATCAATATCAATCGAACCGTTGAGTTGATTTAAGAAGCGATCTGTCCACTTCAATCAGTGTCACTGTATTTAATGGTTTGTTTTACCTATTTGTGGTATAATTCTCACGATAAATCGTGGATGATTAAAGAGTGATAAATTAAGCTTTTAGTAGTTAATTAGTTTCCTGCTGCATGGTGCAGGATTTTTCATATTGTTTGAAGTAGACTTCTGGATCAGTGAGTGTCTAAGTTTATTAAATTCTCCTTCTCCTAACTAATGCCTTGTTTCGTATATTTTCCCTTTTAGCTTTTCTTTTTACCTGATATCATACTGTCGATTGCGTTTGTGTGAGAGCAGCCATCTTTAGCCTATCTTCCGCAACCACGTTTAATTATATCTGCAAATATTTGACCCATCCGCCGTTCTTGTAGATAAAATTTACCTTATTTGGACCCGGAATTAATTGTTTTCCATGGTGGAGGCCATATAGAAAACCGATGCCCCATGAGGATGATCAAATACATTGTTAAGTTACGTATCTTTAATCATTTTTATTTGTAAACCGTTTGATGTGTTTTGCTTAATTAATTTTCATTAGAATATGTTGTGCTTTTATCTGTAAATTCACTTTCATTTCATTTACGTTTTGAGTAGCTATCCAATTTAATTGTTAGATAATTTCCGTCAGGATCGTAACCTAAATTTTGTGGTCTTAAATTATTTTTTTTTTGGGTACTCAGAAGTGTTATACCGGACTAATTATTCGTTCTATTTTCAAAATTATACATCTACGGCATGTAATGACTGTAGGGGCTTAAATGTGATGCGAGATCTCGTTCTGCCATAATTTCTCTTGTAAGTTAACTAATTACTCATTATACATTATAACTTCTTAGCTTAAATAAATTTTAGTCAGTTGATTAGTTTCAAATTTAAATCAATTTTCAATTTTTAAGTACTTTTGTGCATATTTTGACGTGATTAAATTTTTGTTAGTAGTTGATTATTTTCAAATTAAATTTAATGTAATTGATAAGTGCTTTTTTTGCGTGGCATAAATGTTTTAAATTTAAATAGTTTTTTTTTTATGTTTAACTTGAATTATATACAGGGTGATCCACTCATTTGTGGAATTTTATAATTCTCATGTTGCATCTTGACATTCGATAATTCCAAAACTGTTATAATAAACTTGTTATTGTTGTTTATATTGTGTATGAATGTCTTACTATACCTAGTGTACTCAATATTATTTTCGCTGTCGGAATAAGTAACTTATTGGAGTGGGCCTGAAATAGAATGACAGCTGGCGCCTAAGAGTCATCCACCATCAGTAATCTGAGTGACCCATCCCCTAAAATAGAGAGTTAGAGGCACAGGCTCCACCCCATCTTTTCCAACGCACACTAGGGAAGTGAGGTAAGGCAGGTTGAAGGTGACACACAATAAATTTCCGAAACGTTCATAAATTCAATTGGACGAGGCTGCAGGTGTGAAACTCCGACAATCGGGCACATCTCTAATTTTCGACGGATGACATTTTGCTAATTGCCGCTAGCGCCATTTGTGCCTCCCTTTCTGCCAAGACAATCCTGAGGAGAAACGGGGGTAGCAAAATTTTATAGTTCAACAGAGTTTATATTATTTTTTTCAAAACGAAGACCACCTTTCCTCCATTTACCCTATATTTTGAATTGCATTTATATTGTACTAGGATGCTCATTAATTCATCCTACTTCTCTAACAGCAATTTCTATGGTTAGGATCACGTGCCATGCCACCTTATACTGTAACTAATGGTTGATTTCTTTTTGTCTTCATTTTCCCATCGTCACATTTGCAGGTTGGGGTTACATGGGAAATATAATGTACAGTATATATTATGTATTATATTCGATCAATTTTAATTTTTTAATTAATTATTGTCAAATTCTAAAACAACATTAATCTAATTATTTCACATTTTAAATCATTGAATAAATTTATATAGGATGTGTTCCAAAATTCGCGGAGCACCTGGATGGTACGTTATTATGTGAGGAATCATGAGAAAAATATGGAAAAAATTCCATCGCTGTTAATTAAAAAGAAATTAATATTCAAAAGTTAACACTTTAGATGTCTAAATTATTGTAAAACATTTTAAAATTTAGTTTTGATATGGTCAGTTGGATAACAATATTGAACAACTATAACCAGGTTTGTAATTAATCACTCTTCTGCTTATATCACTTCCGGAAAATCATTTTACACTAATTTTACCGAAAAAAAAACATATGGCAACGTTGTCTTGAATTTACACTTATATTCCCTATTATTCCCATGGACACGGGCAAATCTAGTACCTTATCAATTATTAGGATAAATCAAACGTTTTGCCAAATTTAGCTTTACAAATAGGCCAATATCTTCTAGAATAAACAATGTGGAATTTTTTAAATATTTTTTCCGTGTTCCTTAATCGCTACTTCAAACCGTAGTGTGGAGCTGTTCCGCGATTTTTGGGACACGTTGTATATAACCCTCATAAAAAATAACTGAAATGTTTCAGTTTTTTATATTGATATTAAAACTACGCTGATACTAGCAAAATATCGAAGACTCTAAACAAACTGTAATTTGAAATATAGATAACAATCGTTGAATCATAGTATAAGGAACATAATATCTATCACCACAATACGTTTACATTCTCTATGCAACTGCATTTTACATTTTCTCTATTCCTAATAAAATATAAATATAAAAAATTTCAATCACAGAGTGAGTGATAAATTCTCAATTTTCACAACTAAACAAATTTATTTGAACAAAATTCACATCATCCCACAAATTAGTTACTATAAGTGTCATGAATGACAATAAAATTACGATGTAAAATCCACTAAACACCGCATTGTGCACTCCATTAATGGGCTTTATTTGAGTTTACCCTTTCGGATAGTAAAGGCGATGTTGTTATTATTATCGCACTCTCAAAGCACCGAAATTTCGTTCCCCCAATTCCGATTAACAAAACGTGACCGATAACATCGAATACCAACTTTGCGATAATAATCACATAAACACAAGATAGACGCGACAGTTATGTTATCGTTGTTTGAAGTTTAGAAATTGGATTCGGCACTTATAATTAATAAGAAGTTATTTTTAGAAGCATTTACCACTCAATATTTTTTAATGAAATTCCTTAGATAGTCTAAGACTGGTACGACTGTTGGGATTTACACATATACAGTTTGTTCGATGTTATTCGCTTTGTCGTAACTCAAAGCAAGGAAGATTTCTTCGCAAATATATTGCTGACAGTTTTTGTTTGGACGTGAGGTTTTTCGGGAATCTAACGTGTGCTGAACTTGTTCATTCGTAAATCTTCGTACAAAATTTGGTTAATCGGCACCATTGAAACTCTTATTTTAGAATCTACTAAAACCAAGCCTCAACTTTCTTGATGTTTTTGATCGGTTTTTCATCATGTGTCCGCATCTCGGGTCGTCTTCAATGGACTCCCTACCCCATCAAAAATGATAAAACCATAATTTTATCTTTAACGCAGATATGCCTAAAAGAAAGTAGGAATAGTATTTGTCTGAATTTTTGTGTAATGTACCTCTCTTTCTAAATTAAAAATGAGGTGTGGCCACCACACGACTTTCTTATACGTATGAGCGTTTCAAATTATAGAATTTAAAGAATTTTTTTATACAAAAATTATTCAAAATCCTATTCCAAGTACTTCTATTCTCTTAATAAATCGCTATAGAATACATACTTTGCAAGATATTCGAAAAAAAGTGCTACTCCCTAAGAATAAAAGTGTTACTTCCGGTCCGAATTTTAAAATTTCATATATACAAAAAATATTGCAAATCCAGTTTTAAATACTTTTGTACTCTTGATAAATATATATAGAATGCATAACTTACGACATATTTGCATAACATCGCTATTCGATAAGAGTAAAAGTTGTACTTCCGATCTGAATTTTGAAATTTTTTTTATACAAAAGGTATTGAAATTATATTTTAAATACTTTTATACTAAAAAGCATGATTTGCGAAAAATTCGCAAAAAACTGATTCTCGATAGGAGAGTAAAAGACCTACTTCCGGTAGGAATTTCGAAAAACTTTTTAAATAAAATTGTTCTCAATTTTAATTCTAAGTACATATGAATCCTTTATAAATTTGTTTAAACTTAGTAGTTGACGAAATATTGGCAAAATTCTATTTTTTCGCTGAAGTAAACTGCTACTTCCGGTCAACCAATTTTACTGAAAAACTAATCAGATCTCAAGAGGGAGATTATACACGTAAATACAATATTTGGAATTGATATCTACAGCGGTTTGACCGCTATCGTGGTCACACACACAGACACACACAGACACAGACACAGACATTTTTTAAAACCACTTTTTTGGTATCAGGGGACTTCAAAACGTGGACATCTGCAAAAATCTCGAGGTAGAAAATTTTCATCATCACAATACTTCCTTATACTACGAATAAGAAAGTAAAAATATGTTATAAACCGCTTTTTTAGGAAATTTTTTTTCGAATTTAGAAAAAATGTCGTCCTTTACAGGTATAAGACGTCTGGCAAATAAGGCAATAAAAGTTATCATTTTTATATTACAGTTCAGTATGGTAATTATAGTTACAAAAACATTTGACATATAAATCTACGCCATATTTAGAACATCTTTTGGTCTCGTCCTTGTATGGCAACGATGACGTATCTGCCTTTGTTGAGATAGTACGAGATTGGAATTCGTCTATGGAAAGAACATCAGAGTCATACCTATTTTGCTTCTGAAGCGAGTTGTATTTTCATAAAAATGATTAACTTTGTTTTAATAATATAAAAGTTTTCCCATACTTTTCGGGCACTCACATCCAAACAAATTTTTTTTTTAGAATTGGTAAGATAGGTCTGTACTATTGTTTTGTATGCTTTTAAAAAAATGCTGAAGGAAAACGTTTTAAAATAAGAAAAATCTAATTTCTGAACCCTTGTGCACAATCTTCCCTATCTTATTAGGAGAGACTGTGGAAAAACATAATTTTACTTTCTTACACGTCGTATAAGGAAGTATTGTAATGAAAATTTTCGTCCCCTGACACCGAAAAAGTTGTTTTTGTAAACATCTCTCTCTCTCCCTCCCCAGCCCTCTCTCTAAATCGGTAGACCGGAAATAGTAGTCTACTTTTGTATAAAAATAAAAATTGACCAATATCTGGTCAATTACTAAGTTTGGACATATTTTTAAAGAATACAAATGTATTAAAAAGTAAATTTTAAGATTTTATAAAGAAAGTTCTTCGAAATTCCTACCGGATGTAGGTAACTTCAAAATTCGGACCGAAAGTAACACTTTTACTCTTATGGAATAGCACTTTTTTACGAATATCTCGCAAATTAAGCATTCTATATAGATTTATTATAAGTCCGAAGTAATTAGACGCAGATTTGGAATAATATTTGTTTAAAATAAATTTTAAAATAGGGACCGGAAGTAATACTTCTCCTATCAAAGAGCAGTTTTTTGCAAAAATCGAGTAAATTTTGCATTCTATACAGATTTCTGAACCCAACAGTATTTAAGAGTTCGAGTTCGAGCAATTTATATACAAAAAAAAAATTCAAAATTTGGACCTGAAGTAACACTTACTCAAAGGTTTATTTTATTAAGGAATACAGAATTTAAATTTGGAACAACTTCTGTATACACATTTCGGAACGCACATACGTATAAGAAAGTCGTGTGGTGCCTACACCTCATTTTTTATGATGTAGTCGTGTTGTGAAATAGATTGCATTGAAACGTTTTAATTGTATACAATACATCAAAAATTACTTTATCATAACAATTAAGATTTTTCCGAATTGTAGGCAAAGTCGAGTAACTTATTTAAAATCTATACAAAAAATTATTTATTGAATGCAGGATATATTTTAATATTTTTAAAGTAAATCACGCGTGTAAACCTAAAAGCAATTATTTGTTTATGATTTTCCAGTGTCAGTCCTGGAATTTCATTATCATAGTTTGTATAATAATTTATTTATTATTATATATCGTAATATTTACGCATAACTAAATTATCTGTATTTATTTTAAAAGGTAAATATGCAGGTGATTTTAAATGTTTAAGTATATTTTTTTAGAAATTTAATCTCCAACAATTTCCTAACAACAGTCACGAGATTCAGATAAACTTAAAATAAAAGCGTCAGACAAATTCCTTGTCGTCGGTTGGTAATATACGAGAAAGTATACAGACAAAACAAAAAGATCTATCGGAAATGAAATCCAAAATAATGTCATCGATTTAAGGGCAATTACGAACAGGATTTGTTCGCTTCTTCAGTATTTATTATCGAGTAATTGAACTGAACAGGTGTTCCCTTCCCGGGACGATGAAGGCCAATATTCTTCTGGGATTGAACTCCCGCGAATGTACACTGCTAATATATTGAATTACATATGCGAAATGATGATCAACAGTGAAACATAAGACAATATGGAAAGAAACTCGAAACGCCATTTGATAACAATATAAATTAACACCAGCTTCTTCGTTTTCCCATTTTTGTTTCTGCTCTCAAAAACGTACACGTTATGTTACTGATATTGCGTAATATTATATATAGGTTTTATGTTACGAAGAGGTGACTTGACTTTCTGGATTATGTTCCTACGAAAAATTAACTACAATGTGTATATAAAGTATATGAAAGTAATTATAAGTGGGTGGCTCAAATAGTAACATAACAAGAGGACTCCTTAAAAACATTATTCCACAAAAATACAAGAGATATCAGTTGAGACCCATCTTTGGACAGGTTAGTATTGGTAATATTTGTTATCAATAACTTGGCATTTCGCAATATCTTTCGTTCAAATTTGTTTGTTCTGTTGTGCGCATGCGTTATCTAATTGTCGATTTTGTAAGACGCGAAATGACAGATAAACCATAAGTCCCTCTGATTTAAGTTGACAACTATAACCGTGATATTAGATAAAGCCTAAGCAAAGTTGTTTTTTCTCGAATCAGCATTTGTGCAAGTTTGGATACCAAGAGTTCATCGGTGGATTTGTAGATATACACAGAAAATACGATGAAGAATAAAGAACGTCCATGAATACACAAACAAGCGATATGAAGTATTTGCTTGTTGGAATTACATATGTGAAATTATATTACTGATTATATCACTCACATTTAATAAACCAATAATGGTTAGGAATTAAAAAAAAAATTAGCCATATATAGCAGTGTTTCTCAAAACTACGTTGTTATCTTTGCAAAATGACGAATTGCGTCTGTCGAAAACTGTATATTCAACTGGGCGTTTCGCTTTCTTTTTTTAAACGTCAATCATGGATTTTGAAAGAATCAAAATGTACCGAAATAAGTCTAAAAATCGAAGTTGCAAAAAAGTCGGCAAAATGTTTCCGTTTGCGACAAGAATCCCTGAAAGATGCTGATCGGTTGGAAGAAAGGCGAAAGTCGTTCAATCAACGAAAAATAATCTGGGATTGTGAGGGCATTTTGATAATTGACTTTAAAGAGCGCAATACAAGTGTGAACGGCACATATTATTATTTAATCGTTGTAATAAATATATAGAAGTTAGGGGAGATTACATTGAAAAAAAAATTCTTATACTGTTCCAAGTTTCTTTTTTGTATATCAGGCCGAGAATTTATGGCGCCTACCTCGTAGCTTACTCGCTATGATCCTAAAAGCCTATGCGAATTTTATATGCGTTCTATCGCAATAATCAAAAAGTATTAATAAAATGAAACATTTTCGAAAGCATATTATAATTGTTTTCATATAAAATATTACATTTTGATAAAGTTTATTATATATACCGTGCCTTCAAATACTTTCCTCATTAGAGACGGCCATGTTTTTTTTTAATGGTTGGTGACAGTGCAAAATTTTGATAGTTTGGTTATGTCATGTAAATAATAACAAGCGTCTATAATTTGAATTTAAGTATGACAACTGTCAGAATTTGAAGTTTTCAAAAGCTTAGCATGTACACCAACATTGATTACTTAAAAAATTTAAAGAACTGCCTACTCAAATAGGAAAGTAATTGAAGGCACGGTATATTAAAAATCACTTTTTCTAAAAATCGACTTTCTGTCGGTCCTGAACCACTCTGCACCTTTATGTGCGATTGGTTTATCGTATTTTACTAGGAATCTAAGCGTTGTACAGGGTTAAATGAATCATTATATTGGGTGACAATATTTCTACTAGTCAATTCTCTTAAATTTCAAATCATATTATCTAAACTGCTTATATCCTTTCCTCCTATTTCCGAGAGTCATCAAGAATAGCACCAAGTCTAAATCTTTCCTTTAATATTTTCAAGAATACTTTTCTTTCTTGCTGAGAATCTATCAAAATCGGGATGTAGTTAATACATTTGTGTGATATTTGTAATTAGTTGGAACCTTTTATGGTGTTGTGAATACTTACACAACATGACGTTGACAAGTAAATATAATAAAAATCTTATTACTCTGACTATTTGCTCATAAAAGGGATTGCATCATGACGGTACATAAAAAATAACTTACATTGTATTTGCATAAATATACATACAGGTTATACGCAAATAAACAATATTTGCTTAACTGTAATTAAATCCCTATAGATAATGTATTTGTTGACAGAATTGTTGTTGTTTTAAACCATAAGACAACACCAAACAGTTGAAAATTTATTAACGTTGTTATTTCACAACAAATAAAGGTTAAATAAACGTCCTATTTATTTACATTACGTCGAAATATTTAAGTTCCATTTTCTTTTACTCAACAACAGCAAATTTTAGAATATTTATTTATGTCTATATATACATATAAGTAACTTTAATAAAAGCAGTATTCAGGCAAGATATTTTAATTGACACACTTTTTGCCTAAATAACGTTTCGGAATATAATTTCATCAGATAATTGCCCCACGAGGAGAGAAGATTAAAACTTTTAGAAGTTACAAACATTCAAATTAGACAAGTATGTGACACTGACTTATTTATATTTAAAAAAAAAGTTATTTAGCCAAAAAGTGTTTTTCATTTAACCTATCCTGTCGAGAACTCTGTTTTATTAAAGTAGTAAGCATTTGTTACTAACATTATAAATAACGACCGGACGACTAAAAGGCACCAAAAAACCTTTTTAAGCCTTTTTATATTCTTCTTGGATGAACTATGCATAAAGTGTTTCTATTGATTCTACTATACAATTACTATAATTTGCCGGTATCACCATCGATGAGTCATCCGGGAACAGAACCAATGGATCCGCCACCACGCTAGGCATATTGTTCATATAAAGTATGAATAAAAACGTCCCAAAATGGAAGCCTCCTGGGACGCCCCACGTTTTTCCAGTTTGATCTTCGACTGCTATCACTAGGGAGAATACACTTCTTTATGTCACTAAGAAATGATTTAATTCAATCTAAGGCAATGTCGTGCACTCCCATCTTGTCGAGCTTAGCCAGCAACACCCCATGGGATATGAACGGTTTAGTCAAATCCCTCATCACAGTTACTGTGGTTTCTCTGTTATTCAAACCGTTTACCAATTTAATTGACTGAAAGACAGTCGGTCGATAGTTCTCAAATACAGACTTATCGTCAATATGAGAACCTACCGATTCTTAAGATGTACTAATAATAAGAGTTAAGCATCTTACAATACTGCTACAATAATTCTTCAGAAAGGAAGTAGGTATTCCATCATCTCGCAGTGCTCTCGTCTTTCTTATACTCTGGACTACATGCCATACCTATACCATGTCTGGTAAATGTAAGGAATAAGTTTTTGACACATTACAATTTCCATTACTCCTTTTTAAGTTTTAAAAATTGTTTTATTTAAACATTCGCATGCACAAGACGAACTTGCCCACTTGTACTTTCTGAAGAAGAAATTCCTTTCCTTTGTAAAGCGGGTACATCAATAAAACCTTTCTGTCCCCAACTACCTAAGAATAGATATTTTATTCACAAACATCAGTGTTAGATATATCGTTTGTTTTCTAACTTTTAATGTTTTTATGGTTTTGCCGCGTTTTTTTCCTTATTGGTTAAGAAATTAACCGCCAGTTTCCCAGTACCACAGGAGTCTTTAAAAGGCCCCAGCTCACTGACTCAACCTCTCACTACTTCGTCATCTCTACCGCTAGTAATTTCGCGATTTCTTCGTGAGTTTTTATCGGCGCTCGCCCAATGCACACGTAAGTATAAACACGTATTGTTCGATACCATTGATTTTGAACTTCAATCATTACTTTTGAACCGACTTGTAAATAATCTCTGTTTATTTTATTTATCTTCCCATAATTTTACCTGCCTTAAATTGCAATTGCTTTATTTTTTTAATCGTAATTTTCTTTTAATTCGTTAGTTACTTTATTAAATAACAACCCTCTTCTTTTTTTAAAAAACTCTATTACAGCACAGTATCCTGGACATTTGATGAATAAGCATGTCCACATCACGTAATTAATCACTGTTCACTATACAATCTTTTATAAACAATTTCAACCAAGAACATAATACCAAGTGCAAAAATTTGACACCCAACGTGAAGTGCAAAAATTTAGCAACCAACGTGAAGTGCAACAATATCTAACATTTTCTGTAGGTGTCGTCTGTTCTTATATTGTGGTAACTGTCTGAAAATATTCTTACATGTCATTCAATATCTGCAAAATCATTTCTGTAGCTATCACTTAGGTCTATTATGTAAATCCTTAATTCTTGTCCTGGTCTTGGACTTGTAGAACTATATCCCGTATTGCTTTATACCGTATGTGTCAATTTTCAATAGCCATAGGTGATCAATCCATACAATACGTGGCAACGTCGTACCCCTACTTTCCTTTCCAATGCCAGCGACGCGACAACCGTTACATGCTCGCAAACAGTGTTGCCAGACGTACGGTAATTACCGTACATGTACGGTTTTTTGATCAAATGTACGGGGTACGGTCCAATTGCCATTACCGTACGTGAAAATACGGTAATTTCGACAACAAACCATTTTCCAAAAAATATGTGTTGTTTTAATATAATTTTATTTAAATATTTTTCGAAAAGGAAAATACCTGTAAAAATTTGTTAGAATATTTAACAGATGACGCTTGTTTATTGTACTGATACTGTTAATATAAAATTGGTGGATTTTTGTGATTCGAATTTATGTGAATTTCCCAAGAACAAATTGTTTTTGTAAATACCCACAACACACGTATGAGTTAAAAGTACCCTTCGTCGACCACTTAAGACTTTGTACTACTTTAAGAGATGAAATAAGATACTATCCTTAAGGTGCAAATCCACAATGAGAATATCTCATGAGATTTTTGTCTCAAGCAATAAAAATCGCTTGAATTTCATTGTGGAAACGGTCGGAAAACCAATGAAATTGGAGTTATCCTGCGATTTTTATTGCATGAGACAAAAATCTCATGAGATATTCTCATTGTGGATTTGCACCTTTAGCTATGGTGTAATAAGGATTTATTTTTGAGCATAAAATTGTATAAGTTAACATTTAAATTGAATAGCCGATATACTTTAATCGCACATATATATTTTAAACATGTATATGTTTTTAACTTTTGAAAATGTCTCTTTGAACTAACTCACTGAAACCATTAATGGTTGTTTACTGGCCAAAGAATGCATAACCCGCCTCGGAAACGGCACGAATTTTCTTCCAAATAAAGCCATGAAGAATGTTGCATTTTTATTTAATTAATTTTGTACTTCTTGTTTGTTATCTATATGTAAATAAATTCTAAAAATACATATTTTATTTAAACATACAGTATTATTCCCCATAAATATGTAGGTACGGTATTTTTATTGCAAATACGGTAATTTATACCACCAAGTCCTACTTTCATACGTGTGGTAACATTGCTCGCAAATACAAGTCATGGCAGTAACCATTGGACCACCGACTCGGGTGTTTCTAATGCGTTCAGAAATAATATTTTCGAGTTGCAAGTAATTGTTTTTCTTTTTCCTTTCAGTAAATGCAGAGAATTATTAAGCTGCGTTCACGCTGCATGACACAAATAAAAGCGTAATTCTAATAAAATTAAAAAATAACCCTAATAAAATAAATAAAAAAGGATTCCTCCCTGCATAGCCTAGAATAATGTCTTACCCTAGGCGGTCGTTGAAATTTACTCTTACGTTTTCTAACATGTGAGCAGTTACTGAATTAGCAGCCTCAATTATTTTTTCTCTCAAGGCAACTATGTTTTCTGTTCTACCAGCTTCATGGGTATAAACAATATGTATTTTTTAAATATGCCCACAAGCCTTGGCCCTCTTATTACTGGAACGGCAAACATCAAATGTCCAAACGGCCAAGGACCGCAACATGTCCCAGCTAAACACTGAATGTAAAATCTAAGTCGGGATCGGAGAATATCGTTGTGATGTCGGTTGTTGTCGGCATTGGGGACGGACAGTAGGGGTACCACGTTGTCACGTATTATATTCATACGTATAGGTCGCAGGTAAACATTGAATCCCTATACCTAATGATATTTGACACATGCGGTATATCACTCCTAGGCTTTGTAGCTCAAATGAAAACAAAGAACTTGGTCTATTTGAACACAGGTGGCACAAGTAATAAACACACATTCTACTTTATATTTAATTGCATAGTGTTGCTATTTATTATCTACAAGTAAAATTGGGTATGGTAAAAAAGTAGGCTGTAAACAAAATTCGGCCGCTCTTTAAAAAGAGTTTTGGAAACACTTACTTAAAGGCAAACTTCTCCACTTAAGTGTCAATATGAAGTACATTAGGTATACTATACCTTGAAAATAGCCACTTCAAGCAATTAATTTATAGCACTTGATAATTGTATCTATAAATATCTTCGCGATTTCTTTGTAAACTTTACGATTATAATAATTATTATTTATTTTATCATTATCTCACCTTGTCTGAAGTACAGGTTAGTTGATTTGTGTTTTGAAAGTCAGTCAGGAATTTTATCAAAACAATTTTTATTGCTTATATGTACCGGCATGATTTTTTTTTGACTAATATTTGCCATTCGATGTGATAAGGAATACGACCTGTAATTTTAGTTGACATGTTTGCACATTCCGATGCCGAGTACTTGTATTACACGGTGTATTATTTTTTTCCCCGCAATTAGATGACGTGTCAGACACACAGAAAGGATATGCCAACTCTACTATTCAGTGCTCGTATTCAAAGAATGCGCATATTTGTTTGCAAAGATGATATGTGGAGAACCGACATGTTTAATTGTTTAATTAGTTCATCCTCGCAATTCTCGTGCACAGAGCTTGTTTCTAGATTTACGATCGGGAAATATTTCGCCATGTAAATATTAGTTTAGCGCATACCTTCTAAATTGTTTGTAAACTTTTTTTCGTCAAATGTTATTTCGGTTTATATTTGCATATTCTTCGGTCACCATGCAATCGTAAAAAGCGACCAGATATTTGAGCAAAACAGACATACCTCTGATATTTTACGAGCGCAAATATCCAGCACTGACCCCGTTCCAAAAAAAAATAACAAATAAAAAAGTGTATGATTATGCTAAAAGAATTAAGTAATTATCATACCATGTCCATAAACTTTCGTTTGTTAATTGATTTTGTACTGGAAAACAATTTTAGAAATTCCTTTGAATTGAGTGTTATTTTCAAAAACTTCTCATATAAAAGCAAATATCATCCACTTGATCAATTCTTTCACTACGGCATTCATGAAATTATTTTCATTATCCGAAACCCATCTGGAGTATACAACATTCTTTTTTCAAAAAGCCTTCACCAGACTATTTGCGCTAATGTTATGTTATTTCTAGCTCCTTTCAATTCTGAAAACAATACGTGACCTTGTTAGAGACTTTGTAAATATAATCGCGCAGAAAACTGATAACATCACAGCAAAATAAAATGATTATCTGACATGAAGTGATGCATTTCCACTGCTTACTTTAAAGTCAAATTGACATTTCGAGCTTTCTTGTTTATATTCAATTCCACTTTAACACTTTATATCCTACTGGTCACGTGGAGCAACCACCTTTTTAAGATTTAACTGGCTCAGACCTAGTGGTATATATCGTAACCACTGTTCACAGGAGATACTTATGGTGCCATCTGTCGTACAAAGTATTTACGCCCGTATGTTTCCAAAGTAAAGCATACTGAGAATATTTCGTGTTGACTGTTTGACAGTTGTGCACACTACTACACATTTCATTTATTTCTAGTGTTTGTAGTGATAAAAATAGACACGGCTGGTAAGTACAGCAACAATATAGTTATATTGTGTTGTGTTATACAGTGCAACTGGCAAATTTGGTGTTTTGCTGATAACTGTATTGCCCAAAAAGTGGTGATTTCATGAAACAACCACTAGGCATATACACGGTAACTACTAATAGTATGCAAGACAAATTTCTTTTTTCTTTCCAGGTAAAGTAAAATGGACATTCAGTGAACTTGAAGCACTAAGTCAAAGCGAAGTAGATGTGATTTTAGCTGACATTCCTTCAGACGGTGAATCTCTAGCTGACGACTATTTATCAGGCGATGAGGACGAGATTGAAAACAATATAGAAAATCCAATTTTTTTAAGTAACAGCGATAACAAAATTGATGATAATGACAATGAGATTGATAGTGACGACGAACCATTGGCTCGTATAGCGGAAAGAACTAGTGCTGACATTACTGATGTATTTCCAAATAACATATTGTGGGAAAAAAATTTTTTTATCAGGAATCCCCAGCCGTTTTTGAAGATGCTTTTGACACACCTTTGGATGAATCCTTCGAGCGTCCTCTAGATATTTTTATGTGTCTGTTTTCCGAAGAGCTGATAGAGACAATTGTATTCAACACAAATCTGTATGCTACTCAAAATCAGTCTATTAGAGGAAGCAAAACCTTTCAGCCAACTACTTCTGAAGATTTACTTAGGCGTCAACACTCTAATGCGAATAAAAAAACTGCCCAGCTTGAAAGATTACTGGTCAGGCTGATATGTTGAAAAAATATTATGCAATAGATCGCAAAAGCAAAAAATGGTACCACAGAATAGTTTGGCATTTTATAGATACTACTGTTATGACATATGCCTACATATTGTTCAGAAAAAGAAGTAGTGGTGCATCACTTGATTTGAAATAATTTCGACTAAATGTATCATCTGGATAGATTGGTGCTAGATATTTGGCCCAAAAAAAAAGGGCGAAAGTCATTGCAGGTAGTAAATCATTATAAAAAAAATGTTCCAATCGAAAGAAGAACTGAGAAAGCTGCTCATATGCCTATCTATGGAACATCAAGACGTTGTGCAGTATGCAGTACTAAAGCAGAGCCTCACAGAAGTAAATGGAGTTGCACTATATGTGATGTTGGACTTTGTTTGAGCGACAAACGCAATTGTTTCCAAGATTTTCACCAATGCGAGTAGTCCTACTGGTTACAGAGCGTGACCACCATTTTCCAAAAAAGAGGGCCTTAATATTATGATATCAAACACTTTTTTATATTTTTATGTAAGCTTTTCGTTTATATTTCGCAATTTAAAATGTAATTGTTTTAATAAAAGTTAATTCAGGACTTAAAGGGTTAATCGATATCATAAATTTGTTGTTACGCATTTGTTATTATCAATCTTGAAAATGAAAAAGTGACGAGTTTTCGTAGGTGCGCTGATTAAAGGTACGACAACGCTTAAGGGTATAAACAGATAATGACATATACGAGAAGCGACAGTCTAGTCGGATCCCTTGATGTTTCCTGTCCCACTTTCGCCTCGTCGAATTTGAGTGATAACCTAGTACACTACAACGAAGAACGGGGAAAACCAGGGCAGGCCAGAGACCGCGTAGCATTGGTGGCAATGACTTCTTTCTCATCTCTCGTTGATCATTGTTC
Source organism: Amphimallon solstitiale (assembly GCA_963170755.1). Classification (NCBI taxonomy): domain Eukaryota; kingdom Metazoa; phylum Arthropoda; class Insecta; order Coleoptera; family Scarabaeidae; genus Amphimallon; species Amphimallon solstitiale. The sequence continues at coordinate 27,202,162 of OY720675.1, read as the reverse complement.
TTTGGTATATATAAGTAGAATAATGTAGTAACACAGCTGGTCAAATAGTCTAGTTTGTAGGAATTACTGTAGTTTAATTTTTAGATACACTTAATATTTCGCTTGTGCAAGCTCAGTCACGTGTTTCAGTCTTGCTGATCATCGTCAGTAGGGTGTAGCCAAGAAATAGGGTGGTATATTCTTGGATATAGAAACAAAAGGAAGACCATCGGGAAGACAGACTACCAATTGCAGCTTAAATGTCAGATGATTATTAGATCTAAGTGACAACAACTGACACAAGTGAGGCAGACATTGACTAACCGCGTGTCGTCCGACCCAAAATTTGATTTTTTAAAATGTCCTTCATCTGTTAAAAATAAAAGGCCGAATTTCACGGGTAGGATAATTACATCATTGTTTTGCAATCAGTTGTTCTATTGCCAAGAGGTTAAGGGTGCTCATTTTGAACATTTAATTTAAAATCATAGTGGTGTGTTCAGGATTATTGGTTTGTTCAATTTCAGTGGACTTTTATATTCGTCTTGTTAAAAACTTGAATTTAATGATTCAAAAACATCATTTCTTCTGTCTCTTCCATTCTTTCCAGTTCATTCCAAATAGCGTTCAAATAAAGTAATTATCCCACACGTGAAATTCGACTTTTTTTTTAACAAATGAATAAATTATAGGAAAAACATATATTTTAAAAAGAATCTTGCAAATAACCTTTCAAATGAGGGCGCGTTTACTGTTATCCCACTGGTGTCTTGGCTAAAAGCTTATGTTTAGGGGTTTTAGTTTAGCTAAAAACACTACGTTCAATACTATTTCCTATTTTCAGTATTCACTACTAAAGATGGTAATTTTCTTAACGAAATGTCACAGTATCCACCCTTTCGTAGTATTGTAATCATTGAGGAGAGCCCACTTTTACTTGCTTACTGCACATAAGCAAGTAAAAGTGGAAGTATTGTGATGACGAAATTTTTAACCTCGAGATACTTGCAGATGTCCACAAAGTCCCCCGATACCGAAAAAGTGGTCTTTAAGACATCTCTCTCTGTGTGTTTGTATGTGTGGCTGGTCACTGTGCGTGACTACGATAGAGACCAAACGGCAAAAGCTATCATTACCCAATTTTATATTTAGTCTCACTCTTATGAACTGATTAGTTTTTCAGTAAAATCGGCAGACCGCAAGTAGCAGTTTTCCTTCACTGAAGAAAATAAATTTTACAACTTTAACAACTACTAACTTTAAACAAATTTACAAAGAATTCAAATGTAGGTACTCAAAAATGAATTTGAAAAAATATTAATAAAAAAAATTCGAAAATCCTACCGGAAATAGGTATTTTACTCTTATCGCGTAATTTTTTGAAAATATCTCGTAACTTATGCATTCTATATAAATCTATCAGTATAAAAGTATCTAGAGCTCGATTTGGAACAATTTTTGTCTATAAAGATTTTAAACATTTGGAACGGTAGTAACACTTTTACTCCTATCGGAGTTAAATTATGCAATCTACACAAATTTATTAAGACTATAAAGTATTTAGAGTTGAATTTGGAGTAATTTTTTATATAAAACGAAAATTCAAAATTCTGATAAAAGTAACACTTTTCCTCACAGGTTTATTAAGAATATAAAAGTATTTAAAACCTATTTTGGAATAACTTATAAAAAAAATACGGAACGCACATTCATATAAGAAAGTCGTGTGGTGGCCACACCTCATTTTTTGTAGTTGCATGTGACTGAGAAATAATGTACTAATTTGGTGGTGAAGCAGTTTATTAACTCAAATGTTGGGTTGGCAGAATTGCAAATTAATTAAACCTGAGTTAATTTATATTAACTTTTATTTCCGGGCATCAGCATTTAAGCAATACCGTAATCACTTTCTATTGCAAACATTTATTTTATAAGATGAAATTATAAATTTGAATAGTAGGTAAATAAATTTTTAAATGGAATGTCAACGACACTCCTTCGGGAATTACTGAAAGTACACATATAAGAAGCAATACTACATCGTTTATGAACTTAAATCCCCCTGTGGAATAGCCTGAACTAATATAATTTACTTCATACGTCTTTAATATATATTTTTACGACACCCACAAAGTTATTACAGGAGATACATTACCTTGATTTTTATTGCGAGGAAATAAAACTGTATTTATTAAAGCCGTATTTCATGCCAGAAGGGGGATATTTACCTTGCCCTGGTCAAAATATTTATTTTGGATCAACTTTTAATATGTCGTATACTTACATAATCCACAAGAAGTAGATAAATCATATACTTAACGAGCAATGTCAGCACATGAAGAAGTAAATACGTGCTGGGCATTACTGATTTGATTAGGTATACATGCAGTGTCGAAAAAAGTAATTATGTAGGTCTTATCTTGCTGATTACACCATTTCTTATCTAACTCTTTAATGACTAAAAGTGTATTTAACATTTCAATTATAGGACAGAAAAAATATGTAATTATGCATTTTAAAGATTACAGAAGACATTAGTGTGAAGGTTTTTACTTTCCTATACGTAGATGCTAACGTTACAAAGTTTTATCAATATCGCAGTCTCAGAATAAGAAGGAGTTATTCAAATAGCCCGCCCAAACCCGGAACATAAAATTAGGTTAAAATGTAATAAACAATTTGATATGACATCTTAACAGATGAGAATGTAGTAATTTGACAAAAAAATTATATTTTATTATTTTATCTAATAAGTGTATAGAATTTGTATTAGAAAATTATTGTAGAAGAGTGGCCTTTTAAATTAATATGTAAAATCTACTCAAAATAGAGAATAAATTCGGTGTTTGACATAACCTATTCTGGTAAACTTTAAACTCGAGCATATGAATATTTCATGAAATTTTCTTTTAAATATGAAAGTAATATCTGCCATACATTGTAAATTATTGATATTTTTAAAAATTACATATAATACTTCGTCATCCACAAGAACTATTGCAAATGACTACCTTCAGCTAGGATGCAAGAATCAAATTTTCTCCTCATTGACTGCTGAACTTTTTCAAAATCACAATTATCCAATTTCTCAAATCTTCCACACTTTCCATTGGAGTATTGTAAACTAATGACTTTACATGGCCCCATAGAGGTTTAAGTCCGGGGATCGAGCTAGCCATAGGCAAGGTCTACCTCGACAAATTTAGTGATCTCCGTATGTATCTGTTGAAAACTCAAGGGCAACCACACTAAAATGCGCTGGTGCACCCACCATCGTGTATAAACCACATTGCGTTTCTTGTTGCCAATGGTGCATCCTCCAGAAATTGAGGTAGCGATTGTTACAAAAAGTTACAATACACCTCGCAGCTAAATCTTTCTGATAGAAATACTGGTCCTATTAGCTAGTTACCTACAATTCCACCCCAAACATTCAACGAGAACTGATTTTCAAAACAATCTTCAAATACCTCATGTGGATTTTCTTCAGCCTATACGTGATTATTGTGAAAATTCCTTATTGCATTTCTTTAAAAATTCTCTTCATCGGTAAAAAGAATCAGCGCTAGCAGTTGAGGGAATTGAACCAATGTGGGGGTATTCTGCCTTCGTGACTCGCTACGCGTGGTGGGGCCCGTGTTCGGTGTTTCGCTGTGTGTGATCGTTCCGTGCCAAAATCATTAACAGAATGCAGTACGTGCAGGAAAATCAGCAGAAAATATGAGCTGTGGCCACCACACAACTTTCTTATACGTATGAGTTTTAAATTATACAATTTTTAAAAAAATTTTTATACAAAAATTATTCAAAATCCTATTCTAAGTACTTCTATTATCTAAACAAATATCTATAGAATGCATACTTTGCAAGATATTCGAAAAAAAAGTGCTACTGGCTAAGAGTGAAAGTGTTACTGCCGGTCCGAATTTTGAAATTTCATGTATACAAAAAAATATTGCAAATTCAGCTCAAAATACTCTTATACTTTTGATAAATACATATAGATGCATAATTTACGACATATTTGCAAAAAGTCGCTAAGCGATAAAAGTGAAAGTGTTACTTTGGGTCCGAATTTTGAAAAAAAAAATTATATAAAAGGTATTGAAAATTATGTTTTAAATACCTTTATACTCGTAATGTACCTGCCTAAAAAGCATGACTTCGGAAAAAGCTGATTTTCGATAAGAGTAAAAGACCTACTTCCGGTGGGAATTTCGAAAAACTTTTTTAATACGATTTTTCTAAAATTTAATTTTGAGTACATTTGAATTTTTTATAAATTGGTATAAACTTAGTAATTTACGAAATATTGGCAAAGTTCGATTTTTTCACTGAAGTAATAAACTACTACCTCCAGTCTACCGATTTTCACTGAAAATCTAATTAGATCTGAAGAGGGAGATTATACTCATAAATACAAAATTTGGAATTGATATCTATAGCCGATTGACCGCTATCGTGGGCACACACACGCAGGGAGAGACATACACAGAGAGAGACATTTTTTAAAAACCACTTCTTCGGTATAAGGGGACTTCAAAACGCGGACAAATCTCGCAGTCGAAAATTTTCGTCATCACAATACTTCTTTATAAGTACTATGTATAAGAACGGAGTTATTAACACTTTCACTCTTATCGAAAAGCAGTTTTTAGCAAATATTTCCCAAATAAACACAAGAATTATTATTTTGCCTTTAATATTTAATAATATTCAGACAACATATTGCTGTGACTCTTGCAATTTGAGATTTATATAAAATAATTTAAATTGTTCAATCTGTATATAAAAACAGAATCAAGCATACATCTTAGTGCTAGGCCTTATGCTAGACTAAGATTCAACAAATTTTCTGCAAAATAGTAGGTTAGGCAATTTTACATTTAACTAGCTCAGTTTAGAATGACTAAAGAAAATGTTCTCTCAGGGGCAGAAAATATAAATAAACTCTCCAATCAATTTGAATGCACTGTAGTTATTACCAAGTCAGGAAAAGTAAATAAAATGCAAAATAAACCTTATCATCTAGTTTATTAAAAGAAAGTATTAAAGAAAGAAAAATTTTAAATTACACAAATATATTCACAAAAATTTAAATATTTCAAAACATCATACAAAATCACACATGACATGATCAAATAGTCAAAACAATAAAGAAATTATAATTAATGAAAGAATAACATCGAGAACAAATTTATATTTTTAAAATAAATGTGATTATCATGATTTATATTCGTCAAAGATACATGTAAACAATCAACATCTTTAATAAAATAAAATTTATTGCATATTGTGAATTGTACTGGAATATGAATAACAAAAATTACGCGATTTATTATTTACAAAAAATATAAACATTAAGGAAATGGCTTTGCCCTAATTAGTCCTGCCTGGCGCCTTTGCTCGCTCCCAAGACAGTAGCATCAGGAAGCAAATTCACACTGGTAGGTACACCAAAGTTCCACCCTACGAGTATGCTTTTCAACTCGTCGGACACAACCCGAACATACACTACTATGTGCTCACCCCTTAAGGTATATATACAAATTTAAACTTAATAATAAAAAAAAATGTCTTTGTGCATTTAACTAATTAACTCAGCCCTGATTAGTTCTGCCTGGCGCCTTTTCTCGCTCCCAAAACAGTACCACCAAGACTAATTCGTGTTTTAAGGATTCACCAGGACTCCATGCTATGAATTAAACAACTACTTAATTCATCGCACACATCCCTGATCTATTACCCAACACGTTAATATCAAATACACTAACACTATAAAATATACTTGATATACATATAAAAAAGAATATATATATAATAAAATAAAACTTTACCTCACTCTGAGATTCCAATACAAAACACCACTCAAGAAAATTTTGTACAACACTATATACACATTTATAACAAACATTATTAAATCACCTTAATTCTTCGTACATGGCTTCAAATTCATCCATCTCATATATATATATATATATCAAAGAAATCTCGATCACCGTTCAATTATTCTATATATACATAAAACAAAATTATTAACCACAAATCTTCTAATCTGGTAAATAAAAATAGTAAAGAAAATGTTTATTAAAACACCAAGTGTTTATATATATAAAAAAAAATTATTATGCTATTCAATTTGATCGTTACAGTCACTAAAATGCTTTATCATAATGCATGGTGTAATAACCCTACATATAAACCAAACATTCTAGAAAAAAAAAATTCAAAGTTCTAATTAAATAAAACTGTTCCGAACATAAATAATTATTTCCAAAAATAATGACAAGTCTCAATGTAAATTAAACTCCAAATTAAAAACGATATCTAATTCATAAAATTATTCTAAGTACCACTTCGGTTGGAAAATTCTATAAGTACAGTAAAATTATTACGGAAAATATTACAAGTTCTAATTCTTGTTGAAAAATTTATAAGTGTCGTAAAATCTCTTTGAAATTATTCTAAGTTCAGATTCATGAATAAACTTCTAAGTTAATATAACATTTTAAGAGGAAGAAGAGGTTTCCACCTACTTCTCCTTTTTTTCTCTTTAGAGTGCGGTTTACACCAAGCAACTCCCGGTTTCTCATCGGTTCCGGACTTATATCGATATTTTTCTTCACAAAAACGCCCGGTTGTCTTCGGTAAGATACGATTCCACCTCCAGAAATACATAGCTGCAGTGCTGCACCACCCGGGAAAACAGTGCATTAGTAATCTTTCAAAAAGGTAAACAAATATGTAAATATCAACTTGTTTACATATTCATGACTCATCTAATGCATCTAGCTAAGGATATTGTTTTCGCCGGGACAAACGGTCGATCTCTCCCAGTCACAGTATTCTTCATGCGGGAAAACACTTTCTTGTTATAATTCACGTAATATTTTATGCTTATTCTAACATTATAGTTTTTATAAAAATTATAATAACATTCTTGTATTATTTAACGTAAATAAAAATTAAATTTGCCAAAATATTAACTTAATAAATATCTATATACACATCATGATGAAATAAATAAAATAATAATTAATTAAATTAAATCTCGAAGTGATCTTGATTATGCCTATTTATAATTTACCACCAAACTCAAGGTCACTGCAATATGTTGTTAGAACTATCTTCTATAATTAAGATTCACACTCCCATACTCTTAAAATTTAAATATATTTGAATGTTACAGAGATCCATGTTTCCAATTTAACATTTTGAAATTACTTAAATAAACATTCATTTACATCAATATGGAATGTATATATTTAACTGATAAATGAATGAATGAGTGGACTGTATTAGAGAGATTGACTGGCAAAACACACAAATACGATCGGAATCAAAATTACGGAGATTCGAAAACATACGATTTCGATTAGCGAATGCAATCCTAATAATAAATCTCAATTAGCAAAATTAGAAGCGTATAATTCGCTATACATACAACACACGAAACATAAATAAGCGTGAAGAAAAGAATTACCTCCTCTGACGTCATAGAGAGCAATTTTATAATATCAACATTAATAAGTTATACGTGCGTTACATATAGTTCTATAGAAGTGGAAGACGCAAAACGTAAATTGATCTTCTAATAGAAGTCACGCCTTGTACAAGTCATTATTTTCGATTGTTTTGCGAAGCATATCAAAGTGGATGTTATTTTACAAGGATTTTCTTTCGGTAAAAGAGAGCTCTGGTGAGTGCACATTTTGCGACGGAGTTACGTACGACGTTGAGAATATTGCTGTTATTGAATTTCCACGTACTGTTGATGTTTCTAGAAAAATATGCTTCGTATTCGAATATATATGCGTTCTAATAACCATTGGTATTTTGTATTCTTTGAAGTGAATTTATGAACATGCCTAAAATTGTAAACAGGTGATATTTTGTCAATAAATTGCAGAAATGTATGCATGTATGACTTTAAAAGAATACAAAGTAAATTAGGTATTTTTCATGGCAGAGACACATTGGACAAGATTTATTTATATTTTCAATGTATGTGTATTATCTATGACTATTAGAACGCAAATGGAGTTTCATAATACAATTTGTCACAGTACTGAAAAAAAATCTGCCATTTTAACTGTTATGCATTCACTAAAATATATTTCGTTAACTTTACTATAATTTAACAATATATTTGTATTCTACGCTTATTTCTGTATAAGTGACCTTGATCTATTATAAAGGTCACATATACACAAATAAGTGTAAAAGAAAATTAATATTACTACGAACATATCTATATATTTTAACAAATACACGATTAACTAAACCACAATTCGTTCACTAATATATATCATTGTTAATTTCATGTTGTATTAAATATTTTCTATAATAAGTGTCATCTGTTCGTGCAAATGAACTTCGTAGAAACGTCAGACAATGTTTATATATATAAATAAATAGAATTTATAAAATTATTATATACAACAGAATATAAGTACTTGGTAAAAACATCTAGTAGGTATAAAAAGAGAAATAAACCGATAGAGGCAGCCTTAAAAACTATTTAGAAATTTGTCATTAGTACATAGTATGGTATTTATTAAGTATTCCTTGATTAATACTTTAAAATTGTGTGCCTTGGACCCCAAAAATCCATATATTTTTAGAAGTTAGCTAATTAATGGTACGGGATCTGAAGTTACAGCCTCAACCTGGTGTTTTAATTAATTATTAAGACACATTCAGTTTTTTATAAAGTTAAAGTTCATTATAGATTATACTCTATCATCTATACATATCTCATTGTTGAGTATTCTGCGCGTCTTCTGTTGTCCGTCTCATACTACGTAATACCAATCTACATTAATACTAACATGCATCCGAGTAGGTAATGCCCTCTATTGAGTGTAACCTCTCCCTTTCTTCATTTTATGTTTATACATAACCAGAAATATATTGAGACTTTCTAATGGTTCTTCCAGATCTACTAGTTTTTATATCAGTCATTGCAGTACAGAATCATCCGAAGTCAATGGCTTATCTTTGGCCTGCTAATTCTGCTCATAAATGGGCTCTAATTCTACATTATTATCAATTGCATTAGATGGAGTTTTATACAAACTAACTCGTTTAACACTATCCCTAACAAATACACTTTCCCCTTCTGCAAAATCATTTAGCTTTGAATTATTTCTTTGATCATGATAATATTTATAAGCTGACTGTCGTCTTTCCAAATGTGACTTGACATCTGCAAATGCATTATTTTTAAAGGTTTCACGAGTTGGCATAAAAGCATTAATATTTCGATCAAAAGTCAGTTCTGATGGAGATTTGTTTATCGTAGCATCAATGGGCGTATTCCTATACTCCATCAAGGCAATGTAAGGGTCACGACCATTATGATCAGCTGTTTGAAGCATTTGTTTGCATGTCTGTACATATCATTCCGCCAATCCATTGGACTGTGGATAATATGGACTTGATGTAATATGTTTGAAGTTCCACAATCTTTCAAATTCTTTAAACTTATAATTTTTGAATTGGGGACCATTGCCACTATATACTTTTTCTGGAATACCATATCTAGCAAGGTTTGATTTCAAGGCTACAATGACTTTGTCAGTACTTTCATTAGAAAGTTCTTTAAATTCTATAAACTTACTATAATAGTTCACCAATAATAAAAAAATGCTTTACCATTAAAATAGAAAATTACAGTACCAACTTGCTTCCATCAACCAGAAGGTATTTCTCTAAGCGTTAAATTTTCATTACTATAAGTTTTTTGAAAGTTTAAACATATCACACAATTTTTAGCTACATTCCCTATATCTTTGTTCATACTCGGCCAGTGAAATATATTTCTTACTCCACTCTTACATTTTTCAATGCCTAAGTGATTACAATGAATTAAATCTAACATATCCTTTCTCAATGATAAGGGTACAAAAACATTCAAATTCTTAAACACTAAATCTTTTACTACAAAAAGATCGTCCTTGATAGGATATAAACATTTTAAATTCTCTGGTATTAGATATATGTTTGCCCAACTATTTTGAATATAATTCTTTATAATAGCTAATTCTTTGTCTTGTGCAGTTGCCTGCTTAAACAACTTTAATTTTTCTTCAGAAAAAGACAAACTATTAACAATCATATCTACATGAGCTTCTACCTCATTTTCTAATTCAGTGGAGTTATTACTACTTTTTGTATTGCTCCGAGACAGTGCATCTGCCAATAACAAGTCCTTCCCTAGCTTAATTTGATAATTAGATCGTAAGGTTGCAATTGCAATCTCAGTCTTTGCAGTCTAAGTGGAGTATCATGAAAGGACTTATTAAAAATATTTACTAAAGGTTTGTGATCCGTTTCAACAGTTACAGTCTTGCCAAAAATATACTGATGAAACCTCTCACAACCATGCACAATAGCAAGCAATTCCTTTTTAATTTGAACTCATAATCTTTGACTTTGTGTTAATGCTTTTGAAGCATATGCAATTGGAAAATTGTCTTGCAACAATACAGCTTCTAAACCGAAACTACTACTATCTACAGATAATATAATAGGCTTTTTAATATTATAAAAATTAGAACAGGTGTATTAGTTAACATATTTTTCAAATTTCGAAAATCACATTTATGATTTTCAGTTCAAACAAATTCAGAATTCTTCTTCAGCAATTGTCGCATTGAGTATGTAACATCTGTTAGGTTCGGCAAGAACTTGTTGATGTAAGTTACCATACACAATATAGTTTGCAGTTCTTTCATGTTCTTTGGCTCCCTCATTTTTAAAATTGCACTCACTTTTTCTTTATCAGGCTTGAGTCCTTCACTGCTAAAAATGTGACCTAAGTATTTTACTTCAGTAACACCAAATTTGCACTTTTTCTTATTCAGTCGAAGCACTTTCCAGTCGCTCATTATGTTATTTTTCACTACTGCACCAGACAATAATGTCATCTATGTACACTTCCAGTCCTGTTAATCCATCAAATAATTTCTTGAATGCTTTCTGAAAAACTTCAGGACTCGAACATAATCCAAACGGTAGTCTTTGATAACAATATCTTCCGTACTTGCCAGCATTAAAAGTAGTTAATAAATTACTTTCTTTTGCAAGCTTAATTTGATAGAATCCTTTTTTGTATCTAATATTGAAAATAACTTCGCTCCATGCATCTTTGAAGTAAGTTTTTCAAAAGTAGGCAATTGATATATTTCTCGTATTATTTCATTATTCAAATTTCTGGGATCTACACATATGCGTAACGAACCATTATCCTTTTTATACTATCATCATGGAAGTTGCTCATTCTGTTGCTTCAGTTACTTTTCTTATTACTTTCATTCTTTTATCCTGTCTAATTCCTTTTTCACATCATCTTGTATATTAATTGGGATTTTTCTAGGCGTTTCTATTACAGGTTTGCAATTTTCTTTTAATTTTATATTGTATACAGTATTTAATTCGCCTATTCCTTGGAATAAATGCTTGTTTTCATTTCATAACTTGTTGAGGTTATTTTCTATCTCTGCGTGGTTCACTTGCTTTAAGAAATTTAATGTTTCTATATCAGGTAAGTCTATTATACACGGTGCATCAAAATCTATAACCAGGACATTTAAATTAGAAGTTTTCCGTCCACGATGACAATTTAATGTTGTTTCTCTACAAACATTTATTGTTGTATTATTGTAATTCTTTAACTTGGTTTTTGATGGTTTTACTTTAGTTGAAACTTTTAAAGCAGTATCTCTCTTTATTATATTTACCTGTGCACCTGTATCCAATTTGAAGCAAATTTTCTTTCCTTCTACTACCAAATATTCATACCATTCTTTAACTGAATCTACTACATTCACCAGGGATTCGTTAGCATCTTCTATTAATGCACTTCTCCAAATCTAAATTTGTTTCCCTCAAAAGTCTATCTTTAATTTTCAAATCTGCAATTCCACATATAATACGATCAAGTATTAAGCTGTCTTTTAATTCTCCAAAATTACAGTCTTTACTTAGCTTTTTTAAGTCTGTAGCAAATGAATCGATTGGTTCACCTGCTTTCTATAAGCGAGTGTTAAATAAATGTCTATTAACACTTTCATTTGATTTTGAAATAAAGTACAACTGTAACTTATCTAACACTTTAACATAATCTCTCTTTTCTTCTTCTTTTAGATCTAAGGTGTTATAAATTATTATATATTATTTATATTATTTGTTGTTATAAATTATACATTATACACTTTTAACATATATTGTTGAGTATTATGCGCGTCTTCTGTTGTCCGCCTCATACTACGTAATACCAATCTACATTAATACTAATATGGATCCTAGTAGGTAATTCCCTCTATTGAGTGTAACCTCTGACAGGGTTTATATATTAAGTACATCCCTATTGATGTACTTACTTTAGTTGTGTTTAAGTAATTTAGTATTCATGATAACTGTTTTGTTAAATAGCTTTAAACAATTATAAATTAGATCTACAATATTTATCACTATCAGGACATAACACAAGATATTCCATGCAAACATCTGGATCTTCGTTTGGCTATAAGAGAAATCAATTTACGTATGCCTTACAAACTCCTTTATGAACTGTGGAATTCTTCCATGGATTCAGGCCATGAACTATCAGTCAGAGACACGTTATTATATACTTGCGCATATCTCATTTTTGAGTTAATTTCATTTCTAGACCAGTCAAGCAGTTTATGTGTGACACATTATCATGTAACACAGTAAATGTTTCTTCGCGGAAGACAGCTTATTCTAGAATCAATCCTGTACTAAAAAGATTATTTTCCTAGATCCTTTATAATTTATTACCCGCAGTCAGGCACAAGAACATGACACTTATGTGTTCTTCGGATTTTATTCTAACGACTAGAAGCAAATCATGTTTTGGATCTTTTCAAAATATTAGAATTGTGCACTTGCATATACAGGGTGTTCCTAAATATCATGTACATAAGGAAGGGGGTAACTATTTGGTTTATTTTGTGCCTAAAATTTCATATAAACATAGGTCTGCAAACGCTTCGTTAATATGCAGGGTGTTGAAATTTCAAGAATTTTTCACTTTTTACTGTATAGCTCCTGCAGTTTTTTTTACGATTTCTAATGTCAATTGTCAAATTAATAAACTCAAGTGATTATCTGAATAACGCCAGAGCCTGCTAGACCATTTTAAAAAATTTAATTTTCTCTGGCGAATTACAGAAAATTGTTTTCTATATTTTTTTCTCGATAACGGTCAGAGATAAGAAAAAAATATAAGAGATCAAAAAGTTTCTAAACAAGACAGAAAATTTATTGCGTATTTTAGAATCTAGCAGTGGCGCATCGCAAAAAAGTTCAGGGTGAGAAAATAGGGCATGACCCCGAAAAAATTATTACCCTGTAGATTCACATAATCATTTGGCATGGCTAATGATGCAGGCCTTATAGCGTAACCTACCTTCCAAATTTGAACAAAATATCTTAAAAACTGCAGGAGCTATACAGTAAAAAGTGAAAAATTCTTGAAATTTCAACACCCTGCATATTGGTAACGAAGCGTTTGCAGACCTATGTTTATATGAAATTTTAGGCACAAAATAAACCAAATAGTTACCCCCTTCCTTATGTACATGATATTTAGGAACAGCCTGTATAGGCAGCCTTATATATGGTGAATAGTTGTGGACCCATGAACGACTCCTGTCTGATATATAATTAAACATAATTAGTTATTACGGTCGTCCACTTATTTCTTATTCCTTATATCCATATATTTCTAACTTGCCCAGTAATATACGATGGTCTACTGTATCAAAAGTCCAATAAATGCATCTTCACATTTCCTTTACAGCTATAGAGAATCGTTTATAAATTGCTTTTTATTGCACATTTTATTTAAGTATATATTGCTTGAAAACTGTTAGAAAATTATGGATTGCAGACTATTATCGCTTAACATAAATATTTATAAAATACCATACCTCTTGTTTTACAACTCTATAAATGGTGACTAGATTTGATTTTTCTATTTGTATATGTTACGTAAAAATGTACTGATAAAATTATGAACCATCTATTGCTGTTTAACCGAGATATGTCTCACATATAACATTACGCAATGAAAAATATTCAAAATGTTTCACCCTAATTCAAACTGACGTGCGTATTTCTAAACCGAGTCTAAAATTAATTTAAATGGAACGCTGACACAAAGGACACTCGATATGTTGTAATTATACTATTTTAAAGTCTTTGAGTAATCCACTTGATTGACGTCAAATGATATTAAATGTTAATTCCGACGCAATTTCTTAAAAAGTACTTAAGTTTATTTTCATTTTAGTCATGTTTTAAGTTGAGAAAACGCATTTATTCGGTCGATGGTTTGTATAACAACCACCCACACTGATTTGTCCCTATGGTGCTTTACGTTTAGCTGGGAACAAATCGGCGCATTATCGAAAATAGTTGGGTAAGTAATAAGTATTTTAAAAATAGATTGACTGTGTTAGCGTTCTGCAAGTTATTTCGCATTCTTATGACATTTACGACAGGAAGATCGCTAGACTTCTGCCAGGTGTTAAAATATTTTAGATAAGGAGATTCACAGAAACTTGTTCATTGTTGTCTGCTTTATTACTTTAGATAATTCATGCCATGTGTGTAACTGGCAGTAAAATAATATTGAATTTATTCTGCTAACGCAATTCTTATATTTATAATTTATTAAAATAAAATATTTTTTACTAAGGGAAATGTACCAGTTAGGACTATTCGGATAATTTAATGCATATGAGGTGATATTTATAATTTATTATATTTATAATTTATTAAAATAAAATATTTTTTACTAAGGGAAATGTACCCGTTAGGACTATTCCGATAATTTAATGCATATGAGGTGATGTTGAAGACACGTCAGCGGCAAGGGCGTAGCCAAGTGGGAAGGGGCAGTTGGCACTTGCCCCCTCCCTAAAAGCCAAAAACCCAGAAATAAAAACGAATATCCTTAATCATACATATTTTTTATAAATTCGTAGATTCTAGTTGAAAATGAAGTATATGCCACGATATAGTAGGGTAAGTTCGCCTGTAACCAGCCACCAACCAATAGTCGGCCACTGTTGACTCTTTTCAAGAATAACTTAAAACTAGGACAAATATTATGCTACTTCTCTACACAGCTGAAATCTTATATCTTCATACAGTGCGATATCATTTAAAAAATGAGGTGTGGCCACCACACGACTTTCTTATACGAATGAAAGTGTTACTTCCGGTCCGAATTTTGAATTTTTTTTATATAAAAAATATTGGAAATTAAGTTCTAAATACTTATGAATTCTTTATAAATTAGTCTAAACTTAGTAATTGACGAAATATTCGCAAATTTCGATTTTTTCACTGAAGTAAACTACTACTTCCGGTCTGCCGATTTTGTTCAAAATCTAATCAGTTCTCAAAAGGGAGATTATATTCGTAAATACAAAATTTGGAATTGATATGTCCAGCGGTGTGACCGCTATCGTGGTCACACACACAGAGACACAGAGAGAGAGAGAGAGAGAGAGAGAGAGAGAGAGAGAGAGAGAGAGAGAGAGAGAGAGAGAGAGAGAGAGAGAGAGAGAGAGAGAGAGAGAGAGAGAGACATTTTTTTAAAAACCACTTTTTCGGTATCAGGGGACTTCAAAACGTGGACATCTGCAAAAATCTCGAGGTCGAAAATTTTCATCATCACAATACTTCCTTATACTACGTATAAGAAAGTAAAAGTGGTAAACTTAGGTAGCCGGAAATATATAAGGAAGTCAAATTTTATTTATTATTATTAAACCCGATTCGGTGGGTTTTCGGGGATGAACAGACTTTGAAATAACTTCTATTCAGCCAAAAAGGCCTGATTTATTAACTTTGAAGTTCAAAAAGGCATGGTCGGTCACTGGTACAAATATTTACTCCTGTATCTAGTAGTCGGCCCCCCAGGTCGACTACTAGCATATTGTTCAAGTTTTATTTTCATCTTTTTGGTACTTACCGGTTCAGATACATATTCATCTCATTTGCAATCATATACAGTTTCACAAGACGATTCTCAACATGAGTAATCGGCCGTGGGCACAGTCAATAATAAAAATGTTTTGCAACATTGAAAGCGACGGCCGACCACTAGCATAGACGTCAAATGCTCATTTTTCCATTTGTCGGCCATGAGATTATAAGTTGTTTTCAGTGCTATTTTCGGACCTAAAATTTGAAATTACTCATCTTCAGAAGATGGGAAACCACCAACAACGAAAATTCTTTGAATATTCTGAGGATAATATGCAAAAGGCGTTGGAAGCAGTACAAAATTATTCAAAAATCCGAGTATCTTGCAGACATTTCGATATTCCTCGAGCAACACTACAGGGCCATTTCAACGAACCAGCTGTCAACAAGCCAACATCTATATTTGAGTGTGGAGAGTGAAAAAAAAGTAGCCGAATGGATAATGAGACGAAGAAAACCTTATTAAAGCAAGGATTAAAACTACAAAAAATTACTCAAAAAAATTGGAGGAAGAAAATTTAACTGAAGAAAAATTAGAGGAAGAAAATATGGAAAACGAACAATTAGATAAAGAAAAACTGGATAGAGAAAAAGTGGACAAGTAAAATTAGATGAAGGAAAACTTAGCCCAGGCCAAGTATCCGTAGATATATTCATAAAGGAATTGAAGTATCCCAAAATACTAGAACAATCTAAGAAACCCAAGTTGAGACCATCCACGAGCGCCATATCTATATCTCAAAGTATAGAGAGCATATTATATTGAAAGAGAAAATAGAAAGAGGAGAAAGGAAAATGAAAAAACGGAAATGAAATGAATCTGAAACCAAAAGGAACACAACATCGAAGCAGTGTCTGCGAAGAAGAATTATACAGTGATGCCCAAGAAGAAGGTGACGAAAATGTTGGATGTGATACTTGCCCAAGGTAGATTCATTTAAATTGTACTAAGCTTGTAGGACAGTCATATGAAGATGTTAAAAATCAAGATTTCTCCTACGATTTCTACTGAAGATGAATAATTTAAAAAGCATTAAATATTGAATTTTTGGATTTATATTTGCTATAACAGATTTAGATATCTAGTTATTAATTTTTTTCCTCAAGAGTTCATTTCTGTTTCTTGTGAATCAGAAAATAATGTTATTTTGTTTTATTTATATGACTATTAGAGATTTAGTGTTTTTTTTTGTTACCTTATTTATAGAGAATTTGTTTTTGATTTTTTACACTTATTTATTTAGCGGATAATATACATTTATATTTTATTTACTGATTTCATCCTTTTACTTACTCACTTTTGTTGAAAAGACAAAAAGCAAAACAAAACAGAAGGATTAAATCCCGAGTGCGAAACGAACGATGGATTTTCAAAGCCGGTAATTGCTCTGCCTTTATTGGACTTCTTCTGTCATATAACCTATTTTCCTTCATTATTTATTTAATCAATTAATTTAAATTAATTCCATTAGTGATATTGTTCTATTTTAGTAACTCAAGACAGTTGTCCCATATTTACTTCTTTTACTATTGTATATTTTAAAAATTACGAAACTATCCATCCACAAACATTTACGTAGACATTTCCACACCTCTCTGTCTCATAATCACGCATAATGGAACAGAACCACAGCCTACGGTTCGCTATAAAAAAAAATACATGAAAAAAAGCACGAGAGAAAATTACTATTTGGGTTTCGGGCGGTAATTTTTATCAGATTTTTTTTTCTTTTTTGGATTATATTTAAAAATATTTTCTTCACAGGCGCCCTTTCTCAGAATTTAAAAAAAAACATTAAATACGGAAATTAAACATTTATCTCAACTATTATAAAAAAAAAATAAAGAAAGTTAGACGTTGCATCTCCGTAGAGGAGCATTTTAAGTCATATATAAAGACCGCAAGAATTGGTCCGATTCCAGCGGCAGTACATCGGGAGCAACCTTAACGGCGCGCGCCTATCGTACGAGTATGTATGTCGTGAAATATGTAGTTTGTACACTGATAGAAAAAAAGCGTTAAGTTAATACAAAAATGCATAACTTGAACACTTTTGTGTAGTTAAATATGAGCAAGAGACCAGTATCTTCATTCAATGTTCCGAAAAGTGTTATAGTTATTTACGAACCAAGTGCGGGAAGACGGTTTTCCCGCATGAGCGCACATTGTAAGCACGAGCGACCGCAGGAAGCGAGTGCTTTTAATTGCGCGAATGCGTGGAAGATGTCTTCACGCAAGTGGTTTGTACAATATTTTTTGTACGAGCATTAAATTAAAAGTCTTAGTTTTAATACATCAAAATTCAGAGCAAACATAAATGCAACAGGCAATGATTATTGTTTACTATAACATTCAAATATATTCCCTTGATATTGTATATATATATACATACATACCTATTCAGATCTTGACGACTTAATTTTATACTTGCCTACATAGATTAATAGTACTATTTAAAAAGGAATTAATGCATATATATGCATTTGGAATATGACAGTTCTATTGTTACTAGAAACAATTGCAAACGCAACTAAATATGGTGTCAATTCAACAAGTATAGAAGTAATTGTTTCAGTTGACATTTATATTTTTGCAGCAATTTGCCAGTTTCTTTTTCAAGTGCACAATTTTCTACAAAATCTATGTCTGATAATTCATGTACTCCTCCCGAAATTCGGGAAGCTGCAAATGCGGCGGTACAAAATTTGCTGCCAATAAAATCAAAACGACGATATGAAGTTGTCTATAAAAAATTTGTACAATGGTGCAAAGACAAAAATATTAGAAATTATACCGAAAATTGTTTATTGGCATATTTTCAAGGCTTTTCTAGCAAAAAGTCATTGTGGCCAACCTATTCAATGTTGAAGTTCTGTTTAATTATTTACAACAATATCAATATATCAAAATTCGAAAAACTAATCGCCTTTCTCAAAAGAGAAACAGAACACCAGTCTTCGAAGAAATCAAAAATTCTCGAGATTGAACACATTGAAAGATTTATTGCAGAAGCTCCGGATTCCTCATATCTTTTAATGAAGGTATTATTATACATAATTACTTCAAGTTTATTTATGTATTATTAAATATTACATTTCAATTTAGGTGGTATTAATAATGGGTATTGCTGGAGCATGTCGCCGGGAAGAATTATGTAAAATGTCCATTGATGATATCGAGTTCAAAGCAGATGTGATATGTGTAACTGTACCAGAAACAAAGAATAATATATGCCGTCGCTTTGCAGTGATCAATCCTGCATGGATTAAATTGGTTCTAAAATATAAAGAATTAAGAAACACAGTAAATACTAGGTTTTTTTTAACATACCGTAATAAAAAATGTGTTAATACTCCAGTGGGTCTAAACACAATTGGAAAAATTCCTTCAAAAATTGCTGAATACCTTCGCTTAGACAGTCCTGGTCAATATACAGGTCACTGCTTCCGCAGAAGTTCCGCTACTCTTCTTGCGAACAATGGGGGGGGACTTGTTGACCCTTAAAAGACATGGGGGTTGGCGTTCTTCAACAGTGGCCGAGGGTTATGTAGAAAACTCCCTGCATAGCAGGAAAATGATTGCAGATAAAATAATGAAACCAGGACCACTTTCTACTACTACAAGTTATAACATAATGCAACCAGGACCATCATCTGTGACTGCAACTTATACACCTGAATCTGTAAATGTTGCACAAACTTTATCAGTTGCAAACCAAGCCACTCCAGGAACTTCGATTTCTAATTGTCAAAATTTTACTGTAAATGTTAACAATAATATCTGTAATAGTTGTAGATCTTCCCAAAATAAAAATATTGTTGATTAATGTGATTAGTATCACACCTAACCTAAAATAGATTACCTAATTAATTTCAGAATTTCGTGTACGTATCTATTACTCACCTTTCCATAAAATTAAATTATTATATTCTTACACATGGCAAACATGAGGTATTTATTCTGATATTTATAAATTTATAGTACATTATTGCGTTCTTTGATTTAATTACAATTTATTAGAATAGCCAATATGAATATCTTCAGATAGATGGCGCCACAATTTGTTCGATGAATTTTTAATTATTACTCCTATTTCCCCAACTTTTAGTGAAGAATAGTGGAGGGAAGTAGCATTTTATAGACTAAATGTTATTACTATCAAGTTAGATTTTTTTTTAAATGTCCCAAAGTGCCAGTGTTTTTTTCAATTTTTACAGTCGCCTCAACCGGGAAAACGTACTTCCCAGTCGAGCTACACGTGCGCCAATTATGACTTTACAGGCGGCGAGTACAAAAAATTTATATTGGAAATAATAGTTAAATGAACATTTTAAAGCTGTTAAATATGGTTAAATATAAAATCATGGGGATAAATTGCGCATATGTGTCGTTAAGTGCGACATTAGCATAACTACCCCCATAATGTTATTTCTTTTTCGATAATGTGTGGGATAGAGAACAAGCAAACACGTGCTCCTACTTACTTCGATTCCAGGCGCACAAAAAACACACAAAAGCTGGTTGTTGCTTGCGTTTTGAACATTTTAAATTTTAGAGGAAGATTTTAAATCTTGTTTGAAATACTATTTATTCAACTAAAACTACACACTTGCCGGAACACATCTATTTTCAAACATAAAATATTTTAATGTTCAGGGAATTCACTTTTTCTTTGGGTAAACACTTTTTCTGTTGAGTTAACCGTTTGCAGTTCAACATTTCGAAATTGGTTGAATTACCATTTTCCTTTCTCTCAGTGTAATAGGCAGTCGTCGTACGGTGTTGTTGCATGATCATGCATTACAAGTACACGTACCTAAAATTCGGCTGCTACACATTTAAAATGTCGAACACATTTAAAATGTCGAAAGTTCGTGAGGATACTTCAACGTGTTTGTTTGCCAATAAGGTAAACAAATTTTTATGGCAGTTCCCCGATTTAATCTATAAAGGGACTGGGGTAGTATAAAGTTACTCTACATAACGCCCATTTTTATTTCGGTAAAGCCGATGTAGTTACGCCACTGCTACCGGACCACACTTGCGGCCCTTAATCATATACTACTTTAAAAAAGGTAATACGTTTTGTAATTTGTTTATAAAAACGGGAATACTTTTCCAATACTTTTATCTCTCTTGCACACTTGACCATCACCTTTCGCCTTAAATGTAATGTTTATAGACCGGACGTGCCAGGCCGAAATTACGACGGACAAAAGAAATAGTGTATAACATCACGCAATTACTGAATAGCAGTATTCATATGGTGAACTGCACATCTGTTTTCGTCAAGAAAACGAACAGCAAAAAGGTCGATTTTACTGTTAAATTCCTTTCTTCATCGAGGTAGGTATAAGCGTGAGGAGTTTTTAAAATTTATTCTATGTACCTTATATTTCGTAAGATAAATAAAGTACGGAGAGTTTACTCGATTTGAACTACAAAATTAACAAATAATAATATATTTTGCGTTTCATATATCACCACCCACTTGTTATCCAATTATATAAATAAAATTAAAAATAAAAAATTTCAATAATGCGCCCATGAGCGATGAGTAATCGGCCGCTCGTGTCCAGTCTCTGGTAATGTTGTTTGCATTGAGTGCGACTGTTTTATAAAGTATAATGATTCATAATTAATAAATTTATCTAAGGATTTTTTTCTTCATAGTTCAAGAACTCACTAGTGCCCATTATATTCGTTTACATGTATTTTTCTAGTCGAGGTTTGTTAATTCTGTTAAAAGAACAATTTCCTTGTGCTCTATAAATGTTATTTCACTAATATAATGCAAAATTTTCCAAAATTGAGAATAAAAGAGATCGCGGGACCATATGGTTAAACTGCGTAAACTTCTCTTTTCTATATAAAATATTAGCTGAAACTAAATAATGTAATTCTTGGTGTTGACACAGGCAACATTTAGCGTGCATAAGCATTCTTTATTAATAATTATCGTAATCATTATTGTTGGTCTATCTGTACAGACAAAATGTTTGCAGCAATGCTTGCATTTTACATTGGCAATGTGTCAAAACGAAAACACGTGCAGAGAAAAACGACTGCTGTGGAATTAGTAAAAATAAGTCAAATGTTTTAAAATTAACATATAGCCATTTATCAAGAAATTGGAAATAACGTGACACTGAAAAAGGTGTATTTCATGGCAGAATTCCGGCTATTCGTTGTGTATTTTTAGGCCTGTCGTTGTTTTTCATTTCTAATAGGTAAACGTAGTGTCTAAATATAGCTACATATTTTGGTGGAGTAAGATATCTACGATTATATATTTAGGTCAATTTACATCGTGAATTATGTATACACATGTGCCGAAATATATATCAAATAAAAACTGGAAGTAATTTTCTTCTACCGACATTTCCCTTGGTTAAAATATATTTCAATAATAGCAATAATAATATTTTAAATTAGATTTATTTTGTGATAGAGATTCAGTGTACAGTATTTTTGGTAAGTAATTCAGCTAACCAGGGGATACCTACATATATTTTAGAGTAAAATTAATTATACTGAATTATTTTCCCGTTTGTAAATATAACCCGATAACACGATACATATAATAAAACAGATAAATTAACACTGCTTTATTTGTGTATGAAAAACTGAAGCATTAATCATAAAAACAATACTGTCGAGGGAAACCAATTATAAAATAGTGGAGCGAACTCCTGGGCAAAGAATATCACGAACTTTCCGTTTGACCCTGGCTAAAAATGTCGAAATAATAAATATTAAAATACTATAGCTAATTTCTGCCGTAATAAATTCGACATTTTTATACACATACATCTCTGCAAATATACATCGTATTGTAATTACGCATTTTAAAGGCGATATTAGGCATGGTTTGATCTCGCGACGTTTATCTACTGGAGATGTCCACGTCATCGAAGCATGTTTTATGTCAAAAACACGATTATTTGTCGTTCGGTACCTATAAATGCTGAGCCATTTTCAATATAAAATAACTTGCTGAGCCGTACGCCTACTTGTTCGCATGCTCAACTATATACTTCTTCGGTTGCGCATTCACGAACCGAAAAGTAAATAAATCCTGCAATTTCTAATTACTGCTTAGGTTGTGCATACACTAACCATGGAGTAATTAATTCCGCAATCTCCAACGCTGCTTTGGCTGTGCATCCATTAACCAAGTAGTAATTAATTCTGCAAATTGTGCATTCACTAAGACATCTTTTCCTTTTCTTATATTGACTAAGCACTGATTCAATTAGTTCGCACAATAACATCTTGGCGATTATTTTTGACGGCTGAGAAAAGGTGGGAGTGAGGTGTCTATATATTAAACATCCCGGACTTGCGCATCTGCATCTGGCTGCACCATATTTATCACCGTGGGAAACTGAATTCCGAATATTTGGTAGGTGCAAGAAACTGAATGTCAGAAGTTAGTCAAAATTTTTCTCACAATTTCGTCAAATAACTGTTTCAGAGTAACATCGGGCACAAAAGAAGACTATATAAACTATTTTCTGTCTAGAATTCGTATGTTTTGATAATAGTAAACTTCAAATATCTCAGAAATTGAAAGAGATAGCGAGGTTCCGTTAGGATTTTCGTAATCAACAGCTTCTAATGCATATTGTGGGATTATAAAACTCCCAAAATACGACACAAGTAGTTTTCTAAGAGCATAATTCCAATTTAAACAAAATTATTGACTCAGATGTAACTTCTAGTCATCGATCACATAAAAATGATAAGCCTTATTTTTTACGATAAGTAGGTTTTGCCAAATATTGCGGAATGTTCTTTCCAGTAGTGATTTGCGATAGAGATAACACGATAAGATAGGGTGATTAAATAAAACGCTTATTACTTCCGAGGCAATGAATTTGGGTAATTTTGTACGTAATCCCGAGAATTCATCATATTTCTAAACATGACACTCGTAGGTACAAATTAACGTTAGATTTTGTTTAGTTTATTTCGACACTTACATTCGTATATGTTCGTTATAAAAACAAAATTAGAATATTTTTTCAATGTTTTAATAAAAGAAAAAGGAAAAAAACTCAAATTGTGATATAAACAAATATACATTACTAACAAAAACATAAGAATGTTCTATGCATAATTTTGCACTGAATGAAAACAGTAAAACGCCTTATTACTTTAGAGATTCCAGTAATCGATATAATTTTGAGATAAATGTAATATGTGATTTAGTATTTGAGTATTATTTAATTTATTTTCGCTGCTTCATGTATAGCCATATCAATACAGCGTAATACAAGCTCCTAAACAGTGAATATTAGAAGTTAAGTCGGCTTTCGCAAATATATATTTCAAATTGATCACAGTGTAATCACTTACAAGCAACAGGAAAAGTAATGGAACTAAAGTACAACCCTATGGCACGCCAGTTATAAATGGATAAACTTAATTTCGTTAATCATCACTATCTGTTTTCAACCAGTACTACAAATGATTTAAACTCATTTTAAATCGCTTCTCAAAATCCATAATGCCCAGCTTATCCATGTCAGAAACTCTCAACAAGTTTATCATTTCCAGTATCTTAGGAATAACAGAGAGTAACGATGTCGATCTATAATTACATCACTCATATGGGTGGCCTTTCCAAAAGACGAGTGCATCTTTACCAGCGCTGATGAGCTATTGAGTGCCGCGCATAGTACATACAACATACTAATCATAGTAAGTTTTCTTGTATAATCTCTATAAATCTTGTATATCTGTGTATAATCAAGGTAGGTATGTAGGTTTATTAACAAAAACGTTTGTAGTGCATTTTATTTAAAATAAACCTGGCATTATTAGTAATATACTCTTATAATTGAAAAGAAAATGGATGTATAAAATAAGGAATATGATTTATGTTACATTTATAAAGTATCCTCAAAATACCGGGATATCAACAATTAAATTGGTCAATGGTGGTCATGCATTTTAAAATTATTGTCGTAGCGTACATCGTACATTTAGGTATGTCATAATTTTTTGAATGTCAAAATCTGTCAAGTTATTGTGTTGAAGTTTTCTAATCCTGCACGGTTTTTGAATCATGGTTCTCACCACAGAGCACAAAATTTACATGTTTGAAGCCTATTTTCGAACGAGTGTGCTAGTTAATGGAACTTGGGAATACAGTCGACGTTTGTGTTTGGACAATTTTCGAGAGCACTTCCCAGCCGTAGCAGTATTACCGGACAATTTTTATGCATGCCTTACAAATTGTGCATGTTGAAGTGTTTCGCGAAACTGGTTCTGTACAGAGTTCGTACAGAAGAGGTTATTAATGACGTTCGTCAACGTATGGAAGAAGAGCCTACAGAACCTTTAAAACGTCTCTCTCAAGAAATTCGGCTTTCTTATGGAACGTGCCAAACGATTGTAAAGAAGGACCTGAACATGCATCCATATAAGATGCAATCATATCAAGCTCTTCTGCCTGCAGACCACCCCAGACGCCTTGCGTACTGCCATTGGTTCGTTAATAATTTAATGAATAACGATCTGCTGAACTTAACTTTTTTTCTGAGGAAGCTTGGTTCCACCTTTCGGGATACATCAATTCTCAGAATATGCGAAAGTGGAGCACTGATAACCCGCATATTTTTATTGAAACGCCACTACATGCTCAGAAAATTGGTGTTTGGATGGCAGTTTATCGCAGAAGAATAATTGGGCCAATTTTTTTCAATTTCGCCGTCAACGCAGAAAGGTACAGAAATATTTTTTTGATTGAATTTGTGCAACAGTTAGACGATGATGAACTTCAATACGGTTATTTCCAGCAATACGGTGCAACAGCACATACTACACGCGAACATCTTGCTTTTCTCCGCGAGTTTTTTGATGACCGGCTGATAAGTTTGCATACGGAAGTTGAGTTTCCTCCAAGATCACCTTGTTTGACAATTATGGACTATTTTATCTTTCCTTATTTAAAAAATAAGATTTTCGCAAATCCGATGCATAAGTTGCAAGAACTGCAACAAAGAATTGTTCAGCAATGTGCAACCATAACGCCAGAAATGCTGCAAAACGCTTTTCACAGCATGAGGAGGCGCGTAAACTTGTGCATTGAACAAAACGGGGGACATTTCCAACAATTATTGTAATTTAGTTTTTCTGGTTAATAAAAACGTTATTTATTTCATAACTTGTAGTTCATTATTATTTTACAGCTGAACTAAGTAGGTAACACATTCGTAGGTTATTGATAATGTCAGTGTAGCTTGACAATGATTGAATTATTTCAAAAGGATGATTTAAACTAAGACAAGCGTTTTACATTCTATGACCAACATTGACCAATTTCATTTTTGATATCATAGTATAACTCGATCTTAGTGCGATTCAGAAGATAATAATAATAATAATCTTTATTGTCTTAGACTTTCATTCCAAAGCATTGACATTGTCAGATGTTACACTATAAAATACTATACACAATAAACAGCCTCAAGTTTCAGGGTAATTCATGAATTCCTTGAAAGAGTAATAACTTTTTATTAATAGCATATTTTTAACTTTGGTTTTGAATAATGGAACCGGCAAATCTCTCAAATTTACAGATAACCTGTTGAAGGCCACAATAGCTAAATAGTGAGGATTCTTCTCACTGAATGCGAGCCTATGTGAGGGAACTTCAAGCATATTCGCATTTCTAGTGTAGTACGTGTGATGGTGGTTCAATCTAGGAATAGACTCAATACTGCGCCTAGCATACATCAACAACTGGTGTATAAAAATTTGGTAAAGGTTTCATATCCAAGAACAAACTCATACAACTGTCCCTAGGGGCAACAGCCGCCATCACACGAACACCGCGTTTTTGCAATCTAAATACCTTCCCAATTTCCAACGAAAGTCCCCACGCCAGCAGCCCAAATGTAATAAGGGAATGAAAGTATGCGTAGTAAACATTCGCAAAGTGTCCAACTTTAGTTGCGATTTAAGCCTCATCATTAAATAACAAATGCTACTCAATTTCTTGCATAGGTCTTCAATGTGTTCCCTGAAATCACAGCGCGAATCGATAGTAATGCTCAAAAACCTGGTAGAATCAACATGTGCTACACTATCTTCATTCATTCTAATATAATGCGACAAGTCCCGACAAGTGGCTCTCAGTTTGAAATCAATAAAAACAGTTTTCCTTATATTCATATAAAAGTTATTGGTGTAAAGTAGTTTCAAAATGTTCACCATCGTATTAGTTGCACACGTATCCTTTGTATTAGTGATGGACACAATAAATGATATGTCGTCCGCAAACATTACAGACTTTTGCAGCTCCAAATCCTTCATATATATTATGAATAACAACGGTCAAAGGACACTACCCTGAGGAACGCCTCGGTTCAGTGTTATATAGTTTGATTTGCTATCCCCAATCTCCACATACTGCAGTCTATCTCTGAGAAAGCTTGCAAACTATTCATGTGGTATACCCCTTATACTGTAGCACTCCAATTTCCTGAGCAATACTTTGTGATCCACAAGATCAAAGGCTTTACTCAAATCCACGAAACATCCCATACAAGACTTTCCCGCATCCATGTCTCTTTTATACATTGTATCAAGAAATTCCAAAATTGCCAATGTGGTATTTCGCCCCTTCATAAAACCAAACTGATTTAAGTTTTGGAGTTTATGTTTATTAAAGAAACCTATGACCCTCTCAGCCACTATTTTTGCAATAATTTTGGAGAAAGTGCTTAATATCGATAGAGGACGATAATTATCCATTGATGTAAGAGACACTTTCCTAAAGACCGAAATTATTTTAGCAATTTTAAGCTACTCAATGAATTAACCCTCCAAAAATGAATAGTTTATCAAATTAGTCAGTGAGATCACAAATTCATCTAGGCATCCCTTCAATAAACAAGCATTAATGTTATCATAGCAACGCAAATATGTATTTTTTAAGTTCTGAAGTTAAGAATGTGTTACTATTCATAGGGATATATAATATAGGGTTATTTCTAAATTTCCTACATTTGGATGTTCCTTTTTAAAAAAATTATTCAAATAACCAATTTATGATTTATTGTGATGTAGATTTTGGCGAGTATCTGTACCCCTATTATATGCATTGCTCTCCAAATGTCTAAACTCTCGCTAAGCTCACAACCAGAAACATCATAATTTCCTCGGATTCCTAGTTCTTTCTAAATACCACCGCCATCAATAACGGACTTCCCTTTGAATATTCTCCGTCCTTCTCCCGTCATTCCGACATTCATTCATTCAAAAGCGTAAAACCGTCTTGTCAAATAAATCGCTCGATTCGTTTCGGGGTCTTGTTTCCTCGCGCGCCAGCAGACATTTACATCGTCGGCATTTATCGTCGCACCTGGAAGAGCGACAGATCGGAAAAACAGCGCCCCCACGGCGGATTTGTGTTCACAGGTAGACACGAGAAAGCGTTAAATCGCACCTTAAACGTTATCTGTCGGGGTATCTTCATGAAAGACTGGCGGCGCGGTAGAATTTTTCATTCAACTTGACCTTTGTCAGCGCACAGATCAAGGCGACGAAACGCATGTAGGGTACCTTTTTCTTTATTCCCGGTACATGCGAACGTGCGATTTGTATCTTTCCCCGAATAAATTCGGGGGTAATTTAGTCGCTAATTGGAATGTATCGTGATACTTTTGAAGAAACGTGACACCAAAGAAGAATCATTACAGTATGAACTTTACAAAGCAGAAGAGATGAAAGGAGAGCTTTATAGCCGAAATATGCCTGAAAAGCATGCTTCTGTAAAAACTATATGATGACAAGAAAAACAGCATAAGGTTAAATTACCTGACAATTATTTTTAATTTTCAATACTAATAAGTCCATCGCCTCTCTGGTTACTAATGTGAGTTTAGAGTGTATTTTTATATTTAGCAAATGTAAATAGACAAGATATAAATGTAAAATTCCGAAGAGCCGATATATGAATTATAAGTAACATATTCATAATTATTTTACAATTATAATTATATACAACATTTGGTTTACCCTAAATTATACAGTTCAAAGGATGTACAGTTTAATGTGATGTAAAGTGTAATTTGTTCTTTCTGTTCTCGTATCTAATCCAACGTCTTTGAATTATAATTAATCGAAACTACCCTTCTATATCTTTCTCATACAACGGTATAAACTCCGTTAACAGAGTCTGGTAACCAATTTTGAATCCTTGTTACGGGTTGCATTTCGCAAAGTATATACAGGGTTGCTCATTAGTGTGTCAAAGTCCAACATAGGCGTTATTAAATAGTACTGAAGAAATTTATTTTATAAAAAGTGGCACAGTAACAAAAAAAACACATTTTGAAAATAATTTGAATTATACAGGGTGATGCGTTAATATGGCACACATTCCAATTTTTTTTTAAATGAAACACCCTTTATACCTTTTGTTTTTCCTTATCTACTTTAATTTGTGTTTTCATCGATATCTGGGGTTTTGGTTTTGGATGACGCATTGTTGAGTTATTAACGAAAATTATAAAAAAATGGTCGGGACAATGTTTACCATAATAATTCTATGCGGTAGTATTACGATTATCTAAGACAAAATTATTTAGTAGGTATGCAGCCAAGGCATGTGTTGAACTTACAGGGTGTTTGTTACGATACAGTCAATTTGGCAATCGTCAAAGAGCGTTTACTGATTTTTACCCAGTACACTAAATCGAACAGAAAACAAATAATTTAGCGGTTTGCAATGAAAAATTATAAATAACTCCGAAATTATTGAGTTTAGGTATAGGACATTTTTAACAAAAATTAAGTGCAATTAACGCATCATTCCAAAAATTTAATAATATACCGGGTGTTCCATTTGAAAAAAATTAGTAAACGCTCTTTCACGATAGCCAAATTGATTGCATTGTAGGTTCAACACATTCCTTGGCTGCATACCTACTAATTAATTTTGTCTTAGATAATCGTAGTACTACTGCATAGAATTATTATGGTAAAGATTGTCGGGATCATTTTTTTATAATTTTCGTTAATAACTCAACAATGCGTCATCCAAAACCAAAACCTCAGATCGATGAAAACACAAATTAAAGTAGTTAAGGAAAACAAAAGAGGTGTTTCATTTAAAAAAAAATTCGAATGTGTGCCATTTTAACGCGTCACCCTGTATAATTCAAATTACTTTCAAAATGAGATATAATTAGACTTTCAATAAAATCGGTAGACTGGAAGTAGTAGTTAACTTCACTGAAAAAATATTTCGTTAACTACTAACTTTAAACAAACTTATAAAGAATTCAAATATACTCAAAATCAAATTTGAGAAAATTTTTATTAAGAAGCTTTTCGAAATTCCTGTCGGACGTAGGCCCTTTACTCATACCAAAAATCAGTTTTTTGCGTTTTTTACCAATATTTCGTCAACCAATTAGGAAAATTGTATTCAAAAAGTTTTTAGAAAGTCCTACAGTCATGCTTTCTTGCCAGATACATTATGAGTGTAAAAGTATTTAAAGCTTGCTTTTTAATATCTTTCGTATCAAAAGTACAAAAGTAGCTAGAGCTAGATTTGAATTAATTTTTAAATAAAAAAATTTGAAAATTCGGATCGGAAGTAACACTTTTACTCTTTCGAGTAGCATTTTTTGCAAATATTTGGCAAAGTATGTATTCTATAGACATTTATTAAATGGATAGACATACTTAGAACAGAATTTTGAATATTCTTTTATAAAAAACCACAATAGCGGTAAAACGACTATAGCTATCAATTCCAAATTTTATATTTACAAGTATAATCTATTTCTTGACATCTGATTAGACTTTCAGGTTTACAGTGAAATTCTTTCGAAAAAACGAAAATGACATTACATTGTTCTTGATTGTCAGATATAGCCCATCCAGAGGGTCCACGACCGAAATACATGAGAAAAGAAAATGTTTTTCTTCAACCAAAAAATTGAATAGCTTGTTTCTAGGATAAAATTAGACCACTAGATACTCTAAAAGGATATAACTAAACTTGCAGTAAAGGTACAAATCTAAAAAAAAACTTGGAATAATGAACAAACTTGTAAAGAAGATGGAATAGAGCGAAGAAGCTTGTCAGTACCTCAGAGGGCAATTTCCAAGATCAGTGATGCTAAAGTTAAAGAAGGTATCTAGGTGTCTTCATTGGCCCGCAGATTCGTTATCTTGTTAATGATGAAAACGGCGAGCAAGTTATTTATAGATGTTTGAACGGCTTCTAAGTTGCGATTGTGGACAGTCTTGAAGAAAAGTACCGTCAATTAGGATGCAACATTTCGTTTAAACTCTACTGCCTACATGCTCAACTGGACTTCTTCCCTGAAAACTGCGGTGCTCTAAGTAACGAAGAACGAAAAGCGATTCCCTCAGAACATTTCGCAAATGGAACGAAGGTATCAGCGAAAATGAACCACTTCTATACTTGTGGATTACTGTTGGAAAATGACAGGAGACGACCCAGGACAGGAGAACAAGCGACAAGCAAAGAAAAAACGTGAACGTGAATGAATTCAGATTAGTTGAGCTATAAAACCAGAATCTAATGTCAACTAAACTAATCAATACCTAATATAACATTATCGACATACAATTCGGGTAAATGCTATTTTCAGAAAGGACAGAATTTCAAAGTGTATTTTTAGTATTTCTATTTGAAATAAGTATATCTCAAAAACCAGAGCTAACAAACAAAATCTGATGTCATATTAATTTTTCTGGACACAAAATTATGGTAGTTTAGCTATTTTGAAAAAGAAAAGAATTACAAAGTGCATTTTTGTTAAACAGTGAAATTATAAGCGCCATGAAATAAATTCGTAGACTAGAAATGTAGTATATAAGTTGTAATTATGATCGTATTTGTTAACTTTGTAACGGAAATATCAACGGTAGAATATCCAAAATAACGTCGATTGCATTTAAAATTAACACTGCTATTCATAAATTTCTATCGACCTATAGATCGTATACAGACAACATATTCAGAATACAATTACAGATATCGTTTCTGCAACGACGGCAATTATCGCAGCAGACGTTATCTCGCAAAGACAATCGATCCATTAGCATAATTTCGCGGGCTGAACGAAAACAAATCGACATAGGAAATGACACAAAAAAAAGGTTACACACAAATTATACTGATCCGGTTGCACTTCAATACCAGATAAAAAGTGCATTAAAACGTCACAGATATCTACCGAATTATCGTCTGTTCTTGAAGTTTCCACTTTGGGCGGAACGTTATTTATGTTCGCGATGGTAATGACATCGATAATGATTATTAAAACGATCGTAAATATGCAAAAATGTCTCCAGATTGTTTTGTTTTTGAAGTGGAGAGGGTGTCAAGAGCATAATGAGCAAGAAATGTCAAAATGAAATATTCGGCAAGGGATTGAATGACATGTTAAAATATTTACAAAAAAAACAAAGTATGAATTGAGTTTTAAATTGCAGATGAAGTGAATGAACATCTTTAATAGAAAACGCAAATTGTAATGGTACAGCCCATTTCACTTTATTAATTTTATAAAATTTTATTTTTTTTTTAAGGATTTAATTAAGTATATTTTTTTTATTAATATTTTGAAGGGAAATAATATTTAAAATTAATGAATGTGTTATTGTATTATTAAGTAGATATTAGTCATAGGTTTTGTATATATGTATTTATGAGTAAAAAAGGGTGACCCCGAAAGATTATATATTAAAGAAGATTTCGTCGATAGTAAGCAGCCCGAAGTTCCTGCTGGAAACAGTACAAAAAAGAAGACGAATAAGAAGAATTTAGATGAGGTATTATTTAAATGATTATTGTTTAATGACTGTAATGTTTTATGTAAAAAAGGAGAAGAAACTGTAAAAATAAAAATTCAAACAGGAAGTAATTTAATAAATATCGTCTAACAAAGATATGTATAAAGTAACTTGATATGTTCACAAGTATCGATATAGACACGTACAATATAGAATGTGCATTATATGTAATAAATTCTGGCGTTTATAGCTTACGATTGAATCGAACAAAGGACCTACAGAAATGTTTGTGTTAGTTTAATGTTTCTAAAATTAAAAAAAATTCAAATGTATTAGAATTGCTTTGTAAATATATGTTACTTCTTGTGTTGTTTGTAAAATTATAGATACAGTGTTCATTGATTTTAATATAAGAATTATTAAAATTTTTAAATTATATTTGTTCTAATGTACAGGAACCCCTTTTACTTAATCATTTCAATTAACCCGAATCGCCCTGAGATAATTTGAGTTGAGCTGGCAAAACAAATAATTTCACATTTTATTTCTGAAGTTTAACTTTAAATTAAATATCTTAATTTAGAGATAGAGGTTTCTCTATATTGTGTCACCCAACTTTGAGGTGGTACCTATACAAGATAAATAAGACTAATTCAAGCATAATGAGCAAGAAATGTCAAAATGAATTATTCGGCGAGGGATTGAATGACATGTTAAAATGTTTATAAAAAAACAAAGTATGAATTGAGTTTTAAATTGCAGATGAAGTGAATGAATATCTTTAATAGAATACGCACGTGTTAATGACAAAGGAATGCATTTTACATCTTATACTACAACAGGTAAATAAGACAAATTCAAGATAAGAAATAATAACATGAAATTTAAAAAAAAAACATGGACGCTGAAGTACAAAAACAAATTAAAACAAAATTTGGTTATTATTATATTAAACAAATTATAAACCTAACGGTATTCAATGAGTTGTTGAAAGTTGTCTGTTACTTCTACTGCACTTGTGCTAAATGTTCATGAACACATGCACTTTTTCACAAAGATTAATTAAAGACGAAACAGATGCCACTTTAATTACACAGCGACTCATGTTATGCAATCCCGCCCTTCGAGAAATATCGACTGGTACAGTACTCTTATATTTTCAATTTCTTCTATTATTTAAGCTTTCACATAGGTGTTCCGCAGTTTCCCTGACAAATAGGGTTTATTTATTTACTGTGTTTTTTGGAAACTAATGCCTGCCTGATATGATCATTTTTAATATACATCCTTCACTCAATTTTTGAAGTAATGAAGAAATGAAGGTATCATTTAAAAAATGATAATTTTTTCTTCATTTATTAAATACATTAAATAAGAAATGTTCTGTTTTTTCATCATTTTTCTGCGCAAAAGTCCAATGCATTTTGCTCTTGAAATTAGTTACAATTATGACAACTTGTATTTTGTATTGGTACGACATACAAAGATAATCCAATTGTCATTGTCAAAATTTATCATCAAGCGATAAGAATAAATTAATACAAGTACAATTTGTCTTCAGGAGTTAACGTATTATTAACTTTAGCAGGTACTGGGTATGCTTTTTAATTAAGATAATTGTATTGTTTTTGTGCTAGCATGTCATGGTCTCATGAACAGGTGGAGGAGTTGATAGATTTATTTAAAGATAGACCTTGTCTTTATGCTATAAAATCCTTACAATACAGGAACAAACTGTTCGACAGAAAGCCTTCGAGGAAATCGAAAACCAATTGAAAACGATACCCCCGAACTCAAACATAACCGAAATAAAATTATTATAAGCTGATATATGCTCAGTCAACAAACAGTTCATTATTTAAAAGATTGAGTACGCCTTTTCCAAGTTCCCGTCTGTGTAACCATGATCTGCTCCATGTTTTGCGTCGTTTTCTCTTTCGTTTTATTTTTAACAGAAGGGCAGCACTTACTTGAACTATAGTAGCGGTAGCTAATAACAAACATTCGCTTTCCATTGCAATAATAATACTACATGGAAGTACCAATATTGTAAACGAAATTTCAAAATATGACAATATTTGTATGGTCTTCTTAACAGTACATATAGCGCCTGAATAGAAAAATACGAGAAAAAATGAAAAGCCCAGCATACAGGAAAATTCAACACCAGTGTTTGTTTACATTTTTCTGTCAATTTCTGAAGTAATGAAAAACAGAAAAATGTACATCAAAAATGATCGTGTCAGGCGGACTTTAGAGAATGAAATTTTTTTATAAATTATTCATATTATATAACCATTATACAAGAAAAAATATGCTGTAATCTACGTCCAAGACCAATTTGTGTAAAGAATAAATTTCTAATTACCATAAACAAGAAAAATGAGTGTGCTTAAAACCACACGGCAGAAGTGAAAACTTCATCAAGGCTTTCCCATGTAACGGTCGCCGAAAGAATCGCCAAATTGAAGACGTAATAAGCGACCACAAACACCCCCGTATCCAAAATTTCACAAACATTCATCAATTTTCAAAAAACTCTTCCGCCATTTTTTTTTTTTTTGTCATTTTAACTTTGGATTCGTGATCGGCGACCTTAACCGACCCCCGTATCTAAAATTTCACATTCATACGTCAATTTTCAAAAAATTCTCCCGCCATTTTGTTTTTTTGACATTTTGACTTTGGATTCGTGGTCGGCGATCTAAGACACCCCCGTATCTAAAATTTCACATTCATACGTCAATTTTCAAAAAACTCGTCCGCCATTTTGTTTTTTATTGACATTTTGATTTTAGATTCGTGATCGGCGACCTAAGACACCCCCGCATCTAATATTTCACATTCATACCTTATTTTTCAAAAAAATCTTCCGCCATTGTTTTTTTGACATTTTGTCTTTGGAATTGTGATCGGCGCCCATAGAAGTTTACACTTCAAAAATTATAAAATTAGTTTTACAGAAACAAATAGTAAAGCACAAAGATGGTCAAGTTCATTAATTTTCATAATTTTAATTATAGAGAATAGGTATTAAAATGAAAGTCATAGTATATTCGAATATGTGTGTATTCAACATAAGCTTATCTGTACAACTAAACTAAAGAGAAATAACATTGCATAAGTATATCGCATTTGCCCAGTTGTATTATATACACAAATAGAGTACTATGTATAAAGATGAATAATATGCTCATACATAATAGAAACTTGCATTATTATGAATATAATAAACACACACAATTCTCGAATGGCACACAAGTAATTGAGATTTACATTTTTGTACCGGAAACGCTCATGACGCATTTCTAACATTAATAAATAGAGAATGAAAAATAAACCAATTTTACGTTTGAGTTGATCATTTCATGTGATTAGTCTTTTATATCACAATTTGTTTAAGCATCGTGACACTCAGTTTGACATGTTCTTCTCTTAACAGATTTGAAGTTTGCGAAATGCTATCGCTGTGACATTTTTCAAGAAAGATTGAAGTTTGGCAGATATTTATCGTAAAATTTGATACAGAAAGAGGCAGAGTGTTAAATATTTTATACCACAAAAGAATTAAAACTTTAATGAAACAAAATGTAATATCGAATCCATCATACTTATGACTTTCCGGCGGGATAATTCAAAACAATATCAGTGTCAACAAACTGATTAAAGTATGTTAATTTTTGGCACAGGTTGAAGATGATGCATTTTGAACACTTTAATGGCAAATAAATATATATGTCATTACCAGAGAGCGGACACGAAAGGTTGATGACTCATCGCCCATGGGCGCATTATTCAAATGTTGTATTTTTGGCTGATGATCTATAAAATACAAAATACCTTATTATTTGTTCATTTTCTCTTTTGTAAGATTCGTTCTCTTTGAATGAAATACATCCTAGTAGATAGAAAACGCCCTTTCTACATCGCAACTGCTTATAGGTGCGTACTGGAAATATTCTTTTATTTCAGCTTATTTAGCAATTAGATGTTGTGTCGTGGTCCCCATACACGATTGCCGCAATGTTATTAAATCTGGAATTCTATTGAAAACTGCGTCTTAACTTTTACCGAAAGCCACATCCGAAGTCACTTGGAATAATTTTGAAATTATTAATAGCCCACGTCTAATGTGGTTGGTTAATCCATCTTTTAATTTGAGATTTCGATTTTCAAAATATGTATGTGATTAGTTTAGGCAAATTTCCAAAGTGTTCCCGAAAGAATAACAACTGATTTTTTTAAATTGGGGATTTGTGTTAGTTCCTTGCACTTAGAAATACTTCGAGCATCTTCATTTAAACATGTAACGAAATTTTGTAAACTATCGAAATTCTCTGCAAAAACTAGTAGCTTCCAACCATGGTCCCCCATCTAGTTATTAGTGACGAGGGAGGCAGTGACAAAGATGGAAGTTTTTCCCTGTAAAGAACTACTCTCGATGGTGCTTTTCTGAAAACTTTTTTAAAAGCGGATACAGGTCTATCAATTTCCGGATACCTGACTCTGATATATTCGCAGATTCTGTGGAGAGCATGTGCTATACAAGTAATATGCAGCAGATAAGGATATGTTTCTTTTAATAGTCAGTAACTGTCACTAACAAATAAAAGTATTTTTGCCCTGTACCTGTCGACCGAATGAAGCATTTGGTGCAAATTCTCGTCAGTGGTTTTAGCAACTGTTTCTGCATCAACTGTATTTATAATTTTAGATGCTATTACATATGCGTTATATGGAATAGTTGGATGTAGTACATCAGCTACCACATTTACCACACAGCGTCCTAATATATCGACAGTTTCGTCGGCACATATCCATACGTACTCATTTGAAAGATGTTTTCTATTGCATACTACCTACTGTTTTCGTGGAACACTTAGAAACACAATATTTGCGTAATGTGGATTCATCAGGAACATTTCGACCAGTATATTTTTGAAGAACTGTTTTGAAAGTAGGATTGCCAAGTTTCTTTAATGGGATATTAGCCTCCATTAAAGCTTCACAGTTCTTCGTTAAAATTGTCAGCTTTCAACAGGTACAATTTCTGTGTATGTTTTAGCGATGCTAAGTGAAGTTGTACGTGGCCTTTTTGGACATTCTGTAACGATATTTTACAGACTATGCAATAAATTTCGGAATCACTGACAATGGAGGACATACAATCAGTATGACCCTTAATCCAACTTGCCATTGTTTTACGATGCCATTCTCGACGTTCTTCCATATCATAGTAACATAAACAATGTTTTAGATCTAAATAAATGATAACTAAAAATGTATGCCTATGTTATTGAAACTTAACAAAATCCAATGCACACTTACGTCGAGATAATTGGGAGAAATAGATTCAATGAAACGGTATTAAACAGGAACTATTACAAAAATTACGTAATTAACAGTCAAAACAATGAAAAAACGAAACTAACGTAAGTATGAATAGGTACATACATATATAACTTTATTTATCTTAGGATATATAAGGAAAATATAATAAATTTTAAAAACTCCTGGCGCTTCTACCTACGTCGATGAAGAATGGATTTTACTCATAAATTCCTTTCTTGATGGGCATTTTTTGTTGTCGTTTTCAAGTAGTTTTAACAATAGATGTTACAGTTCACCATATGAATAATGCTATTCATGTAACCGCGTGTTGTTTACATTATTTCCTTGCTCCGTTGTAATTCCGTCGTAGTTTAAACGTGGGACGTCCGCTCTCTAGTCATTACTTATAAATACAATATGAATAGCACAACAGGATAAGGAGAATATATCAACCCAATAAACAAATATAATAAATAGAGAGTGCGCCAAATTCTATATTATACATCCATTCTATAGCTTGAATATTCAACAATTAACTGTACTTTTGCGACTGTTAGTGTTCGCGTTACCAAAGGGGCATGTCTATGGATAGCTTCAAGAAAGTGTAGATAACTAGTTGTTACTAATTAAATCCTAAATACGACAACTCATCAGAGCACAGGAGATGTATGGGCGCTCGTAGTTAATAATAATAAAGATAAACAATGGGTATTACGGTTCTTATTTACATATGCTTGTTTCGAGGGGATTTTTTTATGTTATCTACCCACCTATGAATGAAACGAGTTAAAAAACGAAGAACCATCAACACAAACACACTTATTCCAACGTTTCTGTAATAACATTAAGCC
Source organism: Amphimallon solstitiale (assembly GCA_963170755.1). NCBI lineage: Eukaryota > Metazoa > Arthropoda > Insecta > Coleoptera > Scarabaeidae > Amphimallon > Amphimallon solstitiale. The sequence goes on along the minus strand of OY720675.1, from coordinate 27,163,180 downwards.
TTCAAAAAATAATACTTTTGGTAATCCCGCAAAATACGATCCTACAGCGTTTTCCAGGTCTTCATTCGATAAAAATCGACACCAGATAACAGCCACAGGGGGGGGCGAGGTTGGGACTATAGGGTGGAATATATAATTTCTTAAAGCCGCATACGTTGATTACTGCTTGAACAATTCGTGTTGTATACACCCTGCAGTTGTCGTGCAGAAGCAGAGTTATCTCAGCAAAATTGTTGGGTTTTTCGCGTATAGTCGTGTTCAATTTCTTAATTGTGTCTTGGTAGACATTTCCCGTTATTGCAGTCCCTTTTGGTAAACACTCAATTAAGAGAATCTCCTCCGCGTCCCAGAAAACTTTGGCCTTCACTTTTTTCTGCAGAAATTTGCGCTTTTTGTCTTCTTGGGCGATGGAGAATCCTTATAAAATGTATGGACTGTTGTTTCGTGGTAGGGTCCCAATGTCCAAGTTTCATCTCCAATCCCATTTAAGAAGTCTTCATCTTGAGATAAAAGAGTCAAACTCTCTTCACAAATATATCGTCTGCACAATATTTGTTCGGGACTGAGTACTGAGCAGTCTGGGAATCCATCGTGCCGACACTTTGCTCATTCCCAAATCTCGTTTCTTATATTTATATTTCTCTAGCAATAACTACAACTTTTACCAGGCAGTCAGTCAACACCAAATCTTTAACGCTCTTGATGATTTCTTCAGTCCGTGCTTCCAAAGGTCTTCCACACTTTGGATCATCATGAATGGATTCTCTGCCCTATTTGAACTGCTTACACCAAAACTTGACTTGGAAATAGGGCGGGCTATTTTTTCCATATAATCTCACCATTCCCTCATGGATATTCTTAGAGCTACTGCCTCCTTTTGATAAAAGTTTCATGACACTTCTCTGTTCAAGTTTCAATTCACTCATTTTCTCTTGTTGAAACGAATGTAAAAGTAACAAATATTAAGCGATTGGAACCAAACTTCGATAAAATGTCACAGAAACGTCATGAAAGAAAATTGTCTCGATCGCATATTGCTTTCACAGCTAGGTAGATAACACAAAAAAAAACTCCCCTCGTATTTTAACATTTCGTTATTTCTAAACTCATCATGAATAAAAATAAATTAATCGTCAGTATAAAAATCATAGGTAATTTCTATTTTGATACATGTTGATGCACACATATTTCTGTATTATAGCACCACTTTCAATAGCTGCCTGTGTTATCTCAGAATAAATAAAAGAAGTCAATTACGAAACGCTGAGTGTTTAAAAATACGATTGGAATACTTCTTGAATGCGCAATATAACAAACGTTTGCTGTGTTAGTAAATCATAAATTCAAAAGTACATGCTCGCATTGAGTCACGAAATCGTGCGCTTAAGGGGACCGTATTTGTTATGACTAAGTCGACGATCGACAGTATTCGCAAAATTCAAACACCCAATATCTGTTTTATATTAATATCGGTTATTGGGCGATCAGTCTTGCTCGAGTGGCATCACATGAATTCATTTTTTGCACACAATTATGGTATTTTAATTGGACAAATACACATTATTATTATTACATACATCATGGTAATAGTCATCGTTATAACTATAGCTTCGTCTGTGTTTCTTTAAGTAGGTACATACATATCTATATCTATCTAATATATAAAAGTCTCGTGTCACAGTGTTTGTCACAAAACTCCCCCGAAACGGCTTGACCGATTCTTATGAAATTTTGTGTGTCTATTCAGCAGGTCTGAGAATAGGACGTAAACTATTTTTCATACCCCTAAGTGATAAGGGTGGCCCACCCCAAAAATTTTTGTTTGTTTTTTGAACAAAATTTTGTATTTTATTTTTTTTATGATTCGGCATTAAAAAATACCTACAACCCTAAATGTTCACCCATCCACCACCAACCCCTATTTTTTAAGTGAAAACTTCTATGGGCGCGTTGATGCATTGATTGTTGGGCACTGAAAGAGACTGAGCCGTCACGCTCGGAATGTAACGCTCGTTCGGGTAAATTCGGCTCTAGTCGCGCTCGGCTTTGTATTATAACACTAACTAGCGGTATTTAATTTCAATTAAATTGAAATTTAGAATAAATACGCGAAATATTGTATTTTTATTTTCTGAGAAATTCTTGTCCGCGTGCAGATGCGATCCCGAGCCGCCCGGGTGTAAGGCCGGCACGTTACCATTAGACCAGCGCGGGTACTCCTATGAGAATTATCATATTTGTATATATACATGCGTACGTATGAATTTTTGAAGTGAAAACTTGATCAGACCGAGTGAAATATACTAGAATAATGTATACACAATAATAATAAATATATATTTTAAAATGTAATATAGAACGAAAATGGAAAATGTAAATGTAAATGAATAAAAAAAAGTTGTATTTCGTATTATTAAACTCGCCTTGATGAAGTTTTCACTTCTGCCGTGTGGTCTTAAGCACACCCATTTTTTCTTTTACCTTTATTTGTAGCAGTTTTCGGTATCATAATTAAATAAGTAAATTAAGTAATCAATAGAAGTTAAAATGAAGGTCAATCAAGATCATTGGAATGCATTTCTAGATTTTGCGGACGAGTATCCGGGGCTAAAGAAATTCAGTGGAGCATCTGGAAAAACACGGGCTACTGCAATGTGGCATCGTGTCAGTGAACAATTAAATAGTTTAGGATATAGTACTAAAACTACAGAAGAGTAGAGACAGGTGAAACATTATATTTAATATTTATGATGATTTTTTAGATAATCTTATAATTTGCTGAAATTGCAATCACAAGTTCAAACTATTTTATTATTATCCAATTTATTACTATGGAATATATCAGAGTAACAGTAAGTAGTATTAATTGTTTAATTATTTTATAGGCTATGACTGATTGGAAATTAAAAGCTAAAGCTAAAGCTGCCAAACTTAATAAGTATGTAGGGAGTACAGGTGGTGGAGGTGTAAGTAATCCCCTCTTACAAATGCAGAGGAGCGATTGCTAAAAATAATTGGCACAAAAGGCATGAAAGGCGATAACATACCAGAGCTAGGAGTTTCACAATTAGTAAACAATAAATATGTATTTTCACACTAATAAGTATAAATGTTTTATATAGGTGGAAAACTTGGACATTTTAAGTAGACCCTCAAACCATTATATCACCACTGCAAGCAGTGAACCTCAACAAGGTTTTGTACAGGTAATAAAAAAAATTCTTATAGTAGGTAGTTTTGCAAAATTAGACATTTTACATAAAAAGTCATAATACATTTCTTAGTTATGTGTACTTCTTTTAACAGAATAAAATTAGTTGCAGAACACTGTACTAATTGGCTTTCTGATAAGTTATTAAAATTAAACGAAGAATCATTGGAAGTTATCAAAAATATTGACAACAAATTAGACACTTTTAATTGTTTATTAAGTAATTTAACAAATGGTATAAATTCCATAGCCGAGACATTAAAAACGGTGGCAGAAAAAAAATAATATGTAATATTATGTAAAATATATGTTTATTTAATAGCGATATTAGTACTTAATGTTCTACTCTCGGCGGTCGATAATTGATCAATTACCACTCGATCAGTTATTCCCGCCAGACGTCTACCGGTGTCACTTCTCACCCCGTAAACAGCACAGAGTAGGTATGAGAACGAAGCCGGTCTCCTGTCTTTCTCACACAATAAGCTTTCGCTCACTCACTAAAGTTTAGGGCCTAAACCGTTTTCGGCCATTATTATTCATTGTGCGTCGATCGTAGCAGTGACGCTTATACTTATCATTTTACTTTCTCTCATATTAAGTATATTCTCATCAAGGCCAAACGATGTCTGTTTGTGGCTCAGATTTGGGCACACCGTGTTTTCCACACGGACAATTATACGTGGCATGTTCTCGCGTGGGTAAACCATACAGTTTGTTTGTGTTGGCTAAAGATGGACTCACTAAAAATATCGTACACTTCATTGCACTAAGAGACTGATAAAGTTTTTTTTTAATTGTCATTATTTGTGATATAGATGTAGTTAGAAATTTATTAGTTAAGATAATAAAAGTACAATGAATTCAAGAAATGAATGTTTGGTGTTTTGTTATTTTTATAGGCCGTCATCGTTCACAGCGCTCCATTCCTCTTTCAGTCATATACCACGTCCCCATACACTTACAATAAGTTACTTATTTTTTATTAGACTACCAAAATATTCACTAGATATAGTTTTAATTTTTTTATAAAATGTGGCCGAGCAACGCCAGGCTACGGGCAGCTACTTCAAAATACAATTTTCTGTAATACCTTCATTATCGTCCATTATGTTTAATATTTCCAATTTGGTTGGATACACACCAATTATACAAAACTATTTGCTTTTTGAAAGAAACTTCTAGAAGCACGGTAAAGTCCACGTAAATATCAAAATGGTTGACAAGCATTTAAAACACTTTTATGCAAATACCTAATTAATAAATTTATTTGCCACTAATTATAAATCTCAAATTAATGTATAATTAAGGCGAACAGACGTTTTATGTAATTTGTGTACAACCTAATTATTTGTTTAATTTGTGAGTATTATGCCTTCAAACAAATTGTCAGTCAACATTTTTAAATAATTTGAGGTTGTTTCCATTTACTTTCGAAATAATATATTTATCGATTTTCTCCCACACAATCAAGCCGTGTTGGAATATCAACAGGTGGGAGCTTTCAAACTGAGCTAGAGAAACTGGAAGAAGGTGGAGGACTGCAACTTGACGTTTGTTTGATTCTGAATTAAGTTGAGTGCGACACAAAAATGAGCGAGAGAGAGAAAACACTCTTCTAAAATATATTAAAGCAATACAAGACCGGAAAACTGATGAAATAAAATTAAATCGTCAGCGCTGCTAGGATTAATGCGACGGTTTATTGAAAATTCGAATGGTAAATTGGAGTTTCAGTGGATTAGTGGATTTTACCACGGTAATAATGGACAGTCTGGGTCTTCTATTATTTTTATATATGTTAATAGTTGTTCACAAACATGTTAAATGTACGACTAATTCTGGCTATTTTTTTCTCCCACGTTTTTCTTTGTGTCATACTCAACTTAATTCAGAATCAAATAGCCACGTCGCATTCCTCGAACTTGCTCCAGCCTCTGTGCCTCATTTTGAAAGCAGAGTGACCGGTGACTTACTGACGTACACCCCCATAAAACTGGCGGAACCTACTCGATCCCCTTGTGTGTTTCAATGTAAAGGTAAATGAGAAGGACGTTGAAAATATTAACTTTCGGATGCCCAAGCTGGGTCACATTTGTTCCGAATCCTATATTTTTCATCAAAATGAATAAATTTTAATATGATAGTTTTCCTATTTTTCCTATTTTTATTATTTAAGATGTTTCTGTGCACCGACAATTGTATAAAAACAAATACAGCGAAAAATGTCACAATTTTTTAGCGTGGGGTCACCCCATCTTGGACACGTTTCTTAAGATTTCATCTTGTGTTTGAATAATTATTTTCTGCTTGGCATATCGTTTCTAACCTCAAAATATCAATAGTGTTGCAGTAATTGTGTTATCCCGTCATTGTCAGCATGTCTCGTAGATATTTGATGCAAGCTGAACTTGAAGAAGAAGCTGCAAATATTGACTTGGATGACTTTGACGGCGTGACATACCTAGCGAAGAGGAAGATGTATTTGACGGCAGCAATGAAGAAGAAAACAATGACGAAGATGACGACAACGAAATTGAAGCTGTAGAAGATAATAATGATGACTGTATTGAATCTCGTGATAGTACAAAATGGTTTTACCCAGTCCAAACGTGCAAGCAAGCGACATTCTTCCAACGTGATGAAAACCAAGCCGGGTTTTCACGAATGTAAGTAAGAATATTGAAACTTTTGTCAACGCTTTCGATTTGTTTATATCTCCAAATATTATTGACATATTAGTAAGAGAAACTAACAGAAAAGCTGCCTCATTCTATGAAAATAATAATAAAAATTGGAAAAACGTAGACATTGTTGAAATGCGAGCATTTATTGGTCTTCTGCTTCTGGCTGGATGTTGTCGAGGAACAAGAGAACCAATTCGAAAGACGTGGGAGTTTGATAATGCAGCTTTTCAAAGGCCAAGTTTTCCAGCAACAATGCCAAGAAATAGATTTGAAGAAATAATAAGATTTCTAAGTTTCGACAATTTTGAAACCAGAGCAGTACGAAGGGAAGTGAACAAGTTAGTTGCAATTCAAGAAATTTTCGATATTTTCGTAAGAAATTGTAAAGAAAGTTATAATCCAACTCCCAACGTGTGTACAGATGAACAATTAGTACCATTTAGAGGACGGTGTCCTTTCAGAGTTTACATAAAGTCTAGACCAGACAAGTATGGGATAACAGTGTGGGCTTTATGTGATCTTGAAAATTCGTATGGCGTTAACTTACAAGTTCATACGGGAATGAACAATGGGACTCCTGAAAAATAACAAGGGAAGAGAGTCGTAAAAGATGTAGTCCACCATTTAGGCCAAGGATATGGGATTACCATGGACAACTTTTTCACGTCCTTACAATTAGTCCGTGATTTATTGGAAGAAAAGAAGACTTTAGTAGGTACAATGCGACAAAATCGTCGCAAAGTTCCGAAAGAAATGTTACCAAATGGAAACAAAGAAGAACATTCCAGTATGTTTTTGTTCACTGAGAATGTAACCAAGACAGCTTACGTTCCTAATAAGAACCGTGTTTTAGTACTTCTTTCCTCCCAGCATTATAACAACGCAATTTCAGATGAAAATAACTTACATAAACCAACCATAATATTGGACTACAATCGTGGTAAAGGAACTGTTGATACAATGGAGAAGATGGTGAAATAATATGCTTGTAACAGGTTCACTAGACGATGGCCAGTGTAGTATTTATGAACTGGGTAGATATAGCTGCCATCAGTGCATACGTTTTATATAATCTCAAATTTCCAGACTATTAAAAAGGAAAAAGCTGCACAAGAAGATTATCTCTAAAACAGCTTGGTCTTGAACTGGTACGTCCTCAAATCCAAAGACGTGCCGAAAAAGGTTTTGTTGGAGTCCAAAAATGCGAACAACTGTCAATCAGCGCCGTGAAAAACATAAAATATGGATCCAGTATCAGGCAACCAGCAAATGATCAAAAACGAGGAAGATGCAAGTCTTGCCCCCGGATCAGTGACAAAAAGTACTCAGACAAATGCCAATACTGCAACCATTTTCTTTTCTAAAAGAACATTTAAAAATGGACAAAAATTATAAAGAATGTTCAAATAACCTTTAAATATACACTTATGTATATACACTTATGTATGTTTAATTAAGTATAATTAAGTTGTTCAAGGAAATTTTTTCGACCTATATGAATAATTTTCACAAAATTAGTGGGATCAAATTTGGTAGTCAATGAAACAAAAATTAGGTTAGGCATACGAAGGTTAATTAAGGACTGTCTGGTTTTGCTGGATCGCGCGCTGACAATCTGGTTGTTTATATTTCTCTATCCTAGACCCTATGGTATGGTAGTGCCTACCTGGAACCTATACCAGTTATCTGGATGAAGGGAGCTCGATAGGTGTACTAATTGGGTAGGGCTTCGGCTCGGCTGCGCCCACTTCTATGGTTAAAAGATCCCACGTTAGACTCCCTGTTGACGTGGTTGGCTTCATACTACCATCCCAATACTGTTTTATGGGTAATGGCCAGGATTTAAAATAGTGAGAAATAGTGCTAGCATGTTAAATGTCCACGAATGGTAGCCTATACAACTATAGAGAAGTCCTCCTAACGTAGGTACTCTGAGAAGAGGCAAGGTGTTAGTGGACTTGCTGACTAATGGCCCAACCTAAATTGTACACAGTAAGTATGTCTGTTTCATTGGACTGTCCTCTGCCTAGAGCGAAGCAATAATATGACCTGCATTTTCTCAAAACCTAAGGAACTGGGGTGCGTTCAGGAAAGGAAAGAATGTTATCCAAGTATCATTCCAATTTCACACTTGCCGTTCAGAAACAAAAAGATGTCCCAAAATTATGACGTCATTGCCGTTCAGAAATTCTAATTTTCGCTCGGAGTGTTCCTTCCATCACCCACCTATTTGTGGTGGTTAATAGCGGGCGATTCATGCGCATTCGGGTCGGGGTATTTAAAGCGCGGTTCTGAGTGTTTTTTAAGGTTTTAATTATAATTTCATGTCATTTCAAATCATATGATCATATGCGTGTTTCTAGGAGCAACAGTTTGTTTTTGGACAATTTTAATTTGATACAAAAATTTTTTTCGATTATGATCCATTTTTCAAATTACAGTTTTAATTTTCGACTTATTTCTTTGATGACTTTATTTTTTCATACATAACCTCTAACTCTGCAATGCTTAGCTTTGACTTTTGACTTTTGCCACAAACTAACTCGAATCACTCTACGGCGTTCAGAATTGTAAAGCGCTCCAAGTTTACCAAGTGGATGACGTCATAAAATATCACCTAACCATGCCAGTATCCTATCCAACATTTCTGAACGCACCCCTGCAGTACTTTCAAGGTACTCTATACCAGGACCTAGCTTTAGAGGTGGGTGAATGGAGCTCAAGGGTTGTTACAAACTGGATAGGGTTTCAGCACGATTCAGCATGACAATCTCCACGGAATTGTTCTAAAGTTGAAATTAATTTTGTACCCTACTAAAATGTTGTGTAATGTTTACTTTGTCAGATATTTGAAAAAAAAAACACTGTTTATGGGTAAAAATAAAAGAAAATATTCATGATGCAATAGGTACTGTGTTATCTTAAATATTACGTATAAGGAAGTAAAAGCAAATTTACACATAAATAAGGATTGCGAAGAGAATATAAACATATACAGATATATGAATGCACGCACAAGGTTTTCATAATGCCTCATATTTTTTAAGATTGCTTCTGTTTACGATTCCCTCATTAAATATCTCTAAATTGTAAGCTGTGCATACTATGTATGTATGGTCCATTAACTGTTCCACTGAAACGCATTAAAGTCACAGTCAATAACTTTGAAGTGCCGCAAGTCAAGGTTAAACTGAGATATTGGTGAACGTTTAGGTGGTTTTTGTGTAATGTGAATATTATGTGTTTTTAAATAGCGAGTATTATCTAAACAAGATTATTGAAGGTTTCGTGTTAACATGATGGATGTGTTACATTTGTGAAAACGTCAATAATTAATGAAACGATTAATAAACAAAGATACTGGAGTTATGTTTATTCGCGTTGTCAGTTCTTTATTAATTGTGTAAAGTTTTGTATAATTGATAAATTTTCAAATATTGTTAGTGTAAACACAAATTACTACTATGCATTGATATGCTTGTTTATAGGCTATAATTATACACTGATTTTATATAGTAGAAAATAAGAACATTTCATAAATAAAAAATTTTGAGAAAACCTAAATGAAGTTGATAAATAATAAAGAAAGGAATAGAACTCTTATAATATCGGTTGTTTTTAGAGACTTGGGTTTCAAATTGGAAACACTTTTGCAAACCACAAGCATAGATAACTTATACATAGAGGGGTAATTAAATAATATATATTCTAACCCTATCAGACTCATCTCTTGTAGTGTTCAAGTACTAAATTAAATGGCGGCGAATTTTAAAATTAAGCATTGTACACACTTATCTAAAATTAATGGTTTTGTTTTCATACTTTGTGAACAATTTTTATTAAGGCTGTACGCCCGGCCTCGAAATCGTTTTTCCCATTTCCTAATCATATTTTTCATGAAAACCTTACCGAATTTACACGCTAATTTAAGAAAACAATGCCTTTCAATGGATAAATCGTAATTTCTGCGAAATTGTCCAAAGGGCCCTAAATAAAAATAAAAATGTAAGAAATTTCAAAAAACAAGCCTTTATTTAACATTATGTAACACTCAACAGCAATACATAAATTTTATTTTTTCTTAATTTTTAAAAATAAGGTCACGAAACGGAAAACAAAATTTTGAAATTTGGGCGAAATTCACTGAAATTAAATAGAGTATGTGGTACGCTCGCACATTGTGTCGAGAGGTAGCTCCGCCTACCATTTCGGGCAGTTTCTACGCAGTTTGTAAAATACTTCTGAGATCGGTGTATGTTAAGAAAGTAATCGTTACTCGGACATTATTTTATCGAAACCGTTGATATTTTCTTTACAATATAGTGTACATATACAATGTCAGCGTCACAATACTTCCTTATACTACGTATCAGAAAGTAAAAGCAATATCTCTTCCCGTCCCTAACGCTATACCTGCTAGAAGCGCATGTTAGGACTCACACGGCTTGCGGGCTGGGAGTATAATTATTATATTTGACTCGCAATAATTTGCTTCTGAAACGATCTAGAAATTTATTTCTTGCACAAAAAATAATTTTGGAATGTTGGCTTTATTTTGTTTCACATATATATGGGTAAATTCTGAAAAATAAGATTAGTTACTCGATAGCTGAAAAGTACGTTACACAAATTGGTCGTCTACTAAAACTTTTTTTTTTTTTATAAAATTTACACACCATAAAGAAAAATCGAAAACACTAGTATCATCCAAATACTTTAGGGTATAACCTTAAAAAAAAACAGATCCCTAGCTCTCTGCATTGCTAAGATATCACGAGATAAGTATTAAAAATTGAAGAAAATGAAAATTTTAAAATTTACACAAAAAACGATTTTTCGACCTTTTTGCGATTTCGATTTTATTTTCCAACTCAAAATTTGAATCCGGCAGGTGATTTTACATATTCAGCTTCACCTTTTTTGTGTGTTTGAGAAAATATAGATTGGCTAATTTAGGGGGGGTTGCTTCCCGACTGCCAAACGTGTCGGCCAACCGGCGATTATCTGAGACCATAACGCAGCCATAAATTACAGGCAGATTAGATTAGGTGACAAGTTCTTTTCTCTATCTTTTTCCTCAGCATAAGACAGAGCACGCGGACCCTTAAACATTTGTCTTTTATTACATTTGCACGAAAAAAACAGTGGTACGCCTATTTCAAATCGAACTCAGCTTGAAGCGGGCGTCCAGCCTTAATAATAATTATTTCTCTTTATGATTGTCGAAACTGCAGTCATACATTTAGTTTACTATAGTGATAACTAATACGTACGTGTTTCATTTATCCTGTTTATTCTATTATATTTTAGTGCGTGGTGGATAACTTCTTGAAAGTGTTGGTCTGATTTTCTTTAATTTCATTAATTCCAAATGCCAGTCCATAAACCGGAAGAATCTGTGTCTTAGTTTAATACATTTAAAAAGAGCATTAAATACTATATTAAACGTATTATTATTATTTTCGTTGCCTAAATTAATTATTTAACAATCTTAATACGTTTCCTGAATTTATTTATCATATAATATCAGTCAAATTACAGATATAAGTATATGTATACCATTAAAGAGAATAATAAGGTAATTTTCATAAATATATCTTATCCTTGAATGATATGGATGTTTACAGACTTTCACAATTGTCTATTTAAAATAATTTGTTAAAAATATCTGTGTAATTCTATGGGTCTTGTGTATTTTAGGAATTCCTGTCTATTTACGTTTGTAATGCACATGTACAATTCACCAGAGAGTGTCTGTACAAAAGACTTCTCAATGTCTATATGTTAACGTTAATTGGTATTTACATTACTGTAAAATATTAGAGTCAAGGCTTATATACCTGACAAGTGGTACTTATGCCTAATATATTTATCTACTCGCGTGGATATATGTGTAGGTTAAAATAAATATAAATATTATGGCCGCTCAGAAGGAAGACACTGATTACCATATTGCTAAATATAAACGAAAACACAACTTTTCCATGTGTTAAGCAACATCAGTAGAAACAATGCCAACAAAATAGAGCAAATATATATACAAACTAATAAATTGTACTTACATACAGAAATTTAGTGGTATACAGGAGTATACTACTTGTCAATAATTTCGATGTACAGGAAGCGTTAATGCTGTTACCGAAAAAGTGGTTTTTAGAAAATGTCTGTCTGTGTGTGTGGTCTGTCTGACTGTGTGTGTGTGACCACGATAGCGGTCAAACCGGTACAAGTATCAATTCCAAATTTTGTATTTACGAATATAATCTCCCTCTTGAGATCTGATTAGATTTTCAGTAAAATCGGCAGACCGGAAGTAGTAGTTTACTTCAGTGAAAAAATTGAATTTTGCCGTTATTTCGTCAACTACTAAGTTTAAACAAATTTATAAAGAATTTATATGTACTTAGAATTAAAATTGAGAACAATTTTATTTAAAAAGTTTTTCGAAGAAGTAGATTTTTCACTCTTATCGAAAATCAGTTTTTTGAGAATATTTCGCAAGTCATGCTTTTTAGACAAATACAATACGGATATAAAAGTATTTAAAACATAATTTTCAATATTTTTTGTATAAAAAAAATTTCAAAATTCAGGCCGGAAGTACCACTTTTACTCCTATCGAATAGCGATTTTTTGCAAATATGTCATAAATTATGCATTCTATATATATTTATCAAGAGTACAAAAGTATTTAGTGCTAGATTTGCAATATTTTTTGAATACATGAAATTTCAAAATTCGGACCAGAAGTAACACTTTACTCTTACGGAATAGCGATTTTTGCAAATATTTCGTAAATTATGCATTCTATATATATTTGTCAAGAGTACAAAAGCATTTAGAATTGGATTTGTAATATTTTTTGTATAAATGAAATTTCAAAATTCGCACCGGAAGTAACACTTTTACTCTTATCGAATAGCAATTTTTGCGAATATTTCGTAAATTATGCATTCTATATATATTTGTCAAGAGTATAAAAGTATTTAGAGTTGGATTCGGAATATTTTTGTATAAATGAAAATTCAAAATTCGGACCGGAAGTAATACTTTTACTCTTAGCGAGTAGCATTTTTTTGCAAATATCTCATAAAGTATGTATCCTGTAGAGATTTATTAAGAGACTTGAAGTACTTAGAATAGGATTTTGAATAATTTTCATAGCAGCGGTAGAAGAAATTACACCAGATATGCTGCAGAACGTGTTTTGGTCCACTGTATAGTGGTGGAAAAATGCTTCGAAATGGAGGGCGGTCATGTTGAATGACGTTAGTTATGTTATTGCTTATTTGTTAACAATGTTCTCATCCCATTAATAAAGCTTCATTTGTTACTATGGTCCGTTTTCAGTTAAATGGATCGATACTTTACGTGCACACTGTACATTATAAAACAGCAAAATCTAAGCCTAAAGAAAAAATAAAGAAACAACTTTAGAAAAAGAGTGTAAAACTACTATAATTTGGAAGTAAACAAATGTTAATTTCAAAATGTCAAAATTTAAAAAAAAAATTCTCAATAGTCTTGTATGCCCACCACGGGCCCTAATTATGGCTGCCATTCGATCAGGCATGTTCCTGATCAAACCAGCAAATTCCTCCTGAGGAATTTGGTTTCATTCCGCAGTTAGAGCTTCTTCTAACATGTCCAACGTCAAAAATCATCACATGTTGCTTTAAACATTGTGGAATATAGCGGTCGGCAGTAATTTTTCCACCCCAGGTTCTCACAAGCTCTGTATTAGCAGTCACCGAAATGTCCGTCCATATCAGTACACCACCTCCACCCAATGACATTTTTGCTGAAGAGCAGGCTTCAGGGAAACGCTCGCCAATCCGTCTCTACACCCCATAGCGACCATCTGATGTGTATAGGGTGAATCTGGACTCATCTGTAAAGAGCACAGCTTGGGCTCTTGAAGAATGCTTCAAGAGCCCAATCACCATGTTCCCGTGCAAATTGCAAACTCTTGTGCCGATGTTCCACGGTTAAAAGACCACTTGACAACTTTTATAAAAATTACTTAGAAATAGTCTCTTCTTTAACACCATACACTTTACACGCGATAAAACGAAGTATCCGGTTAGTTTGGATTGTAAACCTTGACCCAGGATAATACTGACGTCAACAGAAAATACTCGCATTTACCGCAGGTTCCCCCAATTGAAGATTGTTGGGCAATTTTGCTCAGAAAGGTGTATGATGGAGTATGGCAAACTAAAAATGAAAAACAGCTAACTAACTAAGCAGGATTTATTTAAAAATTCGGAAGGTGGATGCTGAAACTGACCAAGATAATTTAGCTCAATAAGTGTTATTTATAAGATTGCTAATTATAATTGTTATTATATCTAACATAAGTTTGATTCAAATAAATTTTATGTTTGAAAATTTAATAAAGCAATTTGAGATAAATATTCCAATATCCGGAATGGCAATAATATGCCAAGACTAGTGGGTATCCTTTAGCATGATAAAATACTAGAAATAGATCTTTAAAGTAATCAATGAACGTTGTTCACTGCATTGCACAAAATTGGTGGAATTTTATTTCTTTATCGCCGTGTTATAAAATTTACTTTACCCGAAATTATCGCGTAAAAAGTCACTTTGCATTTCCACAGAATATGAAAAAAAAAATACAAGCTATAAAACTCTTATCGCAAGAAAGTTTTTATTATCACAGCCAGCGTAAGTGAAGTTCAGAGCGAAAATATTTTAATAGTCTTGAGGTCATCTTAACGCGACCTACATTTTTCTGAAAACTGCATAAGTGTTTTGCAACTCATAAATTTTTATGCACTACACGAAGTTATGTGGTTGTTAATGAGATAACGAGAATTTATTAGGAAATGTTCGTACAATTTCCGTGCCTTACTATTATATGAGTGTACACTTCAATGCTTATGTAATTTAGTTCTTGCATAGATGATCTTCTCCTTAAATGGTTCCTGGGCCAAATTAGTTTCTTTTTGATGCTTATATCAGCTTGTCAAAAAGCGAACATATAATATAATTACTGACTGTGTATGGTCCATGAGACTTACTAAATGCATATCTATTGTAATTGTTGATACGTGTTTTTTATTTATTGTTACTTCACCTCGATGCCATGAGAGAAAAAAATATTGATTAATGCCTGTTTGTACTCCTCTTATTTAAAATCACACACATAGATTAATACCGTTCAAATAAAAAGTGTGCCTCAGAGTACTTTCTTCTGAAAAATATTCACGTAGAAGAGTATTTAAAAATAACGTAAAATTAATAACTTTTCCAAGGAATTTTTAGTTGGTTTTCATTTTTATTAAGTCATATATATGGGTGGTAGAAGATATAATGAAAGGCACTTCCAATTTATATTTTCTAGTATAGATGCCTGGAAGAGAAATTTGAAATGTATCCGGCTTTATCGACAATACGTAATACTAAAAAAAAATCTTTCGCGTTCCGATATTAAGCATTGATATATGTAACCCTTAAAAATATGAAGTCACTCTAAATCGTAGGCTTCCACGGTTGTCGTTGAACTCGCGTCCTCATCTCTGCTTCTATTGCCGACGTTTCAGGGCTCCTATTGCTATAATCTAAAACAGACTGGCGTATGTTGGCAGAAGGGTTCTAGTTCTTCGGATGTTTCTGGATTTCTATGACCTTACGGATTTTGTGACTGTAATGAGATGGGAAAAACCGATAGGCAGAACCATTCGACATATCCCATCGCAAATTCACACCAACTCAAACTTCTTTATAGAAGCGCTTCTTAAAAAGGATAATAATAATAATAATAATAATAATAATAATAATAATAATAATAATGGACTTTATTAGGGCGGAGTCCAGCATGTGCTGTTCAACTCAACCACTCCATATGAAGTAGAATACAATAACATTACAACCGTTAACATAAAACTACCCTATTATATAAATCAACACATCCGCAAAAAGAATATAATACTTGCTACACGTGAGATAAATATGTAAGATACGTAATATATGTAAGATATGTAAGACATGTAAGACATGTGAGATATGTAAGATCACTGCTTACCAAGTAGCATCTTCTTCAGAAAATATCTGAAGGGGCCTCCACCCCTATCCCTTAAGCTTTGAGGTAATGAATTATAATGTTTTGATGCCATGTAAGGAAATGATTGATATAAAATCAACTTTTTAACTGATATATTAATCCTCAAGGTAATGACCTTCTATTAGTAAAACCCGTTACTTCTCTGTTTCTTTTCAATTGCTTGTTTATATATTTGACTTGCACAGCTATAAAAAATAGTTACCTATAGTGAGGACATCTTATGTCGAAAAACGATACAATAACACAATAGTATATTATGCAATGAGCATTTAATGATAGCTATTAAGACACGAGAATGACTACGAGTGTCTTAAAAGCCATTAAATGCGAGTTGCATACACTATTTTTTCTACGACCACATAATAAAACATTATTTTTTGAACATTCCATTTCATAAATTGAGCGTAAAATTTTCCGTACGTTTTTGCGAATTTAGCTGGTACTAAATTGTTCGTGGCTACTAACGCTTGTTCCATAATTTCTGGTGGAGTAAGATTTTACATTTCACTGTCATTATCCCTCATTTTTACCGTTTATATTTTCAAAAAAACCACAAATTTTAACTACTTACTTGTAAATTGCAGAGAACTGTCACGTTTAATTAATTTTTATATGTCAGATATGCAGTCGCCATATTGAATATTGTTTGAATATTGGAATGTCGCATTCCTATTGGATATAAACTTGTATTGTAATGAAAAATCTGTATTCCTTGTCGCGGGGTAATTACCACAAATTTAATTAACGATGATAATTACTGAAGATCAAATAACTTCCACTAATCCGCAACAGTACTGGATGCAGAGAACAAAACTACTTATGCCGGCCGCTCACGCTGCACCCAGTGATCTCGGGGTCGTTTTAAACTTAATACAATAAGGGGATTTCTCTTATTACTAATTGACTAATTAGGTGTGTATGTGTGCTGTTAAAAAAAGAAGGTAACAAAACTTACGTACCTTTACGGTCCTAGAGCCCTATGCTCTGTCACTCGTTCCTCGCCCGTCGGATAGATGATATGGATAATTTGAAATTACTAATTGAACTCTCTAGGTGGTTGATGAATAATTGCTTCACTGATTTTATTGTAAAGTAAGCTATTATCTTAGGGCGCCACTCGCTTCGTTTTATAAGATGTTCATTAAGTATCACATTAATTAGTAATTCCCAATTAAAGGGCTGTCAATGAAAAGAAGCGAGAAGATTTCACTGAGCTTATTATTATTACCACAATGAACGGTGAGGAATCAAATTGACAACACAGATATAATGAAAAGTTAACAAGGTTTATTACAACAATAAAAGAAAAATGGGTAACATACAATATGCAAAATTCCAAAATAACACATACGTCAAATGCAATAAAGGTAATATATAACAGTAAATAAATAATTTGTAATTTTCCTAATTTTGAATTTCTCTACATTAGAATAAAGTAAGAATATCCTACACAATAGTTGAAAGTTACGCAAACATTTAACAAGGAGAATAGTACATACAAAAGGGGCTGGTTCAGTTAAACTAATTAACTCATTGATAAATAATATTACATTGCTAAATTTATAATTCAATACGCCAGCCTTTTCTAGCACACAAATATATGTCTAATTTTATTACAGTAACCTAATTTACAATTACTAAGTGATGAATATTATATGACAAATATTATGACTGATACTATTACATAACACATACTCTGAATATTCGGTAATCAATGACTAATTACTTTAAAAGAAAAATAAATAAACTTCTAAATCTGATCCTACTTTCTCCGTCGGATTACAAGGAGTAACATGTTCAAATAATAAAATGACAAATAACCAAACAGTTCTTGGTCGTGTTTCAGTAGAAAAAAACAAAGCGTAAATACCTTTGAGACAACTGATTTGTAGCTTCAATAGCGGCCGGGCCAGGGCTGTCAGCGGTCCTTGTCGAAGAGGTCTTGGTTTTCTATGGAGTACTTCTCCCGTCGGGTAAAGATCAAAATGTGAATTATATCCCCAAAATGGGTAGCTCGGATTGGTACTGCTTGTCCCAAAGATCAGCAGATTTCCCCAACCGACGTTACACAGCAAGAGCACTTAGATCGTCTTGTGACGAATTCACTAATGGAATTTTAATTATGTGCTCTAGCTAAACACAATTTTTGCTTCCCGCGGAATACTTTAGACTTTATTTAAACATTCAAACCGCGAAGACTAACCCTCGGCCACTGGGTAAGTTTGACTCTCTTAGGGTACTTTTAGATGGATAATCATTCTAATTTGGTAGCGCTTGCCCTTCTTAAAGACTCATCCCCGGCACGGAAGATGATACGTCATTTCGTTCTGGAATATTCGGTAACGCGTGCATGGAAGGCGTCTCAAAGTCGGGCCCATTTCAATTCTCACGCCATTCCCCATACAAAGGGCTATTGATAAAATACTCGGATTTGCCACGCCAAATTTTAGTCTTCAAGGTAAATATTCTTTTTACCTTTGATAAAATGATTTTAGAAGAATTTTTAATACGGAGTTGCAAATACATTATAAAGAGCCATTTATTCAAAAAGGAAAAATAAGCTTGGCTGTGGACATTGCAATACATTTATTTTTAAGATTAAAATATAATTTTTTTGTAGCCGAAATAATAACTGCATACAGCGTGAGCCAAAAGAAAAAAATATTACGATTAATTTGAAATTCGCGTGTACTCTACTAAATGTTAATTTAAGCAAATAGATATTATTTATTATTTTGAAATTAAATTAATTATTACTTGTGAAGTGCCAAAAGCACGCAACATCCTATTGGATATAAACGTGTATCATAATAAAAATCTGTATCGTAATGGACATCATTAAAGTACAGGTTCAGCATATCTAATAATACAATTAAAGTATGGGAGTAGAAAAACTGTTTTATCACATATTTAAACTGCAAACCCAAAGACTCCACATAAAAGATTAGTTAATCACCTGAGCTTTCAAGAAAAAGTAAGCTTGTATTCAAGTAAAGTCCAAGACAATAAAACATTCAGTAAATAAAAAAGTTTAAAGATTACTATTGGTATACAATATCTAAACGCTAATTATTACAAAAAAATATTGAATTTTGTCAATTATATACTTTCGACTATTATAATTATTTGATTTCTTTAAATACAATTGCAATCCTTTCAGCGGTGTGTTTGCCCGTAAGAGTAAAGGCATAGAAAGCTTAGGTTTAAATAAAATGTCCATTTGTTGTAAACTTTTTATTAGATACCAATAAGATATAACTGTTATTAACAGGACTCTAAATATGTATCTAAAAAATGAGGTGTGGCCACCACACGACTTCCTTATACGTATGAGCGTTTCAAATTATAGAATTTTAAGAAATTTTTATTCAAAAATTATTCAAAATCCTATTCTAAGTACTTCTATTCTCTTAATAAATCTCTATAGAATGCATACTTTGCAAGATATTATCAAAAAAATGCTCCTCGCTGAGAGTAAAAGTGCTACTTCCGGTCCGAATTTTGAAATTTCATATATACAAAAAATATGGCAGATCCAGTTTTAAATACTTTTGTACTCTTCATTAATTTATATAGAATGCATAACTTACGACATATTTGCAAAAAATCGCTATTCGATAAGAGTAAAAGTGGTACTTCCGGTCTGAATTTTGAAATTTTTTTATACAAAAGATATTGAAAATTACGTTTTAAATACTTTTATACCCGTAACGTAGTTGCCTAAAAAGCATGACTTGCGAAATATTCGCAGAAAACTGATTTTCGATAAGGGTAAAAGACCTACTTCCGGTTAGAATTTCGAAAAACTTTTTTAAGATAATTTGTCTCAAATTTAATTTTGAGTACATTTCAATTCTTTATAAATTTGTTTAAACTTAGTAGTTGACGAAATATTGTCAAAATTCGATTTTTTCGCTGAAGTAAACTGCTACTTCCGGTCTACCGATTTTACTGAAAAACTAATCAGATCTTAAGAGGGAGATTATACACGTAAATACAAAATTTGGAGTTGATATATACAGCGGTTTGACCGCTATCGTGATCACACACAGAGAGAGAGAGAGACACACAGAGACAGAGAGAGAGAGAGAGAGAGAGAGAGACATTTTTTAAAAACCACTTTTTCGGTATCAGGGGACTTCAAAACGTGGACATCTGCAAAAATCTCGAGGTCGAAAATTTTCATCATCACAATACTTCCTTATACTACGTATAAGAAAGTAAAAACAATGCCATATGTTGCACTTAACCTGCAAAATAAACGCTTTTTTTATTATTATTCCTGTGTTGAATCCATATAGGTCGCAATACATCTAGAGATTAAATAAAAAGGTGGTGGGAGAACAACAAATTACTCGTCATTTTGGATGTCCCATGATTCTTTTTACACGCTGTGCAAAAGGAAATTGTAATACTATGGAGAAAAAGTGGTCTAAAAAAAATCTTCATCCACTTGTCCTCCGCTTAAACTGAACTTCCAAGAAGGCGATATTTTTGTTAGTAATTTGGTTGTGCTTTATACTAATGACATTATTTCTCTAATTATATAAGGCTCTCAGTGGTTGAATCGTGACGGATATATGTCAATTCAAGTAGAGATGCCAAAACTTATTGATAAACATAAATCATTACAACTTCATACTATGCCTGCTAAAAGTTCGACCTGTATATACCTAATTTTTTCTTTTTTTTTCGTTGACACTGCAACGCTTTTGAACGATTTTCAGTACACTGTCTTTACTAATTTAATTTTTATTATACCTCTATATGGCATATATAATTGGTTGCTGTATTTGTGCATATTAAAATTTTTCGCTTTACTAAATATTCAATACTTTCAGTCTTTCATTATAAGCAGAATATTAAACAATTTTAGTTAGTATTTTTACAATGCCTTATTTGCATCTAGGGTTTAATTTTCAGGTTTAGTTTCAATAAATCTTAAAATTATGAGGAATTTTTTTGAGTGAGAGCGATCTATATGTTAGCACCGAGACTATTCCCCTCTTATGTTACAGTTTATATATCATTTTTAATTAAGGTATTTTAATGCAGAGATGCATCGTAGTTGTCGCTATTTCCTTCATTATGATTAATCATTTTTTCCGGCATAATATTTTCGCACCTGCTTGTAATAACTAAGGGCATTTAAGTTCTGTACGAGTGTCAAGATTTATTTCAGCAAATTTTATAAATATCGTTACGTTGATAGATTAATTATTATCAGATTCACAATGGATTAAATCATTTTTATTCACCTCTTGTTGTTTTTTTTTGTGCTATTTGAATATGAAGTTCTTTATAATCACATGCTGTAGCAAACCATTTAATTTTCCTCAAATAATTTGAATTTTTGTTTTGAGTTACTTTTCGTTAGTTTTTGAAAACAATGTGATTTCACCAGATTTCATGACATTATTTTATATTTCTGCAATTTTCTTGTGCGTGTTAATAGCACTACCTTTTGGGATTCTGACCCTACTTCCCTACCTTTTAAATAAACTGTCGATCTCATATCCGCATGACATTGAATTCTCCACGCTTTAGTAACATTTAATGTCTTTACTTTAATTAGTGCCAAATAAGCAGCATTGTATGCTGCTACTAGTGGCACTTGAGTTTGAAACGTAGCAACAAAAGCGCAGCAAATTTGAAATAATTGGCAATACATTAATAACACTCATTAGAACTACAGTACTCTGTAGAGATGGTCTTAACGGTGATTTTTCATTCACCGTTCTGAAGCAAACAGTGATTTCAAAATCAGGCGCCTTTTATTTTCATCGCTTATTTTCGCCATTCACTTTATTTGAAACAGCTCTTTTAATAGCCGTTCTTCGAGCTGTTTACCAGGGTTCGGTGAAAATAAGCGGTTCCTGCTTTCGCCCATGTTTTCTCCGTTCGATTTTAAACAGCTCTTTGAGCTGTTTAACTATATGCGTAGTGAAAATATATTCGCCGTGAAAATGAACGTCTTAACACAATAAATTCCCGTTATACATATAGTATATAATGGAAATTATTGAATTGATGGTAAACTACCTAGGTTATAAAATATTATTATACACATATTAGGTATATCAGTAGGTATTTTGCATTTAATTTGTTTTATATAAAACACATGAACGTGCAAAAAGACTTGAAAAAGATTTAAATTAACAATATATAGTAAGTAACATGATGAAATGATTTTAGTTATACCGATAGGTCCAGCCCGCGACGGGCCATACATAGGCAACAATATACGTATGGAACGTGCTATGTGGCAACGTGTGTACGATACCACTCCGCGTGCTCCTATTTTGAGTGACTTTCTTAAAATTTGAATTTATTTTGTAGAATTATTGATTTTTTTACTTTAATCTTTTAGAAAACGTTATTGTTTTTTTATTACTTAAAATTACTTTTCCGTATCAGCTAAGAATACAATAATAATAATAAATTGGACCTTATTATGTCTGAAACAAATGGGCAAATTACGTATACAGAACGAATATGCAAACGACTATATCCTTGCGCGGTTTAAGTCTTACTAAATTCTTAACTGCAATGTGCTGCTGCTGCGGGTAGAGGAGTTTCGGTGGGGGTTTCGGTGTTGCCACTCATTGCTGACCATGGCCCGTTCCGAGCTGGACCTATCGGTATAGATGATCATGTATGTAATAAATATATATACAAAATGTGTATGGATAATAAATATAACTTATAAAATAGAAAATAAGTAAAAAGTAGCTCGTAGCAATGATGTATATTTTATTTATTATTTGTTCAGCTTAATGTACCTATATGCAATAATTAAAAACATTTCAGTTTTTCTTCTATTATTATATTTATTAAGTTTACTTAGGCACTTTTTAATTATTAATATATTAAACTACATTATTAATGATTATTAATTATTATGAAAAATAAGTTTACTAACTTTGTTAGAACGTAATCGACTTCGCCTATCCGATAAGTAATATTGAAAATAATTGCTTCGTTACAGCTCTAATGTGAAATATATTTATGTCAAATTGAATACATTATTTATAGTGAAGTAAATCTTAGAAGACAGAAATATTTCTTTACATGAAAAAGATATTTATTTGCCTCTATTGAAAAGAACCCTTCTCATCATAATAAATACGAAATTAATCACTGTGATTCCACGAATTTGCAAACGGTGAAAACAGTGATTACGAAATCACTGTGAAAATCACTGTGACCAATATCTGCTCTCATCTCTAGTACTCTGTATTAAGTAACAAACTAAATTATAGTTCGTTCTAGACAAATTAAAAAATGAGGTGTGGCCACCACACGACTTTCTTATACGTATGAAAGTGTTACTTCCGGTCCGAATTTTGAAATTTCATTTATACAAAAAATATTCCAAATCCAACTCTAAATACTTTTGTACTCTTCATAAATATACATAGAATGCATAATTTACGACATATTTGCAAAAAATCGTTATTCGGTAAGAGTAAAAGTGATACTTCCGATCCGAATTTTAAAATTTTTTTTATACAAAACATATTGGAAATTAAGTTCTAAATACTTTTATATTCGTAGCGTACTTGTCTAAAAAGCATGACTTGCGAAATATTCGTAAAAAACTGATTTTCGATAAGAGTAAAAGACCTACTTCCGGTAGGAATTTCGAAAAACTTTTTAGATAAAATTTTTCTCAATTTTAATTTTAAGTATATATGAATTCTTTATAAATTTGTTTAAACTTAGTAGTTGACGAAATATTGCCAAAATTCGATTTTATCGCTGAAGTAAACTGCTACTTCCGGTCTACCGATTTTACTGAAAAACTAATCAGATCTCAAGAGGGAGATTATACACGTAAATACAAAATTTCGAATTGATATCTACAGCGGTTTGACCGCTATCGTGGTCACACACACACACAGAGAGAGAGAGAGAGAGAGACACAGACACACAGATATACACACAGAGAGACACACAGACATTTTTTAAAAACCACTTTTTCGGTATCAGTGGACTTCAAAACGTGGACATCTGCAAAAATCTCGAGGTCGAAAATTTTCATCATCACAATACTTCCTTATACTACGTATAAGAAAGTAAAAAAAATGAGGTGTGGCCACCACACGACTTTCTTATACGTATGAAAGTGTTACTTCCGGGCCGAATTTTGAAATTTCATTTATACAAAAAATATTTCAAATCTAACTCTAAATACTTTTGTACTCTTCATAAATATATATAGAATCCATAATTTACGACATATTTGCAAAAAATCGTTATTCGGTAAGAGTAAAAGTGATACTTGCGGTCCGAATTTTGAAATTTTTTTTATACAAAAGATATTGGAAATTAAGTTCTAAATACTTATGAATTCTTTATAAATTAGTCTAAACTTAGTAATTGACGAAATATTTGCAAATTTCGATTTTTTCATTGAAGTAAACTACTACTTCCGGTCGGCCGATTTTGCTCAAAATCTAATCAGTTCTCAAGAGGGGGATTGTATTCATAAATGCAAAATTTGGAATTGATATCTGTAGCGGTTTGACCGCTATCGTGGTCACAGACAGACAGACAGACAGACATTTTTTAAAAACCACTTTTTTGGTATCAGGGGACCTCGAAACGTGGACATCTGCAAAAATATCGAGGTCGAAAATTTTCATCATCACAATACTTCCTTATACTACGTATAAGAAAGTAAAAACTGTATAAAGTATTTATGTAAGACCTACATACAAAACTTGTATGGAGCATTTTAAATTTTCAAATTTTTGAATAATACAAGCTTTAGAAATATAGAATCATGTTTGGGAAAGACTTCCCTTTCAGAAACACATACATTAAATTCTATGTTATTGTTCTGTAAAGAAATGAATGTCATATGCATGACCACAATAATCTAGTGTTTACATTATCCATTATTAGATTTTAGTAAATTCCTTCTAAAACGTTGACGTCCACGTGTTATCTAATTAACCGCTGCTCTGTTGTTACGAACACTCAATGATATTTTTAAGATACGTGTGTGGTATTAGAGATAGAAACGGATTTCCCGTTTATGCAAAGGTTTAGAGAAACCGCAAAAATTTGAAACACACCAAACAATAAAGCAAATCCCCACATTCAGTTTAAACATACGCTCTCAGCGTATACAGAAGTTTATATTGGTGTGTGTGTATAATCGCACAGCGACAACGTAAAAATGTGGATTTCTAATATGTAAGCACACACATATATAAACACTCACTCGCACAAGCCCAGCGAGATATTTGTCGTTTATAAGCCGAAGCGGTGTCCGTATAATGAAAATGCCACGCGTATAACGAGAAAAACAAACACAATCATTGTAACAACGCACCGAATAATTAATTGTTTGTCAATTAAAAAGAAACAAATCATCCCACGCTCCGCGAGTGTTAGCGGCAGCTGCTGCAGAACGTTATCGTGTACAGTGTACAGATACGTATTCAATTCGTCGCTTTTAGAAAGTGCAGGCAAATTGGAAAAACACGACAGCAAACAATGAACCAGCCTATAGACAAGAACGGAGTACTTATTTATATTGTATAGAAATTAAAATGAGATTTTGAAAGAATCAAGAACGCGTTATTATCCTGCATTAATATGGAAAAAAAAAATCAGGTTGATATGAGTGATAAAATTAACACTTTCACTTCTTGTACGTGCCTAGGTAAATTTGAATAAATGAGAACATGTAAATATGACATGTTAAAATGTATTTCACGCGCAGGAACATGGGCTCGTTAATTAAGGTCTTTTATCATAATTTACACTTTCACTTCATAGGTTCATAGCCGTCTGAAAGAACGATGCAATAAATAAATAAATACTATGGCGTCCTTCAAAGAGCTAGGGTAGGTATTGTTAACAGATAAATAGATTGTCCATGTCCAGCGAAGATCAAAATAATTACACATGCCGCCGAAAGATGTCGCATAGATGTCCAAAACATAAATAATTAGAAGGGCACCAAGGCACATTCACTAGTCGGCTGCTCCAAGCAAAAACACAGTAACCAACATTTTTATCAAAATTGAGCTATACCCATATGCTGATACTGTGGTATGATGCAACTTTTCTGATAGCAACCATGGCTACATCTCTTGTAGAATTACCTCTACGATCATGCTTAACGAGAGTATAAACATTTTGTTTCCAGATATCCCAAAGTAAAACACAAATATCTGAATCTTCCCATAAACTAACACAGTATCTGGTAGATACTGCGTTTTACTCCGAGCATTACATCTACTAAAGAAAATGTTTTCCTTAAAAAAATTAGAAATGGCTGGCAAAAAATGTCCAAGTAGTTAGCATCAATCGAAGGACAGTAGTTGTAAATAAAAAACCCGCGTTTATTTTTTCTCCCTAAAAACGACAAAAATTTTCAGGTATGCCGCACATCTTTTCTAAACAGTCTTGTATATACCAACAATTCGGTTATATCACAATTATGCGTTGCAGTCAAAACACAGCCAATCTGTGCCTCTGTCGAGGAAAATAGAGGTGCTCATCCTAAAAAAAAATGTGACAGAACACTAATCATGGATCATATTGAAAGTTATAATTCCTGTGTGGCTCACTATCGTAGAGCTAACGTACCCAAGCGTTTGTGAGATCGATATATACAGAGTAACTATGAAAAATATGCATGCCTGTGTCAAATATGTGTGAGAAATGTTGTTTGTTTAAAATGAAGGAAGCAGAGGATAAAACCTCAAATAATGGTAATCTAAATGAGATTTCAGAACAGTGGAAATTGCATATAACTCTCCTAATACTGCTACAATACGTGTCTATTCAATGGACTTGCAGAAAGTGATACTGATTCCTAATATGCCAAGTGCAAAAGAGAGTGTTATCACGAGTAGACTTTAACTTTCAATGAAACATTTGTATCCTTGAAAAAAGATGCAAAAATCCAAAATTATTGCTCGATATTGCATGAAACGCTAGCTGGGGAATATTTTTACATCATGCTTCACATTTAGATTTTTCACTAAGGGACACACACACATGACCGCAGACGGAATTCATGACAATATTGGAAAAAAAATTAATGAAATAAGAGACATCTACGATTTTACAGATCTAAAAGATGCCGTGAATTCGCGCAAGAACATTAAAGTTTTGGAGGTAACTGCCTTCCACGATTGGAAAAGGAAAAGAAAAACCACAAAAGATAATCCTCTGAAATCTTTCCTTCTAAACCCACTATAGTCTATTTTTAAACTAAGAGGAGCGTTTTAAATTAATCGCGCTAAAATCTGTATCTGTGATTGGTTGTTTCACAGATAGGTTTATACAGTCGAAATGTGGAATAGATGACGTTTGACGTATCGATGTCAAACGGTTGTGTTTCGTCTTTACTTTTCTGTTCCCGTTGTTCTATTGCTCTTTAAAACATAAATAAATCCGTTCTTTTTAGAATTTGCGTAGCGTTTAATGTACCATCCCTGTTGTTCTTGATATGGATACTGCATCAACGTCAACTTCATCAGCAATTTCGCCCCCGAAGAAGCGCAAGCGTTTTGATTTAGGTCATTTATCGCTTGCTGAAAAGCAGTGTACTTTAAATATATATAAACAGCTACGAACTGACACACCGGATCTTAGAAAAACAGCTATCATTTCTAAAATTAGTAACATCGTGGGTAAGTTTAACAAATAATTTATAACAATAATAAATAATGTATAATTTTCTGCTTTTAGGCGTTGCAAAATCGACAGTATATCGAACTATAAAGGAATATAATGAAACTGGCACAGTTACTGCATCTAAACACAGAGGTGGACGACCTGTTAGTGTTGTTGCATATGATGAAGTGGTCAAATACTCTGTGCGGCAAATAGTGCATGCTTTCTTTTACAAGAACGAATTACCTACTTTGGACAAAATTTTGATAGAAATAAAGAAACATCCAGATTTGCCACAAATGTGTCGTTCATCACTTTACAAGTTTATAAAACAAATTAACTTCAAATACATGAAAAGAAACAGTAAAAGTATTTTGATAGAACGAGATGATATCGTAACATGGAGACGAAAATATTTAACTAA
This sequence comes from Amphimallon solstitiale, assembly GCA_963170755.1. Lineage (NCBI taxonomy): Eukaryota > Metazoa > Arthropoda > Insecta > Coleoptera > Scarabaeidae > Amphimallon > Amphimallon solstitiale. The sequence goes on along the minus strand of OY720675.1, from coordinate 27,135,125 downwards.
AATTAAGGAATTTAGAAGGGAAGGTAGACAAATTTATTATTTAGATGAAACTTGGGTTAATGAAGGTCATACAAAACAAAAAATATGGATAGACAACAGTATAAAAAAATGAGGTGTGGCCACCACACGACTTTCTTATACGTATGTGCGTTTCAAATTATAGAATTTTAAGAATTTTTTTATACAAAAATCATTCAAAATCCCATTCTAAGTACTTCTATTCTCTTAATAAATCTCTATAGAATGCATACTATCAAAAAAGTGCTAACTCGCTAAGAGTAAAAGTGCTACTTCCGGTCCGAATTTTGAAATTTCATATATACAAAAAATATTGCAAATCCAGTTCTAAATACTTTTGTACTCTTGATAAATATATATAGAATGCATAACTTACGACATATTTGCAAAAAATCGTTATTCGATAAGAGTAAAAGTGGTACTTCCGGTCTGAATTTTGAAATTTCTTTTACATAAAAGATATTGAGAATTATGTTTTAAATACTTTTATACCCGTAACATACTTGTCTAAAAAGCATGACTTGCGAAATATTCGCAAAAAACTGATTTTCGATAAGAGTAAAAGACCTACTTCCGGTAGGAATTTCGAAAAACTTTTTAAATAAAATTATTTTCAATTTCAATTTTAAGCATATATGAATTCTTTATAAATTTGTTTAAACTTAGTAGTTGACGAAATATTGTCAAAATTCGATTTTTTCGCTGAAGTAAACTGCTACTTCCGGTCTACCGATTTTACTGAAAAAGTAATCAGATCTCAAGAGGGAGATTATACACGTAAATACAAAATTTGGAGTTGATATCTACAGCGGTTTGACCGCTATCGTGGTCACACACACACACACAGACACACACACACACACACAGACACACACACACACAGACACACAGACATTTTTTAAAAACCACTTTTTTGGTATCAGGGGACTTCAAAACGTGGACATCTGCAAAAATCTCGAGGTCGAAAATTTTCATCATCACAATACTTCCTTATACTACGTATAAGAAAGTAAAATCGACGTCAAACATTCATTGAAGGGCTATCTACAGGACTAAAGAACCCTTCAGGAAAAGGGAAGCGGCTTATTGTTTTGCATGTTGGATCTGAACATGGCTTTGTCGATGGAGGGTTGTTACTTTTTGAAGGTAAGAAAACTGGAGAATATCATGAGGAAATGAACGCAGCAGTTTTTGAAACATGGTTTGCCAATCTGTTACCAAAACTACCTAACGGTGCAGTTGTCATCATGGATAATGCTTCTTATCATAGCCGTAAATTGGAAAAAATTCCTACAACAGGATCTAAGAAAAAAGATATGCAAGAGTGGCTACAAGCTAAGCACATTGAATTCAGAGAAGATATGGTACGAGCTGAACTACTGAATTTAATAAAAATTAACAAGGAACAGTATAATTTATATGTGATTGATGAAATGGCAAAACGTAACAATAAAATTGTGTTAAGGTTGCCACCTTATCATTGTGAACTCAATCCTATAGAATTGATATGGGCAAAAATAAAGAATGAAGTGGCATCCAAGAACAACACATTTAAATTGAGAGAAGTGAAAGGACTTTTATTGCAAGCTATTGATAATGTTCAAAATGTTTATTGGAAAAGTTGTATTGAACATATAATTAAAGAAGAAACAAAAATGTGCACACTAGATGGAATCGTAGATGATGTAATTGAACCATTTATTATTTCTGTTAGTGCTGATAGTGACAGTGATACTTTTTCAGATGGTTCAGATTTAGAATAAGCATCAAAGAATAAAAAAAAACAATTCAATTTATTTATATATTATCACTAATGTTCTTTCAGTGTATATGTATTCAAAAATATTTTTCTGTATGTCATTCTTGCTAATAAAACTACAAAAATCTTATAAACTATTTCTATTACTTGCATAATATAAAATTTCTACGTATATGTTTAAAATAAAACTTGCATTATTCATAATAAAGAGAATTAAATTGCTGGGCTGGTGTAATAAGTTGCTTATATAATTGTTCATTACATTTCAATACCCTTTGTATATTCTTTTCCCGTTTAATTGCGATATCAAAGATCCTACTTTCATTAAAATACTTATTAAAGTTTCTAAATAGTTTTCGGTATTTTTTTCTGCTTCCTCTATGTAATTTCTTGGCTTAAACTACCAAGAACATCTTATATTTATCTAAAACTAAATAAATATAGTTTACTTTACCTTATCATTTCTTTATTCATGTTATTTTTGCTGTTTAATGTATTTAATTTTTAATAAATATTCAATTACGTTTGACCTTCTTAAAGTAGGGTTATAAATACTATATATGTCATTGATCTAGTAACTTTTACAGTGTAAAAGAGAGTTTTCTATGTACTCCTCCTAGTTTAAAAACAGACTATAGTTGAAGTTAAATTTGAGGAGGGTTTGGGGAAAATTACAGCATAACATTGATTTTGAGCACGAAGTGATCGAATTTGACTTTCTGCAAAAAAAAATTCAACATTGGTATATAGCCTAAATAGATTCCAAATCCGCGTGGAATAAAAAACAAATAGATATTACAAATTCTGGTGCCGCTGATGCCAACTTCTAGGCATTTATTTTAGCAAACCTTTCCTGAAACTGACACTGCGGTGGATTTGACACATGAGGTGGATGTTAGTGACTAAATATGTCCTGTTTTATAAAATATTACAGTTTTGTATACGGGGTGAGTCATCTCCGCGGGTAAGGCAAATTATGCCTTTATGAGGAAAGATATTTCGAAGCGGTTTTTTCTTGTGATAGCTGCTCATTAGGAGCACATTTTAAAAATATTTTGTATTATACAGAGTGTTCCATAACTTGTTGGCTATAGTTATAGTTTTTTAAATGGAACACTCTATATATTATTGCATTTTTGTATTCGCCGTATAATTTTTAGTCAAAAAGTAAAAAGATAGTATAGGCCTAAAATCTAAAGTTTTTGACTTATTCCCATTTTTCTGAAAAATTTAATGTTTGTATAAAATTATATTTCTCGAAAACGACGTGTTAGATGGACAACATTTTTTGCAGTATTGTGTACAATAAGATGTCCTAATAGGAGCATGTTTTATTTTTTGACAGTTGCTAACTGCATGTGCAGAAAACTGGATTAAAATTACATGACACGTTTTTGCATAAAAGTCGATTTTTTCAATGGAACACCAGGTATATTAGTTCATTTTTGAATTTCTTATTAAATTTCACATCAAAAACATGTAAGACGTTAATACTTTAATAGTGACTATTCCTGAGCTACTGTCGTTTTTTGATATAATTTTGTCAGTTTTATGGTTTTAATTCATATAGTATAGTACTGACAAAATTATATCAAAAAACGACAATAGCTCAGTAATAGTCACTTTTAAAGTATTAACGTCTTACATGCTTTTTATGTGAAATTTAATAAGAAATTCAAAAATGAACTGATATACAGGCTGTTCCATTTGCAAAAAATCGACTTTTATGCAAAAACTAACAAAATTATAGCAAAAAACGACAGTAGCTCAGTAATAGTCACTTTTAAAGTATTAACGTGTGACATGTTTCTGACACGATCTTTAATAAACAATTCAAAAATGAACAGGCTGTTCCATTTAAAAAAAATGACTTTTATACAAAAACGTGTCATGTAATTTTAATCCAGTTTTCTGTACATGCAGTTAGTAACTGTAAAAAAATAAAACATGCTTCTATTAGGACCTCTTAATGTAAACAATACTGCAAAAAATATTGTCCATCTAATACGTCGTTTTCGAGAAATATAATTTTATACAAACGTTGAATTTTTCAGAAAAATGGGAATAAGTCAAAAACTTTAGATTTTAGGCCTATACTACCTTATTACTTTTTGACTAAAAACTATACGGTGAATACAAAAATGCAATAATATATAGGGTGTTCCATTTAAAAAACTATGACTATGGTTAGCTACCAAGTTATGGAACACTCTGTATAATACAAAATATTTTTAAAATGTGCTCCTAATGAGCAGCTATCACAAGAAAAAAAACGCTTCGAAATATCTTTACTCATAAAGGCATAAAATAAATAATAAAAATATCCTTTTCGCGTAATTACTATGTTGTTCTTTAGTAAATTAAATTGATACACCGTTTAAGAACACAATATGTGCTGAAATTAAATAAATTGTGATAGAGTTGGTTGTTACTTGTTGGAATTCCATTTTAATAAAATGCACAAAAACACTTTGAATAAAACAAGGTGTTTCAATTTCCAAAAATTGTATTAACAAAAATACTTGTCAATACAATATTTGTTAATACAATTTTTGGAAATTGAAACACCTTGTTTTATTCAAAGTGTTTTTGTGGTTTTTATTAATTAAATAAATACTAAAAATAATACAATCAATTATGTTAGCTATGAATTCTACACTTATTTGTGTTTTTAAAAGGCCAAAGTTACTTATATCTGATAAAAACTTTCATGCAGCTAAATTCACAAAATCTTTTGCTGTTATCTCACATTTTGATTTTTTACACTTACTGTGTTTTTGCTTGGTGCAGCCGTAGTGGTATCAAAAAACAGCTGGCGAAGCAGGGACATTATAATGCAAGAATAAACACATATTTCTTATTGAATTAGTAAATGGCTTGGATTAGGGAACTCCCGGCTCAAGACATTACAAATATTACAATATTAGTTTGTATTGTGTGTGTAACTTGGTTATTTGGTGTATTCAATGCATGGTATTGTTCGTTTTCATTTCACTTCAATTATCTGAATCGTGTATATCTTCCAGTGAGAAAAATATCATTGTTGTCATATAGTAGAAATTGTCAGCATATCATCTAGAATATGTTCCAAGAATACCCCTTACGGCCGGTTGTTCAGTTTATTTATATTATTGAATAAAATTTAATATAAAGGATTTGTGCAACATATTCATAAAATATGACAATGTCATATATAATGTCATAGAACTATTTTATTATATTCTGTTAATTTAAAAGTTATGGAATAAACGAAAATACTATAGGAAATTGTGCTCATATCAATGACGATGATGTATATACAAAAAAATTAAAATGTGAGCATCATACGACCTTCTTCCACGTATGTGCGCGCCTAATTTTTTATACAAAACTTGTTCCAAATTAAGTTTTACACACTTTTATTTCCTTAATAATATGAACCTGTGAGTAAAAGTGATACTTGCTATCTGTTTGATATCGTTTTAAGTTATTATCAAAAGATACCGATCCCACATGCCGTTAATCCTTAGACTACTCGCGTATTTGCTACTAATACCTTACTAAGTTGGAGAGGTAGCGAGTTTAACATTTATTTTGTTTGATTGGTATTGATGAAAGAAAATTGCTGGATACATATTTCGGATCATTTAATTAGTATGCCGGCTAGTGTTCAACAGTGTAAGTCCCTATTTTAAGTAATCCTCATTGGTACATTATTGTCTAGCTACGCCATTGTTACGGCCATTTTTTCTCCTACTGTCCAATAAATTTCCTCTTGGGATATGAAATGACGCTCCCGTTTTGGAGTCTTGCTCGGAATAATAAATAAACGTAAACAAAGAGCCTCTACAATTAAACGCATTTAAATTGTCACGTCTGTCTTACTAGAGTAGACTAATGATCGATACGGCAATTTGACTATTGCTTATTTCACTTGAGTAAGTGGTTTCCTGATTTGGCAGGTTAAAATTTTAACAACCTACTTGCTATATCTAAGTTTAGGAATACCTCTTTTTGGTTCTCTAGTCTGAAGAGATCGATTTTGCTGAGTGAAATCTTCGTATTTCAAGATAGTAAGAAATGTTGTGTCATCATCTGTGTATTGCATAATCATCATATTAATTTACATTTAAGAAATTCTTATTGTTCTTGTAATTTCTCGGAATACAGCGCCCGGTGGCAAGTTCTACAAAATCCCTGAGTTTATCACTGCTGAACTGCAATACTTCAGGACTCAAGAACCTAATTCCTCAGTGCTTAGGATATTGTTCTTTATTAACAATTCGTTAGTTGAAAAATAGTAATAAAATAACGCAGAAGGTTTACATTAAAGAATACACAAGTCTCATCACTAAATAATAATAGCGGCTTAAACAACAATGAATGAATCTAAGAAAATAATAGTATTGTTCAAATTTCATGTTAATAAAACTTCAAACATACATCATTTAAGATATCCCTGCATGTTAATTAGCTCAGCACCCACCAACACATAGAATGTCTATATGTTGGTTTACTAACAAATAGAAACTTATGCAACTTATATTACTCGCGGGACGGGTAGACGCAAAGTGGTATGAGTAGGTGGAGCTACACGATATTTGGTTTCGATCACAGCCCTTCGGTTATATTCACGGATTTCGTCATAGATAAAGAAATACTATAGATAGGAAACATAATGTATAAAGAATGAGTACTTATGTAACTGTTGATGTGTTATAATAAGCCAATTTTCGCTTGCCCATAACTGTTATATTATTATACACTCGAATATTATAGGTATATATGACATTTAAATGCGAGTGGCAGTTTGTAATTGAACTGTCACTCGCATTTAAGTCTGCAATAGCCGACCGATTCCGATAGATTTTCGTCTTCGCTAGGACCGATAGAGATACCGTAAAGTGGAGATAAACGACGCGATTAGCTTGGAAAAACGTCGTGTGAAATGTGTGTGACAATGTTTACTGTTTAATGTTTTTTATCTTTAAAAATAATTACATAAATTTGATTTCTTTTTATATCGTACATCAAATGTGCAGCTGGCGCGTAGAGTTCGTTTTTTTTCTTTTGTGTACCAGCCTTAGTTAGTAGACATTAATCAAAATTCATGCATTGCTGTGGTTATTTCTAAAACACATAATTTTCTTAAGAACATAAATTAGTACAAAAACTGACCTTGACATTATAAATTTATGCCTTTTGCATCATTAACCCAAATCTGATATCCTAAAATTACAAAATAAGTTTAAAAAACGCGAAACAGCGATGCCTTAATTTTTGGATAGGTAAACGCTCCTCTTAAATCTAAAGTACTATATTATAGTATGAATAATACGTAAAATAACCTAAGAAAATTGAAAGTATTTAAACAAATAATTATTTATTAACTATAATCCAATCCTTTCTTTTTCATACTGTTCTACAGCTCATACTTATTTGTCTTATAATTTTTTTCTTGTGGAAGTAGACCTGTCAAGTCTAAATTAACATTAAATTGCTGAAATATTACCTGAGTTGCTTTTCAACAGTTGCTTACATTGCGTTGTTTACATGGGCAATTCTCATTTGTTATTAGCATTACCGTTATATTAAAACGTGGTATTTTTTTAGATGGGGCTAAACGAATTTTCTTCCACAAAATTCCACAAATCTTAGTTTAGTGCGCCGCGGATATCTATATACGAATAAAGCAATCTATAGAATTGGTTCTGGGCCAGTACTTGAATATCTATTGCAGAAATGCTACTTCTATCGGCCACAATTAAATTTTTCTCATTTTAGAAAGTGTTATTTTTTTTCAACAAGACGATACTTTTTCAAGAAATAAGTATTTAAGTTTCATGTCACGCTATCCTGTCACTTCGATGTTCAATGTAAGCGAGAAAGTAATTACCTCTATATACAAATTAGGTGCTCGTCAACATGTAAATGGACTCAAAATGAGTTTTATCTGCATGGACAACCGAACAAGAAAAAATATAAGTTACCTCCTTTTCGTCATACCTAAGCCACGCCCAAGGTAATCTGTATTAAAGAAATTAATTAACTTTTTAATGCAAAATACTCAGTTTTATTAAACAAGGGAAAGTTCCGAAATTATTTTTTTCTTTCCTGTTTGAGAACGGGTCCCCCGTTGAATATTCCTGCCCGGGGGCTAATCAACTCTCGGTAACTCCCGTTTATGGAACGGGAAAAAAAAATTTCGAAACTGTCATAATTTCTTTTGTAATTAATACTTCAAAAGGGAATTACGGACAAGTGTTTCTTTACAAAGGCAGCATTTTCATTAATTTATGGGGCAGTGTAAGATTGTATCGGAGAACTGCATCACCAGGTGCTGAAAATGTGATACACTGATGATGTCACTGTATACAGAACGTTCCGCAGTACGGAGACATTTTTTAATATAATGTATATCAGCATATAACTAGAGTATACTTCTTTTAAGCGAACCTCCCACTACCCGCTTCCGCCGAAAATGTGTCTATTCAAAACATATTCTTACATTAATATGTAATATGTATGTTATACATAGATATTATGCGTTAGCAAAGAAAAATAAACAAACATAAAAATTATCAAGATTATTAAGAAGGATGGAAAAATAATAATAATATTTATTGCCCAACATCAAGCATTTACAGGACAAAAATTAAAACGAAAATGAAAAGTGTGAACACATGGATGTTAAAACTAACATCAAGCAGTAAATAATTACTGTGACTTACATATATACCTTTATACGTAAAACGTATAAAACACATGCATATATACATATACGTTTTCGTATAAAGGTATATATGTAAGTCACAGTAATTATTTACTGCTTGATGTTAGGTTTAACATCCATGTGTTCACACTTTTCATTTTCGTTTTGATTGGTGACGCCACCTAAGGCTCTATTACACGAGATACACTATTAACATACAGGCCTTTGTATAGCAGAACATGCTGTCAGAAGCCATCGCTATTTTCCGTGTCATCTTTTGGGTGTTAGATGTCGCTGTGATACTCTCACTGCATTTAACATGCAAAAATGACATAGGCAGCGCTTTAAGTCTTGAAGCCATTGTCGAGAATCTCCACGTACACTGATGAGACCTCATAGGTCGAAACACCGGTGTCTGTGCGTTCGATTATCGGCAATGGCACTTAATGTATGTGTGTATCTCAAACACATGCATATATACATATACGTTTTACGTATAAAGGTATATATGTAAGTCACGGACAAAAATTATATGAGTGCAGTACAAAAGCAAATATAACAAATACATAAATTCTTAAATACTAATAGATAATAACAAACATAATAACAATAATAATAAAGAACCAAAAAATTAAATGAAATTGATGTGAGTATGCTACATGTAAAGAAACACGTAAGCGGGAGCAACTAGCAACTGACAAAGGGTAGATATACGATTGAAAATCAGAACTACAACTGCTTCCTAAAGTTACCAACTGTGTCATTAAATATATCGTCATACAGAGTATTCCCTAATCGCGACATATTGTAAAACGGTGAATGTAAGAGAGTATTCGTCCGTGGAGTCGGCATAGTAAAAGTCACCGAAAAACGTGAAGATGCTCTAGGGACAAAGAAGTTAAGGCAAGATAGTAACATAGGGCTATCAATTTTATTGTTCACAAGCTTCTAGACAAACCGAGCAGCATATACGTCTCTGCGTGCAGCAAGAGACCGCATGTCATGACTCTGCAGAAGATGATGGTAGTCTGTGCCACGAGGAGGATAGACATCTTGTATCTTAAAAGAAAGATACTTTAGGAAGCGACGCTGTATCTCTTCTAAAGACAATTGATAGCTAATATAATTAGAAGACCAAGCAACAGAGCAATATTCAAATTTGGTTACCACAACCGAATAATATAGTCTTAAGGACAGAAGTATCATCGAAGTATCTAGAGCTACGCATCAGGAATCCCAGGGTTTTGGACGCAGCAAGACATGAAAACGATACATGGTCATTGTAGGAAAGACGAGAATCAAACAACACACCCAAGTTCCTGACAAGATCTACTTTAGTTAGAGATTGTCCGTCAATTTTTTGGTAAAGGTCATATAACAACATTTAGGAATATTGAGAACCAATCCATTGTCAATGCACCACTGGTAAAGAACATCAAGATCTTTCTGCAATAGTAAATCATCTTGCGAAGAAATACTGGAATAAACCTTCAAATCATCAGCATAACACAAAACAGGGGAAGTCAGAGAGGTTAACAGATCATCAATGAAAAGAGTAAAAAGAAGTGGTCCCAAGTTAGTTCCCTGTGGCACACCCGAGCTAGAGATATATGTCCTAGACGCATAGCCAGAATAAAAAACATAATTGATCCTATTGTGCAAGTAGGACTGCATCAAAAATATGAACGAAGAGCTCATACCAAAGGAAGACAATTTCCTAAGTAGAATTCTATGATCAACGATGTCAAAAGCACTAGAAAAGTCAGTGTAGATGACATCAACTTGGTTGCGACCATCCAAATGATCTGATATATATTGTGTAAGCGTGACTAGATTCGTCACTGTAGACCTACCAGGTAAGAAACCATGCTGATATGGAGATATATATGAGCGAACATTGTTATAAATCGCTTTGTAAATTACTATCCCCAAGATTTTTGCGAAATTTGATAGAATGGCAATTGGTCTGTAGTTGTGAACTTGTTTTGGATCATTTTTCTTAAATATGGGACATATTCGGGCACGCTTCCAGATATCAGGAAAAACGTGCGTTTTTATAACTAGGTTGAATAAGTGGGCTAAAGGTTTACAAAGAATATGACTAGTCAGAACTAATTATGAAAGAGTTTAAAAAGTGGTTAGCAAATCCATCCACAATATCCTGAGGAGAATCCAAAAGACAATCGGTGTATACCATACTACTAAATAGTTGTTCGACATATTTTGTTTAATGTACACTGCCACCAGGTTGAAAGTGAACGAATGCTGAAAATTTTCATAACCTGGTGTAAAGTAGGCTTTATCCACCATTTCTACTTCTAAATCTTGGTGACACCCTGACTGTATAAGTATCATAAAATCAGTCGTCATTACAATATCTAGAATTTTCTAAATGTCATATATATTAAATACCATGCACCCGTCTCAGTGAAACTCAAAAAAATGAAAGTATAAGATTGACCAAGGAGTTTATTTAACATATGTGCATGGTGGAGGAGCGAGAAAAATTTCAACGTTGGAGGATGATGCTTCATTGGTAAATTGGATTTGAAGAAACCCCTTTGGGACGGCGGTGGAAGCAGCATACCAAACTCATTTTGCGGGTTCCATTTCAACAGTAAGGCAACGTATTCGAGATTTTGGGCTGAAAAGTTATTCTGCGTCCAAAAAGTTTGCGTTAGAGCCACAACATAAACAGGAGAAACTAAGTCTTTCTAAATTTATATGTGAATGAAAAAAAAAGTAAAGCCAACGTAGTGGTAGATTTTCAGTGCATGTGTGAACTTGGATCAGTTATTTGGCTACTGGTGTTTATTGGAATGTTAAAGAAAGATTAATTGGAAACTATTATAGTGATCTAGAAAATGTTATGTTAACGCAGCTTTATGGAAATATGTAATTTCATTTTTCAGTAAAACAACTCTCCATTTCATACCTAGAACGTTGTGCGTCAGTAGCCTGCAACCAACAACATTAATGTTCTTCCATGGTCATCAAAGAGATCTTAACCCGACTGAGAACGTTTGAGGACATCTAACAAATCGTTTGTACAGAAGTAATTTTAGAGCCCCAAATCGAGATAAACTTTGGGATAGTATTGAGGAGGCATACGAAGAACTGATTCCAGATTATACAACAACAATTATTATGTCAATGCAGAATCGTTTACAGCAAGTCATAGACGCCAATGGAGCATGGAAAAAATATTAAAATGATTCAGATCTGCGCTTTCATTTTAAATTCAGTGTGTTTTTCAGTCCTTATTATTCAATAAAGATATGCGTAAATGATATTAGTCGTGCGCATTATCTACATTATCATTTGAAGCACTATATACTTAGTGTAAAAATTTGAAGCTTAAAAATACATATTATTAAATTTCCTTGGAATGCACTTTCACACTAGGAGATTTAGAGAAATTTGTATGTTAAGAGTTGTTAACTTTCAAGCTAGTGGCAGTGTACATTAAACTTTCAAAAGGTTCCTCCAAATTCGCCACTAATTCAAATCCTTTTATGTCACCATTTTCTGGAAGTAAAAGCTTTAATTTTTTACTATTACGTCATTGTCGGATTCCTCACTCAACAGTCTCAAAATTAATATCAAGGCTTTCATCTTCATACGTCAAATTCTGCTCTATAGTTACACATGTCACAATATCTATATTATTTTCTGTCGATTGATGCATCAGGTTACACATTACAGCAACAAAGTACAAAGGTAAGTGGTGGTGAGAATCAAAATCTGTATACACTTCGGACATGTCCAAGCTTGTGAAGCCTGCTCTTTTAAAGCAATTGTGATTGGTTGTAGGCGTTACTTGCTCCCATGTCTTTTTAACAAAGTAAACGACATCTAAAACGTTGATAGATTTTACTAGATTCCCTGATAAGTCAACAGAGTCCTATCTCGACAAAACATGCTTCAAAATTATAGATCGATGCCAGACACCAGGTTTTAAACATTTTTATTAACCCTTCGTCAAACGGTTCACAAAATGCTGCAGTACTGGGAGGAAGAAAATGTATCTTGACATTTGTCAATTTTAGATCACGTGGATAAAGTGTAACATCACAGTAACATTATCGTTTTTGAAGTATCATTTTTGGTCAAATTGTTTCAAGTATTCAGACATTATATCGCAAGTCATGCATGCTTTGCTTACTGTGTCGTCACATTACTGGCAAACTTTCAAAATTGAGATAACGAAAAGCACAATGTCTGACAGATTTTCCTATAGCACCCAATTTTTGATGCCATATTAAGAGAAAGCATAATTGGTAGTGCTGAACTCACGCAACAATTATGGAATTTTGGTCCAATAATGTTTCACTGTTTTTAAGATTATAAAAAAAATAGATATCTGTGATACACAATATTATGAAATCGGTAAATTTCTAGAATGTTAAGAAATTAAAATGCTTACCCCGTTTTTCGTTAAGGGTATGTATGATAAGGACATCTCATATTTTCAGGAGTTTCATCGATAAAAGTACAACTCACCTGAAAAAAAAAAGAGAAATGGTATGTGAAAAAAAATTCAGGTCAATACATGTAGTATTAAATTCATATTAAGCGTGTAAACTCGCCGCAGTAAAAAAAAAAAACTAAACTAAATATAAGCATTAAACACTGTCAATTACGTAGATAAAGATAAAACACCTATCGGCCATCAATCAATAATATTAGAGATCATTAAACCTGGCTTTAGTCAAGAAATCCTCAGCGGATTAAGTGCACCGTAATTAAGCCTGATTACATCGTTAAAAATGCAAATTTTACGTGAACAAACAGTAAATAAATCAATGTTATATAACAACAAAATATGCCAAAACGGATTATCAACATTATTAATTACACGCATTTAACAATCCGATGACTTTGTGATAAATAAAATAGACAGATGCAGCACAACGGTTCGATTATGTGAAAACCGGTAATTACAGCAATTTTAGATGCACAGGTATAGGATTTCAATTCGTCTTTTTACACAATTTCGAAAACTATTTAGTTGTGAAACACTCTCTATCGTCTATTTTATCTATAAAATGTCAATTACTGACTTGATGAAGTTGAAAAGGATATAAATAACGACAATAAAGATTGACAGTATTAACAA